>CM076094.1:16605025-21605025 GCA_038088585.1 Chrysina gloriosa
CCAGAAAATGATAAAGCAATCCTCTTGGAATACCAGAAAGCAAACCTCTAACTCAGGGATTGGATAGATCCAAACCGCCAAAATGTGCTATCAATATCTATTGAAATAACGATCTGCTTCGAAATTTTCTGCAATTACTGATATTGACATAACATCATTTACAGGATATCAGATTCAACCTAATGATTTGGCGACCAAGTAATGGCTGATGAGCCACCGATGAGCGACTTTAGTTGAATTTTTAAGCATTCGAAATTTTAAGCCAGTGTTTTCTGATTGTTAATACGCAACTTGTCGTTGTCTTAAAAGAGAAATACATAGGTCGAGTAATTATTGTGGAGCGCTTGTTGGAAAATAGGAAATCAAAACAAAAGTTTTTGTTAGATTTTATCTTATTACTTCTGCAAAGCAAAGAGAACCATCAAAATTGGTTCCCTGAACCTTGTTCTGTTTGTTTTTCCCCGAGGATCAGGTAGTTCTGTTGAAGCCGATGATGACTGAATTAATAATAATCGATTTGAACCACCATAGCATTATGCGCGAGATGCTATAAAAACTGACTTCCAGAACAACGTACCTAACGTTGTTACAGTTCATTGGGGGTAAACTTGTACCAGACTTAGATGTGCGTAGTCCAAAAGAAGAACGCTTGCCAATTACAATTTCTTTTTATGACAAGGAACAACTTCTCGCAATACCAAAATTAGAAAGTTCTTCTGGTAAACATAAAGCTAAAACTATAGCAACTGTACAGGGCAGTGACTGGAGCCTTACTGATATGGTGCAAATAATATGTTGTGACACAACATCAACGAACACTGGCCGATTTAGTGGTGCTTGTACTCTCTTAGAACAAAGTTTGGATAGAGAATTGTTACTTTTCGCTTTTCGCTATTATGTTTAGGAATTGGTTCTAAAAACTGTATTTGAAGCCAACATTAAGCAAATTAGTGGCAGCGCTGAAATACTATTCTTCAAAAAGTTCAAAGACAATTGGGAAAACATCGATTCAAATAAGATTGAATTATGCATCGACTTTGTAAAACAACACGTTTCTGATACAAAAGTTTTATCTTGGTTAGTGTATTATAAAGCGAATTGATCGAACTATGCATAGTGTTTTTGAATGGCGATCCAAAGAAGAAAATTAAAATCAAAACCCCCGGTGCTGTGTATCAGACACGATGGATGGCCAGACCGATTTACTCCTTTGAAACATGTTTGCTTCAGTCTCAGTTGAGCATGACTGCAAAGGATAAAAAGGCCCTGCAAGATGGTTGTTTAATTATTGCGATACTATATGTAAAACATTGGATTGAATGCACAGAGGCACTAAAAGTACCTTATCAAAACTTGTACTGTACTGTATTTGAAGATGTTAAAATACTACGATAAGGTTGATACAACAGTGTCAGAAGCAGCTATAAGCAAGTTTAGCCAACACTTGTGGTATTTATCTGAAGAGGCAGCCGCTTTATCACTTTTTGACAATGAAGTTGATGACCAAACTAAAACAAATATTATTGCCAACTTATAAAGAGATAAAATATCAGACTTTAGCAAACGCTATATTCCACTGAAGGATGAAATGTCCCAAACGTTGTTTAGTAAGTTACATTTATTTCTATACACTTCATGTTTTTTTCATTTAATCTAAAAGAAGAAGCTAAAAGAAAACTAGGTCTTCTGAGGGTTGTAAATGAAAGAGCTGTCAAATTAAAGCAAGATTTTCACGGACTTATCATAGGCGAAGAAAAACAAAAGGAATTCCTGTTGCGCTGTGTTCAACAACAACAGAAATTTGTATCCGGCCTGTAAAAAACATAGTCTAAAAAGAAGTTACCCCGGCTAATTATTGGAATTTTGTATGCATGTAAATTAAATGTAAACGTTCTGAAAATATAACTATCGCTCAAACCAGCCTTGTCTTGTTGACCTATTAGTGGTAGATCTCTATCATATAAGGTATGCATGTAAATAAAACCATCTTGTCTAAATTCATTTCGTCTCTTGTTTACCCTGTTTATTTTATCGTACCATTCACTAGGAAAAGAGGGATAGATATCCCCACCTTAAAAGTAAACGGCATCGAGGTCGTCCCCAGTGATAAGGTGAAATATCTGGGAATTATCCTGGATAAAAAACTTACCTGGGGACTGCATCTCGAGTCAGTAATAAATAAGGCCACAAAAAACCTTTGGACTGCTAAACAAGTACTAGGTAGATCCTGGGGTCTGACCCCGAAAATGACCTACTGGATATATACCCAAATGGTTAAACCCACAATACTGTACGGTACTCTGGTATGGTGGGGTAAAACCAAACAGAAAACAGCCATATCGAGGCTACGCAGGGTGCAGAGACTTGCATGCCTATGCATCACAGGGGCTATGAAATCAACCCCAACGACGGGCATGGAAGTTCTTCTGAACCTGACACCGCTAAATGTGGCCGTGCAAGAGGAGGCAGCTACGCAAGCAATCTCCATCTATAGAAAAGAAATACTTAAGGCAGAGAACCTTACCGGTCATCTCACTATCCTGAAGGAAATCGAAGACATACTTTGTATGTCTCTAGCAAGCGACCACATGGATCCCATGCTTTGCTTCGATAGGAAGTACGGAGTCGTTTTCCCGACAAGGGATGAGTGGTGCGCAAACCCGAGATGGTTACGGGATGGATCGCAAAAGTGGTACACAGATGGGTCCAAAACGCTCCACGGAGTGGGGGCAGGAATAGTGGGGCCTAGAACACACAGATCAATAACTTTGAGCAAGGACACCTCAATCTTCCAAGCGGAACTATACGCAATCTTGGAAACTGTAGGAATCCTATCCGAAAGGGGACACAGGGGAATACGAATTAAGATATTCTCGGATAGTCAATCAGTCCTTAAGGCCCTGAGCAGTTGTACAATCACGTCCAAATTATTATTGGAATGCCGCAACATGCTTAATGGCCTGGCCACTCAGAACCAGATCACCCTGGTCTGGGTGCCAGGACATGAGGGGCACGGGGGAAATGAGCAGACATCTGCGCAAAAAAGGGGCTGAGAGAAGCTTTACTGGACCTACCCCACCTTTTGGGTTTAACAAAGGTCCCCTTAAAGGTGAGATAAAGAAATGGACAGCGTCCATTACAATGAAACACTGGAATGAGACCAGCGGGCTGGAACATTCCTAAAAATTTCTGAGCTTCGACGCTAGGAGGGCGGAACCCGCCCTAATACTGGACAGGAGAAGCTTAAAAACACTGACAGGGGCACTCACAGGCCACTATACCTGTAACAAGCACCTTCACAAAATGGGCTTATCCAACACGGACACTTGCAGATTCTGCGGTGAAGAAGAGGAGTCAATGGAACACTTGATCACTAACTGTGGGGCACTAGGCCATAGGAGATATAGACTACTACATGGATATACGCGGAGTGAGGAGGACCTATTTACACTCCCATTGAAGGAGCTGATCCTGTTCCTCAGCGTATTAAATAAATAAATAAAACAAACAAGAGGAAGCACAATAGATCAACGTGGTCGCAGTGCAAAGGGCCATTTTGGGCCAGACCCCACCTCATTACAAAACAATACAATACAATACCCTGTTTATTGAATTGTTCATAATTTCCTAAGAATATCACCGATTTTGAAAAACTTTGTCTTATAATGGACCCCTAATATACATATGTACTGTAGTAGTTCACCTTAGTTCCAGATACCTATATATATTCTTATTATTATACACTATTATTATATACAATGTTCTGAGCACAATAAAAACATGACGGATAAACCCGGCCCAAATGTTCGACCTTGACATGCGATTGAATGGTACCTTTTGAAACCACCTAACACTGTATCGTTTGTGAAAAGAATTCAAATTAAATTTTCTATCAATTTTATATTTTGATAATATTTATTACCTTCATAGGGATTAAACCAACCTATGTATGTACGTACATATGTATCTGTGGATGTCTGATACTAAATAGCGACATTCGTCTTCTCATTTTCCTTTTTATAGTTTTGGTTTGCATTTATTTTCCGAAGTCTAATTTAAAGTTTCTTATATTTCCTTCGCAATAAAATATGTTTTTAGTCAACCTGCTTTATATACCTAATTTCGTTTTTCTCTATCTTTCTATTTCTACTGTAAGTAGAAGTTATTTACAGTTATGTGATTAAGCTCATTAGTTAGTTTAATTTTAAAAAGCTCTTAAGTTAACCAACCATCTTTCGTGGACTGCATACAACAGTTTTACCCGACACAAACTCTGTTATTTCCTTGTGCAATGCATGCCTCTTAGCAAAGCAGTGACCGTCAACGTACATCCGGAAATGGCGGGCTGGAAGTGGAGCGTGATAAATTCACCTAGAAACGGCTAATTGCATGTCCGTATTTTAGACCAACGTTGCGAGACCTTCTGCTGAGCATGAAATTCGCATAAATTTCAAAATTCATTTAAACTTAAGCAATTATAAGCTTAGCGGATACATACAGAACGCAAGTCGGAATGACCCACACAAGATCAACTAGATGAATATCCAGAAAGATATCCAGAAAGCCTTGTAAAATTTAGGAATTTTCTTGTAACTAAAGTTCTGAAGTGCATTGAGCTAAAAACGTACTAGTGTAAATAAATCGGTTGTTTTCATTCAAAAAACATTTTATTTATCGTAACGTGATAGCTTTATAAATGGAAAATTTCAAGAATATTTTATTAAAGATTCCCTCAGAAACGAAATCCATCTTGTGCTCCAGTAGCAGCGTGTACACATGTATATTTATATACATTGCGTGTAGGCCCCCAATTCTATAGGGACTAACGTCTTCCCTAAGTAATTTTATACTGTTGAAGTAGTTTGACTACGACATTGTTTAAACATTCGCAACCAATCATGTCAGCCTAAACTTTCCAAGATGAAACTACTCTCCAAGGGCTTTAAATTCTTCAATTTACAAATACTTTGATAAATTAGTTTTAGCTTCAGCATCTAATTTAGACATATTTGAATATAACCATATTTAGACGTAATTTTTGGTATTTCATAGGAATTTCAACAGAGAAAAGGACTGGTATTTATTTAGCGTACGCCTTAAGAGAATTAAAGCGTGGGAGTTTACGAGATACGCAGCTACTAACGTATGTTCAATTAATGAACTTCTCGCCGTAATAAAAAGCTTTTGCACTTTTAACGAAGTATACTTAATCGGCCTGTATCACACTTCCTTTTAATAACATAAACATTTATAGAGTTCCAATACAGATAAATACAAAACAGTGTTAGTTCAACAACGTTTTTAACACCTATCCTACCTTTGAAGTGTTTGAACTGAAATTCGTTCCTTACTTTTGTCATCGTGAGATTGTTCATTTAAGGCGAAATTTCCCGCAAATAACGAGTGCGTGAGCGAACACCTCGGTGTAATTCATGCGTGCACAAAATCGAATTTCCAACTTTGGTTGGTCAACGGATGATGTTCTCGTCGTCGAGCTCCTTTGTCATTTGTTATGTGAACTGATCCGATCTCAAGCAAGTGGCTGCAAAATTTTGGTCAGTTGAACGGCATAAAAACATCGGCAAAATTGCTTACCAACCTTTGTCATCGTGAAAATCCTGAAATTGGGACGGTAACAGCTAGAGTACCTACTGCGTCCCCAGTCGCTAAGTAGTGATAAAGGTGTAACAAGCGAAAATCTATAAATTTGATTTAATACATCACATCCCACACCTGTAGTGTTGACTATTAGAATACATACATATAAGAGAAATCATATCTGAGATATTGCCCTATAATTCAAGTTATGATACATCTCCTTGAACAGCTACGTTAATTTATTAGCGATTGCGGCTTGACGATAAGATACGCCCCATTCCTTTCCCCCTAAATAGCAAAGTGCAATGCATATATTACCCATAGTAGCTGGAGACCTACATTCAAGCGCGATTAAGGAGATTCGGATTGTCACGAATTCTCGATTATCTAAAGCATGTACCAATTAGGGAAATGGAATTCAACGCAAAAAGTTCAACCAATTTCAACGATGAACGGAATGAATATTAATTGGATTATAGTAATTTGCTTTTCATTTCTCGGGGAAGAATTAATCGAAGGCTTGAATCGCGTTCCCAAATTTTAGTCGTGATCTTCGTTTTTGAAAGTATGTAATTTAGAAGATCGCAATGTATTTTAACATCTTTGTCGCATAGGTTGAAACGCAAATATCTTTTAAAAATCAGTTTATTAAGAATTAGGCTGTTGGGGAATAATATTTGTTATTTTCACTGGAATAAAGGTTATATCGGTATTGCGGAAGTATAGTTTTAACAACATTTTTATTCTTCTAATGTCCCGGTTAGGCCAAATTCTGTTCAACTTAACTCGTCGCTAGTTTATGGGAGTTTTTCAGAACCTGATGAATGGTTAATTCGTCGGTAATTGTCTTACCTTCTCTTATATTGTTGGTGGTGCAGTCAATCTTCACTTCTGAGATATAAGAACCAAATCATAAAATACCCCACCAAAGATTTTTTGATAATTATTATTTATAACATCTATTTGCTATTATCAGCTAAAGATTCATTCTGTGTGACATACAATGCCCATTGCCATCTTGGGTGAAGTCGTTGCCAAAACACTGCCTAGAAGAATGCCCAACCACAAAGATTGGAAGGTTACCAGAAACATGACCAGAATTTATATGTATAAACTGTACTATAATAAGAGCAGGGACGCATGAAAACAGTGTTTAGGGCGAAATATCTTTCTTTGAAGGATGAGATAAGTAGTTCCCACTGGAATGAAGCCTAGAAGAGACCTATGACCCAAGTGCTATAACAGCAACTTTTCGTTAGCTAGGTTGGTGTATGTATGTCCGCAGTGAAAAGCTGCCCATTTAGAAGAAGTTGCAGCTTAGCGAAAATATTGCAAAGAGAAACTCGAGGAGACTGTTACGACTTTTAAAAACAGTCCTGACCAGCTATCATTGATTATGAAGAGTTATTACTATACTCAAAATATACAATACCCTCCCAGTCCCCTTCCGAAACGATTAGCTTATTTCATCGCCACATGAAATGGGTCGGTGTTTGGTGTAAGAAGTGAAGGAAGTGGTGTTCAGACAAGCAAATTGGTCGATAAATGCGATAGTGTGGCCATGGGAGCTGATACCACAATTTCCATGGTTCATCCTGACCTAGGAAGCTCTCCTCAACCAACTGGGTGATCCTGTATGCAATGTGATAACTTTTCAGGCCTAGATAAAAATAATGTCTGGACTGGCACTAAGATTGAGGTTAATTTTTCACAGTGGGCCACACAAAATTCAGTCCTGATAGACACTTTGGATTATTTAAGATGAAATACTGTGACTCAACGATTGAGACTTCTGATGGCGATGTGAGGTTGTGAAGTTGCGAACACTTGCAGTGGTAGTGATGTTAACAAGGTGCTGTTGACTTTCAACTATACCGTCCAGAAACGAGAGGTAACTTGTTACGCCTTCTCAAATAACCATGGTACACTATATAAGAATGTGCCATATTTTCTATCTTATCAGTAGTTTGCTCTTTCCAATGAACATCCTGGAACGGTAATGTGTAGGTTGGATGTGAAGTCTTCGCAAGTTGGGATGAGAATTCTAAGAGACGTCTTTACCAGTGAATCAAAGGAACTAAAACCCGCAGGAAATGTAAAGAACCAGCCCAAACTACCCCTACTGCTACATCAAGACGAAAGAACCTGGGGACCTAACAAGAGCTAACAATAGAGCGGTTTATTCCAATTTGGATTAATTTGTATCAGCCTGTCGTACCAGACCGTGTCAAAGGTACTTGCAATATCGAAAAAAATTGATTCTTTTCTTTTGAGGACATTGACAATCCAGCTCGGAAACCGAACTGAACGATACCTAAATCGTTTTGTCCAGTCCGGTTAGTCGAACTAGGATGACTGTTATCAACTATTTTCAACAGGTTCGAGAGAAGGCTATTCGATATTAAGTTGTGGGGTGGTGGTGATCTTTCTCGAGCTTGGGGATGTTGACGAGTTCAGCTTGCTTCCAGCCGAAAGAAGAATGCAGGTGCCGCAGTATTGCGTTGATAATACTGCAAAGATACTTCGCTGCTTCTGGAGGCAATCTATTCAGAACCAGATTATTAATATAATCCTATCGTATCGTGGTATCTGTGCTCATTAATTAGATATGATAAAATGAAAAGAAAACGCAAATGTTGAGTGTATCCTAAGCATAAAATTGGAGTTAATGAGTGATTTCTCCTGATTTCTCGCTATTTTCAGATTTATTCTTTCAGCATATTTTTGGCATATAAAAAGATTATAAACCCAAACCTTGTTTTTCTCGAGTCTTTGAAGTATAGGTATAGAATAATAACATATCAAGATCTTAACATTTGTTTTGCGGACCTCGTTTCCCATTTTACTATAGAGAGCACATGTTGTCAGGTTTTTAAACTATCGCACCATATATATATTAAAAATGGTATTGACGAAGCACAGAAAACACACAGAAAATAAGCAGAGAAAATAATAAAATGAGGCGAAAATACAAAACACCTTAGCCACCTTAAACTAGTGTATTGGAAAGATTTGATAGGTCCTCTCCGTTCAGCTAGCGTATGGAATTCCCACAGTGAAAATGTTGAAAATAAAGATGCTGATCGGGATACTTTTCGTCTCACTATGGATATACAGAACTTCCCATTAATTCTGGTACTTTTGAGTTTTAAATATGCGGCCACCAAGACCACGAGAAAGGATATAAGATAAGCTAGCGGCTATTAGAAATTAATGGCACTATTTATAGGTAGTTGCGGCCGGTATTATGCGCCCGTCGGGAAAAAAATTATAATCGAGCTAGTTCTACATTGCTGTGTATATGGTATCGGTATATATATATGTCTAAGAAACGTGTAAAATATGATCAATCTTGATACCCACCTGGTCATATGGAATTGAGCATGAAGCTCCTTGATTTGTATCCAACAAAATCCTCCATGATGATCTGTAAATCCCATTTATCAGCCAAGCAATCTAACAGCACGCCAGCAAACATAATAAAAACAACCACTTGTCAATGGAATACTAAGAGAATGTGGTCTTAGACGTAATTAGTTCATCACTGAGCGGTCAAGTAAGTAACGTTAAGTAAACCAGTCATGGTATTTATTTATTGCTCCTACAGGATAGATTGCATTGATGACATGGTAGTCAATCATAAATACGGACAAAAAATACAATGTCCGTACAATTCTCAAATTTCTTTCCTATATACACAAAGGGATGTTATAACTTGGCGATTTTTTCTACTTTCACCTTCCAAAGAGATAGAAACAAAAATAAAATTGTAAAATATATGTATATTCCTTTAATTAAAATCATATTTCAATATTACATATCTGTAATTTTACATTATTATCCAACATGGATGGCGGGTTGTAAATTTGTTTACAGATTAGAAAAAATGAGTCAAACCGGTTCGTTGAAAACAACGTATGTATCCATTATGTCACAAACTAATGCTTTAAAATTATTAAAAAATGAAAATTCGCTCTGCGCCTCTTCCATTTCGTTCGTTTCCACTGTTATTTATTCGCGCGCCTGTTTATGACTTTACCATTAATGTAGTGTACTCGTTTTTAGAATAGCTGCCTAGAAATAAATTCATTTAACGCAGAATATTGTGCATGAGTTGCGATTTTTTCTCGTTAAAATTGAAATTAAATGATTCAAACAACCCTGCATAGCATTCCCGTCGTAGACACGAACTATAAATTACAAATTATACTCTGCACGTATATCCCACAGAATTGAATTTAATTCATTTCTTCTTGCCACGTCACATTTCTGCTGTAATTGAAGAGGTGACCGATTTTGAAAAGAATTTTCCCTATGCATTAAAAGCGTAGAGAAAATTTAAATTGGCTACTAAACTCAACCAAATTCCTGTCCTGATATTTTATACTTGCATAGTAATTGGAAGTTGGTATAGATCCAATAAATCCAATAAACCTTAGTAACTGCTTTCATTTACTAACCGACGCACCAGAGAAGAATACTCCACGTTAAATAATTGTCATAGAAAATCTCCCTCTTTCATAATTACAGCGAGGAATTCGATCACTAAAACAATGACTTCCGACGAGGAAAACATCAAGTTCACTCATTAGTAACAATGCATAATACAATTCAGATGCTTATAATGACGTTTCCGTTTTATCCCGACAATAACGAGAATATAACCTAGTCGACTGACACTATCGATACATAATTTGCAATTTAATTCCCGTTTCCCGAACGTTAATGCAACCGCACCATTTCGACTTTCAATAGATGAAATGGTACGAAAAGCAAATGAAGCCAGCGCGAATGCAGAGCGAACAAAGTAGGAAAGCGATCCTGCGAGAAGTTGTAAAAGCGCGAATAGTAATTGTACGAATGATCGGAGATGTTTTCCGAAGCGGTTTCGGCGAGATATTTACGCGAGCCATAAAGCCCAGTCATTGGCGCGCAGATTGGCGATATTAAAACGGCTCCCCGCTGGATGAGGAACGATAAAGGTTAATGGGGTTAGGGTACCTAAATGCGGCTTCGAAATTTTATTACCCCGATCCGGTACAGTAAAATTGCCAACAAACCCTTTTAAAATTTATCGAATATCCTATCTTCGGTGTTTGTATCGCAAACAGGGTATTGCAATAAGATTACGTAATAATTTAAAATTGATATTTATTAAATAGCGTCTGGATTATTTATTATACTTAGTAGTGAAACTTGCCGAAATTTTTAAAGTATGCAAATATTGGATGAGTATCTTAAAATATATAGATTGATATTGTACTACCTACAGGTACAAAAACCTTTATCGTTCTAAATAGGTAATTACACCAAGAGACATTTGAATTAAAAATTCATAACCTTATTATCTTTTGATTGTATCATTGAAAACTAAAGCTGCTTGTAGTTCAACTGACGATTGGTGACAAAGTGAAATATAATACTTGTCAATAGGACAAAGATTTTAGTACACCCAAGGATGTATTTCAACAACTAAGTCATCATTCACTGGAGAAATCGCAAAGAAAAAAGGACGTCGCCTTTGGAGTTTAGAATATAGGATTTCGTATCGTTATACGTAATAAATACTACAATTCCGTTCTTTCGTTTATTCGACAAGAAATGAAGAGAGTGCTCGTTTACTACCAGAAATGTTTTAGTCCAATAAACTTCATAAAGACATTGTAATAGTTATAATTTTGCCTTTTGCTGATTTTGGACTTTATATTTGGTCAAAACTTTAATGTTTGCCTCATACCGCTATCAACCAGATGATCTGATCATTATATTGCCCTAGTAAACCCTTTTCCTCATAGATCTATTCCTATCGAAAGCTGGCAAAACGATGAGCTATTACTTCCTGATGCGGGCGACTTCGTTCCATAGAATATTATTCAAGCGTACAACTAAACGCTGACTCCGACATTAACACGAAAGCGATGTTAGTTAGTTAGCCAGCCAATAGTCGACTTTACTACGTCCATAAATCGGTTCCAGCTCTATAATAACGTCTATCCTGTCCCGCTTTATTCTCCTCTTCGTTGCGTTGGGTTAGTTATTCGAGCGCGCGTCACGTTCCTTTAAAATATATTAGGCTAATTTTTCAGGGGAATATTAAAATATAATGGTAATGGGGCGTCTCCTATCTGAATTTGAGGCAGCCCCAACAAATTTGGAACTCGAAATTTCGTAATGTTCTTAATTTATAGTGATGAACGACCAATTTAACCTTTGTTTTTGTTCGAGCAGCGACGGCGTGAGAAGTTAATTCCGGTCTCTAATTCATCGAAAAAGCCGCTGAACTTTCATTTCTAAAATTTAACAGTTTAGTATTCAAATGTATGCGGAAGTGATGTGAGAATGGTACCTACGACGTAGTTATTGGGTACTGGAAACATTTCGTTTAATATTTGCAAACTTACTGGACAGTATTTTATTGCTAATTACAAAATTAGTAAGTAGAATATGCATGTTATTTTCTTTCAAAAGTATACTAAGAAAAGTTCAACATTCTGTAACCTATGAGAATATTTAGAAGATACAAGTATTTACTCAAATTTTAAAAAGCCAACGTTAAAAGAAAATAAACTGATTAAGGTAAATCATCTTCATTCAAAATCATCATCGAGAATATGCTGGAATGAGAATGAGGAGAAATTTACTCTAATAGCAGTACTAGTTTTGTGTGTATTTTAAGCATTCAACGTTTTTCGAACATTAATATATACATACATTTATTCAAGAATTTACATTACAAATAATACGATTACGTAAAACTTCAAAGCTGAATTCATGCCCTCCCCTCTTGCAGTAGGATTGCATGTACTTGATAAATGGTGGTTAGCAGTTAGCTATGAACGTCATACTCCGTTCTCTGTACTTCAATCGATACATGCAAGTAGATGCAGGCCATTATGTATTACTATTCGATTTCACGGCTTCATTGGTGGTTGCATTGCTTAACAACAATGACAATGAATTAAGCACCGAACGCCTGTAGTATGATAAACGATTAGATACGTCCTTGTATGGCATATCTGGACTGACAAAGCACACAGTACAGAATCCGGTAATTACGGTTTCAATAGAAACATACTTGGAACATACGAATAAAATATAGGAAAGATTTAAATTTTGGTTTAGTGTTATCTCATCTCCTCATTGCTTCTTTAAATTATGCACATCCCTTGTTAGGAATAATCGGTTGTGTCTTTTTATTCGCATTGCGTGTGACAACAGCAAGTACTTTTTATTTGTTAGCCACATTTTACCCGAAGCAAACTACTACAGCCCCCAAAAATTCGGATATCCCAGTGTAATAGTGTTCATGTCCAGAGAAGTAGTGAGAAGAACAAGACGCCACTGTAAATATATTTTTTTGCCTAAGTATCCATTTTTAATAAAATGTTAAATGGAGGAGCACCTTTGGCAAACGTATCTGGTCTGTAAGCGAAGCCGAGCTACACATTTTTCCTTCAGTTTCCATTAGGTTTTTTTCAGAATCTGTGGTAGCCAACAGTGGATTGTCTCCTATTGTTAGTGTGATGTCTTAAAGGACAATGGCTGACAGAAAACAAAAAGGATGTACGAGAGCTGTTTTTTCTTCAACATTCGATAGCGTATAAGGGAAAGAAGGATGAATATAAAAAATGATTTTACTACCAAAAGTAATGAACACTAAAGGTGCCAGATCTTCATACTGTGCAAGGTTGAAAAAACAGCCCTCGTACGTTTATGTAACTTAACATTACTTACTAGACTACATAGGCAAGAAAGGTAATGAATCTTCCGCCTACCTTGTTAGTCCAGTCTTAGCTTAGGCATCGCCACTTCTTCATGTAGAGCAACCTATCTCAACTCTTACACCGTACACCACTACAAAAAATTTCTAAAAATTCTTTCATTTTAGCTGTCTAGTATTTTGTGGAATTGCTTTCAGTCGTACTTACTGGGTCGCTTTCAAATCGACTACACATCATGTCCGATTAAAGTTACGTCTGGGGTGCTACAAGACAGTCACCTTAGGCCAATCGTATTATTGTTAATCATAAATGACAATACCGTATAAATTACTCCGAATTTTTCCTTTTTGCCAGCGCCCTGAAATTCTATTTGAAAAAACCTTCCGATTGTGCCAAACTCCAATCCGACCTCACCGACATATCCATTTGGTAGAAGGACAACAGTATGACTTTAAACATTGATAAAAGTAAAGTCATTGCTTTTCACAAAAAGAAGAAAAATACAATCACCTACTCTTACATAATCGACTATGAAACATTAGATGAGGTTACACAAATTAAGGACCTCGGCGTAACTTTTGACTCATCGTTGAGTTTCAGATTCCACATTGATAATATCATTGCTAGAGCTATTAAGTTATGTGACTTCATAAAATGTCAAATTCACAACTTCAGCAATGTAATTGGTATTATTACATTATATTACGGCCTAGTTCGTTCTATGCTGGAATACTGTAGTTTCTTCTGGAACCCGTACACTACCCTTCACTCAAACAGGATTGAAAGAGTACAGTGTAGATTTGTCAATTATATTTTATTCAAATTTAAAATGAACAAAATTGTAGATAATTATGTTGGGCGTTTGAATCTACTAGGTTTTCAATCTTGTTTATGTATTTACTCGACGTAGAATTGCCACTCTTAAATTTAGAATCAAATGTTTACTAAATAAAATAAATTCCCCAGAATTGCAGAAGTTTAATTTCGTTCAGGGTACGTAATATAGATACAAGACGCGATGATTTGTTTTTTGTAAGGTTTTCATAGGAGATTATATGGTTTTAATATATAATATAACTAGACAGACCGGATTATATGTTCGAGATTTGACTCAAATATGTACACACATACGTCTTAAATATGAGCATAATATGTTGAAAATATTCCTAAAATATCTAGAAGATGTAAAATATGTTTCAAAAAATGTTTTCCGAATGTCGAATATATTTTGAAGTAACAAGGAAAAGAAACAAACACTTAGAAAATTTCAACAGGTGTTTTAAACATATATGTACCTATCACTTACATTTCTACATTAAACATTACATTCCTTGCTGTAAAAACAATTCACAAACAAATGATTTTTAATATTTTCAATAGTTAAATTATGTCTCCTATCCGTTAGTAGCGATTTGTACCTTGAAAACTTCGTTCGACGTCAGCTGATTTAATTGGTGCATATGTTAAAACATTAACTACTTTCGGATTTAAATCGGTTTCAACATCAAAATCGCCACGGAGAATTTGGTTTGCTTGTTGCAACAAATTTAAATCACTATGTCTTTTAAAAAACATTAAATTTTTATTTATTAATTGTCCTATTTTTCCAGGAACTTTCTCAAGTGTTTGCTTAAATTCAGCAATCAAATGAAGAGACTCTTGTAACGGGAGTGATTCAATCTCAAGAATAAGTTTTATGATAGTTTTATGAACAAAATCATCATTTGATGATGAATGTTAATGTTAATTAATATTTTCCTCTTCAAAACTTAAAATAAGTTCTTTAGTAGAGACAAAATTTTCTACATAAAAACTGGCAGCTTTCAAACATGTTCACCATCTTGTGATTATTGGTTTCGGTGGCAAAGGAGTATTAGGTAATTTTTCTCTGTAACGCTGAATCCTCAGAAGAGATTTTAAAAATATATTTACGTTACCAATTAAATTATTAACTATAGGAAATTAATTTCTAATATTTTCCGCCACTCTGTTTAAACCGTGTGCTAAACACGGCATGTGAATTAAATTGGAATACTAAAATTTGTTGATCAGCTTTGACCATGTATGACGCAGAATCGGAAAGCCTGAGCACAATTTTATTATTTGGGACAATGTCGGGAAGGAAGAAATTCATGAAAGTTTCATTAATAAACCTAACCATTGTTACATGGTTAGTTTTTTCAATTTCTTTACACTAAATCAAATAGGATTTACCAGGAGTGTTGTTATTTAAACAACCTATTAATAAATTTGCCGTCCATAAGTATCTGCTTTTTGATCTACTATAAAATAGATAAAACTGTTATTTACAGTTTGCTTGATTTCATTAATTAAGTCCTTATATACATTTGTAACATAATTTTTCCTTAAAGTACTTTTGTCAGGTACAGTATTTCTGCAATGCGTTTGCAAAAACATCCTTTTATCAACTGAAGATGAAAACTTAAATTACATACATAGATGCCTATTTGTATTTTTCCAAACAAGTTGTGCTAAGGGTTACTTCTAATTGTATTTGATTGATTTTGAGTTATGCGTTAATTATTTTTATGCAACTTTAAGACTAAGCCAAACAATAGTCAGATGAAATCTATATAAATATACTTAACTTCTAGCTCAGAGAATTTTTAAAATGTAACAATGTTTGCTTTGCTGACTAAAAACAACATTACACCGGCTATATTGGACGCAAATGCTGTTTCCCGCTTACAAAAAAATCCAACTTCGTCCAATTTGTTTTGATCATACTGTACACCTGGTCCTCCCCATACTATGTAAATCTTGTATAAAACTGGACGTGTGAAAGAACCCATTAGCACATAACCATTCGTACAAAACGCGAACACAAAGCAAAAGAAATGCAATGAACTGGTGTTTTATTAAACACGTGTATAGGCGCTACACGTTATTCGTTTGCCAGGGAAATGTCTGTTGAAATTCAATATATATGTACATATGTGTGTGGGTGTATTTACATATGTATGTTGTAGCTTTTTCCGAAAATAAATTCGTTTGGAATGAGTTGTGGACGGTCCAATGAACCTCTGTTAACGTTCGTTTCTTTTGAAGTGCGCTTGTTTCATCCGCGCCTCTGTCACACGTAAAACACAACACAATAGATACATATTCGGAACGGTTAGATACGGTTTGTTAAACAAAACTGCCCCAAACGTGGGGCAAGCAAACTCAATAATGAGCACTCGTATATCGAAAGCGGCATGTTGCTTATACCAAACTAAAATAACACAAACATTGAGTCAATACAAGCTTACCAGGAGCTGTTAATTATTTACCTCAAAAGGTATTCAGTTTGATGTTCGAATAAGTTGGCTCGATTATACCTATAGTAAACAAATATATCCTGGATGTAGTCTCCATCTCAAACTATTTCGCTTTTCGCTGAATTCGACAGCAAAAATGTGTCGTGTCGATAACATTTACAAGCAGAGGAAACTGGACAATCATTCTTTCCTATTCTTCTGCCTTCTATTCACTAACAGCAGCAATATGGTCTGTTGTAGTTTCTTCTTGGAAGGAACCGGGAAATTGGATTGATATAACACGAACTAGAAGAAATACATCTCAATTCTATCAAAAAGATGTCCCTACTATACCTAGAGAGGTGAAAATACTGAAATGGAATCTATGATTCGTCCATGTCCTATTAAAATTGTTCAAGAAAAAGAACAGCTAAACAGATTAGCAGCACTGATAGTTTGATAAGGTAGAATTTAACAAGTAGCCCGTATGTTAACTACATAGTATCTAGTTAATTGTAAGATGTCCAAAGAAGCCGAAGATGTTACCCAGTAAACCGTTAAGAATGTTTACGATACTGAAATACGTATATAATGATCCGGTGATGAAGCAAGTACATAGAGAATGTTTATAGATAGTACAATTGAAAACTGTCATTGGTAATGGTCTAGTTGTTTTCGGTCACAAAGTTTGATACAGACTTCTAATTATCAGATAATCTCAGTAAACCAAGTAATTTGCATTTAAACGCACCAGCAAACACCACATACATGTTCTTTTATAAGTACTGAAAGCTTGTTATTATGTATATTTTATATATACATATATAAGATATATAAAACCAACCCTCTATTATGCTTATCTTTGATACATATTACACATGGGAAGTAGTTGCTGTATGCTAAGAAAATTTTCCATAAGAAAACTAAGTCTATTTTCTCGAAAAGTCATCTTCATTCATTCCAATCCATAAACGATTCAAATTTTGTGAATTTAGCATTGGATATCTTGTTTTGGACGTTTTAGATAATCAATGAATGAAGTTAAGGGTTAATTTGGAAAGCTAGTAGATTTTTGCCATTTCCTAAATGGTGGGATCCTTTAAATTAATTGATAACACTAAAATTATCTAATGAATTAAACTTTCCAACTTTGTAGATCAGTAACTATCAGAGGCAATGGCGTTAAGTTGGTTCTTAAAACAGTAGAACAGGTGGTGTTCATAAAAGTTATGCTCCACATGAGTTATAGTAGCATTTCTAGGTATGCTTCCTCTCCTAATATCTATAATTGTACACACGTAAATACTAATCTTTAATTTAAGCATATAAAGTCTGTATTAAACAAATGGTAAGTTCAACATACAACCGAACTAACCATATATTTAAATAAAATGTATCATAGGGTTGCCAGCAAACAAATCAAAATATTACCAGATATATTGGTAATGTTTGAATCTACTATTACTCTGTGCATTATAACAAACTTATGATTTATTTATAGCTATATTTTATTTCAATATAACTTTAAAATCAAACATTATTATAATAGCCTCGATACATTTCTATCAATACAACTAAGAATTTGCAATAAGCGTTTTAATTTTTGTTTCAAAGAAATAATTATCAATTTTAAATTTTAATTTAAATACATTCTTATTTCATTCTAAATCAATACATACTTTATATTCAAGCAAAGTATTCTTAAAGGGAGAGTTTAAGATTTGATTTAAAATCATATGTTTAATTAATTATTTAAATAAATTTGTATATTTATTTTAGGGGAAAAGGTTTTTCTGTGTGCAAGTTGCATCGATAAATCCGCACCGCATTATTGCAGGTTACTGACGTAGTTTCCCACGGAGCACGAATCTCGAATTAATTCATACTGTATCACAAAGCTGCTAATGCAATATTGTCATTTGTACTACGTACACATCTTGCAATAATTACGAAATAATGAATTGTGTGTATTGCTGTAGCTCTTTATAGTACTTTAGATTTTAGAGTATTCAGTGTTATAAAAGTAAAGTCAGATGCAGATAGATGTAAGTTGTGTTATATGTATATGTGATGTTATTACTTTATCCAACTATCCTCTTTGAACTAATCATAAATTTATTAGTTAGAATTTCTAGAGGAATTCACACATAATATATTGTTTCAGAACGGCGGAGCCAAAGACGGACTTGACATGAACGTTGCACCTGCTTGGTCGAAAGGTTACACTGGAAAGGGGGTGGTCGTCTCGATTCTAGACGATGGCATCCAGACTAATCACCCAGACCTGGCTCAGAATTACGTAAGTATGATGACAGTCTTCTCACAATACGTCGTAAACTAAAATGCTCCCCGGTTTTTACGACAATGCCAACACCTACGGCATTCTCCCATTCTTGCACGGAAATTGTGAAGCCTAACACCTCTTTCTCACGTTCCGCTCAACGCGCCCTCCTTCTTTCCCGTTTGCTTTCTGAATCTGTGCGAATCCTCCGTTGGACTTTCACTACTTTCTCATCCCTCCGCGGACACATCTACACGCACACATATGTCCTCACCTCATTTTGTCTGGCGTTGGACGAGATTTATGGTCGGGTAGGTAAGGATGTTAACATTACTATCGTAGGGGTTTTTCCTTTTTACGTCTGTGTCTGTCGCTTCTCTAAGGAAAAGGGTAGGATAGGATCTCGGATTTAGCCAAAATGTATATGCGGATAACTTGACCGAGTGCGAGAACAAAAACGAATGAGTTAGCGGAGATTTTACATTGTTGCCGCTTAGTCCTTTTTGCTGAAATATAACCAACGCACTATCACATCTTATAACATAAGAAACTTATGTAAGTATAATATTTTATTCTTTCGAACGACTTTGGGGGTGAATGTGAAACTTATCGTGATCGCTTAATAGGATTTACAAGTACCAATTCACGAAAGCCCTTCATCATTTAATTGCGAATTCTCTTGCGTATTGTTGATAATCAATATTTAATTGCGTCTGTAATGTCAAACTGTCACGCTTTGAGATATTCAGCGATGTTTTAACTGCCGAATTAAACACGAATTAGATAACATTGATCGAACAACCCCTAAACGCAATTAAACGCACCTTGTGTGCGTTACGTTTTCGGGAAGGCTTTCGCGTCTTCCATGAACTATTAATCGCGTGTAAACTCACTCAAGTAATTACCATTAACAATCTAGCTTCTTAGCGATAGAAAAACCGTTGATTTTTAATTTGGGATTCCATTTGTTGTCCTAATAAATTTTCAGGTATACACACATCTTAATATGGTAACTCAAATTCTCAACAATTAAGTTTTCCTTAGTTTTAGTTTGTGCGAGTATCATATAGTAAAGATGTCTTCATTGTTAATCAGAGATTTGTATGAATTAAAACTTTTATTTTCGAAGCACTGTTTCCATTCTAAAGATAATAACTAAGCTTTGATAAAAGAGTTGATGACGTGTTATTATTAAGTAGTGTAAACCGGACTCACTTCCACGAATTTTATTATTCAATGATAACTTATCAATAGGTTTGTTCGTGGAGTAAATTGGAAACCATTGGCAACTAATACTCAATTCGCATGCCCGACTGGAAACAGTTGCAAATTTGTCCTAAATTTAATGCTCCACCAACATAAAAGAGAAGAAGGAATGCGTAATTTGTCCTGAAGGTGACGCAAAACTCGGTTTTTGTAGGTCTTTTGAAGCATTATTTATCTAAATGTAGTAAGAATGTGGAGAAAACAACAAAAACGACACATTCACAAATGAATATCGTCAACGTACAGATGTGGGATAGATCATGGCGTGGATCACCACAGATTAACAAGTAATCTGGGAGTCAACATTACTGAAGTTGGCGCTTGCTATTGCGCATGTCTCAAACCAAAAATTTTCAATTCTGTAAGAAATTATTCTGACGGTTGCCAATCGGTTGCCTAACTCTTTTGCCTAAACTTAACGATAACACATCACTCAATAAATACATAGGATGACATATAGATAGCGCCACTATTAACAAATCCCTGAGTTTTAGCAAACGCCACCCTTCAAGCGATACGTGTCCAAATTTGATGACAACCTGATGTTTAGTTCACCAGTTACAATGGTTTTAGTTACGCTACTTTTGTAATTTTTAAATCAATATAAAAATCTGAATTTCCTGTGTTGATAAAGCATTGCTTCTTAACGGGAAACAATACGGTTCAAGCAAAGCAAGTGTTATTCGGACTCTGCTCTATCGAGACAAACGGTAGAGACGTGGTTTGCTGATTTTAAACGCGACCGTACAAGCGCCGTTGGTGCAGTTGCTCCAGAAAACTCAAAAAAAGGTCCACAAAACGATTTCGGTCGATCGTATATTGAAGTTGCGTGAGATAGCTGACACCTTAAAGATATCAGAGGGCAATCTATTCACCATTTTGCGTGAACATTTGAGCCTGAGAAAGCTCTGTTCGACATGGGTACCGCGTTTGCTCACAGTCGATTAAAAACAACAACCCGTCTACGATTAAGAGCGCTGTTTGGAGCTGTTTCAGCGCATTAAAAAGAATTTTTTATACGGCATGTAACAATGGATGAAACGTGGATCCAGCACTACACTCCAGAGTCAAATCAGCAGTCAGTTGGGTATGCAGCAACGGATGAAAACCGTCCAAAACTGAACAAACACCTAAATGTCAATTGGTAAGGTTTTGGACTCCGTATTTTGGGATGCGCACGATATTTTATTCATCGATTACCTTAAGAAAGGAATAACCATCGATATTGAATATTATATGACGTTGTTTGTGCATTTGAAAGAACAAAAGGGCGCCAAACGAAGAACGACACCAAACAAGTGCACTATATCACAAGTCCATCGCAGGAATAGCAAAATTGCACGAATTACAATCTGAATTGCTTCCTCATCTACCGTACTCTCCGGATCTGACTCCCAGCGACTACTGCCTGTTTGCAGACCTAAAAAGAATGCTCCAGGAAAAGAGACTTGGCTCCAATAAAGAAGTGATTGCCGGGACTGAAGGATATTTTGAGGCCAAAGATAAATCGTTCTACAAAAAAGCCATCGAAATGTTAGGGAAAAGCGGTGAAAAGAATGTTTCACTCTTGAAGGAGACTATGTTAACGAATAAAGTAGAATTTTGACTAAAAATTGTTGTTTTATTAATCATACAACGAACTTATTGAGTGGTGTGTTACATCAGAAACGTGGCTTTCTACTTGCTTCCACAGCGATTAACTGTTGGAAGGTGAATGCCACACATTTTATTATCATTATTATTATTTTCGGACTATAAATATGAGCAACGAGTGCTTACCTCGGCGTCAATTTATCCAAATAATGGATAATTTGTGATGTTAATCGAGAGACGATTCCATGTGTTTCAATTTCCTTGATTTTGTTGATGATTTCCAGAGAATAATTGGTTATGTACCAATAGATAGCAATTGCGGCATTGGCCGTTCGAAGATTCTCTAACGTTTAAGCCCAAGATAGCAATATAACCAATAACACCAAAAACACCGCTGCGAGCGCCTGCTTTAATACACTCCGTGGACGAGCGACTTTTATCGAATTGGATATCCAAACACTTCACTATTGCTTCGTTTCAGACTCGTACGAATAAACCTAAGTTTTGTTACCTATTACGATGTTATAAGCAAGATTTGAAGCAACATTATTCAATTTTCAGAGCAGCCGTTGCTTCATTTAGCACGAATCTTCATCAAAAGCTTTCGCTCAAATTGTGTACAATTCATCGATTACGTAGCTTTTGAACACCTAAGTCAAAATTGTTGATATCTGTATCACAAGACCAACATTAGAACCTAACTTATTCATATCTAATATTGACACTTCTCTAATTTAAGACTGGATACCGTGATTATTGAACAATAACCTTTTTATTGTTTGGTATTTTAATTCAGTTCTCTTGCTGCCTGTAATTTGCCTCTCTTTCTTTGTTAGTTTCATGATAACCTACGCAGCCATATAAAAATAATACTAATTACATTACATATCCAACTGAAACGAAAACCGGAACTTCGATGTAGTTGCAAGTTGTGCACTTGACATTCATTCTCGTTATAATGCAAAACATGCTTTCTAAATGGACCCCTCCTTTGAAATTAACACACTAAGACATAACGCAAAGTTGGGCTAGATGCTATGGAGCGTATAACTCGATACGGCATCTCGCTGCATGACGTTACTAACCTATTTAGCTTCGCTCCACAGTATAATCGGCAAATAACATTCCTCTAACGTACAAGTATTATAGTCTGTCATCAATAATTGTTATTTAATTACTGACGCGATAAGACTGTACAACACATTAGCTTACAAATTAAACTGATATTAAATGTTGTGGAAATGATGCTAGCGCTCCGTAGAGGGCTGTACTAATACAGCAACATGCCGTATGTTCAGTTCGCTAATTAATACTCTGCGCGGTCGGTGTATGCCTATTTATTAGGTACTCAGTATAACTAGAATAAATATAGGAGAAATATGTAACCAGTTACGGAATACGCGTTAAAGAGAGAATTCTAAGCGTGACGTCCTATCAGTATTTGCTAGGTAGATACTCCGGACAAAATAGTAATAATTAATAGGATTCTTACCTTTTCTAAATGAAAATAATTTAATTTAATTAAATTACATTTAAGTTACAGAATTGGACAAGATGGGCTAATAGGAGAATTTCGAGAATTATGGAAAACGTTAGAAATACTGGGAGAAACTGCGATTCAAAGCTACTGAAAATTTTCCGATTTTTTGTATCCTTGGTATTGACCATTATACCATTAAAAATCATTTTGGGTGAACCTGATGGGTTTCGCTATTACAGGAAATTTTCCCATCTGAATCAGGCATATCATTTCTTGTATAATTGTTGGTGCTGAATTCAAATTCGCCCGCAGGATAATTATCAGTGTATGCTTGTCCAAAAAAAGTTTAACGCGGAACATGAGGCTATGATACAAATGCTTGAAATGCCTCCAGTTGTTCTAAATACTTACGACTTATCTTGGCAGTGTGCTTTGAATTATTATCGTACTGGAACATGAAGTTTTCACCGATTATTCGTGTTCCACATGAAATGGCATTTCTCTCCAAAATATCCCTATAGCCTTCCTTCCTAAGGATAGTATCTATTTTGATCAAATCGCCCACAGAGGTATCACTAAAACAATGCCAAATCATGACTGATTCTCCTCCATGTTTTATTGTTGGCGTAATACAGGATTTAAGTGCTTGTTCCCCTTGCGATCTACGAACAAATGTACTTTTGTTTGAACCAAAGGTGAAAAAAATTGATTTATCAGTCCAAAGCACTTTCTTCCAATCTTCCAACTTCCAGTCTATATGCTATCTTGCCCATGCTAACCGTTTCGCTTTGCTTTTCTTGCGTAATAATGGTTACCGCATAGCAATACTTCCGTACAAACCAACTTGGCGTAAACACCTCTTTACTGTAATAACACTATCTGGGTTTGGGCGCGAAATATTCATTTCGGCAGCAATTTCTAGCGCTGTTTTTCGTTTATTCTGTTTGTTTGTAAATACACTGCCGGCGTGTTGTTTTGGTCATCAGGTTTGCTTTTATTGCATACACTACTACTTGTTTGATACTTTTTAACATAACAATCCACGGTTCTACGGTTTAATTTCAGTAATATAGCAATTTCTAGGATAATTCCTTTATTCCGACATTACTTTAATTCGCTGTTTTAAAATATTGCACAAACTCGCTATTTACTGCTTGCAATACGAACGCTGAATGCAAACTAAATTTTTCATTATATTGAAATGGGTGTGTCGTTTATTGTCATATTTCATTACGGTCGTAATAAATATTTCCAATAAACCTTTTTCTTTATCTAATACATCTACCTGAATGTAACTAGACCGCAACAAGGTCATTTCCGATATCTTAATTTCAATCAGCTTATTAGGTACACACAGAACATTGCAGAGCGATTATAATCTATGTGTTATTTACAGTTTAATAATGTAAATATTTTCTAAGCGATAAAATGTCCTTTTTTGAATAATCTCCTATTATGGAGGTAGGTTAGCACTTATGTAAAGAAATGTAGAAAAAAGTGGTATGGGGAAAATATATGTAGGACTAAAAGTACTGCTAATAATAATAAGTGAATGCTTACCTCTCTGGGTACAAAATCGTCCTTTCCTATTGAACAGGTTTAGGTACTGCAGTACAACAGGGTCCCTTGCTCGAATCGTATATAGAGGAATCAAAATGGTTGATGCACAACCTTAAATTCCGCAAGCAATTTTGGATTCCAAAATGCAGTGCATCGAATTATATTTTTGCCCTAAAAATATATTTCATTATTATTACATAAACTCCTAAATTGACAATTAAATGTGACAGTGGAAGGATAGTATAAGACCAAAAAAACAATTTTTGAATAGTTTGCCGATATCTTCTATTTTATTGCTCTTTTGTACACTTTACGATGTAGATTTTTGATTATCTATAAATTCTATTAAAGGTACATAGTTTCAGAACTATTTCCTTCGCTTGAGGTTATGTATATAAATTAATATGTACCTCTCAAAATTCTTCGCAGAATAGCACCTCCTTGCAACCACCACAGAGCTATTCCCACATAAAACACATTTGTCCCTCATTTCGGCTGAGAAAAACAGTACAAAACGGTGAACACGGTGGAAAATAATAAATTAAGAAATCAAAACCAAGGTGTACCGACCCTAACCCACCGCCAACGTATTAATAGCAGTAAGTACGATTGTGGTCCAATTCTTAACGAATCCTGGCAATTATCCGACAAATGGATATGACCTTTTTAATTAGGGACACAAAGGTAATTATAATGGATAAGTTTTCGTATTTACTTGGAGATCTGTAGTAATCTGTGACTCATAGAATGTCATACAATTGACTGTACGTAAACCTATTCCTTCACACCCTTAGTAATATGGAGAATACTATAATTCTGATAATGTTTATTGATCTTTTGAACGCCCATTAACCCATGTTCTACAACAAATCTACCTTGCATTTGACAAACGTGTGAATAAATTTATTCACGGCAATGTTCACACGTTTCTTTATTTTTGTTATAGTTTCAGTACGAGATATTATTATTATCTATTACTAACCAGAACTGATACATGTTTCTGAAATCAATTAAAAATTTACTAGTTCTGTCTATGGCATTTCTAATATAATTTACATGCATATGTACATATGTATATTTTCCTCTTCTACCGCTCTAAATCATATGCACCAACGCCACCATTTAAGAGACAAATTGTATGTATTATATGTACATATGTATGTACGTTGTTTAAAGGTATTGGTGTGTTGTATCGCAATAACGCCACAGCCAGGGCCAGACACGGAAATTACGGTTCCTGTTTTATCATTGCAGGACCCTCAGGCCAGCATCGACATTAACGGGAACGATGACGACCCCATGCCGCAGGATAACGGTGATAATAAGCACGGGACCCGGTGTGCCGGAGAGGTCGCCGCCGTAGCCTACAACCAATTCTGCGGGATCGGCGTCGCCTATAATGCCAGCATCGGCGGTAAGTTCACCTCGATTGCTTATTTTCTACTATAATTAAATTGTGTTGGGGGACGGAATTTCTTAGTCCGGTCGCTATTCAAGCTATGCAATAAAAAGTAATTTGTCTTGAATTTCATATGGAAGGTAACTCGAATCATACGACCTAATTGAGCTTTTAGAGTAGCAAACAACAATTTAATATAAATAACAATTAGATAACAGTAAGGAGTAATTACTGAAGGGTTCATCAAGGAGAAAATTGAGAATCAAAATTTGTAATAGCATGTATATGAATGTCAATGTGGCGGGAACACTAAACAAAATTTACAAAAACTGAGCCCAAATAAAATGTCTTACCTTTAACACCCCGTTGATTTGAATTACCCCAACGCAACGGTTACAATTTTAAAATCTTACATAGGAACCCACTGTATGTGTGATATCATTAGAAAGCTCTTAAAAGATGCTTTGGAGTGACACAGTACAATAGTACATTCAGTTCACTGATTATTCAATTATTTCACAATAAAGGCCATAGAATTGCTAAATTATTTCTTCATATGAAATCTTAATCTACTTCCAACACAATTGTTATCCATTGTTGGCTAAACAATAATGTAACTGATTTTCAAATTAATTTCCGATATTTTGGATAAAGTTAGTTGCCAAAGATCTGCAGGCCGTTCTGGGTGCGTTTCGTCAACAACCGACTAATTTCGGTCCAATGTGGGACATACAGAGAAACTCCGATGATGGGACAATGAGTTTTTGTGGTTGTTAAGCATGGCCCTACCTGAAAATATAGGGATTCGCATCCGATCAGTAGCAACAGTTGTATTTGTTCACATAACCGTAAAAAATACTGAGCTCATCGGAAAACAAACATGTTTTAATTGGTTTGGAAAGCGGCGCTTTTGTTCGATTACAAATAAGAAGTTAACCATTTTTATGGAAATAAAATAATTAATACATTTACCATACAACCAATTGCAAATTTCGACAGCTAAACTGTCATCTTCGGTAGAAAATCAAGAAGGAATTAATGATGATTAAACAGGTACAAATCCATTTACAGAAAGAAAAACACTGATTTCCAGCAGTAAAACTATTGTGCTCCCTCCACCTGTCTCAATGAATAATAATCGACCACTACGACAATGCGTAAAAGCAAAGTACCTAGAGATGCATGTCGAGGTATGACAGATAAACCATATCGTTATCAAATATAAATAACTGGGAATCAATTCACCAAATTATATTGGTTATTTGGACACAGATCGCAGTTATCATTACAAAATAACGTTTTAGTTTACAAAGCGATATCGAAGGCTATATGAACCTATGGAGCGCAAATCTGAGATCCAACGTAGAATCCTTGGAGAAGTTTCAAATCATCCGCCCCATTACAGATGCTCCCTGGCATATACCATACCAATTTATTGCCCAAGATCTTACAATGAGACCCGTCAAAGAAGAAATAGGTTATTCTTCTAAAAAATACAAGAAAAGAGTGTATCACCGTAATACCTTGACATAAAATCGTATGCAACCGTCGGCCCAGCGCAGGTTCAAGAAATTTTTCTCCGGCGACCTACCAATCAGATTTCAAGCCATGTGAATTTAAATCCCGCAAAGACTCATTATTTTTGTAAAAATCATTGTAATTGTCATAAGATAGTTTCCTTCTTTTAATGGTTACAGATTGTAAAAACGTGGGAAGTTAGATAATAAATAGTGTCTACTATTTCTGTAGATAAATCAGTGGATGGCAGAAGCGTTTGCTATAATATATGTATTATGGTTAGTAAATGTCAAATTCGAATAAATAATTATACCTAAATCTTTGCTTATCGTATTCCTCCGCAGTAATTGTTCATGAATGGTAATTGTTTGGTAATTTTACTTAATGTGCCGGAGTAACAAATCAATAGCTGATCTTTCAAAATTAATAGCTAAGCAATTTGTGATACACCACTGTAAAATGAAATCCAAATTATTTTGGAGTACTTCAAGTTCTTCTATGGTTTTTATTGCTATATAATCATCAACGAAATGTAATGCTTGACAAGGCACAATAGTTGTATCGTTTATTAAAAACTAGAAAAGGTAGTGTCCCAGATTAGTTCCTTGAACAACGCCAGACCTTTGGATATATTGCACCAAATAATATTAAGTGTTACTTACCGTATTTGACCAAGGTGCCCTGAGCATCACGAACTGAACTGTATAAATTGATTTAACCACTGCACACCGGTCCTTTCGCAACGTACCCGTCTTTCAGCTTCAACAAATCACTATTGTCATTGGTCAGTGTCCATAATGGTTTGGTGGGAACGTTTGCAGCATGCAGCGCTTGATGACCATTAAGTATAGTTCAGCGCGTGGTACTCATCGTGCTGATCAATTATGGTAAGTAACACTTAATTACGTCTTGAGTTTCCACTGAAACTGACAACTTAACTATCAAATCAGCATTTGGTTTACCACATTAAGGCGTGGCAAGGGTATTATTTATGTGATTAAATAACTTTTCAAACCACAGTGTTATCCAAGTATTATTAGAATACTGTTGTACGATATCATTGAAAAGCGTTCTTTAAGTTTTCTAATGATCTGACACACGTAGCTTTATAATTTGAGATTGAAAGCCAGTTCAGAGCATTACTTATAACGTCACTTTCATTTCATCTATGATATCTACGAAATTGTTTTCAGTTTTAACGTATTCCTAGGGTATTGTAAGTTTTCAAGCTGGCACTTTTTATAGAGAAAATCGTTTAATGCGCAGCAGAGGAACACAATTTAAAAACCCCTGCAGGCTGAATGTTACGTTTATCGAGAATACAAACACACCAAAATTCAATTATATAATCATTTTATTTAATTAATACCCTTTATCGAAAATACAAATTAGTTACGTATACGTAGAACTTTCAAAACGTTTTATTGATATTGTGGAAATAAGTAACAGCTATGAAAGTAAAAAAAAGTGTTAAACGTATGCCACGAACGATGAACTGAACCGCAATGTAATCCGGGATCATTCCAAGAGTACCCGGACGATGCGAATATTGGTGGAGGCGCCGGTCAATTACATCGAAAAAGACATATACTGTGCGTCTAATTAAATTCGCGACAAATGGAAAACTTTTTTATTCTTGGGTTTATGAAAAAGTTATTCTTTATAAAAACTCCTGCTTCATCCAAAACTTAAATTCAAATTGTCAGATTTTAATGTTCAATCACATTCACTTACATTTAGTTTTTAATTCTTACACTTTTCTCAACTACAAAGTCAACAGTTTGATGTACACATTTTTAATCTGAATCTAGAATACTCTGATAAACAATGTTTGACTAAATCTGTCACTATCATCGTTTACGCTTGTCAAAATACAATAAGTAGAAATGCCTGCAATATTAAGTAAAGAAGTTAAGATAAAATTGAAATCGTCTTAATAGTGGGCGATAATTACAAAACTTTCAGGGAAGCAGCAACTATTTTTAATCAGCGGCATCCTGACAAGAATATTCACCACGAGACGGTAAGACAACTTTTAAGAAAATTTAAGACTTTCGGAAATGTCGAAAACAGATTTAATAACAAGCGCCAAAACCATGTTGCTGATAACGAAATGGAACTAGAAGTGATGCTATCAGCAATAGAACAACCGAGGTGTTCGTTGCGGAAAAGAGCATTGTTGATGTCAAACACTATAAGCAAAGATTCGGTAGCTAAAATTCTAAAAAAACAAATTTCATCCCTACAAGCCTACATTTGTACACACTCTAAGACCAGGTGATAATGACAGTCGATTGGAGTTTTGTGCCGACATTCAGGCAATATTAGCAGATAATCCTTTTGTGTCGAGACAAATTTTATTTTCCGATGAAGCAACATTTACATCGAACGCAACTGTATCGAGTCAAAACTGCCATTGGTGGACAGATACCAACCCACATTTTACAATAAAAACTCGAAGTCAATATGCGTTCAAGACAAATGTATGATGCGGAATCTACAAAAGTTATGTAATTCGACCTTTCTTTTTACCAATCTTTGAATGCCGACCGGTATCTAAATTTTTTGCAAAATGAAATTAGTAATTTTATCGACAATCTTCCATTGCTGGAACGCCAACATATTTGGTTTCAACAGGATGGTGCACCTTGTCATAGCAGGTTGGACGTAAGGCAATATGTTGAAGATTGTTTTAACGAAAGGGTTATACACCGCTTTTCCACAATACGTTGGCCACCTCGGTCTCCAGATCTGACCCCACTTGATTTTTCTTGTGGGGTTTCTTTAAAAGAACATGTTTATATTCAAGCGCCGTTTACGGATGTAGGCCATCTAGAACGTGTTATTAGAGAAGAAATCCGTAAAATAACTCCACAAACAATTAGAAGGGTTTTAAGGCATTTTTGTGATAGAATCGTTACATGTATGGAACGAGAAGGCGGATATGTTGAAGCATTTTTGTAACATTTTCAATGCCTTCTTTTGTGTAAATGCTGTATTTAAATTGTATAATTTCCAATTCTGAACGACTATTCCTTATAACATTTTAAGTATTATTGAAAATAAAGGTACTTTACTCTTATACTAATTTCATATTTTTGTCATATCTCGTATATGACTAACAAATATTAAAATCTGACAATTTGAATTTAAGTTTTGGATGAAGCAGGACTTTTTATAAAGTATAACTTTTTTCATAAACCCAAGAATAAAAAAGTTTTCCATTTGTCGCGAACTTAGCTAGACACACAGTATATATATGTAGATGTATATATGTAATCCTTTACCATTTTCTATCTTTCGGTGTAAGGGTTCCAAGGTACATCAAAAACATATTTATTTTAATATAAATTCGTCCACGGGTAACTTCCAAGAAAAACTGTGTGAAAAGTCTGTGGGCAATTGAAAGATTACAATAAGGCTACTGTTAGTTTCACTGACGATATAATTTTGTGCGATAAACTTCTTTCTAGTTAGTAATGGACCGAATTAAACTATATATTGAGCAAAAGCGTGCGGTATAAAAAACAAAGAAGGAAAGTGAAAAGAGGAATAATATAAATCGGCATTACTGACAGTTAAATATATAATAAAGAAAAGCAAAAATACGGTGCCATCGGTGAAGGATGGTATAAACATTGTGTTGATTAAATATGGCGGAAGAAAAGTAATTGAAAATACGTATGCAGTGATAAGTAATATATAAAACTAGCATACATGCAGAAATTATGGTAAAGTTTGAAATATTGCAAATAAGTACAAAATTGCGAATGTATACATATATACATATATACATTCGCAATTTTGTACTTATTTGCAATATTTCAAACTTTACCATAATTTCTGCATGTATGCTAGTTCAGCTCCCTAACCTGGGCCGTACTAACTATAGAGTGAAGATATATAAGTGTATTAATATCAATGCATGGAACAGAAGTGACGACAATTACGAATATTTAAGCATTACAGATATTTAATTACTAAACGCGATAATAATAAAAATAATAATAGCAATAATAATAAAACCAGTAAGAATTGTATAATATACATGTATGTTCAATACAGAAAAAGGACAAAATAAAATCAAGAGGAAAAGAACAAATAAATGGATAAGATACAGTTAAGATATCCCTCTTAACTGTATCTTTTCCATTTATTAAACAGCACAGAATAAAATGGGTATGACATATCTGCATGGACAGCAAGAGAAAGACATCCAATGAAAATGATAAACTGTGAATATCATGCCTATGGATAGTAGGACTGACAGAAAATAGAATAAAGGATGAAAAGGGTAAGAGAAGACCTAAGGAGGGCGGGAATAAAAGTTACAGGAAAAAAGCAACGGACACGGAAAAATGAAAACGACTAGGCAGACAGCTATCATAATGGAAAAGGGCGAAAGAAATTAGAGCAAAGATGTGAATTCTAGTTTCGTAACAAGTCTTGAGAAAAGTCTACTAAGGCTTTCAGCACATTGAAGCGCGTCCTGGTTTAAATAACAAAACATCAAAAGATAGCAATTTATTAAAAGTGCATACAATTGCGAGGGACCTTGAACTTCGATGCGATGATTGTGGAAAATCAATGGGCCAATCAAACTGTCTGCGACTCACAATACAATTGGTTGCTAATGAGTTACAATGAAAGCACCCCACTTCGCATCGTTTTAATACAATAGTACAAGCAGGAAGGAAAGAAGGTTGATTTTGTATTCTTGGTAACAAAAGAAAAGTGACTTACCTCTTGGAAAATGCGGTTACTACTAAAGGAATTATGAATCTTTCTATAAGACCTAGAAATAAGAAGATAAAAGCAGAAATACGACATTTCTGCTTCATTATGTTTGAAAGAACCACGAATGAATAAATGAAATATCAAATTTTGAACGTTAAAATAGGAACTAATTAGTCCTATTACCTTGAGTTTCTTGCTAGACTAAAAATAGAATCGTTTACGTCCGACCAAACATTACGGTCAATTGAATACTTTACCGTGGCTATGACTCTTGCCAGTAATCTCACTAACAGACTTTGTGATTAGAATCGAAATTACTGCTTTCTAGACATGAATAAAAGTTTTTTCAAAATTATATTATATTGACTTGCTTTATATTGTTGTTTATATACTATAGTTAGTATCATAAAATATTTATTGCTGATACTGCTACTAGAGGGATACCATTCTGAAGCGGTAGAAGACGACGGAATGTGCAAATGGCCAATTGAAAACGATTCCAATAGCAACGCTGGTAAGAAAAGTAGGAACAACGTCGTCGAAGGTGTCTGCCCACGGAAACCATATTGAAAACGACGAAATTGGATTTTAATTTGAAAATAAACGTTGCAATAAATTTTGTTCACTTAATTTAATATTTAATGTTTCATTTACAATTGCATGCTCTACAAAAACAATATAAATTGAATATGATTCAAGGAAGTAACATAAGGAGAGCATTAGAAAGTGTTTCATGTGTTTTAAAATGTTGTAATTATTAAGACAAATAAAATTGTTTTACTCAGTATGTGCTCGGTTATTGTTTGTTGGTTTTAATTACTTCAACATCAGTGCACGTTGTACAACACACTTTAATCATTAACTTGAGATATTTCGCATTTCGCTCCTTACCTGAGCTACTATTGTCGGCGGTAGTTTATCGAACTCACTGTCGGAACCCCAATTTAGTAATTAAATCGTTGGGTACCAAGTATACACACCGATAAAACTCATTGTTAACATCACTTATACGGCATCACAACGCACGCGGTATTTAATTTACCACAGAGGTGTACATTCCACCGGCATTATCAATATTGCCACCCCCATAAGTTAATTGTTCTATACAATTTAGTGGTCCAAATGAGTTATAGGCGAAATTGCGTTGAAACCATGTCCAATATACGAAGGAAATGTCTCACCTCAATTGATTAAGCGGCTTCCTACCTCAAATAGCTTACAGCGAAAATCTCGTTACGGAGACCCCTATTATTACATAACATCTAATATCGGAAGTAATATCAGTTAAAATTTTCATACTCGTAACTTCTGATCAATTTATTTTCCAATTAATTGAAACAACGGTTGAAAGGTCATAGTACGTTACGATAAAGTACCTCGCATTATCGAAAAATCCATTCCATACGTCTTCTGTTAAACGCTACCGCCATAGATGATCGCAGCGATCGAAAATATACTACCACGATAGCAAATAGCAATCGTAAGGACGAAAAGACCCTCGTAAAATAATGTTCCACACTGCACACACGTTTTATATAAAAGGTCCCACGCGTCCGATTATTCAAAGAAATATTACTTCCTGGTACTAACAGAGAGGCAGTGAGACGGTATTACATTACACACCATAGCTTCGGCCCGGAAATTTTAATTCAATATCTATGTGTTTGCCCCGAATGTAGTGAGCACTGAACACACATTTAATAATTTACGACCACTCTGGCATGGCATGGTGATATATATATCCATATGACCATATTGTACTCGGACCATTCGGACAGAGAAATACAATTATGTGCTACGACAAACTCTATGGTCCAACTCATTGTCAGTAGAAATATCATCGGCAAGCAAAGTTATTCTTTTAAACGAAGATATATCCGTTCTATTATCTCTCAGATACAGATTAAATTTAGGGTATTGTTCAAACCTTGGCGCTACAGCTTGGAGAAAAATCATTCGTATGGAAAACGCTTTCAATTGTCTTGGCAATGTCTGAAGTAATTGCATCTTTTTGTGTAAATGGAGGACGAATTTAGAAACTGTAATAAATGATGTGTCTATTGTTACTTCCCGTGTTAAAAGAAGAGTTAATAAGAATGATAACGTTTTCTTTTCGTTTATTCGTTGTTTCCAAGGTACACATGAGTATGTGACAACAAAAAGTTGAATCACCCATTAGAAGTATATACTTTTAAACCAAATTATGCGCAAGTATTTACTGTGTTGAAAATAATAAAATTTCATTTTTGCTGTAAAATAAATCATAGAGAATATTTAATAATGAGTTGCCGCTTAAGGTAAACGAATATCTTGTGGCGCGTGGACATGGTTCTTGTAGCTCTTGTAAGTTCATTAGAGCGCATACCAATTCTTCGACTCACTGTATCCCAGACATGTTTTATGGACCATAAGTCCGGCGATCGCACAAGCAAACTGAGAATATCTATTGTTGACCTTTTGCAAAATGAGGCCAAGCATTGTCTCATGTAGAATTATTTCGCCTTTGGATATTTTGGTAAATGTAAATTTGAGCATTTAAATGGCCTCGAAGAAATATTAAAGGCGTTCTACTTCTTATGCTAATTCTACTCCAAACCATGAATTCTCTATCTTATCGTTGTGGATTTAATCTGACAAGTATAGTCTACTATGTATTAGCCACGTTAGTACAATTTAGCAAACATTTAATTGCAAAAGAGTTAAGTATTGGTCGACCCATGTGTAGATACATTGTACATACATAGATAAGTTTTGATACTTTGGATACTACCTTGATTTTCGAAGACACATTTCAAATAAATACAATGACATTAAATTATAAATAAAATAATAAATACAATGGCTTGATTACATTGACATTAAACGTCTTTTCCTTAAATGTTTTTGTGATATATGCCTATGCTTATAGAATGATTGGTTCTAGGCTCAAATATTCTATATTCAACTAAAGAAGCTCCTAGATGCGGTGATAAGCGTTATTCCCTATTTATTTACATTTGCCAACCTCACCCAAAACGGTATTTTACTCCACAAAACACTCAAGAGTGGAAAGGTAATCATATAGTTCTCTTGCAACGCTGTGTACATTGTAACTTATGTCTGCAATATCGATAAGAAATCTCCATTTTGTTCGGAGTGCGTATTTATTCATCCTACGGCGGTGCAACAGATTTAGACATTATTTCAGAAGTCCAGAGGAAAATATATTATTTTTCCTACCAAGATTCCAATTGCCAGTTATATTTCCTATCTAGTGGTGGAGAAGTTAGGATTGTAAAGGTGAAATAAAACTTCACTTGTCTTACTACTATTTAAATGTACAAAAGATGTAATATAATAAAGTATTCTACAAGACCAAAAAATGTCTCAAAACTTGTTTGTTCTTCAAGTTTCGAAATTCTTCAATTTTGTATATATACATAATTTCCACCTGAATTTTTTTAGAATTCGCAAAGAATTAAAAATATGATATCTTATGCTAGCAATGCACTAACAATAATGATTACAACCGTATTTACGTAAATTTACACTACAATTTATTAAAATATTCAAATATTTGTTTTATCAGATCACTTTTGTTCTTCTCTACAAAAACACACAATCTCAATATTCCTTTATTTAATTTAATCAGTTAAAGTATGACTCTTTTCCTCTCACAATCAGTGCTTATGAGTGGGATAAGATAATCGTGTTGTCCCAGCATCCGCAACAGCTGGAGCAGCCAACGGAACTCGGCACGCGCCTGTCTGATGCAATGGGTGACAAATCAGTTCAAATTCTTACACATTCATCAATGATTGGCTGCTCCAGCTGTTAGGGCTATGCCGGGACAACACGATTACCTTACCCTACTTATGAGTCCATAGTCCATATCCAAATTTGTTCAATTTTTACCCCATTAAAGTCTTAAATGGACCACTTTCTAATGGTTCTTTCCCATTTGCGAAAAGATCCAAATTACTAGGAACCAGATCTGAGGAATAGGATAAATATGGAAACAATTCCCAGCCCAATATGTTTAAAACATCCTTCATTCTTCGTACGATATGGGGTCTTGCTTTATCCTCTTGTAATAACAGACGATTCCTAGGCCGTTTATTGCAGAGCGCCTGCCGCCATGGGCCAAGTAAAAGATTATAATAATATTTTACGTTAATCGTAGTATTTTTAGGTATATACTGCATGTGCTTTAAGCTGAAGCCCTTCTTCTGGTTTGCATCATTCATTGGAAGTCTTGATACCCAGCAGACTGAAACCTTATTCACGCCCAAACGTTCTTGTAAAGTCCTATCAACCTGCCGTATACTTCTTCCTAGACTAGCTCTTTGTGATATAGTTGTGTTTTCCATGATTGCAAACTGAGCTGGCTGCGTAAACCTATCGGGGCTTGTCTCTGATCTATAGGCGACCTATAAAGTTTATGCAATGGAACTAGAATCAACTTCCTAGAATATTCCTCATATTTATCCTTTTATCTGTGCATATAATCTCTATCATATCTTTAATACAGCTCTTCTTTCATTTTCAAACTTCTGGTTTTCAGTTTCTTGTTTTCTTCTGTAATCTTTTTCAGTTGGTCCCAGTATTTTGTATCGTCTTTTACTCCTTTTAGTTTTCTGTTTGCTTTCGTTTGGAAGTTCCTTATCATATCCATTATTTTATTTAATCTTACTGCAGCTTCCGAAAATTCCTTGTATGTTTTCCATTCCTGTCTTCCTCATTCCCGTCGTCTGTAGTATGAATATTACTAACCGCTGTCTGGCATTTTGAGAGTAGATCCACCGCCTGTAAACTAATACAAGCTGCCCCTCCGTGTGCTTTGGAAGTAGTATTTCACCTCAAACTTTATGATCTTTGTCACAGTCGGGTTACCTATAAAAGCCTTCCGTGTACAAAAGAGAATCGTTATTACGTAAATAGTCCGGTAATATTTAATCCTACTAAATATTTTAAGTTCGCTCCTGTTATTTTATTCATCGAACTTTAATAGTATTTCTCGTTGCCGCACCGATCAAAAACTTCCAGACCATTCGACCCACCGGACCATGACTTTTATTCGTGATACTATTCTTTGTGTATATGCATTCTCTCTACTCTACTCTTAAATAATTAGATTGATCTTTCTTCTATTTCTACAGTCTGTTTAACACACTTAAATCACATTTATATATTCACTGGTTTGACTTTATAGATTTATTTGTTCGTCATCTTCCAAGAATTTTACGTTTATTACGGAGCGCAAACTCACAATAACTTTACCGCTATCTGCCAGGAACGGGCACCGTTCTTCCCTTACAGCTCACTTAGGCTCAGATTTGTACTTTTCTATTAAGTAATAGGAGCAAAAATTTTATACTCAAGTGTTTGTGATTAGGATGGCTCCGAAATCTGCAATTTCTTAAACCCATACCGCAAAAGTACTTTTGTAAGTGATAAAACTGATAAAAGTAAATCAGGACTTGGTGAATCGGTTTTAGTAGGAATTAGCATAAATTTTAAATAATAGTATACCGTTAGTAAAATGTGGGATCTCTAATCGAACATTTTGTTCAAAATACTCTAAACTGTATATTCAAAATCTTTCTGCAAGTGAAAATCAGTCTGATCCTCCACTTAAAATACTAAAAGAATTGAATGTTTCAAAAGTAAGAAAACCTCTTTTTACTCGAAAACAAAACCCCGACTTTCTAACTGGTTTTTTTCCCCAAAACTCAACGATACAAAAATAAAATAAAGGCGGGACATATTTCGCGTTGTCAACCTTCGTACGGCATGGTAATTGGTATCGGAACAGAAGCTGTCCAAGATGGCGGGTTTTCTCTTGATGTAAAAATAAAAGCTACCACATAGCAAACTGAAGTCCTTCCAGCACTCTACTAGGTTATACCATTCCTGTGACACGCTAGATCTTTGTATTGATAGCCTATAACGTACTTCGAACTAATTAAGCTTCTTTCAATATTCAGTATCCTATCTTATTAAGTATTTTTCTTTGGTCCTCCTTTATACTGGGTTTCCTATTTTGGCTTTCTTTGTTAGTTGATGATCATCCATTCTATCATTGGTTCTCCTCTTTGTCCATCTTATATTCAATATCTTCTCTCCTTGATTTAGTTTACTACCATTCTTGAAATCTTCATTTGTTCTATCCTTGAATCTCTCGCCCGATATCATTCGTACATTTCTCGATTCTAGTTCTTTAAGGTGTCTGCTGTTGTTTCTCCTCTGTATGTCATAACAGATCTGCTGTTTTGTAGATTCAAGTTTTATTATGTTTTCTAAGATCAAGTACTTATTTTTCCACATTGAATCCCCTCACTTTTTTGGTGTAGCAGCCATTTTCATGATTTAGGTTTGCATTTTTTGTTTAGATTTCCATGGTTGGTGTTTATGCTCCCTAATATATGAATAACAACAACGATCTTTCCTTCTATCCCCAGTTTATTTCTCACATATTAAATGAGCACTGCATCGTCGACGGATTATGTTGAAATCAATGCTCATCATGACCACCGTCAACATACTGCATACTCTATTGCTTGACATTAGTCTCCCTTGATGTCTGGCACTCTTGTGGGTCTTGTGCTGACTCGCTCCATTTGGATGTTATGCTTTTAATAACATCGGTCCACTTTGCTAGAGGGCGACTCCGACTACTATACGCCTCAGCTGTATGACGTTACTTATCGATTATCTTTGTCCATCACCATTCCGAGACTTTTTGCTTTATGTCCGGTGTAAACTCCACTTGACATCTGTTATTCCTTATTGCATGTGTCCTTTTGTTTTTCTTCGGCTTAACTCGTTTGGTACCTTATGTTTGAATGTAATCAATAACACGAGCTTGCTGAGCTACTTGGATGTTATGAGTTTTTTTTTCCGTTAATGTTAGAATTTCTGTCCCATAGACTACTACCTACTGATAGTACACACCGATCGTAAATCTTTCTCTTCGCTTGAAAAGAAAGATGTATGCTTATATGGGGATAGTTTTTTGAAAAATCTGATCTCAGTTTACCAAAGGCAGATTAGATTGATCCTTCCATTGATCCCAAGGGTTTGTATATATCGTCCTGCTCTGATTTCATGTTCAAAATACTTGTATAGCGTGACTAATTCGAGTGTTTCACTGTTTAGAAATAAAGTGTTGTTTAAAACCCGGTTTATCATGAACTGTGTTTTTGAGTCAATTATTGTCAATCCAATTTTTAGTGCAGTTTCATTGAGATTATCAAACATACAAGTTGCGTCTTCAATATTGTATGCTACTAGGACGATGTGGTCTACAAACTGCAGGTGATTAAATAACTAAGTGTTACTGCACCAGAATTCAACATTTATAAAACTTCTAGATTATATCGGAACTCACCAGCATTATTGACACTTTTGCCATTCGGAAAGTTCTACAAACAACGAAGAAAATGATAATCGTGCGCAAGGTCAAGGCTATATAGTAGATGTAACGGCGTATCCCAACAAGCCTTTTGGTTTCCTACCAAAAGTAAATGTAGTTTTCCATTTCTATAAGAGAAGATAAAGCATGTGGCATTCACCAGTTCCAATTGCTTTTTGGGAATTACAATGTTTTGGATGGTTAGTTCATGAATGTACATATGTATCTTAATTAATCTTTTGATTGAGTGGTAAAATTTGAAAGTAAACCCCTTTGCAACTTTGTGACCCTATCAAGTTCAATATCATAATCTCTTTACGTGAATTATCGAGCGATTTGAGCTGCCTCTAGTCTTCCGTCTTCAATCTGATGTTTTTCCTCATATTATCTTCTGTACGATTGTGTAAAATAGATTTTCCATTATTGTAATCATATTTTATTTCTTTGCATTGCACTATGTACTTTTGCGTTGTTTCTTGTTTGCACTTTCTTTCTATCCACCATATAGATAAATTCAGGATTTCTCTTGACTCTTCAAAATTATTCCCTGATGTTAGGATATTGTACTTTATGTAATTAAGAATGACAATTGTCGAAATAGGCATTTGATATTGCCCATTTTATTTGAGTTCGTTCTAAGTCACCGAATCTGCTCCCTTTTTTATTAAGCATCATTGCCGTTCAGCAAGGTACCTGACTGTACATACCTTTATAACCTTTAAACGCCCATTAATAACGATTGAAACTTTGAAATGAAACCCAAATTACATAGAGTAGTCTTTTCTCGTTCTCAATTGTTAGAAATAATTAAAAAGAAATAATTAAATTGTTACACTATTAATTGCTTACAAGTGAAATAATTGACAGCCATCAGTATAGTTTGAAACATTTATAAAATAGAAGTGCGAACTTTATATACATAACCGTTATTTTAAAGTACCACAGGATACCATATAGTTTGAATAAAGTGTCGCGTTCGAAATAGGAATGCGAAAATATTTACATTACGTTGAACAAATAAAACTCAAAACCTTATTTGATTTGAAAACGGATCCCATTTTCACAGCACGCAGGGAATGTGGAAAAATATTTTACAGCATAAAATTTTAAAACAAAAGCCAATTTATCGTATCTCGTTTTAGAGTGGATATTATATTATCGAGAAAAATACAAGCCGGTGCCGTTGGTGTGAATGTATATTTTTATTGAAAATAATATGCGATTTTGACACGCAAGTAATTGCTTCAACAAATTGTTGTATAATCGTCTAGTCCTTTGAAATTTTGCGTTTACATTTCTATGCCTCTTATTAATTAATCTTGCAGGTGTTAGGATGTTAGACGGTGTTGTTAACGACGCCGTTGAAGCAAGAGCTTTAGGTCTAAATCCGGAACACATAGACATATACAGTGCATCATGGGGACCAGAGGATGATGGCAAGACTGTAGATGGCCCAGGACCATTAGCACGAAGAGCTTTCATTTATGGCGTAACGAGTGGACGCAAAGGAAAGGGATCTATCTTCGTTTGGGCTTCAGGAAATGGTGGCAGACACACAGACTCATGCAACTGTGATGGTTACACCAACAGTATATTTACGCTTAGTATATCTAGTGCAACACAAGGAGGGTACGTTAACATTAACATTAGTATTTTGGTCATTTAAAGTTAAGACAAGTTTATTTCATTTAAGTGACATATATTTCAATAACCAAATTAAAAAATCCGCTTTGTAGATGGAAGCCATGGTACTTAGAAGAGTGCTCTTCAACTCTAGCAACGACCTACAGCTCAGGGACTCCGGGACACGACAAAAGCGTTGCAACGGTAGATATGGATGCACGTCTAAGATCAGATCATATTTGTACGGTGGAGCATACTGGCACATCAGCTTCTGCGCCCTTAGCAGCAGGCATCTGTGCACTTGCCTTAGAAGCGAATCCGAGCCTCACGTGGCGCGATATGCAATATCTCGTAGTATTAACGTCAAGATCAGCTCCATTAGAAAAAGAAACGGGCTGGATAGTTAATGGCGTAAAGAGGAAAGTTAGTCATAAATTTGGTTATGGTTTAATGGACGCCGGAGCTTTAGTTAATCTAGCAGAAATTTGGACAACGGTACCTCCACAGCATATATGCAAGGGCCAAGAAATTTTAGAAGATCGCCAAATTGATTCAACAGCAAAGTATACTTTAACGTTACATACGGATGTTAACGCTTGCAAGAATACTGTAAACGAGGTCGTCTTTTTAGAGCACGTCCAGTGTAAGATATCGTTGAGATTTTTCCCTCGAGGAAATTTACGCGTTCTTCTCACCTCGCCGATGGGCACAACTTCAACCCTACTTTTTGAGAGGCCCAGAGACGTAGTTGCATCGAACTTCGATGATTGGCCCTTCTTAAGCGTTCACTTCTGGGGCGAACAAGCAGTTGGTCGTTGGACTTTACAAATAGTAAATGCAGGAAATAGGCAAGTAGACAGAGCCGGTATCTTGAGAAAGTGGCAATTAATATTTTACGGTACGCAAATTAATCCGTTACGTTTCAAAAAGCCGACCAACGTCCAGAATACTTACAAGGCTATCAAGCAATCTTTCGATTCCTTCATATTTCCAACAAATTCAAACCCGGCAACGCAAGATCCTCTAGTTACCGATACCTTCTATAATGCAGAAATTTATAAGGGCTTCAACAATTACCAGAATGTATACAGCTTTGGTGGATCAGATCCAGAACAAGCGATAAGTTCCTTAGATGGTAAAAAGAGTATTATTAGAGATAATGATAACAATATTGAAGGAGATCCCGAAACTAAAGATAACTGTGATGAACAATGCGATGCTCAAGGGTGCTACGGAAATGGTCCGAACAAATGTTTAGCGTGCAAAAATAAACGCATGGATAAGTATGTGATTCGAAAACGCAATTAGGAACCGAAAATTTAAATAGTCCGTTTATTCTTTTTGCAGAACTTGCGTTAGTACCTGCCCACCTAGAAGTTACTCAGATGCGCAAGGTCTTTGTCAACCTTGCCACGAATCTTGCAATACCTGTACTGGACCTGGACAAAATAATTGTTTATCTTGCTCACCAGGACACGTACGCGTTTTAGATTTAGATGTTTGTCTGCAGCAATGTCCAGAGGGTTACTTCGAAGGTAGGTATCTTGTTAAATATGCTGATGCGATTCTCGCTGTTATACTTACTATCTATCGCGATTTAAAATTTTAAACTAAATATAATTGGATAACATACAAAACTCTTTTTTTTTTTTTACAGATTATCGCGAGAAAACGTGTATTCCATGTCAACCAAATTGCGCTAGCTGTCAGGATAGGCCAGATCATTGTATAAGTTGCGATCATCACCTGCTCCTACACCAAAATCAGTGTCTCGCATCTTGTCCTGATAACACGTACGAAACTGAAGACTATATGTAAGTTTCCATCCCTTCCATGCATCTAACATGCCAGTTATAATTTCAATACCAAATTTGATTTCAAGGTGTGCTCCGTGCCATACTAGCTGCGAAACTTGCAAAGGTTCCAATAGTTCCCAATGTGTTAGCTGCCCACCAGATAAGTTCTGGTATGATGGCCGTTGCGATAAAGACTGTCCTGCCCATCACTATACAGATCATCACCAACGAGAGTGCATCGAGTGTCCTCCAGGCTGTTCAGAATGTAATAGTACTACCTGCATATCATGTTTAGAGGATTGGACAGTGAATGCCAAGGGTCGGTGTGTTCCGCATGGTAGCGACCGCTGTGACGTTGGTAAGTTAAATATTTATTATTTTACCATTTATTAGTTGTCAATTTAATTGAACAATATGTATAACACGGTTCAGATTAACTTTCTGGAAATGGTGCAATTTATTCGTCGACGATTTACAAACCGGCCATCTCTCCATCTGATGTTTCTTGAGCTTCGGATACAGGCAAAACTCACAAAGCGTGATGTTTTAGTTTTAAACAAGATAAGGACAGCTTTGACTCGATGATTATATGTTACCCTATCCGCCTTATAATCTAGACTTTCTGCTTTATGACTTCTCCCTGGTTCCGACGCTAAAGAAAGATCTCGAAGGGGTACATATGTACTCTAAAAATATATTTGATACCAATACTCTATGATCATGAATGTATTAGTTTTGAATACTCCTGTCTTAACATAATCAAGAAAACACTTATTTTGTTAATCATATGCAGAACAGGTGAAAATAATCGATGATCGCAGACTATGGTATATAATATAATTAGCAATTGGGAGCATCGTTATGACCTTCGTCACAAAGTGTAATTATTAATTCAAGACACGTATTTCGCGCAATTTAATCAAACATAATGTACGGTTGCAGGTGGTGATATGTCAGTGAATTTGTAATTAATCCTTATGATGAGTCTTCCGATGTCTCATCGATTGCTCTATTTACTAGCTTTCTACTGAGTTTTATTTGTACATACATAATTTACAGTAAAAATTAATTACGAAAATATTCACAGATTAGTGATAATCCTCTTCAGTTCATCAAGAAAACGTTTTTAAATACATTCTAAATTTGCGTACATATTACTTTGCTTCTAAATGTTTTTATAAATCTTAGTTAAATTATATGAATTAAATGTTAATTTTTTAAATTAAATGTTAGTTTATCACCCAATAAATAAAATGAAAATAAATATGATGCATTAGTAACAGTTGTAGTTATCTTTAATTGCTTATTATAAATGCAGCCTTACGGATATGTGAAATATAGGGAAAGAAGAGGGGAACTGAAAATATACAGAAAAGTTTCACAAGCTCTTTTTCATTGGAGGTCAGCAATTTTCTTGTAATTCAATCAAAATGAAAATTCTTTCAATATAGCTCGAGTCTTGAAAGCTCGATTTATTGCACTTATTGACACATTCCTACTTTCTGATGTTTCTTTTTTAATATTAGTCTCAGAAAATCGGAATTTTGATAATCAATTTTTTAAGCAGTTTAATTTGAATGGCGTCATGACCTTGTACAGATAATTTTATGAAAGGATGTCATAGTTTCGCAGATTTTCACGAAGTATTGTCGAAGTTAACTACGTAAAAAAATCATTTCCGCAAAACTTTAGCTTTCGAGTATTGGGCCCAAAGTATCAATACAGGAAAAACTGAATGTTGACTTGTTCTAATCGTTATACTGTTTTCTTCTGAAACCACAACTTGATTTTCATAGCATAATCGCTTTCAACCGACAACTTTTTAGCCACCAAAAGTTTGTGTTTGAATGTACTCTTCCAACTATACGCATCAAGTGGTTTAACTCGACGTATATAATTCGACACACTTTTAAACATGTTGATTTTTATGTGCAGTTGAAATGGAGCAGCTTTTGTGACAAAATCCTCGAAATTCCGAATGTTCTCGGATTTAATCCAAACTTTTCCTTTAACTATTGCTGAAGCTGTATCTGGTTCTGAAATTGGTCCTCCCACATAGTTCGACCGAAAGACTTGTTCTTAATTTTAGAGTCAGCAAAGATGTGTACTAAAAGTAATCTTCCAATAATTTACATATCGTCCACTTTACACTTAAAAAGACCTATTTTTTTACAAAGGTTTAAAGGCAATTTTTATTTAAATAGATATGCTCGAAATTCCCGACTATCTCGAATTTGATAAAAACTGTGCCTTATCTTATCTGCTTCTGAAATTTGCCTAACTCATAATTGGGACATACTCCAAGACATAAATTAAAATTAGCGGCTTGATCTAAATTCGTTCTTAATTTAGAACATTTTTTATAACATTGTGGAAACAGCAACCATTTGTGTCACTAATTTTCCAGTAATCCACGTACCAATAATGTTAATTTTAATGTATAGTGCACTACATTTTTAAACGTGTCGATTTTTCGCTGACCGAAACTCCTATCTGTATCAAATATGATACAAACTTCACCTTTCCAGGTATGTTAAAGAATTTTTCCGGTAGTTTACCCACGGAGAGCTTTAGTTTGACGTATAAAACAACAGATTTTAAAAATTGTTGATTACGAATTTTACTTATTTTTCTGTTATTTCCACGATTAACCGTTTCGAATAAAAATGTGATTTCACTAAAAGTTTGTTATAGATCTCTATGGGTACATTCCACTGCAACCAGTCTTTAATTTCTACTCCTGATAATTTAAAAAAATTTTAGTCTCAATACAGAAGTCATAGCTGAATTTGAAGAGCATCGACGTGTTCTGCTAATAATATAAGATAATTTAAGTTTTGATTGGCAAGACAGTTCATTTGGCATGGAATAGATTGCTCATCAGAAATATAAATAGTCGATGCCTTAGCTTATCAAGATTACATTATAACCTGATTTAATTTGAACATTACAATATAATTTAAAATCGTTATCGTTGCTTTGTTGAAGTCAAAAAATGACGGTAGACCCATGGTCACTTTAATTAAGGTTAAATTCAACAACAAACAAGGACTTTACAAAAAGCTCGCCAACAAATCGTAGCTATCGTAACCAATACACGGTATGCAAAATTTCAAGCCCGTAAACTTACTGGTTCTTCACTTATTATTGAAATAAAATTAAAGTTGTAGATGCTATTAACATTGCAAAAAGCCAGTATTTTATCGTTACACACACTACTTTTAAAGGTCAAATACAGAATTTTCAAAATAGTTTTGGAACCAATAAAAAAAGACAAAAATCTTGTAGAAGTTTGACTGCTGACTCCCCTATGATGTACTCAAATATGATAGCTATGATCCATGCTGAAAAACTTGTGTTTAAGTTTCAACATTTAATGTTGGATACTACGTATTACGAAAAGAAAATTATAGTAGTTTTGAATTAGTTCTGTTCTTAAGATAGTGTATTTCGTAGTGCTTGTAAGTACACCATGGTCTCCTAACTAAATAGTCAATGTTGTTGTTTCAGACCAATACAGCGACGGTGACCTGTGCAAACCTTGCCATTCGACTTGCGAGACATGCGATGGTCCCACGGAACACGCCTGCCTGACATGCGGCCATCCACTAATACTTCAAGGAACTAGTTGTGTTGCCGAATGTGACAAGGGCAGTTTCAACGATAAAAATAAACATTCTTGTGCACCGTGTGTTCATACCTGTAGCCAATGTGTATCGAAAGCGAACTGTACAGAATGTTCTGTAGGACTACAGGTAAATATTATGTTACTTATATATGTATGTATATACATATAATTACACTAAGGAACAAAACGAAACTTCTTTTTGGCACATGGAAAATATCTGATCATACTAATATTTTCTCCGTTAAATTTAAATGTTTAATTAATTTTTCTCTATCGCGTACTGTGAATAAAATTTTGAATAAAATTCTTACTTTTACAATATAAATACTTCGCGATACTTAGCTAAAACGTAATTATTTATGACCGTCTTCGGTACTTGGCATGAGGAAAGTCTCTTTTTAGTGTCCAACAATAATCGTCTCTTCCATTTTCTTTGGTATCTCTTTTCCATGGCGCAGATATCTTAATGAAACAGCTCCCCATGTTCCAGGTGGGAGTCCACAAAATGCATTTTGAGGGACATGCTACACCCCAAATTTTTCTAGCCTTTCACTAACAATGTCATGGTAATTCGAAGATTTGTGGTTTCCTAAAAACTTCTGACCACATTTTTTAATAACTCCCAGGCGGTATTTTCAGCTTAACTTCCAAAAATTCATCAGCAATTAAAGCTCTTATTTGTGGACCTACAAAAATTCCCTCCTTGATTTTAGCATGAGGGATTTTTTTCTTTACCCTTCCTAGACTCACGCATACGGTCTGTGAGACCGACTTATATAGTATAGTATACGTCTTTCATTTTGACATGAGTATAGGAAGGTTAAATGAAGAAAACCAAATATAGTTTTATTCATTGCCTTGACAAAGGTTTTGAAAAGCCCCGGCCTTATATGAAGAGGAGGTAAAATAAGGTCGTTAGGATTGACTGGTGCAGCATGCACAACATTTTTCGCTCCAGGTGTCAGTGATTGACGTGTTGCCCATTCCTTCTTAATATAGTGATGTTCCTTGTCTCTACTATCCCACTCGCACAAGAAATAACAAAACTCGGTATAGCCTAGCTGCAAACCCGTTAACAAGGCAACTACTTTTAAATTAAATTGTTACCATTGTGTAAAAGCACAGCGTTTAAACTGGTTTTTGAAGAATCGATGAACAGCCTTCACTCGGGTGGTTTATATTCATGACCAAGAATGTCCATTGCAGCATTAAAATCATTACAATACGCTAAATCGTCTTCTTTAAAAAGCAAGTTACGAAATTCTTCGTGACGGTTACGAAAGAAACACACTTTAGTGTCTTTTTGAAGAAGATTTCAACGTCTCAACCTAGAACTTGAGAGTTCAGCTTGTTTATTGCATATTTGAAATCAGCATAGAAGGTTACATATAAAACATAATCAATGATTTGTGTGCCAAAAAGTGTGTTTATCAGTGTTATTAGAAAACCATAATGTTGGTCAATCTTTTACTTTGATAAAATTCTTCTATTATCAGAAGTGTTCTCAAACCATAAAAATGTGATAAAATGTACGAGGATATTCACTTACAGGGAGCGTTACGAACTAGTCTTAAATATCCAGTTTTAAATATTGAAGCTGCAGGGGTTGTTCAATGCATTACATTGAAAGAGTCCACTTATCAAAAATATATTCGAATGAACAAACACTAACTTATGACAACATCAACCAACTGTTAAAATTAAATTTCTGGAGACGAAAGGTATTAATTACACTTCTCAAAGTCTCTAAAAATAGTTATATCTGTGACAAAGTTTGTATTAGCTTTAAAATACGTTAATAAACTGATTTCTGGTAAATGTTCCATCGGCATAGTTGCAGTCCGTGATTAGTAGAACATGATTCCATACATGAGAATCATTGGCACATGCAATTTTGTGCTTACCTTACTGCGCAACTTTCTGGGAAGCTGCCTAACAACATACATAATTTAATACGTCGCTTTAAAGAGAGTCCTTCAGATTATTCCCCACTGGTCTATTAAACAATTCAATTTTTACGAAGATTTCACTCTTGATGACGATGAAATTATCACTGGTATGTTTGCCTTGAACAAAATGATTTAAGGTAAAGAGGGATGCCCTATTGGTTCATAAAAAAGAGGTTTAGTAAGTAAATGAAGAAGTTGTACAGAAGTATGAACTCGGAATCTAGCATCATATGGAAATTCGCCTTGGTCGTTTCGAGAATTCAGGGAACAGCTAACAAGGCCCCAATGGCAACTTTCTAAAGGTCGTTTAGGGTCATCCTCAATAGTGAACCAGTCAGTTTCTTGTAATGAAGGTGAAATGGTACTATTTTCGCGTAAATGGCTAGCTGTAAGATTAAGAACTTTCTTTTTAATTGAGTTGGGCATTGATGCTATAAAGATCAACCATCTCAATTTCCTTTTATTCTCTAAATTTGTTTACCACAATTTGTATCTGTAATCAATATAGGAATATTCTTCTTTTTGCTGTTTTGAGTGTTAATCTAAGCTAATCACCAGTACAAGGACAATTTTAGGAGGAGGAAACCTGTCATCAAACTTGTACGCGTTTCCTAAGTAGGATATATGGCTAATACTACTATGTATTCAACTTTACCCGTAGGTGGTCCCTAGGGGTTATGCACTAATACACGTGGAAATTGCCTACAAAATATCTGAGTCTGCATTTAGTTTACGTGCAGTAAAACTACAGCTCAGCTGTAAGACATAAATAAGATAAAGTTTCACTGAAAAGGAATAACATTATTCCCAACGGCAAGCAGGTGACAAGTGGATATTTTCTTTATATTTACGGTTGCTTACAATAAACCTTTGTCGTTTTTTAAAATTAAACCCTTATGAAAAGCATGTAATAATCGTTGATCGCCTAGAAATGTCCGCGTCCTGCTAATTAGCATCTGTTTTATAAAATTATATAAAAGTTAATTCAGAGACCATTCATTATTTTATAAATCCTCATAAACTTCTTGACTACTGACTTACATCAAAAAAATATATAGTAGGGATGTTTGCATAGATTACTATACCTAAAATCAAAAATTTGTTAGTATTGTTAGATTTATGAAATGCAGATTTTCATTAAAATTCTCATTGATCCTGAATCATTTTTACAAATTATATTATATGCATTTGATGTCTTAAGATCACTGCCATTTTTGTTTCTTTGAGTAGGGGAGAGTAGCGCAAGATGGGACAATTTCTTTTAATAAATATTTCAAAAACTAATTATAACAAAATAATTTTGTAATAAAAAAAAAAATAGAATTTAATCAAAATAAAAAGAGTTGTTGGTATTAAATAGAACCACAAATAAATATAAAGTCTTTTTTCTACATTAAAAAAATAATGCAAATGGTCCATTTTGAGAGGTCAGTCTCTTAAGATGGGTCGATGGATTACCTAAGAAGGGATACCACATTTCGTAACCGGCCCATATGAAATACATTTCATCCATACCTCCACAAGAGTCGTGAACCGATTTAAAATATTTCTGGCAGTACACACGCCACAGACGATAAAATTTGTGTCATCAACATCAGTTGCACTGATGTTAGACTTATTACTACAATTTAAATTGTTTGCACCTCGAGTATTTTTGTCTCTTTAAAAAATTGATTTCTTGATTGATTTAACATTTTTCGTAGATTTTGGGCTTCTTCAACTGCTTCTGCAATTTGATATAGACCAAGAAAGCGAGCACAATGATTTTCTAACCACCTAGTAATATACATGTCGTAATAGATCATAAATTATTTAAAATACGAAACGTCTAATGGTTGCAATTTGTGCGTATAGTGGAGCGGTAAACACAATAAAACAACATTGTTCTCAGAGCAAAAATATATAACACTTAAATTTTTGGTATGTGAACTATGACCGTCAAACACAACAAGAATTGGGTTCTGCTTCAACGGTCTTGGTTGTTCAACAAAGTATTTCATAAAATTCCAGAAGACGTCACGGTCCATCCAATCTTTGTCTTGTCGGAAAGCTGGACTTCCATTAGGTGCATTGTCCATCAGCTCAGGTTTTATTCCTTTTTTCTGGGAAAAATAAAGACAGGGGCAAAAGAAATTTCACTTGCACTCATTGAACTGACAATACTAACATTTACTCCTCTTTCGACTCATCGATCCACCCACCTGTTTTTTACCTTTTTGAGCAAGAATTTTTGGCAATTTGTGGACAGTTGTTACGCCGATTTCATCGACATTCCATATTCGATCTGGAAAATGTTTGTATTTCACATAAATACCTTAAAGATTTTTTAAAAAAGATCGTACTACATTCTGATTAACGCCCGTAACTCTGGCAAATGAAGTTGTTTCGGATTTTCTTAAGGGGATTTTTCTTATATCAATGCAAGAACGCGTAAATCCATAACTTAGAAGCCATTCTATTGTTTTTATTAAATTTGTTAGGAATCTTATTTAGATTGGCAAAATGAAATGCCAATCACCAAATTCTTGACAAGTCATCTCATAAAAACGCTTTTCCATTTCGAGAATATATTCCGGAATCTTGTTTTCTTGTTCCTCAGAGAAGACCTGCCTAAATCATCCAAAATATTTCTCATTTTCTGTCGCAATTTTATTTTTCTTTGCAATGTACTGTTAGGAACATTGTACCTTTCTGCGGCGTATCGAACTGATAACTCCTTGTTCCGAACTTTTTGTATACTTTCTAACATCGCTTGACCCAACTATTTTTCACGATCTCTTTTTCTTATATGATAACGATCCATTTGAGGTATCTGTAATCGCCAATAGAAAGGAAAAATCATCAGTTTCAAGTAGTATTACAACAGTTTCTTAAAATGGGACGTCCTAACTTAGGGATCTCTACTACATCCTATTATGAAAAATATTGTCAATTACCAGTGTTGCTTAACCTAAACTCTATTGGATAGTTTAACAGAACTTACATTTTTCATCTAATCTCCGCTTTTGCATCACTGAAAATATTTTAATATTATTATGAGAATTGGCAAACCTTCTGCCTAACATACTATAGCTATTTGAACTAGCCAATCTTTACAGGTGGGTATCCTTACTTTGAGAAGTCAACTGACAAATATTTGGATTGTGCTATAATCCAAAACTTTTTCATTTATGAACGTGTCTTATCTTAGGATACTGTCGAATTTTGGACTACTCTCCCCTACTTTCGTACAACTAATCACAATGGATCGCACTACATATTTGATTATATATTATTATTTACTATGAAATTCAAGTCAACAGCCTCTTAACCTGCCAGACATATTTAAATGATGCTTAATTTCAGATTAGGTTTCACAAAATAAATGTACACTTCTTTGATTAACTGATTTTGCATTAATATATTTGAATTATGAGTTCTATTCACAATGTGTATGTTTATCAGTTACAAAATGGAGAATGCCTAACTACTTGCTCCAGAGGATACTACAGTGATAGAGGAACCTGTATGCGATGTTATATCAGTTGCGAGACCTGCAGTGGTCCTGGTCACGATCAATGCGTAACGTGTCCACCCGGATGGCAATTGGCCGCAGGTGAATGCAGACCCGATTGTCCAGAAGGCTTTTACAAGACGGATTATGGATGTCAAAAATGTCACTTCTCCTGTAGAAATTGCCCAGGTATACTTAATATTTTCTCTAATTGCGGTTTTATTTAAAAGACCATATTTTAGGGTGTAAAAATCAAGCTGATAAAAGAAGAATTAACGTGGAGGCGTATTTAGTTTCGGCGCAACCAGTTTCAACATTGCAACTCGTCAATCCATTTAACTTCGTAACGGGCTTAGCTGTTGTAGCGTGTCTGTGTATAGTCATTCTCTTCACGACCATTTTTATCATTTTGCAGGTAAGGGTAAGTAACGGATGAAATCGAATACTTTTAAAAACACAATTATCTTGCGAGAAAATCTGATTTTTCAAATTTTTCATTCGAATAATAAATCAAATTTATATAATTATAGTTTTGTGTTTCACGTGCTTTTACCGCCTCTAATGTCATTTTAAAGAATTTAAACATTGGGAGCAATTACAAACTTTATTTTTTCATATATAAATAAACATGTTGCAATGTGCTAAGGCTCCAACTATTAATCGAAAGCTAGAAAAATGTGTCTGCTAATCATTATAGTGATTCGATAAGTATTGCAAAAGCAACTACCGTTGCGCATGCTGCAGAATTCGGATACTTAATTTACATTCAAATCTGTATATTCAAACAAAGGTGGTACAATAAGAGCACAAGAATTAAATTTTAAATAAAACATGATTTTTTGTAGCAAAGCATTGAAATATTTATTAATTTATAATGTTATATTTGAGAATGAACTATGGGATAACACATCTCGGGAATGGCCGCCACTGCTTTGTTGATATTTCGCTTTTAAAACGTTCAATTTCGGTCTTCAATGATTGGGTAATCGTCGGCTTGTTGGCATAAACCTGAGACTTCAGAAAACTTCACAGAAAAATATTCAAAGGTTTGATGTCACGATAACTTTCGCCATTCACCGTTCATGCATTACCTACCCCATTTTCAAAGAAAAATGGTCCAATGATTCCTCTGGACCACAACGCACACCAAACAGTGAGACGCTGGGGATGCATTTGTTTCTTATGAATGATTCGTGGATTTTCTGAGCCTCAAATGTGGGAACTTTGTGTATGTCTCATCGCTGAAGATGATGTTGTCCACCAAATCAGCATTCACTTCTTGTTATTCAATGATCCAATTGGCGAACTCGCTGTGCTGTGCATGGCCTGTTGGCAGAAGTTGTCGAGTCAGATGGACTTTGTAAGCATGTAGATGCAAATCTTTAGTGAGAGTACGGTGAAGAGTGACTGTTGAAACGACCAATTTTTTTGCACGATGGCGAGCCGAGATGCCTGGAGTTTCTACCACATTCTCGCAAACTGGTGATGTTTTCTTCTGAACGACCACTACGAGCTCATGTCGTGTGTTTCACATCACTAACTTAGCCAGTACTTTTGAATTTTGCAATTAGTTTTTTCAGAGATGATAGATTTGGAACGTTACCAGGGGTACAAGTACGAAATGCGAATTTTAGACAACAGATGCGCACCAATGCAGTTTGTGCGATAAAGATTTAACATTGTGCCATTTGGTTGTGTTATCAACAAGTGTCAGACGCGCAGGAGTGATAAATTGGAAAGGTGTGTGCACAGGGTGTTGTGGTGTTCAGTACGTCCAAATTTATAGCGAACAAAGAGCTTTCACAGACAGCATTGATTTTGTGTTTTCATTTGAAGAAAACTGCTATTGAATCATACCGATTACTTCCAGAAGCTTATGGTGAACATGCTCCATCGCAAGATACGTGTGAACGATGGTTTCGGCGTTTCAAAGGTGGTGACTTCGATGTTGCAGACAAGGAACGTGGAAAACCGCCAAAAAAGTGCGAAGATGTGGAATTGCAAGCATTGTTGGACAAAGGTGATTCGCAAACACAAAAACAACTCGCCGAGCAATTGGGCGTTAGTCAGGAAGCTGTTGTAGTCCAATGGGCTACGAGAGATGGGAAAGATTCAGAAGATCAGTAGTCGGGTACCACATGAGTTCAACAATAGGTAAATTGAAAAGCGCAAAGACACATGAGACATTTTCCAAAAAAAAGTCGTGGGTAGACCCAGGCGCACCATCCACATCGACTGTAGGACTGAATCGCTTTGGCAGGTTCTGTGTTTGGTGGGATCAGAGAGGCGTGGTCTATTATGGGCTGTAAAACCTGGGGAAACGGTTAACACTAAACGTTGCCAACAACAATCGACTGATTTGAACCGTTGGTTTTTTAGAAAAAATCCGCATTTCATACTTGTATACTTGGTATTTTTACCAAAAATTGGACGCACTTCACGAATCGTAGCAATCAAACCTTCACCATTTTGATTGTAATATTTGGCAATAAGTACGTTTACTAACTCCTATATGTGTCCTATCGACCTGTTAAAGCATGTCAGCCTCAATGGCGCACAATTCAAATCTTATGCTCTTATTGTAGCACCCTATATTACATTCGAAGACTGCATTTGATTACTCGACGATTAACGATAGGTACTATTGCTTGTATTCGAATACATCAACGGAAATCGAATGCTTTCGAATTCTTTCAAGAATTGAATTTACCTTCAACCTCCCCCTCACCTCCCTTGTACTGAAAATATGTTAATATTAATATTTTACTTACAGAGAAATAGCGTCCAATCTACACAAAGGGGATATAACAGGGTATCAATAAAGAAGCCCAAAGTAACGTGTAATTACAACGTAGTTTCTGTAAGTGACGGCGAATCTAGTGACGATTCGGACAGTTCTGAAGGTCACAAACTCATTGGACCACCGAAACCAGATATTAGGACCGCATGTTAATAAGTTAATAATTAAATAAAAAAAAAAACAAACAACATTTAGTGTAAATAACACTTAAAACACTGTCTTCATTGCTTGTGTTTTTTGTACAATATTTTTATCGATGGATATGAATATTATGATGAAAGTACCCCATATTTGCCGTTTTATAAAGTAAAATTTAAGTGACAAGTATTTAAGATAAGGTCGTCGAATATACGAAAACGAAAAATATATTGTGACTTGTACATACACCCATCAAAAACCAAGTATTATATATATTGTATTAAATATATATGAAAATATACGAAAAGAAAATTATACATATAAATAATATAATAATTGTACCAAAATTACTGAGTGTTGATTTGTATACATACATACATATATAGGGGAATTTTTAATGTTCACAACCTATCATCAATGAAGGCAGCTCAATGTATAAAAAATATTATTAAAAAAAAATTAAATTTTAAGATGCGAAACTTAAGTGCTCTTGATATTTGATGTCGTAAGAACGTTACTTATTTTTAAATATGTACAATTTGTATATACATATATCAAATAGATAATTGTTTCAATGTTATTTATGAAATCTAATATTATTAATTATTAATACCAAAACGAGGAGGAACACAAAGAAAATAATAAATTAACGAAAAGTGTAAAAAGATAATTTCTGTATGTGTATATACAGTTACAGCTTGATTCGTTTATTACAAGGGATTTCATAAGCTAGTGGCTATTACACAGTTCAATTATTTTATTTGCGAACTACATACATACATACATACATATGTTGCGATCAACTTTTTATAATTTTAAGTATATTGAGAATAGTAGCATTAGATGTATGTATGCATATAATAATTTTCGTATGATTTGAGTTTTAACCTAATTTTTAAACACTTTTGTGTTCTATACATGGACTTTCAAAATGATACAAGATATAAAACATTTTTTATTTTTTTAGTAAATTTACGAATATAGTGTGTATTGACGAACATGAAAGGTATTGCTTTTGTTTGTGGTTTTAATAATATAGCATTCACGAATTAGTGACTTGAATTGGATGTAGGAATTCGAAAAAATAAACCGTAGATTTGAAATGAAAATATATGCCATAGAAATCTGCAAAATTTGTCGCTTCACTAACAATGTTTCTAATTTCTTTTTACTTTTTAGTAAAATTTATACAAATGTATTCAGACTTTTATGGAGAGCGCATTTTTTGAAATATTTATCTTCCAAAATCTATCGCATTTAAATTATAAATATCAGGTCCGATTATTCCGTTAAATGTCGAGGTAAGTGGTTTAGTGCTCTGCATCTTGTTTTCCACTCTTGTTTTTTTCCCGAAAGCCGGTTAATCTCTTTCTTCTCCGTCTTCTCCGCAGTTATCTCAGTTATATTTATCTTGATGCCATTGATCTATGTCGGCCATTTTTTCTAACGTTTCAACCTTCAAAATTCTAACTACCCAACTATCATAAGTAATATGATTCCTCTGTAGTAGTTGTATTTTGTTATGCCTCATTTTTTGATAACTGATATTATTATTAGATATATCCATTTGATTGAAACCTTTTTAATTACTCACGCTAGATTCATGATGGCAAAAGTTGAATAGGTGATCTGGTGAGGGGCAGAGAGTTGCAGATCACACCCGCTATGTACAAACTAGCGTTGTAATTGTCCCTTACCAGTTTAAATTATTCTCCACTCTCGCATTCATGCCTCATACGTTTTCTCATTCATTGTTCCAATAATTGTGTTAGACTATCCCAGATCTAAGAATCATGATCAAAAAAAGTTATTCTATTGGGAATGAAATTCGTCCTTTACTGAAGCAGGTTCGCATTGCTTCTCTTAGTAACAGGGATTTTATCCCCTTTTCTATGACAGCTCTCTTTTTCTTCCTTTCTGTCTTGGAGACTGCTTGATGCCTCATTAGGCGTCTCTTCTATCCATTTCTACCATCCCTACCGGTTTTTATTCAGCCGTTTCATCTGCTGATATGCTTGTCTTTTCTTTATTTCTATATCCATTATTTGTTCCAGTTATTCCTTTTTTGTATTCCTTGCCTCTCTCTGTCGTATCTCTTAGTCCCCATTACTTTTCTCACTCATCCGGTCTGTTATGTGTTTAGCTTTCCTTTTTTATTTGTTCAAATTCACTTCTGCATATGAATGCTGCACCAATTGTTTTTTCTATTCTGTGAACTAAGTGAACTTCAGGAACTTGTAAATATACAATACTTTAAGTTGCTTTTATATTATCAACAAACGTCAGTTTAGTTGATTCCATCTAAGATATCTAATAATATTGTAATAACAAACAATGGACATATTTCTAAAATTATTAGCTTTCACTAATTGTAAGTGCATTTGTACTTCATAGAACAAAAGAATAAAACAGTCGGAATGTAAACTGCAATCACCACTACTATTAACTATAATGTAAAATATATAAAAAGCAATACCTATGTATTATTTCGTCATTTAGTCTAGTAAAAGGCAAATGGAAATGGAAAGCTCAAGATCCAAGAGTTTGGTACTTTTTCAACTGTAGGGAGAAAAAGTACATACACATGATCTACAGTTTATTTTACGATTTACTACATGATTTTACGTAGTTATAAATAATAGAGCATCTCCAAAATTGGAAACTCCCGGCCGAAAAAAACAGTAATACAGAGGACAGCAGCTTTTTCCTTAGGGCATTATTACACGACGTTTTGGAGATACTTTATGCGTAGTGTTCTGAGTACCTGGAAAAGCAAGATTCTCAGCATATTATAATAATGAGTAATGTATTTTTACTGATTTCTTTCTGTGGTAATTTGTTATATTTAAAAGTGATTTCTTAAATAAATTTGTACAGTCGTAATAAATATATCAATGAAAATTATATTTTCTTTTCGTTCGATGAGGTAAATATACATAATAATTATAGGATGATAAATATATGATGACATAAAACATAGTCCGTAAGTCGGAAAAGTTACCAAGTTACTGTCTACGATTATTACCATAAAAAATTTATATGAAGGGAAATATTAATTATATATGTGAAGTGTCATTATAATAGGATTGTGGTAATTGTTCCATGTACATGTAAGTGAAATTAATGTATTTTGAAGTAAATATTCATGCACAAAATTTTAGCTAAAGTATATAGTTTTTGTAAAAAAAAATAAGAGAATATTAAATAATAAAAGTATACATCATTCCTAACTTTTCTTTTCACAGCTTTACTTGTATTTTGTATCCTATAGTAATACGAGTCGGTTTTAATTTTTTTTTTTCTCTTTTATTATTTAAGTATAATCAATGTGATCAATTTTTGTGATGATTGTACTGAACTCAATTCTATGAATAACACTCTATATGCTATATGTATTTGTTATATTTTATTCATATCTCTATGCAATTCTATTTTAATTTTATGAATAAAACCATTTCTTTCTGATTTATTTATTTCTTCACTTCTTTAACGTTTCTTATTCTGATAGGCGTAAGCAAATAGAAATGGTAAGTATACTAGCACTACTCATTTCATGAATAATAAATAATAATACTAATTGATAAGAAAAAGATTTCGATCAAGATGCAAGTGTTTATAAAACCTAATCATTTAGGAAAGTTCTGAATAATAAAAGTGGTTCTTCAACAATTAAGATATAGTCGCCTCTTATACAGAGTTAATATGTATATATGATTTAATTGGTAATTATTAAGGTTTGATAAAAGAGTGGATGACGTGTAATCATTAAGTAGTGTAAACTGGCTGACGCCCTTACTTCTCTTAATTTTAATGTTGCGCCTTGCACGCAAGTGGAAACAAAGACCGGTTTACACTACTTAATGATTAACGTGATCCACTCTTTAGCAAACCCTAGTAATCACTGGTTGGCTGGTAGGTTAGTAAACTGACAAAGATTACTGTAAAAGATTATTTTTAATAACAAAAAATAATTAAGACAAATTGTTTACTCCTAATTTTGTCATTATTTTTGCCATGCAGCTGGTATTTTGCCATCATTGGATTAAACGGGTAAATGTATTTTTCTTCTACGGTCATTTTCCAGCACGTTATTGGAAATGCGCCTCATATTTTTGCTACTAATTTAAAATGTAAATGCATCATTGATTTCTGACCTTTTTGCGTTAATTTAATGTTTATTACTCAATAAATAAAACACATTCGATAAGTTATCCTAAGTTATTTAGAAGTAAGCTCAAATATTAATTTACTTCTTTTAATTCATTTTAAAACTACATTATTAGCATCGGTTCTACATGCCCCTGTGTCCTCATCATCCAACCAGTCGCTCTATATACGCATAAAAGCGTTACATGTATTGTATTTCTTTGACAATATTGATGCTTATTGCAATGCAAAATAGTAAAAGGTTTAAATAACAATTTACACATATATATATACTACATGTTATGGAAATTGCAATACCAAGAACGGGTAAGAATTTTGTTTACCAAAGTTGCCAGAACGTATACCTATTCAAATGTAATAATTGACTAAAATTTCAAAGAAAAATGACTGAAGATTAACACTTTTAAATTTTTTTCTTATTGGCAATATGTTCTTGGGTCATGCTGTTGTTGCATCATGTCCCATATGTGTTCAATTGGCGACAGGTCAGAAATCTCGGTGGCCATGGGAATATATTCGAACAATTTTAGAGAAATTCTCGCAATGTTGTGCCGGGCATTATCCCGCTAAGAAAGTGAGTCTTCGAGTTGAAGATATGGAAGAATATGAGGTTCCACCACCTCATCAACGTAACGCTGGACGTTCATGTTGTCGCGGATAAACACCGACTCTTGGCACCCTTTCTTGGTATTGCAATTTTCATATCATGCAGTATGTATGCATATAACAATATAGTACACATCTTCGCAAGATAACCAGCCATGTATCAGGTATACAAGTATGAAATGCGGCCCGAATCAATTTTGAAAACAACTAGATAATGCGATCCGCGAGCGTGTTAAAAATAGTATCACACGTATCATCACAACCGATTCAGCCTATATCGGCTGTGATCGGTGGTACTCGTCTCCCATGCCCGCCGCGCTGTTTGCCGCTGCCCGATCGCTTTATTGTCCTTACGCCTTACGTACGTACGTAAGTTCTCTTCTGACTTGTTCCAGAAAGTTCTATTGCGCGAAAACACAGCTGACGCTATCTGAACATTCTAGAAAAGAACTATCCAGAAATCACATTACCGCATATAAGCGAAGACCGCTCGGTTGAGTTCAGTCAGTTGCAATAGAATTGCGAGTTCAATTGCGTACTTATTGTTTTTGCTGTGAAGTAAAGGACAAAATTATTTGCTTGATTTGTAACATTACAGTCGATGTCTCAAAGTTATGTAATATAAAACGTCACTATGATTGTCATATAACTACGTTTGACCAGTATACAGGCATGATTAGAAACGAAAACTTAAATGAGTTAAAATCACGGTTAAAAAATCAACAGCTTATGATTACACGTCCAACCTGTTCAAGCGAATTACGTACTATCGGAGTTGATCGCAAAACACTCAAAACCGTGTGTTGAAGGTGAATTTATAAAAGAGTGCTTTGTAAAGGCCGCAGAAATGGTAAGTCCCGGGAGCGTGAAGGTTTTTCAAAATATATCCTTGTTCCGGAATACTGTAGCTGAAAGAATTACTGAGTTGGCTCCCAATATAACTGATCAGAAAAAAACAAAATCATTCTTTTATTGCATTTTCTGTTGCCTGTGACGAAAGTACAGATGTGTTTGGTGTCACGCAACTCGCTGTCTTCGTGCTGTTGACAGAGATATCAACGTTTATGAGTAATTACTGAAATTAGTACCATTTTACCAGTTTACGGACTTCTACAAAAGTACAATTTAAATTTGTCAAAACTGTGTTCCATTGCAATAAACGGAGCTCCTTCCACGACTGCAGTAAATAATTGCTTCATTAAAATATTACAGACAAATAACAAACCAGATTTTCATCATGTGCATTATATAATCCATCAAGAAGTTTTATGCTCAAAAGTGATCAAGTTGGAAAGCGTTTTAAGATCAGTGAAAAAATTTTTGAAGTTCATAAGGGCACGTGACTTGAATCAGTGACAATTTTCTTGCGTTTTTACATGATTTAGAAAGTGAGTACACTGGTTTACCTAATAATGAATAGGTGCGATGGCTTTCGTGCTCTATACTACTCGATCGCTTTGGAAATTTAAAGAAGAACACCTTTTTACAAGATCTTTAATTTATGGTAGATATCACAAAACACTTGTCGGACTTAAATACGAAATTGCAAGGACCACCTCCAGTGATCACAGATATGCATGATCATGTAAACGCTTTCAAGTGTAAGATGATGCTATGGGAAAAACAGAGCAGAGCAGAGCAGTGGCAGTCACATTTTCCGACTTGTAAAGAAAGTGCGAGTGTCCCAATATCATACAAAATGTATACAGAGAAAATAGAAAGCCTTTTGGCAGAATTTCAAAAGCGTTTTCAAGATTTTAAGTACCAAAAAAACACTTCTTTATTTACTTGTCTTTTTACTATCGATATTGATAAAAGTCCCCCTCACTTGCAGATGGAAGTAATTAAGATTCAGTGTCAGACCCATTTAAAACAAAAATTTGATAGTGTTGGTACATTCGAATTTTATAAGCACTTGCCTGTTCAATACCAAGAAATAAGAAAATTTGTCTGTAGAATCCTCGCAAGTTGAGAAGTACTTATAACTGTGAACAATCATTTTCTTTAATGAAAGGAAACAAATCTCCCGCAGGATCGCGATTCACGGACGCACACTTGGACGCAGTTTTAAAAGTTATTTCCGCTGATAAATTCACGTTGCAAATAGACTTACTTACTTACAGACAAATTTAATTAAAGACAAAAGGTGTGGAGTATCTGCCATAAGAAGTTAATGTTAAACTTCAATAAATACAATTGTCTTATAATAGTACTTTTTCGTTAAGATTTTCAGTAGTTTGTCTCTCTTAAGATTAGATTTCGCGGCCCAGCTAGCCTACGATCTTAATGCTTTTGGCTCACCAGTGACTTTGAGTTTGACATGGCTGGTTTTAGATATATATCATATAAAAAGGATAGCCCTCAAATATGGAGCTTTACAAACATTTCCGCACGACAATCTAACCTCACCTCCACAATGGTACCATCCCTACCACTTTTAACATAAGCGGCCTGGATGTGTTTTTCAAAATAAGATTTAAATAAATTTAAAGCAGTGTTCTATATAATTTCATTTTTCTGAAAAAATTGCATGAATAACATTATCAAAGGCTTTAAAAGGGTAAAAAAAATAATGTGCTACGGAAGGATTTAATGTGATATTGTTATAATGGTTATGTTATAGTTTTTATAGGTTACCATCTTTTTCAAAATACAGCAGAAAGCTAGAGATATATGCAGTTTTAGATAGCACTGCAATATTCCATAGTAGTCAGTTTTATTCGGACAATAATAAGCTGAACAGAGCAGTTTTCACGGTAATGAATTAAAGCCCCATTCAAGGAAAATCACTGTTCGGGTTTCTACAACGTTGGGGTGCTTGTTTTTCCTCACTAGTATTGTTCATTTTGTTTTATATAAAAAGGAACCCTACACTATCGGTCAGTGTACAAGTTGGGTGTGGAATCACGGAAATGCGAGAGAGAAAGAATAAAGAATATTGCGATGACTGTGATATCGAATAAGACAAATAGTTAGGCGTGTTACCTTCTATCCTATTCGATATCATGATCAAAATCTTGGTGTTTATTTGTTCTCGCTCCTACTTCCGTGATTGCAGACCCAAATTGTATACTGGCCATTGTAGGTATATCTTCCTTTCATAACAAAAACAATGCCCATTTAAGGGATAACTAGAGGAACATCACTCGATAATTTTCTTTATGGTAGCCAGACAAACATTTAGTAAATCCGAACTCTTTTCCATCATCACTCGTTTGGTACAACTTAATATCTAGACTAAAAACTTTCTAACTAATGAAGGATAAAGCCCTACTATTCGAAATAATCAGTTATATATGTAATTTCAACAAAAATATTCATTTCTGTTATCATTTATATCTGCGCTTGAATTACTTAATACTCAACGCTGCTTTTTGACCACCATTACACGGTTATAACTAAAACAGTGATAATTTAAGTTTTGGTCATGAAAATAAACACTGCCAACTAAGAAGAATTAATTGTTGGTATAAAGAATGAAACAACTTTTTGAGAATAATTTAGAAAATGATAAATTTGTTCTGTAGAATTCTATAAGCTGGAAAGAATCCGACAAAATTGGGTTTTGACATTATTCATACAATTCTCACAATTTTAGAACATCCAGTAGGTACAAACAACACTTACAGAAAAACTAATCGCAAATCCCAATCCCAAATAGTAATATTTATTACTTTAATCCAAAGTCAAAATATTTCCGTTTATTAACGGAAGAAGTATCAGATGTGCGGTTTTGTCTGTAATCTTATATACGACCGGAAATAATCATACAATGTATATACATACGCATGTATATAGTATACATTACTGATAAGAGAAATTCCACCAATAATAAACGCTGTCTTTCAAAAATAGTAGAGAAGTACAATCAAAAATCGCTGATTCGCAAAAGCAAATTCCATACACCGTTCTACTCTTTCACCGTTTGTTCTGTTTGATGGATAACATAAAAATAAGTAAATTTAGACGTGTTGCCGCCTATTCAAGTGTCATTTTCTTCATAATATAATATAGATAGGTCTACGTAATTACAAAAATTCGATGACAGACAATTTAAGTATAATAATAACGTGTGTATAAATATATACACAGCAATGAATAATGTTCGAATCCCTGAGTTGTCGTTTCCAATAATATAGCGTGTTTATATACATAATAATAATAAAACGTCTATCTATGTATTTAATGGAGATTAATGCTGTCAATTGCTATCTCGGCACAGGCTCAACGTAGTGATGTATTTTATTTAATTTGTGACCGTCGCACCTAAAGGTATACGCATACACAAAATTCTTTAATCGTGGCGGAAAAGCTAAGCCGACAGACATCAACGAGCAAGACAACCACTGGAAATATGTCTTTCAGGATAGACGACATTCTGAAGAGGGAGACCTCTTCATCACCGAACTCTACCAAGTGCGAAAATACGGTCAAAGAACAACCATCGCCGCCTACAACACCGCCAATGACGCGAGATCAAAAGACGGCCGAACCTTGGTTTGGTTTGTCGCATACGAATAGTATCTTGCAACAAACGCTCTTAAACAGGAGCTATCCTTATTACCGAAGTGTAAGTGACTGCCCGAATAGTAAGATGTACTCTGCTGCCTTCTATAACTGTGATAAAGTGTTCATGCCTTTCAATCATTTGGACCCATACGTGGATAAAGGTAAGATTTTGTTTTGCAACAACCGTTAAAATCGATTTTCATTTTTGCATTATTAGAAATATCGCTTTCTTGTGATTTTTAACAAATTATTGGTTTAACATGTTTTATGTTAAACCGAAGAACTTAATGCCAAAGTACATGTTACCCGCTTATTCTGTTCAATTACTGTTATGAGATTATTCCAACAAGAATATTACTCAAAAGCACCAAGAGTAGGTAGATCAGATACTAAACAAATGTAAAGATCTAATGATAAAACCAAACTGTGTACATTTATATTATTAAAGATTTTTCAACAATTTAACTTTAACTGCTGCCATATTGCAACATGTGACGAGCACATCTTTAACTGCCGTTAAGATGTTACGAGTGGGATTCATACAACTATTAATTTTTTTGCCAAATACGCAAGTAAATAAAGTATATGCCCCAACTCAAAAGCATACAGAAATTAAATTGCTACAATTGTTGTGTTATAACCGATGTACATTCATTAATAACGAAATTGGTACTTCGTTATTTATATTCATCAATGAGGATGGTAGCAAAATCTGCTCTGGATATTGGGGCTACTGCTCTATTCCAACATGCAATAATCCCTTAGCAAGTACAAATGGAATTTGCAATTCCATTTGTATTTTGTTTCTAATCCTAATCCGAAAATTCAAGGATTCTCGAACCTCTCTAATCTCGAATCCCTCAAATTTTTCATATAAGGATAATAAGAGATTACGTAATATTAAGTTTTCAATTGAATCTAAATTTAAAATCTGCGTTTAACGGAAAACGAATTACGCATACAATTTTATAAAATATACCTATATACCTACACCTTTTTGAGCGCAGGTGGTTCTGAAAACGATAGTAATTTTCTAGATATAATAACCTCATTAAAAATAACACAATTTTTGTTAATAAAGAGTTTCTTTAGTAAAAGTGGAAGTAAAACGGTTGTTTCAAGAAATAAACATGGAACATAAAATTCTACGGAGATAATTAAAGAAAAGTTTAGATTTTGTTTAAAAATGCGCTAGAAGCTTTTAAGACCTTCAAAACATATGAACACATAAAGAGAGTTTTACTAAAGAAGGCTTTCAAAAGTGCTTTGGGCTCAACCAACTTTATCAATGGTGATGGGTGATACAGTACCCACTAAATTTTCTGGGTGTCTTACCAATTAGTCCCCGAGGCGCTTAGTCTTCTTACAAGAAATTCAAGTTTGTATCTAGAAGTTATTTGAGACATCTACTCCCCTCGTAAGAAGCAAAAATTGCCCGCTAATTCCTATCTGAATATCTAAAAATCCGCTAATATTTGAATCATGCTTTTTATTATTACACAAACATAAAAACATAAAAATAGGGTTTCCCCCTGATTTGGTGGAGTGAAAAGGTTGAACTGGTATTCATGAACGGGAAAGCACCGTAACAGATTCGATTTTTTCTTTTTTGATAGTCGTATTGAGCAAGTTGGAGAGAAAGAGTTGGACAAAGCAGCGCCTCGATAGGGAGCAGCACGTCCCGTATTTGAAGTCCCAGAGAGCTGGGGGAAGTAACTGTTCCGAGGATTAAGTGATCCGTATTCAACTTTCAGACAGCTTTCTGGTGGAGTAATAAAAAGCTTTTCAGAGCTTCTTTGAAAATGTTTACTAAACTCGCAGCACAGAATTCGCAGAATTATAGGATCGAGTTATCTCATATATACTTTTAACAATTAATTGGCGATCAATAGCAATTATATATGGTACAGTTTCCTTATTTTAAACCGTTACTAGAACTGCAAGTTTTCCTTTTAACTCTGATTTTATTGTATCGTACAGCTTACTCTATTGTACACAAATAACTGCCTTATGAATGGCATTAAAATACATAGTATGTAAGTTATTCCTTACCATATAATTACTAGTTGGTTCAAAACATACGAATTTCGTTGGAAACAATTCCAGCATATTTAGAAAATGCCTTACAGAATTACGTTATAAATGAAATTTAGCAACAAATAACTAGAACAGTTTAACCACCACAAACAATATATGCAAATGCACGCTGCCGCCGTATAAACTCTTGTACAGATTTCCCAATTTAAATTTAAGTTTCATGAAATCTATCTTGCAGTTTACGGCGAATTAATTACATAAATATAATCGATTAGGTAAATGTTACCGACGAAATATATCTCCCAACACAATGATTATTACTACCAGCAAAGTATATGTGTATGTACAATGTACATATATCAGAAACTTCGTGCCACGTAATTATTAATTTAATAAGGTACGGTTTACCAACGCCAATTTTGAAACACATGTCCCAGCATAAATTATGATGATATTGACAGTGCTTTTTGAGAATCCTAAAGATAATCTCGCCGATCTGGAATCTTGAAAAGCAAGAGAAACCATTAAACGATGTATGCTTTTCTTATATGTTCCTCGAGTGATCAATAAGCCTCAGCAAATTGCGACCAAATTCGGAACGATGAATGTTGCTTGATGCTGTTAGCAAATTTTCCAGTTAAATATCAGAAGCGGAGCAATCTGGCAAAATGTCATTAACATATAATACGCATAATCGATGATTAATTTTTTAGTAAGAATTTTTCACGCTATAAGAAATCTGATTTATGATCTTATCTTAAAATTTCCAGACGTCATTGACAATGACGCTTCTAAATTTAAACACATATGACTGACGGTTTTGCTGTAGGAAACGGACATCAAAATATGTACATATTGATAAAGATGATTTTCTCATGAAATTTAATAAACATTTTCGAATCAGAACATGTTATGACATACACATTATATCATAGTTTAGGAGACTAGTTTCACTTCTATTCAGTTGTGTTGATTCACTTAGATCAGCTAAAGCCGAATTTGGCTTAACGCTCATTAAGAATCTGATTCATATACAGTTGACAACGAAATTATTTAGCAATGACTTGCATTTTATCTTAATTATGTTTTATTAGAATAGACACGAAATTGCTTTAATTATAATGAAACTTAACATCATATTTTAAAGTATTATTTCAAATACAATGAGAAGTTTGTATACATAATACTGCAGTTCAAACTACCCATACGCTTATTGAAAAATTCTATTAGTGCCCTAAAATTTCCTCTGATCTTGACGTTTTTGGATCACAATTTCCTTGAAGGTGTTTAAGGAAGTTGTGTGTCAACTTCTTTCTAATCTGTTCCATGTGGTTATAGATAGTTACAAAAGATAACATTATCCAGTCACTAAAAGTAAGCAATTTATATCAAATTTTAAAGGGAATGAATATACTTGTGTGTTTTAGAACACAGATATGCTCTTTATCACGTGTGTCCAACCGGGGGAGGGGGCGAAAAGAGTTTTCATGATCAAGGGCCACGACGATCTGCCCTAAAATGAAAAACAGAAAAATATGTTACGAAGAGAATAGCAAGTAACCGTCACGTCGTTGCTATGTCATATGCTGTATACTGGTCAACGTTTGCAGAGCCACTACGACATTACAGCCGAGACGTATAACCATATTTTCTTCGAATTGTAACAAAGGCATTTGCACCAGTTTTTCTGTCGCGATCGTCGTGTTAAAGATTTGTGCGCTGTTAAATGTAGAAGTGAACAATAAAATAACGTGATTTATTTGCAAATAAACAATTAGTGTCGCCAGAGAATACAACATTAAGCGAATTATAGCACGAAGAACAATTTCCGTGCCTCGAGGCAAAAATAAAAGATGAAGAAATGAAAAACAATGGATAATTCGGTTAATAGCCAGCGAGTGTTTACAAAATTTATGAAAAGTAATGAATCAGTAACAAAAGCAAGTTACGAAATAAGCTAGTTATTAGCAAAACCTTCAAAATCATTCAACGACGGTTCTTTAGTCAAGAAATGTATAATAAACACTGCCACGAAAGGTACAGACATTTCGAGATATATCACTATCAAGAAATACCGTCGCGGACAGAATTACGACATTGGCAGATGACGTCGGTTCACAACTGCACGAGATATCTACAGATGTCCACTGCTTTTCAGTAGTACTTGACGAAAGCATGGATGTAACATATATTGCACAAGTTGCTGTTTCTTTTTCTTTCTGGTTGTGATAATAACATGAGAATCACTGAAGAATTATTGGAAATAATCATTTTTACGGAACAATAATATGTCAAGACATTTTTGATACGGTATGAACCATTTTAGAAAAATGTAACCTTTCTCTTAACAAGATTGTTTCTGTAACATCTAATGATGCTAAATCGATGATGGGTGAAATTAAAGGATTTGTGTCACGAATATGAGTATCCAGGTAACTGAAAATCAACGCTTTTCATTGCCTTATTTCCCAACAAATGCTCGGTTTAAAATTATTAAAAATAGATGAAGTAACTAAAACAGTTTCAAAGGCAGTCAACTTAATTCGATCGAGAGCACTTAATCATCACCATTTCTTAAACATTTAGAATCCGAATTCAAAGATCTTCCTTATTATACAGAAATTTGTTAGTTGTCCTGCAACATAGTCCTGAAGAGCTTCTATCTGCTTTTGGAGGAAATAATAACATTTCTAGAAATAGAAGATGAAAATAACGAAAATATATGAGCCAAAAAGGATCAATTGTGGACAAAATTCCTAGCATTTTTAACAGATATTACAGACAGATTGCAAGGCAAAGATGAATTAATAACGAACGTGTACCGTGCAATTGAGACTTTTGTGAAAAAACCGACTTTGTTTAAAAATCATTTAAAAATAAACGTTTTGACGTATTTTCCTACGTACGAGCAGTTAAAAGCACAAAATCAAAGTTACTCATTCCCACAAAATTTTGATGAAACTGAAGAAATCAAACACAAATTCGATAAATGTTTTTAAAATTTTAAAGCGTTAGAAGAATTGTTTTCTCCTTTTACTGGACCTCCGACTTTGAAACAAATTAAATTAATCGAATTCCAGAATGATTCGGTTTTAAAGAGCAAATATCGAGAAGTAAAGTACATTCCTATTCAAGTGAAAAATATCCGAAAACCAAAGAGTTTGTTGCACAAAAGTTGTGTTTTTGAAAGTAGCCTACGTACATGTGAGCAATTATTGTGATGGGTAAAATTAAATAAAATAGCTTACAGGCCAAGATTAATAGATATATATCAATAAAGAAGATATTTGATCTTTGAATTCAGGTATTGGAAATCTAGTAGGGGGAAGAAGGCACTGGTAAGTTTCCGGTAGAACCAATCTGTTAATTTTGTAGAGATGTACTTTAAATAAAATAAATGTTTAAACAAAAGCAATATCCAACTCCCTCGACAGGCAGAAGGATAATGGGAAAGAAGAAGAAATAAAATACTATCGCAATTACATATGTATATCGGATGTTCCTTTAGGGGTATAGAACTTTAAAATGAAATAAAACACATAAAAACCATAGTAATGGCTACGGTACTGGCTTTAATGGAAAGATAACTTTATGCCATTAGTGTTTAAATATAATGTAGGGCATATGGGCGCCACGATTGGCTGGAATAAAGCGCAATCTGGTAGTACAATTTTCGACCACTTTTTCAGGCAGCTGGGGATGTATATCAGCAATAACGCGGCAAGTCAAGTCGTCCATCGTCTCTGGTTTATTGTCGTAGATAACGACTTCACATATCCCTACAGAAAGTAATCCAAAGGTGTTAAATCACACGATTTTGGCAGCGAATTCACAGGTCAATTGCGTAAAATTATACGCTCATCGAACGTTTTCTTCAATAAATTGATTATGACTCTCGCTGTGTGATATGTTGCCCCCTTCTTGTTGAAATCATAAATTTTCCACATTAATCCCATTCAATTGGGAAACGCAAAAGGTAGTAATCATGAATCTACATCACTCTCAATTGACTTTAAAGTTCTGATCTGCATCATTTCTGAATAAATATGGACCTATGATTCCACCAGCCCATAAAACACAAGAATTTGGATGTAACGACATTTCCATAATGACTTTTGGATTTTCTTCACTTAAAATGGAGCACTTTTGTTTTTGTTAATGTAGCCATTCAACCAAAAATGAGCTCCATCACAAAACAAAATTGTCTGGTGAAAATGAGGATCAAAGGCAATCTCGCCATCGAAGGTACGACGCACGTGATGGTTAAGCGGCTTCAATTCTTGCACGAGCTGGATCTCATAAGCTTATGCACTAAGATCTTTCTGCAAAATCCCCCATAAAGTGAATGGGCACAGCTCAAATTGCTGTGAACGATGGCGAATCAACTCATTAGGGTCCTTAGTACTACGATCCACAGCAGCAATAATTTCTTCTGTGCGTGCTGTACTACGTCTCTGCGGATGCGTATTATCAATTAGAGTATGCCTGGTGCAAAACGAATACATTGTTATTCCAATTACTATCTGGCATACACGATTATGTTGACCACAAAATGGTCCGCACGGTAAGTTTTGCGAAATGAACCGCGGTTTTCAAAATAAATCTGCACAATCTGCAAGCGTTATTCCGGCGTAAATCTATTTATTTTACCATACTGGCAAACCAAACTGAGCACAAATCAACTGTTAACTATCAAATTGGCTGTCGCCGGAAGAAATATTGCCGATTCGAAAAACAAATCTCTAATAAGCAATGTATGTTGAGTACAATTCACTGAACTACATAATGTATTTTAATTGCCCAAGTGATAACCGATGTACGACAATAAAAATTTGAGAATCAATTATCCAGTTGTTGAGCAACCCACAGGATCGTCATAATAGATAGAACAAGCAAACAAAACCGAAGAAAATATAAGTATGTAGAACTATAGAATGAAACTTACGTATGTGAAAGAGAAGAAGTATTTACAATTGTAGTATCTAATTAAGGGATAGAAGAGGAAAGAAACGTTGTGAACCGCTGATAAACACTATTGTACACGATCATTTAGCTGTAACAAATTCAATACGAACTGAATTATTGATTTTTGAGCGGTGCATATTCACATACAGTTTACCTTACCATGAGTGAATTCTTGTCTTACATGTGCATTTACCTGATCGACCAACTACTGTCTACAATTGAAAATTTAGAAAATTATAACTTCTTGCGATTTCTTGGCGAAATCTATTAACATGTTAATTTCAGGATTAGGCCTTAAAATCGCTATTTTCAAGCACTTCGCTCTCGGCGTTTACTATATTTTTCTATTTCTATCAGTTTTGTGAAACACAACATTTAAGATATGACAGTATTCACTTACTTCTTGTAGACAAAGACAAGAAAATTGTCTGGGATTTTCCAATTCCCATGTCTAATGAGCTAAGCCTACACAATCAATGATTTTAGGAAGTATGCTTTCATACTATTGCAACTACGCCAAAAAGTAATTGGAATACAGTAAAAGCGCATTTATTGTATTCTATCTTCCAATCCGTAGATTTCTAAATGTCTGGAAAGCATTTGTTTCATTTAAATATACATATATATCAGAAACGAGAATTTTGACTAATAAAAGTGAACAATCGTTTGACACATTTTATTTTTGAAATTTTGGACTTGAACTAAGAACATATGAACAATGAGTGGTTACTTCAACGATTCCTTGCTTTAAGTAGTCAACAGTTTGTGATTTTCCTAATTTCGTATATGACCTCGGGCATGTGTACCGACCTAAATTGATCTTCCAACTATTCTTTCTAAGACGATGATAACAACATGACTAGCAACACCGAGAAAAGCGGTGATGATTTGTCTCGTAGCACTACAAGCGGGTTCATTTTGGAATACAGTTGATTGTTGCTTCGTTTCAACCCCTTGCAAATAAACCCAAGTTTCGCCATATATACTCTATCTTGCGGCTTCTAAACTGAGTTCAAAGAAACTGTCATGAAAAAATGAGACAATGCCAAATTAAAATACTTGAGGGTTAGGAAAAAGAACAGAAGGAATAAAGACATAGACTGTTCTTCTGAATCTAATGTAGATAGATGGAATAGATGAGAAATCAAGCGAAAATAGCTCGTGGAAGTTTCACCAAATCAGACAATTCAACATCTCGTACAACTCGTATATTAATAGTGAAAGATATTCAGAGTATTCGAAAGGTTAAATAAAATAAATAAATTATTGACTGGACGTAATAGGTTGAAGCATTAATTATATTTGTATGGTGCTAGTTTCTCCAACATTATTGTAAGACTTTTCAGAAACGAAAATATGTAGACACCGACTAGAAGTAAAAAGGTCAAATGAGGACAGTCTATAGTTTGAAACTGAAATAAATTAGCTTACCTTTACCATATTGATATCTTGTAAAACTCTTTCTCCATTGTGAATAACTAACGAATAACTTGTCAGATGAAATACGTATTTAAAGTGTTGTAATTGGTGTGGCAAGAACGAAAGCTACTTCATTTCCTTGTGAATAGTAATTCAATTATTATTAAATTGTTTATTAAGTAAAGAACTGTTCACTTTCGTCTAGTTTTGTTTATACATTAGATGTTACAAATGCAAAATTAACATTTGGATGGCAATGTGAAAATGTATCTCTGGTAGAAGGATTGATAAATACATATTTCCATACTTTTATCTAATACTTTCCAGAAATTCCAATTTAATTCTCGTACTCCATAAAATGCGAGATTCTAAGTATAAGTGGCGTGTTTATATAGGGATCAACGATATCTGTGTATTACAGTAATGAAAAAATCAAGCAATTAGCTATTATTGTGATTGAGGAAATTATCAAAAGAAACTCTTATAGCAACAGCCATAAAATTAGATTTTATCAATTTACAACAACCTACTCTTACTTACTACCGCAAACATAATCATAAAAATGATCTGTGTCAATTTGCCGCGCCGTATATTAAATATATGATGTTCCGTAATTCGGAAATATGACAGAGCGTACTTGAACGTAATATCTAATAATTTGTAATTAATAATCTCGATAAAATCCCAATAAACACACTTCGAGTGTTCTTTAATGGCAATTTCCCGTTTTACAACTGCAATTGTCATACTGTTTTATGTGAGCGCGAATGCTTCCTTTATCTGTATCATTACATCGATATTATTAGTCAATTAAAAGTTGCAATTTTCGCTGTCTAAAGACAAATGACCGCCATAGGCATGTACATAAGTGTTTAATTTCGGAACGATCAATTGGGAGATATCTCATAGATATGACCATTACATGTGGGTACATGCGAACCGTTTTCAGAAAATGACAGGTAATTAATCGTGACAAATTATAGCAGTACTCCAATAATTAATGATTTATATCTTCAAAACGTTTACAAATTTGAAGCGCATCACCGCCCTAGGAATGAACTCAGTTTGTTCATACTGAGTCTAATTTTAAATTTTCGAAATGATTGCGGACAGGAAGGATTGCTCAAACTATGCCTTCAGAACAGAGACTTGACTTTAACCGACCTTAGTTGAAGCGAGATTAACAGACAATAACGCCAAAAAGTGAATTTCCATCGGTCGTTGCTTTGATTTTGTCGTCATTAACTTTAGCTGGACGACCTAAATGTCGTTCATCAATTGATGAAAAACTATAAGAATGAAATTAATTTTGACGCTGCTGCTTTCCGAAAACTCCGTCACTGTGCACGGCGCATGAGTTTTTATGAACTTATGATGCATCTTCTTCTGGGAAGTAATAAAGTAAAATATGGCACAAATGCCAATATTTTATTTTCCGTGTTTCAATCACGATTAAGTATGAAACAACAAATTTGCTCGATACACGTTTAAACAATTGACTACCGTCCTAAGTCTAGTATACATTGTTTCTAAAATGGAGAGGCAAAGTTTGACCGAACCCCAAGCCCAAATTTCACACTATAAAATATGGAATACTATTTACGCCGCAAATTAAAGCGATATTCGGATAAGCAAAATGTATGAGATCGAAGATCAACTTTAAGTTTTAATTCCTTAACAATAAGTCCCATTGTCAGAATTGAAAATATGTATTGGAATTAGTATTCTGAATCGTACAAAATAATAATAAATAATAATAGTGCATCACAATAAAAAAATGATAGACATTAACATTTATTTATTAATCTGTAATACATTTATTATAAATTTATAAAACTGTTCAAAAATTATGTGCATCTATTTATATATAAAAGATTTGCTATAATCTTATAAGGTGACGCTTACCAATCAAATTAACTTCATACATGCTCGAAATTATCTTGATGATTTCAAACATTCAGAATCTTCACTGTCACTAGACTCTCCAATCGCTATGATAAATAGTCCCAAGACATCGTTAATGATTTTTCATATTCATTGATTGATTATACACACTTGGTACTCAGGGCTTTTGATGAAGCGGATGTGCTGTGCTATTAACTCTTTAAAAAATTCTTTCACAATGGGTGCAGACTCGATACCAGCTTTTTTAATTAAGGATTGCCGGAATGTTTTGATTACACCTTTGCTGCATATTTACAACTTAGCACTAAAATCTAAAACTTTTTCTAATCTCTGGAAACTTTCTCGAATTACACCTGTTTATAAATCTGGTGGTAAAATCGACAGTTACGAATTTATGCACATTTATTAATTATGGTTCAGATATTTTGGATGGTCGTGGGCAACTTGATACCATATATACTGACTTTTCAAAGGCCTTTGATCAAGTGCCGCATTCACTTATTCTTCGTAAAATGCATGGTTTTGGATTGTCTAACGATTTGATTTCTTTACTCCATTCATATCTGACAGAGAGGAGAAACTTTGTGGAATATAATGGATTTCGTTCATTTACATATACTTCTGGTAGCGGTGTGCCTCAAGGCTCTGTCCTTGGACCACTTTTATTTAATATATTCATCAATGATGTTTCCTTAGTTATTGACTTGAAATCACTTATTTATGCAGACGACTTAAAATTGTTTAGGTCTATTGAAACTCATAATGATTGTGTTCTCTTACAAAAGGACCTTGATGCAATTGTTTTGTGGAGTCAAAGAAATTCTTTAAAATTAAATATTGATAAATGTAGAATTGTAACCTATTGTCGTAAACCCCGTTATATAAGCTTTAATTATACTATCAGCAATGCTTCCTTGGAACGTTGTGAATGTATTAGGGATCTTGGGGTATTGTTTGATCAGAAACTCACCTTTAACCCTCACGTTGTGAGCATTTGTGCTGATGCCTTAAAGTTGCTTGGTTTTCTTACACGCAACACTAAGCAATTTAGTGGTAATGACGCGTTAATTAGTTTTTACAATGCTTTCATTGTCCCCAAACTTGAGTATGCCTCTGTAGTCTGGAGTCCTGTATACAGTACATATAAGAACATGATTGAAAAAGTCCAACGTAAATTTGTAAAAATTTTGCACTTCCGTAGGTATAAAACATTCTTACCTCACGACTATAGTTATGAGATCTTACTTCATGAAAATAATTATGATTCACTTGAAATTCGTCGTGTACGAGCACAAATTTTATTTATTTATAAATTAATTCAAGGTACTGCATCAGATGCTAACTTGCTGTCCCCATTAGCTTTTTATCTGCCTAGGTCAAATAGCAGAACACGACAAACTTTTCATATTCCGTCTTCTAATACGCTTCACCATTCAAATGCCCCACTGATATCAATGTGCAGAAGTGTGACTATGTACTGTGCTGATGTGGACTTCTTTAACACAACATATATTGCCTTCAAGAGTCTTTTGCAAAATAAGTTACTTTGATTCTTATAATAAAATTATTATTATTGTTTATTATTATTTTTTATTTAAAAAATTCTCTCTCTTTAAGTTAGTGCATATTAGTTTAAGGACCCTCTCATATATATTTCCTATTAAAATAAAATTATCCTGTAATTAGTTTAGTTTAAGCTGTTGGATAATAAATCATTACTATTATTATTATTATTATTATTATACGGGCTCCTACTTTAATAACATGGTTTATGCAGTTTTGCCAGGTAGTAGTAGTACATTTTTGAAGGCATCAAGCAAAAGCCTAACTTCTACCAATTTAAGAGTTTTATTTTTTCCAACTACTTCATTTTTTATCTGCGCCCACACTAGCTGAATAGGGTTAAGCTAGCAGTGGTAAGGAACACAGTTTCATTTGGCGATTTCGCCAATTCATCAATAGCATGAATTGTATTTATCTTTATGAATTTTAACTAGGCTTAGCCGTTTAACTCTGGCCATAGTGTATTGCTTTACTTGTTAGCCAGTTTTAAATATCTGCCTTCCTCCATGATGAAGATGGTGGGTTTTCAATTTTCTGACTATGATAAGATGCTTATCCATGACAATGACAGCACCTTCTGGTAAATAGTTAAATATTTGAGGGCAGCAATCTTCGAAAACTGAAGCATTCATTTCATCATGGTAATCTGATGTTTTTTTGCCTTCAAATAATAATAAACCATGATCCACAAAACCATCAGAACTTCCAATATGTAACAATATAAGACAACGCCCTTTCCCAGAGGGATTCTTGACTCCGGTTGTAAGCCCTTCCACAAAAGCTTGTCTACGGCTATGAATATTTGAATCTTATGAATTTTGTGCGCCGTATAATCCGCATCCACCCAAGTTTCGTCTCTATAAAAAATTGGTCCGTTCTGAAATCTGAATTGTGAAACATCTCTGAGATACTACCGCCTGTATTTTATAATATCATCCTTCCCTGTCAAAATACTATTTCTGCACCTTTTTATGTATCTACAAGCTATAGCACCATTACATGTGTATATGTATATATGTATTTTATAAATAATACTCTCTTACTTGAAATTCATGTCTTTCATTGATCGATACAATGTTGTTCGACTCATGATTGGCAAATTGCTATTATTTCTAACTTACCCCAATCCTTTATTCAATGTCGGTGGTTCATTTTCTCTGAACATATTGTGCAAAGTTTGTGGAACAGAAGTTTTCACAGATTCGTTAAAGGACTGCAATAAGGAAGGCCGGCCAGTAACTCTTTTTTTTTCGGTCTGTAGTTTTTCCTATACTCGAATATTGCCCGATACACTGTTTCTCTCGAAATTCGTTCAAACATAAATATGTTAACATAAACATAAATATTAAAGAATGTGAGATCACTAACCTACTACCTCACAAATCTGCTTTATCATGTCAAGTTTCTTGATATCAGGTGTATCGACCAAATTTTCTTTGGTAAGGGTTCGCTATGGTTTGCTTTTCAGCGTAAATTATACGACTTTTCACGCTTCTTTGGAGAAGAAGCACACCCAGCACGACTCGTACTTGTACTTGTACTCTCTATATCCATAACAGAAACCAATTCTAAAAGTGCTTGAATTATATTGAAGGTATACCTTCGTATTGTCTGCTAATTCCTTACGAGTTACTATGACAACTGTCCTAAAAGAAAGTGGTATATGTTTATACTTCGAAAGAAGCAGGGAAAACAGAAAAATATAATACTACAATACTAATAATAATGGTAATAAACAATTGTCATTACATTAAACAGAATTACATGCATGATATGATTTAAGATTGGTGCACTGTAATTTGGTGCTGCTTTCGACGAATCAGAATTTACTATAAAAATGGTGTGTTCAGAAATTCGTCTCTCTATTTTTGAAACAAGGTATAGGTTACTTAAAATCTTTTAAAAACCATACAAGGAGCTAAACTCTAGCGTAGAAATTGAGGTAATTACTCTCAGAAGCACTATTCCTAGGCTATCAAAACCCGGTAAACTACCTTGCTCGGTCTAGTTAATAAATTTCGAGCTACAAGATTATAAACTGAGTGAGCTATTATTAGATGAGAAGCAATCGGGAAAACTCCTGAAGCCCCAACGTAAAACGAAAGTAGAGAATAAAGGATCCAAAATGATGTTTTTTTCGCAAAATAACTCGGCATATCCAGACCCAGGAAACTAGAAGTGAAGGCGACCTTTTGCTGTGCACCATAGAGTCATCATAAGTTTTTGACTATGTAATATAATTTCGGGAATCTTTTTGAGATCTTTAACGCGGTCACGCCACTGGCCTAGTCTTTTTCTGTTGTCAAGCATAACCCACTTCTCTCATCTCCTGAAAAATAGTGTTCTAGTGTTCTAGCTTCAATTTTTACTTCTGATGTTCATTCAGTTTAAAGGGAATCCACTTGTCCACGTTGATCTTTATCGCTTTATTTGAGTTGCCCCCGCCGGGAAACAATCTCTTTTGCGAAGCTCAACAAAGTTCACGATGACTGGTAGTTTACCATATTGTCTCCTCAAATTCCAGAACGGAACTGTTTTAATCATCTCCATATTGTCTTCTCATTAACCACATCATCTCCAAATACGGTATTGGTGCTACAAACAGCAATATCGGCATTATGATCTACTTTAACTCTGGTCAAAAATTGTTCTTAATGCATTTACCAAAACGGTGCCTGTTTTGGTAAATAAGTAAATGCGGTATTTCACATTGGACGACCTAATATGATTTTGTTACATTTCAATACGTGATGTTGTAAAAGTTGCATTTGGTCTATTATATATAGATACAAAACAGAATCTACAAAAGAAAATATGGTGTTGTCTGAAAAGGGCAATACATTACTGAATAAACTTGTTTCTGTGAAAATTTGTCTCTTCTTGCGTGGAAAAGATCGGGAATTACTTAATTGATCAAGCAGTAGTTTTATTATGTGTATTTCTCTAGAATATAATTTTTAGGTAACGTGTAACAAAAGAATTTCTTAATGTGCAAAAAAAAGTATAACGGGTATTATATTTATTTTTGGCGTGAATTTCTCAATGTTGATTTTCTTCAATATAATCTGGTTCAGCATTAGTTTCATTTTAATCATATTTAGTTTTGAGTCAGAAATTCGAATTAACATTATTACTACTGAAATTTTTATTTTTAATATTGTCATATTCATTTTGTGGTGTGGTTAGTAGTAGTTAGCAAACCAAAGTTAAAGACGTTTTTCTTTATACTTAATACTTTATACTATATAAATGCAAAGAAAGAAGGAAACTTTTATTTCATTTACTGTGAAAGAATATAAAATACATATATTGTAAGTATAACACAGGAAGGTTGTGGTTTGGATTTACTATTATATTTTTAATCGTCAAAATAATTCCGGCGAAAAATGCATTATTAATATCAATAAACACATATTTCCTTTTCCTACTAGAATTACCTAAATTGCAACAAATTCAATTTAAAGCGTATCAAAATGTAATAGAGCAAGGCAATTATAACTTTGGGTAGATAGTAATCGGAAGACCGCATCTATATTTCCTTTGTGGTCTTAAAAATATTACATCTACTCCGCAAATAATCATAAATTGGTGTTATATTATATTTAGTTTAAGTGTGGAAATACCACAAGGTATTTCCTTGAATTAATACTAAAGTTAATGAATTTTATATAGTGGTTATGTTGTAGATATACATATATGTAAAGAAGTCGAATTAATTGGATAAAAAATCGATAAGATATATTTGATTACGTCTAGCTATATTATTTGTGCACTATGATTGAACTTGATTTTTACATATATACACAATTGCACTTAAACTTTAAAGAGGTGGGATCAAGAATAAATGTGAATGCTTGTATACAGATGGGATTGCCATTCCTACTAAGCCACCCAGTGGTAACTTAATAACCGTAAATTAAACAGGGATGCTGAATTTCTTATTGGCGTTCATTCCACTGATTTGGGTAATAATAAAAGCAATATCCGTTGAATTTAGAAGATCATTTATTTAATAAAGATTACCAGTTAATATATGGAATTTGATATCGTTTCAATTGTCAACAGGCATGAATCGACAGATAATCCGGTGGATATTTAATTTTTTTTTTGTTAGATAACGATCCAGTTTGAATGATTAACACCTAAACGTTCCTCTACTTTGTTAGTATTCGTCTCAAAATAATTAAAAAGCTAATCAATAAGGCTGTTCTTTCGGCATTTTTAGTTTTGTAAAAATAGACACAATTACGCATATGAGTATAATCTGGCGAAGGGATTAGCATACGGATTAAATCGAAAAGTAATATAAAAACAGATACAGTACGGTAAATAAATTATACGGTACGTATGGTGCCTACCGTATAATATAATATTAAATGTAGTTTTAATTCAAATTTTTCATTTCCACCAAACGATTGCGCGTGCTTCATTCTTGTATAACCCGAAAGACTATTCCGCAAGACCAAGTACTTTTAGAACAAAAATTTAAAACGTGGTAATATCTACGCGAAAACCGGTCTTTTCAGGAAATGCACAACGAGGGTACACATACTAATTAATAACAGAGTAATAGAATAGGTGAATAGGTTGAAGTACTTAGGATATTTCATCTCTTGATAATATCTTCTCTATAATGTACGGGCAATAAAGAGAGCCTTCAGAAATGAAACAAGGAAAAACAAAAGTAAAATTGCGTAAAACTATTGATATGTTTTTCCTCATATATAGCAGCGAAAATATGATACCAAAAAGCAAGAATAAAACATACAAACAGGACAGATGAGATTTCTTAGAAGGAAGGAATTGAAAGGATGTGTAAAAATGGATGTAGCAATGAAGGTATAGAAATAAACAAATAAAAGAAGCTAAAGAAACTGGAAGAAATATACAGATAGAATTGACGATTTATCATTGGATTAAAGTACATATATATATATCCGAACATATTTTGACATCGTCCGATGACTAACTTCATAAAAATAGATATAAAAGAAATACATGGGAGTAGACCTACAAAAGAAAAAAGAAGAATAAAATTGGTACCTAGATCAAACTAACGACTATTTCAAGAAATTTAACCCTAAGTATTCTTTAAGTCATTTTGGTTGCTAGTAACTATAGTTAAATGTTAGAATGATGTAAAATATCACTTTGAACTTGCTGACGCAGTAATACGAAAAAATTAAATTAATTATAGAAAGCGCATACAGTTCAACGTACATAAATGCGCTATTTGCAATGTATGTATGCCTTCAAAACTAAGATGGGAGAAAGATCTAGAATATATAGAAATTTATGGGCCATAAATAAAGTTTCGGAAAAGATTATTTTGACAACAATGACTCGGCAAGTAATTTTTGATTTTGGTGATCAAACACATCAATCGACAAACTGGACCAGTCACCCGGAAAATTGATATCTAACACCATCGCAACATTCTTAGACATTTCAAAGATCCATCTAGAAAATGCATGGTCAATCAGGTGTGAGAAAGTTAGTTTTCCGTTGCAATCTGCATCTTCTAATTGAATAATAAAAGGCGATTCGTGTCAATTGGTGGCGTAAGATCTTGACTCGGTTCAGCAACGGGAATTTAAAAAACGCTCAGATCATCATGAGTGATGATGAAGTACACATTTATTCCTATGATCTCGAAGATCAACATCCATCCGCTGTTTGCGTGCTTCAATATGAGAAGAATCTCATAAAATTCAGTTTCCGCAGGGGGAAGATAATCTCAACAGTTCATGGCAAAAACAGCTCATGTACCTATAATCACCATTCAATTCCAAAAACTAATCACCGTGCCCAGAAAAATGACATCAGCACGACGAATCTTCCTACACAAGACAATGCGAATTCATATATGTAACTACAGCTCATAACACAATTGTTTCGAATGTGGAATTAACCTTCCTATACTCACGTCAAAATGAAAGACGTATACTATACTATATAAGTCGGTCTCACAGACCGTATGCGTGAGTATAGGAAGGTTAATAAATCATCTTCCGTACAATCGTGACTCGACGATTTTTGACGTTCCAAGGAATGAAGAATGGACTTCTTTAATGATTTCGACACTATTTTCTTTTACAAAGAAATATAAGTACTGAATCCCTTTGGAGTTTTGTGCACATGTTTATTTCGTTGTGACTTACTTATTTTTACTACTTAATTTTTATATATTGAATAATTTTCAGCAAATAGCTGACGCGATAACTTTCTTTACACAAGTTTATCTTTTCCAGGATTTTCCGAACATCAAAATTATAACACTGAGAAACGATTAATGATGTCTAAATATCAATATGGATATTTTTTCAATTAGATCGAAGATAAGTTTAAAGCGTAATAAAATCATAACGCGATTTGCACTGTACAAACAGTATTATTCACCTATTATTGACGTTATTTGACAGATTATAACATTTACGACTGACCCGCCCAAACCAACATATCCATACATTATATTTGTACAAGTTATTGAAAAGAGCCAATGTTGTTAGCAAACAGAAATAAATAGGTAATTGAAACGCGATAATCGGAATTGATGTCTATATACATAGGTAGGTTTAAAATACGAATACGATACATTTTGTAAATATTGGTTCCCAGATAATAAAAAGAAGTGAGCATTTCGAAGGAACGACTTTGGGTTTGGACGTGTTAAATGCGCGATATCACTTTTGCAATAGTTTGTATTTGGTAGAACGTGTACTATGTATATTGCAAGGTAATGCGGGAATTATTGGAGCTTCGACTTTATCTTATGTCAATACGAACAAACATGATTGTACGAAAATATGAAAGCACCCATACACAGAGCATTCGGGTTTATCGAGGTTTAGTCACGTGTTGGAAAGTTTTATTTTAATATTTGTAAGTCAATTGAATTGGGCGTTTTATCTAAACATGCGAATTAAGATATTTTAAATATAATATTATTTCACTCATTTATTCCTGTATATGCATTGTTTTACGTTACCTACACTTATTTCCAAACTAACACACGTCCTTATTTAAATAAAATGGGCAATGGCATATTCTCAATGCAATAATACGCCACTTTTATGATGCGAGATCCTTCGTCCTATTTTACTACAGTCATTTGTTTTCAAAGAAAGAATCTCCATATTATTGGAAATACTTATCTTATATGATAGTTGTCTACCACAATTAGGTCAATTAAACAAGAGTGATTGGCTAGGTTTTTGATTTGGATTTTCCCTAGTCCTTGAACAGAGTTATTATGGTTCTGACGACGATTTTTTGATATAAAGTTAATTTATTTGTATATATATATGTATATTATATATATAGTTGGATATATGTGTTTGCACATTAATTAAAAATTAAATTATTTATAATATAAACATTTTTGACAAATCCGGTATATCAAGAAATCCTAGTCTTATTGTTAGTTATTTTGTTGATAGTTCCCGAACAGAAAACAACTGTTTGTTTATCCATTCATCTGGTTATATTTTCACTAATGAAGGTGTTCCGAAAACGTTTTTAAACGTTCTGAGAATATAACTATTATTTCAATAGTCAATTTATAGCATTTAGGTTCTAAGAAAGTAATATTCAGAACATGAGGTTACGCTCTACAAAGGACAAAAAGATTTTTCTCAGAAAAGGACGAAGAAATCAATAACCTAATATTATCGGGGACCCAGAGGAGTGCCCTGCAAGCGCAATGCTTAGGGGACATACTTCCAGGGGGACTGTGGGAAAACAGAGACTTTGCTACATAAAATTCTAATAATGCATCTTAAGAGATCCAATTTTCTAGGAACTTTCTTCTACAGCAAAATGGGAACGTTCCATAGATTAGACAATATTTCTATATACGTATATGTATGTACCTTTTTCACATTATTCCTCCCTATGTCGATTCGAGTTCGAATATTTCCATCTGCTAAACGCTTCCCAATCGTTGCATACTCTTACGCGATCATCACTGATGACTAATGCCAAATAAAGGATAATATTTGATGGGATTAGTCACGCGTATCTATTATACTAGTAAAGCTTCTTTTATGCTATTGTATTTGCATGGATTGATTCCATTAAGACACAACAGGTGTGCATATATATTCTCATAAACGTTTTCCTTATTAATCAAAAGCGTGCAATTCTACTCAAGCACACCGCTAAATGTACCCATAACAAATTATTTTTTGTTTCACATGTGGATAGCGCAGAAATTCTTGGATGTAGCAAAAGTATGGCATCCTCTACAACGCCTGATGAAAACAACTTGTCTTCTTCTATAGTAAAATATTGCGTTGACCATATTGTAAAACCTCTATGCTATGTTATTAATTTATCTTTTCAGTATGGAGTAATTCCATCTACACTGAAGATGTCTACGATTCATCCAGTGTATAAGAAAGGCGACATAAATTTGCTTAACATTTACAGGCCTATTGGTATTCTACCCATGTTCTCTAAATTATTTAAACAAATGATGAAGAAAAGGTTAATGCACTTTTTAACTACTGAAAAGATTTTGGTCGATACTCAGAATGGCTTTATCTCGGGCAAAAACATTGATACTGCAATCTTCAATTTTTTATCGCATATTTATGGCGCCTTGGAACGTCGCAAATTTGTTCTTGGCTTATTTGTTGATCTGAGCAAGGCTTTCGACTGTGTGAATCATACCTAACGTTTGTATAAATTGGAGAGAATGTGTGTTCGTGGGGTAACCCTACAGTGGTTTGAGACTTATCTACACAATAGACTGCTAAGAGTTCGCTGTGAAAGCGATTATTCTAATTTAACCCACATAAACATTGCAGTTCCTTAAGGTTCAGTTCTTGAACCAACACTATTTCTAGCGTTTATTAATGATATATCGCGGGCTATTGAACATACTAACTGCCACCTTGTCAATTATGCAGATGACATTAACTTGGGTGTGGTTTCCTTAAATAATCTTTATCTGACGGCTCAATTGATTTATGAAAAATTAACTACGTGGGTTTCGAATAAAGGGCTTGCTATCAATGATAATAAAATAACCTTCCTTAAATGTCAGCTGTTTATGCAAAAAGTTGGGCAAAATTTGTTTTGCAATAAGATGCAAAACTCATGTAATCTTGACACCCTAAGAGCATTTTATAATTCCAACTTTATGTCTACTCTGCGCTATGGAATAATACATTGGGGCTTCTCATCACAGTCAAATCGTGTATTTGTGAGCGAGAGTTATCCATAATGTTCAATCTGCGACCAACAGAATCTTCTAAACACGCGTTTAAAGAAAATAAGTTTCTAACATTTTACTATATTTATATCTTAGAGCTCGTATGCTTCGTGCACAAACATGACAGTGATTTCAATACTAAAAATACTTACGATAACTTTAATACTAGGCTGGCAAACTATCTTCTACCATCGAAGCATACAACTTATAGGTATCAAACTATTCTTCATTACAGAGGCTGCTCTTTGCATAATAGGTTACCAATGACCATTCGATCTATAGTGTCATTTTATTCGTTTAAAAGATGTGTAAAAGAGTATTTATTACAACGTAATTGCTATAGTTTAGACGATTATTTATTATAGAGCCATTTTCTGTTTCTTTGGCGTGTTTCTTCGTGTTTGTTTACATGTACATACTTTGTATCGGGCATGTATTGAAATAAATGTCTATTATTATTATTATTATTATTATTATTATTATATGAATTGTCGTTCATATTGGATTTTTACTAAGAATATAAATTAAAACAATTTTTACATACTGACCAGATAATTCGTTAAAAAGAAAACGCACTAATTTAGTGACTAATATCTTTCTAAGATCTGATTAAGACCCTGACCTGATTTTACATATGTATCTGAACTTTTAAGGAGTTATTCTTCCTATTAGTTCGAGCTATAAGGGGTCGTTTTACTTTAAAGATGGCGACAGAAAATTCTTCCAAGTTCACAGATGAGTTTCAGAAATTACTCCAGCGTATTCCAATGGGTAGTTCATGCAATAGGAATATGTGTCGATATGAACCTCAGCAGAAACTACAGAAATCAGGTAATTTGTCACTTTTTCTAATAGTCGACCACATATTCGAGGCCATCTATTCAAGGTTGGTTTGGAAAGAAAGACAATGGAGGGAGTGATAAATAATCACCATTCATAGCGCCCGATTCACTTTCTGGCCTAAATGAGGCTTTTCTTCATCGAAGAAAAACAGGAAAGAAGGGGCTAAATGTCTTCGCAAAAATTATGACCTTAAGAGATTGGAACCTTCATCGCCCTTGTAAAAGTCAACTAAAATAGCAATAGCAGCACCTGTAGATTCTAGGCAGTTAAAACTACGTAGCACGTTCTAAAGAAGTCCTAAAAATTGTACCAGCTTAGATTCCGACGTCTGGAATACCACCAGATGAGGCATGAGAATTTACCATCACTGAATAAATTCAATAACTTGAAAACCTTTTGTCGACATTCAAACTTGAAAAGAGGCTATAGCTTGAGCCAACCACAATATCACAGCAGCAATCGAGCACAATACATACCATATGTACCAATATCATTGCCCACGACTCATTTTGAACAACTTTGAAGTTGACAAAATTACGTTTTTTAGCCACGCTACAATTGTATACATATTCTAATCTGTACGGTCAGATAGATTATGCCTAAATTAACTGAATATAGTGATAACTTTTGTACTACATTGTTACAAATAAGGGATTGCTCCTTCAAGCAAGATCTGCTTCTGATTAACTACTTTTCATTCTCCCCACAAAATAATTCTCTTAACAATAATACCTTTCTCATCAACTATTATGGTTATACCTCGTACATCAACAATGCGATTGATTTTACATTGTTTGTCTAACCCACTTACAGATAATACGTACGTCGTAAGATAATTAATTTGATTACAATATCTATTCCGGTAATCTTGTTTTATCCGGAATTAGTTAAATCTTGAAGAATCTCCTTTTGCCCAATGAAAACGCTGCAATTGATTAAATACAACTAATCGTCCTAGACGGCATTAGTTTTTCGAAAAGTAAATGTATTATTCGCGTTATACGACTTGAATGTGGTAAATCCAATTATCAATCTAATCTTGTCACCTAATACCGGGTAAGTTATGCGATACTTACTATATTTATCACATTTTTGACTGTTTGAAGTTATTTAGAGTTAGGTACACTCGATGACTAATTATCTTCAAATATTGTCATGAATTTAACATTCTATGTATACTCGCATTAAATTTGACGTAGTAATTCCAGAAATTTTTCTTAAAAACATTCAAAATTATCTGATTAGACATCAATCGTCCTTATCCTATTTGTATTGCTGCTTAAGATGGTTATCGCTATAATATATATAAATAACAGAAAGATTGGTTATTTTCTTCCTTCAAATTTATTTTGATAAATACTAGGAAATCAATCATTCATTCACATACAATATTTTCCTTCAATTTTAAGATACTTCATTGACAGTTGTAGTAAGTCACCCACTATGTTGTACATACATGTGTGTTCATTCTCTTGCAAATATCGTTTCTGTAGATTTATTATTCGGGAATGCATAACAAAATACATTTTTTGTTCTAGAGAACAATAATAATAATATATTTAACGTCCAATGGATATAATCCTACAGGACATGAGCAACACACATTAAATAACTACAAGACATAAATTTTTACAAGACATGAAGAACATCATCAAACATTTCATACGCATTGCGTACACAATGGAAGATCAGTGCTTTGCATAAAATGTTGCTTCCGGGTATGGAAAGATTGAAATGCGCTGTTCTTATGGTAAACCATGAGATGCAGAAGTCAACCTTTGAAAGGAGATCGGGCGCATTAATGCCTGCCCTCAAACCAGACTCAATGCCACAATCTGGATATGTACCATGCGGTCTAAAGAATATAAAAGAAACTCGGTTTATGTATGTATTGTAGACGATGTGCCAAGCCCCGGACGCATATTCCAATTTGCTCACAACGAATGCTGAGGAGGGCGAATTAACTGAGTATATGTCAACAAAATCACTGAATGTTCTTATTATAAATCCCAATCTCAAACACTAACAAGTACGTAAGTTGTAAGTACGAGATTGTTGGCAGTACACCATGTAATGGTTCTGTATAAGTTTTGTTGTACATACTGAATATCCTCATCAGTATCAATGAAATTGACAATCTTAAGATCATCCGCATAAGCCAATACAGAAAAATCCAAGTTCGTCAAAGAATAGTATAAATAGTAGATGTCCTAGGTTGAACCTTTAAAAAGCGCCTACGGAAGCTACGTGTGAGAAAGCCAGAATTAGTTTATGGTATTAAAAGTCGTATATCCAGTGTCTCGGCCAACTTCTAAATCAAACAGCACAAATTGGCTACTGTAGATTTCTTGGGTATGAATATGCATTGATGTAAGGACAAATTAAATATTTTGGTAAGATGTTCTGTGAAAATGCACGAGCATTGCTCAAGTGACAGGATATTCGATCATTACCAGCAGTCGAATTGTGGCTCTGTTTCTTCAAGTAGTCCAGTATATTCATCAGGTATTATATCTTGTAGGAAGTATCAACGATATTATCAATAATAATGACAAAAAGAATTGAAAAAAGAATGTTAGTAAGGTGTTAATTAGAAAAGGATCGAAAATAAAACACAGACTGGAGCAGTAAAATCACACTTTTTATAGGTATTAAAAACTTACGAAATCATTTATTTTTCAGTGTATTGCAACAATTGTCAAGTTTTTGTATATCGCGCCAGGAAGATGGCCACCCATAACTAATTGATAATCTATAGATAAGCGTTAAAGCTGTTTTCCATCTCCGTGGAGATTTTGATAAATAGATTTCGCATGATTGGGCAGCTGCCAACTCCTCAATAACTTTACCAACGGCCTCTCCATTCGGTCAAAGTTATAGTTTGATGTACCATTTCTTCGAATAGAATAATTGTCCCGTTTTTTTTTCGAAAATAATGATAGCCATGCAGTTGCACTAACATAAGGGGGAATTCTGGAAAATACAGAAAAACACGAAACTAAACTATCTACTATAGAAAGAGGAATAACGGAAAAGACAAAATTGGAAAGAAAATAAATGAGAATATTAGAAAAACGATACACCAAGAAAGTATGGTAACAACAATTGAAAGAAAACAAACAGAATATTATGGACATGTGAGAATGAAGGAGAACAACTTCGTAAAGAATGTAGTAGACTAGGAGAAATTGGCAGAAAAAGAAGAAGATCGTAATTGGTGAACTGGCCAAAAAAGGAAAAAAGTTTGGAGAAGGAGAAGCATTTGGAAATGGATCGGAAGAAATAGACTAAAAAATTAAACGGATATATGTTATATATGTTAAAAGGAAAAGAGATAAGCAAAGAAGAAACCTCGCGAAAATGGAATTATAAAATACCTAATTGTTATAAAACATCAAACAATAACACCATTATTAGATATTTTAGTGTTTAATATATGTACAATATTCACACTTAGTTTATGTATTTCGATAAATATTCTATTAGTTTTTATAAAAATCGGATGTATTAAATTTTGCAGAGATAAGTTTCTCGTAACAACAGTTCCAATATAAGATCTCAGATCCTTCAAGTCACATATACCAAGATCCCTTAAATCCGACGAAATACAGACCATTTAATGTTTTCTTTTCCTAATATTAATGTAACTTTTCCATAATAGTCATTTCTGTAGTATTACAACAGTTTAAGCATATTATATTTAGGTCACCTCTCGATTTAGCACAAAAATATTTTTTGTAAAAATAAGCTCAACCCAATTAAAATTTCTGTGCTAATATCGATTAAAACCGTTTTTAATACCTCGCGGATTTGTGTAAAGATATCAGGTTCACTCATCTAAAATTGATTATCAAGATAATTAACAATCTTTAAAACTTAATTTCAATTTTTTAGAACGGAAGCTACATGTAGGGTAATTATGTATTTCAGTTATCGCTAAATGTTTTCGTATCGATCGAAAGTAGTCACTCGGCGCTAGGTCGGGACTATATGGTGGGTGTTCGAAAAATGTCCTATTGAAATTGCTCAAAAAGCCGTTGGGTTACACGAGCACTATGAGGACGGGCATTGCCATTGATCAGACCAATTCCAGAAGTCAGCATGCCTCTTCTTTTGTGATTTTTATGAATTTCCGCTGCACTATTCCCTTCTGCCTGCAAGAAACGAATACCACTTCACAATTCAACTTCACGTAAGAATCAATAGAGACAGACATGTTTACGTGACTGCAGCTCAACAAGAACTGGCGTGTTGGACTGGGCAGTGACAAAGAGTGTGGAGGGCGAGATGCGCAGCCCCCAATACGCTTACCAGCCACCTGTCGCATGCCTGATCTTCATACTGTGCGATCGGGTGTTGAAAAAGAAACAGCCCTCGTATACATGTATATATGTCTAGTTGAGTTCAATCTTCGTCTTATTTACAATAAGTCTTTTTTCCAATACAACTGCAGTCCATTGGCTTAAGTTCATAAATACAATGATGTGCAGATTGTTTCAATTTTGTATCACATCGGCAAAACATACAGTAATTAAAATGGCCTTACAAAATTTCCCACCTTTCTAACATCTCTACCAATTGTAAATTCCTTTCATACTCTAATGATGACACTTTCAGAAATATGGCACTCATTATAAAAGCAAGATTATACTCATTGGAGTCATTACACCATTTCCTTCGATTATTATTCGTTTAATTTCCAGTCTCTTGCTAGCTACTTCTTTGACTTTCAACTTTAAACCTTCATTGCTCTCTAGTTATTGGAACATCTTCAAAGCTGAGATCGACGAGAACTCTGTGGGGAGATTATAGATGCAAGGATTTCGCCTTTTAATGGTAATCCTTTATGCAAAGACTATAATCTTCTGGTATATCAAAATAATACAGGTAACAAAGCGAATAATTTTTGTTTTGTGTTTTGTTCCTCTCCTCCTTTGTTGCAAAATACATTCTTTCACTATTAAAACTTGCACACTATATATATATATATGATTTTACGTATAAAAATTTAAATCAGTTTTTGTTAAGCCCAATTCTACTTACTAGCTGTTTTAGCAAATAACATAGAATATTTTACAAGTTATGACATGTAAATGTATTGTTTTCCAGCCGATGAGATTAAGTGATTAAAGTCCGCAGAAAATTCCACTACGCCAAACTATTTCCTTTCCGAAATTTAAGAATTAAACCTTACAATGAAACAAATTTACAGCTTTTTGAACAAACTCGTCTTTTCGTATATAGCCATGAGCATGAGGTTTATATAATAAATCGATTATCACTTGGATATTCTGGATAGGCATTACTATAGAAATTTATTGCAATTCCATGTACTAAATCCAAATAATTTCACAATTTTGAATTAATTGTTTTCTAATCGATCTTCTTCTAATCCCAGGCGTTAATACAATAGTGTGACGTCTCACTTAATGATTAGGTGGCATTATTGCGTATTACCGAATATCGAACAATTCATTGTACAATACAGAAAGCTTATTAGTCTTAGTTTATCACATTCGGTGACTAATCTTCATCCAATAGCTGACTTAAGCTCAAGTAAGAAATCTCGGGATCGATCTGTTAATCCTGACTAAATTTAACAAACAAATGATGTAATTCCCGTGACTCTATTCACGTTTCGTTTTTAAAAATTGATTCACGCGATTGCTATGAAGATATGCGTGTAAATTAAATTCATTATAATACTCACCTGTGTCACCTGTCATATTATTTGAGTAATTCCATAAAGTCTGTTAACCTTTACTGTATTTATATGATCACATATATAGCCTATCAGCTCCAAAATAAGTTTCTCAGAAATGTTCGAATTTAATGCGCAGTTACAAATTGACATCGTTGTGAAAAGTTGAGCAATAAAAACGAAGCCTCGCGATCCATAAATATAATCCAATTTTTATTATCCTTTATTCTACGTGATCACTACTAATGAGAAACTATGTATTTTCAAAGCCAAAAGCTGTCACAGGTAGTGCTAGGACTCCTTGATATTCTTGTTTTCTAGACTTTGATGTGAATATAGCTTGTGTTCATAAACACTAACACATTTTCTTTGATTTATATTTACCGAAAATGGCTTCATGTAATTGCTTGTATTTTAACGTATTACGTACATAATGGTATCTACATATATATATGAGACTAAATAAAGGTTTCTGGTTTTCATTATTCATGACCACTATCGTAGCAATGCTTTTTTAAATTAATTGGCTTTTAATCAAAAAGCCTTACCAGCTACATACAAATATAAACTGATTTTGTTTTCGTTTATGACGGAAAATGTGTGGAATTATATTCTAAATTGAACGTTTACAATATCCGTCAAGTTCGTTAAGTAAAAGCTAAATACAAAGTACGACGCATAACATAAAACATTGTTATTCTTCAATTATTAAAAATGTGACATCGCAATGTCAATTAATGTTAAAAATTTTCTAAAAGCTGTATTAGGAAAATTAAGTCATATTCTGCAAATATATCCAATCGTTCAAAACTATTTGGGCACCCATAGATTTAGAAGAAAAGATTGAAAGCACTAGCACTACATAGCTAATTACATATCCGTCAGTAGAATTACACATTATATCTAAACTTGTGATTCGTCTATGTGACTTCCTTTCTTTTTGATAACGGCAGCACACAATCGCGGCATTCTTGCAATTAGTTTCGTCAAGGTATCTGGTGTTATCCGGACCCACGTCCACAAGACTTTACTCCACCGTTCAGCTGTCCAATACTGGTGTTACCGCGCCCAGTTTAAGCGTTTCCGTTTATTCTGTATGTGCAATAACGGTTTTTTAATCGCAATTTGCCCGTACAAACCTGCTTTGTGCAAGCGATGTTTGGCTCTAGTTACGCTTATTGACTTTCGACGGCCTGTATTGATTTCAGCAGCGATTTCTGGGACTGTTTTCATCGATTTCTTTTGTTAGTTACCACTATTGTACGATCTTCAGCAGCAGTTGTGGCCCCGGGTCACCCACTTCGTAATTTATTCAGAAAACCTACACTTTCTTGGTATTTCTTGACAGTATATTTAACTTGAATAGTTTCGTAATTTGCCAATTGCTTGTGCCAGCTTAATGGTGCGCAATGATAAGAGCACGCGTTTCTATGTTTAACTCCTTTCGTTTCGACATATTTCACAGTCTTAACAACAGTAGTCGCACAGGAATATCTCACAACCAATGCAAAAACGTAACTGAAGGCAATTTTGATAATCTACTCTGAAACTTGTCCAAGGTCATTAAAACATCATTACTAAAAGTATCTTTCGCAGGAAGACATTTAGAAGAAGAAGGAACAATGTCAATAAATGCAACAGAACACATTTTAAACACAGATAAGACCCTCCTCCTCGTATCAAAATAAAATGTAGGTCCACCCCCAACCCGGGTAAAATGAAGTGTAGTTATTTCCACCTAAATAATAAAGACACTAATTCTACTGCAAAGTACATATCTTGGGGTTACTCTGGATATAATATCGATCTTGAAATAACAACTTAACTCCTCATACAAAATGCGTATAAGGAATAACATCCTGCAAAAATTCTGCGGCGCAACAGAAAATACAGCAGCAAATCACAGACTGTATCAAATCTGTTCGTGTTGATTACCAACAGTTAGCCACATCGTTCCTCTGAAGACCTAAGTAAGTCAGTATCATAAGATATCAATCAACCATCAACCACCTATATACGAGTGCAAAACAATTGCTCATAGGCTAAAGTCTAGATCACTAGTCAGAGGGAACTTCCATGTCCATACGATGCAATGGATATAGAAGGAGAACAGGTAATAGTTCTCAGATACAAACGATTCGTTCAGCGTGTTTTCGCAAAATATGCCGAGTAGTTTTGACCTTCCAGGGCAAACCTATCATCTACAACAATGCAGAAACAGAGCATATTGACGGACATAACGAGCTACTTCACTCTTCCATCTAAGTTGATACACTGAATCAGTACCCTAGACTAGTAAAATTGTGAGAATTATTTCACCTTTTATTACTTTACTCCTATGTTGAATTTGTACTGTTTATACAGGGTGTGTATAATTTGGCGAAAAAACTATACGCGGCGACATCCTTCGTTCGGTTCTAAATCGAAAATCTTAATCTTAAAGTGTTGTATCGTGTTTCCTATATTTTTAGGAAGCACTTGAAGGAAACATACACCGCACTTGCATACCACTGTGACTATTGTTCTACAACGTTGCAAGATGTAAAGTAAAACTATAAGAAAATTTAAGCAAGAACACTCAAACTAAGAGATGAAGTATTTAGAGGTTTTATCATATGTGATATATAGATTTAGGAAGCTCAAAAGGAGGACTTGCTGGCGAAATATATTAAACCGGAGAATACGATAGAAGTAGAGAACGATATGAAAAGACTTGAAAGCAAGAGAGGAAAAGCAACTGTAAGGAAAAAAGATGAATGCGCAGAAATACGGTAATAAGCAAGACAGTAACAAATATCAGTAAAAACATCGACATAAGTGCTATCTAACTTAATACTTGTTACTTTAGTTAAAACATTCATAAAAATGGTGGATCAGAGGGGAAATAAAAATATTATTCCAATTTCAACTTGGATATCTTCCGAAGGAGAAATACCATTTTACAAAGATACAAGCAACAATTTCTATGATTTCATAAATTAGCTCGACATACATATTCTCAAAACATTCTTTATCAACATACCTTTCACCGTATGGAAGCTAGTATGCTGACATAAACGACGAACGAATAAAAAAGTAACTTTAGATTTGTACTCTAGATTAGAGTATATAAAACGACATGTATTGCATTATATTTGGACTTAAGTTGTCACGTTTCTGTACACGAATTAAAACGTTTACTACAACCTGAAAGGGGGATTTAAACGAAAAGGATTACAAGCTTAAAAACTGGCGACTATTCACCACATCTTACAAGATCATAGGAAAATATTGATTAGGAATGGTTGCTTTAAACGTTCGTCCAATAGCAGGAAAAAGGCAACTCGAAATCGAAAGAGCTTATACCAGAATCGCTGTGTACACACTTATTTCGATAACCGCACTAATACCACGCTTGCAATTGGTAGCATTGCTGATGGTATAGTGTAGCATGACGAAGATCTTAATCCCCATCGCGTAAGTACAGGTATGGGAAACGGTACTCCCTCTCTTGTTTGCCGTAAGGATTACCGTAGTCGATTAATCAAATATATAAGCCACATTTGACGTGTTTATCGAGAATTATTGATTGTAATATTAGCGCTATTTGATCAATCATAAGTGTATATTATTAACAAGCAACGATATAGATGAGAGATTAAAAAGTAATTTGTTTTTGAACAGTATCCATCGCGCGGGTCGATTAAAGCTTTTGCTACCACCATTAACTCGATATTAACTTTGCAATTTTATCCATTATGTTCCAATTTTTCCGTTACTTTTTACTGTTATCGTTGGATTACAGTATCACCGTTGATAATATTTAGTTTTGGCAACATTAATTTTGTGACATATTTGTACTGTAATGAAAAGGATATTGGTTCCAATGGTTCTTGAAGGATTTTTGCTTCTTTATTTATTATTCATATATGAAAATGTACACAATACAATACAGTAATTTAATCAACTGACTGTACCTCCGTTTTTATTATCAAATTGTAAATAGACTTTATCCTCTTCAAGTTATTTTTATTTTCATCTCTTGCCCTCTCATACCATTAAGTGGCGAAGTCCTCGTCAAAATCAAGTGTCTATTGTTTAGTTGGTTTCTTATAGATTTCTTGATATTCTCCGCTGTTTCAAATTAGCGTTGCAGAAGTGAAATTTTGGTTTTGAAGAAAAGAAAGGGATACGGATTTAGGACATGAGCACACAAGTGTTTAGCAATAAAACTACGAAAGGGAAGCATGAAAATCCACGTTCTAACTCTATTTGACCTAGAAAGTAGTGGAAATAATACCACCGTATTGCTCTTCTTTTCAGATGTCTACCATATTTTGCATAGTCGGTTACTGTGATTTCAATGCTTATGCAAAATACTTCCACATGGTCAATAGACGAAATTATATTGTATATTTTGTAATTAATGATTCGGCTACTTTTGTAGCTTTTGCAATTAAAGGAAATGGTACAAATTACAACTTTGATATTTTTGTCGCTTATATAACATACGAAGAGCGTCTTTTAAATTGTTACAAAAGATTGCAAAGAAAAGAAATGTTCGCATATGAAAACATGCGTTCAAACCAATTATCGAGCCATCTTTTCCACTCTGAAGCATGTTTTTTGAAGACTTTGACAGCTTCTTGAAGTACTGAAAATCGCTATCCACGTATTTCTTGTTTGACATTCAAGAACAGAAAGAAATCGTAAGACGATAAATCAGGTGAATACAGGCAATGAGACATTAATTCAATGTTTTCTCCTCCAAGTAATTAGTTGCTTGACATGTTGTGCGAAACCAAACATTGTCATGATGTAGAGGGGTGCGGTAGTAAAAGTTGAACGAAGTCATTTTAAGCATTGTTGTTGAATAGGCATTTACTAAAATCCTAATAAATCGTCCAACAAAAACCTTTACGTAAAATTTCTACATTTTACAAAACTGTGTTCACAATAACACATGTAAAAGTTTACCAAAACTGTAGTGACACATCTCAATAGCGGTCGTTTGCAAAAACATAAAAACCAACTGTGCAATTTTAACGCTATCATAACAATCCGGTATGTTATTCGTTCCACCAAGTACCACAGTGTAAAGTCACGCCTGCCGAGAAGGTCCCTTGCCTTTTTAATCAATGTTCTAAACTACTTCTTTAATGTTCGCATTTAGTTTAATTACACTGAACACATGATTCTTTGCTTAAACCTTCGCTCAAAACTGCTATACTTGCTGCCATGTCTATCAGCTAGAAGAACAACTCTCCCATTTTGCTTACACTAATACGAAATTTTAGTGCTATTGATGATCTTATTTCTTTTAGTAAAAAGCTTAAAAAGTAATGTTATTTTTAATCGTCAACCCTCTAGTGACGTTTGAAGCTAAAGGAAACCGTCTTAAACAGTTTTGCAAAACTTGCCGTTTTCTTTAGGTTTTTATATTGGGTAAAATTTTGGAAAGCATACAACTTAACTTAGGGCAAACTCAGCTTTATGATACAAAGATGTACAGTAGAAAGGAGACAACAAGTAGTATTTTTGTCTGGATTCCTAATGATAGTTAACTTAATTTCTCTGAGGAGTGTAATATTTTTACACACATAATACTTCATAAGTGCATATAGGCGTGGATGCAAAAATACCAAATCATTTGAAACAATTAGCTTAGATTTTAACTAACCCTGCTAATGCGCATTTGGAGTCTAAAGTACTATGGACGTCTGTCAATCATAAAGGACTGATTAAACTACCAGAAACAAAAATTAGGTAACATGCTTGGTTTGTTCTACAGTCCAGACCAACATTTTAGTGTGAAACACGTTTAAACAACTTCCAAATACCGCACCCTTGTAACTTTTCCAATAATAGCTGATGATTTAGACCAGGCATGGGCAACCTTTTTTGTAGAAGTTTTATGCTGCGAGTAATCTTGAAAAATATACATTTTTGTGGTATTCTTATGAATTCATTATGAATTAAGTTTAGCACGGGCCGTGCTAATTAATGCAACGAAAGAATTCAGTAGCGGGCCGGGCAAATCAAGATTACTCGAGGGCCGCATATGGCCCGCGGACCGGAGGTTGCCCATCTATAATTTAGACGGTCAAAAAGCATTTGTAACATCAATCTCACAATCAGTGCCACATTACCCTGACCACAAGCTCCCACAATCGAATTGACAAAGTCGAATTAGCTCCTCGTTCACTTAACAAAACATTGTTTGTTTTGGTTCATAAGTTTTCACTAAATTCAAGTATATTTGACAAGGATGATAAGAAGCTAATAGCTTTAAAATTAATAACATTTATACATTGGTATAATTTCAAGCTATTTTAATTTTTCTGGGAAGGCACCTTTCCCGCATAATAAATTACGAGGCAAATATCTAAAAACCGATGGAGTAATCTTTTTACATGAAAATTCTGTATGTTGTCCTTTTCGGATAATTGAGAATCGACAGATATATAAATAAAAAGAATATTCATTGATGCTAAAAGTTTATGGACAACTACTAACTATCCGGGAAACCACCAGATTTATTTTCCACAATAGGTGCACACTATTCATTAAACTAATTTACAGCATCGCCGTTCGAAGGTTCATATGTGTTCACCTACAATCGTTAAGTCCTCAATGTAGCTGTACACGAAAGTAGCAACTTTTGATTCAATGTCACTCCAAGCAGTTCTCACTCTATTTACAATAATCAACAGCAGCAATCATTTGCCAAATGTAGCCTGAAAACATTGGATAGGTCTACTACTAATAAAATACTCCATGAACCTGGAAACTGATGTGACCATATTCCAAGCCGAGATTATAGCTATATCCACATATGGGAAAATTATGGTACATTAAATAGGGGCAAGTTGGGGAAATAGAGCCACCTAAAGTAATTATTTTTTTATATGAAAATAAAAAATCAAAGAAAAACAAATATCTGCTTAAGCTTAAGATAATACATGTTTGTAACTGAAAAAAAAATAAGGAAAATAGAATTCTTTTATTTGTGAAATGTTAAAAAAGCATACTAACAATTCTTCACAAAATCGGTATTACCCGACAATGTCGGTGAATTCCCATCACAAGGAAGGGTAATATCGATCCATATTTTAACCACAAGTATCACACTGGTACCCATAGGAGAGTCCCATCTATACAATCTGCGTGAGCCCAATTTCCGCAGATTGTGCAACAATACCACAACTCTCCGTTGTTGCCGAATTCATTACAGAGAGCACGTATACCTATTCTCTTCTTCAACACATTCCACATAAACTTGTTCCTGTATATTTTGGTTGCAGTCAATCTTTTTCATTTCTTTGTTTTTTCCTTGTAAAAGACGCTTCTTCACTTGTTTAAGTTTCTGATTTTTTTCTTTATTCTCTCTTTTTCTCTGAAGATCTTCTAATTGAATCTTGTTTGGTGTAGCAGTGAAAATAATAGAGTGTAGAAATTCCGGTCGCTATGACCGGTATTACCCTTTATGTACACAGGACATTTGTTAAAACATGTCTGAGTAATTGCTCTATGTTTTCCATTTTAGTGGCAGATGAAGATCAACCACATTTATAGGCATGAGTAGTGCAAAGTATAGCATTAAAGGTTGAGTGTCTTAAACTTACCTTAGTTTTTTCAATGAAGAATTTTATAACCAATGTCGTCGCTCACTATTTGTATCGACAGTGTCGTCATCTCGCATTATAAAACATTAACCTGCGCCCAGATATGGTCATTTAGTCAATCTAAAGCTATACCAAGACACAAAATAAAAGTTTCTGAACTCCATTGTTCAGTATTAATGTGATCGTAATTTCCCGACGACCGCCAATACCCGACTTACCCCTACCTTAGAAAGAAAAGGGTCTATAGCATGACTTACAGTCAGGCATCTATCAAAGCGGTAGAAACTTTCAAATACCATCTAGAGAAGGAATGTGTAGATACACATATGTATGTCTTTGGTAGAACACAATAGAGTAGATCTATGATGGGTAACGGGACATCGCGGCATATACGGAAACGAAGAGGGAAACTTGCTTCCTTCCTCCAAACCTACGTGCGGAATTCCTTATCAAAAAATTACAACTGGATGAGGAACTTATTAAACACGGGAGAACGGGTTAAAAATAGTTCCATCTGTTCATTGTCCTTCAGATGGCAGAACAGAGCAGTTACTACTAACAATGAGTAGGAACTAAGTCGGAAAGAAAATGGGAGGCGCTGCCGGCAGATCCTATTTATAGGGTTTATCGTGAGGAAGAGGAAACATCGCAACATGTACTTTGTGAGTGCCAAAGACCCAGCAATGTCAGAATGAATCACTTTGAATCTAATTTCCTGCAACCAATGAGATAAAGAAGCCTCCCCTTAAGAAGGCGGTGTATTTTATCGGAGATAACGACTTGGTAGAGTAAACTAGCTTGAAGGACACGATAAGCAATGGACTAAGAATCAGAGTCTTGAAAAAAAAGATTCATGCATTCTGATCTCTAGTTCTACTAATATGGGTTCTCATTTTAACAATTCTTTTCTGTTCAATATTTAGAATATGTACACACTATTACAATTGTTAATGCAACTAAACTGAATCTCAATCCTCTACATGCACTCGTTTCCTACCTATTGTATTGTATTGTATTGTAATGAGGTGGGGTCTGGCCCAAAATGGCCCTTTGCACTGCGACCACATTGATCTATTGTGCTTCCTCTTGTTTGTTTTATTTATTTATTTAATACGCTGAGGAACAGGATCAGCTCCTTCAATGGGAGTGTAAATAGGTCCTCCTCACTCAGCGTATATGCATGTAGTAGTCTATATCTCCTGTGGCCTAGGGCCCCACAGTTAGTGATCAAGTGTTCCATTGACTCCTCTTCTTCACCGCAGAATCTGCAAGTGTCCGTGTTGGATAAGCCCATTTTGTGAAGGTGCTTGCTACAGGTATAGTGGCCTGTGAGTGCCCGTGTCAGTGTTTTTAAGCTTCCCCTGTCCAGTTTTAGGGCGAGGTCCGCCCTCCTAGCGTCGAAGCTCAGAAATTTTTTGGAATGTTCCAGCCCGCTGGTCTCATTCCAGCGTTTCCTACCTAAGTATATCTATCATGCAAAATTGTAATAGAAAAAATGTTCGAAGTTTATACAGTGATAATAAAATTTTAACCTATCAAAATCACATATAATGTAGTAAAAATCGTAAATCAATCTTATCTCACTTAAAAATGCGCTTTTCAAAATTGGAAACAGTTTTCTATGATCAAAGGCTAAACGTAATTCGGTTTCTATGTATCTTACGTATATTTCCTTTTTCATTTTATCAGTTAATATCCAAAATTAACAGAAAAATAGATTTGAATCAACTTGTTAACCTATAATAACGCTACTTAACGGTAGATTACTTTCATTTCAGACAATCACGTTTAATGGATTTTTAAAACGTGCTTGATCGAAAATATTCATGTAAAACCCTTTATCTGATGATGCTTTTTATTTAGAATAGCCGCACTAATCAAGGAAAATGCCGTTCTTGTTAAATCATATTACTTTACAGATTAACATCTCCTGTAAGCTATAGATAAGTGATCTAGAACATCAGATAATTTAAATTATGTAAAACGCGTATGTCTTTTCTTATCTTGATAATAATTTATAATTTTGTTTGTTTACTTTACGCAAGCAGAATTAGCGTTAAACTTGTTTTTGCTACTGCATAATAATAATCCAATAAAGTTCTAGAACCTTTCCATATTTTACGAATTTGTCGTGAATAGACTGTAATCTCCAGATTAAGATCGCATATTAAAGTTGTAGATATACTTGAATCAATTCATATCTAGATACGGTTTCGCTGAAATATTAGTAGAAAATTATAGACACACTGAGACTGATCTGAACAATTACCTAATAGACATCTGATATGAAAGATTGTCAACATTTCGATGGGTTCTAGTACAATCTACGAGGGATGTTGCTATGGTTCTAGGAAATTGGCTATAATGACTTATTTCGTCAATTCTCATCCAAATTGCAATGTAATTTTGCAATATAATCTCCATTTAAGTGAATATACTTATTCTAACGGGACACTAATTTCTCTAAACCGTCCTGAAGAAACTGTTTCTCTATAATCCACTTATTTATAGCAAGTGTTTCCTCATTTCAGGTCTGAAATCAAATTTAGGAACAGATGGATATCACTAAGAACCAGATCTGGCGAATGGGGTCTATGTGGAAGTCATTTCCAGTGTAATTCCTTTTAAAAAGCCTTCGTTCTTTGTGTGGTATAGCGTTTTACATTGTCCTGTTCCAAAAACGAATGCATATGCAACTTTCCAGGTCATTCCTTGCATATCGCAATGGTCTATAATCTAGACCATTTTTCTTTTAATTTAATATTATTCTAATCTTTGATCTAGACTCTAGATAAAAGATTAGAATAATAGTCTGCGTTCATTGTAGTAATTTTTGACTAATTCATAAAAATTACTTACATCACTTTTCCAACCTCCGGTACTGCAGGAGGTTTGATCGAAGGTTCTTTTGGTTTGGGCCATACTCTCGATTGATTTTTGGCCTCAAGATTGAAGTAAGGTATCAATCTTTCGTTGCCAAAACAAAAGCTCTTTAAGTTGGCGAGATCTGTCGAGCCTATTATGCTTGTGTTCGTGTCGCAACGACCTTGGTGCCCAGCGAGCTGAAACCTTGTCTAAACGTTGGTGTGAAATCTCATGAACCTGTCGTGTACCAATTCCTATATTAATAATAATTTCACGAATAGTTATTTGCCTATCATATTTCAATAGGTTCTCCACGACAGCAATATTTCTTTCATTTACAGAGGTGCTCGGCCGTCCACTGCGGGGATCGGTCTCTACTGATATTCCGCCAGCTTTAAACGGATCGACTTATCGATAGACTACTTTTAGATTCTGCAGACACCACAAATGGACCTTGCAAATGTTGAACGATTTCTGAAGGTTTCACGCCCTCTTTAAATAAGAAGCAAATGATAGCTCTTAGTGATTTAGACGCGTGTTCTATGATTCCGAAATCAACAGTACGGAAATACGTTTGTACCAATCAAGTAGTTGAAGTACAGTAGACAATATTACAGGGGATGACTGCATAAACAAGTCAAGACTAGTCCCTGACCAATACCGCGAGAATAAGATTTACGCAATCGAACTAGTGTTAAATTCCTAAAATATTCGAAGCATCTCTCGTAGAAAGCACTTCTAATCCAATTTAAATACTTATTTCCTTAATCACTGCGGGAAACTTTAATCTAATTTGAAACTTAAGGTACAATAGTTCAGTAGGAAGTGCCAGTACTTAGCAAAGTATTGCGCAATATGTTTAAGTACAGCTCTCGCAATATAAGTTGGCAAAGGCTGGGAGTGAGTTTGCGCAGATAGAGGAGGAATAGATTGCCTATCATTAGTCCTGCAACGTAATGGTAATTTCTATGCACTATCTGAATCGGACAGGTGGGAGGTACGTGTCCTAAATACGTTTACGGCGCATCCCCACCGCTCGCCAACTTATATTGCGAGAGCTGTACATTTAAAAGCCAATTCCTAATGTTGACATCGGTATCCTGAAACCGCAGATGTTCAAGGAAGAATAAAAGGGGAATGCTCTATCCTAACAACACCAAATCGCCGTCAACTCTCATCACTAACTACTTTAAATTAACTTGAATTGAACATCTTAATTATAACTATATTTCAATATACATCAGTTTAATCAACTTAACTTGAAAATCTCAATTCTAGTTCGATTTCGATATGTTTGTTGTTACTACTATAAAGTTAACAATAATACTAATAATAAAAATGACGTACAATATATGCTCATAGATCAATAGTTTAAATTTCCCCTGTTAATTGTCATAAGAATGCTCTCAAATTACATATGTGCATCCAATCGGAGTTGAAATGATAGAGACAAGTGCTATTTAACCATGTCTCAAAAGTTAGCATAACTGAGAGCGCGAAATATTCTATTACTTGTTCGAGAAATGAGAATATCGAAAAGGTAAGCTTTTGACGAGCTGCTCGTGCACATCGAATAAATCTCATAAATAACTAACATACAGAAATTAGATTATACTATCAATTTTGTTAGGGAAGAAAATGTCTAGTTTGAAATTGCATCATTTAACAAAGCCATTCATTTGACACATAAACGAACTTAACAATGCAGACGAGGAAAGCGACCAACATTGTAAAATTGTGAAGATCTTGTATTATATGATGACAAGGCAAAGCAACACACACTCGTCAAAAATTGCTGGACTTTGGTTCGGATATCTTCCTACATGCACCATAGAGTCCTGATATTACATGCGATCTTACCTATTCTGTTTGTTTTTACAAATCTTCTTGCATATTGAAAATTTCAGTAATTATGATATTGGTAAATCATATTTGCTTCGTTTTCTCGCTGCTAAAAGTTTCATAAAAGTGGTATGGACTGAAAGATAGACAAGATATGATACTAGACAATACTGTGCTGAAATTCGCAAATATCGGCTTGTATATTTTGTTTAAGTTTACTTTCTCTTCATTTAAAACGAGCAGCTATTTAATAATTATAGTCCGTATATATCATTTTATAGGAATTCGCCCATATTATCCAATAGTTAACGTCTCTACATTACATCTCTAATATATTACGCATATGCAACTGATTGCTTTAGTAATCTACATTTACGACCTGCCACAGTATATAATCTATTGATGATAAATTGCCCGATATTAAAGGTGCCGCTGTTTAAGTTAGTTCAACAAAAGTTAAATAGGAAAAATGTTCTTAATTACTGTACCGATAAACTCTATATAATTGCAGTGAAATTGGGCGTTTTGACAGAGTGATGAGCTGATAATGTATTTCATTTCAATTGCGGTAATAGGCGGTAAAAAGAAACGAAAAACCTATCAGTGTATTAATCCAGAAAATATTGATTGAATAATTTTCTGATTCAGGCTTTCTTTAAAATGTGTGCCCGATATAAATTTTATTTAACTACTAATATATTATTTCAAACGCAATTAACGAATCATTCCTGTTGTTCTTTGAATGTTCAGCATCTCTAGCAACAGCTCAATTGTTCTTCTTTTTTTCTTTTTGTCTTCTGAGAACGTTCGAACGTGGAACAAAATGAACGCAAGAGCATATAACAAGCATATAAAAAATGGCGTCCACTTTGTACTTCTTTATGAAAATTGGGGATTGATACTAGCAAATTTTGTGATTTTAGTGTATAACAACAAACGGAGTTTGATTAAATAATTCATGCATTTTTAATTTTTTTGGAGATGTATTGTATACATATTTCCTTACAATTGATATCTCTCTTAAAGCTGCTCCAGTAATTTATGTCGTCTTTCTTCGTTTTGCTATTCTTTTGTGTGCAAGACAGATGGTGGATATCGTACTGGTAATTGCTTTAGGCAAGAAATACTTTATTAGGCAATTCGTAAGTTGATAGTTTATTGACAGCAATGTACTTCCATGAATTGTTCTCCAATAAATCTGTCTAGCTTTCTTAGAATTACATCACTTTTTCTATAAAATTTAATAGCAATTCTTCATTGCTCCATCGAATAGTAGTAAAAAATCGAAAAGTTGCACCAAAACTGTACTTATTAAATTGGTTCTGAAATATAAATGTATATTTACTTATAAAAGTGATATCAACAACAAACATTCTAACGTCATCACAGATAAATTGTTTCTTCTTGTTAAAAAAATAATAATTAGTCTTTGGTACGAAATGTATTAACTAAAATGTTATGTATTTTTATTTCAGTTAGCGCATTCAGCAGTGTCTATTCGAGAAATAGATACTGGCCAATGTATCCGCTGACACATCCGGTGGTACTTCCGCTACCCTATACACATTACTCCAAGCGAAAAGGGGGCCAAGTTCGTTTTACCGCATCCCAAACTGATGCGTTGGAAAAGCGATTCAGCGCCCACAAATACCTCAGTCCAGAAGATAGGAGGGTCTTGGCCGATTCATTAAAATTGACTGATCGACAGGTAATTCTTTTTAGGATTATGCCATTGGTTATTCAGATCTAAAGATGCTAAAATCGGTGATTTTAAGAATAATCTTTAAGCTAGTTACTAGATAAACCCACTCAAATAAAAGTTAACAAAAACATTTTCCCTATTTAGATGGTATGTGTAGTGAATAAGAAATAAGTGTTAATTTACATTGCTTGATTCAGTTACAAACTTATGTAATATCTCTCAAGTAAAATTACTAAAGCATTGCAGCATCTACTTACGCCTACGTATACGATAATATTCTGATTATTTGCAGGTAAAGACCTGGTTTCAAAATAGACGTGCCAAATGGAGAAGATGCAACGTAAGCGGAAATGATAAAACCCACGAAAATAACGAAGAAAGCGAACCGGAAACCGACATATGCGACGATGATACGCCTAGACATGACAAATCAAATACAATTATTAAATGAAACAATACGAAAGGGTACACTAATTTTGACTTAAATTAGATATGAGAAATTATACAAGTACCTATTTATTTTTTGTATATATGTTTCACTACATTCTTTGTATATATAAAAATAAATTCTGTGAATTATGAAAACTGTTGTTCTTTTTTACGGAATACATTAGGTAAAACTCAAGCAATTTAACACTTCTAAAGGACAAATAGAAATTATGTTAGAATAGTTACGGTATATGTATACTCGACCAAAGAATTAATGTCTCTCCCGGTTGAGGACACGTTATCAATATTACTTTCCACAAGTCAGATACCGAGCTTCGGGCATGTTCGATATAGTAGGTAGAAGGTTTCCTCAAAGAATATTCATATCCACTCGAGATTTTATGGTTTAGAGCCCTTCAAGTGTTAGTTTACGATTCCCAGTTACATATTTAAATCTAATTTATATCTGATGCGTAAATTATTCATAGATGCGGTATTTTTTAATAATTGTAGGATGCAGATGTCAATGCATATGTGTATATTATTGATTAAAGTAGTAGTGGTATTTGCATCTGGTGGAAAGCATTCCCAAAGATTTTCTAAGAATGAGAATGATTTTACATTATCAGAAATGACAAATTTTATGGTTCTTTGCTTATCGTAGTTCAGTTCAGCCAGATTCAGTTCAATCGCGTCCACTTGCGCTTATCCACTAATACACTTGTCAATTTCATTTTGTTTTCAGAGTAATGAATGTGTTAAAGCCAATTTAATACGATTACCTGAAATTGTTTTCGGTTATCGTTGCCTTCAACCAGATGCTAATACCTCTACTATTTTAATCAATAATATATACATATGCATTGACATGTGCATCCTACAATTATTAAATATACTACATCTACGAATAATTTACATATCAGATATTAATTACGATAGAGCACGGACGAAAGTATGTATATTGTTACCCTTACTAAAGGAAAATTTAAATATGTAACTGGGAATCGTAAACTAACACTTGAAGGGGTGTAAACCATAAAATCTCAAGTGGATATGTATATTCTTACAGGAAACCTTCTACCTACTATATCGAACATGTCCGAAGCTCGGTATCTGACTCGTGGAAAGTAATATTGATAATCTGTTCTCAACAAGGAGAGACATTAATTATTTGGCCGAGTTACATACACTGATACACCACAGTCCCAGTCATCCGGGGTAACGTAGACGACACCTACCTCGGATGAACGAAGACTCGGATAACGCGATTATATAGTTTATTTTCATCACAAGAGTAATGTATAGAATTTCTTTTCACATTCTTTTTTTTGCGTATATACGTAAACTATGAATAAAACATCATATTAAACATAAATACATACGTAACATATTACAATGCATTGAAATATCTGTAAATGATTGACTGATCTTTGTTATTTTGAGTGCAATATTTCAGCAATGTTTTAAAACTAACACGTCCATGCCGTGGCTTTTGGTTGTTGTTCACTATATAAAAATGCCTTTTCTAGGCAGCAAAATCTTTCTGATGTGTAATATTGTCCTTAATCATACAGTCGTTTTTGTTCTTGTCCCAACCCATTCTCTGTTGTATCACCGCTCTCCGTTATTAGTTTGTCACAGTCCACTCAATGGCATCTCGTCATTTTTATCACAATCACTACGATGATCAGTACTACAAATTCTGAACCAGGACTTTAGTATTTCCGTCTCCGGCACATTCCAAGTTTGACTGGTCCAGTACACGATATTGTTCAGTACCATTTTTCGCACACATCACACCAGATCATAATCTGTAATTTCTAGAGAATCTATAACATACGGATTACGTTCGGTGGCAAGAACCTCACAAAAGTGACACCTTTTTGTAAATATTTTACTGGGTGTCGTGAAGCATTGTCTACACGGAAATTTGCCTCGAAGGGAAAACCATTTTTCTTCAAGAATCTTGTTACCGATGCAGCACACTCTTCATAAAACCAGGTTTGTGAATAAATTTCCGTCCATCCAAGCAATTTTCTGGTATTTTGTAATAAACATATGGAGGTTTAGAGAGAAATGTTGTTCAAAGCTTTTGATTGAGCCGATCTTCCAATCTTCCATCAATGGATGTTTATGTCTTTCCGATGCGTTTAGCCATGCCATTATCGTTAGTAGGTGGGAGTAAAATCTCGCTTGCTATGGTAATCGAGGTCACCTGAGGTTGGGGTGGGGGCAGAACCGACTACTTCCTACTACTAGTGAAAATAATATCTCGCTTACTATTGTGCTCAATTTCGCCTGTGAAGATGCGAGTGGGGTACAATGCTCAAGATCGCCTGAGGTGAAGGTGGACGCTCAACCGGCTTATTCCTACTACCATTATTTACTCCTTTTATTTCTATATTTCAATTAACTTTCTTTAAATGTATAAATTGTTGATACATCAGTTGTGCATATATTCATATCCGCATATATACAGCCGTACACTTTTTTCATCTATCAAGTCAACCAACACTGCGGTTTCTATCTCAGAAAATGGTTTACTGCCTTCTGTTGTAAGATATGGTCTCAAAGTGGTATCGATTTCGGTCTTTGGTGTGTGTTCGGAAACCAAATGACCACAAATACCTATCCAATATAGGAATAAACATCCCAAAATTTGCACCAGATGGAGGAGACTAACAATAAGTGCTATATAGTATTATTGTATTATTGGTGCTTCTATTAGTATATATTTTACAATTACTAAATTTAGAAAATGCATTTTACTTCCGCAGAAAATGTTTTCTTTCTCAATTGTCAAGACGACTTTGATTTTTTAAAAGGAAAAATGTGCTTAACATTCTTTTCAGACCAAGCAGGTCAGCAATTCTAAAATTTTGGAGCAATTATACCTATATACGTATATTTATTACTGTTTGTAGTTTGAATTCTTTAAAATGGTACAAACCTGATATCTGAAAGGCCCTGTCCCCTTTATGTCGGATATGGGAAGTTATAGTGTATCAAATATGGATACACCAATTTACCATACCATACAAAACCTCGATGGCTAAACCGTCGAAAAATAATAGATTCGTAGCACTCAAAATTTCAAAATGTATGCAACAAAAGGAGTTTTCTAAGGTGGCTATATGTAGTAATAATTGACATAATGATTTGTATCTTCTACGTATCATAAGCAGACATTTAAATCAATTAAATAAAATATTTCAATAAACCTTTGCAAGTCCCATAAGCCATGAGTTTTCGTGTTGCAATTTAATCTTTTTGAAAATCAGCAAAATAAGAAACCCTAAATTAGAAAACATGTACTACGAATATGTAGCAATATTTGAAAAATTTGGTATAATCCCATGCTTTTCGAAAAAGAAGGAATGCAATTTTAAAATGGATTCAAAAGTATTTTTCTGTATATATATCCAAATTACTTACCTGTTATTTTGCAATTGAGGACCATTGAACTTCAGTTCTCCGACGTATATCGCACCAAACACAGGAAAGGAACCAATAATTTTATCAGTTTTGATCTAATCCGAAACAATCTATGAAATTTACAATTTTCTAATAGCAAATTCTCATTGTAATTTCAATTAAGTATTCATTCTTAGCTGAGAACGCAAAGAAAAGAACGTGTCACTTGTGACCACTCGGTTTACAATGCTCTTAAAGAGCTATAATTTACAATTTCTGATGCTTCAGTTATTTTAAGGTGTTTATTGATCACCACTTGGAATTGCTTAAAATCGGCATGGCAAGGGTAAGAGCTAATTTATCTCTCCATTCTTGTATTTCATAATTACGCCTAGTAAACCCTATCCCCAAAACAAAGGTTTATCCCAGTTATTTATTGTATCAATATAAGAAAGAAAATTCAAGTACAAAGGATGATTTGGTAAATTCACAAGCACTAAGCGAAACAAGGTAACCTTTGTCCTTTTCTAACAAAATAGTTCAGGAACTAAAACCAACTTCCTTACGTTCTCAAAAAATATGAATGATTTCACTTACCATAATGTTTCTAATCGCTATCCTAATAAACATATCGTATATGATTGTGAATAAGAGCGTCTCCAAAACATTAACACTGTAAATGTAATTTCCCAATTGAGACAAGTAAATGGTGAATTTATGATGTTAGGCTGACGTTCTTGAATTTCACCACAAGCATTTTTAAATAATATTAAGAACGATAACAATATAGAGTTCAGTCCATCGTCAAACGCGAAATAACAACAGAAATATTTAACAACACCATCACTTATTGCATAAATAAAATCTGATTTACACTGATATTAAGGAGAGTAAAGACAAACGCTATGTAATTCTAATTTAAAGATATTTGGACATTACTCAAGCTCCCAGGATATTATTTTATAAAGCAAACGGTGTCCTTGCATTGACTCGCACTGCTATCCCGTGTGTAGCTGACCGACTGCAAACCGCATTTTACATTTCTTGTAGCTTTTTTTTAATATAAAAAGAAACATCTGCTTAGTAATATTATTCTAGCGTTTCGAAAAGATTGAATAAAAATGCAAACAGATGGCTTTGAATGTGTGTTAATACATAATGCGAGGGCGGTTTTCTTTCCACTGAGTCTAGTAAAGTAATAAATATATTAACAACAGATTTATTTATTTCAAACATTCTATGTTTACTTAGTAATAACCACATTCAATACGGATTTTTTTCTGATAGGTAAAAAATGGCAAGAATGGAACCGTTATACAAAAGGAGATCCCGCTATAAAGGAAAGCTAAATGGTTCTAGGTAAATTGCTCGAAGTCAAATACTCGAAAGTCAGTTGCTCGAATATGTCTTTCCTCGAACTGCAAGTTCCTCGAACGGCAATTTCTCGAAAATGTTTTGCTCGAAAGTAATTACTCAGAATAATGCGGTGATTGTTATTGTAAAGGCCGTATCCATTTCATTTGCCATTAATCTAAACCAGTAATTGGAAGTAACATCAGATTGACTTTATTGTAAAAAGTGGAATAGCACATATCATTAAAAACACGTTATGTTTTCATAATTTTTAACTTCATCTAGGTACCTACAAGTACCCATTTTCTGTTAATGAAGACAATAATTTGTAATTTGTGTTTTTATTATTCCTGGTGCAAACTACAGAACTGACGAATAGTGTTACGGCTAGTCTGTAATTTCATTCCAATGATAAATATTTTCTACATTCCAAATTCGAGCAAAACAATTTCGAAAAATGGCCGTTCGAGAAACTTGTATTTCGAGGAAAGTCATATTCGAGCATTTTCACTTTCGAGCAATTGAATTCGGGCAACTGATTTCGAGTAATTGCATCCGAGGAATTCGACGGAGACGAAGCTATATGCCCGTGTGTTTTAACGAGATTCCTTAAACTCTTTGAACTACGTCGCTACGTGCGAACGATTAATAGAATTATATAAAAACCATGACTTATCCAACTGGCATCAACACGCTTATATGAGTGGCAAATCGATTCAAATCGAAGTCTTCCAATTCACGGAAATTATAATTAACCATATGGAACAAAGAGAGCTGTTATGAAATTATCGCTACATCTAACTAAAGCCTATAACTTAAAATATATTATACATAGATTTACTCCTTAGAAAATCACAATTACATAGAATAGGGAAACATGCTTTACGATTATTCCAACAAACCCAAAAGAAGAAATGAGAGGAACCGGGAAATGTAAACCTGAAGGCTTATACTCTTGAAATTAACTAGAATGCAGGAATGAATGGAAATCCTAAAGCACTAAAAAACTGAAAGGCACAAATATTTGTATTGATGAGGATTACTCGAAAAAGGTGCAGGAAAAAAGAAAAATATTGGTAGCATACTTGCAGGAGACAAGCAAAAAGGGGAAAAGGCAATGCTGTGATATAACAAAATAGTAATTGATAACGGAGTGCTCGGTGTGAATGATTTGGTACCTGAGTTGGGAGAGGCGGTAGGCAGCAGCAGAAGGGAAATGTACTGCGAATGAAAGATCAGCCGGGGAAGATCCATTGGAACAACAGTTGAGAACAATAACTAGGACTGAATACCGGTCAGAAAACTAAATGTAGTTAGTACAAGAACAAAAAAGATGACGATAACCTAGACAACGGACATGGAAATGGGCTGAGAAATATAGACAAAAATAAAATAAGAGAAAGCATGAAAAAGCGGAGTGAAATTTACGTAGCAACATGGAACGTTAGAAGTACATCCGCAGAGGGGCTCTCATTAAGTTAACCTAAATTATGACTGAATACAATATAAGCATAATGACGATTTAAGAACCGAATCAAACAGGAAGTAGCATTACGGAGATAGGAAAATATAGTTTCAATAATGGATTCCTAGTGGCTAAGAGGCTGAAAAATGAAAGAATTAATTTTAACTATGTATCAAGCAGATTACGTAAATTAAGAGTAAGGTGTAAATATATAAAACTAAATGTTATTACAGTTCACTGTCCCACGGAAGATAAAGAGGAAGATGAAAAAGAAGAGTATTATGTCCGCCTTGCGAAAATCTTCTAAGAATTCCAAGATATGATGTAAAAATCATTGTAGGTGACTTTAATCCCCAGGCAGGGAAGGAAGATATGTATAGGGCGGTCATATGAAAGCACAGTAAATAGCTTGTGAATAATAAAAACGGAAGAAAGTTTATTGAGTTTGCAACAGAGAAAAATTTATGAATAGTTACTATCTATTTCCAACACAAGCAAATTCACAAAGGTGAGTGGATTTCACCAGGTGGACAAACAATAAGTCAAATAAATGGTTATTGAAAGTAAACACATGAAATATATACTAAATGCAAGAAGTTGAGGAGCTGACGTAGATAGAGATCATATGTTAGTGACAGCTAAAATTAACCCTTTACACTCGAGCGGCGCCGGGCCGATTTGAAGTGTAAACTCGACTCAAAACTACTTACATAGTGTAATATATATCAAAGTAGTTTGTTGTTTTCGACATATAAATGAATAAACTGGTGAAATTTTATTTTTTGTTTACGTTTGTTTGTTTATAAATGTTCTAAAAGTACTTGTAAAGTGTTTGCCGAATTTGGCCGAAATCATCTCGAGTTGCTGGTTCGCGCAAGTGAAGAAGGCCTCGAGTGCAAAGGGTTAAAAACAAAAGACTTCGCAGAGAAGGGGAAAGAAGGGAAATAAAAATAAGATACACAATGGAAAGGCTAAAACAAGATAATATTAAAAATGGATTTCAAAGAAAAGTAGATATGAATTTACAAGTATGTGCACATGAGAATGTGGAGGAAAGATGGAGAAATTTTGAAGACATAATGACAGGACGGGCACAAGTATTAAAAGAGTGAAAGGGGAAAGGTCTAAAATGTGATATAACAACAAATGCAGACAGGCAGTCTCTGATAGAAAAACCAGAAGGAATATTATGAATAACAATACAGAAAACAGAAGAAACTATTCGCGAAGATTTCAAAAGGTGATTGGTGAATGATTGGTGAAGAACAGTGGATAAACAAAAATGGAAAGGAATTTGTAACCAAATCATGGGCCTTCTTGGTTCGAAGTACTGAATGTACATATATATATGCTTGGCAAAACCATAAACTGATATTTTATGTTCATGTCCTTATTACACATTTAGAGATACTAGTTAACCCACGATGATTTGGAGATCAACAGGCAAAATGTCTTTCTGAAGAGGAGAGCGATAACAAGCGTAGATTGCAATAAACAACTTCATGGATTAAGGGGTAATATCACCTTGTGACCACCAAATTTAGAGTCATTTTCTAAGACTTACCACAAACGCAAAAAAAATTATGAAAATATGGGGTTTTGGACATATGAAAGATCTAGTCTTTAAGTACAAAAACACTGCTAATTTAATTAATTACAATACAAAATGACGATATAGTAGCACACTAAAAAAAAAGAGAAAATCGCTGATGATCCACCTGGGCGTATTGCTACAGGTCATAATTCTCAATGCGGAACAAAAAACGGAAATATAGATGAAAATAAAGTGAACATCGTAGATCTTTTTAATAAATGATTTTTTTAATGGCGTCAATTTGAATCTTAAAAAAATCGAAAAAATGGTCCAAAAATCGGTAAAATTCAACGTATCAAAAAATCCTACGATGTTCACAAGAAAATTATATTTTTAAGATACAGTTAAAATTTTAAGTCAATCGATTAAACATTGAGCGGTACGCCCAGGTAAAAAACATGCTTTCGAGAAAAACGCGTTTAAAGTTTCAAGTGCTATTTGAATAAAATGTTCGTTTTATCTCTAATCTGCGATGCCTTCTCCATACAATTGGCCTTCCATTTGGAGATTTTTCACCTCCTCATCCTTTCTTGACATACATGCGTCTCTGCAAGCCGTTTTAGCCTCTTTGGTGAGGCAACGTTCGGAAAGCGAGATGCGCGTCGCTTCGGCTTCTGCTCAAAAATTGTGGCAATTTTCTCCAATGGTGATGCCCAATTGATCCATTACTCGCATAACTCCATTATATCCATCGTTGAAATGAAAAACAGCTAAATATACAGCTACATCAAGGACCGTTTTGCCATGGGAAATATTTTTAGGTGCCATGGGAAATATTTTTAGATGCCATGGACCATACTAGTGAATTCAAACTTTTATTAGAATTCTGTATAAATCCACCCAAACAACGAAAGAGCTCTTCTCTGCTTACCTCTTCATATACTGGCTTTATAGCTTTAAATATCTCCTTTGACATAGAAGGGTCGTGCTGAAAATCTGTCATATTTGTACATAACGATTTTGAACTTTTCACGACACATCACTTTTTCTCTTCGAAACTGATTGACCGTGCTTTTTCCCTTTTCGCGACTGATGTTCCTTTGCATCCATGGTAAAATATAACAATTGAAACACAATCAAATGCACTAGAGCAACGATGGACACGTGAGGAAGCAAAACACAAATTGTTGTGTATTCTAACAGAATGACACAATTTACATGTAGGAACAAATACAAAAGTCAAAAGCTAAATGTACGTGATATTCACGCATTGGAAAAGCTTAATATTTTAACGGTTCACATAGAATTCTTATGGAATTAAGTTCCATCTGATATGCCACAACTCCAAGTCCCTGTTTCGACTAAATCAAGAGAACTGGTTTGCCCATCCCTTTTACAATTCTTACTTCAACAAGCTAGTTTTCAACAATTGTTTTATTCACAGAAAATTCCTAATTGGATTTCGGAATCTCAAATCGATACAGTTCAGACAGTGAGATGATGTATAAAAGTCCATATGCTCCGCCAAAGTTATCCCAGCTAAAATCGCCACCTTCCTATTGTGAGCCTTCTTAATTTATCGCGCATGTTGGAGAATAGATTTGATCAGTGATTCTCGTTATTTCGATATATTGATGATGAAAATACGATTTTTACAAACTCAGAGAGCAATAATTTCTCCAGTCGATATCGTTCGAAATTCCTTTTTTTTTTTCGTTGTTTGTTTCTAAAGTTGGGAAGTTTGATTAGCTGTGTGCGCGTCGGTTTTCCAATTTACCTTCTTATTATTAACTCCGGAAATTACTACTTATCCTGGTACAATAGTACATTATCGAAAGTCTTTTATCCACTTTCTACCTATACCTCTTACACTGTACTTTTTTCATTAACAAGCAGAAAATATCATTTTGTGGCCTATTTGCGTTGTGGTATCCTATTTTCTTTTTCCTTTTCCTTGTTTATTTCCGTCAAGATTGACTCGCTAGTAATTAACATCTGTAAATCAAGAATTCAAAGGAATCTGTTTGATGTTGACCATTTGTACGCTACATGTATCCACACTATATAAAAATATTGAAAATATACATATAAGTATTGAAACTTTTAATTTGATACTAAGATCCCTTGGCATTCGCAAACTTCTTACTTACCACCCTTGCCATCTATATTCGGATAAATGAAAATAGAGCTCCATTTTAGACTCCACTTGAGATAGTTAGTTGTCGCATACGTTGCTTTCGCTTTATTAATAAAAAAAAAGTTTGATAACTTTTTAACTTTCAACTTGTAAGCAGAAAGATTTACATAAACCCTAAATCACAGTGTTTGTGTGTGTATATACAAAAGACACTCATGGACCAAACTGAGATAAATCAACGAGAACGCGTTTTCTTTCCAAGAAAAATACTAACGGAATATATAAATAAATCCAAAAATTAAATCCGGCATTTTTATTTAAAATTTTCAATGAAAATAACACAAAAGATTGTGTTCTATTAATTCCTTTTAATTTCTTTTAAATAGGGTTGACAAGTTAAGACGTATCATCAAGCTAAACATCTACATATTAAAAAATTGTATTAAAAACTATCTATTCTACACAAACAGCATTTTGGAGTGAATTAACTATTCGAATTGTGATTTACTTTTAGTTTCAATATCACTATTATGTTGCAAAAGAGCCGAAGCAACCTCAGTGTTCTAAAGGCAACACAAAAGATTTTCCGGTTTGATAAAATGTAAGATAAATAGTTAAAGATATATGTATGTATTGTTAATACGTACTATATTAAATTCATTTCTGTGAGCGATCACATAGAAAATAATAACGGAAAAGTGATAAACGGGATGATACCATATTACGTATGTACTTACACAATTAGAACAAATAACATACCCAATCTAAATAATCATTAGCGCATCGGCGGGATATAAAAAATCGTACGCCGTGTATTTTACTTATATTCGTTATAAACTATCACATTAGGCATCGATATTAATTATTCATTATTATTCTTTTTAAGAGTATAACTTATGTTGTAGTATGTAATATGTATTTATATATTTGTTAATCAATTAAACGTTACTAAGTCTTACTTAACTCTTTAAGGCATTACGAGGTTATCGTGTAATATAAGATCTAATATGTAAAAAAGCTGCTGTACAGCAATGGAATTAAGTGTTCAAGATAGTTCAGCAACCATCAGATAGCGTTGCAAAAAAGTATGGAAACGATGACGTTTTACTAAGATTATTATACATTTTATCAGACTATTATAAATAAAATGTTCTTATATGGATATTGATAGGATATTTTGTAACATTCAAGTTTCTAATCCACATTGAAATGATCTCGATATGTAGTACTAGTTTCATGGAGATTCTTCTGTTTTGTATTATTGGAACATTGAAAAAGATGTACTGCAAAATATTTCTGATAGAATATATTACATCCTTAAAAAATTATCATTTATGTACTCTTCACAACGCCATATTACCATAATTGAAATATATGTTGCAATATAAAAATATGGAACACATTCAATTCAGGCTAAAGTATGAACCAATTAAGAAAATATAGAACATTTATAGTAAAATGCATAGATGTAAAAAATCCATCTTTGTTCTAAATATTTCAATATCCGACAGCAATTACCAAGGACTACAAAAATGGAAACGTCTATGGTGTTACAATAGCATAATTCGATTATTAAAGACCGTAAGTATACAAATGAATCATAAACTATAAAATTACTGAATATTAATTATCTGATGCTGCGCAAAACCGTTGGATATTTGCAAGAATTTTCGTGTATACCCGAAAATTTCTTTACGATCGTTACTTAAGTTAAAGTAATACACGTTTTCTGAGGATCTTTTAAAACTATTTAGACCATTTCTATAATCAAATTATGCTATTTGATCACTGCAAGTTGCAATATAAAACTACTCTCTAATTCTAGAGCATAATCTGTACAACTTCTATCTACAGTGTATCTTTGAATGTTAGACAAGAAAAAATGATTTACAGTGAAATTGCCTAAAAGAGTTAAAAATTCAATAAACTATACATTGTGGAGAAAGAAAAATAAATATATTTTCATCAATAGAAGCATAGAAATTAATTCACAAATACAAATGAAGTACTTCCACCATCACTCAACAAGCATCTATTTCTCATAATTGGGGAGTGTTAAATCATCTTATTTCATAATTTGGTTATTGTAGATCCATGTATTGATGTATTATGTATATAATAACTAACAGAATAATAATTTCCCTATTTTTAAATCAACTAAAAGAAAGAGAGAAATAATAAAAAATAAAATCAATATGGTGTGGTAAAGACAAACAATGCTGTATTATTTGGTAGCAGCTAAAATAGTCAATGTATAATTTTTTTCTTCGCAAAATTCTGTTATTTTACCGGACCCCATTGCCTACTGTTCAAGATGACTGCTCTTGGCCATTACTCTCTTGAGACTTCATTACATCTGGTAGATCTGGTGGAGCTGAATATGGGGTTAATTCAAGTGCTTCAAATGTTCCATTTTCGTCTCTGTAAGAAAATGGAACATATATATTGATATATTATAGCTATATATTTTGACCTAAAAGTAGTAAAAATAACTTGGCAGATATTATAGCTATTGCAAGTAAATAAATATGTTAAACACCACCATTAAAGTTAAAAACAAAGTGAAACTTTCTACTTATGTAAACCTCTAATACAAAAATCCAATTTCAAAAATCAATCATTCCTTATATAATTGTTTGCATCAAGTTTTAATACCAATTGTATCATTAGTTTTGTATTTTATTCCAGGATTCATAATACCTATAACAAATTCACTTACCGAACAGCCAATCCTACGGTTGCAGGGCTCTGTGCCTTAGCAGTTGTCGAAGTCAGTCCATATTCTTGCAACGTTTTCTCATCTTCCATAATCGTGTTATCCTTATTAAAAAGTTGTTGGTTATGTGGCGGGATTTTAAGTATACCTAAAAAGAAAGCAAAAGTGTAAAATAAATTCTAATCACCCCTTAAATACAAACGCAAAATGCGCTATAATAACCTTCGATAATCTTTTTCAGTTCGAGCACCGAAGTCGTATCCTTGGCGTCAGTGAATATAGTTAGTTTTTTCCTTCGAATCATTAAAAACACATCCTAAAAATTAGTGAGATTGTAAAAAATTAGATGATCATCCTAATCGTGAGATAGGTTATGTTATGAGGGATGGACATTAGAATAATACAAAGGGATTTAATTTTATGATGCTTAGAAAAATAATACTTACCATTTTATTTGGATATTGAATTACTTAGTAGATCAAATATTATTTCACTAACTTTATTCATTAAATTCAATCATTCTATACACACACAGAATGATAATGCAGCTACCTGCATTAGAATCCTTATCCTTCTTGGAACTCCTATAAATAATTAAAAGTTTGACCACTAGAGCAAATTTGGCGGGTTTTTCAATTTCAAATAATTACCAAAGGACGGGGTTTAAATATATTGTATACTAGGTGACCCGGCAAACTTCGTTTTGCCCAAAATTTTTTCGATTTATCTTTTTTCCTATACCTTCGCGTAGCAATTGCGAACAAACCCGCAGAAGGAAGTATCCAATGTGGTCCAGTTTTAAGCATCCGAACAAACCACGATCCATTTATACATATATATATTGATATAAGGTTCAACAACATGATAAGTTCTCCCTCGACGACCATAAAATCCCTCCACAAGAGACGACAAACTTATAAGCAAGTCGACAACAAATTCTCTCATTGTCACAGCGATAAATCTCCCAATTTAGTTTGCCCAGCAAGCTAAATTTCTTTCATCAATCCCCAAAGCTGCAATACTGCAGCAGCCTTTCCCCTGAGATAGGAGGGTGCAGGGCGGTTTTCCCCGCTATGCCCAGATTTTGAATTGAAGTTCCAAGCAACATGATAAGTTGTTTAAACCGAATTGACACTGTCACTTCTTTGAATTTTAATTACGCGCCTTGTATGTAAGCGGGGGACAAGCGGCGGAGTAACGGTGTCAGTCCAGTTTACACTACTTACTGATTACTTATCATTAAAATTTGATAAAAAGGTGGTACCGGATGGCAGTAGCGTAGTAGTAGGGGCGTAGATAGGGGTAATTTTCAACTCGCAGTCGATCTCGATAATACCGCGAAAGAGTTTAAAGCGACAGTACGCTGCACGTTAAATAAGTACAAGGAGATGAGACGTCCAAAGGGTCTAACGTTCCCTCCGAATGTGAATAAATACCTGAGGCATTTCTCTGGATTAAAATAAAGAAGTCCGCATATTTATTGTACAATATGCAATAACGGATGGCTAAGTCGCGATAGTTTTGATTGTAGAAAACATTGTAAAAGTAAACGTCATATATTGAATGTAAGTAACAGTATTCCATACTGGCAATTTATACATTATTTTATTTTTATGTTAAGTGTCTGCGACACAACATCTAGTATCTAATGAATACTTTCATCTATTTGGGCTAACTAAGTACGTTCCCTCATGGAAGTGGCCAACATCTATGCAATTACGATACAATTTGCCACGTTTTCAAGGTACAGTAAAGGAATGTTTAAGGACGAGTTGAGAAATAAGAAAATCTGTCTGGGTGTCGATGAAACAACTGAAGCTCAGAAACACAGTGTCATACATGTTGCAGCGCGTGAAGATCCACCAGTTTCATTATTGTTATCCAGTAAAATATTCAAAAACTGAGGGAAACAAGAACCCTTCTTAAGGTAATAAAAGATTTGTTAAAAGAACCCAAGTCACAATGCTCGTTACCAACGGTACCGCAAGAATGCTGAAAGTTGGTAGGATGTTGTCACCTCATAGCAGAAACCATTTGAAAGATGTATCCGATGGTGGACAAGTTAATAACATCTACCAAAAAAGTTGTTCATCAAATCTCCCAAACACATCCGTGTATTCAAACAATTGTGTACGTAACTGCTCGCACTACCTCAGCCTGTAATAACCCGATGGGCAACATAACTTCAGGCACACACAAGTGAAAAATGTCATTTTGAAAACTTATCTACATGGGACGCATTAAGTTGCATAAACAACTCTAGAGAGCTTGACGATTGAGTCGATGTTGCTCAAAAGTTTTGTGCAATTTAAACGAAAAATTACGATTTACAAAAGTATCGGCCTATAACCTAATATCAAGAGTGCACAGACGAGAAAAGGGAATACCTGACATTTGGAAATCTTACTTCACTGGTTGTCGAACGACCATTCTCGAAGTATACGACAACGTATTCACAACACTATCAACGGCTAAATGAATCGACAATGGAAGCGTTGCTGATGTTGCAATTCTACGCAGCTTTCTAGGATGATTGCCTATTGCCACAGTGGACATCAAGACGACAATAAAAGGTAACAATATTATTTTTCATTGATATTGTATATTACGTACCTACTTTTGTGCGGTGCGCCACTGCCAATACCACCTTTTAACAAACTCCAATAGTGCTATTGTTTTTAATACCCATAGCACATCTCAGACTCCCAAATAATCCTTTTCTCCAATGGGCTAACATAACATTTTTGTACCACTTGTCAGCAAGTTCTTTCGTTTTAGTGGGGAGAGGTAACAGATGAAGATCGATTATTAAGTTATTAGAGCAAGATTACATAAATGCAACGACCAGACGGAGCGGTATTTCCGCGTCTCAAAAATAAAAGTAGGAGAAATAAAATCTCCAAGGACTTGATCCGAGCGACGTGTAGAGGACTATAGGCGAGACAACAAGCAATTGCACGAGGTAGTAAATCCCGTAAAATATACGGAGCAGATAGCAATGACGACTCTACGGACAAGAGAAAGAGAAGACCAGAGGAAGATAGAAAGTGCCGATTAATCATGAAAACACTAAGCAGGAATAGTGAAGAGGAAGGAGGCGTGAGAAGAGGGTTAATGGAATTAAAAGAAATAATAATGGAGAACTAAGAATTTAAAAGCCAGTTTAAGAAAAGCCAGCAAGGAAATAAAATACTAAAAAGAATCAAGTAACCCCAAAAAGGAAGAAATTAGAAAATAAATTGGAGGGTATTGTAAAAGGGAAATGTAAAAAAACGGTCTCCTTGTTAAAAAAAAATGGAAATGAGTGCAGGTGATAAGGAAACTATATGCATGACAATAGACTTACCTAGTCATTTTAAAAGATTCAGTAACTGATAGACATATTGACAGAAGAAATCGAGGTAACTCAGATAGTAATCAAAGCGAATAAAAGTAAAATAATCATGACAACATAAACAGAATAGTTTAATCCAAGAGTCGACAAACTGTCACGTATGGGCCGAAGAGAAGGTTGCTAAGGACCTGGCGAGCTCAATAGATAATTATTGAGGGCTTCGCGGGCCAAAATAAGAACATCAAATAAATAAAACTACTTATAATGTTTATTACATTCATTGGCATTATATTTTTATTTATTTTTGCATTAGGTTCTGATTTAATAATTAAATTGCTTTACATTTGTCAAATATTCAGTAAAACAAAGGAACCTAACAAAAATTCTCGATATGGAATGACTTCCCACGGGCCGCATTGACTTTTGTCGCGAACCGCATCCGACCCTGGCGCCGTAGTTTACTGAACCCTAATTTAATTAATGCAGCAGAGATCAAATATCTAAGGAAAAGAGAAGGGAAGGCAAAATACAATCGAGCGAGAAATAAAGACATTCGAAAAACCTGAGTCAAGAACCTATAACGACAAAAATTGAAAGACAACAATTAGAATCTGACGAACCCATCATTCGAATTAAAGATAGTAGATTGACGAAGAAGTTGTTTGAGGCAAGAAAAATTATGGGAGGGTAGACCACGGAAAAATGGATAAGCTGGGGCGAGAAGAGAGGAAAGAGGAGCACTTCGACCCTCCTACTAGTGCAAACGAAGTCTATGCAAAAGAAGGAAATCGGTTTATCTGTGTATACGGGGAAATATACATGTCGTTACTGACTTCAAAACTTTTGGTACTGGATTGTAGCAAAAGAAAACACAATGATATTACAAAAAGTGGGGAACGTGACCGATACGGGAGTTAGTTGTTGCCATTCGAATAACCCACTTAACACTTAGTTGCTTATAAAGATGGAGAACCAGGCCGCACCAGCTCGAGTTCGAGAACTTATTAGTAATACCACTCCCTTATTATAAAACTGGATTGCATCTAAGTTTCTGGAGTCAGAGACACCCTCAGCTGTTCGAGGTACGTCACTTTCAAAACAAGAAGTTTGGGTTAACGGTGAAATAATAAAAGTAAGGAACCCCCTTTTTAATTGAAAACAAATCCCCGATTTACTAAATCTAAATTAATTAAATAATTATAGGGAATTTTTCCCAAGAGCTCAACGAGACAAAAATAAAATACAGACGTGACTTAGCGTAATCGTGGTTCCGGTTGTCAACACACGTACGGCGTTGTAGTCACTGTTGAAACGGAAGCTGTCAAAGATGGCGGGTTCCTCGCACTCGGTGTTGAAATATCGGGAATCACAGCAAGACAGCAAGACACAGCAAATTTAAGACTAAGTCGGCGATATAAGGCTAAGTGTCGGTACTAAACGAACTGAGACCAACGTTATTCTAGCTTCTACGATAATTCTTAGATGTTCTTAATGTGCTTAGATGTTCTCAAATAATGTTAGCTTAACCTAGCACTCAACTGGCATTTTACTAACACCCTACAACAACGTGAAAGAGAAAATGACGGCATCCTAATTAATAAAAGAAATCACCTCCAATAGAGGGAAAAGCAAACGCGCAACGTGGCCGGTAGTTCGAACACTAAAATTGGGGAACCGTTACTTCCAAATTCACACAAAGGTAATATTAACGCCACAAGCAGAATACTTAACGCGTGCATCCAAAAGGCGCGAGTTGTATCAAAACTACGGAAGCGGGGTGTTATCTACACGTCAAAAGTTGAAGCGGGAGGCCAAAAGTAACAAACCGGGACCCTATGACAAAGTGGCCGTAACAATACTGCTTTGGAAATATGCAAACTGCGCTTTGCATTAATATATTTTTATGTATAGAATATTGTGTTACTGTATCACTGTACTTGGTCAGACTGGAAAAATCAGTTTCTGTGCATTGGCAGTGTTACTATATGAATAAATAGTAGAATTTGTACGAACTAAAAAGACATGAAACCCTTTAATTTCGTGAAGTAAAACCGTTGCAATTGCGTAGTTTGAAGAGTAATGAGTAAGAAACGAAAATGGGGTAATGTTGTCGTCTCTATAGATTATTATGCTTAATTTAATTCATACAATTTCTGGCTGTTCCAAGAGAATCTGGTTCTATAGGCAATTATGAATTTAGGCGGTATTAACGAAACGGAAGTTCTCGTTTGCAGGATCTTCAACCTCTTGAAATGTACAGAAGCGAGTGAGGACTAAGCCTGGTTGAGAGCAGCTTGGCCTTCCTACCAAGGTGCTTGATCTCGTCTTCGTCGTGATAACCAAACATACTCCAAAAAATATTTGTTTGGGATGATACTCGTAAATTATTATCTTTTCTTCTAGGAAGGAGCACTACGGCTTGATATATATATTTAGAATACAGCAAGGCACTCCGTATAAATTGTGAAGGGGTCCGGAGCACGCGAGGCTCTGTGTTAAGTAACCAGTCCTTCCCAACAATCCAACCTGTTTTACCACATGAGTGCTAGTGTGCGAATTGTGTAGAATTAGTTTGCGCATTGTGACGACCTCTCGCTTCAACTTTTGATACAACTCGCGCCTTTTGGATGCACGTGTTGGGGGATTCTGTTTGTGGCGTTCGGTTGAACAGGTCGTTTTCCGTGAATGGGTTATTCCGTTATCACCTTAAGAACTCGCTTGTCGAGGATCTGCACGCGAATTCGACTCTGGGAAGTTTAATAATATCAATGTGTGATTTGAGAGTTACACTTCCCCAATTTTACTGTTAGAACTATCGGCCACGTTGTGCGTTTGCTTTTGCCTCTATTGGAGATGAATTTTTCCTTTTGGTAATTACGATGCCGTCATTTTCTGTTTCACGTTGTTGTAGAATGCTAGTAGAGTGCTAGATTAAGCTAAGATTATTTGAGAACATCTAAGAACATTAAGAACGTTAAAGAGGTATTGTAGAACCTGGAAGGGCGTTGTTCTCGATTCACGTAGTACCGATCCTTAGCTTTATATTGCCGGCTTAGTCTTGCTATGTTTGACTGCTTACTTTTTCTGTCTTACCGTTAACAATTTCGTTAGATATTTAACGAAACATTCAATTCTTCTTAGTATTTTAAGGGGGAATCACGTTTAATTGTCACTTGCACATACTTTTCTAATTACGTTCTGCTAAAGCTGTAATGTGTCTATGAAAGCCTTTGGGATTCCAAAAGTTACCGAGAGTTTTGTAAGCATTATTTAAGGACGATGTGAAGCTAGCTTATTTGAATTCTATTGAGACCCGATACATCCCTAGGGTACTGTCAGTGACAAATAAAGTGCTGTTTAACGTCATTCTCCCACCTCAATTTACTTTCATTTCTTTTATTTTCTTTTTAAATAGAGTTTTCGAGTAACTTTGCTGGTGGTTTCACAACCGAGGATAACCTTGTTAACAATGAAGCTGAAGGGTCTCTCTGAGTCGGCGATCCAGCCTTGTTACTAATAAATTCTCGAACTTGAACCTATGCCGTTTCCATGGAGCTAATACGTCTGGGATCTCCATCCTTATAACCAACAAAGTAGGTTATTCGAATTGCAAAAACTAATTCCCATATTTGTCACGTTTCCGACTTTTTTATTATTATCTTTTTTTTTTCTTTGCCACCATCCAGTACCAAGAGTTTTGAGGCCAGTAACAGCATGTATGACTGCGAGTTTTCAAATCAAGAGATCAAAAACACGAGACAACTGTTGATTCAACCTGATATATTCAGTGTAAAGAAAGGACGGAATTCCAAAAAGGCGAGATCAGGGGGCAGTAGTCCCGCAGGTCTTCCGAAAGGCAAGGGGCCAAAAGGCCCTCAAGGAGGCTGCTTTGGAGAGGATTGCAGTAGTATGCAAGGTCTATCCAGCCACCCAGCCGGCAAAGCTTAAGGCAGGCCAGGACTCTATTATGGAGGCATATAACAGCATTACGGAGCAAGGATTTCAAGTCCGCTTTAAAAATACATGTATATGCGGAAGAACCGCTTTCAAAGCTGTTAAGTCTAATTAAAGGAATAAAGCTGGAGAACGTACTCTAAGGAGGCATGAGGACCACAATAGATCCGGAAAGGTCGCAGTGGAACTGGTATCAGTGCCACTTCAAGTAATCTAATCTAATCTACATGCAGTTGTTTGATAGACGAAACCTACTTTTAAAATAGATTTAATGGAACTGCCTAGCACCTAGCATTTTTGGATTTCGTTAGTTTAGGAAAACGGTAACGACTTTCATTAGCACACTCTTAAATGATGAAAAAAATGAAACAACGTTTTTTTAATAGACACGGTTAATTTTATTTCTACAACAGTTGTCTATTGCAAGCATCAGTAAAATTTTGTCAGATCACTCTGTTCACTATGTTCTGACGATAATTGCAATAGAAAAGTTCATATTTGACGTATTTTGGTATTTCCTATGTACATAAATTATTATACACGTGTATCCATGACCGTATTAAATCCCTATTAGTATAAATAGCTAAAAGATGTTCCACATAATTGTTCATTAGAAATTTTCGACGTCCTATTGTTTATTTATATTTGAAACTTTGGTACCGCCTTGTTTTCTAAGAAAAATATTTCCCCAGAAAATATCACTCTGTTTATATCCAAAATCGATGTCAATCAATCGATGTTATTTTAAATAGGATGCTATAGTTTTTATTACATTTTTATATTCTACGCATTGAAATAAATAGATTCTTATTATAGTCCTGTACCTACACGCGATCGGTTTTCAGTTATTTTGAAATATTAATTTTTCTGTTTTGGCAGCGGATACTTAAGAATTAGCTATTTTATACAACATTGAACCAAAGTTGCTTGACGCGCTGTGAGTTTAGTCTAAGAATGAAGATATTGACTTGTGACAAAAGCGTCATTCTATCATACATAGAGTGTTCCAAATGTAGATTTCAATTCATACATTAGCAAATGTAAAAGATTAGAACTTTTTAAATGGAACATACTGTATATTAGTACATTATTAAAATTAGAATAGCACGTCCTACCAAACCCTATTACAGTTCACAATACTTATCTGCAGTGGTTTTGGAGTTATAGGTACCTTTTTGTTATATCATCCCCAGACATCCTATTGATTAAAGTTGCTCAATTTGCGCCAATAATAGGTACTATAACTATCTGAAACGACTGTACTAGAATAGTACGAATATAGATGGCTTCATACTATACATTCAGTTAAAATGTATAGTGCAATGTTACTATTCTAATACAGTCGTTTCAGATAGTTGTAGTATTATTGGCGCAAATTGAGCAACTCTACTAGTGATATTTATTCTCGTAACGGAAGGTTACGTGGTTTTTGTCATATAATGTATTCTGCTTTCAAGACTGTTTATAATATAATTATATAATATATATTATAATTAATAACTACTCGAACGGACATATTTTAAACCTATTTTTTATTCGTGGAATATGCAGTAAAATTCTTTCGGTCATCGTTTGTTGTAACATTCTTCATAGTTACTATAACACTAAAATGAAGGGAAAAAATGAGCTTCTATCTTCCTGAATTGAGTTCTGGTCATGATTGGTAGATTAGGGTCTCTCGCATTGAAGGTACGAGTTTGATTCAGAACTTCACTACATTTTTCATGAATAAAGAATAAATTTAGAATGTCTCTGTTTACATTTGTAAATGTATAAATTGTCATCTAAATTATTTGTATACACTTTGTATACGATAGCATGACGGCTTAACATAAATCAAAATTTTTACAGCTAAACTAACAACAACTGAACAGCAATGTTAATACTGGCAAGAATTACAAGTCACTTTCTGGTGTTCAGGATTAAAGACAACACCTCACAGTTTAACAACAGTTAATGTACTTATTATTTCCGAGGGTACAAGAAAAAAACGATTTTTGGCTTTAAATCGATGATACATCTGTACTTTGGTCGTAATCAATATTATAAAGGCTTAGATGTTGACCGTTTTGCAGTTAAAGGTGAATGATTCAGGAGCACACGACAGTGTTGATTGACTACAGGGAACATTCATGAAAAGGGCACACTTTATATGACAGAAAAGGCAAGTACAGTGGCACTTACTTATAACTGAAAAACCAGGAGAGATAAGCATAGGAAACCCTGAAAGGATTTGATAGGTTATACATACTATTCTAATTTTAAGAATGAACTAATACAGTGTGTTCCAATTAAAAAATTAAGTTCTTTATATCAGTGAATCTATCAATTAGGATCTAAATTTTGAACATCCTATATATGATAAAATGACACCTTTGTAATAAAAACCATAGCATTTTATTAAAAGCAACAAAGTGACATCGATTTCAGGTATAAGTAGAATGATATTTCCGAAAAATATTTCGAGGACGAAAGGGTATAGGTATAGAAAACTTTTAATGAACCAATTGCGTGCAGTATCCTCTATTACTTCACACCAGTTCCATAATATTTCTAATTATGTTCTATATTTTTTTCAGAAATAGATCAGACGCTTTTCTAACAATAAGTACTAACTGTATATAAACTACTAACCACCAAATTAATTATATAATGTTTAGTCACAAAATCCAAATAAATATGTATTTTATTGACGTGGGAATTTATATTTTCTAACAAATACAATATACATATGTACATCCATATGTAAAATTATGATTGTGAACGGGAATTTTCAAACGAAATCTCCCACTTAATCCAATCATATTAATTAATAATGCGCCAGCAAAATAATAAATCACTTGGTCAGAGGTCATATAATTGATACGTGTATGTATGTAAACAAAACGGCGCCTCTCTGTTATGTTGTGCAAATATTTTAGGAATTGATTGCAACGAAAAACACAACTCCTTTCAAGAAAATCAGATTATCTCTCACTAGGGTACTCAGGAAATACAATTGCACACCCGCGACTTCCACTAAAAGACTCACGCTGTATATATAGACTCTAGACTGAAATGGAATCTCAGTCAGTGTTATTCGCATTCAATTTGGTAAGTATATACGCCGAGCGTTGATGAGTGTTGTGTAAATTCCATATTTAAATATTTAACTAATCGTTACGCAATCTCCAATATTTAAAAAGTACTAACGATGCCTTAAGCGAAATTCTTGCGCCTTCTCAATTGACCCAAATGTATCAGAAACAACTGTCACTATTAAAAGAAAAACCTTTCCAATGTATTGACGTCTTATGAATGGAAAACGATTATGTAAACACACCTGTAAGATAATCGTGTCACGATACGTAAATGATGGCATCACTATATAAACGGTTATATACAATTTAATTGTTTGCTTGGTGATCGTAAATATCTAAAACGCAAATCGAGTGGAATAGATAAATAATTTTTTTATTTCCGTAAAAATTAATTTATTCATATTTGAAAATGAGTCAAAAGATCGATGTACATAATCAACTGGAGTCAATGGAATTGAATGTATATAGAGAAAAAATAGTCAACAGAGATGAATGTGCTTCTACATATGGTAGAAAATGAGTATTTTCTTCTTGCAAATTATATACTATCTGAGTACGAAAAAGTCCATGTTTGTGTATCGTAACCCTTCAGGTACATATGTACAAAGGATTTCCCCAACTTAAGCAATATTTCCAAACCGTATACTATAATTTTTGTTATACAAGTCAGAATAGAATGCAGCTTTTTGAAATGCTTCTCAAACGCTTTCTATCTGCATCTGCTAATTTAGTTCTATTTAAACATGGCTCAGGGTTTCGATCTGAAAATAGTCGTTATAAAGTCTAACAAAATCTATTTCTACACAATACGAAGTGAGTGTTTTCAGCCACTTTGTTTGTTTTTGTCAATGGGGTTTTCAAATTATTCCACAAATATTCTTGGAGTATACTTAAATGTGCTTCTCAATAGTTATACAAATAATAAACCAAATACTAATTTTCTCCATGTTTTATAGCAAAATATACATATGTATATTGTAGTATGGTAATACTCCATTAGTAAAATTATCAATAAAAGATGTAAATTTTATAAAAAGCATTTTTAAGAAATAGAAAAGCGTTGTACACATTTACCACACAACTACACTTGAAACATTAAAAATCTAGAATTCCAAATTGCTATAACGACGTGCCGAAAAAAATGAAGTTTGTTGATTGAAAACGACGGAATGGGATGGTCGACGAAAAAGGTTAGATAAAAAGTTATATAAAATACCAGGGTTGAAAAGAAGCAGACCTCATCAAAAAAAAAGTTATTGTTTACAAACGACGAACAGACCAAAGAAAAAGAGGTACAATAAAAGGAAAAGACCAAAGAAAAGAAGTGAAGAAAGAATTCAAGAGGGAGGGAGAAGTTAAGGATTAGAAAACAAATTACACTTATACACACTAGGTAATATATTTTGATTGTATTGTTCATTATTTTGTTAATATAATACTAAAATTTTGTAAATATTGTAATAAATTTTGCTTTCTATACAATTAACTAAAAATTATCATACTACAATATACATAAATATTTCGGTTCCAATTTTTTATCAGTTTTTAGGCATTTTCAGAAAAAGAATTGTCTTTGTAGTATTGCATACCCATACAAAAATAAGTCGTCTGCCAGTGCTTTATTGGTACAGTTTTTGCATTTATTGCACCTAAAGCACCTTCTCCAATCTTCAGTTGGAATAGTCAAAATTGCAGTTTGAAAATATCGACTGCTTCTTTTAGCGAGTAGAACCGTTGACCACGCTGTCCATTTTTGTCCTCGCGAGCTTACCAAATCGTTAAAAGTTTGGTTGGAACTGACTGAAACTCTCATTCTTTTTAGGTGGAAAATTATTAGTTTATTTGGGTTATTTTTTGGTAGCACGGCGAGTACTTCTGGAAAGCAGGTTTTGGTATACCACTCGGTATTAGCTTAACTAACCACTTGCATAAGAATGGTAATTACATCACGTTCTTTTGAGGTAAACGTTACGACAGTATTCCTAGATGCGGGTGATGTGTCCAAAGTTATAGGAAAAGCTATTTACAAATTCGCCACAATCATCTAGCGAAAACTTATTGAATCCTTTAAATAATACAGAATAATCATGAAATGATCTCCTGCGTTGCATAGGGGGCAGTTTCAATTTGCTGGTAACAATAGTTTGTTGGAGTGAATTTCATTTATTTATATAGGTAAAATTTGTATAAAACCTTAAAGAGAGATTTACTTGACATTGAGCCTAACCAAAGAAGATAACAACACATGCTTATATCGACCAAATCCTCTGCTCTCTATATCCGAAATACTTTTTAGTCAATTTTAACCTGAATTAATACTTCTAGCACAGATTTAATGTGTATTCTAGGCAGTTTATATTTCAATATTTCATATAACACTGAAATCGTTGACAAATTTGCCGAACTGTACTGGTGAATCAAGTTGCTCAACATAGATATCAAAGCATACAATAGCTGCTGCCTCCAGCTCCCAGCTCCACAATATGCTAGTATGCAAATACATTATAAAACACAGTTATTTATTAATGTCTAATATATTTTTGTCAATGATCTTTTGCAATCTTTGACGTATTACCGTAATCTGACATCCATAGCAATTCCAATTTTCATGGTCAAAACGGCGAACTAAATGCAGTTCATATCATTACTTTCTAAATTTTTACCATTCGAAAAGGATTGCAGAGAACGAAGTGTTTTGTCCACGTATCAACTAATTGTAGTGCACTTATAGTAGTTTATTTCATTATGATTTATGGCATTACTTATAGCGTTGATTATGACTATATTGCTTGCATGAAATATGCACTTCTGACTTATTCTACACATTTGTATTTTATGGAACGAAATATATTATTATTATTATTATTATTATTATTATTATTATTATTATAAATAAATGATGATTTCATAGTACACGAGCGGGGCTATATATAGCAACCAGGCTGACACAATTTGCCAAATGGCCAAATACGTTTCCAGCCATGCATTTCCATGATGCAACCCAGTACATTTGCAATTTTCCAATTGTGATCGCTTTTCTCCAATTACATTATTCAATTTTGTTAGGTATTACTGTACACATTTAAATCGATCATGTGGCTTGTGTTGTAAAATTTCAAAGGAGACAATTGCTTCGTAATCCTACCCAATTGACGTGAAATAAAACGTTCTTTTTGTTACAAACTTTGTGTGGACTTGTTATGTCGTTTTGCCGAAGTAGTAAAATAAAAAATTATGAAACTGATTGATTAAATTAACTGAGCGACCGAATCTTTTAACATCAATCAACTATCAGAAAAAATATGTGTTTAACATTCTGAATATGTAAATAAACTGAAATTTTCAACTAAAGCTGTTTGTCAATAAAATATGCATTACTTAGTTGCCAAGGTAATACATTTTCAGCCCCTTTGCAATAATCTAATTTGTTTTATATATTTGTATTGGTCCACAGATTAATTACCTATGGATAAACATGTTGATTTGTAAAATTAATTATAAAACCGTCCAGGTAAGACACTAGGCAACGCGATGGGAGTTACATATTAGGCACTTAATAATTATTTTGCTTACAACATACATTTTGCAACTCGCAAATTTAAGCTTTCCAAATCTCGCCATCCTGACAGTACGACGCAACGCATTGTTTGGCGAACCATGAATTAATGAAAAGAAACTCATACAGAATGTAACTTTCTATTGACCGTCAATATAACTCGAAAATATTTCTTATCATTTAGTAAGGATAGATACTTACTGTTGGTGAATCTAAATAATTTCTATGCGGAAGTAATTCCCACTTGCCAAAAGCAGTCGATCTACTACTATGTTGCGATTATGATCGCGTGAAAATTAATTCGTTTATCCTTCGAGCTCGGCAATGACTTTCGGTTTCACGTTACATTCTTTCATTCAGGATGCTTTGTTCCTGCACTGCAAAACTGTCTTTTATACGATTTTTCAGCCGCTTCCCATCAGGAATTATACATATATAAAAATATATCACCTTGACGTTCACGTAAAGTACCGCACAAACCTGTGAAGGGTACTTTTTTAATCGCATACGTATATTTGTAAACACTCGCAGTTCCGTCTTCCTGTACGATCACCCATTCTGATAAATCAACTAATGTCAAGGTGTTTACTATGTCGTATAAATAAAACTAATAATACAGCAAAAACAAATGCGACTTCTATTTTTAGCAGTGCTCGGTTAGCATTGTAGATGTGCAAAATTATTTCTTTGTTGGCGTAACATTTGCAAATATTTACTCATACAGGGTCTTTGTACGTATCAAGTAGAATACAGTTTTTGAGTAGGCTCAATTCGACGCAAGCAGTTATTAATGGGCAATTTACTGTTAGTTGGAAATACCAAAACGGATCCGTGAATGGATAATCTTGGTATTGTGACTTTTACAAAAACCAAAACTAAAAAGTACTAGGTAGGCACTTTTACGTCTTCAGTGCTGATTTCCAAGAATGTAGAGGCTGATTAAGAATTTACTTCTGCTGTTATTTATACCGCATCATTAAGTTTCCTTCAAATGCGCATATTTACCCTCAGTGAAAAATCCATATAGGGAAAAATGGCAGATATGATGTTTTGCTAAAATTTATATTTTATTTATAGAAACATTTGATAGAAGTTAAGATTGCACTTATGTCGTTCAAGTCCAGATAATTCACACTGAAACTGAAAAAAAGAGATAAAATAGTAGTAGTTCCTCAAATATATTAATGGGAATACTTTCCTATTACTATTATTACTATTACTAAAATCATTATAAATTCGATTTATACGCATATTTAGAAATGAGCAATAAGTAAATAATCACTTGTTCAGATTGACAACACGTTAATAGGTAAGTAAATTAAAATAAATTTCTATGAAATGAGCAAGACACTGCTAGACATATCCTGTCTACTATAGTTGCTCATGATTAAATCATACTAGGTGCAGTTTCTGAGTAGATAAACAAATGTCGTAATATTATATTCAAGTTTTATATAAAAAGAAAAATTGCCAATTTATCATGTAGATTTATTTAAATTAATTTTATTTAATATACCAAGAATTAGGGACAGATTAAGGCCGTTTAAAATAAGTTAATTTTTATCCAGAAAATTGTTAAGTTTGTAAGTATATATAAAAAATCATCATTATTTTTCGGTAATCAATACACTTTATGATCTTTTTCAGAAATAACAAAACCTACATTCATGAAATTTTATTTTAAGACTCCATTTTCTGAGAAAGACGAATAAATATGTCAAAACGATAAGTGGTTTGTTTTTTATTACTTTTACTATATATACATATATATATATATATATATATATAGAGAGAGAGAGAGAGAGAGAGAGAGAGAGAGAGGGATCCGTAATTTTATCAGGGATTTCGGTCACAACAACAATGGGGTATTAAAGATATTTCGAAAATGTTTATTTTCTTCCTCAGGAGCATACTACAATACAAGCAATGTTAGAAAATGGCGCAATAAAACTAAAACCAAAACTTACAGAGTCAATAAAAAGCTAGGTGACAAAGAATTGAAAAGTAGGTTAAAAAACTGCATGTCAATTGTACACACTATATAACAAATCATCGACACCTTTCCAATCATTGATTTAAAACATTGAATGGCAATGCTTGAGTTAATCAACGAATGAGATCGATAGAGTTTCACTCAACTTTTTAAATTTAATAAGTACGAACGAAAAATAGGTCTTTACTATATATATATTTTTGTTTTATTGGGCAATTCCTTAATTGGATTGCTCATATGTACAAACATCATATATGTTACTATATATAGACGTAAAGTCGAGAATGAAAATTACATCTCACAAGAGTCGCACTGATGAGCGGTAAACCGCGAAACGCGTCTGCGAATGGTGGGAGGTAGTTTTCTAATCATTTCTACTTATTATATATATATTGTAAAGACCTATTCTATATAATAAATATATAAATAACATTCAGTATTTTCTACCACAGTTAGATTTTCCTATACCTACATACCTAAAACGCGTCCTGGTCATTTTGATATCAAAGATACATATATCATTGTGCGTATAAACAAAGTAATTTTTCTATTACAAAATATATATAAATATTCACTGAAGAAATGTAGGGGAGGAGGGAATGCATTTAGATAAATAGTTTCTTACATAAACTACTGCATGTGACCTACTTTTCAAAGCACCTATTGTATCTTATTCTGCTGCAATCTCTACATTACTAAAAACATATATAGATATTATATTATTTGAATTTTCGCATTCTAAAATTAATTACTTTTGCAATAATTAAATATGGAAAAAATAATTTTCTATTATAATAATTCTGGAAGTAATATAATTAACAAAATTATATTGTGTTAAAATCAAAGGGGATGTTCTCAAAGTTTCTTTAACATTAACATTAAGAAGAGGAAGCAATTTGCACACATCTTTCGACTCTATAGTTCAAATATCTTCTGCAATAGGGAATCATATCCTTCGTTTACAAAAACTGAACTTGAAACTTTGCGCCTTTTATTTCTTTAATATTTGGTATGTAATGCACTTGACAAGATTGTGTAAAATCTGACATCTGATCACCTATACCAGGGTTTCCCATCCATTTTTGCGTCCAGCCTCCCCGGGTTATAAAAGATACTTTCATGCCCACATTGTCATGATTAAAAAAACAAACGCATAATATTTTAACGACTATTCTTTCTCAATTAAAAATATAATCTGATAAAATGAGTGATACAAATGAACTGTGTTCCTATTTAAATCGTTGGTGTTCGCCCCTAGATATAATTAACTGTTATTAAATAATTATATTAGTACAATGCTTTCGCTTGCATGTTTTAAACCAGCTGGTCGATTCTAGATTCAATTTTTGCCAGAGCTATCGTGAAGTTGCTATCGACGGCAGGCGAATTTCGTTGCTTAGCTTTGATTTGAACCAAAGCTGAAAAACTAGTCTCACATAAGTAACTCGAGAGAAACGGCACAAGTATTCGCAAAGCAAGAACGGCAACTTTTGGATTAACAAGGAAACGTGTTATCCAAAACTTCTCCAATGTCAAGAAGTAGAAGTCATCTTTCATGGTCGAATCGACCTTCATATCTAGAAGTTCTTCCTGAACTTCTTCTGGTAATTGTAAGACATCGATCACCAATCAATTTCTAGTCTCTTTCGATTTGGTATGATAGTACGATGTTGCTGGCTCAAATGTCTTTCAAAACGAGTGGGCCTCTTGGCGCCATTACTCAAACCTTTGAAAGCACAGACTGGTGCAATTGTATCCCGTCTTTTTTATTGAATGTATATCCAAAATGTAATATAGTCTTCAGAAAACTTTCGCTTTTTCAAAAACAAAAACTTCTTGAGCTTCAACAACGACCGAATAAATTAAAGGGTGGATTTATGATTTTTCGAAAGCCCAAACGCATTGTCCTCCCCCTACCACATCTTTACGCCCCGTTAGGGAGGCGTGCCCCAATGGTTAGAAAATCTTCAGAATCTTTCACGGAAGAAGATATTTCAATTCGTCGTGAACAAAAAAGGATTTGTAGTCACTTTACGCTACAATCCTTAAAATTTCCTGGTTATTTTCTTCTATCCATCCTCAGACACCACTTGACCTTTCGCGCTGTCTTTCTCAGGAGTTTTAGTAAGAATCTTTGATCTAAACTGCCTTAGGATATGGACTTTTTGCTTGAGCAAGTATAATCAGTGCGGATCACTTGGATGAGACGTATTCTATGGAAGTTGGTAGATGTTGAGACAATTGCTATATCTGGTCTACGAGTGCCACCACCTAAAAAATTTATTTAGAGAATGTACTTCTTCTCTCCAAAGACTATATGGCTAGTTTTTTAAAGCTGGATATGATATTTTTCATTGTAAATGCATTTTACAATACTGCTAATGCCACAATATCATGGATGATAATAGTTTTGCCAGAATGTGAAATCATCCAGCTCTGTCTGGAATTTCCGAAGACGAATCTTCGATCCTTAATTTTTTCATTCTATAAAATAAGGTAGTGTTAATTACTCCATATCTTACATTTTTTAGGTGGTCTAAGGCTTTCCATTAGGCGTTACATATCTTCTTCAATAAATGTAGGTTTAGTTCGCTGCCTCACATAATTTCTCATCTTACTGGCTCCCTAGCGTACAAAAACTCAACATTTTTTATCATATATACCATTTAGGGTATCTTTGAAGGCCGTCCAAATACACCCAGGTTACAACGTTCCATAGTGCACCAACAAACTTGAGTAGAAAACCTCTTTTGTCTGATAACAAATCTACCCATGTCTTTTTCCTTTACATTTGTATTTTAGTATCTTTCGGGGTAGACGATCGCTGTCCTTTGAATCTATACATTCCTAACATTTTCTTCTGTTTTCTTTAATTTTAACGTTAATATGAAGTATATCTAATTCGTTTCTTATATCTTTATTTCTATGCGTATGTAAAGATAAATTATGGGTCCACAACGTGTGCCTTGAAATTACTTGGACCTATTGCAGATGTTTTGTAATTCAAGACTAACCTACGATTTCACATCAAAGTTATGAAGGAAGGAATGATTTATATTATAAACGTTTTACAGTTTTTTTTTAGAAGCTTGTTCTCCTCATCAACCAAATTCTTTCTCGAGGGCTTTAGATATATGCTCAAGCTCTTTGATGCGTAACAATGTTGAAGCATATCTTTTCTTAGAGTCTCGAATTGCCAGACTATTAGCAAATGCTATAGGTCTTCGAAAAGGGGTACTGCCCACATTACTTTTGCTTTTCCAGAGCGTACTACTCTCTTTGATTAAGCTCCTTAACTTTTATACTTAAGGACTTTTATTTACACTCGACACCTAAATTCGACCTGCTGCGTGAGAGTGGGTACAAGGTATAGTTTTATAAAATTTGATTTGTGTTTTTTCCTTTTTTGTATTTCTGAGTGTTTTATGTATTATTCCTCAAATTCTAGCGTTTTTCGTGCTACATCTTTACTAGTAGTATAATCATATAGAATTTCACATCCTCAGTCCTTAACTTATTCAATTGTTCTATCTTTTTATTTCTTACTATTTTTATTAATCCATTCAATGGCAATATATGCGCGTCGTATTCTCTGCGGATCCGTTGTACTTAGTGGGTCATTTTCACTTTCGTTGAGCAAAACCAGTTCTTTTACTTATAATACTGAATTCAGCAGGGCTTCTTCTTTCTAAATACCTTTCTTATGTTTATGTCAATTCCTTATTACTTTATTTATAGCATAGAGATTGTCTAACTCCTATATTTGTTTGAATATTTATCTTTCTTCTAGCATGAATACTCATAGGTTGTCTCTTCTAACTTTGTCGAAAGGTTTTACAAATTACTGAATGCCAAATGTGTATTCCTGCTGCACTTCGTTTGTTTTTCTATTATTTGTTATATATATTATGAAAACCTAGTTCATCGTTAATGGCCCATCCCTAGAATCTATGCGCCCTTGGCTTATCAAATGTTCCGTAATTATTTTGTTATAACTGTTATTTAAAATTTTGACCTATATATATATTTTTTTAATATGTCTTTTTGATTTTGAAATTTTGAAATCATACCACTTCTGTTCAATTTTTTGGTGCTATTTTGTTTCCAGCATTAGGTGTAAAATGTAACTCTTAGATATGCTTACGTTACATCCATAAACCGCGGGTACTTTGCGATATATATGCATTAATATACATTATATACATATATAGGTACATATATATTCTGCGTCGTTACCATCTTGTCCTCTTAGATTTATATTTTTTATGATCTGCAGAGCTTATGTTGGTTTTCTATTGTTATCTCATTTGAAATTGGGTAGTTTCTTCCATAACGGTGTTTTCTTCTTTTATTCTTTATTTGAACTGCAGCTCTTGATAGTGCCTAATTATTTTTCTTTCTGTGTTGTCAATTCATAGATGATTGATTTAGGACTATATGCTAACGATAACTTTGGTGCACGTCAGTTTCCATACTAATTATTAATTTATTTCATAATTCTTCGTGTGCTTCTCTACTAATGTTTTTACAATAGTTTCTCATCTGTGTACATATATCTATATACATACGTACTATATATGCATAGTTACATCCGTTGGATTATTTATTCTGTTTATGGCCTTTGTGTTTCTTTTACAGCATTTTCTCTTTGTACATACAACTTTATTTGCTCCATTTTTACTGCATCTTTTAAGTTTGTTCATTCTTCTCTTATGTCTTGTTTGGCTTACTCTATATATTCTGTTTAGACACAGTCATTTAATACTTACCTAATATATAGCTTAACATCTAATTGTGAAATGCTTTGCTTGTTGTGGAAGTGCTATACCGTATTGACGAGTCGCAAACAGGACGAAACCGGTTGCAGTCCGCGTCAAGCTAAGCATAGTTCCCTCCGTTGATAATTATTGGTATATGCAATGTAGGCTGCAGTGCAGTCCTTGGACAACTTTCTGTGAAAGTTGCCGAATAAATAAACCTCAGTGAGGTTATTTATGTGACAGAGTTATGTAGATTTTTATTTTCTACTTTTTCATTTTCATATTACAGATAACGAAGTGTGTTAATATCTGTCGTTGGATACTGGTTGTTTAAGAGTTTGTCATAAATGATGATCATTTACTGCTTTATTTAACAGTAAAAGTTAACATTTTGTTGAAGTTGAAATAGGTAATAGCATGCCCCCATACATATTCTTCGCAAGATCTTTATCACAATGTTTCCTTTTGATTTTGTTTTTTACAACCAAGTACCAATTTCTTAAACAAACATAACGGACACACCGAAATATTTTTTTGATTATATTGTTAGTAATTTCCGAGATTGCGTCATGAACTTTAAACGAAAATCGTGCTTGCGTCAATGGAATGTTAAAAAGTATGAATGGTGCTTTTTAATAATGGTGAGGTAATTTAAGTATATAAAACTGCTGTAAAATTCCGTATTTTAACAGTTTACATTGAAATTCCATTTAGAGTTGTTTTTATGTGATGTACGAGTATTAACACAATTCAGCTACATTTCGTTCGCATTCGATAATGTACATATTACGTATATTATATTATGCGCGTGTCCCTATTTCTTAAGCTCTAATTCTAAATAAACTTTTTAAAGTACGTGTGGTGCATATTAGTTGATGTATCTACGCATATGTAATACCACCTCTACTACTTTCAGTGAGACGCAAACTTAAATTTGATGTAGCTCTCGTTTTGCAGTTGAATCGGTTGAATGTAATGTCGATGTATCGACAAAAAGACACATGAAAGATGTAAATAACGTTTATACGAAGTAGATTAATTACTAGACATTTACGTCATCTGGAAACCCCTTCCTCGGTTGTTCATATTAAATGTTTAAATACTATATGTCCTGCAATACACTCATATTCGCTTTGAAGAGAATTTCTGATTTACATTACATATGTGGACATGCTAAGAATTTATTTATAGAAAACCAAAGAAAAACCAAACTTGATGAAATTCATTATTTCTTAGACACATTAATCTTAGTTTTATTATTGTCTATTTGAAGCATATAACAGCGAAACATGTAAATGTGAGTACATCCAAATTTAGTGAAACAGTATTGTATTGCAATATATACATATGTATATATGTACATAATTAAGCGCGAACATGTTCGAGTGGTTTCTTTGCTATAATCAATATGTTTATGAGGCAGTAAAATTCTCTTATATATGTATGTATATACAATAACATACATACATATATATGTATATTTAAGAAAACTAGTAAAATGCAAATTTCGACACAAATTAGTAAGCATACACTTTTTCTATAATACAAAAGTTACTTAAAATACATTTCAACTGCAAGAAAAAAACGTTCGGGATTTATTTCTCTACAATATTCAAAATTACAATTTTGCTTGGTTGTAGAGGTGGTAATGAGCAATAAAAACAACAAAATCTTTGAAATTAGTTTAGTTATTCCGTGCAGACTTTTTACCGAAATCATTCAATGATTTACAATTGATCAATGGAGAAAACAACAATAACTTGAAACATAAAGAAATAAGAAGGAGCCAAGGTTTAGAAAGTAATAGAAATCCAAAGATTACCTCTGTAGAAGTAGCAGCAAAGTAACAAATAGTAAACTTCTACATCCTGTGAGAAGCAGAACACATTAAAAACAATAAAGTTAAAAACACGACGTTGACGCGTGATCTTACGTAAAAAATATTCTTCCAGGGAAATAATTTAATATATCAGATTCGAGGAATTTTTTTCGTAAAAACCTTAACAGTTTGATTTTAGATTAATTCGATATTTGTGTTTGGTTTAATTTTATTTGCCAATATTTTTACTACATGGATTTATTTTCCACTTGTGATTATTTTTATTTCTGGTTTATTATCGCTAGATTTTAATTTGAAAAAAAAATTGAAAATAAATCAATTTATAAAATAGCATAAAAGTTTGGAAATAGGTTCTGATTTGTTTTGATGTTTGACTGTATCTTATCAGGAAATTATAATTTTGGTGCTTGAAATATGTTCAAGGAATCACTGATTATTATCGACTTATCTATCATTGAAGGATTTTCTCAGATATTTTGCAGAACAGTAGGCATTTTTCAAAACACCAGAGAAGTTCATATTTGTATAAAAAGGAACTAAGGAACTGCTGTATTTTAAGTTATGCCACTACGAAGTCCATTAGTTATATAAGATATAGTGCTAATTTTTAAATTTCAAATAATTTCTGGTAATTTGACAAATCTCGATGAAGATTCTTTAACAATACCTTCAATTTTCTTAAGAAATTTTTCGAATCATTTGGAAGACAATCAAATACATACTATTATTGTTAATATTTATCAAAGTATTGCTTGCAAATAAACTAGCTCTTATCCTTACCACACCGATTTTGGACACCCCAAACACGTATTTCGGCAAAGAAGTGTTCATCCTCAATGAGGAAAAGAAAAAGACATTCGTACTTTTATCAATTTTAAAATTGTTTATTAATGAGTGAATTGTGTTTTGTAAATATGTTCAAATAATAAAGATGTTTTCATTCGTAGTGTTCTCTATACTACCACTAAAGGATTTTATCAAAATCCAAAGATTTGTTAATGTTTATAAATAACACATTATCAGTAGTTTGTACGGAAATCATATATTGTTAACCACCTTTATTTTTGATGGTATTTTGTATTTTGTGCGATACGTCTTCAATAAGTTTTAATGAAAAGTATTCGCGATATGGTACCACTTCTCGTATATCCCAAAGTTCGTTGGAGTGCTGTGCTACTTTTTCACACTTTGCCTATTGAGTTGGTCCCACACATGTTGATGGCCATATAATTGTTTGCAGTACATTGCTTTCTTCTCGCATCCTTAAGTCATTTTGAACGTGTTTGGCAGTATACTTAGAGTACTAAAGCCGTCTGAATTTTGATATTGCCGTTCATATCCTTTATTGTAGGTTGCAAATATAGTCCGATCATTGTCAAAATTATTGACGCCTGTTCGTACCAAACAATTAACTCATACTCCTCCATCCACAGAACCTACCGCCAATCACAATTATCTAACTCACAGGTTTATTTCATTCAAAAACTTACAAATTCATAAACGTTTTTGTAAAAATCTAACTTCAACTAGGATTTCTCGCACAATCAACCATATTTCTATAACTATGATTCAATTCCAGCTGCAGAAAAGTTATCACAAATGTTATAAACAAAGACGGAATTATGCATATGTTTTTTGCATATCAATAACTATCAACGATACAATTGAACGCTTTAAGAACTACACAAAATAGGATAAATAAAATTAAATTAGTGCTAAACGCTTTTATATAATCCGGTCTCTGGTTATAAATACAATGATTTCTGTAATTCTAAGAAAGACTAATTTACAAACAGCATTTTTATCGTCTGTTTAATGTGCTTCTTTCTTTTGTACAGTGGTGTATGTGTAACAATCGAAGGTAACTGTAGTTGACAGTCTGGTTTCAAACACAATAGGATTTGGAAATTCCGAATGTTGAATCAGCATACCGTATAACGACTTCTTGATTATTAAACAAATACTCATGATAGTGACTATCAAGGGAAGATTAAATTTATGAAGCTTACTCTGCACAATTACATTCAGTGAACCCATATTCCTAGCATGATGTGACATGCATTACTCTTAGGAAAATCTATCGCTGTTCTGGGAAATAAATTCCAGACATTCGTTTCCATAAATCACATCCGGAATCTGAAGAAATGGGTCGCGGAAATGGATGCCATAATATCTGTGTTTGTGTTACTTAGTTAATAGAGAATAGAATTTCATCATCAATTACTTTTAATTACGTTCAAAATCAGGCAACTTTGTACGCTGTACGTTTCCTAAATGACAAATCAGGGACCATTAAATTATAAGTTTGTAATAGCTGCAAAAATTCTGCTAATATTAGCAAAACAAATAGAACGCCATGTCATCCATGTCAATCTAACGCCAATTTAAATGAAATAAAGTTAGTTGATATTGAATTACGGGCAGCTCCATGCAAGGATTACAATTTACTCTATTGCATACATGTATACAGTTTAGTTTCCTCAATATCTGAACTGTCAAGTTTTATTTGAAGACCTGACACGTACTTTACGATGGATTACATTGTATTGGTTTATGATAATTTGTACACGGAATAGATAACCATGAACAGACTTCAGCATGGTTGAATTATTTTATTTATTCTAGATTTATTAAAAACTCAAATTCATTCATGTCTATGAATTAGGCATTTATTATTAAACAAACACGTTACGTGTATGAATAAGATAGTAAACATGACCATAATATGTAAACCAGGATTTGAAAAGTATTTCTAGTATCTTCGCTTTGTTTTAATTACGATAGTTGATACACACAAAAGTCATGATAGATACTTGGAGATTCTGAACTACTATATTGAATGCAAATATATCTAAACAGCTCCAAATTAGACAACATATACACCATACTTTGATTGTACAAAGCCAAAATGTATGTAAACATTAGAGAAATTAAATGTCGCGCACGTTACCAGCTCAAAAAGCAAGATTGCTCGTGAAGAATTAAAGGTGTTACACAAGAGTAAAGCACTTAAAGTTTTGAAGTAGTTAAACCAATGGATAAAAAGGAAATCCTTCCTGAAGAGAAATGTTCATCTAATATTCATAAAAGTATAGATACCAGTGATGTAACGCCTAATTGTCGTGTTGTTTAAAGAAATGACAACTATACACTACTGACCATTTTATCCTATACGATTGATCAACTGGTATGGATGACGATAGAGGAAGTTCAAGAGTTCTTACAATCTAAAGATATATTGTTATATGGTTCACAAGGTATTTGAAAAATCATTATTAACTAGTGTAGTTGTTTATCATACACGGTGTGCTTTCATCTACTTACCATCAAAGTATCTGGATCTAAAACAATAATAAGATTCTCAGATAAAGTTCTCAGTGGTTCGTTAATTTTTTCTATAATCACTAGAATCTAACATATTTAACCGACTATTTTTATAGATGAGCCAGGTTCCATTAGTTCACCTCGAATCAAATTTGGATCTGGTGGTAACTCATAAATCCAAACAACAATGCTAGGTTTGCAGGTACAGAAAATATTAAAGTCTTCTGGCAATCAATCGCAGATATATTAGATCCTGACTTATTAAAACCAGAACGTATATATCGCAAAATTGTTCCATTAAACTAAAGAGTTCAACGGTGATTACGGCCGCTCGTTCCATAAAGTCTACAAGAAGGACGCCGTTGCCCCAAAAGACAGTGACCATGGGTTTTTCGCAGAAAATGTTTGGCATAAGGAACTCTTCACCTTCAACATCCTGGCGTGTCAGAAAAGTTAGTGCAGCCTTTATATTCTTTGCACATAGAGATCGGATAACTATACGCAGCTGCCATTTTAAACGATCAAAATGGCACGAAGAAATGTCCGAATAATTCTCTTACTAGCACTGCCAGACTCACATTGAACCAAACTACACGGCCGCGCCGCGATCGCGCCGATATCCCCGCTTCTCTGCTTACTAGGCGGAAATGGAACTTAATTTATGAACTGCCCAATTATATTTTTACCTTTTAAACAGTAAAACAAAGAAATCTGAAAAAGCTCTAGACATTGAACGACTTCTCGCTGATTGCATAAAATTGTGTCTTTGGCCCCTGATCTAAATCAAAGAGACAGTAGAAAATTGTGAATTACTATTGTTTTTGATGTGTTTTAAACCACTATGAATGATATAATGAAGTATAAGGAAACTCAAAATCTCCTTCTTCCTTTTCTCTGTCTGTACCCTTTTAGAATGACGGAGTTTGTTTCCTCTCGTAGCCATTAGCCCATTTCTTCCTTGATTTCCAAACCCTTTCCACCCATTTGATCAATTTGCAGTTTTACTTCAAATTCTGACCAAGTCGTTTCACCTGTTTCTACTTCCTCTCTCTAGTTACTTCTTCCTATCTCTTCAAGAAACTCTTCTCAATCTTCTGAACTTTTTGGTAACGTGTTCTTTCCGTACTTGTAATAGTTTTTTGTCAACTGCTTCTCTTATATATATACTCAATTTCGAGATATTCAAGTAAATAAGTACTAGTTTCTCCTTTTAGAATTTTTTATATGCAGAAAATTGATTAGCCAAAGAAATATGTGTATTTCTTTGTTGTTCTTTGTATCACACAAGTTACACATAATAGTTTAATCTAAAAACAAGCATGTGTCTGAACCTGTACACAGCATAAATTAAAAACTTTATTTTTATTCTCTTACTCACAGTTGTTTCGTTTTAATTCTATTTCGGGAAGACATACATAAATCGTTATACACTCATCTATGTACGCCGAAAACTAATAAAAATACTGAGAAACTAAAATATAGGAACAGTATGCTATATATGGCGTTAAAATTCCCCAACACTTTAAAAAACGTTAATTGGCGACTTTAATAATGCGGAACTCTGTATCCGGGTACTATTATCAGACGTAACCTTGCTTCCGATCATTCTCCAAGAAAGAAATTTTACAACACGCGTAAGGCTGTAATTGAAATTTAGAGAATTACTAATTAAATCATAAAGTGATTCCCGTTTAAAGAAAATACCACCTGCACCAGTAATAGAGTAACTAATAGCTGCAACAAGGATAGTGTTTGTTCTTGTATAAATTTTAGTCTAAGTTGATTCTGTCTTCAAAAGCGCGGTATCTTTCTCGGTTGACCATTCAAAAACCAGTTACGCCGTAGAATCGCGATATTTCGCAAATTAATCATTCGCGAAGTTAACAGACCGATCATTCAAATTACTGAAATTGTTCGCTATTTTTCTCGTGTTCGACATAATCTCAGTATATCTAAATTTGTCATATGTAACATCTGTCGGAGGATATAAATTTGGAATTAATCAAACTATTTTGGGTATGTATTTTGCGAACAGCTTGCTTATTTTTTTATAACATTATCGTTGCGAATGTAAATATTTGCCTATCACCTGCAGCAATTAATTAAATTGAGAAACATATAAATATGCAGTAACTGAAATATCACATCATACGTTGTTGCACAAATGTATCGATTATTTTGATAATATTGTCTGGTTATATTATATTAAATGTGTATGTGCCACCCAATATTTTAGTATTAATTGCATTTGCGGCCCAAGAAGTGCCACATGCATCAAGGGCAGATACTGAAAGGTAACACGGTTATTTATTATTAATTATTGCATCTGAATGTGATTATTAGTACTAGTACTATAATACTATAGTTTAATATTTCATGCAAATAAGTGACTATTTTCTTATTTTCGTTTGATGGTGAATAGTACGTGAACTACCGAAACAGGTTAAATGATTACTAATTTTAATTTAATATTATTAATAACGCTATAAAAAATGTGGGAACCTTTTAGCTCCTTTAAATTTAAGGTTTTTTTTTCTATTGTGATTGTAATTATTAACTAAAGTGTCAAACTTCATTTAAAATTAAATTATACTAATAGTTTAATTAGTATGAAACTTTAAAAGGATTGATAGCATTGAAAAATACAAAAAGAATTTGATAATTTCAACAATATATCTCGACACGGAATATATCCATCAATTTTTCTAATATTTACCAATCTAAAAACCGAGGGGAAAACTTTGGGGAATATTAGAAATTTTAAAATGGTTACTTTTCTTCCTTACTTCCCAGTTTGTAACGCTTAGATTTTTTAAAATCATCATGTTCTTGTCAATCACAATTTGTATTTTATAATTTGTGATTTAATAGCAAAGTCGTCGTAGATCCAATTTCTGATTTTATTAAGGAATATATGTTTTTAACTAGTCAGCGTGACTAATATGCTTTATTGAGGGAACGACAAGGTTCATCGTTGGGTGCTAGTAAAGAAAATGCAGGTAGAGCCACTTCCAACGCGTTATTAAATTCATGAGTTTTATTTCTTCACCCACTTTTGTATTTTCCAAAATTCATGCGGAAATTTATTTTGAATAAAGTGATGAAAATTACTTATAAACTGGCGAAAAATTCATTCCACAAGTATACTTACATATCAGGCAGGTATACTTGTGGATCATTATTATAAATCGTCGAATTTTAGTTTTAGATTTCGTCCACTTATATTTTGCTATACTAATATTAACGAAATTATTTCCGTTAACAACTAAATGGATATCTCTCGCCAAAATAAAACACGATAAGATAAAGTTTTCCTTCAGTAAAAATAGGAACTAGCATTCTGTAAAACTTGTTTCCTTTCTTAATTCATCAAAAATAAAAAAATTGAAGTTACAACATATTTGAACAAACGACTGTAAAATATGCAACCTTAAAATATCATTTAAAGTTTACATATTTGCAGAGTTAAGCCCTCCAATTAAATATGTGCCCATTCCTATAAATGAACAGTTTTTCTCGTGTTGCAATTGATAGATTGTATAGTCACACAATCCATTTAATTGACAAATATAGATTATCGACACGCAAGTACACCATTGTTAAATCAACTTCTTCCTTATAAGTGTACTTATACAGCGTGAATGAGGTCCTTCCAACGGTGTACTTATTAATTAATTGAGTTAAGTTCAATTTTATGGGCTTAAATAACTTTCAGAATAAAATTTGTTAATTTATGGATATGTATTTTATATATCGCATATCTTCATTTTCGCTGAAAGCAAATAAGGTCTTTTGTATAAAATACTTCCGTCTTCATGTACTTCTTGTTAAGATATTGTGTTTTAAAGATCACCTTGAAGTGTAGCTCTTAATGATTTCCAGATGACTTCAAAAGATCACGTAGTACATGCATAGGTTTTCTTATTATTTTTAATTAATTCCAAACCTGTGATAAACTTTGTATGCATCGGTTGCTGTGTTGGGAAAGCGCTTTTCATCTGCTCGAAGATGGTAGGAAATGTTAAAATTACAATAAAGAGCATTTCGAAGATACTAAATAATACTAAACATGTTTCATGCTAGGGCAATACTAAATGCAATTTTTTCCTTTGGAACATTGTATGCCTTTTGTTATAGTTTAGTAATTCAATAGTACCCAAACCGAGGGGTCGAAAAGACGGAATTATTTCATTACTTCTACGTGGTTTATTACATAGTTCTCTAAATTTAGTATATATTTTTACATCAGCTTTAGTTGCTTTTACGCAAATTTTTAAACCAATTTTCTAGGTTAAATATTCTTCTTCACCAATAAATAGAAAATGTGACTATTTGCAATTAAACTAAAACGTTTATTCCAAAAAGGCAGAATTTAGATAGTACAATTAATTTCATCTTTTAAATCCTATCTATTAACAAAACTAACATTCAGTTTTGCTCGATTTTTTATTTTCCAACAGATTTTCCTTTCTACTTTAAAATACATATTGCAAGTTACGAGTACTTCCATTGCAACCAACGTAATGGAAGCTATATATATTACAACATTCGTATGAGTGTTATCTTTGCCACACCAGCTTGCATATTTCGAAATATGTACCCATTTTGATAATTCATCGTCTCTATGAAAAATCCACTCAGTTCTGTTCTGAGTCCTCTGTAGGCAGTTGTCCACGACCATCCTGATCTTATCGATCCAGTGCGCTTTTGGTCACGATTCCAGAAGCTTATGAGTCAATTTTGTAGCCGTGTCATACGTCCTGCCCAATTTCATTCCAAGTCTGGCTATACGTGTAATAAGCTCATACCCATTTTTCGTCGCAAGTCTTCATTTCATATTTTGTATCTGAGAATTACACAAAGTTTGGGTCTTTCCATTTTTCTTTGTGCAACCCTCAGTTTTGAGGCTATTCCTTGTATTAACTTCAATTTTTCTGCTCCATACGTTGATCAAATTATTCAATTGCCGAGATATTGCTCCTAAATGCTTGAAATGCTTGAATGCCCAATATACTACCCAGGCAAAGTGATTAGTTTTGTATTTATTTAAAATTTGGCACCCGTGAATGTCTATTAATTTTAATTGTGTAAGCATGTGTGTGTTATTCTCCAAGTTTGACTATTCTTCAAATTTCCGCTGCTTCCGACAGCAGATTTGTCACGAGTTTAATGTTGCTAGGATTTATTCCTAATTCTACTGTTTTGCCTACTGGTTCTAGTTCAGTTAATATAGTTTTAATATTCACCTAAGTCTTCAGTTATTAGAACAATATCATCTGCAAAACATGGCTAATTTTTTCCCTATCTATTATTATCCCATTATTTCCCTAATAGAACCCTTTAAAGGCATAGTCGAGAAAACTTATGGAAATGTTGATAATAATTTTTTACTGGTTTGATGTAACCTAACAATCACCATTGAGTATAGATATCGCAGATACATTTTGTGTATCTGTTGTCAATACGGCATCGTGTAAACACTGCCATAATGCCATCAGCCTCTATGGTGTCAAAGGCCTTGTGGAAATTTATTAAGTCCAAAACTAACGGTTTGTTATATTCAATGGATTTTTTCTTAATTAATTTTTCACTTTGTAGGTGGTCATTTGCTCCAAAATCAGACCGAATTCAACAAGCTACAATATTTGTGACAAGTTGTAGTGGTCTTAAGGGCTAATAGGCTTATAATTCCGTAGATCTGATTTCCCTCCCTTTTTATGAAGTAATATTAGAATAGTATTGTTCCATTTGGTAGGTATCTATTGTGCTGTGGTATAAGTATAAATTAGAAAGAATAACGATGTCGTCTTCTCCAAGGCGTTCCGATCCTCGGTGGTTGTAATGTTAAACATTTCCTCGTACCCTTGATAAAGGAAAATAATAATTGTCATTTGCAAAATGGTTAAATGCAAGTTTTAATTCACGTTTACGCATAATCCTGCTTTCCTTCGTAGTTCTTCCATTCAGATATGATAATCTTGTGAAACTTGGAAGTATTGCAAATACATGAGTCATTTTATCTGAGTCTACGCTAAACCAGAGTTTTACCAAAAATGACAGTGTAACCTTTCTAAATAAAATATCTTGCTACTTTAAACATATGTATATACATACATATACGGGAATGATTTTGTATCTGTGGCAGATGTTTGGTTGCTTTTTCTAATTTAATTTTTCTGTTGTTTCAGAAATGGCTAAAGCAGCTCTTATTGGAATTTTATTCACCATGCTATTTTTCACAACATTAGTGGAATCAAATCCATTGGGTAAGCTATATATGAATCTGTGTAAATCATTTCTGAAGTCACAATAAATGACATGTATAGTCTGTATTATAAGACAAAACAATCTATTTCGTTGCTAATAAGATGGTATAGGGTAAATGGAGGTAACGATAGACAATTTCGTATTTAATTACGGGCAGATTAATTATATAAACGGAAGCTGTACCAAATCATACAAATGGTTCCCAATGAAACTAGTATTAAAAACGAATTCCAAGATAAATTTTCTTGAAACTCCTGCTAGATTTTACTTATTATACAGATTGTATCATCCAAAAAAAAGTTGCTTTAAAATATATCACAATTTCTATATTTACTTCTAATCTATTTCCTCTTTCTGTAGAAAATAAACCATGTTTTGTTTCAGCTATAGGCATATGCATAAAGAACTGTGCCCAATGCAAAGAAATGTACGGAAAATATTTCTACGGTCAACTATGTGCTGATACCTGCATCAAATACAAAGGGAGGCGAATTCCTAATTGTGAAGATTTAGCATCTATTGCTCCGTTTTTACTACTAAACGCTGACTTAAGTTAGTGTCGGAACAACTTACCAACTAGCTGCAGATCTTTACCTGAAAAAGTATTATTTTCAAACGATGGAACTTTTTAATTTATTTTATTAATATTTATTTGCAAATTTTATATTGTTTAATTTATTATTTTAATTGCCAACGTGGTATTTGTCTGTGATGTAGCCTTTGTAAGTTTAATGCAATTATTTTTAGATGTTTTTAATTTTGAAATATGATGAAAATAAAAATGAATGTAAAGATCTAGCATCTTTATTGCATAACATAAACGACATTCTTAGTTGAATAAGTGCAAGGAAGCCTCTTGTTTTGGGAAACCACGACTGAAGCACTATTCATGTACACATGTAATGTTTGACACGTCTCCAGTAAATTGCCTAAAAAGCAACTACCACCCGGACAGAAACTCCGCCGGTCATTTTATTATATTTAGGTCGAGAATTGTGCGCCAACTTGCCATGTAGCAGGTATAGACTCATGTGATAATTAATTAGGAACGATAATTGCATTGAATTAAACAGCCAGCCGCATTCACACCCATCCAATCCAATGCATCTCATCCCTCACATCTAAACTATGGATACTACCCCCCGTCTTCTTCCCGGGTGCCATTATAAATAGGCCTAAAATGTAAAAAAGCTTGAACTGGGCACTCTGGCAGGTACAAGGACTGATTACAGAATTTGAAATTATATTATTTTCTTGTAGATAAACCCGTCCTTAATATTTTGAAGAAAACGTAATAAAAATGAGGCTATTGTTGTTTAACAAGATGCCATAATAGTTTTACAGGATCACTGATATTGCAATATTGTATAACTCATAAGGCTCATAAGGTTTTAAATGACTTAACAGTAGAGTAATTCAGTCAATTAAATGTATATACATATTTATATAACTAAAATAAAAGAATAAAATATATAGTAAATAAACATGTACATAAAATATAGTTTCTCCGTGTAGAGAGAAACATATCATCCGGCTTGAAACGACTTCACTATAAAGATATTTTGGAAAGTCAGGATCCATCCCATCCACTTTCTTTTTCTGAAGCAAAGACAGTACTTCAGCTAGTTGCGAGGGGCCCATGGTAATGTTTGGGGCACTAATATATACAGATCTTCTACAAGAAATAAATGATCTTAAATGGTCTAGTGTTCAAGCCCTCGCTGATTCGCAACAAACGCTTCGACCACTCGACGAGTCATCATCTCGAGAAGGAGATGTTCAATAATTCACACACTATGAGGTGGTCTGGCTTATTTATTGGCTATAGCCTAACTTAACACATACGTGAGTATGCGTAAAATATATAGAGAGTAAAATGCGTAATAAAAATAAAAGGAAATAAGACTCTATAGGTCTCCAAACTGGGCTTATATTAGGGTACAGTTGTACTCTCACCAATTATATAAATCGACACAAAAGATACACCAAAGTTTGTTTCATACATCCACGATTATTTAAGATGACGTATAGTAAAATCAAATTGTATTTTTATAACTTTTTCATACAAAATAATAGCTGCTCGAAAAAGCTGTATAATGTGCACAAATCGGCATTTATATAAATCCATACATAAAGAGTTAGACAGGATACAATTATATTTTTAAATGGAAATTGGGTCTTATTTTTACTTATTGTTAGCAATAGAGCTGGAAGAGTTAAACATTTTTATATATAATTGCAATGTATTGTTCCAGCCATTGGAGAGTTATTTTCAAAAAAACAAAAATAGAGCAAATGTCGAGGATTAATTTCATCCTTTAAAACGAGGCTGGATAGGTAAGGGAAAGGGCTTCCAACATTCTTGGATGAGACTATTCGTCATCAAAGTTTGAAATTTTGGAATTTCCGGGTTCGGGATATTACCTTGCAAGGAAAGCAAAACTTTTCCTTAATATGTACCACTACAACTAATTTACGTGGGTGTCTAATATTAGAATAACACATACCTGCGTAGGGATGTAAAGCCGTCGCCGGCGGAATCACTTCAAAATAATGGTGGGAATAATTCAATTTGCAAAGGTGGAGAATGAGATCCAGAACAACAAAAAAGCTTCACAATGAAATCGCTCTGCGTTATACGCCACAAATAGCAGCAGAAAGCGAGAAAAACACCTTGTTTTTATGCGACATAACAATGCGCTTTGATTGAGTGCCCTAATAAATTTATGCGAAGCCTCTTCTGGCGTTCGTATAAAAAGCGCTGCAAAGCTCTGAAAGGGAACAAATGGTGTTTCAGCATTTGGCGAAAGCAATTGTATAATGGTGAGCTTTCATTATATTTTTCTCTAAATCTGTTCGATGTATGATTGGATTTTGATGAATATACGTTAATAAGTCTATTTGCAGGATAAATTTGGATCGTACACGTGTTACTTGATAATTCTATTGTTTTATATTAATTTCTGTAATGCCTCTATTCCTGTATGTATCACGTAAGTACTTCCTGTTAAATACATAGCTTTTAATGACAAACAAATTTTCCTAAATATATAATTGCACTGATCAATGTTCCGGAAATTTTCCAGATATTTCTTAACAATAAAAACGTTGCTACACAACGATAATAATCCGTGTAAAATATAACTGAGTTCTTCCAACTCTGCTGCTTTCTTTTTAGCAAATATTAATTTACAATTATTAAATATTATGGAATTAATATTGATAATAACTTCATATTTACATATATGTCAACTTATAAACCACAAACTTTCTTGATTTAATTGCAGATTACAATAATTATACTTGTTATTGCTTTTATAAGAACATGTATGTACCTTTTAATAGTTCCGGAATTTTTAGAACATGTTAAAGAAATATAACAATAGTATTACGATTACTTTGAGTCATAAATATGAGAAATTATAGTTCATCTCAAATGACCTTGTATAAAATTAAATGTTAGCAAGTGATTCGTGGGTGTGAATAACAAGTTGTTGCCTTTAATTAGTTGTTACATACTAACAACTTTATATCACAAATGGTGTGGCACTTCAAATTCTATTTTTCATTCATGATATACTGATTGTATCTACAGGCGTAATCGATGGATATAAATGGTTATGACGTAGTCATATTCATAACAACATTTTTATGATGTAGGGAAAACTTATTAACAACCAGAATTTTACTTGAAGCAAAAGTAAATAATACTTACTTTTTGATTTACTTACTTACTTACCTTTTAGTGTAGTAGTGGTATAATTAATTTATGTTTCTTTCCATCCCGATTTCGATTCCTTTCTATCTTCGGTCATCCTCGAAATATCTACTGGAGCGATTCTTCTAATTTCGGCAGTCTTTCTTACTTCATCCTCCATTCTTTCAAGGCTTGCTGGTGCAGTTGATTTTGTTGTATTGTGGTCTCTACTGGCAGTATTCTTAGCTGCTTCCAGAAAAGAAAGAAATATTTTCGTACTATCTCATTTCGGTCTCTGAATCATACTGAATCCACTATTTTCTTAATCACCTCCGGTTCCACAAATTTTGGAACTTTACTTTTCACCAGAAACTGCGTTGTTCCATCCACTTTGGTGCTATGTTTATTGTTTGTTTTTGCAATTATCATTGTTTGTTATTTCTCTGTATTTATATTTAATTCAGTTGCTTCAGATCTTCATTCAACGTTTACATTTTGTTATATATATATATTTCGTTATGTTGAAGATTTCCTATTTATTCTCTATCTTCTTTATCACTTCGTCTAAAATCAGGTTGAAAAGCTCAAAAGCCCAAGATAAATCCTTGTTTTAATCCTATTGTATTCACACTACCTTCTAGACTTTCATTTTTTAACTTATATGGTATAGGCTTTTAATATAATTAATTTGCACGTCTACAGTACTTCTATTTCTCCATGCCAATAAAGCTTATATGTACTTCCCTGCCAGTTGTAATAGCTTTTTCACTTATCTGTCTAATGATAAGGATCTGGTGTTGGATTCCTAAATTTTTCCTGAAGTCACTTTATGTTTCTTCGAAAGCTTCGGAGGCTGCTCCTTTGAAATTCGGGCATATATTTTCCGATCCGCTAGTTTTTATGTCTCAGTAATTATTGGATTTCTTGCAATCTCCTTTCTTAAATAACAGCAAGATTACCCTTTTTTCTCCTTCTTTATTTGATTTATATATTTTTTTGTCATTTAATTTGATTAGTTCTCGAAAAAGCGTTTGATAGGTCACCGAGAAATATTATATAGAAGATTTTACAAGGAAGAGGAGTAAATAGAAAGCTAATGCAAACAATTAAAAGTTTATACGCAGGGATATGAAATCGGATGTACTTGAGGTAAAAGATGGACTACAGCAGGGAGGAGTTTTGAGCCCTATTCTCTTTGTAATTTTGATGGACATAATTAAACAAAATGCTACAAAAATAAAGTAAGTGGAGGTAGGGTACAAAAATTTATAGAGAGTGGCTATATCAGAATGCGCTTTCGCAGATGTTGTAACTATATTTGCTAGCAATAAGAAGGATCTACAAAGTAATGTAAATATATGGAAAGAAACACTGGATAATAAGAACTTGACGATAAATACCCGCAAAACTAAAGTAATTGTAATAACAAATAATGAATATAAGGAAATCCACATCAAAATAGGTGAAAAGGAAAGAGAGCAAGTACTTGGGAGTAATAATTGACAGAAAAGGAAATCAAGAAAAAGACATTAAACAGCGTACAGAGAAAGCTTCAAAAGCATATTACAGCATGTGTAAATCAATTGTAAAAGAAATAGAAGTATCCATGAAGACGTAAATGCTTGTATATAAAACCATCTTCCAACATATCTTGCTCTTTGGCAGTGAAACATGGACCCTCTCAGACACCATGAAAAGCAGAGTCTAGGCGATGTAAATGAGGCATCTATGTGGTGTTGAAGGCGTAACAAGAAGAGAAACAAACAAGTAAGAGAAGATTTGAAAGTTGTACCGGCTTTGGAAATAGTGCAAGAACGGCAATTAAGATAGGCTAGATAGTGATAGGTTACTTAGGAAAATATGATAGGCAAGAATTTTGTATCGGAGACGCAGAGATAGACCAATTCTAGTGGTTACATTGTCTGTATTTTCAATTTTTTCTATTTTCCCCATATTTATTGCCTTTTTCTTCATTTATACATTCGATTCTTCTTGTAATTCCCGAAATGTTTCCGCCACGTTTTCATATCTCCATTCTTGTCAGACTGTACTTGGAAATTTAAAAATATCTGAGCATGAAGTATTGAAACAAAAGTACTTTAAACCCTTCAACCTCCCACATAGCTAAAATTTATTTTGATCAGCCACACACTTCAAGTTGGTCTTTTTTATTTTTGGGTACAGATATAAACAACCAAATCAAATATAATCTAAGATCCATACCAATCATACAAATATTGACGACACGTTACACTAATCTGTAGACAACCGACACCGTACACTGTACATAACTGTACTAAATCAAATCACACTTTACACTGAATTTTTAAATAACACCCTAAATTATTATATCAGAAAAGCAACAAGTCTAAAGACAAAATTACAACATGCATCTTTGCGTATCTGTGTGTTTTTCTATAGGTATAGAATGTATCCATTTGAATAACATTTGATCATTATAGAATCCAGGTTCAGTGATCTCCTTAGAGCGAGCGACATATATAGGTTGTTGTATATTTAACGCATCAGTTTCGCCATGTATTACAGATCTTTGATATACTTTTGATTATAATTAGGATTTTCAAAATTTCTTGTCTGATGAAAACTAAGAAAAATAATAACATCTACTGTTTAGAACCAGCTCTTGCGTTTATCACATCGATTGAAATAGCTGTAAATACGTACATATGTAAAAATTTCACCAACTCCGTGAAGAAATACTAAGCAAAAACATTGCTGATAAACTTTAACTAACACTTGCTCTGCTTTTACGAAGTCTAGGTTGACTAACTTGTAATCGAAACTATCTAAATTTCTGTTTTCTGACTATATCGTGTACGATATTTGGTCATTGTGTTTAGCAATGTTCAGTAACGGTTATCTCTCAAAATAGTTTGTTAAGAAGGAAATGCCAGAATGCTATTCTCCGCTGAAAATTATGATTCCCCAATTATAATTATATTATAATTGTCCTAGTTAACCAAAAACGTTTCCTTTTGATTGATATTGTTCACCTAAGCCATTACGTTGACGTATTTTAAGGCGATTAAAACGAAAATTCTTACTTTCTTATATTCTAAATTCTGAAACTACCAAATTATCAACTCAATAAAACTTTCAAAGGCGTATTTCTATAACTTGTATGTTAAGTTATGCTTAGTAAAGGAAATACAATGAAGAAAAAGCCTCACTGGACATACGCTAACTCTTACTCTGAAACTAGTTGTCGCTTGTGAAATTATGAACTACCCTCTTTAGAAAAATGCTAACTAAAGTGCACGACTAATGCTTTTATTTCTGACGATATAACTTAGTTGTCAAAATATGTATGAGTATCATTGTGATAAAGAAAACACCCACTCTATTTCTATCGATAGAGTTTATTTTAAACCATCAAGAAAACAAATACAGTGATAAATTTTGTATTAGCACCTACTTATCATCCGCGTATAATTGCTTACAAGAAAAGCAAGCAATTCAGTGACAATTTCTTTAGCTGCTACCCGCCCGATTATTGGGTAATAACGTTATTCTAAGACTCCAGCTGTACTAGTCTGGGAAATAGTAATGAGTACATTGTGTAATAATTAGAGTTTGTTAAAAAGGTGGTACCGGGCACAGGGTGCATGTCGATGAACGCAGCTTACTGGAGTTAGTTGATTTAATAATAGGTAGGAGAGTGGCTATGTCGATTAACAAATTCCTACCACTTTTTTAACAAACTCTACTAAGAACAGGTGACTGAAGCATAGTTGCTGGTCGCACTACCTTTAATTCTCAAACCGATGTGGTCTAAAAATCGATAATTTGTAATAAATCGATCCCAAAATTGCCTTTGACTATAATAATAATGAAGAATATTAGGTACGTAGAAATAATAATAAAGGATAAATGAATTCTAAACTCAATATTAGTAAAAAAAAGGAAGCCATCTATGCTAATAGTAAACACAATCGTGAAGAAAGTAGTTAAGAAGGAATTGAAGGGGTTTCAATGCATAAGAAAAATGCCAGACAACAAACGAAGTCGACACCAAAAAGGAAAACAGGAAAATTCGAAGAAAACTTGATAGCGCGACAAAAATTAGGAGAGGGGAAACCGTTTTAAAAGATTACACTATTCCTCTATTGAATCAGATTACATACTGTTTCATTGTCACATACAATTGTGTTTACTTTGCAATTTGTTGTGAGGCGTTCATTATGTATTTATTTTCAATAGGAGATTAATCTTTATCTACTAATCTCCTAACTACAGTTTCTTTTTAGAATCAAACTTAGAATTTCATCTGAACTTTCCGGAATATAAAAAATGCTAAACTTTAGATATGGTCAAAAAATAAAAAATAAAGCTGTAATCATTTCTAATCAAATTGTCAATAGCTTACTTATTCTATGAAACTGATTGTAAGCCCGCAGATTTTATTGTATAGTATCAAAATCTTCTGGAAATTAGCTTGTGGCAACTATGGAATTTTTTGGTCATTAATGCTCACGGAAAGCACTTTGCCTAAGCTTTCAATCTGTCAGGTACCCTCCGCGGTGTGATTCTCTCACGACACTCGTCACAACCCAGCGCAAATTTTTGGTTCCTTAATTTAAGCATCTCACTTGTTACTTTCACTCTGCCAACACTTTTCTAGTAGTTTTCTTTATCTATTTCCACTTGTCGGCCATTGGTTTCTTGTACACTACTTTTCTTTTCTCCCCGTCTTTATATATAATGTCAAAGTATTTGCAGTTCAACTATCTCCCCCATCTCTCTTGAAAATTTCTTCCAATATTTCTATTTGATTAATTAACGAAATCTTGTTCCCTACGGTGGCGTTCCTGACATTTGTTTTCTATCTTAACATACGTTAACTTCTGTTCTAACATGAAAGTCTTTACTTATTACAAATTAGTTATAAGCGGAAACCGGATTAACTATCAACAGATACTTGTGGACCTTATATAGCAAATTTATTAATAGGTTGTCTAAATAACAACACACCTGGTAAATCCTATATGATTTCGAATTGTTCAATTGTACCGTTGATAGTTATTGATATGCAAAAACATATAATCTGGTCTCTGGTTGTAAGTGAATAGTTAGGATTTCACATAAATGTTGATGAAGCATTCAAAATCTAAAAATAACTGTTGCAATAGAACTTTTTTTTATTACACGTAGTTTCGTACACATACGAATCATTTGTATATATACCTTCATCACCATATTGTTTTTACGATGCAAATCAGTATTTCAAAGAATGGGTTAGTTCAATGAATCAACTATTATCTAATATCTCAATCGGCTAACATGGAAGATGTTATAATTGACAGTTCTTAAATTTTTATTAGGGCATTCTATGGTATGACATCAATAGAAGCAAATTACAATCAGGTACCTTCTTAGCGACAGATTCAATCTACCTCAAGCAGGTGAATGATTCTTTTCAATAGTATATCATCCGGATTCATGAAACATTTAACAAAATAGAAAAGCCATGACAACCGATTTAAACAGTTTATTAAATGTCAAAACGATCAAAACGTACGAGAGACATTGTGCACACATCAAAACATTGTATCAGTTTATGAAGCCAGAAAAAGCAACAAAAGCCGAAACTAAATTAAGAGCAGATGCCCCCGCTTTCGTTCCTTTAAAGGTCATTTCATATAACTTACTCCCTCTGCAACAACATGAACTGCAACATCAACAGGAACCACAATGCTCCAGGTACTCTAGAAAATCCGTTTGGCGAATGGAAGAGTGTCCAAATAGTCCAAGACCCATATTAGGCACGAAAAATTATTTCCCGAGGCCAATTTTAGGAAGAAAAGAAGGTGATCACAAGGAAGAAGACGAATATATAGGAAAGGAATTTAGGTCCATTTATAGACGAATGCTCAGAATGAAAATATCCGACGATAACAAAAAGAAGCGCGAACCAAAATCAAAAAACTAAATTTATATCAAATATCGCTGTGTATATTTGTAGCGTTTCCCATATCCGTAGTATAGTGATACTTTAGCATCTGAACTTGTATTTGCCATTGTTTCCTTATTTTTCAGTAATTGCGTGCAATGTAAGCAAATGTTTGGAGTGTATTTTGAAGGAAGAGCTTGTGGCGACGCATGTATAAGCAGCAATGGAAAATTATCGCCTGATTGTAACAACCCTGGCACTTTGGGGATATTTTTAAAAAGATTTCATTAGTTTATAATGGTCCATTCTTAATTACAAACAATCTATGTTATTCAATGAAATAAAACAGGTACAAATCTACAAGCTTATTTTTATTTACCTCTTACCGAACTTCTCAAAGGCCGAAAGAAAGATATCCATACGAACACATGCTTTTAAGTAAGTACTGTTTTGATATGGAAAGAACAAGTGCAATTTTCTCAACAATTTCATTCGTGGAAGAAAGCTTAATCTACTTTCCAACATAATTTACACCAATACAACCATTTTCTGAATTCCATCCCCATATAAATCTGCCGGCTGTTTTTCCAACAATTGCAGCACGTCCGTTTTCTTTTCTAAATGTGGAAATCATTTTGGAAATTTAGTTAACCATATCACGCACTGAGGGACACCCATTATTATCCCAAAATTATCTAGAGAATTCAGTGTCAGAGGTAAGACTAAATAACACGGCTATTTTATATATAGAAAGCGATTCACTCTAAATTATTGATTGAAATAAGAGTTAATAAATTCATAAAACAAAAATCAAAACAAGAAATTATTTAAATATTTTTACATTTGTAATTTTAACGTCAAGTAAAAAATATATGATTTTTTGTTCAAATTTCCGGTTGTTACTCTTATTATACTTATACTATCATTAATTATAATTATGCTGTTACACATGTTCATCTGTTAGTTCAAAACTTTGTGATGATTATTATTATTATTAATTATATTATACATATTTATTATATTTAAATTTTATTGGAAATAATATATTAACAGTATATGATATTTTTTATTTATTTAAACTTATTGTTAACATGTATTTTTATTTTTCCTGTCTCTCTTTTTTAAGGAACTCGATTTTTCTTCTACACCCCGGATCTCAACTGACCTAATCCGCCTCTGACCATAGATACAAAAAGCAAGAGACATAAATTGTAATTAAAATTAAAATTATTTGAATTTAAATAAGGCAAACTGTAATATAATATATTTAACCATAAATACATAGTGTAAATTAAACATAACTTCTGCAGCACATTTGTGTTGAGAAAGGAAACAGCATAAGAGACAGCATATCGGGAGGACTGACTGACGTGGAATATGAAACTGAAGCTGAGACAACAACGTTCACCGTAAACAATCGGTTAGTCCTTGGAATATAAAATTAAGCATTATGTAGCTCACGAGAAGAAACCGGGTAACAACCCATTAAAGTCGGCATCTCTGGGAGGAGTGCCCCAATGTTTAAAAAGAGAAGGCTGACGAGCTAGGTTGCACGGAAACCAGACAACAGATGCATAGTCGAAAGAACTGACAACAAAAGAATAATATAATGATTTAAGTAAATCAAAGTCGTAAAGTATCTAGATATACGGATGATGGATCCAGGTTCTCTAGAGGCAGTGGAAGAACTTTTGTCAATGTGATAAAGGTAGGTATTTAAGTTTACTGTTAAATAATACACCAAGATGATTAAAGCAAGTAAAACTCGAGACTTCTTGGTTGTTTATTGTATAGATTGAAAAAGTACAATATAAAGTGTACGAGAACGAGCAGCATTTGGCAATATTGATTCTTAGTCAATTAATGATACGCAAAAATATAATATCCTGCGGAGACGAAATCCAAGTAGGAGGGCAGTTTGACGGAAGAGTGGCTTTTCAAACGTTGGCAACACTTTCGCTGTGGTGATTATGTTGTTGGTTTCCGCCATGTTTCTGATGTCTACTGTCAAACTTTCACACAAATCTGACAGATAGGTTATCCCTTATACTCATTTGAAGAAAACTGTTTTCGTTGTAGTGTAAGTACGAAAAAAGAATAATTTTTTAATGTGTTAATTGAGCATTATTTTTTACGTGGAAAAATAATTAAATAAATGGAGGAATAGTTACGTAAATATTATCGTGCTCCGTTTATGAAATGAATTGTAAGTGGTTTTTTGCTTTTAAAAGTGGCCATATGACCACGAATGATCTAGAACGTCCGAGACCGTCGTTTACTACTCCAAAAATGGTTAATAAAATCTGTTTTTGTAATTAGTGATCGTCAATTGAAATCACGCGAGATAACTAATGAGGTAAATATTTCAACTGAACGGGCGTGCAATATTTTGCATATCTTGCAAATACGAAAAAGTTCCGAGAAATGGGTGCCGCGTTTGCTTAGTGCTGATCAAATGCGCACTCGCATTAAAAATTCCTAAAACGTAATGCCAGAGAATTTTTCCGTCGATATGTTACACTAAATGAAACTTGGATACACCACTATACTCCAGAAACAAAAATATAGTCGAAACAATAGACTTCTCCCAAAGAACGTGCCCCCAAAAGGGAATAAGATCATGGCCACAATTATCTGGGATTCCAAAGATGTTAAATTTATTGATTATTTACCAAAAGGAAAAATAATAACTGGCAAATATGATGTAGATTTGCTGATATGTTTTTATGCCAAACGTTCTGTTGTTGAACGTCCGAATTGGAAAAAGTTGTTGACGATCTCAAACTGCTGCAGAATCTTTTGAATCAATTTTCAAAATGACATTTTTAGCTTGTTGAAAATATTTCTGATACTAAGATACTGACTGGGGCCATGTTTCCCATCGTGTTATTACAGGCTGAGGTGGTGCTGGCAATTTTGGACACAATTATTTGAATACACGGATGTGTTTGGGAGATTTGATGAACACTTTTTTCTGGTAGATGCTATTAACTTCTCCACCATCGGCTATTTCTCTCGAATAGTTTCTGCTACGAGGTGACATGCGTGTTTGACGCAAGTTATGTGAAGAAGAGCCAGGAGGCATATTTTCAACATCCTATCAACTTTCAGCACCGTCAGTAACAAACATTGTGGCTTAGGTTGCTGTTATAGAAAAATTCTCTTAATGAATCTTTCATTATTTTGGCATCTGTTTCCGCATCAGTTTTCAGAATACTTCTACTGGATAACAACAATGAAGCTGGTGGACTATCACGTTTAGAAGAACTCGCTACAACATCAATGACGGTGTATTTCTGAGCATCAGCTGTTTCATCCACACGTAGGCAGATTTTCTTGTTTCTCTGTCTTTTATACATTCCTTTATTGTACCTTGAACACGTGGCAAATTATATCGTAATTGCATAGATGTTGGCAACTTCCATGAGGGAACATACTTAGCCCAAAATAGACGAAAACGTTCATTGTGGGGTGTTGTACACTTAACTTAAAAATAAAATCATGTATAAATTGCTAATATAGAATACTGTTACTTAAATTCAATACATGACGTTTACTTTTACAATGTTTTCTACATTCAAAGCTATCGCGATTTAGCAAGCCGCATATTGTGCAATAAGTATGCAGACTTCTATATTCTAATCCAGGAAAATTCCTGAGATTTTATTCATTCGCAGGAAACGATACACCTTTACACCCAACGTACTGTCGCTTTAAACTTTCTCGCTGTACTGTCGAGATCGACTGTGAGTTGAAAATTACCCCTACTCACGCCCCTGCTTCAGTACTACCATCCGGTACCACCTTTTATCAAACTCTAGTAATTACCATTCTTGTGCAAGATCGTTATTTAAGTTAATACCAAGTGGTATACCAATATTCGTTTTCCAGAAGAAGTTGCCGTGCCACAAAAGCCTAACGCAAATAAACGAATAATTTTACACCCAAAACAATGCGAGTTTACAATCAGTTCAATCGATTTTTCGGATCCGCGAAATCCAACCAAGTTCTAACAATTTTGTAAGTTCTCAGGGACTAAGAATGGATCACATGAACAACGGTTCTAGCGGCTAAAAGAAGCAGTCGATGTCGTCAAACTGCAATTTTTGCTATTCCAATTAAAGATTTGAAATTGTTTAGAGATCCACCCTAAACGCCAGATAAAGTAAACTTATAATAAACAAAAAATTAAAAATAATTCGATTGGCACATGTATATTCAATTAAATGGAGACTATATACCAAAACTACATTATGATTTTGATAAAATACCTAAAATTCTGGAAACATCTCCTGTAGCGCGATTTTTGGAGTTCGCTTGCGTGGTCTTTATGGATTATTTGAAGATAGAAAGAACGACCGCAATACTAGTACGTTGATTTATTGAGGCGATTCGATGCACAATTGAGGAAGAACTACCTGCCATTAACAAACACAAAATGCTCTTCGTTCATAATAAGGAGCCAGCTATCACCATTGTCAAATTGATCGAATTACCGTAGTGTCCAGATTTCCCTCTTTGTAACATCGTCCTGCTCTCAAATATGAGTTAAGCTGTTGTCTTTACCAAAAACATTTCACAAAGAAAATTACATCATATCAAAAAGGTGCAACCAAAAAAAAATATTTTAGCAACAATTTCTATAAATAAAAATCAGTTATTCAGAATTATTCGAAATATATGGAAATGTTGGTCGTGGTAAGAATTGGTGTGACAAAGTAGACATGATACTGACAGATGCTCTAACCGTGGTTAGATGTCGATTATCACTAGTTTATGTTATGAAACCTACAAATTAGCTAACCAATCACTAAGGTTTGATAAAAGAGTGGATTACATGTTATCATTATTAGTGTAAATCGGACTCACGCTGTCAGTCCTTCGAAATTTATTATTCAATGATCAATGATAAGTTATCATCAGTGATAAGGTGAGTCCGATTTACACTACTTAATGATAACACGTCATCCACTCTTTTATCAAACCTTACCAATCACACAATAAATATTACTGTGATCGTACTGGGTGCTGATTTCATTCATCAAACTAAATCCACTGACCTATTTGGAGTATACAACCAATATTACAGCTGGTAATCTAACAATAAGTATTAAAATCAGTAATATTTATTTATTTGAAAAGTTGTACCTTCTATACTCACAAAATATGTCCGGTAAGTTTCTCTAAACCAAAGGGCCTATTACACTAGGCAATAAGTAGGGTCCCTAACCCTAACTCAGGTTGGTGTAATAGCGTCTAGGGCGCAAGGCCCTGCCTGTAGGGAGATCGGGTGGTCACTACCTCCCTAGCTTTCTATGAGCTCTTTCGGTAGGGCGGTGTAATAGGAAATAGGGTCCTTAGTTGCTCAGTTGAGTTGACGCGAAGGCACCGAAACTAATGGTACTACGTACGTGTTTGTATAGCGGCGATATAATGCCTGCAAGATGGCGTGTAATAAAGAAAAAGAAGTTTTGCTCAATGTGATCGATGTTTATAAGGATATGTCTTATTTGTGGGATAAGTGCCAACAGATCGGAAGAATTTAGAGTGCTTCTCGAAATATATAGAAACTTTGATGAGAATGTGACGGTAAAAGTGTTAAGGAAGAAAATTGAAAATATGCGTACGCTCTACGCCAAAGAATCGCTAGAAATCTTAAGGTGACTATCATTCGTTCCTTTGCACTGACACTTTCTCCTAATGTCGTGTCTTTTGTCTCAATGAGAAGAGTCACTAACTTCAACAACTCTTCAAATTGTGCCCCTCCTACTCTTAAATAATTCCTCAAATCCGTTGGTTCGAGAGCTCGAAGGATTTCTATATTAGACAACTTATTCCGTAATAATAGGCATTCTTTAACCCACACCTTCCTCTTGCGTTTTTTTATTCTTAAAGAACTAATCACTATAGCAGCGGCTAGCGCTATTTTTTATTTCTCGTGAGTGTCATCGCAAACACTCAAAGTGCTTAATGTTTCTCCTGACTGACAATGAGATAGGGCCTAACAAAGAGGCTAGTCAGGCTGGTGTAATAAGTGCACCCTAACTAGGGGCCACGCCCACCCTATCCCTAGGGACCCTAGTTATTGGGTAGTGTAATAGCTCCTTAAACCTAACATATTTTATTTTTATAACTTTATTCACTTAACTTTACCAAAGGCAAGGAAAATGATTGCCAATATTTTGTAGGCAAACATTTACTTATCGCTTCAGATTTTTAAAAACATCTTGCAATTTCTCTATGCTATTAATTTTATATTGAATTGCTGCTTGCAGTGTTTCTAGGTCATGGAGTATGTTTTCTGTGTATTTTATATTATAAATTCTCAAATAAATAAAAATCGAGGGAACATTTGGAGTACGCAAAGGTCATAAATTTGTGATAATTGCTCTATTATGAAAACACTGTTGTAAATGTTTCTGAGTAGCTATATAGTTCAGTCATTCTGTACATTTGGAAAAGAAAGTGAACCAGGAAAGCCAAATTTATAATATGCTGTGGGAAGTGCTTAAAAACGTCACTTGAGATTTGAGACCAAGATTTCCTATGTGCATTTTCCGCCATCTTGGAAAAAGGGGTGAATGTTTGTTTTTGCTATAACTCGGTTCCCCGTCGAGATACAACATAGACCTGAGCATTCAACCGATATGATTGATCGAGGAGTAGGCTATAATTTTACGTAGTCTGGTCTGGTTGATTCCTAGAATGCTTCTGATAAGCATTCTCGATACAATTATGTGACGACTAGGGCGGTGTTTTGATGTGTAGGAGATTAGGGTTATAGGTGTAATTTTTTCCCAGATTAGTAGGATAAGGGCATTAGATCAATTTATTCCTTCAAGTACTTCGGGAAATCAATAATGGAGTGGGGCTACTCCTATTTTTGTAAGTAATGAAGTACTGAAAATCAATCTGAAGTAGGTAGTGAAGTTGATATCGTAGGGGAATTTTGTGGGTATCATAATTACTGAAAAATTGTTGTTTGGTTATTTTTTGTTCCTCTTCCGGTGATCTATAATCCATGTCCTACAAACTTTTTATCTATTATTGTTAGTAGTTGGGATATCGAACAAAATAGACAAAAATTCAAAGATTCAATCTGGTTCTTCGGGTTTTTCTCTTTTTCTTTAATACTCATCGAAAGCATGTCTATTGTAAAACTTGTGGAGGATATTCAGTATTTTCAGTAGTTTCAGTATTTTCAGTGGTTTCAGTAATTTCAGGAGTTTCAGAGTTGTTTGGTTATTTTTTGTTTCTCTTTCGACGATCTATAATCTAGGTCCAGTAAACTTTTTACTTATTATTGTTAGTTGAGATATCGATCTGGTTTTTCGGGTTTCTCTCTTTTTCTTTAACATCTTTAACGCAGATGCAGTGAAGTAGGGTTGAATTCTTCCAAGAAGCATTGAAAAAATAACACTTTCGGTTGCCCAAATGCTAACTCAAGAGCTCTAATGGCGATGGAATGAAGCCAAATACACTCAACTTATGCGGGAAAATGCCATGATCTGTGGTGTCAAAAGCGTATATGTAGATTACGATCAAACTTTGAAAGTGTACTTATCTTTCGGATTATCTCGAACACCTTTTACACCAAACCATCATTTGGACCTAGAAAAGTGGTGGAAACTGCATTTGTTAGTTGGAAAATTGAAACTATCTTATTTCATGTACTGGTATCTAATAAACAGACTATAAATTTGTTCAAAATATATTTATTCTAAGATGGTGGTACATAATTATGTTAGAAAATAATCAAAAATCTGATTTATCAGCATTAGCAAAATATAACTCACAATATGGCTACATAAATATGTATGTATGTACAAAAAGAAACCTAACTTATTTATTTTTACTAAATGGTACAAAAACAACACATATACGTCAGAAGATGGTCGTCTCAAATCTGTACATGATGAAAATATAATCTAAATGGTTAAAATTACTCTTCTCCTTTTTCTTTTTCAAATTTGAGGTAAAAACAAAATGCATGATGATCCTTTTTGAGTATCTAACGATAACGATCTCTTTTGTGTCTGTGATCCCTATTCGAATGACTTCTTTCTCTACTTCTCTCTCTATAAGGACTTCTTTCTCTGTGCGGGCTCTTGTCTCTGGGTTTACGGTCTCTTTCTCTTCTATCTGGGCTCCTCTCTCTTCGTTCTGGTCTGTAACGATCACGTCTTTCAGTATATCTCTCTCTATCGTCTCTGTATCGATCTTTATCTCTATCATCTCTCCTATCATCTCTTTCCTCCTTCCATTCGCGATCTCTATTATCGTTTTTCGGCCACTCATTTCGACTTCTATCTTCTCTGTCGCGCACAGCGGCTTGGATTTGTATAGGAAATCTATCCTGTAACGAATGAAAGCAAATAAGATCGTATATCAATCTTTTATTCGATTTGTTCCATGATTATATCATTTGGAACGTAAAATGTATTCCGCACAACATGAACACGAAATAGAAAATTCAAACGAAATCGACACACTTTGTATCACTTACCAACACTACACACCGCAGACTTACTATTTTCGCGAATAGGGTGGATAACGATGAATATATTTTATTTTTATATTTTTTTAGGGAAAACATTCCGAAGAGTTGTTATAGCTCAAACTAAGACTCTCTACATTGAAAGGTGTTTCGATTTCGCCGAAATTTAGCTTGATCTTTTATTGACATTCTATTGAAAGAGAAATTCATGTCTTAATGTAGTTTTCAATTCTGCATTAGATGACATATTCAGGTATTAAGCTAACAAGTAAATTTTCCGCAAAAGTGCAGAAAACATTGCTTACATTTGCTTAATATTGACCGTGTGTGCCGATCTTCACAAAAATAGCTTTGAAAATAAGAAATATAATTGACTGTTCAAAGACTTTGCATTTATGCCGAGGTTCTGGCCTAACCAGTTGTGATGTCGATAAAAGAAAAACCGAAGCTCTACTTGGGAATAAGTGAACTAGATTGTTTGATACCAAAAATAGGTTATTACCTTTGTTAATCATTCTTAACCGTTTAACTTTACCCTTGTCAAAAGAATTATTTTTTTCTTTACTTACTCAGTTTCATATTGAATTTTCTTTTGAAACAATATGAAATATATGTTAATATAATAGATACTTTACTCACTTCCAAATGCTTTTGTATTTTCTGCTGTATTGGAACTGGAATACGTGGAAACAAAGTCGAGAACCATTCCAATTTTACTAACCACTGTCGCAGCATCATACCTATGCGCATCATTTGACCTCCACCTGCTTTACAATCTAGTTCCTGCAATCCTCATAAAAATTCAATCAATTTCATAAACCATCTAAAATTAGAAACAAACTTTAGAGGCACTCTACCTGTAAGTACGCACCTCTTCATCATCAAGGTAGGGCTCATACCAGTCTAAAAGTTGAGCTGGAGGTAAAACATATCTTATGTACATGAAACCTAAGGCTCGTATATAGGGCGAGTCGCAGTGGGTTATGAGGCCGTTTAACTGTTTTCTTGTCAATTTCAATGTGAATAATTTATAGAGAAGACAGTATGCTGTTGAAACTATCCCACCAGCACCAACTCCACGCACTCCTCCACACATTCCTGTCTGTCCAGATGTACGACGAGATCCTTTCTCCCAAGGTTCCAAATGAGTGACTTTATAATATATTTCATCCACAACCTCATGATAAGTTTTAAGTTCATACAAATTAACTGAAATAAAAGAAAATATATGTTAGTGGAATATTAATTATCACAACATATAATTACAATATTGGTTGTAAAAATTTGAAACAACTATATATCTTTAGAACAGATATAATAAAGCTTATTTTACTGTGATGTTCCAATAGTCTTAAAGCCAACATTGTAAATGCAACTTAAGGTAGCTAATTATTCTGCAAACTGTGTTGCAAAATAATTGTTTTACCGTAACGACATCTCCAAAGCTGTGGGTCTACCAGCTGGAAGATGAAACAATGTGGAGGACGAACTTCTTATATTAATTTCCTGAAATAGTAACTAATCTAAAGTAAAGTGTCTAGTAAAATAAGTTCAAATGAAATATTACCTACCACCAAGGAATAAAGCACGATCCATATTACTCCATAGTATTAAACTTATTGGGATTAGTGTTTTTGATATACATATGAATGAAATTAGAATATAAACCAATTATTTTGAAAATCAGTATGCAGAATTGCAGTGGTTACGTTTGGTTTCAGAGTGGTTCTCTGTACCAAAAGTAGCACACCTTATATAACGATACATTGCACAATACTGATTTAAGGAACCTATACATACCCTTGAAGTAATGTGAACTTTGAATATTTGTTAAAATCAACGGATTTAGATTCATGCTTCTTTCGTTACCCCATAACTGTAATACATTGCTTTGTTTTGAGCTTGGCTTTGGCGTGTACTCTGAAATCAATGTACTGTGTACTGTCAAATTTTTGTTTTGTAAATAACACAAAATACCTTCATCATTATTTTGATTTTGGTTTTCCATCGCATCAACATACATCTGTTTCTGTTATGTTTGATAACTTATATTTCAATCTGGCTAATAACATAAAATTATTCTAAACACAAAAGATCAACAACCTCACTAACTGTCGCTTGCGTTACTAAACAGTACTGCCAATTACCACCACTACCACAGTACCACCATGGCCACCATTCCCACCAATTTCTAGAGTTAATACTTACACGGCGCAGCTGCAAAGTATTTCAGACAAGATTTTAAATGTAGTTTCAATCTGTTTTGGATGGATGGGGAAAAATAGCAATAAAATTTGAAAACTTATGTAAGGAAACGAAAATAACAACAATTACTAAAACTAAATACAACCCTTAGAAAATATTGAATTCACAGAGAGAATGGCAAAAATGTTATTGAATAAAAGACCAATCCAGAAAAAGAGAAAAGGGATAATACTTAAAAGATGGAGTAGCTATAGCATATTTCCCAGGGATAAACGCTGAATATTGAGAAAAACATATGATAAATAGGGAGAACTAAACAAAAATGTAACGATGAATACAAGATTAATACATGCGAGCAAAAATCATTGACTTACAATTAGTTCTTACTTAGAACTAAAGTTGCTCTCAATTTGCGCCAATAGTACTACAACTATCTGAAACGAATGTACTAGAATAGTAACATTGCACTATACGAATGCAGATGGCTTCATACTATACATTCAAATTCAATTTCACATTGAAACTTTGGCTCTAACAAATCCTAACAACAATCCCTATATGTTAGTGATCTTTAGCTGTGTCCGCCATGGTGTGAGGAATCTATCGATATAATCTAGTGCCACTATCACATTGCATTATATAATGCTGTAATTGCATGTGGTTTTATTTTTTATTCTTCAAGAAAAATGAGTTTCTCAATTTTTGAAATTTGGGAAAGAATCCAACATATAAATCAAAAAATCAGTATACAACTAAATGTTGAAAAATACTTGAGTTTAAATAGTCGGTGAAAAATTCAAAATTTAAGTTGATAGAAAAGAAAATATCCCAATAATCTACAAGTTTCGCTTTGGATTGCCTTGTTTAAGTCTAATATTTAAAAGAACAAGCTATTTTCAGAAGTATTAATTCTGTTTTAGTGTGATAAGGTAAGATAAGACACTTAATTCTATTATTCATTACAGATATTAAATTACAGGCTATACATTTTAATTTTAGTTACAGAAGAAAGTTATGGCGTTCACATCAGAACGAGATGCTTTTATTCTAATAGCCCATTATCGTAGTACAAATTTAAAGGCAGATGAATCTTGGACGTATGCCTTGGAGTCTTGCATTCAGCAATTTATACAGCAGCTGCCCGATGTAGATTTCAATCGTCACAATTTTGTTAATCATAAACATAATATCGTTAGAAAATTTGAAGAAAAGAAATGAATTTGTAAGGGAAAGTTTTTCGCGAGACCAACAAAATTAACAGCGGGAACACAGGATGATATTCAAGATCGCATAACAACCAGTCCGATAAAAGTCTTTAAGAAAAATATTAATTCATGTAGGTACAATACAATAAACATTTATAAAAATAAATTAATTCGGAATTTCGTGTCGATTGCTGAATTTTTAATAATTAATAAGACAAAACTGTGACAAATAATTAGTCTAGGGAATTTGTGTTGAATATATACCAATAGTGTATATTTGGTTGCCTATTTAGCATCTCAGCATTTTTGAACACTGTATGTATCTAGCGGTAGTGGTGGCTGCACTGTTTGGAGTATGATTGACTGTTTACAAACATTCTTGTTTATGTTTGATTGTACAAAAAGATATCATGAGTACGGAAGAAATTAAAATAGAAGAGAAACCTGTTTTTAAAACCACGTCGTTCCAACATACATCGAAAGCTGCTAATAAAAAGCGAGCTTGGAAATCATTGAAGCAAATTGTAACTGCGGAGAGAGCTTTGCCGTGGCCTGAAGACCATGTACATTACAGCTCTATAAATGCCCCGCCGTCTTTTAAACCGGCAGAAAAGTTTTCTGATTTGTCTGGTCTTCCTGCACCCTATACAGATCCCCAAACAAGACTTCGATATGCCAATAAAGAGGAATATGCAACGATTACCTCTTTACCGATGGATATCACAGCTGGTTATCTTGCATTAAGAGGTGCAAGTAGTATTGTAGGATGAGATATTCAGTGGAAAAATGTATTCCGTTAATTTTATTCTGTAAATAGATTTAAATAAAATTTTGTATGTACCTTAAAGGAGTTTATTAGTTTCTATTGATTTATTTTCTAATATGCACTAATATCTACTCAGCTGTGGAGGGCAGTGAAAGTAGGATAATTTTACTGTTACTGTTGGGTTTTAGAATTAATTTCTTGTTCTATTGGTATAGTTTAGCATAGATGAATCTACCGGGCAAAACGTGTTATCTTAAAAATACGCAATGGATAACAACGAAATTATAGAAACAATAAAAGCCGCCACAGATTATTTAGGTGCCTTAAAAGGACTGGAAAGCGAAGTTAAAGTTGCAGAAGAACAAATCGAAACTTCAGCTGTGCAAACGGAAAAACTAATTAGAAATTCGTTTTCTAACCTCTTTGATGATATTAAAAACATTGGAAAACCGACAACAAACTCTTCTATTACAAATTTCTAAGGTAACCTGATTATCCAACTAATACAACTTATAGAGAATTAAATTTGTGATTGTAGGTCAAAGAAAAGAGTTTGAGTCCGCTTAAAGATTGCCACAACATAATTATAAGCAAAATCGATACAACTGAACGTTTTATTAATTTAGGAGAAAACGTACTTGCCAACCACGAGAAGTTCGATGCTGTAATCTTTGATAAGAACATTTCAGCATTGGGCAGCCTTCCTGAAGTACCACAATTAAAAGAAGTGCCTTGTATATCTTACCATTGTGAATCTATTATCCGCAAAGACATAATTGATTCCTGTAAGTCTTTTGGATCTGTTACGTCGATTGCCCCTGTACAAATTTCATCATTAGTTGAGAAACCCGGTTCAATTTTAGTGGACTTTGAAGGTGTAGAACAAGAAGATAAATTAACTGACATACAAGAATTCAGATTACAAAAGGCATTTCTAAATGCTGCCAGTACTAATTTCCAAGACTGCTACATTGGTACTTTTCTATTGTCCAATATCAATTATTAATTTAACACAATTTATTTCAGGAACAGAATCTCAATGTCTAGTTAAAGACTTGCAAGTAAACGAACCATACTTGTTTAGAGTATGCTGCAAATTTGAAGGTTCACCTTCATGGAGCTCTTGGTCAATTCCACAATCAGGTAAAACGACAATCAAATCTTATAGCTGGAAAGACAACAAATCATACCTCTTAAGAAATGAAAATAAAATTGCCAAACCATGTAATGAATTGCCAACAGTTTTATATTCAGATGGTGCTCAGTTCCAAGTTGGTTACTCTATAGAATTTACTGTATGTTAATTGGTAATGCAAGAATAAAATAATTATATTGTCTACTTTTAGATTTTAGAATGTGATGCCAAGTTAGAAAAGACATTTGCCGGTTTATCTTTGAATAATACATCTTCGCCCGAATCTATAATGTGTGATAGTTTTCTGGTTGAAGCTACTGGAGATGTATATGTTAATGGTATTAAGAAAAGTACGCATTTACCACAAATGCATGTTGGATCTAAAGTAATTTTTTATATCTATATATATTTGTCAGAATATGATAAATTCCATTGTATTTTAGGTATGTTTTACTTGTGAGTTGTTAAATGAGTGCAAGATAATGATGAATGTTGAATGCAGTGGAAAACAAGTTACATATGACTGGTCTTTATGTACTGATGATAAAATATTTTTCCTAGCCACTTTCAACTCTGCCAAATGGAAGATAATGGTCGAATAATATTTTATAAAAGTCGCATTTTATAAATTTATAACAATAGTTAGGAATAATTCTTATTAAATATTTGTTATATGCATATTTTGTTAATTTATTTCATGTCTATATTGTTTATTAAATGAATCTCTTGTCTGTCTTGTGCAATTTAAAAATTTTAAAACTACTCGATAAATATATGCTATTCCTATTATTTCTTCGTTTTATTTCTTTATAATAAACATGAATAGCATAATATTCAAATATGTAATTGTGATGAGAGTAATTTTCTAGCTAACATAGATTAATTTATTTAGGTTTCTGTAATCCGTGTCCTTCCTAGTTTAACTAGTTGCGTATAGGTGGTAGTCTATAGATTGATTTAGCATTTACCAAGTTTCTTCTTTTATTGTGCAAAGCGCAGCCAAATTATTTATCAGTAGATCTAGTACATCTAGTAAAACAAGAAGGGATATCGTGTCCAATCTTTGTGGAAAATTTTTCTTTCTACCACATTTTCCTTTATTTTCATGAAACTTAAGTTTAAAAGTGTGCTATACATACAAGATCGGCCGGTACTTAACTACGGTCTGCAGTTATGGGGGTGCGAGCGAGAACGGATAAAGAGCCTATCAGAATGACAATGAGATCGAATGAGATAGAGCATGAGGTGTGTAAAGCGTGATAAACACGCCTCACGCTCTATCGTATTCGATCTTACTTTCACAGTATTGTTCTGTATTTGTTCTTGCTCGCACTCCCGTGATTCCAGACCAAAGTTAAACATTGGCTGAATCGCTATACAGCTCTCGCAATATAATTTGGCGAGCGGTGGGGATGCGCCGTGAACGTATTTAGGACACGTACCTCCCACCTGTCTGATTCAGATAGTGCATAGGAATTACCATTACGTTGCAGGACGAATGATAGGCAATCTATCCCTCCTCTATCTGCGTGAACTCACTCCCACCTTTCGCCAACTTATATTGCGAGAGCTGTACTTCTTACAGTCTATAAGTTATCACTTCACTGGGCAAATATGCGGTATGATGAATCATCTCTCCTTTGTGCTCTGTAATATAATATTACATTATGAAAAGGACAGATGACTCATCATACAGCATATTTGTCTAGTTTAGTTATAGCTACAAAAACCGTGTTGTATATTTTTCAAGTGAATAATACATAAAATAAATACAATTACACTTGCCACACCCTTCAGAAATAATTCCATTACCTTCGGCAACTAAGTTGTCATCATCAGTAAAACACTTGGGAAATTAAGCACACCAGCGATATCTGGCTAACGCCCAAAACGAACACCATGCAAAAAGCACTGAACAACTCCAAAGCACTGCACAATAAAGATCATATAGAAACGCTGGCGCGAAGCCCATAGCTCTCATTGAAACAAGCGTGTGTTTATACTAATTCTAAACCAAAAATTCGTACTATATGGAGTGTGTCGCAACGATTGAATGATCCTGTACTAAATCTGAATTTAATTCAATAGCTGGTATAATTTGGAATTCGGAATAGGTCCTCCATCTGCATTCATGATTCTCTGTCTATTTTTATAAATATATGTACTTTCGTAGCTGTCTAGTCCTCATTTATTTTCTACTGCCTTAATTAATTTCCAACTTTCTATTGGTATAGCGTGTTTTTTTGTCCAAGGTATGTCGGAACACACTTGATTGATCGCTTTGTTTGTCCAATGTATTTTATGCCACATTTCTCACAACCGTTTTCGTAGATACCTGATGTTTTGTTTATATACTCTTATCCTTTCCCAAAAGATTACGTAATGAATTAACTGATTTATATGCGATCTATAAATGTAATTGTTTCAAAACTTTGGGAAGAGCCTTAGCACAATGATGGAATGGTAATTTAACGATTTTTTGTTTATCGAAAGTTAGGCCCGTGGATTCCCTAATGAAGGTTTTGAAATTTTGTTTTCTAATTAAGTTATCAATCAATTTTGCTTCGAAACCAATGTATTCTGTTATGTTTCTTATGTATTCAAGTTTTCTTTGCATTTTCCGTTGGGAAAATTGAATAACCGATGTGTTAGAAAACAAAAAGATGCCATTTTTTGCTGAAAATCGTGGTTAGATTCCTCAATTATAAACCTGTTGACATTGGTTTCTTTACGATATATGTCTCCAAGTTGTTGTTATTCATGATTACTAAGGTATCGAGGAATGGAAGTTTGTTATTATTTGGTTTTCTCATCGTAAACTTTTCGGTGTCGAATTTGGAAGGTAATTTCTCCAAAAAATCCCGTAATTTATACTTTGTAATATCAAAAATAACAAATATGTCGTCTAAATATGTAACCCAAACGCTTGGGAAATATCTGGCACCTTTTTTAAATTGAGTCTCAAAATTGTCATAAATGGTGACAAACTATTGTCCATAACAGTCCCCTGCTTTTTTCAAAACATTTGCCCTCAATTTAGAAACAATTGTGAGACATGCAGGGTGTTGTTAGTTTTATATATTTTCCTATATTATTGCACTCATATCATTCCTATGGAGTAAGTTTTCAAAATATTTCAGTGTCTGGAATAGGTACTTAGAAGTTCTTAGTGGCAAGTGAGTTCTGACACAAAATTAATGCGACTAAAACTGGGTATGTTGCTAAAACTATTAACTGCTGAACTCGGAGAAACAACTGCATACGCTTATCGCAATCATATACAGTGAAAAAGACTTTATCTCACAGATGTTCATAGTTCGCCGAGCAGTAGCAGCAAGGGAATGGGATAAAGTATAGGTGCATACCCAGTTTATCTATTTCTGCATAAACACTTACTTAGATTGCTGACTATGGTAGATATACTGGGGCGTATGGAACATAAACCGCTTATGGAAAAGTTGACGCCAACGCAAAGAAGATATTCCTTGCCGTTATCTTGTTATTACCTGTAATTACCAGAACACAAGTTTGAAATATGTATTGCAATTTGGCAATAACTGGGCTCTGAAATCTTCAAAGAGTGTATGGTGCAGCATTGCTTTGTTACAGTATGTTTTAAGAACATTGTCTATTTTAAACGCAGTTCTAGTGCACTAGTGTCATGGCCATGTCTATACCATTTAAGTTAAGTCTCTTTTGGGGTTTTTGATTTTCTTTCACACAACACTAATTTTACTATTCACTCCATTAGTGATTCAAATAAACGCTATATTAAATTTATTCACATGCCGGGGTACATGGGGAAATATATATTATTATAATATTTTAATATTTAATATAGTTTGTTTGGATCCAAAAACGCAATCCATTTAACATTTGACGGTAGAGCGAATTCACTATACTATAATCTAGCTATTTGGTGTTTTCTTTTTGCTTAGACTACTTATATATATATATATATATATATATAATCAAAAAACCTTTTATACCCATTGGGTGTAAGAGAGGTAACTTTCATCTATTTATATACAAAATCTGCCCATTCCTCCTTATTCCTTGGCAGTTTTCTTGCCGTAGTCCAGTCGGACCCCTTCTTCCTCAGTATCTCAGCTACTTGGTCATTCCAGATTCTCCTTGGCCGGCCTTTCTTTTCCTATTGCTATTCACTTTCGTTTCTCATTCTCCCTTTTTCACTGGTCTCATGTGATTCATTCGGATCAGGTGCCCGAACCACCTTAACTGTTGTTTCTCAATCCTTGTACATACTGATTCTACGTCCAACTCCTGTCTGATGTCTTCGTTCCTTATTCTATCTCTTTTTCTTAGGTATTTCATTTCCACTGCCTGGATTCTACTTTTCTCTGCTTTTGTCAACACCCAGCTTTCACGTCCAAAAGTTAGTATAGGTACATATATTGATTTATATACTACCATCTTAGTTCTTCTGCTCAGCTCTCTGTTCCCAATGAAGGTGTCTTTCAGTGCGTGCTACATTTGTGTGACGGTACTTATTCTATCGTTTATTTCGTGAGTTATGTCTCCTCTACTTTGTACTTTCACTCTCAGATATTTAAATACATCCACTTGTTCCAATCTTTCATTGTTTATTTTGATGTTTATTTCCTTTTCTGTATTTCCTATCAGCATGACTTTAGTTTTATTTGTATTTATTTTAATTCCTCTTTTGCTAAGTTGTTTTTCCCAATCCTTGAGGTTGTCTTTTAACTGATTTTCGTGTGCTGCACATATCATCACATCGTCAGCGAAGGCACATTCCGATATCCCAACTTGTTCCAGATTCCGGAAACCTACGTGCAATTGCTTAGTTCTCTTATGTACTTCTTTAATTATGTCGTCCAAGATTATTATGAAGAGTGTTAGACTTAGGACTCCAACTTAGACTACTTACTATTATAATTTTCATATTATAATTGGTTTTATCACTTTGCACTTTGTCTACTATCTCAATTTTTTGAAATTTCTGTTTTACCCATGGAACTTGCCATATGAATATAGACTCCTCTAAATTTAGTATTTTTCATCGAGTTCATTCTACAAGTTTTCCAGATCATTTACAAAGGGGATAGGAAAGTTTCGCAATATGTTTATTTCACTGTTCCAAAGTATCCATTGTTGTTTGTGTACCTCTGTATCCACTGAAACCGCTGAATAATCTAGTTCTCACTTTCTAGTCCGCACCCTACGGTTTTAGTAACCTTTCATCTATAGAAAATTGCTTTCGATTCAGTAGGGTCTTCAATTGTGGGAACAATACAAATGCGTATAGGGCAAGATAGGGCTACAGGGAGGGTAATCAAAAACTTTCAAAGCCACTGCAACTGGAGAACTACGTACAAATACTGAAGCTGTGGGCCACATCGTTCTAGTGATGGAACAATTAATACTTCTACGACTTGCAGAGGGTATTGTTCCGTACACCCATTACTTCGGAGTAATTCTGTTTTGGGAGTCAAGCACAGCATTTGTTACTCTTCAATTTGGTTAGAACATCGATACAAAGATGTTAGATTGCATCACCTGTAACGGTGCTATTTCTGAGTATTCTCTCGCGCAATTAAATACGATGTGCGATATTCTCCACTGTACCTATAAACAGCAACCTCACTCTAATGTGGTTGTGTAGAATGACGTGAACTTTATGTGCAACCAGAAGTATCACACAAGGTGGTCTTTCTTGTTAGATGTAAGTTTTTCCTGCAACATCCTCTTTACAAGTTACGGAGGATGATGGGACTGAACAGAGACATCTTTCAGGCGAATGTTACTCATCTTAAACTATTGAAATGATCTGAAGGTAGTAGAGCGATGTAAGCAGTCATCCCCAAATAGTAACATATGTTTTGCAGTACTGCCAGCATGCATATGTCGTATAGCAATACTAATGGCGCTACTCGTCTTTGTTCCACGGCATCATTTTGTGATACTCACAGCTCAAGAGATACGTTACGGTAATTAATACGGGGAGATCAAACTCGTGGTAATAGTGCATATGTAAGCAGTTGGAAGTGCCTGGTGAAATAAATGCTAAAGGGTGGCTAGATTTCTTTCTATTTGAATTTATATTTAAGGAAATTGTGCTAGTAGACTTCAGGGTAGAAGAATAAAATCTACATCTATGCAAAACAGAAAAAGTTTTGGATCCTGCAAGTAGAAAAAATTATTACAAAAGAGGGGACAGATAGGGGGCATGACAACTCATTTGGTATTCTTTTTAGCTATGAATAACCGCTGGAAAACAGTGAATAAGAGAGGTGTAATAGAAATAGTGAAATTGTCTTCTATAATATTTGAAAATTTAATGTATGTAAACGATTACATTTTGGGTGCATCAACAGATACTGCTCTAAATCAAAATAATAAGAAATGAAATGAAGAGTTAAAGAAATACAATGTGTATGGAGACGTATAAATGCGAGTAATGCTAATGGGAATAAAACAAGAGAAAGGGGATTGACATAGAAATAGGAAATCGATAGAGACGGTGTAAGAATGGATCTATAAATAAATAACGGAATTGCAATACCCAGCAGAATTTATTATATGTTCCTATGAATATTAATTAGTAAAATTAAGTTAGCGAAAGGCTCTTCCATTGCTGTATGCAAGTCCTCCTTCTCGTCGTTGTTTGTGGGGACAATGTCGCGGAGAATATTTTGGAGGTGAACCATGTGGATGTCAACTATCTCCTAGGGGAAAAGCCCAAACCGGGGTTTCTACCGAGTTTTCTGTATGGCAGCTGAAAAATGTTCAAACAGTTGGACCAGAAAACACATATCCCCGAAGTCCGGGTTATTTGAGGAGGCGGAGGAGCCCAGCAAGGACTGGTTGAGCTGGTTTGTGCGTTTGTATTTAGAGAGAGGCTCTTTCAGGGGTAACCTAAGAATACCTTCTTTTGTTCCTTAGATCGCTGAGAATTTGAAGTCGGGCGCGGAGAGGTTCGACAGTGCCCCATTAACGGAGTAAATACCTTTTTTCCTCGTGGAAGCGCCGTGATGAAGAGATACAACTTCTTTCTGTGCCTTCGTTGTTTTAGGCGATGAAGGTCTTTCACGTGGAATTTAGATCCATTAGTAGGTCCTCCACTTCCCTGAGAAAACTAAGAGTACATTTCTAATTACCACATTCAGCAGCTTCTCACAGGGAAGTTGGTATGTGTGGTAAGGGAGAGTAATTTTTTAGAACTCCTTGACGGAAGCTTTGAAGCCGGGCTTGGTAGCAGAAAAGGAACGATAACTATCATCGTTGGTATTCTGCGTGTTAGAAAAGTTGATCTTTAAGGACGTTATCCAAACGACCATGTCTATTTGAACAAAAGCGGGGAATCTTTTTGGACTCCGCCGAGTCATGGAGGAGGAACTGTGAAGCGGTAGTGCCCTTTTCGTCTCTACAGATCTTGGAGGTAGTGGTAAGGGACTAAGAGGGTTCCGGTTTGAGAAATAGGGGCTGGAGGTAGCCTAGAGGGTTATGGTCGTGCTGACGTTGAGTATTTTTCCACTCGAAAGTTGCTTAGCTTTTCTCTTGTTGCCGGCCGTTGTCCAGTCGGCGTGCTTCCGCCCCTGATTTGGAAACCGACCCGTCGTGTACCGAGGGGTCTGCCGCTAGTGTGACTCGTTACGTTTGCACAAAGTATTTGTATCTACACTAAAGTGTATACACGTCCGAAAACGAAACACTAACAGGAAGATTGAGAATCGTGGTCAGAGTAAGCAAAATGTGGTTTCTTAGGAGGATGGTGGTTGTTAATAGAATAAGGAATTTCCATATCAGGAATTGGTAGAGGAAAAAATGAACAGGGGAGAGCTAAATTGGTAGGAGCACGGATACATTAATATGTAAAATTTATACAAAGAGGAGAATAAAAGGAAGATCAAGAAGACTTTGAAATGAAGAAATAGTGAGTTCGCAAAAAATCAAAGCCAGTGACAGGAATACTGGAAAAGAATTGGTAGAAGATAGAAAGTTATGGAACTACCTTGGCACAGGAACTGGCCAGTCAAGCTGAGCTCAATATTTCCTCTATTGGAAGGTGAATGAAGGTATTGAACTAAAGGATATTACACTAGAGTTTATGTAATAACAAAGTGCAATCTGGAGGTTTTGTCAACATTTAATTATTTCCGCGATAATCAATGTATCGTAAATTAAATTATCGAGAAACAGCATTATATGCATACAGTTGTAAAGCTAAAATTTTACAATCTTATATATGAGGGACTATAAATATTTGGAAGAACGTTATTTGTGTGTTCGGAGATCAGAACAATAGTCTTTCCCATTTTGTTCAATATTATACTCGATGTATAATGTATCCTTGGATAGGTGTTCTATTTTCTAGACAAGATAAAACACAGTACAAAAAGTGATATGTAGAATGTACCCTTGGGAAATCGTGTAGAGTTGATTTCTTTGCTGATTGGATACTGGAAAGATGACGCTGTTAAGCCTTATATTTCACTTATTGGCAAGGTTTGGTAAAAGAGTGGATGACGTGTTATCATTAAATAGTATAAACTGGACTGACACTCTAACCTCTCCGAATTTTGATGTCGCGCCTTGAGCGTAAGTGAAGACAAAGACCGGTTTACACTACACACGTCATCCAGTCTTTTATCAAACCTTACTTATTGGTGACAATTTTGATTTGACCCACGACAGTATTTAAATATTTCTTATTATAATGAATAATTAATTACATATAATTAATCATAATTAATACTTACTTAGTTAATCCCGAAACCCGTTCGACCGTGAAGTTGTCGGGTAGTGTGGAGTTGATTTCCTGGCTCTCTCTTCCATATTTGTCTCCACTTTTCTCTCTCCCTGCATCTTCTTCTTATGTCCTCCTACTCCTCTTCCCTTGCCTCGTGTGCACTTTTTACTTCTTGCTCCCATGTCTTCTCATTTTTCCTATTTCGTTTGATTCATATATTTTTCTTGCCAACCTTTCTTCTCCCATTCTTATAACATGGCCAAGCCATTTTAATACCCCTTGCTGTATTTTTTGTTTCGATTGACTCTATCTTGAGTTCCTCCCTGTATACTATGTTTTATTTTTTTTTCATCTTAGAAACCTCATTTCCACACTATTCATCCTGCTTGCTTGTCTCTCGTTTGCAATCCATGACTCGCATGAATGCGTCCACACTGGTTTCACTACCTCGAGGATGACTTCTGCCTTTACTGTTTCTGGTATTTCCTGTTTGTTTAAGAATGGAGTTTTTATCATGTAGTTTTTGATATTCTTTCATTTATTTCGTCTTCTAAGGATCCCTCGCTGTTGATAATTCCTCCCAGGTATTTAAACGTGCTAGTTTGTTCTATTTTTATATTATGTGTTAGACTTTCTTTGCTTATTGCCATTGTTTTCGTTTTGTCTATATTAACTTTCATGTTTATTTCTTTTAGTTGTTCAGTTATTATATTGATATTTTCTTGTATATGTCTCTCCGTGTTTCCTAATATCACCATATCGTCCGCATAGCTTAACTCAGTTTTTATATTTTCTCCATTTTCCAGTATCGTACATTATATGACTTCAGTTGTTTTTTACATTTTTTTATCACTTCGTCTAACATTATATTAAATAATAAGGGGCTCAGCGCGCAGCCTTGCTTTAGTCCATTTTTACATATGAACATCTCTGATTTTTCGTTTCTTACTCTAACGTAGTTTATTGTTCTGTAGTATGTGCTCTTTATACACTCCATTAATTCCTCATTCACACATCTTGTCACTAACGTCTCCCGTTTTGTAAATTGGGCATATAATTCCTATTCTCCAATCTTTGGGTGTCACTTTCTCCATTCTGATATCGTTTAGTAGTTCCAGTAATTGTTTTAATCCTAGCTTACTAAGTCCCTTTATCATTTCCACACTAATTTCGTCGTGTCCCGGTGCCTTTCCGTTCTTCATCAGCTGTATAACTTCTTTTAATTCTTCCCTTGTTACGTCCTGTTGTACCTGCCCTTATATAGAGATCTTTTCTTGATATATTCGCTCTAGTAGTGTATTTTTCTCTCCTTCTGTTTGTAGTAGTGCTTGGAAGTATCTTTTCCATACTTCCATTATCCTGTCTTCTTTAGTCACTACCTTACCGTTTTCATCCTTCATGTTCTTCAATGTATATTGTTTTGGCTTCCTCATATTTCTTATCGCTCCACAGAAAAGTTTTGGAATTTCTTGGTAGTTTCTAGTAATTTTTCCCCGAATTCTCTCCAGGATTGTTCTTTGCTTACCTTTATTAATTCTTTCACCCTTTTCCTCTTCTTCTCATATTCCTCGTAATTTCTTACATCTTTTAATAATTAATAATAGTTGCAAATTAATCAAAGCCTGAATTCTAACATTGGATTAACGTTGACTATTTTAAGATGATATAAGAGCTTTTGAAGACTTGAAAAATGTGAGACCTTGTGTCAGAATTTTATTAGAAACCTAATTATCACAATATGAGATGACTGCTTGTGATAATGTATGTTAAACATGGCAATTTAAAGCACTAAACCCTAAGTTTAAAAAAGTAATTTCGTTTCGCTAGTTTTAAAGTTGGAAAACGAAGTCAACCACCTTATGCGTATTAATTTTCTTTGTTTCTGAATTTATCGCGTATTTCCTGATTCCTTGTCATTGTTGGTGACTATTGTTGAGTATAAGAAAACGAAATAACATGAAAATTATTGAAATGTATGATCTGAGATGACAATAGAAAGTGTTATGAAACAAATTAATTTTGTTAACGAAGATTTTGTGTTCCTTTTTACAAAGGAGACAGTGTCGACATAATTTGAGATCAACTAAATAGTATTTTATCCTTGACATCTATTAAGAATCGAGGAAATCCAATAACATATAGTTACTACTCCAAATAATTTCCCATAATTTTGTCGAAAAACGAATATTTTAAAATCTGTTGATTTAGGTGAATAATTACGCTATATGCAATTAGATTTTACTACCACCCTAATGCTATATCAAAATTGTGGAAAGTGATTTGTACCTACTAGGAAATTCTATTCTTGTTCGCAACAAAATTTAATCCTAAGAAAATACTCTCTCTCTTGTAATTTTTAGTGAACACCTAATGTCTTTTGCAAACATTCTTTTCCCTTCATAAGACCCCTTCAAATGACAAATACTAAATTATTACTATCTACCCTGCTAATATCTTCGCGTTAATTCATTTACAAGATCCTTCTCGTACTTATTGAACATTACCTCTAAGCCATCAAAGGAGCTTTGTTCTTCTAGCATCTATTAAAGGATTAAGTCGTACATAATGGCGAACAGTGAGAATTCTGGGGCGACAGTTTTAATCCGTTGTCCAGGTGTCACAGAAGTCTGAATTAACTGTCAGCAGAGAAACTAATTCTGAAGTTCTCTGCGACCTCACGCCGCCACCTTTTTTGGTTACTATTTCAACGGTCACGCAGATGTTGGAAGTCACCTTTTTCGACGCATAATTTATGAAGGAAAATGTATCGCAAAACCGACCGATGTATAGACACACCGGTGCGGACGAATTTAAAATGTAGATTATACGAAATCGGAGTGAGAATGTTAAAATGATATTTTCGTTTGGTTTTGGTTTGCATGAAATATGCATTATGGATATGTAGCTACGTATATTTTAGAAACGAGTTTTAACTTTTATTTAAACGTGCGTTTAAATAAGTAGATACATATATTAAGAATGATAAGAAATCTGATGTTATTTAGTGGTATTTGATCGGGGGCGCAAATTCACACTAGAACGCCATTTCGACTATCAAATATGTTGCATCACGGAACATTGGAAGCTGGATGAATGACTTAACTTTGAATGATTTCCAGTTGAGTATTACATTTTGCTATCACGAAGGACTACATATAGTAAATTGTTGGTAGTAGTTAAAGTTAAGACCACACAGAAAAATATTTCAGTTCCACGGGCATTCTTGAATGACTGCAATAATTTAGCAGACTATAAATTCAATATCTATAGGTATACATATAATTAAAACTTTTCTAACCTAAGGTGTAAGGTGAATACAGTTGTTTAATATGTTATGCATATAGAAAGAGCGCCCATTTTTCTTGTTTTTAACGTTGATCTGTGCCTCTTGCCACGATATTCCTTTTAGAATCTGCCCTACTTCATCATTCCATGTTTTCCTTGGCCGTCCCCTGAATTTTGCTTTTTCTTTTTTCCTGCCAAATTTGCTTTACCGGTCTGTTTTCTCTTATTCTGTACAGATGCCTAAACCATTTTAATTGTTGGTTTTCGATTTAAGTCTTCATATCAATTACTTGAATCTTACTCTTTAATTGTTTGGGTAGTATCCAACTCTCATTCCCGAACATCAATATTGGTCGAAATATTGTTTTATATACTTTCAAGTTTACCTATAAATGACTTGCTGAGGACCTTAGTAGCTGTATTAATTATCTCAGTTATCACGTCTATCATGCTGCCTTCCCTATCTATTATCACTCCTAAATATTGGAATGTTCTCACTTGTTCTATATGATTTTGGTTTATTTCCATGTTGAGGTTTGCTGTTGGTTTCCCTATTAGCTCCACCTTCGTATTCTTAGTGTTAGTTTGCAAGTTTCTGGTTGCCAGTTCATTATTCCACATATTTCAGTTATGTTGAAGGTTCTTTGCGTTTCTACCATACAGCATAAAGTCGTCTGCTAAGCCACATTTAGCCACTCCGACATGTTTTAGTTTGTAATATTCGACATGCACTTAATGCATACTGGTATCTAGTTTGCGGCTTTAATATGTCGTTGAGAATCAAAGTAAACAAGGTAGGGCTCAAAACATCTCCTTGTCTTAGGCCATCATTTATTGCAAACATCTCCGATCCAAAGTTATTATTATTATTGCGTATGTAACTCATGTTGTTCTCGTAAAGGCTTTTGATTGTATCCGCTACTTGAGGCTCGACATCTATATTCTTCCATAATGCTATCTGGGACACTTTACCGAATGCTTTTTCGATATCTAGGAATGCCATATATATTTCTGTGCCCGTGATTCTAGCTTTTTCAATTAGGTGTTTTAGTGTCTTGTGAACAGTGGCCCACTTTGCACTTCATTCAGTTGTGGTTCAATGATGTTTCTTAATTTCTGCTCTAAGATGCTTTCATATATTTTGCAATGCTTAGCAAAGTAATTTTCATACAAACTTCGGTCTTCCTTCTGAAACATTGGCAGTATTATTTCAATCCTTCAATCATCAGGGACCTTTTTCTGACTCCAGGCCATGTTAAAAATCTTTGTTAACATTTGTATTCCTTTCTGTCTCATGATCTTTAGCACTTTCCAGTGATTGGTGATGGCCTGCCGATTTACGCCTCTTGGTGTATTTTATTACCTCTAACACTTTTTCTGTCTGTATATTATTTTCTTTGCCCTACTTCAGTCTTTGTTTCTTCGATTTATATTACGTCTTTTTGTTGTTCTGATGTCAGGAGTTCGCTGAAGTATATTCTCCTCATTTCTCCATAATTTCGTTTCTGTTAAATATTATATAAATAACAAATATCTTAATAATTTTGCTTAAAATGTCTTTTTGAATTAGAGCCCTATGATTTAAGTCAGGTATGGGCAACCTCCGGCCCGCGGGCCACATGCGGCCCTCGAGTAAGGTTTGTCCGGCCCGCTACTGAATTCTTTCGTTGCATATTAGCACGACCCGTCTAAACTTAATTCATAATGAATGATAAGGATACTACAAAATGTATATTTTTCAAGATTACTCACAGCATAAAACTTCTACAAAAAAGGTTGCCCATGCCTGATTTAAGTGAATGTTAAATATTTGAGTATTACTACCTATGTTATTGTTCATGTTAGTTTATTATGAGCTTCTCGCACTTGAATTTTCCCAGATTCTGTTATGAAATAAAGTTATATACTATATACAATATTTAATGCTGGCATCGTAATATACCTACGTGGGAGAGGTTGGTAATTTTCATTGACTTGAATGATTTGAAGGACAATCAATTCCAAAGTAACTACCAAATCATTTAGCTCCATACTAAATCGACTTCTGGACAACCAATCCCAAATTAGTAGACCAGTTTCTTCCTAATTAGGAAAGTTTGACTCGTTTTGGTGGACAATTTCATTTGTCATAGCACAAACAGAAAATTAACATACATGTTCGATCCCAATTTTACGGTACAGTCCATATTTTTTTATAAATTTCCTGTTTCCCGATGAATCGTTTTGTACACCTCAAATAAGTCTCCCAAAAAAAAAAATAATTTCTGGATCTCTAACAGTTATTTCAAAATTTTTATCAAATTGGTGGATCTAGTTTGAACTGGCCAAAATAAGATTAAGACATTATTAAGATTATTCTTTATGACGCAAAAATTGACACACAGTAATAACTTCTAAAGAGAGATTTTGAAATACTCTAGTAGGTAGATACAGTGGTATCCGTTACAGAGATCAGGTATAGATTATAATTAGTGGTTTCTGAAATCTGTTAGATCGAAATTAAGGAATTATTAACGATAATCAATTGCAACATTTTCTAGAATATTCCGAAGAATACGATTTAATATTGAAGTGCCTGATCCATTATAATAGTCTGTTGAATTTTCATAAGATATATCGACTGCACAACTTTAGTTTACCTTTTATTTATGCTAGGAGGAGCTTGTGCTCTTCACATATTCCGTGACTTCAGGTTTAACTTTCTGAGCATATATGAAGCTAATGTCAGTTTTTTCATACATAAGTCTAAATGTAGGAAGCTGACCGCTGCATATAAAAAAATCTCTTGTTTGTGTTTGGATTTCCGTGAATAATAGTGTAAATAATTTGTTATTTATACTTTAGTTGGATAGAAGCCAAGGGAAATATTGAGCTACAATATAAGTGATACATTGATTATACGGACACATTGCATTGATAAAGCACGAAGTGTTTCCAATGGTCTTTTGGAACTTGTTAGACATTGACCATCTGAGAGAGACATTTGAAGTATTAATCTAAGAGATTCAGGAAAGGGAGAAGCACTCAACATTTAATATTTATGGTAAGACAGATAGGTGGAAAGTTATTAATTAAAAGATGAGAAATCCTTGTTTGTTGGAATTTGATGTATAAAAGGGGCAGTTTGGGATAGCCTAAATAGAAGAGGAATAGTAAGAGCAATAGTTTAGGTCAACGAGGCACTGTATAGTTTTTCTTTAAACATTCTGTATTAGGTACGACCAGTATAATCTTAACATAGTTAATTCATTATTCCTGGTGATAATTACTTACGTAATATAATACACTTATTGTAACTACATGTTTACGGGTTAGATGCACTTTTGTGCGGTGCCCTAAGATTGAATATAACTTAGACTTAACATCCGCTCAAAAGTGAGGTTTCGTAGGCTTTAGCCTTCTCAACTCTTGGTAGTAATCAAATCATGATGTAGAACTCTTTCGTCTTGAATCACTTTCCTAATCCATTTAATTAGTAGGTCATGTCATTACGGTTCGTTGGTTACATGGGGTTGCTGTGGGTCGAACTGAAAGCCTATAAATCTTTTATCTCCTAGAGGAACTGTTGGAATAGCGTAGGTTTTTAGTTAGGAAAACATCAATTTCTTATTTAGGAAGTTGATGGTCGTTCAAGGACCCTACATAGTGGTAAGCATTTGTAATCATTCTAAAGAACTGGTTCTGTATTCGTTGATTATCAAGTGTTTGGAAGGCTTAGTGCAATCTCAGAGTTGCACTCCGTATGTTCGTGGTACTTTTGATGACTATTGAGTCTGATTGGTTCAACTTTTTATCTAATATGATGTCGCCAATTCAGTCTATTAAGGTGAGTACCGAGATATATTGCTGTTTCTGTTTGGAGATTCTGCAATACTATACAAAATAATAAATATATAGCAAGAACTTATAACAACGTATCACCAGAGTTGGAAATAAAGAGGGATTTAAAACATAATTGTATACTGCGTCTTCTGCCTTTTTCCGTAGTTACAGATTATGTCGTGAAAATCCAGGAATATGGAAGTAGAAAACTCGAAAATGGAAGAAACATAATATTGAAATTTTGGGAAAAATATTGAAAGGGGTTAAAAAAATACAACTATCTGGAAACTATTAAATATAGAACAAAATTGAACAGCAGATGCAGAAATCAAAAAGAGAATAGGAATAACCGTAAGACCAGATAATATATTAAGACATCAATTTATAGGGAAAGAAATAACAACGGCGATAAAAAGTGGAAGTATATGTATAAAAAATTCAATTTACGACAATGAATAATTGATAATCACAGACAGAAACGGAAGAAAAATTGTAGCTAATAAAAGTGAATTTTTCAGAAAGATTTAAAATGTAACAAGGAAAGATAGGTAAAGATATATCTAATACAGTTGTAAGATAATTAAACACAAAGTGAATCGAAAAATCATAGAAGGCAGGCATTATATTAGACGGGACATGTTTATAGAATGGGAGATAATAGACTATAAAAATGATTTTCTTAAAATACAGAGTACTATATCGAAGGTAGGGAAGTATGTTAAACATTCTCGCACATTTTGGATTCAAACTTCAACTAACCCGTCCGATCTGTTTCCATTGTATTGGGACATGCTATATAATGCGTCTTTAGTTTCCTTCATCTCGAAATTTGCATTATCGTTTTAAGATAATGCTTTAGAGGTGTACATATATATTCCATTTAGATATTCGTACTTCAAAGCAGATGCCGATGTTAATAAGTGGAATTTATTGATTAAATATATATAGGAAATTATCTGCTAATTATTCTGTTTCTATACTTATGTCAAATATCACCTTTCTCGCTTTCAAAATACTAAAAATAAGTATGTATATAATTTTGTATGCTGATTTGAACATTTACTTGACAAACTTTAAAGGAAACGAATAATATTTGAGACAGAAACTGATATATTTGCATATATCCTTCAAAGATAATTTAGTATTACGTGAACTACAATAGAATGGTGTTTCCGTTATGCATAATGTATAATTCACGATAGTCATTGTTGTAGATTTAATTGTTATTTAGATGCTTGAGAAAATGTTAGATGTAAATGAAGAAACGTTCGTTTTGGTTTCTAGTTTCGCAAGGTTGCTTAAGTGACTTCATTGCAATTAAAATAATGTAAGTACCATGCTATATTTCCACTATATCTTCAAAATAAGCACTATTACGATTAGAAATGAAAATTTTATGAATTCAGTTCTTTCGTGAATTAAGTTTGCACAATTATATGAATTTGTTTTAAAATCATTACACTAAGGAATTACCCCCATTAAAATTACTTCAGATCATGGAAGGTGTAGTACGTGTCGTATATTTTTTCGCTTTATTTCACAGTTGTTGTGTTTTGTATTTTATTGTTCGTTGGGACTACAAAAGCTCTCTAGACATCCATTTCATGCCATTTGTGTCAATAGCAGAAAGAGAGACTTGAAAAGAGCAACACAAAGAATAATTCAGACTCGTGTGTAGCAGCTCTTGAACTAAATAACAAAACAATACGCACTTAGACACACTCGACAATGTGTTCCGGCCGAAGAAATTGAATGCCTCACTTGCTCACCGTATATGATTGGTATGTACTGATCGTAAAAATACAATGACTCGGTAGTTAAAAACCTTTATTTATGATTGTTACAAATGCTATTTGCAATAGAAACTACTAAACAGAGGTATTGAACAGCAAGTATCACGTATATATGGGTTTCCTTTTTCGAGCAAGTGAATATTGGATTTAAGTTAATTAAATAAAGCAGTGTGAATGATTTTTTTCTTTTCGTTAGCTTCAACTCGTACATTTGAACTCATATACCGTATACAACCTATTGTAGTATGGTAATATTCCATTAGTAAAATTATCAATAAAAAGATGTAAATTTTATAGAAAGCATTCTTTAAGAAATAGAAAAGCGTTGTAAACATTTACCACACACATACACTTGAAACATTTCAAAATCTAGAATTCCAAATTGCTATAACAGCAAAACAAATTAAGTTTGTTGAGGACGATGGTATGGGATGGTCGACGAAAAAGTTAGATAAAAAGTTACACAAAATACGTGGGTTGAAAAGAAGCAGACCATATCAAAAACGACGAACAGACCAAAGAAAAGAAGTGAAGAAAGAATTCAAAAGGGAGGGAGAAGTTAATGATTAGAAAACAAATTACACTTATACACACATTAGGTAATATATTTTGATTATATTGTTCATTCTTTTGTTAATATAATACTAAAATTTTATAAATTATTATTTGTAATAAATTTTGCTTTCTATAAAACATACTACAATTCATACTACACTATGCATCAAACTAAATCACAAGAAAGTTGAAACAAAATAAAACAATATTTGTAAGAGCTAATATTTTCCTATTATTACAAGAAAGCCGAAATTATTTTTTAAAGTTTTGCAAGTTTTGCAAGGAACATTTGGAGAACGTCTGACAATCTGTGGCCAACTACGATGTTTATTATTTAGACAGAAATGTAATCGTTAGTAAAATTCGGGCCATATATCGAGCAAAGCAACGCGAAATACATCAAAACAATAGTGTTTCGGTGTGTTTCACGCAGGCGTTCAGTGTGTGATCTTCACTGTGTATGCTTTAGAGTTGCACAATGCTCGTTGCGTGGTTCTCGTCTTGGGCGTTAGGTAGGTAATACCTAACTAAAAGGGTAAGGCTAATTTTATTTCCTTCATATAAATAAAGCACATAAATTTCGCCATTGTTTCCTTTTAGAAGGGCAAATATTGCCTTTTATGCGGTTATCAAATATGCTATGAATTTATTTTTAATAAAGCAAAACAATTGTTGTTTTCTTTATACAATTTACCATATCCAATTTTTTCAATCTCAAGTTTTATTTTAAAAAAGAAAATAATTTGTTTTTCGTTCGAATTCAGGTGGAATATTGTTAAATGGATTGTTGTCTTTAACTCTAATATCGAATTAAAATTTATTATTTAAAAGTATGGTGTATGAATCACTACCAAACTTGTGTATTTCAAATTTTTTTCGAATAGTATGTCTATATTGAAATTTGCCAAATATGAAATTGTCAAACTTAAATAGAGGGTTAGTTCCGGAATTTTTATATTTTAAATCGAATGACCTCCTATCTATTTATTATAGTCACACATAAAATCAACAGCATGATTATTAAAATATAATTTATTACAAAGTTTATTCTTCACAAATAAACCGGAAAATTGTTATAAATGTAAGTATGATTAACCTATGCTATTAGTTGAGTATTCTTGTTACATATAAACGCTTCTATACTCTATGAAGAACGTAGTTACAAGTTAACATTCTTCAGGCCCCACAATAATTCAAAGGCTCTTTTCCGCACATTTACCAAATCAATGTGTTTTACTTAATATATTTAAGGGCGGTCTTTTCACCTTCTTGTAGACTAGATTTTAACTACGAGACTTAATTTTCTTTGTACTAGGCGAAGTGTGGTAATCCTCCACCAAATCTTCATATGCCTTTTTCAGAAATTGTGACATAAGTTTCCTACACAAGTTTACTTTCTTTCAGTGTTTACGGGATAAAAATGTAGCACAATATTTCGGGATGTTTGAAGCAACTTCGTCTTAAGGAAGACATTCCCTGCCTTTAGCAACACATATTGACTGATGCGACTCGGACCACATTTCCATAGTGTCCAAAAGCGCCTTATGTACATTGTACATTGATATTACTTTGTAGTGTATTTTTATTGCATAGCTATTCAATGACACTTTCCGAATCAGCATCCGAAATACCATCAGAGCAGATTTAAAAACAAAGGTATCACGAAAAAAGATTATTTTGTTGGCCAACAATCAACATACAATATACACTCAATATTTTAAATCATTGTATGACGAAAACATTGGTTTCACAGTATCGTAGTGATTTTTATCTTGGTGTCACAAACTATCAGTACTTCTAATCTTCTTTATATTGTACAGAGATCATAAAACACAAGTTTAACAGCTTTAAAATATTTGTAAAGGTATTGTAAATGTGGTACGTGTATTTAGGTTGAGTAATAATATGTGGTGAAAATTTATGTACTAGCTCTTCAACATGAATTATTTTCTATTTTCTTCTCATCAAGAGTCGAGGATTTTAAGATGAAACAAACTTCTCTCTCTTATGGCTGCATGATCGCGAGGATTGCTTTACAGTTCTTACGCTCTTAAAGAAATAAATTCTATCAGTTCTTTTGATTACTTACGAAACTCACGACAATAAATTCATAAAACCCACGATGCCTACACAGATATGGACGTATGCATGTAAGTACATATTCGTCGTATGTACATTTTATAGGTGCGGATTATCGGGAAGTGTTTTGAACCTTCTACACTACCGAGAGAGTGGATAATGTTCTCACACGATACGCTCACATTTAATCTTTGGATAGATTTATTTTTGTTGGTGGGTCCGGTGTTGTTTACGAATACAATTGGTTATTCTTATTATTGTAGAATGGAACAGTATTTCTTTGTGACAGTAAAAGGCGCGCGGAAACTGAATATTAGATACCTAATTGTAGCATTAGTTTAATTGTTTTTATTTTGAGAAAGGAGACCGTTTGATTTCACATTCTCCAGTTCCCTTATAGACAAGAAAGTTTTTATTTTTCAATTTAGAATGAAACCTAATTTGCAGCAACTATCTAGGTATTTAAGTTATCGGGAAAATACTATTTGGATGAAAGGAAAATAAAACAAAAATACTGTTGAATTAGCTTATGGTTATTTAACAGACTAGTAATATTTTACAGGTAAAAAAGCGTTTGAAGGTAAGTAATAATCCAATAACTTTCAAAAGTGGTTAATAAGGTAATAATAGCATGATGTATTATTCGGAGCGATAAATGCGATCACTTTATTATGATGTATATATGACAATTATTAAGAGCAATAAGCGCATAATGAGTTCAATATAGACGACATTAATATTGAAGGAAGCACAAAAACGATAAATTAACTAATATTAACAGACAGCTAGTACACATGTACAGAGCTTTTAGCGCGGCACAAATAGACACTGACAATAGAGCTTACAATACTCATACAACGATGATACATCTTACGTCTGGCGAAGAAATATATTCCATTATCCATGAGTTGAAAATCACGCATAGTACAGGAAACGGTGGTATTCCCATTAAATTTATAAAATACTGTGCGCCTGAGTTGGCTGTTATAATGGAACTAACTCATGATTAATGAATGTCTTGATCAGCTTAAAATGTTAAGTTAGACTAATACATAAGATAGGAGGAAGGGACTATCTAGAAAACTATAGGCCGCTATCTGTACTAATACATTTTTCCAAAATATTTGAATTTATCTTCAAGCGGATGTACCACTTTTTACAAAAATGTAATTTATTAAATGCGCGTCAAAAATGCATACATAGGTAGAAGATCTACTACACGAGCAATATATCAGCTCTTAGAAGAGGTCATTAGAGGAATAAATAGCGGTCAAAGTACATTTGGGGTGTTGATGGGCCTGGAAAGGGCCTTTGACTGTATCGACTACAAGAAATTAGAGACAATTGGTATAAGAGGAACAGCATTGCAGTTAATAAAATCTTATCTATTAAAGAAGAAACAAGCTGCACTAGATGATAACGCCCAAGAAATATCTGAATGGCCTTGTTTGCAGAAAGGTGTGTCACAGTAGTCTATTTTTCTTGATATATAAATGATCTACTCTAGCTGTCGTCACATAAGACCATCGTTCCTGCACATGACATATCAACAGTCATAAGATGCGAAAAAGAACAAACAACAAATTAAATAGTAAGTGCTTTAAGTACCTGCACCGATTGGTTTGGTCAAAACAGCTTAAATTAATGAATGTGGAAAAAACGAATTTACTGCAATTTTCATATTCCAAGAGCCAGCCACCCGAAGACGAATACAGGAACGAAGAGTTAAAAACATACGTAAAATTGTGTGAAATTTTTGGGAGTCCACATTGACTCCCAATTAAATTAGAAACGGCACGTGAACTGCACTTTACGGACAGTAGGAAGATCTGCGAATGATCAAGCAAGTTTCTTTGCTTATTACGGTTATTTGCATTCGATGTTGCGATATGGCGTAGTGTTCTGGGGAATATCACTGGAGCCACCCAGAGTTTTCACCTTCGAGAATGTATAAAGAGGATCCATGGTCTAGGAAAAAGAGACTCTTGTATAGAATTATTCAACAATGCAAAATACCAAACCCTTGATCTCTTTGTATCTATTGGAATGTGTTTTGTTTGTCAAATAAAATTATGAGTTTTTCCAAGATCAACAATTGCAACATAATTATTATACGAGAGGAATGCGATAGGTTAATCTTGTGCCAGTATAAACAACAAAAGCCATTGTTAATAGGAGTGCTGTTACACAATTATTTAAAGTGTACAACCATATTTCTGTTGGCGTAAGAATGTTGGGAGTAAAAGCCTTCAAAAAGACGATTGCAGCTTAATAATACTATTCCTCTGATGCAAATTTATGTCGTGGTTCATAAGAATCACTGTATTAGAAAATGTTCTGACAAAAATTTTCCATAATCTAAAACCAAATACATCTAGAGGTTGTACCAATGCTGTTGTTTTTATAGAGATATTTAAAATTTGTGCAGTTTGATCTTGTGTTACCAATTTCTAAAGTTCATCAACACAATATCCACCCCAGGAACCAATCAAGAGAACATCTTTTGCTCCGGTATTTGGAAGAAAAAACATCTGCTAGCCAGGTTCTGAAATGATTTGAAGTCAGCTCTCTCTAGACGGCGAAGAAAAATATACCTACATACTTACGGGTCTAAATAATAAATGCGTAACTCGAGGTCCGAACCTATTCGTAGATTCCTTTAATATAAAAAATAATGGCGAATGTAAGCGTCCATCTGCTGAAATGAATGGTAAAATTGTATAACTGTGTTGTAGGATGCAGATTGCAGACTTTTAACGGTTTGCTAACCCTTTATTGCCAAAGTACGGCAGTAGTGCACTATTAGATTAAATTCACTCTCATCTCCGTCGTATATGTTGCTTCTGCCGATACTAGTGATATGAAGTTTGACCTCCCTAATAAAATTATTACTTCCAACCGTAGGTCCTCTACACTATCTCGTGTCGACCGACTAATAAATTTGGTTACTTTGCGTGACACAATATTATGTACTTTCTTAAAATGCCATATCCACCAATGTGTTGCTTTAAACGTGTCGTCCAGTTTCTTGTTTAGTTTCTAAAGCTCAGCTTCGAAGGTCCATGTCATGAATTATTTTTCCATCGTCAATGCTAATTCAAAATTTGGCGATTGCTTTAGTTCATATATCGCTTTGTTTAACTTACAAACCATATTGCGGTTTCCAAAGCTTTTAGGTTTCCTTTAAAGTTCCATTTAGGAATACAGTTGGCACGTCCATGTTATAATAATAATAATAATAATAATAATAATAATAATAATAATAATATATTTAGTATCCACAGGAAAATCCCAATTACAGGTAAAATACATTTTATAAACTAATATTAAATCTATATATCATCTCAAATCAAATCAAATCAAGCGCTGCAAGCAAACACTTGCCAATGATGCACATAATGCTGGAATGAATACGTGTCTAAGCAAGTTGACTGAAGTGGTGGTATGCATGGTTCATTATACAGGTCAACGTATCGGCGAATATGTGGCAAACTTCGGATATCTGATTGACGTAGGCACACAATAGCGATATAGGATATCTTACTAAAACGTTAGTCTTATTCGGGTGAATGTAAAAGGTTGACAAACATCTAGAGTTAGACCTAGGTACATGAAAATTTAGTCTGTTTAACAACATTGCACAGTCAACCCCACCGTGTATCAGAGAAAAGAGGAACTTTATTAGAACGACTATCCTTCTGACCTGTAAGGGTAAAGCGTTGAATCTAGCAAGTAGTAAATTATGGTTATAACCTCTTTCCGGGTAACAACCTTCAGCCTTAAGAAATAAAAATTTAAAAAATTTTCTTTGAACAGACTCGATCAGTTGAATATGGATATTATAAATCGGGAACCATATAAGAACAGCATACTCAAGTCTAGACCGAATAAGAGAAGCGAACAAAATGTAAATGGTGCGTGTGTTTCGGAAGTCTCGACAATTTCGAAATATGAAACCATAAATTTTAAAGCAAGTGCTAACCACATCGTACACATGACCAGTAAACGATAATCTTGCATCAAATAAAACACTTATGTTATGGAAGAAATACTCATGTTTGTTACCAACAGCTAATAATAGTCTTAGTGTCTTTATTTTCGCAACTGGAGCATATGTTTCTCCAAAGTCCGACCCTTTCTCTTGCTCAAAATGACGGGCAACTAATCTAGCTTTATATTTTAGAATATTGCCATTTTCATTGTCTTTTAGCTTGAACAACCATCTACAACTAAAAATTTTAGCATCTTCTGTCCTTTTTACTAGGGTTCAAGCATTATTATTTATTAATGATGCCATTTCACTGTTTCTTTCTAATGGGTACTATCAGATCTTGTTTCCAATCTTTATGGTACAAAATTTATTGGTTGGATAAGCAAGTATAGAGATTAGTGCATACCTTGATTTAAAACGAAACCTACGATAAAATATGTTCACCTTGAAGTTTTATGGTCTTTATAGTTAGAAAAATTATATGTTTATTTGTGTAGTAGACTGAATCAAAGTGTTATCATATCGTCCTTTATAGGTGCAATCCATTCAAATTACATAATTTATACGTATCAATTAAATTATATAACTAACTTTCACCGGTCAATTAGTGCTCATAGTTATTTTCTACAGCCAGACAGGATGTACGATTTTAATCTATAGCTATGCTAAAAGAAATTAGTTCCTAATAAAAACATAAACAACGCTGACTAATCTCAAAACAATTTAGATATAACCTACATTAAATATTATACGCAAATCATCTATAGAAGTGATTACAGTCAATCAGTTAAGAATTTATATACACTAGACTTGCACTGCGTATTAGATATACTGTTGTAGTGAATGTACGAGGGACATTTCAATTGTGATAGGAATTTGCCTTTAGTTCCATTGAGTAAATCTTACAGGTCATACTTTGATCAGAGACAAGTCTTGGCACGTTTACGCAGCTATCCCGTGCAATATTGTTTAAAATACTTCAGCTACTTAACTGATACAGACGTATTTCCGTAGCGCTGATTTTGCAATCATGTAAGTAAGTAATCAGTAAATTATAAAGAGTTTATATCTTCTTTTTATTTAAAGAGGTTATGAAACTGAGGATTCGTTCAATGTCCACAAGTTGTACGAGGGTATTGCAGAAAAAGTTACCGTTTAGTCATACAGATTACCCTCTTGATCCAATTAAAAGCAAAGTTGAAGAGAGTTGAAGTTTTTCCGGGCCGTGGTGTGAGCTTTATGACTGTTTACAATGGCACATAAGATAGAAAATCCCGCGACCTACGAAGTGCGCTTCGTGATCCACTTTTGTAGGCAGAAAATGTCCATCCAAGAGAAATTCATCGCAGGACTACTGAAATGTATGGTACGGGAACAATGGATGAGTCATCTGTAAGGCGCTGGGTTCGAAATTTCGAAGAGGAAAGACATAATGTGCACGATGAAGAGCGGTCAGGTCGTCCGTTTCTTATAACCGATGATCTGAAAAAACGTGTAGATGATTTCATCTGCGCAGATCGACGTGTAACATAGAAAGAAATGAGTAAGCAATTTCTTGAAATTTCACTGCTCCATGAAATCGTGACGGACCATCTGAATTACAGAAAAATTTGCGCCAGATGGGTGCCCAAAATGTTTACCGACGAGCATAAGACCAACGGCAGCGTTGACGTCTCGCTACGAGCAATAGGGCGATGTATTCCTTGACCAAATTGTTACTGGAGATGAAACCTGGTTGTGCCTTTTCACACCTGATGCAAAACGCAACATTGCATTTCCAACAAGGCCGCGGAAGTTTAAGCAGTCGTTTTTCACGAAAAAGGCTATGGTCTCAGTGTTCTGGGGCCGAAGAGATTTGTTGTTGGTTGATTTCATATCCCAAGGGACGACCTTCAATACGGGCACATCCTGTGAAACACTTCAGAAGCTGTGTAGGACCATTTAAAACAATAGGCGGGGAATGCTGACAAGTGGCATTGTTCTCCTGCATGACAATGCTCGTCCCCACATGGCTGGAAAGACCACTGATCTTCTTCAGAAGTTCAAGTGGGAGGTTTCTGATTACTCTGTGTATAGCCCCGACTTGGCTCCAAGTGACTATCGTTTGTTCAGTAAACTCAAAGATTTCTTGTCAGGAAAACGTTTCCAAAGTGATGATGACTTAAAGGCAGGTGTACAGTATTGGCTGCCTACTTTGGCAGTAGATGTTTACGCGGAAGGCATAAACAAATTGATTTCAAGATACAACAAATGTCTCAACAACGGCGGCGACTACATTGAAAAATGAGTAAATGTACTACTTTCATTTAAATAAAATCATTGTTTACTTTCCTTCATTTTTACTATTACATACATTTTACTATATGTAAACGGATACTATTTTCTGGAACGTCCTTGTATTTGGAAAGTCTGCAGAAATTAAAAACACAATCTAACGTTGGGCCGATTATTTTGAAGCTAACAGAACGTCAGTAGGAGATGATCTGCGCTGTGGACAGCCGACCATCTCTGTAAATGAAGAAAAGGTTGTTGCCATGGAGAACCTACTGAAAGTAGATAGGCGAATAACCATTAGCAAAATTCAAGTTAGTGTAGGCATATGTACACGAGACGTTCGTGAGATTTTACGCTAGCGTTGGACGTGAACTAAGTTTCAGCCCGTTGGATATTAAGAGCTGTCAGTAAGCTACCACGACCAATTTTGGTAACGCATAAACACTACTGAATCTACTGATGAAGCATGGATACCTTAATTCTACCCTGACGTCAGCAATGAGTCGAAAGAATGGCACAAACTAGAAGGCGAACCTACTTAACCTTCCTATACTCACGCATACGGTCTGTGAGACCGACTTATATAGTATAGTATACGTCTTTCATTTTGACGTGAGTATAGGAAGGTTAAGGCACGTCCAGTTCCGTAGATTGGAAAAGTACTAGTTACCGTATTTTGAAATTGCGAAGAAATCCTATTTATTGATTATTTAACTACTGAAAGATATTAAAATTAATGCAGAATATTATTGTAATCTTCTATCTGGCCCATTACGGCAGGTGCTTTGCAATAAGCGGCCTGGACGTTACATAAGCGCCCGCTGTTGCGATAAGACAATGCAAGGTTTCATACCGTACGAAGAACGAAGGATGTTTTAAACGAATTGTGCTGATAATTGCTTCCACGTCAATTCTATTCGCCAGATCTGGCTCCCACTGACTTTTGTCAGTTCCCAAATTTTAAAGAACCACTACGGGATATTCGATTTGAGACTTCAAATGATATAAAACTTGCTATAAACAGGTGGACTGCAGAGACTTCGAGAAATTTCTTTGAGCACAGTTTAAAAAAATAAATTTTACGTTGGAGTAAGTACATTAAATTAAATTGGGATTTTATTAGAAACCTATATTATAATTTTGATGAAAATTGACGAAATGAAGACATTATACCCAAGTTTCTAGAACCTTGCTAACATTACTCGTACTATCTATTGTTCATAACTGTGATGTTGAAATGGATACAATAACTATTACTGTATGGTGCTTGTATCATATTATTTTTATATAGATACGTAGGTATGCGATATATAATCTTGTTATCTGCATTGCTTTCAGTTAAGCTAATGCATATTTGAGCAAACATGAATGTATATTCAATAAATCCTTTAGGATGAAGGAATATCGTGGGTTTGGCACGTGCAGATTAAGATCTCGCAGAAAGCCTGAAGACACATTGCTTTAGTTGAACGGCAACTAGACCGGATTAGTATGTCTATATATAATTATCTGAGTGGAAAGTTAGTGCAAATTGACTGCGTCGATGAACACCTGATTTGATTATTTGTTTACATCTAAGCATCTTCATTAGTTTATTTATTTCTAGTCGGATGTTAAGTTTATATTTTGTACAAATTTTACAATAATATACAAGGATCTGAATCAAAGGAATTTAATTGAAATTAAAAAAGAAGAAAACTTATGTGGGAAGATCCATTAAATTACAGTAGATGTTGCTAAGCTGATTGGTATCTGTCTTGAAATTGACATTGTTAGCTGTCTTTTTATATGATACATCTCTAGAAACAATCCTTTTGTATAGTTGCTATAGACTTCTAATATTTTTGGTAATCAAAACCAAAGGAATGGCCTTGTTCCAGAGGGTGTTTGACTAAAGCACATGACTTTTTTATTAAGGGCTTAGATAGGTGTGTCCGGCCGATAAAGTAGGTAATTTTCAAATGTGGATTGCCAAAGAAATAAGAAAGCTGTACACTTGCAATTTGGTAGTTTAGTTAAGTACACTATGATGATATAAAATATATAAAATCAAAAGAAAAATAATAATTTTAATACCACTTATTACCATGTTAGAAAAAGTAATTCTTTTTCACAGCGTTTATCGGTGTCGACGATTCCGCCATAGCGGAACGTCTGAATCAAAAAAAAACAAAATATTAGTTAAGTATATTGTATTCCCTAAGCATTGACCGAGCTTTTTCAAATTTTATTGAAATTAGACTGAATAGAAATTTTTTGAACTTTTGGTTTGATTTTTGGCTGCAATATTGGGAATTAATTTGTGAATATTTTGGAAAACAACAATGATATTGTAAAAATACTCTGTCAATGCTTAGAGAAAACTATAGGGATAATAAAAAGCCAAACTTCAAGTTAATCCGTTGAGTAGATCCCGAGAAACCTGCGACACCAGTTTGAAAAACGCAGTTCCGAGAAAAACGCATTTAAAGCTTTACAATGCATTTTTTTATTATTATATAGTCCAAACTTTTTTATTTTTATGATTAATCTGCCGTGCCAGCTTCGTAAAAGTGATCTTCCTAATCGTCATTTCCTGCTTTGTTTTGCCGCCTTAAAATACCACCTTCTTTAGATGCTTCGAACGTACTTGCTTCAGCGATCGAAATTCGTGCTTTGTCCAAGACTTCGCAAACGCTTGCTATAACCGGCCCGATGACTATATTTATGGTATTCATCATTAAAAGAATGCTTGAATAACCATTATTGAATACACTGCTAGCAATTTCAACAGCAGCTTTAACGCATCTACCACTACTAAATGTTATTATTAGAGCGATGATCCAAATTGACGCGTCCAGACTCTCGTGCGAATTTTGAGTGTAAGCACCTGAGCAGCACTCCAACAAATCATTGTTGCTAAGTTCTTTGTAGATAGGAGCGATTGCCTCTATAACATTAGGATGAAGAGCAGATTCGTGAGTATTCACTTAATTTACTTGTCGCCTTTGCCACCTGCCAGGAACATCAAGAACTTGGCCCGGCCGGACAGTTTTTATGTTGGGGTTTAACGTCAGTTGACGATTTGTGCTATAACGTTGCCCATATTGCAGTTTTCATATCTTCTATTGAATTTTTACGTCTCCTAATACCAAGTCCGTAATATTCAGGCCCACAACAGACTCGTTCTAGGCGCACGTCCAATCTCGAGCGGCTGGTGCGCGAGTATTTCGCTATGATGATTTGTGGATAGGGCTTGAAGATTTTAATTATTTTTTCTGTGAGACTACTAATCTAAAATAAACTTTTGTATTTAAAAACAGTAGCACTTTCTTCTGTCAGACCATCATAGACATTCGAATTGTAGATGAGTTTATGTAATATAGGGTCTGGGTAACCATTTTTGGCAAAAATTTCCAATAGTAACTTAAAGTATTTATTTTTTAACTGGTCATTTAAAATATGTAAAATTCTGTTTTTCATGGCTATGACAGTGTTGTATTTTTTGATTTAATGGATGAATTGAATGATGATTCAGAAGTCTGCCCGAAGCAGTAGGTTTTTGATACCAATCCAGAATTAACTTATTGTCAGTTGTCCTAATAACTTTCGTATCCAGAAACAAACTTTCCAACAAAAATCCATAACTATGAGGGCTAACACAGGGCTGATGGGAGAACCCATCGGTGTACCAAATATTTGCAAATAGAATTTATCATTGAAAGAAAAATATGAATTATTAAAAGTGAACTTTATCAATTGTTGAAAAGAATGATAAATTTGTGTGCGTATTAACATCAGTTTATTTTTGTTCTATTACCTGTACTACCATTTCAAGCGGTATATTTGTAAAAAGTGATACAACATCTAATGAAATTAAAATATATTGATTTGGGAGTGTGAAACCATCTATTAAATTTACAAATGTAAAAAAGTGGAACTGATTATAGGTCGCAATGGAACATCATTGAGGAATTGACCCATAAAGTAGTTGATAGTCTACACAGCCTAAGCAAATGGTTTGAATGCCACAATTTTCAATTAAACTTTGAAGAAACGCAAGTTTTGATATTTAAGAACAGTGCTGGGGATATCGAAAATTGGTACGAGAATAACATTACAATTCGACATTTTTTCCTGTCTGCCTCGATAAGCCACACAGCTGGAACTCGAACACTGGAATAGCTTTCACCTGGTCCGTTACAGCCGTTCGAATATTGTCTAGAGCCCCAGAACGACGTTCCTTGAAGTGTTGATTCAATCTCGGGAACATGAAACATTTACAAAGGCTCAAATTAGGCGAATAAGGAGGCTGAGGAGTCACAGAAATATTCTTACTGGCTAAAAGACGGTTTACCGAAATTTATATGTGACAAGATGCATTGTTGTAACGCAAATCAGATGAATGGTGGTGTAATTCAAATTCAGCTCTGCCTCGATCATTCTGACTGGTAACTGAAGAGCTGAATGCACTAGACCCCAGACTCTGTCGGCATTTGCATCTGTTCTTGAAAGAGAAGACCTTCTGGAAATGCCCTTAAACCACCGAAACACATGTGCCCTTGACAAACCACTGTCTCCGTAGGCCTACCAAAGTTTTGTAAAAGTTTCCGTTCCACTGTGTGCAAGTCTGAAACAAAACCTGGTCGCATACTGTTCCTCTAAACTCGTGTCACTCATTGTCAGAACGCACAAGTAAAACCTGCTTCACTAAAACAATCGTTATGGACAAACAATGTAATTCTAGCGAGTTCCAACTCTCACTGATGGTCTATCTCATGTTCACCTGCCTTCGCTTCAGACCCGCGTCACCAATGTTGCCTGATCGAACGCTGTGCTACCAGTCTCTTTACTTTATTTACACACCTCGTATATATTCGATCTTCCAAATAGGAATCATAGTTGCCTGAAGATTTCTGTTTCAAATAAAAATAAGTAGCCTCGAATTAACAAAATGGTTTTATGTGCCGTAAAGTGTTAAATTTCTTTTGAAATATACTGGATCAGCGCTCTGTAATCTATGGTACACAAGAAGCTTATTGCTGGTACACTAGTACATCAAAGAAATGACCATAATATTAAAGTTTTATATGCTTGATGCCCTTCCCATTGATAGAATCTTCATGAGTATAGAAACTTTTCTTTTGAAGTGAGAACTTCTTTAGCACCGTTGTGAATGATTTGAAACTCGATGAAACGAAAAAGCGACACTAAAAAGAAACAAACATATACATCTATAGGATTTATACCGCGAGGGAATGAGATAGAACAGTCTCCCCACTCTTGTCTACAAAGTGTGTGCGTGTGTGTGCGCTTGCGTATTACGAAGCTTTGGTACTAATATTACAATAAATAAGCCCTATAATTATCTCACTCCTGATACTGCATTCGAACTGAACATTAATCCCTACTGCTATGAGACTTGAAATAAGAATAGACACATTTCTCTCACGGCATTTCGACGGAATCATTGGCCATCATCGGGTAAAATATGAAAATTGTTTATTTAACCTTCCTATACTCACGCATACGGTCTGTGAGACCGACTTATATAGTATAGTATACGTCTTTCATTTTGACGTGAGTATAGGAAGGTTAAATAAAGAAAACATTTGGTCCACTGCCAATATCTGCTGTAACGTGGAGACAAAATGCAAAATCGATAATTAAAATTTGCCTTGAAGAGGAGAATCTGGGCCTTAACTCTACAAAACCTATGTATTCAGAATTGATAATCTTAGCTTATTAAACTGTATTGTACTATTATCAATTTACTCTTAACGGGTTGCACGCATTCAGCTTGTATTTAAATTATATATGTATAATATGGCAACGATAGACACATACGCTATCGACCGCTGTACACCTGTGCCCTTGACAAACCACTGTCTCCGTAGGCCTACCAAAGTTTTGTAAAAGTTTCCGTTCCACTGTGTGCAAGTCTGAAACAAAACCTGGTCGCATACTGTTCCTCAAAACTCGTGTCACTCATTGTCAGAACGCACAAGTAAAACCTGCTTCACTAAAACAATCGTTATGGACAAACAATGTAATTCTAGCGAGTTCCAACTCTCACTGATGGTCTATCTCATGTTCACCTGCCTTCGCTTCAGACCCGCGTCACCAATGTTGCCTGATCGAACGCTGTGCTACCAGTCTCTTTACTTTATTTACACACATCGTATATATACGATCTTCCAAATAGGAATCATAGTTGCCTGAAGATTTCTGTTTCAAATAAAAATAAGTACCCTCGAATTAACAAAATGGTTTTATGTGCCGTAAAGTGTTAAATTCCTTTTGAAATATACTAGATCAGCGCTCTGTAATCTATGGTACACAAGAAGCTTATTGCTGGTACACTAGTACATCAAAGAAATGACCATAATATTAAAGTTTTATATGCTTGATGCCCTTCCCATTGATAGAATCTTCATGAGTATAGAACCTTTTCTTTTGAAGTGAGAACTTCTTTAGCACCGTTGTGAATGATTTGAAACTCGATGAAACGAAAAAGCGACACTAAAAAGAAACAAACATATACATCTATAGGATTTATACCGCGAGGGAATGAGATAGAACAGTCTCCCCACTCTTGTCTACAAAGTGTGTGCGTGTGTGTGCGCTTGCGTATTACGAAGCTTTGGTACTAATATTGCAATAAATAAGCCCTATAATTATCTCACTCCTGATACTGCATTCGAACTGAACATTAATCCCTACTGCTATGAGACTTGAAATAAGAATAGACACATTTCTCTCACGGCATTTCGACGGAATCATTGGCCATCATCGGGTAAAATATGAAAATTGTTTATTTAACCTTCCTATACTCACGCATACGGTCTGTGAGACCGACTTATATAGTATAGTATACGTCTTTCATTTTGACGTGAGTATAGGAAGGTTAAATAAAGAAAACATTTGGTCCACTGCCAATATCTGCTGTAACGTGGAGACAAAATGCAAAATCGATAATTAAAATTTGCCTTGAAGAGGAGAATCTGGGCATCAACTCTACAAAACCTATGTATTCAGAATTGATAATCTTAGCTTATTAAACTGTATTGTATTATTATCAATTTACTCTTAACAGGTTGCACGCACTCAGCTTGTATTTAAATTATATATGTATAATATTGCAACGATAGACACATACGCTATCGACCGCTGTACTAAATCATCTAGATTTTTCTTTTCCTTGAATTTTTAACCCAAGTTAAAGAACTTTAGTTTGCACTTTATTTCAATTTAAAACTCTTAGACGTTAAAATCGTGCTACTAGACGGATGTTTTCTTTTACATAAAAATACGACAAAAAAATGTAAAACGCCGCATTCTAGTAAGTCGACTACTCACATGGCGATGCGAGCGCACCATTTGTTTATGAAGTTTTCAAAATTGGAATTACATTGGGTTAGTGTTAGTGACATCTAAATTCAATCGGAATAGTATTTGTTCCCTGTAATTAAACGCTCCTGTTATTATTTCACGTTCAACACTAGTTCAGCAGTTCCTTATTGTGGTTCCTTTATTACGTTATTCAGAAAATAATTAAGGTGAAATGTATAAATAAACGTCAGTGCCGTTCTCCAGGGACAGGGTTTGTTGAAACAAATTGAAACTGGAACACATGATTTGAAAATGCTCGACAGATTGTTGATGTGTTTTATGAATTGTAGTATGGTAGTTGCATTTGCGATATTAACCATTATTTAGCGTGTTTTGCATAGAATATGTGATATAGGAGGAATTAGAAAATATGGGGTAAGTCAAGCCTTTTTATTTTTTGTCGTATTATACGAGATAGCACTTCTTTTTGGCATTAATGTATACGCTTAACTAATCTTGAAATGCTTTCTTATTATTTTTTTAAATGACTTTGTTAACTACATACATATATACATTATCACAGAGTTTTGGATAACGATTAAATTTAGATTAAATACAATGTAAATTTTGAATTATCCTTACCCTTTCCCTTTGGTTATTCACTTTTCAATCAAATGTTTCGTGTTACAATTATGATATGTGTAATATCTTCCGAAATTTGGAGTATTTACGTTACTGGTTTTTATAGTCACCTTATATGCATGCCTAATATGTAAACTGGGCAAATATGCGGTGTGATGGGTCGTCCTTTGTCCTCTGTAATATAATATTACATTGTGAAAAGGACAGATGACTCATCACACCGTAAATTTTCCCAGTCTACCAATATGTATTTGAATTACAAATTTAACGCTGTTCGCATTTACATTAAAAAGGGAGAAATACGAAAGCAAATAATTTGTCGTCAGTCCAGTTTCTAATAAACGCAGTTGAAGGAATTATGTCTGCTAGTTTAGCAGCATGTAAATCATTGAATAGTATGATTAGATTATGGAAACGTAAGTGTCGTCTTGAATATTAAAATGTTCGACACGTAGTTAATACTCGTTAGATTAATTGTGGGTTTAGCAGATTCGGAGTTACAATAAATCATACTTAATTGCACCTTATTAAGTCCTTCTCGATTCTCTACGCGATAACAAGTTAAATTTTATTAAAAGTTGCACTATCTTCAAATAAATAGAATGAGTTTGGTATCCAGGAATTACCGAATTTCAATTTTCTATGTTTCCATTGCGGTGGATAATTCTGAGTAAATGGTAGTCTTACTAAATGTATTAAGTAAATTGTTGCGTTAAGCTATGAAGGATGTTATCTTTTCATTGAGCCTCTATAGCAGATCACGATACATTCCAAAAATCTGTCCTTTTACGCTAATTATTTTTATATTTAAAGGCTGTGACAGATGACAAATATACCTGAATATTTGTAAAATATAAAAAAATATACATACGTAAGCTGAAAGTGATCTTTTGCATAATAAATATGAAATCGAACAAAGAGTATTATTGAGCTATGATTTTCTATAATCTCAAACGTGGCTTAAGTCGGAAACAATGTTCTGAGGAATTCAATCAAGCTGTGTTGTCTGATTATCATAAAGCATCATAATTTGAATGTGGTCAACTTTCCTGGAATGACAGTGTTCGGGCTCCTAAGTGAAATACGACCATTACTGAAAATAATATTGCTCTTATTCAGAATACGATTGAAGAGGACCGACATGTTACTATAAGGAGTATTTAACTAACTATAAAGACTGGTGTCAAAGTATTTAACCCCATTTTACACAGCCATTTAAAGGTACGCCAGTCTTGTTCTCATTGGATTCCTCAAAATTTCACCCTGGTTTAAAAAGAAGACTGTGTGAAATGGCGCGGATCGACGATACATCACCTTAATAATAGGTCGCCCCATCTGATGCAGAACATATATTCATATTCACATCAAGTTGTGAATATGGATATACTGCTTTAATCCTCAAAAAGCACCAATCATCAATTTGAGTCGCCCGCTACAAAGATTATTCGTGAAAAAGTTGAAACAAAAAGATGATCGTCGCATTTGTTTGGAATTATTGGATATGTTACCACTACAGCACTGGAGGATTGCCTTACTGTTAATGTTAAATGGTTCACTACAGTTTGTCTGAGATTCTCTAAAATGTTCGCAAAACTACTACCTCGTTGCCATGTTGTACAAATGTACATGTTCATACGAATATACATACTTGCAGCATGCAGATGTTCATGTCGATTGAATGTATGATAAGAATTCAACTTGGCTTGTATCTTCGTTGCTTCTTTGATATTTCGGGCACGAAAAGGATATCTTTACGTATTGCATAAGCTTCTTTAGGGACTAGAGTGCCGAAGATAGGTTACTGTACAGATTATCCACGTGATGCTGTCAGCTATTTATTTATAAGGAGTAAACATGAAATAAAATAAACATACTGTACATAAAAGAGAAGTCCTATAAAAAAACCATCTGGACCACGCATCCAATGATTCCCTCGTTCAATAGTTTTTCATTTTAATATACTATTTACCCTATGTTTCATGAATTTCATGATGACTATGTTACATTGTTGTTCATTCCATAGTGGAGTAGTTTTTCTTTTAACATGTTATGGTCCACCGAACCGTATGTCTACCTCAAGTAACAGCAGATTGAATGTAATACAGTGTCGTGCATGTGTTCCAACCCTTTTTTCAGTTATTCGATAAAATATTTAATGCGTGAACCTCTTCATCATTTGAAATATTTAAGAGAGCTAAGATATGGATAACAGCGTGGTATATATATTTGTTGTCTAGCGTATTGTTTGTGTACAGCGTCGAACGCGTTTGGTGTGCAAAAGTATTGGGCCGCTTTCTTCGCATTCGTTCGAAATTTAAAGTACAGTGAAACATCAGCATTATTTCTGCCGCAATACCGAAATACACGAAAATTGAGGTCCGCGAAATTGTGTTAAAACTATCTGAAAAAGGAAAGAGTTCTCATGATATTGCAAATACTCTACCTATTGGGGAAAACACAGTATACCGTATTATTTGAAATTGTAAACCAACAAATTAGTTGTGTGATAAAAGTCGACGCGGTAAACCACGAAAAAATCGGAACCCGTGGACGAAATCATTAAAAAAGGTGCGTCATGGAACTGCAAACAACGGCAGTAAGAATTTTGTGGGAATTACGCAGTGAGAATCTAACTGACATTAGTCGGAGTACGGTATCTCGACGTCTGAAGGCTGTGGCATTGATTGGACGCGTTGTTATAAAGAAACCACTAATTAGCACAAAGAATAAGAAGGCTAAATTGAATTTTGCAAAAAATATCAGAATTGGGCAGCATCGGATTGGCGAAAAGTGCTTTCTTCCGACGCGTCCAAATTTCAATTGTTCGGAAGTGATGGTCGCAAGTATGTAAGATGTCCAGCAGGTACCAGGTACGATGTACGTTATCAAATTCCAACCGTAAAACACGGTGGCAAAAGTTTGGGGAGCATTTTCTGACAACGGTGTTGTTCCGCTGGTATAAATCGAAGGCAACATGGACGCTACAATATATCGAAATATATTGCTAGACCATGTGCTCCCATTTGCAAGGAAAAAATGCCATGTGGATGGATTTTTAGACATGATAATGACCCCAAACATGCCTCGCATCATGGAATCAGAATTTCCTTGAAAGCCGAAAAGTGCGTCTTCTCGACTGGCCATCGCAGTCACCGAATTTAAATCCGATTGAACATTTGTGGCAAGAGCTCAAGGATCGTGTTGGAACGAAGAATCACTCCAACAAAATGGAATTATGGCATTGTTTACAATATGAATTGCCACAAGGTCGTATCTCGCAATTAATTACCTGTATGCCTCGGAGATGTGCTACTCTGATTGCGGTTAAGGGCATGGCAAGAAGGTATTGACTCTAGTGAGGAAATCAAATCATGTTTTGTTATTTTTAGAATACTTTGATGTTTTTTCATACGCATTAGTGTATGGCCCAGTATTTCTACACAGCCATTAAATAAACATTGTTGGATAATTAATTGTTGAAAGGTAACATCACTATATATAATACATTGTTTTCAAATATAAGTGTATACTGTTGTCATTGTTTGTATTTCCCGTGACCTGGTATTTCTATGGAAAATCCACAAAAATGCACCAGAAACTTTTGCATGCCACTGTATATCCTTCCTGCTGCTAAAAGTTTAGGCTTTTATTAATAAGCTAATAATTAATAGGCTCTCTTATTGTTGCAATAGTGCATTTTCTCCCAAAAATTCATGTTGAGCCTCACCTCAACCTTATCCGATCTTGTCATACCCCAATATGTTATCCCTTAAAGTGGTTACAGAATCTTTGGAAATCAATAGTGTTAGGATACGGTTGTAATTACTTAAATTCGCCTTATTTTCCTTTTTCTGGATTGGGATTAGTTTAAATGCCATTAAGCACACTTGGAAATGTTACTTCTGTGAAATATGTATTGTCACAGGGAGAGCCAAAATGTCTGTAATTTGTTTAGATGGAGGATAGTATATACCCAGAGAATTGTTTACGTAGATATTGCTTGTGATTCCTACAATCTTTGATGCAAATACATAGAATGTAATATAATTTTTGAAGTACATAAGCTGTCTGCATTAGTTGCAAAATGCTAGTTGTTTACCGGTTAAGTTCTGAATAATTTCTGATTTTGCGAAAGCCACTCTTGATTTCGATACTTTCCCCAGTTTCTTGCTCATATCACATGGCGCAAAATTTGAGGATCAAATATTTAACAATTGATGAGGCATACTGAGTTAATATTGTTCCTATATTTACAATTACATTTCCAATTGCAATTCTCATCCCAACACTTAACTTGCGGGTATATTTTTAATCACATGGTATATAATCGAAAACTTTTGCTTGGTGAAACTTCTTTCATATCTTCACATTTCCTAATGAAAGACATAGATGTAGTGTATACCAATTTATTGGGCAATAAAATGATTTTATGATACTTATCTAATCGTTCTTACCAATCTCTTCCCATTTATTGCGGTATGTGGTACTTTCTATTATATTCTATCCTCTTAAGACTAGAAATTAGTTTCTCCATCTTCACAGTGTCTGGAATGAGGTTTAATCGTACGTCTATTTGGTTTCTGTAGTAATACCATGCCAATCTTTTATGATATCAAACAGTTGTACTAATTACTTGCATTATTCGTTCTTGATTAACCTGGAATGGATGATAATTGACTTCTTTTATGAATATATTGGCATGTATGTGTTATTCGAAGGCCATAAAATGCGTATCACAATAAAATAATACTTCAAACAAATTTAAACAAAGAATATCTTTCGTAATATGATTTTACTATTTCTGCTAAAAGATTTAAAATAAGCGCAAAAAGTTTTTCAGAAAGTTCAAGTGTCATTTCCTTGCCAAATCTGGTCTTCATTTAAAAATTGTTGGAGACTTTAGTTTAACGATGTTAAGTGAATGGAATAGAATAAGCCTTACCATATTTACATCAAGAAAAGCTAAATTGGTACTACGTATCTAAATTTTCTTCAAATTAGTGTTATGATATCTTCTATTTCACTTAAAATAAATAATAATCCATAACGAAGAAAAGTGAGTTTCTAAATTTCTAGTGTAGATTTCTTTGTTTGCGGCCCATAACTTTTTCTTTTAATAGGGATGATAGAACTTTGAACCACTGTCATGCCGATTCAGTCTTCCGCCATATCAAACTGATATTTCTTTATAGCAAAATTTCCATCTACTATAATGGACCTTAATTCGCTGGAACGAGGTTTATAGGTAGTGAACATTTATTGTAAAATTAATGTGTGTACGTGAAACTTATAGGGCTCCTCGGCCTTTTCATCGTTGATATAATCGTTCTTCTGAGCAGCTTATACGTCGTATTATTGTAATATTTCAGTCCCGATGTACGTACTCTAAACGATATCAAAACAAACTGTCTGTGACCTCCACATAGCGTATTTTTGAGAGTGGATCTTGGTTTACATCCTTACAAGATCCAGTTGGTGACGAACACCGAAGTCTGATAGTATGTAATGATTCAACGTAAAATATCAATCACATTATATACATATGTTAAGTTTCAAATCTAATTGATTTGTCATTCACCATCTGCGCACTTTACTCACAACAGATCACTCTGCGACATAATGAAGTCATATATCAAGTTAGTAGATATCAGTCATGAACAGCAGAAACGTCAATGTATCTAAATTCGATTGCGCAAACGACGAAATATAGCAGATATGCAATTTCTCACCCTCAATTAAGCTCTTACGCAATGCATTTCGCATTTGAGCAAATCACTAGGCTGATTGTTGACGCTTTAGTTGTCCAATTATGTACAAGCATATCATGTGATCACCGTGTCGCCTGAAGATTTAAGTAAAATGTGATAAAATTACAGTAAGTTCGTTAACTAAATATGTCGTGATGTGTCGTTCTGTTTCGAGGCTGGAACATGTTGCCTGGGCCCCTGGGGCGTCATCCCTCAGATCGATGGTTAAACGAGGACATCTGAAATGATAACTTTTAGACTGGATACAAGTTGCTCTTATCTGTTGATTTCTTGAGCCTGCCCGGCGGATGTTAGAGGCGGAAGTCTGTCCGAGTCTAACTGTACAAGGTAATTCACCAAATTTTTGGTCGTACATAGAGGTTATAAATGAGTCCTTATGTCCAAAATGGTGCCCTGGCACAGCAAAGGTAAGACAATTTACCTAGCCATCTGTAATTTGACTAACGGTTTTGATGTGGATGGTTGGAAAGATGCGATTTTATGTGAATATGTGTTGTCGGTCATTTGTTGGTAAGTCTAATGGGTTTCTAGTTCTTGTAGAATAGGGAGAATTGAAGTCTTCAAAGCATAATTGAAAATATGACGTATATGTATATAACTCCAACAACATCTACACTAAATTTTCTATTTTGGTTATCGTTGGCACCCTAGCAATAGTCCTGAGTATAAATATAGATTAAGGAAGACACTATTTGCTAGTCACCGAGCTCACTGCTTTCCTTAGTTAACTTACAAGTTACAGTTAAGTTAACAACGATGCCGGTGATTGGCGGGTGAGAATGTGTTTAGCGGACAGCTATGTTCGAACATTAAATAAAGATTAAATTAGAGAGTACAATATGTCAATTAGCGTAAGATCTGTTCGTCAATATAGTCAATTTCCTGAAAAGTGAGAAATTTGGTGAGATGATTGCAAAACATTGTCAAGAAAGAAACTGTACACTTGCAAGGAACTATCGCTGACCTAAGCGCAGAAGTTGTAGCATTAAAGTAGTCCAATTTGGACATGACTAAGTTATTCGCAATAAAATTCAAAATAAGTCGATGTCACACGAACAAAAACACCAGAAACGAAAAGCCAGTGAAGAGGATGGATCTGTCTTAAGTACATTCAGAAAAGAAAGGAGAAAGGAGTTAAAGAAACCTATTCCTCTCAGCACGAACATACTATTAGAACTATTATTACTATTAGAAATGAAATGGACGGAGGTTATGCATAAGAAATCCCATACAAGTAGCTTTAAGCGTGCTATAACCGGAAGTTGTAATGTCACTTTAATTAAGGCATTGTAGTGCATAAGTAGTTTGTGGCACTGTCTTCTTTTTGGCTCAAAGATTACGCCGGATACTACTGCAGATGAGTCTATGACTTGTTTGGTGAGGTAATTTCCCGAAGTTACATTCGAAGAACTGAATTCTGCCAATCCGAAAACCTATAAATCATTCAAAGGGGTAACCAACCAAGACCATTTTGAAATGGCAACGGATTCTGTAAACGGCCTGCTGGGAAAAGCCAGGGAAAACCCAATCAGGCGACATAACTAATTGCGATCCTTTGTATGGTGTCTGTAATGATGCCTAGATTTTTGCTGTTAAATTGCCAAGCTCTCTCGCAGATAAATGGAGATCTAATTACCAATACACATTTAGAAGTATCGGAATTAAAATTTCTTTGCTTCACCGAGACATGGTGTTAAAGTGACGCGCTGAAGAGGTTCTATTTTGAGAATTTTAAATTAGTTTCGTTTTACAGCCGAACAACGATGAAGGCGATGGAGTAGCTATCTGGATCAAAAGAAAATATGCACAAACAGTATAGTTTGTTTCCTTAGGGAAGACCACATTAGACTAGTTTTAATGATGTAGTAAAACGTTAACTATTTTGTAGACAATTTCAACGTCAGAAAATACAAAATGGCCAAACCCGCTCTATCTATTTCACTGACTTTCGCTAGTCGGTTGCATTAGTAACGTATATCGAACACCAAATTTAATGTGATCTTCTCTAAGGAAACAAACTTTAACAGCGGATAATTTTGTGTTGAAGGCATTGTGCAGTTTTGTGTTATCTGTTTCCACCGGGACAAAATATCTACTGTTTGGATGGATTCTTGCGTGCAAATAATTCAAAAATTTGTTTATCAACTTTTTATCAAAAATTATCAAATTTGCTAGAACAATTTTTCAATGTAGGAACACCTGTAATTTGTTGGGTGATCTAAACATGTATCCCATTAAAAATAGTTATGAATACTTCACCTTAAATAACATTTTAGCAACGATTTATGTAATATAATAAAACAACCTACTGGTGGAGAACACACCTTACACCACTTTTATATTAACTTCAATAACAATAAATTTCAGTCAAGCACAGAAGATACTTACATCTCTGATCATAAAACTATATTAGTAAACATACCTTTTATTGCAATGGATAAGATTAGTCTTAATGTCATTATGTATAGGACAAAAATCAATAACGTTTGGTTAGATAAATTGCATGAAGATTTATTAACATGACGCGAAGTTTATGGTGATGATGATGTTGAAGCATCGTTTGAATCATTTTATAATACGTTCATATATTACCTTAATATAGATTTAAGAAAAAGAGTTGGGTTAATACTTCTCTTCTTTCGTTATTTGATCCTAACGAAATGTGAAAGCATTTTTAATTTTCAACAAACACATCCACAGCTATGAGAGGTATTCTAGATTGTTGGGAAGAATAACTATAAACTGACGCACGAAGTAAAAGCCCCTCACTATCAAACAAAAAACAACAATTCTGCTAATCCATCAAAAGCGCGTGGTGCATAGTTCGAGAATTGTCAAATTCTTCAAAGCAAACTGAAAATATTAGTATTAAACTAAATTGTAAGGTAATCACTGACTTCACAAAAACAGCAAATTATTGTGTTCCACAATAGTCAGTTTTAGAGTCTGTGTTCTTCCTCCTTCTTATAAACGACGTAACCAGTTCAAGGAATGACGTGTCCACCACGCCTTATGTTGATTACATTAACTTGCCGATATCCGAAGATGACAATATACAGCTTGTAAATAAGTGCAAATAAAATATCAATAAACTCCACAAATAGTCTACAAAGAATGGACTCCATATAAAGGGCAATAAAACAGTCTATATTAGATTTCATCTTTATCAATTTGTACCCCCATCCTCATTTTCGTTAGACTTATGTTTAAACGACGAACCACTTAATTTCGAGGGTAATATCAAATTTTTGGGTATTTGAACAGATAAACACTTGAACTGGAGGTCACCTTGTGAGCGACTAGTGTCAAAATTAAATCCTCTGTGTTACTTGCTTAAGAGATTGAGGCAGGTATTGCCACAACAACAGTTAATATCACTTTACCATGCTTATATTACAAGTAGACTGAAATAACGAACTTTTTTGTTTGCCAAAAGGGTATAGTTCGGTGTCTCTTTGGCCTGAAACCTACGAGATTTTAGTTGTTCTCATGTTTAAGAGACTCGTTATAATCCTATTGAAAGGTGGATTAGTTCTTATGGTTCTCTGTTTTATAGTGATTGATCTGTCTTTGCTTTGATGCTAATTCTACTCCATTCCTCTCTCTTTGGTATTTGCTTCCTCCACTGTTCCATTTTCATCTCCCCAATTGTCTCCTCCACTTCCTCTTTGCATGTTCTTTTCGGCCTTCCTTCTCTTCTACCGCTGGTGTCATCATGGTTTTGCTACATCTATATTTTCTTTATTTTTTTATTCTTCACCAATATGATATCCTTCTTCTAATTTTTCTTCATCGTCTGTGTATAATTCCTCAAAGTGCTTCTTCCAAATTTCTTCATTTATGTTCATTATTGTTCCTTTTTTTCTTCATATATCTATATATTAATCTCATATTATTATTGCTGCAGTTTGTTTCTATTTCGTCCATTTGGATTTCTATCCACTGTTGTCCATTTCAAAATATTAGGCATCAATATTTTTAACAAATGACCTCCAATAGGAAGAGAACACTGTGTCAGCAAACTTCAAAAGAAGCGGTATTATATCTTAACTGCAATCTGCATTTATTGTATCGAAGATCTTTTAAATTATAATCACAGTAATACGATTACTGTGTATATCATATTTGCTTCAATTGAATATCTTTTGACGTTTGTTGTAACAGATGTTTTGAAGTCTTCTGCACTGTTAAAAACATTTCCATCATTATTTGCTTACGCAATGTTTTTAGCCGAACAGCAGCAGTCGTTTAGTATCAATTCTGATTGCCAACTGCTCTTAACTGTTTCTGATCTCGTTTGGAAGGACTTTATTCTTTACAGATACACAAAGTAAAATGTTTTCTTAATAACCGGGCGGCAAAGAACGTATATAAAATATTGTATTAAAGAAAATCGTCTCTTTTCAAATACAACTGCTGTTTAACGTTTCTCCAATTTTCTGCAGGTGTTGTTTATGTGTGTTTAAGTATAGGTGTTACTTGTACTGAATAAATAGGCTTCTAGAGTACCATCACGTACTTCCATTACGTACCGCAAGGTCATTCGAATCGCCGCAGAACTACCAAAACACAAGAGCAATGTAATTATTGTTTGTGTTTGGCGATAGGTAAGTCGTTCGTCTCTTCAGCTTTGTGGAGGAAGACGGAAGATGTTATACGGTACTTCTCCAGCGTATACACCGCGCAGTAGACAAACTGGCACTATCTCCCACCCTTTATGCTACTACACGGAACGAGTTCCACTCAATGCCCGTACCTTTCGGTGAAACAGTCGAGTCTCGGCGTCGGTAAAGCAATAATAGGGGTAGCTTTCTCGTCGCTCGCCTATTTATTACAAGGCTGCGAAATTTTCGCGCATTCGAATTTCGCCAGCGAGATTTTCAGTCAGCCTACGGAGGGTTGTATATTAAAAGATAAAAGAAGAAGCAAAAACGAAATTTCAATTTCCTCTTTGCTGACAGTGTTTCTAACACGTGTTCTGGTGTTGTTTATGACTTTTTTACGCATATATCAGTGCTTTTTCTTCATCTTTCTTCTGGTCTTGCACTTTTAAATATTTGTAGAACTCTGTTTACCTGTCCTATACTGCGCGAAGGGAGTTTAGTTTCTTGTTTGATTCTGTTTTTACTTTTCCAAGTTTGCTTTTACTAGTCTGGAACGGCGATAATTTTAAGAATCATGTCATCCAACGTAACATAGGTGAGTCTTTGACATTAACCGTACGGTGATATTGAGAAAAATGCAGTTTATTTAGTGCAAGATGTTTTCTTTCAAAGGTAAATGACTCGTATTTATTTAGGTTGTAGATTCTCAAAGAAGAATGTGTTTCCCAAAACATGTCAGCATGTTGCGCGTCTATTCAAATTGTAGTTACGACGTAAACATTTTTGTTTTTGGCGTAAATTTTATAATTCAAAGCCCATTGCTGTATGTCACTGAAAATGAATTCGCAAAATTAGAACTTTGACCACTAGGTAAATAATAATAGGATGCTAAGATTTATGTTAAAAGAAAATAGAATTTACTGGCATAAAAAATATTCTAGTTAGAAATTGGCGAATAGCATTAGATATGATTAGCCATAATAAGGATTGCATCATATTAAAAGTGGTAATAGTTGCATAGAAGTTAGAAATTTTGCTGAACATTAAAAAAGTGTATATTTGACCATTAATGTTTTGGATATTTTGTATACTTTGTAAAAGTTAAATCTTTTCCCAAATATTTACGATTACAATAATTATTTGAAACAATTTGCTCATGCAATTTGCATTACAAAGTAATGTCTTTATCCAATTACTTAAGTTGATGAAAACGGAACATCAATTAGTTAAGTCAGTGTAACATTAAAAGTTAGAAAAATATCCGTAAAAACCAAATATTACAATTTTAAATAAAAACAATGAGAGCAGTAAAGCATATTGAGTAAACGTATCCTACGCATTAAAAGGGGATCTTTTTATGAAAAAGTTATCTAAGGTAAGTAATTATAATATGTACGTGTGTCGCTTACAACCAAGTTAGTGTCGTCACCCTCAGTTACCCCATTATTCTGTACAATAATTGACTAATTGTTTACTTTTGATGACTATTGAAACGGATTTACAAGAAAATGTGGTGACATATGTGTGTAACTGAGGGAGTTATCTTATGTTAGCATACGAAAAGTGGAATATATGTACATGTTAAATGATACAGTCGTAAGGTTGTATAAAGCGCAATAAAAGTATAGTATCTAGCAAGTCTATATTTTCTCTAACCTACGGAGAAGGTCTATTTTGTAAAAGTCTTGTAATTGTTACCAGAATTTATTGAGCATGACTAAATTGCCTCTGACCACTTCAAACACATATAGATTTTATTACTTTTAGAAAGATCCTAGTTGTTGTCCGTACTAAACCGTTAGACAGTAAAAGGGAACAACAGCACAAAGAATATAAATATCAAGTCTTTTATGTTTCTGCCAAAATGTAAGGATTATACAATAGAGTCTTAATAGTAGTGTAATTGCATTATTATTTCGGGTAACTTAAATGTGGTCTTCAAAGCATAATCTTCAGATAAATGTGCTCAAAGTTTAAACTCCGTGTTTTATGATTATAATAATTAGATTTTCTATCGATAGGTGATCGCAGAAGTATTATTTATTTCAAACATGAAATCAATATAATGAAGCACATTTTCCCACATAGGGTTTAGGGCTATTTCTTTTAAAATAAGATATGTGTATGTTAAACTAATAAGTCGCTTATTAGTGTACCTCTTCATTGAAAGATATGTGATATAAGTAAATGCCTTAGAAGTTTTGTGTGTACTCCTAAATTTACTGATCTGTAAAAGAAGGAAATGATTTTATATTACGAAAATATGTGAACATTCCCTAGAGATATCAAGTGATTGTTAGGAAAATGTGTGTATGTCAGTTTAAATTGGACAATAAAAACGATAAATGTTTTAAAACCGATTCAAAAAAAAATCTGGTCGGATCAATTAACTGCTGCGATAGGCATATTTTCGTGCAAGGATCTTCTCGGAGGATAACATGTCATTTGCTTCACGTATTGAGAAAGTCATCTTATTAGCGTTCCCTATACATATCTCTGGCTTTCGAGTTATAAGTACCTTTTTGCTATATGTACTGGTCAAATATATCCTAATAGTATTTAATCTCTTAACAGAAGGCCTTGCTTTTCTTGTCATATAAAATGTTCAAGGATATTCACCGTTTTTATCCAACACCTTTATGTGCTTCTGAATTATTCTCCTTTAACCGTTATGGTTACCGTTAATGACAACTACTCGAAAGAAGATATTTTAAATTTATTTTTTATTCGTGGAGCATACGGTAAAATTCTGAACCGAACATATCGACAGATATCTTAAGCATTTTGTTCATAGTTTGTAACTGATTTCTGAAAACTATGCTTAGTTATTGCAGTACCCAATTGAAGGTAAAAAATTGAATCTATCTTCCTGAACTTAGTTTTGGTAATTATTAGTAGATTAACGGCATTCTCATTGAAAGTATAAGCTTGATTCACAATTTTACTATATTTTCCATGAATAAAAATAAATTTAGAATGTCCGTGCTCGAGTAGTTGTCATTAATGTTAATAACTTTTCAGTTAAAGCTGAATGATACAGAGGCACAGAACGGCGTTGACTTACGACGACCAACATTCTTAAAAGCAGAACACCTTATATGACAAAAAGACCTTCTGTTAAGAGATTAGATATCCGAAATAGCAGAAAGACACTTATAACTGGAAAAGCATTAGAGATTGGATGTAGGGAACCCTAACAGGATTTGATACTGCAGTTATTTAATTTTAATAATATATACAGTGCGTTCCATTGAAAACTCTTAAGTCTTTCTACACCTATAAATGTATAGATTGCGATGTAAATTTTGAAAATTCTGTGTATGATAGAATGACGCTTTTGTCATAAGTCAAGATCTTCATACCTAAACTAAACGCATAGCACATACAAGAAATTTGGTTCAATCTCGATTGAAGCAACTATTTCTAAAGCATATACGGCCAAAACAGAAAAAAAGGAATGATTTAAATAACTGAAAACAGTTGCATGTAGGTACAGGGCAATATACAATAGTAAAAATCAAATGCATGTTTTTTAAGATGATATTTGCTTCTTCATCCATTGCTTAACGGATGATTCGTCATCAGAGTCAAACTCATAAAAATGAACAACAGAGAAACACAAAAATCAGTATGTTTGAAATAATTTCCGATTGTTTCGCCATAATTTTTGCTGCGCTTTATGACCACAACTGAAGGTTTTAGCAAAATCTGAGTAAATTACAGTAAGTTGATTGTTATATATTGGATTGTAGTGAAAGCATATGTCGTCTAATTTGCAGGTAGATATTTATAGATCTAAATTTATTTTAATGTTGGTGTTTCCCCAGTATTCCGGGTGTTGTGTGTATATATATTTATATATTTTCGTATAAGACCCAAAAATTAGTTTGTATTATAAGGAAATTGGCTTTAATGGGGTTCGCAGTAAAAGGAAATATTTATTTTATTATTTTTATGGCAAATATAACGGGATATTCAAGTTTAGTACCCAATGGGCGGTGTTAATTTGTGATAAGCGGATTCGTTTTAGCGGATGACCACCGTGCATGCATTTTCAAATTTCGTATGTTATGGCATCAAACTCTTGTAAATAAAATGAGATGTGTTCAACACCAAACGCTCAGAAACGAATTCTTTAATATGTGATGTGTCGTTTTACACATATGTACATACATTAGATTAAGTTTTCTGGGATACTATTAAAAATAAAAATGTTGAACCACTGTTGAATTTTGAATTATAGAAATTTTTTATGAAATCGTTTACATATTATTAAAGCTTAGCCGTGCATTCCAACTTTTGTGTGTGGTTTGTATCTTATTTATATCACAGCAAAATCACATTTGATCATCTCCTGATGATGCTAACTTGGTTAGCGAAACGCGCGTCGAGAGACATGCAATATTTGTTTGGTGATAGTGGAAATTTGTGCATTGACTTTGTCAGTGTGTTTGCTTTGTTACACCAAAGGTTCCAAACCAATTTTCTGAATCTTATTTATATAACAGGCACCTGAAAACTCTTGTGATAGAGTAGTTAAGATATTGCTTAGTAGAACCACTTTAGCTTTCGATGGTAGAAAATATCATTTTAAATATAAAAATGTACTGGATGTGTTGTATACACTATCGGCTAGTGAACAACTTAGGTCTGGAATCAGTGGAATGTGAGCGAGAACGACTGAAGGGTATTACTGTAATATTTAGATAGAACAAGATAGATTAGTGGATTACATAGTCACAAACATAGACAAGTGATTTTTAAAAATTAATTGTGATATCCAAAATTTGATTAGACATATTTTTTAAGGGTATCTTAATATTAAATTTTAGTAGTTATATTCTATATTAGTTTGAAATCCACAATAATTACAAAAAATTAAAGTTAAAATTAATTAAATTCTGCATCACAATGAAAATGAATGCTATAGCATTCACGTCCGCGTGTTAATACGTACGCGATATATTGTATACTCTCAAACCTTATTTACTGTTTTATATCTAGTTCGATTTTAATGTATTCTGTCCCGTCGATTATACATATTTTATTTATATACATTTCCACGTTTCCATTTATCAACCTTACGTGGTTTCACTTCTATATACCCTACAGTTCTTGCTATCATTCTGGAGTATCGATTATTTCTGAACGTTGTGTTTTTCAATTACACTTATTACCTGCGGGAAAATCAATACCATTCTTATGGGAAAGCCAAGGTTGGAATGTTAAGACCTGTCTAACAAGCTATACGGTCATCGTACGATAGCAAATTGCTGTTTTAATACAGTGATATCAATAACTTATTATCAGTTCAGCAGATAGTATACGCACTAATTCATTTATATTTAAACATTCACTTATAAATGTTGGATTTTCACTTTCACTAACTTACCTCCACATTTCTAAACATTTGATAATTTGTGGTAATATCATCGAATCTTATCTTAACTCTACTGATTATAGTTCATTTCAGCTTACAGTTAATGTAGAATCTAAACGCCTAAAGACCGCAAAAATATTCAATTTGCGGCTTTCAATTAGTGATACTAAGCACTGTTTTTTTGTACGAGCCTCTTTGTACATGTACAAAGATTGGAAAAAATCTTTGTACGCGAGATTTTTAGTTTGTACAACATAATAATGGTAACTGAACTACCAAAAAGAAATTTTTGTACAATGTACAAAGACGCTAAAAATCTTTGTCTCGTATAAAGAAAAGCAGTGGTACCAACTACCTACTCTGAATCAATTATTTATAGAGTTTAAATCTAATTGCACCGAATTTTTAACATTATATATATATATTTCTTCGTATGCATAAACAAGGGATGTTGTTGATTTATAAGAACTTAGCTATAATTTCTTTATGTCGTCAATTTTCATCAAAATTACAATGAAGTGTTTCAATATAATCTCCATTTAATTTAATACACCTACCCAAAGGTGAAACTATTTTTTTAAATCGTTCTCAAAGAACCTTTTCGGGGCTTCTGCAATCCGCCTATTTATAACAAATCTTTGAGGTTCTTTTAAATTTCGGAACAGATGGAGCTTATTAGAAACCAAGATCTGGCGTGGATGTGGGAGCAATTCCTAGCGCAGTTCGTTGAAAATATCCTTCGTTCTACGTGCGATATAGGGTTCTGCATTGTCCTTTTGTAATGTAATAACGGATGCTTATGCAACTTTCCAGGCCGTCTCTTACAAGGTACTTGGCACAACGAGCAACATAATATTCTGCGTTAATTGTAGTACGTTTCGGTAGATAGTTCATAAAAATAATTCCCTCGTAATCTATAAAATTATACTTTTTTCAACCGACGGAACTGCACGTGCTTTGAACGGAGGCCCGTCTTCTGGTTTGCGCCATTCTTTCGACTGATTTTCGGTCTCGGGATTGAATGAAGGTATTCATATCATCAGTAATTATTATTCGTCGCTTAAATACGGCGCTGCAACGTGCTAAAAGTTCTTGAAGTTGGCGACGTGTGTCGAATCTTTTGAGTTTATGTTCCGGTCCAAACAGGCTAGGTACCCAGTGGGTTTCAACCGTTCGTGTAAAATCTCATGAACCTGTCGTGCACCTATTTCTACACCAATACAAATTTCACGAATAGTTATTTGTCTATCATCTTTCAGTAGTTTCTCCAAGGTAGGAAACGTTTTTCATTTAGAGATGTGCTTGGTCGTCTACTGTGCACATTGTCTTGTAGTGACGTTTCAAACAATCGATCTGCCGATAGAATTTTAGATTCTGGTGAGTATCCAAATATATCTTGCAGGCGTTGTAGAATTTCTGAAAGTTTTACATCCTCTTTCGATAAAAAAATATAGTCCTTTGTGATTTAGTCGCGTTCCGTATGAATCTAAAATCAGCAGTACGAAAATGTGCCAGTATCAAGTCAAGTAGCTGAAGTATACTAAACAATACGTTCATATAATTTTCTTATTTATAAATTGTTTTTGTTTTTATATACTATTTTGTAATAGAGAGGTGGTCTACAAATGAATTACTCTGTATCACTTCTTTGTCTAAGAACACCTGTAATTCTACTTAATTGTAAGGCAATTTAATATTCACTAAGAGTTTATCAGTATACGCTTGAATTTCCAAAAGTTACAAAATAGATATACGACTTTGAAACTGTTTACACTAGTGATGAATTTGAATTATGCACTAACCTCATAAGATTTGATAGCTCTGGTACAATTAGTGGGTCTAGAAATGCCTGTCAATTTCTTTAAAATATTAGTACAAAAACATATTACAGGACATAATATTTAATATGAAAGCGAAGTATATTTATATTTAATGATAATTAAAATTAGTCTCTCGATTACGATTTGTGGTATTCGTTTAATTAATGTTTCTGTACATGTGTTAAGATGATGTCAGTAGTCAGTGAGTGACAAATCTGAAGATAGAGATGGCAAAGTCGTTAGTTTTAAGGTTTTAACAACTCTTTAATCTCCAAAAACCTTTTAAAAGCAATTACTGCGTACTTTGTATTACCACTAGATATAGAAAAATGTACTGTTCTATTTCTAAATTGAGGAATTGAACTGCATAGTGACAATTTTTTTTTCACTAGAGATACAGACACTAGTTTCCAGAAAAAATAATTCCTTGCATACGCCGTCCTTGTACATTAATAAGGGGTTTTGCATAATAATCTGAGGATAACGTTTAGTAGTCGACGCTAGGGGTTCATAGCTAATTCGCCACCGATTACATTTCACACTTGTAATTCTAACGAACAAACGGCCCAAGGTAGTATACCATCTGCGTTGGTGATAAGCAAACTTTGAACTATCCGTGCAGCATGTTCAGCTATTCTGATGAAATGTTATCGTGGAGCTTTTGCCTGAATGGTACCACATGCTCTTCTAAAAATTCGAATTGGTAGCACTGCTATGTGAGGATGTCCTGTACGCAGAGTAGGCGGCTTCACACTATGACGCTTTATACTACACTTTAGTGTTCTTCAATACTATCCACCAACTCGTCGCCGGACGAAAACCTTTCAGATGAAACCACATCGTTCACATGTCCTGTTTCAATCTGCTTAGCTATGAGCCAGCTCTGTAAAGTTGGAACCTCCAAATGCGAATTTTGGAAAAACAATATCCCATTCGTTTGTCTATCGTTTATCCATATTTGTCCATATTTGTCCGTGAAAAGTTCCGGTTTGTTTTTGTCAAATATTATACTTTGTTCGTCATTTCCCGAATTTTAGCTGGTTCACCAATTGCTATGCCAATCATACAAATTGCAGATTGATTTCAGACACCAGTCTTTGTTTTTTGTCGTGCGGTAGACGGGAGACAAATATATATTTTTTTACTCAGGTTATTGAAATTTTGATTTAACCATTAGTTAAGTGTACAAGTTTTACACTCTCGTACAAAGCCCAGCCTCTTTCCTTTACTTACGGATCGTAATAATGTGTTCTATACTACTATACAACCTTTAGATTTAGGTGCTTTTTACTAACAAACATTCGGTAACAGTTTTGGTACTCTTCTTCTAATTCCGTTTTTTACTCTCTAGGTCAGTGATTCTTTTTGGCCGTTACTAGAGTAAATCTATCGTTTGCTATTGTAGTGGATCTTGATCATTCACTGTTTTGATACGCTTCTATTCCTCACTGATACTGCCGTGCATAATGAATCTCTTTTAGTGACCCATGAAGTGTTTTTGTTATTATTTCCTTTTTCTTCTTATCTTAATGTTGATATTTTCGAATGCTGTTTAACCGTTCTGATGTTACTACTCTTCAATATCATATTCCTCAAAATGACTTTAAGGGCTGTAGATTGTAGATATAGTCAAACCAGCTTTATCGCACTGTTTACAACATTGTTCCCTGTATGGCACATTAACGGTGTTATATAAGTGTGTTTCTTATTCGTATTGTGAAGGTTAGTTTGGAGCTTGTCTTGTTCGCTCTTCCAAATGCCATTTATGTTATCAAAATACTTATATATATATACTTTAACATTAATTCTTTGCAAATGATTTCAGACCTTTCATCAATACCCAACAGAAATGAAACGAAATACCATCTGAATGTTTAATTGAGGAAAATTGCTGGCGATAACCGCCTTTTATTTAGCCTTTCGCAACCGATTAAAGTCATAAAATTCTTGTCCGCGTATACATATCTACAGCGTAATATACATAAATATTATAACGACAGATATACAGACGTTTATACAAATTAGCGATCGTATTGGAAAGTGAATACGTATTACTTTTCATATCAATTTCTCGATTAATTCTCATTAGCGCCCGAGTTTCTAATTTATTATATTTGAAACAAACTGGAGCGAATGCCCGTAATTATCGAATTAAGGTAACTAGTTGTTAGTTTCCATCACATTTGTCTATGTGTAACAAATTCGCTCGTAATTAAAGGTGATATATTGATCGCAATCTGTGGTATTACTATAGATAAATATAGCGAGTGCATTGCAAAATGCTGATCACTATTTTTATATAGAAATTCATTCTAACTGCGTTTTAGTTTAATTGTTTGGTGGTGGCAGAAATTGCAAATATTAGTAATAGAAAAGGAATATCACAGTATTTTGCATTGAAACTTTTTCAAGTTGTAATAAGCAGCTAATTGACATTCTAAGCGCTTGAATGGATTTTGTAATATTGTCATGAGAATCATTTACATATTTCAACCACTTTTCAAATACACGCACTTTTATGTGGACGAAAAGTCTGTATAAATTCAAAATTTGTATTGATACTCCCCGCTTTTTATGGAGCAGAATAGATATTTCTTTTTATGCACATTCGAATTCCGTTCAAATAAACCAGTCGATTCGAAGTAAAGACGAGACTAATAGATTTTCCTTTCAGCCGGGCCGGAGACACCATACAAATAAAGAGTACGTCTATATTCCATTTCGTACTGTTACATACATAAGACTTCGAGGTTCGCCGGAAACCGTACAAGAGACCCCAAGATACCGTAGATATTTGCTGTGCCCCGAAGGCATTTCTCGAAACATATTCAAATGATGGATCCTTCCGCAGTTTTGTTCCTATATTATTGTCGTTCAGGCCTTGGGTTATGTGCACTCTAAAACGGGGAATGTACGCATTCTTTTCGAAAGTGTCTCGCGGAAAGCAAGTTATAAGTCTATATTCGGTAGGAAGGGGGACTTTTCGATGTATTTTTATTTGAACACGAAAGCGCTTTAAAAGATGGGTCTTCTGGCGTTGGAAATAGGGCCTGTATCTTCACTTAATGCACTCATAAAAGGGAATTTTGTATTGTGCGCATTCCTATTGCATTGGTAGTTCTAGGAATGTCTATGCCGTAGAAAGAAAACATAAATTTTACGTGATCGCTGTGCAAAACAAATATTGACATTATAACTAAAGGCTTTTTGAAGATATATTACTTAGACGGAATGTAAACAGCCCGTTTTGAATGGGAAATGTTAACTAGTAAACCTCACGTTCATAGGGTCTATTCATGTGTTTGCGTCCATTCATGTATTTAGAGCATTATTTCTTACCTAGACTGATTTAAATTTAGCGTATCTTTATTACTACCTTCGTTATTGAAACTACGTACATGCATACTATACATAAATCCTTCATGTCAGCAAATGTTTTCTTTGGCGGTTGAAGGCGATTAAGCTGTATAAGATTTTAGTACCGAATATATGGGCCCATCTTAATCTCTGTGATCAGTGGTTAATCAATTAAGAAACATTTCAGAGGAAATTTAAAGTATGTGGTTCGTATATTTGTGATGGATTGAAAAAGAAAGCAGTACTGATGTAAAGAGCGAAAAACTAACAAAATGACCTAGATCTACATAGTGCTTTATATCACATGTTAGTATAGTTAGAAAAATCGTTACCTTTGATTATAGCCTTACATCTTGGAAATAAACTGTCCATTGATGTTTGGAAATGCTAGCGAGCTATCTCTAACAACCCACCATAAATGGTCCAAATGGACATGCTGTGTGAATTACTGTTGGCATCCCTCCATCGATCTTCTATGGAGTTATAAGGATCGAGTCGGCCGGTCTAGTACACTACAGTTTTCGGTTTCCAACCACTTGCCCATTGTCTTACTTAAGTTGGCATAGTATTAGTAAAAATTCATTAGCAATTTGTTCCATTGTGTTCGTTAATATGTCGCAATATTGGAATTTATCAAGTTGGTCTTGAATCCTTACAATAGGTTTTACACCATATCACGACATCGCACCCAGCAGTGTTTATATGCATTTCTGATTGATTCTCTGGTTTGTAAGACGTTAACCATACCGTCTTCCATTTGAACCGAATCAATTATTTTGGTATCATTCGCTCAAAGAAACTAGCAGGACGAATATGACCCCTATTTAAAATTTCCTCTAAGAAAAGTAGAACGAATTTAACTAATTGTAAGATAATTTTTATATTTAGTATGCATCCAGGTATATATTTTGAAAACTTAACTGTCATCAGTAATAGAGAAAACATAAAGGAAAGATATTGTTTGCGAAATATGGTTAATGCATGTAAGGGTGTTGGGTACTTTTTTCAAGTTCGGTTAAACTTAATTTTTTTCCGTTCCAAAAGTGTTTTGAAAATTGTATATCTGACTTTTAAAAGTAGTGTGTGTAATGATAAAATACTAGTTTTTTACAATGTTAAGAGCTTCTACAGCTTTAATTTTTGTACAATCACAAGTGAAGAACCAGTAAGTTTATGGGCTCGAAATTATGCATACAGTGCATTCGTTACGATGGCTACGACTTGTAAATTTCTTGTAGTTGAATTTAACTTCAATTAAGGAATAGCAAAATGACCACGGGCTTACCATCATTTTCGGACTTGAAGAAAGTAATGATAAAGTAATGGAATTTGCAAAAGAGCTCCATGACAAGTCGTAGCTATCCTAACGAATACACGGTATATAAAATCACAAAACAGCTCTTAACATTGTAGGAAACTAGTATTTTATCGTTAAACACACTACTTTTAAAGGTCAGATATACAATTTTCAAAATAGTTTTGGAACCAGTAGAAACAAAAATTAAGTTTAACCGATTTTGAAAAAAAGAATACACAACACCCTTAAGAGAAGGCACTTCGTCTCTCAAAGAACACACGATGACTTGTCAAAATACGTACATATTTGTAGGGACCCAAATCGGTGTAGTAATAATTACTTTACTTAAATTTGCTACCATTTGTGCCATAATGGTGGCGTATGTAACATTAAGTCATCTCTAAGTTTAACGGAACATTCATTTCTCATCCCGTTGTGCACCTACAAGCAAATTTGAACGTAGTTGTTATTTGCGTGTTTATCTTGAGACTAAGATAGTACTAGAAAAGTATTGCTCATACTATAGATGATTTTCAGTCGATATTAAAATATGAAACATGCTAAATTGTTGAACTAATTTACTCGCTTTATTTGAAGGTCAAAATTAATTTTGCCATGTTTCAATGACGCAATTTGGTGAGGGCGGTAGGCATTGTAGTACCTAATAATCTGAAAGAATAATGTAAAACTTAGAATAGGAAGCGGAACCCTCCAGATTGGAACTGCCTATTGTTTCTCCATTTGATTTTTGTGTTTTGACAAAATGTTTTCATACCAATGACTTATGCACTTAGACGGATAGATACATCTTTAAATTACAAACTTGGTTAATTGTTCATCTAGGCTAGTCTGTGTTTATAAATTACATTATCAGAATTTGTTAATGCGTGATGGCAAACTCTGGCATGATTGGAGGAAAATACGTTAGGAGTGACGAATATTACATAAAGATCGTGCAAAGTCAAGTAATAGTAATTTCAAAGACTACTTTACAACTATTGTCCTTTCTTGGTACAATTTGTGTTACATATGTGTATTTTGTTGAATTCGTACTTTGTGAAAAATATTACACAGAAAATGACTGCATATACGTAGAGTTGTTTATGAAATTGACTTAACTGCACGGGACAACCTAGTTGGGAAATATTTATTCATCATGAAGATACGGGGAAGCAAATGAAAGGAAATAGATAATAATATAGCATGGTCCACAACCAATTACTTGTGACTATTGGACTGATGATTTATGCGAAGACGCAAGTCTGCACTATCGCTCAGATAAAGCATCTGATTCTTTGTGTGACGGTACAGGCTTCTGTGATCCCATAACCCATCCTCTCACTTATGATATAAGATGCATAATCATGGAACTTGGTATGACCAGAATCTGCAAACAGTACAATTTTGACTGATAATGTAGTTTGTTATTTTAATTTTACTTAAAATATAACTATGTGTGAACGGGCTTCCCATTTGTGTCACAAATTCTTCTGAACAAGGAATATGTATTTGCCGACCGCAGAAGTGGATGTCGACATTATGGACGAAAAATTCTAAGGCATAAATAATTTGAATGATAATTTAATCATTTGTGCATTTAGAAGAGCAGCACGAATCTCTATAAAGAACTACTATATAAAGAACAGTGGTGTTCATACCTACTTTATAGATATCTAAGATGAATGTATTTATAAAAAATGAAACAAAATTGCTCTGTATAATATTCGAAGCTCTTACGTAGACCAATATAGACACAAAAATATATAAAAGATTCAATGTATGTTACAGCAGTGTAAGTTACAAACGTCGTTTTACTTGTGTGTAGCGACAACGTTCTACAATATATAAACTACCTTCAAATAAAATACAATAAGAGGCAAGATATCAGTTAACTTGTCAACGGTGTGCAGAATTGAATACCGATTCCGACACGGGAAAATACAGAAGAGGAAACCAACATATTAACTTCTCCTGCGGCTAGAAAGCAATGCTTGTGCGATGATAAAAACTTAGGGAATTTGTATAAATACGTAAAGCAGGGGCGAAGGTTTCAGTTCCATTCAATCGATTTTAATAAACCTCTTCTTTGTTTATGCATGTCTATTTCAGCCGCTCTGGCAATTTTTAGATTGAAATGCAGGATTAATGTAAAATGTATCATTGTATGGAATACAAACCAAAATGCATGTTATATAGTTTCAACCATTTACATTTTGGCAGTTTGCTGAACGAATATTTATATTCCACTAACTAAAATGTTCTTCCTTTGTTATTTCTGATCTTCAAACTTATTTTGCTTTTCACTTATTGTCTTGTGTTAAAGTTTACCAGAAAATCCGCGTAGGTGAATAAGATCTAACAAAATTGTATGCAGAAAATTTATAGAATTTATGGAAATCAAAATAGTATTGATGATATTAAGTAGAAAAGAATAAAAGTTATATATATACACATATTATTTTTAGTTATTCGTCATGATTTGTTCTAGTTTCCCGTACTTGGAAGTAAATAAGAATCCAAAAGGAGAAAGATATAAAATTTCCTATGATGTATGATGTCTGTGCAATAGTACGATTTGTTTCAAAATTTAGAAATTATAATTTTTAAATTTCGCTACTATATATAAAAATACTTTATAATTTACTTCTTCTGGCTATTCTGTTGATTTAATGTTATTTTTTCCACTACGAATTTTCAATGTCTCTCGTTACTTGTATGATACCAACCAGATAAGCATCCTCGATTAAGCCAGACAAAAGATTACGGAAGTTCATATCTTTCTCAAAAATCTGTTTTAATCATAATGTTACTTTCATCCAGAAGATCTGTGAATAAAGATGTTGAAAGCTAGTTATACAGACTAGCAGTACAAACAACACATTGGTGAAGTAGACCTTTGGGCACTTCGATGATTGTTTGTTAAATTGAATTTTAAATTGAAGACATTCCTTCCGTAATTATCACGATGCGATGTTTTCTCTTTTTGAAAGCAAGCCATATATACATACATATGTATGTACAGCTTAGACATGCGCACATATATGAGTAGATATGAACCTAAAAGAGAAACGAGTCGTTAGCTTACAAAGAAAAATGATACCACAATGAAAATATTAATTTGTTTTTAGTTGCAACGCGTATGGAATGTTGTACCGCTTGGAGCGATATATGGTTTCCTTTTATTATTGTCGAAGTATTACTACTCCAAACAGAAAAACGTTAATTGATATAAATGATGCACACTAGGAAAATTTGAGAGATATGTATGCCGGTAATCGGTGTGCGTTGTGTAATCTTATATTGTGAATAGATACTGGTCTCCATACCCAACATACGCATGTAGGTGTGCTTCTATTCGTCTTGACTGTGTACTGTGGATTTCATAACATATCATTTGAGAAAGTCCAAATACGTTCTTGTTCCTTAATTTAATTTATTGATTCAATTTATTAAGGAGTGATATATATGCTGAAAATTTAGGTTAACACAGTTAAGAGCGTTAACTTTTTCTTTGTAAACATTGTCCAAGTTGCATTTTTAAAACTTTTAATCATAGTTGGGTAGCGTACGTTGAACCAGTTGATGCAGAACATTAAACGTTGCTTATAGTTGTGATTATTATTTATAATTATTGTTACGTGTAGAAACATTGACACAATAACATTGTACCGTGCTTGCTTTCGTTTACCACAATTATATGAATTAATAGGTTTATAGGTTTAAATTACAATGTAGGTAAAACATATGTAGTTGCCTAATTTGAATATTGGCTATTCTAAAACGTCGTTTTTTTGGGAACTATGATGTAGAGCGCACATGGCAGATTTTATCACAGAACATTTTTGGTATTTTATTGGAATTAAAAAGGATATTGGTTACAAACGAATGCTAAGTATTAATACAATTCCTTAAACAAGGAAGGAGAATTAATAAATTAATTGTATTAAAAATATTCTAAGTTTTACATATGTGCTGCTCGTATATTGGGTAATAGAGAAAGCGTTCTAGAGCTTTAGCAGATATCATTCTTAATAGTTAAACTTAGTAGTTAATAGTTAACCTCGTTGTAGGGAGCTCTGTTTATCGTGGAAGTGCTATACCGTACTGATGAGCCCCTAATAAGGGCGAAATCGGTCTACGGTTGCAGTCCGCGACAAGCAAAGCATAATTCCCTCCGTGATATGCAATGTAGCCCGCAGTGCGGTCCTTGCACAACTTTTTGTAAAAGTTGCCAAATAAATACATCTCAGTGAGATAATTTTTGTGAGAGTATGTGAAATTTTATATCTACTTATTTTGGTAGTATTTAAAACTCTCTCCAACCTCTTGTAAACTATTTTGTTCAAAAGTTAAATTTGACATTCATAGGACATAGTTAAATGCTATATTGCAGAAATATTCGCTCTGGAAGTATTTCAGTTAAATCGAGGAAAGATACAAACAACGTGAAGGTTTTGCAATATAATATTACGGTGGTTGTCTTCGTGAATAAATATATTTGTCGTCTTTGAGACGCAGCAGTTCTTTATTTAAGGGTGAGTGCATTTACGTCAAATTATATGGTGTAGTGATAGATTTAAAGCTATAATTGGAATTTGTTTTTTTGACGACTGGTATACAATACTGCATTGCATGGAATTATTCCGAAACCTTTTCATCTGGAATGGAACGTTGTTGTGTCTGTATTGAACCTGCAAATACATATGTGGCCATTATGGATGTTTGGACCTGAAAAGTGACTGGATTTAATTATTTTTGAATTTTCCCTATGAGAGATGATACGAATATAGCTTACACTAGTCGTGGAGATGGTTAAAAAGTGCAAGAAAAGACGAAGAACTTTACTACTCTTCTTCGTCTTATTATTATTTCCTCTCTTCTTTTAAATAGATCTTGAGCATTGCTCGTATGCTTATTTTTACAATATGAACTGTCAACTGTCTTTTTAGCACTCCCCCTCATAGATTTCTTCACATAGATTTTCCATTTTTTCTGATATTCGTTATTCTACCATTCCCCATCTTGTCTATGTATTTGTTTCACGGTTTTCTTATCTTTCTAGTCTATCTAATTACGTCTGTTGTGTTTGGTTATCCCCGCCCTTATTATATCTGCTATTAATATTGGCTCATATAAGTTTTGTAAATGCAGGCTCCACTGCTTTGGTTATATTCTTATTCTATATTCAGTATTGCTATTGCCTTTTTGTTGTTGTTATTGGACAACGATGTTGAAGTTGGGTATATATGTGCCTAAATATTGGACTAACCTTACCTCTTCTGTGTCTTTTTATGACTTCCAACTTCACAAATACAAGAAACTTACCAGGTGTACAAGTATGAAATGAGTATTTCAGACAAGAGATGCGCTGTAATGCATTTTGTGCTATAAGGATCGGACACTGCGCCATTTTGTTGTTTCATCGACAAGTGTCAGACGCGCACGAGTGATAAATTGAAAAACTGTGCTTAGTGTTGTGTTGTTGAGTTTAGTATGTCGAAATTTATACCGAACAAAGCAGCATTAATTTTTGCTTTCATTTGAAGTAAACTGCTGCTGAATCATACCGATTACTTTGACAAGATTATGGTGAACATGCTCCATCGTAAGATACGTATGAACGACGGTTTCAGCGTTTCAAACATGGTGACTTCGATGTTGCAGACTGGGAACGTAAAAAACCCCCAAAAATACGTTATCAACAATTGACCGATTTGAACTGTTCGCTGCTTGAAAAAGGCCAGAATACGGAAAGATGCAACACAAAGTCAATTTTCTTCATGACAATGCTCCATTATGTACGGAAAAACCGGTTAGCGACACTCAACTGGGAAGTTATACCCTATGTGGCTTTCTCGCCAGACTTGGCTCCTTTCGATTACCACTTGCTTATATCGATGGGTCACGCACTTGCTAAGCAGCGCTTTGGTTTGTACGAAGATGTGAGAAAATGACTTGATGAATGATTTGCAGCAAAAGGCAAAGACTTTTACTGGCGTGGTATTCATAAATTGCCCGAAATATGGGAAAAATGTATAAAAATCCATGAAGCATACTTTGAGTAAAGCACATTCTATCATTCTTCCAAATTTAACATGTTCGTTTACAAAAAATTCGCATGTCACACTTGTACACCTGGTACATTAGAAAACCATTGTAGGCAAAGAAACGTGGGCTGTAACGAATAAAGAGCACCACGCAAGCTTACTATAAAGTAAATTAGTGCTATTAGATACATAGAATGAGTTTAGCAGTTTTCTTTTGTGAGCTGATAACACCATTCTTCAGCCCTAAATTTGAACAAAAAAATATTTTTAAATCTCAGGAGGGAATAGCTTTAATGTTTTTCCACCTAACCGTTATAATGCTTATTTTTCTTGAAAGGGGATTTATAGAAACCGAAAATTTGAAAGTAAAATAATATGTGATATTTTGCTTGAATTTATTTGGTTTTTACCGTAATTTATTTAAAAAAAGCGAAAACACGTAAAGTAACTATACTACTACGTTTAATGTTTAGAGAATGCTGTCGACCAGTTTCATTATCTTCTTCTTCTTCTTCTTCTCGTCAATCCTTATGCCTTTCAACGTCGGATTATTTCTGGATCCTACGACGATTTAATCCATTCTTTCTATCGTGTCCGGTCTGTACCCATTTTCGTCATTCCTTCTATGGTCGTCCCTCGCTTTCGTCCTACTTCGTTTACTCTAGCAATCCATTTTTTTTCCTTGGTCTTCCCTTTTTTCTTTTCCTGTTGATTTTTGGCTTCTATTATTTTCTTTGTTAAACTCTTTTGTTCCATTCTAATTATGTGGCCGTACCAATTCAGTTGACATTTTTCAATTCTTTTTAGTATATCTTCTTGATTTATCATATTGCTTATCTGTTCGTTTTCTATTCTGTCCATTTTTATGTTCCCCACGATCTTTCGAAAAATTTCTTTTCCATGGCTGTAATTTTGCTTTCGTGTTTTTCCTGTATTATCCAGGACTCACTTGCGTACATTATTGTGGGGGCTACTACTGCATTGTATACTATCTGTTTGATCTTGGGTTCTATTTCTTTTTTCGAAAGATGGTTTGATTCAGAGCGTAGTATATGTTTGTGGCTTTCCGTCCTCTTTTTGCTATGTCTAGATCAATTTTTCCATCCTTCGATATAATAGTACCTAAATATTCGTATGCGTCGACAATTTCTTCTTGTTTATCGTTTATTTTAATTATTAGATTACTGGTTGGCTCTTTATTATTTATCACCATTAGTTTGCTTTTTTCTACGTTTATTTCCATCTTCATCTTTTTATTTCTTCTGTCCATATTTTTGTTAGTTTTTCCATTTTCACATAACTGTCAGCTATTAGTGCCAGATCATCGCCGTACAGTAATGCATCCACAGCTACAGGTTCCAGTCTGTTATATCCTATCAGTGTCAGTTTCATTATCAGAACCTGAATTAATAATTATATCGTAATCGTAGCGTCACATATTAGAAGGAAACAGTTGGGAAAATAAATTATTCTCTATACATTGCATATTTTTATATGTTGAGGCTCAAGAGCAATATATCTAGATTTACGAGTTTAATCTATTTCTAGGTATGCATAGTAGTCAAATAACGTAACCGCACCAGGTTTGTTTTTAATAATGTTTGTTAGTAGTTATACATATATTAAAGAAGAGCAGACAAAGATGCGCATTCATTAACTAGATGCCTTGATGGTAGTATTAATTTTCGACTTAATTAATGTGCTAGATTATATTAGGTAGTAATATTGAATAACTACAAAGGTATCTTTCTTTTTCAGATTTCCCTTACTAGTGCATCGATTTTGAAGACTGTTATTTCCGAAAAATATCCCTTTGGAATAACAAAGTTTCATTGCTGTAGAAAATTGACGTATTAAATAATAGCAAACGCATCTTTCGATACATTTGTGTGTCAAGATGCGAGCGGCAGTGGCGTGCGGTGCATTTTTAGTGTTTTGTGCGTTCACTTCTGCTGAGCCGGGACATGACGTTGGTTATTCCATATCTTCGATGTCCCGATGTCCGAGGTTCTGTTCCTGTTCTGGAGTCACCGTCGATTGCTCCCACAAGGGTTTGACGCATGTGCCGAGAAATATACCACCGGAGACTGAAAGACTGTAAGTAGTTTCTGGCTAGTTTCTTTGTTACGGCGTAACGCTATTAAGTAACCTTACAAATATTCCATTTTCATAAGATCACAGGGTGCACTTTCTTTATCTTCAGGTATGTTGGTTAGTTGGGTATTATCCTATGTATTAGAATTTAAGTTAGCTTTATCTAAGAAGAAATATTTAAATTACAGCTGAGGACATCGATTCGGCAAAGAAAACAATATCACTGTACTGAAACGATGTAATATTCAACTCAATAATTATGACAGCAAAGCTCCCTGAAATTCCAGATGATGCAACATATACTTTTAGAAGTGTAGTTGCTTTAGATCATATACAGTCACTCACAAAAGTCATCGTACCCCTGTCGAAAATGCACCTTTTGCAATATAATTATTACTGTCAGTACGGAAACGTATACATTACAAAACACATAAAAAATTAGTAAGAATTCTACCAAAAATAAATTTTACTTCAAAATAGAGTCCATTCAAATTAATAAAACCGAGAAAACGTAATAATGGAACCTCGCAAGTGAACGTACACTAATATAATAAGTGAAATAATATGAACTAAACAAAAATTAATATTTTGTAGGGTCTCCTTTAGCTTCAAAGAATTTGATCTCCTTCTTCTATTAGTACTCGTTTTAAAGATTCTCAATTTATTCCAGCACGATTTCGTAATTTTCTTTAGACAATCCCATACATCCCCGATGGGATTCAAATCTGGTGACCAGGACTTAGAATGAAGCTGTTGGGGCACATTATACAATAGCCATTCCCGCACGATGAATATTGTATGCTTGAGATCTTGATCCTGTTGGAATATCCATCGTTTTCCTAATTGCAGTATTTCAACATCAGTTTTTAAATGGCCTTTAAAATGTTTAAATATGATTTCTTATCCATAAAACCTTCAATAAACACCAAACTCACCACTCCAGTCGCTGACATGAACCCTCAGCTACAACGGTTTCTCCTCCATGTTTCACAGTAGGCACAGTAGGCACAGTATTTTGAATATCAACGGCTTTACGTGGTTATCCTCTCCCATCCAAAGTACAAATAGTGAACTTACTTTTATCTGTAAATATACAGTTGGACGCCCTTTTCGGGGTATATTTTGAATATTTCCGGTGCTATTAAATTTACTTATAATGCCTTTCACTGCAGAATGTGCTCTGCCAATAATTTGACCAATTTCTCTCAAAGATTTCTTGTCTTTGTAGAGTTTCACCATTAATTAACGAATTTACTATGTATAAATTCTTGTAAAGAGTTGTCTGATATGAGGGATCACACGCACAGTGTATTCACCAGTTATAAATGGGGCAATTAGAGATTTACATATATATATATTGGCATTTTACTAGTGTACGTTCACTTTTGTGAGATTCTATTATTACGTTTTCTCGTTTTTATTAATTTCAATGGACTATCTTGTGAAATAAGATTTATTTTTGGTAGAATTCTTACTAATAAGAAGATCTATATTTTGGAAGAAGCATTTTCGATAGGTGTACGATGACTTTCGAGAGTGACTGTATGTATCTATTACGTAAAAGAGTTTTAAATATTTGTTTTTTGACGATCTTCTGAATGTTGTCCTTGCTGCCATTATTAAAATGAACTTCCTGCACAATAATTCCACCGGAACTAAATTGATCCGCATAGGATCCACCGGCACATACACATACCTGTGTATCGTTCATAAGCGATGTAACAGGTACGAACAACCCTCTCTGAGCTCATCAATTTTACTCGATCAACGTACCCGTTGTTAAAGCTGTTAAAGCGACTGTATTACAAACGGGACGGCTTGTCGGACGACAAATGGCCATTCAAACTAAATCATCGGCGGTATAAATCACCTGGAAACGGCATAAATTGAAATTAAGCGTGGCGAGTCTAACGGTGAGGCGATTTCGCGTACGTCGACAACCGCGTGATAAGCGGGAACTATTCGCGTCGTCCGATGTATGGTAGCTAATTAATTAGCTGGGGTCGAATTCGGTGAAAATCCAATTTTACAATCTGAACCGGTCATTAGCGGATTTCGCCGCCGTTGCCAGATGATGATTAATCGTTATGTCGGGGCCGTCACTTTATTGGGTACGATTATACAAGCGAAGCAAGACCGGCTGTTGTTTAACATCAGTCAAACGCTAGCGCGGAGCATATGAAAGTTATTGTTGTTGTTCGTATAGATTGTTATTGTGAGCGGCATTACAACTGAGCAGTAAATTAGTTAGTCACACAGGCATTTTTGTCAATATGTTCCTGCCAGTCCTATTCGAATTAATTGAAACTTTGGATTGATGTTGAAAGGAGTCGCTCTAGTCATTATGATGAATTACGATCCTAAGGTTGAATGTACGACGATGGGCCTGTTTTAACCGTAAACCACCAAATTGCATCAACATCTTTAACAAATTCAACAGAAATTACCCACGCCATTGGAACCTATTCTTATCCCACCATTTTACGGATTCAGGTTTTCAGTTAGAGATATCTCGCTTTACAAAGGACAAGAAGTGCTACCGGGGATAAGCTGAATTTCTTGAGGATAAAAATCGAGTAGACTGTGAAAAACAATCACACACTGTTTATTTACAGCAAGTTTTTATGTGAAATTTGACGTTTAGTTGTTAAAATTATGTTCGTTATATAGCTACTACTTTTTTAAAAGTAAAATAAAGTGAGATTAACCAGAGAGCACTTTCGAATCATAATTTACTATGATTTTAAAAGAGGTTTAAGTGCGTATGAGTGCAAAGAGAGTCTGGATTCAGTTTTTAGTGAGTGAGTGAGTGAATGGTATAAGGAATTTGAACGCAAAAGGAATTCTTCTCGGCATCAACAAGGAGCAGGGCGTTCTCCTATGGCTCTTAACGACAAAAATATAGCAGCTATTAAAAAAGTAATTGAAGAAGACAATAAAGCCACTTATGCGGTAATAGAGCATCAACTCAAGATTGGATCCTCAGCTGTTAAAACAATCATACACGATCACCTACATTTAAAAAGTGGGAAGTCGTTTTGTGCCGTATCACCTTTCAGACTTACAAAAATCAGAGGTTGTGAGAATTTGCCATGAAATAAATTTATTAAATAACGGCGGGTACCAAACTTTTTCAAAATAGTGACAGGTAATGAAACTTTTCGACCTTCCTACCCGCAAAGAGAGTCGAGTATGGATTTACAGAAATGGGAAAGCTCCTACAATGACTAAGAAGCAGCCAGCTATGAAAAAGGTTATGTATGCGGTATTCTTCAGAAGTACGGGCTTAGTAAATGTAATTAAGCTCGATGGACAAAAGACAGTTACAGCTAAGTGGTAAACTGAAAAATGTTTGCCTGAAGTGTTCAATCGAGTTCCAGGCAAGAGAATTATGCTCCACCATGACAATGCATTATTCCACACGGTAGTTTCAACTTTCAAGTTCTTGGCTGCAAAAATATAAAAGTAATAGAACATACTCCATACTCAACTGATTTAGCAATGTGCGATTTTTGCCTATTTTTGGGCTTAAACGAAATTTGCGGGGCAGAAGGTTTTCGTCTCAAGAAGGTATTGAAGGTATTCCGAAAGATGGTTGGTTGGGAGCTTTTAAACAGCGGAAAGAAAGAATGGTCAAATGCATCACTGCTGAAGGGAATTACTTTAAGCATATTTTAAATCAAATCCAAGAAAATATCAACCGTGTTTTTAATTCTTAATAATTTCAGCTTATCCCTCGTACGATGCGCCCTAGTCCATTTAAATCTCCCCAAGCTAAAAGTTTTTGAAAATCCAAAAACAGTGAAAAGTAGTGGCACAAAAGGATTACATATGTAGTATATGTTGCAAAGCGCTCCACTTTTGTATTGGCCTAAGTAATCATCAGGAAATAGCATACAAAAATAACGACAAATGTTAACTAGTAAACATTTGTCGTTATTTTTGTTTTGCGTGGTTTCTTTGTAGAACATTTTAGTATATTTTACCTGTATGCTAATGTATTCTCTAGGTTAGTTTCTACAACTTTTTCTTCTGATTTCAAACGGTAAGGAATGTTAAATTCTACACAAACTTTGATTTTGAGTGACGCGCTAGGTTGAAAAAATATGGTGGTTACCAAAAGTTTGTGTCTAGAGTAGAAAGAGACTTGCCTCTCTAAAAATGTACCGAATCTTATTTACACAGGAATAATAGGAGATGAATATGAAGCGTTTGAATGTAATCTTAAAAGTATTGAGTGAATCAATGCCAAAGTGAATTATCGTCTTTTTAGATTATTGTGCAATTGTGAAAAAAGTGTCAAGATGTAGCACAAATAAATAATTTAGAAAACTCTTAACGTAAATTGGTAGGAAATGGCTTCCAAAGATGTAAAGTACGAAGATGGGAATCTAATAGAAGATGCATAAGAGAAATTACAAATATGGAAACGATATTTTGATAAGACCCTGAACAATAGGGAAGGATTACTATATGATGTAGATGAGAACGTAGAGATTACAAAAGCAGAAGTAAAAGATATTTAGCATACAATGAAAAATAATTAATGTACAGCCCTAAACGTACTTTCCATTGGAACTATTAAATTTATAACATCCTATCCCAAAATTGGGAAGAACTAAAGCCAAAAAGCATGCCGTAAAGCAACTATTCAGGCGATCTATGTATAAAAAATGGGACAGCACAGACTATCAGTATGGTTTTAGGAAAGAAAAAACTATCTACCAAATATTTATGTTAATTTTGAGACTAAAGGCTGTTATGAATATGAGCATTTTGTGATTTACTGATTTTAAAGGAATATAACACAACGTAAAGAAGATCAGAATTACTCAGGGCTTTACAAGTGTTTGGCAGCTACTTTAAACCAATGAAATGAATTACAATGATCATGCAAGATACAACCAACAAAGTGCAAACAAATGAAATTATATTTAGGCTGTAAGAAATGGAAAGAGTTTCATTTGACCAACAGATTATGTAAGTAATTTTATATCCCTCAATTAAGTGTTGACTTCCACGACTTTCCCGCTTGAAACTAGTTAAGCGACAACTGAAACCTGATCTTTACGGAAAAAGTAACTTTTAGAGAGTCACAACCTTACAACATTAGTCTCAAATGGATCAGCAGATGAAGACTTCAGAATATTATCCTAGGGATACTGTGAAGGTACAAATTGATTCAGTAAGGATTTTATTAAATCAGTTTTAGACCAAGATCACATTGACGGTGACTTAGGTGTAACTTTAGGTTTGTGGTATTTCTTTCCAAAATAAATATGTATTGCTAGTTATTTTGCATAAGCATGTACTTCAATTTTCGACAATTTAAATATTTGTCTCATGTATGTATATAGTAGAGTATAGATTCAATAATAAGCATTGCTGCAAACCTTCGTAAATATCTAAGATATTCTGCACTCCAGTAGTGGTTTTAACAAATTTAATATAGGTATTCGTCTTTATCATCACTGTCAATATTAATATCATTGAGCGGCTTCAACCGACCACCACCACTTTGTGATTGCCAATTAGAGCATTCTGCTTAATTATGTTATGAGTATGTATATTGTAGTATTATATTGTAGTATGAATTTTAGTTAATTTTATAGAAAGCAAAAATTATTACAATTAATATTTACAAAATTTTAGTATTATATTAACAAAATAATGAACAATACAATCAAAATATATTACCTAGTGTGTATAAGTGTAATTTGTTTTCTAATCCTTAACTTCTCCCTCCCTCTTGAATTCTTTCTTCACTTCTTTTCTTTGGTCTTTTCCTTTTATTGTACTTCTTTTTCTTTGGTCTGTTCGTCGTTTGTAAACAACAACTGCGTTTTTGATGTGGTCTGCTTCTTTTCAACCCTGGTATTTTATATAACTTTTTATGTGACTTTTTCGTCGACCATCCCATACCGGCCTTTATCAATCAACAAACTTCATTTTTTCCGCATGTCATTATAGCAATTTGGAATTCTAGATTTTGAAATGTTTCAAGTGTATGTGTGTGGTATATATTTACAACGCTTTTCTATTTCTTAAAGAATGCTTTCTATAAAATTTACATCTTTTTATTGATAATTTTACTAATGGAGTATTACCATACTACAATTATACTACCGCCCCCTTAACAAATTTTTTGTTACTTGTAACAGAAAATTTTTACTATTATTTAAGAAATCCAGGTTTTATTTATGTAAATGAAACTAGAAGATAATCACTAAAAGAAATTAGTGTCTTATTGTAGATTAACAATTGGTAAGTATAAAACGGTACTGAAGAAGAGAACAGTTTTAAATAAACAAGATAAGTACTTAACACGACTTCAATCTCTAAAATGTACTATTCTATTTATTTATTGTTTTATTTAACTAATATATTTAATTTTAAATCGTTTTAATAGGAAACGTATTTAATTAACTTTATATGAATAAATATTCTCTACATTGTAAATGCCTTTTACGATATCAGTTCTTGGTAAATTTGATGTACATTGAGGATGCACAACAATTTGGCATTCGTTGCAGAGACTGGATATGGGCCTAGCGGAAACTGATCTTTGCAATTAGCACACCTTAATGGTTTGGTACATATCCCGGGATCGAAATTGTGCAGTATATTATAATGAATTCTTTGAATGAAACTCTGTCGAAATGAATCGTTCTTCTCAGGAGATTGTGTGATTTGTTCTAACACCCTCACGTGATCCTTGATATTTCCTGTGGTATTTGTTCTTTCCAAATTATCTGAACAGAATTGCGATTTCAAATTTACAATTTCTTGTCTTAAGCTCTTTCTATGTTCCCTTTCTTTATTCAATTGGTACTCTAAATCTTTATAGTTAAGCACAACATATAAGGGTAGGTGATTCTCCTTTTCCGAATTCCCAAATATTTTATCTGTTATAGTTTTTATCTTTTCTTCTTCCATTTGGAGTTTTATTTGAGGAAAATCAATTAAGTTAGTTTGCTGTTGAATTGTCGATTCGATTTCAAGTTCCCTTTCCTTCTGGTACGCGTCTTTTTGCAATAACCTGTCATTACGTTGATTAACTTGTTCAAACAAAGCTATATTTAAATTCGTAGATTCATTTAAATTTTGACATAACTTAAAGTTCGATTCATTGACACCTTTCAAATGTGTTAATTGCAACGAATTCTCTTCCTTTAATGCCCTATTTTCAGATAAACAAGCGTCAATAGTTACCAATTCTTTTAATTTAAACCTACTTCTCTTTGTACATTCGTTTATACTTCTATTTTCATTTTCATATGTAATCTCGATATCTTCTAACCTTACATTTATTTCATTAGATTTACTTGTACTCTCTACTTGTTTGTTTAGACTGTGCTCCCGACCATTAATAGCACATGATAACTTAATTAACGAAGGCATTAGTTTTTCTAACGCCCTTTCTATTTCACCCTTCTCTGTGTCATTTTGACGTTTGTTTGACATTTTTAAATTCTAAATTTGTGTATAATACAATGAAATGAAATTAAATCAATTTAAAAACTAACTTTAGGTTCGCCAATGAAATGAATGAATTTAGGTTGGTCCCACGTTCTGTGCGCCAAAAATTGTAGTATTATATTGTAGTATGAATTTTAGTTAATTTTATAGAAAGCAAAAATTATTACAATTAATATTTACAAAATTTTAGTATTATATTAACAAAATAATGAACAATACAATCAAAATATATTACCTAGTGTGTATAAGTGTACTTTGTATTCTAATCCCTAACTTCTCCCTCCCTCTTGAATTCTTTCTTCACTTCTTTTCTTTGGTCTTTTCCTTTTATTGCACTTCTTTTTCTTTGGTCTGTTTGTCGTTTGGAAACAACAACTTCGTTTTTGATGTGGTCTGCTTCTTTTCAACCCTGGTATTTTATATAACTTTCTATGTGACTTTTTTCGTCGACCATCCCATACCGTCCTTTATCAATCAACAAACTTAATTTTTGTCCGCACGTCGTTATAGCAATTTGGAATTCTAGATTTTGAAATGTTTCAAGTGTATGTGTGTGGTATATATTTACAACGCTTTTCTATTTCTTAAAGAATGCTTTCTATAAAATTTACATCTTTTTATTGATAATTTTACTAATGGAGTATTACCATACTACAATATGTTTAAAAACATAAAAATCCATTCTATAGCAAATACATAGTTACTCACTGTGTAATTGTAACATTACACAAACAATAATTTATAATAACTGTATAATTGAGTTAAACTATATTTTCGATGATAACAAATCTATAGCTCCAAATGAATTCTTCTTAGGATTCCTGATGTATAAGAAACGACACTTTTAAAATCACTATGGCTGAAGAAAATTAATTTTTGTACTCTATATAAAGTGAAATATCCCGAAAGATACCTTTATGGGATTTTAATATATCTGGGAAAAGAAGAAAATCTTGGGTTGCTGTCCCAAAATTGCTTTCCCTTCAATTTCCGTTTTCATTCGTAGTATGGCTTGTGTAATAAAAATTCATGTTCACGAATACGATTTTAGACAAACCATCTATAAGTAAAAGAACGGTTTCCCCTATGCGGAAGTATTAATTTCTCTCCTACTGCGAATCGATAAAAATGCTCGGTATTTTAAAAGCATCACTGGAAATTTTAAAAGTAAACAGTTTTCCAGTTGCGCAAATATTTCATATTTATTCACTTAATTTGTTGAGCGACCACAGTATATATAATACTGTGATGGTTTTAATAAAATTGTTGTGCAAATAGGAGCAGGTATTAATAGTATGTAATCTCATGCACGCAAATCCTTTTGTTGAAGTTGTCTTTTCCTAGTATAACTTGGGACCTGTTTTCAAACCTATTGTGTAACAATATTTAGCCGAATTATATACGCCTGAAATGTATGTATATTAATCGAGGTCCAGAGGTAGCGTTTGTATTGAATTGATAACACTTTAGCGATCCTAACCTAAATATAAAGGATAATTTATATGCAAATTTGACCCACTTAAGACATATTTTTAATTAAAGCTTCAGCCCATGTTAATTTAACTTCACTATGTTAAGTAGGTATGCGGATATATACTCAGGGACCAGAAACACCCTAGATTATTCTAGTAATATCTTGTAAAGCGACTATTCAATATTTATGAGCGTTAGGGAAAGTATAGGGCTTTGCATATTTAGGAGGAAAGCCATTGGTAAACAAGAAATAGCAATCCTAATCGGAAGGCTTAGACGAATTGAAAAACTTATGATATAAAAATATTGCTATTGAAATGAAGCAAATCGTTGATGACTGTCGTGCACTTCAAATACAGAAATATTAAAAAAATGTTCAGTAATAATGATGTCAAAACGTGTCGAAGTAATCGGTTAGTTTGCTAGTCGTAAGGTTTAAGCGACCGAATTCTGAGTTACTACCAGGAGAAAAAGTACGCATATAATTGCAAATTCGTTAGACGAAGCATGTAATACAAATCCAATAAGTGGTTAGATGATGATTGGACATCTAAATGCAGCAAACGATAGAATTTTCAGCCTTCTATCGTATGTCATGTTCACCATGTTTGTATGTCAAATTTAGAAGTAGTGTACATGAAGAACTTGCTTGACGTGATTTGATATTCTTAACACATTGCCGAACGATCGGGGAGATCGCCTCGTTTTGGAATAGTTGGTGCACTCTGTACTGACTACAAAATGCGTGATGGCTCAGGCATAATTCGTTCGGTCAGCAATATGTTAAGATATAATGGTTTAATGATAATGTCTGGATCAGTAATTAGTATGTATCTCTGACTCTCAATTTTGTTGTCATTTTTTTATCCTTAAGCCTATACATTTGCAGTGTATTTCCTTAAAACTTTCAATTCTGCGGTCATCATGTCTGGTTTGCCCTGTAATCTCAGGATGGTATTTCAGGTGAGAATGAGTGGTGAAAAGAGTTATAACTAGTTTCAGATCTACTTTCTCTAGCCCAACTTTTTATTTGGTTTTATTGGTAGAAAATGCGATGAATATTTCTGCTTGTTACGCCTGGAATGTCCCTACAGTAGGAAATTTTTGCTTTTCCTTCCAATTTTTTGTCCTCCCCGTAGAATGACCTTCACCGATGTCATAAAATTGTTCTGGTTTTAAAGAGACCCCTCACATCCCCTCTCTAGCACGACTGTTGGCAATATAGTTGCCTTTAATTCCTTCCTGCTCTGGCACTCTACATCAACATTATTCTGTTGTTGTTGATTGTCAGCGTAAGTAATTGTTTGCTAATCGAAACAGCTTTTGTCTCTAGCGTAGTCCTCTTGGGATATATTCCTAAGCCTAGAGATTTATTACATGGATCCTTTCCTGAAAAATAATTGGAAAGACTAGTCTATAGATTGCGATAGACGAAATCTGGGCTCAAATATTCCTATTAAAATTCTGTGACAGCGTCAGTAAACCATGGAGGTCGATGGTCAACTATTAGTTCTCAAAAACTAGTAGCCGAAAGATTAGTCATTATGTCTCGTGTTATCATTCATAGCTGCAGCTTTTCTCAACTTTTCTGCAGTGGGTCTCAAAATTCTGTTTGTGTTGGTACTGTGGCCTAAATATTTTAGAAGTAATAAAGCATCTCAGGTGATACTTTTGATTATTTCTATTCTGTATCTGTGATTTAGGACTTTTGTAGTGGTGTACCGGAAAGATCATTTCGTAATTCATACAAATTTCGAGGGATGCGATCCAGACGTTGTCAAACGCTGGATTGAGGGATGTGAGGAATAGGGGTAGAATAGAAGGATATGGTGTCAGCGATAGATCAGAATTTGATGAATCGAAATCGTGGAGAGCAACGCCATATTAAATTTTGTATAGAATTTCATGCATAGTGCACGGCGAGTTACTGGTTTGGAGACCATTGTTTATGCCAGTCGCTTTATTAAAGCGAGTAGACCGTCAGGTGCTTCAACCCTATCCATTATCCTACTTGCAAATTTTAATTAAAAAATTTATTCTATGTGGAATTAGAAGACTAGTGAATATATTTGAAGAAATTTGAATCAATGTTTCACTTAAGGCGTGTAGATTTATCCCATTCTGTCCTTCTCAAGAAGGAAACCTTTGGCTAGGTTTTTAAATTTGGTTTTCCCTAGTCCTTGAACAGAATTGTTAAGGTTTCGACAAAGATTTTTTAATATAAGGTTTTACTTAATTTGCATGTATGTTTACACATTAATTTAGTTTTTATAATTTATATATATATATATATATATATAAAAGTTGGTTACACATCCTCTATATCAAGAAATCCTAGTCATTAGTTATTTTGTTGATAGTTCCAAATAAAAAAACAAAAGTTTGTTTATATATTTATCTAGTTATATTTTCACTGACGAAGGTGTTCCGAAAACGTTTGTAAACGTTCTGAAAATATAACTATCGTTCAAACCAGCCTTGTTTTATTGACCTATTAGTGGTAGAGATCTATCATATAAGATAAGTATAAAAAGGTCACGAAATATATATATATATACACATTTAACTTATTAAATAGCAAATCGTCAGAGAGGAGTTGAGTGTATTGAAACACCCTCACAATCTTTGGATTATCTTCAACAACAATTACACATCTGAAGCTTCGATTTTTAATCAATCGATATATTTCGTAACATGTAATGTGTAAATATAAAAACTAAAGCGTAAATATTTGCACAGTCAGTCCAATAAATAAAATACGAGACACCATTACTAATTAGCGCTTTACAAATTGAAAATTAAAAGTTCATCAGTGCATGTATGCTTATTAATACAGTGTGGATTGGTTCGTCAACATTTACATAAATGTTTTTGATTACTACTATTTCGGCGTGATTTTGAAATCAAAAGTTCGGATAAAATGTAAAGCTTGTTACACATCAGTGTGAGCAAGTATATGGCGTTGGGAGAGAAATGCTTATTTAAAATAATTCCAACGTTAGTTAAAACATTTGTAGACTTCTTCTTAGTACATATCCGACTTCCTAACATGATCCTGCCTGCACTCTTAGCAGATTATACATGTTAATTTATTACAAAAATCATAAAAGCCGCAGTTATCGACACATAAATTACCGTTAAATTTGAGATCCTTGTATGAGGGATGTTTCGAATATTCTAGAAATTTGGGTTTAGTTCAATTGCATAAATCTATTTATTACAAATAAGCTTTTGACACGTTTACGCAGTCATTCCGTGCAATATCGTTTAGAATATTTCAGTTAATTCATTGGTATACATATATTTGTGTACCGCTGATTTTGCAATCATGGAAGACGCGACTAAATCACAAGGAGCTATCATTTTCTTTGGCAGAAATAATTCAATGGCTGCAAAGTCTAGTTGGAGAGTTTGCAGAATTTGAAAGTAAGCTTTAAAGCTACCAGAACGTTACTGGAAGACGATCCGTGCAGTGGACGACCAAGCACCTCTGCAAATGAAGGAAACATTGCTGCGATGGAGAACCTACTGACTGATGATAGACGAATAACCTCGTAAAATTAGTGCTAGTGTCAAAATTGGTACACGACAGGTTCATGAAATTTTACACGAAAGTTTCGGGCGTGAATGAGATTGCAGCCCGCTGGCTACCAACGCTTCAAGAGCTTTTAGCACGTTAGGGTGATCAATTTTGCTACCGGATATTAACCATTTGGTAAAGCATGGATACCTTACTTCAATCCCGAGACCAGAAATCAGTCGAAAGAATGGCGTAAACCAGAAAAAGGGTCGCCGATTAAAACACCTGCAATTCCTTCGTTTGCAAAAGTAATGCTTATTGTATTCTGGGATTGCGAGGGGATTATTTTTATGGATTGTCAATCAAAGGGTACTACAATTAATGCAGAATATTATTCTAATCTTTTAGTTTACCCATTGCGGCAGGCACTCTGTAGGAAACAGTCTGGGAAATTGCATAAGTGCTCGTTATTGCAAAAGTATCACGCAAAATACCGCCCGAATAACGAATGATGTTTTATATGAATTGCGGTGGGAATTGCTTGTACATCTACCGTATTCACTAAATCGGGCTCCTATGATTTTCATCCGTTCCCAAATTTGGAACCGGATATTCTATTTGAAACCTTAATATTAGGCAAGACTTGGTAAAAATAGGTGGACTGCAGAGATTCCGGTCTTTGAAAATGGTTTTAAAAATCGCAGTTTCACATCGGGAGAAGTATATTCAATGAAATAAAGATTATATTGAAAAATTACGTTGTAATTTTGATGAAATTTGAAAATTTGTAGAACTTTAGAAACATTCCCCGTTTATTAAATCCTTAAAATAATTTACAGAAGATGTTTAATATCAGTGTATTTAACACTCTCTGCAATTAGGCATGTTCGTCGTTAGAATCTCGTTGTTTCTCATCTTGCCTAAGGTTATATCATACCGTGATCATAAACAGGCTCCTTTTCTTCTTTTAACGTAGTACATACATACATTTATATGAGACTTCGCTGCCAGACCGATTTCTAGAGACGTAGTCCAAGTGCGTGTTGAACAGTAACCGTGAACGTGCTTGATAATCATGAAGGCATTAACATCACTTCGTTCCATAATGCATACCTTCCTCCTAACGAAGTCTGGGACTTCAAACGTGCCCTGGCTCTATCTATATTAAAGTTGCCTCAATTGATATTTATGGGCTACCTCGTTTCATTTCGGCGTGCAGGAGTCTATGAACTTACGTCGCTTTCATACATGCATTAGGTACGGTAGCACGTACGAAATGAAGTGAATTACATATATGTATGTATGTACAGTATATGTACTCTGTGCGAGTCCAGACAGATGTAGGTATAAGTATGAGATGTGTGTAAATGTATCCGTCCCAAGACAGAAGTTCGAAATGAAGAGGCATTTTTATCTTTATTAGTATGTCAGACTGAAAGCACTTCTCGGTGAAATTATGTGCTGTACGCAAGGCATCTGAAGTGCGCTTTCCCGGAAAGCTCCTACGAAGGATTTGCCGAACCTGTTATATTTATAATATGCGTACGTCGATAATGTCCCTAGTCCTATTGTTAGGGAATACCGAAATCAAAAGAGGAAAAGTAAAGCTTCGAAATATAAATACATTCTTGAGGAAGGCGCGGAATCTAAACTATTTAGTTGTTCTTAGGGTATTAGAAGCTAGTTCATATTCAGTTAAATGCTTTTGTCACTAAACAATAACGAACTGTGGCACTATCATTGAAAAGAAATACAATTAGATATATGCTGCTATTGGGGCTAGTTATAATAAGGTTTTCATTGTCATATTCATACCGTCGTCGCGTCGGTTCTATAACCAAATACAAATCTTTGTATAATAGTACTAATAATAAAAATGAAGCTAAATGCCTTTGCGAGTGTTTGCTAAAATATGATAAACTGCAACAAAAGAATCCAAAACATTTCTGTATTTAAAGAAATAATAAATAGGAGATGTTCTAAGAGACCATTTTGCAGTAAATCCACTACATCTACTTCCACATAAACCATCTTTGTCCTACAGAAACTCAAACAAACTACTTCCTTCCTTTGACCCTTTCGAACCAACTTTCAGCTAGCTAAGTAAATTTAGTTTGAAAAACTAAATTAACAAGGAAAGGTTCCCAACTGGGACACCTTGATTTCAATGAAACTTGGTAATTAGGTAGAGCTGATAGGACTATGTAAGAAGCCGGTTTCTTTTTGTGCGATCAAAGTGTTTGAAGGGGTGAAAAGCGTCCCTGAAAATTGACCTGCCTTTGGTTTCTGCCAATTACTCTGGAATGATTTAATAGAGAGAAATAAATATTCAAACATATGAGCATATAGCGCTTCAAGAGAGCTATCGAAACATGTTTGAATCGGGAGAATAAGAGTTTTCTTTAAAATATTACCCCTCCCTCCGCCACCAATTTGCAGAAACACCGATTTCGATGAAACTTGATAATCCTGTAAGGCTGGTCGAACTATGTAAAAGGTGGGTTCCAGTGTCTGCCAGCAATGTCTTTGAAGGGGTGACAAGTGCCCCCAAGGATGGGATCATCTTTTACTAATTACTCTGCAATTGTTGCAAGAAGAAAATATTCGAACATATGAGCCTATAACGCTCTAAGAGGGCTATTAAAACATGTCTAAATAGGTAACTCCTATTCTTAAAAATATTATCGCCCCCCCTCCACCATTTTGCTTTGGATGAAACTTAGTAATTATGTAGGGCTTGTTAAACTATGTAAGGGGTCGGTTCTTGTTTCTGCCAGTAACATTTTTGAAGAGGTGAAAAGTGCCCCCAAGGATGGGGCCATGTTTTACCAATTACTCTGCAAATGTTGCAAGATATTGAAATATTTATGAATCGATAACCGTTATTCTCAAAAATATGACCCCTACCGGCCCCACCGATTTCGACAAGAACTCGGTAATTATATAGAGCTGGCTATGTAAGGGATCGATTTCTGTTTCTGTATCTGCCAGAAAAAACACCTTCAAAGGCATTGTTTTGAAGGCGTTTTTTCTTGAAACAATTTCAGAATAATTAGTAAAAAATGAAAAGCAGGCCAATTTTCAGGGATGCTTTTCACCCTTCCAAAATCTTTAGCCGCAGAAACAGAAAACGGCGTGTGCAGGCTGGGAATCTTTTATTGTAAGTGGGAGATAATTTAATCAATAACATCTATATATGTCGTATTTTCCTTATGGGAGGTTATTGGGGGCTAATACAACACTGTACTTCTATGTGGTACACATGTTTACCAATAGTGCTAAACTACAAAATAGTAAGATTACTTCTTTTTCATTTATTGAAAATTTAAAAGTTTCGCAACATTTTTGCTTAGAAAATATAGTTCTCAAGTAAATAAAGAAATGAAAAGTTTCAAAAAATAGGAGATTAATTATTTTTTTATGTGGTAATGTGGCAAAGCTATTCATAGAAAGTGGTATATTACATTGCTGGCAAGTTTGCTTTGTTCTTGTTTGCTTCTTTCCTTGAGCACAGTTCGAATGGTATCTTCGAGTTGAAATTGCAATTGGTACATACGGTGTACCAGGAGTGTCGAAAGGATTAAAGCACTACTTGGGACTCAGTGTTTTATGCTAAAGATGACGGTACGGTTGTTAAAACACGCATTAGGATTGCTGTGCGAAAAAGTGATTGCACCGATATCTCTTTAAACTCTTGAAATAATGACATAATTTATAACTTACTCTCCTTTTCTATATCAGAAGGAGCCAATCTCATGAAAAACGTTGCCTCACCTCTTGGAACTATGTAGTCTTGTGAAATCTCAACTCATACGTATATTTTCAATCCAAGTCACACTGTTTTATTGATTTCTGGATGTCATGGTGAGAGAACTTTAGTAGAAACCAAATTTTTCTATGAAACTTTTCCGAAGCATCACGAAGCCCTAGGAAATGGGAACAAAGAATTAAAGAAGTGTGAAGAAGTTATAAGCTTACCGAGAAATTTTACGAAACCATTTAGATAGAAACCATCACTAGAAATGGAGTTGATTTATTGAATGTATCTTAAAAATTGACTACAGCAGTTCTTGTATTGTAGAGATTGACTTTGCCACATTATCATTAATTCTTTAAATAACTTGGTATGCAGTAATGTCGACAATAGTTTAAACTGGTTATAGATTACCCACGCAGTAAATAACAAAACATTCTCTAATGGAAGTAAGAAACAAGATACACATTAACAAAAATAGGAGAGCACCAACAAGGCAATTAGTGATATCTCCCTGATGAGATGTGTCTGGAAATTCCTTAAAAATAAATCCTTGTAAATGTATCAATCATATTCCCGTCAAAGCACGGTAGCCTTCATTAACGCGGACAGTTACGCTCGGAAGTTTAAAATGTGTACAAACATACTCAGGCGCCCGTAACACCGTCTATAAATAACGTAGCCGTATTTTAAATTATCTTAGGGATTACGTTCGCGGTTATTGTCGGTATTAACGCCTTCTAAATAAATTGTTTGGATTAAATATATGCCTTATTCGTTTGAATTAAGTCAATAATTCATTTTAAGTTTCACTTATGGTGAAAGCAGGAAGCAAATACGCATAAAAGCATACCATTTATAAAAATAAATACAGAAATCAAAAACTTGTATTTGGGCTGCGTAAATATACAAACTTGTATCGTAAGATGAATAGTTAGTTGTGACTATGTATATAACTCTTTCGTGCATGAACCTATTTCTTAAAGCTTGAGATTTAGTATCTTGAAATTGTGGTACTTGCAAACTCAGTCTATAATTTTCTGATCATTCTGTGTATAATTCTACACATATTTACTCTCTGTATAAAAAGCTACCAAAAAGATTAGCTACAAAAGTTCTCGTGGGTGAAGTTATACTCGGATGGTTTATCAAAATCTCCACATTTCGAGAGACAATGGAGAACAACGATGACGATCGATAGTGTTTGATCAATAAAAATACCTTATATTTTATATCTTAATTAGGACTTGCGTCTATACTTGCCACATTGCAAATTGGCGCACAATTCTTGATTTAAGAATATTGCTTTAACCGTTCTGTCCGCGTACTATTTGTTTTCTGGCGAGAAGTGCCTACGACGACCTAATTACATTAAGTAATTCAGTGAAGTCGAAAGCTTAGGTCTTCGGATAAAACGAAAAAGGAAAGCCAACACCAAAATCATTTATTATCGCATTGCAGCTTTAGGATTTCATCAAGGTTTCTAATTTTCCAGTGAAGTAGCTGGAAGCGGAATGCCCATAGTTTTCCTATATTTCATTTCACACAGTAGAGAGGAAAAGGATTTTGGTAGATTAGTTGCCAAACATTGTGTTCATGATCGAACGATTTCAGTCTATTTATTTACTCTATTGACGTAACACTCAAATGATGTATTTACACGTATAAAAAGTGTACAAGAACTTGATAGATATAATATATAGAACAAAAAGAGAAGACGAGGGAAAATTTAAAAGTACGTGTATATTCGACAATCAACAAACGAAATCCTAAGGAAGATATTCAGTTCGTTCGGAAGAAGAAAGAAATAAAGTTGTTAAAAGAAAGTAAGAAGGCAAAAGCGATGGGCGGCTGCAATGTGTGCAATAAAGTCATGTAATGAATGAGGAAAGGAGTCAATGGATATTGATGATATATTTACGTAGTCGTCAAAGACAGCTGGGATAAGAATTCAGTGATCGTAATGGTTTAAACTGAAACTGTAGCACATATTTGATATATTCAAAATCGAAAAGAGATGGCAATTGGAAAGATATGGAAAGAAATATTTGATAATATTTTAAGCGTTGAATGTTTTAAGACTTACAATTATTGAAGAGTTATCTACGTATATAACGCATATTCGCATATTTTGTTTACTTATGTATCAAACAAAAATGGAAAGCAATAGTTTAGACCACGAAGTGCTGTACTATAGTTATAGCATGAAATTATAGTACTTTAGAAACTTTGCGAGAGCCAAAATATTAATTTCAAGAAGAATTTAAATGACTCTCTACAAAACAACTTTATTAGGCGCGTTATTGGGTAGCTCGAAAAGTAGCTGTGCAATGGCTTACTAAATAAGCATCAATTTCATATGTCAATAATTATAACGGAAGGAATAATGTTTTATCAATCACGGACTGCAACCGTATGCTTTAGTTTCGTCTTTATTAAAAGTTGTCAGTACTGTATAGTCAGTTGGCGATTCATAAAGCAGACTAGCATTGTAGATGTGTAGGTTATTCATAGAAATATACTTTGCGAGCTGCCCAATAATACACCTTATAAGATCGTCTTGTAGAGAGTCATTTACATCTCTTTTGAATTTATAGCACTTGGGATAGAGTTGGTACATCCTTTGTATACTTATGTCTGTAACAGTATTTTCTTTTTCATTGCTTGATACCAATCAGCCATTGAAGCTTTCTAGTGCTATGAATGGTCTGGCCCAATCATATTTTTGCCAAATACAGTAGCCTTGTATTTTGATATTGTGGAGATCTACTGTCCAATCTGCGTTTCATTTTGATTAGCTGTATATATATTTTTTCGTGACCTTTTTATACTTATCTTATATGATAATTCTCTTAATTATTATTAGGTCAATTAAACAAGACTGTTTTAAACGATAGTAATATTTTCACTAAAGAAAGTGTTCCGAAAAACGTTTGTAAACTTTCTGAAAATATAACTATCATTTAAATCAGTCTTGTTTAATTGAGCTAATTGTGGTAGAAAATTATTATATAAGATGACGTGAAACGTGTTTGACGTGAAACGGTCGATTACGTGTATACAGAAGTGTGCTTGTGCGAAATGAGTCTAACTTTTTCACTTGTTACCTGTCAGTCCCCAGTTTTCGTATCTTTTAAAGAGTTTGGTTGTCATTAGTTATAGGTCTTTTTTTGTCCTAGATCACAACCAATCGTGGTCCTGTAAATTCGTCCAAATTTCGAGGATTTTCGTTGAGGTTTCTAGCATTATAGAGTTTTAAGTTGCTAGCCATGGATTGCATAATATTGTTAGGAAAGGTGCGCCCTGCAGAACGAAATTATTTGTTCTTGTAGCAACTGTAGATATGAAAAGAAATGAATAAAGGTCTGATAATTTGATCACAACAAATCTCCGTTCACACATTGAGTTTCTCTGGCATTTGCGTATGGGTTTCTATCACCTGGTGGGGGTGGTCAGCAGTCCTATATCGACAATGGTATCTATTTACTCTTCCATTTAAACAGAACGTGGCTCTGGCAGGAAAAATTATGTTATTTAAAAAAATTGAGAAATCGTTAATTTGCTCATAAAATTCTGCAAGTCTGTAATAATCATCTTCTGATAATTGAAGTACCAAAGTGGGTTTGTGAGCATACTGTCTTTGATTTTTCAAAATGTTGTGAATTGAATCTTTATCTTAACTTAAATCTAGTTGATGAGTTGAATGGGTACATTCAGCTACCTTTGCGAACACGTCAAGCTTTATATCTTTATGATACGATATTAGATGAGCCGTTTATTTGTTGCTTTAGAGTTTTACTGACAACCGACTGAGTAATTGGTTGTTAATTTGGATAGACTTCGTTAAGTCAAGTAGACACGTCCTGTTGGGTTTTTGTACGATCTCTGTAACTAATCATCATTAAAAGGACCTTGAATAAGTTTAGACTGAAAAAATGCGCTGAAATAGTGACACTTTACATTTGAAATAATTGCTCAGTTGTATTAAGTAACAAGTGTAGGCGTGCATATCGTCGAAAATGTCGTGGTCGTTCTGCGCCTTCCGACAATATAATTCGTTGTTTGGCCTCAAATTTTATTGATCACTGGTCTGTAGCAAACCTTCAAGAATACGTTAGACAGCGTCCAGGTTGTTCCAATGGAGCTGTTGTAGTTGTTAGAGATAGTGTTGCCAAAAAGAAAGCAAATGTTTTGTATCACCGCTGATCTCAGCAATTAAAAACATTAGTGGGATCACTTTAGGAAGGATTGTGAAGCAAGACATGACTGAAATGTTTCCATACAATGTGCAGTTGACTCAAAAATTATTGGAAAGAAACAAGCTGCGAATAGCGTCGTTCGAATGACTGAACCTGAATCGGATTTTTGGAAGCGAATTCTGATGACTGACGAAGCTCATTTCACCCTTTTCGGCGGAGTAAACAAAATTGTCGCTATTGGGGAACCGATAATCCTCACATACTTCACACGATGAGGAAGTGACTGTTTGGGCCGCTATTTGCTCCAAAACCATCATTGGGCCATTTTTCTTTAAAGTTGGAGAGCCGGTTGATAGCAATCGGTATCGGTAGATATTGACGCACTTTGTGTCTCCGGAAACGCGTGAAAAAGGTCTATAAGACTTTTGGTTTTAACAAGACGGTGTGCCAGGGCACACTGTGTGGCAAACAATGAACTTCTTGAAGCAAAAATTTCCGGGACGTCTGGTATCGAAAATCGGTGATATGGACCGTCCTCTAAGATCTCCAGATTTGTCTCCTCCGTACTTCTTCCTGTGGGGCTATTTAAAAAGCAAAGTTTATTCTAACAAGTGGAAGAATCTAGATGAATTAAAAAACAACATTCAAGCCGAAATAGCCGCGATATCACCTGAGACGTTGCCCAATGGTACGCAAAATACCAGAAAAAGAGCCCAAGTTTATATTAGCAATAAAGGCAACTACTTAATCGACATTGTGTTCCAAGAATAGCTCACATAAATTGTGAAGGACCAAACTGAATAAAAACTCGCGATATACGAAATCTATTGCTTTTTCTTAAAGTTATTAAGCATTTGTATATCGAAGTTCCAGGTACTTGATTTTGACAAATCTGAGATAACTCAAATCTTTATTTTTTTAAATTGAAAATAAACCTCCGTAACGTACCTGGGCATGCTTTTTACCTATATATAATTTTTTCTCAATTAAAGGTTCTTAATAACGATTCTCTCTTTACTACAGCTCGGAAATGTCATTTGCATTGATATCGGCTCGGATAATATTTTATGAACATTTTTGTTCAAATTAAATGTGTAGCTATTGTTATTAAACATTCTAGTACGTAAAATGATATTTTTTAAAACTAATTATACATAAATTACCATTAGTTTAGTTTATTATTTTAGATTTCAAGAATGCATCTATCAAACTTGATTTTCTTTTTATATATTTAACAATTTCTATTCAAAATGTGATGGCATTAAAATCGTAAAATATGAGACATCCGAATTCTGTTACTGCCCTTCCTTTTTACAGGTTTTCCTATTTCCATGTCTAATGTAGCCTATATACATATTTTAATAAATATATACTCGTATGTATTAGAATAGCTCCATAATTTCATCCTTCAACAGTTACACGACGGTGCCAATTAGGGTTTCCGCTACAACCCATCTGAATTTTTGTCTTTTGTCGAATCAATGATGTATTCTATTCTAAGTCATCAAATTCGTTGGAATTATTCCGAAATATAAATTTTTGGAATTTCTCAATAATTGACCCCTGATCAGAAGCAAGATCTTCGTAATATACCAAGAACCACTACCAGTTCTGATTTTATTCTTTGCAGCAACAAACAAAAAATTTCTACCACTTATTATATTACGGCGGGACATTTGTAATTAGCAATGCTGAATTCAAATAGTCTTGAAGAATATCATTATTAAACCTATTTTTGTCATTTTACCTTCATTATGACAGATAGTACATAGCACCTGACTTATTCTGAATAAAGCGCAGAAAAGTTTATTACGAGCCGTTAGTTTCATTAGAAGGTCGGCAGGGCTGTGAGGTCCGGCGAATTAGCGAAGGCTGCCGCTTTCTCCTATTTTATTCACACATTGAATTATGGGATTTTCTGCTCGGTTTAAATGAAAATTCTGTTATTTATGCGTCTTGTTAATTTCAGAATGGGAAAAATTTCAGGCAGATGTTGAATTAATATCGCATAAGGGAATTCGAGTAAGAAGCTTTGGAAATACTGATTTGCCTTACAAAATGTAATGTTTCAGCTTTCTTCTACTTTTGGAAAAATGATATACGAGAAGTGTTTGTATTTCGGATTTGCTAGTTTTAGCAACGCAAAACTTTCTTTATTTGTGGAAGTGTGTAAAATTGTGCTGGAACGAGGAAAATAAAGATTTTATTTAGGGAAACAGAAGACGCCATAGTTTCTTAGATTTAATAGTTGCAGTCCAGTATTCTCTTTCCGTTCTCCTTAAAACTGAAGTCACTCGTAACTCAAACATGTCATTTATTCATTATTTGTCTTATTTTCTGTAGTTGATTTAGATACTTGAAGTTCCCAAAATTTTCATATTATTGATTTTTCGTAATGATTTTACATAATGCAAAGAAGACTAAACGAATTCCGCTGGCGGAAAGTATCTGCTCATAATGTGCCGACTTAATAAATAAATTAATTCGAGTCAAAATATAGGTTAAAGTATATGAAATTACGTTCTTTGTATTTTGCATCCTAAAGAAGAACTTCCCCACAAGTTTTAATCCAAACTTTCTGGGGTACTACTTATCTACTTACACCGTTCTTACATTTTTAAAATTTCATTATGAAAAGTTATAATTTCGTAACTCCGATAAAAATTTCTTAAGAATCATACTGCAAGAAAATATCCATTTTCAACAAAAAAGAAAGCCGAACTTTCATACTTTTTCTTTCCCAATTCGGACTGTGTCACCGTAATACCTTTATCTCATAAAAGAATCTCAACACCGGGCTTCTCCGTTCTATTTCTGCGCGAATAATTCCCGAGGCGCGTTCATAAAGCTGGTATCTCGCGCTGCGAATTAAGGAACGCGCGCGTCCCGATGCCCAGATACGCTCGCTTTAATATCAGAGAGCCGTAAAAGTTTTATTTTAGCGAAATTCTGATTTTTATGCTGCACTTAAAATAATTTATATGCCGTTGCTAATTAAACGCTACGGCGTTTGTCTTTTTACCGTCGAGACTGTTTCTCTCGGTTTTAATGATAGAAACGCGCACGCGTTTTTCCAGGAATAATTACCAAGGGTTACGGTCCATCTAGAATACAACTTTCATGTGCTGTGATCTTTAATGATGTCTTACACGAATTAGAAGTTATAAAGGTAGACGAGAGGCGTCAGTTAAATGAGGATTTAATTATTTAAGAAGCATGTCTTTACGTAGTTTCTAACTTGGTGTGCAATTTCTAAGGATTTACTATGATGGAAGTGTGTTTTATTGTTAACATTATCTTGCAATTGGTTTTTAATGTATGTAATTATTTTGGAGCACATTACTGAACGAACTCATTAAATAATCGAAGCTTGGTTACAAATGTCATCAGTTTGGTAATGATATTATTGATAGTAATGTCATTTATTTTTATCACTTATTTGTGTCGTTTGAAAGTGGTTTCTGGTCATATTTTAAAATGGCTTAATTGAAGGTAGTATAATGGCCGGTATCTACATCACGAAGTCGTTAAGCAGTAAGTTAATACATTCATATTTTTGGTCTGAGTACACTATTTGTTTTTCTTAAGGGTGAGGTGCCTGGCCATTGCACTGCAGCTTAGTTGGTTATAGTGCTGCTTTAGCTAGTGTGCGCCACTAGGCCAGTGACTTCGATAAAACTGACCACTTTGCTAATAGCAATCTTTTTCTCCCTTTCCCCGCCCCATCGCCGTTTCCATTCCGTCTTGGCTTGCACCGAATAGCCTCGAAAAGTTTTCCTTTTGGAGTACCCACTGGCTGTTTTGGTTCTGAAGAATTTTGGCAAGGTTGCCATACGCAGAGCGCGAGATGTGTATGGAAGGTTATATACACACTGGTCACACCTCTAGGTTTCCCCGGCCTCTCCGGTGCAGGCCCAGAGTTCATCGAAAATTCGCATCCCTTTTCACCATGTCAAGGTGTCAATTCTAGGGAAGGACACTACAATATGGTTCCTATCTGTAACCATTTATGGTATCACATATATTAGGCTGGATTAAATGTTAAAAGTTGTCGGTGTACTGCCATAGCCACAGGCCTTTTTTGTTTTTTCCCGATTGCCCGTATGTGGTATAGAAATGCTTCTGTCGAGTGATTGTGTGCGGAAAGTAGTCGGACTAAATTTTCACTGCTCAGACGGAGCGACTGAGGATCACCTTTAGACGCAGATCGCGTGGTGGGGTATCTTAGCTAAGCAGCGCATCGGTCGCTAGCAGCCTCTGAATCTTTCCAGAGTGTAGGTTGATTTTTAAGTGAACCCCAGTCAAGGTGCGTCGTCATATTCCACAATGAACTGTTTACACGAGTGAAACCCATAAAAGTGCTTACGGAGAAAGTTAAGGACGATCAATGCTCAGGACGCCCTTCAACGACAAAAAATGACGAGAACTAGGTGAAAGTAAAAAACCTGACCGCAGATTGATTATGCGGATGATATTTGAAGCCAAAAACTACTGTGCACGAAATGGTGACCGAAAACTTGGGAATGTGCCAAATTTGTTGACCGGTGAATAGAAAGATAGGCATGTGAATATGTATGGCAACTCCTTGATTGTGTTTATGATGTCCCAAATTTTCTAGACAATGTTATCACCGGAGACGAATCATGGAGTTCTGAGTATGACCCGGAGACAGAGCTCCAGAGCTCCAAATAGCATACCTTCGCCTTACCACGACCCAAAAAGGCTCGAATGGGGAAGTCAAAAATGAAATCCATGTTGATTTTCCTTTTTGATTGTCAAGGAGTGGTCTACAAAGAGTTTCTGGACGCTACCCAGCCACCCTACAGCCCAAATGTCGTTCCCCTAGACTTCCCTCTCTTTCCCCGAGTAAAACGGGTTATGAAAGGACGGCACCACGGCTCGGCCCAGGCTATTCAAGAGGCCGTGGCGAGGGAGTTAAAGACCTTCCGTAACTAGCAGAGTCGCTGGCAACGTGTTGATGCAGACGGGTCCTACTTTGAACACTATTAGGTCGATGTACCGATATTGTCAATTAACTTTTTAAAAGAATTCCGACTACTTTCCGGACTGACACTGTATACATAATCAACTATACAATAGTATAAGCCTTCTATTGAAACTACGTCTATCTTATTTACTTTACATAAGTTACCACTTTCGTTTAAAGAATCTCACCCATCTTGGAGGCGATGATGGAAACCGTCCCCATTTGCGCAGCTTTCTTATGCGAAGCATTATTATCCACTAATTGATATATTATTCTATTATCCAACTACTTTTCCAAAATCCTAGATGTACGTGATTGAATTAATTAGAAAATGTGCTATACTTCTTTGCTTTCACAGTTTCAATTTTATATTTAAATCTGTTCTTTTTTCTATGTACCTGTGAAGTCGTAATCAGGGTAATCTGAATGTTTTCACTCATTCGTATTTCATTGGATATTTTAAAAATACAAATGCTTCTTAGTCTTGCTTATGAAGACAGTCGAGCTCCGAAATCAGCAAATATAAGATGGATTGTCTTACAGCTTTTTGAAAAGATAACATTAACGATGGTTTAGAACTCGAATAAATTAGCTTTTATCTTTACGATACTGGTTCTTTAAAAGATTGCCATTACGCATACTTAGCATTGATTGCGGATGGTGAAACGTGCCTATTCATCGTTAACTAATGTTGAGCTTTAAACGACCAACTAGAGGTAAGTAGCTTCCCCTTCCTAAAATTCAATAGTTGGAATTTTTCCAGTACAACCTACGTCCTATGAGTAGAGTTTGTTAATGAATACTATTGTGCTTCCGCAAGGTAGTGTCTCCCTATAATTCGTTCGTTTGGTTCACGATTTCCTTTTAATTTGAGTAAATACTAAATAGTGCATTGACTTATGTCAATTGCTCGTTTGTTGTATTTTATAAGTATTTGAACGTGAATATTAAGAGGTTATAAATGCTAGGGGATGGCAGAAAGCGTGCTATTATCAGGAAGTTAATGGAATCATTTGATGAAATACTGAATAATTTATTATCTCCACGTAATTGTATTCTATTAAATACGTGTCTATTTAATGTTATAAAATTCTTGGTAGTTATATTGATGACTGCTGGATGTAAAAGTCAGAACCGACTATACGCTATTATCTATTCGAACTAAAGTGAATTAAGTCTTACAATTAGATAGTTCACAATATTCTTTTACTTTAGTAGTGATTTCTATAAGAGCTGCACGTATTAACTTCTTGTCCGGGTTCTACACATAATTATGACAATTTTCAATGTTGGAAAATTCGAGAGCTTTCAGTGACTTTAACAAATTAGCTCGTACCTTTACCAAACTGATTATCTGTAAATTCCAAGTACGCATTTCTACCACTAACAATATGTTACTATTATGGGTGGACAACGAGTGGAGAGCGGAAGCGAGATTGTGAATTAATTTTTATGGGTGATGCTTTCTTTATTTTATGTCCTCTACCGAGGATGACTGCTTAGTGATTGAGTTACAGTTTCCAAATAATCGGTGTTGTAAGGCAAGGCTAATTTATTTAAGTTCTAACCACAAGATATTCCTAACTTTGTAATTTCTAGTGACGATTTCAGTGTTACCATTTATAACAACCCAATATCGAACTGTTGAAGTATATGCGTAGGCAGACATGTCATACATAGTTTTTCTTCAGATACCCATTTAAGCTAAGGATATTGCACTACATTATGACCAGATACGGACTGACTGTTCTGAAAGACAAAACCAAATTTTCCCTCTATTAGTCTATATACATACATTGTGTAAGTCATTGTAATTTTGAAGAGAAATCATAAGTACGACGTCTTTCCAGGTCTGATCACTCAATAATGTCATTGCTACGATCATCTGATTCTTTAGAAATAGTCTGCGCTGTTTCTTGACTAGTAGTCATTTCAGAAGTATATCTTCTAATATAGCAGTTTGCTTGATTTAATTTTTGATGTACCTGTTGTTTATCGTTCGGGATATCTTTAGTAAGGCTTGAACTGTGCAAACTGATCACAAACGTTTATGAGCTGACAGTTCTAGACGATTCTGTGTAATCATATTAGTAGAATCATAAATCATGTTATATCAAACGTTGGAAATGACTTTCTTTCACTTAATTTATAAATTATTGCAGGAACACCTAGCGCCTTTTTACTTCTTCAGTTTGATTTGCAAGGGAAAACATAAGTTAAATTCACAATTCTAAATTCATTTGCAATGATTAATAAAGGTGATTGCAAGGACTGTGGTGTAATTTACTGACACAAATATCACATCGGTAAACTCCTCACCATACAATTGTTTATAATATATAATATAATAGGAAGCCTTTTTATTAAAACAAGCTTATAGACATTGAAAGAGATAACAGTTAATAGGCACCAACTAGGTAATAGAATTGGATAAGGTTTTGCACTGGTATCATTCATTAACTAACATTTTTCTCCTTATTTTTTGTACATTGTACATTGTACATTATCATGAAGCGAGTGTTTTCTTTATTGTTGGTTGTCCAATTTTGTTACTTTTTATATTGTATACATATATCAGAGGCGGTTGGTATATAAGAGTAGAAGAGCATCTGAACCAGTTAGCACGCTGGGCAATAACTGTATGTAATATCGGATATTTTCACGCCACTTACACTATCAATGTGGGCAAACTCGCCACGACTCCATGCACGTGCAAATTTTACCACTTCCCACAGACAATTTCGATATATTATAATCAGACCTCGGTTAGACAGGCAAGTGCTCGCAATTCATAGACGTTCGTATTGGTATTTTCCTGAACGTTATTTCCAAGTGTGTTGCAGATGATTCCGGTGTCCATTGTGAACAGTAACGCTACTGATAAATTCAAGAAAAAGATTTGCATTACTATCGAAAACCACAAAGTCGACAAAAACGGTCCTACAGTTCTTTATATTGTATTCATACTACGGATTTTATGGGATATGCATTAGTTTACCGATATTCAATTTTAAATTTGAACAGTTGCGTGCGAAAAATTAATCGTGCGTATATCAAAATGTTGGTAAGAGATAGTTTTGTGATGGTATTTAATAGTAAAAAGTCAATGTTGTTCCAATACAATGCAACGTTATGTGATAGTGCTACCTAACTATTTTCCCTTATACGTATCAAAGGGGACGAAATTAAAATGTCAGCATGGCATATGTAATAACAAACCCGAAACAAAATAAGTGATAGAACCAGTTTTATAAACTACCACAGCTGCACATTTCTATTAAAAGGATAAGGGCATGAAAACTACAATGAAAAAAATATCAATTCTGATTATGTTAATGAGATAAGCATTAGAATAACAATCCCAGCATAACATACATACATATCTGGAATAACTTACCGTGAACTTGAACTTAATGTGAATAAAGAAATTTTCAATACCTACCCATCTACGTCCTAACGATTATTTATGGTGTCTGTATTATTTGTGTATTCTATAATTCTCCCAATAGTACGTTTTGTTTCAAAGCACAACGAAATTATGTATTTGAATATACGAAGACAGCGTTGAGTTTATTAGTGTACTGTCATCGCGATGCGATAATATATTCTGACTAGGTCCGTAAAGTGTTATGTAAGATTTGAATTATATGCTTCATTATGTTGTAGTTTATTAAGAAGGATTGGAGCCAGAAATCAGATAACAGGATGACTAATGAATATAGACACCACAGATCAGGCACATATTATGTATGGAAGAATATGAATGAATGTTGGAACTTTTAATGCGTATCGTGGTTACTTTAATAAGCAATCTCTACATACAAGCTGATATTGAAATATGAAGTTTCAATGTAAATTTTGCTCAAACTGCATTCAAGAATTTTGCGTGGCACTAGTAAAAGTTTGTGCTTATGCAAACAAGGCATGGTAAAAATAAAAATACATTATTATATGTTCTCTACCTATGCAAGGATAGTTTTTCCTTGTCCTCTAACTACTAGCCCGAAAAGTGCCTTAAGTACATAAGTATTCGCATGAAACTTTTTAATCCTCCATACTGTTCTAATGGGTATAGGCAACTTAGTTCCACTAATTAATGTTTTTATTTGTTTATGACATTTTGGTTAAGAGAATAATGTCAAACAATATTTTATTTAACATCTAGATACACACAGGAAAACTACACAAGACTAACAGCAAGAATATAGGTGTAATAAATAAATATCTCAATCTAATACGTTGAAAAAATCGTTAGAAATAACCGTTGAATATTCAGAACAAACGTTCCCTTTCCCTTTGATACAAACTACCTTTATGTTTTTGTCCTTTTGTGTTTTGTCTAAGACACAAACAATATCGTCTTCTATGACCTCCATTGGTAGATGGCAAAACCTCTGGTTGTCTTTTGCAGGAAGTCGTCTTTGAGTTTTCGCCTTATTTTGTCGGGAAATATATATATATATATATGCGTCATTTTTTAAGCTAAGTTCTTACCTAGTTTCTTAAAGTACTCTCCTCTCTTACGTGGTTTATCTAGGTTATTGCTTCTATAAATAATATAAGCATTGATTGAACAAGCGTTCACTAAATGAAAAGACAACATTAATGGCCATCCTCGTGTCGACCAGCCTTTTAGTCGTATTGTAGGTTCTGGTTTTTGTGGTTCCCCAGAAAGAGGATTTACAGATCCATCGTTCTTTATAGTCGGTAGTAATACCACTGCCTTTGATTTATTGGTTACATACGACAGTAACGTAAAGTTTTAGTGTATCCAAAGAGAGAACTAATTCTTAACTTTTTGTCAGATATAGAAACAGAAATGTGTCACAATAGACACTGCTACTTTTAATATGGCTGCTATTTGAGAAGAATTATAATTTGAAGAAAAATTAGAACTTATGGCAGTACTTTTAATGCGTAAATACGCCATAGTACGGGAATTCACATCAAACGAAAAAAAAGAAAAAACAATCCGCACCCTAATTGTGCAACGCAGTTGCTGCCTCTTGTATAAAAGCTTATCAACTTGCCAGCTTTGTCCTATACAGTGATATTAGCAATTTTTCTTATTATATCACCGACTAAAGCATGTAACAGGATCACGCCGTCTATTCAAGATTAAAGTTTTATTTACTGTTCGTAGGTGGCTCGCGTCTCACAAGATGATCTTTCTTTCATCTTCAGCGGGCGCGTACAAAATAAATCACGTCGTAAATTCTTTTTTATTCGTTTCAATTTCGGACAGCGTTTATTCAATTTACGCGTTTCGGGTGAAGATTACGCGCCGCCAGCGCAGGTGACTTTGATGTATCGCCTCCTGTCGTGTCTGAAACGGTTTTATCTTTCATTTTCTTGGCTGCATTCTCGCCTTTTTACTCCTTTATAGTTTCGCATTTGTATTGCTACAGAATCCCTTCAGATACTTTAGCAGCAAGGATAAATAATTTTAAATAATAAATAATAATAATGAAATCTGAAATCTGTACAAATACTTTGACCTATAACTTATTATTATCCCCCAAAAACACCACGAAAGTATGTATTGGGATAGAGCAATAAATAAAAACTAATAATTATAAAAGAAAGTTTTCCAACAGTATGTTTCGTTTTTGATGTTACAAAGACGAAGAAAATAGTCAACACCAGTTTTGGGGTGAATGTGCCAAGCTATTGAGTTTCCACTCTTGAAAATTCGTTATAGGTATAGCTTAGAAGTAACTAGGAATTGGTAACATAGACTTATACATAGAACATAGATTTATAGTTAATTGCTCGGTCATAAACCTGCAGAGGCAAATCATGCAGTCATAATGCTAATCCTATACTTTATGCTCACTTCTTTCTTATTTCTCGGTGATCATCAGCTGTATCAACACTTACATGTTGTGATTTTGTGACTTGCAGATAATGATTTGATGAGATCCATAATTAACCTTCCTATACTCACGTCAAAATGAAAGACCTATACTATACTATATAAGTCGGTCTCACAGACCGTATGCATGAGTATAGGAAGGTTAAAGAAGACACTTTTAAGCGCTTCTGGTTTGTATAGTGCAATCTTGATTCAGACTTCCATCTTTTCAAAATTTGAAAATCCCTAGTTTCCTTGTGAAATCAAGGCTTAAGACTAGATGCGTTCAGAACTGCCTGGAAGGAACTTTCTGGACCACCTGTAACAGTACTGTTCGATCCAAAAATAACTCTATGATTTTTACTTTTATCTTTTTGTCCAGTTTCAACCTTATTCTGTTCGATATAGTTTTTGTTGGTTTAAAGTTCTCGTGAGTTCCTATTTCTGTCGCCCAATGCGACAATTGTTGTAGTGGAGTTTGAATCGGTGGGATTATGTAATATATCCAACAAATTGTTGCTTCGTGCTTCCTTACTTTCAACCAGACAAAATAGCTGGAATAACGAAAAGAGAGTTGAAGGCTTTGGAAGGTATCATGAAGACAGAAACATGGCGTTCGAGAAGCAGGTGGCTGTGAGATAGTCTCGGAAAGATCTGTTGATACGCAGAAACAAATGGCTAGAGCTCTGTGTTAGGGTCGTGGGTAATGAAGGATGGTGTATTTCTATGATAGAAGATGTTAGTAACGCTGGACAATGGTAAAATACAATATCGGACGTCACTGGAACATACAGGAAAATTTTGCTCCGCCACGAGAAGGGCGACTGCGTCCGAAATCCGACAAGAAATGTATTTATTCTTTTCTTACTCAGCGGGTCCTAGCTTCGGAGGAGGTCCAGTCTACAATGAAATAAAATAAATGCGTAAATTTGGAATAAATAGGCGTTTATAGATATGGAAAGAAGGTTAAACAAGAAATACGTTAAGAAAGAGCGACAATCTTAAATAAGATAGCGATCCCTATGGCGCCAAAAGTTACTTCAGAACAAGAAAGCAAGAAAGAAAGAAATCTATTTCTATTACATATTACAAAGTGTACTGAGCGTAAGAAAGTTTATATTTTTATGTGCTCTTTGACAACAGCATATAATTTACTTTGAATTTTCTTATAATCATCACAGTTTTAGATCCAGTGGTAATGTATTAAAAAGAATCTACCCACTAGACTGTTCACTGTTTGTGTTGTTTTACATTTTTTTACATAAAAGTTATTACATATATTGGCTTGTGTAGGATGATTATGTACATTTGGAATATATTGGAGGTTATGAGCCACATAATCCGGCATCATCTCAAGTTTATTTTTTACAATGAAATCGAGAGTTCTAAATACTTGTATTTAACATTTACAAACTCTAATACATTATTTGATACATTTGAGTTTTAGGCTCATGCATCTATTTTGTATAATTTGAAACTTTTGTATCTGGTTTTCGTGGAGGTTATATATTATACCACAGTCGTACAAAATTCTATATGAGGTTCAATTAAACCTTTGTAGATTTTTATTCTCTTTTCCATGTTTAAAAAGTCATTATTCCTATTCAATAAGTATAAGTTCTTTTGACATTTTATTACATATATAGTTGGCATGTTCAATTAAGCTTAGTTTATCATCTATAATAACACCTAGGTACTTTATTTGTTTTACTATTTCTGAATTGAAGTTGTCAATTTTTATATCTATATCTAAATGTTCTAGTTTACTTAACACATGCTTATTGCCTAATAGATTACCCCTTAGATTTACTTAAGAGTATACACAGATTATTATCTTATAACTATTTCTAAATGTTATCTAAATCTATATTCATTAGCCTATTCATTTCTTAAGTGTTATTACCGGAAATATATAGTATTGTGTCATCAGCAAGTAGTTCAATATTACAATATTTAGTATGTTTAACAATATCATTAATATACAATACAAACAATAACGGCCCAAGCACCGTTCCCTGCGGAACGCCATGTTCAGTTTGAATTTGTGCTGATATACAATTATTATACTTAACTTTTTGTGTTCTTTTTGATAAGTAACTGTAATACTTCTTTAGATTATACAAATAATAGCAAACAAAGAACGAGAAGCTTACAATAAAAATCTAAACTACAAAAACCTTTTGTACTAAAACACTTTTAAATGCAGATTCGGATTCTACGCAGAAAACTACGTAGTAATTAATATATAACATGTCAGATGCAAAATGTCTTGACTGGTGTTGTTCAAAATTAGTATTCTGTAAATTTTTGTTTCCGAGTTTGGGGAACTAAGAAAATAGTAAGTCATAATTATAATATTTTATCGTACACTATCAATTTCTTTAAAAGTATGTTTGAGATACATAGTTTCTCTTTAAAACGTGTTTGCGATACAAGTAATAAAATTAAAATTCATCTTGATATCACCGCTTATTCACTGCTCCTAAATAAACACAAATACCTCAACTTTAGTCATTAAAAGGCTAGAACATAAATCATGCTTGGCTCACATAAAAACGAATTATTAAGTGTCCATAAATATATCATTTTCGAGCTACTGGGTGGCGTACGTCGAGGGGAAAAGCAACATTTAAGTGTCACCATACGGTTGAACGATGTTCGAGATAGAAAAACTCCTAGATAATGTTCCTGTAAGAAACAGACTGCAGTAATTATATAGGACACCTTTGGAGTACTGTGCTCGAGAGTATTATTTGAATTAGATATTAAATAAACTGCCGTAATAAATTGATAACGCAGGCTGTATAGAAATTCTGCCGTCTTCTCCCGCACAGTTTTACACAAAGATCTTATGACGAAAATTTTAAGAAAAAGAATAAGTATTCCTTGAAGCCTACAAATACCATAATCAGTAGTCTTCTCTGGAAAATGCATGCTATTAAGAAGTTCATCATTTCAATTCACGTTTCGGATGGTAAGAGTGAAATATTTTATATTTTCTCAATTTCGTTAGTATGTATTACCTACAGCATATTCTAAATCCAGATAAAATAAATATATATACATTCGTTTGGTGTGTTCAATAGTTGTATTATTAAAAATAACTGGAAACATTCATTCATGATTTCTTAAACCTTCAATAAAAAGAAAAACCAAAACTTGAGAATGGTGATTGGCATACATTTAAAACCAGTTGAACGGCGGCAATCTAACATTTGATCTTTTAATGGTGCCCTGATCTTAATTAACCGCCATCATCTAAATGTAAGCACAGTCTGTTAGGTATTACCTCAAGTATAAATTACGCAGTTGAGCTAGTCAAGTGTGCATTAACGTTTATGAGTACATAGTTAGAAGGGATATCTTTTTTCTTCTTCACGGCTTGTTTCCGTCTCTATTTATTCACTCCCTTTCGCGATGTAACGAGCTGTAAGTATAAAGAGTTGGAAATAAATTACAAATTTGATTCAGATGATTATCTTGTTACGCGGAAATTATGCAGAATATGGTATGCATTTAGCGTGTCGAAGAGAGCGTATACTCGATAATCTTTGGATGCAAATCCAGTTTAAAGTATAAACCTACGATTTTTACTAAATATGATTTATTTGGTGTAGTTTGCATGGAGATATAGTATCTAGGAAAGTCTCCTTCTTTATCAGGTTACTTAATTCTGATTGTGTTTAGTTGGTGTTGTATTTATGAAATTTTGAATTATGTTTTGGGTAGTATAACCGTATATTTCGAATACAACTGGCATTAAACCCTGTCTTATGACCTAATTTCCTTGCGCATCCTACGATTATCGCGAACTTCATAAATGGCCTTTCACATGAATATAAAATATATATGTATATCTAGCAACAAGATGCTGATGGTTTCATTGGGATCTGTTCATCAAGTTGCCTTTAGAATTATGAAATATTAGCAGAAATAAAGATAAAGCGCTAAATATGCCCGGCGTATTATGATCTGGTGTTAACGGCAATATTTGAGTGTCTCATGCATTTTACTTCTGATTAAAGTATATACTGTGCTCTAGGAGAGCCGTTGTCGTGAGATTGGCACCAGTTACATCATCTCTACATACCTTAAGGATATTGGGTACTTTTTTCAAGATGGGTTAAACTTAAATTTTTTTATTGGTTCCAAAACTAGCTTGAAACTTATATATCTGATCTGTAGAAGTAGTGTGTGTAACGATAAAATACTAGTTTTTACAATGTTAAGAGCTTCTACAGCTTTAATTTTTTGCAATCATAAGTAAAAAGCCAGTAAGTTTATGGGGTCGAAATTTTGCATACCATGTATTCGTTACGATAGTTACGACTTGTCATCGAGCTTTTTGTAAATTCCTTGTTTGTTGTTGAGTTTAGCCTCAAATAAGGAATAGAGAAGTGACCATGGACTTACCATCATTTTTTGACTTGACGAAAGTAACGATAACAAAGGAATTTACAAAAAAGTTCGATGATAAGTCGTACCTATCGTAACGAATACACGGTATGCAAAATTTCGACCCCGTAAACTTACTGGTTCTTCACTTATGATTGCAAAAAAACTAAAGCTGTAGTAGTTCGTAACATTGTAAAAACTAGTATTCTACCGTTACACACACTACTTTTAAAGATCAGATATACAACTTTCTAAATAGTTTTGGAACCAATTAAAAAATTTAAGTATAACCGATCTTGAAAAATTGTACCCTTACACCCTTAAGGATATTAAAAACCGGTATGTTCGCTGGGGATATATGGTTTCCGCACTTATTAGAAGATTCCTGTTTCTGCGCTCCTAAGAAAACTATTCAGCAACAACAGATTTGGGATCCGCAAAAGATGTTGATAACCTCTAACCCTAAAGCTATATCGTCAAATATACTTTTTCCTATTAGTCTTCTATTTTGTTGATGAAGTATATTTTATTCCGTTCCTGTACATCAGGGTCTATCACAAAGTGTAGTTTCCGTAGCGGCAAAAATATGACATTGTAGGATCAAATAAACAAAACAGCAATTTTACAACTATCTACTACTACAGAATTCAATGTCGGCTGTACTTTCGTGGTAGGTTGAGAGCGAAAGTGAAAACAAACAAGTGTCTGAAGTGTACCAGCTATCAGCTACCGGTTAAGTAGTTGGCTTTTGTATTTTAATTCTTTTCCGAATGATTAATAGCTCTGTTTCCTAAACATTTGCATATGCACTCGAATTCGAAACAATAGAGTTAATAATGCGAGACAAATGAATAAGGAACTAGTGGGTAGCGATAAAAGATCGACCGTTTCATATAACACGTTCTGATATTTTAGTTTGTGCATTATTCCGCCATGATTTGTCGTAGATAAAGGGTCAACGACATTGATTTTTGTCAACTTTGCAAATCTGCAGCATGTTTCCACAATCCGAATCTTGTTTGCTTCTTGCACGGGGAGAAATCAATGCGTACGTTGTCGTTTTGAATGGTGAGCCTTGTGCTTCGGCCCTAAAATGTAACGGATGTTTGTGCAAACGGCACGGCACGGTGTTATTACAAAAGCAAATATCCATTCAAACCGTTGACGTTCTATACCACGGAAGATCAATAATTATGCATACTAAATGACAATCGTCGTAGAGTAGGTAACTAGTTTTTGTCATTGTGACCTGGTTTTTGTTAGTTAGATACATACTTGCTTTTCCACACTAGCTAAAGTATGCATGATGCCCTAGTTGTAATATGTGGTTACGGGGAAATTTCTTGCGAGTTTATATGTTAGGTTAAAAGCTACTTATGTACTACGTATGCAGGTGAAACCTGTGTATGTAAAGTATCAATAGTACTCTAGAATCTAATGAGGGACGGCTGGAAAAGTATGATACATAGTTAACGATAACGACAATGATAGGTACACAAATCTTTCCTACAAACATTCCTTTACTATGTTAATGTTTTAAAAATAGAAAGGTTACAGAATCATAATTGAAGAAATAAATGTCCTATACCACTTCTAAGGCAAAGAAAACAGCCTGTATTTCAATTTATCAGATTATATTTCATAACGGTATTTTAAACCACTTTCGTAAAAACTTCGTCAGTGAATTATAATACTGCATAAACAATTTGAAATGTTTTCTTTTATGTAGACCTAAAAGTGATAGAGATAACCCAAAAGACAAGGATTTCAAAAAGTGACGAAATATTTATATAACACTTAATTTAATAACAATAACAACTGTGCGACTTTTTTTTTCATTTCGTGAATGAATTTAGAAATCAGCAGAGCCTTTGGTAGCTTAATTCTCACTGTTCTGTCACAAAATCTCGATACAAACCGAGATCAAGTTTTTCTTCTCTAAGTCAACTCTTCTCCATTTTAATATTGTGCCCTGTGTCATTCGTGTGCTTCACAACACTCGATGAATCTATTGTACAGCAAAGATAAAGTGCCACAAATTCTTTCAATCGAGTAGCTATTGCAGCTACATATGTATATGTTTCCATGAATAGAAATTGAAGAAATTCCGGTTTATTGGGTACGACACTGTTTGCAGATACTTGCCTCGTTGCCAGCGAAATACGTGTCACCAGATTTAATTAAATAATTTTCTGATAAGCGGTTTACCGATGTACCAGTAATACTACACCACAGTTCTTGCAATCACGGCTAACTGGTGTCTCTTTGTAACTAGCTAAGTAACTAGCTTCGTGAGTTTTCCTGTCCGATAATTTAATTTCCACCCTTTTATCAGAGGCAGTGATTTTACACACAAAAAGTATTTTGGATGAATAATTCCATTAATATGAACGGCGGAAAAAATTACACTATTTAGAGATGTGTAAAACTTTAAGACTTTCTGCCAAAGCTTTCTTGTTCCTTGGTGTTTATGGCAATTTCAACATCTTTTCTCCTATCACTAATGACTTTATCATTTGGTAAACCACTAGCAAAATGGATATAAATCCTTTTTTTGCTGTCCGATCATCTATACTAAGTTCCAGAAATAACACTTTCTATCTGATGACGAGACGTTGCTTCACGAAAGTACGCCCTCTGTTGAGTGTCTTTGGTTTGCTTTTATTTCCAGATCACCACAATTATTAGTTCATAAAGTGAGTCGGTTTTTGATATCATTCTCCGCAATATGATGTAAGGTAAAGTGCCAAACTACCGTCCGCCTAAGCAAAACATTCAATTCTGAAAATTTGATTAATTAAAAACTGATTAAAGCAACTCAATTCCATGCCTAGCATTGCTCCCGCTATGACTCTACTAAATACATCTCCCTTGAGGAAAAAGGTAAATAATCAGAAAAGCTCATATTTTCGATTGTTTAAAAGGTTTCCTAATTCTGTCCCCTCGTTTCAGTTATTTTCTACTCATTTGTATTGCTGGGGAATAATAATAAATTTATTGAAATGGCATGTTTATATATCTTTCTATATAATTCAAATACATTTAATCATCCAAACAAAAATGACAAACAAATATTTTGGTTTTTCTTTGGAGATGAACACATCTTATGACACCATTTGAAGCATTTCAAACACCATTTTCTCGTCGCTTGTCTTGGGAAAAAGGCTTTCCACAAATAAGACATGATGCATCTTCATCGATTGAACTCTCCTCGTCATCAGTGACCCCTGTGGAACTGCCACTTCATCCTCAGAGTCGCTTGAGTTTGAGTCGTATTTGTTTGTTATTTTTCTGGGCAGCTTTGATGATCCAAGCTGATCTTTATCTTCAATTATGAGACATCTTTTGGTTTTGAAAACCTTAAAGAGACGGATTTAGGATTCGGAGAAGAGAAAAAATGGTGGTCGTTTCTGACCAGACCACTACAGCTATAGGGCTCTGATAACTTTAACACAATATTTAAATGATGATCTATTATTAACAACCACTAAATAATACAACATTTACCTTTATTCGTCAATATGACTACTTAAAGTTGATTTCACACTGTAGTAAGTTTTCACAAAAACCATATTTGAAATGTTAAAGCGTAAATGAACAGAACTAAGTAACTGCGTTTAATGTGAAAAATCAACTGAATACTTCTGAATAGTTTTCTATGCTCTGGCTAGATACAGAACTCTTCAAAGAAGTTAAGATTTTGATATTTGTTTGGTTTTGCTAATGGTAGCTATGCGTTTTATAGAATAACTACGTATACGTTTTAATACAAATTCCAAAAATTCTTGACAGATAACAGACTAATATATGAAGATTTAAATGTTCGCAAAATGTCTTTCCTGGATGTAATGTGTATCTTTTTGATTCTACGATTACAAACTTGAATTTAAAAAATATTGATGGCAATGTTTACATACATGGATGTAAACAAACACTTATGTTATGTGAAAGGGAACTGTTCAAAATATATGAAACAAAAACCGTGAAATGTTTTACAGAAATATTATACATATATATATATATATATATTAATATATATACATATACACACAGTTGATTTAAAAAACCACAAAGGCACAATACCCACAATATGAAGAACAATAATTGTACTTATTGTTAAAAATACAGATGCTTTATTAAAAATTAGAACTGAAAAATTCTTCCTGGCTATAGAAAGCATTCTTTTTTTTTAGCATAATTCGTGTAACCTATCTCGAAAAATTTTTATTGAACGTTTGCCAGTTGCTAAATTATTTCTTTTGCGTGTCTCATGATTGTGTATCGCAGTATATGACATAGTATTTGCTATTGCTATGGATATATTGAAGGCTTACCAGAAAGTAGACAGATGAGAGGGTAGTATTTTGCATGACTTAAATATTTCTCTGAAGCTGGCTCTATATTAGTTCTCATCGTCTCTTTATGTTGTAGGAAGATTGTCTTACCATCACTTGAATGTGCTTAAACAAGATCATAGATGGCCCTGAAATGGAGGAAGGCAAAATATGCCATCCTTGCTAGCCGATGATGGCTGATGCAAAGTTTTTCTTAGCTGCTCGACATGTAGTCTCCATTTTAATTGACTGTATATTTGGAAACCAAGAATTTTACATTTTCTTTATTTGCTGTCGGTTTAGTCATTGGTAGCAGGTTGACTTGTTTCGTTGGTGTTGAGCTTCAGGCAATTTCTTCCAAACCGTTCTTCTGCTTCTCTGATTGCTGTTTCCGTTTTGCAATTAAGTCTTTTCGACAGAGTGCTGTAATTAATATTGCTGTGTAGTCAGCATATTGATTTGTTTTGGCAGCCGTGGTATTTGATGGTAGCCATAGCAACTTTGCTTCTTAGGATCGATCGACTTGGTCCATACACACTGCACACTTTTCATCAACAGAGTCAAGTCCACTCTCTTCAGCTAGAGGAGATGAAGTTTTATTGAATATATTGACCTAATGGAGCAGATTGGCTACGGGACACAATAAGACATTGAGCTTCTATGTAGTAAACCAAAAATCGCATCATTAAAAGAAGAAAAAGGTGGTAGTTGTATATAAACATACACATACCAATACATCGACTACTTTACCTTAACTCTTTAGTATACCCCTTCTACACCAATGTTCACATTAGCAGAATTTAGTAATCTGTAGAATTAAGCTCGAACTAATTAATTCTCTTTTTACACCAACAACTTCATTTACGTACTAAGCAGTATTACGTGAATAAGTTTTACTACGTAAATTGACAGCTTCTACTTAAATGTGCTCCCGTAAGATATTCTTTAAGGGATCCGAGATAATTGTTTTACCTTTTAATCCTCTTTGTGATAATAACGGTTAAGAACTTTAAGTTATACGAGATGCGACTTATGTGCTTACCTAAACCTTGTGTTGCCTTAAAAAGCACAAGAGTACAGTATCGTTTTTCATCGAAGAGCGAGCATTTCGTGACATTAATAATGCTGCGACAGTCGCTTAGTTGTATGTTTCGTGAAATGTTGAATTATTAATAAAAGCGTACAGGGGAAGACAAAAGAGGACGACGAGCCCCTCCTTGGAGAACTATTAATTAATTTCTCTTCCCACGTAACAGCATTACGTACAATTCTAGCTCGGTGTGGTAGAATTAATAGTAGTAGTAGTAATTAGGAATTAATTAGCGTTTCGATAATTAGTGTTTAATAACTTTCCTTCGTTGTCGATGTTGGCGACAGCCTGCTGGTCGAGGTATTGTTGAATTAGAATTTCCCGTACTTCTTTTGACGTTTCCGATAATTTTCTATCTCGATTACTGCGGAATTCCTGACTGCAATTTAATATTGGGTAGGAAAGTTTGTGCGGTTTCTGTTTGTTACTATTTTGGAGCACAATTAGCTTATTAATTTGTGAAATACGTATGGACAAGGAAGTGCTTTAGAGCGTATGTGTTTGCGGGGCACTAGAATAAAAATGCAGGATATGGCGTGTAATACGAAATATTAATTTGAAATGCAGAAGGTTGTATTACAGTATGTTTGAGGAATGTTCAGAGTGTATTTGGTCTCTGTACTTTAATCGTAAATGAAAGACACTTTCAGTGAAACAAAATGGAGTAAATATTTTGCTCGATATGCTCTTTTAACAGTTTCAGATATTTTAGGAATTCAGTTACTCGAAGTGACAATTTCAAAGTTAAATTTTCTGCTGGTAACAGTAATGAAGATGTACAGCAAGATATTCCGTTTTCTACTTTTTAAAACTTCCTTCATATCGCAATGATTAACGTCATCGCCACTGGCAACGTCGTTTCTAATTCTCTTCAAAGCTGAGAGCTTTCGTAAAGATATTAATAATGTATATAATTTTTCACGTGTTCTCCTGTTTGACTGGATGCAGAGTTATGTGTTAATGTTATCTATAACTCAAAGATTGGATAGGGTTCACAATCTGTAGGTATCCAGATATTAATGCATACGTATCTAAATATTGATTCTATAATGTGTTACAATAGTTCATTAATTTTCGTCGAAACGTAGACATTAGCATATTGTTAGAAATAAACATGAAAATGGACTTTCACCCGTAAGAAATAGCATAATTGGTATCGATTTTCATGTCGTTTGATCAGAACTGGTGATAACTAGTTTCATAATATAACACCTTATGTACATTATCTAGCATATTAGTTCGGACACTTAAGTCAATTCACAAAATTGTAGAATGTTGACATTAAACTAAATTACAAAGTGAACATATAATATTAAATTTATTCAATGTTCTTTTCATCGAAAAAATCTCCATTTGTACGAAGGATAGCACTAACAATTCTAGGTATCCGTTCCAACAATTTTTCAAGCACTAAATTTGGCATAGCGGCCCACTGGTCCTGTATAATGTTCCTTAAATGTATGTTTGGATTCGTTGTCATGCGTGAATATAAAATTATTATCAATTAAATTCAACCCTGAAGGTATTAGATTTTCTTGTAATATTTTAAATAATTTTCTTTTCTGATAATGCCTTCAATTCGCCGCAAGTCTCCTGTCCCAGCGTATGAAAGTACCTAATCCCAAACAAGCACAGAACTCCTTCCTTGCTTTACACTTGGCACGATACAATTTCGCAGTATTCTTTCACCCTTGGATCTTCTTACGAAAACACGCCTCGTTTGTCCAAAGACTTCAAACATGGAATCATTAGCCCATAAAACTCGTTGGAAGTCTTCGACTGTCCAGTTTCTATGTGTTTCAGCTCACTGCAATTGTTTTTGTCTGTTTCCCCGGTGTAGTAGAGGTTTCCGCACAACAACAGAACTATGAAGATTTGCAGCTTTTAATCCCCGCTTTACTGTGGTCACAATAATTGGTCTTTCACGGTTGTGATTCATTTCTGCAGCAATTTCGGGTGCTGTTAGTCTTCCAGCTCGTTTGCTCAAGAATGTTATGCATTCATAGTCTGCTCTTGTTGTTATTCGCGAACGAAATGGACGTGCTCTGGTTTGCGAACTGCCCGCTCGCTGATATTTCCTAACGATATCACTTATTATTGACTTGTTCACATGCGTCTTTTCTGCAATCTGGCTCAATGAATATTTTCCCCTCGAAATTTTAGACACTTTTACTAGAACTATTTGCTTCAATATACACTTACTATCGATGCATGCACAAGCACGTTTGTCGAGCAACTAAAATATTGATTATAATTATTAGAACACTATTAGGACAGAGTAATGTAGACTTCTTAAGCTTATTTATTAGTCATACTCATATTTTGCCTAAAAAATAAACATAATAAAGGGATAGTAAATTGGTTCCACAAGTGCCAATAAAATTTAAATTATTATTATTATGTGATGATGTTATTACCCAAAAACTCACAAGCTATTTGTTCCATGCAAACTAGAAACTTCATAAATAGTTTAATATCTTAAAATAATCTACATTTTAAAGTAATTGTACAATCATTAAGATTACGAAATTTTATTTAGGTATTTAGGTAGGTTCTTGAGGTAGGATATATAGGTACTTGGAAGCCATTTTATTTGTGGGTCCAAGTAACTTTTTTTCAAATTTGCAAGAAGTCGATGCTGCGCTTGGTATTTATTTGCTATTAACCGTTGGATATCTTTTCCGTAAAGTTCAACGTATGTTTGTGGGTGTAGCTGGTTTATGCTGTGTATTCGCGTGACTAGAATTGTTCTCTCTTCTACGTACTTCTTGTAAAGAGAAAATAAGAAAAAGATAGTTTATTCAGGGATTGGTTCAGTGGACTTAAATTATACACTAATGATTAGCCATGTAAAATCTTGAATTATGTTTTAATATTATGGCGAATATTTAAAACTTCTTAGTAAATAATTGCAATTTCTGATAAATAAAGATTACTCTAACACTAGATTCTTACAAGGCGATTTAGAAAATCTAATCATAAGTTTTGACGATTGTGGTAATTTGTTGTTTCCAATCTTCGAGTGTCGATTAACTTCAGCAAAGCAAACATGCGGTTTTGTTGTATCGTCTGCATTATTTACGTGCCTATAAATAAAAACAAACCTGCCGTAATGACGTACCGCCTAGCACTTTTTAGGATACTAATTCAACGACAAACGTATGTAATTTGCGCTCCGTTTTATCCGCCTTCGGGGACGTATAATTTTCCCATATACTGAGTGGAATTCTTTCTTACCGATACCGCAGTAATAATTTAGTTAATTATCCAGTTTGCTACTTCGACTCAAAAAAAAACTCGTAATTTGAAATGAAAGATGTGGCATTTTATTGTTCTGCTATGAAGAGTAGCGAACGCGAATCTTAATTAATTTTCAATTAAACGGAAACCATGTTCAAAGCTAATTAGGTACTGACTTCTCCATTGTACATATTATTTCAGTAAAACTAAATATTTTCTAATGAATTTATATTCAACTTCAAGTGGACAATAGTTTTTTTCGGCTTCCATTATGTTACAACTAATAAAAGAAGAAGAATGTTTATTACACTAATCGATTCTGATGCTGCTTATGCATTTATTTATTTTGCTTTAAATATGATGCTAAACAACGACTGAATTGTTTTGAGGCCAAAGTGTGCGTGTTAGCTCGAAGATGCAGGTATCCGTGGAAACTTGTGAACGACAATAGCCACAAGAAAGAGTTTAAAATTAAAAACGAATGTTTGGTTAAGACATTTTAGAGTTTATTTTTGAATTAAGGGAGTTGGTGCTATTACAGATTCTAAGCTAGAGATCCTCGGCATGATAAGCAAATGGTTTAGATAGAACATGTTTAATAGCGGTTAATTAGGAAAATCAACAGGAACAACTGTTGTATTCGACGCTACTATACCATCCGTTTTATTATGTGATTCCTCACGAGGAATATTCTTGTATTTGTATTGTATTACGTAGTTCTAGCCTATTTATTCGATGATGTCTTGTACAGTTAATGTTCATCCTAAAATACTAACGCAATTCAATCGTGATTTAATGTATCTATACAATATACGCGGTTTTTTAAAACAATACAATATTTCACGGAAAGCACAATTATTACGGTTAGATTGCTCCCTATTAGATCTAAAGCGATAAAATGAATCAAATTTAGTTTTTCTCCAACCGTTGCTGTAACGATGCGATTCAAAGGCCTTTAGTTCTTTTCAGATTTATAATCGTGCTGGCTGGCAGTAGTACCGTAAAACAAAAAAACTGAGGTTCTCTTTTATTTTCGTCCTTTCGTTGGTGTACTTCTGTCACGCCACAATCGAATTCCGACACAAGCATGTCAAATTGCTGTAATTTGTCCGGACCGTGTACTATGAAATTAATGGGCTTTTTATTCCTATTCGATTTTTAAACGCAGGTAATAGCGTATGTGGAAAAAACGCATGGGAAGATGTAGCCGTTGGCTTTTCATTGAATGTTTAAGTTTTATCGTAGAATATACGAGTAAAACTATGAATCAATATGGATTTCTTCTCGCTTGTATTGCACAAACTAATCCGTTACAATAACCTAGTTGAATCGAAATCGGGTTTCTTTGTAGAACTCTTTAAGCATTTCTCATCCTAGGATAATAGTATTTGTTGTTATAACAAATGTTATCATAAAGATGAATAAATATATTACCATCGGGACTAAAATTTATCGATTAATTACGGTTATAAATTTACTTTATGGAAATATCTAATCCGGAAAGACTGCAAGGTAATCGAAATCTTAGATTGTTCAAAGAATTGCGGAGAATTACATTTTAATTATTAACTAAAAGATACATAGTGCTAAAAGTAGCGCTTCTAGAATTGCTTTATTCATCGCATTTGCTTTATCAATGGAGAATGCTAGTGGGTATCTGTCTTTGGAGTAAATACCATTACAATCAGCTACAACATTTATGAATGTTCACATGTCCATAAACACAGAAACCGAAATCACTTTCAACAAGAATAAGTAGAAATCTACCTTCTTCTTAGCTGATATATTCCAAAATTTTTCTAAAATACTTGAGTTTCTCCTCCATATTAGTGATCTCGAGCATTGCATTCATTCCTGTATTGAGTGTTAGTAGGCGTGGTCTAAGAATGCTAAGTGTGGTTTACAATTCCCAATATTTCAACTATATCTGTACACAACACGCATAAACAATCTGCAAATATTTAGGAATCGTTTTTGGGCCATTTTTGGGCTGCGTTTTGTTATGGAGTTGTTCAAAGTCCACGGAAGTTACACATAATTTTCCCAAGTAAACAGTTCCTGGAATAATAATAAATAAATGAAATATAGTTCTAAGTAACTCTTCAAAGTTTATTCAAAACTTTGAATGTACTTAATTGGCCGATTGGAAGAGGTTGGCTAAAGTTCGCGAAGTCTCACTACTCAAGAGTACGGTTCGGAAATATAGGAATAAATAAATTAGATAAATAAATAAAATATAGTTTGTATAGCGGTTGAAACCGTTTTAATATACTCGAAACGAGTGGCAATGTAGACAACGAAATGAGAATACCAATCAGTGACACATGAGGAAAATGCAAACGAAGTTTTTAACATTGACATCTTTCCAAGCTTTTGTTTCTTTTTCTTACTCCGATGTTCTTTTGCACATTTGGACGTTGAATCAAAGAGTTTATTAAAAAGTTCTGGATACACTCTATTTTCTCCTACTATTTGTGCTATTGGATTCTAATCTGTAGAATGTCACAGCACAATAAAGTTCTCTGCAAGTTGGGTGATGTTCTGCTTACAGGCTTCAGCAGTTTCCGACACGCAAGTGAAACATTTAGAACTTCTAGTGTTCATGTTTCTCTGAAGCACGTTGAATATAGATACCCTTACGTGCAATTGATGAGTAACATAAATTTCAAGTTCAAACATGTTTGGCGTAATAATTATAAATTGTATGTATATATATATATATATATATTTCGTGACCTTTATACTTATCTTATATGATAGATCTCTACCACTAATAGGTCAATAAAACAAGGCTGGTTTGAACGATAGTTATATTTTCGGAACGTTTACAAACGTTTTCGGAACACCTTCGTCAGTGTCGAAGGTGTTCCGAAAACGTTTGTAAACGTTCTGAAAATATAACTATCGTTCAAACCAGCCTTGTTTTATTGACCTGTTAGTGGTAGAGATCTATCATATAAGATAATTATAAATTGTGACAACATTTGAACAATTGAGAAGGTGATTTTTGCGCATATCATTAATCTCCAAGCATGGGAATTCCATAATGTTCAGTGGAGTCTCCCAGTTTAATTATGTGTGGCTGTATAATTTCTTAATCCATTTAGTGCCATTTCTTTCCTTCTAAAAGTATGTAATGTATGAAGCTGCATCTAACTTTTGCTTGCTTCTATAATATTTATGCAGTCTTTACAATTTTGGTACTGTACTTGGATATTTATCTCACAGGCAGTGGTCCACTGGAATGGTGTTCTATAAGAGATTACTGAGAACTATTATACAATAAGAATACGTGCTGAATGGTTGAAAGTTGCAAATAATGATAATTTGTTAATGTCCACACGCCCACAGAATAGAATGATTGTCAAGCTTTAATTATTAACTTACACAATTTCATTACCAACTCTCTTGTATTAAGAAACATTCATGTCCGTTTATTTATTTGGTATGGTCGCGAAATCTTTTTTTTTGAGTAGAAGTTATTTCGATAGTTTGTCTTGGATACCAATCAAGTTACTTTTGCAACTACAGCAAGTCTTTGCTCAAAGTCGCCCTGTTTAAGGTTGTTAAGTTATAAAGTTGCAGTGGTTTCGGTTTAACGTCGCCTAAGCTACAACACTTCTAAAAACTAGCTTTCGTTACTTTGTACGGCAAGTTTAGTTATGTATAAAGAAGAGCAAACGTGAAGACATCACGTGAAGAAAATGTAGAAATAGTGTAAATTGATGGATTAAATAACTTATACGCAAAAATGGTGTAATTTTTTAAATATCTTCTTGTTTTCCTTCAAGTGCTGTCCCTTCTTAGAAGGTTGGCTATCACCATGGCTACTTTTAGCTTTAAAGCTGCTGCTCCAAATAATTCCACAAAACTACGTCAGCTTTTATCCACCAACTGCGTCTTCTTTTTGGATTTTTTATTATATTATTTACTATATTATTATTATAGTTTCATACCATATAACAGGTCTCTCTCTTTCATCAATCTTTTAAGTACCTCCTCATTTGTTATTATGTCTATCCACCTTATTCTTAAGACCCTTCTATATGTCTACATTTCAAATGCTTTTATCCAGTTACTAATATCTTTCTTTAACCCCCAGGCTCTCATTCTATAGAGCAAAGACGTGACATCTCCGCATTCTTATTTTAAGTTATAGACTAACGTCTTTCCTACAAAATATCCTTTTCATTTTGTTAAATACGGTTCTGGCTTTCTCGATTATTTCTTCAGAGTGAAGATTAAGCAGCTTTGGCAATAACACACATCCCTTGTATCTCAATTTCTTCGGATAATTCATTGTTTATTTTCACCTTGACTATTTGATTGAAATACAAGTGAATTATGATTCCAATATCATTTATATCTATATTTTTACTTTTTAGTAGTCGTATAAGATGGTTATGATGCATTTGATCAAATGCTTTGTTGTAAATGGTCAAGCAAACATACAATGGTTAGTTACTGTCCATAAATCTCTGAGTTGATATATATTAACACCAAATAAAGGCTCTTGTGTTCCTATTGTTCTTCTGAAGCCGAATTGTGATTCTCTAATATGTTGATCTAGTTTCCTGGAAATCTTTTGTTGTATGATCTCCAGAAAGATCTTAAGCGGGTGACTCATTAAACTAATTGTTCTATGCTCATTGTAATAACTGTTGATGTGATACATCCTTTAAGAATGATTCTTCTGTTATAATTTCTGTTGTATAGGTCTATTAAATACCTCGTGAATTTTGAGAATCTAATCCTCACGTTACGTTAGGACTTACTATTCTATTCATAGTTGTGGGTACATACATCTAGGTGTGACGCTTGAGATGAATAAGATATCACAGCAAAGAATGTCAAAGAAGGGTAGCACTTGGAACAACATCATGTCATTTTTAATCCAAAAGGTTCGCAATCCGGAAAAGGCATAATCTGCACCAAGTGATCAATGTTAAGTAGTAACATAAAAGGAAGGACGGATACAACAAATAACGTTTGTGTTAGCTATAGACTCTTGAAATACGTAGCAAAACAAGTTCATAGTTTTGAAAAGAATAGAATAATTATTTTAACCAACAAATGTAGTAGAAAGACAAGGAATATGCCGATTTTGATTGAATTTAAAATTGGTGATGTATACTTTACCAATTGTGAAAAAGGATACATTGTTACATATTCTGTTGCACCCAATATAAGGATTTAGTTTCAATCCCATTTACTATTATCATTTATTAGCCTCTATATCATTTTCGAAATGTTAAATATCTATTAACGCCCTTCTTCGCTTTATGCAACACTTTCGTAACAAACAGATCTAGTCTACATACTTCAGTCGGAACCTATTTTAGTTCTTCTTTCTCTAATATGTTTTTCGATCTGATTCGATCAAATCAGTTGTGAACAAATTGAATGCAACTTACTTCAATGACATGAAATTCTAGTGATTATACTGTATATAGAATCATCCCTTTTTAGTATAATCTTTCTTACATTTTTCTGCACTCGTATTTATAAACGACGGTTTAAAGCCCACCGATGTTAATAGACCAAAACCAATTTATCATTCACATTACGAGTGACAGTGATTTGTTTGAGTTAACGCCGTTTCGTTTTGCTTCTCGACTAGTTCTACTTCTTTTTCTTTTCCTTTTGTTGGTTTTACCGTTGGCTCATGTTCATGCAAACATATGCGTCGGTCCGTGTTCGAGCGTCCAGACGCCAGCAGACGTCGTACCGAATTATCAAGTTACGTGCGACAGGAGCATCGTCATCAGACATCTGTTCTGTCGCTGTAACGGCGCTGCGGTGGAGGTGTAGCGACGCATAAAGTAGTCAAATACTTGACAAGCAGTGTCAACAAGTCGTTCTGGTTCCCGTTTTCCGACTGCAGGCAAACTTTCGTTGGAACCACGTGCTATATCCTAGTAAGCGTTCCATGCCAGACGAGAGCTTAATGATGTACTACGTATGGAATGGATGGATAGATAGATGAAGTGAGACGCTTCCATAAAAATCTCTTTTTAATTGCAACCACTTGTATCGCAGGTTTTAAGGCTTTTTCGTCGCTTTCTATCCGCGTTATAGGTTGAGTGTGTGCAGTAAGTATAAAGGATGAGGTCCTTGAACGATTTTCGATCTCTTGTCGAAAACAAAGATTTTCTGGTGTTGTTGGATTTCTGTTTTATAGGAAAAATTGCTTTATGTATAAACTTTTCCTGTGTTAAACTTGTATCAGTACTACTGTACACGTGTTTCCTACCGACAATTCATATTCGTAGAACTTTCTGATGGAATTTTACCTAGTTCAAGGTTAAGATCCGGTGCAAGATCATAATTTAATGTCATGCAGAATGAAAAAACTTACCTGCTTCTGTAGACATGAAAATCCATTTCATAAAGTGTAATGTGATCTGAATAAAAAAGGTACCACCGTGATTTATTTAATGACCGCATCGCCGCGGTAATTATAATAGTCTGCATACTTTACACACATTGAGCTAATGAAGGTAATTAGAATTAGAACGACAAAACACGCTCGTAAACCAACCCACGCATTTAGCATGGACGTACTTACACATTTACTTTTCTGTGCTTGAATACTGCAGTTACGCTTTAGATTCTTTAAAGCAGGGACCAAATATAATTGTTATTTTTTTATTTCAGATAAAAAAGGTTACAAGAAAATTCATTTTATTTAATATAGGGAATTTTTAACCATTATCATTGCAAATATATTATTTTGGTTATCGTAACCAATTAAAGTGAGAATTTTTTTCTTTTAATTATAATTAACAATTATATCAACCAACAAAAAAACAAAAATTTTAACAAACAGAACAACAAATGAGCAATAAATTTAATGCAACAACAACACATGAACAAAATAACACAACAAATCTGTGGCGGTAGTAGCAAAACTAAGCACAGCTGAAGGCGGTGTGTTTTTTATATTTTAAAATCATTACATAAAACCTAATAAAGGTTACATACAGTCAATTGCTATTTGAATAACGAGTTTAATGGATTTAGAAATCCCTATTCAACATTTTAAATGAGAGAAATATTCCCACTAAAATTTTATGAATAATTTCTTTATTATCAATTTCATCCCTGATAACAAAAAAAAGAAATTTTTTTTTGTAATGGTTATTTCTAACCAAAAAATCTTTTGATTGATATAATGGTTATTTGAAACCAAAAAATGATATAATTGTTACTTATAACTTATAACCAAAAGAAATATTTCACACTTTAATTGGTTACGATAACCAATATAATATATATCTTATAAAAATGGTTAATTATAACGATTTTATAAATTCATCAATATAAATGGTTAAAAATGACTTTTTTGTCGTTTATCTTATTGTTACGTCCCTGCTTTAAAGCATACCTCTAGCTACTTTTGCCTTCACTGTAGAATGCAATGAAGATTAAAGGAACATTAGTGTGTGTATGGTATTAATGGCTTAATAATAAATGCTATAACTTGAGCTGAGTTATTTTTGATTCCTAATGAATAATTAAGGGCTGTGTAATTATTGCGTGTTGCGTTACAGCTATACGAAAGATCCTGTTAGAGTATGGAAAATAATATCCTCAGACATTTAATACAATATTTCGTTTGATATAATATATAACCTTAAGGTATACTACTCGCACTAACATGGAAAGTATCCTGAACTTGTTTTGAAGTTTAAATTTTGTAATTGAATGAACGGACAGAATTTGGAATGAGTTGTGTGATGCTGGTTGTAGTAATAATGACTGTGACGTAACATAAATAATTTAAACTTTTACCTTCTCTACCTTTCGTTGTAAGATTCGGAGTCACCAAGCTGTATACATACGTACACCGTATCTAGCCCGCTTAGTGACATTTCTTTATTGTAGCAACATATTTAACAACTTTCTAACATCTATAGCAATATTCTCGTTTACTTTGAGATTTATATTTTCTGGTATCTTAAGCTCGATCCACCCAGTGAACATTTGGCGAATTGCGAGTATTGATTTGCCGAATGCCGGGTAGTGTGGATTACACATCGTTTAAAGCTGATCACAAAAAATTGAATGATCACATTTCCCATATTGCATCGATCTTTGGTTACGAGTCAAAGTAACTTATTATTTGACTTGTGCCTTGAACTGGTTCACATATTCGGAGCAAGTTTGCAAGAATTACATAGAAGTAGCAACGTTTATTTTTTCAACTCTTATATTGTGCAGAACTCTTACAAAGGAAGCACAATTCGCATATGCCAATAATCCGTGAGAATTAAGCTCTGTCAATCAATTCTCCTCACGTATTATTGATTGAACTGATAGACAGAGCTTATTATTGGCATATGCAAATTGTGCTTACTTTGTAGGCTTTTGCAGTTACTTGTTAGCTGTTGATTAACGCATCCAATTTAATTAGGTTGTTATATAGAGAGTCCTCCAGATTTTATTTTATTAAGATTTTGGCTCTCGAAAATAGTTTACTATCCTCCTCTTCTAACATTACGATATGGGAATGTTGTTTATGTATTTACTTCCGTAGTTTTAATGTCTACCATCTTGCCCAACTCCCCACGTCATCCCCTCTTTGACCTCTCCCATTTTGTTTTAATTACCTCGACTCCCAATGCTTGTTCCTCGTTTCTTCAACCATTCTTATCAAATGCTTCATCTATCTCGGTTGTTTTCCTCTATTTTATTTTGTATTAGTGCTACTCCATACCATATCTTCACATTGCACTATTCCTAATTGGGTTTTTGTTGAACTTCTTTGTATGTGCTCTGTGACATTTCATGCGCTTAATTTTCAGATCTATCATAGAATGTTTAATGTTGGTGTCTCAACACATGTGTATATAATTGAGGATACAGTTAACTGTTTTGGCTTTTATGTCGTCTTATTTACGCTTATCGAAACTCTAGTTCGAGATTGGTACAGTGCCTTCTTACACTATTAAACATTTAAATCCACATTCTTTTGTATACCATCTTCACTACCAAATCACCGGCATACGTAGGTTTCACTTTAAAACGATTGCAAGAACTATGTTCTGGTATAGCTAACACTAAAGTGTATACGCCCTGAGTTGGTACCACCTAACTATTAACTAATTTGGATAGAGAATTTGTTGTAATGATGCCAGCATCTTCAAACCGTATCTAATCGAAGAAATGAGTAATTATTTAGCCCCAAATGGAATTCCCTACAACGTCCAGATCCTATCCCAGCACCTCTTAATTTTGGTTTACATTCGTCACGTATTTTGTCTAATAGAGCTATGAATAGTAACGACTTGGTACTTCTCCGTGTGTAATTCATTTTGTGATATGTCTCACAATTGGTTAGTTGCCCTTCATACTATATATTTTTTTATCACATATTGTATATTCTTTAGTGATTTATTACCATTCCGCCTCATCCAGTTTTATCACCTTTACACAAAATTTCCGTTACGTCATTTTTGGTGCTATACAAACAAAGTAGCAATTTATTCTAAACAAAAGTAATGGGTATACAATATTATGGAAAATATACGTTTGTCTTCGTCGACTATAAAAAATTCATAAACATGAATTTGTAATTAGCAAATCGAATCAAATTTAAGAATATATTGTAAACACCTCAATGGACGCTCAATGGTGGTTTCTTTTCGAAAAAACCTCGTGAAGAGTGGCTGCTATATGAAATGTGAGTATCAAAATCAAGATTTTCTTGGCCTCTTTGAGGTTACACGTTTCTCATTGCTCTATGACTATTCCGTGCTTTCTGGTTTTGTTTTCTAATCCACGAAACTCATAAACTCATAAATGTTAGACTCCCTTTTTCCCAAATGTCTGTTAAGATAAGAGTATTGTTCTGTAATGCTCCCCAAAGGACTTAGTCATAAAACTTCTCAATTTGGGGTATAAATAAAGTGACCACCCATTTTTCATTCAAAAAATGGGACGTATTAATAAAAATCGATAAAAACATTGTATGATATGATTGCATACTTTATTGGTTTATTGTGAATAAAATATCAAAGAACACATTATTATTGGTTTATATTAATGTTATTGTAGTATGGTAATATTCCATTAGTAAAATTATCAATAAAGAGATGTAAATTTTATAGAAAGCATTCTTTAAGAAATAGAAAAGCGTTGTAAATATATACCACACACATACACTTAAAACATTTCATAATCTAGAATTCCAAATTGCTATAACGACGTGCAAAAACAAATTAAGGTTGTTTATAAAACGACGGTATGGGATGGTCGACGAAAAGAGTTAGATAAAATTTATATAAAATACCAGGGTTGGAAAGAAGCAGACCACATCAAAAGAAGTTGTTGTTTACAAACGACGAACAGACCAAAGAAAAGGAAATACAATAAAAGGAAAAGACCAAAGAAAAGAAGTGAAGGAAGAATTCAAGAGGGAGGGAGAAGTTAAGAATTGGAAAACGAATTACACTTATACACACTAGTTAATATATTTTGATTGTATTGTTCATTATTTTGTTAATATAATACTAAAATTTTATAAATATTATTTGTAATAAATTTTGCTTTTCTATAAAATTAACTAAAATTCATACTACAATATAATACTTCATTATACATAATTTATGTAACACAAATGAATAAGGAAAGAAACGCAAATATTTGATATCAATATTCTAAACTCATTTATATTTCCCCGAAGAACAATAATTGTTTATTGATAATGCAGATGAAGACTTCGATTACGTATAAAACTCTTGACACAACTGATTTATATTGAGTGAATTATTAATATAGCTTACAAATAAACTTATCAAATATTTCTGTATCCTTTTTGCGTTCAATAAATCTCTTGTCAATCAATAAGTCCATTACTCTTTCAACGTCTTTCCACTCCTATACTTATATCAAACAAGCCCAATCAAAGTTGGGTAAAAATCAGAAACAATGTTGCACACACACTGTTCTTCCACCCCATCATTTTCTTGTAACTGACAAAGAGTCACTAACTTTCTGACACTTCTTCTTCGCTTTAAAATTAAATTTCGTTTCAACTGCTCGATGTCTTTTGCAACATCAGTAGCAAAAATATTCTGTGCTTCGATTTTTAAAATAACCTGATGAAATGTGGCTGCTTGTGCGTGGATAAAATAAAGAAAAAGTTCTTACTTTGAGTTTTCGAAAAGTGATGTTAAAATATTGGAACATTTATTTATACTCAAAAAATAGCGCCTTAGGGGTTGATACATTTTTAAAACCGGTTACAAGGTTAGGTTAATTTAGGTTCCGTTGAAAACGTATGGTCACTTTAGGTATAAAGCAACTCTTCTTCAGTGTAATGGAATAGTAAAGGTGCTAACTTGCGCACATTATGATATGGTTTTTGATATATTGTTTTCCTTCAAATGATTTGATTGGTATAAAAATCCTTTAGTTCATCATTAGGACGTGCACACTTTTTAGCATAAATGGCGGCTTCGTCTTTACCGATGTGAAAGTCGAAAGGTGAAAAGCTTGCTATCTTTATCTTAAACATATTGATAAATCTTTCATACGTATTACTCCACAAACAAAAACAGGAACTGAAAATCCAGAGTTTGAAGGAAAAGTAAGGAAAATGGGCATCGCATAAGCATTGAATTAAAATATATTATTAGCTTTGTAATTACTTCGTCAATTTAGAGTACTATTTATGTGTTAAGTAGAAATTTACTGTAAGAAAATTTAATTACTTCTTAACCGTCAAATGCAATGAACGTATTTAAACTACACTAAGAACTAGAGGAGCAACAAAAAAACCGTACAATACGTGGTAGACGGACGCCTCTATTTATAGTTTTTAATTACTATGTTATTCACTTCATTACGCTCCCTGCGTGTTTTTCCCTTCGTCTTAAGCGTTCAGTTCGACTATATTTGAGATCGTAACGCTATATTAGAGCTGACGCAATAGAGAGCGAGGGCTAGCTTAAACGAGTTCTATATTTGATCTAATCGGAACGGATTATTTCCTTGATTATCTCTGCTTGATTGAGAAGAGGAAAACAGTCACTTATTAGGTTCTACGCGTTCTCATTCAATTTGTGGGAACGTAAATCTACGCCTATAGAACGTTACTGGTACTCAGAAGCGAACAGGACTCGAATGTCAAACAAATACTACTGAAACACGCGGGGTTGCTACTATTTTAAAGGAAAATTATCATCGCCATCGTTATAAGAGCGTGCTTCATGCAGTTTACCATCGCCTTCGTTATATTTATGAACTTGAAAATAGATTATGGCCGCCTTTTCTTCCTCGGTGTATTTGAAGATGTTTAAGGGAATTAGCGCGCTTTCCGCCGTGTTTGACACAGTTCTAAATTGATGTGTTCTGGAATGAAAATAAACCGCAGGTAGAAGGTTAAATTATTATACAACGCAAGAGAGTGGAGCCTGTTTTAAATCGGTAGTTTTGATGTTTTATAGTCAACATATATACTTTTCCTTCTTGTTATAACAATTGCATTTTGCGGATAACAGATATAGGAAAGTGGTATTAGTGGAACAAAATATGGCGATGAAAAAGTTTTTGTGCTTTTAAATGTAAAATTTTAATTTATAGGAACAAGAAATGCAAGGACAGTTAAAATCGGGAATAAGGTTCATTATCTTGGATACTGACAAGAGGACCTACAAGAAAAACTATCTATGTGGAATGAGGTGCTAAGAAAACGCGGCATGAAAATGAATGCAAATAAAACCAAAGTGATAGCAATACAAGAAGTCAAAATGAGTATTAAAATTGACAGCAATGAAATAGAGCAAGTCTCACAATATAAATACTTGGGAGTGCCTATACAAGACTTCGGACAACAACAAGAAGAGATAAACAACAGAATTAGTAACACAAACAAACTATTATATTCACTGAATAAATACATAGCAGGAAAAAAGAAATAAAACAAAGTACAAAGATGAAAGTATACAAGGCGATCTACAGATCAGTATTAACATTTGGAAGTGAAACGTGGATAATGAATGAAAGACATAGAAGCAGAGTAAGAGCGGTAGAAATGAAGTACCTCAGACGAACATGCGGGGTGATCCTGCGGGACAAAGTCAGAAGTGAAAAAATAAGAGAAAAATTGGAAATCGGGAGCATGGACGAGTACATAGAAAAAGACAACTAGGATGGTGGGGCCAAGTTCAAAGATCGATAAAAATGCGCAAGTAAAAGAAGTATACGAAGCTAAATGGCAAGGGAAAAGCGGAAGAGGGGGACTAAAGAAGACGTGGGATGACACTATCAGTACGACCTTGGAAAAAAGAGGCATCAAAACGGAAGAGGCAACTAGATCGGCGCTTACAAAGGACCCTTTGCGGTTTGAGGTCTGGTACTCTGCTAGAATAGTATGTGATTTGTTCGTTTTTGTATCCCTTGAAATTGTGTACGTGCTACATAGTTATTCGCAATACAGATCAGACTATATTGCCCTATCTTCAGATATCAGATCAAAGTAGATAGTAGGTAGTCGGAAATTATACCAAATACAATATCATTTTTTCGATATATTTGGTTCGGCATAATTACAGTAACAAAGCTTTGGTCACAACTTTTCTGAAGAACGATGATCCAGGGGGTAGTAACCAATTCATTGGAAACATGTTCTGTCTGCTCTTCGATCAAATCGTGTGCGTTTCTACACCGTCAAGATTTCGGGATAATTGACGTTTGGTCGTAGCCAGAATTGGTTCAACAGTTGGAAATAGGCTTCTCTCATCCACAATTCAAAGTCATCATGAACGAAGTTGCATTGTAAGGACAGGTGGTTCATTTCCAAACTTTCTATATCAATTTTGTCCAGCAGAATCCTATATAACAACCAGTCTCCCCATCTCACGCCCTATACGAGCAACATCAATAACACTTCATTCCAATTTCTAATAATAGCGCAAACATACCCAAATTTCAACAGTTGAACACTTCAGCTGCTCTATTTGAGGAACAGTGCATTTGAAGTCCGAAGAAACACCTCGAAATAATGACATAGTATGGGAATACGAAACAAGATAAGTTTTTGATTATGTTACAAGATACAAATTGCCCGTCCTTAAGAGGTCTGGACGTAGGGGATCAGCAAAACGCACGTGGAGTTAATAACAAGATGTGTATATTAACAAAAATGACGAGTCTTTAACGGAACTGTTTTCCAACGAACATACCTTTATCTGCTCTGTATTAGGAATCATGTGATGAATGAAGATAGAAACATAGTGTAAAAATATTGAGGAATACGAATTTGCCAATAAGTCAGAGCAGTCAACGTTACCTATAACAAATTTGTAGATGTTTCTCCTTTTACTCAAGGATTGCATACTATGCCTCTTTAAAAGCAATCCATAATATGCCTAATTCAGAATAAAGATTATTAATTTTGTATACATGGCAATTCTGTATGGAGAAATATATACACGTCATCAATATCCTATATTTCAGAGATAGTTTAAGGAGTGGAGAGGAATTCCTTAAAGAACGTGTATTACTTTTTTGAATGATGAAGACTTTGGAAAACGTTTCTGTATGCACTAAATTGTATGTAGACTTTTGATTTTGGTAATACCTAGACTGGGCAAATATACGGCATGATCAGTCACACAATGTAATATTATATTACAAAGGACAGAGGACAGATGATACAGAGGACAAAAGACACATGACTAATCATACCATATATTTGCCCAGTTTAGTAATAAGGAAACTATACAGTCTCGGGATATTCCATATTACTGACAACACACGCAAAGAATAGCAGTTTAAAGACGTCAAGGTTTTGAATTCTATTGGCTGTTCATATGAGAGTCTATTGTTCATTAGAAAACAGTATGACACGGTGTTTCAGATATAGGTGTAGATCATAACAGAGCATTTATTTACACATTCGCATCTGGCTTTTTTGTATTTGATATATTTTATTGAAATTTTCAGGAGTTGTACCCAATGTGTCTTACATACTAGACATGTTTTTGTGGCATATTCATTATAATTATAAGTCCAATAAATCGCTTCATTTATTTTATAGTAACATCGGTCGACTTTAATGCATTTTTGGAAACTTTAGGTATACTTAGTTATTTGTTGATTATGATATTTATTTGTTTCGTGACACAGATGCAGAAAAAGTTATCATCAAAAAATAGCTGGATCGACAATGTTTCCAGGGCACTCTTGAATTAACGCCATATCTAGAATTCCTTCAAATGATTCTAACCGTGGTGGTGTATCAATATTATTCCACACAACCCTCCACCAATTTCTAATTCACTTTGATCCTTTTCTGATTTAGAACTGCTATAACTCGCTTGTTCATAAAATACGTTTGAACCTTACTTTTACTCGAACAATCATTATAATCAGATTCACGTCCGTCTTCTATGCTTTCAAAATCACTCGATAAGTCTGGTAATTCATCATAAATTTTGTTTTCATATTCATCATATTGATTCCTTTTCGTAAACAAAACGCAAATTAAGCTTAAAAATTGACCAATGAGATATAACTGATTGTCTGAAAAACACTCATTTAGAATGTAAATATATGCAGTAACAAATGTAAGATTGATATAATCCGTTATCCAAGAATTTATCAGGAAATCGCACACGTGTTACTAAACGAGACTTGTCACTTTCCGATGTGAATGTGATAATATTGACTTCAAATTAGTACGACTTGACCAAGAGAATATTTGGACAAAAATTTCTTGTCAAACTTTAGTATATAATTATCAGCGCAGGTTAACCCATTGCAAATGAAATACGTTTAAATGTCACTGATATATATATGTATATATCATAAATAGAATAGGTCCCAAATTTGAACCTTGTTGCACACCAAACAATTAATTTATATAAACCCGTTGCCATTGTAAAGAATATATGTAATTGTGTCGATAATTAGAGGGACGAAGCGAGGTAGGTTACCAGTATGTAACCTTCCGGCGTTAATGCCAGACCAAAGTGTGACAATGCAAATACGATAATAATATTTGGAGGAATGTGGTGGAATTATCTCATTAGCTCGCCATTTTAAAAACTTGGATTATTTAACCGGTTATGGTTTGTGTGCAATATTTAGAAGCTAGTATGTCCAATCGCAAGAATTTTACAACATTTCCTAAAGAAATTTGATTTGGTTAATACTTTCCCAGTTCATTCCTTACACCATGTACTGCGTCGCATTATTTAAAACAAAAATATTACAAAAGATTTATAGTCTATACATACTGAATCTCGCCTATACTTCAAATTCAAATTTTAGTTACTGATTCGTTTTCGTCAAACGTCTAACATGAACTTTTACAAAAGAACATTAATTGCTTTATCCACGTAAACCTTCAATCATTCATAAAAGGTCCCCTATATTACAGGAAATAGTAATACGCAAAATTGTCGGCAAGCTAATTATGGACTACCCGTCAAGAGCAGGATTTGCGACACAAAATCGTAATATAACTACGAGAGGTCAATTCACAATGGTTTGAATATGAAATAACTGAACGAGTCGAGGTCCCTATAGAGACGGAAAGTGATCGAAAATCCACGGAAGTGGGACAGAACGATCGATGATCGTACACCAGCGAGGAAAGCAAGGTGGAAATAATCAAGTTTCAAATTAACCACCCGCGCCGCCACGTCACACATGTTTGATATTACCTAGTCTAAAAATGAAGGCCGAAAGGAACTTTACCTCCGGCTTATCGATCGGGGAAATATTAAAGAGGGCTATTAAGTTGACATGTTTCATTGATTGTACAGTATAATTTACTTTCAGGATCTATATATGGAAAATTGTATATTTAGAATCAAAACCAAAAGATTCTTAATTGATCGTGACATGTGAAAAATTGTATCGTACAATAAAAGGGGACTTAATGTAAATATAATTTTCGTAGTAAAGGGCGACATTCCAGTTTTGATCATTCATAATAATAGATATTCGTGTTACCAACAACGTATAACATGCATTAGAAGGCAATGAAGTTGGATAGTAAGAACAGAAACTACTCCATTTGATGATAGCAATTAATTGAGAATGGGACCTTTCATTATATCAAAGGCATGGAGATGTGCTCTGTCAATAAGCCTATCACCTTTCCAATTTCTCTCTGCTTATGCGCGATAGTTGCCTTGTTCTACCGCTAACAAGGTTCGCAATTAATGTTCGAAAGCGTGACCCTGCAATGTACTGCGAGCACTTGGTCAAACAACCTATTTCAAAGGCCGAAAACCAGACAAGCGTTGGAAAGTGTTTTTACTTTCTTAGCGGAGAACGTTATATGTGCTTTCCCACATTTGCAGCTAACAATGACCGCAAAGGTGTTAAACAGGTTTGCGGTCATGTATTGGTTAGGGATAATATCATTAAGTCTTTGATAGTTGTTGATATTAGATATGTTTAGTAGATTGAAAAATATGTTAAACAAATTAATAAATCTTATTGAAAATTATAAGGCTTGTGCAAAATTATATTCGTTCCTTGCGTAGTAATCATTCACATCGATAACGTGAATTGAATTCTTTCTCTCCATACCTCAGAAAACATCCTTCCACATTTTTTCTTTGCGAATTAAATGTCCAATATTTATTCAGTCCTCCAGCCTAGGAATCGGCAATCTTGATGCATCAGCCACCGTTTTAAACACAACAGAGTAAAAAGTGCTCTGTCAGTTACCTGCGACGGCCCAAACGGAAAATCTACTATTGATCAGCGATCAATGATCGGCATCAGGCGTGACGGTTAACGTATTAATATTAGGTATTAGCTACCAATTAGTACTTTAGTTTCAATACTGCCATTAGTCATTATTATTGCGGTTACGATTTCGTTTTGCTATGAATACTTTTGTATAATAGATAACTGATACGCATCCTTTTTTTCACTCATGGTCGTAAGTCATATTTGTTCTCAGTATTTGGGTAATGGGTCTGAGCAGTTACTTGCTACAGATTTTCATAAGCAAAAGTGCAAGATATAGTTATAAATTAGTTACGGAGTTATATAGTTATAAGAAAAGAAGTTTGTGAATTGTAAATCTTGTCGTGGTCATGGCACTAGAAGCAAATATGTATTTAGTGATTTTAGATGGAATTTATTGAGTACCTCGCAACGTACAAGCGACTATTGGATCTATCATGCACCGATTATATATTGTTTGAGGTTGAAAACCAATCTCGGATATCCACAAAACAAAAGATCCTTCCATTCTAGAGAATTGTCGGTCCATTTCTTTGCTAATTGTTTTTTTCGAAAGTGTTTAAACAAGTAGCATATGAGCAATTGACGTCCTTCCTAAAGAGTAATAACATCTTATCAAATCAGCAGTATGGTTGCAGAAAATATCGTTCGACTGAAACAGCATTTGCTGATTTATTACAGCATATACCTATGTACAAAAACTTGGATCAACGTAACCTTATATAGCAGAAATATCTTTCGATAAGGCAAAGGCATTTAAATGCGTACACCTTTTGATTTTGTGTCAAGGGCATAAGGATTGATAATGATTGGATTATGACATATTTATCCGATAGAAAAATTAAAGTCAAACTGGCTGATGGTGCACCCGATCGACATATTATACGACTGGGGGTCCCTTAGGATTCACCTATTATCGAATTAATTATCATTACATTGGACAGACAAAACAATATTTAAAGAAAACGTTGTATAACCATAAGTATTCTTTAAATCATGATTTTGGTGCAATGAACACTGCAACAAAAAATTAAGATTTGGGGCATTACTTTGATTTTGAAAATAGAATTATTTAAAAAAAAAGAAAATAATTATAAAAAAGACTAATATACGAAATGATAAATATACAAAAACATGCTAAAACTGTTAATTTCCGAACCGATATTCAGAATTTCTGTAATGTTTATAGAGTAATTTATTAAAATGACATTTGAGTAATAACACAAGAAGCAAACCTTTGGCTAGATTTTTGATTCGGGTTTTTAATAGTCCTTGAACAGAATTGTTAAGCTTTCGACAAAGATTTTTTGATATAAGGTTTTCTTCTTTTCTTTTTTGGCTGTTTTCATGGTTTGGATAATGGGTTTGCACATTTAATCAGTTATTTATAATATAAAATTTATTTACAGATCCTGTACATTCCAAATAAAAAACAAATGTTTGTTTATACATATACCTATACATATCTAATTATACAGTATGTCCCCGGATTGAGTTTACAATAGGTATGATTGACCAAAAATTTTCGAACTGAAACTTCATATTTTGGGATTCTGTCCTGCTTGGTGTGAAACTTACTTTTAGTTCACTTTCGATATTTTAAAGTCAAGTAGCCCTTTACAGGTGAGCAAACACTATTTTAGTTGTAGGTAAACTACCTTTTCCGTTCACGGTGCGCCAAAGTGTTACTAAGAAAAGTTGATAGATAATTATCATTAATTTGGTGTGTTTGATTTGTGTTTTCTTTTTCTGGTGTGGTGTGTTCAACGAACCCTTGCTAAGGGTTTGAAGAATTTGATGTGTAATACTATGTGTCATCTTGAACGCCGTGTTTGGCTACGTATTATAGACGAAAAAGCAAAATTTTCTTGCGTTTCACAAGTAATTGAGATAGGCTTGCAAAAGCCGCACTTCCGTCTGGAGAAGAAACTAAATTGGTGCGGATAGGCCAGTAAAGAAAGTGATCGAGACAAGAAAATGCAGAAGAGGGAGAAGGAAGAGGCTAAGCAAATACTGAAACAAGCATAGAAGGAATGGGAACAGAGAAAGGAAAAACAAATGATTTAACAACAAGTTCATTTAAGAATTTGGCCTTAATGCTATATGCAGACAACACGCCTGTTTTGGTATCCGCAGAACAACCCGAGGGTCTACAGATGCGCATTAGATATGTATTGAAGCAGATAGAGATTTGGTGCTCAACAACATGTTAATGTTGAACCTAGTACAAACTGCTCCACTGTTTTGTTACAAAACGAGGCTTTTCACTGTTGAAGCAATCACAATTTTGCTGACCACAAATGTTTTGGCGGTCTTCCTAGACAACCATTTGACGTGTCAGAATCATATTGATTATCTGTGTGGTCAACTAACTGAAGAGTACTATATTTTGCGTTTTGTCTCATAAACATTTATTATGCGGTTGTACAGTTCGCAGTGGGTAGTACATATCCATAGCTTAAAAATTAATTATATGGTTGAATTTTTATTTAAATTACCCCGATAGTTGTAGGGATGTATTTAAATTAAATAATGTTTTAACTTTTACAAGTCTTTATTTCTGCAAGTATGCTTTGTTTTCCAACAAGAATACGGTTCATTTTAATAACTGTAAGATTATCATATGCATGAAACGCGGAACCTGTACAGCTGCGAAGTTCCCCATCAGAGACCAACAGCATTCAGTAAGTCCTGATTTTGCTTGTGTAGCTGTATATAACAAACTTTCTAAGGTCTTAAAGGACATAAATAGCGTTTGTTCTTTCAAGCCAAGGCTGAGAAAATTTTAACTGAAAATACTCTTTATAGTTTTCACGTATAATTGTTTTGGGAACTGATTTTGAATATCGATGTATGTACTTGACGCATTCACCAAAACCTAATTGTCTAATTAAATAAAGTTCATTTTTATCATCATTGTTTTTATTATTATTATTTATTTTTTACAAATCGGATGTATGTATACTTTAGACTTTAGTTAAAAGGGTATTGCTAGGATATTGTGGATACTAACATGAATGTATTCGCATTTTAGAAATATTATCGTTAAATTTACAATATTTCCTTTAATACTAAGATAAGCAATTTCGCTTTGCGACAGTGATAAATCCGTGATTTTTCTACGATTGCAATTATATTAAATGTACATCGAAAATATGATGGTTCGGCAAAGCGAAGAGCAGAAGTAAATAACATCACGAGTTGGCAATCTTTTCACACAGCTCCATAAAAAGCAATCTCCATTACTACATTGCTGGAATGGGAGAACATTTATCAATATCATCTTCCCAATAATTACCGACAATAAAACTTAAATTACGGAATGCTCGATCGCTTGTGAAGTTCCAATAAACTTACTCTATACACCATTTACAGAAACGATGGGAAGAAAAAGATGTATATGGACAGCGGGCATTAAGTAATGGTTGAAGATGTTGCCGCTATAATGGTTGTTATTACGTTCAATACAATCTCACGATTTTCGACGCTCTTTTCCTCCATTCTTTCTTTGTAAGGAGAAGTAAAAATGAAACAAAAATTCAAGATAATAGAGATATTTTCCTTGGATGCAATTGGCATTAATTGTATGCAAATCACCAAGGCAAAGAGCAAATTGGTTTCTCGCCGTCGAAGAAGCGTTTAAAGTTAATTGTTTTCGATTGAAAACGTTTCGTAAGTTACTATTATGTTGTCGCTTTTCTGTGCAGATGATTGATAAAATATTACAACAGAAATTTCTTTATTAATGACGATCATTGTATTCATTCGGGATTATGGTGTGTAATTAACGTAGCCAGCGTATGACTTAATTTAGGTCGATATCGTGCACTTATTGCGACTAATTTCCAAACGCTTACAAGAAGGTTACCATATTCGACTTATTAAAATATATGATTTCTACTAGGAAATGACAACTTCTTTTCTCTAGACCTGTCCCTGTTTTCATAGTATACTTTTTGTAAACGGAAAATTCTACCAAAAATTACCCAAAGGCACTAAAACAATAGAATTCGCTCACATGCTTAGAATTCGTGCATAACTATTTATATACAACATATATATACAACAGCATCGCCGACTTCCTACTCTAGTCAATACGCTGTATGCGAGTTGTTCTGTGCTGGTATATGTAGGCTGTCGTAACTTATTACATAATTACCGTTGTGTGCTCAGACTAGTAATTATCCAAACTTCACATATTAACAACTATTTGACGTAAAAAGTAATGACTGATATAATTCATGAGATACATCAATGAATTAGTGACCGCTCGTACGGTTAAGCATTACATAAAAGTACATGTACTAATTGCGCATTTTTGTAGCTATTTGATTCTACAGAAGTAGACAACTTGTTTTGCCGCAAACTCCTGTAGTAGCTACAATCGCGCACTCGGCTAGCCCGCCGTGGGAAAATTGTGCTTAATTAGAAAACTACTTTCACTATCCGCAGACGCTCGTTTCGCGGTCATACTGCTCATCAGTGCGACTGTGTGAAGTAGTGTTCATTTCTATAGAAGCTCTATATAAGCCCGGGTGTTAGATGTTCATACATATGAGAGTTCAATTACGAAATTCGGGCTTATATAGAGCTTCTATAGAAATGAAAACTACTTCACACAGTCGCACTGATGAGCGGTATGACCGCGAAACACGCGTCTGCGAATAGTGAAAGTAGTTTTCTAATTAAGCATAAAAGTACATGTTGGACATATTTGTCACTGTATGTCTTTGAAATAATCTGCGCATTTAAACTTTAATGGCAGATGAGCTACCGTCACTGTCTTCCACCCTCGGTGGATCACATCCCGTGAGTACTGTAACACACAGAAAGTTTAATTATTGTTCTGAACCTATACTATTTTCCACGGTCCTCATAAAACAACATATACTTCCAGTTAAACACAACCTCTTGCATGCAATTTAACGTACATAATCGTTTGGAAAAAGTCAATCGACATCACTACTATAAATTTTGCTCCAGTGGCAGTGGCATTTTTACGTATCCTTTAATGGATCAACAATGAATAAATACGTTTGGACTTGAGAAACTAACGAACGTATAGAAACTATAAATATTGCACTAAAAAGGTGCATCTATGAAGAGTGACAGCCAGTGACAGTAGATATGAGGACTGATAGAATAGTAGTAGTAAATATTGATGTTAAAGCTGTGGAAAAAAGCTATTGCTCTGAGTGCAATTTCACATGGAAGATGGGCAATGACATTACTACCTTACCATCGCTCTCTTAAAGGTCAGACGTCAACGCAATTAGGAATACCTGGTGCTTTATAAAGTTCAAGCTCTCTGGGATGCGTTAGAAGTTGTACAGTCCTCTGTATCTAAGTTGGAACTAATTGTGCTCTTTGCCTGGTTTTCGTCCAGATTCTGTTCAAAGACATGTTTTGTTGTTGTCGTGCTATTCAAGGCAACCTTGGGAAGTCAATCACTTACTAGGCAAATCCCTCGCTAGTCATTCACTAGTACCCCAACGTGTACAGTGAATTGTTTTCAGCATTTTGCTGGTTTTAATCCGCACTGTCTTAGTTAACAACCTGTAATCTATACAGAACAACCTACTTACGATTGTGAAACTTTGACTGTAACTGAGAAGCAACGGAAAATAGTGGAAATCGATACCTGTGAAGAACACATGTAAGATGAACAAAAGATAAAATAGAAATGGAGAAATGAGAAATCGACTTGGAACTACAGAAGCGAATTTCTAGGATGAATAATAGAAGATTATCGAAAATTATATTAAATACAGGGAATAAAGTGGAGCTTCAGGCGGTGAAATTTTATAAAAACTAAAGCTGATAAAAAGATAGGAGACCCCGTTTCATTTTAATAGCATCTTTTTCATGGGACTTAGGTTTCAGTCACTCAACACAAAGATCGATTTGTAATAACATTTTCACTGAAGGCGTATCCATTGGAAGATACATACAATACTTACACCTATTTTCGTTTTCAGAAAAAGTGAACAGGGCGATATTTTTCATATATAACTCCATAATTGGCGGAAGATACTTGGTTCAAGATTCTCTTCCATGAAGAAACTGTAGATGGTTGTGTTAATAAATTTCAATTCTTTGTTTTTTGTCGCTTTAGCGAAATGGTTTCAGGAACAAATTTTGAGCACTTCTTTAATTAAAACTGCAATTCTCGTTTCCTTACTCTTTATTGACTGATTTTCGTAGCTGAAATTTTGAATCGCTATTTAATCAAACATACATTTCTGTTCTTTACATTTTTCGCAATGGATTTATATTCGCTTTTCATATCCCACTTTCTGCAACAGTCGAACAGTAAAAGAAGAGGCATATCGATTATTTTACAACGATTTTCTCATTTCCGAATTTATCCTCGTTCATAGAATCAATTAAGCAAACAGTAATGTTTGGAACCGAACACTTATTTGCATTCTTGGACTACTTCCCTTTATACCCTCTTTCCTATACTTTTCGTTCCCTCGTTCCCTTAGGAACTAAATTCATACTTCATTAGTCAGCTCGACTTTCTCCACTTCGTCGACTTTTTCACCGCATTGACTCGATTTATTCAGAGAACCTTCCCGCAACAGTGGTAAAATGGGGAAGTGGTGCAACTGAAAAGAATTCCTTCCAACTTGTGATGGTCCCGATGCAAATTCCTAATTAAATTCAGGTTTCATTTGCATGCCGTTCGGACGACGCAAACAAATTGAAACAGAATTGAAAATAAAAAGAGCATTGTGGGAACATCGCGTGCGTCTCATATTTCATTCATTTCGCGCCGATCTTGAAAGAATTGGAGAGAAAAGGGTACTTCTCTCGAACCGAATGTTTCGTGTCTTCGCGTCTCCCAAGAAGGATTGAATTTTAATAATTTTGCCAATTCTTCGCGGTTAAAATTCGAACACATAAAATTATACTTCAACTTTTGCAAACAATTCATTAAAGTTTGATTATGGTTATTAATTAGTTTAATTTTCTTTTATGATTGAAATTGAGTTGTAATGTCGATTTGACAAATGTGATGTTAGCATTATATCTAGCAATCAAGATTGAGGCATATCCCATACATTTTAACTAATTTTCTAATGCCGTTATTTTCACAGCAAGTTGTAGCTCCTGTTGATTTACCCTGAAATGTTATCCAACAAACCACTGCTTCACTGCGAGAAAGAAATGAAAATTACTCAGAGCTAGATCTGGAATATAGAGAGGATGATTAAATCCTGATGCCTGAATCCTTGTACAAATGGTTTTGTTGTTGTGGCAACATGTGATCGGGCATTGTTGGGGAATAGACAATGCTTGAAGATAGCGCACCTTTCTTTTTATGTTTTAAATAGCTCATCTCAATCTCCTCATTGTCTCACAATATCCTTATGCAGCGATGGTTGTCTCTGGCTCCACGAATTCTGTAGGCATGAACTTGCTGTATCTGAATGTTTGTTTAAATTCTTTTGGGTTTTTCGGTAATACATGGACATCCACCATTTGGATTGCTCTTTTGTTTTGGATTGTCAAAGCGAATCCACATCATTTTTGGTGATGATTTTCCCTCAACAATTCCATTTCTTACTTGTCACAGTATGACAGAAACATGTAGCCCAATATACTCACTGAACCTTGTCATTCCCGGTCAGCATTTTCGTTTTCAACGAGGACAACGTTTTTGGTAGTGAGCTTACAAGCCACTTGACCTTAAAATGTTAGGAAATTTGTTGGATAATTTGGAATTTGTAAACATACACCTTTCCCGAACCACTTGGCCAAGTCACTGCTTTAGGTCTTTGGTTACCACAAACTATCTGCTCTGAGCACTTGACTCACTTTTCAGTGACATTGCAACCTTATGCTGGCAGAAAATAAAGAACGCTGTGTAATTTGCACTTGGCTGGAGAATCAGTAATAGCGGACGTGTTGATTTGCTGTCAGCCAAATTATAGCTGATGAAGTGGCCGTTAATCGGTGAAGGTAATGGCGGAAGAACTCTCAACGTGCTACATATATAAGCTTCGCCCTTTGCACATCAATTTGCTGTTTGCAAGTGTTATTGGAGGTTGAAAAATGGTCTAAATAATCGTTCGAGCAAATAGATTTTGTGGACGTAATGTGTACAATTATGTTAAAATGGAAAATAGCAAATACTGACCATACCCCGAATTGTATTTTCTGCGTGAGAAACCATGAGTACTGCTCGATTTTGTTTAAATGTCCTTGAGATTTATTTAGATTTTGTTAAAGGTATATTGATCTGTGATTGGAAGAATACCCGGTACAAAGAATATTGGTTTGCCCTGTTGGCAGTTGGTTACCTTTAGTAGTTTTTGGTTAACGTCTCATCAAATCCCTCTGTAAGCTTAGAGCAAAGGTCCTGTTGGAAACCAGGTTTGGTCATGAATTATCGGCATTTCTACAATTTTTTATTCGAAACTTTAGGAGCTGATAACTGGTTTGGCTTCAATATGAATCTTGTTGTTTAACCAGAGCTTGAGGATATCCTTAGATTAATGGTGTTCTTTGCCTTTCCTATTCCCTTTCGTCCTTATAGTAACTACAGTGACAATTATTGCCAGGACACAAGTTTAACCTTGGCACCTGTTCTTTCATTCGGGAAACCGTTGGTTTGCTGTCTAATGCATTACTGTGCAGCTACTCAGATCAATGAAATTGAATACGTGAATTTGGAATGTTCATAGTACTATATATATCCGAAATTTTATTTTAAACTTCATACACCGAAAGGAAAAGACATGAGTTACAGTCCCAGTAGCAATGTAGATATGATAGCGATCAATGAAGTAAGCGACAAGGGTAATATATTTGTGTCAGTAGCACTCCCGTCTAGGTTAGCGCATTCACCATAGTCGGGTAGTAGCCAAATGTAATTTGTTGTCGCTTTAGCATTCTTTGAATTTTTTCGATAAGGCCACCTATTCGAATTATATCCGTTCGTTATTGTGACGGATGTTGTTTTGTTACGAAAACGGCCAAGATGTAATTTTTCGTAACGTGGTTTGAATTCCTAACATATTTATGTTAATTTACACGTTCCTTTTCTTGTAAATGTGTCCTTTGTAAGTTAGCATGGTAACTTGGTTACTCCTGGATGTTGGAATAGACAGTCTCCTTTCTAATAAGTACCTCGGTATTTTTAGCAATGATTAGTATAATAACACTCACTAATAAGTATATACAATTTGAATAATAGAAATAACACTTGAAGGATATTGTATATGTTACGGCCAGTTAAAATTTCGTCGTTATATTTCCAGGGCGATGAAATTAAATTCTAATCGTGCTATTATTTTCGCGTTCATCGCGTATATGTTCGCTCTCTTTTCACAAAGCAGAGGCAAGCAAAAGCAAGTTGATTAATTGGGAAGAACTGATTTAGCTGGCGTGCTAGAGAGCTTAATAATTTTAATGTCATAACGTTTCCTGTAGGTAATTAAAATTCTGCTTGTGTTCCTATTTGTCTCACTCTACAAGATATATTGGGGTGATGTACGGGCCGGCCATTATAATAAATACTGCATGGCAGATGTAGGTATAATGATGTAAGACTTTGGAAGATGGCCAAAAATACAAACGCTAGCATTAATATGAGAGCTAAGTTTTGGAAGTTTTAAGTGATTCAAAATGATTATGAAGTTGTTAAACTTATAGTTTGGATCTGTACTTTTCTATTACTTTATAGCAATTCTATTAGGAATATACATTTGTACATGAAATTCAAAACACTACAATCACGATCTATACCAATACAGTAGAATTTTTTTAATAATGATATTGAAGGGAAAGCAAAATTAAGTTATACTAAGCGGATGTCATAGAAAGTGCACAAGTTAGTCAAATAAAAACAACCGTTTACATATGTACATATTCATAGTATGTTTTGTTTAGTAGGAAATAAAACTATTGCAATTAACAAAACATTTAAGTGTGGAAAAAATTAGTAACTTTTGCCTGCTCTTGCTTGTATTTTGAATTAAAATAACAACCCCGAACAGTATTGTGTAAAGAAAATATTGCGCTTTTAATTTTTTCATTGTCAATGTTACTGTGAACAAATCTTGTCAGTAAGTCTGCAACTTTCAATGCGTCTGCTGCGCAACGTATTTCTTCTGCCTCAGCTTCTGCTTGTTCATTTTTATTTTGATGTTGTTCTGTACGATGTTCTCTCTGTAGATTCTTCTGATGTGATTATATCGCCATCAACTTCAACATAATTTTCCCACATTTCAATTGAAGCCCGCATCTGTGCATTTAATTTTTGTACCCACAAAGATAAAGTGGTATATCATCTTCATTATTAATAACGTATTCTGTGATATCCTCCGATAATGGAGCGCCACTGTTGTCAACAAATCTCGCGTGTTTGAAATAATTCTAAATCGTGCTTTGCGAAGTCTTGTTCCAGGCATCATACATCATGAGGATTGCATTGAAAACTGTTACATTACAGCAAAAAGGTCTTCAATATCGTCCAAGCTTTCAATCGTTATGGGCACAAGATTTTTTCTAAAATTGCTTTCCAGCGCTTCTATAATGCCCTGATCAATAAGCTGTAGGACTAAATTCGTGTTGGGCGGAAGGAGGATAGATGATATGGCCTTCAGATCGATAACTTTCGGATGAGGCGGGTAATTGTCAACAAGCAAGAATTTTGTTTCTTTGCCTTCGTCAATTCGTGATCCCAATCTCGCATTTCTCGAAAATGCATGGCATCATACGATTATTTAGATAATCAACTGGTAATGAGCGAATGCCACTAAAACACCTCGGTCTTTCGTCCTTCTTACAATCAGCAATTTCTGTTTAATTGTTCCACTTATGTTAGCTGTAATCATTATGACTATCGCATCTTTCCACAATTTTCCACCACTACAAGACTAGCCTTAACTTTAAAGATTTAGCGGGCATTAGTTATAAAGTAGTTCAGTTTCAACCGCATTAAATATGTCATCTGTAAATTCAAAACAATACATACGAGCCACTCGATGTGCCACCGAAATCGATTCAAGTACTTTTCTTGGTATATGTTTAAGCAATCACACGTGCATCATTGTTTTGACTGATAAATACGTCAATATATGAGGCATGTCAATGTAGCGAAGTCATTATAAGAAAACTCAATTCTATATAAGTTTGTATAAAACCAAAGTTCCTACTACACTTGCGACATAATATGCGGTTGTTCATTATAAGAGGAGTCATAATACACGAATTCTACTGTACTTAAACTACTAGGCAATGTTTTTGATGACATTATACTACTATATGTATATGTATAATGTATGACTATAATTGTATTGTAATACTAGTTTCAGACCTACATGTATATTACAGACAGAAGACATTGCTACAGGGCCGTCCAGAAAACATTTCATCCCGCAATTATTTGAAATCGTCCGTTACTGCACCCATATCGGTAATCAATCGATAATGATATACTACAACTCCGACCGCTAAAAAATTATAATATATAAGGCATTCAGATTTATATCGTCTTTTACGTACATTCATGTAATAACGAATCTCAATTACAGTACATTAAATTGGCGTTGGAAAAGCGTGAATGACCGAATTTGAGACCGCCGCGCGCCGACTAAAACGAAATTTGATGTATCCGGCATTTACGCTTTATTAGCCCATCATTGCTCCAAAACATCAATTTCGTGAATTCGTTCTTACAGCATGCATACATTTTCAGCCGAAAGGGTGACCTGGGGTTTTGATGGTGTGCGGGAATCGAAGTCACTGTGTTCGTACTTGTATTTTTAATGCAGCTCCGACTGAATTAATGTACATATGTATATTCGCCATGTTTTTGATTATTTAAGCACGAAAGTATTGGTTATAGATCGCAGATAAAATAACGGATAAAATTATTCTGCTCACATGTGCATTTCTAGTGTATTACAGATCGACATTTTGTTGGGAGTAAATCATTTATTTGGGAAATGAATTGGCTGATAAGACAAAATAATTGCATATGAAACACTATTACTCTCTTAGAAATATATTTGGATATTGCTTTAGATATTAGATAATTGAATAGATGCTGCCAAAGGATGAAAGTAATTATTTACTTTTTCATTTTTTATTTCCAAGTGTTTTTACAATCTCAATACAGAAATTTAATTGTCGTTGTAAGTATTTGTGACAGTACGATTTTTTCCGTGGCCTATCCATCTCTAGCTACTCAGACCTCCTTTCGCAACCGCTGTTTTTGTCTCAAAGATTTATTTAAAATCAATGAATTTGTAGATCTGGTGCAGGACCTTGAAATTTGTAGAGTTATAGTAGGATGTTGAGATCTCAATAAAGGGGGTGAACATTGGAACCTATCCATTGATAAGTATTCAAAATATGTTGTTTTGGAAACTATGAAAAAGTCCGGTAATCGGTTACCTCGAATATGTGGAGAAAAGTAAGGAAACGCCAAGACCGGTACAGTATACGTATGTATACCGCTCGGTGGCCGCAAACCTTACACTGTATGATTGAAAGGATAAACATGCAGCAATAGACAATAAAACGATGCGTTTTAAGATAGTTTTGTAGAGCAATAGCTTATTTGCGCCAATGGTCTGTAAATCGCCTGGAATTTTGAATCTGGTTCTCCAAGCTGCATTACTGCGTTGAAAATTGTAGCCAATTGTTCTATGACTATTTCAACTAATTCCCTATGTGTTCTGCCTTTTATATGTACTTATTAACTGGTTTTCTTTTCGGGGCAGAGTTAATGCGTAATTATTATGTGAATTTCCATGATATTGAATATTTTATTGGCAGAGGTCATGTTTCCTTCTCCCTTCGTTCGATAATAAATCCCCAAGGGAATGGAGTGAACATATTTTGTAAGTAGTTAGCAAATGCATCGCCCTTTTCCAGTAATTTTTTGTAAAATTTTTTAATAGGTGGAATGATTGTTGGCTAATAGTTCTCTACGACGTATATATATGTTGCAGTGTTGAGATTCCTAGCATCTTATGAACTGCTTCTGTTCTGTTCTAAATTAATTGAATCTGCTTTGTGATCTGATGCACTTGTTTCCTTCCACTTTTTCAGTTTCCTTCAACCTTTTTCTGCTTGTAAATGAAGCTTCTTATTTGTCTGTGATTGTGCTTTCTGCTGTAGCTGGTCATATGTCATACGTGTTACATATTTCACAGCCTCCTCTATTTGATGGAATATATCAATTGATATAGGTTCCAGTTAATGTCATTTTAGCTACTGGTGGTTGTGTCTGTTTAGGAATTAACTGTTAAAATACGTAGACTGTAACGTCTTTACAGTTACGCATTTCATAGAGAATCCGTTTATCACGCGAAGCTCAAGCAAGTGAGGAATCTTCTCATGTTTTGTGGGGCTGTATACTGGTTTCTCGGATGACTAAGATGCAAGTTTATTTGGTGCCAATGTACTATGAAGTGGGCGTTTACGGGGAGTCTGCAGTCGGGATTTCAAAGAACAGTCTTCGTTTGCAGTTATCGCCTATAACGAAGTAATGACGAAGGCCGTTGAAATAATTTTTCCAATTATTGCTTTTACGTGGGGCCTCTTCGTGGACATTGGTCTGTAGATAGAGTCAATTTTTCTGTTTATCTACTTATATTCATAACATAACACTTCTATTTATCATGGATTCACACTGTTTTTGATATTGGTTATATTCATAGTGTCTTGATTGTTACAATTATTGCTGACTCTTCCTTCGCCTTATGATTTGCGTGAATTGTATGATATATTTCGTACCTATTAGTGGAATTTTAGCCAATTTTCTAATGTAGTGTTGAACAAAATACATAACCTAATAGTAATTGTGTAGACTATTATTTTTTGATATCATAGTAAGTTACGGAATTTAAAAAGTATACATTTATGCATTAATATTGGCGTCATACATAAATGTCGGTCTACTACCTATGGGGTCCTGATATTGCAACATAATTTGTATTGTTTTATTTTTACAAATAATATTCGATATTTTCATTTCACTTGTTTGCTAGCTCTTAGTACAGCTTTTAATGGACGCGCTCTGTACATTTTTACTCAAATTATGAAATGAGTTTTTCGTTTGTAAAAGAAATTATCATCTCCCCGGACAATTCCACGGATATTTAAATAATGTACAGTAAGTCAAGTATAGGAACGCACCTCAAGCATTACCTACTACCACGTGCTATGTAAATAAAGTACGCTGTGGAAACTTACATTTTGCCAGTGCATACCTGACCCTGAGGCGCGTTTTTCCATTTGACGCACTGTACTGGATAAGATCATGCCCACTCACATTAATGATTGCAAGAAAATAGAAAACTATTTCCGTTTGATAATTCTAAAAGGATGTATATAAATGACCTTTAATAGCCGCTTATGAGGTATATCTACGTATTTTTATTCATTCGACGAAGCCATTTGAATTTTTCTTGGAACTAATGGTTTAATGATATTATAATGAATAGGTATACATCACAACAGAATTCTAGTTTTTCAAGACAAAATGCACTTAATCGTATATACTGTAATTAGGTTTGTAAAAGTATGATGTTAATGCAATCTTTCTTATTTGTCTAAAATACTTTTGACGAGCGGATTTGAATTAACTATTAAAAGTTATTATTCTACTGTCGACGTTTGATAACATCTTTTATATTAAAAATGTTTGTATTTCTTTTTCTTAGGCGCTGTTGTAGGAGTTACTGCAACGTGTTCAGTATCTTATACTAGACTTGTAAATTTGAAATGTTTTACCAAAGTTTGTGTAGCTAGCGTGATTTCAACATGAATCTATTTGATCGCAGTTATTTTCATTGGAATATTTTAAGTTTATTCGGATGTCACTCCTTTCTAAACGCTTATTTCTTAAGTAGTTAGAGCACTAGTCTTTTAATTCTATACACTAACACGTACAATTATTAACCATCATTATCTGATTCACTGGAAGGATGAAGAAGAAAATAGCTTTGTGACTGCCCTGTTTTAAGACTCTACTATTTGGGTACGTATGCCAGGAAGATTTCAGTTCACTGGCATCATACCATTTTTTATTTTGTCGGGTTAATTTAAAAGATTTGTCGTCTTAGGTTAGGGATCCGCTTTGTGATAAAATAATGGACGCCAAGTATTACGATAACTTGTCAATTGAATCGGGATAGAATAAGGAATCCTATCTGTCATAAATCTGGAAATAATATTGTTTTGCCAGCAGTTATCCATAAAATAACCCGATTAGCATATCTATCAATTTGTATATCGATAACTAATTTGCCATCTTCAGAGGTCAGGAGGTAACAAGGGGAGGTTGAGAGAAAGCGTTACACTTGAACTTTAGTGCCAACTTTGAAGAGATGCAGGGAGCATTTCAAAATAATTGTCAGTTAAACCTAATATGTAACACTTCATTTTGTTTGCGCTTTTCCTGCTGAGGATGAAATGACGATAACGTGGTTGCACGTACTTGGAATTATCCAATTATCTGTAGTTAAGAGCAAGTACGTACTAAATTTACAAGTGTTGCTTACCAGAATCAACGAATTCATCCACCATACCTTCAAATTTGAAAAAATCTAGTACAACTCGGAAAATGTTGAAGAATGTACATACAAGTCAACAGAAATAAGAATAGTGATTGCGCTCTTACAGTGCATCTTCATCTGCGTCGTGCATTTAACTTCCTTTGTTTCCGATTCGGTCGTCTGACCGGAATTCCTGTCTGTGTAGACCTACATACATATATAACATGTTTCTTGTGTATATTTTCAGTTGTTAATGTTAGTCTGAATATTATCGGATATGTAGTACAGTTGCACTAAGTCCATTATTATAAGTTTAGTTCCTTTTTTAGAGTACAACTAACATTGAACTTTGGAAATGGTTGGAGTCAATTTCTCAACGCTGGCACTCTTTAAAACTTCCAATGAAAGAGATTGAATTACTTAGATTGAATTCCGATTGCTAGAAGAAATGCTATCGCTTGATATAGTGTATAAGCAATTTGCAATTAGCAATTTGACCTCCAATAATTTTAATATATTACATCTTCTAAAGTTGAGACAGTTCAGTTTATTGATTTGGAGAGTTTCCCAGTTTCCTATTCAGGACATCCCTTTTTCAGAGCGTCCCCTGAGTTACTTTTAGATTAATGAAGAAGCTCGATCCTGAGCTAACCCAACTGTGAAGTTGGTAGAAAACGATAACGGGAATGTTATAATTCCAGAACACAGTTTTTAAATAATCATTATCAATGATGCCATTTTCTAATTTTGAACGCGCCTGTAAGTGGTACAAAACTGTCTTGCTGTTTCTTCGTATTTTCGAGTCAGAAATGATGGATTACAGACGTTGACGTTATTGTTTCGTAATTCGCGTTATTGAAGTGGAAAATTTATAACTTTTATGATTTATTACTTCTGTGAGTATTATATCGTTGTACTATGGCTCACCATAGCTAACAAAGTATAACTTAAACACACATCGTAAAGCAGTTCAACCCAATTTTAGTGTTTAATTAGTCTTCTGTTAAATGAGAAACTAACAATTAACAAAACATAACTGTTTGTAATCCTTTATGCATCAATTAAATATTCAGTATCTTATGCACCGTAAATTTGCATATTCGTACTTGTTACCAATAGGGCACTAACTTGGAATGACGGCAGTTGTAGCAGTAAATTCGTTGTGAGAGTATCCTAATTACGAACATACAGAGCTTTGTAAATAAAATTAGGTATTTTTTATTCGTAAATAAAGTAATGGGACTAGCAGCGTAGTAGTCGTTCGGACACCACTAGTAACGACGGACTTGCAGGGGAGGCAGATGAATCTGCGATACGCCATCAGTGCGAGTTGGAACTTGTTAGAGTCACGTTGTTTGTTCGTGGCGTTTGCTTTAGTGAAACAGGTTTTGCCTGTGCGTCCTGACAATGTGAGACACGAATTTAGAGCAACGGTGTGCGATCATTTTTTGCTTCAAACTTGGACACGGTGCAACAGAAACTTTTACCAAATTACGACGAACCTACAGAGGGCCCAGGTGTTTCAGTGATTTTATGGCATTTGAAGAGAGTCAATTGAAGATGAACTTCGCAACGAAGGGCCTTCTGTTTCAAGAATCGATGCAAATGTCGACAGAGCGAGAGATCTTGTATGTTCAGATCATCGGGTTACAGTCAGAATGATCAGGGCAGAGTTGACTTTGAATCACACTGATCAGATTTTGAGCAATGAATTGGGGTAACAAAAATCTGCTCAAAAATGGATCCGAGAAACCACACGCAAGACCAAAGGGACATAAGGAGTGACACGTGCGCCAACTTTTTGAACCGATTGAAGATGATCTCCATTTACTGGGGCGTGTCTTTATCGGTGACGAGACTTGGATGTTTAAGTACAACACGGAAATCAAGCGCCAGAGCATACAATGGCGCTCTCGAAGCTCCCCAAGGCCAAAAAGGAGCAAGAATGAGTAAGTCAAATAACAGAATGCTGATTTGCTTTTTTGGTAGCTAGGGAATCATTCATGAAGAGTTTGTGCCTCCGCGAAAGGTTCTTAAAGGACTTCGAAAGAGGGTTATATGTATGCAAACATAAAAAAGAGCTGGATGTTGCATCAAGAATATGCGCCCCGTCACGCAGCAATTTCAGTAAACCGTTTTCGTGCCAGTAAGAACAATCCTGTGGTTCTTCAGCTTCCTTATTCACCCGAATTGAGTCCTTGTGACTTTTCCTCGTCCAGAAATTGAAGTAACAGCTTAAGGGACGTCGTTTTGGGGCACTGTACAACATTCAAACGGCTGTAACCGACCAGCACTTCTATTAGGAGTGGAATAACTGTCTCCAGCATTGTGTTGATTCTCAAGGCAGTTACTTTGAATGTTATTGGAAGAAAGCAAGTGAAAATATTTGGTCTCATTATTTCATTGTACCTGAACAAATAAAGTAGTTGTTTCTATAGACATACATACGTTGTCTAAATGTGAAACTTGTATTTTACTTTATTACTTTTAGTTGAAACTATATTTCGGTCAATTATAGCAATTATTTGAAATACCTTTATCCACTAGTCACTTACGAATTCCAGTCTGCTTCAGTATTACTTCGTGAACTTACACATAATTGCAGATATAAAATTGCTCATATATTACTCCAAAACCATGTTTCTTACAAACTGTCCCACACTTGTTGCTTACCTGAAACGACCACTATCAAAACAAAACAAAAAAGTTGGATACCATAACAATTTGCATTATTCTACATAAGCAGGTGATCACTACATAGAATTTATTTCTGATGACTAGTAATTTGCCGCGAAATAAACGTTCGTTATTTTCCACTTTTCGTTCTTATTTCGAAGCTATGCATTTAACACTCTCTCCATTATGCTCCTTAGGGGATCTTCTATTCTCCTTAACCGAGCAGATTGATGTGTGACGCTGCTCTCATGTCGGATAAAATTGTTATTATCCCTACATAATCATTAAGTCAGTTCAGAAATAACAAGCTTGCCGCAGCATAACCGAAATGAAGGGTAAAAGACGTGTTACATCACAACAACGTTACAAGTTACCTTGTTAATTTAGTGCCCGGCCGCGTGTAGCATGCTTAAGAATGGCGCACGTAATCGCATACAAAAGCTCTCTTGTCAGGCGTTGTTGTTTATGCTAGATTTGCATTTCAGACCGACCGTAAGATCTGAAGGAATTATGCAACGGAAAACTGCATTAATTGGATGAAATAGACGGATTAAGATATGTACGCCGAGGAAAGTCGGTGAACTGTAAAATTACTAAATGGTACTTTCTAAATACATACCATAGTGCGCGAAACAGTTATCTGTTTATATTGCGCTCTATTTATAAAAATTACTTCGATTTAATTATTTGTATTATCTACACAGAGAACATAACTATAGCTTGAATTTGTTTAAGCGTCTCCTTCAGGTTTGTTTAGATTTTGTTGAAGGATTATTACTAGTAAATTGTTTGTAATTTTATATAATCGTCAATTAGAAGAATGTTGTACTCATTTGCAAACATTTACATAGAACCTAAACAGCACACTCGGTTCTAATGTTGGAGTTGTGGTGTTTAGTGGATAAGAAGTAAATGAGGTACATGCTAACAACGTGACACATATGTTATTCCGGTAATTTGAGGCAATTGAATATTTTGGGTTAACAACAAAACATATGTATGTACACTACCGCTGAAAAGTAATTGCCCGTCCATTTTTTTAATACGTCATATATGTACGTATTTATTCTCTAAAATCATTTTAATATTCCATTAATTTCCTTCATGTCTGTTTATAAAAAAATTGTTTACCAAACTAGCTAACCTAACCTTCTTTTTATTATTATCAGAAAACGATATTGCGCTTTAGTTATGAATATGAATGTATATATATATATATTTCGTGACCTTTTTATACTTATCTTATATGATAGATCTCTACCACTAATAGGTCAATAAAACAAGGCTGGTTTGAACGATAGTTATATTTTCAGAACGTTTACAAACGTTTTTTTAAGAAAACCGTTGTTACGCGTCGTCAATAAGAAGATGCGATTGCAATGGGGTAAACAACATAAAAACTACACACTTGAAGAATGGCATAAAGTTTAGTGGAGTGACGAGTCCAAATTCGAAGTTTTTGGATCGAGGTAAAGAATTTTGTGTGCACGTCAGCCGGAAAACGGGCATCTGATCAATGGCTAGGGCGTATCGTGAAACATGGTAGCAATTCTGCTGATATGGCACCGTTTTGGTGGAGACAGAATCGGTAATAGATATTTGCAGAATCCAAAGAATAATAAGGAAAGCATGATACCGACATATCCTTGAGAATAAAATGTTGCCATCTCGGCAGTGTGTTTTTCGATATGGGTTCACATTCCAGCACGACAATGACTAGAAGCACACTTCAAAGGTATCTAGCGAAGAATTGGAAAAATTATCAGCTAAGGAAATGTTTCATGTTATGATTTGGTCACCACAGTCCTCTGATTTGAACCCCATAAAACTGTGCAGACACGCGAAGAAAGTTTGTACTACTTCTACTGAAGACTTGTGAAATATTTTGCAGGCAAAATGGAATCACCAGAAACTTTAATGGTTAATAGAATGCCAAAACTTTGTGAAGCGGTTATTAAAAACAACGGTGGACACATTGGCGAGTCAAAAATTTAATAATAATATTGTTATGTGTAATATTTTGTGATATTTTTTAATTTATTTTAATAATACTATAAATACTATTCATCAGAAGTTTTTAAATCTATTTTCGAACTTGCAGACTTCAGGTAACAGCGTGTTAGACTCTCAGGGAGATCAAGGTGAAAAGACCTAAATTATGCTAATGGCTCTTATTACAGCTACAACGATATTAGCAAAATTTAGGTCTTTTCACCTTGCCTTCCACGAGAGTCTAACACGTTGTTACTCCTGAAGTTTGCAAGTTATGTTGTGCTCGTCACTTCTGCCTGACTTATTTTCTAACCTCAGGAATACTCGCTTCTTGTGGTGGGCAAACTCTTTTGAGCAGTAGAATACCTAAAATACAAGACAGATCACACTATTTTCTTAAGTGTTACCATTAATCGAATAGGGACAAAGGATATTTTTATCTGCGATTGACTTCGAAAAGCCATTCGATACTTTCTCGAAAATCAAAATATGGAAATTCTTTAAGAAGGAATGTGTAGATGACAATACATTTCGGTTTATAAAACATAAAAACATGTATGTATGTACATGCTGTGAGAAATAAATAATATAAGATAACTGTACGTAACATGGCCAAGTTAAACATTGATGCTGTAAACTCCGAATGGATACATGTATCTGCAACTTTTGTTGTGTACAAAGGATTAAAAACCCTCCACCGTCAAATAGAGTATAATAATTGTGTGATTGAGTAGTCGGTTACCTTGTAGCAGTCATTGTTACTTATGAAAAGAAAAACACTACTTTGTTACATCAGCACTTTGTTTTTTCTTGAAAAACGTGACTGCAGTTTCATACATTGTAACTGCCTTTACGAAACTGCGGGCACGTTTGTCAATAAAAACAAAGTGCTAGTGTAACAAAGTAGTGTTTCTCTTTTCATAAGTGAGTATAATAGTAGTTTATGCTACACATCAGGCACACGTTTTTCTATTAATATCAAGTAAAATGTATATATATATATATATTTCGTGACCTTTTTATACTTATCTTATATGATAGAGATCTACCACTAATAGGTCAATAAAACAAGGCTGGTTTGAGCGATAGTTATATTTTCAGAACGTTTACAAACGTTTTCGGAACACCTTCGTCAGTGAAAATTTTCGTTCTGAAAATATAACTATCGCTCAAACCAGCCTTGTTTTATTGACCTATTAGTGGTAGATCTCTATCATATAAGATTAATATCAAGTATAAAACAAGCAAACATTGGCGAATTCTTTGCACAACCACCATATTAAAAAGAAATTATGTGCTAATAATAAGCAAGTGGCAATCATTTTTTAAGGCAGTCAATGATCTTGTTGATACATATATATATATATATATATATATGTATATATGTCTCGTGACCTTGTGTACTTATCCTTTTAGATATCCTCTCTACCACTAAGAGATCAATCAAACAAAAACAGTTGAGCTCTAGCTGTTTTCAGAGCCTCTTGAAACTAGCTAGATTGCGAGATCGCTAGATCGCGTAGATTTAGCAAGATGTACAATATGTGTGATGAGACTGATGAGTGAGAACGAATCAGCACCAAGCATTCCACCGGGGCTAAGAAATGAAGCTATTATTTCGATACTGAAGTTGCTCTCGACTAAATCAAAGTCAATCTATGAGAAAGAACACAAAATTTTCATGGTGTGATGCAGTCAAAAGAATACAGCGGGTTATATTATTGTAACTGTTGTCCTTGCATACTTAACCGAAGAAAGCAAACATATTTATCATCCAGTCTTTTGTCCAGATTTACATCTTGAATATTCACCATAAGATCGGTATTAAAATCATTCTGGTTGGTTAGCTTATAAGCCAAAAATCTAAGGCCATTAAAAGAAAAAAATCAACAGATTTTTGCTGGAGGCGCCCGATGAGCAGTGTTTGATAATGAAAGCTTATAAAATTACATTGGATGATATACAGGTCCGAGATTCTAACACATTAATAGTAACAGTGCCCGTTTCATCCAGCGCATATTCGTTTTGCTCGATACGATGGAACATGGTATCATTTCAATTGAATTACATATATAAAAAATATGTGGAGCTACGGCCATTTTACGATACGTCAATCATCGGAGAATTTCCTTGCAATCGGATTCAACCAGTTCTCAAAAATACTTTCAGTGGTTCGATACCTAGAATTACCCAATCCAGATAGTCACAGGTCATTGGTTTCCTACAACTTCACCAACGCTGCACCGTCGTGGAAGGTTATGTTGAAGACGATATAGAAAATCGATGCCTCAAAAAGAATTGTTATCGGAGCAAACATTGAAACTAATAGAATTGTTACAAATTTCAGTGCTTCTACGCCTTCAACATGTGGTGTTCCAAATATTACTATAATATTACAATTACTCAAAGCCTTAATGTAAAGAGTTTTCGATTTAACGTTTTCTTAATAAATTTATTAGATTAATGCTTATTTAGTGTCTGATTAATAGATTTCTTCTCTTGAGCAGCTTAGTTTCTGTTAAATTTAATGTTTTTAAATAATCAAAAAAGTGTAAAATCTCGAAACTAGCAACGCGGATAGAAGAAGTCAATGATTAAGTAAGTAAGTAAGGAAAGAAGTGAATATATATGTAGTGTACTTATTTTGCACTTCAATGATTATTTAACAGTTTTGATGCATTATTTGATAAGAATGACAATTTTTTTAATAGTTGTGCAGAAGCGTATTATTCTTTAAAAAGTACATAAATGTAGATAAGGCGTCACTCATGTACCACAGATACACTTGTATACACATGGATACACGCGCAGGTACTAAAATTGAGAGAACTGGTGTTGAATGCATTAGTACACGCGTTATTACGTAAAAGAGTTGAAAAACAAACAAATCCCAACACGGCAAATAGAGAAACTTTGATGCAGTGCGTAAAAAGAATAAGAAAAATAAACGGCAGTGTGTGTTTGTGTGTCCGCTGTTTGTGTAAGTATATAAATACTTATTTTCCAGGCACACTCTTGACATAAAGAATGTTTGTTAAGTGTCTTAGAACGGGTAGTAAGAGTAGACGGTATTTACAGCGCTAAGTACACATATCGGAAGGAATATTGAATACCCTAAGCTAGCGAATAGATACTATCGGGTCTTCTAAGGTTGATTTATGGCGATTCAAGGAATTTTTCAGCAATTTACTAATGGACTTCTATTGGAATTGTTAGAATTTTAAGTGGGCGCGTACACGAAACCAATAGTTTAAGAATGCGTTTGGCGGAAGTGTACACTTCTACAAAACATTAGGAGAAACTGTTTCTTGGTAATAGAAACCCCTGTTCTTTGTAGTGTATGTGTAATAAATACACAAAGGCAAACAAAAGTCATTGGAATAAAACGGACGAACGACATTCACTCAATGGTAATTATTTTGTAGGTAGTCGATATAAGGTTCTGTGCTAATAAGTTATTTGTAGATCGTATTTGCTAGTAATACTATTGTACATTTTTCATATCTTAATAATTGCAATTGTCTTAAATTATAAATACATATTTTAAATGTTCTACTCTGAAGGAGACATAAGAAAAAAGTGAAAAAGAAGAATGTTGTACTTGGTAGCTACTAGGGCATAAAAGTGAAAAGTAATAATACGTATGATTCCGCAACGAGCTGAAACCACTTATGCGTGAATCAGATTATAGAGCGTTACCTTCAAAGTTCATGCAATTAATTTTTGGAAGTAATTTGAAGTAATGAAATTCGATTTGCTTTGCGTCTAATGTATGCAAATACCTGAACGACACCATCTGCAGTTTTTGCCTGAAGATCCTTTAGTTATCTCAGTACACGAATGAGTTACGGAATCTGAAGTACTTTTGTGTAGTAAGGTAATTATCGTGGAGAAAGTAAAGATCCTCTAAAATTTATTTAGGCTCATACCATAAATCTAATTGCGTATTGTTGTCATTTTCGCATATGTGTAAATAATTTGACTTATTTAATTAAGAGTCGCTTTCCAACCAGATGAAAAGTGTGGTAATATGTGAACCTGGACATAACACCACACTTATCATCTCGTTGGAAAGCGAATTTTAATTCATCAATAAATAGTACCCGTTCCTGTTTTTTTGTCTTGAGCTGCTTTTTGTCCACATTCCGTGAAGGTAAACATGTAGCTTTAGTCCGGACAATTTGTTATATTTATTTACGTTACTATTAATTTTGTAATAGTAGCAATAGTTTCAGCTTGTAGAAATACGCGCTGGAGGTGGTGAAACTTACATGCAATTCAAGTTTTGTGCAGGGTAAAAAGTAGCTTGGTACTAAAGCATTATAGCGTTAGAACATTTTCACCAAAGACCTAAATTTCTGCGTTAAGATGGTATACACTTTGTGCAGTTGTGCCCTTTCCTGCTTCCTATTAATAGCCTAGCTGATTTTGGAACCCAATTCAGAACGCACTGTTAGTTCAAAATTATATCCTTAACTTAACATAACCCTTTTCGGAAGTGGTCGTTTGTTGTTCTTTAACAGAGCTCTACTACTTTTACTACTTCTTGACTGAATTCAAAGAGGAACTAATACTAACAATAAAGATAATTAATTATCCTAAGTAATAACAAATGAGGCTTCCAGGTAATTGTTTACAGATTTCAACCCAGCGTTGTGATGATTATTTCTGATTGATCAGTATCAATTCGTTCAAAAACAAACTACAGGAATCAAAACGATATGTTTATCGAAAAACCGTATCGTTTTGAAAGTTTCAATACTCCCGATAACAGTGGACAACAAAATTTAGTGTTTTTTTTTTGTTAGAAGAATGTCAATAGCTGAATCTTATATTTTTGACGCAGATTTCAATTATGTAAGTGGTTTCTTTCCATCAGGTACAGATTTTTTGTATGTAATTAATATTCTTTGTTATAAGAACAAAAACCGTTATAATAATAGCATAACAATATTATACCTGTAATTTCTATATGTCTAAAATCTGTTTTTTTTTTTTTGGACTTCTGGTGTAGTTTGTTGTAGGTACATCAGTCTTGAGATTCTACCAGTAGTCAGCCAGCATTCTTGGATTCCATATTCCCTGGTAGCATTCCTGGTTATTTCCTGGTAAAAACGATCTCTATGTTTATCACTTACAGTTCCATGTTTGGTAGGGAAAATATCCGGATGGAAATCTAAAAAGTGGATCTTTAGCGACATTATACATCCAAGTGCTTTAAAGCTTTGAAGAAACTCAGTTATAAATTCTTTTCTTTGTTATCTGCCTTGTGACTTCCAAGAAAGTTGTTTACAAGGTTTCCGCACGGCAATCTGACTATCATTCAAACTGTATTCAAATTCAATATCATTCATTAGTTCTCTTATGTGGCGTCCAATGAATATATCTCCCTTTATCTTAGCATCACTTTATTAGGGAACTTGGTTTTTTAAAAGTGAAATCTAGTCCGATCACAATTCTTTGCTTTAACGACATTTTTCATTAAACCTACCTTGATGTTTAGTGGCGGAAGGTAAACTTTTTCAGGCTTCATTAGTGTTCCACTACCACGGTTCTTCTCTGGTATAGCCAAAGCTTCACTTTCTACCCACTCTTTTAACAAAATGATTCTTCCTATCCCTGCTGCCCCACTCATACCCGAAACAATAAAATTTAATACACCCAAGTTGTAAACCAAGTAACAGCGCTATCATTTTCAAGTGTCAACGAATACTCCACGAATGTTTCTCATACTGAGTAATATCCAACCCAAGCTTCATATTTTCATATGTCTCCCTCTTTTTATGACTCCTTTCAAGTTACTCTTTGAGGATTCTATGAAACGACGCAATTTATTAGGAGACTGTAAATATCCCAAAGCTCTTAGTAAATATTCCACATCATTATTGTAAACAAAATTTTCGTACTGGGAGAAGAAACGTCCAAAACTATACTGCCTGTTACAAAAACCACTTATTTTAGTATTGCGTTGTAATTGTCTTTCCTTAAAATGGTGATGCGGGAACAGCTGATTAGTTCTTGGATAAATTTAGACCACGAACTATATCGTTTAATTCTGACCGATTAATTCAGTGTGCTTCAGTATTTGCGTTTTCTCAAAAGTCCGGTTCCGTCCTTTGCTTATCATCTGATAAATTTGCACAACTTTTAACATCAACAGTTTCATCTTTGTCTAACTCCAATGTTTTTGGCGGTATTGGAATTGAATGCTGCGGGTTGTATTAAAGGTTGTAGGGTACTTTTTTCAAGATCGGTTAAACTTAATTTTTTTTTATTGGATCCAAAACTATTTTGAAAGTTGTATATCTGAGCTTCACAAGTAGTGTGTGTAACGATAAAATACTAGTTTTGACAATGTTAAGAGCTTCTACAGCTTTAATTTTTTCAATAATAAGTGAAGAACCAGTAAGTTTATGGGCTAGAAATTTTGCATACCGCGTATTCGTTACGATGGCTACGACTTATCGACAAGCTTTTTGTAAATTACAATAGAAAAATGACCATGGGCTTACCGTCATTTTTGGACTTCAAGAAAGCAACGATAATAAAGGAATTCACAAAAGTACTCTTTGACAAGTCTACCGCATCGAATATGTGGTATTTAAAATTTCGGCCCTGCAAACCTGCTGGTTCTTCACTTATTATTGAAAAAGATTAGATTTTTCTCAGCTCTTAAAATTGTAAACAATTAGTATTTTATCGTTACCCATACCTCATTTAGAGCTAAAATATACAGCAATAATAGTAGTCCGTAAGGTGACCCTTTTCTAAACTATTGAAATTGTACGTATCATGACGAGATTCATTTAACCAACTAGCCAACAGAGTTACACATGAATTGCAGCAAATATGAGAAGCTTAGCGCTTTTCCTGATCACCTACTTTATTCAAAATATAGTCCATATATGATTTTTTTTATCACTGAAGTAATATTTCTCCTCTGAGTAAGGATGATTATTATTTACGCTTGTTTTTCGTGGCTATCTATGAAGTCAAATAAATTATATTTATTTCCTGTTGCTGGAATAAATAAAAAAATTAGTAAATAAATAGAAGAATATCAATATATTCTATTCGCATTGTTCATGCACATATACTTGCTGGAAAATAGGAAGCGCAATTACAAAAATCTAAGAGCGCTGAGGAAATTTTGGCTTTACATTTCTAATCGGCGTCTAGAATACATACGATTCAGCAAATATGGAACATGTAACAAAATTTCTGGCCAGTGTAATTTAATTATTACCGTGGAGATGATTTTCCGCTGGCAATGTAGGCGTATATCCCCTTCATTCAGCGTGAATGATGAGGATGTCTTGTGTTGTAAGACGTTATAACTATTATAAAGTTGCACCAACTAATCTGTTAGTGGTATTGGATTTTCCTGTCTTAATTGTACAAATTATTTTCTCAGCGGTTGTGGACGCTTATACGCATCTTCTGCAACTTTCAACTAAATACTTCCTATTAACGTTAGAAATGCTTTGTATGCACAAATTTGAGAGAAAAGTAGTACTAAAAACTACTGTTATTCCTTAGATTGACATTTGCTGATTAGCAACAGAATCTGCTTGTATTTATTAATGATACATTGTTGGTTAGAAATTTCTGCTGCTGTTATGCGATTAAGATTGCAAATCAAAGAGTACAATTTGGTTTGTCTTCTTCTTCAGTAGAAGCAAATAGCTGCAAGAATGCGTAATTAAAGTACATAATGGGAGAATTCTAAATTGAATTCTCTCATAGTTGCAAACATCAAATCAACTAATAACATACAGTGCATCCCGAAAGAGGTTTGTATTGTTAATATTGTTAATAACGATGTTGAGTTTACCAATGGTCAAGATATTGTTGATGCTTTCGCACGGATGTTTTCCGAAGTTTATCTACCCAAGGAGAGTATGATTTCATCAGCTGTACATTCATTGTATGACTTGTTTGATATCTCAAAAGTGAGAGTGGAGGATGTTCTGTGTGGTATTGATAAGCTGAAGAGTGGGCATACTGCTGGTGATGACCAAATTCCCTCGTTTTTGGTAAAGGATTGCCGAATAGTTTTAGTTCCCGCATTAACATCCATTTTTAACTTATGCATTACAGCACAAGGGTTTCCTGCATTGTGGAAAATTGCAAGAGTCACTCCAATTTTTAAAAGTGGTATACGTAAAAATATCCAAAACTACAGACTCATTTCCATAGTGTCAAATTTTTCTAAGGTTTCTCAGCACATTATATATGAGGCAATCTATACCAACATTAGATGTAGGATTTCATTAAATCAGCATGGTTTCATGTCAGGTCGATCTACTGTCATTAACCTTGCCTGTATTACCCAGAATATATGTGAAGCTATTGACTCTCGTTCTCAGCTAGATGTTATATACACAGATCTCTCTAAGGGCTTTGACACTATTGACCATAGCTTATTAATGACTAAATTGAGTGGTTTTGGCATTAATGGAAGTCTCTTAAACCTTATGAGATGCTATCTTAAGGGAAGAACAAACTATGTTAGTTGGAATGGATATGTGTCACAAAAATATGAATCAACGTCAGGTGTCCCGCAAGGCTCCAACTTGAGTCCGCTACTTTTCGTCATATTTATAAACGATCTACTAGAAAACTTATCATGTCAGCACTTAGCTTATGCAGATGATCTCAAAATTTTTTGCCGTGTTGATGACTTGCATGACGCACTTACTCTGCAGGACATCGAACGTATCAGCGCCTGGTGTGTAGTTAACAAACTAAAATTACATATTGCTAAGTGTAATGTAGTTTCGTTCTCGCGTAAGCTGCATAAGACGAATTTTAATTATAATATTTGTGGACGTGTGTTGGGATGTGTGGACATAATCAGGGACCTTGGAGTAATGTTTGATAATAAGCTCACCTTTGAGACGCAAGTATCGGAAGTGTGTTGTGGTGCGATTAGGGTTCTTGGTTTTATTATCCGGAGTTGCAGGGAATTTAGTGACGTTAATGTAATGAAATCTCTTTACTTTGCACACGTTCGCAGTCGACTGGAATACGCGTCTCTTGTCTGGTATCCTCATTATACTTGCCATCAACTGAAGTTGGAACGGGTACAACGTCGCTTCCTGAAATATCTTACATTTAGAAGAACGAGTAACTATCCTGTGAGAAACTTTGATCACAATGTTCTTCTGCAAACGCATAATTTTACCTCTTTGCAGGCACGAAACGTGAACTCGTGTTCAACTTTTCTTTATAACCTTATTAATAATAAGATTGATTGCCCGTACTTGTTATCATGTGTGCCTTTTCATGTCCCTATGAGACAATCAAGATACACATCTAGTTTCTATATCTCTCCGTTTAGGACAAATGTAATGCACTTTTCTCCTATTACTAGGATGTGTACATGCGCAGAAACAGTTTATATTGATATCTTTTTCAATAAATTATGCTGATTGTAATTATTTAATATGTAATCATACACGTTCTCTTTTCGTTTGTTAGTTAGTGTCTTTGAAATGTTCTGTTGGCACAAATAAATATTATTATTATTATTATTATTTTTAATCGTTAACGCGAATACCTACGAGGAGGAAGACATATCAAAATTGAAACCCCAAAACGAGACAAACAGCTCACGGTGGCCCTCGATTCCTTCCGCAATTTTTATGATTATTGCTCAAGATAATCTCTAAAACTTTATAAATAGAGTCAGTTAAAACCAGCCTTAACAAAAATAGGTGATTTACGAGCTAGCTAATTGCAAATACCTATGCACATATATACATATATCCTGATACAATCAAGTTTTTTTTTTGTTTATTTTTGCTTGATGTTTTCTGTTTTAATCAATCTTCTTACTCTAGGAAATTTGAAAGATGTATGGAAATAATTTACATATTAATACGATATATGTATGAGTATCCAGGCTCTAAGCATACAACGTGTCCATTATAAAGTAATAAATTACATTCCGGTAATTGACATCCTTTTTAGTTCTGACAGCCAATAAAGCTTACCTAGCCTAATTTGAATAATTTAGTTGTTACTCAGGCCTAATAAGTTTAGTGTCGAACTGAAAGCACGATTTGCCTCGTAGTTATTGGGAACGGTTATATAATACTACAAATTGCTGATTATCAATTAATACACATACATAACATATGTAGGCCAGCGTTTTCCACGTAGAATTTGAGTATACTACTTGCTAAATGCTTCGTACACTATTTTAATATCAAAATACTGATCATTTGCCTACCTATACTTTGAATATGATTTGTGCTTTAGGATAGAATTTGCCTACATCTGCAGTTAATTGTAAAAAATTGTCTTAGTACTGCAAAATATTGAAGTTACAAGACATTTTACTTTAGAGTGGGAAGTGTGTAGATAGATACAAGTTACGCAATTACAATTACAATTTGGGGTAAGTACGAAGAAACCTTATTAACTATAGATTTTTGCGAATCACTGAAGTGGTACAAAAATAGTCTAAAAGCTCTAATTACGGAATTATTGCGGTTGAAGCGATTTGATCACTAGTTTTCATGATCTATTTTCAAGTGTTGCGCATATTCTTTCAATATTGTTCGTAATATTTCTGTCACGAAATTATCAATAAAAATATTTGATTATCATTCTGAAGTGAGCAATTATACAAAATAGTTATTTGCAGGGAATTTAAGATGGACTATGTGAACATATTCAGCGTAGGCTCCCAATTACGTTCTGTAGACTTTGTTTATCTTATTCTCAATTGGAAATGTCTTTAAAAGCGGAAAGACAGCTATTATACTTACGGGACAAAATAAAGATGGTGAAAACTACAAAGCAATATACTAGTTCTCCTTCTTTTTCACTGCCCAAATAGAGGAAATAATGCAGGAGATTTGTGACCGTGATGGTTGTAAATGCAACGTAATACTTTACGGCATGAAAGAATCAGGGGCGAGATATTTCCCAACCTAGACCTGAAGAATGTTAACTTCATTTATCTAGCGAAGTTTAAGGTTAATCTTATTTGTTATTCTATCAAAATTACTGTAATATTATTTGTGAAGAAGTATTTAATAGGAAGCTGTTTTGATAATTAGGTATAGAAGGCGAATCTCAATAATAGCGAAACAGTTAAACTAAAACAGCTCAACAGTTCATCAAACATATATTTTTTAATTTTTAGTAAGACGTTCAAATTATAGCTTAAAAATGGCATGTATCATTTAAGTTCTACCATTCCTTGTTAATTTCGATATATCGCAATTTACAAGATGATTTATAGTTTTCAGCTTAATTCCAGGATTTTAATTGGTATCTGACAAAATTAACAACAGCGGTGTAGGATGCTTTGCAGTAACTTACTTAATTGATGTTTAAAGGATTTTATTACGATTCAGTATAGCGTTTCAAAAGTATAAGAATGTAATTGTTGTAAACTTTAATTGCTCTTTACTTATGTACTGCTCAATAATTAAGAACGGCAGTTCCCAAGTCTATCGCGGCTATAATACGCTTTTAATTGTACATTTAAGTGTCTAACGTAAATACGGTTATTTTTATAGGTCATTAAAAAGCTTTAACTTGCTTTGGAAGCCTTGAAATATACAAATAGGAATAAATTGATGATTGCGTACATCCTGGGAAAAACATTAAAACTATACAGTTAGAGACAGATGTGAGATTTCATTTGCTTCTTTACTTCCCTGCAATTTATTGTACACATCAAATTTGATTGGTTATGAGAATTATAATGGACACAGCTTGAAGAAGCGAAGTTATTGATAATTTCATTGGAATGAGGAATATATATACAACCGAATATGTATAGTGAAGTACATATATATTTGCGTTGGGTGAGATCGCGATAAAAATCCAAAAGCAGGCTCAAGCAAGTTTCAATTCAACCAGATTACTATGCCATTCATTTCGAAACTAAATTATCAAAATGGGTTAATATAAGAAATTTGATACAAATCTCAGCTACATATTTTCCCTACAAGACTGGCAATTTAGGTACCTTCCTTTAAGTAACGTGATTCTGGAGCCCCTGGAACTTTATTAAGTTACTACTTAGGTATTTTACTAAATACAGTATGGACGTATGTATAGGATGAAACAAAATCAATGGAATCTGTAAATAGTGGAAAAGAAAACGATTGGATACGTGAAACTTAACTGTTAAATGCGCAAATTTTTACAAAATCCGTACTATGTGACGTCATTATTGTTGCAGATATAACGTCACCTTTTTTCTTTTAAATGGCAACCCCAATTTTTGATATCACCATTTGGAGAAGATGATTTCGGAGATGGGTCACAACAAGAGTTTTGAGAAAAGAATAATTTGGGTATTCTTAACATTTTTAGTTACGTTCAGTTCTAATTTTTTAGTTAAAATCTACAGTTCTCTGTCATAATCCGATCGTATTTGTCGTCTTTAAAAAGGCATTTTAAAACAAAAAGGTACTAAATTTCAATGCAAAATGTATTGTTGATTCTGTACTGTCAGATTTCACAAACGTTACTTGTGTTTCGACTAATCGACATAAAACTAAAAATGGCACATTTAAGTGAAACCCAAAAAATAGAAATCTTAATGATGAATGGTTTGGAGACAAGTCTCGGATACAAGAAAAACTTTGTGAATTCATCTATAATGAGTAGTGAGAAAATCTACACTGGATGATTAAAGGACGCACACGATTCTCACAATAAATCAACGTATGGGCAGTGATTGTCGGTAATTCAGTCATAGGTCCGTTTTTTGTTGAAGGTGCATTAAATGGTGACAATTATTTGCTATTACTGCAGCAAAACACAATACCCACAATTGTTGCTCTCCATCGAAATGCAGAACGTCGTCTCTTATGGTTCAAGTAGGATGGTGCACGGCCACATTATTCTTTAACTCTTAGCAATTACCTTAGTACCATTTTCCTAAACAAATGCATTGGTAGGCGATGAGCAATTAAATGGCTAGCAAGATCTCCCAATTTAATTCCACTCGATTTCTTGTGAGGTTATCTCAAATTGGAAGTGTGTCTAAACCGGCCTCATCATATTGAAGATTTGAAGATTATAGTAAGCGATGAAATCAAGATAATAACTCCCCAAGCACTAAATAATGCCATAAGCGAATTTGGGCATCACCTTGCTCATTGGCAACACGTAAATGGTATGCGGATTGAATATTTAATTTGAATAATTATAAATTAGTTTGTAACTTTTGGTATTTTAGTTAAGTTTTGATTGTTACATTCCCAGAAATCATCGTTCTAAAACTATTTAAAAGAAAAGGAGGTTATATCTGCGACAATAATGAAGGTACAAAATACATTTTTTGTTGTTCTGCGTATTTAAAAATTGAGGTTGATGTGTTCGATCGCTTTTTTCACTATTTATACATATTATATATATTATTTATACATTTTTTGATTTTGTTCCAACCTATATGTCGAGACTGTATATTCACCGGTTTACATGCTTTTGTGTTAAATCAAGGAACCTTTTGAAATTATATCTAGCCAGATAAAAAGGTTTGTCCCCTAAGTAGATGGAAATACCAACTTTACTGGATCAAGAGTCTGCAAAGAATTTGGTTCTGTATGTTTTAATTAGTGTAATGGGGAGCACCCAAAAGAGCAGCACTCTCAGCAGTACTTTTAGATGCCTTTGTATTGACCTCCTTGAGTCTACGGACCAGCCGCAATCTTTCTTGAAGGGATGAACTCTTTCCGATCGAATACGTCTTACATCCGTGGGTTCCAGGTATCTATCTCTCAAGTATTGAAGCCCCCTGTTAACTACGGCGTCGCAGCGATATACTAGTTGCTTAGTAGCTTCATCTACTTCAGAACTACAGAATCTGCACTCACTTTCATTCCTGAGCTTGATTTTATGCAAATGATAGTGGACCATTCATAAAAATGAAGGGGTGTGAAAGGGAAGAGAAGCTTGCATCTTTTTCTCTTACTCTTATTAGAATCAAACAAAAGGATTTATTCATTTTCCCTGAAAATATTGTATTTAAATTCGACTTTACAATTTGTACTCTGAGCATGCAATTTTGTCGACAGAAAGCAGGGAGCATACGAATGTGTTTGTCTGTTTGCCAAAAATTGTGCCTATAAGCTTTGCCCTTAGCAGCTGATGATCTTCAAAGAAATAGATGCTTTTTGGATTGCTTTTTGTAACAGTTATAAGAATTAGGAGCGAATTAATTTTTTTAATTTTAAGGTAAATCATTAGTTAATGTTTTACAGAAGAAGTCTTTGTTCGCCAGAAGAGAATCATTTTCAAAAAAGAAAGAAAGGGCGAATACCGTTCATTACTCCAAATATCGCTACCAAATTTCCACCATTAATTTCATTCGGGCAAACAACGCATTTCTAACATGCTTATTCCCTTGACCTATTTTTAACACAAAAGTATTATTCACAACGCATGATTTCATTTAATGCCTCTGTAAATCCGTCGATATAAACATACACAAATGACTTGTACGTACATACTTTACGACGTGTATTGTTTTGAGATAACACTAAATCTCCACACATTAAACACATAAATGTATATACTCTCGTTTCATTCCACGGTTTTTCTGTTCTAATAGAAATAAAGCAATCAGTATCTGACGTTTCTCATGGTCTCGGCATGCCAGTTAGCAGCGATAATAAAACAGTACGTAATAGATGTTTATACGTCAAAGAAAGCCATCCTGGAACGCGCGCTTTAAGAATGGACATCTGGTTTTCCCTATTGAATAGAGAGGTTGGACGACGAGTTCATTAATTTTAATCAGACTCATGTGGGAGGATGTATGTATGTAAGGTATATCGGAAACATAAACTTTGAGAGGTTCCTTAAATTGCTGGTTGATAATTTTCTCGTTAAGAGAAAATGAATGAGAAATAGAAATGTTTATGATAAATACTCCATGCTGTTAAGAAAGTGGCTTCGGATATGGAAGATGCTCGTGGCAGTAATATGAGGGTTTCTAAATCCTGAGCTAATAAAACATCAAATTTCTTCACCTTTTCTATTATAAAATTTATTTAATGGCATCCGCTAATATTCGATATTTTTAAATATGTACGTGCAACTAGAGTTTCAGTTTCCTGAATACCAAAGAAATTTACAAGGAATTCAATTGCGAAAGTCGTGTTTGAGCCAGTTGGAAATTATATTGCATTTCATACATCCGCCATCTAACAATTTTCGTATAGGTACACATACAACGGTAAAATTCATGTAGAATATAGGTACGTATTCGCTAATTTAACGGCGCTAACTGCGTTGCACCATATTATTATCATCGTTAAGAAATCGCCTCCGTAAGCGTTCCCTATATGAAAGCAATTTACCAGCGAGTACGTGCCGATATCTGAGATTGTAATTTGCATAAAACGAGCGCGTCATAAGGTCTCACATATAACGACATCATTACCATGGGACGGGTGGCGCGAAAATTAATAAATTCTACTCGCTATTTTATTGAAACGTAGTACGGGGCAAAGTGAAGACGCTCGCTGTAATTTTCATTGTTAAATGGGAATTCCCTTTTAAGGCCATAAATGAAACAACCGATTTTCACGCGAACGCGCTCGAATTTGCAAAACGGATCCTCGACTACTTTTAATAAAGTTCTACAGGTGGTCTAGCGTTATTTAGAGGCAATTTCTTGAATTTCGTATGTTACATCGCTAGAAAATTTATTGTTTCCTTAATTAAGTTTGCGTAAGGCGATGGTGATTTTATGCAAAACTATGCTAACGAAGTCGAAAAAGTTGTTTTGCGCAAATATCTTTTCATATTTATGTGTTTGAACATGTATCCAGTATGAAAGGAAGTGATAATTTATTATACCGTAGGATACAATGAATTTTCTAGTACTTTGGGACCGGTACTGTGGGTGCATATCTATTTTGCGTCACCTTCGTTCATGTACGTTTTCATTCAGAAGCTCTGAAATCACTACAAATTCATATCATGGTTGACATAATAGGAATGAGCATTGCATCTAATGTTAAATTCAGAGTATATCAACCATACGCGAGAAATTATAAATTTGGCAAAATATATGTATATATGATAATGTATTTTATTTCTCAATGTATCTTGAAGTTCTATAGATTTTGACCTACAATTTTCCAGATTGTTAATATCTTTAACATGGATAACGATAGAACAAAATAATAAATAGAACCTACTCAGCTCTGTAGAAAATGTCGTTGTTTCAGGTTTGACATTATTTGTAGTGAACCTTTGTAGTGGCAATCTTTTATAGGGAATCTGGCCCTATCACGGCAGATCATTAACTAAAAAAATATAATTTTTTTACTTATATTCGCCTTTTAGGGACTAATTAATTATATCTTCTGTATGTATTAGTTATACAAAATATAACTACACGAGCTGATGGCGTGACTTGTACACTACTGTGCATATTAGTTCGGACACCTAAGTAAATTTACAAAATTGAAGTATATTGACATTAAATTAAACTACCAAATGAAATTTATATAATAATATTATTGCTATTAACACATGTTTATAATATATGACAAAAATGAGAATAATTCTCAACATATAATATTAAACTTATTAAATGTTCCTTTCGTCGAAAAAACCTTTTGCATGAAGGATGGAGCCAACAATTCTAGGCATCTGTTTCACCTATTTTTCAAGCACTGCATTTGGCATAGAGGCCCACCGGTCCTGTATAATGTTCTATAAATGTGTCGTGGAGTTAGGACACACCTTTCGAATTCTACTGTTGAGTTTATCCCACAGCAGCCCAATTGGATTGATGGTCATTATTTCAAGAATATTATTTTGTTGTTGGGTATTTAAGTAATATCTGCATACCAATGCCGTATGTTTGGGATCGTTGTCATGTGTAGTATAATAATACACAAATGGTTAATTACCATTGCAAAATTCATTTATTATAATTCAAGTTATCAAAATCACAGTTAAGTTTGGGGTTATGGTCTTCATTTGACATTTAGCCTAGTGTTGGGGTTCTATTTATACCTTTTCGATACCACGCTCACCACCTTTTAAGCATTTTTCCCCTACGGGTGTTGTCTCATTAATTTAACTCCAGCCAGAGACAGTTAATGGGAGAAACAAATGTCACCAGAAAATAAAATTTGTTAAATATTTTATAAAAGCATGATTTAATGCATTAAAAGAATTTTGTTAACATTTTTTACACATATCGACAACAATTATACATTACAAGAATTCACATAAATTTACTGTAAATAACCAAGGATACATCGACGTACGGTACAGGTTTCTATAACAGTAGTATATTTGGATGTACTGATGTCAAGGTGAATTAAAGTTTCGTTTCGGAGACAACGGTGGAATAGACGACTGTAGTCCTGGTTTCGAGAAGAAATAAAAGTTTGTTTGGTTAACGACGATTGAATTGACAATTTAGAAAAGTCAATAAAGAAGTCTAAAATTTATTTCACAAAATAAAGAGTTTTAAGAAGAAGTATTAGTAAGAAAAGAACCAGACCATACAGAAGAAGAAAGAATTGATGAAGGTGATGCGTAATCCATAAAGCTGCGTCGAGAAAAGAAGTGAAAAGAGGAGATACAGGCAGAACCGTTAACGGAAAAGAAATTGAACGTATACATTTACACACTAAATAGGTAAATTTCTCGATTTTATGTTCAATATTTCCAAAAATTAAGAAGGAAACCTTTGGCTAGGTTTTTAAATTTGGTTTTCCCTAGTCCTTGAACAGAATTGTTAAGGTTTCGACAAAGATTTTTTGATATAAGGTTTTACTTAATTTGCATGTATGTTTACACATTAATTTAATTTTTATAATTTATATATATATAAAAGTTGGTTACACATTCTCTATATCAAGAAATCCTAGTCATTAGTTATTTTGTTGATAGTCCCAAATAAAAAACAAAAGTTTGTTTATATATTTATCTAGTTATATTTTCACTGACGAAGGTGTTCCGAAAACGTTTGTAAACGTTCTGAAAATATAACTATCGTTCAAACCAGCCTTGTTTTATTGACTTATTAGTGGTAGAGATCTATCATATAAGATAAGTATAAAAAGGTCACGAAATATATATATATAAAAATTTATAAATATAAATTGTTATAATTTATGCTTTTATATTATTATCGACGAGCTAGACCGGTGCAATTTACTTTAAAAAAAATTAACTAAATTCTCAGTACACATGCATGAATATAAAACTATTACCAATTAAACGCGATCTTGAGGGTATTGAATTTTCTTGTAATACTTTTAAATAATTTTCTTTTCTCGTAATGCTTTCAATTCGCTGCAAACCACCCGTTCCAGCATACGAAGAGCAATCCCAAGCGAGCACATAACCCCTTCCTTGTTTCGTAGTCGCAAACCCGCAATATTCTTTCACCCTATTCTTCTTACTAAAACACGCTTCGATTGTCCAAAGACTTCAAACTTCGATTCATCAGTTCATAAAATTCGTTTGAAGTCTTCAACTGTCCAGTTTCTATGTGTTTCAATCCGCCGCAACCGTTCTTGTTGGTTATCCCGGCATAGTAGAGAGTTCCGCACAGCAATGCGGCCATGAAGATTTACAGCTTTTAATCGCCGGTTTACTGTGGTCACAGAAATTAGTGTTTCACGGTCGCTATTCATTTTTGCAGCAATATCGGGTGCTCTCGGCTTTCTATCTTGTTTACTTAAGAATTTTATGCGTTCATTGTCTGCTCTTATTATCACTGTTGACTTGTTCACATGCGTCTTCTCCGCAGTCTGGTGCAATGAATAGCTTTCCTGGTGAAAACCAATTACAAGAGCACGTTTTCTCGGCTTGTTGGTTTTCTCTTCGGCATTTTAGATACTTTTAATAAAACTATTTGCTTCAATACACACATACTATCGATGCACGCACAAGCACTTTTGGTGAGCAAGTAAAATATGGATTATAATTATTGTAACACTGTTAGGACAGAGTAATGTAAACTTCTTAAGCTTATTTATTAGGCATACTCATACTTCTACCTCGAAAATAAACATAATAAAGGGATCGTAAATTTATTCTACAAGTGCCAATAAAATGTCGTAAATTTTTATTATCATTTGATGATGTTATTACCCAGAAATTCAAAAGCTGTTTGTTCCTTGCGAACTAGAAACTTCACAAATAGTTTAATATCATAATATAATTTACATTTTAAAGTAATAGTAATCACTAAAAATACTTTGCGAAATTTTACCAAGTGTCCGAACTAACATGGACGGTAGTGTACATTCGTCCGCATGGACCCAGCCCACTCTTTGTTCAGAACACCTTGCTCTCTGTGATGAAGATAAACTACGCCATGATACATACATAAGATAAAACTACCTATATAAGTAAAAGTTAATAGTTTATTCGTTACTGATCGATCTAGATTCATTGGCTGCTTATAGTGAATCAGGGGAAGGAAGTAGTAGCTGAAGGCTCAAATAATATCCCTTTTTGATCCAATACTGAAGCATAATACTTGTCAGTGATCGTGCTACCTTTTCTGAGTAGGCTATGAATACCATTCCTTGAGAATCTCAGGAAACCGCGTCCATGACCTTTCCTGCTTAACCGTTTTCGCTTTCGTTGGTGCACTTTGCCCTGCTCCCGCCCATTGTTTGAATTGTTGCTTCGTTTTTGATGTATACTGGTCGTCATTTGGTCATATCTACGCTATTGTAGATCTATAATTTTTCGAAGCCCTGTCGTATAATTGAAACTATTTCGATGTTGACAACGCTAAGTTCATATAAGCAGTAGATTGTAATATTTTAAAATTGAATTACCCATGTATTTTAACCCTCATATAGCAATCACATTCCGTGATAATCTACTTGCATCATACTTCTATGCCATCAACTCCAGTTGTATTGAGGCCTGAACTTGATTAGAAAAATTTGTGGGGATATGTTCATGAAGTCATTACCTTGTTTAACCTAATTTCGAAGATCCTCATCCTCAACGATGCAATATCATACTCATAGATTCTGTTAAATTTTCAGTGTAAAAGGCACATTTTGTGCTAGAGGTGTAAATTTCAAGTGCAGTCAGTGTTGTTAAAAACTTTTTGTTGAAGTTAATACTAACTCTATGACGATTTGCTAAATATATGAATATTTATCTATGCTCAAGTTAAGAAGAATATAGGTTGCAGATTCGGTTAAAAGTACTGTACTTTGGTTAAGATCTCGTTGAAAATTTCAGTTCTTTTTATTAATGTCAACACCATACATTGCAATGCTAAATAGTAGTTTCAATTCTTGAAATTGTATTTCCAAATCTACGACGAGTTGCTACATTATTAAGTTGGTACATATGCTCAAATGTTGCCTATAATTGAAGATATTTTTAGCGGTATTTTATTTAAAAGGAATAACATTTTGGTTATACATATTAATATGAATAACATTATGTGTATTCAAAAATAATAAAGCTTGTCGCATTGTCTAACTCCTGCGTGCCGCTTTAAAGAAATCATTTTCTGAAAGCTCTTGAAGTAATACAGTCGAAACAATCTAAGTCGACACTGCCATAACTCCAACTTCTTCCTAAGTTGCATTCGCATACCATATACTTTGAAGTTTATCTTAAACTTTTGCAAAATCAGTTATTTTCTCTGGTCTATTTTATGCTTTTGAGGTTCTATCTCTGACCAATGAGAAATTCCGTGACTACACGTAGCTTAGGTATTTTTTCTGTAGCTCGATGAATCTCTTGTATAGTAAACCTTTTTGCTTGTCTTAGAATGTTTCTTCACTAGAACGACTTTGTACTTTCTACCCACTCTCATATCCTTCCCATAATATGACGCTTTCGCAAGGCTGTAAGCAACTTTGTTACCTTTAATTCCGTGGTACCCTTCCTTGTTGTGCTAAGCTAGCTGCCTGAGGAATTGCTGGTAGTTTCAGACAGCTGTTGACTTAAATGTAATTGAACTTTTAGCTCCGTTTGAAGATATGTGCAACTACAAACTTTTGCCTTTCGAAGTCATTGCAGGATACTTTCCTAGGCACAGAGATTTATTACGTGGATCTGCGATGAAGAATGGTTGGAAACTCATCCATGGATTGAAGCAAACGAAGTCCGGACCCAAATATTCTTATTCGAACCTCATGTCTTATTTTGGAACCACCAGTAAACAGTAACTAGTAACATCGTATTAACGTCTCGACCCAGTCATAATTTTCTATTTCAAGTGTTCAAGTGTCTCGAGTATGTTGATCTAGGCACATAATGCCCAGAATCCCTAAATTTCCAGCAAGATCATTCTTTAGTTTAACTGACTGCACTATACTTAGGATGTTTAATGCCTCTTCTCCCCTTACAAATAAATGTAGATGAACAAGATTAAGCATTGTCTACATAGCGACACCAGGGCAGTTGTTCATAGCCTCTGTGATCTCTAGACAAATCTGTGTCTGCAGTATTGCCTAGGTAGGTAGTGATTAATGAAGTCTTAGGCCACTATGGTAGTGAACCATAATAGTTAATCCTCCTAATTATAATCAGGTATCTGGTATATCATCTTAGATTTTAGGTCTCAGTTCCTACATGGGAGTCTTGGGCATGACCAGATTGACACCCTAGCTTTAGCAGGAATTCTGTCAACATCGTTTTCCAGTCGGGCCTTCTGTCAAGGGCGATTCCGAGATATTTAAACTCTTTAGTCTTTAGAAAACCCAATGAAAGCGGGTAAGAATAGTGGTGCTAATAGTAATTATGATAACGGCAATGGTGATAATATCAGCTATTTCGCGCGAATATAGCGATAAGATTGTGGTTACCATGTTAAAATAACGCTAACATTGACCATCTAGAGCTTGATTTTAAAATAAATGATAACAATAATATATTCGACCTGATGATTAAAGTGTAGTTAACATTTTATCATCGTCAATTCTGTTGCGCGGCTACTCTTCAGTATACGATGTTTCTTTTACATTACTGTAAATAGCATGCTCGTGACAGTGATATCTAATACAACTGTATTACATACACGTAGTAGGAAACAGCGCTGAACACGCCAATTATAGAAAGAATGTTACAACGAAAAGTTCACTTTGTTACCTATTAGACATAGTTACATATTTTGAATTGCATCATAAGTTGGATTGTTTGTCATACTTGTATGTGTCCCAATATTGCATTTACTTCCTCTCCGCATGCACATGCATACATATAACTATTATACTTACGTAATTCCCGGAATGGCTATTGCTAGACAGCTGGTTCCTGGAAACAAAAGTTAGTTCCACACTCACACAAAATAACAGATAGTACCACCTTTCCTAGTAATTATTTTGAACATTTAGAAATGCAGAGTTGTCGGATGCACTTATTTTCATATGCCTTGCAATTCCTTTTAACATATTTAAATATTAAACAAATGCATGTATTTTATCTTACCTCAAAGACGGTGTCCTTCGAAAGATAATTTGAGTGCTTATATACTCCGATGATTTCAATAACTTATTACAGCATCCCATGTTTGTTTATTATGTCTATCAACTGATATGGAATTTTAATCAATGTGAGATTATATTTAGGTACCGCGATGAAATCATAAATAATCCGGAGAAAAATGTTTATTTGAAACCTGCGACTCCATCTTTGTCGTTTTAATATCCAACGCGTGCAATAACTTTATAAATATGCCTTGGCTAAATGGTCTTACAATTTTACAATGCAAACAGGACTTTGTTATGATAAAAGGAAAAAATCTCCTGTAAAGTACTATAGGAGCCGGTGGAGGTCCTCACCATATCTCATGCATACAATATTAATAGCGGCCAGAAAGGAGTTGACCTTTTGTTGAATTGCCGATGTAAATCGTAAATAATAAACAAAACGTAATTTACGGCGTTATTCATAAAGTAATGTGACAGGCTGGCAACCTAAAAATTATGGCGCTGGTTATTTTTGAGAGAATGCGTTGGTGAAGTCATGAAATGCGTTTTTAGTTTATGTTTTAGAGAGAAGGAGGGTTTGCTATAGATGAACTTATGTGACACATAAAACGCACAACCCTGAATGTTTTTCAAAAATTTAGAACTATAAAGTGTTCAGGTGTGAAGTGCTTCACTTGTGATTCAGTTGTGAATTGGAAATAGGCAAGGACTGTCTTCTAGGTGTTTTGGATTCAGCTATTTATTAGGGTGGTTGAGTATTTGTATAGCATTGACGGAATAGAGAGCGGATACATACAGCGACTGTCTTTTGTAAATACTGTTCGCGTTAAAATTATTTTTGGGCATATTGTTCTCAAGAAGCGCCGTTCTTTAAAGACGTATCTTTACATTTCACTGGCTACAAATCAGCTATCAACTGATAATTACGCATGTCTGAATGTTCCTGTATTCCGTTTCGTTTTAATGTCTTTTTCCGATTCTGAACGTTCAAACGTCGAATTTCAATAGAAAGAGGGCGTCTGCAGATGAAAGACCACGACGCCGGTGACAACGACGTCTCGGTATTTATCTATTTATCGTGGCGGTGCTCTTTAATCGGCTTTCGTTTCGCGCTGTATTGCCAGCAACCGTTCAAGTGGAGAAGAAATACGAAAAGCGCGTGTTTAAAATTGAATGCTGCGTTGTGTTCAGATTCTCACAAGAGACATAATTGATATACAACCCGCAAAGGAAGGCCGGTGTGTTTGGAGGGAGATATTAGAATGTGGTGTGCGAGGCAGAATACGAAGCGCTCGAAATTTATCGCCTTTTGTTGGAGGCGCTTTTGCCTTTTTATCATTTGCAAGGGGAGTACGTATTTAAATGATTTTGAGAATAGTACTTATATTTGGTTACCAGCTTATTAAACGAAATTTTGTTGGAAAAATTTTGGAAAATTGTCCGCATAAAATTATTGAACATAAGTGTACTGCGTGAGAAATATACATATACATAGGTAATATATATATGTATATATATACATGCAATATATATACCTAAATATGTATGTTGTGACATGTATTCTCAAATAACAGGTAGAAGCGAAACTAGAGAGATGGGAGAGAATGACTCTAGGAAGGATGTTCGGTGGGGACAAAGAGGGAAATCTATGGAGAAGAAGGACATAAAAATAAATGCGGGTAGTATGTTTAATAACCGGGCATTATACATAGCACCAAGCGTTTCTGATTAATGTGATAAATATTTTATATTTTAAAGAATTAATCACATTAACGTGTTATTATGAATAATATCCAGCACGCTCCGGTTAGTATGATAAATGTCTCACTTATGCAAGTTTGAACCCGTCTTTGTGCCAGTTTAAACCTGCCTTAGTTGCCTATGGCATCTGATTGCTTGCTTTCATGACAAAATAAAAAACAGAGGAATGATGAATAAAGAAGGCTACCAGAACTTCATTGTGGAGGAAGAATTTTGAAGCAGCTGCAGAACGAATATATTGGGATAGGGCATTAAATAAAAACTAATAATTATTATAAAAGAAAGTTCTTTTATTTAATATCGACTCGCAGAAAGAAAGACACGACGTTTTACGTGAGCGATATATAACCGATATTTTGTTTCATGGGAATGTAATTATTCCACCACAGTTTTCCAACAGAATACAAGACCATTACTCAAGAACAGGCAAAAATGTACTTGGTATTATATGAAATCTGTGAAAACAAGTCAAAAGTGGCAAAAAGGACTTCTAGTGCGTCGTATGATCTTTAGGCATATGAACTCAAGATGTCAGGTTGATTTAGTTGATCTGCAGAGTCAGCTTGGCTGTGACTACAAATTCATCCTCGTCTACCAGGATCATGTTACGAAATTTGTATAGTTGCAGCCTTTCAAAAGTAAAAGAGCAGAGGAAGTTGCATATAACCTGCTTGATATTTTCACAATTTTGGGTGCTCCTAGCATTCTGCAAAGTGATAGTGGCTGTGAATTCTGCAATCACATCATTCACGAAGTATGCGAAATGTGAAGTGAATTAAAAATAGTTCATGTAAAGCCGAGACATAGTCAGCTGCAAGGCTCTGTGGAGCGTGCAAATCAGGATATGGGAAACATGCTGACGACTTGCAAACAAATCAAACTCCACATTGGTGTGGGGATCTGAGGTTTGTTGAATTCATGAAGAATGGAGCTCATCATGAAGGCGTAAATTGTAGTCTATATGAGGCCATGTTTGGGGTTCCAGAAAATGTTGGTCTTACAACATCATCACTTTCTGCTGATATCATCAGACACTTGGAATTTGAAATAGATCTGGAAACCTTAATTGACTTTTCTTCAGGTACGAGATGAAGATCGACAAACAAAAAATGGTGGCGAAGAAGATGGGGACTAACGGCGAATGGTGGCGAAAGAGATAGGGAAGTAATAGACAATGGTGAAGAGGTAGATGGGCAAGCAGGGGACGGAGATGGTGAGAAGGACATTTCGGGGGAAAATTAGATTTCAAACAAAATCAATATTATAAAAAAGAAGAGGGAAAATGCCATAAGTGCATTGCAGTGCCAGGTAAAGGAGATGAGGCTAATGTTTAATGAATCGAAGTTTCCAAAAGGCAAGATTCGAGATACGGAAAAATACTGGTTCGCGATGTCGACAGGGATAGAAATGATTCCAGGAAACATTCTTGCACATGGATACTGATGGCAAGATGTATGAGATTGGCACTAAGGAAGGACGATTGGCCCAAAAGTATTGAAGGAACCAGTTTGCCTTGTGCAAGGACAATTTTATTTCACAAGGATGTTTCAGATCTAGTTGGGACTCTTCGTGATTGTGCCACGAAATCTTCAATCACAGTTGCTCAAGGTTTCAAGAGATGTAACTGCAAAGGAAAATGTCTTTCAGGAAAATTTAGCTGCAAGAAGGACGAACTACTCTGTAAATGCCCTGACAGTTTGTCTTGTTCCAACAAGTAGAAAGTTGCTTGTTTACAAATAGTGAGAATAAAACGACTAGGTTTTTCTCCACTAATTACGCTCCAAACCAATACATGGGGCGGGTGTTTTATAGCTTGAAGAACTCTCGAGTCTGCAAGATGTTCACCAGATCGTTTGCGGACAAATTCTGGTTGCTGCCCTCTCTACTAAAGAAAGCCTATTAAATGATCCAAACATTAATTAACCATTTTTCCATATTACCCTATGAAATGTTGTTATTATTTTGCAAAGTTGAGATAAGCAGACTTCATTTTTGCTGTTAAACGCGCCTTTTTAACAGATCTCCGGCCCATTAGACTTCCATGCTGTTTTCATCTAAAGTTCCTTAATTGTTGTTGCAAGAGCAAATCCATTACTAACAGCTTGGCGAACAATGTCATGGTCTCTGTGGGGTTTTACCTTTACAATTACATTTCCGCGCCTTTGTGTAAAGGTGATATATCCTACAAATTATACAATAATTTGGCATGTGTCATTCCAAAGCGTGTTGAAAAGTATGGCATAAAATATGTTACCTCTGCTTTGCAGAACGTTTCAAACTGGTGTTTGTGTAAGTTGGTTTTTGTTGGCAGTGGAAAAGGGAAATACAAGACTTTTCCTAATCAGATGTGGTAAGTTGCAGGACTTCTACTAAGAATATGAAAGTGTGAAATATGTCGTCCAAGATGCAAATATCTCAATTGCAATACTTGCACACTGTGCAAATGTAAATCTGATGCATTCGTGTCTAATGAAAGTAATTGTTTACAATTGCTTTTTATAGCTCAATTTGTTTTTTATATGTGTGAGAAAAATTGACATGTTTATAAATATATGGTGGAATTGTGGCAGCTTGTTTCTTTTGTATATACAAGCATAATTTTAGAATTAAAGTTTAGACTACTATTAACTCAATATTCTTTGGGGTGAAATTATGTGTCTTATAATAAGTATACAATCCAGTAATAATCCCGTAAATTGTTTACATATCATCAGAGTTATACAATGCATACTCGCGGTTAGTTCATTTATTAAGCACTACTCCAATGAAATAGGGAAAAAATCTGATTGTAGAACGATACAACAGTTGCGGTGACCTTAGAACTGTACAGAAAAGATTGGCACGATCCAAACAAATACAGAAATCGGGTTGTCTGTGGTTATAGGATATTTCACAGCCATATTCAATGCGAAGCATGCTGAGATATGTGCAAAATCCGCAATTGAAGACAACGATAGGTCATTTGAAAAGGGTATTAGTAGCAGTAAGTCATAAAACTTTACTTTAGATCGGACTATACTTGATGCTAGAAAATATTTAATATGTAGTTTTAGAATTTTTTCTAACTTGGCTATAAAAGATACGTCTCACCATACCTAAATATACTATAATTCCGCGTTTTACTGCTTACTCCGATATTACAAACCTAAGAGCTTTTAAAAAGATATCCAAATAGACAAAAGAATGCAACAGAAAGTTTCACAATCCCAGGCACTTTCACAAAATTTCCCGTGGGTCATAATGTGTTTCTCTAAAGAATGGAATTTGTAATTGTTCTAAATATGAACGCCTTCGAGCTGAGTTATGTGTATTTTTTGTTTATATTCCATCGTGTAACAATCTTCAATTTTATATAACAAGTATAATGTTTAAACGTAATTTGTTAATACGTCGATTACAATCTCTACCTTTTGAGGAAATCTTATTTCAATCTCTGATTCATAGTTTCGTATCTCCTTTCTTTGCATCTATAAAATTTTAAACCTATTTTTCAAACAATAACTTTTGAATAAATAAACTCAGAGCGATTTCATTTCTGTAAGATTATCTTTGAATTTTTGATACTCGAACTGTACTAAATATTTTAAATGTGATTTACAAGTATATAGTTGCAACTTTTTATATAACATCAGCTCTTTTTTCTTTTCTGAACGTTAAAAACCACTGTATGTAAAAATTATATTTAGAAAGTCCGTAAAAGTAATAAACCTGATTTTGTTCACTTGGAAAATACTTCAAGCGCCGTTCCCCTCGACTGCAGATGCTTAGGAAAAAAAAATAACGAGAAATAAAAATCAAAGAAATAAAAGCACATACCGTCCTCATTTTAGTTGTGTCGAGTTCAGTTCCGTATTTTTTCCCTTTGATTTCCGAAGTGGAAAACGAAAAGTTAGCTCGCGTTCATGCCGATACAATACTCAGGCTGAGGCGAAACGCAAAACGCTTTTGCGAAATTCCTTCATTTTCACTCGGATTGACGGACTGCCAAAGGTGCCTTTTTCACTCAGTCAGCTCGCTTTTTCTAGTAAAATGTGCTGACATTTTGTGCGGAAGTAATTATTTTCCGCGATTTCCTATTGTGTTCTTTGTACTACCGCTGCTATTGTTTACATGTCTGAATTTTGTATGCGTTGTCTTTGTTAAATCTAATTTGTCATTGTTTTTGTTCCAGGTGAGTATCGATCGTAAAATCTCGTTTAATTGTGGTAAGTTTTAGAGGAATAATTTGAATATGTTATGACTCATTGAATAGCTTAGAAACTTACAGAAATTGTTGCGAATTTTATATAATTTGAATACGGTACAACAAATATTTCGCTTGTTGCAGTTTTTACATAAATCGTGTACCTAAATACGTTTATTATAGCCTCAGCTCGTTCAAAGCCTATTCCAAATTAATTAGGCTCATCAAAATTTTGCTCAATGATTAGCAAACTTTTATCTACTGGATGAGCTTAACATTTTTGTTGAATTACAATATATTACAAAATTTTGATCTTCTCTTGCCATCCGTAGACGTACGTTTCGCGGTTATACCGTTCGTCAGTACGGCTTTGCAAGAGCTGTAATTTCGTATACAAATTTGATGTATATATGGTCTGAACATTGATGTTTGTACATGTGAGAGGGATTCGATATGAATTCTCTCACAATGCACGTATTACGCATTTTTTACAGTTATTTTTTCTACAGAAAAACGTACGTCTACGGATGGCAAGAGAAGATCAAAATTTTGTAATTTGCAATTCTCCCACGGCGGGTAGCCGAAGAGCGCGACTGCAGTTACTGCAGGAGGCTGTGGCAACGCAAGTTGTCCACTTCTGTAGAAAAAATAACTGTAAAAAAATGCGTAATACGTGCATTGTGAGAGAATTCATATCGAATTCCTCTCACATGTACAAACATTAATGTTGAATTACAATGAAAAACGTGAAGTTAGTAACACCGACTTTTCTGTTTTGTTCACGTAATGTACTTCTTTTAAGTGTCTACAAGATTTTGGAATGTTGTTGGAGTGTCGATGGAATGTCTCAAGTCTAATTAACTTATTTGTGTCCACATTTTGTAGTAAAATTTTAATTGTGAGTATATCTAATTTTTAAATAAATAATCAGCAGCAATGCACGACCATATTGTTGAAGTCACGCCTTCGCTTCTAAGTAGTACAACAATAATGTGCTGTATGGAACGTGTGCCTGTGAAAGACCTTCTACCCTATTCGAAAGGAAGTGCCTAAAACCAACCATATACGCATCGAATACAAAACACACGCTTGACATACGTTCATATTTGATTTCTGAATTATCACATAAGGTAACAGAATACTACAGAGGAGATACAATGGACGTTGATATCGGAGTAGGCTATTATTAGAGGTGAGATAAATAGAAAACCTGGTGATATATCTACACTCTACGCCGACTCGGATAAAAAGGAAGTGATTTTCCACTCGTGATGAATTATAAACCACCCACTTCTTCGAACGTTGCGTCTGAAAGAGTGTCAGGAAATTAGTGATCGGTTACCAGATAAGGAAGACATTCTATATACGCATGTTGATTAATTAATATGCCTGATAATCGTATTACCCGACATTAGACAATGAATTTCAGTTTACAAGCTGATACGGGGCTATGATATACGTATGCGTACCTTGTTAAGATAAAATTATGGTAATGGGATTGTAAGTAGCGAAATCGGTTAACATACATAGAATAATTAGCAGTCAAAATGTGCTGATGCGTTTATGTAGCATATGGATATACAATATATCGACGTTTCCTCAGAATCCTAGGACTTTGAATTTTACGTCTGCTAATGTGATCAAATAAAAAACCGATCAACAAGTTAGAGGAAATATAGTTCTGTAGTAAAACTTCATTCGGGATGCAAATTTCGTGCTATTTTGAATTTTTGTTTATTCTATTTACTACACATATGTCCGGAGAATCAAGCTGAACGAGTCCAAATCCGTCCATATTGGCTTTACCAACAAAAAGAATGACGAAACTATCCTAATATTAGAATAAATAATACGACAACCAAGTATCTGGTTATTCATTTCGACCGTTTGTCTACACTGTAAGTTAGGAAATTAATGTTATCAAGTAACTCGAAAAATGTGTGTTCGGATGGAATTCCAAATTATCCATACGAAAAATAAATTTATATTACGTATACAAACAGATGCTCAAGTTTGTGTAGATTTATAATTCACAACTTGGTTGAGCCAGTAAAAGTATTACTGGCTTCTAAAACTTTTGGTTAAATTGTAATAATGAAAGAAAATGTCGGAAACGTGACCGGATACGGAAGTTCGACGTTACAGTTCGCATAGCCTACCTCGTCGGTAATAAAGACGGAGATCCATGCCGTGCCAGCCCAATGGAAACGGCGTAGGTTTAGAATTTAGTGACAAGGCACCACTCTCGAACTATAGAACTGGATCACCCCCCAGCTTCTTTAGTAGGTGAAACGAAGTTATCCGAACCGTTTACCTTCTGGATCATTATATTGTCGTGAAGTGACCAGCAACATTATTTGAAAACTCTATTTAAAAATATCAAAAGAAATAAAAAATGAATTGCGGTGAGAAAATGAGGTTTAACAGCACTTTATTTGTCATTTGAGGTGTAGCGATCAAGTTAAATTTGATTAAGATAGCTTCTTACCTAAGGTTTACATACTCTTGGCAATCCTTGGAATTCCGGCGCACCGGCGCTACAACCACCTTACAGCTTTAGCCGAACGTAATTAAAGCAAGAATATATGCAAGTGACTCCTCCCTTTAAACTACTGGAAAAACTAAATGTAAAAGCAAACGTAAGGAAAACCCTTTTTGTCCGGAAACCAATCTTATTTCCCCTTGAAATACTAAAAGAATTGAATGTTTCCAAAAGTAAGGAAACCCCTGTTTACTCGAATACAATCCCTGATTCCCTAACTCTAAATTAACTAAAAGCTTCTAGGGAATTTTTCCCACAACTCAACGAGTCAAAAATATAACATTAAATAAAAGCGGGACTTTGCTTCCTGTTGTCAAATTTCGTACGGCGTGGTAATCATCGGGACGGAAGTTGTCAAAGACGGCGGGATTTCTCGCACTTGATGTATAAATGTCGGGAATCTATGCGGACACAACAAACTGAAGACTAAGTCGGGTTCTAGCTTCTACAGTAATTCTAAAAATAAATCTTAGCTACTTAGCTACTGGTCCTATATTGGCATTTACTGGCTATACCAGTCTGCACTAGTTCCCTACAACAACGTGAAGGAAAAAAATACCGACATCGTAATCATCAAAAAGAAAGACTTACCTAAGTGAGGGGAAAGCAGATGCTCAACGGGGACGATTGTTAAAACAGCACAGTTGGCGAAGCGAAACTTCCAGACCCAAACAGCGATACTATTAAACTTCTTGGATTCGAATTTCCGTGTATATCGTCGACAAACGAGACTTAAAAGCGGAAACGGATTAACTTATTCACGAAAAACGACCTGGTCCTCTCAACGTTACAGGGGCAAGCTGTATAAGTGGCTTACGAAAGCGGCAAAAGTTGGAGCAAAAGAGGCTACAATTGACAATTATAAGACGCTGTAACAATTAGCCGTAATAAAAGGAAATGGTAACCACAGAGACCTGAAGATGGACACCGTTGATCAAGGAATATCCGAAGCTACAAGCAATAGCAAATAATAACTCTTAAGCCATGTGAGTGATGACAAAGTGATTCAACTTCTCCATAGTTATCAACAGACGCCTGAAAGGAACTGAATCCGTCGAATTAGTGAAATAATAATGTCGAAAGCATTTGTGCGATTAGGGGTGCACGATAAATCAGTGTTATGCAGTTAGCAGTTAAGACAAGGATTACTATTGAGCAAGACTTTAATTTAAAACCTCTCGTGCTCAAACTAGGTTAGTAATATGCTAAATTTGGAACTGCCACAATGATAATGATGACTATGTCGAAGGAAATTTTCCTTTTGTTTACAAATTGTAGTGTCAATATATAATCTATATCTATTATCAGACTTTCTGAAATCCGAGCATTTAACGTATATCATCCTCAACTATTTGGAAAGTATCTTGTGCTCATATTGGTTTTCGTAAAATCGATGGAAACTAGTGGTATGCTAGATTTATCTGCAAAAGTGTTATTGTATAAAACAAATTCTGCAGCTTTTCCTGATAAAGAACAAACTTTTTGGCTTTAACCTTCTTTAACTGGCGTGATTTTTCCGTGCATAATGCGTCGGTTTCTCGGACCAATTATTAAATAAATGGGATATAATACTTACATCGTATAGTTTTATAACGTTAATTTCTAACGTTTCATTAGAATTATCCTAGAGCGAAAGAATAGAAATTTATTTAAAATTTATTTTATATGAAAGCAGTTCATAATAATTTAAAAGTAATGTCCAACAGATAAACTAAAAAATATCAACATGATTTTCTCGTTTACATGAACGAGAAAAGCTTAAGAAAACATAAATCTAATTTATATACTGGTATGAAAATAAGAAACAGTAATTCTGGCAGATATGTGCGCGTTCCAAGCAAAAGTATTTTTGGTATTCGCGATAACTATATCTGGTTTTCTTTTATTATTTTGAAGACCACTATGTACAACGCTTTGTTTTTGTATTTTGTTTTGAAGCGGCTTCCTCTGGATCATAATTGCAAAGTTGTATTAACCTTTTTTGTATCACCCTGGTCAAATTTCAGATGTGTCTTTTAGTGCTACCCGAATCAATATTAGTATCACCATGCATGATCGAAATAAATGGCATGCCGATGCTTTTATTAACTCCTTTCTTACGATTTACGAACCTGGATTGTTCTCGATATAGATTATAAAAGCAGTTATTGCTGACACATTCATAAGACTATAAGAATGACCATTAGCCATCTGTTGCTACCTCTAGCACATGTGGTAGCTATGTAGCTATGTAGCTATACGTCAATTATCTTGGGTTTACTTGTCTACCAATCAATCGTTATGTATGATCAAAATAAGTTGTACATTTTTAGAGGTTTTAGGCACCTATAACACCAGAACATTGTTGTTTTTCAAGCTAAATAAATGGGGATCAATTGCTCGTCTTTTATTCTGAACAAAATTTGGGTGGTGTCACTGGTATATTTTTCGGTATCGTAATTACAATGACGAGGTTATGTTTCTGAAGCAATACCATTTTCAAGTTGCTACTGCTAAACCTGTTGTTTGTGGTAACATAACTTCACTTTAGATGTAACTCTCTTCTTGTTTCTGATTCATTATACACCCTAAAATTGAGCAATATTACTAATTGTAAGTAAAAACATACTATTGAGCTATTCATAATTAAAGAATTCAAAGAATGCAACATAATTACAAAATAATTCTAATGATGTACTCATCTTATACGTTGCACGTAAACTCGCGTAGGTTTGAGGAATCGAAAAATATCATCATATAAAAGGCGCTGCATATCGACACATTTACACGACTACTAATTTGACTACAAGAACTATTCAGGAAGGTACACAGAGAGATAAAATGGACGTGTCACTACTTTTAAAGAAATTAATAAATATCGACGTCGGCGCTTTCTGGTACCAGCACGCGAGATCAGGAAGATTAAGCTTGTAATCTCCCTTGTACTTCTTTATTAATGCCGAAGACGCAACTTCTTTCAAACAGAAATGAAATAGTTGATTAGTTTTATTTCACAAGGAGCCGGTCAGTGTTCGGTTTCAGATTTAGACCTATTATTTTTTCCCGTCACTGTTATTTTATTGTTAATTTGCGTTTTATGTTTCATTTATTTGTTATTTTATCCTCTCATTGTTCGATAACTTTTTCATATTCTTCTTAATCTTATGCCTTTTACCGAGCGGTGTAAAGCAGATGAGGTTCAATGTTGCTTTCCACTCTTCTCTCTCCACAACTTTCTATGTGGTACGGTTTGTCTAATTCTTTCGCATTTTATTCCAATTCTTTCTGCTTCTACTCTCACACAGTCACTTTTTCGCTAGTCTGTAATTTCGCATACGGCACACATGGCCAAATCACTTCAACTGTCCTTCCTGTATTTTTTCGTCTATAGGTGATGTTTCTAATTCCTCTCTGAGTATGTCATTTCTATCTTGTCTCCTGTGGTTTTATTTTTTATACGTCACAAAAACCTCATCTCCACCGCATTGAAGCATATTTTATATTTCTCTGTCAAACTCTATGTTTCATTACTGTACATAATTGTTGGCCTTACGACTTTTTTGACTACCTCCATTTTAACTTTTCTCCCTGTTCCCAAAAATGTCGTTTTCAACATATTGAACTACTTTTCCTATTCTGTCGTTAATTGCTTTTGCAATTCTTCCATTATGTTTAACTATGGATCCTAGGTATCTAAATATCTCCATTTGTTCTATTTGATCTCCTTGCAGCCATATCTTGTGAACTTTTTTCTCCTTGACACTATTGTGTCTTCCCTATATTTATCTTCATATTCATTTTGCCTCGTTGCTATTCTATCACTTCTATACTGTATTTTAAGTTCTTCTCTGAATCCGCTACGATAACCATATCATCCGTAAACACTAATTCGGTCATTTCTACTTGTTCCATTTTCCAATGTACCAGTTTTAGTGTCTTCATGTTTCTCTTTGTCTTGTCCATTGTCTTATCCGACACTACTGTAAATAAATAATTTGTTTCAAATTTTCTTCATTCTTAATTATCGGTACAATGTTGTTACTATATTACATAGCTTTTATTGTTTTACTAATCGTCTTTTCCAGGACTCTCCATATATCTTCTCTCTTTATTCTAACGAATGCGTTTTCTAGGTCAATGAAGCACATATGTATTTCCTTATCTTTGTTTATGGATTTTTAACCGCATTGTGTCTCCTCGATTGTGTGTTCTATTTTATTTCTAATTCTTTTTCGATTACTCTTGTAAGTACTTTTGTAGCCACCCTTGTTAGTGTTATTCCTCTATAGTTTTCACACATTGTTTTGTCCTTTTTCTTGTATATAGGTAGTACTACTCATGTATTTCATCCCCTTGGCACTTTTGCAGTCTTCACTATTTCATTTAGTAGTTCCGTTATTTAGGTTTCTCACATGTATTTTATCATTTCCGACGTTATATCGTGGTGCTTTTTCTAGTTTAAGTTGCTGTATGACCTCTGTAATTCCCTCCTCATGTATTTGTTCTCTTTCTTCGGTTGTGTTAGTCTCCTCTTGTACATTTGATGTATTTGTTTTAGACTGTTAATTCCTTGAAGTATTGTCTTAATTTTTCCATTATTTGCTTTTCCTCTCTAATTATATTTCCATCGTTTCCTTTCATATTCGTGGTAGTATATTCTTTAGTGGTTTGAGAATTCCGTAAAATATGTAGTTTTTGATTGTCCCTATATATCTCTGTCATTTTATACCCGAACTTTATCCATGATTCCTGTTTTGTTTCCTTAATCCTTGCTTTCACTTCTTTTCTCCTTTTCTTATATTTTTCGTAACCATTAATCTTCCTTTCCTATTTCTGTTTAATTTCTCATTCAATATCATCATTCCACCATTCTTTTTTTTTATATCTTTGTTAATTTTTTTCCACAACTCTCCATAGTGGCAAAAGTATTATAGTTACACCATTTTTCCTCCACCCCATATCTAGGTTCTAGTTCCTTGATCTTTGTATGTATTATTTCTTGGAATTTTCTGTTATTCTGTTTCTTTCAGTTTCTGACTTCTAATTTTTCTTGTATTTCTCTCCTTTTCCTTATCTACTTTACTCTCAATCTGTCTCATATCCATGTTTACTAGATAGTGATCACTTCCTATTTCTGCCTCCCGTGTTACTTTTACTTCTAGAATCATTTTCGCCTTGTGCTTGCTTATCAGGAAATAATCTATAATAGATTTTTTCTCCCAATCTTGTAATTTGGTGATTATCTCACTAGAACCTTTTCTGTTATTTATAAAAGATATGACATCCTGAACATGATTTTTAGTTTATATATTATACATTACTGCTATGTATGTATTAAATATATACATGTGTTAGTAAAATATATTGTTTGTAATTTAAAATTAGAAACGTATCGACGAAATGTAACATTTCATATGCGTCCAGACCGTTAAAAAATTCTAGAAATATAAAACATTTCAACGAATCCAATTTAATGATTAACGAGTACATGCGCCGTATTTCAGCACAATGTAACAAGATTCCTAGCACTCCAAATTCAATATCAATGTTAACATCGAATGCTATTACATTCGAATGGCGTAGAACGCCGAATGACGAAGTTTCAAAACGGTCCCGGAAATGGTTTCCCGACGACGACTATAATCATGCCGTCTTGCGTCTTGATATTTCGCTTGGATTCGAATGCGAATTATTAATTTCATCGTTAGAAAAGCGAGTATTTATTGCTTCCTGCGAGCGAGGAATGGTACGTCAGGAATCTGTCCGTATTGCGAGTTCTCTACGAGCTTTTGAAGTTAGAGTCGACACTAAAACTGTAGCGGTATTATCTCGTAAACGTCGAAATAATCGATATTAAGTTTAGATTAAGTATTGGAAAATTAGTTAGTAGTTATTAGGTGGCCCGTAATACTGAACTAATTGTGTGCAATTTATCGTTCCCGTTTATACTTAATTGGCGATATATCGCTTGCATTTTGCGAATATTTGACGCGTAAATGTGCATCTAGATCAGGCATGGGCAACCTTTTTTGTAGAAGTTTTATGCTGTGAGTAATCTTGAAAAATATACATTTTTGTAGTATCCTTATGATTCATTACGAATTAAGTTTAGACGGGCCGTGCTAATATGCAACGAAAGAATTCAGTAGCGGGCCGGACAAACTTTACTCGAGGGCCGCATGTGGCCCGCAGGCCGGAGGTTGCCCATACCTAATCTAGATCATTAGCCCCACAATTATCAATTGTATTAATACACACCTTTTATATCAAAATAAGCATTTTTTCTTATTTCAGTCCAAAGTTCAAGTAAGATTGGCTACGTTGTAAATTAAAGGACCTAATTTAAAAATTTACATATACTAATTTCGACCAATAGGTTGAATGTCTTCGGTGGAGAAAGTACATGCAGTCACTCACGAAAGTCATCGTACACCTATCTACACTGCGCTTCTTGCAATATGACTATTACTGTCGATATGGAAACGTATACATTAGAAAAGGTATAAAGAATTAGGAAGAATTCTACCAAAAATAAATCTTATTTCATAATAGAGTTCATTCAAATTAATAAAAACGAGGAAACGTAAGAGTAGAATCGCACAAAAGCAAATGTACATTAATAAAATAAGTTAAATAAGATGAATTAACAAAAATTAATATTTTGTAGGGCCTCCTTTAGCTTCAAGAACAGGAGCTAACCTTCGTGGCATAGAAGATAGTAACATCTGTAAATTTTGCTGGAATTTGATGTTATTCTTTTATTAGTACTTGCTTTAAGGATTCTCAATTTGTTACAGCACGATTTTGTACTTTTCTTTTTAGATAATCCCATACATCCTCGATGGGATTCAAATCTGGCGACTGGGGCGAAGGATGAAGTTATTGAGGTAGATTATATAATAACCATTCACGCATGATGAATGCCGTATGCTTAGGATCTTGATCTTGTTGGAATATCCATCCTTTTCCTAATTGCAGGTTTTCAACGTCAGTTTTTAAATGGCCTTTAAAATGTTTAAATATGATGTCTTACCCATAACACCATCAATAAACACGAAACTCCCCACTTCAGTCGCTGACCTAGACTCCCAAAATATAACGGCTCCTCCTTCATGTTTCACAGTAGGCAGTATTTTGAATATCAAAGGCTTTCCATGGTTTTCGCCAGACCTCCCTCTCCAATGTGAAGTAAAAATGGTGAATTTACTTTCAACTGTAAATATACATCGTTGTCAAAATTCGATGCCTTTGTTTTGATGCTCTTCGGCAAACTGTACTCTTTTGAGTTGATTAGTGGCACTAACTTGGGGCTTCATGCGAGGAACTCGGCCACTATAGCCACATTTTCTTAATATTCTTCTTATACACTCTACACTAACATGTTTTTCTGTAAATTTTCTACTTGTGCGTGTGTGCTTGAAGCACCCGGATGCTTATGAATTATAATTATATGCAAAACACTTCTGGCGTGTTAATTTCTTTGGACGCCCTTTTCGCGGAATATTTTGAATATTTCCGGTGCCATTAAATTTATTTATAATGCCTCGCATTGTAGAATGTGATTTGCCAGTAATATATCAATTTATACCAATTTCTCAAAGATTTATTTTCTTTGTAGAGTTTCACCACTAATTCACGAATTTATAACTTATAATAAATAGTTGTCTGATATGTAGGATAACACACACAGGCTATGCACCAGTTATAAATGAAGCAATTACAGATTTATATTTATGTTTTATTAGTGTACATTCATTTTTGTGGGATACTATTACATTTTCTCGTTTTTATTAATTTGAATGGTCTCTATTGTGAAATAAGATTTATTTTTGGTATAATTCTTACTAATTTTGTATGCCCTTTCTAAGCTGTCGTCCAACTTGCGTACGTGCAGTTTGCGTACAAATGGAATGTAGTGCGATTTGCGTACAAGGTAGATGACCCAATGTTATTAAGTGTTTGTATTACTAATGAGTACTTACTTAAGATTTACTATTTTCCACAAATGCGCATAAATACAATAAACGAGGGATTAGGCTTGGTCATTTGGAGTACTTAGAAAAACGAAAATTTCATATACATAGTAAATCTTGTAATTAGTGATTACGGGGGTATATATAAGATTGTCATTGCATTTCTTCCCCAATCAGACTTATTTCTGGTGTTGAAGTGTCAAGTGACATAGCGTTCGAAATGGAAATCATCCAAACTAGTAAAGGAAAGCCTTTATTAATATACGATGGTTTCAAGTACCGAAAACATCGAGTAAATCAAGAAGAAGTTGTAACCTGGCTGTGCACCAACGAGAAGACCCAAAAATGTCGAGAAAGTTTAAAGACGAAATCGGAAGATGTTCTACAACAGAAGGAACATACGTGTAAGCCGAACATTGCTGAAATTGAAGTGACGAAGCAAATTGTCCAAGCAAAAAAACGAGCCCGAGAAGACGATAAGGAATCAATTGCCCAAATCTACAAGGAAGCCTTTACCCCTTTATTTAACAAAGGGTATGACTTTGTTGCGGAAGTGCCAATGTTCAATTCAATAAAATCCACGCTTTACAATATACGAAGGGACGCTGGAAGAAAATTACAAGAACCAGTAGCTGCATCCGAAATTCATATACCTACGGATATAGTGACAATGCGGGACGGTTGTACTTTTTGCTGGCTGATGATGGCAAAAAAATAGAATTTTGGTATTTGCCAGTAGTGAAGGTAGAGGAACACTATCCAGATGCAGAACATTTTTGGGGACGGCACGTTTAAAAGCTGTAGTAAGCAGTTTACCCAAATTTATACCGTTCATGCCGATATAGGAAGCGACGCCGAGGCAGTAAATATTGTTCCTGTGGTATTTGCCCTACTTCCCAATAAAACGTTCGAGACGTACAAAAGATTATTTCAAATATTGAAGATGAATGGTTGGTACCCTGATACTGTGACCGTCGATTTTGAGCATGCTACTGTAGCAGCTCTAAAAATGTAGTTCCTGAGACTACTATTCACGGGTGCAACTTCCACTTCAACCAATGCTTGTGGAGAAAAATTCAAGAATTGGGATTGGCAGGAAGTTACAAACAAGATGAAGATATAAGAAAACATTTAAGAATGTGTGCCGCTTTAGCGTATATTCCTGTAGAAGATATTGATAATGGTTGGTTGTGCATACAGGAATCAACGCCTATGAACAGTGGATTAGAGGCGTTCTACGATTACTTCGTCGATCAGTGGTTGGAAAACAGTAACTGGAGCAGAGCCATGTGGAACTGTCATAAAAACTCCACCGAACTAACAACGCAGTGGAAGGGTGGAATAATAAGTTAAACACCATTATAAGACGTCCACATCCAAGTGTCTACGATTTAATTTCCACACTGAAAGAAGAGGCAGAATATTGCAATTATCTTATTCTTCGGAAAGAGTTGAATTTGGAGGGAAAAAAAAAGAAAAAGCAGTATTGTAAATTAAATGCTCGTCTACTGAAGACATTCAAAGACTACTCCTCGACGCAAAACATCCGGAAGTGCCTAGAAACAATCGCGTATATAACGAAATTTGAGTGAGGATATTATATCCTGCAGTTGTAAATAGTTTAAAATATATAAAATTTAATTGTAAAATCAAAAAAGAAGGTTGCCTTAGTTATAAGTACTTAGTTATAGATTTCACAAAAGACTTGCGTACGTGCGGGTATCTACCTGCATGTACGCAAGCTGCACTGCCTGTTAATGATGGCATTTTTAATAGCAGGGGCTTAATCAACATGTACGCAACTACCACTAAATTCCATTTGTACGCAAACTGCACGTACGCAAGTCGCACGTATTCCCTTTCTAACGATACGTTTCCGTACCGAGAGTAGTATTTATATTGCAAAAAGCGCATTTTTGGTAGGTGTACCATGATTTTCGTGAGTAACTGTATGTATTTACAAGAAAATGGGTTTCTTCACCCACACTTTACTACGCATTAGCCGCTGGACATTTTCAAATCAGAAGACGTTTTAGTGTTATCGCTTTTCCGCTTACAATTCATCGAGGGAGCGATGTACATGTATACCAATACAATTATCGGCTTTAGCGTCAGTCACCGTTCATCACTAGTATTGAAAATGGTACAATCGGAATAAAAAGAGAAAGGCACCCGTAAAACAAACAATACTAAAAATAACGACGTACAGGAGCGGGAAGAGGAATAAACAGACGCCCGTTGGAGCGAGAAACAAATGCTGAACGTGCGATTGTGCTTCGGTAACGGCTTACGTTTCGGACGGAAGCCCTGCGCTATTGCGATATGAGCCATTGTCGCGAATAATAATAATAACAATAAAAAAGGAAAAAGGTGACCGTACTGAATGAGTATGTAGTGCGAATGACTGGGCGAGGTTGATCTAATAAACATTAGATAGGCGTCGATATCAAGTTTCTGTCTGGCGATTTCCCAGAAACTCTTACACTAATGAATGATTTGTCGCAATGTCAATAGTAAGTTGAATTGAAATACTTAAACGGTTGATAAACAGCAAAATTGCGTTGCCGTTGGCGTGCATAATCACTTGGTAAGCATTGCTTTGTAAATCGGTCTCTAGACATTCCAACCACGCACTGTATGTATATAGAGTGATTAATATTTGAAGTATTCCATGAATTGCAACATATTTTATCTGATAGCTAGGTACGTTTAGAAACTACAAAAATGCTTCGATTAGGTCGTGATTTATGAGTTGATTGATTTACACATTATAATTGAATTGATTTAGAATGGATGAGGGAGTTTGAATCACGGGCATGTAATGTGGTCGTGCACGGTTTGTCAGTTTCTAGACTTTTGAATTCTGACGATCATGATCACAGTCACTTGTCACTCCATTTCTATCTATCAATAACTGGTCTCACCGAGTATCTGCTTAGGAAGAGAATTTTGCTAACCATCTTGACCACATGTTCGCGTGCACTATATGGTCTGTTTGTAAGTTGGAGAGCTGTAACGCAAGCTGTAATAAACGTATATGCTACTTTAATTTGCAATGGGACCTGTATTTCGTAGAATTACGGAGCTTTTTAATCGTTTCGTGTTTGTTAGATAAATTTAGTTGGAAATAAAGTCCTGCATAGAATACATAAAGTGACCATGTATTTTTTATTCAAAAACGGGACGTATTTTAAAAATTAATAAAAATTCGTAAAATCAAAAAATATATACTATATATATTTTATTGGTTTTATTGTGAACAAAATATCAAAAAACAAATTAGATTTATTGTAGAAGTAGTTGAGTCTTCTCACTCGTTCACAATTTATTCATTAATTATTTTATTATTCAAGTGAAAACTCGTCAAATATTTCCGTATCTTTTTCGTTCAATAAATCCGTTGTCAATTAATAAGTCCATTACTTTTCAACGTCTTTCAACTCTGGTACTTTAATCAAACAAATCGAATCGAAAATGTCCAGTCTTGATAATAAGATGTATGTATATTGTTTTAGGTACTCCAGACAAGTTTGTAAAAATCAAAAGCAATGTTGCTCACATACAATTCTTCCACGTCATCATTTTCTTGTAATTGAGTCACTAACTTTCTGACACTCTGTGAAAGAAATTGCCTCCTCCGTTTTAAAATTAAATTTTGTTTCAACTGCTCAATTTCAATTGCAACCTCAGGAGCAAAAATATTCTCTGCCTCGCTTTTTAAAATAACCTGATGAAATGTGATTGCTTGTGCGTGGATAAAGAAGAGAAAAGGTTCTGACTGTCGGCTTCCGAAAAATATTGTAACATTTATTAATACTCAAATAATAGTTCTTTAGGAGTTGATACATTTTCAAAACCCGTTCCAATGCAGACATATATATCGTAATAACTTATGATACTCAGCACCAATATCGTCACAAAAGTCTTTCAAGCTTCCATTCTGACGGTATAAATATAAAAGAAAGAATATATTTTTACAATAATAGATTCGACGTCAAATGGAAGGTGATCTGCGGCTGTTTTAATGGCGTTGTGAAGTATATGAGTACCGCATCCAACGCCTATCAATTTTCGATTAAGAATCGAATTCAGTTTACTAAAAACATTTTTTACGCTACGTCTTTAACAACCACAAAAATTACAGTTTGTGTTGTCTCCACAAAAGGCCGCTATTTTCTCCGATATCTTTTGTTAGTTTAAAACATTCACCAGATATTATACAATTATATCCGATGTTTCACGTCGCTGTTCTTGAAGGTCCAATATCTTAAGTTGTACACCTTTCTTTATACAGTTGAAAATGGTGGACCAAAATGGGAAATATTGGTGGAAGACACACTTACATAGATTGAGATAAGTCTGCCTTTAAGTCTTCAATCGCATTGCGCGCAAAAATATTCGTAATTATGCTTCCGTTTTTGGACGGGCGCATCGGAATTTAGGTTGAAAACACAGTTGAATTAACTTAGACGTACAGTCATTTGAGCGGAAGCCGAGATTTTCTCGAATTGTGTGATATTGTTTTAAATGCTCAATTTTTGCATAGCGGGATATTTCCGGGTCTCGCGTGATCTATCGGGGACAACCGAACGATGGCTTAAAAAGCGGTACTCTACCGTTGAAAACGGGACGTATGGTCACTTTGGTCATAACTGCCAAAATACATTAATTACAAACTTGTAGGTTAATGTTTTTAGAAAGAACGGTTTATCCTATATACCAATATATATATTATTTCTGTTAATATTTATCAAAAGAATAAAAGTGGTAACTGCATTACAGCATGCAGTTCTCCGCAGAGAAATTATCAACAAAGTAAATATGAACTAGATACTTCCTTTTTGTATTTTTACATCGCTTAGCTATAGAAGTGGAGGCAAATTTCATTCCCATCAATTCTGAGTTCAATCAACGCAAGGTCCAATTGTGCTAAGTATCCAAAACCTCTATAAATCAGCGAAAACTTGACAAGCAATGGAGAGAGGATACATACTCAAGTACTATAACATCACTTGAAAAGAAGAAGTGCAAAGGTTTGCAATATGAAGGATGCTATTCACCTATCAAGTGTACTAAAGTAAACTACTTTTGGGACCTAAAGCTTTAAAGAAATAAAATCTTGCAATTGTGCAGAGATACATAACGTAAGCAAAATTTGCATATGCCAATAATTCGTGAGGAGAATTAAGCTTTGTCAATAGCAGACCACAACTGTAGATTAATTAGTTTCGTTCTTGTTAGGACTCGTCAGTACAGTATATCGATCTGCGATTGATAAATGACATTCTCCAAGTGATACGTCAGTAACTCGTAGAGATGGATATGGCGCTTACTTTGTAAGCTTTTGCACAGTTACTCGTTATCTGCCCATTAACGCACATAATTTATTAGATCGTTACATAAATAGGCCCGTAGATTTTATTTTATTATTAAGTGTATTTATGGAAACAGTGGACGAAATCATCACAAGATCTGTCCGAAGATACGAATAGGGACTTCACCATCGTGTAAACATTGCAACAACACACAACTAGTGAGAAGACCTAAAACACTTAAACATTGTCAGTTAGTGTAACATAACATTATAGTTAGTGAAAAGCAGAGTAAAGTGCCGTGGTGTACACGTCAAGTTTAGTGTACTTAAGTTAAGTTTCGAAATGGCAGAACATTGAGGATACTGATGAGTATACCTTAATTAAAGTTTACGTAATAGTGGTACTTTAAGCTAAAATAAAATTGCTCATTGATCATAATTGACTTGATTGTAATAATAAGCACCGTATAAGGTGTAATATAAAAGTGTACTTACTGAAGATTTGTACATAGGAAGATTTGGAGAATACATTATTTTCTATTGCATTGACTGGAAACTATTCATAGTTAAAATTCACTCTTTGGAAATACTTTGAAAATTAGAAAATAATTGTCCAATTAAGAAAAGAAAAAAAACAATTCAAGAACACTTGCAGTGCATAGAGTTCTTCGAGGATTTTTTCCTAATCTTTTGATCTCAGTGTTTTTTGACCATTTTTATTCGAAATATGATATCAAGCACTTAAATCTTATACTTATGCCACAAATTTTCTATAATGCTTATAGTATGCGGCTGAGGAGGAACTTCCTGCATATGCTGATTGCTTAAGATCGTTATCTTCGCACAATGTTGAATTGTATTTGATGGGCTTCATATTTTCAATAGATTACCGTTTCCATTGCAGGAATTGAAACAACCGATAACCATGACATACCCGCCTCCATATTTTGCTGTTCACTTCAAATGTTGTGGTTGTACTCCTTCGTTTGCTGTTCACATTTGTCCTCCCATCATAGCTAAAACTGTTAAGCGCTTTTCAAAAAGGCATAGTCCAATTTCGGTGATCACGTATGGTTTTTATTGGATCTCTTGAATGTTCGGTAATCTGTTTCCAAGTTAGTCCCCTTCCCAAGAAATTTCTATACTTACAATTAGACAGTTAATTTTGAAACACTCACTGTCAGTCACAGGTTATGTAAAGATTTTTTATGTTCACCGTACACCGTAAATATTTTTCTACTGTTTACTTCCAAAGCTCTTTGCTCTACTGTACTTTTCAATGATGTGTCGCACTATTAAAGGACTTCAATTTGGTATTTTGATCCGTTCATTTGGTTTGTATTTATAATGTCTGCCTATTGCCCGAGAGAAAATAATCGAATTTTAAGATCTCCGAATTTCCCCCATGTGTATGTATATATGCATGTGTGTATATTAAGAATATATTGGGTCAAGGTGCCGAGATCGAAGCCACTCCGAGTCGTTAAACCTATACTGGAATTCGACCTGTACCTTGTTCGTAGATTATAATCTCTAAACAATGTCTAATGCTGGTGTTAATAACAGAATTACCTTACGGTACGGTCCACCGTTGTCCGTTACGCCTTTTTCGATTCTAGCACCAGCAACGGCCGAACGTTAAACACAAAATTTACGGCCCCAGATGACTGTAAAAAGTCAGGCACGTACTAACGACAGCGCTAAGTACCAATAAATACGTATTAATAAGAATGCTTGCTACGAGTTTCTTGGCTGGAGAGAGGTTATCAAACGAAATAGCGATGTACAGTCTGGTATCACGAGACAAAAGGGAAAATCTCATTAAGGAAATTAAATGAAAGCTGACGTGAGGAGGTTAGTACCGGTGTTATAAAAATAAAGACAGAGAGCATCTACTACGTAAATTGAAGCAGAACTATTTGATATAGGGTTTATATACGCTCTTGTTACGAAGGTCGTTAAATAATATCACTACAGATTTCATTAGTGTCAGTGAAGGTTGCAGTGTTACAGATACAATCGTCGATAATATCTTTCTCGTAAAAGAGCGAAACGTTTTGCTACACAATATTATTGTTAGATTGCTTTTATGAAATAAGAAAACCTTTTGATGCTGTGAATAAAATAGTATTAGGAACAGTACTTAAAAAAGAAAATCTGCTACCTATTGTAAGATGGAATTATGCTGTGGGGGTTATCGAATCGACGATAGATAATAATCCGAAGGATATATCCGCGATTCTGAGACTCTGCTTAGTCTATATTGCTCCAAAATGCTTACGTGCACCTACATAATCATTAGACCTAAATCTCATCGTACATTTATGGAAATCGCTAAATAACAAAGTTCAGTAACAAGTAAAGAGTTGTTTCCACAGAAGAGTAGACAGAAATTAGCGCTAACAGTAAAGCTCGTCAATTCAAGAGCCAAAAGTATCCGAGAGGTTCTTATAAATAAGAGATACCCCTAATACTTTATTAATTGATTTCCCATTCTGTATTAATTAACATTGTGTCTTTCAAAAAGCAGACTTTCTTTGCCTCGTTTCTGTATGTGGTCTGAGAAGGGTGCTATTATTTTAACCTTCCTATACTCACGTCAAAAATGAAACACGTACACTATACTATATAACTCGGTCTCACAGACCGTATGCGTGAGTATAGGAAGGTTAAAAACTGTAAATGCGGAATAAATTAATTTCTATATATTGAATATTGAAGAAATATGTAACAAATAGATACAACTAAATCTGAAAAATACTGATTGGGGTTCCCTTTTTATACGTTACAAAGTAATTGTCAGTAGCTGAACGCAGATTTACCTTAGTGAATGTTGTTATATATCTTCAACGATGCGATACTGCCCGGACATGAAGAAAATCTTTTAACTCGCGTGATGTACAACGGGACCAAACTAAACTTGGACGATTGACAAGCGACAAACTAGTATCGGCAGAAATATTGCAAGCGAAATTGAACCTTATCCGCAATCCGCATTCATCATTGATAGTGATGAATGGCATGGAACTGTTGAATCAATAGTTTGCTTGTGATAAAGGAGCTTCCCTTTAAATTTCAGATTTTGTTTTGGAATTCGCCTAAAATAGAAATCGTTCTTAAATAGTAATTTTAGTTTGAAAAAGGGAATAAGGGGAAAAGCAACCTAAGCGAAATAAGTAATAATTTCTTCCCATATTGCACAACATCGTACAGCCGTACTTCCACCTTATTTAAATAATAATTACGAATAAGAATTAATGAACTATTCCGGAACTCTAGTTCAGCTACTTCGCCCGTACTTTTATAAAAAAATATTCGAATTCATGCAACTACCGCTTGCGCGACGATTTAACCTTCCTATACTCGTGCATACGGTCTGTGAGACCGACTTATATAGTATAGTATACGTCTTTCATTTTGACGTGAGTATAGGAAGGTTAAAAAGAAACGAAACTTGCGGTACGTTCTTTTCTCATATTGCCTTAATATGTGGCTTATACGGATTGTGAATTTGTATTTTTGATTTTATTGTAAGTGATAAAAATTATTTTCGTTCTTTTCCTAAATAAAATTCATTGGAGAATAGTGGGAAATATGATTCTATATAGAATGATATATTCCAATCTAGTTGATCTGTGGCTAATATTACTACAATTTAACTTTTATAATATACAAGAAACAGGAGATTATATTATTACATTATTACATTTACACAAAATTTTAAAACTAAATTCTAATACCTCAAAATACTAGAAATTCTAGTATGAAGTCCAGTCACTCCCATTTATAATAATTTAATGTAACCTTCGCTGCAGTGATAAGACCAGATTTGAAAATTTATTTACGTCATGCAGGATGTTTCTTGAACGGCATTATCCAGATTATTTCGAATTCTTAAATCTCGGCGTTGTATGTCATTTCAATGGTTTACAATTTGAGCTTAGAGATTCTCGATTGCGTTCAGATCCCGATTTAGGAGGCCATACTATAAATTCTACTTCCGGATGTTCTTAAGTATCAAGTAAATTTCTATACTGTACGGACGTTAATCTTCCGTCTATCTTTACTAAATTCCAAAGACCAGCCAATACGCTGCTGAAATTCAACCACTTTGTGTATGTTGAGCAACATACTCTCTACTGCATCTTATACTTTTGCATGTCTATATACTAATTTAAAAGAAAATTCGTTAGACCTAAAAGTTTTTTATTGCTAAACATAACATTTGTCAAATTTTCAACTGCAAAATGGAATCTTAATTTTGCATGTGCTGCTGAAAGGTCTAATATTCTAGGCGGCCTTCTTGGTCTTAACCCTGTTTCAACCATACGATTTATAATGGTTTGTTTACAAACCGAAATACCGGTTTCTTACAGTACTTTGTTTGCTATCAGAAAATGATTATTTCTAAATGAATTTATAATTTTTTCATCTTCTTGTAGAGTGGTTTTCCTTCCTGCAGGTCTCGGTCGTCGCCGTCTTTCTATATTCCCTTCTATCCTAAATCGGTTTACTAATATCTATGCCGTACTGTTCTGGAAAGGAAGTAAAGTTTGTTCCCTTAGAGAAAAGCGTCTCGAAACTGCTTACTGGTATATAGCGTACAGCAGTTATTTGTGCAAAAGGCATACCAACTTGCCATAATCCCACAATTTCACCTTCTTTCTCTGGTTATCTGATGTCTCCCCACTTCCATGACTTTGTAATTGAAAATAAAAACATTACATATTAATACTACTTGTAAATTTAAAACTTGTCTGACAAGAGCCTGACCTAAACTCATGTATTTCAAAAATGTAGGTAAGGAAAGGGAAACTATCTATTTTCCAGCTCATCTACAACTTATCAAGAAACAAAATACCATTATTTCTTCTGCGAATATCATGGGGACAATATCCGGTTTGTTTTATTAATAATATAAAACAACAAGTACGTATGAAAGAGTTCTGAGAGATGTAATATTTAATGCCTCTAAACTTAAATCGGATGAGACTGCTGGTGATGATCGCATAGCCAGTTTTATAGTGCGTGACTATGCTTCACTTTTAGCGAAGCCATTAGCTGTTCTGTAGAATTTGATTTTGGATTCAAGCGTATTCCCAAGCATCTGGAAAATCAGTAAAATTACACCGATGTTCAAGAAGGGCGATAGATCTAACATCGTTAATTATAGCCCAATTAGTATATTGTCAAATTTTACTAAAGTTTTTGAACAAATGTTATACTCTAAAATCTATAGGCAAATTAAACCGTTGTTATCATGTAATCAACATGGATACATATCTGGACATTCCATGACTAGAAATTTGGTCAGTATTACTCAGGTTCTCTCGTCAGCGATAGATGATCGGCTACAGGTTGACTTCTCTAAAGCTCCATCACAACATTCTCCTTACAAAGCTGGATTCCTCTGGTTTCTCTCCTGCTCTGATTGGATTGATGTCATCATATTTTGACGACCGGACTGGCTACGTATTTTACAATGGATTTTCGTCCAACATTTTTCCAATCTCGGGCCTCTACTTTTTAATATCTTTATTAACGATTTACTAGACATATTAAATTGTGAATGTCTGAGGTATGCCGATGACCTTTAAATTTACAGCATCGTCCGAACACACTCTGACTGTATCAAACTCCAGGTCAATCTATCTCTAGTCGAGGAGTGGTGTACTCACAATAGAATCCTATTCAATATTTCGAAGTGTTGTCTTATTTCTTATAGTCAATGCTCTATTTCTATGATTTACAATTACACTGCTAAGACTGAATTGGTGACTAGAGTATCTGTGGGAAAAGATTTAGGTCTACTTTTGGTTCCAAACTCACCTTCGGTCTACATGTCTCATCGATTTGTGCGTCAGCCTCAAAATTATTAGGGTTCCTTGTCAGACAATGTAGAGGCTTCAATTATATTTCTGCAATCAAAATGTTGTATTATACGTTGGTGGTAGATTTTTATTAAATTTGTTATCAAAGAAAATCGATTGTCCAATGATAATGTCCTATATATTATAGATTTCAATGTACCCGTCGTCGGCACTCGCTACTGCTCTACCTTTCGCTTGTCTAGAACAAAAACAAATGAATTGGTGAAGTCGCCTGTCCACGTTATGTGTAAAAACTGAAAAGTTTTACAATGATGCTCTTTTTAAATTTATATCTTTTGGTTTTGTGGACTTGCCTTAATTATCTGAGTTTGAGCCTATATCGAGTTTAAATTTCTTGTTATAATCAGGAAATTGGGTTCTATTTTATTTACTTAGTTTGAGTATGTAGTGAGTCTTATGTAGTACTTCATTTAATCTTTGTTTTCTCTTCTACTTATTTTCAATATTGGTTGTCCTTTGGTTACATGTATATATATACATATATATATATATATATATATACCCGATGAAGCGTACTATTAGATGCGAAATATCGGTATAAAAATGAATTTCAACATACTACTACTGAAAGTATGATTGCTGAACACCCCAATAACCTTCCTTTCACCTTTGTTCTGAACAGCAAAGACTCCTGGTCTGCATATACATATATATACCTATATGATTTAAAAAATATTTCTAACTCTACCAGCTAAAGCAAGCCGGTAGGATATCAAAGGCATATATGATGTATATGCCTTTGATTTAGCGCTTTTCAATACTTGCGTAACATAACGACCTATCTCCTTTAACAAGCCGCATTTATCCATACGGGCAAAATATTTCTTCTAAACAAGCTTCGAATTCGTACAGTTTACGACGAATCGTCCAAGTTTAGTTTGGTCCCATTGTACATAGACGCATGTTAAGATTATCCTGAACCGTTGCTAATACATTGATCATGCAAACATAAAGCAAGAAAAATAAATTGGTTTCCACCAATCGAGGAAGAATTATAAAATGCTTAAAACTTGTTATAAGGGTTCCTCAATATGAAGTTTTTCGCTTAATATTCTACAGTAAAATATCACTGATGAACAATGCTTTCATCACAAGCATACAAGGGCATTTCGGAATAAACCGGATGAATGATAAAGCTAGAAAATGTATTTATTGGTCGGGAATGAACAAAGACATTAGAATATATGTTAGAAATTGTAGTAGATGTGAATTATATCATCAAGCAAATACAAAACAAACACTAGAACCATTACAAGTGCCAGGTATACCTTTTGAAGCTATTTCAATGGATATTCTGGAACATGGGGCAAGTAGATATTTGGTTGTTATAGGTCGTTTTCTAAACGGTTGGAGATTGTTAAAGTATGTCTAAAACTGCAGACAATATTATAGCAAAATGGTTATTCTTCTCGCACTTATTGCATGTTTTGCCGTAGACATTTCCTCGCTTCATGTGTGCGTCCACAACTTCTGCATTGAAATTTGTTTTTTATTGCCCGTTTTCTTTTGTGACTTCATCGATTGTTTTAGCTTTTACCTGTTTTATTTGTGCCTTCATTATTTCACTCTCTCGACACACTTTTATAACCTTTAACAGGTTACAATCTTTTAACAATATTTTTCCTGTGCCTGCTTATCCCTCAACCCTTACAACAATTACCAAAAATATGTAATATCGTTAATATTGAAGATATTTGAAACCGTTTCAATCTAAGTAACAATACTATCGGTTTCAATAATAATTCCCAAAACTTAGAAAAACACAGTGATCCAAAATGATTGACGGCCACGTAGTTAAGAGATTCACGCTATAATATCAATAATCATGAAATAAAAATAGCTCTCTTGTACGGCCAGTGCCGTTCTCATGAGACTGCTGCAGATGCTCAGGTAGTCTGTCCAGTTGTCCTGAATAGGTCAGATTTGTATAGTTAAGTGAAGTAATTATTTGCATCTAGACGACACATGCCAAAAACCAAATTTTCGTCACTTTTTATGTAGTCGTTCGAATTATGTCTTGAGAACAAGTAGTGCAACTACAAATTTTGATTGAAGAAATGGCCTGATCCAGCATATATATGCTCAGTTCTAGTCGATTGTTCAGGCCGATTTCTGCCAGAAAATAATCTATTGAATTTTGTGGCACCATGCAGCGTGAACAGTCGAACTGTTGCACATACACACGGTACGATTTACAGACGGCCTGCACGTGTGTAGCAAAGTCTAGACCTAGTGCGGAGCGAGGTGATGTTCGAATGTATTCCTATTGTTTTTCGAGTTTCTTGTTTCGATTGTTTGATTACAAATGCCCTTCTTAAGGCTACTACATATACTCAGGCAGCTTGTCTGGTTGGCCTTGAACGGGCCATGCCCTTGCAGTCAAGACAAATCATTATTTAAACAGTGAATAGTCACAGGCTACGGTTTGCCTGCACAAACAGCTACTTAGGCCAACCGGAAAGGTAGCCTGAGGGTGTTTAGCAGTCTTGAGAGACTACAACAGCAGTTAGACATGCATTTTTACTAACAAAAAAATGTAAATCAATCATAACCTATAAGTTTTATATTTGCGATGAATTTTACAGGTAGGCTCAATTAATATCTCGCGGAGTTAAATACATAATCTCATTCAAAGGTGGAATGAGGACCAATAGCCCAAAACATTCCACAAGCAGGAGCATGCATTGAGGGTATTAATCAGAATTTGAGAATTTTTGTACAACTTTAGGTTATTTAGAAGCAATTAAAGAAGTAATGGAACAGACCTTGGAGTAAGTGGTCAGATAGTAGTAGGACGCAGTAGAGTCATTCCAAATGATGATGATTCGATCTAGACTGTAATGAATTTTAATCCTTGTTTTGAAAAATACAATAAAACACGTTAAGATTGTATAATTATTGTTAGATAATAGAATAGTATTTTTGGCTTCAATATATTGTAGGTATCCATTTACAAAAACAATGAATTTGTTCCAATTTATAAATATCTCCAGAAGATTATCTGTCTTGCTACAATTGGCATATAAAATGGTTATGTGAATTTGGCTGATTTCCGCTAGATACTTGTATTCCATTATGCTGAAAAATAAGAAATTGCATTACCTAATCTTCTACCACATACCAGAATATAAAATCATTATCTCTATAATACTTTCTCACAGTTTTAATTAAAGATTTACATATACCCAATCATTATAAGTATTATGCATAAATACGTTTATAGCATTGGAAAGAATAACTCAACTAGTATTAAGGATATTTTGAGCATACATTAGTTCCAAAATGTTGCAACACATGACTTCTTAAACTCTGCTTACTAATTTGATTAAAGGATTTAAAGGTCATAACTTTGGAAATTCAACCGCCGCATCCCACTAATTGCTAACGCGAAATACCAGCCTTTTTAACTGTTATTTATTTTCATCACAGCTCCTTATTCATTAGGTGCGAAACATTCTCCATGATAATTCTGAACACGATCTCGACGTTTATAACCTGCGTTCACCGTACAAACAATCAACCCCCTATACCACCAACCTCAGTCGTCTAATATTTCTCAAGGTGGCGGTGAGCTCGTATTTCTTAATTTTCCGTCACGCACCGAACCTACAACCCCCTTCAATTCCCTTCGGAGCTCGTAACGCTTTACGTAGTAATCCCGGTGCCCGCATTCCAAGCTTATTAACTCACAGAAAAGTTCACGTATGACAGCTCGTGTCAAAACGACGAAAGAACAATGAGGGAAAGAAGGAGGAAGATGGAAACAAAAAGAAGAAAGAAGTTAAATCGGCCAGAACAACGACGGCAACAAATCGGAACATGAGCCTTCTTCCTTCGCGTGGGATTAAATAACGAATGGTTGTGTTGACTAGATAGGAAAAATATCGCATTAGAAAACAATATAATATGATATATAAAAGTGTAAAACATAATAAGAAATGATATCTGATCGTTGGGTATATGAAAGAAGTGACGTTTGAATGTTTCCAGATGTTTCAATGGATGAGTTGTTCGAGCAAGCAAGAAAGTGCTCACCTCCTCTGACATGCTATTGTATTCCGATTTAATATAACATAACGTTTAATACTTTGTTAGGATTATCTTGGTTGTACGCTGTGTGATTTGGTGTGGCATAACAGACAGCTTACTTCCCATGTAGAAACAAAACGAATGGAAAATTTTTGATAAGACCACAACGGTTTAAAAGTATTAAGATATTTCATAACCTGGCAGAATTGTTAGGCGTATCAAGGAAGCTGAATGACGTGAAAAAATTATGTAGATATACGCACAACCTTAAGCCTCTAAGATTCAAATGTTGTCAATCAAGATGCATGTACATATGTATGTGTGTACGTATGTATGTACATATATTGAAAAACTTTGTCATGTACGGACAGGCATGAAACGTTACTAAATATGCATACCTACATACGAGCGAGCTTTTATAGCCTATGTAAAGTTCAATTATGAGGAACTAGGAAACTACGGTAGTGATTGGACGTATATATATTTATATGACGAGAGAGACGTTTGCGTGTTAAGGGCATTATAAAAAATCCATTTGGAAAGTTTTGACATCGTGAAATACTACCAACTAAATGAAAACTTTTTGAAAGTACCACATATAACTTATCAATGTTGATGTTAGAATTGGAGAGATTTATGATTAACTCGTTTACGTAAAAGTGACTTCAATCGAAAACTCTAAAGTAGGAAACACACTTTTCTGTAATATCTTACTTTAGGATGGCTTGTGTATATGATGAGTAGGGCTATTGTATTTATTTAATTTTTTGCCTAATATTTTGAATATACAGACGAATATGAAAGTAGAACATCTCCATAACTCTCCAATGAATAACCTATCGCTGAAGTTTGTTAGTTTGGCAACTCTCACAAAAAGCTGTGCAATCACTGTACTGCAGATTACAATAGCATATGCCAATAATTGTCACGGAGTGAATTGTGCTTTATTAATCGTAGACTGCAACCGTAGAGTAGTTCCTTCCGTACTAGGACTCTTCTGTGAGGTATAGCATTTTGCGATTAACAAAGCGATTTCCCACAGTTAAAAGTTACAATAGATATCGCGCCGGTTAGAAATTGCCTGGATAATAATTTTCCAAATCATTGGCTTGCCCGCTCTCCAGATTTGACCCAACTTGATTTTTACTTGTGGTGTTACCTGAAACAGGTTGTGTAGCAAACACAATCGCAGAATATTGGCGAACTTAGACTTAGAATTACTGAAGAATGCAAGCGTATATCACCAGCAACATTTGAAAGGGTCAGAAGAGAATTTGAAAATAGACTGTACTATTTTCTTCAACAAAATGGGGCACAATATTTTACTACTTTGCCCGGGTGGTGTATTCTAGGAAATATAGAACTTTATTTCCAACACAATTTATCTAAGTTTGTAAGTTCCTCGGAATAACCAAGACCAGAACAACTCCACTGCACCCACAGTCTGATGGTATCGTTTATTAGTGTTTATTTTCAAGATTATTTCATCGTTTCGTGTTTGTTAGATAAATTTAGTTGGAAATAAAGTCCTGCATATATTCCATAAAGTGACCATTTATTTTTCATTCAAAAAACGGGACGTGTTTTATAAATTAATAAAAATCGATAAAAGCAAGACATTGTACAATACATACTTTAAGTTTCATTGTAAATAAAACATCAAACAACATATTAAGTTGAGTGGCTTATTAAGGTTATACATAGTTTATGTAACATAAATGACGAAGAAAAACAAATATGTATATGATATCAATATCTTTAACATTTATATTTCCCAGAAGAACATTTTTTTAGTAATGTAGGTGAAGACTTCAAATACATATAAAACACTTGACAAGACTGATTTATATTGACTTTAGTTATTAATATTGCTTTTAGAAGAGGCACTAGTAATTGAGTCTTCTCCCTCCTCCATATTTTATTCATTACAGACAAAATATTCTCTACTGGTGCATTGCGACAGCTTTTGTGATTTAAATTATTATTTTAAACTGGTGAAATAGTTCGACCCACCGGTTTTCTATAGGTAGATTTGAATTATTCTTTTCCAGAATGTTTTGTGGTGTAATATAATTGGTAACAAGTGAAAACTCATCAAATATTTCCGTATCTTTCTTGCATTTAATAAATCTCTTGTCAATTAATGAGTCCATTACTTTTTCCACGTCTTTCCACACTGGTGACTTTATCAAACAAGTCCAATCGGAAATGTGCAAGCCTTGATAATAAGATCCATCCCTTGTTTTAGTTACTCCAGACAATTTTGATAAAAATCAAAACCAATGCTGCTCACATACCTTTCTTCCACATCATCATTTTCTTGTAGCCGAGCCGCTAACTTTCTGATACTATGTGAAAGAAATTGCGTCGTCCGCTTTAAAATTAAATTTTGTTTCGACTACTGGATTTCTTCTGCAATCTCAGGAGCAAAAATATTCTGTACCTCAATTTTTAAAATAATCTGATAAAATGTGGCCGCTTATGCGTGGAAAAATAAAGAAAAATTTTTTGGTTGGAAAAGGTTTTGGGTTTTAGAAAGGCGATTTTTAGAATATTGGGACATTTATTAAAATTCCTAAAGTACCTCTTTAGTGGTCGATATATTTACAAAACCCGTTCCAACGCAGGCATATATATCCTAATAACTTTTGATACTCCATATATCCAATATCGACACAAAAGTCTTTCAACGCTTCCATTTTAACGGTGTAATGGCTGTTCTAATTTTGTTGTGAAGTATATGAGCACCGCATCCAATGCCTATCAATTCTCGCTTAAGAATCTAATTCAGTTTACTAAAAATATTATTTACGCCAAGTCTTTGAGAGCCACCAATATTACAGTTTGTGTTGTCTCCACGAAAGACCACTATTTTCTCCGATATGCTGTGTTCGTTTAAATCAATATTGTACAATGATTTCCGATGTTTCACCTGGCTGTGCTTGACGGTCCAACTTGCACCTTTATATGGTTGAAAATAACGGATTAGAATGGGAAATATTTTTTGAGATCCGTGATTTGATGCATCAGTGAAAATTAAGATACACATAACTTCAGATAAATCTGCTTTTAAATCTTCCATCGCATTGCGCGCAGAAATATCCGTTGTTGTACCGTAGCATCGGAATTTAAGTTCAAAACACAGTTGAATTAATTTAGACGTACAGTCGTTTGATTAGAAACAGTGCTTTTCTCGAATAGTGTGATATTGTTCTAGTTTTGCAATTTTTGCATAATAGGACATTTTCGTGTCCCGCTTAATCTATCGGGGGCAATGGGACGGTGGCCTATAAAACGGTACTCTCTCGTTGAAAACGGGACGTATGGTCACTTTAACAATACCCGACCAAAACGGTACAACATAAACAGTTAATTAAGTATTAACTATTTTGAATGTCTTTGTTTAAAGAAGAGTTTATAATTTTACAGCGCTTGCTTAGCATGATTTTTCTCTTCTACTATAATCCTCAGGTCTTGACCAAATATCAAAGTAAGATATACCTCGGAATTTGTAATGAAAATACCTTTCCAACGATGTGTCACAAATGGTATCCCCCATTTAAGATTTTTATGCTGGGGATGGGGGACTTAAGAGGTTAAGTTTAGTATCATGATGTATTAATCAAAATGGTTCCACTTCGAAGCAAAAATTGACCTGCCTTTGCATTTTTCAATAATTTTATTAGTTTCAGATGAAGGCCGCTTGGGAAGTTTACAAATGAACAAACTGTATATATTCAATTTAATCCTTCATCAGGGAGTTAACCATGAGAGCTGAGAAAATAGCTTATCAGCAGCTGAACTAAAATTAAAATTCAAAGTAAAAAATTGTTTAATTTAAAATTCACAGTATTTTTAAAATTTACATGTAATAAAATAATATTGAATAGAAACTTGTTCATTACACATACTACTCGGAAACCACCAAGTTAAATAAATCGGAGCTTTGCACATGTTGACCATGTGGCCGTCGAGTTCAAGTAATACTGTAAATTTTAACTAAAAAAAATTACTTTGAATTTTAATTTTAAATATATTACAATGGAGTTTTTTGACGTCCTTCTGTTCAGTTGCTGACAAGCTGTTTTCTCGGCTCTCATGGTTAACTCTCCCATGAAGGATTAAATTGAATTCGAAAGCTTGGAGTTATTAAAAGAGATACTTATACTGTATATATGTACTTATATATACCTATACAATCACTAGCATTTAATATAATATATGTATCTACATATGTATTGTACATACACGATATAGATGGGTGTTTGTATGAGTTTCTCTAATCTCCCTAATACTGGTAGTTTTGCAGCTGTGACTTAAGTTATTAATACTATTGCTTACTTATATAAACCACAACTTTAAATTTATAAATCCATTACTTTAAATATTGGGGACAGCCGCAGTAATAATTATTCAGGAACTCTCACTTTTTAATCGCTGGATTAAACTACCTGGTGTTACCAGACCAGTTTCGGATTTAAAGTGGAAAATGTATTGAATATTGGAGACCAATTTTTTCTTTCACTCTCAGATTAATTAGTGCTATTTGCGGCTTACAGTGCACTTTATCTTAATTAAGGTCAAGTAAGTTGTAGTTAAGTCCGGTGTTTATTGTCTTAGCGGTTACGTCAAGGTTATTAATATGATATATAGGACATTTATGATGTTGCAGTATGGAGAGTATGAGAAATAAAATAGTATTATTGTAATCTGGAATATAAAAGGAGCTTTGAATTGATTTTGTCAGGAGATTTTGCAATCTGGAATAAGGTGCTGTTGAAAATAATTCAGTTCTTGGTAACTCATTTACTATAAATGAAATTGGTAACGATATAATGTGAGTTAACTTGACCGCTCTATTTCTGCATTTAATTCTTTAATTTACCTTTTTGTTCCAAGCATCTGCGCACGGATAGCAGAGATCCTTGTCGTTAGAAATTGCTCTTTCGTATTTATATGCAAATAAAAACGTATTCCAATTAAAATTACTCAACACTATTGCAGCATAAAACGAAAGAGAAAATTGCCCCAAAACGTAAACGACGTGGCTTCTTCGTGGATACAAACATCCACCTACAAGATAGCTCGCAGATACGAATAAGCATCGGAGATAAGATCTCGTTCGCATCTCGCAGCTGGTTGATATCGAAAGCGATACAGGCTCTTCGGCCGGACGAAGACCGGTCCGCAGTGGACCTAATGAATGGTACGACGGCAATGGAAACGGATATGTACACGATGTCCATTAAATTATGGGGTCAGGAATTACTTAAAGACGAGGTGAAACCGTTGTGTGCCGAGTTGCTGGCTCGTAAACGGACTCTCTTTGCACGGTTTACATGCAACCGCTCCACTATTGTTATGTATCCGTTGTCTGAGCAAAAGAGAGAAGTTGGGGCACGACATCGTACGAGTAATGTGAAAAGAAGCATTTTATTAAAAACGCCCACGATGTGAATGGTGGAAAGGAAATTGCGATCTTAAATTTATTATTATTTTTACGGAATGCAAATATTATTAGTACGTATTGGTTCGAAGTTGGTTGTCGTGAATTCAAATCTGGCTCGCTATTCAAAGTTGCAATAGATTATGTAAATTCATCTTCTCTGTAGGCCCAAGAGCATATTTTTCTAGAGTGATTGCTAAAGTAAACAATAATTGGGTATTTACCTAGACTTCCCAGTTTGAAGTAGATTTTAATATTGGATTGACATTTACGACTACTTTCTTTCTTAAAAATTTCGTTCAACTTTATAAACTATTTGTTTGTATATTGAAAGCTATTATACAGAGAATACTCGAAGGTGCACGTGCCTGTCTATGTGATACTAACAAGGGAAGATTCGGAACACGAAAACTCAAAAAATCATGATACTTTGGGAACATGTAGATCACATATAGGTATGTAGGTATTTCTTCCTGCGAAAATGCACTCTAAGTGGATGGAAAAAAATGGAACATTTTGGATTCTGCCTATGCGCTTAACTCGCTAACGGTAACAGATATAGACAAAGTTTTAGTACGAAAATTGTTTATTTGGATAAGGTTTATTATGCAGATAGAAAAAATATTTACTGTGTTTTTTCTAATAGATTAGATTGTTTCTTATCTAATAGTTGTAGGTTATTGAAGCAAGCTACATTAGACCAGTAACTAGTAAACCTCTTTTCGTAAAGAAAACAGGCTGAATGAGGTAAGCAAAGCATCATACTTGAAATTAATAATAGTTATTGGTCGGTTATATAGCAGACCTGTAGTGTTGAAAATGGTCGCCATAAGTATTATAAATTTAATTCGTTTACTGATGGTAACGTTTGAAGTTGCCAATAATAATAATGCGCCCCTGTGAATACCAACGAAATCGAATTGCACAACATAAAAAAAAATAAAAATATCGTTCTGGATGTTCAAAGAGAAACATCATTTTCACCGGAAACTGGTACAACTCTACAATTTTTGGAACCGCACATACCAGACTCCTCTAGAGTTTGTAGATGAGGTATATGCGCCCACAAGGGAAGCAGCGTTAAAAGCTGAAGAAAAGGAGTGTACAAAAGGAGAAGAAGGAGGTATTGCAACTTCAGAATATAAAACCAAACCTGTTACGTATTGGAAAAGTGGGAAGAAAAGACGACTTGCGTTGAATACCGTCCAGGAAAAGTGGGAAGAAAAGATGACTTGTGTAGAATACCGTCCAGGAAAAGTTTTACAAAGTTTCATATATGCAGTAGTTGTACATATAGCTGGTGTAAGTAATATTGTGACATAACAACTATTTGTTCCTACTTGTATTATTCTCTAGTATTATTAGATTACCTTTTTCTAGGTGGGAAGGAGCAATAAACAGGGGTGGTACGCGACGAGAAATGTTGCTTAAAATTTCTCAATTAGTATGTAATGAATTTGCAAATAGTATTGATTCAGGTGTCATTATTCATGATTTAGACGTCTAACGAAGGGCATTACAGGCTAACACACACATTGATTTAGAGAATTTTAAAGCATCACGGCACTGGGTTTGGAATTTGAAGAATGCTTACAAAGTAGTTTCAGCTACATTTGGGCCGTACCTTAGCTGCGCTGAGAACAAAAGCTGTTACGGCAGTTGCGCAGTCTATATTCACAACTACATATAGTTATACCATACTACCAACAATATTAGCTTCCGGGAAACTACTCTCACATCTATTCATTGTCCTAAAAGAGCAAGAAGGTGATTTCGGTCCGCGTGTATTACAGTCCTTGTTGCGACCGTGGAATCTTCATTTAACAGCATCCAGATGTAGGAAAGTTAACAAAAAAACTATTTCGGCAATGGTTAACCGATGTGCCAAATGTGCATTTTGTTATTGGACTCTTGGACCGGCCACTGTCCTGCTACATTACAAACGAGTATACCATCCAACAAAGATGCGAATATATTAACGATTCCGAAGAAACCTACATCAATGATAAAACCTCTTGATCTATATGGTTTTCGCATATGTAAAAACTTTGTAAGAATATTTTCTGGCCTTGTACTAGTGTATGGTTGCGATACTGTGTTACACGAACGCAATAATATTATTATATTACAATCATTTATTCATAATCAACTTTCGGCGCCAAAATATTACAACCTATTTGCTTACGCTTGGTGTAAAAGTGAATACGTTGAACAAAGATCGAATGAATTTGAAAATCTAGTAACCTCTGCTATCATACAACAATATTTTGTGCATTCTCCTCGTTGTTCCATATGTGGTAGCCATGCCATCGTACGATGTGCATGGTGTAACAAATTCCTGTGTTTTAAACATTTCCTTGAGGAGTTTCATCACCATGCAGAATAATCCATTCTATGTTTAAATGTAAACAAAAATTACATTTGTACGTATTTTAACGTTTAAAGAAAATGATTGGATAATGAAGGTTAGGGTGGTCCATGCTCACATAGAAAAAAAAATTCCAACAAGAAGTTGCGCCACCCCCTAGTTTTGTTACATCTACCATTCATATTATGTCTTCAACATTTCAGCAACTTACCTTATATACAAGGGAGTGCTCATCGACCTTAAAATATTTGAATTTTATGAAAAAATCCTGAGAAAGAACTAGTCAGAGTATTAAGTAAAAAATGTAAACAATGTATCAAAAATATTTTTTTATTCAGATATAATATTAAAACACACAAATTAATATAAATAAAGAAATACTTAAAAATAACATTAACTATATTTTTTCAACTTAAAACTAAGTTTATTAGCATCGTTTTGGAAGTTTCAGTAGAAATGATCTTTCTCTTCTGTTCAACGACATGAAAAATTGTTTTTCCTCCTCATTGTTAGTGAGTATCATATTGTAATCTTCAAATAGTTTTACACCCTTCTCCGCAGTGTCGTTAACCACACGCAAATTTCCTTGAACGTAATCAACATTGTCATCCCAAGCCTCAGGAGGTAATTACAAGAAAGAGTCCATGATTTCTAGAACTGAGAGCGTTTTTAGCGTTCTTTGCGATGCAAAGGCTTCTAATGTGGCTTCCGTGGATAATTTGGCAGAGTCACCTCTTACTAAACGAGAACCGCCGTCAACATCCATTCTTTGAACAATGGCCATTTTCTCATCATAAGACAGCTTGTCGGAAAACAAGGCAAAGGCAACTAGCTCATCAGATAAGTACCACAAGCGACGCTCTAAGACAGCCCTTGCTGCTGCACTGATTTCGGGATCAATGACTTCGTATCATTTTAATCTCTTCCAAAGTTGGAACTGCCAAAGGCGCTTCGATCCAAATCTTCGTATATGAGTGCACCGAAACTAACAAATCGAACAATTTGTTTTTCTTCTCTTTTGGTCAGCTTAAATGCTTGAGAATTATTTCGAAAGAGAAAACCTTCATAGCATACAGTAGTTTTGCCATCCATTGAGCATGATGTATTGGTCCCGGAGTACGCCAACTAATCCTTGTAGGTGGTTTGTTCAGAACAATAATTGTGAGCTCTATTAGCTCGTTGTATTCACCACGAACTTGTTTCTTTCTAGTTATATCAGTCATAAGACTCGCAAGAGTACTTTTAGCAAACTCTTTCGCGCTGGTATTGAAGTCAAGACAATCGTAGTGATCTTTTGGTAATGTGTCCCAAACATCGCTGAATCTTTTGAATAATGGAATCTTAGCAGAGTTTGATGGCACAAAGCAAAAATCAAATCGTGTAAAAAATTAATAATGCGGTGTCATTGTCTAGCTAGTCGGGAAGGTAGTGAAAATTCGATCACAAGAAACCGGTACAAACATAAAAACAAACAGACAATGAGAGTTAAATAAAAGTATTTAAAAATAAAAATCAAGCATTTTTCTCTAAAATTTCAAAAGCAGCACTCGATTGAGCACCCTCTTCCGCTAAAGCTAGCTAACTGAAACTATACAATATTATTGCTATGGATACATGTTACAAATTTACGGGGTGGCCAATCTGAAAACAAAATATTTTTTATTGGACCAGGCTAATGAAGGTATATCATTATAAACTCTAATACAAAATAATTTACAATGTAGTAATTAATTTTTTGTTAGTTTTCAAAATTAATTCCAACACTACAACTGCAGGTCTGTTATACAATTAACCAATCTCTATTGTCTACTATTAGTTCCAAGGATGTTTACCTATCAAAAAGAAATGTTTAAAAAAGTTGATATCTTTGTTTCTTATCTATTTACTAAAAGTTGTTCAAACAAACAATTTTTGTCTTAAAACTTCTTCTCTATCTCTTACCGTTAGTGCGTTATGCACATCGGCACTCAGAGTGTTTTTCCGCAGAAAAAGAATTGCGTAATACATATATATATACATGTATGTGATCTACAAGTTCCCAAAGTTTCATATTTTTTGAATTCCTGGGTTGAGGATCTTCCCTTGTAAATTAAACGATTGTATACGCAATGAAGTTATCAGTCAGGTTATTAGGGAATTTATATATTATAGTATACTATTATATTCTATAGGTTCCAAATACAATTTGCAACGAAATATTGACGATTCTCAAACTAAACCTAAATAACCCAAAACTGTATCTACATATGTATATACTTATACATATAACGAAATAACGTAACCATACTCCTAAAAGTTATACAGCAATCATATCGGTTGACAGCATCGCCTAGATCACGATCGTTTCTGGCACGACCAAGAAAGTGTTTGCATTTAACGACGTCATTAAGCGGTACGGAAGACGGAGTCGTTTTGAGTTATTGGGAAAATTAAAGCGTACACGCTATTACGATGTTGGAACCACGGTATCACGCTGTTGGGAATTATTTTCGATGAAGTAGAAAAAAATCGAAAAGTTCGTTTTAGGTACAAAGGTAGAACAAGGTAAAGTTCTTTTTTGCGTACATAATTATCATCCTGTGAAATTTTAACCACGTGCACGGTACGTGTCGCTGCTCGGAACGTGCCAGAAATCGAGGGACAGCGTTTAATTTTTACGAGGTGTCATTATTTGTTTGGTACCGCATTGGCATGCCGGGTCACGTTCACATGTCTATTTGTGTTGTCCGTTTTTTGTTTCCGAAAAGTGAGAAATGACCAATTTGTCCTCTTAGCTAACATGATAGTTAAATTATACTGTTTACGTTTATGAATTTACGACTGATCTTAGATGGAATGTGATTGTATTACTATAATTGCTTGGCGGTAGAAATTTATTGGAAGCAATAGGTACAGATTAATGTTAGTCCGTTTTTTCAGCCGGAATGAGATCAATGGCAATATCGGTACATACCACGATTTGAAGGTTCAACGTGAATTTAAATTATATCTGCTGTTGTGAAAACACTATCTACACTGGCGAGTAAAAATTTAGGGCACTCTGAAATTGTGATGTCTTTTTGCTTATTGTCTGTTGTATGTTTATATTTGAAAATTATAATTCTTTGTACTCTGTTTTGAAAGCTAAATTTAATAGTCAATATTGAATCGGAAAGCATTCTTTTGATTTTAACGATTTATTCCGAAGAGGCAACAAATTTACGTTTACAAATGTAAAAGAGAACTAACATTAATCAGGAAATTATTTTTTAATAACGTATATTCCGACCTTTTGCTTTACTGACTGCTTGTCGACGAGGCATAGTTTCAGTTAAATGATGGTTCATATTCTGGTCGATGTTATTCCGCTCCTACAATAAGAGCTCTCTCATCTCTTGGGCAGTTTTTGGAGCCAGTATATGTCTTGGATATGTCGTCCCAAGTCATCCCAGATATTTTCAATTGGATTCATATCTGGACGAGTGCTGGCCAATCAAATCTTCTAACTCTGTGCGTGCATGTGAAGAGATTCCTGCTCAAACCATAACCGACCCACCGCCAAATGAAAGTCGCTCGTTAATACAAACTGCAGTATATCTTTCTCCTAGTCTTCACCATACCCGCCGATGTCCGTCTGACCCGTTGACGCAAAAACGCAACTTATCTCAAAACAGAACCTTGCTCCAGACCTCATTATTACATGCCAAGTGGTTTCGGCCAGAAGCCAATCTTGCAATTCTATGCCGGCGTTGCTATGGCGGACCTATAGCGATTTTTCTGCAATACAGCCGCACGAAGCCTTCTTCAAACGCTCCATTCACTAACATTCACATCTCTAAGTTTTTGGAGTTCATTTCGCAGCAAAACCGAAGAAGTTGTTCTATTCCAAAAACCTACAGACCAAAAAACTGTCATTTCTTGGGGTGGTGACTCTTTTTCGCGCGGATCTTACTTTTCTGGTTATTAAGTCTCCTCAAAGCGCTGCCGCACATTTTGTACAGCACATAAGCTTTTACGAACAATTTTTGCAGTTTCACCTTATTTATCTTGTATGAACATTACAATCCTTGCTACAACAATGGGATTTATGCATTATGACTTGTTAAATAAACACTACAAATACTAAAACCATGTAACCGATAGGCTTTATGGCGAGAAATCAACCCTAAACTGAAAAATAAACAATACAATGCATGAGAGATAACACATATGTCAGATAACGTTTCACCAAAAACCCATGACTCAGCACCTACTAGTATAATGCTTTACAAGTTGCAAACTACCTTAAAACATCACAATTTCAAAGTTACTTACATTTTTTGCTCGCCAATGTATTAGTTTGAGATATTGTTTCCTGAATTTACGTTTCTTAAATTTTAAATTTGTTGTGTTTTGGCTGATATAGGAGGGATGTTTTGAACGTTGTAGGCTCTTGTTCAATTACGTAAACTTTATAGATCAATACTGGTCAGATATCAGTCTCGATACCCGTACGCAGACATCATGTGCAATATTGTTTAGTATGCTTAACTTAAATGGTACGGACAACATCCGAAATCGTTTATCTGCAGTGTCTTTGGAGAGTCTGTAGAATCTACAAGTACTATCTGTTGATGGGTCGATCATTTTAAAGCTGGCAGAAAGTCACTAGAAGACGACCTACATAGTGGCCGCCTGAGCACATCCGTAAATAGTAATAATAATACAATCTTGAATGAAAGACACGTTACTGCCGTGAAAAAGCTACTGAAAGGTGATAGGTGAATAACTTTTTGTAAAATTAGTGTTAGTGTAAGAATAGGTATACGACAGGTTCATGAGCTTTTACAAGAACGTTTGGGCCTGAAGAAGCTTCCTGAGTACCAAGGCTGCTGGGATCGGAACCGGAACAGAAACTCAAGAGGTCCGACTTCAGGAGCTTTCAACACGTTACGGCGACAAATTTTCGCAATGGAGAAAAGCTACTGACAAAACATGGATACCTTGCTTCAAAACTGAGACCAGAAATCAGTCGAAGGAATGACTCAAACTAGAAGAACGACCCCTGCTTAATGCGGTTCCGTCGTTTGGAAAAGTAGTGCTTACTGCATTCTGGGATTGCAAGGGAGATCAATCTTATGGATTATCTACTCGAAATAATTTTTATCCGGCCTATTGCTGTCGGTAACCTGCGAGAAACGGCCTGGAAAATTACATAGGCCCCCGTTATTGAAATAGGACAATGCAAGCTCCTGGATAAAGAACGGAGGGTGTTTTAAACGAATTACGCTGGGAATTACTTCTACATCCACCCTATTCGCCAGATTTGGCTTCCAGTGATTTTCATCTGTTGCCAAACTTGAGAGAACTTGTAGTATTTGCTATTAATAGTTGGATTGCAGAGACGCCGAAAGAGTTCTTTGAGGACAGTTTAAAGAAACTAGTTTGGATAGGTCTATTCAATTAAATGGAGATTCTATTGAAAAACCACGTTTCAATTATGATGAAAATTGACCAAAAAAGTGGATCGGTGAAATAAATGAAATAAGATAAAATAGAGAAACGGCGATACAAGGAATGGGAATATAGAGTGGAGACCAGACTGAATTTAAAACGTGGATAAAACGTGGAGTGAACAACATATAATTTGATGCTGAGGGGGATAATAGTTTTCGCAGACCAGAAGGAGAAGGAGAAAAGAGATGTAACTCAATGTATTATAATGGAGATGAATCGTTATTTGTAACAAAATTGTTTGTGATTTGTCATGCAGTGTAATGCTAAGTCGAAGTGAAGGGCTTCTTTAACAAATATACTTTCAGTGATAGTGCTTCTATTGTTCAGAATAGTACGTAGTGAATTGAATATTTATATATAATAATATTACTTATGTTTGAAATCACAAAATCTCTTACCCTTTGTGTCATATCTATTTATAGACACAAGTAAAATGGTTGTGGTCTTTTTACCACATAAATTTAGATATGTGGTTTTACCAACCAAGGTGTTATTCCTAGTAAGGAAAGTATAGAAGAAAGAAAGTATCAGTCGTAAACAAGGATCGTCATATTAGAATAGATGCTACTAAAATAGTTTATGAGTTTCCGAATCTATTATTAATTAATTAGATCAGATAGACTTCTTCTTTTCCTCTTAAGAATGTGGTGGCGCACTGTACCGAAAACTCAATGGCATATTGTGATGTCCCTCCAACATGCTGTATCTGTCAGCTCATTGGCAGCAGCTGCTCTTCAATATTTTGCATACGGTTCCTTTACCAAGTTCCTCATCTCAATTCTTATTATTTGGTAAGTAACTTCGCACGTCACTTCGGCCCTTATGAGTCCTCTCTTAACCTATCCCGTGTTAGGACGTTCGCCTTTTCGTCTCTTTGTATATCATGGTGTCCCAGCACTAATAATGGATTTACTCCATTATTTTCTGTTAGACACCAGTGCATCCATACATTCTTTGACTGCTCTAGATTTTGTTTGGCTGTTTTGTATTGCTTTGTTAACAGTCATCATATAGATTCTCCTCTTTCTAACACATTACTGTATTATGGTTTGGGGACATATAGACATGACTATAACCTCGTCAAGGAATACGATCGCATGAGCTTCCAGATTCGTATTAATGTTCCTCCGTGTTCCTACCTCAAGTAATTCTACTCCAGTTCCGGTATTCCGGCACTATTCTCTTTGAGTAGTTTCTGCAGTTCAAATGTAGCATCCCTATCAAAGGGTCTTTGTAGGTCGCGTGTGATACTATTGATGTATCATCATATTTGTAGTATATGGTTTCTGGTCCTACTTCTCAGCCAGATATTGTTCTTCACTGTATGCCACCATGCATCTAAAGCATAGCTTTGTGTGGCTATTACTACCTTGATGCCCTATGTTGTTCCTAGCGGTTCCCTACAACTCATAGTGTTCGCGTGGCATTAGCGGTGAAGTACTCCGAGTGGTGTCTAAACGTCAACTTGTCATCAAAAACCACCTCAAGTTACTTAATGCTTTTATCCACTAACAAGTAATGTACATACATTTTGAGTCCCTTGATGTCACTAACATTTATGGTACGTACGAACGGAACTACAGTGCTTTTGCCGATTGTCTCATATTTTCCATTTACCAGAATGCTGAGGTCACCGGCAGGTGCCTGCCCATAAACTGCATCCTTTGGTTGGTTCAAGAAATAAATGAGTTGCAGTAAGGTATATAGCACGAAACAATATTGTCGTAACTGTATAAAAACGCAAGTTCAGTGACTAGGTACTAGATAACTCAGAACTAGAGTTTGGAAAATATGCAAAATGCATATTAATTGCATAAATGCATATTTTCTATGTATATAAATGCCTATGCAGAAAAAATGGCATATTTCGGAAAAATTTCAAGTAATGTCGTCTACATGATAAAAGCAGCCCAAAATCTAAAAACAATTTTTCCCAAATCAAGTCATTGCACATGTTTAACTCATGGCTTGAGTAAAGTTGTCGAAAGTATTTTGTTAGAATTCCTGATTGTAAATAGATTAGTATCAAATATTAAGATAGTATTCGTAAAATAATATAAAAAAGAATTATTGTTCAGTTTCAGGAAGAAATTTAGGTTTCAAGCAACTTAATGAAATAAATGATATTTTCGATAGAATTTTTCACTAACAATGTAAATGTAGGTATAGAACCAACCATTATCTGTCAATTTAAATATGCTCCAATAACATCTTGTGATGTTGGAGGGGTTTTATGATCTTACAAACACATGTTAAGTGACCGCAGGCAATGTATGAGTATGGATAACACAGAAAACTTTTAGTATTGTATTATTTCAGCTTAAATAAATAGTGCAATTCGGGTGTGTATCTATGTGGGCTTATTGTAAATAAACGTAACCTTATTTTTGTAACATGTTTTAATTGTTTTGTTGAAATGAACCTTTTTTTGGCATATTTTTTGGTATAAAAGCATACTTAGGTGCATAGATGCATATTTACGAGCATATTCTTCAACGTTTTGGTGCACATTTGCGTGCACATTTTCACGATCTTTTAGTGCATATTTTCCAAGCTGTACTCATAACCGTTAGCAGTCAACGTGTTATACAGCTGCTTTAGAAGGAATGCGCATCACTAAAACAACTTATTGCTTCAATAGTACTATACATCATTTATATATGTACAAGTTGTTTTAGGTAACTCTACAAACATATAGGTCAATTGATTGTCTTTGCTGATACTCCACTCATCTGGTTTTATTGTTTTGTTCTCATTTTTCTTATTTCCAACTTTAAAATCCACATACATTGAAATTGCTCTATTTAATGCCGCTGTTTAGAAAATATTTTCACTATTTAAGTGTGTATGTACAGGCAACGTTACTTTCCACGGTATAAGACTAGAAATGTTTGTTTTAATTCATTTCGAATGTTTAATACTCTCTGTTCAGGATAAAAGTGCTAAATGTTATTCACTCTGAACTCGTGAATCTTATGTAATACATTTTCGGCAATGCATTAATTTATACCTTTTAACGACGTTTAGACAAGCTTTAATGTAATCCAATTGTGTGAACTGAAATATCAACTTGTCTGTTGGTTAAACGAGGTTTCAAAGAAAAGATTTGCGCCTACTGTTAACTTCGTAGTTATATTACAATTTTAGGATTATTTGTAGAACGTTATGCTAACAACTGTTTGTTTCTTTTGCAGGTAAGTTTATTTAACGAAGCCCCACAGTGATACTACACGTCATTTAAAGTCTAGGAAGTTATCTCATGAAAGGCCAGTAACACACCTCTATAAAGTATCGTCTCCTTTACGTAAGTCTTCTTACTAGGAAAGTGTCGTACATGTATCTAAATAGTCGTCGCCTTCCAGCGTTTATATCTTAAAATCTGTCACTTTAATAAACTCGAATTTGTTACGGAGACTTAACGGCGTATCTCCGAAAACGAAGTGAATGTGTACATGTTTGAGCTGGAAAAGACGCCAATTAATAAACCTTCGTTGGTCTTTGTATTTATTTACCGCGCTCAATACTTAATGCATGATATCCTCGGACGGCCTCCGAGTTCATCCTTGGTAATGAGCTACTCCTTGGCTAACAGCTTATCGAATTAATTAGACACCGCGAGAAGATCGTTCGTTGGATTGTGCCGAATGTATTGTAAGAGATAACGAGTTGCAGTCGAGGATAGGAAGCACGTAACAGCTAATTGCAGTGGAAGATGCGCATGCATTGGAAACTGTGTTATGTTAAAACTGATAAAACGCCTACGAGTATGGTAATGCATTATATACACAATAAATCCAAAACTTTAGAAATAATGAACCTGCTAGATAACAATATGCAGTGCTTTGAAGGTTACAATGCGAGCAATGGGCAACACTTGCACAGATTTTTCGTGTTACTTGAAAGAAGCTTATTGAAATATGTTTATTTTACTAGACCTTTGCTGATATTAAAGACAGTTGCTGTACGAGTAGAAAGTACATATTGCAAGAATCTTGGATATCCTGGAAAGGCCTATCCAAATGGACGCCGCTAGCGTAAATTTAGTTATTTTATAATTCACAATTTCAATGGTGCGAAAAAAGAGTAGAGATGAAATTTTGTTATTGGCACTTTAACAATTTATGGAGCCTAAATTGTCGGTTGTCCTGCTGGTGTTTATCTTACCCATTGTGATTTTGTAAAATATTTTAACAGGTGAAACTAGTTTCCTTTGGTTTGAGGTTTCGAGTTGTGGTACAACGTTGATCAACGCTTTACTACAAATTAAAACTTGATTTAGTCTTATTAAATTGAAAGTATGGGATTTGATTCTCAAACTTCAGTGTTTTTAGTTTGGTTATCAAAACATTTCACATTGTAACTTAGAAGTAACCGATGCATTGTGTCGCTTTTAATGTCATTTTTTGATGAATGCTATAAAAGGTATAACTCTTCTGTTCTTAACTGTTTGGTACAAGGAACCCACGCATGTCGCTAACTATAAATCTGTTATGCACAGTTGGTTTGTTGAAACTTTCCCATTTTTCCTTAAATAGCATCCTAATCGAAGTGAGACACAAAGTTTATTGAGCTAAATATATATGAGCACATATATCTCATGTCAAATTACTTCTAACACTATGAAATGTTTTGAACGTATGTTAGATGATATCCATAATTAAGCACTAAAAATAGAACTGCATTTTAATATATTATGTTCCAGGTAAATTCACCATGATTTATTTATATATCGTACGACTAAAATCATAGTCGTGTAACGGCCACGACATCGAAACAGTAAATTTCCTTCAAGTGGTCGTAAATCCAAATCGCTGTAAATAATTACATATAGACGGAGAAATTATGTAGGTACATAGTCGGTGAAGTACCATAGGCGATTTTAATAAGATATATCCGTTTCGGTGAGAACTAACAGGTTACAACACTCGAAGAGGATCTCATTCCCGTGACCCTAAACATCGCCAGGGTCGGTTGATCGCTTTAATTTTAATCAGATTCGAGAAAGCTCAACATGATGTCTTCGATTAGGAGAGAGCACTCGAGCTCGCTTCGCGCCTCTACTCTTGGGCGGAGATTTGTTTTATTCTAAGTAGAAACGCTTTTATGGTTTGCAGATTAAACAATTTATAAGCATTTGATTGCTTTGCGGGTGGTAAGTTGTTGAATTAAACATTGTCAATGGCAAGCAATGCTCCACAGCTTGTACTTACCACTATACCTCTGCATTGACTTGTAAATAAACTGCGAACGAACGCAAGATGGAATTTTAAGAGATTAGTACCAATTCCATTAGTTTAAACTAGGTACTTTGTCGTACGTTAACTTTACTGATACCCAATAATTTTTTGCATTAATTTGATTAAAATCCGGGTTGTTTGAAATGAACAGGTTTAACGAGGATCAAATAATGAGTATAATAATGGTTTCTAATATTTAGTTTCTAAAAGACACTTAGTTAACTACGTAGTATTTTCCTTTCTCTGATTCATAATAACATAAATTGTAAAAACAGATTAGAAAACAATTAACTAAAAGACATAATTTACTAGAAGAAAACTTAGATAGTGCTATTAGGTGAAATGTTCATAATGCTACATAACACATCACTAAATAAGTTCGTAGGATGACTAATAAAACAAAAACTTTTAGGCAAAATTGAACTTTAGTCAACTCCTTTAATAGCGATACATTTATTCCAACGCTTCCCTATCAGTTCGATGCTTTTTCTTGGTAGAACGATTTGCCTTTGGCCTCAAGATACTCCTCAATCACTTCTTCATTGGAGCCAAATATCCTGGAGCATTCCTTTTAGGCCTGCAAACAAATAGCAGTCGCTGGGAGCCAGATCCGGAGAATGCGGTGAATGGGGAAGCATTTCAAAGTGCAATTTGTGCAATTTTGCCACTGTTGCGATGGATTTGTGACACGGTGCATTGTCTTGGCGAAAGAGCACTTTTACCTTCTTCATTTGGGGTCGCCTTTTTCACAATTTCTTCCTTCAATTGCACCAATAACGCCATATAATATCCACTCTTGATGTCTCTTCCTTTCTCAAGGTAATCGATGAATAAAATATCATGCGCATCCCAAAATATGGAGGCCACTTTACCACTAACATTTGCGTGTTTTGTGGTTTTGGAATCGTTTTCATCGTTTGCTGTCCACTGAACTCACTGCCGATTTGACTCTGGAGTGTAGTGATGGATCCATGTTTTACCCCTAGCCACATACCGCATGAAAAAGTCTTTTTGTTGCGCTGAAACAGCTCCAAACAGCGTTCTGAATCATCAGGGTGTTGTTGTTTTCGATCAACTGTGAGAAAACGCAGTACCCATTTCAAAGAGATGCTCAAATGTTCATGCAAAATAGTAAACATACTTCGTTCTAATATCTTTAAGGTGTCAACTATCTCACGCAACTTTAATTTACGATGGGATAAAACCATTTTGTGGACTCTTTTCATGTTTTCTAGAACAACTGCCGAATTTTGGGGACCAAAGTGCTCAGTATCATCGGTGTTTGTACGGCCACGTTTGAAAACAGCAAACGGCTTTTCTACCATTCTTCTCGATGGAGCAGAGTCCGAATAACAGTTGCCAAGCCATTGCTTTGCTTGAAGCGTATTTTTTTCTCATTAAGAAGCAATGCTTTATCATCACACGAAATTCAGATTTTTCCGTTGTTTTAAAATTTACAAAAGTAGCGTCACTAAAACCACTGTAACTTGTAAACTAAATTTCAGATTGTCATCAAATTTTGACACGTATCGTTTGAAGGTTGGTACTTCCTAAAAATCATATGGATTTATTTGGGATTTATCAATAATGGCGCCACCTATATGCCTATATTGCCATGTTATTAATTATTACACCTTTATGTCAACAGAGTTTCATAAATAACACGTCCATTCGAATCTTTAAATACCGACAAAGGAACAAATAATATTTGAGCGTATAAATGAATTACTTACTTCATAAACGAATGTAGCGGAAATTAATGTTTGTGTTTGTAGCCGAATTCCAAATATTAGGTATCCTTCCTTAAAATTCCAAATTTAATTAATATGAATGTGGGCTAAATATTACCACATTATTAATTTAATTATTAGCGTGTTGGTTTCTGATTTTATCATTTGCGTTGCTGCTTTGACTTCTCTTTGATGTATTAATTGTGTCCCTCCACATCATATAACGGTAGATTGGCATGGATTGTGTTTGAATGTGTATTTATTGTGTACCTGGATTACTTTATACATAATGAGTGAATGGGTATGTTTTGTGTTATATCAGTATATTTTCTTAACCGATGTATGTATAGATACTACATAGATCGAAGAGCAAAGTTGAGTGATGTACTCTCTGAAAAGAAGGATCGTGAGTACAAATGCCCTACATAGCAAATGTATTTTTGTGAGTTTTTCCAAAAATTTGCATTCGCGACAGATATAACTTCCACAAATTCAACTCTTTGTTAGCTGTGGAAGCATACTACGTCGTTGTGAAGGTAGGCCAAGCTTCACATCTGAAGATATCCGAATTGGCATAATAAGAACCATTTTATTAATAAAATAAAATCTCGATATCTGTGCTGAGAAGTCCCATAAGAACTAAACTGATTAGTCTACAGTTGCGGTCTGCAATTGACAAAGCTTAACTTGCCTCACGGATTATTGGCTCATGAAAATTGTGCTTACTTTGTAAGCTTCACACAGTTACTTCACAGCTGCCTATTAACGTACCTAATTTATTAGATCGTTATATAGAGAGTCTTTGAGATTTTATTTTACTAAAATTTTGGCTCTCGAAAATAGTTTAGTAAGAACCATTTTATGTGAATACGTACTATCAGCATTGTCCATTAATTGCTAACTGGATATTCGTCATATATAGCGAATATAGTTTTTATATTTTATTAGTCAAAATTAGTAATAAAGGGTATGGTTTTCATGGGAAAGGTACATTGCCTTAAAGTTACGGCTGTTTACTTATTTGACGATAATGGATATTAGTGATATGAGTTTTCGAAATCGTCGCTTTCCATGCATAGTGTTATATCATAACTTTTCCTACTCCAACCTGCATGAGCACTACACGGCGGAGCTGTTTCTTAATTTTTTTGGAAAGTAACCAGAATTATCCTCAGTAAAATGCTTGATGCTGTTGAAAATTTCTTTGTTCTCTTCTTCTCCACGGCTTCACAGCCCGTAGACACACTGGGTCTCTAACTATGCCCTGACGTATGGTGAAAAGTCATATGTTTAACTCCTTGAGTCATCTCAAGACTAAATATTAGAAGAATTTATTTATTGAAATTTACTTTCTATTTGTAATTCTCAAGTAAATCTGTTATGTAATGGATAAAAGTAAGACGATCTGTTTGTTTTCCATGCATCTCTAATTTCCATATTTATCATATGCGTAAATGCTACCATGGATGCATAAACTTCATTTGGACAGTTTTCTACATCTGAAACCACTCTTCCCATTCGACTATTGTAAGAGTACAACAAATGGGATCGATTCATGTTAACCTTTTATTTCCCTAACTTTGACTGCCGTTCTCATTCTCTTGGCAAGACAAGTAGTGTTATAGTTGGTATTCGTTGTACAGATACTGTCGTCTTTCCACTTAAAAATGCTATTCCTTTTATGAATCTGATCGTCAAAATTATATCCTTTTTGTGTTTTGAATAGAGGTTTTTTTTTTAGTTTTTATTGTCACAGAAATTGTCAACAGATATTTCAAGAATATCCCCCTTGTATAAGCTACAAAGAGTTCTCTTTCGCATTTCACATCTAAATTGTCTCAGGTGACTATACTTGCTACATTACGACGCACAATTCTAAATGTAAATATAATGGAATGAACATCAGGTCTTCTGTCCAGGTACCAGTTCTTTCTTGAGCGAGAATTTCCCATCACCTAATCAAAACATTACGTAATTTGCTGGGGGTATAACAAAAATGCCATGTTTACATTAATAATGCTCTAGGCCGGGTTTCCACAGGAATCCAATCAAAACTTCCCACAAGAACAATTCTACAATCCACTAGAATACTAGTGCTTCCGGTTGTATTTTTATACAATCCATATTTTCTGATTGTTTCGTAAAACGCTGGAGCTGATACCGTGTTATTCGACCGAAATAAAAATGTAAGCGGAGGTTATGCAACTACTGTGCGGGAACAAGTACAGCAAGCTTGGAATGTAACATTGTAATTAATTGCATTAATTTCTTTAAAGCTACATATAGAGGATTGCCACATCTGTTCGTAATCGCCATCGTCTTTCATTATACCCAACATCTTTTAGTGTAAACAAAACTACTTTAAGCATTTGGAAATGTTTTCTGTTTAAATGCCGATACTTGTCTTCCAAAATCTTAACAGAACTGAGGTTGAAAGCTTTGAACGTAACTTTAGATTCTCAGATATAAAATGTAACTTACAGTGTCTAACGCGTTTCTAAAAATTGCTGATGTCTATGAAACTAAATGTAACGGTATTCAGTAGCACCTGCAAGAACTTTTAAAGAGCCTTATTCAGTGACTTCGTAGTTTAAAATTTATCAACAAGGTTTGGCAGTACATGAATCAGATTCTCCACGAAAGAAGAAAATACTTTCTAGTCGTTGCATTTGAATGAAGAAAGAAACAGACAACGGTGTCAACCACTTTTGTGAGTCAAACAGAGAAGGACACTGTCAGTTAACTGTTCAAACCATATTCCAGCATGATAATTATGTTTATTGGTGACGTAACAGAAATTTATATATCCTTTATAATTGGGCGGCGTTTTATCGTCTGATTTTTACGTTTGTATGTTCTACCTAAAATTTTTATGAATGAAAATAGTAATCTTACCTTTCGTATTTGTGCTAATGTTCAAGTCCTTACCGTTGATTCCGACTCAAAATCCACAAGATTGTTTCAAGACCTCTTTAACCTAACATCTCAACAATAAAAGATGGTTCCACATCTTCAAAATCTTAGTTCCTATCTACAGCTAACGCTCGATAACGTAAATACCCGAAATTGGAAACATTGCGCTAATGTGAACACAAAATTCGTAATATAGGATTATACGGAACGCTCGATAAGTTCGATAGCTCGGTAACGTAAACAGCACGCAATTTCCGATCGTCTACGAATAACGTTGAGCGATACAAATACGTTACAAGTTACCTATGAAAAGTCCAGTTGGATCAATCCCCGAGTTATCCAATTATGTAGGGAAGTCCTCGGATAGCATATATCCATATTTGAACCTAATTGTGTGCATTTCCGGGATGACTCATTGCTATAGCAAACACAAATGCTTTTAGTTGCGTATACATACATATGCAGTTTTGATTTTGGAAAAGTAGCCTTAATAACAACTTTGTTGGCTGAGGTTCGTTCTTTAATACACGACTATAAAACACTATTTTGATTAATTGTTATCCTTAGTGTTTGCAAGACGTTGTTCGAATATTTTTTGTATTTTACTTTAGTGTATTAAAGGTTTCTTTAAATAATTTGTTTGTTAATAATCACGTTCGCTAAAAATTTCGATAATGTGAAACACCCTTGGTCTGAATTAGTTCACGTTATCGACCGTCTGCTGTATTTGAAAAATGCGTTGTAAATATAAGGCTGTAAAACTGAGCTTTTAAGATTGAATGTGTAACTGGCAAATGAATTAACTGCACTAGTTCTTTTCTTTCCCTTACAAGTTTTAGTTTTGTCCATCTTGTACAGGTTTAGCAAACCTATGGCTTCATAACATACCTTTCTCAATTTTTGTCTATTGCTTGTTCCTATTTTCTATTCTTGTATTCCAATTTCTTGCCTGGTTTGGGTAGTCCAGTTACTTGCCAGCTATGTTGGATCCTTAACTAAAATATTTCTTTCTTTCTTATTCAACTTCCGCAGTTCACATTTAATAATTGCCTCGATATTTGTATGCTTAAAAAAGTATACTATACATGTCTTTATTTCCATAAAGATAAATATTTTGAATTATGCTGATTATTACCTACATCATATACCACCGTATTATGTCTTTCTGCAAACTCATAAATTTTACATCATCAAATCCAACTAACGCAAACCTGATTTTACCGTGTAATTAAGCTTGCGGTTAATATATTTTATTTCATTCCCAATAAATATATCGTAACACAAGTTGGGTGAATATTAATTTCTTAATACTATGTTTAACATCGAAGAGGCGTGGCCCTAATAAATAGCTTCATATACATAAATATATTTTATGTGGGCATGCACGTACGCGGTATTGAGGCTAATCTATTAAGACAGGATGCGGCGAATCATATTTCAATCATACTTTAAAAAAGTGTGCATGACAAATTATACACTAAAAACATAAAGCCAATTAACAGAACGTACACCAGAAGAAAATAAAAATGTCTGCACATGAGCTAAAAAGGATGCGCAATATAAATGGTAATGGATTGCTTTTTATTACAACGGCAATAAGAAAGCATCGAAATGTTTGTATGGCTTGTATGAGCATAGGTTCACCTTCTTTAAGATATTTACATACTATGTGTGGGTTACAGGAACAATACGACGGTATTTTCTAGTAGCTTATGACCATCATTCGATCGGTTGATTAATGTGTAAATGCGCCCATAGCTGATTGATAATCTTTGCATGTAGCAAAGGATATATCAAAGTTTGGAACGTAATGACAATATTTTATTACTATCAAGGGATATTACCCACGCATTACGACCAGGAGTTTATGTCTTTAGGTAATAGAGTACCTATACCACCAATTGAGTACTATGTATATTTTTGTCTGGTACTAAATAATTAAATTTATGAGACAATGGCTTCGATAACTTTGTATGCATTTGCGGAGATAAATCTTTCGTTACTGATATTCATCGCGACGTTTGATACTCGCCAGGAGATTACGGAACATGTATTTACCTTCTAGGATACGGCTAATTGTTTAAAGTGGTCATAAATTTATGAACTTCACCACAATGACGCTATGACGGCACTAACAGTCATTACTAGTGGGGTAACTAAAATTTAATTATAATAATCATTTGAAAGTGTTTCTAGTGAACGAAATAGAAAACCTGTCATCCTTATGGAGGCTGTATAGTAGGGCGCCCCAGGCTATAAAGGAGAATTTTTTTCGAATGAGGTACGCATACCTTCTATTTTTTTATTTGACCCTAATAACTGATATAAATATTATTGTAAATATTAACCTTATGTCAAACTTTGAACATAAAAGTAAAGGGCTTTTGCTAAGTAAAACAAGGTGTTATCTGTATTTTATAACATTAAAAATTGTATCTCTAATAAAGTGTATAACAGCAATTACTTTTGATAACCTCGAGAATCCTTGATGGAGATGACTTGTGTAAAGTTTTACGTAATTTCCGTCGACATTTTGCCACTCATGATCGACCTTTTAGTTCCTCCATGGACAGGTATTGTTTACTATTCGTTTACATTTTTCTAAACAACTGGCCGCACGTATTCTCTATAATATTTGGATCCGGTGACCTTACTGGCCATGTAATTGTTTCGATTTTTTCACTCTTAAACCATTCTGTAACTTGCTTAGCTTTCTGGATAGGGGTGTTGTCCTGTTGAAATATAGATTTTCTTCCTGCCCATGTGCGATCAAGTGGTACAAGTTTTTGTTGCAACATATCCCTCTACTTAGCTAAATTAATATTTGATGAGCAAAACACTACGTCGCTTTTCTCATAAATCCTATGACCGCCCAAACTATAAGTGAGCCACCATCAATTTCCCTCCTCATTCGAATTTCTTTTTCTTTTCTAAGATCGTGGTAATAGTAAGAGTACCCATTATCGTGCTTCTAAGATGAACTGCTTTCCATCGGAAAAAAATAATTTTCTGCCATTCGTTTTTCCAGGTTATATGATCTTGCGCAAATTTTAATTGTGTTTCTTTATGTTTTGCTGAAAGCGGCAGTTTCTTTGACAGTTTCTTGTATGAAATAACAGGAGATGCTTTCAAAATGCGTAGTACATTACGAACATGAGTAGATATTCCGCCCTGTCTGGCAATCGTCCTCGCTGATGCTAATAAATTCGATGCTACTCGAATAATTGCCTTTCTATCTCTTTCACTCACTGCCTTGGGACGACCCTGTCATTTTAGTTTAGCATGATTGGCAGGATCTTTTAAGAAATTTCGAATGCAGTGACCACTTTGCGACAGTCTATGCATAATTTCCAATTTACTAACCCCGTCTTGATGCCATGCAAGTGCTTTACCTCTTTCTTCTAACGACAAGGTCAAGGACAAAGGTTTTCCTTTCCCCATCGTTTTGAAAACAATATTACATAAAATTCACAAAAATTTTAGAATGAATGACATATCCGATACTTGCAAAATACGCAGCTAAACTAACAATATTTCAATATATTCACATTTAAAGTAATACTTCGTCTAAGATTTTGTCGCATAAAAAATTAACGCAGGTTAAAGTAACAAGCACAACGTAACTACAAACTGCAGAAGTAACAACGGTTTAGACTCTGGGGAGGTCAAGATGAGAAGACCTAAATTTTGTTAAATGATATTAACAAAACTTAGGTCTTCACATCTTGACCTCCCTGAGAGTCTAACACATTGTTATTTCTGAAGTTTAAAAAATGAACGATATGTACTAAAGCGAGAGGTGTTATTGCATCTATGATAATAAATTATGTTATTAGTAACGGATTACACTCATAAGTGAGGGGAGGGGGCAATAAAATCATTATACAGATTTAAGTAATAGTTGTTCAGACACTAAAATTTTTAAAGAAATCGACGGTCGTCTAAATTTTTGTCGCGCAGTGTATACGCTGGTAACATACCCCAGCGATCGCTATTTAATTTATTTAGATGCTTTGTGTATCGTACAAATAGACAATTCTGTGCTTTTAAAACAACGTTTCGGCAATATAATTTCACAGTGTAAATGGCTGTACGTTTCATCACTGATAATCTAACCCATATAGGTTGCAGCATGTAACAATAAGTCACAATCACTTAGGAAACAACACAAAGCAAGTCATATCGTCACTTGGATTGTAAGATTTTTTCTATACAATGTTTGGAAACAAATTATTATTAACATTGACCAAGAACACCTAAGTGGAAGGACATGTTGATTATACTAGAGCACTGCATAAATAATTAATACCTACTGTGTATATTTTCATGCTTCTTATGAATATGTATTGTATATAGCTTATTTGTTTCATGAAAGTGCAATAAATATGGTACAAAGCGTATGTTATTACTACATTTAGACCAGGCATGGGCAACCTTTTCTTGTAGAAGTTTTATGCTGCGAGTAATCTTGAAAAATATACATTTTTGTAGTATCCTTATGATTCATTATGAATTAAGTTTAGACGGGCCGTGCTAATACGCAACGAAAGAATTCAGTAGCGGGCCGGACAAATCTTACTCGAGGGCCGCATGTGGCCCGCGGGCCGGAGGTTGCCCATACCTAATTTAGACGATTATAGCAGCGCCGAGTTGTCCAATTCCGGAATAGCTATAATTTGTTCCTTGTTATAGTACGAAATAACTATTGGTAGACGTTCTTCCTGAGATTTGTATACATTTAATGCTGGCAAAAGTGCTTCAATACTTGCTTCAATAATAAACACAGCATTTCTCATACTTAGCTGACACCTGTCTAATGCTGCCACTAATTTTGAAGTCATAAAATTTTTCCTTACACAACGGTTATTAATATCGGAACGTGAAATCTCGATTGGAATGGGCAAACTTTTTTGTAATCCATCATTTCAGAATCGCAAGATGATTCTTGTTGCGGTTCATAAGCTGATGTCGACGGAATTAAGAATGAAAAATATTTAGAACGCCGCGTTTGCTCCACAATGAGTCTAAGACGTGGCTGTTCCTCTTTTCTGGTCAATTTTCTATCCACTCTAGCTAAGTGACCAAGTCGTCCTGGCTCTCTCTGCCTTTGCAAGAAGATCCTGTCTGCATTTATTTCTATTAAATGGATCGCATCGGCGTTAGCAATGTCAAACAAATTATTTGAATTTGTAACAGGCTCCTGCCGACGTTGTTCAAACACCTCTTGTGTTTTGCTTGTATTTGTTTGCAAATCTCTCCAAATTTGGTGTAACGTTAGCTTCTTAACACAGGTAGGAAGAGATATAGTCGGTATACGCGCCTTTCCCAATAAATAATGCACTCATGAATAGTCAGATTTGTTTTCATTAACTTTTAAATTCACTTCACGAATATTATGGAACAAAACTGCCAGTACCTGTCCAATAGAGGGAAGTTTTGAATCGAAAATGTATGTTTTACGTCCTCTATTATATACATTCTCTTTTAGATCTACACTACCGTCCAAAAGTTTGGAAGCAGCGACGCCAACAACGGATTTTACAAAAAAAAACCAGATAAAGTAAATTTTTATTGTGATTATTAATGAATGTATGTAACATATGTCACTATCATCCATAAACAGTAAATTTATTCAAAAATATAATAATATATTAGGTAGTAAGTCTATTTTCGTCTATATGACCACCTTTAGCTTTAATAACTGCTCCACAAATTTTTGGCATTCTTCGAAGCAATTTTTCAAGGCAGTTCTCGTCAATTTGTTGCCATGCGGTCCGTAAATATTCCCATAGCTGTTGGGTATTTTGAGGCTGTTGCTGTCTAGCCCTTCGATCAAGTTCATCCCACAAGAGCTCAATAGGGGACAAATCCGGACTTTGAGGAGGCCAAACCATTAACTTTAGTTGATTTAATGCTGCTTTCTCCTCTAAAAAGTTCTTGCAGATTCGAGCCGTATGTTTGGGGTCATTATCTGGCTGAAACACAAACGGCTCGCCAACAAGACGGCTTCCAGACGGAAAACCATGATTCTGCAGAATATTCAAATACTCTTCTTTCCGCATTGTACCACTAATTTTTACTAAATCACCCGTCGTTCTTCCAGCAAAACAACCCCAAACCATAACACTACCACCTCCGTGTTTAACAGACGGCACTAAACAGGCCTCACTGACTCTTTCCCCGGGTCGCCGACGAACGAAAACTCTCCGTTTCGTACCGAATAGTTCAAATTTAGATTCGTCGGTCCATAACACTGTCGTCCAATCCTCCAGTGACCAGTTTGTATGTTCTCTTGCCCAAGTTAGCCTTTTCTGCTTATGCACATGTTTCAAAAACGGTTTTTTGCGGCCGACGCACCCCTTAAACCAGCTGCCAATAACCGTCTCTTGACGGTGGTAACAGAAACATTTGTTTCTCGTTGCGTATTGACGCGCGATGCGATGTCCGGTGCTGTTAGACGTCGATCTCGTTTAGAAGTTGTTACAATGAATCTGTCATCAGCTGCAGAAGTCACCCGTGGCCGCCCACTTCGTCTCCTATCAAGATTTTGCCCGGTCTCTCTTCTCCGGGCCAAGGTATAATGCACACCCTTCGGTGAAATTCCCAACCGTTGTGAAATTTCTCTTCGATATATCCTTCGCCGCGGAGAGTACAAATCGTACAACGTTGTTCTGCAGTCAACTGCTTGCGTTTTGGCATTTTTACGCTCAGTACTTCACCAAATTGTTTTAATTCCGCACTGAATTCAAAACACTAATTCCGCAAAGGAAACCGATACGACACAAAAGTTTTAATACTTCTACCACACGCACTCAACGATTACTGAAGTAATACTAAACCGTTTGACCGAAAGCAATTACTGCAGGTGTCCTACTCATCATCGCCAAATAATAGCTGTACTCTTGAAAAGAGCAATAAAACGTATTCGGGTGAAATTTGTACCTAAATGTTTGGAATTTACGGATTATGAGTAACGATTTTATAATTGCATAGAATAATTTACAATAGGGATTAACGATTTCACGATATGCGTAACCGTTGTATAATTTTAAAGGAATTTCACCTTGCTTCCAAACTTATGGACGGTAGTGTACGTAATTCCACTGCCTTGTTGACTAAACGAAAACAACACGGTGACTAACAGGACACATAAGCAATAACATGCAAGTAGCAACAAACAACCAATAACGTTCTTATCATGTGCTTAATATGTGAAGACTCACATATTTTAATGGAGATCGGCATGGGTAGCGTTATTCCTAAGCACATAAATTTTATCTACAATTATTTTGACATTATTCAAATACAATTAGAGAGTATACGTAGCAAGAAAAGAAGTTTTCGTTTTTTTTGGGACTGTATAGTTATAAACTTATTTTTCGATTTTCTATTGATGTATAGGTTGTTTTGCTGTAAAAGAAACTTCAGTTATTTTCTTCCTACGAAAAACTACGCCTTAACATGTTACAGTAGGAAATACCTTTGAAGCACCACTTTAATACTTGTTAGAGCTATATCAGGCTAAGTTTCTACGTTTCAACCTTCCTAAAACCAATTTTCTTTATATACTTCTAACACAAGTTCCCCAGTCGCATTCTCATGAAGAGACTCCGAACCATGTTTACCGTGATTCATACGAATCGTCTCGGATTCATCCCGGATCACCAGCGAAGCCACTATTGTGCCGCACCGGAAATTGCGCTCCGGACGTCCGCCGGCTCCGGGATGTGATTTTGACTCCGGGAAGTCGCCAATTTGTTAGACTTCGTCGTCCACGTTGTTGTGATCGATATTTCATTTGCATGACTTATTCGAAAGTTGCGTGATGGTAGTCGGTTACACTCCGCATTCGTTTTTCTTTTAAAATTCGCTCTATTTTTATTTGTAGGAATTCTCATTCTGCTTTCGTCTCGCCTGTATTAGGCATGAATTAGAATACAAGATGTCACGTTCGCTTTCGGTGCTTTTCGAGAGGTTGGTGTGATGGAATGCCCATCTACATCTATAGACACATGTCTAGATATACACGGTGTAAATTTCAATGAGTTTTCTCTGGGAAATTTGATATTCATGGAGAGTGCTACGTAATGCACGCGAAAACCATTATATTTTTCTCGTTCTGGTATTAAAAATGAAATAGCAGGGTGGCGTAGAATACGAAATATTCGCTGCTATAATCGTATAAATGTAGTAATAACATGCGCCTTTCGCGATATTTATTGCACTTTCATGAAACAAATGAGCCATATACAATATATATTCATAAGAGGCATGAAAATGTACACAGTAGGTATTGATTAACATATCCTTCGACTTAGGTGTTCTTAGTCAATGTTAATAATAATTAGTTTCCAAACATTCTATAGAAGAGAACTTACAATTCAAGTGACGATATTACTTGTTTTGTGTTGTTTCCTAAGAGATTGTGACTTATCGTTACATGCTGCAACCTATATGGGTTAGAATATCAGTGATGAAACGTACAGCCAGTTACACTGTGAAATTATACTGCCGAAACTTTGTTTTAAAAGCACGAAATTGTCTATTTGTACGATACCCAAAGCGTCTAAATAAATTAAATAGCGATGGCTGGGATATGTTACTAGTATGTATATAAACATTTACACTGCACGACAAAAATTTAGACGACGCGACGGTCGATTTCTTTTAAGATTTTAGTGTCTGAACAACTATTATTTAAATCTGTATAACGAATTTATTGCACCCCCATTTATGAGTGTAATAGATGCAGTGACACCCCTCGGTTTAGTACATATCGTTAATTTTTTATGCGATAAAATCTTAGACGTGGTATTAGTTTAAATATGAATATATTGAAACATTATTGTTTAGCATATTGCATATATTTTGCAAGTATCGGATGTGTCATTCATTTTTAAATTTTTGTAAATTTTATGTAACACTATGTTAAAACTATAGGGAAGGGAAAATCTTAGAAGAAAGACTTGGATGGCATCAAAACGTAATGTTAGTAAATTGGAAATTGTGCATAGATTGTCGTGTAGTGATCACTGTACTCAAAACTTTTTAAGAGATCCTCCCAATTATGCTACACCAAAACGACAGGATCGTCGTAACACAGTGAGTGAAGGAGAAAGAAAGGCAATTATTCGAACAGCATCGAATTCATTAGCATCAAAGAGCACGATTGTCAAACAGGGCGGAGTATCTACTCATGTTTGTAATATACAACGAATTTTCAAAGCACCTCCTGTTATTTCATGCAAGAACTGCTAAGAAAGCAGCCGCTTTCAACGAAAGATAAAGAAGCAAGATTAGAATTTGCGCAAGATCACATAACCTGGAAGAATGAATGGCGGAAAATTATTTTATCCGATGAAGAGAAGTTCAACTTACAATTAGATGGACCAGATAGGTACTGTTGCTATTACCACGATCTTAGAAAAGGAAAAGAAATTCGGATGAGGAGGCAGATTTGTGGCGGCTCACTTATGATTTGGGCGGTCATAGGACTTGTGAGAAAAGCGACGTAATATGTTGTTCATCGAAAATGAATTTAGCTAGCTATAGGGATATGTTGCAACAAAATCTTGTACCACTTGGTCGCACATGAACAGGAAGAAAATATATATTTCAGCAGGACAGCGCGCCTATCCATAAAGCAAGTTACAGAATGGTTTAAGAGTGAGAAAAAGGTCACCAGATCCGAATATTATGGAAAATATGTGGAGCCAGTTGTCTCGAGAAGTGGATGCGAATAATAAACAATACTTGTCCATTGAGGAACTGAAAAGATCGATAATACTTGAGTGGCAAAATATCGACCGAAGTTACGTAAAATCTTTATACAAGTCAATTCCATTAAGGTTTCTCGAGGTTATGAAAAGTAATTGTGGTTATACTCATTATTAGAGGTACAATGTTTGATATTAATAACCCTCGTCTAAGTTGATGTCGCATTAAAATTTAACGAAATAGTTTGTTTCTTTTTGTAGCACAATTATAAAAATGTTAGTCGAAATTAGTTTTGAAAGCACTGTTTGTTTTCAATTATTGGGTTTACTATTAATGAAATTTTATTTTTATTTATGTATTTTTTGTAAAATGTACTGTATAACTGCGCAACAAAGTTTCAGTACTATGTTTATAAGTTACATCTTGTCCTAAATAAACTAGATACTATTTAATATTCCAGAACTTATGAAATTATCATCGATAGTATTGATGGAAATTATTTCATTTACAATTCCCATCAAACTAGATGTAGCACCTTAATACTTTAACTGAAGCGGAAAATTTGCTAATGAAGAATGAAAGTATGGGAGAGAAATGAACTTGCAGATCGATTAAATTCCAGCTACTTAATTGAAAGAATCTGGCGACCAAATCCGTTCCCATCTTTAACCAAATAGTTCCGCAGAGACTTGAATTTGAAAATCTCATTCGTTTTATTCATGTTTTAGTAACTACTTCAGACGAAGTAATATTCATCTCGCTTGAATATGTAGTTCGAAAATTCTCTAACTATAAGCGTCAATAATCGGGAGACCCTTCGGAGATTTTTGGACAGTAGCTAATTTTGATACTTTATGTATTTGTGAGGTGTTATTTTGCGAAGAATGAAAATTCTATTTTTGAGTTTTGAATGTTATGCCAGCGAAAAGTGTTCCAAAGTTGGATATAGACTGGTAAAGAATTCCATTTTTACCGTAGCTGCTAACGGCTAGTTTGATATTATAGAATGACGTGGATCTTATCCTAGTGCACGCACGGTGGCCATTTTTTCCGATAGTCAAGCGGTGCTGAAGGCATTGGATTCGGTACAGGTCGATTCAAGGCTTGTATGGGATTGTGTATGTGCTCTGAACGAACTCGGCAGTCGCGCGAAAGTGACGATAGCTTGGGTTCCGGGGCACGAGGGCTACCGGGGAAATGAAAAAGCTGACGAACTGGCCCGAGAGGCCTCGTCCATGCCGTTCATAGGACCGGAGCCCTTCTTCGGCATTACAAAAACAAGAATCAAATCGGTCATAAGAAAGTGGACCGAGGATAAATCTCGGGAAAGGTGGAGGAACTCCCCAGACGAGAGATCGGCGAAACAGTTCCTTGGAGAGCAAATGCCGAAGTTTACAAAGGACCTACTACGCAGAGACAGAAAGTCCGTCAGAAGGATAGTGGGCCTACTAACAGGGCACTGCAGGCTCAATAATACTGAGAAAGCGATATGCAGATTCTGTCAAATTGAGGAAGAAACCGCGATCCATGTATCGTGCCAATGCGAGGTACTGGCAAGGACGCGGCTGTCACACATGGGAGACGAATATCCCGTGGCGACACTATATGCGGAAGAAACGCTCTCAAAGCTAATAAGTCTTATTAAAGGAATAAAGCTAGAGAACGTACTCTAAGGAGGCATGAGGACCACAATAGATCTGTAAAGGTCGCAGTGGAAGAGGCAGTACTGCCACCTCAAGTAATCTAATCTAATCTAATCCTAGTATATAACGTCCTACGGCAGATAGATGACAACACATACATACATGAATTCCTATATCAGCGGTACATCGGTGGTGTACATAGTACCCTAAACTAACAGTTTGGGTTGGGATCTGTAAATTATTAATTTTATGGCAATGGTTAGTTGAACTGCGGCTTACTTTAAATAAATTACATAAATTATATTATATCTCTTGTTGACGTCCTTTTTACCTAACCACTTCCGTGTTGAAATTTACATAACATACAGGGTTCGTCTACTAAGTACGGTACTAACTTTTTCCTGTTAATGGAAGGGGTGGAGGGTGTCTATGGTCGGGATTAGTGGGACGAAGTGTCATGTAAGCTAAGGGAACAGGCTCAGCTGCCCCCGATCCGGTTCCTGTACTTATTGAACAAACCCTATATTTCCAATCCTATATTGATTGCTAAAGTGCTTCTAAAGTAAAGTGCTTATGCAGTTCCACTCAATGTAAATGGCAGAGTTTTTCTGAACGTGTTTTACTATAATTCCAAAAAATCAAGATCTATTGAGTGTAATTGTCATTTTAGTTCTTTAGATTCAGTACTTCGGTTGGCTGTGTTACCCCCTCTTCTTCCTCTTTGATGTTTAGGACTTGTCTTCGTTCATCACTGTTCTTTACGTAATATCCTGTCATTATAACAACCAGTTCTCGCACCGGTCTACCTGGTGTTCTAGATTCCGGTATTCGACTTTTTCAATGGTTTTAACCTTCTGGTTGAACTTATCTATGAAACATCTGCATTAATTTTTTCCCTTATTGCAATACTTCCTATTTGATCTCCTAATAGTATTCCCTCTATTGTTCGTAGAATTTTCATTTTAGCACTTTCCAAGTTTTAAATTATTTTCAATTTCTGGGGTTAATATTTTATAGCATATCTATTATGTCTTAGATCCGGTTTGGTAAATTTGTTGTGGTCCTTCGCATGCGCCTGCTCGAAGTACAATTCTCTTAGGCAGTCTTGTTCGTGGAAATTTGAGGAATATTTCAGTACTTCATGTTGTATTGCAGGAGGGGGTATAGGTTTGTTTGGTATGTCTGCTGTTTCTTCTTTAATTCTTATGATCGCTGTTGGCCACTTGAATCTCCTTATTTCTTGCTTTCCATAATTCCAAGTCTTCCATATCTTGTTCTGTCTACCACGCAACTCATGCGGAACTTGTAGTGGAAAAATTGTTCGATTTCGGACAAATTTTTAATTTTATATTCCCCCAACGTCTTTTGTATCTGCATTTTAGGTAAATTTCTCGACTTCTTTTGCTACCTCCTCCACATCTGTAAATTGCTGTTCCGTCAGGCATTTGTGGGCTTGATTTAGATATACTTGACTTAATTTAATTTTGTCTTTAGCTTTACTTGATACGTTGCTGTACTTCCATTTATAAATGTTGTGATATTAGGATTGTTCTTCTACATTTGAACATTGATATTGTATTTACATAATGTTGGTTCACGCTTTGTTATTGCAGTATTGGATAAAAGTACTGTTATATCCAGTCTACTTCGAATTGTTGTTATGAAGTCAACTTCTATTTTGTTGGGTGATTGAAAGTGCATTTGTATTTAAGTTTATGGTTGAAGGCGGTATTATTAGTGAAGAATTTATATTGATCACAAATTGCTGTTGTTATATTGAATATCTTTATTATATCTATGCATTATTCCTGAAATGTGTATGTGCGCAAATCTCAGTGTAAAGTGTAACAAATTGCTTAAACTATCTTGTAATTTGTTCAAAAAGTTTTCCTTTTTGTCTAATAATATGAAGTATATTTAAGTTTAATAATGTTTAGTTGCTTTTAATTGAATTTGAAGATAATTTCCAGAATAGTATAAATTTACATCCTTAATCAATGTTTCGTTTTTTTTATATACTTACACTTTACATGCCGTACGTTATGTTACTATTTGATGCCATGATACAATTATTGTACCAGCGGTCATTGAAGTGTTGCAGTATCAACCGTAGGCTGTGCTCCGTTATTTGGTCTTTACCAGTATATACCACCTATATAACTGTTGTGTTTTACGTTTCTTTTGTCTTTCATTTGATTTCTGCTAGTCCATATTTCTCCATTTTCAACACTACTTTTGAATCGTTGCAGTTCCATGTATTGTATCGTTTCTCTCGCTGTGTGGTTTTACTAGGTGGGTAGGATGGTAAACGAATCTACTCCCATAAATTTAAAAGATAATTTACGAGAATCTCAATAAATTCCGGCTTAAAATAGATTGGCATAAAAGGCACGATCAAATGCCAGCAAAGAAGAGGCTAATAACGTGTATACTTTTGCTAATATTTGTCTTATTTAATACTTCCCGTTTTCTGCTGTTAGTGCTACGAGCTAATTTATTCAGTTACTGTGAATCATAATACATATTTGTCCTCTTGATAAACATCGTTAAACTTCTCATACCCGCTAGTGTTTTTAATAAAATCTAGCAAATTGTCCATAAAGGTTGAAAATTATGGTAATTGGTAAATGTGGCTTCTAAGAAATTAGATGCTTGCAACAATGTACATATAAGGAACAAATAGACGCTTATCCGATTTCTTTTAGGCAAGCAAAAAGCCATTTTAATACAAAATAAGGACTTAAGATATGGCCAAGAACCGAAACAGGTACACCCACGGCTCATAGAAATTCATTTTGCTTTGAACTTTTAACGTATCCGGGGTTCTCCCCTGATACTATACGTAAGTGAAACCGCAATAAGGGGCATTATTTTCAATTTGCTGTGGCGCTCCCGTGGTCGTTGCCGGTGCACCAGCAATAAACGTGTTGCCTAAATACAATAAATTCTTGTTTTCGGTATGCCAACTTTGCTCTCATACATCTTACTTAAAATAGCCCGTAGAAATTCTAGAAGGGTAGTTTTCTCATGGGAAATATCATCCATTCTGACTTTTGTTGTGAATAAAATATACATATTATAATATTATACTACTATGAATGTAAATGCCTACATGTATTTGCAGTTAAGTTGAAATATCGTGGGCGTTTTAACTAACATTTAATCATTCAAACTAAAGCTTTAAATCACTGGTATTTTCTTATAAAAGAACACGCAAGTCCTACCGAAGTTAAAATCGTTCTAATTAAAAACCAAACTTTTTCATCGTAATGCTGACTGTAAAGATTGAAAATTACGCGGAGCCCCAAGAGGGAATCCTGTATTCTGTACACTATACGTAGACTACCCTTAAATAAACAGATCGCTAGCTCAAGTTACTTTGTAACCGACACGTCTCGGGGATTTGTGTAAAAATTACCGCACGGACGGTTGGTAAATGTAATTAACACTTCGCTTTAAAGCAACTTACTTCGTCTTCTTCTGCGTCCTCGTCGTCGATGGTGAAGAGATAAATTGAACCGTTCCGAAATTGAGATATACAAGCGGCGAAGTGTATTTACAGTAGTACCTTCATAGACACTTAAACATACTGTTCAAGCGTCGTTTGTGTTTAGAGCTTCAAATATCCAATATTCCCCCTTTAACACAGTACTTGAATTTAGTTCTATGCATACGGTTGTGCATGTGTAAGTAAATGTAAATATAATTTAACCTGCATAATTTACATGCTGAATGAAAGCATCTACTATCGTATGATGGAAATTATTTAATAGTTGTCTTTAGATTATTAGGATGTTCCAAACTTTCGAAAAGAGAATTTCCTTCTAGGCCAAATCAATGCGAATATTCATTTTGAAATATGTTTACCTTTTGAACTTAAAAAAGCCATGAAGACACCGGTATTGTGCATATTATAGCATGTGTACGTTTTGATTCGTAAATAAGATAGAACAACATAAGAAACGTGGAATAAATTATTGAACAGTTAGGTAAAATAAACTCATAAATAGTGTAAACTAAAAGCTAAAACAAACAATGTCACAGTAAGAAAATAGAATAGATGTCTTAGAACGAGAAATAATAAATAAAAATATTATACACGGTATGATCGAGAAAAAACCCTTACACCGAAAGGTAGAAAGGGTAAAAGATTAAGAAGAAGAAGAAGAAGAAGATGATCGAGAAAGAAAAAGAGACCGAAATAATGCTCATAGAAACAAATAATTAAATTTTTAGGCACCAAGTGGGACAAGCATGACATCCAAGAAGTTAAAAGAATGGGTAAACAGCAAAGCCAGAAAAGAAGGCCATTACACGTTGAACTCACAAACATCTACCTGAAAAATTAAATTTTTAGAGAGAAGAAGAAACTGAGGAACATGAACACTACACTATGGATAGATGAAGCGTTCCCAAAGAAAATTATGCAACAAAGGAAGGAATTAATTGAAATCGCGAATGAATATGGCAACAGTTAGATACAACAACTAATAATGAGTGAATAAGCTTATAACATAGAAGAAAACATAACATCACCGGAACAAAAACAAACAATTACATAGCCGAATGCAAATCGAACCCTGGCAAGAACGTACAGCCAGAGATCACCGAAGGCAGTTGAAAGAGATATATAGGGGCAGAAAATCCGATTTATTACAGGAATCATCAGCAGTACAAGAAACTCAATACGGAGAGAGGCTAATACGACAACCACACTGCCTATTAATAAGGATACAACTATGTATAACAAAATAATAATACATATAGGGACGTGGAACATAGCCTCGGTAACGGGTAAGGAATATGAACTAATAGAAATAATGAATCGGTATAAAATCGAAATTCTGGGAATAAGCGAAACCAAGAAAGCTGGAACAGGAAGGATAGAAAACCAACACTTCTCCACAATTCAGGAGTGACATGGGCCGAACAAGGGAGTGGAAACCGATATGATCAAGACTTATATGCTTAAGAATAGAATTGCAAAATGAACGAATAGATATAATACAAATATATGGACCCATAGAGGGAACGCATGGGGGAAGAATAGTATTTATTATTATTATTGGACGAAGCAGGGAAACAAATTCAAACATAATGGTAATGGGAGAACAGAGTTCAAGGGTTCAAGAGTGGAAAAGAACCAAAGCAGAGAAAGTTAATGTACGGAGAAGTTCAGAAAAGCACTGTAAACAGGAATAGCGAGAAAATGATAAAAAATAAATTAAAATACATTCTGGTCACGTATTCTTGAAGATAAATATACATTTGTAATGGAGAGCAGAGTTCGAAGAGTACTATAGATTACATTACATATATAAAGAAGATGAATCGCGCAATAACAAATACTGCAACGAAAAATATGCGGAAATTGGAACAAACCATAGATTAGTAAAGGCGGAAATAAATGTAAACCTGAAAGAAAATGAAGAAACTAAAGAATATCAAAGAATAAGTACTGGAACATGCTCAACATAAGGTAAACATTGACATTGAATTTCTAAGATCGGGTGAGATAGAAGGGCCATGGACTTTAGAAGATACATGGCTAGAATTCAGAAAAAAACTAATAGACACGGCTATAGAAATATGTGGACAAGTCCACATAAATCGAGAAAAAAGGTGGAACAAAAAAATCCTAAAGGAAGTAAGAGAAAATGATAGAACATTATATCACGAAAAATAAAAAAGGCAAATAAAAGGATAAGACAAGCAAAAAGGAAATATCGAAAACTTTTGGCGATGACCTGAACCTGAAATACATAACGACCAACAGAATATTTTGAAACCAAATTAGATCCCTTAAAGGAAACAAGAAGAGGAAAGACATCCGAGGTCTAAACAACGAATCAAAACAATTAGTAACGACAATAGAAGAAATACTCGAAATAAGGGAAAAAAATTATGGACATAAGTTTTAACTAAATGGAAAGAATCGAAACCAAGAGGAAGAAAACCCAGAAATTGAGGAAGAAAGAGCACAAATAAAGGACGATTCGGAAAATCAATAATAATGGAAGAACTGGAAGAAGCAATGAGCAAGAAACCAAGAGGCAGCAATAATATAAATCCGGAGATAGTGAAATGTGTAAAGGGGGAGGGTAATAAATGGCTCCTTGTATTGTTGAATGAAGCAATCAAACGGAAACAATTCCCAAAGAATGGGGATGAAACCTTATAATCCGGATTCACGATTAAAAGAGGAGATGAGCCTGACTACAAGAATTACAAAGCCACATGTCTATCAGAAACAACTGTTAAAACATGTAGAAGAACAATAGAACAACAGATAATATATTTATATGGACGGACATAATAGAAAAGAAAATAGAAACAGGAGAAGAATTATTTTTATGGATATTGGAGCTACATTCAATTCAAGAAACATGGAAGTAATCTGGGAATGTTACGGACAGATTGAAATATCTAAGTAAGTTCACTTCAGTATGTAAAAAGGTTAATCTTATTGGTATCTTTTATTCTATCATACATTATCTTACATCGTTGAAAGGAGAATAAAAATTGCTATTCAATAACCTAAAAATCCTTAAGGAAGTTAATACGAGTAATTCAAAAGCATCCACCTTGAATTTTTGTTCCACACGAATTTGAAATTAGTCTCATCGAAAACAGTGACTTTCATATGAAACTTTTTTCGTACCCTTTATACTTACGAAGATATTTGATATACAAGAAAAGTATATATATATATATATATATTTCGTGACCTTTTTATACTTTTTATAACGATAGTTATATTTTCATTTTCATATAAAATATAACTATCGTTCAAACCAGCCTTGTTTTATTGACCTATTAGTGGTAGAGATCTATCATATAAGATACAAGAAAAGGACAGTTTTCGGTTTCGGGTTTGATATTTCGAACTTTTCAAACAGATTTTAAATCAGCAAAACATATCCCATTTAACCAAAACTCCATCTTCAATAATAAGAAAGTTACCCATGCAATCCAACTCCATCTGGGACACACGATATATGCAGAATGAAGGAAAACAGGTTGATCAGAAATGTGTACGAGGCAAAACGATTCAGGAAAAGAAGAAAGGGAAGACCTAGGAAAACATGAACCCAACAAATACAGAAACTGCGTGAGGAGAGAACGAGAACGATGAGACATATGAAGAAAATGGCAGAGGATCGGAAGCTGTGGAAGAAAAAGTACAGAGGTTACTATTTCTGTTTGGGGATTGTTGGAAATAAATTGAAAATGAGTAATTATTATAAATAAGTATGCTTCAAAATACATTATGGTGTATATTGAAGGTTCGTGGTGATGTTCTGTGCACATATCACAAAATATTAGGTTTAGAGGTGAAGAAGAAATATTTAGAAACAGATTTAATCAAGAATAGAACAGAACTAACCGAGACAGACTGACTGAAGCTGTTGATCACGTTCACAGTCGAACACGTTTCAAATTATCTGTTCATTGAGGACTATGCCAACATTTCCGTTATTTCCTTCATACGTCCCAGTCAATTGCATGAAAATTTTATTATCGCAAAAACTTTACCGCTTTCAAGTGTGTAGCGTTTGCATACCAGAGTTTATATAGGAAAAGAGCAAAACGAAGAAGGACGAGAAAGGGCCAACATTCTCGCATCAAGGAAAGTGGGAAATGGAATTTCCCACCGATGTAACAAACTGCAACAGCGTGCGACGACGAATTTCTTACGAGAAAGTGCAATTTCGGTTTGTTTGCCGTGTCGAAGCCGCCTTGCCTACATTCAATTTATTGCATGTGATGTACATATTTTCACAAGATGTGACAGGGGTAAGTCCAACGACAGCGTCGCATCGTGCAGAAGTTGTTTGTCCAAACACCGTCGTCGCCCTTAATTCACTCGTGTGTGTGCGTTTATTATATCGAGTTGATCCCAGTTTGCGCGCTTACCTTCCACAGCTGCAGGAAGTTGTAATAGCTGGATAGCTAGCCTACGTAAGGCGTCCTTCACGCGGAGAAGTTATTGCGGATGGTCGAATTGAAACGGAATCCCTTACAAAAATGTTTACCTGCCCGGTCGCTTAGATCCGCTTAGTGGTAAGGTATCGAGCAAATGCATTGTAAACATAGTTAAAGTGTGTGTTATTTTCTTCCTATGGTGGTGTTGTTTTTCGTCTAGTGACAAAGAAAGACATTTCTTTTCTTCGTAACAGCAAAAGATAAGTTGACGGAAATATATGGTAGCTTTCGTTAATTTGAAGTACTCCCAAATTATTATTTGTAATGAAGTTTTACACATTTTTGCAGTTAATTTTGTGCAAATGACATTAGAAACACTACCACTAGGGCAGCTTCATCGAATTAATTCTGGTAATGAAGGCTTTGTTCACCTTTTAAACCTAATAGAGATAGGTGGAATATATTTCTAAAGACTACTATAAACTTCATAATGCACCAACATCACAAACGAAAAATGTACCAATAATTTGAAGAAGAGACTTCTTGGTTGCCAGATCCCCAAGCAAACTGTAAATTTTAACAGTTACAGTACATAGGGTACTACCGCAAATTTTGCTTAGTACAACAATAATACATTGCAGTAGAATATAATTGGCTAATTATATAAGATGCGTTGCCATATCGCAAATAATGTACACACTTATAAGTAATTTATAATGGATCCAACCCCAACATAATAATAACTGGAAGAGACCAAAAAATTCACACTCAATCAAATACAGCAAAGAATAAGATGTTGATATTCCACTTGATAGTATCTTGAAGTCATATTTACCACGGAAGAGTAAAAGCCATTCACAAATCTATCCTGCGTGATTGAAGTAAGAAATGACCTTTTAAGTAAGCTAAACGAAATTTGAAGTTTTATACTTACCAAGGACTACCTGGAAAAGTCCTCATCTTCACATAGTCTCTTTGTATATATGTCATTTTTCCGATTTGAAAGATGGAGATAACGAATACCAGCAGTGGTGCAGTAAAAACATTTTCTGAATTAATATACAATGGGCCGGTGAAAGGAGTAAAGGAAAACTCAAGTCTAAGTTCAACTAAAATTGACGAGTAAGAAATACGAAAACTCATATGACCTACTGAGTGCTACATTTGCAAACCTTGTGAGAAGTATCCACCTACAACAACTGCTTTGACGCCAGTTCATAAACTATATGATATCAAGACCAAAAGTACAGACTCGATAAAAATCTTCAAAATAAGCCGGAACTTGAAACCTTCCGCGAACCAGTACCTTTAAGTATGTTCAACTAGAGAACATACAAATTAAACAAGAACAACTTTCAGTGTATTTTCAAGAGGATTTACTAAGCACAAGTTAAATGTCGGACTGGGTTAAATGATTTGGACCAAAGAAAGATGTGTTGTGGATAGAACTACCACCCTCTACTTCAGAATATACGTATACTTAGGATTTCAGTGCAAAACTAAATTTAGTGCTGTTTTAGTGCAGTCAACGTAGACCACAACCATCCCCCGAAAGTGTGTAGTTCGAAATCACAATCTCGTCTCTAGTAGCTTTTAACCTTTAGCTCTATTTTTAGTAGCGCATCATATTTTAGATATCCTTGTTATATGTTGCTTGTGGTGTCATTTAGTGACAAAATGACTGCATTATTTAGGTTAAAATATTACGCATGAGGGCCTCTATCAATATAATTCATTCTAATTCTCATATCTGTACTATAAGTAACTATTTTGATTAAATATTGCATCTGGATTTTGTCCAACCGTGGGTACATTTAGACATAATAGTCAGATGCATTATGTTGATGCACAAATCTGCAGGTCATATTTTTCGGAAATTGCGTTCCTTCCTGATTTGAGTCATATTTATCATTTTGTGCTATAATAATAGTTAATATTACGAAAAATTGAAAACAACTTGTTTAATTAGTACGCTGCTCTCAACACGAAATCCAATCAAATTATGCATATTTCCGTCGTTTCCGGCTTTGAAAACTATTCCTAACTACGTAAACAAGTTTATCCTGTCTATTATTCTTAGATAGCGCTTCTAATTTGCGCTCCAATTTGAGTTCCCTATTATAACTTGCCGCTCAAGTTCGTTAAATCCAAAATAAAACTCCTTTTTACACTAAGTTGGGCGGCGAGCTTTCTAACTCTTGACGCTTTAGTTCCTGCTTCTATTGTACATACAAAATTTAGAATGCAAACAGCGCGAGCTCTGGAGGCGCCCAAGTTTCGCTCGTGTTTAAAATTTTCGGGTCATCGACTGAAGGCAATAAAAAGACGGCGTAATAACTCCCGAAGAAGCAAAGGGAACAAACAAAACGCGATCGAAACGGTGGAAATATTAAGTGAGGAGGGAAGTCATTATGTTTGGAAGAAATCACTGGCTCGTTCGATATGAGTATATCGGGTGGAAGTCAAACAAGATGCCCGTTCCTTACGAAGAGGGGGCTAACAATGTACACTTGAATGGATAACAGTTCTAATCAGGGCGTCTGAAGTCGTTGCTCCGACGTAAACTCCTCCGGATCACTTAAGGCCTCCAGGCTCTCGGTGGGAATACATTAAGGGCATGATATTTGACAAGGGTGGGGATGATTTTACACGAAAGTTCCGAGTCAAACTTTATCTTTGTTAGGATGACGTGATTTTAAGCATTATGATCTTTCACACTAAAGAATATTCTACCCGCTATTATAATCTAAATTGTGGTTATTGACAAAAAATTACAGTTATCATATATTCATTGATGTTGATAAAAGTAGAGGTAACTTAATTTCACACAAATAAGATTTCAGAAAGTATCTTTGGATAAAGCGCAAACAAAGTATCGTTAGTCACGTCTGCAGGAATAACTCAACCAATTAGTATAATATCTGTGAAGATGAAAATCTGAATTGTGTCATTAGGATTCCTACGGTACGCTTCTAAAATTGTCATAAAGGTACGGCGTGTGTATCACCGCCACAATAAAATATATATATATATATATATATATATATATAATGCAAAAATGTTATCAAATGATTTTCTTCAATCCTTTACCATTTATACCCATACCTAAAAAGGACTCCATAGGGAAACTACCCGTTTAAATGCTCGTTATTTTTCATAACGAATAGGGGCTAAAACAAATATAATTTTCCCTCTCTCCTACGTTTCAATAACTTTCTTCCGCCTCATTAACTCCTTTGTTCTTGGGGAAGCTAAAAAGTTCACTCGTAAAATCTCATTCCCTCGTCCATGGAAATGTCAGTGGCAAAATCGTAGTCAGTACCACTGCCACCGTCGTTGTAGCGGTAACGGCACTTACCCCTAACCGACCGGATTTTACAGCCGACGCTTGCATCAAAAGCGTTCCGCAATCCCTGAGAGTCAATCGGCTGTTTTTAATGCATTAGAAATTTCGTTTAAATGCAGTTTTCACGCATTATATTCGAAGCGAATGGCTTTATTAGTGATTAGAAAGATGAAGAAAAATGAATGAAATGAAATATGAATTATAATATTATAATATAATAATTATAATTATAATTATATTATGAAGGAAATCAATGGTTAAGGTTACGATCCGAATGGATTAAACTGAAATTCGTTACCGGGCGCCGGCAGTCTTTTCATCATTATTGGAGCAGGTAGAAATATACATTCACTGTATTGAAATACTTACTGCAGGTACTAATATTTCTATATAAAATAAATAAAATTACCCTTACCACACCTTTCTGTAAAATCCAGATACGTATTTCGGCAACTAAGGTGCCAGCCTCAGTGGAAAACTGGGGAATTCCAGGAATGTGACATAAAATACGCTGGACAAACTAGGCGATCAATTCTAACACGGTATAAGGAGCAATTGCTCATTTTAGGTTCAACAGGCCTGAAAAATCAAGTGTGGCCCGACATATTTTGGACAAAAAACACGCTATGCCAATTGAAAGTTTAAAATTAATTGAGGCGGTAGAGAACAACAGGGAACTCGATAGCTGCGAAAGCATATATATTTATAAGAATAGAGAGAGAATTACGAATGCAGATGTAGGGCCTATTCCAAATTCCAAATTGTTCGAGCTACAGAATTAAATTTTAGATTCTTTCAACCGTATTGACACGCTCTATACGGCATGAAATTTAGGTGTTAATACACTTTCCCCTTAATGGGAGTTCAGTGTAAACAGTGTTTTGGTGTTTCGCGCGTTCACTCTGTGATGTTTTGGTGTTGTACAGTGTTCGTTGTGTGTTGTTCGTTTTGAACATTAGCCGGATTCGCTAGTGATACTGAATTCCCCAGTTTTCCACTGAGGATGGCAACGTAGTTGCCGAAATACGTATCTGGATTTTTCAGAAAGGTGTGGTAAGGGTAATTTTATTTATTCTATGTATTATTTTAGACAGAGATTCCTTATTCTTATTTGTTACTAATATTTCTACCAGATTTGATTTCGAACAGCAGTTGTAGAATTATATACTCGTAAAATATTTGATGATCGGGAGCAAATACTTTATTTGGATTTATTTTTCAAGTTATACTTTAAAAAGTATATATATATATATATATATATACAGTATAGCACTGTTATAACTGAAGCTTGTGGAGTGTATATTTGGTTATACCGTACTAATGTGTCCAATCCCATTTCCATACCGCGTAGTTTATGTCCCTCCTGATTTTCGTTTTATAAAGTACTAAAATACGAATTTAAATGATTTACGGGTGCAATAAGTATTTTGTATTGTACCACTGCTTTTGTTGCATGGAAACTATCCCTACTTTTTTTATACTTCTTGCTTAGTTGTTGAGTTTTCTGAACAGTCGCTTGTGTATTACTTCATGCAGTGCACACATATGTATATTTAGTGCAGTTCAAATGTCTGCGATCTGTAACGGCGAGGGGTGTGCAAATCTTTAGTAATCGCTGAAAAGACTAACATTGTTCAAACCACTGAAAATGGTGGGAATCAAATACACATCTGCAAAACTAAATCATTAAAAAGGCAACAGCATTAACCGCTCTAAAAATAAACATGAAATTTTAAACGGCGAAAAATATGTTTCGAACGTTTAAATATTTTGTAATCCTATTAAAGAAGTCAAACACTGTTGCGGTGGTTTAAGCAACAAAGAAGTGTTAATGTACCAACTAGTCCTCCTGTTCTTCAAGCTAGAGCTGAATATTTTGCAAAAATTTACCTGTACTCCACGTTGACTGTAGGCAGTAAATTTAGACACACTTGGGTAAAAGATGCGTTACTTGAATTAACGAAAAACTTTAATTCAAACGACATTTTCTATGCGGAAGAAACCGGACTTTATAAAACTACTCCACAACGTACTACATTAAAGTAAAGGTGAAAAGAATTTTGGCGGTTAAACAATATAAAATTCGAGTTTCTTGTATGTGCGAATATGGCGGGAAACGACGAACGGAAACTTCTTGTTATCGGAAAATATTTAAATCCGAGCTGCTTTAAAAACTTATAATCATTACAGCCAACAGGCGCTATCCACGCCCACCACGTCGGGTATTTTTGAGAAAGAGTTACGGACTTGGGGTACAGAACTAAATACACAAAACACACAAATCTTATTGCTGCTTACTCAGTTCTTCACATTTAAGAAACACTCGAGTAGAATTTTTACCGACGAATGTTGTTTCCGTTTTACAATCTATGGATCAAGGGACAATTCGTAGTTCGAAATCACATTTCCGGCGTCTCCTATTTGAAGCAATTATAAATGCTATTATTGTTATATTTGTTATTATTGTTTATAAGAAAGTAAAATCCTAAATAGTGAAAAGAATTGTAAAGCCAACATTGATCTAATCATGTACGTCCTGGACATTATCGCAAAAACAAAAAGAAGAATAACAAGAGCAGAAATGAGATTTTTAGGAGAATTGAGGGGAAAACAAGGAGGGATAAAATTAGAAACCAGGTATTCAAACACAACCTAAGAAAAACGCTGTCGAGATTATTGTAGAACAAGCGCAACTTAAATGGCTGAGACACGTAATAAGGAGAGATGAGGATAACCTAAAAAGACAGATATTTGAAGCGAAGGAAGTTGCAAGAAAGAGGAGAGGGGAACCGAGAAAAACGTGGACGGAAGAAGTACGCCTAGCGACAGAGAAGAGAGGAATAAAATGGAAGAATGTGAAAAGTTTGGCCAAAAGTAGGAAGAAGTGGAGGGAAATTTGGAAGACCGTACCAGAGGGCTCAACTTCAAAAATAACTCCACACTGGAAGATAGAAGAGTTCCACATTAAGAGAAAGAAGATCATGAATTATACAGTAAAGTTAGTTACAACTTCTATAATAGCAGGCTGCAAATACCAGTATAAATAAAAAATCTTAAGTATCGGTTATAATGTGCGCTTCATTTATACCAAACTCCCTTATTCCGTATCTTTTTTCTGGGCGCCACATGTACGTTGTAACTGACAATGAGTTATATTGTATTATATATCGATAATTACATTTTCAAAATTTTGAAAACAATTCTAATTTCAGGATATATTGTGGTTTGTAAAAAGGTAATTACAATGTGCTTAACGTAATTATTGTGATAATTAATTAATTAATTTTCAAGATTGGGAACTAGATATATATATATCTTAAACTCGAAATAATAATTGGTCAATGAGGTCACATTTTTCTTAATGCAGCATTAATATCATTTCATAATTATATGAGCAAAAATGTCGAAAAATTTCGATCCTTTTGCTAATTTTGAATTGTCGATGAGACCAAATGGTTATTTTGATATGGTGCAACGTTTAATCTAACCCAATTGAGTTATGATGTTGGTTTGGTTATTTGGTTCATCCAATATAACTCCTTTTATTTCAATTTTATTTATTATATAGTGTGTTCGGGAAATTACTAAGATAAAAAATAAATAAAAAACTAGTATAAGATCCCAAGCCAAGTTGTGCCGTCCTGGTCTATTAGTCTCGAGAGCTACTAGCTGATTAATGGGAATATGTACATGTATAACTAGATCTGACAATAATTGAATATTCCATCATTCAGCATTACGTATGTAAGTACTACATATTAAAGAGTAACAATTACTACTTTGCAAATACATGTCATAAGAATCACTAATAAAAAAGAACTCGCTGTACCTGTATTTGCGCTTCTATTTTTCGATCCCAAACACACTAGCTTCTTTTTTCAATTCTACGATTGCTCCTATTAATTATTTTTCCGTGTGTGCTATAATAAGATTATGAATATATCAACCGCGTCCAACGAGACATTGTGGATTCTTCCATAAATTAGTTCCTTGTTTGTGGTTGTATTCTCCTTATTACATGATCCAAAAAGTCCAATAGAACTGTAGAAAACATTAGCTTAATCCTTCTCTTCTTAAAAACTATGAATTTATTGGTGATCTTCCTACTTGCACCTTATATTTTGTGTCATTTAACGCCATTGTGACCAATTTAATCTTCTTGGGGACGTTAAAATTCTTGAGTGCCGTGTATATTTGTGTTCCTTTCGTACTGTCGAAACCTTTATGGAAATCCTTAAAGACTAACTTCGCTTACATGGCTAGACGATCCCGTATTGTACTAGACGTTAATAAGAAGAAAAGAAAACAAATATGTAATTGGTAAATGCAGCGGCGCAATGCTGCGAAAGAAGTAAATTATACTGATAACTACATGTAAAGATTTGCTTGTATGACAGTTCACAAGAAAAAAATATATTAAATCAAATACGGAGTCAAAACTTAGAACTAATAACAAAAACAACAAACAAAACCAATTGCTAGGTGCTTAATTAAATAAAGGAAGGTCGAGAGACGAGACGAGGTGCTGTTACCTAGACCGGGCACATTCAGGGCGGATAATACTGGCCGCAGCAATAGCAAATTTTGAAAGGAAAAGCATTGTTCGACAAGCGGCTACTTGGCGATTTACCTAGATGTTGGGTCTTACTTTGAAGGAGAAAGAAAAGTAATATAGGGCTGTGTCAATCCTTCCAGTGGTCCTATTTTTCTCTGAGATATTAGGTAAGAGGACAATATTAACAATATAATATAGTGCAGTGCTTACAACAATTATACAATATACTATAAAAGGTAATAAACTTAAGACGCAGGAATTAACAACTGATTAGGTGAAGAGGATACAGGGTGTGGAAAGGGTTAGGTGAACTCGGTTATTGCAGAGGTACAAAAAGGATCCCGCACAATTCTATTTGCGTGCTCTTGTGCTTTAACGAAGACATTTGTTCTGGCTCTAGCCACTAAAAACGTATCGTTAGATCTAGTCCCATATTTAGGTACAATAATGTTTACGGCAGAGAGTAAATTCGGAGCACCGATGTTATTGTTTACTAGTTTTATTATGAAGTTTGCACTAGTAATCACTCTACGATCCGAAAGTGATGTGAATTGATGTTCTGACAATAATTCAGTATAATCGATACCCCTGACCGGATAGTTACCTGTTGATCTGTACGTTAAGTATTTTAGGAATCTTCTCTGTACCTTCTCTATAAATATAGTCTGGTAGACATAGTGGGGACACCAAATAATTGAGGCATATTCCAACTTGGGCCGAACTAATGTGGAGTAAATCTTCTTTAATGTCGCAACATTCACAAATTTTCAAGATCGTATTACAAAATTTAGTGTACGCGAAGCAGAGCTGCAGATAGCAGTTATATAATTGGTAAACTGCAGTCGATGATCAAATAAGACTCCTAGATACTTGATCTGTGTCTGCCTGGGGATGTCAAAATGGTCTAAAGAATAGCAATATATTATTGGATCTTTCTTGGTTGTGTAAGTGACAACCGCGCACTTATTTAAGCTAATGTTAATGTTATTGTTGTTGCACCAGGAGTAAATAGTATCTAAGTCTCTTTGTAGAGCTTCAGTATCAGAAGACGAGGATATCTTACTAAAAATCTTTAAGTCATCTACATAAGCAAGTACGCGACATCTAAGCAAGGATATGAGATCATTTATGTAAACATTAAACAGAAGTGGCCCAAGATTTGACCCCTGTGGAATTCCCGAGGAAGCGGTAAAGGTAGAGGAGTAGAAGTCATTATAATAAACGTAACACGTTCGGTTGTTGAGATATGAAGCCATTAAGTTTATTATAGTTGAAGTAAAGCCAAATGAGCTCAATTTGGACAGTAATATGTTATGGTCCAAGGTATCAAAAGCCTTTGCGAAGTCTGTATATAAAACATCGATCTGACCCCGTGAGTCAATACAGGAACTGATATATGTACTGCGTTACTTCAGCCAGATTTGTCAAGGTTGATCTACCCGACATGAAACGCTCTTACAGAAATACTGACCGTATGGACTAAACATCAATGCTCAGTGCTTTTAAGTAAGTACCTCCCCACAGTTACGAAAATTCGAAAGGGGGTGGAGGGGGAGTTCAATGAGCGGCGATGCCCGAATTTCTTTGTCAACAATACTACAACAATTACTAATAAACAACAAACAACTTTATGTTTCTATAATAGTGAGTTAACGCTAGTACCATAGGTTACCAGAAAAAAATCAAATATTATACAAAATAGAAACTGTAAACCAGTATTAACGACATGTGTAAGAGAGTCAACATTATAAAGAAATTAGAAAAAATAGAAAATTTGTATGACTCTCCGTAGAACTCCCTATAACTGTAGTTCATGTTAGGGAGATTTCGTAGAAAGCTATGTAACAGCGATTCATAAAACATAATTCCTTGCGTGATAATTATTGGTGTATACAATTTGTGCTTGCTACGCAAACTGTTGCATAGTCTTCTACTAGCAATCCCCTACATACGAACTTCAGTTGTAGGTCGTTCCATGGAGTTATAGATTTTCCACAAATATTTTAGATAAAAAGTTTTGCAACACTATTACGGATTAGATTTGAGAATAGGAATTACAAACGAAGAGTTAAGATTGGTCATGTGTTTCCTTATTCAAAATTATCTACTAAGGCGTGCTTTACAAGAAGCAGACGACTTTAGATATCTGTTTTGTAGTGTGAGAGAAGCTGTACCTTGCATCAAATGATAATACAGCCGTCTTGGTAAAGGTCTTCAGTGAAGTATCTCAGCCAATCTACCAGCGAACTATCTAGATTTTGATTCAATTATTGTGAGGTTTTGACAGATACATGTAAAACACGTCCATTGATCTACTGACAATAAGTTGATATGGTATTGAAGAAATTATATCGATGAATAGAACTTTAAATAAATATAGGTTTCTTTGTATCTGTAGTTCGAGGTAGTTCCACAATATTTCAAGAATTTAAAATTCTGAATAGTACCGCGCATAGCAGTTCCTTATTCAATTCAGAACTGGTTCAAATTCGCCATGGTTCGAACAGAATTACAGAATAGATGGAGAAAAAAAAACATGCAGAGGGCCTACATAATTTACATAGTTGGTAACATCCGGTAAGACGTATTTTACTACAAAAAGAAACATTTATCGCCACTAATGTACTTTTTTATATTAAACAACATGTACTTACTTAACCCTGCTGTTAGATTAAGCCCATTTGGTCCAATTTTTTTGCTGGAGCTGGACGCTCGAGCTAATATAAACACATTAGAGCGCCCAATTAGCCGATAAATGGATGGCAAGTTAAATTATTGACGGTTCATAATTATATTTATAAATTACATTAAAGAATTCAATCAGTTTTCATGAAAAATTTGCATTTGTGTAGTATGAACCAATTGGTCTCTTAATACAAGATTCGTATATTTTTTGAATCTAACAGCAGGGCTAAGAATAAATGTACCATCCAATTACAAGTTAAGTTACTACGCAGAGAACAATTAAATATTTTCGAATGAAAATACTACAGAAGGTATTACCAAAGCTACATATTACATGATTATAAATCGAATTGGTAATGAAGTGACCAAAATGACAGGATAAGTGCCAATCTAATAACGTATTGCGCAAACTCTATTGAACTAAAATTTCAAATATTTGCTCTGGAGCAAGAACTGATAGAACCGTTGCAGAAATAATTATAGGCAATGATCCCAACATACGAATTTATAATTCAAAAGTTTCAACTTATGAAATTGCAAGGTCCGAACGTTTTAGGTTAACTGCACATGCGCATTAGTACTAGAATTATTTAGAACTCGGGGTTCGAAAGAAACCTATAATATCCCAAAGAAGACTTAATGTAAGTAAGACATCATTTCCATCATCTTTCTGAAACACAGTGATAATAGTGGATTTTATAATAAGTCTAGAAACTCAAAATCGTTATACCAAAGTTTTTTTAAAGCTCAAATTCAAAATGTTCCATCGTTTCACAATTTCCTGTAGTGTAGGTATGTAAGTAATTAATTTCTACAACCGTGTTTTAGGACAATTGCTAATGTTATCTAGCGTTAATAAAATAAGTCGACCAAATAAAATATATAGACTTAATCTTCATGGCTCGCAGCAAAATCCACTTGGGATCCTTTCTCCAACATTTAACTAAAACAAGAACGCTTTTTGCAGACGCACATAGGCAATAATAAAGCGAATTCGTTGTCGTGTTCGCAGACCAAGAAGATGGGATTTTTCAGCACAAAGTAACGTTACGTGTCGCAGTGTTTTTCTTAGCACCCGGACTACGCTTTCGGGCGGAAAGATAGATGATAATGGAAATTAGTGAAGGACGTTTCCATTGCGAAACGACGAACTGCACTTTCAGACCATCGACTCACGGCGGCGCGGCGTCTTGGGTAACAGTAAATGTCGATTTTTTTACGACCTAATCGTTCCACATTTCTCCTTTTACTGAGTTCGCGTGATTTGACCATTATCGTCGTTCTGTTTTTATCTCTATCGTGGAGGCCAGATGTAGCACTTTTTTCAGATTAATTGGGAATATATTGCTGACTATCCAGGATCAGCACCCGCAGGAAATTAAATGGTGCGATCAGATTAACACTGCCTACTTATAAAGTATGCAGGAGGAAGTTGATATTATTGCGTATAGTATCAGAAGAAACGTATCATACAATTTAACGGAAAACTTCAGCGGTTTGTGTATTTTAGTTTTATACATGTAGGTGCATATATTATATATGAGGGATGTTTCAAATGTTCTAGGAATTTGGTTTTAGTTTAATTGCGTAAATCTATCTCCCTAAGGTTAATGCTCGGAGACAACTCTTGATACATCTACACAGCTATCCCGTGCCACTGGTTTCGTAATCCCCCACTAAATCAACAAGAGGTATCATTTTATTTTTATTTAAAGAGGAGGCGAAACATATGTCGCTGACTTCAAGAGCTTTTAGCTTTATATACAGCGCTGCATTTTAGCAACAAATAATAATTACTGATGAAACATGGATTCCTTACTTCAATCCTAAGATCAGAAATCAGTCTAAAGAATAGCGCAAGCCAGAAGGCGGACTTGGGCTTAAAATACCTGCAGTTCCTTCGGCTGTACAAGCATTGGTTACTGTATTCTGCCATTGTGATTAGTTCTATGGATTATTTACCGAAAGATACTGTAATTAAAGAATTCTTCTAATCTTCTATCTGGTCCATTGTGGTAGGCCTTTTTGCAAGAGAGGTCCTGGGAAGTTGCATAAGCGTCCGTTATTGCAACAATAATACAAGATCACGCGGAACAAAAGATGTTTATATGTATTGCGCCGGGAATTGCTTCTACATCCACCGTATTTGCCAGATCTGGCTTCTACCGACCTTCATCTGTTGTTACATTCTAAATTTATCATTTAGCTTTTGCCTTTTTAATTTTTTGTAACGTATTTCTAAATTTCAAATGCATTTTTGCATGCTTTTGCGAATACTGGACATTGTACTTCGCTTTTGTTCGATTTTCTCTAAAGGGCAATTTTCTATTTTGTATCTCTGCGACCATCAACCTTTCGACGAAAAGTAGTACCGCTTTTGTTTCCTTCTCCTTGAGGGTATTGTTTTGGAGCAGCGTTTCGGCCGCAGGAAGTCCACCGGAGCCCGATGCAGCCACCTTAATCGAAATTTCATGAAGTTCATATTTGTCGCACCCCTCACATGTTAGGGATCCCGTTGTACATATAACCTAGGCAGTTTTCTTTATTGCATCGTATCCTGTCACAACGGATATGATTCAACGACCACTGAAATTTTAGTGCTGCATGCGCGAGTCAGCCTTAGTTTCTGCGTGTCCCTCCGAGACAAACTGACAACCACCTGCTTCCTAAACGTCTTGTTTCTACTCTTGTGTTATTTTCTGGGATTTTTCGTACTCCTTTCGATTGTTTTAGATATTTTGACTTGTGGAGTTCACGATTGGTGACGAAGCACAATGCACTGTTCCCAAATTCGCAGGAACCACAACGCAGTGTTTAATCTGAAACCTTAAATGAGATAAAACTTGCTATAAATAAGTGGATTGCAGAGACCCCGAAATAGTTCTTTGAGAACGATTCAAAAAGAAAAAGTTTCACGTTGGAATAAATGTATTCTTTTAAATACGGATTATATTGGAAAACTACATTGTAATATTGAAGAAAACTGACTGACTGAAAAAAGATTATGATCTAACTCCTAGAAGCGGAAACGTGCCTCGTATTCCTCTCTATAAAAATATGAAAACCGAGAAGCGAAGAAATTAAGCCACAATAAAGTACACTGACGATGAGTAACTAATAGAAATATATGATAGTGAATTCTCAAAATCGCGTACGATTAGCACGTTATACAAAATTTGTCATGATATTAAGGTTAAGCAGACGCCCGGCAGAACTTTCAATTACCTAATATGAGACAGAGTAATTGTAATAATCTTGGGATATTCAAATTATTATTTTTAACTGATAACGAGCAAGCACGCTTTAAATAAATAATTACATGCACTATCAATGTATTGTAGCTACCTTGAATCCTTAATTGCAGCTTTATTCAACGACTATTGACGAGCTTGTTTTAATTGTTATAAGACATTTTAAACTGTGTGTGGTTCTTAAAGAATAAAGTGGTTTCATTTTTACTGACGCCTAGTTTATTACCTGTCGACTGGGTAAGTCTCTGTTGATTTATTAATTGCTCCTTCATAATACCGAGGTCGTCTGTTATTGTGGTTATGTCATCTACCTCCACTGTTGCATTTAAATACTATTCGAAAAATGTCAGAAATAAAAGATGAAACTAGTACCGGGACCGAAATGTAACCATTTTAGGGCATATAAGGTTTAATGAAGCCTAGTTTGGAGAAAATTATTCATAGGTGCCAACCTTATTCTATACGAGTAATACTGTGCTGGAGCTTATATCATAGGTATATAGGTGTAAATTGATAGAATCGTTTTTGAATCCTCTATTACAACTTGATATTAACACTTCGCTGCTCGTACTCTCCACTTCTTCAGGAATAGTGAAGCTGGAAGTAGTATACCTTTGACACCGACAAGAAGCAGATTATTATTAGTATTATGTTGGTCCATAAAGCGCTGTTTATTTTACTATAAAATATATTGCAAATAATAATAAGGAGACTATGGTTAAAGTAATATATAAAATAAATAAAATTACCCGTATTATACCTTTCAGAAATAATTCCAGATACGTATTTCGGAAATAATGTATCACCAGCAATGTCCGACTAACACCCAAGACGAGCACTACGCAACGAGCATTGTACAATTCTAAAGCACTGCCCAATGAAGATCACACTGAACGTCAACACCAAAACACTATTCCTCCAGTTTTCCGTATCTGAAATTATTTCCGAAATGTGTGATAAGGGTAATTTTATTTATTTTATAAAAACATATTACATAAATAAACGAACTGTTATCTTTGATCACAGTGATGTTCTATCCCCGCAGGTTTTCGAAATCGCATCATTTCAAAACAGAAGATTTCCTATTATGTTGGTGTAGGGTCGCTCATTGACATAGTCAATTCTATATCCATTTAAACAGCAGGTTGGAAGGCAAATAGAAGCTGGCAGAAGTCCAAGACTGACTTATAAGGGTTAGCCAATTTGTTCCAAAAACTTTGGAATATAGAACGGATATGTTAAGTTTAAGCGACAATTATTTGCCCCGTTTGGAGGTCTAGTTACAAGACACTGCAGAAGGAGAGTAAAATTAGATATGGATGGATTAGGGATGGATTTAACCCTTAACTATTTTCGTTATTTAGACTTACATAAGTGGCTTTGTGGGATAAATCACTACTCCAATCAAAAATTGTAAATAATGTTAAAAATGTGACATTGTGAAAATGTTTTTCAGGAAATAATAAACAAAGGGCATATCTGTAATCAAAACAAACTTTATTATAAACAAGAATTGTACAAAAACGCCACTTCTTTTACTTATCTTCATTTTCAAGACTAAAAATTAATTTTCTTATAAATACATAGAAGTTTATCTAAAACAATTGTCTTATAAAAATTAAATGCAATCTGAAATATTTAAAGTTACAAATTTTAAGAAAGTAATAACAAATTTCTTCTCTACTCTGATAAAAGAATTTTGACACTAGTTAACAATAAGTAAATGTATAAGTGAAAAAGGAACATGTTTTCAATCATCACAGCCTAGGCATGCCTTCTTTTCTATGGAATGAGCCTTACAAATAAATTACCCACAGTTTGAACATGTCTTAGTGGTCTTTGTGCCTTTATTACGTGGACATATATAGCAACGATAATTCTTTAGCTTCTTTGATTGACTAGATCCAGGCGACACTTTAATCGGGCGTTGTAGGTCAGTCTTTTCTCCGAGAACTTGATCAATTATACTCTTCAACTATCTCCCTTTAGATATTTGGAGATTCCATTTTCTCTCTTTGACATGACTAGTGACATACCTATTTCTTTTATAAAATCGCGGCGGAGCATTTTTTCACAGTTTGATGCTTTCTAAATAACAAAACTGTTGACCATCGCTGTATTCAATACTGCTCCAAAAACAGTAGTTGGCCAACGTATAGATCTTCTTAAAACAGAATGCATATATTCGACCAAGGGCGTCCACGCTAACTTTGATTGAATGAAGAAATTCTATGATCTCTGGTTTTGAAGACTGTGGGTTTACCTCCGATGAGTGATGCATCGACGATACTAAGATCACTACTTTATTGTTCTTTGATTCATATGAGACCAAGGTTTTATCTTGAACAAATCCAAATACAGAAGACTCGATAGGTCTTGTTTCTTTCTGGTAGAAATTGTTTAGGGATTTCTCTTTTGTTTTCGCGCATAGTTTCGAGATATGTAATACCGCAGCGTTTCAGAGCATCCACTAATTCTATTGTGAGAACCAGTTATCTCCGGTAATATTTCGGTTGGTGTGAAGCAAAGGTTTTGCTAATCTTAGGACACTTCTCGTGGGTACTAACTGGGACTTATTAGCTCCTGTCTGTTCTTTTTCTGAGTACCCAAATGCGGACATCACGTGATGAGTCTTTGCATCACAAATGCACATAATTTTTATTCCATATTTTCCAGGTTTTGATTTCATGTAAACTCGACGTAACACAACATAAACAACGTCCTCTGAAAGGTACTAACATTTTATCTACTGTCACGTATTTCGAGCACATATAATTTACTTTACAGTTCTCCATAAACTTATCAAATACGGACGAAATGAGAGCCAAACGCTTCGTTTCTTTTCTTGCTTCGCGAGTCTGTATGTCATCAAACCTCAATGCAGACAATAAAAATAAAAATTTGCGGAAACTCATTACGGCCCTGAAAACACTACGTCCTGTTCCATCAATAGCTCATAAGGTACGTATATTTCCATGATTGGACTTGAAAACTCCAGTCAGTAAGAGAACACCAAGAAAAGCCTTCATTTTAGTTTCACTAACGTGGTTAGTATATGCAGGAAAGTTAGAATTCGCATTCTTTTCTAAAAGTTCTATTATTTTCTCATTGGTCTGTGCTATAATGTAGGTTATGATTTCATCTGTGATGAGCAAAGGCCATGGCTCAATAGGTGTCAACTAAGGTTCTTCTGCAGCCGGGTCTTTGACACCGGGTAAATGCAAAACGATATTGTGCGTATAGTTCTTCAATATGTAGGTGGGACTTTAGACCATTTATAACAGTTTCTCCCATAAAAGAAATCAAACTCTCTTATTCTTTCTTGTTCTCCTTCGAACGCATTCTCCTCTTCTTGACCATTACCTTCCATTTCATTTTCCATATCGTGTTCAGACACTTCAGTAGGAGCTTTGCTAAGTGCACTGCTATCTTGAAAAACATCTAGTATATCTGGTGGATCTTCTTCTTTCAATAAATCAACAATTTCTTTTTCAATCAACATTCGTGCCATTCTGTCTAAAAAATTAAATAACAAAAAGGAGAAAAGAAATCGACGTAGGTGGCTTCCTGGGGTCTATTTCTATCCCACTACATACATACCTCCAATACAATGGGATACATGGCACTCCCTGTCCTACCACTGCGACAACAGTCACTACTGAGATTACGTAACAGGAAATCGGCTTCGTAGCAATATGATCGGAATTATAAACAAAAATGTGCGGCGTGCGGTAGAAATCTACCCCACGAAGTTAGTTAAGGGTTAAGCCTTATTTTGGGCACATCATTGATTTCGCTAACGGTGTCGGTTGTAATTAGGACTAAATCATAGCAGATCTTAGTGGTAGAGGCGAAGGTTATAAATTTCCTGACTCGCAGTACACTTACTGCAGTTACCCATATACTTGTGTACAGAATATTTTGCTATATCATATACAATTATCATTATAATTGGTATGAATAAAGTGAGCGGGAAATGCTTGTTTTATTTAATCCTCTCCATAATACTTAAAATTTGTTATCCTTTGTTTCTTGTTTTCTTCAATAAATATAGATATCTACATAGATTGCAACCGTTTCAAACATGCTGAATTCTGCATTCATCTTGCAGCATCGCATGAAAATATATTGCACAAGTTCCGCTATGTTCTTTATGCTAATTCAATTACCCAATTCGTACTCACTACATTTTCGTACAAGAAGCATGCGGTTTCATATTGCCCTTAGAGAGTCTAGCCAATGGGCAAATAATGCATTATTACTTGCTTCGTGCGGTCAGCGCCAGACGAAGGAAGCTCTCCCTAGATGGTCTTATTTCTTCTTCGGTAGCTTTGCTAATATTACGACTAGGGAATTTCCTGTGGAACATACGGTTTCGTTTTGAACGTATTGGGGTTAAATTCCCCAAAGGAGATATTTTCCTCTCTCACTTGACCGCGTCGTAGACGATCAAGCCTGCTAAATAAATTTGTGCAGTATTATTATTCTTTGTTTCACTTGTCGAATTTAGTTTTACGAAATAAGTGATGTAAGTGTGGACTAGAGCTTACCTACAACCTGATTTAATTAGTTCTTTTAGGTAAGCACTCAATAGCGATTGGGAATTCTATTAAACGATATTCCAAACAAATGTATTATGACCAAAGACCCGAGGTTCATTGACGTGCCACCGCTAATCCTGAAATGTTAAGTCATATTTCAGTTTTTTAATATCTCTATTTCGTTTCTCTAAACAAACGTACTAATCTTCTACATACTAAATTTCGCTTGACGGATTCAACCATGCACTATATCCCGACATTAATTGAAGCGTCGTCGCTGTAAGACGATGCGAACAAGAAGAAACGGTCTTGGGGGAAATGAACGGCGTAGGAGAGAACACAGAGCGCAGGAAGGAACAGATGGCGATTAGTGATTTAATTCCGCCATTCAGAGAATTCGTAATACTCGACATAACCGTAATCTCACGGACGACGAAGCCGCTTCTAGTGTTTAAGCAAACATCGGTATTACATCGCTTATCCCCACGATCGGTTGTGCACTTCGGAAAGTACCGACTCGACCGGATTCGATTAGGAAACCGGACTCCGATAGATATCTTCGTTTATTCTATCGGCAGCGTCGTTCTTAACGATTTTGTGGATTTGTGGAGTGTGTATATATTTTCTTTCAGGCGTCGGTGTCCCAAGATATTTGGAAACGTTCTGTAATGAAAAATTAGATCTCTTCATAAATGCTTTTTATAAGAACTTAAAATGTCTAGAAAAGTAAAGCGATTTTTACTCTTAACATGTATGTAAAATTCGGTTAAGTTTCCTTTTTAGTGAAGAAGGAATCATATAAAACATTTTACAATTGATATTAGACCCTAGAGCAACCGTTTGAAATTTTAAATTATTTGTTTTTACACATTTTTTACACAAACTCAGACGATACTGCTGTGCTCTCGGCCCACCAAGATCCAGTATCCAGCATACCAACAACTACAGATCAACTTCAACTAATTATACTCTTGGCAAAAAATGGCGTTTCCAAGTCGATGAGTCAAAATCAATCCACGTTAGTTTTTTAAAAAGAAGAGATACCTGCCCTACAGTGTCTCTGAATAACCAGCAGCTGCAACAACAGGAAAGTGTAAAATACTTGGGACTGCACCTTGATGGAAAACTGAACTGAAAGAAGTAAATTTTCACAAAGAAAAAAACAGCTTGGCCTTAAACTTCGCAATCTCTACACTCTCATCGAACACAGATCATAGTTCTCACTACACAACAAAGTTCTCGTGTATAAAATAATCTCAAAACTTATTTGGAGCTATGGGATTCAACTAAGGGGGATTGCCTCCCACTCCAACATCGAAGTTCTAGAAATATTTCAGCCCAAAGTCTTAAGAATGATGACGAATTCCCCTTGGTATGTTTCAAATACCATTTTGCGACAGGACCTCAACATACCAAACTGTAAAAGACGGAATTTCTAACTCCGCGCAAACGTACCAAGATAGATTACAGCATCACCCCAACAAACTAGCAAGTAAACATACATACGTACAAAATGGAGAAACACCGACTCAAGCATCTAGTCCCAAGCGATTTACCGCAAAGATTTTTTAAATTAAAATTTGTTTCGTAGTTTTAATATTATCATGCATTCTTATTGTGTATTAAGATAATCATGTAGGGCCTATTTCTAGCAGGTCTGTATTTGCCTCACAAAATTTACCAATTGTAACAAGTTTTTACAGATTGTAAATAAAAAGGGAAGTTCAAAAAACGTATGTATGTAGATATATATCATTGAGTAGGGTTGGACCTACGTAATTCGATCTGATAAAGCCAGGTAGTGATTTCTAAATACCAACAACGCAATCAATTAGTTTATTGAAATTAGTCTCCGGTGAACTTGCTGAGTACGTGGTAAGTATTAGACATTGGTACAACCAGAACTTTTAGAAGTGTAGTATATTTCCCTCTGCAAAATCTTCACTGAGTGGTAGTTGTGATGAGAGATTAATTGAAGTAGGCCTATTGACAGCGAATTACTGTTTGTAAAAACTTTTAAGGCAATACAATGCGATCTTTTAGAACAAGCCCCTTCAATTTTTGATCTTTTCTACTATAATCACTGGGGCCTTTTAGGATATGCTCCTTCAATTTTTCAATTTTCATAGCATCTGAATTTTATGGTTTTGTAATTTACAGGCCTTTCTAGAGTAGCCTTATGCCGGCATTCTCATTGTACATACTTTGTTTTATCTGTTGTAGATTTACAGGTTATCTTCAACCAACTTTCTTACTTTCTAGAAATTTTTATGAATAGTATTCATTGGTTCTATTATAAGTTTATTGTGTTCAATAGAATTTTCGAATTTTGGTAGCATTATTCCATGGTTCAGATTCAAGAAACATGCAACTTTCTTTGGCAAACCTGCTAGCAATTGATCTGAAAGTCCATAATAAGGCGCTTTATTGCTTTATTTTTTGATAATTATCTATATGTAATACCAAGCCTTTTTGAACCATACCCAAAGTTTTGATAAATTATAGCGCAGCCTGGCTACCTAAGCTTATGCAAATCTTAGCTCTTGAAGGTCACTAATATATATACAGGTGTCCGAATTTCGTAGGGCAACATGGGCAACTTCTACATTTGGCCAAATTAGCAAAAAGGTGCAGGTTCGAGAGCTCATTAAGAAAATATCCCGAAATCCGCCTTGTCATGGCCCACAAAATTAAAAAGAAAACAAAATCTCCCAATTTCCTTTATTTGCCACAACTTCCCTGCTATCCAAGACACCGAGATGCGGCTTAAACCAATTTGCATGGCAATTTAAACACTTTCATTGGCACTTAATAGAACCAATTTTGTTCGTGTAAATTTCTAACGTTATCTCAAAATTTGAAATTGGCACCGGGCAAATTTTTGTCCCTTAAAAGGGGATCTTTTTATGGATGTAATAATGTATATGATATGAACGATATGAAAACTTCTTCAAATTTTTGAAGAAACTGAGTTTATTCTTTTTACGGGCAGAAATTATTGGTGCCATTATCACAATAACTTTGGTTTTTGCTTATCACGTTATCTATGAAATTATGTTTCGAAGCAAATATCACGCTTATCCATTGTTATCGTACTTGTCTGTCAGTAATGTTTGTGCTATTACTTCAACTTATAATGGAGAATTTTGAAAAATATGATGTGTATTGTAGGTATATCAAGTGATACAAGAACGTAGAACTTACACGTCAAACATACAGAGCTATAGAATCTAAAGAATTAAGGTTCGTTTGCTGCAGCAAGATCAAAGATATACAATAAGAATAATGCAGAAAAGGATTAGGATGTTTCAGCTTGTGTTAATGTGGATAAGTGTATTTCTTCTAGAGACATTTCGCAGGATGTAAGTGCGCCAAAGATTGGAAAGTTTCAGAAATTTTGAAGAAATAAAAGTACAGGTGTAAAATAATTAATAAATTGAAACCATCTTAAAGATTAAGGCCTGGGGATGCAGAAAGAAGAGTGCATTTTTTCAACTAATATTTGTACCAATTAACGCAAATCCCAATTTCAAGAATATCATTTTGTGGACCGATAAACCTGTGTTTACCAATTGTGAAATGTTTAATAGAGTATAGTTAGTAATAAGCATTACTACTCCCAAACTAACTTACAACTGACTCTTCCAGTTCGAAATATTCGGTTTCAATGTTTGGTGTGGCATAATAAATTATAGATTACTAGGCCTCATTATTTTTAATGAAAGTTTAACCGGGCGAAGGTATCTCTTTTTTTTTTTTACAAGATTGAAAATTTAATAGAATAGTTGCCACTAGAAATTACTAGACAGATGTGGTTTCAACAGGATGGGTGTCCTTCGCATAATACTCGTGCCGTTATGGAGTATTTCAATCAGTGATTTAATGAGAGGATAATTGCCAGTAATGGAACGGTACGTTGACCCGCAGGATCACAGGATTTTGCTCCTTGTTATACCTTTGTATGGGGTACTCTTAAAAATAAAGTGTATGGTCCTACATATAACAACGTTAAAAAATTGCAGGAAGTAGTACTTCAGTCATTCAGTCAGTAGTAATGGCAATACTATCCCTAAAGTAATTAATAGTATTCAGAAATGGTGCCAACTTTGCATTGCAAACAGTGGTGGATTATTTGAGTAATCTAATTATTGTTTTTGTAGTTGAGTTTGTACGACAGTTCGTTGTTATAAGTAAATTTTGATTTGAGTTCTTTTTTAAATAGTTTCTGAACTGTTCGGAATATAACATTTTTCTCAACGGAATTTTAATCAGCACAGCATTGCCTATTTAATCAAATCTCTATCTTTAATAATTAAATGTATATATATATATATATATATTTCGTGACCTTTTATACTTATCTTATATGATAGATCTCTACCACTAATAGGTCAATAAAACAAGGCTGGTTTGAACGATAGTTATATTTTCAGAACGTTTACAAACGTTTTCGGAATACCTTCTTCAGTGAAAATATAACTAGATAAATATATAAACAAACATTTGTTTTTTATTTGGGAACTATCAACAAAATAACTAATGACTAGGATTTCTTGATATAGAGGATGTGTAACCAACTTTTATATATATATAAATTATAAAAACTAAATTAATGTGTAAACATACATGCAAATTAAGTAAAACCTTATATCAAAAAATCTTTGTCGAAACCTTAACAATTCTGTTCAAGGACTAGGGAAAACCCAAATTTAAAAACCTAGCCAAAGGTTTCCTTCTTAAGAAATGCAAATGTCATTTTAACAAATTGCTATATACATTACTTAAATTTTGAATATCGGTTCTGAAATTAATAGTTTTAGTGTCTTTTTGTATATTTATCATTTCATATATTAGTCTTTTTTATAATTATTCTCTGTTTTTAATATAATTGTGTTTTCAAAATCAAAGTAATGCCCAAGATCTTTGTAATGTTTTGTTACAGCGGTCATTGCACCAAAATCATTATTTAAAGAATACTTATGGCTATACAATCTTTTCTTTAAATATTGTTTCGTCTGACCGATGTAACAACCATCACAGTCTTTACAGTTTATTTTATAAACTATATTACTTTGATTTTGTTTAATTATTTTGGATTTAGTATTAGTAAAAAGAGATCTGTTACTATAATTTGGAATGAAAGTAATGTTTATGTTGTTTTTATTAAACTCTTTTTTTATTTTTTCGCTTAAATCTTTTTTATAAGGAATAGCGTTATAAGATTTATTGTTACTATTTTTAATTCCTCTATTGTATAATTTGTTAATTCTATTTTTTATTATTTTTCATAAAAACTATTTGGATAATTATTTTTATCTAAGATTTCTTTAACTTTGTTTAAATTCTTTTCCCTAAATTCAGGATTAGCTAATCTAACCGCTTGATCAACTAAACCGGTAACTACATTAATTTTATGTAATTTTGATGTTTCTGAAAAATAATTTAAATGTCTTCCTGTATTGGTAGACTTTATATGCCAATTTGTTTTTACAATGCCGTTATTATGCATGACTGTCACGTTCAGGAAACTCAATGAGTTATTGGATTCCCTCTCATATGTAAATTTTAATCTATTATGATAACTATTAAATGAATCTAATATCTCATCAATACTATCCTTTCTTACGGAACAAAAACAGTCATCCACATAACGTCTGTAAAAACTTACACTAGAATTGGCTAGGTTTTTAAATTTGGGTTTTCCCTAGTCCTTGAACAGAATTGTTAAGGTTTCGACAAAGATTTTTTGATATAAGGTTTTACTTAATTTGCATGTATGTTTACACATTAATTTAGTTTTTATAATTTATATATATATAAAAGTTGGTTACACATCCTCTATATCAAGAAATCCTAGTCATTAGTTATTTTGTTGATAGTTCCCAAATAAAAAACAAATGTTTGTTTATATATTTATCTAGTTATATTTTCACTGAAGAAGGTATTCCGAAAACGTTTGTAAACGTTCTGAAAATATAACTATCGTTCAAACCAGCCTTGTTTTATTGACCTATTAGTGGTAGAGATCTATCATATAAGATCTTTAATAATAAGGAACATACCCATGTTGTCCCTACGAAACTCGGGCAGCCTGCATATATATATCAAATCTGGCTCCAAATGAATCTTGTTACACCAAAAGTCAAATAATTTGAAGAAGTAAGGTGAGGAAAAGTTTGTTGTTAAATACTAAAATGTAATAATAAAATTTTTTACTGGAAGAGTTTTTGTAAGTGCGAAAACGCATTTTGTTTTTGTGACTTAAACCCGCATTTCTCTTGTGAAGGTGGCTATAGATGGTGGCATTAGATTAAATTAAACCATCTATTTCTTTTGTTGCTAATTGTACACTCATATTGATATCTTTTGATTTCGATATTAGTTGACAATTGTAGACAGGTTACCAGATAAAATTCTCTATAATTCGCTTTACAACTGTTCTGCGTGTGGCTAGTAAACATTAATACACGTCACTGTTCTCATAACAAATCATAAATCAAATCGACCGAAACGTGAGAGTTAATTAAATATCTCAATAAAAGTCCACCCATAACGATAAGTGATAAGAATCACTTATACCCGTTGTCCATATTGGAAGAAAAGGAGAGGAGCAGCCAGACGCTCGGCGTGGAGGCAAAGTACCGTTTTGTTTGTAATATGAAACGGATACCATGTAAAAGTCCATTTATTACCGGTATAGATGTTATCACTACATGTTACTTAAAACAGGTTATTAAAATATTAAAATTATCGAGCAATATACGAAGTATGCAATATACATGCTCATATATAGGCGTATCATGTATGAAGTGGAGGCATTTCTTGTGCGACTATCGTATAATGTGTAAGTCGCTTATGAAATTATATTACTGCAATAAGTGAAGTGAAATCCACTTGAGAATTAAATTTTATGGACGCTGATAAAGTTATCCTTATAATTTAATATCGATTTGCTTATTTGTTTGGTTTTATATAACTTAACACGATACTTCAGTTTACACCAATCGAAGTATATAGATACACTATATTCTTCATGGTCTCACTGTACCCATCCTGTCAAATCGAAATACGTGAAGCACGGATAGCTGAGAAATCCGAAAACGAGTATAAATAAATACAATAATTTATATGGTAGTATTATTATTATATTATACATTAACCATTTATGCATCCACAGTCTCAAACAACTCCTGCCACCTTATCCAGTATAAATTAGCAGCATATAGATCTATGATACACAGAGCGTACTCGATCCCCATGAATAATTAAGTTTTAAAAACAGAACTAAATACCATAATAAACATTACAGTAAATAATGGTTTCAGTCAACACACCACAAAAACAATTATTAAATTAACAAAAAACACAAACAACTGGCAATCCAACTAATCTACCTGACAAAGTAGAAAAGAAATACGCCCCCCAACATATTTTGGACCAATTTCAGATAAATTGTCATACATCCTATCCAAAAACAATCTCCAGTTAGCCTTTTAACCACATCAGAAACTTTCTAACCTCTTATTTAATACCAAAGACAATATACCGTCACACCAAAAATCAGAAGTTTATAAGTTAAAAGAAGAAGAATGCAATAGCTGTTACGTAGGTCAGACAGGAAGAGTTTTACAGAACACCAATCGTCATACCACCTAGAAAAACAAAATTCCAATTTTGCTAATCACTTTCTAGAAACCACACACAAGTTTCCCGAAGCTAACATAAAGATGATACACACCGCCCCTAAAAGCCGCAAACTTAATGTATTAAACTAATGTTTCCGGGTTGGAACCGCGTCTGGTTTGGCGTGGATGCCGACGTTTCGTCCACTATTGCAAGGGACATCTTCAGGGCTGCTTGCCGATGTTCCAACCCGGAAACCAAGTTAGACATTAATGTATTAAAATCAATATAAATTTACAAACACAGCTAGGATAAAGGGATAACCCTCCTCAACGACCAAATAGACCTAATAACGTCTCTATTGTTTAACTTATTCTAATTAAATTAGTTGAAATCCATAGACAGTATAGTTAATCTTACTTAATGATCAAGTATACCTAATAACGTCCTTAAAGTTTCACTTATTCTAAGCATTTTTGTAGAAAGTATCCAGTATATTAATAGCTTTCTTAAGCATAGTTATAAGATACTTCCAGTTTGACAGCGTAACAGTGTTTACGAAACTTCAGTCACGTTTTTCAATAAAAACAGAGTGGTAGTAACAAGTAGTGTTTTTCTTTCCATAAGTGACACATGCATCGAATTGAAATAGAAGAAAGTTTAAACAAACTAAAACAAAATATGTATGAGAGAACATTTTCCTATTACCACAGCGAAGCCGAAATTAATTTTTGGAGTTTCTGATGGAAATCGCAGGAAAGCCCTAAAATACCAATTAGATTTGCAATGCAACGAAGAAATTTAAGCGATAGTAAAATTTGGCTATATATTTATCAGGGTCAAGTGGACGGGCGCTTCGGTTTTAACAGCGAGTTCATCGAACTTCCACAAATCTGTCGCGTTAAATTACTTCAATTTTTACTGTTTAGACAAAGGGATGTAAACGCTAGTAATATTTGGTCAATGTGTATATCAGGGTCAAATGGATCTTAGGTTTCAATCATGTTTTAGTGCACCTCGCCTACTAAAACAAAATAATCCTAGTATTTATATTAATTCATTCACCATTTTTTTCCAGTAAATATATTCATTCGCCAATACTTTTGTTATTTATAGTAGATAGGTAGAAAACCACAACATCAGCGTTAAGAGTACTATTTCTAGACCATGTAGCAAAGCTATTTGTTCTTTTGAACGACGATATGTGATTGTGTTGTGTGTACTTTTACCTACTACAATATTCTACATTAATTTATCGCCTAAGTTGTAAACCAGCAGAAACTTGAATGTGAAGAGGAACGGTAATATAACAAGGAACGGATTGATTATCTAGAGCGTGAATTAATAAGAAATGTTTGTACGGCATATTAGAAGAAAAAGAACAGACCAACGAGGATATTAAAATTAAAATGGGGGAGATACTGGAACTGATAGGTATTAAATTAAATCTGTAGCAGGACTTACAAGAGGTGAGAAGATTAGGCAGACAACTGACCGGAAAAGGGAAATCTATATACATTGAATTGGCATCTTCAGGAGAAGCAAAATCCTTGAAGGAAAGAAAAGGCTAAATTGAAAAAATGAAAATCTTCTATTGGATATAATAAATTAATGCTATATGGGTAAACTGAAAAAACCAAGAAACATGGTAAATCCTGAGAAACGGCAAACTTTCCAGACCCGCAAGAACAAAATCAGAACGTTCAGGCAAAGAACTGCGGAAGAACAACAGTTGAAGGAAGACGCACTTACAGAAAAAACCGTGCAATTTCCGGAACAACAGAAAACTTGTACGAGCTGAAACAACGCTGAAAAAGACGGATCCAAGGCTATAGATACGGTTCCGCAAATGAGATCTCTTGTAATAAATAAGTCGGCATTCCAAAAGCAACATTTTTAATTTCCTCAATTTAAAAAAAAATTTTTTAGTCCCATTGACTCACTTTTATCTCATACAATGTTATAAATATATTTGACGCATTAATTGTGAAAAAACCTGTATATATGTATTTCGTTACTTATATAGATACTTATCTTCCAGGTTTCTACCACCATTGAAATATTGTCTATTATTTTAATCTAAAAATATAGTATACTACCACTAACACTAAGTTACCATCCGCAATGGCGAAAATGCAGACTAAAGATAGTTCATAAATCCAGTATGAAATCAATACCTGTGGATATATTAAAATCGGTCCGGTAAGAGTAGAAGCTATTTTATTGGAACAATTGTATGGTTTGCTCTCGCATTTTTAATGAATAATTAGCATAAATTTCCCTCATCAAACTTTATGATGAATACATTGTTAAAACGGGAGAATGTGTGTGTTCGCTATAGTGTGAGCCAGTTCAATAAATCTCACATGTGCATGTTTTTATATTTTTATTACAGCTTATATTGACATTAATAATAGCTTAATATCGACAAAACGATCGTAATTTTGACGGATAGTCGCAATATAATTTTTAGCTTGATATAAATTGTCATCCTGACCAATATTTCCGGAGGCCTATACAATTTTACGTTCACCACAACCTGATATTATACGTAGTTTCGTTTTTATTGTTGCTCTTGACTGACTGCGTGGCGGTTTCGTGCACGGAGAGAAGGCCGTTTTATTGAATGACCCTGCTGGCTTTGCACACAACACGCAGAACACCGGAGAAAGATGAAGACAAATGGTACGTTCGATCGCTGACCCCAGACGCTCGCTGGCCGGCCGCACGTTGCATACAATCCATCAAACTCAGCCTTTGACCTTTCGTCGATTCTCGTCGAGCTCTCCGGAGCACAGGTGTATGCGATTCAGTCTTTCGCGCTTGAATTTCAACGTACAAGGCACTAGTACTCGATCTTCGATGATGAAGGTGTCAAGAGTTGGGCACGTCCAAAACACAAAAGCCGTCCATAAGTTTTGGCACCCACTTCTTTTTTGTTTGCCAAGACCGCCGGCGAAGAGATTGTTTGACTAACATAGGAGGGTATTGACGGTTTCGCACGTTAAATGCTTCCATTAATAAAAAATGATGTGAAAAGCATTGATAAATCGATACGGAAATGTGTGTTTCGTGAATTTTTAATAGACTTTTGCAACAGAAGGAATTACGTAACATGATATTACTTTCGTTACATCTCGCTATACACTCGTTTTAATTGAATACTTGTATTATCCGTTTCAAAGGGAAACAACTACGTACAAAGTTCTCAAAAAAATTATTACTGCTGTCTTACTGCTGGTTAACAAATTCACTATGCCCAGAAAAAAAAATGTCATTATAATGTCACATTTCATGTCTTTGTCGGTCCTCACATTATTTAAATGATTTTACATTGTCTTACTCCTTTTACTTCACCTTACCAGTTTGGTTAACATCGTATCTGTGCCATTATGCAAATTTGATGCACTTTAATGCGAGTGGTACGGAATTTATCAGCCAGCGGGCATGCACCGGGTACCAGGAAACGGACTTTACTGTATAAATTCTGAATAAGGTAATTTTCGATTATCAATTTCCATAAAGCACGACCATATAGTGACATTCGCTTTAATTGTGTATGCTGCTTTTAAGTGCTGTACTTAATCATCATGATTTGCCATGTATTTAAGCACATCGGATTAGAACACGGCGGTTTTGAATCAAAAAAATTTAGAAACCAACAACTCTTTTCCAAATTTTAATGAAAAAGTGGATATAAATTAAACACTGTAACAGTACTGAACAAAAAAAAGATTCAGTGTTATTGATATGTTAAAGATTACATCTTTATAGACTTTAGCCTAATCTATATTTAGACCTGAATTGCTACACCCCTTACAAAGGTGATAAGTTTTTGGGAAGGATCATTGCCCATTTCGGCCAGTTGTACTGTATTCCTTTTTCCTAGGTGTGTCAACTTTGAGCCAAGCTTTAAAGTTTCTTTCGTATTATTGCGAAATTTACAATTATTGTGTGTTGTCTGTTCTGCTATCTGTATATGGTACCTCTAGTGACAGTAGTCGATGAGAATACCCGTTTCCAGTTTCGGATCTTCTTTCTGTAGATCGAGGAATTTCTTCGCACTTTCATCAGAATGGGTGACACATATTTTTGCTTGCCTAAGTCCAAGAATATTTCTTCAGTAGAAAGTGCTTCTTTTTTCCATTCTCGCATACTTCCTATAGTATGACCCTTGATAATGCAATTAAATGAGACGTCTGAGAAATGCGGTCGCAGATGTTTCTTCAACGATGCTGCGGGTAATTTCGTTAGGTTTAACCTGGTTAATGGTTGCATCTTTAAGAAGTGCTAAGAGTCATAAGAAAGAAGGTGCCTTCCATACTTGCAGACATAACAAATTGGTATTACTCTTTCATTTCGCTAAATTTTGGTATAAGAAAGTATCTCAATACCGTCGAACAAATGAAATTCAAACTGTTTAATTATACTTTTTCATATTTATGACAATTTGCAAATTCATGCTTTTTCACCTCATTTTATTACCATACTCATAGAGACATCGCAAGGGATGTCCTATACTCTTTTAGGAATGACACGCCTTAGTACTACTACAAATACTCTTATATGCATTAGAATTCCTTCGTTCTTATTGTAGAGTGGTTGAAAGACCTGTTGGCAATTCTGAATAGCAGATAAAGGAAATAAATGTAATATTGACCGCAACAGCGTAGCAAATAAATATTTTTCTTAAAAGAATTGATGTTCACAGGATTCATATGGATGAAACAACTTAGATTTTTGTTACCGCTTCATTTTGCTGACCTGTAACTTGAATATGGTACTGACATCTTATATGTTTCTTCGTATAAGCAAATCTTGCTACATTGACTTAATTTCCTTAGGAAACTTGGAATATGAACGGACAACTAGATGTGATTTGCATGTATTCTGCATGTGCTACCCAAGGATCGACAATCAATTTCTTCTGGGCATGAGTCATTCCAATGTGCTTCATCTCTCTAATTGTTTACAAATTATACTTACAAAACAGAACAAATTGAAATATTTGTAAATGATTTTAGCCACGGCAGTTTCCTAGGAGTCAAATACAGGCTCACCACGTTTTCAATTTTTTCAATGATTTTTTATCGCAATTACCTGCTTCAAAAATCAATGCCCAGCTGGACGCCCAACACTTGTAGACAAATTTGATTTTTGTTTTTAATAAATTGGAACCAAGCATCGAGATAGGAGATAATTAATTTGCTTTGGGTGTCAGGTCAACTAGTTTCCGATACATTTACACCAATACACCATTACATGTTACACCAATATTATATTACTTGTTAAGCAATTGTAGAGTTTATTAGACTACTTTCGTTAATTTCTTATTGCATACATACGAATTCTCTCCATTCCTTTTGGTCTTGCGATAGTTTTCGGGCCTCTCTATAGGTACAATTTTTCTTTCTCAATATCTCCTCCATGTTTTGCTCCCATGTTTTCCTCGGTCTTCCTCTGTGTCTCTTCCTTTCCACCCCTGCTTCCCAGATCATTTTTACTGATCTCTGTTTTTCATTCTTGTTTTGTGTCCCCACCATGCCAACTTTTTCTTTTCGATATAATCATGTATTGGGGTTATTTCCAAGTCCTCTCTTATTTTTTAGTTTCTGCTTTTGTTTCTCAACGTCACTCGTCCTGTCCTCATTATAAATCTCATTCCGACTGCTTGTATTTTTCCCTTGTCTCGTTACCCTGTGTTCCACGATTCACAACCATATGTTAGTCTGGTCTATATGTTGTTCTAAAAACGTTCATCCATGTTTCCATTGATATTTCTGTTTCTGTTCACTAAAATTTTGGTGATTAAGCAAAATAGTTTATTTGTGCTATTGATACCCTACTTTATGTCTATCACTTCTCGTAGATATTTGAACTCAAAGATTTCCGTATTCATGTTATTTTGTAGGTCTCTTCAGTTCCCTGTCAAAATCACTATATCGTCGGCGTACATTCTGATATTTTGATAGGTATCATTTCCCTCTATCCTAGATACAACGGCTTCACTCTATCTCTACAGTTTCGGATTATTTCGTCCATGAAGACTAGGAATAATACCGGGCTCATTAGTCCTCCATTTGTTGCCAACAAATTGTTGGTTTCTAGTTATAACATAATGCATTGCTACTATTAATACCATTCTTTATCCGTCCAATTGCTTCTACCATCTCTCCCTCCTGAATTCCTTCTTCCTCTCCTTCTTTTCTATCTATTCTGATTCCTATTTCAAATTCTCTCTTTTGAATTTTTGATATTCACCAACTTTTCGAAGTATTCCCTCCATCTATTCATTATTTCTGTTCCTTCGGTTAAAATCTCTCCTTCCTTGTTTTTGATTATTCCAGTTTGTATATTTCTCTCTTTTTTCATTGATTCTATTTATGGTTTCCTTGTTTATTGTCTTCCATTTTCTTCGCCAGTTTTGTCTTTAGCTTTCTTCCTCTCTCCTTTATATTGCTCGTATTTTTCCGCATCTTTTGTTCTCAAATATGCTAGCCATTTGCTCTTCTTTTTCTTCTTAATTTGTTCCTTTATTTCTTTGCTCCACTAGTGTGTCCGCTTTTTATTTGGATTCCTTCGTATTGTTCCACGGCTTTTTGCAGCTTTCAATACAATGTTTTTAAATTTCTGCCAGCATTCATCTGTGTTCATTGTGTTCAGCTCTCCTTCTTCTGTTTGTTCTATTTCTTCTTTCATAATTTCTCTGTACTTTATGCCAACTTCCTTCTCCCCCAATTTGTATGTTTTGATATTTTCTTAATTTGGTACTCGTTTTATTACCATTCCATTAGTATTCTTTTTTATTTTTGAAGCTAATTTTTGTTTCTGCTACTAATAGGTAATAATCACTGTAAATTTCTGCCGCTCTACACACTTTAACATCCTTAATTAGCTTTATTCTATCTCTGCTAATCCAATATGTAGTCTATTATTGACTTCCATTTGTTGTTGTAAAATCTCCCCTGATGTATTTTTGCTCATCCTTGCGTTTATAAAATGTGTTTGTTACCATCAGATTGTTAATAGTACAGTATTCTAATAGTCTTCTTCCATTACCGTTTCTTTTACTCTCACCTTCTTTTCCGATTACGTCTCCAGTCTTACTACCTCTTTTCCCCACTCTTGCATTCATGTCTCCTGCTACTATTACATTATCTTTGCATTTTTCTGTGACAATATTCAACTGTTTCCAGAATTGTTCTTTATTTGCTGCCGTTTTATCTTCATTTGGTCCCTAAACTGCAATGATGTTAGTGTCTTCACCTTTGCTGTTTCTCATTTTAACGTTCATTATACGTTTTGACCATGTCTACTCCAGAATAGTACATTGCGTGTCCATTCTTCAGTTATATGACTACTTTCCCTTTCCTTTCTGTCTCGCTTATTGTTAATATATCTAATTTCTACTCTTCGAATTCTTCAGTTTTTGCATTTATGCTTCTAGTAATCCATGTTCCGATTTTATCCCTTTTTCTATTTTTATTGCGTAGCCAAGATTATTATGTTCTCTACTATTACATAAACATGAGGTAATATTCAAAAATAATGTTTTCTCTGATTTGGTGGAGTTGGAAGGACGAGGTGGAATTCCATTGGTTCCATATCCCTTAATTTTATGAAGTTGAAGGGATAAAATGTAGATTCAGTGGACTTGGACAGAGTTTTAGATATAGACTTGAATTTCTTGTCGTGGTGACTAATTATACCTGGAGATTAAATTTCTGAGGGAGTAATTCTAACTTCTGGACAACAATCTCCTTGAGCACGCACAGGAATTGAAAAACCTCGGGCCTCTCTACAACAGTACACCATCGTTTAGTGGTTATGTTAACAACATCTGTTCCAGTGCTTCCAAAATATTGGGCGTTATTATCAATACATCCAAGTACTTTATATATTCTGATCCAAAAAATATCTTGTATTTTTCGCATTTCGTTAGTAAATTGTATGTTTACGTTGTCTTGTAGCCTTACTACTATCAGTAACATATCATTGACGATGGTAGAAGAAATACACCTCCAATTTTAAAAATATTTCTTTCATTCAAGTTTGGTGGTGTACATATATCTTGGGCGACAGTGATTACAGCCAGTGTGTTCAAAGAATACACGTTCAGCCAGTTTCCAGTAGAAGAGAAATATGTTGTGTGCAATTTCGAAATTGGTCATCTACGAAATTGGCCGTTTAGAATAATTTCAGAAATTGGGATGTACCAGGACCGATTTTCTGTTTCCCCTGCGTCTTTTACCTGTAAACTACGGAAACGAACGTCCCATATTATGCGTAATGATTTCTTGAATACAAGTAGAATCTGCAAACACTTTACCTTTCGCGGTTACAAATGCCAGGAATGAATTAAATTTAGGCTGTTATGTACAAGATACTAACAAAAAGACCAGCGTATGTAATTTCTATGATCAACATGCGTACAAGCCGCTATAAAGGTTTTCGTTGAGTTTATACTGTATTTATTTTATTTCTATATGTTTTGGGAGTTTACACGCTTCATGCTAACGTATAACAACGCAAGCAAACAATAAGTTCAAATAACATATATTTGAAATTATGCATACCAAAGCCTTTATTTCCCATCTAATAATAAAGCATTGTCTTACAAAACGTACCACATGTTAACATTTAACATTCAACAATGAGGCTGAGAGGCAGTTGCTCGGCATGCGTTTCGAAAATTATGCCTCATTATCGCTAGTCAGGTAGGTAAAGCCGCATTGTTGTCATTGTCCTCGTCGCAGTCGGCACCGTCGAAATATTAATCTTTTGTTTCAGCGCTGCTCTTTAAAGATCGTAAAATGTCTTAATATACCTCGTAAATGCCTTTATGCCTCTTTATATATGAACCTTTATTTTAATATTCTTTAAATGCCTGGTGAGTTCGTAAAGGTGTCGTAAAGGCTCCATTAGGTATGCTAAGTAAATAGATATGTAGGATAGGCCGTGAATGGAGGGAAAGTACGGAATTTGGGAGTATAATTTTGATAATATGGCTTAATGTATGAAGCTGTAATATGTAATATATTTGGTACTTGTACGAGAGCTAGTGGAATATAGGTGTATAGGTATTGAATATCATTCGTCTAAAGCTATGCTGTCATTATATTTTATGCGGTTACCACAGTCAATCCTAAAAGCTATAGATCTAAATCTCGTAGACTTTGTCTGCAACAAGACCGTTGTTTGCAGTTAATAATAATTTTAGCCCGCGACTCTATTTCTTGTTTATTACTGTGTATCCGCATTTGTTTGTGATGGACTATTAATCCAACAATCTCAATGACATCAACTGTATTTAATCGAATACAAGTTTCTTGCAACCAGCACGCTTCTGAATGCATAAGGCTGAGGGTTGCAAAGGTCCAATCTCAATAGCAACATTCTATTTTCTTGGAATATCTCCAGCGATTGGGTTTTAATTAAGTTTCCAATTGTAAGCTTTCTTGTATTGTTTCATACTAGTCTTTGATTGGCTCCTTAAACATTTAACAAAATTTTTAGTAGATGTAGTAAACTTTTGTATACCATCTTTCCAAATATTGTTATAGCAGTTTAACATATTTCTCCTTTCCACTATGTGTCCAAGTATGAAACGTTCTGGTGAAATTTGAGGTTGGAATAGAAGTTTGAGTAAATTGTTGGTCTATTGGTCACACTTACACATTTTTTGACTGGAAATACATCTTACTGTTTCTTCTCGTTTCGATTAATATATTTAAGATTAAAAATCAAAAGTGGAACAGCTATCCTATAGACGTCTATGTATATATATATATATATATATATATATATATATATATATATATATATATAGGTAACAACAAAAGTCTAAAATTACAATCAAATCAAAGGGAACCAGGTGATGAAGAGGGGAAAGCTAGGCTAACCCGTTAATTCCGATGATGTTATTTTTCGAAAAATTCATCACACTAAACTTCTTTCGAAAATATTTTAAATTAAATTTGTCTAAAATTAAAACCCCAAATCTCTCAATCGTACAGAAACATGCCGGCCGGTAGAACACATGGCAACAAAACCGTAAAATCCGAACCAAGCGAGACGCAGGAAGAAAGAGAGGGAAGGATCCATGCACGGATGCAGGCAACCTGCAAACAGGAAAGGACGAAAAGGAAGCGTCAACGATGCAAGATTATGCAAAATTATATAATTGATTAAAAATTAAAATCGAAGGTACATATAGCCTTCGAAGAAAAGGAAGGAGAAACCTCTAAGGACCAAAAATGTTTAAAAGACAAATATAAATTTTTAAACTCTTATCTTTTGTTAACACCATTTGAGTTCAATTCAATAAAGCAGCTCTCAAAAAATTTACTCTTCACGTTATTCGTTTCCGTGTATAGAACTTTCGGATTGCCGAAGTAAAAGGTGTGGTTTTGACTAACAATGTGATCGGACAAAGTGCTCTGGGTCTGGCCAGCATGAAGTCTGTTTAGCATGTGTTGTGCTGCGCGCTCTTTCAAATGTTGTATCGTTTCACTTATATAAACTTTGTTACAATCATTGTACGATATTTGGTGAACTACATTATTCTTAGTCAAAAGTGGAGTTTTAGTTTTGAGCTTCCGGAAAAGTGTGGATGTCGTATTTTCAGAAGCCACCAGGGGATTACACTTGCCAAAAAGTCCCCTATACCGATTAAAGATAGGCTCAAGGTAGGGAATAATTATAAACCTTTGCTCCTATGACTTCGACCGATTTGTCTTGCTGGGATGTTTGACTTTATTAGCGAGGAAAGTTTTGATGACAGATTTGATCAACTCTAGAGGGTTTCTCGCCATAACCATGCTTTGTTTATTTATTATGTATGTATGTATTATTTATTTACGCAAGATGGGTGTCCAAAATGTTGACCGACGAACAGAAGACCAATCGTATAGGTGCAGCGTTAACGTTTTTGACTCGTTACGAACAACAGGGCGATGTATTCCTTGACCAAATTGTTACCGGGGATGACACCTGGGTGTGCCATTTCATAACTAAGACAAAACGCACGTCCCTGGAGTGGCACCATCTACGATCCCCAAGGCCGCGCAAGTTTAAGCAGTCGTTTTTTCACAAGAAAAGGTTATGGCCCCAGTGTTATGGGACCGAAAAGGTCTGTTTCTGGTTGATTTCATATTCCAAGGGACGACCATTAATGTGGACACCACATACTGTGAAATAATTCAGAATCTGCGTATCTGTGCAACCAAAACAAGAGGCGGCGAATGCTGACAAGTGGCATTGTTTTTCTGCATGACAATGTTCGTCCCCACACGGCTTGAAACACCATTGACCTTCTTCAGAAGTTCAAGTGGGAGGTTTCTGACCATCCTACGTACAGCCCTGACTTGGCTTCAAGTGATTATTATTCGTTCAGTAAACCTAAGGATTTCTTGTCAGGAGCACGTTTCCTAAGTGATGATGACTTAGAAGGAGGTGTACAGCATTGGCTTGGAAAGCATAAATAAGCTGGTTGCAAGATACAACAAATGTCTCAATAACGGCGGTGACTACATTGAAAAATGAATAAATGTATGATTTTCATTTAAATAAAACCGTTGTTTACTTTCCTTGAATTTTGTTTTAATTATATGTAAACGGGTACTACTTTCTGGAATGGTCTCGTACATAAATAGATTGTTTTAAAAGTGAATGAATTCAATGTTTACGATTTCTATATAAATTCCATCTTTTCCTTTAAATAAATTTGAGCGGAGTACCATATGGAGAGAACACGATACGCTCGATTCGGATTTATTTCGACATACATACGTACATATCTTGAGAAAACCTCCAAAGATTTTATTGCAAAGGGAAACAGTTTATGGTTCATATTTTGGATGCTTTACATCTCAGTGACCAAATAAACGATAGAGCGAAGTTACATATTCTTAACTTTTCTGCATTCCACGTCGCATGTTCAACACATTTTGTCACATATTTCCATTTATCGCTTTCTTCATTAAACGAAATATGTATATTTTTAGCGAACATGAGACGAAATACTTCACACGTTGGAAATCGTAAATGTTGAAAAATTGTAAACACTCACGTTGCCGGAGATAAAATTATTTTATGCGAGCTTTTATGCATATTTATAACTCTACTACATGCAGTTATTTCAAACTTCGAAATTTTTATATTTTGATAATTTCGACGTAACGGTATTACCAAAAACGATATTTGTTTACATCAATTTGACTCGTTCATTGTCGTCCGTGTCATGGAGGAAGTCTTACACTGAAGTAATTCCACCCTTATATCAACATGTTCCGGCACGCAAACAAACCGGCAAAAATACACACGCGTTCAACTGCAAATCACATATACAAACAGGAACACCTGATGCACCACCAACCGGTATTACTTGCTAGTAGCTACTACTACACTTTGTCATCTCGACACTGCTAAATCTAAAATTTAAATGGGGAAAATATTGGCTCCTTTCTTATGCAAATTCCATTTGTACTACACTAGTACGGGCCTCCTTTTACCAGAGAGACCCGACGCGGCAGTATATCCAATCTTTGTCCGCTCACGACGCCAAGTCCGGCAATTTATTCTGAAAATCTTTCCTCCTTTAAAGATATATTTACGTAAGTGTAAGGGCTCACGTTATCTTGTATAACGGAAGCTTGCGTAACAAAGGGACAATTTCGGCGCTTTAATCGTGATTTCCTACACACATTTTTGTGTTTCTTGTCTCTTTTATCAGCTTCCTTTTGTTCGCGTTGTAGATCTTATTTCCGCTCTTTTCTGAGATTTAAAGGGAATTTGCTTAGAACAGCGCAAATGATTTTGACGGTACTTTTAAATTTATAGGTCATATTCGAGACGAATGAAATTATATCATCCCACAGTTTAACAATAAAAGAAATAACGTACAACCCAATATTGTTATAGAGTGTAAAAAACAAAATAAAACCAAATTATGCGAAGAGCGCCTTTATTGGTTGCTACAAAAAGGTAGGAAAACGCTGTTGCATGCGTTCAAACCGATTTTCGAAACATCTTTTCCACTCTGGTATATCAAAGAACATGTTTTTTGACGACCTCGCTCAAAATTGCTGTCCACACATTTGTTGTTAGACATTTGGGCTTAGAAAGAAATCGTTGGGCGATAAATCAGGTGAATAAGAATTAGTTCGATGTTTCCCTCCTCCAAATAATCAATTGCTTGAGGTGCCGTGTAAGAGTTGGCATTGTCGTGATGCAGAATAATGCGACGATTTCAGTTGCTTTTGCCTGATTTCGTCGTAAACTTCTGGCAAATAAATTTGTTGTATACTATTCAGCATTAACTGTTCTTTGATCATCAATGGATATGATTGCGACAGATCCGAAGAAACAAGCGATCATTTTCCAGGAAGTGCTTCATGAATGAACAACTTTTGGAGGATTCAGTTCATCTTGCAACAAGCAACCAGTGGATTGTTGCTTAGTTTCCGGTTCATGCGAATATATTGTGTCGTCACGTGTTAAGATGTTCTATACGGATTTTACACACATGCTTTTCATGAAGTTTATTTGCTATAAGGTATTATACGTTGATACATACATACTTGCTAACTATTTACTGCATTACTTAAAAAAGTCTGTTATTTTTGTTTGTTTCTCGTAGGGCCTAATACTAAACAAATTTTTGCACATGATTTCATTAAATTTTGTACATAATTCAGTGCACTACCGAGTGAAGGAGAAACCAAATGTTTCTCACAACCACCTCGTTCTTAACAATTGACCTCTGAATTAGCAGAACCTGATGGCACCGAAACAATGATTTGGTCGTCAAGGTCTTGATTGTTCAACCATGAAAATTAAATGACTCCATCTGGGACTGCGCCAACTTCCCAATTCATCTTCCTCAAAACAATGTTATTACTTATTATTTATTGGCTTTAGTCTGAAGAGGTTCATTTATTTGTACGTTTTTACTTCACTGCTGCTTAAAACACTAGAATAATGAAAAATCCAGATCTTGATATGAAGTTTTCCTGTCTACTTTGCTTAATGACTGAGGCTAATAATTAATTTTTTAAATTTGGAAATCTTATTGAGTGTATGGGGATGTAATTGGAATTCCAAAAATGTCTATTCGAACTGTTTGTTCATTATAAACAATTCTCTTCTATGCGATTTTGGCTGTATGTACTTCCAAGATGTTTAGCTTAAATTTCCGATAAGATAAAGGCGTAATGAAAATAAGATGAACTAGCATAATTTGGTTACAATTTTAATTATATAGCTTACTAAGTGCGCAGTATTTGTCAATTTATTTTTCAACTTTTCTTGTAGTTCGTGTATTTTAAAGAAACTTCCAACAATTTCTTTATTACAACTGATAAATACGAGAAATCAATATTGTACTTGATCCCAGTTCGAACTGAAATGATTCCACGATTAAATTTCCTTTAGAGGATTTACATTCCCGCTGTTTTACTACAAAACCATAAACCGCGCGTCGCGCTATTAAAACCGAAAATAGTCTAAATATCTAACCTGAGTACTTTTCAAAGAAACATTTAGCGTCTTACTGCACTTCTAGAATTTTATCAATAGCGCAGACAGTTTATGTTAGCATTCCAAGCTCGAGGCATCGTAAACAAAAGATATCTTGCCTCGTCTAGCTGCTGTTCTTTTGTTTAGTCTGATGATGTGTAAATATTACAGTGTCGGTTTGCAGACGATCTTCGACTGCGGACATTACCGGTTATAATACTCTTCAGGGCTCTAAACGCGCCCTGTAGTCCGTCTTTCACGATAATGCAACAACAGCCACCTATCTTATCATGGCCGTCTGGATTTCACAGAGCATTAACCGCGCTTTAAGCAAGTCCTGGCGACCAGACTGGGCGGCCGCAATACAAATGCAGACAGTGATTAATATGCTTATTCCGCGGACAAGGGGGTAATTATACATTTGAGAATTACTGCCGCATATACGGTTGTACATATATATGGGGATTCTCCTGCGTGTACACGGTTAGTGAATTAAATTAGGCGTATGACGTCTCGTGCAAGCTACAAAAAGCTCCGAGGTCCGAACTTCGAGTCATTCATCGTGTCCATTCTTGTGGCTTTCGGCTATTCGTGTTGGGTCATTTATTTCATCTAGAAGGACTAGAAGACTTGTTGGCGGTCAGTCATGCATAAGGCGATGTCATATGCACTATGATAACGCTGTTTACAACCCGATATTTTTAACAACCATATTGCTAAAATTTGGCAGAATTATATAAATAAATTATAAATGTTGGATGAAATTAAGCCTTAGGAATTATATTTACTGAATTAATTAATTTCCTATCCTAATATCCATCTTTCATTCGTAATTAAATACTGTAGTTCCTGCCTTTGCCACATTCACTTCACTCTTTATAGGTTTGTTGTCCACATATGAACCACTTTTTAGTTAGTACTTTCTAATCCAACTCGTAAGTATTACAGTTACTGCCCATAACCATTTACTTGATTTCTAGCTCCTAAACGCTATATGTTCTGCACAACCACCACATTTTCAATTTTGCGGTTGTTGCAGACCAATTACAGACTGTGTGGTCCATATATGAACTAATGATCAATGATTAATAATATTCAATAACATCCTGTTCGTGGTTGATAAATGTTGATATGGTCTTGGTATAATTATTAATAGTGATAAATAGTCCTATTACATATATTATCTGGTACATAGAAAATATTCTTGTAGAAAAAGTTTTTTTCAATTTCTTTTCGCTAAGAAAATAATAAAGAAATAAGTTCGTTGTCCATTTCCAGTGGTTGACTACAATCGTAATATGAGCCGAGTTGATCGTTATGATGAACTCATCCAGGGTTACTTTATATCCCAAAAATATCGACGCTGCTGGTGATTGAAAATATTTTATTATTGACTAGACAGTTCCATCTAAATTCTTTCATTATAACATAATAAAAATACAACCAGTCAGAAACTAGTTCCTCAGATCAAATTCGGGAGTATTCTGCGCAAGTCAACTGCAGTTGAAGTACGAAGAAATAACATGAAGAAAGTGTCGAATAGAATAGTCACAGTCGAAAATTCATTCACACGTTTTAATATAGGAACACTTATCCAACATTTACCCACAGTGGGTACACGACGTCGCTGTACGTATTGCACCACTCGAGCAAACCCTAAACGAACATCCAAGTTTCCTGAGTTTCATTGGTACCTATTTAGGCCGACATATTATATTTAAAATCATATTACTTTGAGAAAAAGTATGCATTATAGAGGGTTAAATGACTAAGATTCCCTCGAGAATGTTATTCTCTCTATTGAAAAAATACGAAGCAATAGGAAGTAATATACACACGCATTTTGAGTTGATCTTGTTTTTGGGAATGCATTTTACAATTTTCCAATTACCGTTCAGCATTCAGGGTCATCTACAGGTGTCTGAAAGTAACCACTAACACTTTCTTGATATACTTTAAGTCCGTACTATTCCACAGTAGGATTTCTTCTTCCCTTCTTAATAATTGAAAAACACTATTGACACCAGTGTCAACATTATTTTGGTGTATTTCGCGCAAGCGTTCAGTACATGATGTTCATGGTGCAGTGGTCTACAGTTGTACAGTGCTGGTTGGGTGATGTTCGTTTTGGGCGTTAGCCGGATAGCGCTGGTAATACCTAATTTCTCCAATTTTCCACTGAGGATGGCAACATTTCTATAAGTTATTTCTAAAAAAGTCTTGAACATTGTTACTTAAAATTATTATTACTAATAAGGAATACAAACATTTTGCTGTACTATATCCTGGCTCCTCCAAATTATTTGCTTTGTCTATTGGTTAATCCGGCACTGAGAGTAAGCATTCCCTCTGGAGAGGATTCCTCGCTTAATAGGAAGTATCCATTAAGATCTCATTATCATCTTTCCAAGGCCTGTGGCCTAGTAAGATCCTGTTCAGGCACTCTTTGGTGCCCTTGTCAGCACAGACTAAGATCAGGCAATCTGGTCTATTACGAGAACTAAGAAACTTAAATTTGACTTCGACCTCGTCTCTCGGGTCCACAACCATATTCAAGATTACTGCTTGCGTAGGTTGTCGAAAGGAGAAACTGCTGCAATTTTGTTTTCTCCAAGCACTTGAAAGAAGGTAGGAGATCGCATCATGACTTTGCGAATTTGATTCGCAGTGATTTCTAGTTCTTTGAGGTTTTTCTGATCGGATACTGTCCTTAGGACGCGTCCTCTCTTCTTTGAGTTCTTGCAAATGCCCGCCCATTTCATAAGCCTATTACCTAATTTTTGTAAGCTATATCTCCAAAAATCTACCACGAGGTAAAACATGGGCGTTAAATATCAGTACATTTGCCTTTGCTTGCTTGTTTTTTTAATTTCATGTAAATGTTATCGACTCGTATTTTCTTATATAATTGTGAATATCACAATCAGTTATCTGGAAAAGAAACTCAAACACATATTTATGCTATTTAGACAAAGAAAGCGTGCTTAGAGAAAGAAATGGCGTTCTAATTTATTATCAATTCGAAATTTTTCTGTTCTTCCACTTTCGGTTAAGAATTGATTTACGAAAAAGATATCAATGTATGTACATGTCTATTGTAGTATATTAAATGGCACTAGAAATAAAATTGTTTATTTTTTAAAAAGCATATATTAATAGATAAAAACAGAAGAAGAAAGAGTTTATAAATGGGAGGAATCCATAAAGCTGCACCGAGAAAAGAGGTGAAGAGAGGAGATAGAGGAAGAACCGTCAACGGAAAAGAAATTACACTTACACACACACACACACACACACACTAGGTAAATATTTTCATTTTATGTTCAATATTTCCTGAAACTTACAAATATAATTTGTTATAATTTATGCTTTTATATCATTATTTACCAGCTAGACCGGTGCAATTGCCTTTAAGTAATTTAACTAATACTCAGTACACTATTCACCTTTAAGTGGATATTGCTTAGACAAAAATTTCTTTATAACTTCGAAAATAAAATCCATACGGTTACAAACGAATTCTTCTTTACCGACTTTAAACCATTGTATTGTATGCAGCACATTTATGGAACTTTAAAAAGGTGAGGATTTCTGGAAGCATAATAATGTTGGAATTCAAGCACATAATCGTTAAATGCAACTATCAAGCAAAGTGAATTGAAAACGAGTTCGTATATTACGAACGCAAAATTGGAATACATTTGTGCCATAATTTTCCTGCAATCTCCTTTTTTCTTTAAATTTGTATGTTACCCTAAATAGCTATTTTTTCACATTCTAGCAAAATATGAGTGTATAGATAATTTTCATATTTCCATAAATTCAATTTCTTTGTTAAGTGTTCAATCCTGATAGCTGCCTTCTTCAAATTAACTGAAATTGGATGTTTGGTACAGTAACAGATGACTAATATGGTAATCTTCTGGCATAGTGTACTACGTAATATAAGAATAGTAATAATTATAGTATATACGTAAATTCCTGCTTATCTCTTAAAATCTATCGTTTAATTATCTTTTCGCGTTTCGATTTTTCAATAGTGAAAGAATGCATCGTATGCATATTTTTGAGACATTTCAAGTAGATATAGTTACGTAAGAAACCCCCGCGCGTTGGCAGACCACGATCTTACTATGTCCGCTCCAAATATCTCGTTAGTGTTGTGATATCTAGGCGATCCAGGCCAGTGAACATCTTTGGAATTGACAGGTACACGGACCCTTAATCCGCCCTGTCTGCACCCCTGACTGGGTTTTTGATGCATCACGGTCGTTATAACTCAACCAAGTATGCAGGATGCCCGTGTACTTTTCTCCTTCGTATAAGGGATGCAGAAGAGTACTATAATTGATTTTCTAACGTAGTTGCAATATTTCTGTTCTGATTTGAGGTACTTTAGAAGGTCGCAATAACATGCGTTGTTTCGAAATTATTTCTTATGAAAATGCTCATATGCCTGTACTTTTTATTCGTTCCCAAAACTAATGATAATCCAGTGAGACAATATGACATTAAGCAATATAGATTATGAAATTCGTAACAGACACTAGTACTACTAGTTTAAAAGCAAACACTAGAAGTTTCCATCACAAAGCGTCAACCAACATGAAAACCTCTTAACGATTAACAGGCGAAATATTTTTTTAATTACCAGAACAATCCATCAAGTGTGATCAAATTTGTTATTTAATTAATTCCAATCAACTCGCTCCACTTTTAACTAATCAGAATTTTCTAGCTCGCCTCCTCTCCCTTTCAACAATTATCTTCCTGAATTTGAAGCGAGTTGGCACCCAGCAATTAAACTCATAGCCTTAAATGACTAACCTGAAATGATTAACCTGGAACACCGACAGGTGTAGGATAAAAGGAGGTTGTCAATTGGGATATAATAACTTAGAAGCTTTAGGGCAGGTGCCATCCGACGAAGAAGAAAAACGAAAGGAATAGAAACGAACGGCAAATCATGTATCTAGATACTAGAAAAATAATTATGTGAGGGATCCACGAATTTATAATATTTAATATTTGTTCTCTTCTTTGTTACTGGATGGTATTTGGAAAGGTTCAGTTCCAGCACAACCATATTGAATTATTTTAGAATCGATTCCGTTTTATTCACGTTGCGTGCGATTTGTCAAGTTTAATAATCCACTCGCGTGTTAGGGTTGCTCGTTGATCCGAATTAATTTAATTTAACATGTTGAGAAATTTATATTTTTGTTTTACATTTATAAGATACATACAAATTTGATTTCTACCGTACTATACATCGTTTACAATAAAATGCAGTGTGGGGATAGGTAGGGCTATAAAATTATTGAATCTGATTGGGCAATAGCGACACCTAAATTACACAAAGCAGAGTAGACTACCTATTTTACCTGTTTCTAGCTTCTAAAACTTTTGGTAAAATTGTAATAATGAAAGAAAAAGTCGGGAATGTAATCAATACGGAAGTTCGACGTTACAGTTCAAATAACTCACCTCGTTAGTGATAAAGATGGAGATCCAGGCTGTGCTAGCTCAATGAAAATGGCTTAGGATCTAGTTCGAGGATTTAGTAACAAGGCACCACTCTCCAATTATAGAACTGGATCACATCTAAATGTCTGGAGTCATAGAGACCCTCCGGCTTCTTTAGTAGATAAAACGATTATATCCGGAACCTATATCTACGTTCTGGATCTTTATCCTGTCGTGCAGCGACCAGCAAATTTACTAGAAAGCTCTATTTAAAAATGACATAAAAGAAATTTTAAAAAATTAATTGAGGCGAGAAAATGACGTTCAACAGCATTTTATTTGTCCCTTGAGGTATATCGGTTAAGTTAAATTCCATTAAGCTAGCTTTTACCTAATGTTTGCACACTCTCGCTAACCGTTGGAATTCCAGCGGCCTTACAGCCAATTTACAGCTTTAGCAGAACGCAATTAAAACAAGAATGTCGGGAAACCAGCCAAATACAGCAAACTGAATTCCTTCCAACTTGATGCTTTTAAATAATCTTAGCTCAACTCGCACTCTACTAGCTCTATATTAGTACTTTCCAATTGAGGGAATAACGTGGGCGGTAGTTTGAACAGCGTAACTTCCAGATTCACATAACTATAACGCTAAACTTCACAGAGTCGAATTTCCGTGTATATCCTCGACAAGCGAGACATTAAAGCGAAAACGGAATAACTTGTTCACGAAAAATGACCTGTCCCACACGTGCATCCAACAGGCGCAAGCTGTATCAGAAACTTACGAAAACGAGCGCCATCTACGGCAAAAGTTGAAGAGAGAGAGGCCACAAGTAATAATACAAGGCGCTGTAACACACCTGCTGCATTCTTAACGTGAACACGATATAAGTATTGATGTAGACGACAACTTTTTTAATTCTTCCTTTGACTCGCACCAGATCGATGAACCGTTCTTTCATTAGTTTCTGTAATAAAATTGCTGTCACATGCTATCTACTTCTATTCTTTAGGTGTATCAGACATATACTTAATTTTTGTGTTTACTACTCTGATAATGCATATGTAATTAAAATCCAAATGTTTTGTGAAAGCGACGTAATTTTCAGATTGCATTCGTTTCTTCAGAATACTACACTCTCTTTGCTTTTGTTTTTATGAAAATCTACTATATTTATTTCAAGAACTATTTCTCTACATTCCATTGCAGTAAAGACAAAAACCTCAACGTATTATTCTAAGATTATTTATCGTGGTGTACTTTCGGAAGCATGATAGCTAAGCAGACTCTTATTCGTAATTTTGTTTTATTACTTTACAAACCTAACGATTATACCAATTGGAAACAGCTGTTAGAACTAAAATCGCAATTGCGCAATCAGAGCAACTTGCCGCCACTAAAATAAAGTATTGTTTATCTGAATTCACTAATTAATTAATTTTTTTCGTGTCTTCAAAGTGTTCTATCGTACGTATAATGTAATTGTGAAGAAAATTAAAGTATCCTTCAGCATTAAGATCTCCGCTGATGCAAATGGGTCCAACTATGTCATTCCCTAATATACCTGCCCATATGTTTATCTTCTTTCTGTTCTGAGTTCGTGCATCATATACAAGATGTTTATTTTTCTAGGACCAATATTGAGCGACTACAGGATTATGGTGTCTATATAAATAGATCGAAGATCCGTGAAAAACAAAATATTTCGAAATATTATTACATAGTTCCAAGTGCAGCTTCAGGAAATTTTAAGATCTGCTACTTGTTCCCGGAGAATATTTCATTCCTTTTTAGTATATTATAACGGCGGTATTTATTCCGTTTTAACCCTGCTACTATGTTAGAAGAAAAATACACATGTTATGTTCGGGTCATATTTTGACCCCACTTTTTTATTGAGAAAATTCAAATTTGTACATTTCAAAAATATTTTTAAGGCTTGTGATCAATGCAATATGTCGTCGTTAGAGTGATTGTGTGTCGGTGTGACGGACAAACAGGTTTTTTGCAAGTTATGCACTCAGTGAATGTCTTTTGTTCCTTTTTCGACGGGCAAAATTTGCACCTTTTCCGTTCACTAGCGCGTTGTCGTTTTGGAGAAGGCGAATTCGTAGATGGTGATACACTGTCTTCTTCTCGAATTCTTCGTACCAATGATGCAGAGGCTTCTGCGCGAGGAAGCCGACTACGCCTCTTGATATGTTCTTGAGTTAAAACTTCACCGAGTTGCTCCAAAGATAGGCGCCTTTTGTGCAGTTTATTTTTGCCATTCAGGATATATTTCGGTCCATATTATAAAAGCGTTGAGAGCAGAAATATCTAATAAATTAGAGAACAGGGCAACTGGCCACTGATCGGTTTTTCTTTTGCACGAATATATACGAACCATTTGGTCCAATGTGTCGACTCCGCCTTTTGTCGAGTTGTAGTATTCAATTATTTCCGGAATTTTTTGGATGATCTTCTAAAATGTTGCTGTTATGGTGTAGAGTGCTAAGCAAATAAACCATTCTGTATTTTTTAGGCACATACAAAACTACAGTTTCTTTTTCATGAAAAAAAAAATTCACTTGAGTGTATTGGAAGCTTACGCAATTCTTGTGTTGTTGCATGAACCGGCAAAAAACATTTGTTTTTCCTCACTGTGCCAACAATAGTAATTTTTTGCTTTAGCAGATCTAATGCAAGATTATGACTCGTAAAAAATTATCGGTAGTCACATTTCGTTCACGGTATGAAGACACTAAGTCTAGAACAACCCGTTCGGCTTGGTTCCTTTCAGCATTGTCTCCCACTTTGCCCAAGTATATTTGGAACTGTAAGCAAAACGCGGTGTCAGAATCCGCTGCTATCCACGCTTTCATGCCATATTTCCCAGGTTTACTTGGAATGTATACTTTGAAAGGACATCTACCTCGGAACGGAATAAGCTGCTCGTCAGTCGTAATATTAGCACTTGGAACGTAAAGCAGTTGCAAGTTTTGAGTCCATTGCTCATAAAATGTGCGAATAGGAGCAAGTTTATCTCCTCTTTGTTCTGATCTTCTTCTTTGCCTATCGTCAAATGCTAGTACACGAGAAATATTGTTAAATCGCTCCAAAGACATGATTGCTCTCAAGAAAGGACGTCCATGAAACTCGTCCCACAGGGAGTTAAGACTTTCACCGAATGACCGGTAGACTCCTAAAAGAATAATATGTCCGTTATACAATTATAATAGAAAAAATATATTGTAAATAAATACCAATAAGTATAAGAAGTCGCAGGTAAGCATCGAACTCAATAGCATCTATAGCTTGAAAATTTTCGAAAACAGCACTTCCTTGCAAATTGCTGTAGTGAATTATATCCCTTTTCATAGCTTCTGTAAGGCATACATCAAAAGTATCACGAATTTTCGAAATACGATGTATAGCATAAGAAGTCACTCCAGGTTTTGCGTGAAGAATATTTTCACTTGCTGCACGACTTAGACATTGCAAAGAAGGTATTGTTGTCCACTTTATCTTCCGATCTTTATCAAAAAATTATGTGCCATTAGTTACGGTCAATGAACTGAAGGATTCTGTGCCACTGGAAATGGATTGTTCTGAAGATAAACATTCGTCTTCCTCAAGTACAAAATTTGCATCACCATCATCACTTGCATCGTCTTCAAGGTCACTCAAGAATGCACCAATGTCATCCTCAGTCATTTGCCCACGCTGACATTATGGCCAAGTAAATGCAAAAAGAATTTTATCGTATAAATACTAGTATGAATTTAGAAAAGAATTAAGATTATATATACTTACAGTATGTCTAGATTCCATGTTTTATCAAAATCTATCGTCTATAAACTTAGATTTACAATAGCAACTGATCACTATGAAATTTAGCACAGAACTAGAAGTATTTGGCTTCGTTATTATTGAATACAAAAATTATAACTGTAAACGCATTCCAGTGCATTCGCAACAGAGAGGTGTTCCAGACGATGACTCTGCACTAAGGGTTTTTGTTGGCTTTCTTTATACAACCATGCGTTATTTTTTTGGGCGTTTTGTCGGTCATTCTTATTTTGTTTGTTTTGTTGTCATGTAAAACACCAAAGAGGTGAAAGACAATGCAAAAAACATATAATATAGACATATTATATTATATATTTATTATTCGTTTCACAAAATGATAGAGGGTCATAAAATGACCCGAACATGATATGTGTAAACACTTGCAATAAAAAATTGTCTAAGCCTAAAATGGTGATAAAACTTATTGAATTCAATATATTTCAACAATTGATGCACTGAGTAGTAAGAACTTTCAAATATATTCCACCAGTTAGAAATACGATAATGTTAAATACGATTTGGGTCATCAAAAGACCCTAACGTAGTAGCAGGGTTAAACTTTCGCGGATGCTTGTATGTGATAAATCAAATTATTCGGCAAGGTTTCTAGGAGAGGAGGCACATATGTTCACCTTCTACTACGACATTCATTCTATGCCTACTAGGGTATAAGCAAGCATATTTTTCGAAGTGATTAGTAGTAGTAAATCATTTTTCCCTTTCTACGGTAGTTCCAAATTTAAATTGGAATGAATATGCAATTCTTATGGACTACTTTCGATGGTAACATTTTATAACAATTTCCTTTTCAATTGAATAGTTTTCCATAACTGGTAAATTTGGAAACAAACAAATTTAAATTAAATTCAATGTTATGGATGATCAATCAAAATCCCGATTGTCGGCTAGTTTCCCTTGTAATAAATTAAAAAGAGAAAGTAAAGAAAGTATAGGCACATTAGAAGCTGCAAAAAGGGAATAAGAATCTGGACTTTTTCTTAAAGAGTATATTGGACTAAATATAATATGTACGGTCTATAGAGCAAAAATGAATGGTATCGTTATGTAATTAAACAATTTGATCGAAACAGTAATAAACAGAAACATAGTGTTAAACAATTCCCGCTTAGGCCTCGTGAAAACTGAAATAAAAGATTAAATAGATACAAGCGAACCTGGAGTACGAGTCCTGAAGCTTAGGTTCACGAGCAATGGGGCTGAAAATGGCGTGAACTGAAGTACAAGTAATACTCCATCATACAGGGGTCAACTCGCAACGAATTCGCGTTCTAGCACTGGACTGATCAAGTCGGAAAAGGATTAACTGAACGAGTCACAAAAACGAAGTCGAATATCGCATGTGGATGTTGAAGTACTGAAGTACCGAATTTTGGATGTTGCTTGTAAACGAGATTGAAGCTCGATTTAAACTGTATAAAGCTCCAATCTCGAATGAATGTTTTCCTAACGGCAACAATACCAAACTAAACTGCCGCCAATCAAAAAGCGGACGAACGGAAAATTGCCAAATAAGAGCATACAGAAGAAGGAAGAAGAGGAAGAAAGGAAGGACTTGGGGTGATTTCCAAAATGGTCTGCTTTTGTCACATCTCCACGCTAAGGAACAACGTAAGCTGTACGAAAGAGAAAAATGAGCGTACACGTGTTGTGCTTGTGGTGTTTTCACTGTGCTTATGGTTTGCAATTGGTATTATCTGAAATAAATCGAATGGGGAATGGTCCGCTGAAAACTAGAAACTATTAATTGTTTCTGCAGAAGTAAAATTAACGGTGTAAATAAAATGGACTAGGTTTGAGACTCGACAATGCATTGTGAAACCGACGACTTTTAAATTCGCGAAAGAAGACGTTTTATACAAGTTTTAAAAGACTCGATGAATTTATTATATCGTTTACGAATTGTACGTTGAACACATATTTTGTCGTCTTCTACCTATTAAAAAGAAAATAAGTATTGATAAATAAGCGTATTATCGGGGAAAAAATAATTGACCCTATCTTAAATTGAAATAGCCATAACTCCAATGCTGAAGACATTGGCTGCTTCTTCGGACAGTTGGAAATGTCGACCACGCAGTCCGTTCTTGATTCTTCGCAACGTAAAAAAGATTATTGAATTATACGCAGGATAATCCATTTAAGCTTTTACCGCTTTCAATATCTAACTGTTTTTCGATCTATATGCAAAGTCGCATTGTCTTGAGGAGGACGATTCGTTGATCTCGGTTCGTTTTTTTGTAAAAGTCCCTTTACGTTTGGCAAACAAATGGTAGTATAGCGTTCGTCATTTACTCTTTATCGACCTTATGATGAAATTGTATCTAATGTATATGATCTGCTTTTGAGACAAACGTTGTGACCATGTTCTTCGATACATTGGGCTTAGCTTTCCTCACTTTGAAACATCGAAACGGCGGAAGCGTGTATGTACGTAGAGTGTAGGTGGTTATCGTGTTAAACATAACATATACAATCATTTCCAAATATGCCGTACCACCCTAATTTGTAAATTATTTGGTTACAGAAGTTGAGCAAAGGCCGAAGTAAAGTTTATTACAATCAGTGCCATAAAGTACACTTAAAGTTAGAAGTTCGTAAGTGGAACCGCTAATATGTATGTTTATGTATGATTCCCCATAAGAAGGCAGAATTGTGGTAATATCAATTTTATATGGATCAAATATACGAAAATAGTGTAGTACTAAATTGCTTGGAACAAAGTTGGATCGAACTTCCTTATGAAGTTAGAAAATGCAATTTTTTCCGCAAACTAATCAAGTCTACCGTAATAATATCGTTGTTCGCAAACACTTGGCAAACAGCCCTCCCTCCCACCGAGTTCTAGATTGATGAGATCGATTTACCAAGTTGTTTATAAGCAATACCGTACACATCAGGGTTGAGAAACTTACAGTGAACGCAAGGGTAGTTCGCCAGCATCTCCGCTCGATCGTCATTAAAGTAAATAAGTGTTTTAGAAGATGTTTGGTTAGTTGACGGACAGGCGAACACTTCACGGGATACCGGACCGGCGTTACCGCTAAATGCATTTCATTGTTCCCAATACAAGGGCGGCAAGGAAACATAGTATATGTGTTCGTTGAAATTCAAATTAATTAAGAGAAGAACATTGACGAGACAGTTCAGAACTTTCTGGGAAGTACCGTCCAAGATTGAAACAAGCGAGTCGACATGAGTTTATCGCGCGTGCTACCTGACAGTCTATGGGGACGCTGATCGCCCAATTTGAATTTCTACTTGAGAATGAATTGTGTTTCGATGGAAATGCCGTTTCCAAGTAATCGACTTGGAAGTTGTCGGTTCGGTAATGAATATTAAAGCTACACCCAGTTGTTGACAGTGGCCGATATTTGCTTAACGGTTGAGATAATGGTGGGTGAAATAGAGATAAATTTAATTAGAACGATGATGTGAGAGCTGTTGTTTTAAAGTACATAGATGCTGCGGTAACGGCAAGTTACGCACTAAATTTGATCGTCTACATTATCTGCAGCATCGTAAGTTTGTTCGGTTTGTGTAAGCAAACACAATTTGGTTCGCGTGATATTTAGTGGCACAGTGGCCAACAATTTAAATTTACAGTTTAATTAAATTTAATGGGAAACCTGTTGAATAAATCATAGTTTCGCTATTTCGAAACTATATCGAATTTAAATGTAATTGCCTTTTTTAAATTAATAAAGACACGCTGGAAAAATTAAAATCTAGGAACAAAATCCGATTTCATTTGCACATATAGTTGAAATCTTTTCCACATACACTTTGTCTATTTTACGTTTTCTCATAGGAGTAAAAACAATCTATAAATTTGGCTATCTTTCTTAAGTGCTGCCGGTGAAAAAGAAGCACGAATGCGCTTACTCGCATACAAAGATCTATGCACAAAAATTAATGACGCAGGTAAAAACTAAATAGACAACGTGTGTAACGATCGTTCATTTGGATAAATGGGGTGGTCACGTCGTTAAGACTTTTGTCTTTGAACAGAAGGAAAAGTAATAAATCCGGAAATAGTTGTATTGGATGGAGGAAATATGTATGAACGCTAGGGCACCTACAGTGAATGCAATAATTAGTCGTACAGCTATAGACCATCAGTTAAAGATATTCTCCTATTACTTTAAGTTATTATTTTACATTTTGTCACTGCATTCTTACTGCATGTTACCTGTTGCTACTGCAAAAAAATGGGTTGAAAGGGAATGAACTTAACAATCGAATTAAGAAAAAGCATAACTAATGCAAATCATTAAGTTTAATATATAAATGTGCATAAACATCCCATTCATCTGTTCAGTCCATTATTGACAGATATTCAAAGACCGATAAAATGTATAATACGCTGAAGACATACCCCTTCATAACTTATGCCAACGGAATGCTGGAGTAGTGGACCAAAATTCGCAGTACATATAAAGAAATACAACAGGAGTGAATGTATGTAAAGTACATTAAGAATTTGGAGCATGGGAGCGGAACATCAACGAAATAAATAGGAAAACACGATTACTTACAATTTGGTAAAATTTACCAGAACGGAAGAAAAAGCGTTCTGGTAAGTGTCAGCAACTTATATTATTTTCCTCTGGTTAGATATAAATCTATCGCTGTACTAATAATTATTGCTCTAACTGGAAATGGCACATAAATTAATATATATATATATATATATATATATATATATATGAAGTTCGGTCCTTTTGTGACCCTAAGCTCTCGAGATTTCATCTTCTGTAGCATGCTCTATTTTGTTTCACCATTTTTCTTCAGATTTTTCTCTTGCCATATCTATAGCTGAGTTTTAGCATGGTTCCTTTTCTTCCAGAATGCTCTCAATGGCACTGGTCCAGGCTTGCCCACTGGTTTAGCCGTTTTCACCCCGTTTACTTGTCTCTCGTCTATCGTATTTTGTAGATCACCGAACTATAACAATTCTTTCTGTTATGATGTTTCATCTGCAGCTTTAACTTCCAGGTCTCTTCTTCCGCCTGTATTTGTCCCTTCTTTCTGATCATCTTACACGCAGCACTTTTCGATAGTATTTCATCCCCATTGTCTGTAGGTTTCTTTATCTCTTTGTCAATAACTAATGATAATTTCCTGTGCATAGTAGTATGGATAAATTGCATTGCACAGTGTGATTCTTGTTTCCTTTGTTACTTCCTTATGGCCTAGGAACTTTTCTTCTGGATTCCATAGTATACTCCGTTGACAGCTCCTATTTTCTTATTTTATTATCCCTATTCCTCTTACTATTAATTTTCCTTTGTTTTTGTCCGTATTTATTATTAAACCTTGCTTTCTTAATATCACCGTCCAGTTTCTCCGATTATTTCCCAAGTTCCTTCCGGAATTAGGAAATATCATGATATCATCTGCGAGCCCATAGCTTTCCAAATACCTTAGTTTTAATCTGTTATAATCCACTATAAACTTTTCCATTCTGGTGTGGTATTGTCGTATGGCATCGCCAATTGCGCACTAGGATATCTTATCGAACTTTTTCGCATGTTCCGAACTCTTGAACTTGATTTGGCATTCTATTGTTTATTGTGACTCGACCTATTTTTCGTTATAATTGCTATTTATTAATATATTAGCTGACTCAGGAATCATCAAGGATCCAAGAAAAAGTACAGGAAACAAAGAAGTAGTAGTCTCTTTGATGGATATAGCACTCAATAAGTAGCAAATTGGAGTGGGGGAGAGAGTAAAAACTTGATAGTTTCGTTCGGTACTGCAGCTTTCCTACTTACCGTGTGCTACTTCGGAATCGTTAAAATTAATGAAGTAAATAATATCATAGTACATATTTGTAACAACTCTTTTAATTTCTTGTAATAGGCATTCGTAAGTTTGGAATAAACTAGTTTCCCAGAAGAGCTGTTTGCAGGTGTCAAAGGTAGGAATAAGCACAATCTTGTATTGTAAAAAATTCAAAATTTGTGCCATTATTTATGACTGTGTGCGCGATGGTTGATGGTAAAACATTTTTGGAGGTAATCTGCAGTGTACTTAATTGAACCAAAAGATGGAGAGCTGTATGTTACATACTTATACAAGCACGTTGATAATTCAGTAGCTATGGAAAGCTGCCAGTCAAACACAGCTGAATTATAGCGTTAATAGAACTACATACGCAGTAGCTCTACAATAATTCCTGTTACGTTTCTAATTTTGCACCAAAAAGGCAATCAATCATCGTGACACTTTAATTATGAAGCGCACTGTGTATTTCACACCACCCAACCACTATATTGCGTGTATCTCGCTCGGAAAAGGCTATTCATTTGCGCTCGCTCGCACTTTATTATCAGATTGATTCAGTTTTGTTCAGCGGAATGCAGAACGCATTTGATGACACCACCCTTCTGGCGCGGTACACCCCTATTTTCGTCACCTACGGTACGTTAAGTAAGGCATTCTCGCCGCCGCCACCAACAAGTTCGTTGATTAGATCTCTACTTTCACAGTCACCCAGTACGGTAAATCGGGGGTACACGTAGACAAGAGTAATCTATTTTACATAGTTTATGAGACAGTGATGGATGATGCTTGAGCCGGCTCTCTTTGTGAAACTCAAAATATCCATATATATTGCAAGTATTTGATAGGAAAATGTGTTTTGGTAGTTCAAACAAGGCGATGTGCATGAAGGAAATTCAACAGGCAAGCTTCAAACTTGCTCGTTTTGCAATGACCTTATTGCTTTTAAGTGTTTCCTTTTTATAATCTGAACACAGAATGATTTCGTTACTCATTTATATTAGTTATTATATTTGTATTTACCTACGCCTAGGCTGTATAATCGGTTAGTTAAAAATGTACATTAGTGCAATTTGCTGACTTTTTCAAAAATAATTAAAAAATAAAAATAATTGTAGAATATCTAAAAACGAACGGAAATCAATTATTTTTCGAGGTGTATGCGCACATACCCTGTATAAAATAAGCTACATATATATGTATACAGCAGTAGTAAATGAAATGATTACAGAGCGACAGCCATTATTTGATTCGTTTAGTTGGAACTTCAGATTTTAATCAACCTATTCACTTTCTTACATGTCGTACATTTGTAGTATTTGGTGATTCGACGTTTCGATCTTTCATATCTTCTGGACAAAATTTTACTGAACGAGGTATACACAATAGATTCAAGAGCTCACAAACAGAAATCATGCTACTACTTTTTCGAATGTACTTTGAAAAAAAAACAGAAAGTTGCCGAAGAGGTACTGAAACGCAAAGAGCAAGGGTTACCAGGATCGCCTCTTAAGACTGTTGGAGGTTAGAGATCGTTTCTCGACAGCCAGGTTTATTGCTGAAGAATGATTTCAAGAAGTAAGCCCTCCAGTATGTCTTCGTACTGCAATCGTATTGCCAACTGTAATCTCTTACCAACCACATTCAGTGCTTTTACTTACGGTTTACACCGGCAACGTCGCGACGTCTAGTTCGATGCAGAAAAGATCTCAGTCATATTCTGGAGTGGTGTTATGTCATCTTTAGTGATAAATGAAGGTAGACGAAGACGTGAGGAAAGCCGGAACGTTCAATTGTCGATAGACATGTGGACCGAACTGTGGTGATTATGATATAGGGCTTACCTTCGATCTTCATTCGAGACAATATGACCGTCCAGCAATACATGCAGGACGTAATACAACCTGATCCTCTTGTATTCTTGCATTCCTTCAAACGCTGGAGAACCCTTTGTTTGAAAATGGCTACGCCCGTCCTCTCATTGCAAAGACCACGCTGAACTGTTTTGAAGGGAACCACTTCCACTTTTTGTCTTGGCTACCAAGATGTCTGAATCCTTCCCTCGATAATGTGTGGAACATTATGGTTAAAAGGCTTAGAGAATTTATCTAACCCATGTTTGACACCACAATAGAGTATGCTGACGTTAATAAACTAATATATCGATACCAGGTGGTGTTACTGAATGCGTTGATGTCCGAGATGGTTCAACATATTATTGGTAAAGAAAATACTAGTTCATATTATGCTTTTATATTTTAATCATTGATGGATTTCCAATGGTTAAGGGTTATTACAAATTCTAGCGCCTTCTAGACGGTGCAATTTCTATTAGGTCCTGCATAGTTATCAATTGAATTCTTCATATCTTTTACCATTACATTGCTTTATTTACTGTTCATTCGAAATTATTTCACAATTTAACGTTACCTGAGATCTTAATAAATGATAAGGATGTCCATTTATGTGCACCGCCATTAATTAAAGTAATGTACTTACGTATAGTTACAAGAAGCATTCTAAAATAGGACAATATCTCATAAACTATAAACTAGTACTAAACATAGAAATCTACAGACGCTGCTTTCGAATGGACACGCTTGTAATTTAAGGAAGACTGGTTCTATTTAAGGAAGAAAATAATTTTCATAAATTTTAAGGCAACATTTATCAGCATGTCTCTCCGTTCTACGATTTTACATATACGACTTTAATTAAAACATTTAAAGCCCATTGAATTTGTCTGTGGGATCTTGGCATGCAGGAAGCACCCGAAGCACAATTGGAGATATATACATCCTATTTAAGTAAATATATATTCGATTGATTTTAAATTTAGGCGATTAAATTCAAACGTTACAAACAGGAAACTCCTCCTACGAAGAAAATATAAAATTCTTATTATAGTTTTCACGGATATAATAATTTAGAATATGAACTGATTGTATATGCTACGCATCACGGTGTAATAATTAATGTATATCTATAGCATTCGTATCGTTCTTGGACGGTTGAAGTCGTTTATTTAGACAGCAGAATCCTCATGATGTCCTCCCTTACCTGTCTTTGCGGCATTCCCGTTCTGACCAATGATAAATGTTCAGTGACAGCAACCAATGACATCTTGTTTATGAGTTTGTAAATCCACTTTCATAGTTTTAACTTGGACGTATACCTCATGAATAATGGAAATCAGTCCGACTAAATCATCTTTCAAATGTATTAACATTTTAACTAAACAGTGGGTGCTTAGAGCGGTTAAAACCTGAAAGAAAAGTCGAAGCATTAATTTCTTCTATTCCACACTGAACGCAACCTTCAACGTCTTTGAATTCTTTCCTTTTTTTTCTTCTTACGTCCCTGTCTTTAACGAAGTGCTCAGCCCACCCATTTTCTATTTAATGAATATTTATACGGTTTAACGCGAACGCAAATCTTGCATAAGCTTTTTAAAAGCGCTACCGACTGCGTTCACATTCGGTAATGCAAGATAAAAGTGCTGAGTGCGTCAGGAAGTTAGGGAGAAGGCGATGAAATAATAACGTTTTATGGTAATTACGGAATGTTGGGTGGAATTGGTTGTTAAGTAATTCTTAGTTATTGAACGGATGTTGTCATTATTCCAAGGAAAAGCGTATTTATCCTAAGTTTATTATTTTTAAGATAAAATCAGTTTCGACGCGGAAGAGCAGAAATAAAAGCCATTAGTTTGTATACGGTTAATGGCATCATTGTGTTCAATAGTTAGTTTTTACAAAAGACAAGCTGGAAGGTATGAAATATTGTTCTATTGTGCACTGCATTTACCATCCTTTTCAATAACAATACAAAATAGTTACCAGGTTCCGAAAACAAGCAAAAACATTTTTTTCTAGTCAGCGTTACTCGAGCTTCAGGACAGCCGAAAAATTTAAATTTACTGAATGGAAATTAGTGATTCTTAACAGTTCTGTGCTGTATTTGATTTACCATTGTAGTTCGGGAATACAATGCGCAAAACGGTGTTATTTAATTAAATTATTTGAAATATTTCGTATACATAGATAGTGTGTGTGTAGTTTTAAGTACAAAGTTGGTTATGTAGGTAATGCGCATTGCGTATTAGATAATTACGATGCCCGTGGAGAACTAACGAGGATGTACCATTAGTCACAGTCTTAAAGTTAAACAACTCGGCATACTTAGAATAAATCCTCTTCGTCCAGGGCATAAATTATTTTTTTAATAGTACTCGAACCGTCACGAATTAGATATTTATACAAAAGGTGTTGAAGCCGAGATGAATTATTCACACTTTTGTGCGCGAAGCGGAATTGAATTATGAACGTTTAGTAGTGATAAATGCGAAGGAGAAGATGATGCGCTTTCTCTATGCGCCGTAAGTCCCCCTTCCTGTCGTCCTAACCTGTTTAATTAATAATTATATGTTGCGAGAGCAGATCCTTCTCATGTATTATTTATAAATTACATATACAAACGACTCGGACTCTCTTACTTGCTGCTCACGTAAACGCGGCACGCTCATGCACTTGGAAACCTCTTCGAGATCTTAGATAAGATCTGATTTATCATTTGAGTGGACGCAGGTAGTATCTGGTTACCACTTTGGAATAATAACTTTTACTTTTTCCCTTTTCTGGGTGGGAACGCCGTAAAAAATTGTAAGTACCGGTTTATTAATGATTTTTCCTTGTTTCACGTTCTAATGCGATTAAGAGTTGGAGGATGACAAGTTCGTAATGAGAAATGTTTGCGAACTACGTCATTGTCTGAAGGTATGTGTCTTGTAATTGCAAACATAAACATAATACAGTTATCTTCCACGCCGCATTTGCATTTCACTGCATATTTAATACAATACTTCACTATTTATTACCTCGTAGAACCTAGATGGGTAGGTGAGTAATAATTTATTACAGAACAAAATATCAGAAACAAATTTATTACTAATATATGCGTTTCTGATATTTTGTTGTGTATTCATACACCCTGCTAATTTATAAAATTTCAATGTCAATATTGGACTATTAAGGTGTAATATACAAGACTTAGCAAGAAAATGATCGCACTCATTCCTTAATAAATTTCCTGAACTGTTGACGCCTATTGACAATATAAGACGTAACCTATGTAGCATTTCCCCCATCAAGGGTAAAATTTTAGTCAGCTGTTTAAAGTAGAATGTGTGTATTAAACTGCAGTTTTTGAGTGGTTCAAGAAATTTGGACAGAGGACAGATCATGGTGGTTCATGCCTTGGCCGTCCGTCCACAACTTTGCTACAACATGCTAACATTGGTAAAGCCGATGAAACTATTCGCAAGGATTGTCGGCTGAACATTCGGGCAATTTCTAAAATTGCAGACATCAATAAAGACATTTCATCAAAGACAAATTTTATATAACAACCATTTGAGAAAAATTTGTACAAAAGTGATACCAAGATTTCTCTTAACAAAACGATTTGCAACATTGCTTTTAGCAGTAAAAATCTTACAATCGTGGGTCGAGGAAGGGGTGTATTAAAGTGATCAACATTGTCGCTGTATAATTTATAAATTCATAAAAAAGATTGGAGCTATATTCTAGTTAGTTCTTTCCTACACCGCGTATTTTATTAAATTTATCAGAGTGTTATCGATCTAGAGATAAATTCATGAACTTCTCTTAAATTACTGTTTTTTTATCAATTATGTTAATATTTCGCAGGTAGAGGATCTCTAAACGTCGAAGACGCCAGGTATTGTACAAGGATTTCTCAATTTCAAGAACGCCGATTCTTATTTTCCTTGCTCTAAGAGATAGAAAAATATCAATGAACAAGGGAGTTCTTACTTCTACCATGCCAATCTTGAATGATTTGAAATACTATGTTATGAATTTATTGCAAACCACGGGCATTCTTAGTTTTCTTCAGATCATCACCAAATTATTGATGTAATTTGGAACAAGGATTTTTAATGAAATCCAATAATATCGAACAAGTTTCAATGGGGAGCTTTTATCTTCTTTTTAACTCCTCGAAATGCGAAAAGTGCTTTTGTTGATTTTACATAGAATTTTCATTTAAAAGACTTATACTGCTGTTAACATTTTATTATAGGGGTGGGGGCTGATGAGTCACAAAGTTATTTATAGGAATTGGATACACTTTCTATCATCTAATTATGGAACGGTGGAAGTAGTAAACATGAACTTTTATACAAAATTTAGGCTCTTATTGCAGAAAAGTAAACGAAAGCATTCTATCATGGTTCTTCACTTATTGTCATTCTTCTTCCTATCCATGTACTTTATCCCTATCTCTAGTTCTTCCAGATTCCCTCTTATGTCGATTCCTATACCTATACCGTCTTCGATCATGATACCGTTTCTTATGCTTATGTATTTTAATATCATTTTCGAGTTCGATCTCTTGATCCGTCAATCTCGGTATTCTATTCAGACTCAGGTTATAACCAATTATTGAAAATCCATCCACACTAAAATTAAGTGGATAGTTCGAAATTATGATTTCATTGATTATATTGAAAATACATTGATTTTACATATTAAATGCAAACAGAAAATTATAATGACCTGGCACGATCTACCTGTGTTCCCTCCTAGAACGTCTTGCATTTTATAGTCTGTGTTTTGCGCTTTGACCTCCTTACTTTTCATTCTATTTCTTGGAGTCTAAATCGTCAGATAGGTAGAATTAATATAAGAAGTCCCTCTTGTTTGGATTTCAAACTTTGTGTACTTATACACCCCGCCAATATCTCTTTCCACTTCCGTAATCCATTTCGACAATTTAAGCGGAGCATTTCGCTAGAATAATAATATTTGTGAGGCACTTCAGCCCACGAGGGAGCAAGGCCTAGAAGGCTTCAATAACCCATATATTCGCTTTCGGTTACCATGTATTCTTTCTAGAATGCTACGTGGTGATATAGTGGGTATAACGTATTAGACAAATACAAAAGCGTTGTTACTCAGTTTCTTACAGTGGCTGACTTAACCGCCAGCAGTATCAGCCTGCCCATCACGGTTTAGGGTCAAACGTCCTAAGTATGTGTTAGCTATACTACGAGTATACCATACTTTTCGCAATTATTGTGAGGAATATGCTTTCTACTTTCAAACTTCATATATAAATAGGCAATTGTTACCTATTCTGCTGTCCGTAGTATTTGTTCTGCTATTTTCTTTAAGTACGTATTGTCAGTTTCTTATAATTGTCATTTTCAATTAGTTAATACTTACATAGTCGATGCTGAGCCGCTCTACTGTGTGATATAGGACTTGATAAAGTTTATTTCAGTCTACATATCTCTCCATTTCCTTCATTCCGTTACCACCGTGTTTATTTCTTCCCAGAGATTGCTCTTTCTACCTTGTCCTTCTTGTCCTTCTGTTGCGAACATATTCGTAGTATGTTTATCATCGACTGACATCGGCGTACACACCTTCACATTACTTTTTACTATTGTCACTAATGTTTGTTTTAGTTCACCTATTCATTTGATATGATAATTTTTGTTTTGGTTACATCCATCCTGTCGTTTACTTTTCCAATTCTATTTGAAGTAAACAAATACAATATATAACAACTTCACAATTTGCAGTTTGTGGAACGCATTACCTTTCCTATTCCTTTCCTTGGTTTAGACTGAAGAAAATGTACATGTCCAATGGCAAATTTTATTAGAGATCGATGAAGATATACTACACGCATGTAGCTTATTTCCTTTCTTTACTTTTCATATTCTAAATTCATACATATATACATACGTCTATTTGAGCTACATGACATGATATTATTCGTAATAGTACAGTTCATGGCAATATATTTTCTTTACTAATTCAGATTCGTTCTAAATATCTCCACATACCATCAACTGTGAAGTTAGTTCTTTTGCATGCGTAACCTAACGGTATCCATTGGTTAAACGCGCGCTCGTCTAATTTACAAATGAGATTTTATCGGTTAGAATGCCTTCCATGCGGGAGTTTGCGTCATTGTATCGTTAAGTACATTGGTGGATATGCAAGTTCGTATTAATCAGAGACTTCATTACTTTTCCCGGTAGTAAGATACAATTTTTCTCGAGAAGTACAAATCTTGCAAAACAAGAGTCAATACCTTTAAACGTGAACTTTATAGGTGTGCGTTTCACGAAATTACTGTTGTATAATACAAGTTACAAGTCTAAAATTTGTTCTTATAGGTGTATTTTATACTTGTAAAGGGTATTCCGTTTATTCCAACTTCTTAATTAAATTTACAAATAAGTAGAATTTTATTATATACAATAATAAATTATAATTTAGGATTTCTGAAGCACTGTAGACAGTCATGTGGTCAATCCACTCCAGTGGTGATAAGGTTTGATAAAAGAGTGGATGACAAGCACGCATGAAGCACGTCATCCACTCTTTTATCAAGCATTAGTGATGATAAAGAACATATTGTCGTGAGAAGAACGTGAATTTTTAGAGAGAGAATGAACTATGGACATTTTGAGATGTCATACGTATTCAACGAAAGATTTCGTCTAACTGCACATAAGATGGAATATCTTCTCCGATTAATAGGTACTCAGTTACAGAGGTCCACCAAAAGAAGTTATCTAGAACTTACCAACGTTGCGCGTTTTACGTTCCCAAACGTAAAAATAAGTTTTCTGTGCATTTAAAATTTACATGAAGTAACAATTCTCTGCAATTGTTTTCCATTTTACCACTTTCATCTCCCTTGTCAAGTGATCAGAAAAAGCACTAACACCAACACGATTACCTTACAGTCGCCTACTTGCCTTAGGAAGCACAATTTTTGATCCATTTTATTTGTTTTAATATATGTAACTATTAAAACACTAATATAACTAACAATGCGACTCTGTTTATTAAAATCACGTATTTGATGCTGTATTTTAAATACTTCACTAGTCTATGAAACGTGAGTTCGACTTGTAAAAATGTCTTTAGAATTGCCAAATCACGAGCCTTGTTAAAATTTTTGTGAATCAGAATTTACAAGAGCTTGTAAAATGACCACTTGTAACATGTGAGCATATAAACTTGTAATTTGGTGAAACACGTCTTCAGTTTGTATGGAAATCAATGGAAATTTTACAAAAATCATTGAAGCACTACACTTAGGAATACTAATTGACATTTCCTAAATATTTTCCCAAAAACTAAGTTTTATAACATTAAGTTGAATAGACATACGTGGGAGGATAGAACACAAGCAATAGATGGTCAAAGTTGTAAACTAAGAAATATAAAGCCGAGTTTTATGTAGAATGTATGAAAATGTATATCGGCCTAACCAGACCGATTGCGTACGCTTCAGATATAGGTTCTGCAAATCATCGATGAAATCTCAAGTAATAGTCTTTTTCCTAGATTTTATTTTACGAGGCGATACCAAATAGATTTGTTGAGGATGTCATGGAATTTCAGATTTCTTAAGTATTACCTTTTATTGGAAAAATGCAGTCAAAGTTGGTATAGGTCTGGCCAGGCCATTGTGTACCCAAAAGAATTAATAACTTTCTATATTTTAAACTAAATTCAAAGTTGTTTCTGGGGACGAAACAAACGGCTTGGGGCGTAAATCAACTATATGCCACATAATATTGGTGCAATTATACGCACGTTGAATGTTTGCTGTAAACCAATACAAAGAACAAAATCAGTACACACATTACTTATAACAGGAAAAACATTACTGCACATTCGCCCTTAATTAGTATCATTTAGAAAGAGAAACATATTTTCACATGGTCATCTTTCAATGACAATGAAGTGAGATGTTATACATTACAGTTCAGTGAGTTAAATTTCGAGTACATTCTTAACTAAGTCGTCGACGAATATAGTGTAGTTCCTCGTTGTTATATTTCAATTTTCACTAAATGTAATATTTAATAGGCACATGAGTAACAAATAACTGCATTCATCAGTGAACGTGGTAAATTGCACATACTTTTAAATAACTTTAAATTTTATGAAAAAGATGGGATGATAAACGTGGTGCTATAAATATTAATTAAGTAATTATGCGTTTGTTTGTTTGAAATGAGCTATGAGTTTGAAATACTGTTTTTGCCTATCATCGGTTCCTACAATTAGGCCTTCCACTGCAATTTACAGATATCAATACCCTAGCCGCGATGACCATCGCAGCAGTTTACGGGCCAATTCAAAGAACGGTTTTCCATCGCCGCAATTTACACTCGCCTCAAGCGTGCGCCCTAATACAATCCAATACTGTGGCCTGTATATTTTATTTTATATAAACTAGTTTTACCGTTAAGGTGCTATTGAGCTAAAAGTCTGAAACTTTCTACTTAGAAAAATATCTGGAAGAACATAAACAGAAGAATTTGTTGAAGTTCATTCTGTATACTTGAGAAAATAAAACTTCAACGAAGTACAAGACTACGAATGTATTAAAGTACGCTAAAATCTAGGTAACAACTTATAATTACATTCGTATTTACATACGTATGTCTGTACGAGTAGATACTTTAGTCATGGGAGTGATGAAAGTGATATGTAAACTCTGGAAGTTATTGACCATCCAGAATCGATTGAAACTATATAATTAGTTAGAGTAATGTACTGCACTCTAGACAAAGGCATACCTCCTATTTGAAGGAAATTAAGCATACACATATATTTTTGGTATACAATAAACCTTTACTTTCCAATCGCAAAAGATTCCGACAGCATTGCTAAATTCCCATTTGCATGAGTTACCTGAACTCTTACAACCAATTTCAGTCAAATTTACAACGACATTAGTATCTATATATCTATAATAAATGTGCAGAGAATCTCATTATCATTCTCTTGACGTTAGCACGAGACATAGCAACTCCGGTTAACACAACGCTGGCGTTCACTCAGGCGTGCAAAATGCAACAACAATGACAATCGTTCCCGCCATATTAAACTTCGTATTACGACTGTTATTAAATTTAATATCGTAATCCCTTACAAAGGTTTGGGCGATCCGGTCAATTCCCCTAAAGCTCCCAACTTTCGCTCCCAATCCCGTAGGTAAGCGCGATTATGTAAATTCAACTCTGCGGCGAAAGGGTTCAAGCCTGACAAATCGTAAACAACCGCACGTCATATATATTAGGTATCGAGTTGAAAAAACCATTATCAGAGTGTATGTGTATATGTAAATACGATGCGGAGTCTGTGCAAATAGTACGTTGGCAGTCGTGGAATAAATTATGCTTCGCGTATGCTATTGCGAACCGGCGCAAATTGCTTATTTGCATCGGCAGATAACTATGAATAAATTACGACGGGATTTTGATAAGAATTATGCAGATAATTTCGATACAATTTTGTTTTAATTCGAACACAGATCGAATCTCATACTTCAGTGATGTTAAAAATGAAATGCGCATACAACATGCATGTGTAATGTAATTTTTGAACACAAGCTGATGGTCTCGGCTTTTCCTCTTGCACCATCAGGAACTTTCCATTTTGGCTGTTTATAGTTTACTTTTCATATTGTTTTATTGTTCAAATGTAAATTGGTAATAAAGTAGGAACACTCTCCATTTACATACAGTGAGTATCAGTTGAAATTGTATAACGAGTGATAAGGGAAACAATACTATTGTATTTAGGATAATGTACATTTATTCCAAATGTTATAGTATATTTAAATAGATACTAGTATATATCGTACCAATATGCATTCCATTTAATAAAATTTCAATTCTAAGAAAGTAAATATACACCAAAGTGTTTTTCTTGTAGGAATTACGTTTCACTTAAAACTTAAAATCGTATCTTCGAATTTTAAACTAAAAAATAAAAATACAATGAGTGTTCAGTATTTTGTAGCATACCCCTGTGCTTGTGCAAGAGCTTGTAATCGTCTAGGTACTGATTTTACTAACGTAGAACAAAATTCTTGTGAAATTTTCGTCAACTCTTACTGTAGGGTTCGTCCAAGATCATTTTTATTTGAAATGGGATATTGACGGATTTTATGGCCCAGTTTATTCCACTCATTTTCAATAACGTTTATATCTGGTGATTAGGCAGGTGTCTGTATTACTTTCAAGCAATTATAGAGTACCCATTCTCTTGCAACGAAGGTACTGTGTTTAGGGTCGTTGTCAGCATGCAATTTAAGCCCGTTTTACATGATTATATTAAGTTGTACGTAAAAATTGAATACTATTTTATAGTACAATATAAAACACTGTACTATTGTTCTTTGCAAAATCATTGTATGAAATTAGAACCTGTCCTATTTTCATACTAGTTTTGACTTGCGCCTGCTCACTAGTCTGCATTGCGCGTATTCAAATCTAACCCTATTTTCTAATGTTTACGTCTTGTCCTTGTCCAGTCCTGTTACAGTATAAAATAATTGTGGGTGTATACATGATTCTGTGGTCGTGTCAGCAAATGTTTTTATTGAGCATTTTACTAAAAGCATTAGTGTTATTAGCTAAGCATAAAATTCATCTTTTTTTTTTGGAGGTTATGAGAAATATTTGTAAATACTGTGTGATACTGGTGTACAATTTGAAACGAGGATGTAGCTTGGCACAGAATCTTAAAGAGACTTTTGTACAAGTTCATAATACATATGTAATATCCCTGACGAATGATGGAGTCTAAATTCATATAATAACCTTCTACAAAGACTGGTAAAGCGTTTTACATTGTACTATAAAATAGTATTCAATTGTTTGGTACAATTTAATATGATACTGTAAAACGGGCTTTAAACCTAATGCTGACATACATTACCATACTAATTGTGAACTTTCACCATGCTTTACAGACGATTGAAGATTCTTGCTTCGCAGTTCTTCATTTACTTTCCGCCACCTGGTCATCTTTCCATCAGACCAGAAAATAGTAAATTTTGATTCGTGAAGATTACGACATTCCAATAATTTGCAGGTTTCCGTAAGAACTTCCTGGCAAATTCCATTCGCTTCTTCCTATTTATCTCGCTTATATAGGGTTTAATTCTAGCCGTTGTGCGATGACAGCCATTAGCAACTCTCTGATGATGGTGAAGTATCAATTCGCTTTCAGCAGCTGTAGTTTGTCTCAATTTTACGTAGAAAATGACATTTAAGTAGTATGCGTCTTCACTTAATGACAGTCTATCATAGAATGAAAAACTCATAATAGATATACGAAGGTATTCCCCGGTTTGACGGGTTGTACTTTCCCAGTACGATTTTAATTGAAACTTAATTTTCACAAGAAAAACGCTTTGGTTTATATTTACTTTGTTAGAATTGGAATTTCATTAAATGGAGTGCATATGGGTACGACATATACTAGTATCTAAGTATTTAAATATACAATAACATTTTGAATAAATGTATATTGAATCTAGTGTTAAAAATTTACTTTTCTCTCTTAATTGTTATTCTCTAGAAGATTATCTAAAAATGTAATTATTAACTATTATTTTTATTACCACTACTGTTGTTATTATTATTATTACTACTATTATTGTTGCTATTATTTTTGTCATTAATAATTTATATTATTATTATTATTATTATTGTCCTAAAAGTGTCCCTTATTGCTTGTTGTACGATTTTAAATGACACTCACTATATATCCATCGAGAGATGATATTTGATCTTGAATATTACTTACTAGACTTTATTGAGTATCTGACAGTACAAACCGCACCGATTGGTGTCGTAAGAATCTATCGCGTATTATATTTGTGGATCGCTGATACTTAACAGATTTTAGCCAATGTTTATCGAAGATATTACATTCTCATTGCAACTATTTTCATGTAATTATTATTCCGTTGGAAAGGTAGGTTTTTTCTGATTCACACAAAATAGCAGCGGGATTTTGGAAATACCTCTTCAATTTTTTCTATCCTTGGTCTTAATGTTCTCTGAAACGTTCGTCTTTCATATCAATTACGGACGGACAAACCGTAACGGATTCGATACTAATATTTGTTCATTATTCCTTTCTTGAAAAACCTTTTTTCCGTATTTTATTTTTTAATAATAATAATAATAATATATTTAGTACCAACAGGAAAGTCCCAATTACAGGTAAAACATATTTCATAAACTAATATTAATTCTATATATCATCTCAAATCACGCGCAACAAGCAAACACTTGGCAATAACACACACAATGCTAGAATGATGATTTGTCTAAGCAAGTTGACTGAAGTGATGATATGTATGGTTTATTATGCAGGTCAACGTATCGGCGAATATGTCGCAAACTTCGGATATCTGATTGAAGTAGGCGCACAATAGCGATATAGGAGATCTTACTAAAACATTAGTCCTATTCGCGTCAATGTAAAAAGGTTGGCAAACATCTAGAATTAGATCTAGGTACATGAAAATTTAGTCTGTTTAACAACATTGCGCAGTCAACCCCACCGTGTATCACAGACAAGAGGAACTTTATTAGAACGACTATCCTCCTGACCTGTAAGGGTAGAGTGTTGAATCTAGCAAGTAGTGAATTATGGTTATAACCTCTTTCCGGGTAACAACCCTCGGCCTTAAAGAATAAAAATTTAAAAAATTTTCTTTGAACGGACTCGATCGGTTGAATATGGACATTATAAATCGGGAACCATATAAGAACAGCATACTCAAGTCTAGATCGAATAAGAGAAGCGAACAAGATATAAATCATGCGTGTGTTTCGCAAGTCACGACAATTTCGAAATATGAAACCATAAATTTTAAAGCAGGTGCTAACCACATCGTACACATGACCAGAAGACGATAATCTTGCATCAAATAAAACACCTAAATCTCTTAATGAAGTAAAAACCCTTAGAGCAATATCAGATATTTGCTGGAATATACGATTGGTAGGGTTTTCTTTGTGTAAGTAACTACTACGCATTTCGTTATATTCAATGCAAGTCTATTAGAATCGCACCATGAAGGTATACAATTTAAACTGCTCTGCAGCAACAAGCAATCCTGGATAGAACCCACGGCTGTAAAGAGCTTCACATCATGCACAAACATTAACCTTTCACAATACACATTGTCTAAGATGTCATTAATAAAAATTAAAAATAATAGTGGACCTAAGTTCGAGCCCTGTGGTACTCCTGATAACTAATGAAAAGACTGGGAAACATAGTTTCAATACCTGACAGAAAATGTTCTTCCAAATAGGTAAGAGTGCAGTAAGTCAACTAGCGAAGCAGAAAATCCGTAGTGTTTTAGTTTATGAAGCAAGACATAGTGATCCATACGATCAAACGCTTTCTGAAAGTCTAAATAGATCACATCCATCTGGCCTCCACTATCCACAACCTCCGACACAAACTGGGCAAAGCAAGCTAAGTTTGTAACAGTTGACCGCTTCCGTATGAAACCATGTTGAAATGGTGAAACATAATTACTAATAGCAGAATACAAATGTTTGTGAAGAATAGTCTCAAAGATTTTAGAGAAATTACAAAGCAAGGATAACGGCCTATAATTTTGCGTCTGATGAGTCACCCTTCCTCAATACTGGACTGATGTAGACGGTTTTCCAGATAGCGGGAAAATTGGAAGTGTGCAGTATCAACTCAAATATGCGATGCAGGAGAGGAGCAAGCACAGGCGCGCAATCCCTCTAAATGAAGCTTGGGATTTAATTCTATTATCTCCGTATTATGGCAGTACAAATTCGTAGGTACTGTTATAATTATTTTCATTATACCCAGTATCAAAATAAAAGAAAACTCGAGGCGCAAGTTGTGGCAATTAAATATCTAGGGAAAGCATTGGAAATTTATTCACCAAATGCAATCTTAGATGTAAAATTATGGAAACACACGGAAATGAATATACTCAGAAATCAAAAACAATTAAGAGGGTAAGCAGAGTCAACCAATTACTTTACGAAAGTAAAATCAGTACCAACATATAGTTAAATACGATGAAATAAAATTATCATTATCATATTTTGAAAAATTCAAATAGGACGACTAAGTTGCCGTCTCCATCGAATACATACACGGATTTCTCGTGTTGTACATAAATTTTGCCTGAGGAATCGGGTTGAACATCATGCACAGAGCACCGCTGAATGGCAAGGAATCACACCTAAGATTTCTAGCTGATCTTTTACTGCTTTCCTCTGTAGTTGAGTGCAATTGTTCGCCCAAGAATCATGGTCAACGCATGAATCCCATGTATTTGCCCATTGGAGATGACAATTTAGTTTCGAAACGCCTGTTTGAAATTTTCAAACATTATAGTAACCGTTTATATGCAAGTAACTACTAATAACACCTATAATCTTAATGAGTTTGCATTGTCAACTGTGCGAAAACCACCAAAAGTGGTTGTCATAGGATTTATTATTAGTAACAGTTCTTACAAAAAGCAGATTACTTCCATAACTAGTGCTGAACGAGGTGCACGTTTTACGGTGGTTTGCTGTATGAATGCAGTTGGTAGATTTGTCTCCTCTGTGATTGTTTTCGCAAGTTTAACAGGTAAATTAACTTTGTGTCATTTGACCAGATGATTGGTTTGCACTTGCAGTGGTTAAAGCACTTTGTAACTCATTAATTCTTCTGTTGAAAGCAGAGTTTTCCTAACATTTGGCTGGTATTTTAGTCATAAAAGTTAATCAAGTTTTAGAATATTTTTTGACTATTGTTCACTTATTACCATCAATAATGCCTAATCTTTAACTGGACAGGTGTCGTCTGTGAAACTACATTTCTTAATCCAATGGCAAATTCAATGGCAGGAAGGACAAATCTTATTCGAGGGCCACATGTGGTCCGCGGGCCGGGGGTTGCTCATGTCTTGTTTAAATCAAAGTGTGCAGCGCATCGAGTTTGTACTTTGGCAAAGGCTGAATGATTTTTGTTGTGGTAAAATGGCAAAATATCTTTGCATTTATTCTAAGTGGTTAATTCGCCTCAAGTGTTCTAGATCAATGTGTATTTCATGGCTTTAAGATGAGTAGAATTAACATTCACTGCGGATCACATTTTTATAGACTTTAAACTATTTTTACAGAATAGTATTTTTTGTTCCTTCTGTTACCAAATTTTCAATAAGACTCTACTTTATAAGAGATTTTATCATAGTTTATATTTATATGTTGAAACGCTTGTGTTTCTGTAAGAGTACAACACATGTATATTAGATTTGGGGTTTGTTGTGGCACAAAATAATTCTTTATTTTAACTGGTTACTATAGTTATTTCCATGTCAAAAGACCGCACATACATTGATTAACTATCAGACATTTTTAAGAATATTTCAGCTATTTTCTGTTGGTAGTACAACAGACGACACATGTCTGTTGGTGTTTTAAAATGTTTCCCTGTCCTGTTGAAAAGTTACGAAACAAACTGCAGCGTGTGGTCATTCAATTTCAAGTCGCCAAACTATTTTCCACAGCATATGGTAAAGCCGCAACGGTTGCCAATGCAATTTAAGGGTTTTAGATAACGAGAACTTTACAACAATACAATACAATAATTTACACCGGAATGTACAAAAACTCTTAGTATATTACCCAATCAACAAATGTCATTAAAAAGAAAATAAGTATGAAGAGGAAATGACAATAGTAATATTATTCGCTATAATAATAGTCCTATATTATTTGTGTGTGGAATGAATTAGTTATTCTTAAAAAAGGACAACCCTTAAAATTTTAACAAAATCCTACCCACGTCATTAGGAAATATAAAATTATGTTAGACAATAAAGAAGAAGTGGGCGAAGGATCTACCTGCTGTAATTTTATACTACCCTTCTCCCTATATTCATTCCCTTTCAAAAAAAAAAAAAGATTTAATTGATTCTGAAACAGGTTAAAAACCAACATCGCATCGGTTTCTGTTGACGAAGGCAGCATATTACACCGCCTAAGAAATTGATTTATTCTCGGCTCAAATTGAATGTGTAAACATTTGTTTATATACCTGTTTTACATTCTTTATAGCGTAGGGTCCGGCGTGTGCATTGATGAAGGCCTTTAAACTTTAGTCTACCCAAGAAATATATGATCATGTTGACTTTTGAATTATGGGGTAGTCGTATAGACTTATATCGAATATATAATACGGCGCCTCTTTACCCCTTTGCTTTTAGTATCAATTAACGATGTCGACAACATTTCACAACGGTGCCCTTACTTTAGACTCTATCGTACTATAGCAACGTTTATTTCGCATGTTGAAAACGTGCTTTGTTACACTACTGAGCAAGTAAGTAATTCAACATTACCGAGTGAGCTGTAGGAAATGAAGCCACATGTTATAGTATACATCTACATACGTACATCTGCATGACGGAGTGAAATTATAGAAAATTATCCAATTAACGGCGGTCGTAGCACACAAATTCCGTTTGGAACGTGACAATAGCTCGCGTTTCTATAAAGCACCACCTCTAACATCCAATTAACAGTTTCAGCGATTGTATACGTACATACGTTGGATGCGGTTTCATGTCCTTCAAACCATTCGAGCGTTTGTTTGTCTTCTCGCTGATGCTGATATTCCCATTCATACGCTTTCCGCAAATGTTTGTCATTTAATTTCGCACCTCAGGAAATTCGTACGAACATACATACACATGTATGTCTGTAGGTTTCTTTCTGTTCTTTTGCAAGTCGATTCTTGATGTACATACATTTTCACTTTGTTTTTCCTTTGAGATTTTTGTTAAAATTGAGAATACAAGCAACCATCATTAATCGATAAAACTTACAAGAGAACATCCCCAACCCGGAAATTTAAAAGCATTAGAAACCTCATTTATAAATAGCCCTTGTGGACGAGTCTTCGAAGCCATTTTTTATCGACCAAAATTCGTTTTAAGGAGATAAAAGCACCGTTCAAAATTTAGACGATTTTAGAATTTTTCAATATAATCTGGTAGGTAATGGGTTGAATAAATACACTAAGATTATATCGGGATATAATCTAAATTTCGAAGGACGCTCTCCCTCCCTTAAAACTTATTTGGGCCGATAAAGGAAATTATTCATCCATAAGGATACAGTTTTAAGTTTTTTTGTATTTCCCAGTTGGCAATGTACTCTTGTTAGTAAGCTGGTCGTCCAAGTGCAGTAGCTAAGCTAACTTACCGCAAAACTTGTTCAATTTCATATATAATTTTCATATTGGAACATTTGTTAAGTAGATATGGGATAAGAATGATAGGATTATACCGCACTTCCTAAAAATAAGGAACTCTTTTTGGCAATAAAACATAAAAGACATAGGTATCAGAAAGCAGGGAAGGAAGTATATGATAAGTCGATGATACGACTATATCATACACATGGAAGAAATGAACTATCATATGAAGAACAACAGAAAAATTAGCAAGATTTCAGAGTTTAACAGAATAAAGCCAATAAAACTATAGGATGGAAAAATTGGGAGAAAATGAGGAGAAGAAATAGACCCGCAATTTAATAACGGACAAGAAGAGAGTAATACATGGAATTTAGAAAAGAGATAGACAGAGAACATTACGATGGAATAAGGATATCGAAAATGAAGTTAAGAGAAAGAAGAAACCGTGGAAAAATACGACCAGGTAGTAACGATTATGGCATATTAGAATATAAAGAATATTAAAAATATGTAAAGAGAAAACTAAAGGAAACAAAAAAGAAATTGTGGGAAGACTTTGGCCAAGAACTAAATGAAAACTGCGCAGCAAATAATACAATATTCTGAAGCAAAATTAAATCGCACAAAAAAGAAAATAAGAAAGTATAAGAAACGATCTAAATCACCTGAAAGTAGGTACAAACGACATCCTGGGGATATAGGGAGAGTATTATAACCAAAAAGTTACATATCAAAGGGGGATAGAGAGGAACCAGAAATATTGAATATCAGGTGACAACAAGATGTAAAAGGGGAAGAACGGTAAAAAATGCAGATAAATTGGAGAACGCATTAACTAAAATTAAACCAGGAAAGGTAGGCGGAAACGATATCATAGATTCGGAAATGATTGAATGTTTAGGAAAGGAGTGAAAAGCGTGACCTTTAAGAATAAGCACAAGGACATTGTACACCATGAATATGCCTAAAGACTGGGAGATAACATAGTAATACCAATACATGAAAAAGGAGATGAAACCGATTGCAATACTTACAGAAGCAAATGCCTGACATCTGTAGTCTTCAAGATCTATACTATCGAGACTAAAATAACAAGTATATAGTAGTATATATTTGTAATAAGGAGCATAATAGAAAGTAGAGACAAGAGTGAAATTGCACATCGTGTTGGTCGCGCTGAAGGCGACATTGGACACCATAAATAGAGAACAACAAACCACATAAGACAAGTATCTAAAAGCATGTATAGGAGGGTAACGGTTGAAGTACAAGTACGTAAATGGATATAAATCGAAGGGATTTGAGATTAACAAAGGAGTAGAACAAGGAGATGGCCTTCGCCCAACCCTTAACATAATGATGAATGATCTAAAAATGCTAAAAACGAAAACAGGAACATACAGACAACGTACAACAGGCTTCAAGAAGAACTATTACCCAATAGGAATAAAAAGACCAGTACATATGCCGAGGATGTAGTGATAATGGCAGATACAAAAAATAGAATGCAGAGAATCTTGAATATCTGCAGTGAACAAATAGAGAATCTGAGAATGAAGATCAATGCAAGTGAAGTAAAATAATGATAATTAATGATAGAGATTTACATGAAAACCAGAACTTATAAGAGAATAAGCTATAAGCGAGAAGAGCTGGAGGTGGTGACAACACATAAATATCTCGGAACACTGATAACTATAGTTCGACAAACGTGTGCATGGTAAATTGTGTAAATTAGTCTGACGCTGTCCCTCCTCCTAATTTTTACGTCGCACCTTGCACGTTAATAGAGACAAGCGGTGGAGGGACAGTATCAGTCCGGTTTACACTACTTAGTGATAACTTATCATGCACTCATTTGTTGAACCTTACTGACAACGAACGATGGAAAGATAGATAGCGAAACGAATAAAATATATTACCTATTGAATGAAGCAATACGGGAAAAGGAAGAAATTGACAAAAAGATAAAATATGAGGTGTATAATTAACCTACGCGAAAGAAATATGGACAAAACAAATGAGATATGAAAACAGTTTATGCAGTAGAGATGAAATAAATGAGCAAAATAATTCGAAAAACAAAAATGGACAGAATAAGGAATTAATAAATTATAGAGGGATTATAACCGCAATCAATTACTCACAGTGATATAAAACAAGCTGTTGCGATGATACAAACATCTAAATAGAATAGACGAGGAAAGAGTGGCTAAGAAAATATACAATGGAAAAAGTGCAGGAGAAGGAAGAAAGGCAATATCAAGCAAGACGTGAATCCAACAAATGGGGGAAGACGGGGAGACGATGGCCGAAATGAAGGATTTAACACGGGACTAGAAGGAATGGAAGAAATGGGTTAAGAATTAAACAATAACTCTCAGACACTCAAATGGGGTATAAGGAGATACCGAGAAAGAAGAGAGAAGACTTGCATTAAGATTTTGCTGAGCCTAATTCAAATAATTGCCTAAATTACATATGCGCAAAGACATTTTAAATATAAAACATTTTAAATCTATTTTACGCACTTAAATATCTTTTAGGTATTTAATTTTCTAGGAACCCCAAGTAGATAACTTGAAGATTGTAAATATGTAAAATCTACATCACATACGGGAATAATTTATGTGCTACTTATTTCGCATCAATGACCATCTCAAAGAAATTATTTTCAAAAACATCACAAAAGTGTTCAGTTCAAATCGAATCCATACTTCCAGAACACGTTTGATATATGCGCAAGGTCTAGAACACTCAACTCACTTTCTTAGATCCAAATAAAGTACAAGAAATCATATTACATTACATCCTTCGGAAATTTACTCGTGATAGGGCTCTCGACTTCTTTTCGATCAATTTTGTCGGCGGCGAAAATAAAGGAAGTAAAAGTAAGTCGACCGCAGAAACTGACCTAAAACAATCGACTGTCAGAAACACGAACTGTAATTCCATCTTTGGCGATAAAAGATCGCTTGCCACGTTCGAGTGATGGATCAAGTACTTAAATCTGAAGATACGGGCCATGTATTTGCATAACTCCCGGGTCGAGATATGTTAGCGCTTTTTCTTATCGTTCGGGCGTACCTATTCTCTTCAGCGCTGGCTTTGATGCTTGATTGATAGCCAGCTATACATATATGGCATGCAAATTGAATTCGATTTTGTTTATAAAGGACGGAATAGTTCTGTAATGAAGTACAATGGTGTCATAATTCCTTCCGCAAAACTCCCATTTATATTATAGCAATTTGAAAGTGTCTTATACTGTTTTTTTTTGTTTTAGGTAAGTACTTCAGAAAAGAATTTTTCATGAGGGATGTTTGTACATATCACACATTGGTGAGTTCAATGTTCCATGCAATTTGGAAAAATTTCCTAATGTATATTAGTATGTAAGTTTATAAAGTCTGTGTATACATATTATTATTATTACTGATTTATATTTTATTATTAATCACATGTTTTGAATCCCATAGCATTTATTAAACGCGGTACTTACAATTCATAAAAGGGAAAATACAAGTCCAAGTTTGAAAATGAAAAAGTTTTGAAATAGCCCTTGCTCATATTTTATGTATGTATACCTAATACAACAATCGTAAATGCGTACCTATTTTTACGATAGCTGGTACATCAACGCAATATGTTGAATATTTACAAAGCAAAATAGCAAACCATAACTTGCTGTACTAATGCTTTTGTATTGGATCCTGTGATCAGTAAGGAATGAGCTGTGTAATTTCCTAAAACAGTTTCGCCATACCCTCTGCTTATATTTTATGAAGTGGCGTATCACATAGTCAAGTGCAAGAAACTTCACACTATTGCGGAAGATTTCATTCCCTTGTTGGCTTTGATGTAGTTGCAACATTTCTTGGAGCTAGTTATGTTAAAGAAATTTAGAAAATACCAGTACCAAATAATTCACGATACGGGTCTGCAGAAGTAGCCTCTTTCAAAATTTAAATAAATTCTTTGGGATTCAGCTGGATAAGGCAACCGATAGTATCAAAGTTGCACATTTGATAGTCCATGTTCGCTAGTGTGCACCTACGTATAAGCGAGGAATTACTTTTTGCAAAGAAATTCAGATAAAAAGCTGCAGGTGCAGATCTCTTTCAAATTAGTAATAATTAGACAGTAAACTCTAGCATCGAGTGAAAGAGAATAGTGGTAGTAAAATGCGGAAGTGTACAAGCACTTGTATTGAAAAGAAATCGAAATGCGACTTGGCATCACTGCATGATACACACTTGTTTCGAAGGAAATTAGCACAAGACTTTATTTCATAATTTATGTTGTATATTATATATAAAAGCAAGGGACGGGCAAGATTATTTCTTCAATTGTGCGATGATATGCGCGTTGATCATTCAGCACTATTGTTTTATTGGGGATCTTTGAGCTTAGGCAGGAAATATATGTGGTTTTGAAAGAAGAAGATCAGATAGATGCTGAGAATTTATTTTCTTCACGAACTGTTCATGCTGAAATTCATTAGACTGATATTTAAAAAGACTTAATATTTTAAATACCTAGTTGCAAGGAAATGATACTCATATATTACAATTATCAGCTAAAATTAATAGCTTTTCGCGACCATTGGTCAAACAAGATACACAGTTAAGGCACAGAAGTGTTTATCAATTTAAAAACATTTCTTAGTGATAACAAAGGAAGCCGTAAAAATTTGTCATTTTTAAATGCATCGAACATTATTCAAAAATGTTACTTCTTTGAAATTGACTTCTGACCAAATATGGGTGGATAAGAAACCCATTTGAAGTTACATCTACTTAAGAAGAGGAACAATATATTGATTTAACATCATATACAGAAAAGAAGAAACATACACAACCATAGTCGAGTTTTGGATTAACTCTCAGGACGAATTTCCAGCGTTATTCAAGAGAACTATGCAGATTATATTGCCATTAACTACATTTTATATAGTATGTAAAGCTAGTTTCTCTGCTGTAGCTAGCATAAAATCAAAATACAGAAACCGGCTCAACATCAAACGTGAACTAAGAGGAACCATTACTCATTGAAAAACAAACTTTGACAAGTTATGGAGTTCAAAACAAGCGCATTTAAGCCACTGGTTTGTTTAAATAAAGTACTAGTTAGCAAGTTTTGTGCAATTTTCGATTGTACTCGTAAGTATATTATATACGCTATATGCAATCTCTTAGAAGACACAAGAAGAAAGATAACATTACGTTAAGTAAAAGTGTTTTGTATTAGTCTCCATATACTAATTCTATTTTTTAAAATTTATTCTATTAGGTCCCCCGTTGAGGACTTGTGCCTCCGGAGGCGCTCCCTACAGTTTGGAAAATGCTGTCTTAGCACGTTAGAGGCGGTCAGGAGGTAATTTTTGGTTGACTTCTTTAATGACGCAAATATCAAATTTCCAATGCTTTGTTTCTTTTTTCTATGAGTTAAGTTAGTCTTAATTCGCCATATTAATTTGGAACCTCTGCGATTAAGATAGTTGTATGGCACACTTTGTTTTGGTGCTGCCATATTAGTACTTGATACTAACCTTTCGCTGTTTATATGATCAACTTCTTCAAGAATACCGAAACTAATTTCCTGCAACCAAATTAGTAAATAGTGTGGGTGACTCACTGGGGTATGAAATTCTTCGGTTCTTTATATACAATGGATTTCTATAAGAACCCTTTTCACATTTCGCTGAGTGTAGGAGAAAACTACTTTTCATGGCTTTACCTCAGTTAGGTATTTCGTTCGATTGTGCGCTGTCGTATATAATTCCATATCTCAAAGTTTCCGCAGAGTATCATCCACTAACATGATGGTGAACGAGACAGACAAAGTCGATACGAATATCATCTGGATGATATTCTGCGGATAGTTAGAGATACTATACGCTGAGTATCATCTACTAGTATGATGGTGAAAAAAAGTCAAAATTGACCCGAATTTCATTCGATTTCTCAACATCTCTATGATGTGACTTGCTTTGGAAAAATTCACCTTTTATCTTCCTTCGGAGTCGACAAATTCGTCGTGTCTTTGCTTATAGATCGAGATATCTTATCATTTAGATTTCTCTTGATTGCGCCGTAGACGCTGGAATCTAGTAGTCCGAACATCTTCTTGTGTGCATTTTTATTTATTATGACTTTTATCAACTTTGATGATGACTATCGTACCATAGGTTTTCAGATTTCTGAATTCCCCTTCCTCCCCCTCGTTATATTTCGCTTCGCTGGTTTCGATTTCTTCCATATTCAATCAATTCCTTGAGCTATTTCTTCTGTTTCAAGTCCTAGCAACAATAACAATTCGTTCATATGGAATATTCCCCGTGCGATGATATGGTTTAAGCCAAGCTCTAAAATTATATAGTCGGTTTCTAACAGCTGCTTAGATGACATATTGATGGCCATGTTCTTCAACGTTTTTGTATTCCTCCGTTTTCTTTCAAACTTCGTTTTTCTCCGCTTCATTTCACGATCCTAGCCAATAGAAGATGTCACCGATCTTACTTACTAAACGGTTGCAGAGCTTTCCTAGAAAGCTCCGTCATAATAAATCCAATTTTAGTAGGTCGTTAGGAACAAGATATTTTTTGCAGTAATATGGAAATATATTCCTGGTATTTCCGCGATGTGTGTTTTCGCCGAGTATGCTGTCAGCTTCTTAGACAAAACGGAGTTTCTATAGAGCTACTGAAGAAGCTACAGTATGATTAGCAAAAGGTCAGATGCTTTACCACAACCACGGCAATAGCAGGAAGATAGTTGTAGCTGAATCAACGATCACGACATCCTACATTCGATTATTCATGTTAATATTCATTGGACGTCTGTGCAATATTATCGGTGAGTTTCAGATTTTCTCGGCGAAGTGAATTGGTCAAGACAAGGTATAAATTCATGATGATTATGCATATTTTCCGCAGATCGTCGGGCATCTGAGATATTTACCCTCTCAAAAGGGTTGATTCAGTTCTTCGTAATATTGTTAACGCCGCCTTTGGAAGCATGCGTTGAATTAGCTTGACGAGGTTCATTCCCGATACTAAAATCATTTAATTAAGGAAAGCTAATTATTAATGCTGCCATGGTTCGAGAATATAATAAAGAATTTAATGTAATTATTACTTGCGTTAGAAATGCAGGGCCAAATGGGATGAAGTTCAGATCATTAAATAGGAAATGGTCTTGTCTTCGATACATGTTCAGAAAGTGCAGTTACTAGTAACCACTATCCATTTTCTAGATCCTCTTGTTGCTAGGAAGGCACAATGAGAAGTCTTCCGTGGAGAATAAATGGATTTTTCACAATCAAATTGGCTGTAGAAAATACTTAGCAATTTATGTTGATTTTCTCATACAATAAGGCAAAACTATTCTTTTACTTAGCCTTATGTCTATTAACTTTTCAGTGTAGAACTGTTGCATTCATTTTGGTCCTCCATTCTTATCCAATCTGGCCCAAACATTTGTTGCTCTGACTTCCTCCTATAATTTTCTTCTTAATCTTCCTTTTTTATTTCTTACTATTGATATTTCCTACTTCTTACTATTGATCTTGTATATCATGTATCGGTAACATCGGACTACACTATTACGTTAATCGGAACTCATGTTTTGCTAGCAACGAAGCTGGCATTGTATTTAGCTACCAGCATCGTTAACAGCATCTCAAATCGCTATTAGTATACCAACTTCAGTATAATAGTAGTATCCTACATCTTAGCCACAATTAATGCTCCCTAGAGTTGTATTTATTCTCTTTGTTCATGCAAAGTTTATGTCAGTATTAAAAAGAGATACTTTACTAGACGCGGTAATTAAAGTTGAAGTACCTACGTACATGTATAGATAAATCAGCATCTAAATATTTTCCACACAATATTGAGAATACCTTACTATCTACATACTTCAAACAAGCCGTTTTAAGAGTTTATGGAAATACATATTTGCTAAAGGCAAGACCCAATCTTATTAAGACACCTTTAACACTTCGAAACACCTGTATCAGTTTACCTAATCCGTAACTTATTTTTCTAAAAAGTAATACTCATAAATTGAGCTTGATATACGGTTACGGATCTTCTTGACAGTTTACAAGCTACTAGTCCATAAATTACAAACTCTATTACTTGCTTTACTTGTTGATCGTATTTACATTATTTATGAAAAGATCGACAGTTACGACCTGTAATTCAGGTAGTGATTCTTCTGTCTACTAATTAGTACCTAACGCAATGTTAACATTGTACAATGTTTTAAAAGGTATAAATAACCACGACGGTTAAAATGTTATAAATCGGTAGTTTAACAAGACAATATGGATGGGTATGTTAATGGTTATCTACCTGTCTTGCTTTTATGATATTTTCAACTTATTGACTTACAATGAAGGAGTAAATCAGATAAAAACAAATTACATAAGTAGATGAAATGTCTAATGTTGTTTTGGTCAAACCTTCTATTCATGATTTGTTCCTTCACAGTTTATTTGTTTGAATTTATAACAAAACCATATACATTAGAATTTCTACATCGGTATTAACCCCATATGTACTTCATTCCAAAATAGTGATACGTAAGGTTGCAAATGACTGTGGTTTATGTATAATAATAAAGTAAATAGAGTTATGTAATAACGCCAAGAAGAGTGGGACGAACATATTGCAGAGATGAGTCATAGGACACGTTCTAAAGTTACCAGGAATGGTACAACGCACAGCACCTGACCCCCAGAATATGGAAGAAAACTAGTTCCAACGGGCACCAAACCTAGATTAAGGAGAAGAAGAAGAATAGAATAAAGAGAGTCTCCTGTAACAGATAAGTTTGGAAAACTTATAATTATATCTCGGCAACTGTTATTTTTAGTAGAGAAACCATGGGAATCGTATAATTTAGGTTATCCTTACTTATAACCTTAGTAAAATTCTTTGTCTTAAAAATATATACCCTCAAAGTTCTTTCAGTGTGTTGTTTCTTCAAGACGCAGAAATATAAAATAATTTCTTCCCCATTTGAACTGGTTACAAATATCCTGGAAACTGTATTATTATATTCAACCAAGCACTTACAATCATGTAACCCTTAGTTTTCACCGTTGCGTTGGTGAGCTGAATCCGTATTGATTCCTAATGCCAGAACGTTATGCAATGTCAAAATGATAACTTTGATGTTATCTTACATACCACTTACTAAATTTTAACCTTCTGACTATCTGTTCAGAGATTAGAAATGTAGTCGAAAAGTTTATGAATATCTAACAGCATATCTGGTTCATAGATTCTCATTTTTCTCCCTGACACCAAACGTCGTAGCATAACAAGAAGTTTGGTTATATATATCTTTCTGAATTCCTTTAATACGCCCACCTTTAGCAATATTTGGAAGCCTTCCAGGAACACATTTTATTTCGACAATCTCTTTTCAAATATGTTATCCACAGCATATCCATATGTTCATAAAACAAGGTCAAATACTCGTAAAACCCTACAGTTTCAGCTGCAAAAATCTGTATTTTGTCCCATTGTCTTTATTATATATATATATATATATATATATATATATATATAGTTATATATATATATATATATACACCTACCTATCTAGTTAGATTAACTCAACCAAATGTACACACTAGTAGAACATAGGATAAAATGTAGAAGTGTTATCATTCCTATTGTTGATATCAGCCGTGAAAGCCTATAAAAATGTAACGTCCAATAAGGAATTAATAGAATGCTTTCATTTTTCTGTTAGTAACATGATTTTCATTACATAAATCTCTACTTGCTATAAATTGGTTTCTAAGCTAGGTATCCATATCACAAGCTTTAAATTGTATTTTATTCCTCTTGGTTGAAATAAACTCTACAAGAAGAAATGTTTTAAATTTAATCAATAATAGTAAAAACGTAGACGTGAGTTGTTGCTGCGCGACTCGGATTAAACATATTTTCCTCCTAATCTTTAGAGCCTTTGATAAGTCGAGCTTACCCTAAGAGGTTTCTAATTAAGGTGTCGTCATCCTCGCCGGCGCACGTAGAAGGGAGCGAACGATAAAGAAAGACGAAGACGGAAAATCTGCGATTTATTACAACAACGAAACGAACACTATGAATAATTGCCAATTAGAAGCAACAACCACGAAAATAAAGTGAAAGGTGAAGAGAGCTTTCGGTCGGTATTAGGGAAGGAGGTGTAAAGCGACACCGAATAACGTGCAAAATTTCTAATACACAAATCCCGCTCTTAGGAGATTATTTATCACGCGCAATAACCTAAAATTAGTTCTTCTTATCTTAGTCGTTTATCAGAGAGTAGCATGCGATTTTAAAATGAATACCATTATCGATCAGTTGGTGAGGTGGGAATACTTTGCCTAAAGATAAGCTTTATTGCTGTAAAATATTAAGGTTAATGGTGAAGTTAATACGACTTGATTAATTAATTACGGCAATAATGTAATTATAGGTAATGAGTTGTAATAATGTTTCGTGACTTTCGATCGCTGCAGGGTGATGGGTATGCGTGAGTACTAATAGCATTATTATGTGTTATATCAGTAGATTTATCTATTGTATTATCGGCGGGAGCATCTTGAATCCTTTTTCTGGCTTTGCTTGCTATTTTGACGAACCTGTATGAACATTTTGCTTCAGAGGTCTTTAAACACTTTCATATTGGTTCGCAAAACTAGCAAAATAAAATGTTCGTAATATATGTTAGGTTTGCAGCACATTACCGTTACTAAAATGCTCTTGTCTACTACTTTGGGAGGGAACCGGAAATTGGATGATAAAAATGTGAATGAATCAATAAGGGAGAAATTGTTTTCTTGTTGCTATTGTGATCTAGCTAGTGAATGGCAGAAAATATTTTATATTGATTTTTCCATGGCCGTTCGTGTTCAATACGCGCTAGTATCTCTAGTCAGCAATTTATGCGTCTTTATGCAGAAATGTGTAAGCTGGGTGCACAGGCCTATGCTATCATTTTCCTCCGTAGCCGGATTCTGCTCATCAAACTATGAACATCTGCACAATTAGTTTTTTTTTCGCTCCATATGAATACGTGTGTCCATAGTAGGTGCTATAAATTTTCGCCCTGATATAGAAAAATAAACTAAAATATAAAAATTTGTGTTTTTGAATATAGTCTCCCTAACTTCAATACATTTTCTACAACGATCAATTACCAATTCTATACCCTTGTAAAAATAATCTAAAGGTCTTCCCTCAAAATCTACTATTACGGCTGCTTGCAACTCGCCGACCTCCTTAAAATCATTTCCCTAAGGTCTTTCTTCAAATTTGAAAATAAATAATCATTACTAATAGCCATATGCGGAGTGTACGGTGGATGTTCCAATTTTTGAAAGCCACATTCGTCGATACCAGCTTAGGAAATGGCTTCAGTATGGACGGGGGCATTGTCGTGCAATAATCGAACACCTTTTTGTCAATTTTCCTTGACGTTTGCAACAAAGACGTATGATATGTGTTGCTGATAGTTGTATTGCGCTCTTTAAAGTCAATGAGTAAAATACCATCACAATCTCAGAATATTCTGGCCATCACTTCTTTCATTGATTTCATCGATTTCCTTTTGGGTAGAGGATCGAAAAACAGAACCATTGTTCCATATCCTGCGACAATAAACTCCAAAATCAGTTGGTGGTCGCCTTCACACATGCTTAAAAGCGAACGCCCACATTCAATCCGACGTTGACATTGGAGAGCGGACTAGATCCTATTCGTACCCAAATGGTCATGGAGAATTATGCAAATACTTGTTTCAGAAATGTTAAACATTACTGCTAATTTCTTCACTTTCGAACGGAGATTTTCTAATATCATTTTTTCAATTATTGCAATTATTTTAGATCATGTTACTTCAGTTGGCCGAGTGGAACGCTAATTATCTTCAAGGGATTCTGGGTCCTAACGGAAACATTTTGCTCACTTTTTTATAGTGGAATATGAAGGAGATAAATCAACGCATAATAAACGTCGTTTAAACGTTATTTAATGTGATTAGGCATATGCCCTTGTTTTGAAAAAAAAATTGATGATCGTACGGTACACGGTTTTTGTTAAGTGTGATATTTTCATACACTAGTCACGTTGTCTGGCTGGCTACTACTCTGTGAGCCGTAATATATATAACCTAATGTACTGAGAATTTAGTTAATTTCTTAAACAAAATTTCACCGGCCTAGCTCTTAATTAATGATATAGAAACCATAATTATAACAAATTATATTTATACATTTTGAGAAATATTTAACATAAAATAAAGATAATTACCTAGTGTTGTGTGTGTGTGAGTATAATTTCCTTTATTCGATGATGTTTCTTCCTATGTCTGCTCTCTTGAATTCCTTCTTCGTTGCAGCTCTATTTACTATGAATTCTTCCCTCTCTTAACTTCTTTTTCGGTGTGACTTTATTTTGTGTGGATTCTTCCCCTTTTTAAATTCCTTCTTCTTCTTTATTCACTGGTACTTCCTTTAAAACCCTTTTGGTCCAAAATATATTTTAAACTTTTTTGTTGACTTATCTATCTTGTCAATTTTCTTTGTCGTCAACCAAACTTTTTATTTTTTTTTTTTCGGGAACCAGGGCTACACTACATTATTTCTCCATTGACCAGTTAACGAAAAGTTGTAATTCACCATGGAAAAATACTCCTTTACTGTGTGACGTTGTTATGGAAATTCATATTATTGCTGTCCAGGTATCCTTGGTTATTTATATCCAGTGGTTATTAGAAATTCTTGTGATCTGAAAGTGTTGAATGTATGTGTCTGAATGTTTACAATGCTTTTCTATCTTTCAATCGATGCTTATTATAATAAGGATTAGGGATATTTACAAGTGACGGCAATTTTTGAAACAAGGATCTGAAGAACACGAAGAACCTAGTAATCAAATACGTATTTTACAGAATATAAAACTGACACAAAACAAATATTTATCGTTTTTTTGGAAATATGAACAAATAAACAAACCGATGAAATTAATATTAATTACGAAACAGTTGAACAAGAAAATAATTATTATGATTTGGAAAAAATGGAAGGGAAGCCCATTAGCAACATCGAAATAAACTCTTCTCATGTAACTCTTACAATTAGTATATCCCCAGACAACCTATCAACAAGCAGTTATTTGATATATCCAAATTTGCGACAGAGAACGGGTAAGAAATAAGCGGAAAGGTTTCTTTCGCTATAACATCAAGACAATATCAAGAAATGTATGGGCAAAAACGATAGTTAAAATTGACGATGGATAGTGAACAGGAAGCCCGCAAGAAGAAACGAAAAAAATGAAAACAGTAAGACATCTAAAATTTAAAAGAATAAATATAATAAACGAATAAACAAAAAACTGTTACATGCATCATTTATAAATGACCAACCCATGCTAAATCTGTTATAAAAATACAGTGAATGTGAACCATTTTTTCATGAGCGTTGTATACTACGTTCGTATCATTTACACATTCCTGTTAAAAACGAAGATATGTTCATATGTCATACATGTTGTAATACAGACCGTGACAGTGGCAGTAGCATAAATATTGAAGGAAACTATGAGCAACGCGAGAATTTCACAAATGATTAAAAGAAATCTACTGATGAAGAAACTGGTTCTGAACGATATCAAAACACATCGAACCAAAGAAGAGATCCAATGGTTAATAATGATCATGATGAAGAAAGAAATTGTGGTAGAAATGATAATAAGATCAACTCAGAAACGAACAAATCAGGAAATGGGGATAATAAGGTGGAGACAAATAAGTGTATGAATTATATAATAATAATAATATTAATAATAACACTGTGTCTGAAAAGTATACGCTTAGATATTATTTAGTACACACTATCTAGTAAACTGTGTAAATCACTGAACTAGCTATATTTCTTTCCATAATACTTGTCGTAGTATGCAGTGCAGACGCAGAACAAGGACAATGAAATGTCTGCAGTCGCCGAATACCTTCACCAAAGAGGAGATCATACCATTGTCTACGACAACGTAAGATACTTGCTAAGAGCGACCATTACTACCAGTAAATTGCGAGAGAGTCACTGGAAATAATGAAGAATACCAACAACTTTAATAGAGAAGATGCCTTGAGGTTGAGTAAAACATGAAAGCTGACACTACGCGTTGGAAGTCTACAACGAAATCACCCAGCGAAAGTACGATTGCAACAGCACCAGACACAGTCAATCAACCCGGAACGGACACTGTTCAACAGAGCGAGGCAACGCCAAGGTATATGACGAGAAACAGAAGATGATTATACCAGCCCTTAGGAAACTTCTGAAGAAGTTGATAGCATGATCAGCGTGTTACTGGCTTCAAAACTCTTGGTAGAAAATGACAGTATTACTTAGTTACTTAGTTGGTTATAAAGATGGAGATCCAGGCCATGCTGTCCCAACGGAAGCGGCGTAGGTTCAAGTTCGAGAATTTAGTAACAAGGCGCCATTCTCCAATTGTAGAACTGCATCATATCTAAGTATCTGGAGTCAGAGGGACTCTTCAGCTTCTTTAGTAGATGAAACAAGGTTATCCTTACCATCTACGTTCTGGATCTTATAGTCGGCCGTGAAGCGACCAGTAAAGTTACTTAAAAACTCTATTTATAAACAACATAAACGAGAAAACAAATATCTTGAGACGAGAGAATGACGACGAATAGCACTTTATTTGTCACTTGAGGTGTATCGATTAATTTAAATTCCATTAAACTAGCTTTTTACCTAATGTTATGAAGTACTACTTTCGTCAACTTTCATACGGCGTGATAATCGATACCGGGGCGGATGCTGTCAAAGATAGCGGGTTTTCTCGCACTTGATGTAAAAATATATGTTCTTAAATCATTTTAGCTCAACTCGCACTCTACTAGTTCTGTACTAGTACTCTACAATAACGTGAAAGAGAAAATAACGACATCGTAATTAACAAAAACGGAAAACCCACTTCCAATAGAGGGAAAAGCAAACGCATAACGTCGGTAGTGCGAACAACAAAATTGGGGAAGCATAATTTCCAAATTGACACATCGATAATATTAACTTCCCAGAGTCGAAATCTCTTGTATATCCTCGGCAAACGAGACTTTAAAGCGAAAACGGAATAACCTATTCACGAAAAACGACCTCTTCAACCGAACGCCACGAGCAGAATCAATCACGCGTGCATCCGAAAAGGCGAATTGTATCAAGAAACCTACGAAAGCAGGGCGTCACGTCAGAACAATACAGAACGTTGTAAGAATTGGCCGTAACAAGCGAAACGTCAAGGAATTCACAATCAGTAAGACAAACACGGTTAAACCCAGAGATATGTATCACTTCAATGGAAAACAGCCGCGAAAGTCGACATACTACCATTACTAATTGTGTGTTACAAATATAAAACTTAGGTATACTTATTGAATAAATCTAATTATAAGTAGTACATATGGAGGAATTAAACAGCGGCAACAGAAATAATGATTTGTTGTTACTCCTGAAGAATAACAATCACAAATTTAATTACTAGATGTCTATGGCAATGTGCTATTTTAATACAAACTTCAGTCAACAGAATAAACTTAGGAGCCAAAGGATCTTCGTATAAATACATAAAGTGCTATTCAACGATTTATAAATTCAAAGGATACCAATAAAGTTTCTACAGCGAAACAAATAGATCCCAAGTAAATGCGAAAAAACGAAATCTTAAATGAAAGAAAATTAAGGGATCACAGTGAAGGACAAAAGAAATAATCCTTCGTCTGTTGTTACGTATCTACCGAAGAGATAGAGACATTAGATACTTTTGTATGATGTCGACAGGATGACAATCGAAAGGAGGCGGTGGGAGAAAATAAAGAAGCCGAAGAAAAAAAAACAAACGTGCAATGTCTCCTCCGCTCCAGTCGCAAAAGGTTAACTCTTATTGTTGTTGCCCTTTTCGCTTTCTTGTCTTTATTATTATTATTGTCATTGTTAGTTATTGTATCGATGCTATTTGGTTCTTTTGTCCGTACATATGATCGTGTTTTGTCTGCGCGATCATTTTTTTATCGCGCTATCTCTTTGTATGTCGCGGCAGTTCTTGTAAAACTTTCCGCTCTCAGGCGTCATTTGCATAACTTTGCGATTTCGCGAAGACTTTAATTACGAATTAGCACCTTGTTTGGGATCGGTCTTAACTTTTTACGGCACCGCAAACTCGAAATGGAAATCGTCGCATCTCAGTGACGGTCGTTGCGATGGAGACTGCAGAGGGACTAAAAACAAAAGTAATCGATTTTCAAAGTCCGGCGCACAGTTATAAAAAGTTTTATCGCTGAAGTTTATTGAGAATTCGGTTTACCGTAAATACGTAATTGTATAATTTCCTTTTTACGAATTCGGAAACATTATTTTCCACACAGAGTTGGTGGATAGTATTTTCCTATAATTCAGTGGATTCCTATTGTTGAACTATATGGTTTTACTAGATGCTATATCGTATAAAAATGTGAATACGTCTATTCTCATTTTGTGATGTCTGGAGAAAATGATGTTTGTACTTACATACATAAAAGAGAGTATTCACATTTGTGTTGCTTGTACTCTTTATTGGAGATACACAGAATATTTTATATATGTTATAATGATAATATTTCCATGCATATGTATGTTACGGGGAAAGTTAGATTTAAAAACTTAGCATTACCCGGGTACATTGCGAGCTTTATTCAGGTAGTTACATCTTTTATAACCTCCTAAAGGTGACTGTTCGTTTGCATGCTGTCGTAAACTTTTCTTTTTGGACGATACGCTTTCCAGAACACGTTCCTCACAACATATACAAAATGGATCCTGGTAAACACGTTCTCAATAGTTCCTCTTCATTTCCAAGTATATAAAAAGTCAGTAGTCTCTGCAACTGTTTGAAATTTTCACTCTTATTCTATCTCCAAGGAAATATGGAGGAACCTTTGAATTCGATGGAGCTCCCATCTTTCTTGCTTGCTTTTCTAAATTTTCTTCGCGTCTACTAGTCTATATGACTACATACTTTCTTGCACGAACGAAGTGTTGCTGATGTATTTACGTGACCACATTTAAGCTGATCTGTATCAGCGCAGTAATTATTATTTTCTGTATTATTATCGTTTTCTGAAATTTATTATTAACCGTTTTGATATGGTCATCTTAGTCTGTCTTCTTGATGGTTGTCAGTTTCTAGATCACCATCTATAAACTTGACTTCGTTTAGTTCTTGTTAAGGCTATGCTTGGACATCAAACTCGCTGACAGCTTTCTCAAGCTCTTGTTCCATTTCTAGATTTTCAATAACCACTTTTGAAAAAGTTGACGTAGATAAGCATGACGGTATAAAGAGTCCGTTTTATTTCGTAATGATAAGCCCTATTTTTTATTAACTGGCCAAATCTCTGACCCTCTAATCTTCGCTTGCAATTTTCCTCGTTCGTCCACGCCAGGAGCATATTTCGTATATGTTGATTTGTTCTCTCTACGCTACTTTGTTATAGGTCATAATATAGTTTTTCATTAACGACTTAAACACCACTTTTCAACCACACGACTCTACAACTTCTGCCCACTCTCCAGTTGCTATATACATGGAATCCCATAAATTTTAAGTATATCTATTAGCTAGTTAACAATCGCCTCGGCTTTTTTTGAGTGTAAATCATATATTTGAACATATTTAGTTAGGCGATTTTGATACGCCATGATAAATTTGTAATCTCCATCGGAATGGAATTGCAGTTAGATCCACAGCTGTTCCATTGGTGTAACTACAAATGCTTTTGGCAGTTATAAATATTGAGTTATACTTACTTCCAACTTCATCCATATCTCGGGAAATTACACAGTTTACCAAGGCCATCCTAGATTTAACCGACATTGAAAAAGGGTTAATTGTCGCCCATGGATTTTAATAAAAAATTATATTTGACTGTGTACTCCGAGCATTTTTCTTGCATATATATCAATGTATCTATATTTTTCATATATATATATATATATATTGATCTATTTAGATACTTATTTATCGGGTTACATCCACCACTTTCGAAGTTAAATAAAAGACAAATTTTGTTTGATACCTCCACGAGGAATAGAATCACAATTAAGGGTATCCTCTCAGCGCAGTTCGCAATTAAAAGAGGACTAAGACAAGGTGACCTGCTGTCGACCAATTTCTTTAGCTTGGTTTTAGAAGCAATCATCAGAGGAGGTAAAATATTCAAAGATACAAACTCATCTTCCATCATGAAAAGCTATGCGTTGCATACGCAGATGACGTCGCCCTTTTAACTAGATCAAGAACTCAAGAAGAACTATATGGAAATGCATGCAGAGGTAACAAAAGAAAATAAAATTGTCAGGTTTAAACTAGAACAAAAGGAATATAACATCCAAAAAGTGGAGGAATTTACATACCTTGGAGTAACAGTGACAAGCAAGGCTCAAGAAGAAACGGAAATAGATAAAACACTGTTAAAGGGAAGTAGACGGGTCCCTAACAACAGTTCTAAAATCAAGGAATGTATCAAGAACTGCAAAGCTGCTACCATATGAAATGGTAATAATACCTGCTGTACTATATGCGAGCGAAACATGGGTAATAACCAAGCAAGAAGAGAACAAACTGGAAGCTTGGGAAAGGAAAGACCTGAGAAAGATATTTGGGGGAGTCAGAACACCTGAGGGCGAATGGAGGAGAAGAACAAATACTAAGTAATAAATATGTTCAGGAAAACAAGTATTGCAAACAAGATTCGGGCTCAAAAATTAAGACGGATAGGACACATCATTTGAATGCCAGAGCAGACACTCCTGAAGAGGACACTAGAGGCTGAGGAAGGTAGGAAGAAGGAGATGGTTGGAGGTGGTGAAAAGTGATTTGGAAGAGATCGGAATAAAGGGTCTGGAGGAACAAGGCACGAGATTGAAAAGAGCGGAAAAAGATAACACTGGGTGTAGAAGCAAGGCCTGTAGCGCTGACACCACCTAAGTCAAATAAAAGACAAATTCTGTTTGAAACTTGTGGAGGTAACCCGAAAGATAATTTTTAATAAAATGAAGGATAATCTACGTAGCAACATTTACGTCCAATTGTGTTTACTACCTACTGAAACTGAACATTATTTAGTCGCTAATAGACGCACATACATACATTTTCGTACTAACTCAAATCTAATTACAAGTTCTTATATAACGCCCATATAACCTACGAGTCGACTGTCTTACTTCATAAGTCAAGTCTTTCGGTACGGGGGATGTTTCGTCACTATAATCAGTTGAATATTTGCGTTCATTGGGAACAAGGGGTAGTAATGCGGTTGTCTAATGCGTGACACAAACATTACTGTATAACCGTAATTATAAATTATAATTATCAGTTTTTATTCCGTTTTAGTTTTTAATTATTAATAGACTGTGTCGATATGTATCAAATCAAGGAAACCAAGTCGTTTTGTGGTGTAGAATACTTTATGAAACAAAGTGGCCTTTGCGTTTACAAAGACAATTTGGAGACGATTTGGAAACCACGAAATAAGTACAAACTACTTATTTCTTATGCACAGAAAACTATTTACGAAAGCCAAGGTCTTAATTCGAAGAAGAATGTAGATGACTCTACAAAACTACCATATTAGGTGTGGTTTTTGGACTAGCTAAGTAGCTGTGCGATGGCTTAGTACGTAAGTAAACACAAATTGTCTATGCCAATAATTATCACGGAGACTCTATATCATACTGACGAGTCTTAATAAGAACGAAACTATAGTCTACGGCTGTAACCCGCGATTAAAAAAGCATAGTTTCGTCCTTGATAATTATTGGGAAATGCAATTTGTACTTACTTAATAAGACTCTGCACAGGTACTTTGTTAGCTGTCCAATAAGACAAAATACTGCCCAGAAAGGTCATTTTGTGTAGTCATTTATTAGATTTTTCTTCAAATTAGTTAATTTGTATGCATGTTTATTAACCTTAATTCATGCCAGAGAAATTTAAACTACAAGTCGATTTGGTCCCCACCACAAGGGATTCAAGTCTATATCTAAAAATCATTTGAAATATTTAGTTTCCCAGTAAGAAACAAAAATTGCCTAGCTCCTCTCTTGTTTGGAGTCTGATTTGTGAAGGTTCGCTCTGTTTTCTCCGATTTGGTAAAGTTAGGAAGATGTGGTGGGATTATGAAGATTGGTGGACGAAAAGATGATATGGTTATTTTGTGTAGTTAGTGAGGAACTGAACAACTTCAGGACGGGATAGAATATCCCAAACAACTTTTAGATGTAGACTTGAATTTCAGCTATAATCAAGTAACAACAACAACAAATTCTTCGAGTGTAGAAGGAAGGTAGTTATGTCTCTTTCGAGACTCATGGCACGAGAAATTGTTGAAGCACTGAGCTATGATCCAAGAATAAGGGATCCCTCCTAAAGCGTGGATGTTCAAGAAGTTTTGTTTGGCTGAAAGCGACAGCTATTATAAAGCGGGAACGCATTGGAATTGGCAGTACTCTATATTTTGCACTTGTAAGCGCATTTAACTTTGTCCAAAGCTTTGCGTACATCAAGTAGCGCGACCCTACGTTTTTGTGAATTGAGTAAACCTTTTGCGATCAGCATTTTACTGATTCTCAGTACTTTTCGGTATCCATATCGATTTAGTTCTAGGATATATTAGTATACCCACGCCTTATAACAAGTAGGAATACGGTTCAGAAATGCGTATTGGTTTCATGGCGTTCCAACAGCCTGTAAGAAGTTTCTGTCCAGTTTCTTGAACAGCAACGTGCAATTTATCTAGCAACGATTTTTATAAACCTCATATAATTTGTAGTGAAACTACACTTGAAAGAAGTAAACAAATTTGTTACACTAGTACATACAATTGATTGTACAGAGCCTAACTGTTGCTCGTCCGGGTTCCCATTTCTAAACTAAATTCTGTTACATCGGTACATATGAGACTTGTATTAGTCCGTTCAATAATTTTCTTTCACTCTCTACTACAATTGCATATTGACTAAGAATTTTACAATAGATATGTATCATGATTGCTGGATAAAACACATGAAGGTTCAATGGTCTACAAACTTTACATAAAAATCTCTATTTTTATGCCTTCGGTTGTGAACGCATGCATAAATCCATTTTTATTGTACAATTTTTCTAATAACCTGTTGCTGTGCTTCATGTATACTTAATTCCCTCCGTTTTCTCTTTGTTTCTCGAAACTATTACGGGGAAACAACCGACGTAGTGTGCGTCGGACGTATCCATTTTCTACTTCCATCGCACACAATTCTACTTGAAACGGGTATCGATTTAACGTTTAATTGCTTCCGTGGGTTGGAAAATAACTGCGTTAGGCGAGTATGGAAGGAAGATGAGCGAGACGAAACGAGTGAAAATGACTGTGAGGGGTAAATAAGGTCTGTTACATAGTATAGGATGGAGGACGACTCCCTATCATGCCGGTTTTGGAAACTTTTAATTTTCAAGCGGAGAATCATCTTGGTGTAAAACGATCCCGTCGAAAGTTTGAATTTTAATCAATTAGAAGCGAATTTAAATTTGCTTTGAATGGATCGATGACGGAGTATTAATTAGGTGTCCTGGTGGCAAAAAGATTTAGGTAATGAATCGTAAGTTTGATGTTAGGGGAATTTCTTCGTCAAATAAAAGATAATATAATGTATAAGAAATATTTACGTAATCCACAAATTAAAGAGATACGTAGTTTCAACAATATTGCAAGGAATTCAATAAAATCTTTCGGCAGACATACTGCTTACTATGCTAATTTTGTTACCCTTGACCATAAGCTATAGGATATACAGTTTTCTTGCATTGCCACATATCACTTTTATGTTTATCGAAATTGTGAATTGTTTGTAGCTTTCGAGATGCAATTTCTGTACCAACCATAATTGCTTAAGCTTTAGGAATTCCAAAGCTTTGAATTGTAAACAAATGTAATGATATATCAAATAGTGACATAGTTTGTGACAATACACTGGTCCTCCTGCTCCAAGTTAAAATAGTGTTATGACAGCGGGAAACAGAGTTCATTATCGAGACATCGAACTGAGTAGACATCCCCGAGTTATTGCAGGAAATCGCGGCAATATGGTTTTAGACGAAAATATCCACACAATCTTCATGAGAGGATTCCGGTTAGGTTGATTACTTCATGGCACTAACTAAAAGTACAAATCTACTCGTATTTTCAAATTATTTTGTACAACGCTTTTTAGGCAGATAAATAAACTAGCAATTAAGAGAAGAGGGAAAATCTGCGATTTGAAATGACTTAAATAAAGTCGCTCTTACCTTTACCACTCCTTCAAATATACATATATTTCAACATCTCAATGGCTATTCACTGAGAAACTAATTCCAAATTCAAAACTGGGAATCTATTGTTGGATCAGTTTATTTTCAAACGTGTGCAGAAAAAATTGAAGTAGTCACTTTTAAAAGCCGAGATATGGTTTGGAACAAACAACTCACCTTTCAATCTCTTCTGGTCATCTTTTGTTCCAGATTTTACTCTTAGAGTGATTTGATTGATTTGTTTAACATCTTCAGCTACATTAGATACTCTCAAACTGAATCGATTAGATTAATTTCTGGCAATATTTGATCTGAGATGCTGATAAAACCGCAAGGCACGTAGGTCTCCACTTCTCTTGTTGATGATTAATTCATTCAAAAAGTGTCCTTGTGGTGTAGTCAGATCGTAGACATTGAGGATTGTTCACAGAAGTAGAAGCAGAGATGAAAACTTCTGGGAATGTCTTCGCAAGACATTCAGGTGAAGTACTTAATTTCTCGTTCTAGAAAAAATAGAAAGTAACATGAGGAAGGGTACATGATCCTCGGTCATATTTGTCCGATTGAAGATACTAGCAACATACCCAACAAAATGTGCATCTTGGATTGGTAACTTGGCCATATGGAAAAAAGCGTATTAATGCGACTTACTTCATATAATACCAAACTGTCGTTGTCGTTTTCTTAAATATTTATCATTTAGGATGGATGTTATTTATCCCGATCGAGGAATTGATTATAATTCGTTGCTGGGGAGGCACGGCTTTAATTCTCTAGCCTTCCGACGTGAATGCAGTGGTGCCCGTTTCGTATGGAAATCGGTACATGAAATCATTGACTGGTCGGCTCTGCTTTTCCGGTTAAACTTTTATGCACCTAGATTATCGTCTCGTTCTCACACTATATTTTTTATACCATTTTCAGGAACTACTTTACTTGGCGCTTGGTCACTTGCTACAATGTACCACTCTGCCGACCTGCATTATACGCATATTGTTATTAATGCTATTGATGACTTAATAATAATAATAATAATAATAATAATAATTCCTTTATTCCCAACAGGTGAAACCTAAGTACAGGAAATATTTAATATAAGTACTAAATAAATAGTAAGCAAATACAAAAAAAGGAAAAAAAAATGGTAATACTAACCAAATAAACTTAGATTAAACATATAAAATAGAAAGTAGAAATGAATACAAATAACAAAAAAATCGCTATGAATCAATAATCATTTTTGATATGCTTTTAAAAGAGTCGTAATGAATATCACACAAATGTGATATGCTATTAAAGTTATGACACATAATATGAACTGGAGACCTAACTAAAATATTGGTTCTATACGCAGTGCAATAAAACTTAAATTGGTAGCGCGACTCTGGCCTAGGAACATTGAAATTTAAACAACACAATAACCCCGCGCAGTCTATAGAGTTATTTAGTAAACCAAACAAAAACTTTACACTTGAAATAACACGTCTCTTATGCAACGACAATAAGTTCAGTCTCGACAACATAAGGTTATAGTCATATCCTCTATCCGGGTAAACGCCATCAATCCTGTACAGCAAGTATTTCAAGTAACGTCTCTGTATTGCTTCAATATTACGAATATGCACTTGATAAATTAGATACCAAACTAAGGACGCATACTCCAACTTAGATCTAATAAGTGCAAAATAAAGAAGGGTTAAACATTTAATACTACTAAAGTCACGACAATTCCTATAAATGAAACCAAACATCCGATAAGCGTTCACAACAGTCAAATTTATATGATTTACAAAGATTAGCTTGCTGTCGAAGGTAACGCCCAAATCCTTAATAATCTCCCGGCGGCTCAGGTGCATATCCTTCAAGATGTAGTCAAACTCGATAGGATTATTTTTCCGGGTGTAGGAAACGATACTACATTTACCGATGTTAAGGCACAAGTGGTTACGTCTGCACTAATCACAGATCTCAATCAAATCACCCTGCAGAGCGAGACAGTTATTTACAGATTCGATCCGACGGTATATCTTCAGATCATCTGCGAATATTAAATGTTCACTGATAATAATGGTACTGATGTCGTTTATGAAAATCAGGATTAACAACGGGCCAAGATTTGAACCCTGTGGCAAACCAGAAGAGGGATAAAAATTATCAGACCTAACATGAAGATACTCCACGTAGTGCTCCCTCGCAAACAGCTATGACTTCAATAAGGCTACTAACGATGTTGAGAATCCAAGTAATGGTCAACTTGATCAAACGCCTTCTGGAAGTCTGTATATATTACATCAATTTGGCCTTGCTTGTCCAGTGTTTCGGATACATATTGAGTGAAACAGCTGAGATTGGTAACTGTAGAACGCTTCGCCATAAAGCCATGCTGAGTCGGTGAGATGTAATGCTGAAGAAAGTTGTATATGTGGTGGCAAAGTATAGACTCGAACACTTTAGAAAAATTACATAAAATGGAGATAGATGATTTGTAATTACTTTAATATTTTGTATTTTTCTTTTAATGTATATTGTAATTATTATATTTTTTATCCTGTTATTGGTAATTACTGTTGGACAATCAACTATTATTGTTATTGTTAACTATTATTGCTAAAATGTAGTCTGTGGAGTTGTGAATGGTACTTGAGATTTGGTTGTTACAACTTTGTTAGTAAAACACTCAATAGTGGCTTCAGTAGTTTTTTAAGGGCTTACTATTTGAAAAATAGTTTCAATAGCTTGGGAAGAGTTACAAATACAAACGAAAAAGTAGAATATAAAATTCTACAACTCTTACATAAATTATCAGCCTACATTGCATATAGCAATAATTATATGCAATGCAGGCTGCAGTGCAGTCCTTGCAGAACTTTTCGTAAAAGTTGCCAAATAAATACATCTCAGTGAGATAATTTATGTGAGAGTTGTAGAATTTTATTTTCTACTTTTTCGTTAGGACTTACTATATTTATTGCCTCTTTATCCATCAAGAAGTACCTAAACTATTTCCAACTGTTGATGCCTAGAATCGTAAATTACTTTAGCCAAATCAGGAAGGTGTTAGCATGTGTTAACTCCTGACACTCTTAATGATAATCTCGCGCAATTTCCCCGAAACAATCTTTCTTTGGTGTTTATGCAATTGATATTAACCGTTGTATTATGTTCGTACAAATTACGGGGTAGTAGCGCTCAATCTGTAATTTTCTTATATGAAAGCTGTGGCAATAATGCTGCCTGCAAGCGTATCATTTGCACATACTTATCTGCAATTTTTGTGTTCGAGGTAACTGACGTGTACTTATTTACATCCTGTATATACAAATAATACGTTACTGCAATATAACTTTTTTAATTCAAATAGAAGAGATCAGATTCCGAAAATCTAACTGTACTCACTCATGTTAACCGTTATCATGTAGTAGCTTATTAAATCCATCTTTTAGAATTGCAAAATATTTGTAGTATGTTAGTGTATGATTATTTATGTACACATATAAGATAAACAATACAAAAATTGAAAACTGACAGTGCTTTAATTAAATAAGATTTCTCCTGAAACTGATCTTACTGGATTGTGCACAAAAAGGTTATTACATCCTGTATAGGTTAAATAATCGTAGGCGTGACTACACATCATAACCTAACAGACGCATACAGGTATATAGGCATATGTACAGGTCGATATTGAAAGCACGACAATTAAACATCATTACGCCGTACGCGTATGTACTCGCCTATATTAATAAAAATAAAACATGCATTAATTGAAACGGCGGCGTCACAGTGTACAACACGTTATGGTTTATAGTGTCCGTATCCCTGATGGTCGACGTATATTCATTCTTTGAATTATACGGGCGCTAACATTGCAGCAGTAAATTTCGCTTTACCGTTTCCGAATGATTTATCATCGAATTGTCAATTGCATTAATGGTCGGCGGCGCATAATTTTATTACCGGGGCGGGATTCTGATTTAAAAGTACAATTTAACTTTATTTTCACCGGATTGTCGAGACCGTTGGACGATGTGGATGAAGTAGATACTGAAATCCATGAATCGTAAAGCTTTTCACTATGCTTGAAGTAAGAAGTTACTACTGTATTTTATGAATCTTTGTAAACACTTTCAAGTTTCCCAAGAAGAAAGTATAATTCTTCGCGCATTTTGTTTTGTTAGTTTTTCTGGTATTGTGGTTCTCAAACCTGTTCTTAATCATTTAGAAACTGACCATAACAGCATTACTAAGCGATGCATTTTTATCACTTGATTTGCGTGCAAACTCAATACGGACATCAATAACAACAATTTAGTTTTATTAATGACTTTAGCAAAATCGTTTCAGAGTCTGTAGACTATTAATAATATGGTCTATTCTATCTCAAGCATTGGGGTTTCTTTAAATCAGTGCGATCTTAGAAATATTTCGGGTTGTAAATCCTTAAAGTCTGTGCCTACAACAGCTTGATTCCTAGATTTAAACAAAACTTATAAGCTTTTTACAAGAAACACTTCCCATTTCGGTAAAGTTAAGAGTAGACTTTGTCAAATATATCTAATCTGTAGTACTAACGGGTTAGCCAATATTTTGGGATGAGGTCCTAATGGACAGTATGGCCACTGTAAGTATTAAGAAGTCTTGTTTTCCTTGCGTAACCCAAGAAACTATTTGGGCCTGTCAGCAGTATATGTAACAAATCTCCTTGCTTTCTTAGTAGGCGTTAATTACTCTTTGTTTACATTTTCAATTTTTTCCCGTGAGGTAATTTTACATCTCCACAAACTTCTATTCTATTCTATTCTTCTTCAATTGCAAAATAAACAGCAATCTTTTTCTCATAATTCTCTGCTTTGGTTGCCACATTAAAATAACAATACCGTTACAATTCGATTATTTTCGTCTCAGATGTGGTGTTTATTGTGACCTGGCTGTCCTCTACCGATTTCCAAATTTGTTAGGGCGGACTTTTGCTTAGAAGATAGGATATATCAATCGTGAATTCATCATAATTACCATAGCTATGCAATTCCTTGGTGTTATGGCTAATACTTGGACGTCCGAAAGTCCTATGTTTCCTGTAGGTTACTACTATTCTCTCTTCTGATTTTCCTCCATTTTCTTATAGCCTTACTAGAAGCTATAGCTTTAAAATCCTTGATATTTATTGGCCTTACATCTTCTTCCATGTCATCCCACCATCCCCTACCTCCTTCTCTGCTTCTGGATCATGAGTGAAGTTCTATTAATCCTCGGATTAAGTATCTCAATAAATGATCTTTCCTCCATTTGTTTTCCTATTTTACTGGTTTTCTTTCTCCATTATTTGTTACATCGGGGCATAACATTGTTCTGACTATTATTTATTCTTGTTTATTACTGTTGCATATGTAGCAACGGATCTAGGGCTTCATTCGACTTCATGTCAGTTGTTTTTGCTTCTTAGTATGTTTTTAGTTATACCATACGCTTGATTACCACTCGAACTTCATCTTTCCTGTACCTAGATAATTGGATATTGTTTCAAACTTAGAGGTTTGAACAACCAAGTATTTACTGATGTAGTCAGATTATTTGGATAGACTATTATGTGTAGCTGATTTGTTATGATGTTCTTGTTGTTCGCGTTTGCCTTTCTTACTATTCCTTCTAGTAACAAGTTGAAGAGTATCGAGGAAATGAAGTCTCCTTATTTTAATCTCCCTGACTGGTTTTCCACTGGATCTTCTATTCTCCCTAGTACTTTCAGACCTCAGTAACAGCATTTTACTCAGCGTTGTTGATCCTTGAGTGCTTGATTGTATCACTGTATCAAACATGCTTTTAAGATCTATGAACATTACGTGTACCTATTGATTATGTTAGTGTGCTTTTTGGAATACTTGCCGCGCTGCGTATATTGCTCCCAGGTTGGCACCCATTATGATAGTCTTCGAGATTTTCCATGTGTCCAATAAACGCAAGACTAAAAGCGTTTATTGGATTACTGACGGTTTTGTATGTGTATGACGGTTATTGTTCTGTAATGGAATAAGTATTTAACAACAAGAAAGGCTTAACTTTATGAGATATATGAAGATAAGAAAAAACCGTAGTCGAAGATCTAGTAAAAAGAGTAATCTAAATGCATGGGAAGAGTTTGGACAAAAATATGGCGAAGGTGTACGGAGAGTATTAAAGTTTCTCTTCAACTACGCTAAAATGAATATAAATTTTTCCGCTTCCGAACCAATAACGTGGCAGCGTTTTGAAAAATAGTGAAGAATCTGCTGCCAAATTTCGTAAAAACAATACCTATTTCGGCAATCTACTAGAAATTATAAGTTATTTCGAAATATGTAGTATGTTACAAATTTATTACCCCTGTGTATATCAATGATGTCCAAGAAACACTGTGACAAAACACTAAATACGCAGTGAACTTCTTCTATTTGATTTTCGGCGTCTACATTGCTGTTAAAGTATTCAAAGCAGCCTCTTTACTGACGAACAACTGAACAGGAGTACGTCTAAGCAATATATCCAAAATATGCACAAAAAACAAAAGTAATATGTTATTTTCAGTTGTATGCTCCAATTTTTTGTCTGTTATATAACCACACAGATTTACTAGACAACTGTTGGTAAGAACTTTCTAGTTGACTTCGCGATTGAAACTAATTCTGAGATACTTAATCTCTCAAGAGAACTTTGCACTGCCTTCCTTCATTATAAGAGCATTCAAATGTAACTTCCTTCTCAGAGAATAATTGCAATACTAGCATAGAATATTTGTCTCGAATACTGGTTATTGATGATAGGATTTCGTGGTAATTGTGGTGTAGCCGATATAAAACTGTATCTGTAACTTGATGCCTTGTCTTCTATATATACATACATATGTATATAAAATACCAACAATGTTTCTAACTATGCCCGTTATAGACTTTGAAACCATCCAACCGATGTGCTCCAAACCGGTTTCATTAGAAAGGCAATAATGCGAAGATGGTTTTAGACCACTAAAACAATGCATTAGGCATATCCAGTCCATTGATGAAGTCGATTTTTGAGTTTACCATACAAAAATTACATGCAGACTGTCAACACAAAAACACTGATCTGTCATTGTCATCAGAAAGTTTTATCATTTGTGGTTATCGCGTCAATCATGTCAAATAATTGAATTAGAAAATATAAAAAATCTCATAGGCAGTAAAGACGAGCAATTTTGGCTCCAAAGAATGATGATGTCAACAAAATAAACCATCAAATTTAATTGAAGCTACCCGGTGAAGTTGTCACGTACAAATCGATTGACACAGGTATAGATGAGGAACAAGCTGTCAACTTTCCAATAGAGTTCCTTAACTCTTTGGCACCATTTGGAATGCCACCACATATCTTAGGTTTACCGTTGATACTCATTCGCAACTTAGATCCACCGAAATTGTGCAACGGAACAAGACTTGCTGTTAAAAAACTATCGCCGAATTTAATCGAAGCCACAATCACCAGCGGCACATATAAAGGAGAAGACGTGCTGATACTACGAATTCCAATGATTTCAACCTATTTGCTCCTCGATTGCAAGCGAATACAGTTTCCAGTGCGTCTGGCTTTCACCACTACCATTAACAAGGCTCAAGGCCAATCGCTAAGTGTTGCTGGTTTGAACTTCCTGAATTCCTTGCATTGCCAATTATATGTTGCTTGCTTCAGAGTTGGAACGCCGAAAAATCTTTAAGTTTACACACCTACCGAAAAACTCAAAATATTGTTTATCCGCTAGCATTAAGATAAAAAAGTTACAATTTCCATTTTTCCAGCAAACAAACAAAATGTATTTCTTTTTAGCGTAGTACCCCACGTCGGCCGCTAGTAGCACATAATTATTAATTAGTCCGGGACACGGGACCACCGTCTTATCAGATTCCGCAAATACAATTTGAAGATGTATGTATGTATGTGAACCTTGTTGTCAATGAAGTACGTGACCCGGACTAATTAATAATTACATATGCGGTGCAAAACTTATGTCAACAGTGTATACTAGATACTACTACTACTATGTACTACTAGACAGGACTTGGAGTGAAAATAGACGCAAATTTAGTTTAATATAATTATATACAGTTTGCCATTTAATGATAGTCTGTGGCTATAGTCATTATATTCAGAAATACAAACCATTAGAATGAATAAAATAGAATAAGAACTGCCCGATAAATAGCTCTTATAGCTGGTCGGTAGGCTTAAACTGATCGCAATTTGTGTATCGAGTTATATAACTATCAGGACGGCGGGTACTGAAACTATTTTTCAAGGAAAGTATAGACAAGGCAGTGGAAATCAACTTGCTTTCTAAATATAAAGAAATGTTGCTTTTCCTGTTAAACTTTTTGTTTTCCAGCAGGAGATCACATCTGATATTTTCAACTTATTTCATATTTTATGCTTAGGCCTCAATTTCTTGATTTGACACGGGTATAATTTTTGTTTAGATATTGGGTTCATTTCAGTGTTACTAAAACAACTTGATCCATTTCTTTAGTTTTGAAATTATCTGTGGGCCGCTAATGCAATTGCTAACTTGATAAGAATAGCATTAAGTCTATAAATTAGATCCACAAAACCTCCTTTGGATCTGAAGTCTGTCTTTGCTTATAGACGAAGTAATTAAGCAGCTTCCAGCAGAAAGACATCATTTTAATATTAAGATTTCGTTTTATCTCTGTTCTTGTGAAGTAATTTTCGAACTACTTGCTTGAAGGAACGCTTTAAGATTCTGGATAGCTCTTACTATATTAAACCAAATGCCTATACCCTTCCATAACAAATTGTAATCTTTACAAAAATCGAATTCAAGGTTGCTATATCTGGACCAGCTGTAACTATCTGTGGCTAATCCGAAGATAAAATGAATATGCGAAGCTAAAAACATATGTCTGCAGAAAAACGATAGGATCCTTTCTACTATCAACTCTACAGTTTCGATTACTTAATTACCAATTATAAAAATCTTAGTAACCCACACAATATAACTCTACGTGTGAAATTAGAAAAAGAAACAAGTATACTTAAACCTAAAGATATGATAAAATGAGCCCCATAGCACATTTATGTGTGTATATGCTGTTCTTCACACGTTTTATCTCTTACGCCGGACACAATTATTTAATTAGTTTACGCCTCGGTGGTGCCATAATCTTATTAATGCAATTAAAATGTTATTCTACCATACAATTAAGTCTGTTTATTTCTCATTAGAGCATTTTTCTTGTCGACACACGATTTCTTCATTTGTGTAAAATATGATCGATGGAAGGCGACAACGATTAATGACGCTAATTAAGTGCACTTTTTACATTACATGTTTCTTAATGTTAGACATAATTGTGTAAATCTTCATTTAGAAATAATTACGTGTAGTTAATAATATAAACGAACAGATAAGAAATAAATGCAACGGACACAGAATTTGATATATTAAAAAATTCCATTTTTGATAATAGTAATAATTTGATTCTATAACTAGATTTATTTCCTATAAAATGAAAAATGGACAAACATGTTTTTGCTATTTTGGGATTAGAAGAGATAAGCTTTAAATCAAATATGATCTACGTATAACACAATTACTGAACAAAGAAATTATCTAAATTTGGTAAGCCAGTAGAGTTGACTAACACGGAACAAATACATGGGTGTCACAAAAGGGAGCAACTGTGGGCGTGTATTTCTAATATTAAATTATGATAATTTTTGCTGGAACAAATAACAAGTTATTTACTCTCACCAGTAATTTAATGGCATTACAAAAAGCGACAATTGTTACTTAATATTAATAAATATAAAGAAACAACTTACCTGTTATGGAAATAGTGTGAATAGGTATTCTCCAGAACTGTTGTAAAATTGTCGATTCTGCTTTCGACGTTTTTCACTGAAAATTTCTCCAAAGGTGGAAGAAGAGTCTTCGACATCGATCGAGGTACGATTTGCGAATTTAAACTATGAGTCAATATCACTTGGAAGCACATCAAGAAGTTTGATGTAATCAGGATATTTCCTCAAAACCGAACATAAAATTTCATCTACTCGTTGGCCTGTAGAATCATTTGATTTAAGGTGATTTCGGGCGTTCCTATAAATGTCATTAATTGTTCCAGTGAGAAGGAGGTGTCCTGCAAACTTTTAATGCAGTCGGAGAGAACTGCGTAGTGTTGAACAATAAATTGTGCATCTATTGCAACTTGGGAATTCTTAAGCTCTTCTTGTCTTCCTTTAATCGCGTTCACATTTTGCGGGTTTAAAGTTAAAACTACATTTCTCACTTTGTTGAAATGCCTATAATATGAAACTCCATCAACCTATGTTCCCCATATCGCTAAACAACAATTCGTGCCCACAACTTATGAAACTCCCGAACTTGCTTAGCAGATTTTAGAAACACTTTTCTGGTTTAATTGATTATTACGTCAACTGCGAAGTAACGCTGTCTAACCATTTCGGTTACAAGATGCAGTAAACATATTATGTGGAGAAGATTAGGAAAACGTTTGTTCCATGTCTTACCTGCATTTAGCATATCTAGATGAAGCTCCATCCGTCACTGGCATACATATGTTTCAATTTTTGCAGAATGACTATGAAACCGGACGCTATTATTTGGGCAGTAGCTTCGGTAATTCTAGTGTTGCATAAGAAGTTTGGGATAGATAGTCCGTTTATAGTCAATATGCGTACTAAAATATGAAGCACACCATTTCTTGCATCCGCTGTAAACCGGATTTGTAATTTTTTAGTTCCAATTTTAAATTAGCTTTTACTATTTCTAGTTATAGTAGAAGATATCGTAAAACGCTTTAAATTGGTAACTTCCAAGCAGGTGCGTATGTTCAAAATGTTCAAAATTCTTTCACACGTTCGCTGTCAACTACAACTGGCGGAATGTTAAACACACCTAAGAAGCAAATACCATTGTGTAAAAACTCCACATATGGTAAACTGTCTTTGATCTTTGGTCTTACTAGGTTTTGCACTGTTTACGTAGACACACCATCTACTTATGTGATGTACAGTTCTATATTAGAAAACAGTATAGTATTCCTGATTTCTTCTACACTTTAACTCCGAAAGCTGCGCGACAGATTTTTGTAAGTGCACCGAAGGGACATACGTTTTTCAGCCGACATGTTTCCGTTACGACTAGAACAGAAAGTGGCATACCGAAATCATATACATATGTAAGTTTTGCGGCACCACCCAGATGCCCGTAAGGACGAGTCACACATGGGATTGAACCGATTTCGACCAACTCATCATCAGGATAAAATATTTACTTCAGTAAAAGTTAAAATGCACAGTACGCGATGTGTCAAGAAATGTCTGCAACTATGCTTACTGGAAAGTTTCCATGGTTAAGTGCCTGAACAACTGCTCCTAATTTATGAGAGAGCGAGAGGACGGTCACATGAAGAAAGACATGTATCTTTGTTCCACAAAAGTGATAAAGCTGGAAAGAAATATTATGCTTCAACATAATTAATCTGCCACGCGGTTTCTTTTAAAATAATTTAGTTGTACAGTATTCATTGTGACGCAGCATTGCCAAATGAATACATTGTCTGATAATCTGCTAGCAATAAAAAATCTGGAGTTTGCAATTTATAGTTACATCCTGTACAGTGCTATACCTAGGAACTTGCTGACTAAAGCAAACGTATTAACTGTAATATATCGTACAAACTGTAAACGTAACGCCATTATAAGTTATTTTATGTAATGGGATCGGGATCAAGAGCAAAGCTCCGATAATTAGTAGGACGACCACTTGTTAACACCGACCGTACTTGTTTCTACTATCGCGCTGCCCAATATGTAAATATCATTCAACTTTTGTTATATCAAAGAGAGCCGAAAATCTCGTTTGGTTAAATATTGATTGACGGTTGCAAACAATCTGTCTATGCGATATCTCTAAACGGGTACAGGCGTACTTAAATATTTCAATTGCCCATGATCATGGAGCCGGTTAAATAAGTTTATTTTATTATTGTGAACTGGTGCTTTAGTGAATATTTATTAACGTGTAATAATTTTTTGATGAGTAAGACCAAATAATCAGTGGTTTAACACGTTAACCGTCACATGTTCAATCGGCGGTCATAGAGTAGTCTACCCTATTATGGGTGTAAACTTTTCTTTACAAGAGCGTTTCCTTTTTCATTATTAGCTTCGAATATATTGACGTATAAGTATTTTGCCCTTATGCGAAGTTCTTTTAATGTGAAATATGCATCTATGTACATACACTCCCAGTCACGGAAGTTGGGACAGTTAATATTTTTTCAATATAAGTATTTAACTTGCACAAAAATAAAACTAAAACACAAAATCAGTTATATATAACAAAATATTGGTTTATTATGACAAAATGATAGCAAATAATAATATTTATCAAATACAATCATTAAATTTTCTTCTCGTCGAAGAATCCTTCTTTTGCATTCAATACGGCTCGAACAACTCTGGGCATTCCTTCGATAAGTTTTGTAAGTGTGTTGAGTGGTAAACTGTTCCATTCTTCTTGTAAAACTTCCCAAAGGTGTTGTTTCGAATTTGAAGCCACTTTTCGTACCTGTCTATCCAGCTCATCCCACAAGAGTTCGATCGGGTTAAGATCGGGACTCTGTGGAGGCCATGACATTATTTGCAATGTATTTTGTGTTTGTTGTGTATTCAAATAATCCCTACATACTAACGCCGTATGTTTAGGATCATTATCTTGCATGAAGGTGAAATTCTCCCCTATCAATCGCTGGCCAGAAGGTACAGCATTATGCTCTCGAATATTTCTGTACTGTTCTTTTCTCATAATACCTTCTATCCGAACGAGATCTCCTACTCCTGCGTACGAAAAACAACCCCACACCATAACTTAGCCACCACCATGTTTTACAGTTGGTGCTAGACATTCGCGAAGCATTTTTTCTGTCTTTGATCTCCGAACATAAACTCTTCTATTTTGTCCAAACACTTCAAACTTGGATTCGTTGGTCCAAAGCACAGTTTTCCACTCCTCCACCGTCCAATCTCGATATCGTTGGGTCCAGTATAATCGTTTTAAACGATTGGTTCGCCTTAGTAGCGGTTTGCCGTACAACAATTCGTCCGAATAGGTTTGCCTCTCGCAAGCGACGTTGAATAGTGCTCACTGACACCGCGTTTTGACGATCGCGATTGAATTCTGCTGCTATTTGTGGTGCTGTCAGTCTTCTATTTCGTTTACTAATTAAAACGATTCGCTGATCATCAACGTTGGTCGTAATAGGAGACGGACCTGGTCGATCACGGTCATTTAAACTTTCCGTTGTACGGTACAGTATTATAATATTGGCTACACTAGATTTTGCCAGATGCACTTTTTCGCCAATTTGTCGAACAGAATACCCTTCTTTATCGAGTGTGATTACGGACGATCGCTTTTCAACACTGATCGGTTTTCCACGCGGCATTTTCACTGTTAATACTTTCAAAATTCGTCCACTTGCACTTCGCGCGTACACGGAGACGTTTAGAAGTAAACTGAATGACCCGAGGTACTAGAGGGATAGGATAATACCTTGATGATCATAAAATCGTTCTTGGAAATACCCTTGTAAATGTTTATGGCACATAAAGCATTGCCATACTACTTGAATATTTCTTTCGGTAATACTATGAAATCATTATATTGCGATTATTAGGGATTATTGTAATTAAGATTAAGTTCTATTGTAAATTACATTAGTGCAGCATTCCTAATAATGCTGTAAGATCCACTAACCAGTAATAATTACTACGCAGTAGAATTCTCAGTATTGTGTAAGATTTTCAATTTTTATTGCACAATATCATAAATTTAATGAGGTATCCTAACTACCGTGACTGGGAGTGTATGTAGATATGTTTGTGCGGTCAATAGACTTTATCTTACATTGAGAAATTAGGGAAACGTTCCATAGTTTTTCAAAACCAAACCAATAAGTTCAAATTACTTTAGAAATCGCGGAAAGAAATCTAAGAATAATTTGTGCACATGCAAAGGAAAGGATTTATCGCCTATCGATTGTTTTCGGCTTTGCCTCCTCGCCGATGAGTTACATCAAATTATTGTCACCGATACAAATCGCAGCGGATTCCTAGTACTATAAAATAAATGAAAAAATATCTGGTTTACTGTTCTAGATAAGGTTTGTGCGATATCCATCAGTAGGAAATTATTGGTCCACAAACGAAAAATCTAAAATTTATATAGCATGAACATGAATGCTTAGAAACCGTTTTGAAGTACTTCTCAGATTTTGGCACCTTTCAAACAGTGAGGCCACCCCTTCTGTGCGGAGAATTTATAAAGTATGCACTTTGATAGACGGCTGAATGTGAGATACAAAGCCGTCGAGAGTCGACATCCAGATAACTGATGACGAAATGGTGTCCTTTCGTGAATGGTTGCGCCAATATCTAACTCGTAAACGACACAAATATGATGTCAAATTGTATAATTTGTCTGATGCAGATGGTTGCACTCATGTCAATTTATCAGAGTAAACATTCTATTGACGATGGGGAACAGGATATGGCTACGCGTATAATGTTACATCGTATAGATCGGTAGCTCTATTGGAACAAAAAAGATCGGAGAGGCCGATCGGAGGAGGTTGTTACAACAAAACTAAGTAGAAGGATGCAGAATAAGTAATGAAACTGAAGATTAGTCGTTGCTAAATGAAAAAGACAAAGGAGATGTACTTATTTTATCCACAAAACATACACTTGAAGGGAAAATTAAGAAAGACGAAGATAAAACCAAAGTTTATAGTTTTTTATCTCTCCAGTCTAAACAATGTGCCCTTAGGCATTTAGCTATTGATATGATATTTTACAACGTGTGTAGGTCGGTTGCAGTGAACCTACTACCCTAATTCAATTTATGTTTATGATACATTTTCAATTATAACACGTCTCTGTATACATAACTACCCAATGTTAGATTTCATATTAATTTTATATGTCCGTAAGATCGAAGATTGTGAACCTCTTCAGTCTGCTTTTGTGATCGGTGTGATCGATGACTTCTGCCCAGTAAGTTAGGGTGAACCAACACTTTTTCGCGGTAACTGGCACTGCACTCCACTATCACTTCCTTCACGATTGGAATGTTTAGATCCTGTTGTATGACTCGATTTCGTACATAATACGGAGCGTTGACGATGCATTTTAGGACCTTGTTTTGGAACCTTTGTAAGATTTCCAAGTTGCTATTGCTAGCGGTTTCCCATAATTGTAATTCATAGGTCCACACTGGTTTAAGGATGGCCTTGTATAACAGGATATTGTTTTCTAGCGTCATTTGAGATTTCCGGCCCATAATCCAACCACTTTACTAAATTGACGTCCTTACTGTTTGCTCTTAGTGAAGATGTGATGTTTCCAGGTAAGTCTCCTATCCAGGTGGAGTCCGAGATATTTGACGTTTTCTGTTTGTGGTAGTTGATGATTGTTAGGTTTGACGGGGCGACATGTTTCTCTTCTCATAATGAAAGTGATATCTTTAGACTTGTTTCGTTTGTCTTGATCCGTCATATTTCAAACCAGTTTCGGATGTAGTCCAAGTTGGTTTGTAAATTTTTCGATGCCATAACTACACCTTCATGGGATGCCAAAATGACCGTGTCATCCGCATACTTAGCCAACAGAACTTCATTGTATGAGGGGAGATCTGCTGTGTAAATTGAATATAGCGCTCGATCAAGCACGCTCCCTTGACGGACTCTCGCCTCTGTCGGATGTAAATTTGAGTATTCATTGTTTTGTTTTACTGCAAAGTGTCTGTTATTTAAGTATAAGATAATGTGAGTATGGACGGGCGGTTCTAAGTTTCCACAGAAGTTCCTTCTGCCTAGTTTATAATAAACTATAATAATGGAAAGACAGGCATAGACCTCTCAGATCAAATGTTTTTCAACGCCAGTAAATAAATCAATTTACTGGAACCACCAATTAGCTTGCAATGTATTATTCGGAGCAACGCGAACGTTTAACATTTGCTAAAAGAAAATTGGTAATATCCAATATCTATTAATAACAAGTGAGCGGAAATATTAACTAATGCAAAAAATCAAAATGAAAGACTAGTTAGGACGAGAAAAGACAAACAACCGAAAAATATAGCAGCAGTGCAGAAGAAGGAAAAGGTGTATCTGGCGTTATGACAGGTCTAATAAATGACTGGGAAGTTAAGATACCGCAAAGCAAACATCAAAAGTTACAACATTTTCTTCTGGGTGGAAAGAATTTATGTGTTTAACTTGTTGTAATAATCACATCAGAAAACAAGCTCTTGTTCTCAATCATTTTCTAAAATGGAACGTTTACTGTTGATACATTGTTGTTACTGTAATATACATTTAAAATTTACTTTCATATTGCGAAAGTAAATTTCTTATCTTGGTATCCTTTGGACAACTAGTTATGACAAGTACTAACTTTATTTCAGTAAATTTTAGAAACTTTCACCGCGGTTGGGCGTAAGTGGCATGAAAATGAAACATAGGAATGAGCGCCGGTGGTAAAGTGGAAAATAGTAGCATTCTCTCTGAGAAATCGTTTTGGTGGTTCTCGTGCTAGATACTAGAAATTGATCTATTTGCATTATTGATTTCGAAAACTTACAGTATACGAGGTATGTAAATAAAGTAATGGGACTGTTTTTTTAGAGCGATGTTCTTTTAGCGAGGATCTGCGGCGAGACTTAACTAGGAAAAAGTGAGACGCTTGAAGTCGTCACTAGACGCTCTTATCTTTTTCTGTAATTAGTTCTTTCTCTCTCTCTCTCTCTCTCACACACACACACACACACACACATACTCATCGCAGAAACAACTATGAAATGCGCCGTATTTGCGTCTCCCCCATCAGATGGCGCTATTATTATTCGGACTCGAATTTACTTCACATTCAACTTCAAATTATTTACTATCGGTTTCGAAATAAAATACTTTTCTTTTTCTTTATACATTCTTTATTTAATTATAGAATTTTACCTTTTATTGAAATAAGCATCAAATGCGTAAAGAGCTTCAACATTGTCCCCTTCCAACTAATTATCTTGGGAGACGGAGACGGTTCTTTCACTTCTGATAGCAGCGCTGGAATTCGGATACTTGAAGTGCTTTCACCTGGTCGGTTACAGCCGTTTGAATGTTATCCAGTGCCCCAAAAGGATGTCCCTTGAGGTGTTGTCCCAATTTCGGGAAGAGAAAAAACTCACGAGGACTAAAGTCGGGCGAATAAAGAGGCTGAGGAACCACAGGAATGTTCTTACTAGCCAAACCACTGTTTACTAAAATCTACTAATTACTGTGACAAGAGTCATTGTCCTGATGCAGCACCCAGTTTTTAAAGTTTAGTCTCATACCCATGACCCCTCTCGGTGAAAGTGTTGATTAACACCTTGGTCTGCACGCACAAACTCTTTGTGAACGATTCCTTCTTCATTTTACAAATGCCTTAAACCACTGAAACACTTGACAAAATATTGCCTCCATAGGTCTACCGAAATTTTGCGAAAGTTTCCGTTGTATTGTGCTCAAGTCTGTAGCAAAACCTGACACGCAACACAGTAGCTTAAAATTCGAGTAACTCATTGTCAAAATGCACAATCATACTGCTTCACTAAAACAATCGCAACAAACAACGTGACTCTAGCTAGTTCACCTGCCTCCCCACAAAGTTCAATTCATCATTTTTCAACTTTTTGAAGCGCTTTTATTGCATTTCGCATCAAAATTACGTTTACAGACTGTACCGAGCCTAAAAGTCATGTCGGAAGAAGTTATTTTTTGCAATCGGTTGTAGGCAAATCCATAATTTTTCAACAATTTGAAGCGTTTTGAGGCTTTCGCGTCAGGATTACGTTTTCAGATTGTATCGAACCTAAAAGTCATGTCGGGAGAAGTTTGTTGTTGCAGTCGGTTTTAGCCGAATCCATCATTTTTCAACTCTTTGAAGCGCAGTGTTGCCCGATCGAGCACTAAGCTACCAGTTCCATTACTTTATTTACACACCTTGTATTATATAATTTTTCTAACGGTCATCCCAATTGACTGCATACATACACAAGTGAAACATACATATGTATCTACCAGTAGTATTAGCCAAATTTTGCATATTCATAATTGTAGGAATCGCGTGTTTATTACGATTAGCGGAATTGTATGTGTAATACTTACTTCAAGTTCAAGTTCAAACCAGCAACACTTACCATCTTATTCCGTTGCACGATTTCGGTGGGTCTAACAATAAGTTGCGAATGAGCATCAACGGTGAACCAACTTTTAAAGTTAAGATATGTGGTGGCATTCCAGATGGTTCCAAAGAGTTAAGAAATTATATTAGAAAGTTGACAGCTTGTTCCTCATCTATAACTGTGTCAATTTATTTGTACGTGACAACTTCACCGGGTAGCTTGAATTAAATTTGATGATTTATTTTGTTGACGTCATTATTCTTCGGAGCCAAAATTACTCGTTTTTTCTGTCTATGAGATTTTTAATATATTCTAATTCGATTATTTGACATGGCCGACACGATAACCACAAATGATAAAACTTTCTGATGACAGTAACAGGTCAATGTTTTTGTGTTGACAGTCTATAATTGGAAAAATTATTGTATGGGAAAAGTCGAAAATCCACTTCATGAATGGAGCGAATGCATTGTTTTAGTGGTCTAAAGTCATCCTCGCGTTATTGCCTTTCTAATGAAACCGGTTTGGGGCACGTCGGTTGGATAGTTTCGAAATCTATAACGGACATAGAAACATTTTTTGTATTATATATATATATATATAGACTAGCAGATACCCGTCGTGGTTTGAGTTTTTCGGTAGGTGTGTAAACATAAAGATTTTTCGACGTTCCAACTCTGGAGCAAGCAACATATAATTCAAACCAGCAACACTTATCATCTTGCCGTTGCACAATTTCGGTGGGTCTAATGAGCATCAACGGTGAACCAACTTTTAAAGTTAAGATATGTGGTGGCATTTCAGATGGTTCCAAAGAATTAAGAAATTCTATTAGAAAGTTGACAGCTTATTCCTCATCTATAACTGTGTCAATTGATTTGTACGTGACAACTTCACCGGGTAGCTTGAATTAAATTTGATGATTTATTTTGTTGACGTCATCATTCTTCAGACCCTACTCGTTTTTACTGTCTATGACATTTTCTTGTATTTTATATATATAGATATACATATACATACATATGTATATAGAAAGGGCCACCACTTGTGCTGATGTAAATCAAACCTTTCGCTATTTTACTCTTGCCTCATCCGTTATACAGTGTTGTTTATGTTGTTTGCAATATATGTGAGTATATTTCTTTATCTAGAATGGGGATGAAGACGAGTATTCAAAAAGCGATCACGAGTCTATCCGGCGTGCTATAAAGCTACTTTTTGAAGACTCGTAACTTGTATACATATAGACACGGCGCGGCGTCCTGTTGAAGCAAATAAAGAAGGCAGAGAGAAAGAAAGGCAAGATAGGCGAATCTCATATTTCATCTGGACCGTCTTTTCGGTCCTCGGGGAAGTTCGTTACAACACACATACACACACTGTAAAGCGGAGTCCGCTCGAGTTTCTAAACATAAATTTTTACGGGGGTAGTTTATTGGAATCCTTCGGAAAACGTATTAGACGGGTAATAGAAGCTGACATGTTGAAATATTTTGAAGAGAATTTTTTCAGAACAGAGTGGTTCCTAGATAAGGGTGTTCGCCGGTGTGGAAATGTACTTTAGACGCTTTATGAGACGAAATTTTAAAGGTTCTCTCTCCTTCGATGTGAGTTTATCTGATCGTGATTCGATGACTCGTTTTTTCAATTTATCTCTTCTTATATGCATATATTCGATAGCTATTTTGTTACTACGTGTGGGATATGACATAAAGGATTGAAAGAAAATTTATGGACTGTATAAAAATGGTAACTCGCGAAACACATGTAATCGTGGCATTCTTCCACTTATTTGAAAAATGTATTTTAGATAAAATGTCTAAATATCTTTGGAAGTATCTTACCCCAATCACACAACGAAAAATAGTGTATACATTCTAGATGTGGTTGAAAGAGTGCTAATTAAAGGCAGCACAAACTGAAAATTTTGTGGAAATTAATATATTTCCAGAAATGTGACTTCTTTTATTTATTATTCTATCATTATTATCACATTTAAATTTTCAAAATTGTAAATAAAAAGCTTAGCTGAATTATGAAGCAAATTTAAAACAGAAGTCAGCATAAGTTCTACATTTTTCGACTACAACGCACTGTTATCCCTGTCATTATTTTTGGAACGATACCACCTAATAGATGCCGTGCATCTGAACAGAAGGCTTTTAATATGGGTCAACGTTTTATAATGGCACCTAATGTGAGCTATTATGATGTCGTTACTCGATGTCTATAAGCGATAATTTTTCCTGTCGCGCTTTTTGAATCGTATCGAAGCCACTGAACCTACACTGGGTACGGTTAATGTCTCACTTACGTATTGTTGAAATTTTGATAGTGTCAGTAGTGGTAATTTATGTTTTTTTTTACTATGGATTCATTTCTGTACTGTAAAAACTTTATAATGTATGGCTAGCGGTAATTTACTTCGATCCATTAGTTAATCAATATATCTAGGAATTTATACGCAGAATTACGCACAAGTCCGTTGTAATTACATACTATATCGGGACATAGTAGCAGTGAAATAATAAAGGTATTTATAAATTTTAAATATTCATACACGTATTCTCTTTTCAGTGACTAGGTAGAAACAATAGGTCGGCTAAAACTACTTAATGAGTAAATATAGGTAAACATCAACATTGTTGATAAAACAAATCATTCACAGAGTAATAACACTTTTCTACTAATAATTCTCTAACCAGTTTAAATAGAAATTCTTCTGACTTTGAATTTTATTGAAAATTTATTGTATAGCTGTTTGTTAATATGCACCACCCCTTAAAAGTGACATATGCAGTACTGTGATAATGAAACCTAACACTATAAAAATTTTATAGAAAATAAAATTATATACTTATTGCATAAGATAAAGGTCAGTGCAGGTATATAGGTCTTTATAATGGTTACACTATTCAAACATAGCCAGGTAACAGAAAATGATAAAAGAAATTCATAATAATTTGTGCGGATTATCGTCACGTATTTATAAGAATTTTATTATAATTTTAGATTAAACAAAATGCCTAGGAAAAAATTGAAATAGTATTTATTTTTATATTAACGCAATCCTAAAACACATAATTAAATGTATATATATATATATATATATATATATATATATATATTTCGTGACCCTTTTTATACTTATTTTACATTATAGTTGTCTACCACAATTAGGTCAATTAAACAAGACTGGTTGAAATGATAATTATATTTGCAGAACGTTTGCAAACGTTTTCGGAACACCTCCTTCAGTGAATATATAACTAGATAAATGTATAAACAAACATTTGTTTTTTAATCGGGAACAAGAAAATAAGTAATGACTAAAATGTCTTGATATATAGGATATGTAAATTTTTTTATAAAATTTAACACACACGCAAACTATGAAAATACCCACAGAAAACCTTATATCAAAGAATCTTTGTCGAAACCTTTACAATTTTGTACAAGGACTAGAGAAACCCGAATCAAAATCTAGCCAAAGGTTTCCTTCTTAAGAAATGCAAGATGTACATATGTAATGTAGATTTTTTGATATAAGGTATTCTCTGGGTATTTTCATAGTTTGCGTGTGTGTTTGCACATTAAATTAGTTATCAGTAAATTTTATAAAACTTGTTTTACATATCCTATACATCAAGACATCCTAGTTATTAGTTATTTTGTTGTTCCCGAAGCAAAGAAACAAATGCTTGTTTATACAAAAGTAAAAAGGTGGTCAGACTTCTGGGGATCGCAGTCAAGGGTGAGTTCAAATGAAACACTCCCTTTTTAAACTCTAAGCTTTCGGATTATATTTAATTCATCTTCAGAGAGTGATATAAGAGCCGGGAAACAGCAATACAGCATCAAACAGAATAGAAGAAAAACCATAACACAATGGAGATATTGTAACAAGTTAAAATTTAATATTTCAAAAAATTTTAATTCAGAACTTTAAAAGATTTTTTTCTAGAAATAGTACTTACAATTTTTGCTCGATGACACCGAGCAGAATCATCTTGAAAAATACAGTGCTCTGGGCTTCCAAATTGAAAATGAATTGTAGGCATTAAATAATTACCAAGAATGTCAATGTAGTCCTGGACTTTCACATCGCCATACCATAACACTCGCCGGAAACTTTGAAGTTGTTAAGACATTCATCTAAAAGTTCTTCGCTTCGTCGACGACGAACAAACTGGATACCATTGGTACCGAATAAGTTAAATTTCGACTCATCGGAAAAAATTACTCTATTCCATTGTTCAATCGTCCAGTTTGCACGTTCTCTAGCCGACTGTAATCGTGCTTGTATCTTCTTTGGGGTCTATGGGGTTTTTACGTGGTCGTCGCGCATACAATGCCATGGATTTTAAAAGCCGTCGCACTGTTAATGAACATACTGTTGCACCAAATGTGTTTCTTAACTCTGTAGCCAATTCTGTGGATGTAGAGGTTCGGTTTCTTAGTTATAAGACGTGTTGTGCGTTGTCTTTTCCTCCTTGTTATCTGCCACTATATAATATGGACTGTTGACTATGAATTATTAATTTTAACACGAGTTATATCAAAATGAAGCATCTAAATGAAGTAGCAGTCGTTCGTGTTGTTGCTGCTACCATGCTGTTGCCAACTTCCATGTTTTACTCATCCAATAGCCATCCTCTCTATTGAAGTTGTTGGGATCCTTCATCATTTCCAGTGACTCCCTCACAAATCGCTGGTAGCAATGGTCGCTTGTTCCAAATATCTTAACTTTATCCTAGTCGATGGCACATTTTCCCCTTTGGTGACAGTGTTCGCCGACTACTGACCTTTCCGCCTGTCCTCGTCTCTTTGATGTTCCTTAATTCTGAATTGTATACACGGCTTCCCAGCATTGTATACATAGTAGTGTAGTTATGAACGAACTCTTTTGTTGTAGATGGTGGTGCGACGTTTCAATGTTGAACTTATTGTAGCACCTCCCTTCTATTCGTAGTAATCACCATTACAATATTATTTAAACATACCTTTGTCAGGTCAACTAAATCTTCTCGCAGTCCTTATGGTACTAATTGGTGTATGATTAGTTGTATAGTTTTTCTACTGGTACTTTGGAAAAGAGTGATTTCACGTCGAAACTTACCAGTGACTTACCAGTCACCGGTGATTTCATGTTTTTAACTTTACGAGGTGTTCGAGCTCTCCTTCCCTAGCCACTTGTTGACTGTAGTTGTCTCGGATATGTATTTAAAAAGTTCAGAAGTAAGCGATCTACAGGTACTAACAATTGGTCCGAGCCGGTTTTCATTGTTATGAATCTTCGGTAATCCATATAACCTAGATGGATAGGCTTCTAATGCTGGCAGGAATCTTTGGTCTTTAGATATGAATGAACATTTTATTGATTTTCTGGTCTGTCATTCAATTTGCGTCGTCGGATCACACCGCTCATCTTTGGATAATGTTCTGGATCTAAATGTGGTTTATCTTCTCATTGTAGTCTGTTCTGTTCATCACAACCGTAGCGTTGCCTTTCTCAAGTCTTAATATAATAATGGTTGGGTTCTTATGAATATCCTTAACCTTCCTATACTCACACATACGGTCTGTGAGACCGATTTATATAGTATAGTATACGTCTTTCATTTTGACGTGAGTATAGGAAGGTTAAGCGCTTCTTCCTCAATTCTGGCAATTTTCTTTCTAGGTAGGTTAGCTGTTCCAGAATTGGGCAGATATTCTGTATAACTTCCTCTGCTTCTCAACTGATAATGTTTTTACATCACACGCCACTTATACCATCTACGTATTAATATAATACAATCCCGATAATGTGAATGCAAAAAAGCAGCTGTTCAAACTAGCGTATATGTTAATATTAACGAGATTAACTTTGGGATGACTTTTTAAAGGGAATTATATATATGAAACTATTAAAATATTACATACATAAAAGATTACAAGAAATGAGTTATTTAAATAAAATAACTAGTCGGTTTCAAAGCGACTATAACTTTTAATGGTTATAGCCAAGAGTACAAACAAGACTCATTTAAAAAAATACCTTCTTGTAGTTGGAGTAATGTATAACACCTTCATTCGTTTTCTTATCGGTGCGTGGTGTTAACCAGCGGGCAAACTTAACTACGGGAAGGTTTGGTTTATGAATGATACCTTATGCTTGGTGATTTTTTTCTTTTATAACAAATTTATGTACCGAGTTTGATTCTTGTTTCGATTTTCAAAAAGAATAAACACTGATTATTAATTTACATTGTTGAAAGGCGTGGCAAATAAAATAGAAATAAGTGAAGATTTATTCTCTTCAAGTCTGTATTTAAAAAATGGTAGTACCGGTGTTCCAATCGACTACATAATGCAAATATTTCACCCAGAAACAGAACCTAGAAAAACACTTCCACAAGATATACAGTTAGTCCCACAAATATTTGGATAGGGTAAAAAATATTGGAATTATGTTATTGATGTGTTTCAAAATATTTTGCTGAAATAACATAAATATGATATACTATTAGACTAATCTTCAGAGAATATAAATTAAAAAGCTGAGATTCTTGTAAATTAAGTACATGAAAAATATCAAAACATAAATTGTACATATTCATATATGTACTCAAAAGTATTTGGACAAAATGCAGGGACATAAAGAGTAAGAAGGATTTCTTTAATTTAGTATTTAGTTGGACTAATATGGTTCCATTCTTGGTTTAAAGCGTCTATTAAGTTTTGTCTCTTTGAAATCGAACGTTTACGTATTCTAGATTTTAGTTCACCCCACCAATACTCAAGAGGATTGACATCCGGTGATTGTGGGGGTGTATTTAAACATTTACGGGTATTAACGATAACCATTGTCGAACAACGAACGCCGCGTGTTTGGGCGTCATGCTGGAAAGTGTAATGGTTTCCTATACCCAAGTTTTCAGCAGGTTGATGCATATTTTGTTGTAGAAATTTTAAGTATGGAAATTTGTTCATAATACCATCTATTACATGTACCGAACCTACACCATTCTTCGCCATACACCCGCATACCATCAGAAAACCACTCCCATGCTTCACTGCACCCCAAAGATTTTCTTTCTTTAGCGCTGTAGGCGGTTCTCGCCAGACATTCACTTGACCATCGCTCCCAAAAAGATTTATTTTTGTTTCGTCCGAGAAAATGATACAGTTCCAGAAATCAGGCGGGTATTTTACATATTCTTGTGCAAACTTTAAACGCTTTTGGCGATTTACCTTAGTGACATACAGTTTCTTCCTAGTCATCTTAAGATCAGTCGTACTTTTTCACAACCTACAGATTTGTAATGTGCTTCTTTTTTGTCTACCACTATTTTAGAAAGACTCATAAACGAATCGCATAGATTACGTGGAGGCCCAGATCTCAGTTTATTTTCAATTATATTCTTAGTTTTGAATATTTTTTTATTATATAATGCTATATCGCTCTTCTTGTTGAAACAGTAGTTTATTTACCTTTCATTTCATAACATGCTTGTTGTTCCAGATACTGCAGAAGTACTGGTATGAGCAGAAATATTTACAGAAAACGTAGGAATACCCACCTGATGTTGAGGATTTACTTCAGATTCTGTTATGAACTAATACTCTGTCCAAATACTTATGAGCGTTCGCGACTGCTATTATTTTTCCTATTATTTTTCCTGGCCACATGCAATCTATTCTAAATGATTTGATACACGTTTCCTAAAGAGGAAACATAATCCACAAAATTATTATAATTCAAGCTAATTTTGTGAAACCACACAAATTTTACATAAACAATTGAGTCTGTCCAAATACTTATGGGAGTAACTGTACCTTAAGGTATCCATACATATTAATTGGACTGCGATCATAGAGGATACATAGATACTGGTCTAGTTATACGTACAACTTATGAAGAATTTTTCCTGATTACAATATTTAGCCGATCTAAACATCGTGAAAGATATTTGGAAATTATGACGTACAAAACTTATTACCAACCAACACAATAACTTGGCAAAACTACAGTAGCCATTAAAACGTAGTTGGACCAGACGTGAGTGTTCCTTCAAGGTTTGCGCTTAGGCGCGTGTACAATAGGTACTTAAATTATTACAGTTTTTTTTTTAATGCGCAAGGTAACGATTATAGGAAACATTGCTCTTGCTTTCTTTGCAAATATGTCCAGATCAATAGCACCTAATCTGTTTGAACTGGTGAGGTGCCATTGATTGATGGGGTGCCATTTCTAAAATATTTTCGATGAGGTGTGGTCTGTGTAGACCAAAATAAAATAGTCTTTGAAAGCAGCAATATACCCTCCAGTATTAATTTCGCATAAATATATTTTCTACCAACTTTTTCTATATAACACCTAATACCGGATTCCTTCTAAACATATTTTTCTTGTGTCAGTTAAATTTGAAAGGAAACTTACACTTTTACTACACTTTCTTTCCAAAATTTGAGAACGACTAAAAATAAAATTTTGTGCTGGAGCGTGTCAAACTGTTGTCTCCATGTTTTCCGAACGACCTCTGCTGTTTGTCATTATTTGGCACTATCGCAAACAAGTTTGGCAAATTTGACTGAAACACGAGTGTTTCGTCTTTTACAATATTTGCAAATCCTTCTTTTACCTGGCTGTGGTTATGGCTGGGCCGCCTCTTCGACGCCTGAAAATCTCAAGCCTAAAGTGCGTACACTTCGTCAAGTGGTTGTCAACTTTCCTTCGCATATTTTCCTGCACGAATTCCATACCTAGATTTTTTTTTAAATAGTCTATCGCAAATATTATTACGTTTGACTCCGGCTGGCCAGTATTTGAAGTTTTTAAATAAGTTTTGTATATGGAAAATAGTTGGTATTCGAATACTTGAAAGTTACTGCGACGGCAGAAATTTTGAACAAAATAATAGGAAAAATATCTAAAATTTTCATATTGCTCTGAAATCTCAGGTGACACCCGATAGACGGAGGGTTATAAAACATAAATATATTCAACTTCGAAAACTTTACATCTTGTATCATGGCCGCATTTAAGAAGCTCATCACTACACCTCGCACATATTATTTGAAAATGGGGCTTGAATAAGTAACAATGTTTATTTACATTTATCTTTTTTTTCTAAACCGCCGTCCCAAGACCCGGCTGTATTACCTCAAACTAAATATTCAAAATACTTGATTATATTTATATTGTGGATTTACAAATGATTACTGTATGCAAACGTATTACAAGCGAAATATCAATTTTCAACACCTAACTAGTCATTGACAGATGTTTTCTGTAGGCATCAACCGGTCTTGAAGAGGTCTTATTATAACAACAGACCGCCGCTTATTTACATACACTGACGTATCTGAAAATAATAACAATGAAACAAGTTATGCACGTCACCCTTATACTCTCACCAATTTAAACCCGCTACTGTCACTCATTCACCGCGAATAAAAAAGAAACAAATCCCGTCCCCCAAAATCGGCTTTAGCATAAGCGCTTAGTGGAGGATTTGGGTCGTTTAACCTGTCAGGGAGGTCCGAATGTTCTCGGAGCTGTCTTTTTCGAAAGGACCGATGGACTAACAACGTCGACCACTACACACAACTACGATGGCCCTTTTCACGTGCAGGCTTCCGCGCGAACAAAAGACGGAAACGGAGGTCAAGCGTCTCGGATTTCGGACGAGATTTACGAGTTTAAGTTTTGGCCCCGTTTATTCAACTGGCGTTGTGTAATAATGACAGCCGACCGCTGATGACTTCATAAATTCGTTCTTTTGTGCGAAGCGCCCCGTTGCTGCTGTTAGAATTAACGACACCGCCCCACCCCCTTGTAACGCCTTCTTGCGGTTAATTTATTGTTAAGATGCTTGTCAACTTTACTAGAGCCGTACGGATTTCAAAGCGTGACGATTGTTTTGGTTAATTAATGGTTAAGTATGTGCGGTTGTGGTACTACATAAATTATCATGTAGCGTTTAAATACAGGAAACCGACAGTATACCACTTTTCTGACTGCTTCATTACCCTCAAGTAATAAAATGGAACGCATTAAAATGTTAGCTGTCACTATTTATAACAACTAAAATATAGTAATAGCCATGTTCCAAAGATGAATAAACCACAAGTATCTAGGATGATTTGTATATGCGTAACAGAAAGCTAAGGAAATTGTTAGAATGATTCCAACATAGTATTATTGATATGTAATTGACGATTTTGAAGATCATGGCCTCGTTGCTAGCGAAATACGTGTACTTAAATTTAATTAAATAATTCGTGTGGCGAAGAAATTACCGATGTGATATATGTATATATATATATATATATATATATAGCGCTGCGGCCATAACTAGGCCCATTTCAACTCTTCTTATTAAGTTATTATTTATTTCTAATTCTTCCTTAGTTTTATACATTTCTTTTTTCTTCACTTTATCGTATGCTTTCTTAAAATCGACAGACTACCATCGTTTGGTTTTCGTATTCATGACTTTCTGCTTGTATCTTCCTCCTTGTAAAGATCTGGTTCGTTTTATTTCTCCCCTGTTTAAATCCACATTGATAATCGCCTATTGTGTTATCAGTCTCGTTGGTTATTTTGTTTCTTTTTATGTGTTGCTAATATTTTTTATGCGACGCTTAAGAGAGAAGTACCTCTATAGTTACCGCATTCAGTTCCATCGCCCTTCTTGTGCAGCGGACAATACCCTACAAACATCCTTAACAGAAATATATTTTTATAGTAAGCGACTTTGTTTCGCATATACGCGGATTGGAAAATTGTTTTGTAAATTTCTGTTACAGTAGTTCAACGTAATTTGCATACAGCCATTTAGAAGCTAGATACATATATGTATGTAGTACCTAAATTAAAGGCATGCGCCCAGCCATTAGTCGACTGCCAAAAGCTCACTCAATCAGTGTCTGAATTACTCATCGTGCTACATTGATATTCATGGATCTCCGTCTTGGATATCAAACGGATGCTGTATCTTAAATTAATCTAATCTCATTGCAGATATGGATGTTTGATACATGCGGGCTTGGCTTTGTTGACTTTGAAGGGTAGCCGAGGTGTGACTCAGTCGCTAACGCTAATGGAATTATTTAGTGTATGTAAATGTCAGCTTGCATGAAATTATTGTCTGAGGCTGCATAATTCAAATTATTTTGTTCTCCTCTGATTTCTAAATATATTTTTCACACGTCAGTTTCGTTTAGTACAACGGCAAATGCTTTTAATTTTATTTAATTTTGTTTGTTCTTTTCTTACCTCACAAATTCACTATTTGGTTGACTTGAAAGTATGAACGAACCGTTACAAAAAATAGGATATTGGTTAACTATTACACTTTCTGCTGAAAATAGCCAAACTTCCACCATATTTTCTAATGTACACATTCATATGTACATATGTACAATACACATAAAAGGGGAAGCCATTTTCTGCTTTGTAGGGAGCATCTGTATAAAATATATGCGCCACCCTTTTGTGGAAGTTATTCCGAGCATTTCCTATATTTCGTTTAACGCGGTTCTTTGAGGTAAATGCTTTCTTCGAAAAAGACGACGGTTTGGAATTCGGCGTCGGGAGAAGATACACATGAAAATATTAAGTTACCATCCTGTTAGCTTCCTTTTACGTTATTTGTCGAAGTTAAGGTTGCTGTAACTGATGTTAAAACGAATCTTCAGCAAACGATATTATTTCCGTATATTTTGTGATAGAAGTGCAAGAAGTACTGTATGCTTAATAGATAGAACAAATAACATTGGAATCTAGTAAATGTTAACATTTACAGTCGAGACTAGATTGGAACATACTGTTTCGCTATCAAAAGTTGCGGAGAATTTGGGAAGAAGTAAGTTTCTAAGCATAAACTTTAGTATATCAACTATCGTCTTCTTCTTCTTCTTAGTCTATTACTTTTTCTATCTTTTGGTCTAAAGTTCGGAACCATCGAGGAATATACCAAATATACCCGGCTCGTCCAGTGGCATTTCCGTGCTTTCGTATCGTATTGGAAGTAACAAATCCATTTTAGGATTTTAAACTAAACTGTAACGCTAAATTGAAATTGAGCTTGGTATGCTTTTTTTTCCATTTCTTTGGGCAGGGTTTTCTCGCTCTGGGCAGTTTTTCTGCGTCTTCCTACTTAATACCAATTAATTCCACTGTCCCTCTACAATTTTTGCTCTTTTGGTCCGCCTCTTGTTTTGATTTCTCTTATTAACTTTTCTCTTATATTATTAACTACTTTTATGTACCTTGTTCTTAATCCGGTACCTTCTTGTTTTAGGTTGTATTATTGTCTAAAGCTTCATTTCCATACTATGTACTCGTATTGGTCGTCTATCTTTTGTTTCCAGTTCATAACTTATTGGTTTTACTCATTTCTTTTTCTTTGAACACCTCTTATTAGGCTTAATTTCTACTTGAAAGGTTGTTTGGGTACTGATTTGAAAGATCTTATGAATTCTTCGTTAATTTGATCCTGTAAATTGCCCTTGCTATTTCATCGTCCTTCTAGGGTAGTAAGTCTGCAAGATATTCTCGATTCTGTTGATTTCGAATCATTAAATTTTGTTGCAAATTTTTGTTCGCTATTGCTATTGTTTTTGTTTGTCTGTATTAGTTTCCATCTTCGTTTATTCCAATCATTTGGTAACAGAATGACTCTTTTCTGGAAACTCTTTACTTATTCGTTAGATATTTCAGTTATCACCATTGTTCCTATTAAGTTGTTCATTCATTGGTATAAATAAGATCATAGTGACTGATGGAGTAAAGCGGGGAATTTATACACTTTATCTGTATATGTCATATGTGCAGAAATCATCATTTACTGATAAGGAACTATTCTGTATTATGACTAAGTTTTTGGGTATAATCACTAATCACTAAAATGCAAATATAACATACATTGCCTAGTTGAAAAATACACAAAGGGACCACATGTTTATTATTCAAAAAGTTATGTTTATATGAAATTGATAACGGATTAATGTTGTTTTTCGATTTTTAACATAATGGAAATTTTTAGTTTACTATATCAATTTCTATTCTGCTGAGAATTTTATAAGTATGTAATACTTGTCTCAATATGCTCTACGAAAGTTATTATCCATGCATAGCCCGTACATTTCAGGTTTTGTAATCTCAATCTCAAGTCCACTTGTCACACCCATGCTGCCACGCATGGCTGCAAAGAAATGTAAGCAAAACCTCACCTTCGACGTCTAGACTGAAACTATCAACAACCCGAGTAGTAAATTTCAACGCATTTATTGTTCGTCGCACATAGTTCGGTACTTTTCGAGCTACTAAAATTCAATCGAGCGGCTATTATTGTTATGTGTTGTACTGGCCAGTCTTTATACGAGTACACGGATATATTTGCTTGTGTGCGTTACGAAACCAGTTTTGATAATGTAATATAAATATTGATTTTACCTACAGCAGTATACGAAAACACCTTTTGTTCCGGTAGAATTTATTTGTTAGGCCTATTCAATTGTAGCACTTCACAGTTTCAATGTGCGTATATAAAGTTTGAAATCAATTGTTATTGTTATTATACGGTCTGTTTCGCTTAGAACTCCAAAGTAAACAGAACAATAAGAGAGAATGTTATTCTAACAATTTAAATATATTATTAAAGGAGCTTTGTTGAGACCGGAATTTGTTTGTTATATGAAATGACTTTAAATGGTTTTCAAAACTACTTAAATCTTGGGCAATTTGCTTATTCTACCTTTTAACTTCCTTTGCGATGGCTTACTTTTACGTTTGCTTAGAAATATACAAACAAGCGAGTTGAGAAACAGCATGGAATAAGCGATGCTAAATTTCGGGTAGAATTTAACTATAAATATCTACAGCGTTGATCAATCTACAACAGCTTACATATATATATAAAATTGGCGAAAACATTTAATAAACTTAGAGATCTTTGCCAATTTTAGAGGATTCTCGTTATCCATAAATTTGCTTCGAGTAGGCACTTCTCGATGTGCCCGTGAAGTTATTGAATTTTAAAACAGTCAATGCACCCAATCCAATCCGTTCGCTCAATCGTGCGGGTAGAAAATTCTCTAATAAATTTCATTAGTGAAGTACGAGGAGCAGTTAGGTATCGAATATATCTTAGCTACTTGAGCTTCAATTTCGTTATTTCAGCGGATATAAATTCGAAATCTAATGGAATGAAAAGGAAAATATGTAGTTTCCGAAGAAGAGGGCAAAAATACCAAATCCACGAAATATGGGCGATCGAAAATTGAAAAACTTATTTTCTATTATTATCTAATTCTTAGTTTCTAAGGTCGAGAAATAATCTACTTGTCGCTTGGATGAGTAATATTGCTGTAATAGTTTGGATATGTAAATTGAATATTACGAGGGTTAATCTATGAAACTTAGAGCAGAATGTCCTGTATTATATCCATAGAAATCTACGACTAAAATTTATTCTGTATCTTTTGCTACGGCGCAAAATAAAAAAGCGAGTAAATGGAACATATTTTATTAAGAAGACTACGTCTTTTAGTTACTTTTCAACGCGATAGAGATTAAGGTACTTGTCGTATCGCTTAACTAATTTTTCTGTGTTCGCTTCACAAATAGCGCTGTTCACCCAGCCACTTTTTTATTGCGAGAAAAAGATTTAAGTGATTCGGTGAGATTTGGGCTGTAGAAAGGATGATAAAATGATCGAGCATTGTCGTGGAGCAAGACAATGCTTGAACAGCATGTCTTTCCATTTGTTTTAAATGTCTCCCACAATCTGATTCTGTAGTGATTAGTGTTGCTGCCTCCCTTATGTCTGGTCTCAGAAGGCTGCAACCACGAGCTGAAAGTTTGTTAAACTTTTTTGATTTATTAGGGAGTGGGTATACATCAACTGTGTGGATTGCTGTTTCGTTTTCTGGTTATCAACGCGAACCCATGTTTCATCTCCTCCCTTCCTCTAGAAATTCTACACCTTGCTCGTCGCAAAGTGACTCAAAAGTCAAGGTTGAACACATTCACCCCAAACTACATCTAAAGGAGTGACCGCGATAAAGATGGAGTTACTGGCAGGTGAACTGTCAGTGACGTTGTGCAAAGCTTTCCACTTTGCCCATAATTTGTTGTATACAGGCGTGATCAGAAATTGAGAAATATATAGGCCTCGTATAATTCACAAACACTAAATTTTGCAAATACTTCAGACACAGCTTTCTTGTTTTCATACAAATTATGGTGGTGATTACTATAATTTTATTCTTTCAAATTGTGAGAAAATCCGAAGTAAACAATTAAACTTTCAAATTAACTGCAACTTGTTCAAAGATATATTGGCAATAATTAGTCTACACTACTGCAGCGCATAAACTGTGTAAAATTTGGTACATATTATAATTGTTACCTCTATTTTAAGAATTGGAAATAGAATTGTTAATTCAATGGCTGTCTTCATGGAATAAGCGTACATAAGCTAACATTGTGAACCAAATCTTACCAAGTGATGGTTACTACTGATATTATATATTTTGTTGCTGGCCAAACAAATGTTCTGACTAAACGAATAATTATGTCGTAGGAAGCCATCCATACAGTTAAATGTCCGTTACACCACATTATAATCCTTGCAAGCATTAGAAAGTATTATATGTCCTAGACGTACTCTAAAACTAGCGATTTTAATTGCATTAGTTTTGATACCTAGTTGTCTAGCCTGATAACTATGTAAGCCGTACTCGTTCTTTGACCTAAATCAGTTCTTAATAAATTGTATCGAATGTTCTTTTACGTATTTCTTTTTCAATTTTACCCGATTCTCACTAAAGATAGAGCAAACCAAACCCTTTCAATCTTCCCTAGAGGAATAAACTCAAGGATGCACTTTCATATGTTAACGGTTTAGTATTAAAAGTCTAATTCAAACGAATTTCGGTAATCAGGTACTGAAAATGTTTGCGCTAGTTTACATAATATGTGTCATTTTTATATAATCAATGTTTATGATTTTAATATATTTTTTAAATTAAAATTTGGTTCTCGAAAATAGTTCGCTATTTTTATCCAATGTTTTTGGTCTAGTATTTTGATATTTTGATACTGAATTGTACTACCCTAGCCTCAAAGCATTATTATATGAATATACATCTTCCATTTATATTTTAATACTAACGATCTTTATTTTCCAAAGGAAAACAAGTAGACATCATATCAAACATAAAGAAAAAAATGAAAATCTCAAGGCGAGGTCCAAGTTTATGGGGAGAAACTTGCTCTTCCACCTAGGCATTTTTCGACAGTACAAAAAAAAAGTAAAAATTAACGCCTAACCTAAATACATTCTGCAATAGCGCTTTTTCTTAATACAATCCTTAAAAAACAAAACAGAGGTATTGTTTAGGGAAACGGGAGTTTCGACGCATAGCAACAAATTACTGTTTATCTAGTAGAAACTACTTAAAATAAGTTTTAAAGGCCGCGATAGAAAATACCTTAACACTGAGCGAGAGAGAATAATAAATCTTGTATATATTGTATGAAAAAGACCGTTCGTACAAAAACGACCTATTTTTCAAATGTATCATATAACCAAAAAGTTCCTGCAGCATAAATGAAACTAAAATGTCCCGCTTTACGCCCAAGAAAAATATGCGTGATTAAGAAGATGTTACGAAAATATGGAGGGTGAGGTAGAAGTTCTGGTTTTAAATTTTTAATTTACTTATCGACTGGGATGTGCATAGCAACGTCTAGCATTATCTCGAAGCAATGAATTCTGAACATGTTACAAACAGAATTGTCGAGAAATTTATAGTCAATATAGGCAATGCTAATTTCCTGAGCATGTTATGTCCAAACATGTAATTAATTTCTGGCGGAAAGTCTGTTAAGTAATTTCTGTCCGATGTACTTTTTCAGCACATCTCCACACATACGTTAAGCGTAACTTGTAACACGTTTCAATAGCGTAGCCACAAGTTTAAATTGATAACTGGTTATAAAGTTGTGGAGGTAATAACAAAGTCGAAATACGTAGTTAGCGGTAGTAAATGTAGTAGTGATAAATATAGAAAACGATATAAAACAATATGGTTAACGCACACTTCGTTCACCAAACTTTGTTTTAAGACTGTATTCTATTATACGTGCATCACCAATTACTAAATTCAATTTATCAGTGGTAATGTCAATTAAAAATAATTCCATTGGAAATATGTGAATACAGAAAATTAAAAAAAGATATTATCTTTTATGTATTTATCGGAAGTCGAAGCTAAGTGAACGAGAGAAAAGTGAAAAACATCCAATTCTAAAACAGTTAACATAGTTTAGATTAAAGGCTTCCTCTCTGAATTTCTCTTAATATATAGAGTAATTTATTACGTGATAAATAAAACTCAAAATAATGGACATATATCTATATAATTATGTACATATGTACATGTGTCAGTTTTATCATTAATACTACACCAGCATGTTCTAAGAATCAAACCCTAATTCGCCGTGCAATTACTTCGATCACATTTAACAGTAGCAACTACACAAATTGCATCCGAAAATCGAATTGAATTAATCGAGTTTGCTACTATTGTTGGTGGTAGTAACGTCGGAGTTCCTACTGCAATGGGAGAAAGGAACCTACTCTCAAAAGAATACGCCAACCGGAGTAACTTGAAGGAATACAAAACCAAAATCGAAACCTCCGTCCATTCGTACGGCCGACTAGGTTTTAGCTACTAGTAGAACTGCAGAGGGAGCAGTGTTTAAAATGCTATCAGCATAGGGTAAGGCACTTACCGATGTAAATTGAATTTTTCGGGGAGACAGAATTGGATCAAAGCTCGCTCTCCTACTCGGACGTATAAATGTATGTACGTTACTCGATAGGGAAAAAGCGAATTATCAAATACGTTGTCCTTATAGATATATGTAGTATCTATAAAAATAATTATATTGCGTGGGAGTATATACAAGGGAAATCCCAGAAGTACGCGACCTAACAAAGAAAACACAAAAAAATTGGAAAACATATCCCTATTTCTCCATATAGTTTCGTTTTAGCTTGATACCCTCCTTGATAACCACCAACAGCACTCTTCGCCTCTTCATTTTTGGCAAATCTTTTATTTATTCAAGTTTGGAAAGAGAAAATAATCCAAGGGGACTAAATCAGGCGAATAGGTTGCGTGAGGAAGCAACTCAAACTTTAACTCATTGATTTTCGCATTGTCTTGATAAAACAACACTTCCATTTTCGCCAAATGCAGTTTAATTTCTTAATTTTCTCACTCAAACACTGCAATAAGTTTGCATTATACTTCCCGTTGATTGTTATTCCTCTTTGAAGATAACCAATGAAGATTATCCCATTCGCATTCCAAAAAAGCTGATGGTATGACCCTGCCAGCAGATGGAACGGTCTTCACCTTCTTCGGAACCGATTCTCGCCTTTGAGACTATAGCTTCGAGTAGTTTCGCCTTAGGTGTGAAGTGATGAATCCATATTTTCTTACCATGTCTGCTAGCTCGCGCACTTTAAGTCGACGGTCATGCGGACTTTGTGAAGTTTATTCACCATTTCTGGCGTGGTCACCTTATTTTGTCGAGCACAGCGAAGTGCGTCTTGGCATCTCCTACGGCCTCATCTAAACTCTGCCACCCAATATTTTATTGTTGCAAACGATGTAGCAGACTGCCCCCGAGTAGAATCTGGCTCAGTTTTGAATTTGATTGGACTGGGACCTTTCAAATATAAGGATTGTATCACATTACGATGACCAGTTTCTTCCATGTTCACAAATTCACTGAGATCATTCACTATTGATGGTTGTCAAACAAATACCAAACAACATAGCATCTTCAAACTTCAGACTTTTCATTGAGGGTGTTAGATTAGATGTTAGATTACTTGAGATGGCACTGATGCCTGTTCTACTGCGACCTTTCCAGGTCTATTGTGGTCCTCATGCCTCCTTAGCCTACGTTCGCTAGCTTTATTCCTTTAATTAGACTTAACAGCTTTGAGAGCGGTTCCTGCGCATATACATATATTTTTAAAAGCGGACTTGAAGCCCTTGCTCCGTAATGCTGTTATATGCCTCCATAATAGAGTCCTGGCCTGCCTGAAGCTTTGCCGGCTCCATCTGGGTAGCTGGATAGTCGTTGCATACTACCGCGATCCTCTCCAAAGCAGCCTCTTTGAACGTAAAACCTTCTAGCCCCTTGCTTTTTGGAAAACCTGCGGGAGTACTGCCCTCCGACCTCGCCTTTTGGAGTTTCGTCCTTTCTTTACGTTTAGTAGCCTCGTTGAGACCTAACTTCCTTATCTAGACTACCCTGGCCCTTTGTGCATGCCTAGTGAAGTTGGCCTTGAATATGGCCCTTTTAGCCTGTATGAAATCTTGGCCCTGTTTCACAAGCTTTTGCGCTTTAGCTTTGGAAATTCTAGATAGCGTAGCTATACGAGGAGTAGCCAGGGAAGCATCTGTCCGCCCGATCAGAGCCCCGCTTGATCGGGTAAGGCTAATTACAGGGGGTTTCGCCTGGTGCCCCCACGGGAACGTTAAATACCGCACACCCCTGCGGCCACGCAACTCTCGGCACGTTACCTTACACCTTAGTTTGGGTTCTTAGCTCGGGTACCTCGGGAGCGCTAAATTACCGAACTCACTTGTTAAACTTGTTAATAGTGAGCCCCTGAGGCTCCATTGAGGGTGACAACTGAATTGTCGGAAGACATCCAAAATGATTTGGTAAAGGTGGGGAGTAGTTTATTTTCATCGATCTAGGGTACAAATATTTTGGCTGGAACTATGAGATAAGCTTCCCAAATGTCTTATTATATTTCATCTTATACATGATTTAAGATATGTACGTATTTTGTTATTGCCATTCGATCATCGCTGAAATTCTAATTCAAAGGAGAAGAAGGTTGAAGGGCGCATATAGACATGTATAAGTGATTATGCTTCGAATGCACATTGGCATTTCAAGAATTTCGATATAATAGGAAAGATGCGATGCAGTACCGAAAGCACGCCTTTGTTGGAACTCGTAATTCCGAACTCGCGGAAAAGAGACGAGATATTGGATACGAGTTTACGACTGACTGCCGCAGGCGATCGCAGTACATTACGGCGAGATTTACTCCGTGCCATCTACCGGAAGAATTGCCGGCGTTTCGATTTTATTCCGCCGAAAAGAAATATTTCAGATAAAATGCTTACATGTATCCAGAGAGCGGGATGCTTAAGCTTTATGAAATATGAATTATGGAACGCTCTGCTGAGAATGTAACGTCAAATTGCCTGTGACACGGTAGGTTGCTAGTATACTCTAGTTTGTATGCTTAGCATAACATTTCTGTTACAAAAAGAGATTATTCGATAGATATTATTAATAACGAAAACAAAGCCGTAGATCTAGGAACTACTTTCTAGTTTGACGCATGAAGGGTAATTTAGAGGATTTTCCAGAACTTATGCATTAAATTAAAACAGGAGAAAATTTATTAAAATTAAACAAAATTTTTAAGAGAAGAAATCGGAAGGAACTGATTGTGAACTGCAGACAAAGAAGTGAAGGCAACCGTTTATTAATTAGACACATAAACGCAAACCCTAGTAAAATTCGGCCCAAATGGTAAGTAGGGTAAGGGGATATTGGGATTCAAGCAATTATTGTGAATCTGTGTGTTAGTGGTGTAACACGTATTGCGTGCCCTTATGGACATGGCGTATGTATTGAGTAATATTGAATTAATGTTATTCACTTACGAGGTGCTACGAGACTTTATGCAGAACTACGGGGCCGTATCACTCAAATTACCAAGATTTTGTTCGTGTTGTGCAAAAGGCAAGAGATACTAGAAATTTCGAGCCGCGTGCTGGACAGACGACAGTCTAGTTAGGCAAGGGCGCGTGATAATTATAGAGGAAGAAGTTTTAAATATCGTCCAAGAAAATCGAACATTAAGCACATCCTTAAGCAATTGTCCCGACGTGGACAGTTTGGCGAATCAAAATTTCTTTATTCCGTATTCACTTCCAACCTGGCTACTCCGCGATAGACTTTCCTAGATTACGGGATTAAGTTTGTGAATGGATTTTGCAACACCATCAAGTAAATAACAATTTCATTACGAATGTAACTTTTGAATGCATGATTATGCTGGGCAACACAGAATCCCCATGTTACTCGGCCAATGCGTCTCCAGTAGGAATTTTCATTAAATATATGGGTCGGAGTAATCAACGGTGACTTAATCGGACCTTCCAGTTTATCGACTGCACCCTAGACTAGACGGTGACACTTACTCCGATTTTTTACGGAAAAGTTTGTCTGAACTTCTTGAAGATATTTCCTTGAATGTTAGCCAACAGTTGTGGTTTATCCATCATGGTACGTCGTATTTAAACGACAATTTTTGGAGTTGGATAGATCGTAGTGGACGAACTGCATGGCCACGGCTTTAGTCGGATTTGAATCCAATCGAACGGTGAGTCATGACATGGAGTAAATCATTATTTCTTTAGGCACAATTATGTATCGAGACTGGCGAAAACAAATTCGAAGATCTGTTATTATAACTAACAATAAATCCGTGTATCGAAAACAAAACTTTAATTTGTTAAAATTTGTTTAATCAATTTCTTTTTTCTTTTACACTCATTGACTTACCTTTACCTCAAGATCGTATAAATAACTTTGGCACACAAGCTGTGAAAAAAACCCTGTATAGGTTCAAATATAAGTTAATGAGGTACAAGTAAGTGAAGATTTTTCCCAAATGGAGAATTATTAGGTTTTATTAATGAAGATGTTGGTAACGAACGGATGTAGAAGGTATCTATAAAGTAAATGCACAAACACACACATAATACGTTCTTGGCTTTGTCGTTTGTCTATCTAAGATTAATTTATTATCTAAAATCAATTATTGGTTGTATATATTTTACATCGAAATAAAACCGGAAATAATGAAACAAAATCCACTAAAGCAGTTTCAGCATATTAATAAATTAGAAAGAAATTTAAGATGAGTTACAGTTCGAATCCAAAAAACAGGCAATACAAGTTCGTTTCCAGTATGAAAAGCTGATACTCAACTTATATTACCTAGATAAGTAAATTATGAAACTCACAGAGGTGCAATGTTAACTGCTGAGATTACTAGGAAAACCACATGTTTCAGACAATCAACACCATTACAAAATCACAAATCCTTCCCCTTACAAATAGATCAACAGATATTGTTGAGTCCAAAACAAGCTTAATTAATACATTACTTAGTTAGGCATCGTGCATGGACACATAAGTCTGTCCAATTAACATTCGTCCCATTATTTACTTTACTTTCTCAGAGCTAGTTGATAAATGTAGGGTCATTTTAACAAGCTTACGCACATACTCCAAGTTTAGATCTTTCTTTCAATATAAATGCCTTTCTAACGACATGTGTATATACGTTAAAAGTGTAAGCGTGGCCATTACTCAGTCGCGTTCCTACAGTTTCTAATTCCGAATGTCACGACGTATGTTTGTTTAACAACGGTAATTTACGCTTTTTTTTCAAACTTCAAATAAACCTGTACCGAAGCTCGCCAACCTAACTACGTTTAATTAGGTTTCTTCTCTGGCGCTTCGATATAATTCATCGGTTTGTATAATAGGTGCCTGTAAATTATTACGGAGAAACATCTGGAGATGACCCGTAAAGCCTTAATCAAGACAGTACATTAAAAGCAGCTATTTAATTAAGAGAATCGTCAAAGTAAATGGGCAGATTTATAGACTTGTGTACGGTTGTGTCCAATTTAAAATTTCATAGGTTTCCGTAGGATAGCATGCTTTATGTCCATTGTTAAGTTCCAACTATGCTAGCGTCTTATTAACATTGCAAGTCATAGACTGGATATTAACAATTCACAGTACTTTGTGAAAGAGATAGTTCTTCAGCGTAAAATAAAGGGAAACAAAAAGTAATTATTTTGCTAGTATAACAACTGTATGATGATTCACCTTTAGTTATGAATTTCCAGCCAGCATTATTATATTATGCTGGAAGCAAAACCATTTGCCTTAAGCTTCTGGAGAGAATTGAAGTGAAGAATGTGAAGTGGTTACAGTTCTATTGTTTATTCAACCATTTCAAACTTATTTACCATTACAATTTCCAACGAGAAAACTACTAACGTACTTCAGAATTCAATATATGACACAAACGCAACTATAGCGGAAATATTTTATATTGAAAATTTAAAGCTGGTATCTCTTAGACAAATTATATACGAGCGCGCATCGCTTCATTTAAAAATGGTCCAACTCATTTCATTACTCATCTGTTCGATGATTATTAATAACGAGCAAAGACACGATTTTGAGCCCATAGGCTAAAATAAAACATTATCGTGACAGCTAGCAGTGATTAATCCGCCGCAATTTTTTGTTTTTCCTCTATTTTCGGGTCGAGTTAATCGAGTTTTGGTGTGCAATTTTTTCCTACAAATGCATTTCATACGTACAAAGTATGTGTTCGTATTGCACGAGTATGCAATTAAAATGGAGGACGACAGATGAAGTAGCTTCGTTTCTCCGTATAATCAATGCGAATTACCGTTAGGGGTGACGATTCTCCCTCGAGGCGATGTTCAGCTGTACTGTAGCGTATGGTATGGGAGGCATTAGGGATTTGAATTCCCACACCTCGGCCTCCAGGTGATAAAGTGAATTACTTTATAGGAATACGAGTTGCGTTTTTTTATTTAGCCCACTGTTCATTTAGTTTTTATTTTTCCATTTTAGAACACACCAGCGTGTGCGCATTTGTCCTATTTGTTTTGATAAAAATTAGCACTATACATCTCTACTCATACTCTATTAAAGTTTCTATAACTGGTATATGCAGAATTGCATTGAATTAGTTTCAATTAGGCTAATAATAAGTGACACATCAATAATACTTTTTTGATCTTTCCATTCGCATATTAGAAATCACGGGAGACTCCCATCTGTATAATTCTTGTTTGTTGGCGCAGTAAGTAGATTAACCGTTTATTGACAAATCACTTGATCAAAGATACTGACATTTTCCCTCTCTTTTGAGTATAATCTTGTTTCAAGACTCAGTCAATATGAAGAAGCTATTAGAGATCTATTATGTATCACTGCGATACCTGTGGATAACTGCTTAAAAATTACAACATATATGCCGTTGATATAATACTAATCGCACAAGGCGAAAAGGTATTGAACGAAAATCTGAACAGGTGAATAGTTTTAAATGCTTGTGGGTAGTGGTGATAAAAGACGGCAGGCTGGATCGAGAAATCATGACAAGAGAAGGAGCAACTGGAATACCTTCTTAAGTAGAAGAGAGAATGCAAATATTTAAACGAGCAGTAACACTAATTTTACCAGAGCAGCAGAAGTGTGGGCAACAATAAAGAGAACCAAGGTACAAAGCATGGAAATGAAGTTTCTGAGAAAAATTGAAGGCAAGACGAGACTGGACAGAATTAAAAATGATACTATTAGGAAGAACCTGAAAGTTAAACTGATACAAGTTGCAGTAGTGGAGAGTCAGTGGAGCTGGATAGGACATGTTTTAAGAATGAAGAAGAACAAGATGATTAGAAGAGTATACAAAGCACGAGTAGTGAGGAGAAGGAGAAAGGGAAGGCGAAGAACCAACCTAGACAGAAGAAGTAAAGACAGCGACTGAAAAATTAAGTATAAAATGGAGCCAAATCCGTGGAAGAGCACAAGATAGAAAAAGTGAAAGTACTCCTGGAAGGGGAAATATAATGATAGGTCAACAATCCAACCTCACCGTTTTACACTTGAAAGTGTAAAAAGGCTTTAGAATTAGTTAGGTAGTTACTGAGAAGAGATTGATACATTTTGCTTTTAGTTGGAAACTTTTAATCCGCTCTATGAAAACGAGATTAATTCTAGTATAGAATTATTTCAACGTATCAGATGCATTCTACTTCTTTTGATGGATTGATGGCGATGCAACGCTTCGCATATACTTCAATCAAACTAGCGTAGTGAAAAATTTGAGATTTTAATTAATTTATAGAATCTGGAAGACTCCCTTACAAAACGACCCAATTTATTATGTGCGTTAATTTGGCTGCAATAGCATACTCAGTGAGAATTATGCTTTATTAACCGCGCAATGCAACACTAGACTATAGTTTCGTTCTTATTAGGACTCGTCATTATGGTATAGTCAGCCAGTAGAAGGACTATTCGTGTTGACGGATTTAACCAAAAGGATGGCTCCAGCTCCAGAATGGAAGGGATGTTGAACTACTTGCTTACACCGCATTTGCGATGACTAAATTGAAATAAAAGGAATAAGGCACCTAATTAATTAGTTCACTGTGTAGAGTCATCCAAATTCTATGAATGTTTTGGCTTTTGTAAATAGTTTACTATTATTATATAATCGTTGCAGATTAGGAAGTAACCGGATATGCCACTATTTCTTCTGTGCTTGTATTTTTTGGTCAAATCAATGTGCACGAGTAATCATTAAATTATCTGGTGGTTTGACCTTTATTAACAGCAAACATACTAATCTACGGTTGCAGCCCGTGATTAATAAAGTATAATTCCCTCCGTGTTTGTTGGCATATGCCATTTGTGCTTACTTAGTAAGCTATTGCATAGCTACCTTATAGCTGCCCAATTAACGCATGTAATTAACGATTTTCTTAACCACTACTATTCTTGTTTCATTCCATGTTACCAGGTTCTCCTCCAATTCTTTCGAACTTCCTGCTATAATGGCTACATCATCCGCAAATAAATATTCTAACAACGCTATTCTCTCAAGTCTATATTTATCGGCTTACTTCTTAATTTTGGTTCCTTTACTATTTCATCCATATATATTATGAACAATAGATGGCTCAGTGTTCCATCCTGTCTAATCCCTTGTACTGCAGTAAATTTTTCTGATACCATATTATTCCTTATCACACAATTCACAGTACCCTCATATATATTTTGTATAATTTTTTGTATTTTTTTGTTTACCTTTTTCCCTTTTAACGCTTCCCAAATTTTCGCTCTAGGTATCCTATCAAAAGCATTCTCCATATCCATAAAAGCTAGGTAAACTGTCTTCTCTGCATTCCACTTCTTGTTTATTATTTCTTTAATTGTAAAAATATGGCCCTGTATACTACGGCCTCTTCTGAATCCACTTTGTGACCCATCTAACTTCTTCTCAACCTTTCTCCTTAGATTTTTCTCTATATTTTTTTCATAAATTTTAGTTATTGTACTTAACAGTGTTATTCCTATATAGTTGTTGCAGTCTTTACCATCTCCTTTCTTATGTATCGGTAATATTAGCCCTATTCTTCATTTTTCTGACGTTTTTTCTTCCCTCCATGCTTGTCTATATAGTTGTAGTAGCAACTTTTTTCCCGTATCACCCATGTATTTTATCAACAGCTGAAGTAAAGTAATCTTTAGCTGTCTGTTTCATAATTTAGAGCAAAACCTTGTTTTTGTTGATTAGTCACTTTCTTCGGAATAGGTATTATGGAAATTTCTTTCCGGAAAAGTTTTGACGGCTCGTCTATACATTAATTGAAAGTTACACATGAAAATAATGTACTTCCTCCACAACTTCATTCCTAATCATAATACAGGAGTTCTAGGTGAAAGCGAAGGATACAATTGCATCAGATTTCGTAGTTTGGTCGATGTATTATAATACAAAAGAAGTTATTTTTACCTTAAAGCGAAAGTAGCTGAACTATAAACAATAACAATAATAATAATAGACGAATAAACTATAATGGAAGCATTTATTCAACATGTAAACTGGGGAAGAAACTAGGTTTCAAAATCCAATAAATAATTGACGTTAATACTACAGTTCCTTCACAATTGTACTGTTAATATGTGCATCGAACAAAAGAGAGCATACATACATAAAGACATGAATTCGATTGCGGGCCATAGGCACCAATTCTAGATTACATCAATATTCCTCAACAAAATCAAAAGAAATTGTTGCAATATATAAAGCTTTACATAAGATAATAGACAAATAAATTGTGAATTTTTATGTTATATATATATATATATATATATATATATATAACGATTTTGATGTTGTTTTGGGAGTACGATGTTGCGGGTATAATTCGGTCAATGCTTTTTGCTTATGTCCTTTCAGTGAATACACAAGACACTTATAGAAATACGTATCTGAACTCTTCGCTAAGTGGGATATGATGGCAACTAACTTGAGTCAAGTTCAACTTGAAACACCACGAATTTTGTTAAGATTTAAATTTCTTCCCGGGACAAACTTGGTTTTTGAATTTTATCAAAATTGTAATCACAGCTCTTACTGCTATTTTGCATAGATATCGAAGGAGAAAGTGAAAGATACAAATGAAAGTAAGAATAGAATATAGGAAGTTGTATTGGTTTTCGACGAAGAATGGAATCCGCCGCTAATTATAAGCTTCTGTTAAATTGGTGTTCTCAACTAAAAAGGCTGATACAATTTCTTATGCACCATGGTGTTCAAATACTGCCAACATTTACTTCAATGACTTACTATACCAAAAATCTCTAAAGAGGTAAATAGGATTTCGGTAAAATACTGGATAATCATATACACGAAGAAAATCGAATTAGGGGTACCCAAAGGGAACTAGAAAAGTTTTGTAATTTCACTTCTTCAGAGTAAGCCTCGGACCATAGAAACTAGTTCTTACGCCAGTTTCCAAGCCAATCATCGCGACTGTAAAAACTCTTGATTTGTTGCAAACTCCTTTCTCTTCAGCTCAGTCTTCACTTGTAAAAACGCAACAAACTCGCACAGATTAAAGGTAGGACTGTAAAGAAGATAATCAAGAACTTCGAAACACACCTGAATGCTGAATATATGTAACCGATAGGCTGCGACTTGCAAAATTCATTGATTTACCTAGGTATGTTCCACTTCACAGCGACTGTGTTTCCGGAAACGGGCACCACACGTTGTAATATATCTGTTACGCTAAAGGAAATAGCCATTATATTATTCTTTGAAGACTGTGATTGTCGGACCGCAAAAGCTGCACCATACTCTTAAAACATCCATTCGGCAGCATGGTTGGAACTTCGAAATAATTGAGCCAAGTTACACAATGCTATTCGTATAACCAGATGTGGCATTTTGAATTTCTTGAGCTTTTCTTTGCAGGATGTGAAGTAATAATATCAAACTCAGTAGACCAGTTTTAAAATGTGAAGCAGCAGGCAACCAAAGCTGCAAGAATCTTTGGTTTCCTAATCAATTCCACATGGAGAAACAAACACAGATCAATCAAGTGTAAAACAGGATTTATAAAACCTCAGACTAACTAGATATATGCAATAAGAACAAGGGAGAATCCTTAAAACACTGAGACGTGGAGTGTGGAGTTGAGTTCTCGATATTGTTTTGTTGCATATTTCCCTCCATCTCTTCCTCTCTGGTATGGCTTGTTGCGCTTGCTCCTACGATACTCCTCTTTTACCCAATACACCTCTCACGTTCTCTAGCCACGTCCGTCTGGGCCTTCCTTTTGGTCTCTTCTTGCTCGTCCTGACTCCTGACGCCTGTTTGATTATTCTTTACTCCGGCCAAGAAACAATAATCAAATGTAATTGAAATTTGTAAAACGCGTGGCGGTACGTTTTCTGTACGAAATGCGCGGTGTGGAGTAATAATAAAAACAAAAGAAATTAGGTAAATTAGAACGATACGGGATGACTTGCTGCGTGGTACCTTACCTTGAAGATAGGGCCTTGAAACTTGCATGTCTGTTGTAGATTTTGCTAAGGAGCAAAATGGTGAAGATGGAGGCTCCGGTCATAATCGTGTGAGTAAGTGAGTGTGTACTTAGTGGGTGGTACTAAGGATGTGAGTGAGTTAGTACTTACTTAGAGGCAGTAAATGAAGTGTGTAGAGTGAGTGAGTGTCACCAAGTGACTGAAGTCAAATTGGTGCGATTCGTTTTTCAATGTTGCTGAAGGATGCGAGGGGTTAACTAACGGACCGATGAATTAGAAAGCGAGGATGGTCACGTCTACAAACATATTCACACCTTTTACACCTACTAAAGTACTGAACGGTCGGTACAAGGTCGCAAAAACGTACTACCCGAAAGCACGAAGTTATAAAAATTTTTAAAATAACTTCCTTTGAACTGAATATAACACACAGATGTTGGCTAAAATATTAAGAAAAAATGATGATAGTTATACGAAGTGTAACAGTATGTACATATACATATATCTTCCTCGTTTGATGGGGAATTGATGAATCCTAGAAGAGAAAAAAAAATAATAAATAGAAAGATACCTATATTATTGTTGGTTATGTTGTATGATCAATAGCAATCGGACTTGCCAATTTCCAAAGTTATAGGAGACGTAAACATATTGAAATTAAATTCGAAAAGAATGATTTCTATTCTTGCCATACCGATTTGGTTACCAGAGTTGTCCATTTCGATAACTGAATTTTCCTGACCCAAGAAAAGACAAAAGCAGGAACGACGGCAAATTGCTATCGTAAGACCAAATCCAACTATCCTGCTTCCTCCATTTGTATTGAATCTACGTATAATATTGTATTCCAGTACTCCAGTCCTGTGAAGATATTACGGAAACGAAAAGTAATACAATGAACTATTCCATCATGTGTCTAAATCAACAAAGTCGTCTTCCAAGAACAATGTGCCTGCTGAAACTCTCTGACTAGAAGGTTGTCTAAGACAAATGCGCGTAGATTTTCATTTTCCGTTTCTAAGTAATATTTCGTAATTTATGACAAGAATATAATCCAGCGTCCATAGAATTGGGGAAACTTACAACATTTTTCAAATGAAAATTCATGCACTACATCAGACAGATCCCCATCTTAGCTAACGACAATTTTAGTTCAGCACGTTACGGGCGCATAATTCAAGTTTCCGCTAAATTAATCCGAATATTCTTTAGGCGAAGTTAATTTGCGAGATGTAAGACGGTATTTGACGAGAAATCCCGCGCGCGGTCTCGACGAATATAGCGTAGGCGGGTGCAACTTTAATCAAGTCAACACAGATTCATATATCCAAGATATATTGCTGCAGTACATCTTCCTACCTTTCTACTGGAACGTCTTGGGATCAATGCACTGGCAGAAACTTGATCATTTGTGCCTATATTGAAACTATTCGGAAATTATTTCATCGTGAAAGTTTGCTGGATATCATTATATAATGTTAGTACTTAATATGTACGTGTACAATGTAATTCCAGAGAGAGGCATCACTTTGAAGTCAGTTCTCTTTGGGAAATATAAGAACTTTCAGACTTTGAAGTAATTTTCCTTTAAGGCACATACATAAATATTTTGCCAGGCGGAGATTTTTTGTCTGAAGTAGTCGAACCTTATATTCATGTTGCTGGTTGTTTAAAATTAACTTAAGAAAACAAGCAGCACGGTCCAACACATTGGTGCCGGGATTTTTAAGCCAATATCTCTGTTTGGTGTACTGAATTCAATTATGATAATACTTTTCGCCCAATGCCTTTCATTTCCTAGACTTGACAATGCGATGATTTACCTTACTCTATTCTTAAGGGGACTTACAGTTGAGGAGGGCAAACATGAGGGATTGAAAAAACAGCATACTTATTTTGTTGAGCATTTTTATGACAAAAGACGGTAATCAGGATATTTAAAAAGATGAAAATTGTTGGCGCCTCGGAAGCTTCTTTTACGTGACATTCCTGAATGAACTTTGTTAGAACAGTCTGCAAATTTTAGTAATAATCTGCTCTTCCATCTTCCCAGAATTGCTTTTATGTGCTGATGAAATCTTACTCTTCAATGGTATCACTCAAATTTTCGCAACAGCAGTCCAAGTGTTTGTGTAAGTAATTAACGTTTATGGTCTTGTTACATTTAATAAGATCTCTGAAGTTATTGAGCCTGTTGCTCACTAGCTACTACTTATCAGTAGATTTCGGATGTTTGGTGCTTAAAAATCATTAGAATGGATGGGGAAAAGGGCATTACAAATTTAGAAAATATACATTTATAAAATAGAATAGGCATTTCGAGGAATTAAATAGATATTATTGTTCCACCGATATTATTATTTGCTACTTATATAAACTGTACAATATAGTAAAAGAACATTATTTGGAAATATTACAACTAATAGTATCAGAAGAATACTGTGATTTAAACGTAAATGCAATAAAGGTGTAGTAAAGGGTATTTTAATTTAGTTTTATTTCATTTGTTACTACTAACCATAGGAGGTTATAGGAGAACATCTTGAACAAGTGATTTCTGGAACATCGCAATTTACATTTTTGCGCTTCCATCTCAAATAAAAGCTACAAGACTTTTCACAACTTCAAAATCTGAATCTGTAGTAAACATACTTTCACACGTTTCATTAATTCTATCGGGTTGGCAAAAGTTATTTTGATTTTGTAATCTGAAATAAAACTTGTTTCCTTTTTATACAAAAATTAAACTTTAATCAATTATGTATTTTCCATCTTGTTCAATGACCTTTTGCCATCTTTCTTATTAGTTCATGATCCCGCGCTTATAGAAATTTCGGTCCTGATCATTAAAAACCGAACCTAGTGCGATTTAAGGTCAACATCATTTGTGAAGGTTTTACAATTCAGAGTTTTGAAAACTTCGAAATAAATGGTAATCAGATGGTGTCAGATCAGGGTTTTATGGAGGATGCGACACCAATTCCCAACCAAGCTCCAATAATTTTCCACGAATTACTAAAGATGTGTGAGGCCTTGCATTACTATGATGGAACACCATTTCCTTGCAGTTTGCCAACTCTGTCCGTTTTTCTTTGGTTGCTTCATCCAGTTTCATTAGTTATTGACAGTAAATATTCGAATTGATCGTGTGGCTTTTTGAAAGCACCCCAAAATACACAACACCTTTGTAATCCTACCAAATTGACAGCATGAGTTTTTATGGAATTCCTCTTTGGATGTGGATTATGCTAGTTCATCATTCTTACACCATGATCATCTTCGAAAAATGTTATTGTACACATGACCCATTTTTCATCACCAGTGATGATTCTTTTCAAAAAAGGGTCGATTTCGTTGCCCTTGAGATGCATATCGCAAATATTGATTCGTTGTACTAAGTGAATCTCTTTCAATTCATACAGAACCCAAACATCGAGCCTTTTAGCGAGTCCAAGACAATTTAAGTTATTTTCAATTGTCGTGCGCAATATATTTAACCACTCCGCTATCTCTTAAACAGTTGCATGACGATTCTCCTCCATCAAGGCTTTTATTTGGTCATCATCAATTTCAGTAGCTTGGCCGGAACGTTGGTAATTTTTTATTGGACGAAATTTTTAAACCAATTCTGACACATACGTTTTGTTATGCAATCAACACCATTAACTCTACATATATCTTTGTGAGCCCCAGCAGCTTCCTTTTCTTTACGGAAATACTAAAGTAAAATATGGCGAAAATGTTTCTGCACTCCATGTTAAAATTCACCCTAAACTAACACCTAGTAACAAAATTACGCACAATTTGCTTCTAAAGTAATCTAATAATGACTGATATGAAACATCAAAAGGAAACAGCCATAACACTGGTATGTCTTTCAAAACAATTGCAACGCTTTCGGCGTGCGGCAACCGAAATTACTTTCTTGCCAACCACAATACGTCCTTTATTGTTTGAAACACAACTTATGGTATTTTTACAATATTAATGAAAATCAACTAAAGTTAAGTCCCTGCTTTCTAAAACTTACTATTGCACCAGAAACTGCGGCATAATTAGTTGAAATAAAGACCAGATCGCTTTCTATACATTGTTTCTCTAAGAATTTCATCATTGCTCTGACTGGGACCCCCTAAACTTCTAATTATTCTCTTAATTTTCATAAAATTGGTAGCGCAGTAACATTCAACTGGAATCCACGTATCCCATCTTGTTAGTATTGCTTGCGGCGGTAGAACGCACTCAAAGTCACATGCCATTTCTTTAAAGAGTCTTATCCTGTATGGTGTTTCAACAAAAAAAATTACCAAAGATATCAACAAATTTAGGTCCAAAAATTGTTTATACGTTTGATTTTCTCTACCCCACTGTGAATGCCATGTATGACAAATGGTAAATGGAACATAGGTAGAAACACTACTTCCAGAGCATTTCCTGTCTTGTTCGTATTAGGGAGTGCATCACTTACAGACATGAGCACGTCATAATGATACATTTTCTCTGATTAAAGTAGTGATAAGGAAGTCGTGAATAATTGTGCGACTGTAGTACTATTCGTCCTCAAGACAGTGTGAATTTAACTAATAAGTTTTAGATGCCTAGTTTGGCTACAAAGATTCAACGATCACATTGGCGACGTGCAAAATCAGGTTGTATCATGAAGCAAAATTTTGCAATTTCAGACTTACATTCCTGCAGTATCTTGCTGTCTCGTTTATTGATATTCAAATCTTGTTTTTCATGTTTCCTTGAATTTCACCTATTATAGATTGGTAAGTTCTGGTAGGATCATTTTTCCTCAGCATGGATTCATTCGGTTAAATTTCTTTGACAAACTTTTGAAATAATGATTATTATGACGAATTTTGTCATTTTTAAAACGAAATTCCAGCAATCGCGAATACTTTAGTTAGGTAAATGCGAGTTGAGTATTTAAGTAGGGAAATTTACTAATTGAATTCTCATACGTACAAATATCTAATGTATTTCATCTGTCAGCAACTGAAGAACGCACCTTCGGCATCATGACAGAATCGATTATTTTTGCAAGAAGTTCAAAATGCAAACGAATGAAAATCATGTAATAATTAGTATATTTATGTAGTACCTTTTATAAATAACTCACGCGCGTTTACTGATTAACAGTTTATTTAAAAACAGGTATTGTTGATGTAAAATGATGATGAATGATTTATGTTGATATAAAAATAGTATTACTGACACCATATCACATCGGTAAACTCTTCACCACACAAATTATTTAATTAAATCCGGTGACGCGTGTTTCGCTAGCAACAAGACAACGCAACGTACCGTATGGACAGGTACGGTAACGACGCTTGCCTCGTTGCTAGCAAAACACGTGTCACCGGATTTAATTGGATAATTGGGTGGAGAAGAGTTTACCGATGTGATATAGTGTCACTAATACTACATCACAGTCCTTGCAATTACTATCAATACAAACAATAAACAGACAGTTTATATACGGAGTGATTCAAAATCGTTGTGGTCCTTTCAATTTCCTGCAAATAAAGAAATTAAGGTCTGAGATAGTCATTACTGAAATTTATGATCTGCCACTGGAAAAAGGCATACTCATAAAAAACGTCTTCCAGAGCAAAGTAATTTAAGAAATTTTATATGATTACATAAAATGTAAATAAAATAAAAACTGAGACAGAACAAATAAATAACTGTAATTACATCTTCACAAAGAATGCTCAAAGTGTTCACTGTGATTTTCTAAACACATCTCCTCCACACTTCGAACATTCGTTCCAAAGTTAAAGCAGTTATGTTCGTAGTTTTTCGTGTTACTGCTTCTTGCAGTTCCTCCAAAGTGTGTACGCAATTCCGAAAAAGCAGTGCTTTCCAAATGTGGAAACAAAAAGAAATCTAGCGGGGTCGGATCCAGGAATCTTGGTGGCCAAATCTCTCTGCTAATTAACTTACTGTCGTGATATTCTCGTTGATAACTCATTCTTTGATTAGAGGTATGTGCTGTTGCCCCATCCTGCTGGAAATATCCATTATTCAATTCCATTCTGTCCAATTCGATTATGAATAATTCCAATAATTAAGTTCGATATCTCTCGGAATTAATTTTGTGGTGGAAATATAGAGACCCTATACTTCATTGCCTTGACATATCAAACCAACTTTTACTGGATGTAAGTTAGTTTCTACCACAGCATCGGGATTGTTTGTGGCCCACGTTCAATAATTTCGATTACTAGTATAGGCTGACAAATGGAACCCTACATCATCAGTCATAAATGTTTTATGTATAGTTTGCAGGTCATCAATATTATTGTTCAACCATTGATAATAATGTATTCTCTGATCGTAATCTGGTGGAAGCAATTCTTGCACAATGGAAACTTATACAAGTGCATTCTCAATTCTTATTTCAAGATTCTTTGACAAGTGCTGTGCTGTCACACCTATTCCGTAACGATAAATTATTATGATATCTAACTAACTAACACCGTCGCCCCTCGCTAGCTACTCCCATGGTCTTGGTCCGAAGTAATAGGCATTAAATAACTGAAAAGGATACGAAAGTATTAAGAAAATACCTAGAATCAAGTACATTCACTTCAGCATCCTATTAAATATATAAAATATTTGCTTACCACTAGCAAAGGTCGTATTTACCAGGAAACTCTAAAAGGAACTGTTGGGAAATTAATAGGGTCTGGAAACTGATATGGAAACGAATTTTGGCAACCAATAAAAATAAACAGACACCAATGGCAAAATAATGGAACACACCTTTTTCTACGGCGTTACCAACCTTCCGTCTTCGAGCGTCACCTTTAAACAGTCTTCAACCATTTTGAATCAGTTTATATATTACGTTGTAAAAATATATAAAAAGGAAAAGCTTACAGTTTAGATGATGGTTTATTGTATTATTTGGGAAAAATGACTAAACTGTCGCCTATCTCAGAGATTGCCTAAATGACAATACCAGCTAACATTGGGTCCTTCGTCGCTATGGAAGAATTTGGCTTGCCTCCCAGTTATATAACAATTCTAAGAAATCTTATAAGTTGAACACTACCATATATTCTTTAAGTAATATCTACTCCTTAGTTATCGCACTACTATCCGCACAAATACCTAATTACTGAAGTCGTTGACGACCGCTTTAAAATGCGCGGGAAGTATTCCTGAAATTTATGGAGTAGTCTATGTAATATTAATTTGAAAATGTATCACATTGTTGTTTCTTGTTTCAGGTAAGTACTTCTGGGGAACGCACCTATTTATTGAGCTACATATGTACATTTGGTAAGTCAAATTGATTCGTACAAACACGTAGTACGTACGCGTTTATTATAAATGCTTTTCCCCGCTGTATTCTGGTTTAGGATATCAAAACTTACCCATCATTCGGTATTCTATCAAATGTATATGTTTAGAATAGTATGGGGCTTATCGGAAATCAGATATGTGTTGTCATGCCGTCATTGTTAGGAAAATCTGAAAATCCACGAAACTTGGAATAGAAGAGAGGATAGTTTATATTATTGGCAGGGAGAGACCAATTAATAACCCACAAGAACGCGTACTATCAACTCGAGCTGAAACAGACTATAGTTTAGAAATATTTTCTTCTACCATTGTTGTTAGTTGCTATTACTTAAATAGTCATTAAATTCAGTTGCTGTTCTCTTTCTCTGTGTTTCTTTGTCTGACCCAAAGTATTTATCATGTACTTCAATTAATCTGCACCCCTTTACTCTCAGAGTCATTGCAGAGGATATAATCTCTCGGGGGTTAAAACGGCTTACCGAGAATAAGTTTTAAAATTCATTAGGAGTAATAAAAACACAAAGCTCCGCCCTTGGGCCGAGTGTAACTTTAAACCGTGCAGATTATGGTGGAGAAATGTAAGAGGTGGATAGGGTGATGGGAATTAATTGGATGCTTAATGGAATTAAGTAATGAAATGTTTCCTTTTTTGGTTACTGGGGTTGTTAAAACGCAATACTTGTAATTATTTAAATCGAACTATACTACAAACGCCTACAGCGGCAATATAACAAAGGAACATCCCAGATTGCTAAATTTAGATTTCAAGATTATTTGGGATATGCATTTTAAAGTTATATGATATCATGGAATACCAGTAGTAACATTTAAGGGTGTTAGGTACTTATTTCAAAATCGGTTAAACTTCAATTTTTTATTGGTTCGAAAACTATTTTGAAAATTATATATCTGACTTTTAAAGTAGTGTGTGTAACGATAAAATACTAGTATTTTTTACAATGTTAAGAGCTTCTACAGCTTTTTTTTTTCAATAATAAGTGAAGAACCAGTAAGTTTACAGGGTCAAAATTTTGCATACTGTGTATTCGTTACGATAGCTACGCCTTACCGGTGAGCTTCTTTTGTAAATTCCTTGTTTCTTGTTGAATTTAACTTCAATTAAACAATAGAAAAATTATCATGGGCTTACCGTCATTTTTGGACTTCAAGAAAGTAACGATAACAAAGGAATTTCAGTTCACTTATTATTGAAAAAAAAAAAAATAATAAAACTGTAGAAGCTCTTAACATTGTAGAAAACTAGTATTTTTCGTTACATACACTACTTTTAAACGTTAGATATACAGTTTTCAAAATAGTTTTCGAACCAATAAAAAAAGTTTAGTCGATCTTAAAAAAGTACCGAACACCCTTAACTATGCTTAACTTCGGTTGATTAGGTTAATACATACTTACTTACATAGATCTACTTTGCGTTTATAAAAGAATCGATCCGGTTTTCGAATATCATGAAATCGGTTCCGAATTTTCAGGAAAAAAGTTGAGGTAAGGGATGTTTCCAACAATGTATGAAATCGAAAATATAACAAATTGAGATATCATTGAAACGAAACGAAATATAAACAATGTTAGAATATGCTGCTAAGTAAAAAATAAATCATAAGATTATGAAAAACGAAGGAAAAGTAAAAACAGTAGTTGTTATGTCTATAAGAAAATTATTTCAGAAGGCAATTAGATCTACTGTTAAACCGTGTACTTGCTTTGGACCCAGAAATATCGGGTAGCCAAAACGTTCGTGTAGTGTGATTTTTATACAGGTTGCTACGGATCCGTTTTAAGCTGTTTGTGGGTAGCACATAGTGCCACCTGTTTTAGTATGAATCGTTCTGCATTTCATACATACGGCTTAACACCAATTGTTTAATTCCTACTTTCTTTTAATAATTTAAAATGGCAGCGAGAAAACTTTAATTCGAGGTTGTTTACTCTATGAGTACAATCTCGGCACCAAAGGAGTTGAGGCCATGTGAAGAATATGTGTGCCCTATTCGGAGATGACGCTGTAAGTATTCAACCAGCGCAGAATTTGTTTGAGAACGTTGTTCAGGAGATTTTAACTTAACCGATAAGGCACGCTCTGGGAGACCGAAGATCATTAACAAAAAAGGATCTTGCATCCGTTGTAGTGACAAATTCCTAAACAACGTTATTACAACTCGCAGAAACGCCAAAATGTGAGCGATGAAACCCCAGGTTTGAACCTTTTCCAACTAGGAAAGACGTGGAAGTGAATGAATTGTCAAATGATAACACATTAAGTCATCTTACAATTTGTTCGGCAGATATTGCAAGCAATAAAAACGAATCTTTTGTTTGTTAACTTGCGATGAGAAATGGATAGTTTACTCTAATTGTACGTATTGGTACCATTGGCTGTCATTGACTGATTCACTACCACATACACCAATGGCCTCATTGCACCCAAGAAAAATTTATTGCGTGTTTTTTGAACACCTATCAGAATTTTCCATTACGAGTTTTTGGAAAAGGGTCAAAACACCACTGCTGCGGTCTCTTATGAACAGCTTCAGTAATTATAAGCAGTACTCACTCAGGAATAGCCTGCTCCAATCAGTCGGGAAAGCGTGCTGTGTGCTTTTTAATGCCCGGATATTTCGCCAGTTGATTACCACATTTTCTTGCCTCTTGACTACTGCATGAGGCATATAAACTTCAATACTTAAAATGATGTAATAAATGTAGTCTGTCAATTCTTTTATTAAAAAATGCGAAGATGTGTAGTGCCGTCATACAAAAATTTGTGTCACGTTGGCAAATGGTCATTGAATGTGATAGTAATTACTTTAATTAATAATAGTGTATTTCTAGTTTGTAATAAATTTTTATATTTTACCATCAAACATTGCACGAACTTTTTGGTTACCTAATAGAAGAAACTCTCTCATTTCCTACTGAGCCTTTGTTAGATCGGTTTTAACAAAGGTAGTTGTAGGTCTAAATTTTTTGTTCTTATTTTTATAGCCTCTAACATTGGAAATATTTCTCAATTTTTGCTAGATTTGTTCCTAAGTTGGTAATGTTACTTTACTAAAATTCTATTCTACACAAATAAATGACTCATAAGAGGCTCGCCCAACTTTACTTCTGTGCACTGTACTACTACATATGTACATATATATGTATATACTATTCTAACTGTTTATGCATGAAATAATATGAAATAGACAACCAACAGTATATCTCAATTGTTGGAGAAAGGGTGGATACACAGATATAAGGAATGTATTGCAATGTCGATTTCTTGTTCTTTTGGGCCAAGCGGTACGAGCAACACGTTTCCAGGAAAGGGTATATTCTAAGGATTTATAACCAAAATTTTTGCATGTATGTCACCAGATTATTATAATTAAAGATGCAATCCACTAAAGCAATTATTAAACCAGTGCATCATTCATTCACACAATAACAATTGCAATTACTAAACGATTAAACATTGTTACTATTAACACTACGAGGTTTTTCAAAACCGTATTTCCGTTATTGAGTGGCAGTTAAATTTACAAATGGACATATTGTTTATCAGCAATACGTTTTCCTCTATCAACACAACCCGTATCTCCGTATCATATTGATTTATTCGTCTATTTACAATAAAGTCATTAAACAACTTCTCAATTGTATATACGTACCTGAAGTAATGGAAATTTTTCATTTAACGTCGTGAATTTATTTTAAAATGTCTGCAAATTCAGATTCGAGATTTTCGAAGTAACATGCAGAGAATGAAAACTAAGTTTACAAACATACTATCACCAAGATGCACAGAATGCGTGAACCACCCGCAAGTGACGTACAATACACCAAAGACAACAGGATCTATTGACGAGTCATATAATTCTAAACCCACCGTGGTTACTTTTTCGTAATAATGCGATGGTTGTAAAGAAATACACATATGTAAATACATATACTGGTAATATTGCATATGTATGTATGCACAGGAATTCGAAACTCTTAATTACAAAGTGTATGTACAGCCCCTTGAAAACGTTAAGTTCGAGTTCTTGGTGTTTGGGACCCTCTTGATTTGAAGAATCCTTCGTTGGAGCGTGTCCTTTAAATGGTTTATCAAAGGACAGTGCCGTGGATTATTTCGCCACCGTGCATGAGTTGTAAAGCCATATACACTGCTAGGTTTACGCGAGAAATATGTGAAGTAAAACACGGTTTAATCCTGAAATATTAATATACCTAACACTAACTATTAAAAATAAAAGCTTAACACTTTGATTCTGATGCGTGCAATAGCGAATTGAAACTGAACTGAACTCTAATACTAACATTACCCTAAATTTTAGGGATTTTTATATTCGGAAATTGATATCACCTTTCTTTCTGGCGACTTGAAGACTCGCCAAAGTGGCTGAAGAAAATTCCCGGTAAAAGATTGACGTAAATATTTCTAATTCTAGAAGTACATTTTCTTTTAAATGACGAAATTGCGAATGTAAATGTGTATTTTTCTGACAAAAGAATAATCGTAGATGTACAACGCAGCGGATGGTCTATTCATTGGAACCATTTCTTGTAAAGGACAAAGTCTGCTCTTAACAATGACGTTCAGCGATATTAGGGGACAACTAATACACCGGGCGCCTTGAATTACAATCCAGGTTTGGACTCATTGGCGCCGCTAAAGGTATAATTGCATGTTAAGTAAGAGATACTAAATTAATATATACTTTAAGGTTTGACAAAAATAAAGCAGTATATGTACACTTAATACTGACAAACACAAAGTCCTTAACACTTGGGTTATTGATTGAATAGCACATCACAAATTTGTATTTCAAATATGATTGAGATAGTAATCACGATCTCAGGGAAAATACGTCATGTCTGTGATGGAGAATGCCACGACACAATTTTGTATTGTGTATATTTTGTAACATTCAACATTAATTTAGAAGTTCTTGCTTTTACTATCCTTGAAGCAAATCTAGTAAACAGAAGCAGAAGGGCTGAACTTGAATGTGGCATATAATAGTGATAAAAGCTATTAGGAAATACAGCTCCTCCCTACAGTCGTGGTTGTATAGAGGTATACATGTATGCTCATTTCGAGTGAGCTGTATGATACCTATTGATACCTATAGACATTTCAGAAAGCGGCGAGAGTCTGGATTAAAATTCATAATTCCAAAAAAAAAAAAAAGCTTGGACAGGTCCATTTTTCATTTTTTACAGATGGTTTCCGTACGAAATTATTTTCATATCATATTTTCATGTGCGCTATGATATCACCAAGGTTTTTTAATGCAACCCGATATTTGTTATGGCATCTGATTAGTACTCAACTTTGTGAGTACCGCAATACTCCATATAAAGGTCTGAAGCAAATGGTCTTCAAGATAGATAGAGGCTTAAACATCAAAAAACCTTTTTCCTATTCTAGCGAAAAGGGAAACAAATTGACTTGTGTACTTAACGTTAAAAAATTAAGCTATTAAATTAAATGTTCAAATTGCCAGTAACGGGTTTGTTCGCAAGAGTAAAGGCGATGTTGAAATTCTTTTAAAACATTATCGCTGGTATCGTCGCTGAATTCATAGTTATCATTCCTTTTGGTCTGCTGAATTTCTGAGTCGAGTACGGTATACTTAAATCATTATCTACTGCTAAAGAAGAAAATCAAGGGGATTGAGATCAGAAGACGACCCGTGCCACTAGTATTAATAATAATAATAATAATAATAATAATGTATTTATTGCCCAACAGATAACGATCCAATTACAGAACAATAGTGTGAAACATAGTCAATTATTATATATACATACCAAAGGAATAATAATTAAATATAAAAATAAAAAGTATCCAGTACTTAGTTCTAATTATTCTAGCAAAGTGACAGTTAAAGAGCACATTTGTTCAATAAATATAGCAACGGTGAAAAATTAATGTCCATTGAGTTGTCTGCTATAACGTTATAATATGAACACATTCTATGGAGCGGAGATCTCAACAACATGTTAGTTTTGGCTGCTCTGCAGTAAAACGTTTTGTGAACACGTGTGGGATGATGCGGTATAAAAATCGTATATCATTTAGCAGTTTCGGCGCATCCACATTAAAATGAAGAATATCGTATAAAAATTTAATTTCTGTTCTCCTGCGACGAAGATCTAGTGACTCAATATGACATATGCTCAAAAGAGTATTATGATCGAACCCTTATGGGGGATATACACCATTACACTTAAAATAAATATATTTAAGAAATCTACGTTGGACTATTTCAAGCAAAGCGATGTGTTCCTTATAAACGGGACACCAAATAATGGAGGCATACTCTAGTTTGGAACGCACGAAAGCAAAATATAATTGTAGAATCACATCGGTACTGGAAAATTGTCTTGCGTTCCTAATTACAAACTCCAAAACGCGAAGAGAGGCAGATGCAACATTGAAAATATGATCTATGAAGGTGAGTTTAGCATCGAATGTCACTCCCAAATCCTTGACAGAAGTACAACGAGGGATGATACTATTATTGATGTGATAGATAAAAATTATCGGATTGGGTTTGCGTGTAAAAGTTAGTACATTACATTTGGAGATATTCAGTGTAAGTTTGTTTCTGATACACCAAGAATGAAGAACGTAGAGCTGCTGTTGCAGTTCATAACAATCACTTAAGTTATTAACCATACCATATAATTTAAGATCATCTGCAAACAGTAATCTGTTGCAAGATAGTTCGTAGCATAGATCATTCACAAAAATAAGGAAAAGTAGTGGCCCAAGGTTGCTACCGTGCGGGACGCCAGAGACTGCAGTAAAGATTTCAGATCGATGACCCATGTAAGAAACGTACTGCTTTCTATTTGTTAAGTACGTATAGAAAAAGACATCACACTTGACGTAAAGCCGATATCATGTAATTTAGATAAAAGGAGATTGTGTTCTATTCTGTCGAAGGCCTTAGTAAGATCTGTATATATGACGTCAACTTGAGTGTTGTTGTCTAAGCATTGAGATATGTATTCGGTAGTAGTAGATAGATTAGTAACGGTAGATCGTTTATTGACAAATCCGTGTTGGTCTTCCGAGAGGAGAAGTTTAAATTGAGGGAAGATGCATTTATACAGACACTTCTCAAATACTTTTGCGAAGTTGTTTATTATTGCTATAGGTCTGTAATTTTCCACCTTAGATGTGTCGCCTTTCTTATGAACGGGACAGAGTCTAGTTATTTTCCAGCAGCCAGGGAAAGTGGATGTAGATATTGCCAAGTTAAATAAATAATGCAATGGTGTAGTAAAAACTTTGGCGCAGTACTTAAGAAGAAAACTTGGTATGTTGTCATGACCCATTGTGTTTTGTTATTAAGTGTTTTCAAGGCATGAAAGATGTCTGCTTCGCATATAAATGTTACAGATATCGTTGAGACATTTGTGGTGGAGACGGAATTAATACTTGATGCTGTTTTGTTACAGATATAAACTGATTTAAAAAATTCTTAAATCCATCGACAATGGTGCAAGAAGTTTAAACGTTTCCCCCTTCATATTCCCCATTGTGCTCGGTATTCCTGCCGCTGTTTTCTTGGATGATATAAAAGACCAAAATTTCTTTGGATCGGTTTTGAGTTCTTGTTGAATATTTGATACATAGTTTTGATAAAGCTGAACAGAGTCATGTTTAACAATTCGGCGCAATTCTTTGTATTTGGTGAAGTCTTGTTGATGCTTAAATTTAAAATATTTTTTGCGATATTTATCTTTAAGTTTTAGATTGTGAATATGTGGTTTTGTAAACCAAATTGGATATAATGAACGACTATTGTTTTTGAGAGGAATAAAATCATCGAAAATGTTGTAATTTTTGTAAAAAGAATCACAAGCATCATTGATATTTTTGATGGTGTAGAGAAATGACCAGTTTGTGTGGAGTAGTGCATTATATAAACTAATATAGTTAGCCTTTCGAAAATCATATATTTTATTACGAGAATTTGCAGCCATATTACTTATATGCTTGATATAGGCAGAAAAAGAAAGTATCAGAGATGGGTGAAATGCATCTTCGCTCACGAGAGGAATATCATTTCTACGAACATTTAGATTCTCGATATTTGTTAGGCAAAGATCTAATACATGTCCATTAGAATTGCATATGGTATTGGTTTGATGAAGATTTAGGATATTAATAGAGTTGTTAATAGCTTGAGATTTATGATCATTAATATCATATTAATTATTTAATAATAATTAGTATTATGGTGGTTGTAAAATTTGGGTCACAAATATCATGATGGGCTTCAAGACAACCATCTGAAAAAGTGGTTTATAAAAAGGATTATTGATATAATAAAAGCAAAAGTATAGGACCAACAACAACACCAACACCAACAACAACAACAACAACAACAACAACAACAACAACAACAACAACAACAACAACAACAACAACAACAACAACATAGTTAGAACCAACAAAGAAGAATCCAGAAAATTTTAAACAAAGATAGGTGTCAAACAGAGATGCACCTTGAGCCCCCTTCTATTTACAGTAGTGTTGGGTAAGACAATAGAAGAAGCAAAGAGGGACATGAAGACACTAACCTTGGCATATTGGAAAATGAAACCAGTAGAAATCAGCGAATTATTGTTTTTAACAGCTCAGAATTATGAAATAAGTGATGACAGCATCGCCGACTCCCCATCACCTTACCTAGCTGTACGCAAGTAGTTCTGTGTATATGTAGGCTGTCGTAACTAGTTATCGTATCGGATTCAGGGAAGAACTTACAATACAATATAAAAGTGATAGTACAACAGCAAGGCAAGATAAATATAGGGAATACAAAAAACATGATGAGCGTCAAAGAAGAAAAAAAGTATATAAGATATGGTTGCTGGAAGAGCAAATAGAACAAGTGAAGAGTTAGGATCCATAATTGAAAATAATGGAAGAATTGAAAAAGAAATTAATGGCAGAATATGAAAAGCAGCAAAGTTGTTCAATATGATGAAAGCGACCATATTTGGGAAAAGGGAAATACCTAGAAAAGTTAAAACAGAAGCAGTCAAAAGGGTAGTAAGGCCGACACTTATGTACGTAGTGAAACATGGACTTTAACAGAGCAATATAAAACACGTTTGAATGCGGCGGAGATAAAGTTTTGAGACATATAGAAAACAAAACGATAAGAGATAAGATAAGGAATGACATATTTAGAAAGGAATTACAAATAGCACCTATGAACGAAACAATACAGGAGGGACAGTTGAGGTGGTTTGGATATGTGCGCCATATTGAAGATTACAGACGAATGGAAAAAGGGTACGAGACGCGAGTGTCTTGGTAAAATAAAACGGGAAGACACAGAAAACCGTTGGGTAATGGTGCGGAAGGAAATAAGCAGACCGTACAAAATAGAAAGGTATCCTGGAAAGAAGTGTGGACAGCAAAATTAAACTCGACGCCATCAGCCTTACACCTAACGGTAAAAGAGACATAATTAAGAAGAAAAAGAGAAGACAAAAATCTTAAAGGAATAGCAAGATGATTAAGCGTATTCTTCGAGGCAAGGAAACTGAGAATGAATATATGAGCAGTAGTAAGCTATGTGATATTTATCGAAAGTCGTAGATGCAGTAGCCAAGTTAAAATTTGTGATATCTATGATATGTATAAAGACCATTAGAAAAGAATGTAATGAATAATGAGGGAAACGCTTGAATAAGGTAGTAATTTTAATCTTCAGGGAAAGATGTTCAGAGTTGGTTAGCAAAAACAAAGATAAGAAAAAAACTGATTGTGATAAAAGTAACTTAATTATGGTCCAGAAACGCTTTTAAATATGTATAAATATAGAAGTAGAAGCAGAAAGCGTAAGTAAGATAAATGAATAAAATTATACTTTCAGGTGGAGTATAAAAGTTGTTAGCTATTTTCGATGTCTCACTAATATGATAGCTAGAAGTGCAACTTATATTTTCAAGAATCAGTTCATAATACAATCCTTGTCGTTCTATTAGACGGCTAAGTGCAAGTTTATATTTTCTGTCATTTCATAATCTATGTATGTCTAGGTGTTGAACATGGTAAAACTTCACAAATGCTACTTGCCAAAAAGAACAGAAAAGAATTACATGGAATTTTCGAGTTATTCGATAAATAACGACATCACAAGATTATCATCACAAATTACACATTTTACTTTTCAGCCGCTATCCACATCATTACGTTTTTAATTCGATAAATCGTATTTTTGATCGACAGCTGATAATAAAAAAGCACAAATCGTAACGTATTATTATACTACAAATCCATATCTATACGAATGTTGGTCCATATACTGCGAATAATCAAAAAACAAATAGAGCGATTGCGTTTCTGCACGGAGCTTATATGATGATCGTTTCGGCATTCCCTACACCGCCGGACGTCCTGGCCGACCCGTTTAGAGGCGCCATGAATAATATTACGGGTCCATCAAGCGATTATCCCGTTTGGCCGCCCACAACAACCCGATTATCATATTGTATAAACATATTGACTCGGTCGTGTGGAGCGTTTTGTTGCATTACATACGACTGGCGACGAAAAGCCGGGTTCGTCGTAATTTGCGTCTAATGAGCTCGGCAAATTCGATTCGCCTGACAAATTTGCGACGTGGTGTTGATTTATTTATGATGATGAGCGTGTTGACAGATCGGATACGCTCTGTGGATTCAAAATATTTGTTTGATTGTTTATTCAAATGACTGCTTTCTAATAACGACTAACTCTCGCCCCGTTTTATCTAAAAGATACTGAGAAAAGTAATAATATACCTTCGTAGACTTCCACGATTTGTGTCTAGGGTTGAAATTTCTTTCGAGGTCTGCTGTGTCACTAACTGCTGTCAACGATTTGCTATACATCTCACAAGGGATGATCCCGAACCCGGGTATTCAACCAATTATGAAACTTTGATAACAAGTGTATTCACATGTTTGTTGGATGGATACTGGTTTGTAATGTGGCAGGACAGTGGCCGGTCCAAGAATCCAATAACAAAATGCATTTTGTTCCCATATTTGGCTCATACAAATCGGTTAACCATTGCTAAAGTAGTTCCTTTGTTAACTCTCCAGATGTTGATACTGTTACATGAACATTCCACAGTCGAAACAAAGACTGTAATACACGCGGACCGAAACTGCCATTTTGCTTTTTTAGGACAATGAATAGAGGTGAGAGTAGTTTTGCGGAAGCTGATATTCTTGGTAGTATGGTATAACTGTATGTAGTTGCGGATATAAACTAGGTAACAGCCGTAACAGTTTTTGTTCCCTGCACAGCTAAAATGCGGCCAGGATATTTTTTATTGTGTTGTGCAATTCAATTTCATTGATATTTACAAGGGGTCCATTATTATTATTGATAACTTCGAACGATACCATCAGTAAACCAATTACGTCCATAATACTGATGGCGACCATTTTCAAAACTACAGGTCTGCTATATAACCATTCAATAACTATTATTAATTTCAAGTTTAATGAGTTATATATACTACTTGCTTACCTCATTCAGCCTATTTTCTTTTCAAAGTATGTTTACTATTTACTGGTCTGACGTAGCTTTCTTCGATAACCTAGGTACAACTTTTTAGATAAGATACAATGTCGTACGTCTGCTTCATAAACCTTATCCAAACAAACAATTTTTGTCTTAAAACTTGCTAGAGCACTAATACAAGAAGTCGGATGTAATTAATGGAATGGACACTAAATAGTTTTAGACTTCCTTGAAATTGAATTAGTGTTGACTAACTTGTGGTCTATGAGAACAAATTATTTGCCCACAGAGATTCATTTTCAATAGTTCTTAACTTGAAAATAAAGGCGTTATAGGAGGAAATCTTTGCACAATCACACTTTTGTGACCAAGCTGTTTAAATTTCAAAACTGGAGATTTTACATTTGGGAACTGCTTGCTGTAATAAAATACTTTTTCCAAGCGCGACAATTTATTAAGGGATGATAAAAGGAAACAGTGCGCCAGCTCAGTAAGTCAACCAATAAAACTCGCCTTCTTCATTTTCTCTCTTTCGAAATGCCTCTCATGTCATTTACTTGAGTACATTCTTTTTGTCAGGTTTCTGTACCATTCCTTAGAATAACTATATTGGAAGTATTGCACCAAATGTATGATAGACGATCCGTACATATTTTTTCTGTAGGCGACTACAACGACTTTTAATGAGTCATACAATAATAAATCTTAGCGTTGACCGCGTTGACGATCGCCAAAAGTATTTGTCCGTCACGCCCGACAGTGCGCAAAATAGTTCTGTTTTCGCGATCAAATGTCCAATTATGTTGTATAATTTTCTTCCTTCCCTAGTATATTATGTCGTCCAGCGCTCATGTTAACGTCTTTTTGAGAGGTATTAGTAGTGGACGTTCTTTTCACACTTTTATACTATCAGAATTGTAACGGGGTTAATTGATTAATGATTACAATGCTCATATTTATTACATTCCTTTCTGCAGAAATTTTGGTGGCGGCGCCGGCAACACCGTCGGTTTCATATTTAAAAATTGTTTCTTATCGTTTTATCAAAATGTTTTCCTGTTTATTTGGCTTATCGTAAACTAAATGTATATTTTCCTGTTTACAACTAACAATTAGCATTATTCTATTATTATTATTACAATTCCTTTTCGTTATAAACTAAAAGAAATTCATTAGAACCTTTCATTTTTTCCGTTTGTGTAGAGCTCCCTAGATTTCCAAGAGCTTCGCAATAATGAAATTCCTGTTGATTTGAGATTCTGAACGTTTAAAGTTTTGAGGTCTAAATTTCTGCTAAATTCTAAAATTTGTCAATTCTTAGATTTCGGAAACTCAAAAGTTCCGGAGTTCTTGCAGTTAAGTGGTTCGGAAGTTTTAGAATTTCTGTTGTGTTAAACTGTTAAAGCTTTAATTCTAAAGTTCTCAAGTTTTGGAAGTCTTAACGTTGTGAAGTTCTGATATTATTTATATTCTCAAGCTATGTAGCTCCGAATTTCTAAACTTCCTAGAATTCTGGAGTTCTGGAAGCTTTATACTTTTGTAAATGTTCCGGTCTTCAAATTATGGAAGTTTAGGAAGCCCTTAACTTTTGAAATTTCTGAGAACTTGAGGTTCTACACTTTTAAAGTTTTGAAGTCTAACGTTTTACAATTTCTGAAATTTTCAAATTAATTTTTCTGATATTCTGAAACATTTGAGATTCTGAAATTTATATAATTCTGAAATTTGTGATTACTACGTTTACTAAGTTTTGGAAAACGTGAAAATGTCGCGAAGCCGATTCTCTATTTTAAAATTTCTTGAAATATCAAAAATCTCAGGTCTTACCATTTTGGCAGCAAGTTTGAAATAGTTACGAGAAGAGAAATTTCGGATGTATGGAAAGTAATTTCATTTTCTTTTAAGAAAATAAAAATCAATTTTCTTATAGTGAATAAATATTTTATTGAATTAATATTGTCCATTCTAGTCCTTTGCTTTTTACCATCTTTCTGGCAGTAATATGATTTCACGCTCATAAAATGTTTGTTCTTTGCTGGCAAAAAATTGATGCAGGTAATTTTTGAGCTTTTATAATACGTGTTTATAATATTTCTACCGTAATTAATGTAAGAGGTGCATGCAGTTATCATTATTATGTATAAAATGATGTCGGCAATACTCAATTGGATTGGTGAGGTGTCGGTAAAAATAAGTACCAATAGTATTTTGTTGTACTAATTATATATACCATTAAATGGATATTGGTATGTTGGTGGTACGGGTAACCCAGCAATTTCAACTCGTCCTCCATTCCTCAGAGCCAAATAGCAAATGTATTATCTACGTAGCGATGCCAGCAGTTGATTGTTTGTTGTTGGATTCGGCAATTTATTCGAGGGCACCTAAGAAATGTTGGAAAAGCGAAAATTCTATTACTTGCCTTGTTCCTTAGTTCGTTTCATTCTACAAGAAATGGTCTGATTCGAAAAGTTAGGCAACAGAAAGTCATGGTACTGCTAGATACAGATCATTATACAAAACTAGCCGAAAACCGAATATATATCTGGATTATACTTATATACATAGTTAGTAAGTTTGACTACGCGGATATTGTATGGTATCCCTTGTGTGCCTGTGATTGTTTATTGCTGGATCGTATTCACAGACGTTTTTTGAAATCCTTGTCGTACAAGATGGACGGAACATATCCGCCTATGGGTGTCAGTCAAGATGAGCTGCTGAACCGCCATGGTATGGTTTCACTTTTGGAAAGAAGAAATATTTATTCTGCAAATTTTCTAAGGAAGCTACTGTATAATAAGTTGATTGCCAATTCTTACTTTCGCGAGGGAATCTTAGAGTGCCGAGAATTGCTGCTAGACATGAGTCAACTTTTCAACTTCCGCTTGCGAGGACGAATTTATTTCAACGAGCCCCCGTGCCCCACATGTGTATAAATGCAGAAAAATATATTTCTGACATATTGCTTTAAATTGTATTGAATATATATTTTGTATGTTTATTTGTATTAGTTTTGCTGACCTAAAATATTTGTTTCCTGTATTATCCTATAATTGGTAATTTCCTGGTGGATAATAAACTGCATTATTACTATTATTATTATTATTATTATAAAAACAGCATTAAATATCAATCATCTGATGTAAATGCAAATGAAATAACCTAAATGTGATGAACCCCAGCAAAACAATTAAGAATGTGGAAAAATATGAGAGATGCTAGTAAATGCTGTGTGCAAAGATAGACGACTTTATGGCAAATAAGTAAATGAAGAACTCAAGAGGTTTAGAGGAAGAAGGAAAAAGGTTATAACGTCCATAAAAGTGCAATGGCGGAACGGCGATGTTGTGTAACTGGAAAACCGTTTAGTAGTCGCGCGTCCCGAGGCAGTAAAGTGACACCGTCAATGTACAAGCGTCGTTCTGATGAATCTCATGCATATTTAACGTGGGTATAAACGGTGAGACGGCTCAGCCTCGAGTATCGATGGCTTTGCGGGCGACGCGTTTTGTTGCACAATTTTATCCAATAATGTATTCGCCTCGGGGGTATGGATCCTATCCTAAATACTTCTGCTATGCTTGCATACATATCGACGCCGAGCTATGGCGTTAGTATTTTAAATATGCAGACGAAAATAAAGCACCGAGCCATTTTTTTCATATTTTAAAACCTTACATGCAGAGTCCAATTTCGTGTTGCAAATTGGTAAAACTACGTGAACTATCTTCTTTTCGATAGGTGTACAGTTTAGTTAATCTACATCGAAACGATCGATTTCAGCACAAGTTTTGATTAGTTTATGCATTCCTAGGAAATATTCTAAAGCTCATTAGTTATGTTATCTTCATACACATACATTGCGTTTATTCTTTTCAAGCATGGTAAATGAAATACTTCTTAAAAGCAGAAGTGGATATATTATTATTATAATCGAATCTCCTTGTACCGCTAGGTGTCGGGGTTTGCTATAATGTTCATGTATAAATTGGATAGTATTTTTGCTTCCTCCCAAGATTTGCCTCTGGTCCGCAGTATTTTGCATATCATTTGGTCCCAGGTCGTCCTTGGTCTTCCTCTTCTCCCCTTTATTTGTATTTTTGCTTCATATATTTCTTTTACTTGTCTCTCTTTGGGCATTCGCTGTAAGTGCCCCACCAGCTCAACTGTCGTTGCTCGATGAATTGTGTTACTGGTTGAAACCTTAGTTCTTCTTTGATTTGTGTGTTACCGATTCTGTCTAGTCTGGTTGTTACTTTTATTCTTCTTAGGTACTTCATTTCCGTAGCTTGTATTTTACTTTTTTGGCTGTTTGTAAGGCTCCATGATTCGCATCCAAATGTTAGGATCGATCGGTATATTGTGTTAAAAGCTCCAATTTTTACTCATTACATAGTATGTTTTTACTGTTTTTCTGATTCTTTTGTTGATTTCGACATGCTGTTTTCCTGCCCAGTCCAGTGTAACTCCCAGGTATTAAAGTTTCCTTACGTGTTCTATTCTATTGCTATCTATTACTATCTTAGTGTGAATATTCTGATCTCCTATTAGCCGTATTTTGGTTTTATCTATGTTCATCTTCATGCCTTCTTCCTCCGTTATTTCTTTCCATTTATTCGAGTGTCTTTGTAATTGTTCTTCGTTCTCTGCTATCAACACTACATCGTCTGCAAATGTTCCCGCCGCTAACTCCACTCTTTCTAGGTTATTACGTCCGACCATCAGTCTATTGGTTCTCCGGTCGCGCTTCTTAATTATGATGTGCATGTGTACATTGAACAATGTTGGGCTGAGGCTTCCTCCCTGTTTTAGTCCTCTGTCTATTATAAATCCTTCGTACTTCATATTGGCTTTTATTACGTAGTTTGTATTCGTTTTGTACATGTTTTGTATAATTTTTATTATTTTGCTCTGTACTCCCCTATCTTTCAGTCCCTTCCATATCCTCTTTCTAGAGACTGTGTCGAACGCCTTTTACATGTCGATGAAGGCTAGAAATAGGCTTTTATCTTGTAGATGTCTTTTCTCTATCAGCTATTTGATTATAAAGTTATGATCTTGGATGCATTTTCCTGATCTAAATCCGCTTTGTGATTCATCTATCTGAGGTTCTAGTATTGCTTTTAGTTTATTGTTTATAATTTGTTTGTAAAGTTTGGTAATACTGTTTAGTAAATTTATTCCTCTGTAATTGGAGCAATTTTTTCGTCTCCTTTCTTATGTATTTATGTAATTAGTGCTGCTCCCCATTATTCAGGTATTTTTCTTTTTGCCATGATTTGTTCAGTATTTCTAGTAGTGCTTTCACACGTGTCTCTCCTAAGCTTTTTATTATTTCTGTTGTGATCTTGTCTTCTCCCGTGCAATTTTCCATTCTCAAATGTTTTCATTGTATTTTTCAGCTCTCCTATTTCTGTCCTTTCAATTAGCTCTTCCTTTCTCTGTTCTTCAAGTACTCTTGTGCTCTCTTCCTCAGTTTGTAGTCCGTGTCCTAATAATTCTTGGAAGTATTTTTTCCATCTCCCCATAATATCATTTTCCTTCGTTAGTATTTCTTGTTGTTTGTTTTTTATGTATATCTGTGTTATCAGTTCCTCATTTCTCCATTTCTCTATAGAAAAGTTTTTGATAGCGAAGTGGGTATAACAGTTTCTAAATCAAGAATTTAACCTTGGGTCATTTGAAAGGGTCAGTTTTATTTCGATTTGAATTATTAGACTGGCTGTAGTTTCCAGAAAACGTTTTGACATTTGCAAATATAGGAACGTGTGTGAACTTGCGGGAACTGTGTGAGAGAGAGAGGAAAGGGTGTGCGACAAAGACGGACTACTACTTCCCAACTAGGTATACAGCCTAATTCAAAAATTCATTCCAACGATAATTTGTTGACTGCAAAATTATTTAGCATTCGCTGATAAATATGTATTAATGTATTATATGTATATTAATAATTATTAACACCACTAGCCGCAACTAAACAAATATTCCATACTGATGGAAAAAAAAAGAAGACATGTGTTTTGTTATATTACTATATTTAACACAACCGTAGCCGTAGTTTCAGTCCAATAGTAATGGAGGTACATGCAATAATGGTCTATTTCACAATTGTACTATTATAAACAGGAATCAAAGAGAAGTGTGTAGATTAATTAGGGCGGTTTATTCATTAAGTAGAGAGATTTCTTAATTATTTTGTAATGATTACATTTTAATTGATACACGCTTGATTTAAATAAAGGGCCCAATGTTTCTTTACCATAGAATATTTTAATTCTATTGTTACAAATCACTTATTGGAAAATTACCTTAGCTTTTCGGACATAAATATTAAAGCATTTCACTTTGCCAACAAAGAGTTAACCTACGTAAAAGTCGCTGGAAATTCAAAAAGCAATAGGTTATCAGAAAATCTCTCTAATTAGCAAACAAATCGACCCGATGTATACGCTTTTCTTCTTGTATATAATAATAGTATAATAGTATAATAGTCGCATCTAGCTGCATTAGTATTTAAGTTGAAGTACTTGAAAATAACTAACAATAATGTCATAAGCCAAGTATTAGGGAGGAAAGCTTGGATATTTACTTTATCTTCTGAGAGGAACAAATAAAAGTATTTTACTTGCACTAATGAGGTTGTTCACATATTTTCTAAAACATTCACAAGCAGTAAATGGGGGAATGAGCAATATACGAATAGAATATAAAACAAAAGTATGACAATATAATATATATTTACATAAAAGTTACACGAGGTGGACATGTACATTACATAAAAAGTTAAAGGCGAAAAGATAATAAGGAAGCAATCTGAATTCATCGTCATCACTTTCTGTCAGGTGATCGTTGGTGTCACTATGTTTTGATTCACTTCCAGACTTGTCGCCTATATCTATGACGAATTCGTCTATTACCTGTTCTAGTAAGTGTTTCAGCCCTTGAAAATTCTGTTCGCACTTTCTTGAATGCTGACACCTCTTTTTCCAGTCATCGCGCTTAAATTGCTGAAATAAAGTCATTGTACAACATTTATACATCTTGTAGCCGAAAGGAAACGTTCTTCGTCATATTGCTTGAGGGTTGCCCAAACTAGTTCAACTGGATTAAGATCCGGGTAGTAGGAGTAGGTAGGCAGCCACAGAACGTCGTGGCCGTTGTCGTTCAAAATTTTGCCTGTAGTTTTGAATCGCGGTTTATAATGTTTCACTATATTATATATTTCCACTTTGGTCATATCCTCATTGAAGGAAATATGGTGTCGCCTAAGCGATATTTTCATGTCCTCTTTTCGTATCATCGATGTTGGACTCTTTCCTATCATAAGATGCATTACCGACTAGTAACACATTGTTGGAAGGCAAATTTGGCACCAAATTCTCCTTAAGTTATTTGCTAAAGTGTTCGAAATTCATTTCGTTGTGGAAGTCACCGGTTGTCTTGGTCGACCTCCAACGTAAATAAGTTCCAGGCACAAAGCCGTCTTCATTTCCTGCATTCACTATAATTAATCTTCCTCCCTTGGACACAGGTTTACGCAACAACTATTATCGTTACAATTCCAGCTTTCTTTACTGGAATGTGACGAGTTAATATAGGTTTTGTCTATATCAAAAGTTGGCCTATTTTGCTGTCGATATACAGAGATACTTTCTAGAAAGTGCGAACGCAAATCTTGAATGTCGGGGCGCTCGATCAACAACTTTCTGTTTGTTGGGGTCTTACGCCAACGATGTCCTAATTTTCTAATTGCCTGACTCAAACCGTCCCTTGAAAGGGTATATCTGGTATCCTCGGAGAATTTATCTAATACACCTCGTAATGTAGGTGCCCTTTTTTATGACTTAAAAGTTTTCAATAGTCCTTCGCAATGTGCATCGTCAAGGTCTACCTTGGATTTATTACGAATCCTTTTTTTGTTGGGTGTATGGAATCTGTATATCTTTAGCATCTGCCTTAATTGTAAGTAGTAGTGCTCATAGGACTACCACCAGCGACACGTTGGAAAAAATAAACCACTTATACAAATTCCATATTAAGATAATTCATTTTGACATGAAATTGTTTTCACATTTTCTTTACCTTCCACTCTTCGATGAACTTCACTTTTAAATGGCATTATAAATGTTTCTATACAATTAACGCACTACTTGAACAATATACAGAAAACTATCGGTAACGCTCTATTGATTGCAACTGTACTCGATGTTCACTCGATCACAACCACTACGTAAATGAGGCGCCCGACGGGAACTTACATTTTCCCAGCGCGCACCCGACCTTGGGACGCGCTCCTATGTTTGACGGGCTGTACATATGTATATCTGCCGTTTTCAGGAATGAAGAAATTGTAACAAATACTTACATACATATGCATGTAGTTACTGAGATATTTATTGCAAGATATCTAAATTGATGTGCTCAGATGAAAACTATTCTATGTAAGTTCATTTTATATATCATATTTTTCATATTTTTCTTAATAAGCACATGCTCCAGAATCCTAGGAAACTGTGCTGGAACACGTTTTAAATAACTAGTTTGCTGTAGTAGTCAATTTCGAAATTCAAAGTATAAAATGTCAAACTTTTCAGTACTAGTGCTTCATTTTAGTTTACGAACATAAAGTCAATGAACGTATTCATGCAAAACAACTAACTAAATTTATTAGGAACGGTCTTGCTACTACTACCCAATAATTTCTTGACCCAACAAACTTAAATTTTCTCCAAATTTTGCTACTGCAAACTTCGTTACGTTAATAACATTCTGACATACCACACGAAGGAAAAATTACGCTTGAAACTTAAATACGACCGATAAACTCAATTTCCCAAAGCAGCATCCGATCCTAACCGGTTTTCTTTAATTTTATGTACCGCAGACCCTTGCGGGGCAACTTTTATTTTCCCGTAGAGTTTTCGAACGCGGAGTAGACTTCAGTAAATGTTTTAAATTGCCGCAACTCTCTCCTGTGAGAATGACACGCAACCCCGGTAGACTTCGACCGCGAATAAAATATACATACGTCTTGACGATGTCGCCTCGACTTCGAGGCGACCTAATTTCATTCCATCCGTGCATAGTTTATGCTCGGTCGACGTTCTACGCCTTCATCAATTGTTTGTTTTTGGTATACATTTATTTTTGTAGTTCGTGTGTTATTCGAATTAAATTGGTAGAATCAATATGTGCAATATGCGAATCAATTTCAATCAAGGACTGACGGAATACCATATTGTGACTCTAATGCATAAATTGAAATAAAAAACTTACCTTTTTTATTTTTCTACTTTTTACTAGTTAACAATCACGAGATGCATGCAATTTTTTTGTAGCTAAATATGTGCACCCGAGTCAAGAAAAATAAAATATAACGACCTGGTGGCTTACAAGCACCATATAATATTAGTATTATAAAAAGTCTTGACAAAGTGACGGTAATTTCCACAGCATATAAGATATGTGTGATGACAATAGACTCTGCGATGTAAACAAAGAAAAGTTCTTTAATTTCAATAAAATCAGTTTCCTGTTTCTGTTATAAATACAACAAACTTGAATTCCCTTATAAATAATTATTTTTTCAATTGTAGGTATTTATTATTTCAGGTTTCTAAAAGATTCGAACTGGCCCCTTTATTCAACACCTTATTTAACAACTAACCTAGCTTTAAAGAAATAGCTACAATCAAATGTACCAGTTAAAAATTCATACTCTAATTTAGACGTTTTTCCACTGAAGGCCATCGGTAACTCAACACCACACAGTTATTAATTGATTCAGAACACATGTTTCAGGAAGAACAGTGTTGACTGTCGCAGCCACTATTATTGAGAGATAAAAAATTAAACTATCCTGGAATGGAGGCATTAATGGATCAAAAATTTCTTGAATTTTTGAGTTAAAATCCCATCTTGTGATGTTTAACCCTGTTTAACTAATATCAATATTATATATTAGAGTAAATCAAGTTTGTCTGAGAAATTAAAAAAGAAATTAGAAGCTGTAGTAAGGTGCATTCTCTGAACGAGATACCACAAAACATTATGAAGAAAAGTTGTTTGTAACGGGAAACTGAATAAAAATACAACGTGTCAAAGCACTGTATCTATATTAATATATTTTAATTTATTTTTGTTAATAGAAAAATATTGAATAGGGTCAACCGATCTTGTTGTCATATGTTGCCACACCTATATAATTTATTATTATGAACAACCTTTGTTTAAGAAGTTTCCCAATATCTTCGACATAGTAGATACTCGTGTCATAGAAAGTTAAGAAATTAAATAGCAAAGTGGGCAGAGGTGACATTTTGTACTATTACTTGTACGGCTGAACTCCATAAACTGGTATTTTAAAATTAAGGATTTTTTTACGAGGACACACTGTATAAGTTGTTAATAATAAACTTTTTGTTATGAACTGTCCTCAGAAAATAATTTCTTACTTTTATTTTGCGGTGTTTAAGGAGATGTACATGGCTTATGGGCTGTTGGGCAATAAATAAATTATTATTATTATTATTGGTGTTAGTGTAAGATAATCGTGTCGTGCCAACCTCCGTAACAGCTGGAGCAGCCAACGGAACTCGGCACGCGTCTGTCTGATGCGAAACGTAAACATCGGCCGGGTGGCAAAGCAATTAAAATTCGTACATATTCATCAATGATTGGCTACTCCAGCTGTTAGAGCATGCTAGGATGATACGATAATCTTATTATTATTATTATTATTATATTCTGTGGATAGAACGAAACCAATATTGATCAAACCGGTAAAGTACGTTAAATTATAAAATATCGCTATGCGCAAAGAAATTAGTGTATTCGGACACTTGGACGAACACAGACCACGTAAAAATATGCAAGAGGAAATAATGGCAACTACCGCCATACCTAAAAAACTATGATATAGGTAACTGCAGTACATACACAATCGTGCAGTGTACAACTTGCGTCTAAACTGACGGAAGTGCGAGCAAAGAAGACAGATTAAATACTAAAATTAATGACCGGGTTGTAAGTTTTGCCAAAAACTTTTACACGCTAAACAAGGTACTGCTAGAATACATAAGATGTACAAACACGGACCAAAATCCGCATTTGTAATTATCGGAGGTGGACCCTGGCAAGCAGACAAAAATATTATCAGCAAAGAAGGATACGTTTACCATGGAGGTACACGTTTCCTCACTTTAGTTTTCTGCGGATTCACTTGTGGGATGAATATGCTAGTAAACTTCAAAATAGCGTATTTAATGAAGACAGTTCGTCTTTAAAATGAGCCTTGTCAATCCGTTGCCTGTTTATAACAGTGTAAATGTGCGGGTGTGAAGTCTGGGCGTTAAATGACAAAGAGATGCAACATAAATTACATTTGTACGAAAGACGTCGGGGTTTTATTCAATAAAAATTTGAGACTTGCATACTTTTTATTTATCGGAATCATCAAGAATTCATATACTAATTCGATCGAACTAACTCCTGCAGTCCTGCAGAAACAAAATAAAACGTTACTGTTATTCACGTAATAATTTGTTTTGAGTTCCTTAAAGTTGTACACAGTAAAGCTGAGCCCTGAAATCTAAGTACCTATGATGACAAATTACTATGTCAACAAAATATGCGTTGGAAGTTTTTAGTGCAAATCAAACTTAATGCAATCCATCCAAATTGAAATACTTAATACTCTTTTAATCAGACTTTAGTTTTCTGTCAAAAGGAGGACTAGTTTTGAGTTGCTGCGTAAGTTTAAGTCTGCTGGTCTAACTCTAATTTGCCCGTCTGTATTTTACCATATGTTACCTATACTGCTTCCTACTTTATTAATGTGATTTCATTACTTGCTAAAGATTGTAGCAGATTTAAAAAATTAATTTTGAATTGAGTCACTACCTAAGACTGTCGTTTAAATGTTTGAATGAAAATTGAATAATACAATATCTTTTACATCTTCTTTGGAAAAGATCGGGATGCATATTTCGACAGGTTAGTTACCATTTCTAGTAAAAGTAGCGGTGCGATGCGCCTTGGCATTACATTGCATTCAACAGCACGCACAAGATCTTGCAAACGTATCTTTTCCATTTTATTATCAAATTCGAATTTGTGTTACTTATTGAGTATAAATTTGGACTTCCATAATATGGAGCGTCTTTCATACCCTCATTCCAATTTTTTAAACTAAAGATCTGTTAGGTGTTCTATTATATCGAAATGTAATGTCAGCTATTCAATCAGCTTCTATAGTTTAGAAACTCCTACAGAAGATACGGCCGAAAAACTCACAAATTTGTTAAAGTCCTCCTCAAATAGATGTCAATATTGTAATTTTTTGCGCCAACACATGCTTGACCATTAAAAGTTATATCAAATTAGTTATTAAAGAAAAGAAGCCATTTAGATGTTTAATATTTTGTCAGGAATTAGTGTTTTGAACTCAAAGCGACACGTCACGGGAAGCTACTAATTAACTCGTAGGTGTTTTACTCCACGCACTGCTGAAATGCACACAACATGTGCCCTATATGAAACGTTACAAATCTAAAACGTTCCAGTCAATAATGCTAACATCCTTGGAAATAAATCGGTTCCCTTATTTATACATTTATTGTTTAAAAGTTTACACAGCCAGTATTACTATTTTCAGTTGAGCGATCTAAACTTGTGGATCTTAAAAGAAATAATCGAAGGATATCTATCGACGATAGCACGGGTTAAACGCACGTGTACCATATACGTGACCGGTCTTTGTACGGCTGCGGTACATACAGTTGTATATCATGCCCCGTCTAGATTCTATCTAGATCGGTTACCGAGATCTGTCGTGATTGTGATACCACATAAATACCTTGTTCGTGAATAGATAAAATTGAAGATATTTGCATTTACTGTACCGGGTCATTTATTCAAAATATACACGGCGAATTATGCTAATATATAAAACGAGGTTGTTGTTGTTCCGTTGGGGTTATTGTGAGGACAAATCGTGTTTTTCGTGATCCCTCCTCTTTGTCGTTCAAGATTGAAACGATACGAAATGTTTAAACTTTAAGTGACAAAATGGCCAATGACTAACATCTTAGATATAGAAATATTTGGAAAAATACTTGGATTTCAAGAACAGTCAAATAATTAACTTCAGTAAGGGATTTTTAATATTGAAAAGAATTTTTGCTACTACACTGAAGCTCTGAAATAATACCATAAGTAACATATTGGATAGGATTTGTATATTTCGCAGTTAACAATTGAGTCGTGCTAGGGAAGTCCCACATAGAAAACCATTAATCTGATTATAGTTTCGTTGTTAATAAACTATTATTTATTCTCTCCTCCTTCATCGATATATTCTATAGGAGTTATATTGAGTGACATAGAGATTGCAACACCTAGAAGGAGTTGGAATTTCTAAATGAATTTTGGTTAAAATATTCACCTATGTTATAGTAATAAATGATCAAAGTTTGGGAGGAAGATCTTTATTAGTTAAACAAAATTTAATAATTATTGTTAATAATGTGTGTAGCGGCCTTTCTGATTTATACATTCATTTATACGTCGTGGCATTGATTGAATAAGATGGTTTATTTCGTCTTGGGTAATAACCCAACTTGCATGGGACGCAATAGCGTCCCATGCAAGTTGCACCTCATGTCTCAATGCCTACAAAGTCAAGGGAAGGCGCTGCAAATTTTGCAACCATCTACCCATTATGTCCCAAACATGTTCAATGGGTGAAAGATCTGGATGTCTTGAAAGCCAGGGCAAAAGATTAACCTGGGTCTGTTCAAAAAGTTCAAGGAGATCCTTGCTACATGAGGATGTGCATTATCCTGCTGGAATAATGGACCTTCAAGCTCATGTAAGTATGGCAGAAGATGTGCTTCAACCACCTCCGCAATATATCGTTGTGTTGTCCTATTGCCTCGAATGAACACCAATGCAGACCTGCTACCGTAAGTAATCGCACCCCACACCATAACACTGTAAACTGTAAATTGAAGATTCCGTCGTTCACCCCATCTTCTTCCGCCTCTTTTACGATTGTTGTGCATGCCTAAACAAAATCTAGATTCGTCACTAAAGACAACACCATGCCATTCAATATTCCAATGAGATCTTTCATTGCGCCATTGTAACCGTTGCTGAGAATGTTCCGCAGTCAAAGGAAGCATAAGTGCCGGACAATATGATCCTAACCCAAAACTTTGGATTCGGCGATAAACTGTTTTAAGGGTTACATGGCGTCCTTCTTCACCAAACCATTGGTCACTAATTGCCCGAGTAGAGGAGAATCGATCTCTAAATGACAGTTGTCTTGGTTTTTCTTGAAACAACGGTTCCCCTTTTACGATATTCCTGACCATCTTCAAACCATGCACGACACACTCACATTACAGCAGATCGGATTTACACGGTTAGCAATCTCCCCAAATAAAAACCAGCTTTGCACAAACTAATAATTCGACCTCTATAGAATTCGCTCAATTGATGGTAATTGAGTCGTTGTCGTAGTCTAGGTATGATCAAACAAAGAACACACGTGAACAACTGAATAACAATCGAAATAATGTTAATTAACAATGAGAAAAACAACAAATCTAACGATAAATACAGATCGAAAAAGCTAGCAACAAATTAATAATAACTGTCAAATGTGACGTTATTGCATTACCACTTGATCTCAAAAGTTAATTAATTATTATTAATTTAATGGTAGCCCAACAAATCTACCAAGTTTCAACCAAAATATCCTATTGCTTGTTGGTGTTGCAATTTCTATGTCACTCAGTATATTTAGTAGCACGTTGTTCAGCTATTTGAGGCTACTGGGGCTCGCTGGACAGAGTCATTTTTATATATTTTCCTTAGAATGAGGAGCCGAGGTTATATACGACGTACATAAGAGGGTAGATTGAAAAGTTTCCGGAATGACAATGAAAACAAAATAATACCAATTCAAGTTATATTTCTCTTTTCAATATAATCCTCTTGAACCCCAACACACTCGGCCCAACGTTCCTCTAGCTTCTCGATTCCCTCACGGAAGTAGGTTTCTTCGAGGTTCCCAAAATAATCGTTTACAGCCTCTATCAGTTCTTTATACGAACAAAATCTTTAGCGTTTTTGCTTCGAATTGAGCAAATGCGGCACCCGTCTTGCATGAAGCTTTTTTAAACCCAATTCATAATGTAAAATACGAACTACTTATTCCTTAGAGATGCCAACGTCTTCCTCTATTACACGCAGTTTTATTCGGTGATCTGCTGAAACCATGTCATGGATTTTTCTGGCGTGGTAAGCGTTTTAGGACGTAGTGAACGTGGTTCGTCACTTGTATGCGCGCGACAATGCTTGAATTTCAAAACCCAAAAACTCACGGTGAAAAATGAAGATGATGAACCATCCAGAACGGCATCTGACTTTAATTTGATTTTGATTGCGGTTTTCTCTTCCAAATAGAAAAATTTCATCACCCCTCGAACTTCGCTTTTATCCACAATTGAAAAACACAAAAAGGTACTTGACTTAAATGTTTGTCAAAACCAGATTTAACATTTGCACTCAATTGATATGAAAGAGAATGCAAACCTACGTAAACGATAAGTACATTGCAGAATTATACAAACCACTCCCATTAAGTATAAAGTCAATTTGCATATAATTAATGACATTTATGACCATCGCACAAAAAGCAGACATTCATTGGGGTTATGAGTAGCTTAGATATTATTGTATATAAACTGTTGGGATAGGGCAATAAATAAAGACTAATAATAGCTATAAATGAAAGTTCTTTCGTTTTATATCAACTTTGCACAAGGAAGAAGCACGACGTTTTCTGGAGCAGGCGTATGCAAACTTACTTAGCGCATCGACACACTACCTTTATATCCAGGTCAGTTTGTGTTTTCCTTTTAAGTACATAATTTACGGCAGACCTATGTGTTTAGGTATCCATTCATTTTTGACCCGTGTTACTGATATGCGCTGTTGCGCATTCTTTATAAGATCGTGGGAATATAATTATTCCACTTAAGTTTTCTAACATAAACAGTAATATCAGACCACATTGGTAGACTCCTCTCTACGTAAGTACTGATTAATGGCGGAAAACATGTTTTGCTTACTGAATGACATGTATCAAGTAATTAATTACCAACTGCATAATGAAGAGTTCACATACATATGTTATCATTACCAGATACATAGATGAATGAATTATTTACTGGATTTTATGATAACCATCCGTTTCCAAAAATTATGAGTAACAATGCTGTGAAGAGACATAGATGTCTTTACATTCTGCAGCAGTTACCAATGTTTCCCGATTACCACCGCAGTTTTAGGGTCAACATTGTTAAGCAAGCAATACGTAATATATAATTACATCAAGCAGTCACGTACGCCTTTTAAAACACAAAAAGCTCCGCTTTTTCATTTCACAAGACTCAATGCGTGGTCGCGAGTCATTTTGACCAGGCTAATTGCATCGTTTCGTGAACCGTCGCGGAAAAATTAGGGCTGGCAGCTACACGCGCATTTACATGACATTTAGCGGCCGCAATTAGGCACTCGAAAGCGATAAATAAAAGCACGAACGGTGATGGTCATCGCGTTTTTGTTGCGAATCACGATCCTACCATCTGGGCACACAAAACGGAGTACATACAAATGCCTATGGAAAGGTTGGATAGAAATGATGGACACTAATTGAATAAAGAAGGGTTGAAGTGTTTTAAGATTAAAGCGAATATTTTTTCGGAAATTGGAACGAAAGTTGTTTTTAAACTGAACCGAAAATAAAACGGTTTTAAATTCAAAACGGTCATATGTCCGTGGAAAATTTACGTCTATTGGCAGTTGAAAAATGTCCGATTTTTATCGAACGATTTACTATATTTTACGATATATGGCACGTAGGACGCATATATCGCCAATCTCTATTGTAAGCGTGACGTTACATCTGCCCATATTTAACTGGAATTATTTTAGATGACAGTATTGACAAAACACATCGTCGATTAATAATATTCGTACACGCACCCCGTACATACCACATTTACGCCTATAAACTTTGAAAACATTAATCATCCTTATATGTGGAACAATTTATTTGCTTTGGAATATTTCTGTCTTGTACGATAACGCCGGTTTTATATACATACGGCTATGATGCATAAACAAACACAAAATTATGGGGTAATAACTTTTATGGCTTAGTTTAATTACTAACAGATTTATTTAAAATTTAAGATGCCTTACAAAATATGTGGTGCTCCTTACGTAAAATTGAAAAGCTTCAATTACGTTTTCAATGATGTAAGCTTCTCAGCAAAAATATTTACATATACCTGGTTTAGAGATTGAAATAAAACTATTTGCGTCGAAAGGGGATAAGGATTTAAAAGAACTATCCTAAACTTGTAGGAAACTTTATTCTAGATCCATACCCAAAGTTATGGATTGTCAGTTCTAGAAACGTGGGTCGACACTAACAATAAGTACCTTTCGGTACTATTGCTTTCAGGGCTTTGGTTCAGCACCACCACACTAAAGCTTGCTAACTGATCGTAGCCTGTATGTTTCAGGTTGGTGCCCTCGATGAAACCTACCACCTTAATAATGGGAATTATTTTTTATCATTTCTGGCTGTAAGAACCGAGATCCAAGGGTCTTTGTTAAACTGACAGCGTTGAGTAAATAGATCCAACGTCTTCGGAATTTGCTTCCTTCTCATTCTCAGCAATTGTTTCATCGTCTGAAAATCCCGTAATTAATATGCCAGATAGTCCTGGTCCCGGTGCGGTCCTCTCATATTTATCATACTGCTTCCTCAGCAAGTTCCTGATCTCAGTTCTTGCAACTTGTGTAAACCATGGATGGGGAAAACACCGCAATTCCTCTTACGCTATTGCAAGATTTGCAAGTGCTTGTCTCATGCTCTTGAAATAATATCCCTAGCAATGGTAACCTATAATAAGTTCTGTAGTTCATAAACATTTTACTCGACCTAATCGGGGTGTATTTCTTCAGTAGGTTTTTTATTTTCATTCTTGAACTTTTTACATACGATCTTTCGTTAGTGGATATAAATCCCGTCAACTTTTCGTCAAAGAAAGTGATGTCTTTTTGATCAGCCGCGGTTTATACATTTCTCTAATAAATAAGTGTACATCATTTTTCACGCTAGGTGACGCCATTAAGTAGTTCTTCTTCTTCTTCTCGTCAATCCTTATGCCTTTCAGCGTTGGATTATTTCTGGATCCTACGACGATTTAATCCATTCTTTCCATCGTGTCCGGTCTGTACTCATTTTCCTCGTTTCTTCTATGATTTTCCCTCGCTTTCGTCCCAATTCGTTTACTCTATCAATCCATTTTTTCCTTGGTCTTCCTTTTTTCTTCTACTGTTGTTTTTGACTTCTATTATTTTCTTTGTTAAACTCTTGTTCCATTCTAATTATGTGGCCATACTAATTCAGTTGACATTTTTCAATTCTTTTTAGTATATCTTCTTGATTTAGCACATTCCTTATCTGTTCGTTTTCTATTCTGTCCATTTTTGTTTTCCCCACGATCTTTTCAAAAATTTCATTTCCATAGCTGATATTTTGCTTTCGTGTTTTTGCTGTTTTGTCCAGGACTCACTTGCGTACATTATTGTGGGGGCTACTACTGAATTGTATACTATCTGTTTGATCTTGGGTTCTATTTCTTTATTTCCAAAGGTGGTTTGATTCAGAGCGTAGTATATGTTTGTGGCTTTCCGTCCTCCTTTTACTATGTCTAGATCAATTTTTCCATCCTTCGATGTAACCTAAATATTCGTATGGGTTGACAATTTCTTCTTGTTTATCGTTTATTGTAATTATTAGATTACTGGTTGGCTCTTTATTATTTATCACCATTAATTTGCTTTTTTCTACGTATATTTCCATCTTCATCTTTTCTATTTCTTCTGTCCATATTTTTGTTAGTTTTTCCAATTTCATATAACTGTCAGCTATTAGTGCCAGATCATCGGCGTATAGTAGTGCATACACAGCTACAGGTTCCAGTCTGTTATATCCTAACAGTGTCTTCACAGTTTCGGTGCGTTTCCTCGTGTTTTGCAGGATTCTGTCCATTACTATAATAAATATTAATGGACTTAAGCTGCCTCCTTGTTTTATTTCCACTTGCATTTCAAAATCTGCTGATCTTTTTCCATTCACTTGTACTATCCCTCTAACCTGACAGTATAGACTATTGATTATTTGGTGCATTTTTCTTGGAACCTCTAGTTTCTCTAGACAGATATTTATATTCCCTCTATCTACTGTATCGAAGGCTGCTCGCAAGTCTGAAATTGAAGTAGATTTCCTCGCCTGTCTCAATTTTACGTTCTATGATGTTTTTAATTATGTGGATATTATCGTTCGTTTGTTTCCATTTTCTGTAGGCCGCTTGTTCTTCTCCCAGTTTGTTTCCGCTATTCGTTCCGCTATTATTTTGGTATAGACCTTAAAACATACTGTCGATAGGCATATTGCCCTATAATTTTCGCACTGACTTTGATCGCCTTTCTTATATATGGGAGTGATAAGGTTGTTTTCCCAATCGGCAGGAATTGTGTTCGTTCGCCATGTCTTACAAAAGATATCAAGGATCCACTCCTCTCCCACCTGTCCGAGCCATTTCACCATTTCCGGTTCTATATTATCCGCACCGCAGGCTTTTCCTGTTTTTATTCTGTTCAGGGCTCTTTCTACTTCTTCCATATCTATCTCTTCAAGTTCTTCGTTATGTTCATTCCGTGTTCCTACTTCTGGCAATATATCTGTATGATCTCCTACATATGTGAATTTTTCGTGCAAAATTTTTTCCATATTTCAAGTATATCTTCTGTTTTTGTTTTTAATTCATTCATGGTATTCCTAATTGGTTTTATTTCTTTCTTTTTCTTTCCATTCATTGATCTTATTAGGTTCCAAAATTTCCTATTATTTGTTTTATATTCCTTACTTATATTATTTCCAAAATCTTCCCAGCTTTTCTTCTTCGCTTATTTGATTCTTTTCTTAACGTCGTTTCTTATTTTAACATATTGTTCTTTGTATTGCTGTTCCCTTGTTAAAACGAATTTTCTCCACGCATCTTTTTTCTTTTTGACTTCCGTTTGTATTTCCTTAGTTCACCATTTTGTTCTTTTCTGTTTTCTCCTGTATCTGAATTAACCACATACTTCTATTGCAGAATTATAAATAGTTTCCTTGAAAATTCTCCACGTCTCTTCCAGTGTCATTCCTTCCTCGTCATGTCTCTCTAGTAAATCGTTCGTTTTCTGTTGGTATTCTGCTCTTTTCTAATCGTTTCTTACGTTGCTGATTGCTATTTTATGATACTCGGCTATTTGTTGTTCTGTGTTAATTTGTTCTTGGAGTTCTGCCGTTAGCAATCTGTATTGAGTTCTCATTTCAGCTTCTTTTTGTGTCTTTATGTTTCATATATTATTTTTCATATTCTGGATGTAGACTATGTAGTCTACTATACTCCTCGCGTTTCTCTCCTCCGCGCCAGAGGTTTATCTCTCTTCCAGTGGTTGGTCCAAGAAACTATTCCGTATTAGGAGATCATTACATATGCAAAAATCGATCATTTTCCAATCATTTCTGTTTAACTTTTCTTCTCCAAATGCTCCAAAGCAGCCCAGTCCCTTATTTGTATCATTACCCACTATACTATTCCAGTCACCCATAATAATTACCTTCATACTATCTTCCCGCAACTCATCCAATATCCTTTGTAGAGTTTCATAAAATTCCGAGGTTTTCTGCTCTACCGTATCGTCAACTGGGCCGTACACCTGCAGGATGCTTACGACCTCTTCCAATTTTAGGCTTATTGCAATTAGTCTAGGATTTATCGGCTGGATCTTTATGACCTTGTGACTCATCCTTTAACTAACTATAATTATATATATATATATATATATCATTTTGTGACGGCGCGCTGACGTTCCATTCCCGAACGTCAGCACGCCGTCATAAAATGATCAAATTCGAAGAAAAAGATGACATTTCTTGATAAACTAGTTCCGGTATTGGTCATCGTCGTATTTTTTTACACCTATTATATATATATATATATATATATATATATATATTAAATAGTTTAAATCTGAATTAAATTGCGGAAACCGTTCCCGTATACTAAGTAATTTTATGTGTAATTGTTTTGACTAGATGACTTTAGCCGAGATCGTGTTCGAACGATTGGGAAAAGAGAAATACGTATTTCTTGAAAGTCAAAATCACCAAGTGACTAAAATAGCGCACAAAACAAGGAAATGCAATAAAATTTGTAGGTGTGGTGGGAAACTTGTTTTTCGGAATGTAAAAGGGAAAATTTATTAGATTTGCGTTCACAGTTACGTGAATGCTTCGCGCTTGTTTCCCTATAATTTACGTGAATCTGCACAGAACAACTGCATTCTCATCTTAATCTCATTATTTACGATTTTCCACGTCGAAAGCTACGAAACTTCCATCTAGCATCCGATCTAAACTCGCCAACTCGCCCGTGATCAAAGTTAGATGCGTTAGACGGACATAGTTTAATTACGTGCGTCCGTCGGATGGCGATGTCAGATACTCGTAAGCGAACATAGCGCATTCGATTTGCATGTTTTAACCGAAACGCGAGACGCCCGACCAACGACGGTTAAATTAAAGTTGGCACTAGCCGTACGTTGGACGCAAATTAAGATTTATTGATTATTTACGATGCTATAACGCAAAATTTACGACACTACTATTACAATGTGCCACGCCGAGCCACAAATATTGAAAGCAGCGCGTTGTTATAAATATGATAGTGGTCGCGAACGGTGCATTACAACACCAATTAGAGCCTATGCAGGATGTATACGTACGGATACTTTTCATATGTGCGGTTTAACGCATGATTTACAGTCAGTTTCGCTAACAAAATAAGCTGCGGATATTCTTATGACCATTGATAGTTCCTGATGATAGCTCTAAGCTATTTCTCAGTAAAATAGAAAAGCTACGGTTTAGAATATACTCAAATAAAATGGTTTTATGAGTATCACTTCAATCTGATTACATTTAACCTTCCTATACTCACGTCAAAATGAAAGACGTATACTATACTATATAAATCGGTCTCACAGGCCGTGTGCGTGAGTATAGGAAGGTTAAATACGTTTCCCTACACTTAATTACTCCAGCTTTAGTGTTAACCTGCTCCTAATAGTTTCCGTAATTTATTTCATATCCCTTTAGCATCCATAGATTTATGGATTCCTTAGATACCGCACTGTTAATCTACAGGACAAATGTAAAAGGAAGAACTTATTTCGAGTGCAATACGTTGTTCATGAAATCGCAAAAGATTTCACTAACGGAAGGGAAAGAATAGCAGACAAAATCAAAGTTTCTAGAAGGAGAACGGCAAAAACTTGTACGTATATAAGATCTAACAGTATGATATGCTTACTAGACTAACGCTCTCCGTAGCCAAATTATGCAAAATTTACTAGGTTTTAATGTTTATAGAAATGAAACCTAAACAATGGATGAAATAGATGCTACTATCTAAACAATCAATTCAATTTATATATGCGAAAACCAGAAATAAATGAATCTACTCTCGTCAAAAAAATAATCAAAATTTTCCTATAGATCCCGAGGAAATGAGAACAGTTTTCGCAATTCTCTTTCAAGTTGCATACCATCAGTTACCACAGGAGTGATTATACTTGCCACTTGAAGAAGATTTGAGAGTACATTGTTTTTAGTGCCATGTCGAGAGACAAGTTCTATGTAATAGAAAGATTGTGCATCTGGCTGACAACGATAAAATTAAAAACTATCATAATCTATAAAATTTCAAAATTTCAAAATTTCAAAATTAAAGTTCATAGAAGGAATTTGTCTGGATATGTCTGCAGATGAATTAATGTTGAAATATTGTGGCTATAACACCGCTAAACAATTCATAAGAGGATAACCGATTAGATTTGGATATTAGAACTGGATGATCAACATTTCTTCGGGTTATGGCTACGCTCCTGATATATATATATGATATCATATATATATATATATATAAAGGGCTTCATCCAGACCATTCAGGCCTATCGCCTAAGATGTAGTTTTGTTTCTTCTTTCCACTTCTGTAGATTTTTCACCTTCTTCTTTCCAGTTTGCTATTTTTTTCTTTGATATTTCCCATAATTGCTTCCCTGAACTTTTTCCTTAGCTTACTCTCCTTCTCTTGCCCTCGGGTTTTCTCCACGCTCTTCCTTTGACTACTCTGGTGTCATCTATTCTCTCCAAATGTCCCAGCCATTGTAATCTCCTGGACTTTACAATTCCATCTACCGTAGGTTCGTTGAAGAGGTCGTATATTTCTTCGTTGCTCCATGCGGCGATTCATCTATTCTTTTTCATCCAAAAATTCTCAGCAGGATCCCTCTCTCGCATATTCGTATCTATTCTTGATTTCTTTTTGTCATCGCTCATGTTTCACTCCCATATAGGAGAGTAGGTCGCATCGCCGTCTTGTAGATTGTTATTTTTGTCCCCCATGGACGCTCTTTAGATCGGATTATTTTCCGTAACCCTGCTGCACATTTATTACTGTTTATTAGTCTGAGATCTACTTCTGTTCCTTCCTCACATTTATTAGATATCCGTGTACCTAGATATATATATATATCGTTGACTGTTTCTTTGAGTGTTATCTTTTGCTTATTATAGTTTTGGACTTCCAGGGTTTTGTTCTGTTTATCATAATACTTATTTTTTATTGTATATATTCCGTTTTCGCTTTCTCGATTTGCGGTCCCAATTTCGATGCTTCCTACACGACTCGTATCGTTACTGTACTAAGTTCCTTTTGGCTGTTCGCTATCATGACGAGATCATCTCCATATGCTAGACCTTGATGGCTCTTAGTGTGTAATGTCCCTTGCCTATTGATTTTCCTATTGCTGCCTCTAATACCAGGTTAAATAGTAATATGGATAATGGGTCTCCTTGTCTCAGCTCCTTTTTGATTTCGAATTCACTGGTTTCGTGACCCTCTATTCTGACTGTGCTTATCGTTTGTTCTAAGGTCATCTGTACCAGTTTAATTAGGTTTCTAGGTATGCCCAATCTTTCCATTACTTTAAATATTTCTGTTCTGTTTATTGAATCATACGCCGCCTTGAAATCGATAAAGACCATATGTGTTGGCATATCATACTCGTACTTTTGGTTTAAAATTTGCTTTAGCAGAAAAATCTGGTCTATCGTAGATCTGCCTTTTGAAATCCGCACTGATATTCTCCTATTGCACTCTCTGCAAATTTGTCTAACCTCCTTTTTAAGTATTGTGGCAATTATTTTATGTTACGTTCAAAAGCATGATTTCCCGGTGGTTGCTACATTCCGAGATTTTTCCCTTTTTGTGTAGTGGTATAATGACAGCTGTTCTCCAATTTTCTGGTATTCTCCCTTGTTTCCGTATATTTCTTATTAACTTTGATAATTCTCTTTTAAGTGTCTTTCCTCCATATTTTATGTTCTTGGCCATTATTTCATTTCTGCAGAGGCTTTTATTGTTCTTCAGGTATTCTATTACTCCATTTATTTCTTCCTCTGTAGATGTAACTTCTTCTTCGGTATTTGTGGCTTCATGCATTTATCCTTGTTCTTCGGATCCTTTGTTTTCTCCCACGCTCAGAAGTTTTCATAGTATTGCTTCCATCTTTGTAATATTTCTTCTGTGCTGCCGATTATTTTGCCCCCTTCGCCTTTGGTAAATATTCGCTTCGCTTTTTTATAGTTCATTTCTATTTCCTGAAGTTTAGTTTTGTAGTTTCCGTTCGTTCTCTCGGCAAATCTTCTTTGAGTGTTTTTTTGTTTTTGGTACTTTCTTTTATCATCTTCTCTTCCTGATTTCAAGTATATTAGCCGTAGTTGTCTCTTCTTGTTCGCTGCTTCCATGCATGTGTTATCGAACCAGTCTTTCTTTTTACTCGGCTCTTGTTTGTTTAATGCTTTCTCTATTGCTATCTTAATTGTTTTCTGTATTTTGCCCCAATGTTCTTCTATTCCCAGTTTTCTACTTTCGTAAATCAAATTTCGGTCTATTTCTTTTCTACTTCTTGCAATTTCTTCTTTTGTAGTTCTTTCATATTGTATTTTGCGTTTTGTTCCCTTTGTTGTCTGTTCAGGAAGTCTACCTGCAGGTTTGCTATCACCAGGAGATGATCGGAGCTCGCATCTGTCCCATGATAAGTTCTTACGTTTGTCATTCGTTTAAAGTAGCGTTCTTGTATCAGTACGTGGTCTATTTGGTTGGCTTGGTTAGTCCCTGGTATTATCCATATTCCCTTATATATTTCATTCCTTTTAAAATGTGGGCTCATAATTTTCATTTTCTTTTGTATAGCGAAATCTATTATCTATTATCGCTGGAGACATTGTGCTTACTTTCTCCTCCTTGTACTGAGATAAATAATTATTCGTTCCCCACTTTAACATTTGCATCGCCTATAATAATAACGCTCCTGATGTATGTCGTGAAAAAAGGTAGTATGAAACAGAATCTACGACATGTATATCGCTAGACGCCAGGGCAATTATCCAGTTTTTGAAAAATTTACTAAACTCATCGAAACATGAAATTCTTTGCGACAACTATGTTACAACTTACCTATTGATGACTTATCTAGAAAAGAAAAATATAAGAACACTATAGGAAGTTGTAAAAGCTAACAAGTTACTGAAATGTTCCATAGCAGATTCCAAAGTAATGAAGAATATGGAAAGAGGTGCATAGGGCTATATATTCAACAAACATAATAATATATGTGAAAAGTGAAATGACAATTATACTTGTTCTATCCCAACAAATTATTATTTTGTTGAAACATTACAACAAGTCCAAAGTTGGTCTAAAAGTACAAAATCCAAATATACATCAACCAAAAATATGTTCCTTATCCAATAAAAATATGGGGCAGTGTGAATACACATAATTAATGTATTTTTCTATACCGGATTTCAATTGATAAAACTATATTAGTGGATGCTGTTTAGGTACTTTCTGGACATGACGATGACACATGCTTGGAAGGTGAATTAGAATTTCACAGCAGCATGGAAAACTGCTATCGAAGCCATAGTACTCCGGAGCGCAGTCGTTCATACCTGAGGCCGAGACATAAAGCCCCAATGGTCCCGTTGTCCGCATATTGGCGACCACGGTCTTACCGCTGGAATTTGGGATTTGATCCTGGTTGGATCCGGTCATGAATGTGTCCGATTGATCGTAATATCGGCAGATAGTTGACACAGTTTAGATTAATCCTAGAGCAGATTCTGCACCCGCCGCATTTTGATTCTCGGCGGGGGTCTCTCCTGATCAAGCTCGACTATGTGTGTGAATTTTGAATCCTTCAGTGCACCATATGTGACAATTGGTCGTAAATATACTTTGTACACCAGTAGCTTTGTACGAAGGTTAAGGGTGGAATTTCTATGTAGGAGCGGCATTAGTGATCTTCTCGCATTGTAGGCATCCATGGTCGAATCGAAGTGGGCCCCGAATGAAGCGATCAAGCTTTACCGCTAAATAAGTCGTTTCGTTGCTCCAAGGCAATCGCAAATTTTCCACGAAGAGATTATCGGGTGGTATGCTTATCCTCCATCGGTTTTCCCACTCCAAAATCCCATCCGGTTAAAGAGTACCCATAAGTAACTAACATATTTTATTCGCTGGTTAGTAGCAGAAGATGTATCAGCTAAATAAATGTTGTGCAAGTCTATGGCTCCCAACACCTCTAACTTCTAATAATTTTGGATTATGAAATTATCAGTATATAGGGAAAAGAGCATCGAAAAGAAAGATATAAATAAGAGTCAAGAAATCCAAAAGATGATCCACTCATTCTACTTTGGAAAACTAAATACCGTCCGAAATCCAACCTACAGGAAAGATCCATAAATTCCTTTATAAGTTAACAACTTAATTCCCATATACAAGAATGACAATATATTACACCGGTAAATTCCTCACCATACAATTATTTAATTAAATCCAATGACACGTGCATCGCTAGCTACAAGGCAAGCATGTTCAAACCGAGCTAAAGTATCAGTTATTCTACACCTTAGTCCTCACTCTCAATATGCAAGAATAGCCATTTCCAATCATTCAAACAAATGTGCGCTAACAACGACTTAATAAAGCTGACACCTTTGGTTGGTTATTTTAGTACTTAATATTCAGTCACCAACGAGATCTAAAATACGATAGGTACATGTGGCACATTACAGGTATTAAATTAGTTTTTATCTATTTCTATTGCTTCTTTAAAGGATGCCATATTGTACAACTGGAATAGAAAAGCTACTACGAACATTGAAGCACTTTTCCAAATGATAGATAATAACTAAAACAAATCCTTATCCAGTTTTTACATTAACGGCGTTTTAGAACCTTTTTTACCATATTATCTAGACGATTGCAGACTAGTGAGACAGCAGCTACAATAGGGTTCATCCAATTAAGAATATTTTGTGTTAGCATCGTTTCAATCTTCTACAAATATTACGGCTCACACACCGACAATGAAAAAAAAAAAGGATACAAGAGAATGGGTAACGAAATAACAGCACGCTAATTGAGGATAATTTCCTAAAGGATGGCTCTCGGAGCTTAGTAGGCGCCGCTAGGCCTCGACTATACGTATGAAGTAGCGGCAGACGTAGTAATTTTGTGCGATAAGTGGTAAGATGGGGTGATTGCGTGCAGCCCTGACACGACGCTGAGCCGCACACATGTATTTTACCTGTTAACATGTCCCGGGAGTCGACGAGATACAAGTAAGATAAGGGCTGTCATTCTTTCGTAACACTTTTCTCCCCCTCGTACGTAGCAAAGGTACAAATTGTTTATATGTGGGTGGAGGTGCTTATTTTAGGACGACAGTTGGTTTTACGTGAAGTTTTGGATATGCAATTCGAACATAATTAAATCATATATGAACATACAGGTGTTCCACAAAATACCCGTCTATTACAGTTTCATATTGGTCGTCTATACTTTTGGAAAGTGATGTACGTACACATCTACACTACCGGCCATAAGTGTTTACCCACCTGTATAATTGGATATTATTCAAATAAACCATATGTTATCGGTATGAAAATGTTTGTATTATTAAACTGTAAGCACAAGATAGATTATGATATCTCTGTAATATTTTGTGAGCACGTCATGGGTTGATTGAAATTAGGATATCGAAAATTACTCTTTTGCGGTCTAGGAACGTTCAGGCCGGTTTCTCGGAAATATTTATTATAATCGTGATAAAATATGATCATAAATTGAGTTTGTTAAAAAGGTGGTACAGAATGGCGGTCCCGTAGAGGTAGGGGCGTGGGTAGGGGTAATTTTCAACTCGTAGTCGATCTCAATAGTATTGCGAGAGAATTTAAAGCGACAGTATGTTGCACACAACACGCTAAATAAGTACGCGGAGATAGGACGCCCAAAGGGTGTAACATTCCCTTCGAATGACAATAACTATCTTAGGCATTTCCTTGGATTAGAATATAGAAGTTCGCATATTTTTGCACAATATGCAATAGCGGATTGCTAAGTCGCGATTGGTTTGACTGTACAAAGCATTGTAAAAGTAAACGTCATGTTTTGAATTTAAGTAACAGTATTCCATATTGGCAATTTATATATGATTTTATTTTTATGTTATGTGTGTGCAACATCCAACAACATTTAGTATCTAATGAACACTTTCGTCTATTTTATGCTAAGTACGTTCCCTCTTGGAAGTTGCCATATCTATGCAATTACGATCCAACTTGCCAGGTGTTCAAAGTACTGTAAACTAATGTATCAAACATGGGTTGAGAAATAAGAAAATCTGCCTGTGGATGAAACAACTGATGCTCAGAGACACGGCGTCATTCATATTGTAGTGCGTCCTTTAAAACGTGATGGTCCACCAACTTCATTATTGTTACCCAGTAAAAGGATTCAGAAAACTGATGCAGAAACCATTGCCAAGATAATAAAAGGTTTGTTAAGAGAATTTTCCATTACAGCAACCCAAGTCACAATGTTCGTTACTGACGAGGTCGCAACAATGCTGAAAATGCGCTTTTTGACTCTTCTTTACATAACATGCGTGATACACACATGTCACTTCGTAGCAGAAACCATTCGAAAGAAGTATCGGGTGCTGGATAAGTTAATAATATCTGCCAAAAAATTGTTCATCAAATCTCCAAAATACATCCATGTATTCAAACAATTGTGTCCGAAATGGCCAGCACCGCATCACCCTGTAATAACGCTATGGGTAACATGGCTCTTACTATCAGAAATATTTTTTACAATTGAAAAATGTCAGTTTGAAAATCGATTCAAATGATTGTGCAGCAGTTCGAGTGAGTCAGCAGCTTTTTTCCAATTTGGACCACTTTTGCTTCAAATAGAAGAACATTTTAACGAGTACTTGAATCCTGTATTACGCACAATAGAACATAGAGCAGGATCAGTCATGATTTGGGGTTGCTTTAGCGATACCTTTCGGGGCGATTTGGTTACAATAATAATAATAATAATAATAATAATAATAATAATAATAATAATAATAATAATAATAATAATAATAATATGTCTTTATTACCCAACAGAGAAAAATCTCCAATTACAGGATAATTATACAAGAAAACAAAGAACAATACACAAGAACAGCTACAAAATCAACAACCAAACTTAGCATAACGCAAATACAGCTATAAATCACAACGACACAAGTACAATAAACATTATCTAAACCAGGCATGGACAACCTTTTTTGTAGAAGTTTTATGCTGCGAGTAATCTTGAAAAATATACATTTTTGTGGTATCCTTATGATTCATTATGAATTAAGTTTAGACGGGCTGTGCTAATATTCAACGAAAGAATTCAGTAGCGGGCCGGTCAAATCTTACTCAAGGCCGCATGTGGCCGGAGATTGCCCATCTATAATCTAAACGGATCCGGAAAAGCATTAATTATGTTCCTAGTCATATGAGACAAAGGGGCCTTAAACAAAACATTAGTTTTAGCCCTGACTGAACGAAACGTATCAGCTGATCGAGTAGAGCGAGATGGGACGACAAAGACAATAGATGGTATCCCTAGAAAAGGGGGCTATAGGAAGAATTTGGAATCTGGAACACAAATAATCGTCCAAACTTCGTGCTCCAGCACAATAATCATCCAAAACACACCTCCAAGGTATGCCGCGAGTACAATTGAGGCACAGAGGGAAAATTGCTGTTATGAAATGGCAGGTCTAAAGCCCAGATCCCAATCCGATCGAGCTTTTATGGGAGGAACTCGACCGACAGGTTTAAAAATTTGTTCTAACATCGGTAACAGTATTTTGGTCGCAACTACAGGATATGTGGAGGAGAATAGAGTCATTAGCGCTGGCAAAGCTGTTAGAAAAAATGCAAAGATTGTGTACCGCTATATTAAATGCGAAAGGTGGACATTCACGAATCGCAAATTTAAGCTAAATCTATATTTCTCTTTGTCAGCAAGTTGGCAAACACATTGTTTTTACAACTGTTAAAGTTATTTGCATAAATACAGAATAAAGTTTTGTTTTATAATTGATACTTGGCTTGTTATGATATTTTGAGGATGCCCGGAAGGGTATGTAATAATAATAATAATAATAATAATAATAATGTCTTTATTGCATCAACTACTACAAAATATAGATACATATACACACGAGAGAGTGAAGGTCGCAATCTCAAGGCGAAGTTCAGCTAATGCTGCTTTGCAACTCAACCTTGATATATTAGAATACATATATGCACACCCAAATATATGCATATACATATACACATATACACACATACACTGCCTAAATCTAAAAGATTTCGATGATGCAAATAGAGGCAAAATAAAAAAAAGAAAAGAAAAGAAAAGCACTACTACTAATTCATACCAATTCAAGCTACAAAATATTTAACAGTTTTTAAAGAAAAGTAAATAGCATTCCTGTCTAAAAAGTGTAGACCAAAATGAGGAACTACTTGCGTGCACCAGAACCCCGCCCATCTCTCAGATATTCCCTCAAACTGCTACTAAATGAGGTACTACACCAAACTTCAACAGGTAAACTGTTGTACAATATATAGATTTGAAATGAGAAGGATCTTTCATAAAGTGCCGTTTTATGTTGTGGTGGAGAAATCTTGCCCCGAAATCTTGTATTGAGATTATGTACATCTGTCCTAAATGTGATCTTTTGATGCAGATACGGCGGAGACCTCAAAGATAGTATTTTATGATATAAGCCCAGGCAGCGAAATTCCCGTCTATCATGCATATTGAGCCATCGGGCACAGTCCAATTTATGGGAAATATGGTCAAATTTACGTATGCCATAAATATACCTCAAACATGAATTTTGCACTTTTTGTATGCGATTTTGAGTAAAAGTATCCAGAGCTGAATGATAAATTGGTACACAGTATGCGAATTGTGAGAGGACAAAAGCTTCGCATAATTTTTTTTTAATAGTTTCATTAAACACGTGCCTATAAGGAAACAGTTTTTTCAAATTAAGATAAGCATCACGAATATAAAGCGAGATCTGTTTCCGATATCTGTGCGTATTATCTAAAATAAGCCCGAGGCTTTTTACACTTTCGACAAGTGGAATTTTGACATTATTAATTTCTATATTAAAAACACAAGAGATGTTGCAACATGTTTTCCTGGGGCCCAAAAGAATTGCTTTTGATTTATCCGGATTTATCGTCAAACAGTGTTCCACAGAAATTCGATGTAGGTAGCTTAAATCCTTATTAATTCTGTCAACAGCTAGTCTCCAATCAGTAGGCCGAAAGGAATAATACAATTGTGTATCATCTGCATAAACATGTGTTTTACAGTGTTTAAGTCCATAGAAGAAATGAGAAGTATATATTGTAAACAGGATAGGCCCAACAATAGATCCCTGAGGAACCCCATGGGGAACATCAAGAATATCCGATGTGCTGATACCAATTCTAACACACTGTTTACGATTGCCCAAATAATTTTCGAAAAGTGATAAAGAGACATTGTTAAGACCAATGTTATGCAAAATAGACAGGAGAACACGATGATTAACTTTATCGAAGGCTTTGCTGTAGTCCAATAAAATGAGACAGGAAACCAAGCCCCTGTCCGTCGCCTCCAGAAGATCGTCAGTAACTTTCAACAGTGCTGTCTCACAGCTGTACCCTGCACGGAAACCCGATTGAATGGGAGGTAGTATATTTGCAGAAGATAGATATTCAGCTAATTGCATTGCAATAATTTTTTCCAATATTTTTGAAAGCACGGGTAGAAGACTTATAGGTCTCAGATCACAAAAATGAACGGGATTCCCGACTTTAGGCAACGGACGAACCACGGCACACTTCCAACAGTCAGGGAATACTCCTTCTAATAAACAGGTGTTAATTATGTGCGTTATATAAGGAGTAATAGTAGGACAACAGTACCGAATCATAACAGCAGAGAGACCGTCACAGCCCGGAGAAGAAGACTTAAGAGATGTTATTATTTTAGAGATTACCAGTTCATCTACAGTACTGAAAGAGAAATGTGGAGGTTGCCTAGAATTTCTGTAATAAAAGTCGACCCAATCAGAATTATCGGTATTTAATGGAGCAGATGATTGAATGAAGTAAGTATTAACTGCATCAGGATCATTTAAATACACCGGAATATCACTATCACAGCTTTTAGAAACCCCAAGTGCACGCAGATCATTCCAGATGGCTCCTGAGTTATTAGAACGAGATATGAAATCGAAATATGCTTTTTGCTCTAGCCTAAAGGTTTTTGTGGTCAAGTTTCTTAAAGTTTTGTATGAAGACCAATCATGTGGATTCCTCGTTCTACGAAATTTGGCCTTGCTCTTATCTCTGAATGACATTAGTAATCTCAAATTGTCAGTGAGCCAAGGAACACGTTTCCTGGTGAACTTACGAAAGAGAAGTGGAGCATGTTTATCGAACAGCGATAAAAGACTAGAAGTAAAGAAATTGATTTTATCATCGATAGTACGCATGAAAAATAAACGATGCAACGGAAGGGATACCAAATCTGAGTTAAAGTTGTGAAGATTAATTGAACTAAGATTTCTGTACAAATGAAAAGTTGGAGAAGGCCTAGCACAGTCGACACATATGGTAAAGAGAACAAAATCATGATCAGAGAAGCTGCAATTAAATACACTTTTATCACCAATCAGATCATCATCAGTAACAAACAAGAGATCAAGAAGAGTAGCAGTGTACAACGTAGTTCTGGTCGGTTGGTCCACCAACTGCTTAAAACCCAGTGAGTCAAAGAAATCAAGCAAGTAAGTAGTTCGGTAGTCATCTTTAAATATAAGTATGTCTGTATTCATATGGGTAGATAAATTCGAAGTGTATTTTTATAAAAATTGCACATTTATAGCCTGATCTTGCAAAACTTGAATTAACCAGTACTACTGTTTATTATTTAATAGTGTACTGCATTTTAAATCACTTAGAACAGAGTCATGTTTCACGCTACATGAAAAATTTTAGAAAAGGCAATCACATGTGTTGCAAATTTAAAAGATTATATTGCAATCGTTGCATACAACTTACCAACCTACTCAATATACTTCCGTTCTGTACCATTCTGTACTGCTGTAGGTACAATTTGCATTTTAATTGAATAGATTCTTAGTACATGTCAGAAATTAAACAGTTGGACAATTACAGCTATGTAAATATATATTTACATAGATATATGTATGTGCGTAGAGGTACAATACATCATTGAAATTTATTCAACTTTGTCATCAGCTTTTAAATTTTAAAATTCCACAAAAGCGGCTGCAGATAGAAACGTGATAATCCATTTCAAGGCGATATTTATTGCCAATTCTCATCAATAGAAGATCGCGCCAAACACGGTTCGCACTCCATAAATGATATTTCACGAAATAACGAAGTCTATTTTACTTGAAAATAAATTCAATAATTGGACATATTCACAATAATATTTTTAGCGCGTCTCTCGCTGTGCGTTTTACGACGGGGATATACGTCGTATTCAGTTGGATTTTATCCGATCCGGGAAACGAGATAATGTATTCGCTCGTTTGTAATCGAAAAGGTGGTGTGTTGCGACAAGTTTCACGCTATGCGCGCGATCGCCTCACAAAAGCTCGTTCGAAAAAAAAAAGAAATAAACGGCGGAATTCTATAGAGAGCCCTATGCACGTTGGAATTGTGTAACTGTGCCATACATCAGGTAGAGAACGGTTGCATGCCGGTTCCGATAATGACACAAAATTATCCGAAAATATTAGCCTTTGATAGTTGAACGATAAGAATTTAATGTACTTTAAGCTCGTAAAGCAACATTATGCAGAAGTATTAATATGCTGATAGTGGGTAATGCGGTAGGTACATAAACTCATTATTTATTCACTTATCCAAACTTACGAAGTAACGCATATACATATATCAAGGTGTATGCAATTCAGAGGCCAAATCTAGTTAAGAATATTACATTGTAAACGTAAATAATCGTTCAACCCTAATTAATTCAAGTTCAACTTCATTCATTACCTAAAAAGGGAATCATCACCTTTAATGTCTTCTTAATCTTTTACCCTTTCTACCTTTCGGTGTAGGGGTTCGGAGCCACCGAGCCGTATATGTAGACGCATATACCGTACCGCTCCTGGCCCACCCAGTGGCATTTCCTTCATTTTCGCAGCTTATTAGAGGTCCAGATCCATTTTTCAGGATTTTAAACTGCTACGCTCTGCCGCTACCGGGTCTCGAACGCCGGCCCTTCGCACTGTGAAGCGCGAGTTTTACCACTCAGCCACTGAGGGGTTATCACCTTTAATGTAAATAATAGAATTAGGAACTGCTGTTAGCATAACATCAGAAATAGCACGTCAAGTGACTTATTAAACAAGGAACTTTAACGTAAAAATTTGGAAATATGACAAAATAAATACAATTTTGTTCTTACAAAGAAGGATAACCAGAAAAAAAAAAAAACAAAAGAGCGAAGATGCAGTACTCAAATGTTCTTTAGATCTGGAATGAGCTTCGACAGAATAAGGAGAAAATAAGTGAAAAAACAGAAGTTATTTGCGTAATGAAGGCAACATGTAAAAGGGTAATAAATGTGATTATAACACAAAATCAAAAATTTAGATTCAGAGTTTGGAACGAGGTGCTGCTTAATATCAGGATGTACTCTCAATCTACTTTTATTCCCTGTAAGCACTAGATGAGGTATAGAATACAAGCGAAAATTTATGCTTAATTGAAAATACCTCTCTTTCTGGAGTATTCCATTAGACAGCGTTTATTGATGTTGAGATTAAGCCTATTTTTTAAACACCAAGACGAGATTCGTTTGTGAAAGCTGTGGATCATTGAAGTCACCAACAGAGACGAGTGCTGGGCATATTTGTAATCCCAGTAGTTCATTGGTAAATAGTGGAAACAGTAGTGGACCCAAATGTGGTCCTGGTGAGGCTCCAAAAGGTACAAAAAATGGGTGACCGTGTTCGTTTACTTTAAGCAAAATCTGTCAAGTAAGCAGGATAATATACACGAGTAATACCAGTGTATTGGTCAATCCAAATTTGCGCAGTTTAGTGAACAGAATAAATGACCTCTAAAAGATTAGTATATAGGTAGTTGGTTCATTCATTATATCTATGTATTCCATTTCGTCATCAATTTTTTTAATATGAATACAGCACACGAAACTAATGCATGTTGTTCCAGTCCTTGCTAAACGCAAAATACAATTATGTACAGTTTCAAAATGTACTTTCTAGTAGCATTAAATTGTAACGTAATGAAAATATACGACCAATGAAGTGTGCTGAACCAACTATATAAATCAGTTTCAGCGTCACCGTCCAAGGTGCAAAGGTTCTCTACAACGCAATGTGTAACTGTAGATCAACCTCTTACAAACCCATGTTATATCAAATTTGCTAAAACTGTTACCGGATAATAATTGTTCAAGGCATTATGTTCTTTCGGTAATACGAAGCTAATTCGTATAGTTTTGAATGTAGAAAGAGACTGTTCCTAAGAGGCACCGCATTAAAACTCATTTCTGTTGGAGGCATACTTACACCGCGTAGTACGCCTTAACAAAGAATATATGTGATCATTACTCGCAGTTATTTTACACTTACTCGTACTAATTACAACTTCTGCTGCAAGAAATGCAATTTAATAACACAAAAATACTGAAAGAATAGCAATATATAAAATACTTGAGGTATTGAAAGTGTATTATACATTCAATGTAGGAACACGCGAGGATGTATTTGAAGAGCCTCCAACTATATCTGCTAGATGATTGTACAACAGTTATATCTATCATCGCTCAATATTTTTAAAATACAAGATGTTGCATTAAGGCGAATATATTGAGAGAATGTTTGCAGATGTTTTAATTTAAGTTCAGCTTTATGCATAAAGCTCCTGATATGATGATGATGAATCGTGGTCTATTGAGTCCGTGGAAGAAATACTGGCATTGGCCAGAATAACTCGAATTCCCCTATTTCTACGTAGGTTAAATATGTCGTGATACCCATACCATCACGGACGGTGCTTTTATTTTTTCCTGTTCTTATTATCACGTTACTCTTATCCTTTTTGAAACGCGTTATAACTTCTCTAATAATCTAATTGTTTTAAAAACATGATATGTCACAGGGTATCAAAGGGAAATAATTTTTTTGACGCCTGTTTGGTGCTTCTATTACCCTAGGTGCTGATTTGGTGGATATGTCGAAGTCTACTGTTTACTTGGTTACATCTCAGGATAAAAACACCAGCAAAAGATCTGCACGCAGAGGTAGTTGTGGTAAAAAACTAAAGCTTGCCGCGAATAATAAAAGAGCGCTTTGTTGGACTGTGGCTGAAACACAAATAAAATTCAATGAACACTTTGAGGTAATAACTTCATAAAGTGACTATCCATGACAGAGCTGCAATACATAAACGTTTGTTTACATCTCAAAAGATCAAACAGTGTATGTAGTGGTGCAATGATTATAAAGCGCTGGGAGAATGAATCATGTCATAAGGTCTACTGAGTCCAGCTTCACTGATTTACTCGCTTCCGGTCGTGTATATGTTTGAAGATCGCAAAATGAAGGTGCCTTCAACGAACACTGTGGTTTGGACTTGGTATCCCTTGGGTTTGATAGTCGTTCTCAATAGGAAAGATAGCAACCGAAAAGTATTAGGATATTGTAAGTGATCATTTACCATCCTATGGTCCAAAAGTTCTTTCCAGATGATAGCGCAATTGTTTTGGATGGCAATGTTCCTATCCACACTGCTCGACATGTTCTATCTTAGCGTGACGAGTATGAAAATTAAGTTAAAGATTTGTCCTATCTGGCCAAATCATCTTAAAACAAAAGACCTGATATAGAGTATAAAACAATTTAAAAACAATATGCAAACTAAAACAAAAATTGAACATTGAAAATCAGGAAAAGAGAGAAAAGAAATAGGAGGAATTTTCAATCATTTCCATGTGTAATGTTCGGGAAAAGGGATATCTTAAAGAGGCACAGGGACAGAGTTATACAGTGTCAATGGTCAATGGTCGTTTACGGATGCAGAGTTCCAGGAACTAACCTTTACCTTTTCCTGAAAGGAGCCCGTCCGAGGCTACTCGATCGACTTTCCGGACAGGCGGGACTTGTCATCCTTTTGACTGCGGTGATTAAGTATCCTCCTGCCGGGAAGTTACCGCAGGTTCTTGCGGCGAGGGCATGGTGAATTATGTATTTACACCAACTCTTCTCTATATGTGCGAATCACGTGCGTTTATAAAAATCGACAGCAAAAGCAATATCTGTAAGTATCAGCCTGTCTACATAATTCTAACATCTGTAAATTATTTAGAATATTTAAAATTATACTTCACCAATAAATTTATGCGTATGTTCAACAACCACCGCCAAGTTCTGTACTCTCGTTGATTGTCTTTTCAGATTTTTGAATACTCGCATCCAGATAGACACAGTTCACACCGATCTTTCAAACATTTCTCACAGACCTTCGATGCGGAACAACATCGCATCATAGTATAGAAATTTCGATGTTTTGAGAAATCTGAAAGTTTAATTGACATACTGCGATCATCATTTTTATACGTTTGCTTGCTCACCAGCAGTTTTAATTGTCTATTTTGTTCTATTCTGTTATTAACTGTTAAATAATAAAATGATTTTTATTTTTTATTATGGTTAATATCGGTGCACATATCGGTCTTTCCCCAACTTATACATTATAAATTAAAACCGAAGAAAGTTCAAACAAAACTTGTAAGAAAAAGTGTTTTCCTCCTATCACTGGAAAGCCGTGTCTAATTTTTTAGTATCAAAGTTTCATATGGAAGATTTTTAGAACCTCTGAGGTCAACTACGATGTTTGTTTTTTAGACATAGAAACATAGTAGCTAGTAATATTCGCTTCATATCTGGAGTAAAGTCAAGTCGTGTGTTCATTTACCATACAGGCTGTAAATTATATCTGTCGACACTCATTAAACATGTGATTGAAAAATAAAGACGATTGTTTGCAATTTAGGGAAAGACGTATAAACACTTGTAAATTATCGTCCAAACGTCAAGCACGTGAACTGTTTCTTTTGATAACTCATGCCCGACTTTTACGCGGAGAATTAGATGACCCCAGCGTTTTATAATTACCATTCCAATACATATTGCAGTGATTCTAATACTACACTTTTATTTGTCCAAGTCTTTTCTATCCATTTTTTTTTTCTTTGATACTCATAGACCTACTTCTATCACCTATAACCTTCCAAATAAATTTGACGTATAGAAGTATCTCACTACATTTTCAATTTGTTGAAATGCATACCCTTATAAATTGAAGAAACCGTTCCACAATTTAAATATGAAAAAGAGAATAATGTAAATGTTAGCATTATGGATCGATTCACACAGAAAATTAAGCCCGTCCTTTTCCACAATTTCCATTTCACCTAAAATATCCATCAAAGAGAATTATTTAAAAACTTTAATCACTTCACCTTATACTGTATTGTTCTGTCGAAAATAAGTCTGGCGCAATTTCAACGTTAATGAAAAAGATCCTAGACGACGGTCGTAAAACTGTCTGAATTAGAAGTTTGCCATCTTTCATCGAGTAAGAGAGTTCAAGCGAATGCACCATGAAATGAGTAAGTTTTATTCTGAAATGGGAAAAGTATGTGGAATGTAATTTTATATTTTTAGAACACAAATTTTCTATTAGAAGTTTTATTATATACTGAGTAATTGTAAAATCTCAAATCCCAGAATTAGTCCCATATAACAGAAATTTGTTTCATCTGTTTATGTTTATTTAATCTACACGTAGCTGTATGTATGGTATTCTTTCTTACAAATATCGAGTATTTAACTTAAAAGGTCTACACGTATATCAAAATGATATGAACAGATGTTAAAATCTTATCTTGTACTTACCTTTAAAAAAAACATTAAAGCAACTTCAATATAAGAACTTCTTACCTCTCTTACAAAATATACTGCAGTAGAAGTCGACTAGAAACCACTTACAGCAATTGAAAAAGTAATAAATTCTTAGCAGGACCGAAATTAATATTAATAGTTCACTTAATCTTTACTAAATATATGGGTTTCGTATTTGCCACTGAAACGAATAACTCTGCGGCATCCGACCACTATGACAGAGCTTATTTTCAGAAGGATTAATTTGACTGCTGCTTTTTAACTGCGGAGCATATTACAATACCCAAATCTCTTGCTACACGAAAATTACTTTGATCTAAATTATGACTACAAAAAGAACACGCAAAGAAGTGTTATGTCTGGCGAATCTGCGTGGATGGTTGTTTAAAAATAATTTCATTCTCGAGTTCTTCTACAGGAACGGACCTTCAGAAATCGTGGCTTCAATTACCATTAATAACGTAATTATGACCTAGGGTAAAGTACTGCTTAAGACTTAGATGTTGAGACCCTGGTGTATTTACGATGAATTTAGTACGCAAGTGTAATTGATGAATATTCTCATTTTCATATAAAGAACAATATTGTGATTTTAACCAAATTAAGCAGAAGCGTGCTGAACAACTAAAAAATCCTAATACTTCCACGACCAGACACAATAATGAAATAGTTTCCAAAGTTACACCTATTGTAAGCAATATACGCAATTATATTCTGTCAGTAAGCAACTAAAACTATAACAGTATTACTCTAATAGAACTACTGTAGAAGATTTTATCATTTTGTGAACAATGAAAATTTGGGAGCTTTATAGGATAAGTTTGTGTACGATGCAGTTGTATATCTACTAACTTATTTGTTAATGAAAATAACATCATGGATTTAGCTTCTGATTTGTGTTTTATTTACAAAATTTAGTACCGTTTTAAAATTTCGTAGTCCTCAAAACATATTGTTAAACCCGTCTCTGTATTAACTTCCATTTGCTCAGTTTTCTGGCTGAAGAGCGTCATCTATAAATACTCCGCTAATGAGTTTCTCCACTTATTTGCATACAGCGAAGTTAATCGATGCCTGGACGCGCCTTCCTCGAAAACTAATTTAAATTAATAATCCCTGTGGAGTGGCCAACTTAGTAGAGGTGTAAATCAGATCTTGTTTCTTGTAGTTTACGGTATATAGAAAGAAGTATGGAACGAAAGATAATTATAAGCGATCACTTAATGGAGACAATTACTTACAGCATTTAAACTAAGTACCTTTTAAAATGTATTGATAAATGTGTTCGCGTATAAAAATATCCATTCTATATTGGCTCATATAAACTACCTTTTTATTTCACTTCTATTAAAGTCTATGGCTCTTCTCCTGCTTTTAGTCCTCCTTCTTTGATGTTCCCCCTCAAGAATTTTCGAACCAGATAATGTTATGTGCATTTTATTAGCTTCCATTTGTTTTGAATTATTACACGAGAATTATGGATGACTTCCTTCTCGTTCTTAGTAGTGGTTCTTAGAATTTTGTCCTACCGATAGCGAAACCATTAAGGCGAGATATGTGTGATAATTTTCCCATTTATATCCGCATATTTTCGCGTTTTTTCTCCTTTTCTGGAACTTCGATGCTATAATAGTTATTTTTTATTGTCGAGGGAAGATTTCTCATCTCTTACATGATTCATTACTTGTATTACAATTGTAATATGTTCTCAAACCGTTTCTTTTTGTAATGTTATAATATAAAAAAGCACTTACTAATTTCTGTGTCTATTTTTCAGGTAAGTACATCGCTTATATTAATGGAAAACCTATGTTAAGGTAACACCCAATGTCTTTTGAAGTTATGAAGTAATGAATGTGTATCATGTAAGTACTTTAAATCGGATGTTATCCCTTCTAATTATTATTAGAAAAATCTTACATATGTACAAACACTTTATAAAAGCGGACATAAGTTTAGTGAAAATGTTTCCTTTACCTCGCTTGTTTCTCAGCGAAATATTGGTTCAGCCACTACGTACATAATTCCGAATTTCACTCATAGACGGACGGTTGAATATTTAGGAAGGGATTTAGTATTAAAATTATGGCTACATTCCCGCAAAACAAAAATTGTAGAGGTGACTTTATCCCAAGCTTTTTGTTCACGATACTAAACACGCTCATGCAAAATCTTTAGTTTTACTTCTTAACGTCTCAATCACCACCTGAGTGTTTCCTACCTTTTGGAAACGCGCGAGAGTGATTGCTATACAGAAAAAAGGTGATAAAACTTTCATAGAAAATTACCGGCCAATCTAGGTCCAGATCAGGATGGTTTCGTAAGGGGTAGATCTACTGTCACCAATCTTGTTATTATCACCGAATACGTTAGTAAAAAACTGGATGAACAGGGACAGGTAGACGTGGTCTACATAGATTTTAGTAGCGCCTTTGACTCTGTTAATCATTCTCTCCCACTACAAAAGTTGTCAACGTTTGGCTTTAGTCCTACTCTCACAAATCTCCTACACTTTTACCTTGAAGGCAGATCTTGCTATATACATTATAATGGCTACAAATCATATGACTCATCCGAAATCAGGTATTCCTCAGGGTTCCAGTTTGGGCCGGCTGTTATTCATATTTTGTACAAATGATTTGTTTGAATCCATATCTTGGCCCGTATTAGCATGTGCTGATGATATAAGAATCTTTGCAAATATTGGAACTTGGGATGACCTTCTGCTTTTACAGCATAATTTGAATAAAATTTCTTATTGGTGCTCCAAATCTTCGTGAAAACTTAATATTAATAAATGCTTCTGTATTACTTACACCAGGAAAATAAAATATATTGATTCAGTATATATTATCAATGACCAAACATTAACAAAACTTGAACAAATTCAGGATCTTGGAATCCTGTTTGATTTAGCTTCTCACCGAACATAATGAATGTGTGTGTCCCTGCTTCCAAAATGCTTGCAAGTTTTGTTTGGAAACTGCTGCTTTCAGCCTTCTTCAAAATTTAAATTTTCATATCCAAACGATTTTATCGCGTTATACATCGACGTTTGCGCTTCCATTTCCAAGGACAAATTTGCTGCAGAAGTTACCACTAACAGGAATCTGTAGATGTGCGAATTTAAATTACAGCGATATATTTTGGAGCAAAATCAATCAAATATAATAAGGATCTTTGTCTTCTTTTTTATATTATCTACTAGCTGGCCCGGCAAACGTCGTACCGCCTTAGAATTAATAAATGTTGTCTTAAGTTATTACCTGAGTTTTATTAACTTGTTTATATTAAGATAAAATTAATTGAATAAAAGTTCAGAAAGGAGTAAATCCACGTGGGCGCAAAGCATTTGCTTTATTGAATGTAAACCAGATTCGCGTATCGTTGTAGCACAACTTTCTGTTAAAGTATTTGCTGAGTGGGTTGCACTCGTGTCGATTATCTTCATTGAAGCACCTTGTGATATACTGTATTTTGCGACCTTATCTATTGTCGGAGCGTTGAATTGTCGTTCGTGTGTTCCAGCGAGGCGTTTATTTGCTCCGATCACTACTTTATAGTCATCACTTGGCATGCGATCCAACGCAGTTTTGAACAACCGAATCAATGCATGATGTTCATAAAATATTTGCTGCAAATCTTGAAGAATTTCTCCTTTTATTGCGTTATTGATCGTTTGACGCTGGTCAAGTTGGTCCTCCATATTGTCCATGAAGCAAATTTGTAACAATGTTATGCTGTGCGTCTTCAACCGGTTGTAATGATCCAATTCTATGGTGAATTTGTTTTGTATACTCGAAAGGAAAGTGATAATTAGTGATTTATGATTACCAAAAATAAAGGTCACTCTCTTATTAACAAACATTACCTTGAATGTAGGACTGAATCCGCGTTCTTCAATAATATTTGCTCCAAATGAAGTCATTTGGAAACATGCGTTGTACCTTTAAGCGTTCGAAAGAAAATGTCGTGATTCTTGAGCTTCGCCATGAAGCAATGAATGCAATGGCTCAGGTTGGGGAGGCAACAATGGCAATCTTTCCACTGAGACAGCACAATCCAGGCATTTCTCCAGCGAACTTCAATGCACCGCAATGGACGCACATAACCTGTATAGAGCCAATACTAACGAAAGGGTGCAAGCTGTAGTCAATTGTGGAATCGTATTGAAACGCTCCTCGATTCAAATTAACACTTGAAACCTTTCTTCTTGCGGCTCGACGTTGTTGATCTCTGTGTTTTGCTCGACGATTTCTCATTGCAAACCGAGCCGTGTCACGTATGGCCTCTCTTTCTTCTTGTGTTTGTGAAGCACGAAGTCGGGCCATACTAACACGGCGCCCTTCTCTCGTGCGATTTCTTCTTCATCTGCGGTGAATTTATTCGCAATATTCCGCACTGTATGTGTATTACGGCTTCGTTGTGAAAGATTCGATCTTCTCGCTCGCGGCATTGTAAATAATACTGCGATGGTTATTGCTGACTTTGCTTCTATTATGACATTACAATTATTCATGCGCGCACAGTCACAAATGTCATAACCGTAATTATCTTTGCGCGCACCATGACAGCTGTCATAACGGAAAATTAAATTGCAGCTTTTAGTATTTTGCGTTACTTATTATTTATGTTTCTCACCGTTTAAACCTTCCCTGAACTTCCACAAATATTTCAAGATCAAAATTAGCCAAATCGGTCCAGCCATTCTCAAGTTTTAGCGAGACAAACGAACAGCAATTGATTTTTATATACAATAGGTATTAGATATAAGATATTGTTTTAGTGTGAATATGTTACTTCAGTTTATCCTGTAATTGGTTCATAACTGTTAAACAATAAATGATTATTATTATTATTATTATTATTATTATTATTAATACCAATCCAAGTGAAACTCAATTTTATATATGCTTTATTATATTTTCGTTTTCTACGACTGATTATATCTAAATCACCAGACGATTTGTTTGTATTACTCACATCTTGTAGCATTTCACGATTAGTAGTAGTAGTTTTTGTAAAGTTAGAACTAGCTCGCGCGTCCAAGGATTGAGATTTACCAGTTTGCAACCAAATATCCATTGCAACAGCAAAATTATTCCTGATTAATAATATACTCTTAACCCACCAGCAACTTATTTGAATTTAATTAGTTATTATCCATCAGTTGTAGTTTATTAAACAACCATTATTGTTACACACTAATTTATTTACAGACTAAGATTAAAACTGAATGTACATACTAACAGTTAATTTACACATATTAAAATTCTTGTTTATACGGGGGATATTTCGAATGTTCTAGGAATTTGGCTCTAGTAAACCTTACAGGTCACGCTATTGGTCAGAGACAAGTCTTGGCACGTTTCCGCAGCCATTCCGTGCAGTATTGTTCATTGTCTACTCCAATTGGTATTTTGAAAATGATAGACCATCAGAAAGGGTTGAACGTCTGCAAGGTATATTTGGAGACTCCGCAGATCCTAAAGGTACAGTCTGTCGATGGATATATCGTTTTAACGAGAAGTCCGAAAAATTTTAAACGAACGTTTGGTCGTGAACAAGGTTGCAGCCCGCAGGGTACCAGAGCTATTGGGATTGGAAAAGAAACTCAACAGAATTGACACTTCTGTCACTTCCAACGTTTAAAACATGTTCAGATCCGTAGTTTGTAAAGCAATGCTTACTCTATTCTGGGGCTAGTAGTTGATTATTTTATGGATTATCTATCGAAAGCTACTAAAATTAACGCAAAATATTTTTTATCTGGGCCCTTGCGGTAGACACATTGAAAGAAATGGTATGATGAATTGCACAAACGTCCGTTATTACAATAGGATCGTGCAAGACGTCTTTTAGCTTTCACGAAACCCAAGGGCTCTGCGAAATGCACGTTGAAGACCGCTTTAGAAGAAACTATACCTTCATACCTTCTCTTGGCTTTCTTGTTCCTTATAAGCTGAATGGGTAATTAATTCGCTGCCAATCAAAAATGTTAACAAAAGCAAACTCGAAGGAATTCACAAATTTTCCGTTTAATCTCGAAAGCTATAACGTATTTTATGTTTGCTTGTATTTCAATTCTCCCCGATTTTCACAGCTATCTTCCTCTATAAATTCGCGTTACAATAGACCTTTTTGACGATCACGAAGTCGATATTTACATTTCGTACAAATGAAATCGCCGTTTTTACAGTTTCCCCATTGGTTCGTCGCTTTTTTACCAAGCGAATAGAACTTGACAACGGTTCGCTTTACACGAGTATCAGAAAATACTCTCGAATATAGAACCGGTGTAGTCGGTAGTGTAACGTCGCCGTCGTTTATTTGTCTGGTTGCTGAAAAATATCAGATGGATGTCGTTTCTTTCTGCTCGTACATCTCTCTAAATCAGGAGACGTAAAAGTTTTGTATACTCGAAAGTCAAATGTCCAGCTTTTTCTCTCTTTTGCTTCCCTGTTTTGTTTTCTTTCATTTTGGTACGAATTGTTCTTTATGGAAAGAATATATGGAAACGAAACAAGATCTCGCCTAAGTCGATATCCTGAATTGAATATTTTACTTTTGAAATAAATTACACATTTAAGCATTCAAGAAGTGAAACAGTATTTATAACTCAAAGTTTGATTACATACAGAATAACTCCAGTAATCAATTTATTTCTATTTTTAGAGCTGGATATGATATCGGTCATAAATAATGTACAGTCACTATTTACTGCTTCCTTGAGTAACATTTTCATCGTTTTCTATCCCTCAGGAATGCATCACGGACAATATAATTTATGGTACGACAGAAACTACCGAATACTCAACTTAATATGGATATGATAAAGCTTTAATAAATTTTCCCGCGCCGGGCGATAAAAACAGATTTTATAGTTGTTATTACTTTATGCGGGTATTTCTATATGTATGTATATGAAAATGCTAATTCAATCGTTACCATGAATCGTGTTTGTTTTATGACTATTAATCGACTTCCTTATGAGAAAATAGTTCGCTCATAAATTAAAGCCGCTGGATGGCTATTGTATCAATTATTTTCCCTTTTTCGATGCGTTAATACGCTGTATAAGGCTATTACCAATTTTATTAGGGACGAATATTTATTACTCATTGTTTCTGAAACGTCTGACAAAAGTGATTAGTTTTCTTATAATAGACTTAGAGCAAGCTTTCATGTTTATATAATTTGACGACGGGTGAAACTTAAACATAACTTTGTTCCACTTACGGCCATATTCCCTTTACGTACGTATCCACCACCTTTTCTACTTTTCATTACTCGTGATTGCATGAAATATGCGTATTCTATGCAGTAAGAAAGGAATAAAAGAAAACGTTAGATAATCAAAAATATTTATGGCTAGAAAATTAAATGATGCAACAAGATGCCCATATCTTGCCTTCGCTTTGTTTTTTTATTGTACCATTAACATTATTGAGTATAATTTATTTTCACAAAATACACGCTAGAACTTCATGTACTTTAACAATGTAATTTATTACGTCAATAAACAAATTATCCTAGAAATATTTTCCCCTATTAATTAACATGTTGACGTGTTTTTATAAAATACAATTTGCACAAAGTTTCGCATTCAATCTTGTACGTAAAGTTGGCCAAAATCGACCATCCTAACAACTTATATAGAATTTGTTTTATGTGCATTTAGAACAATGTTTAAACTGAGATCGCCCTAAGATATATTTTTTTATTTTTATTGGAAAAACAAGTTCAAACTGTATACAGGCTGTCTCATTTCGGAGGGCCAAATTCAAATATCTCTCTTATTATAGAATATATCGGAAATTCGTTTTAATAAAAAATGTCACATTTTTCACGCACTACAATATGGTTAAAACAAACTTCCGAACCACAACCTACTTTTCGAAATATTTTCGAAAAATATAAAATTGGGGAAAACTTCGAGGCTTTGTAACTTTTTTATTTTTTAATACAAAAAAAAACGTTTTGAATGAAAGTTGATGACAAAACATTGCTCTTTCTAAATATCAAGGAAAAAGTGGTGAAAAGTTAACATTTTCAGCTGTACTCTCTTGAACCGCCCAAAAAATAGATAGAATCAAGTAGGCCATGCCACTCCTGAATAGGCCCTGAATTGCCTTTATAAAAAATACCATACACAATAAACATATTTTAGTTAAGTCTGTAAATTTTTTGCAATTTTATAAAATAAGTATCAGAATATTTGTACTAGTAATCTAAAGAAATCAAGTAGCCATTGAAACAAAGATCTAGCTTAAATGTCAGATAAGTTATCTTTGTTCGAGTTGGTGTAAAGTAATTATAAATTAGTTTGTTCGTGTGTTTGTGTTATATGGGTTTTCTGTTGACTTTGATTAATAACAATGTTTTCTAATGTAGAAAAATTTAACATGTTTGTAGTTTATAGCCAGTGTAATTTTAATGCAAGATTAGCTTTGCTGGAATATCAACGTAGATATCCAAATGGACTGCATCCCAATAAAAGAACTTTCTTAAATTAGCACATAATCTTAAAAATTATGGTTCTTTTAAAAAAGTGCTGTACGTTAAAACAGAGTTAACAACATTTGACCGGAATTTGGTTGTGATAAACCGTTCCTGCTCTCTAACAGCTTGATTCTGGGATCCGGTTTTTGACATCGGATATTCCGAAGGCCTGTTTAACAACGGACTAGTAGGAGTAATCTTGATTTAATAATCATCGTCTTATAAACAGATTTTTGTCATGCTAGAATTATTGAAATTTTTGTCTTTCTGATTCTGTTCTTTATTTTGGACGTTCGGCTTTCCATAACCTTAGTGGAATTTGACCCATGTCGCTTGTTGTCTTACATGGTTGGTTTGAAGAATTACTGGTTAGGAATTTACCTCATCTTGAGCTATGTATTACATATTGTATTATAATTTAGTTTGTTTTCAGATTATTTTAACGTCAAACAACGTCGATTCTTTGTTTAGTTTATCGTTTGAGGTCACCTGTTGTCGTAAATCATAAATGTAATATTATTAACCTAGCCAATTTAAAGAGCTAAGCAGATTTACCGGGTGTTGTAAATCAAGTTTTCTGTAAAAAGAATAGGTGGAGTGCAAACGCACCACGTTTGTGTGTAGAAATTGTTGAAACTCGAAGTGTAATTAGATTTAATCAACGGCTCTTCCTGTAACTGGTGCCTCAAACTTAGTAGTGATAGCCTCAACCCGGTTTACACCTCTTAATGATAAGTAAACATTTGGATAAAATATCTGTTACAGTGACCTAGTATGACATTACTAATTTTCAAACAAATTATCTTAGACATCTTAGTTTTCATGTTGTATAGATTTTGCTTTAAGAACACTCTCTATCTAATCAACATTTTAATAAAACGTGCTCTTTTGCAATTGGGAAGTGATTTTCTTCAACCATCAAAGTCAATCATTGTCGTTAAAAGAGGACATTTTTCTGTTACAATCGGCTCGAAGTTTTGATTAAAAAGGGAGCGATGTTGATCAGTTGACTAATAACCAATTAGTGTAAGAATCAAAGTGAAGAAATCAAACCAAGTTTTGGTGATATCTTTATCGAGTTCCATACTATAACATTTATTACTAATTTCTGGCGTTATATTTAATATATTTTCTACACTGATATATGCACTACCCTTGCAGTTAGTTCAGGTTAGAAATACTTTTTTTAAATAATGTCAGATAATTAATTTGGAATCTGTACGCACCCTTCCATTGACATTAGGGCCATTCAAATATATGTCGGTAGTTTAGAGTCAACTCCATTAAATTAGCATTTTGACTTGAATAGTCAAGCACGTAGATGCATATTGTTGTGATCCCCTAAATGTCCTACGAAATACTTTTTTGGATGAGCATTTAAATTTTGAAATCATGAAAACTTCTCTCTTTTAAGATTTTATAAATAACCTCAATCGTTTTTAATGAAGTACATCGAATACTGGATGTAGAAACACGGGGGATTCTGGACTGTAACTACTTGTACGACAAGGAGATAAATAATAATTAGTGTGGTACAACAATTAACTGATAAAATTGCCTGAAATTGAACAAAATGTAATAATTTTCTACGAACTTCTTGAAATTGGTCTAGCTGTTCACAAAATTTTGATGCCTACTCTCTTTGCTTTACAATGTGTTTCCACACTATTGATTCAGACCCAGAATTTTCCCTATCTTACCATACGTCAGCGCTTCATTAGACGAATTAAACGTTAATCCCTCTTTAAGGCTACAAGGCCAATTTGGAAAAATTTTCAAAGTGTAAATCAAAATCTAGGCCTTTTACAAATATAAAGATCTTTTCTTCTAAGAATTCCTTTATAAGGACGCCAAAACGAAAGAAAAATGACATCCTTGCGAAATCTATGAGAAACATCCTTCAGCTATTTATTCTTCTTTATATTCGTTTCAAAATACAATATTTACAAGTATTAATATTTTTACAACTTATCTCACTCTGTTTTTCGTATTGAAATTACAAGGTAAAGGATAAAGAAGAAAAAACTAAAAATAATAAGGTGCTGTAATTAGTTTTTCCTGAATATTTATAGTTCCTTTGCATATCACAATAATATCTCGACAAGTTACTACACCCATGGTCTGTGAAAAAAACAAAAAGGAAAAGCCAAGTAAATTTTGTTTAACACTACCTTTCAAGGGGATTTGCACCAACATTTGCATTATTCACACTGCATTAAGTAAAGATGTTTTCTTTTGTTTTTATTTCTAGTGCTGATGGAAAGTTAGTTGCCATAAATCCATATGGATTGTAACCACCAATTAGCAATACTAGCACAATATCAACGCTTTTACTTTCAATATTCGATTTGATAGAATGTGGCCTAAAAACTTACATTTACAAAAGAATGGCCAGGTATATATATTACAAACAGTCTTAACAGAAAATTATTGGGAATTATCTAAACATAATATAAGATGTTCTAAAGGTCGTTTGATTCTCAGGTTTATTGTGAGTGGTTACCAAAAGTAAGGAAATTATATTTAGATTACTGAGCTAAACTAAAACTGAACGTTTATGTTTCTCTCGATAATCTAATGGAAGTATGTACTATGGCTCGAACACTAAGTATACTGATTCCGTAATTAGACACTCTAGATAGGTGTACTTAGCGTTTACCTTCGCATCTGGCAATTTGCTGGTAACTATAACGAAAGAGTAATTACCACAACTTATTTCCAATAGATATTGAATAGACATATCTTTGAAGATTTCTATTTTATCTTACTCGGAGGCGCGATCCAGTCAATTACTAGATTGGTTACGAGAACAGAACAGCTTTCGAATGTATAGATTACATGAACATCATCTTTATTCTTCTTTCAGTAAACGTTTAATACAATGGCGTTCATGTTCAGGCTATTATTCTATGTAGTAGTAATCCGTACAAATAGCTGTACAAGCAATTCCTTCTCTGGAAAACAACAATAGTATACTACGTATACGTCTCACGACAGTTCTAATTATACGAGGACAATATCTCCTAACGGAATTTAGGTCGAAGGTTGATGGAAGGTCAATTGCGGTGATCTACAATAATAAGAGCACAATAATTGAAGATAAAGCTCCTTAATCTATTACTGCAAGATCTTAATCTTGGTTCCACGGATGTTTCTATGTTCGTAATTTACATACACACAGCAATTAGTTATTAACCAAAAGTCACAATAGCACAATTAACTTTGACATGCTTAAGTTGTATATTTGTATACAATCCTATGCAAAATAGTAGTTACCAATTCTAATAAAATTAAGATGTCCCTTTCTCTCTAACATAACTTAATTAAAATTAATAATCAATTAGATGAAATGTATTAAGGCTTTACAATTACATTTAAATCTATATTTATTAGAAGTGTTCATGTATCTTCTTTATGTAAATTGTCATTTGGTTATTTCTGTAACACCTGCATATTATGCCTCTCAACGCCACCATCCTTCGACTAAAAATATATGTACAACTCAACAGCCTATAATTCCCAAATCGGTTGCACGTTTCTTCTTCAACTCGGTAACGAGTCGTCGTTTATTTAATTTTTAGTGCCTTCGAAAAAGGTTTTCAGATTATGGTTCCCTGTTTTCGTGATACGTTCTAAAATTACATACGCTCAAACTTATAGGAAAAGTATAGGTTCATAACACAGAAACAACGAGACGTTAATGTGTTAACCTTTATCCCGAAAGGTTACAGATAAACGCCTTTTTAATGTAGATTGTTCGCAATAACCGTGCAGGTAATTTTCGCATTTTCATTCTGGATATAAAGCCGACATAATTTGGACTTGTTCCGAGTCAGAATAGTTAAACGAATGTCGAAAGGTTTTATTACAGAAGCACGTCCCATTTGTCGGCGAGACTTCAACATTACATGGCTTTTACTGTCACTGTTGCGGGTGAAACATGTTGGCACGTATGGTGGCGCGTCACATACAACCCTTTCATCAGACTAACTTGCTTTAGAGATCCAGAAATATGCCGTTGTTACGATTCGCATTTATTACCTTCTCGCTATTGTACATGGTTGATGAGCCACCTTAAGATGGTTTTAGTGGGTAGTATGTGATTCGTTAGAATGAAGTGTGTCGTTACGTGCTTGTTTCTTTTTTAAACAAAAAGTTGGATATCGTACTATAACATAAATGTTTCTCGCTAGTTTTAAGCGTAGATATTCACATAAATTTAGTTTGATTACAGTCATCTTTTGAAATACAACTGTGAATTTCAAACTTAAATCACTACCTACGCTTCGTATATTAAGATATATTAAGTAAGTGTATTTTTATGCCCTGATAAATTGAATACACCTAAATCTTACGATGTATACATTCCACTCAGTAAAGCTTCGCTTTACTAAACCTGAAAGAATTAATAAACACCTTTAATCAAACAAGACACAAATATGCGTAAAATATGCGTAGGTACGTCTATATCCGATCTCTGTAAACGTGCAGTAAGTAAACGTATGGGATTAGGTATGTAGTCCAATTTAACTCCATAGTCCAAGATATACTACGCCGATGTTTATTGATGGAGATTGCACTTTACCTGTCACCTATCTAAACACCTATAATGACGACTAAAAGCGTATTAAATAAGATAAATTACGATTCAAAAGCTTTCATATAGAGAAGGAGATATCTTCTTATAAATGGCGGCCATCTAACCACACGTGTAAAAGGTATCCTTATTTATTCACTTACTGTTGAATTGAAAGTACTCCCAGTAAATGTAAAAGAAGTTTCCGATAACAAATTGAATATACGAGGAATATTTCCAAATTTATCGGAATTTAGTTATAATTTTTTGTTTCAACATTTTTTATCATAATTACCATTCCGTTTTTCAATTTCCATTTATACTGATGTAAAACTATTTTGTAAACAGTTCTCAAAAAACTTTCTCGAAGTTTTTGCGGTCCATCTATTTATGGCATATTTTACCCCATTTAAAGTATCAAATCGAACACTCTATAGTGCTTCTTCAAAGCTTGGAAACAGATGCAAATCACTAGGATCGAGATCTGGCGAATAGAGCGAATGCATAACTATTAGAGCAGAATAACTGAAGTAAACCAATCCAAAATAAAGAAAACAAAAACAAATATAAACATCATGAACTTTCATTGGGTGATTCTTTCTTTCTACATAGTATAGTATAACTAGTATAGTATAACAAAAATAATAAGAAGGTAAAAGAACAGTTTTAGAAAGTGTTTGTTAGTACAACAGATTATAGTTGCAATACCTTATGTATTCAATTTCCTTTTTTGAACAATTCTAACAAAGCTATCTTCCAAATTCCACTTCTTGTTACATTAATACTTGCAGCTCAATTAGAAACACTAACTGATTCACAATTTCATTATTTTTCTAACTCTGGAATATTTTTTTATTAACAATACCCAGGTTTTGGTATATTTTACTATACATCCTCAAGCAGACACAGGTTTCTGCTCTCATCAGTAGTTCGATGTGTATTAATAACACAGCCCAACACATGTTTTGGTGCCGAAATTTTTTGACCTGATGTTGACTATATTTGGCGTAAGCATTTCAAATATGACAATTGTTTTCGCCTAACAGCTCTAATGAGATGACGTTAGTTAATAGTCCAGATTAATGACGTTTGCTAGGCTTTAGGGGGGGTCGATCTTGGGATTTTCCCTGGTACTGGTCTTCCTGCTGTATCCTGGTGATATCTTGCACCTTGACCTTCGCTGGCGTTACCCAAATTTTGACGAAAGCGGTCCAAGTGGTTGTGTAACTAAGGAAAGTTTGTGCTTATGCATCCAAGGTATACGAAAATATCAAGCACTACGTTTAGATCCTCGACATACTTATTAGCTGTGTGATTGCTCAAAAAGTGTCTGACAAGCAACACAAATGACGTTCACGCACTTTGCTCAAGTTCAGTCATCGATACAATGTAGGATCTTATTTGGAGACCGTCAAAAATTCAGTTTTTTTTTTTTGGTTTGTTCTACGTACGTAAAGCGTGGTCTATCGTGAGCAAGAACTTTCGCAAGCTATTTACCTACTCAAGTCTAGCTTTATGTGCCGGAATGTTAGGAATTTGGCAAATCTGGCAACTCAACATTGTGTCAATATTGACTCGAGATAGAATGTTGCATAATATCAATAATATACAAACATCGAGAGATCGGAGCCTAAAAGTATGTCTGTATGCAGGTTACGTGTTTATAAGTTGGTAAAGCTGTATCTTGAAACATGTTGCTGATATTCAATACAGTCAAAATGAGTTGCAGTATATTTCAGGCACCAAATAAAAAGTTTGTTTTTATTGAGATAAGAGAATAAATAGAAGAGGAGGATAAATAACGCGGCAATGCGCTTCATATGATATCGCTGATTACTTATTTGATCGAATAAATAGTGAAACGTATATGAATATGTTATACACATAAATAAACTATTTATGTTGCGACGTGGAATGTAATATCGCATTTTATTATTAACTTCTACTAGTGTGATCACTAAAGGCCGGATAATATGCAGTTTGCATAAATTTGCATATTTGCATAATATATGCATTTTGTATATTATTTGCATATTTTGTAGTAATTCAGCATATTTGAAGTATCCGAGTTTTATTTATTTATTGGATGTAATTTATTATAGGATAGGCATTACTAAAAATATGTCGTGGTTGTAACAAACAAAGAGTTAAACAGCCCTCTTTAAATTAGAAATAGCATTCTATGAAGCCTCTTCTCGATACTTTTCCGATAAGCGCTTCAAAATTTATTAATGCTGTTCCCATACATCTAGACCGGGACAGAATTCAAGGAAAAGCTAATTCCCTGAAACTTCTGAATAAATACAAAAATACATTTTACCAGAAAATTAGGAGCACAGGTGTTTCTTTGTTATTCGAAGAAATTTACTCCCATATTCGAAAGCAATCTTATTTATTTTAAACGTCATTTTACGTTGGTTTTTCGAAGTTTAAACTTGTGGGTTATTATTAATTATAATAGCAAAATGCCGAAAATAGCGACTGTGCCTGGATGGATTGCACCTTATTCAGAATTGCGTATGGATGGAGAAAAAGTATTTTGCGTAGCGTGCAGCAAGACTGTAAGTAAAATTTAAGTTTATTTCCTCTTATTAATTTATAGTTTTTAAACGATGTTTAACAAAATCACCAATACAACGCTTCGACAAGTAATTTTATTTTAAAGTTTTATTTTTTAAATAAAAATCATTTTAAAATAAAATTATTTGTCATAGCGTTGTGTTGGTTATTTTATTAAATGTCGTTTATTCCGATTGCTTCGCAAACTCTTAACTCATTAGTTTTTTATTACTCCTTTATCTTTTACTAACACTTATTTTATAAGAAAAAAACTGATGATGTAATATTTTTTATGCAGGTTACAAGTGAGAGAAAGTTTCAACTCGACCAGCATATTAAAACTCCATCGCATGCTGCAAAACTATCAAAGAAAGGTCAGCAAACATTACCGCAATGTTTGCCATCAACCTCCAAAAAATCGGAACAAGAACAATTTAATGAAGATTTGTCCCTAATGTTTGTGTCGGCAGATATTCGACTACATAAAATAAACATTTTAAATGTCAAGTTAGTTTTGCAAAAGTACACCAGCAAGTATAATATTCCCGACGAGAGCACCTTAAGAAAAATTATATTCACCGTATCTATGCAGAAACATTGAGTAGCATTAAGAAGGCTCTGTCAAACAATTACCTTTACATATGCGCAGATGAAACTACTGATAGTGATATGTACCCTTAACGTATCGGTTCCAGCAAAATCTTATTTAATTTCATCCAAACAGTTGGAAAAGGCAAATAATTTGACAATAACAAGGTTTATACAGGAAGAACTGGCAACCTTTTTCATATCGGAATCGATTCCAACAGAACAAATTCTATTGTTTTTAACGGATGCCGCACCATACATGGTGAAGGCAGCTTGCAACCTGAAAATCTTTTACCCAAATTTAATTCACACAACTTGCTTGGCGCACGGACTAAATCGTGTTGCAGAAGAAGTAAGAAACCATTTTCCCTTGGTAACTACTTTAATTAATAGTGTTAAGAAAGTGTTTTTAAAAGCTCCATTAAGAGTTCAGTTTTACAAACAACATCTACCCGGTATTCCGCTTCCTCCTCAACCAGTAATCATACGATGGGGAACGTGATTGGAAGCCGCTATTTTTCAAGCAAATCATTATGAAGAAATAAAGACAATTATTATGGATCTTGATAGCGATACACAATCTGTGCTAGACGCCCAAAAGGTGTATTCGAGTAAAAAGATACCTCAACAGTTGGCGTTTATTAAAGTCAACTATAGTTTTATTTCCACTTCTATATTGCAATTGGAAAAACAATTTATGTCGCTAATTGAGAGCGTTGAAATAATAAACAAATTTGAAAAGTTATGTTTTGATGTTAAAGGAAGGGTGGGAAAATCCGTGTATGAAAATTTTTTAAGTGTAATAGAAAGAAATGAGGGTTTTAAAAAGCTAAAGGATATTGCTAAAATCTTGTGGGGTGAGTCAGTAGAAAATATTGAGTTGACAATAGAGGATATTTCTAATTTGAAATATGCTCCTATAACAAGCGTGGACGTAGAACGAACCTTTTCAATATATAAATACATGTTATCAGACAAGCGTCACATTTTTTCGATTGAAAATTTTGCGAAATATGTAATTGTAAATTGTCTTCATAGTTAATTATGTTGTAAAATGTTATAAATAAGCTTGTAGTAAACATAATAGAATTTTTTTTTTTCTGTAGTATTATATTTTCTAGCATTGCTCCTATTTTTTTATCTGCATATTTTTCATAAGAAAGTGCATATTTAGACCAAAACATCTGCATATTTATGCGTATATTTCCAATTTTCTTTTGCATATAATCCGGCCTCTAGTGATCACTATAATCAATATTTATTTAGATTAGACACAAACATATCCAAAATTTCAGGAGATTTCTTCTTAGCTTCCTTATCGAAGCGCCTTGGTTTTAATAATACCCATTCATCCGCAACAACCTGTCTTGCTTTCATAATTTATTTTCTATGTTTGCTGTTATATGTACTTTATTTAAAATATTCGTATTTGCTGGTATTCACCTGTATAAGCGAATACACACGTTGGTATTTTTGCATAAGTTTCAAACGCGACAAATTTATATTTCGCCCTTTCGTACGCTGAATAGATTTCTTTTTCAGGAGAGCTTACCTACAGAAATTTTCATACCGAAATCACGAAGTGACTTGAATTACTTCAAAGCGATTTCAAACCAACCGACGTTTAATGCTAGAATTGATTCGAATATTTTTTGAATCGGAACGCGCAGCTAGACGAAGCGGGCGCTTTTCGTAACGTTTACAAATTACACAGAAAGTTTGAAGTGGCAACAGTCGATCTGTGAGGGAATCGACTGCTAATGGGGCTATTTGTAGTTAATGATATTCTCGGCGGCAACTTGTTCGCCTTTCTGTCGGGAGAACACTTCGATGAACGCGAAAAATTGAAAAGTGTGCTCTCAGAAGAACTTGGTGGAAAGTAGGGAGCAAAGCTTTTGCTTTGATTTGAATTCGATCAAATAGGAAGTAACATCGAAACGATCAAGTAGTCTTTGAGAACTTGCAATGTAAATATTATGCATAAGCGGGCATAAATTTTAAAACTACCCGCACGTTTTAAGCAAAATACTTCTTTTGAATCCAATGCAAAATGTTTTATTATACTGTTAGATTTTGTGACGTAGTATTAGGAATTCGAGTGGCAAATTGACTTACAGCATTTATTTCAGTTTCCAACTTATTAGCAACAAACCTGAAATGAGATCCTACGCAGTCTATTTTATACCTATGCTATACTATAGCATCTTATTTTTACAAGAAAGCACACTGACGTATAGCAAATTATGTTCCAGCGGTAAGCTTTACTGTTAATTAATTTAGAAGAAATAAATTACTAACCACTTTACCAGCAATATTACAAATGATGAGTCAATGAACACGAGCCTGTCTTCGCACCAGAATTTTTAACAAGTAATCTTTCACATTTTCACAATACAATTTGCTAGTGGCATTTCCGGTATAGCTTCTACCACCTGTATTACACGTGTTATTCTTTGAGGTTTACGCGTATACCGTCCTCTATAAAAGTTAAAACCAAACAGAAAGTCATCCAACACAACAATAAAGCTCGGTCCGTAAAAATATTAGACATTTGTGTGGTGTTTTTACGGTGCGTCGGAATAGCAAAGCAATACGTACGTACTACTAAACGCGCGACTTTTATTGAGGTACCTTTAGCTACTATAAAAATTTTATATAACCCATATTATGGCAGTATAGCGAGAGTAGGTAGCGTAATTATTCGAACATTAAAATACTACATGTGTTCCGCAAAGCTTTCACATTATACGTAAATAAATAAAATCTGAATTACTTCTAACGTAATAAAAATGACGAAGAGATCGAAATAAATTATAGATTAGCATAAATTTAAGTACAATTAACGGCTACTAGTCGGTCGTAGAACGCTAGTAAGATAACTTTGTGGAACTACCTTAATATGCAAATCCTAATTTGTAATGCAAATCTCTGTGCGTTAAGCTATTTACAGATTATAATTTAGTTCTTAGGGTCTTGTTCACTAAACTTCTTATTGATATTTTTGGATATAAAATCACGTTAAAACTCAAATTAGTTAGCTGATGAGCGGCAAAACTATATATATCTACTTTATTCGAATTTACGGTATCGTAAATGAAACATCGTGTAAAGTAGCATTTAAATAAAATATGCATATAGTAGATAGTTATAAGGATATACTGAAAAAAGTATAAAACAAAATTTAAGATAAATCTTCAGTCACTACAGTGACAGTGAACAAAAAGCTTTTCTATAAACCGGAACAAGTTAGCACATTTACAAATGTTACAATTAAACATGCTACCACCACTGCAATAAAATCAGCAGGAATGCATATAAAATACTGCTTGATTGACATATAGACATCGCTGGTGTGACTATTGTTTGCACGGATAACCAGATGTGCCATTCCTTGGTACCGAAGGTCCCGGATTCGATTCTTGATTGGGACCGCGATAACCTTGATTATTTCTGGAAATTGGGATGGTCAGAAACTATTTAAAAATTGTTACAGCCAATTGTTATAGTTTTATCTTTTCGTTCTGTTGGCCTGTCGTTTCTACTTTCGCCGTAGATAGCGCCCCGCTTTTGTAGGTTTCTGATACAACTCGCACATTTTGGATGGACGTGTTGGCGTTCAGTTGAACAAGTCGTTTTCCGTAAATAAGCTATTCCGTTTCCACTTTTAAGTCTCGTCTATCGAGGATATACGCGAAAATTCGACTCTGGGGAGGGTAATAGTATTGCTGTATGAATCTGGAAGTTTCGCTTCCCCAATTTTGCGGTTCGAAATAATCGTCCACGTTGAGCATTTGCTTTTCCCTCATTTGGATCTGAGATTTCCTTTTTGTTAATTACGATGTCGTTATTTTTCTTTTTCACGTTGTTGTAGGAAACCAGTGTAGGCTGGTATAACTAGTGTAGGCTGATATAACTAGTGTAGGGTGGTATAACTCGTATATGCTAGTATAGGACTAGCAGAGAGCTAAGATTTATTTTTGAGAACATTTGAGAATTGAGTTTGCTGTGTCCGACTGTATTCCTGAGATTTTGTGCATCAAACGCGGGGAAGCTCGCCATTTTTGACAGCTTCCGTGTCGCTACCGATGACCACGCTTTTAACTATATTTTTGGTTTTGAGAAAAATTCCAATAATCTTTTAGTTAATTTAGAGTTAGGAAATCGGGGATTTGTGCTTGAGTAAACAGGGGTTTTCTTACTTTTGAGACACTCGATTGTTTACGTATTTTAAGGAGGGGGTGGCAGATTGGTTTGCGGTTAATTTAATAATATATTTGTTGAAAGAAACAATTAATTCTTTTAGTAGTATAAAGGAGGTTACAGTTACTTGTCACTTACATATATTTAACTACGTTCTGCTAAAGCTGTAATGTGGCTGTAAGGCCGCTGAAATTCCAACGGTTACCAAGAGTATGTAAACCTTAGGTAAGAAGTTAGCTTAATCGAATTTAATGTGTTACCTAAGAAACTACGTATACGAAACGGTCAAATAATCCCTGCACGAACACGTGCTCAACAACTACACGGAATACGATTAATATAAACAAAATAACATTTGAAAATATTAAGGAAAAGAAATGGAGTTATCTACTTTACCATAGATTCCTGTCACAGGCGAATTTAACCAACAGCTGCGCGCCAAATACTACTTTGAAGATTTTAACACGGCGTCCAAGATAGAAAAGGCCGAAAACGTCGGTACGGGTAACGTAGAAAAGCAAGAGATCGAGAATTGCTTTCCGCGCTCATCAAGCAGAAGCTGATCGTAATTATTTCGACTACATTCATCAAATTATTATTTCAAAATATCATGACGATCAACTCGCAATACAAAAAATTAAATAAGAATCAAGTTATGACGTTTAGGATTTGTCACTATTTCTAGATTGTTATTCATTATGTTTAGAGTACCATATTTCCTGCAGATTTCCAAAGCATAGAAAGCCCTAAAAAGACACATGCAAGGATTTTTCATTTTTAACTCTTTCCACAAAGGAAATAGCGAAATATTATCTGGGTATAAGTATGCAACTATGTATTGATATACAGTGATTTTATTAATTTTGAAACAAAATATGTTTTTGTAATTACTAGAGTTTATTATTAAGGTGGATGACTTATCAATGACAACTTATGGAATAACAAAATTCAGAGGAGTGACAGCGTCAGTTTGATTAACACTTTTTAATGATAACATCCATCTTTTTAATAAACTCCAGCAATTACTGCTTCTTCAAACCTTTATCACTATTTACACGTTTATATAAACACAAAAGTGTGGTTATTAACTAATAAATAGGTGCTGCATTTCTTCATATTATCCCCTTTTTCTTCCCCTTTCATTAGTTGAAAACAAAATACTTTTATTTCTTCCTTTAATTTTGAGTATGTGACAAATGTGAACGCGACGAGGGTGTGGAAAAATGTGAATGTGACAAAGGTAATACAAATTTATTCGCCCATAATCCTGTTTCTATTCCTACTTCTATGGTAGTATAAGTAAGCACTATATGCTAATAAAAGGTCTTCAATCCACAACTTTCGATTCTATAACTTTTAAATATAAATTCATCAAATCTCACGGGAAGTACTAAACCGAAACTTGTAAATACAAATATTTCAGCGTACTGAAGGCAAAACGATAAATATAACAATAAAATTCAAATTTATTAAATCAACAGATACTTAATTAAGAAATTTATGTTTCTAAAAACAACATTACTAATTTTGCGTCTCAAAGAAACAACTGTTTGTACCTAAACTTCCGAATTCGAGGGATTTCGACATTATTTCCACAGAAATGGCAGATAAATATACTTATAACACAATTATCAATCAAATAAATTGTTTAAACAAATATTCAAGGTCTAAAATAACCAGACGCGCTGAAGTAATTTATTTTTCTGTGCCTCTACGCGAATTTTTGTTTTTCCAGAACGAAGCCATTATTTCTCCTAAGATAAATTATCTATTGCTGTAAAGAAGATCATGTTTACATAAACTTGCCATTTTTATAAACCTGTAGCTAATATTTACGTAGCGAAAGTAAATAATTCCGTTGATTTAGCAATTAAAACACTAATACTTTCGGAAAATTAATATGCATAAGACAAATATTTAGGAAGGAATACGTGTGCACTCAACAATCCAATAAAACGTAACTTACGCATATAAATAAAAATACCATTACGTTCCCTAACTTTAAAAATACATCCGTGTTTATTGATCGAATTTTTCTTCCTATTACCTTCCCATCCTACCACGTAGTCGTGTTTGCAGTCCATTTCTTGCCAACTAGCACCCGATCGGCATTGAAACGCCTTATATTGAATTAACCGTAGTTACATTTTCCAGTGTATCGAACCAATTTGCATTCGATTCTGCACACATCATTTGCAGTTGTAATTAAATTATTGCAGGTCCGCAGTAAATAAAACTGCACTCACGGTTTCCACTTACTATTAGGCAGAACTTTTATTTTCGAAGCCTTGCATTTAGTTTTCTGATTCAATTATACTGCAGCCAGTGTCTATTAATATCGCTTTATAGGGCTACATCTTATACTGTAATGAAATTATAGCAGCCGTTAGTAGGATTCAAGGATTTGGTATAGTTTTGCTTTTGCTGGATTAAATATATACAGGTTATACTATACGGGGACAATAGACAACAGTTTGGAATCATTACTATTATTATTAGAATGATTAGAACCATAAAACTAAGTAAAAATTGTAATAGTTTATATTGATATTATTCTTCGGATACAAGTCCAATAGACAATGGTAGTCTTTATTATTGAAACTACTAGTTACCTATGTTTCAAAGAAAATTAGCTTAGGGTATCGTATTACTTCTCTTTTTATCAGCATGAAGCTGACGAAGAGTTTCTTGATATTTGGCAGTTCACCCAATCATATTCCTTTGTTGCTCAATCTATTCTTTTCAATTGACATGGTGCATTTTAGTTGATTCATGCTTGCCTTTGTTCTACAACTGTAATTTTGATCTGGCTTCTATAACTGACTTAAAATATATTGTCTACAGAATATTCTACCAGTGGTTTTTACTTCATAGCAAATTCGCGACCTCTGAAGCCTGCCGAAAACTTTTAGCATTTCTGATTAATTATGATGAGGTTACAAGTGCATTACTTAAACTTATCTCAATAATGTTTAATCAAAATTAGATAAAACTTTAACTGCCAAATGTTACTATTAAAAATATAGAAAAGCAACTGAAGAGGCGTTTTCAACAAGAAGGTGTCTTTTGATCTTAGAGCCAAATGTGTTCTCCAATAGGGGATGTACGAATTTTGTAATCCTCTTACCTGGCAACCCTGAGAGATTTCTGACATCTTATTTGGAAGGAATGTTGAGTAATGATTGGCGATTTATCACGGAAAGATACCCAACCCAACAATGCATCGAAATCGTTCTCCGATATTACAAAAATTCATGTTCTGTAGTTTTCACTCAATGCGCATTTCATGAAAATTACGATTCGCATAATAATCCAAACTAACGTTATATTTGTCGCTTCGTTAAAAAAGGAAAGGCTTAATTCACGAAACGAAATGAAAATATGACCGCAGTATGGGTAAGTATGTGTGCAAATCCAAATCCTTCGAAAAAATTCATCTAACTCAGAAGCTCCAGCCAGATGAGGATCACGGCCACCATGCGTTTGCAGATTGGGCATTGGAAGATATGTAAGTCGACTTTCAGTGAATCTGGTGATGTGATCTTCAGTGGTTAAATGGCTAGGTAATCAAACAAAATTGTCGCATATGGGCAGAAAACAATCAACAAGTGCACTTAGAGCAACTTCAACTTACACTTACACTTGCAGAAAATTCCTGTTTGTAACGCATTGAGAGTTGGAGGCATTATCGGACCCCACTTTTTCGAGAACGATGACAATCGAGCTTTAATCGTTATTAGAAATTGATTACCGATTTTTGTGTTTCAACTTGAAAATGATAGAAGGCGACACAATGAGCAACACCGTCGAAAAAATGATTGCATTTTAACTCCTGAACGAGTAATTTTTCAAAGAAACGATGAACTGACTATCAAAATCGTGCGATTTAAGGCCTTTAGACTTTCTCATTTGGAGTTATCTAAAGTCACTACCTCAACCAACCAACAATCCCGGAGTTAAAAAGCAAGAAGCGACGTGAATTTGCAGGTATTGAACTTCAGATATGGCAAAATGTCATCAAGCGTTGGGTGTCTCTTATGACGGCCACCAAACGAAGCCGCGGCGGCCATCTCTATATCATTAATGTAATCAAATATACTTTCAGGCTGTAATAATAGTTTGATGAATTAAAATCTGTTTGTTTTTAATTCAGTTACAAAATCCGAGTATCGAAAAACCTGTTACATATTTCCAACATATAGACCGCAATCCTTTTCTTCTATTTTACTTTACTAATTACATCGACCCTGAATTTCTTACAGATAAATCTTGTATGAGCAACAGTAAACAATTATGAAACAAAGTGAATATCACAAACATTTTACTATGTCCATTTCGTTTGTTTCGTTCTTCGTTGCTCAGATTGAAATTTAAACACAAACTAATGAAACAATTTTCTTGAATTACTGAATAAATACACCTTAGGCTGACTTAATAACACGGTTGCAATACAGATTCTTCCCTGATGATTTAAAGTTAATCCTTTTTATTAAAACAGGATACATATTTTTACTTTAACACCATTTAATTACCGGCTGACGTGCAATTTGTGCATTGCTTCGCCCTGCAGGATCGCATGACCAACTCTACTAGCGATAAATTACACAAAAAGCTCCATTACGAGGTATCTGAGTATAAATAAGGAAAGCCACAGGGAAAAACACTACGCGACCCATCTACTCCGCACTAAGAAATCAAAATGTTAATTGGATTTATCGAAAGATCTCCATCTACCCCGAAATAAATCTACAAAGCAACTTTATATATCTTACACATTACGATGTAAAAAATTACAGCCACAAAGTGTAACATAAATGGAGCTTCCGATGAATTTATAATTCTTTTATTTATGACATCTCGCGTGATCGATGTCTTTTGTTTCTTTACGAACGACGGGTGGCTGTAATGATGCATGAAAGCATTGTTCCCTATTCGTGGATGAAGCGAGGTGCGTGTTCCCGCAGTCTCCGGAGCCGGATTCCCAAATGGAAAATCCCTGGACGACAATTTCACTGATTAGATCAGCGGAATAATGCCTTTCAGGATAATGAGAGCTTTCTGCTTCACATGACGTCAGAACGTTAAACAGTTGTCATAGGAAATATGTGTTCGCTTCTATAATTCGAGAAGGAGAAACTATGAATAGACAAGTAATATACAATTAAAACACAAATATTATTTTCCTTTAAAGTACGAAGAAAATTTTCAGAATGAGTGAAGTAATGTTACTATGGCGCACGGGGAAAGTGTCAACCGTAAAATATGATGATATAATGAATATGTTGTCCATGTACCTTATCCAGCTCTTCTGCTTCTATTTGTTAGCTTCTTATTGTTGAGTAAACGTGAACAATACGGTAATATTATAACATTTATTTCTATCAGTATTATTATTTATTTTGACAACAGAAGAACCTAAAACAATGAACGAAAAGGTGAAGAAACCATGGGCTGCAACAAGAAAGAAAAACTTGTTATAAAGACGAAAATAACATGTAAACAGATGTACACAGACTACAAATTCAATGACTACTAACCGAATATATCTCCAATCCAAGAACTGCACTGCCAGACTCACAGACTGGCGGTCTTCGATTTGGGTTATGGTCTGTTTATCATTAATTCTGTACTGAGAGTTAACTGGACTGCTGTCTGGTGTAGCTGATCTATCACCTGTCGTGTACATCGACAACCTATGGGATTCTCTTATTTATAGATTTCTCCAGGTGGAAAGCGCAGACCGCTGCCAAATAACGAACTGCGATTTAGGTTGCGGTGGGTTTATTACTAATTTTCTTCAGATGTTTAATTGGGCTATTTCTTTTAACCCTTCCATTCCTATTGGGGCAGATATGGTCCAGTAAACGTGAGGAGCGAGTTATACTGTAAACGGGTCAAATAACTTCCGCGTCTTAATTACCAGTCTGCTTAACTGTAAGAATTATATTTTAAGGGTCATTTCGTAAGTACCGTAGGTGAAGAGAAGGCTAGAAGGCTAATTCAATAGAAACTTCGGCCGATGAATATATTGGTTTTATTGTTTCATGCTGAAAAAGTGTCGGAAAAGGAGTAGTAATAAATATCTACTTACTAAGTGACAAATGATAAAATACAAATTACATCTGTTAAGAGAAAATGCATTTATCTCTACGTAATTACACACACTTTTGAGTTAATTCTACCACTATATTGGTCAATGAAAATTACGAATTAACTCTACAGGATGTACTTCAAGCATGAGGAAATCTTTGTATGGATTTATTTCTTCTTTAATGGTCTAGAAATAAGAAAATTAGTAAAATATGTACATTTCGTAATTCTGCAGAAACTTATTTTTGAGTCACACTGTAATACAGCCTGTACAGTGAATTTGTAGTTTCCATTGACTTCCTAGAGTAATTGGGGTAATTCAAAAGATAAGTATCTGTCACGCCATGACGTATAAACACTGTATCTACTCAAGATGAAATGGAACCCTTCTTCAAAGAAGTCTCTAATTCAATGAACACCTACTGTACTTCCCCGTTCTTATAAGGTCAAAATGCGCATGGCAGTTATTTTTCCAACTGACTGTAGGTTTCCGGAATGTTTTAAAATTGAATATTTTGGGAATAAGCAAGTTGTTTGAAACACGTACATTAAGCTAGTTTAGTATCGATAAGTACCATAAGTATGTATGTTTTCATTTCACCAGTTTCCTTCATACTTTTTTATGAACAGCACATAGCTATTCTATATATATGTTCCGTCAGTATCTCTTTGTCGCCTACTCTTACCATATAAAATGTTCATATTCAAGTCGCCATTTCAGGCTTTATGGGCTCAAGAAATAGAAAACGAAGTAACTCATCAATTCGTTAGATGAATCCAAAGACTTTTCAAGCGGTAATGATAATAATTATAATCCTTCGGAAAAACGAAGTTCACTCTGAGAGTTTTCACTGTTTCATTTACGTAACATTTTTAGTAATAAGTACCTAGTGAGCTATATACATATCCCCTTGAGCAAGGATCGGATAGGACCCATATGCAACTCCCCACAACAACTTCATTTATTAAAATAAAAGATAATGATACTTTTATTTAAGCTTTAAAATGTGTAATAAATAAAGTTATTACTTAAAATAGCTTACTGGTTTTCGGATTGAAGGGGTGAAGAAATGTGGGTAATAAAACTGAGTAAGGAAAAGTTCGAAACTACTGCTTTTGGTGCTTTACTTCTTTGCAATTGGTAGATCTAATAAGATTTTTGTTGATATTTAATGGATTTGACAGTCTTCTGCTCACGTTACACTTGTTATGTTGGTCTCTAAGGTCTTATTTCTTAAATCCAATAGGTTACCCCTGTTTTTCTTCTTCTTAAACGATATTCATATGTAGTTCATGAGTTTTCTCCATCGAAGATGATAACATTCACCTCTATGACCTGGATAGTGTCCGATATTCTCGCACCACATATCAGCAAGCACAGTGTATAACCTGTTACATTTTGTTACCCTGGGGACCCATAGTCGTAGATTATTACCTGCCCATTTCTAAGTACATAGTAACAGAATACTCATAGAAACCCCTTGTATTGGTAAACTGCACTAAAAGAAATGGAATTATAGACCATTTGAACCACATTGATTGTTTGGTTTTCATCTTCAACATTGGAATCACAAATACTGGATTACTTCCTCCAAAGTCGCCTCAACTGCTTTCGAATTTTTGTTCAGTGTTGCGAACGATATCCTGTCACCTATGAAAGAAATATGTCACATACACGTAATAATGGAAATTACATACAGCATTTTCAAGAAACACTGGAGATAAGTTATGGTTTTTACTTTTCCGTAAAAATTCCAAAATTATTCGAAAAAACAGACTGTTATAATATTCTCATGGCATAACCATTACCGATAAAGCAAACATTTGTAATATAGCTGTGGTAATTGCTAGTAACTTTTAAACTATTCTCATAAAACATTCAGTAATTTATGTGGAGAAATATACTTAGCATCTACAACTTTTCTTGAACTTTACAAAACGGCAACATATCTGTCTTACTTCAGAAAAAAATGGATATTTTAAATAAATTTATTGAAAATGCCTTCAGTACGTTGCTTGTGTAATTCCTATTTACTATTCAGGCTGTGGTTTAACTTTTCCTTTCCTTTTTTAAGTCCTAGTAAGGGGCGAATACAGTTTGGAAGTTAACTTTACAATGACAATACTTTACATTGCAGGCCCTTCATGACCTAGATAACAGACACTTTTCTTTGGATTAACTCTGCCACTATACGTCAATTAGATAGCAACGATTCTCTTTAATACAATGTACTTCGGAACACTTTTTTAGCCCTTTTTTGTAATGACGAACATATTTATTGAAACAATACAAAAAACCTTCTCGGTGAGATTAGAAAATAGGCAAAATCGGAAGAGTATGAAGAACCTAGCAAAACTTTCCAAACAAAATCACCTGTTATCACCTAAATTCAGGCTTAGCACATTTGAATACTGGATTAGTCGATTTATATTTAAGCTTTTAAGGAACAAAACACCGATTTTGGTACTTCAAATAAATTTCAAATGCGTATTTCAACCACCAAGTAATCGTCCTCAGTCGATAAGGGTGATTGCAAGGACTGTGGTGTAATTTACTTAGGATCTCCAACAACCGTATAAACCAAGGTGTCTTCGAAGTCACTTCGGTTTATACAGTTGTTGGAGATGGTTGCCTCGCGCTAGCGAAACACGTGTCACCGATTTTATTATAAACAATTGTGTGGTGAGGAGTTTACCGATGTGATATTTGTGTCGTCCGCAGTGGAGAATACGAAGGAAAGAAGAACTCATTGCTCGTGAGTGGACTGGAATTTTACAAAACCAGTGTGGTAACCCACAGTGCTATTTTATGACAATTCTAAACCACGTGCTTTTCTTTCATCTCAAATTTTATATACAAAAGCGGTGCCTTCTGATTTCAACATCACAAAAGAAACTTCTAAGTTGATTCGTAAGAAATGTAATTTAAAGAGGTGATACCAAATTGTTGAAACAAATTAACAAACTTTAATTTCCACTGATTCCTTTGAATAACATTTAATTATCGATAGGCCTGGGGCTTAAAATGAAATCTACTGATATGACATGTATAAATTGTATCTATTGAGTACTGCTCTTCTATGAAATTGCTCAATTGGATACTTCCAAACAAATTGCAGCTAATGTGCCTGGGGACAACTACATTTTCGAAATGCATATTTTGGGTTATCCAAGACAAGGAGAATTTCATTTTAATTCCTTCTAGACCTTTGCTTCTATTTTTCTTAATGAAATGATATTGTTAAAAAGAAAACCAATTTATGTTACGTATGTATGTATTTACAAAAAGAGAAACAACCTCGCAATCTTCTTGTTATCTCCGCTGTTTTTCGTCGTAATCAGAGATCCCAAACCGGTAATCTCTTAAAGTAGACAGTAGGCTGTCTAGAAGCACTCGATAAATCATCGATGAAACGGTATGAACTAGGCTTTACCTAAAACAAAAACATAAAACCAATTGTTCTTATAGAAACAAGTTGTAGAATTGATATTTGTTGAAAGTGGTGCATAACTGGTTATGGTAAGAAAATGTTGCATCATACACGTATACATAGAGTGAAGATACTTCACTTACTTCTTGCTTTAAGTGGATGTTTTGTGTAGATCCCCATCCTATATCGATTTAATCCCTCTCTAAACTGTGAATGGAAGATATCATCGAATCATAATAAGATTCATTATTTCATCACGAAATTTCCGATATACTTGGCCTCCTGAGGATATAGTATCTCAGTGACTCACTTACAATGTCTGCAATTTCAATAGTAGGCCCTTTATTCGGACTTTTGCAATAGGGGGTTACTACGAGAAAGACACATATGTTTAATGGTGTTGCGATGCAGACCTCGGTGGGGTGCCACATTTTATTTATGTACATATATTGCAGTCTTACTTTCTACATATTCTACGATATTGTACCGCATTGCACACACACGTTGAGTTATTTGATGAATGGACAATGAGGGACCTGACTCATACTACTACGTTAAGGAATGAAGACTGAATTGCATCCCCTTTTCGACGGCGTTTAATCTATACCGTTTGTGGGGTAATGTACCTAATACAAGCGCTTTATTTTATTTCCTGCAACACATTAATGATCACTTTGTTTGTATTCACATATTTTCATTCAATATAATTTCCTAAAAACCTGTATTTTAACATGAGTGGAATTCGATAAAATCATTAACCTTTTTATTTTCGATTTTTGATAAGCTCTTGCTAAAAACAAATTGGACGTCGACTTTCATTTCACGACCGCAAACACATCTGCTATCCATAATATGGGAACAAGAGGTAGCCTTGCTCTATCGTATATACATTTTTAATAAGTACTCTTGAAGCGTGACCGGCTCGAATTTCACATCGATGTACCCTCTTAATGCGCCATTAACCATTTTATGTATCTTGTTTGGAAATATGGTACTTATAGACACGGCAAGTAGCCATAACATAAATGCCAAGCTATTTAGATATTTTAAACTAAGTAGGAGTACATAAACTTTAAATATTAGGATATTGGAATATCACGTCCTGATGTTGTAGTAACTTTGTTATCACAGATAGCATTTATGCTCTGGTAGTCAATGGTAGTAAACTTTTTAAATAATGTCATTACATTTTATTGTGTATGGCTAAGAGGTATTTATACGCATTAGTTACCACTATTCCAACAACGATACTAGTAAGTTCAAACCATACAATAAGTGAGTAAAAATAAAATCAAAGTGGGCTGTGTCTTTTCTTTGATCTCGATCGTTTACCAACACTTCAAACGGCGAAAACTCCAAGATGAAGAAAAGCAATGAAGATTTTTAAAAACTATTTATGCTAATGTAAATCAAGAACATTTACAATAACAGACAACAAATCCATCAATAAAGTCGAAATTAAAGAGTTCATTTGTCCCAAATCCAAAATATAAGGCTAATACTGTATACGAGGTTTGGCTGTAGAATAACGAGACTGGTGATGTAAAACTTCTTTGATTTATATATTTATATACTATTATCCCGTTTAATATACACCCCTTTTCTATCTCTACAACGCTCCATGCGAATTTTCCGTTATGTAAAACAATGCTGGAAGTCTTCTTCTGTGAGCTACTTCATGACAATGTTCTTTTCCTGCTTCAGTGGTCTGAAATCTTGTTCCTTTTAATACAGATTCGATCTTGGGGAACAAATAAAAGTCATATGGTGCCAGGTCAGGCGAATATGACATATGGTCTTATACTGGGATATTATACGTATATTTAGCACAACAGGCCCTACAGGCCCAAGGCTTGATCGGTTACTGCCCTCCATTTCATCCCGTCTTCAGCCTTTTCTTCCCAGTCTCCAATGCCCATTTCTCTCAGGTCCTCCTGCACCGCGTCCAGCCATCTTGATCTTGGCCGCCCTCTTCTTTTCTTTCCGCTCACCCCTCTCTAGCACTGTCTTCGGTGTTCTCCTTTCAGCGAGGCTCATTACATGACCCAACCATCGGATACATTGGGGATTCCCCATAGATGTTATGCTGGATTGTCCATACATGTTCAATACCTCACTGTTGGATCTTCTCTCCTACTTCTCGCCCATCTTCTTACCACCGTAGATCCATCTTAGGATTTTTCTTTGCCACACTGCCAAACGATCCTTGTCCTTTTCTTCAAAACCCACATATCACACCCACACAAAACAACCGGTCTTATTACTGTCTGATATATACGCACTTTAGCGCTTCGCGACACATTTTTGACTTTAATGTTCTTAGCAATCCGCCTGCACACCTATTTCCCCTTGTAAGTCTTTCACTTATTTCGTCACTTTCGTGTACATTATTTGTAAAGTAACACCAAGATATCTAAAACTCTGGACAGGATTATACATGTAGCTTGTTCCGTCTACGGTACTCTTTATTTCAAACCCATGTAAAATTTCCTTTACGCAATGACACGAATAGTTAACCAAAGGTCAGATCAGATCAGGATACTGATTTTCTCAATATTTTTGACGGCGGTTTTGACGCGGAATGGCGTCTCGGCGTGCGTCATCTTCAACTTCTTCTCGACCATTCTAGAAACGCTTAAACTACTAAACCCGCGCACATGATAAGCAGTCATTGCCATACATTTCTTTTAATGAAAAGTTTCAGTAGCGGTTTTTCAAGCTTGACATGAAATTTCACCACAATTCGTTGTTCCACTAAGGCATTTATCATTCTTCTAGCAAACAAAAAGTAGATCTTACACAAACAAAGGCCATGGCCAGACGAATATGTCTATAAACACGGGAGGGGCGGTAATCGACAGAGGAGGCTTCACACTTTACCACTGTTGATCACACGACTTTGGCGCGTGCGTAGTTCCTCTCTAACAGCATCAGCCTTATTATTTTATAGCCACACATGGTATAAACCCATAGTTTACAATAGAACAAGAAATTTGCTTCTAGATCGGAACGATGAGAATGCATATGATAAAATTCGATGTTAAAGATCTACAATAGTTTGAATAAACTTTCACAGTCACTATAATTAATGAATGTTTTTCTACCATAGCAATCAATTGTAAAATAAGTAAAGATGTACGAATTAAATAGATAATAAGATCAAGAATTTGATGGGTAAGGAATATGGAAAGAACTAAAACAGATATAATCGAAAAGAAAGTCGCAAAAACGCGGATTGAAGATACAAAAGAAATATAATTGAAGGAGTTGCTTAGAAACTTACAAGATTAAAGAAGGTGGTAAGAGTCGATATTAATTGAACTCCATAGCCTTAGACTCATGAAAATAACAAAGGAATCGTTCAGAAGATGCACGTTTGTCAATATTTCAGCAGTCTTAAAAATTGTTTTATATATTTTGTTCACTATTATTCCTTAAAGAAAATAATGAGTACAGAGGAATCCATGCACTGTTATGCAACGCTCCCAAACGCGATTATAAACACTTTTCCTAGATCAATCATTCACGCCTAAACAATTGCCCTAAACTACAATTAAGCGAAATAAAGATTGACAGTTGTCTTGTCTAGATAACCTTTTTTACGTAATCATCGTTCGCATATTTATCTCAATTGCCCGAGCGATCGCCGTCCAACGCGCGACATCACTGGGCCACCTCATGAGTCATGTTCCTGAACTCTCTGCGCCCGTCACTGATTAAAATTAATCTTTGATTTCTCTCCACACCCTCTTTACTGTTACGAATTATATTGTTCCAGCGTCCGAGGCTGACTGGCTGTTCTTAGCTACGTGACTGTCACTCTTCCGTGCAAGTTTGTTCCCGGTTCATAGCGGCAATAATAACAACAATAACGTTTCCCATTGTATTACGTTAATTGCATCTCCATTAAGAGATACGCCGACCAGTCTAACATTAATATTACGTCCAAAGAATTTAATAAAAAGGAGCAAATCATGAGTTCAAAATAACATGAACCTTGTAGTAGTTGTGTTGATTTATAAAATAGCAATCCGAAATGTTGGAAGTAGGTTAAGGAAGGTAGAGGATCATCTTCTAATACAACGCATTAAAAATAGATTCTTCGGAAGAGTGTTTTCTGACTTTTCATATGTTCAAATTAAATGTGGTTTTGTTCTTATGAATTGGCTAAATGAAAAAAATGAAGATGATGGACAGAAGAAATAAGTTTACTTTGGAAACTCTTATATGTAAAATGCCGCACCCCATTTACTTTTCAGGGTCCTAAACAAATCGTAAATTTTGTGTCGGACGGGTAGATCCAACAAAATTCGTTTGCTTTCGTCTGACTTCACAGCGCACAACGAAAAGTTTTCTTTTAAATATTCAAACGGTCCGTCAAAGGACTGTTCGTACTTATCCTGCCGGAGTCCACCGCTCATGGACATGTAAATGTCGCCTGGCGTGACCGAAGAAGGCGCCAGGGGGAATACTGCACACGCCTTGTTCTCCCCTTCGAATTTCCCTTCGATACGTTAAGACCGCCTTTACCGTATATTCGTCTATGTTCCGGACTTTGTCCAGGAATCCCGTGTCTGGCCGGTTGAAAACTTCCGGAGACAGAGTTCTTATTTACTTTTCGTATCTTGGAACATTCGATACCCCACGTAATCCGATTCATTGGTCTGTGCTTAATGTGGGATTGCTTAGATGGGCTTTTGAGAGGGATGATCGTTGAAATATACGAGGAAGCAAAATGCGAAATGCTGTATTTGAAACAAGTTTGCATCGTGATTTTGTAGGCTATTTTTATATTAAATTATTCATTACGAATTTTGTTTAGCAACGATGTACGTACATACGTATCTATAGATAAAAAACAAATATATCTCACTCTTAAGTTTTTATTATTTACTTGTTTCCACTAGTGCGATAATTTTTAATTCAAATAGTGCATTAATACTTTTCGGACTATTATGTATATAATCTAATAAATAATAAATTTGTTAGGTTCTATTTGGTTGTCGGTTGTTCCATGCACAAATTTCGTTCATACCTTTTTATTCGTTGCCTTTATCTCCGCTTCTCTCTACGTGATGTTTTTTCCTGAATATATCTGCCACTACGTCATTCCATTCCTCCTTTGGTCGTCCTCGCCTTCTTCTACTTTGTACTCTTGCCTTCCATACTTGTTTAATCTGCCTTCCATACTTCACTCTGTACATGTGGCCAAACAATATGAGTACGTTCTTTTCAAGTACGTCCATAATCGGATCCACTCTCAGTTGTTCTCTCACTATAGGGTTTCTGATTTTGTCTCCCTTCGTAATCCCTTTGACTCTTCTCAGGTATTTCACGCCTAAGGCATTTATTTTGCTTTACATTGCTTCCGTTAACACCCAACTCACACTGCCATAAGTCAGCATAGACAGTCATGTACATCTCCATCTTTGTATTTTCACTGACTTCCTTTTTATTGATAACAGATTTATTCAAGCTGTGATACATTCTTGATGCATTTCTTATTCTCTCATCGATTTCCTCTTCTATGTTTTCGCCTCTGCTTATATTGGTTCCCAGGCATTTGTACATTGTCACTTGTTCGAGCTTTAGATTTCCAATTTCTACATTTATTTGTTCATTTTCTTTCCCAATCACCATTATCTTCGTCTCTTCGATATTGACTTTCAGACTTCTATTTACAAGTTCTTCTTTCCACGTTGTCAGATTATGTTGTATTCGTTTTCGTTTTTAACTAAAATTACCACATCGTCCGCAAAAGCACATTCCGCTATTCTAATTGGAGTCATTGGATAATATTCCACTACAACCTTTGCGCACATATCTTCCATGTCTTTTATGACATCATCTGTGATTGCAATGAATAGTGTAGGGCTTAGTACCCCGCCTTGTCGTAGTCCATCATTTATCTCGAAGACTTTTGATTGCACCTTCTCCTTTCTGACCTAGCACTTATTGTTCTTGTACAGGCTTTGTATTGCTGGTATTAGTTTGGATCTGATTTTTCTTCGTTTTAGACTCTTCAATACTTCTTTTTGTGAGACACTGTCAAAGGCTTTTTCTAAATCTAAATTGCTGAATACGGTTTTGTACTCATCTTTTTGTTCTTTTCAATTATCTCTTTAAGCGTGAATATGTGATCTTGCGTGCTTCTCCCTTTTCTAAATCAACTTTGTGATTCTATCAAGTCTTGATCGATTGCGTCTTTCAATTTAATATTTAATATATGCTATAAGGAATTTATTGATGTATGTTTTCCTTGCAACTAAAACTTCTTTCTGATATCTAGGGTTTGTATAAACTGCGAAACCTTAAAATAAAAGAAATAACAAATCAAATTATTAATAATAATTAGATCCATATCTGTGTTCGCTTTGTCTCAAAATGCTCAAGTCAAACTACTAGCGTTAACAGAACCAAACACGAAAGTGCTGAATGTTTCACGTATCGAAGACGGACCACCGCAATACAATTTCTTCAACGGACAATTACCCAAAGTATTCTCATATATGCCTAATACTAACAATATATCTTTCCTGTCGTATCAAACTACGTACAGTTACTTTCCGTAATAAATTTAGGGAACTTTCTCAATAAAAGCTTAAACGTGTTTTTCCAGACAGATGAGAAAAGAAAAACAAGCGATAAAGACGGTAAGCAAGCAAGCAAGTAAGTAACTATATGTGTTAGGAGAAATAATATAGGTCACAATGTGTCGGAGATAAGGTGTGATAAGGGCCGGTCACGCGAATTCCTCTTATATCAAGCAACTTTTGGAAATTACGAAAGTCTCTTAGAACTTGTCACATTAATCAAAATATAGTGGGGAGAATTCTGGAGCTAAATACGCCCAAAGGGAAATTACACTATCGCGTATATTGCTCACATTATCTTAAATTACTTTACGATGCACATTTTCGTACCTTAGCCAGTACGAAAATATAGTAATTTACCGAAAAGGGAATGGTCAATATTCACGGAAGTGAAAAGTACAAATAGCTTTACATGTCAACGGATATTTGATAGTTATCGTTGTATTGGTCATTTTTAGATGGCAGAAGTTCAAGATAACTATAAAAATTGAAATAAAATTGCCCAAAACTGTTTCGGTAATGGTAATTACATAACAGAGAAATAATAAAATAAAATCTGTGGGAATTTCTATATAACGATCTAATGAATTAGACACGTTAATTGTTAATGAAGTAACTGTGCAAAAGCTTACAAAAGAAGCACGGTTTGCGTTGCCAATGATCCGTGAGGAGAATTATCCTTTGTCAATCGCAGACCGCAATTGCAGACCAATTAGTTTCATCTTTTTGCACAGTTACTTGATAGCTGCCCATTAACGCACCTAATTAGGTCGTTATATAGAAAGTCCTCTAGATTTAATTTTATTAATATTTTGGCTCTCAAAAATAGTTTACTAACAACAAAATATGAAGAAAGATATAGTGCTCCACTAAAAACAAGATGTTTATGTTATTGTTGCGTGCAATGTCACGGATCTAAATTAAAAATTAGAGGATTCCAAAAATCTTGATTGTAGAGTGTCGAAAATACCAAATTGATATGACATTGCATTCGACTGTAAACTATTCACTCCGTATGTTTGTTGTATGTTTTCTAGGTCGTCAAAATTGATATACTAATGATAAAAACCATCGGTTGAGCTTCTAATAATTAAAAAAGAAAAACTGAAAACTGGTAATAATCGAAGATACAGTAGCATGCAAAAGTGTCCTCACAAAAATAATTTTATGATGAAGTAACGTTTAAAGGATGCAAAATGGAAACACAAATATATCATCTTAAAGTTCTTTTATTATGCAATCAGAATATGTAATTAAAAAATTGCTTATAACGATTGACAATTATTTGCATCAAAAATAACATGGTTTGGTTCTTCATAAATGTCCAGCAAAATTCCAAGAAGATATAATTCGCTTTGCGTTTTTTAAGTTACCAGTCGCAAAAGTATGTAAACATTGAGAGCTCTGTTCCGTTTGTATTGTGCGATCCGGAACACTCAGTCAAGACACCAAAACGCACGTCTTTAGATATACGTAAAGTGGTTATCAAGTTGAACAACGAAGAAAACATTTCACGTGAAATAGCTAAAATTTTAACTATCGGAAAATCGATTGTTAACGACATCATAAATAAATTCAAGATTACAGGTACTATAGAAGATAAATACTGTCCTGGGAGACCTAGGAAAGCAACTAATCGTGTCGACAAACTGATTAAGACAAAGACTGTGGCAGACGTAAAAAGAATACTGCAAGCATCGCATCATTACGCGAAGAAAATTTGGCTGACATTAGCCAAAGTACTGTTTCACATAGACTGACAGAAGTGGAACTTTTTGGGCGTATTGGGGTAAAGAAACCACTCATCAGTGAACAAAAAATAAGGTCAGATTAGAATTCGTAAAAAGATACCACAGCTGGACTGTTGAAGAAAGTGTTGTTTTCAGACGAAACTTTAATTGCTTGGAAATGATGATGAGAAGGTACGTTCGATGACCAAAAGGTACTAGAAATGATTTGCGATATCAAACACCAACTGTGAAACACGAACACGGTGGAAGTAGCATTATGTTATGGGGTGGATTCTCTTGGAAAGGCGTCGGCCCAATCTTTAAAATTGAAGGCATTACGGACTCTGCTATGTGTAGAGATATATTAGAAAAATGCAGCCCTACGCTCGTCAGAACATGCTACGAGTGTGGATTTTTCAGCAAGATAATGATCCAAAACATCGATCACAGCTCCTTCAGCAGGTTTTTAGCAAAGAAAAATATTCGAGTTTAAAGTGGCTGAGTTGATCTCCAGACTTGAATCCCATAGAACATTTATGGCAAAAGTTAAAACTAAGAGTAGGAACTGAAAATTGTGCCAATAAAGCTGTTTCTGGGAAAAAGTTCAACAAGAGTGGAAAAACATCTCTCAAGATAGAATCACCAAACTTATTGAATCGAAGCCTCACCGATGTGTTGCCGTCATAACCTCGAAGGGTATAGCTACCAAGTATTGATGAAAATCTTACATGTATTACCATTTTCAATATTCTTTCTTGAGTTGCTATATTTTTTCTTTCTATATAGTGCGCAATTTGTGCTTGGCCGGATAGTTATGAGAAAGCGAAAATTGTTATAAATAATTATGAATAGTTATATATAATTTTTCAATTACACGTTTCGATTGCATAATAAATAAACTTTCCGATGATATATTTGTGTTTCCATTTTGCATCCTTTAAACGTTACTTCATCATAAAATTATCTTTGGTCAGACACTTTTGTATGGTTGTATATTTTGTAATACCTACGTACTTACATATGTACCTATATATTGCACATTTCCCTTGAATCAAATAAAATTAAACGGCGCAACACTTATAACATTGTTAGAGTGTGAAGGCAAAAGACATAAAAATTCGAAATGCCCTAATGGGAATATGTATTAAATTATCTCTCACAGAGAAGCTAATATTAGCAACACTTGCGAGCTCTAATATGCTAGATTGCGCGAAATTTTCTCGAGACGCCAACACACGCGAACATATCCGTATACCTCTAGTTCCATCAAGCAAGCGGGCAGACACATAAAATCTGATTTTCCATTAGATGAGCACCGAAAGAAAACCGTCAAAGGAGATATGCTGGAGCACTCAGCGCGGATAATTGCCGGCGACATTTCCCTCCGTCGTCAGTCGAGAACGCGGAATCTTTCTTCCACGACTAGAACCACATCCCGAAGTGCGCCATTACAGTCTCCTATTAGTCTGCGGTCCGTGACCGAACCAATATTACGTTCTTCCACTTACTTCTCTACTCTTCACTACTATACGCCAGCTAATAGACAATTATGCGCTTCCATTCTCTATATATGCCGCAGACTCTTTTTATAGTTTCTATCGTTAGGCGTGGGGAACTTTAGAAAATTATAATTTAAGTTAACATGGTATTTTTTCTTCTTCCTAGATGAGGAAACCCACTTTTTAATTTTTGTTAAAAAATTGAACAATTCGTACAATAATATGTTCTGCAAAAATTGAAATTATTTTGTATATTTCCACAAACAGTAATGACTTTAAAATGAGATAGAACGAAGAAAGAACAAATATTTAAGTATTCCGCACTTAGATACCTCGAAAATTAGCTTCGATTACAATATCAACCAAATCTAAAAGTTTATTGTACTTGAAGTGGGCGTTTCTGCAAGGATACTGAAATTAAAACCAAAGTCTTTTAAATTTTGTTAACAACGCCTTGCTTTCTATTTGACGAGGTCTAACATCTTTCGAAAGCTCACTCTACGAAAGTAAGTATGACACCGAAGTAATTTGTACATGTTTTGCTGGAGTTTACTTGTAATTCCTATGTATTGCAGACAATGCATGGATACGTACTTAGAATAGGTATTATCAAAATGTTATTCACGTATAATAATCTCGCAAAGTTAGGAAATTGCTAGTCTATATCAAGTCTAAACTACCAATTTATTCAGAGATAGAGCAAGTAAATTGAAATCTATATAAACATTACTGTCAATTTAATGAAGATATTGAAATTGGTGGTACTTTATTGAAAAGAATGACGAAGACCAACATTTTTTAAACCTATCGTTTAGACTACCTGTGGTCACTTCTAGTGATGCATTGTGTATGTGTGTACCACACCTTGTATTTCATCGTAGTCAATGTAATTGTTGAGTACTAAGATCATTGTTTTCATTTTTGAAACACTGCTTTTAGTTCATTTTTTAGATTGCTGTTAAAATCAGAAATTAAAAGTATATATTGTTCTTCACAAGAAATGCGTCATATCTATTTATAAAGTTATAGAAACGAAAGGTAGGACAATGAGTGCAAAAAAAATGAGAACAAAATTGCGACCACGAAAGTCTAGTTTTAGTACCACTTCCTTATTTATCAGAAGAGATATCTCGATATCCACTACGCGTGCGACACATTGCTTCTAAACATACAGGTCTTATCAAAATATTCACTTGACCTTGCTTAAGATATTGGCCTAATTTTACTAGCATTTATATTTCTTTGTCTAAACAGCAAACGTACGCCTTTATTTTACTCCATGTGTATTGTAAAATAATTTCCCCAATACAATCTCGCAAAGTTAGGAAATTGATAGTCTATATCAAGTCTAAACTACCAACTTATTCAGAGATAGAGAAAGTAAATTGAAATCTATATAAACATTTCTGTCAATTTAATGAAAATATTGAAATTGTTGCCACTTTATTGAAGACCAAACATTTTTAAACCTACCGTTTAGACTACCTGTGGTCACTTCTAGTGATGTATTGTGTATGTGTGTACCACTCCTTGTATTTCATCGTAATCAATGTAATTGTTGAGTACTAAGATCATTGTTTTCATTTTTGAAACACTTCTTTTCGTTCATTTTGTAGATTGCTATTAAACTCAGAAATTAAAACTATATATTGTTCTTCACAACAAATGCGTCAGATCTATTTATAAAGTTATATAAAGGAAAGGCAGGACAATGAGTGCAAAAAAAAATGAGAATAAAATTGCGACCACGAAAGTCTAGTTTTAGTACCACTTCCTTATTTATCAGAAGAGATATCTTGATATCCACTACGCGTGCGACACATTGCTTCTAAACATACAGGTCTTATCAAAATATTCACTGGACCTTGCTTAACATATTGGCCTAATTTTACTAGCATTTATATTTCTTTGTCTAAACAGCAAACGTACGCCTTTATTTTACTCCATGTGTATTGTAAAATAATTTCCTTCCGAGACTTCACAAAAATTCATTTGGGCTTTCGTGTGATAGTAAGAAAACATTTTCTCTGAATAATTTCTACGAAATTGAGTTGTGGAATAGTACAAAACTGGTTTACATTTCTACGCTAACCTTCTTGCTGGATATAAATCTCTCTTTACTAAATCATCTTTTCATATTTGGAAGCAAGAGGAAATCGGTTACAGTTAAACGTGGTTAGCACAATGATCCCGTAGCAATTCGTAACCTAATTCGAGTAATTAATACATACAATTTGTCAATGAATATTTCCCTACAATGTGAAATTCCCTCTTATGATGAAAATGGCGGAAGAATATGGGACAGAGTCCACGAAATTACATATTTCTGCTGTGTAATAGCTGAAGAAAATTATGTGGTACAGGATATCGACTTGAGCATGACCAATGCCCGGAGCCTATTTGCGAGGTTGGATAAACTTTGGCGAGCGATAGACAGAATAGAAATTCACATAAGAAGAGAGAACTTATAACTGAATTGGTTATACGTTGAGAAAGGAGAAATATGAAACATTAAGGAAGAAGGAGAAAAATGTAGGACGTGCCAGAGAAACTTGGATACGGACTGTGCAATACATCTAGGGCAGGAAAATCTTATAAGTCGCATGGGTTATATTAAAAGAATGGAGCTCGTTTGTTACCTCTCAAAAGGGAATAATTGGACTAATACTACTACTACTACTACTACTACTACTACTACTACGTATGTCAGTACAAACCTACCTTTGTCCATCGAACAAGCTACTTGCTTCCTCGGTTCCACATCGAATCGACTCGATATGTACTCATGTGCGCATGTGTTCTGCCTTCCTTAAAATAGTCACCAAAAATTGCAATTTTTTTCGATAGCTTGGCAATCATATCTTCGATCACAAGACAAAGCAAAGGTTTCTTCAAATTCAATTAAGATATATTTGAACAATATTTCAACATGATAATTTGTTCCGTTTGTTGTACATAGTCAAAAATTGTGGCACCCGTCACGTTAATAATTTCTTCATGCCACAATTTTGAACACAACTTTGTACGAGTATGTTTGGAGTTCGTACTTTCTTTTGGTTGGATAATTAGAGAGGATGATATCATGTAAGTTGTGATCTTAATCGGATGGCCTGGGTTTTCCTCCTTAAAGCAGATACATATTCATTCACGATTGCATTTACTAAACTAAAATCTCACGGCTATTATCTATAATTCAGGCTCCTCATATACAGCATTCAACTTTTTGACGTCCTCGGTTCTTCCCCTTACAAAGTAAGAAGGGAAGGTAATCAGTTTTAATCTCTTCCTATGGTAGCCAAGAAATTCAGCAGCTTTCGCAGTGAAGTAACAGAAGATAATCTACTTATCAACCCCAAATAAGACAGTGCGATTTGACCAGTTATTAAATTTACATCTAGATCGATTTGTATCTTTTGAAAAATGGCACCAAATTTGTTCAGTTAGCGAAACCTTTATTACCAGAAAATTTAATTCCGAAGGTATCAAAACTGCCAACGATATTCTATAAGAAACTATCTCCATAGTTAAGGTATTTGGCAAAATAAGAGTATTTCCAATTTAAGGTTACTTATTTTTTGCATATCCTTTTACCTTTAAACAGATGTCAAAAGGTAGCTTTACGAACGTCCAAAACTAACTTCTCTTTATTACAGATTTGAAGCAGAACATCATAATCCTATACAACATTATTACAATATGAAACACATTGTGCGACAATCCTATATTGAATGCTGTTTCGGTCTTAGAAGTTATGTTTATTGAACTCCATGGCAAAAGCAGACATACATATATAAATATTTCAGCGATCGAATAAGGTACCGCTAAAGATACATTGAACAGCATTGTACTGTTCATTAGTACTGTATTTTTGGTCTGCCGTTGTTATAAATTTAACAGAACTGACTTCGAATTATTTCTCAGTAATTACTTTATTACGTAGTCGAGGGTTGCCCACGATGCGCCGCACCTCTCTAGACGTGACCATATTTCTAACTGCGGGATATGACTTGGTCTAGATTATTAGTCAATTAAGGAAAATTTCTTAGCTGTATTAAGCTTAAATTAATAAAGGATTCGTGGTGGAAATATTGATCTTTTAACGACTCCACTGCACCACGTTGAAATGACTTTAAAAATGAGCATTAAAAAATTCTAATCGCATTACCATTATAATCTTCTACGAAGCGGACTAAATGATTCGAAATAAGAATATTGGAATGGAATCGTAAAATTATAAGATCTGTATCATGAAGCCTTAGAATAAATATTTACGCCTTTTTTCAGTAGCTTTTTGTAGCAGTCCTGCTTTGTCATTTTCTTATATCTTATTTTCCCAACTGCTATTGCCCCCCTTTTATTTCATTATTTTCTTAAAATCTCATCTTGTTTAGATGTCTCCTTTTTCCTTAGAATAGTTTTAACTAGGCTATCTGCTGGCGTTGTTTAGGTGTTTACTCTTCATCCAAGTTTCATCACCACTGATGACGATTACTTCGTTTTTCTTGCATATATTTAGCTCTCCTAAGTTTTTGTTATGTATCCTCAGAATTTTCGTTACTTTTTCACAGTGTATGATGAACACGATATATTTTCCGCTATTTTACCTTCAACAGATTTCAAAAACCTAGTACTAATTTAACAATTTTCTTGCTTTTGAAGTGTCTGACCCCTCGGAAGTACTTATGTTTCTAGTCATGCTTCTAAAAGATATAGGAATTCAGGAACAAATCAATCACCCTAGTAAATAAATATTTAAAGTGGTACTAATAACGTACCAGTAATATTTTAGGGTATAAAATAAAAAAGCCGCAAAAATGACAAATTGATCGTAAAATACGACATAATTACCCACTGAAAAAGAAATTGAAAATAATTAAAACCGTAGCAAACAGCAAGGGATCGTAGCATTTTAAAATTGTATCCACTGTTAAAGCGTGAAACAAAACAAAAGAGTTCCATACACCGCACATGCTGACTTTACCATGACCATTCATCGGAAAGGGTTGGAGCGCGAAGGATATAAATCAACTCCCAAATTTCGGGCGAGCCCCGGTTCATGTGAACTTTTTCACTCGACCGTGGAATGTCATTGTGCGAGTAAAAGATCGTAAATTACTACAACAAGGAACGGAACAGGTGAATGACGAAAAATAAAAAGATGAAGTAAAAAAGTAGCGAAGAGAACGTTCTCCTCTATTTCTTTGTTTCACTTTAATAATTAATAAAATTATTTATGCAGTTGTCGGACTGAGGGTAGTGCGTGAGTTAGGACGGTATGTATACCTTTTAGCTTGACAAGGTTTTAATTTTTAATGTCAGAGACGGCCGGTAATCGATTAAGGAACTTTTTTATGAGAAGCCGCCATGTGGTGGGTCATTTCATTTCTACAGATGTACGTATGTATATATGTACCACGTGTGTATTTTCCTGGTTCTACGAGAAAATGTCATCAATTTTTTTCTTTAATCAGAACATACATATATACATTTTGAAATCCAGTTCTTTGCTTTTGCTTTCTTGCAAGTGTGTTTGTTCGAGAAGTGTTATTAAAATCGTGGCTTATACAAGTTAAAGTTGTGCAAAATTTTCTTGCTAATTATAAGTCTGAAACTTACGAACAAATAGTGGAAAATAAACTTAATAACTTTCAAATTTTAGGTTGCCATATGGGCCATATGGAACCAGTATTTATATGCAGGAATAAGACAAGCTAAATACAAATACTTGCGCACATCTTTTAAAGGCGAGCTAATGGAGAAAATGTGATGGTATTTTTCTATTCAGCGCACCAAAATTAGTTAAGAACAGTTAGAAAAAGTCTGGCAGCAAAATATGTGTTGACCAGTGTTATGTATGTAATATGTAATAGGATGTGTGTATTTCATGTTACTTCAAACAATGCACTGTTTCCGCAGTTTATTTTCTGTCGAAATTGTCATTTTCAGCTAACTCTAATCCATCCACACAAAGGAAAAGATGCAATACCGCCAATTCCGATGCACACAAAAATAACTCTTATAATTAACCAATAAAAGATGACTACCTTGACAATTTAAATTCTTTAAAAATTGAATTGAATATAATGATGTATGCAGTCGGCAATGTACAAGAATAAAGAATAATTTCCCTTTACGAATACAACAATAGAATCGTACGTTCACCGTTTCTTTTCATCTTATAATGACATTCCCACTGGAGTAGGCAAGAACAAAGCATTGTGTGTTGTGTGTACCCCGGAGTCTCTATTTTATCGCGAACTGAACTTTCGGGGAGGACGCTAATTGATTTACTCGTGTAGTAGGTGCTATTGTTTATACTTTGCACATTAATTATTGTATATAGTCGGTCGTCATGGTAGTCCTCCTATATGCGAGTAATGTAAATATTTGCGGCGGAAAGCTGGTATTCTTTCTCTGCAACCGATCGATAGTCGTCGTAATCGCAAAAGCGTGATGAAATGCGGTAATAGATTTATAAGAAAACTTCCGCGGGAAATTTAGTTATAGGGTATAAACTGCGAAAACTCGTGGTAAGTATGTATGAGTATAGATCCATCGTCAGTTTATATTAACATAATCCAATTGACTGCTTTACTAATTTCACAATTCTTTGATGAAATAAGTTAGCTTCTTTTTGTTTAACTTAAAAGCTTACTGACATCACAGAAGATATCGCCGAATAGTAAAATAAACTCTTTTTAGCGAAGATGACAGCTCGTTAAAATTCAGATAGACTATTTGCTTAAGTGAATGTCAAAATCGTCATCGTCATTAACTATTAGTTAGTTAGCTTAGAAGGGAGTGCCCGAAGAGACAGCATCTAAACCCCATTGTACCCATCGCTCATAGTGGACGAATCAGCCGAGGGGTCCTATCTCCCATAAGGAGAAATTATACTTTGCAGATATCTCTCCCCTAAGTATAGAAGCCTGACGTTAACTAGATCGTTGTAACAACATACCAGATGTTCAGTGGCTTCCTCCACTTCGCTAGAGAATCTGCAGTCGGGTTCATTTCTGGGCCTCGTTTTATGAAGATGATAGGTGACCATCCAATTTCCGACGAGGACAGTAGTTATTTTCCTAAGTTGACTTGTTTCTAGCTCCAGGAAATCTCACAGTAAACTCAGAGCACTTCTATAAAGGTTCTGGATTGCTTGAACCTTGTTTGCTATTGCCATTTGCACTGAAATTGCTACCCTAGACCAACCCCTCCTTGCTTTTACAGTAAATTTTACAATTCCGATAGCAAGTTCTGACAATGTGGGAACAGTGCTACCGCCCTCCTTCGTCTCAATAAACTGATTTTAAAACAAGATATACATATACATATTGTGTATAGTCACCAGAATGGTTTCTGTTAAAGCTTTCTTGGGGATATGCCATGATAGCAACCATTTCCTCCGGTAGATCTGGTAGATCATGCTGTATCGAGCAATCGGCATTCTCATCGTTGCTCCCGGTCGACCCTTATACGCAATACCTATTAAATTCTGTTAGCAGGTGTACAAATATGAAATGCGGATTTTTTCTAAAAAAACATGTTAAATTCGGAAGAATGATAAAAGGTGCTTTATTCAAACTATGCTCCATCGCTTGTCATACATTTTTCCCATCTTTCGGGCAATTTTGCTGCGAACCATTCATCGAGCCATTTTCTCACATCTTCGTACGAATTGAAACCCTGCTGAGGAAGTGCGCGATCCATCGATGCAAACAAGTGGTAATCGGAAGGAGCCAAGTCTAGTGTATAATCCGCATGTGATGGAGCATTGTCATGAAGAAAAATGACTTTGTATTACCTCTTTCGGTATTCTGGCATTTTTTCAAGCAGCGAACGGTTCAAATCGGTCAATTGGTGTTGATAACGTTTGTTATTAACCGTTTCCGCAGGTTTTAAGAGCTCATAATATACTACGCCTCTCTGGTCCTACCAAACGGATTCCTTGTCTGCAACATCGAAGTCACCACCTTTTAAACGCCAGAACCATCGTTCACACGTACCTTACGATGGAGCATGTTAACCATAAACTTCTCGAAGTAATGAGTATGGTTCAGCAGCAGTTTTCTTCAAATGAAAACAAAAAATTAAGGCTGTCCGCGAATCCTCTTTGTTCGGTATAAATTTTGACGTATTGAACACAACAACAGAAGACTGTGCATACACTTTTACAAGCTATACCTCATCCGCGTCTGATACTTGTTGATAACACAAAAAAATGACGTGGTGTCAAATCTTTATAGCACAACCTGCATTGGTGCACATCGGTTGACTGAAATCCGCATTTCATACTAATATATACCTCATGTATCACTTCATACGAAATTTACCATAATAGTTGTTTGGTACTTTGGTCACAAACATACATATTTTAAAGATGAGATTCATAAATGAATGAAACATCTTGTAGGGGTAGGTTTCTGCTTAGTGGATGTTGACCAAATTGTTTGAAAGCTTGTCCATTCAAGTGAATAAAAAAAGGTATCGTACGTGAAGGAAATTACAAAGAAAGAGTCTTAAAGTAAAATTAATTAAAAGTCTTCCTTATGTAAAACTTCACCGTTTAATTAATTAAAAAAAAAAAGGTTTATGAGCAACGGTTTTTTAAAATTCGGTTAAACTTAATTTGTTTTGTTGGTTCCAAAACTATTTTGAAAATTGTATGTCTGACCTTTAAAAGTAGTGTGTGTAACGATAAAATATAAGGTTTTGCAATGTCAAGATCAACAGTTTTAATTTTTTCAATATTAAGTAAGTAACCAGTAAGTTTACAGGCTCGAAATTTTGCATACCGTGTATTCGTTAGGATAGCTACGACTTATCGACGAAGTTTTTGTAAATTCCTTGTTTGTTGTTGAATTTAACCTCAATTAAGGAATAGAAAAATGATTATAGGCTTACCGTCATTTTTGGACTTCAAGAAAGCAACGATAACAAAGGAATTTACAAAAATGTTCTTTGACAAGTCTTAACTACTGTATCGAATATGTGGTATTCAATTTCAAGTCTGCAAATCTGCTGCTTCTTCGCTTATTATTGACAAAAGATTAGACCTGCCTGAACTCTTAAAATTGTAAACAATTAGTATTTTATCGTTATACATACATCTTTTAGAGTTAAAATATACAGATTTCAGAAAAAAATTAACTTTAAGCGATCTTGAAAAAGTACCGAAAAGTGATAGACTTTCAAACTCGTGCCACTGAATCTTGATAATCACATGTGCCTGATAAATCCTAACAAATTTTCACAAGCGATGTAATTTTTTTTTATAACAACAATAACAAACAAATTTAGAAAAATGCTCTTAACCTTCCTATACTCACGTCAAAATGAAAAACGTATACTATACTATATAAGTCGGTCTCACAGACCGTATGCGTGAGTATAGGAAGGTTAACAAGTTTTTAACTACCGTATCCAATATGTCGTATTCAAAATTTCAAGCTTGCAAACCTGCTGGTTCTTCACTTATTATTGAAAACAGATTAGGCCTGCCTGAACTCTTCAAATTGTAACAATTAGTATTTTATCGTTGTCAGCAGTAATAGCTACCAACTTAATCATCATAGTAGTAATCATTCAATGGACTCTTAATAGTGGATATGCAGTTCTGTAAATGTCACAGATCCAAAAGTATTTAATTGACTTTTACTTTATACATTTTCTTAAAATCATAGAAAATTATGAACGTATATAATTTTTTAAATTTATTTATATACAATAATGAAAAATTCCCACTAAAATTTCCATATAGTTTTCAAATAAAAAAGAAGATGTTGTTACTTCCTTAAACTGTCCAAGATGGCAGAGCCGTTTGAGGTTCCATCAGCAGAACAGGGAAACTCGTATTTACGATTTGATCAAAAATCGTCCGAGTATAAAAACTCGCAATTACTGTTACGGTAAATTTATCAGATACTGAGCGACTGCAGGACTTCTAAAAACCAGAAGTTTCTTTTTTTACTGGTCTTCCTCGTTAAAATTTAATAAAAGAAAAGACGTTGGCGGATCCGACTGGCAAGCATACCTTACGCAACCAAATAAGAAATACGCTTGGACGCACAACACGGTAGAAAAGCTGGACACAGGCATTACCCAAGAATGAACAGCGACAAATCGACAATTTCAAACATAACGTAACATGTTTTTGAACAATGCTTTTTCTTCTTCCCATGTGGTGAAGGAAATCTCTTTCTTTGCAGCTGATGCCGACAAGGTACAACTTAGACATGGTTAGTTCACTTCATATATTCCATTATTTGGGTTTCTGTTTTCCTGATTTAATGTGCAATATGTGGCAAACTCGTTTAGACTGGGGCTTCTGCTAACCCTCGGTGATTTCAAACCTCCAGGACGTGATGTGGCTTCGAAGACTCTTCTGTTGTGCTTAAACTTATCTAAAACCATACCGTTCTAAAGGATATGAATTATACAATTAAACATTGTAGACGACATTTTCTTCTGAAACCGTTTCCCTATATTTTTTACCACAAATTTAAGTTTTGTCCATTTCCCGCTATCAGTCGATCAGAGTTTTTGAACATTACTGTTAGAAGTCTTGCAACTGAAATATTTAACTATACGAGGAAATTTTTATAGCTACATATACAACTTCTTCTTCAAATCGCTCTGATATATTCAATTGGATAGTAAAATTTACATGAATAAGCCAAAGGGGGCTAAATTGCAAAGTATCCTATTTCCTAAAATATAATCCGCACTCTCTCCGAAGGTAGCATGTTAATTTTTATCTTTTTTCGATCCTCTCAATTTAAAGTACTTAGTTTCATATAAATATAAATAGAATAACATGTACGAAATTTTCATACTTCATGTATAATCACTGCGATTTTACACATAAAGAGGTAGCGTAAGAAAACACGTTCATTAGTCAAAGTCTGTCGACACTGCACAGAAAATTAGACATAAACAGACAAGCAGCAACAGTTGTCAGTTAGACAACTGGAAACAATTCTATTAAAAATGTAAACAAACAAGACTCCAATTAATTTTAATTGTCCATTTTGTAGGTTACGCTGTCGTCACACCGCTTTCTCGTTCGCGTAGCGGTTCACGTTAACTTCTTCCTTCTTTTCTGGCTTTTACTGTCACAACTACGCTTGTGATTGTCGTTGCGAGGCGAGTCCTGAGCACCAGTCTAAGGACATTTTAATTAATTTGCCTGCGTCCCGGTCTTCATTTTGTACACGGACGAATAGAAAATAAACGCCGTTGAAAAATGAAGCGGGAAAAGAACGTTTACGTCTTATAACCGTTTAGATTTTGTTTAGTTTTCTGCTCCACATTTAATGACTTTAATTAGTTGTGTCGCGTGTTTTTAATTAAGCATTTTCTACGTAGGTACTTGGCATTTTCATTATAGACCGCGATTTTAATTATCGTTGTAATGTATTTTTCAGGTCAGAAATTTGTAATCATAAGTCTGACTCCGCAAAATGATTTCGTCGAAATCATTGGTAATTAACTAATTTAATTGCCTTACTTAACAGATAAGTAGGAATTATATCGTAAATTATTTAAACAGGAAATTTGTGTTAGATGATAGAAACGTTTAAGGAGAAATTCTCACTGATATCCGATAATTTCAGACTTCTGTTGATACCAACCGTAAAACTACTTTGACTGATTTTATGAGTATATATAGATGTGTATCTCAATTACGTTCAACACTATATTACATATGGTTTGTTTATAGATTTGACCATCCCCTTTTTTTGTTGTTCGTACCGATGGAATTAGTGACTTTAAACTTCTAAATAACAAGCACTAACTAATTTTTTTACCATGAACACCTAGACCCTTACCTAGTTTTAAACCTGTACAGTAATTCTAGATACCTAAATGTTTAAATCACCATTATTTTTCCATATTTCTAAATAAAGCTATTCATTTATACATCATATCTTCGATCACACCCGTTTAGTCCGGTCAACGGTTGCATATAAAAAGGCGATAAAATTTGTTTTATGCTATACAAAAAAACCATGTGTTTACGACGTCATATAATTTTTTGTTTGAACAAAAGCACCGTTGATGCATTTAGTAGCTTTTCATTAATGGTATCGATGATATTAGGATTGTTTATAGCCCCTTCGACCATAAAAGTATAGGACGGAGTGGCTTTTTATACAAGAAATATTCGAATGTAATAGATGCGTTATAAAAGGGTATGGCTCAACCACGTAAACATATTAGGAGCTCTTCTTGAAAAAAATAACAAAATAGTCAGCTTTTAAACTTTGATGTTCAATTAGTTCAGCGGCAACGTTTACGATGTCTGCATTCATAAATTCCTATTTCTTGACTGGAACCATGTCCAAATATGTACATAAACATGTACGCTTACCTGTAATAAGAAACAAAAAAAAGATTTTTGAATTTGAATTCCTTCGAATACGTATTTCGACGACTAGGTTATCCTCGATGGAGAAAATGCAAAAAGGAATTCAACCCATAATTTTTGTATGGTTTTCATGTTACCCCGTTACACTGTCTATTGTTAGAGCATTTATTTATTCTGCTTGCAGAAGAGCTAAACAGTGGTTGTCCACAACAACAAGGCAGAATATCCAAAAAATATGACGTTATTCCTAAAGTTTTAACGGATTTTACTACTGTACCTTGGTTGTGAATTTTTTCTAAAGAAGCATCGCACGTGTAAGCGAAAACTGGGTGTTTTTAATAAACGACTAGCCAAATCCGCCGAGTACTATATTGTGTTATCAACCCAGTTTACCAGTTACAAGCACTATTTGCTTCTTTTCTGTGCATGCTTTATTATAACTACATATGTGTTCTTTATATATAATACTTCTACATCTAACGTACTATTATATGTACAGATATACGATAGAAGCCTTGATTCCTCTTGAAGAAGTGCCCAAATGCACTGTTGTGTGACACCAAATTAAAATGTCAAAAGGTTTCCCATCAATTTCCGATGGCCACAATTTGAATACTTGCCTTGTTGCTTCTGTTAATTTAGAGATCAGAACAAATATTATAGAAATCATTGCGGCTAGCCTGAGTTTCAACAAATTCACAAATCTTTGCTTTCTATTTTCAAGAGTCTAGATTAATTTTAAGCAATATATGCATATTCTTTGGTCAATTGTAGGTATATAATTCATTAAAATACAAAGTTTACTTCGCGTTTACTCTAGAGCGACCATGAGTAATAAGTAATCGTAAGAATAATTTCATTACTATTTATACATACATACGTAAGTATTGTTCTAATCCGGTTAAGATATCCTTAACCTTAACCTTCCATGCCCATTGGTAAGGAAATAAATCGCACTAATCTCTGGTTAAATTAACAACAGTAAAATCGAGATATTTGCTGTTTCCGTCCAACTTCTTTTCACATTCTCCACTGGCACTACTACCTGTACATGTTTTGTACCACAAATATACCATAACGTATTAAGTATGTGAGTTCTAGAAACGATGCGTTACAAACTATTATGCATCCTGATGAAGAAAGATGTAATAAATGTTAAAATAATTTAATGCTTTAATGGATGAACTCGGCCAATTGGCTTCCGAGATATAAAAGAAGATACGCTTTATCTATTTAGAATTTTTACCTACGTCATCAATTTTTGTCCGTAGATCTGTGAGACAAGCGCAAACCGTGCTTTTCTTTTCACCGATAGCACTTGAGAAAGATAGTCAAATTGGCAAATTGGCTTTACCCCAACGACAGAACATTGACGCAGGTAAAAACTTAAAATAGACGAAGTGTAAGTTTGAAAATTATCTTATTTCTTAATTTGATAAGAAGTGATTGGTGAACCTAAATTATATGAAGTTCGATGGATAATTAGAACACCTGTTGCAGTCTATATGTCTTATAAATACTGAGATAGTTAATGAAGATTAAAATGTTGAAGTAAAAGTCAAGGGATGAGCAGAAACGCAAGTCATATATATTTTTCGAATTCAATTATTATGGTATATCAACGTAATAAGAATGAATAGTTGTAGTCGGCAAAAATATTAGCTATAATAATAATAATAATAATAATAATAGCTTTTGATCACTAGAGGTGTTGCTTGTGTGGTTGCTACGGCTGAGCTCTTGCTGCTATTCAGTTACCATTAAATATTATGAAATATGACGGATGGCACTCCTATGAAACCAGGCTATTATCTAAAAGCCACAGATAAGTTAATAACCTAGGCCATCGGTCAGTTAATCAGTTATATATATCAACTAGTCGACAAATACACTTGAGATAGCATTAGTGCTAGATTGATTCTGCTAATCATACCACACACGAATATTGGAACGTGGGCAAATATACAGGCTATCAATGTTGTACAGTAGCTCCGCACAACAGCATCATACCTAAATATTGGTTATCTCGAGTCAAGAAATATTATTATTTCGGATCGCGGCAGAAGAGACAAGAGCCAGTTATGAGCCTATCGAAAATTTGTAAGAATGTAGCAAGTGGCGCTAAAAAGTGCAGAACAATAAATAAGAAGCAATGCCATAAGAAAGGAACTTAATGTAGGAGATTGATGACATCTAGAAAAAAATAATTGGAATACCATGTATATGTGAGAGTAAAATAGACCAAATCAGAACTGCAAAGCGGACTATAAGTCAAATCTCACAATCTACAAAACAAGTAGGCGACAGGTGATCCGAAAGCTGATCTTCACAGACAGAAGACATCCAATGAAGAAGAGAAGACACCCCAAGATCCTCGAGTGAAGATTTATCGCCTAGCAGATTTTTCCAATATCGGCTGAGGTAACATTCTTGGGTCCTTCGACGACCATCAAAGTCCATATTTAGCGATGGCAAATAAATAAATTATTATTATTATTTTAAGACTGGGGATGGACTGAGACAAGACGCAGTTATCAACCCATATAGGATACATAAACCTTAATTTCATAAGAATATCAATATGCCCTTTTGCGGACGCGACGTAGCAATCATAGCTAACAGCGAGAAAGAATTAGAAAAAGATCTGATAATATGGAAATACACCCTAGAAAAATACGAAATAAAACTGAACCTAATGAAAACAAAAGTAATGATCTTTGCAAAAGAGGAAGAAAATATTAACATCAAAATAAATAACAGAAGACTAGAACAAGTAAACAACTTTAATTACCTAGGAGTGCTAATTCAAAACAATGGGTCCGAATAAGTCGAAATAAATCAACTGATTGAAAAAGCATACAAGACATTCTACTCGGTCACCAAAAATTAAAATGAATGTATATAAGACAACGTACAGATCCATATTAACCTACGGTTGTGACGAATGGATTCTCTCAATAAGTACAACTAACAAAATACAAGCGAGCGAAAGTGTCACGCTGATGGATAGAATAAGAAGCAACAAAATTAGAGTAGACTTGGAAATAAATTCAATACAAGAAATCGTAGAACATAGACAACTGGCACGGTGGAGACATCTGCAAAGGATGAATTGCGATAGACAAGTCAAACAAATATGGCAAGCAAGACCAGTAATGAAGAGAGGCAGAGGCATACCACCCAGCTAGAACTTGGGACAAAGGAATAGGATCAATACCGACCAGCAAAGGTAGTACTTGGAATGAAGCAGAAGAAAACGGCGAAGAACAAGAAGCTCTGGAATAAGTTTATGTATGAGCTGTAATTATTTGAATTATTGTAGCTTTACACCTTACGGTAAAAGGGTATATATATATATATATATCCATATATATATATGTATATATATATATATACATATAATATTCAAAACACAGGTTATTGGCGAGTTCAGTAATTAATATGTACATTCAATAGTTGTGATGATTCATGGTTGTGATCGTGTAGTGTAAGGACACTTTGTCCAAATGCTACTGCTGTCTCTTCTTTTGACACATGTAATTTTTATCCTTTGACATCGTTTCCGACGTTGTTGCATCTTGATCTTATCATCCACTTTCAATGTAATTGAAGCCCTTCAGATGTTTTGTAATCTGTCGGATTGTTCTGATGAAGCATACTGCTTCATGCGAAATATCGGTGAAAAGAATAAATAACCGTACTTTTTAATGAGAAAAGGCTGAGTGAAAAACTCTGTCGGGGTTATCGGTCTGTAAGTTAATGAAACCTCATTTGTTCATTGAATATCTATATTTCGTTGCTATGTTTGGCAACTTCTTCAGGAGGATTGCTGTAAATGTATAATCACAATTGTTGCCCAACATAACAACGAAATATAGAGATTCAATGAACAAATGAGGTTTCATTAACTTACAGACCGACCACCCCGACAGAGTTTTTCACTGAGATAGTAGGGTTAAAGACTAACTCTATTATTATTTACCGTTTGGTGATTTTACTAACGAATTATTTGGAATTTCGGGAGTTAACAAAGCAATTATATGTAAATCTCAAAATCATTATTAATCAAAATTAGAAGGCAAATCAATATCTTCTCCACACCAAACTGCGACATCTTTTGATATGTTTCTCTTATAACCATTGATACAAAGCTTAACAAACAATCCTTCTTTCAAATTGCTTCTGGCATTGGAAATAAAATGCCCGCTATTCAATTGCAATATATGTATGTATACAATAATATATATCACAGTGGGAGTAGCAATGAATTATATCCCGGGTAGTTAACAAATTAATTAGATATTCAAACTGTAAAATTTTACTAAGACTAGTACATCCACCAATTATTTATAGCTACACCAAGTACCTACGACATGCATACATTCCTCTGTTTGTGGGACGGATACAATATATTTACTAAATCAGATTACTCAAGTGGTCTCGTTCTCTTCTACGTGAATAATTTAAGTACATAATCGCGTGCTCACGAGATGTTACATCCGTCTGGAGTGTAGAGAGCGTGGAGAGTTTCCAATTCTAATAATATTAATGTCAGTAACAATGACATATACCGTTAAGTTATTGCTGTTCAATTTGTCTGTCCTGACTATATTTAGGATACCACTTGTAGGTACGTACTTATAGTACATTATACATATGTTTTAGCATGCTGTAATTAGCATACGGTAAATAAAGAAGGCACTAGTCATTGCTTAAGCTAACATATGAGTGTGTGCATGTGCTACTTACAGAATACTTAAAACAACAGGCGTTTGGTTGGATTTGTAAAAATCATAATAATTTCGTGAAGTGCTCTTTCAAACAGATTATAGTGAAAATGTACAGATGAAAACTATAGATGAATCGTGCTTCAAATAATTTCATTCACCAAAACTATTAGAATTGACGTTTCGACGTGCATATGTACATAGTTTCTTTAAGAATGTTTTTCATATACACCGATTGGGATGCCGTTAATTTGACACATGTATATATACATTGAAACTAACGTTTCGATAGTAATGAAATACAAGTGACACATTGGTATTACTAAAAGTTGAGCAAAGTAATTCTCTGCATTGTTGTTGAAATCGTAAAAAATCAAGTAACGGAAACCTTCACGTCAAATTTCCGTTCTTTAACAAAATTGCTTTTCTTAAACGTTCGATTCGTGAGCTGAGAGCGAATTTGTGAATGCTGTGGAAGTTGCTGTAAGTTCACGTTGCTAATCTTCTGCGTCAGTTTTATTAAGTTTTGTTGAGCTGCTATAAACATTACTACGAAGATCATGTGAATTCTTGGAGATAATGTGTAGTGACACCTGAGCTTTACTACATGACGGAAATTTACTTTTAGGTATATACATACTTATTGTAATTTTCAAGTACACAGTCTGCATATGTGCACAGGTGTATTATCAAATCTTTCACAAATTTCGAAGATAAATTATTACAAATGCCTTATCGGGAGCATCATTGTAAAAACTAGAATTGATTTCGTAAGAATAAAGTAATCGGCATGATGTCACTAATCATCATTAGTCTGAGCACACAGCAGTAATTAGGAAATAAGTTACGACAGCCTATATATACACAGAACTACTCGGGGAGCCAGCGATGTTGTCGCAACTTATTTCGTACTTACCGCTGTTAGCCCAGACTAATGATCATGAATTCGTTACACATAAAAATAGTCCATTCTTGTGATTGTGTGAATTATCTCTGAAAATCGAAGTTGCCCAAAAATGCGCGGAAAAGCTTAATATCACGAATAACTACATTAATTTTCCTACATTTTTCATTTTAAGAAACTATCGAATCTAATAGGGAACAATAACTAAATGTCAACAAATATAAGTAGAAATCATTTAGGACATTACACAAATAGACTATGATTTAAAATGGTACAAATCTATTAAAAATAACAAATGCACATCAATTAAATATTATAAAATAATGTACAAATAACTCTGGTAAATGTATTGGTTCTTGAAATAATCACTTCACTGATGTACTATTGCGGCAACAAAAAATCGGACACTTACGATAAGATAGTTTAAATCGGGCTTCTGCCTTCTCAAATGTTATTTCATTGTTAAATCATTATTCGCATATGTATGTCATACTGCATTTAAGTGCTGCTAAAAATGCAAATAATTACATTACTTGGGGAATAATGACCAATAATGAGACTAGGTAGAATATAATTGGAGTGTCCAAAGGCATATTCACGGCATTAAAAGAAAATGGCTACATCAAAATTGACATGAACATGACAAACGATTGGTTTATACTGCTAAAAACAGACAAAATAGCTTTAAGAGTTGTCCGGATTTTTGTTGCCGCAATAGTACAAAAATAATGTTCATTTATTGAGTCCAAAGATCGTAATGCATAAATTTCATTATGGCCAGAATTATTAAACTCTGACTTTCTTTACACCTAAATTTAACTATTAATGCAGTAAATAAGTAATTCTAGCAATTTGTCTACATTATTGTTCCCTAGTTACACTCGATTAATAGTTTTTTTAAAGAAATTTCATGATTTTTGTCTATCTGGCTTACAAGCGATGGTCCAGTATGCACCAATGCGTTTGTAGTACGAGTAGTGGTCCTTCCACAATCAAGCTGAATAGCTAATTTAGCTCAATAGCTAATCACAAAATTAGGTAATTATTTGAAGAATGAAAAACTCATACACTCATGTAATCGTCTTCTAGGCCGAAAGACGATAATCTTATTAATTTAGTACTTCATTAGACTTGAAATATCGTTAACATTTTACGCAAGTATACATCGGTTAGAATAATTATTTGCGCATAGGAAATGAAAAAATGTTAGATATTTCCCTTCCTTATCAATGCATGTTACAAGAACTGTAATAAGTTAGATTCCAATAATAAGCAATCTAAGTCATTATCACAATTTAGTGTGTTCACGCTAGACTATTTTAAATTCCTTTGTTAGTTGTCAGCAGTAAATGTGGAATTCCAAGATTTGAATATTTATGTAATAGAAAACGTACCAGAATAAGTTTCTGAATGGATAACGCGTTCAATTATTTCCACTAGATAAGTTATCAGATGTAGCGACGACAAACTCTAACCAGTCGGCACAGTAATCCATCTAATTAAAACAAGGACGATCGAATCGTAAAGCAGGTATGTTGTGGCAGGAATCCAATCGGCTTTAAATGAATGAAAACCATATAGCGGTTATGGTACCCATTACGACATAAGCCTAATCAACTAACTAAACTGATCGATATTTAAGTCACCTACTCAGATTGTGTTGTAGTTAAGCATGCACACTTAAAGGCGTATGATATGGCTGCGTGCATCTGCAACAAGAATACGATGAAAATACATATACTACTTGACAGAAATACTAGAGTTTTTTTACTCAATTTGGCAGAAACTTTGACTATTGGAAAGCAATGAATGATTAAAATTTGGGTACGTTTGATCAAGTAACGGTACTCTAAGTCGTGTTTATCGTTGTAATTTTCAAATAACATTAAATCGTTTGCTCTGGATTCTTTCCCTATTTCTTTGACTGGTCGGTTAATTTAATGTATTTTTGCTTTGTTACAATACCTCAAATAAGATATCGGGCAAATTAAAGTCAAGCGAACGATTCGAAGCAGGTCAATGCCAAATTTTTCATTCAAGGAAATCACAAACTTACACGGAAATCATGTTACGATAATTTGAGTTTGGCGAGGGTAGTTTGAAGAGAAACAAGGACGTTGCCTAAGCAACACTGGAGTGCAAAGAAGAACAAACTGTAGACTGTTTGAGACCTTGTTTTGACATCCAGGTTTATTGATGACAAATGGTTTTAAGGTGCAGGGTGTACTGGATGTGCAGTATGTGTTTGCAACCCCTTTTCGCCGAATCCGATCTTTCAGTTTACGCTCCGACAAGCCACATTTAGTGCCTCCGTTCCCCGGCAACAACATTTAGTCTAATACAGAGAGATGCATGAGTTGAATATGAAGTGACATCACGTCGTCTTTACTGATGAACATTCTGTTTGAGAACGCATTAGGACCTTATAGGTGTTGGACGTATACATGGAGAAAGAAAATATTCAGTCAAGAAATATGTGAACCTGTGGGATATGATATGGGGCTCTATTACCAATGGCAGTAGATATGTTTGGTTTTCATTCGAGGCAATACCGCGAAACACTGAGAATGTCTATAGATTCTGCCCCAAACCAGACACAAACAAACTGATACCACATAAACATTCCAACATTTTCAAATGAACCCTACAGTCCCTTCTGCTGAAAAGCGTTATTCACGTATTTGGGTTTTGATAATTAGCGTATAGTAGAGGCAACCGGAAAGATAATTAGAAAGAAGAAGAAGACAGTAAGTGTTAGATCAAAAGAATATGCGCACTGACTCATTAATTCAACATTTTGCGCCTTCAAATAACTAATTGTTTATGTACCTATATAAGAACTAACATTGTTGTGAAGAAGAAATAAGTTATAACATGATCACAAAAAGCCAGTTTCTTTCAAATTTTTCAAGACTGATTAGGACTATTGTTGGGTTTGCCTTATCATTGAAACAATTAATTGTCTCTTTAATTGTGCCTTATGGTTTGGCCTAATCTGACGATAGTAGACACGTTCCTGAAAGCATCACGATGAAAATTCTTGAGCTTTTCCAATATTTATTCTACTCTTTTATCATTGGTTGACTTGAATATAATTCACCTAGCACTAAGCTTCTTCACAGGTAAATGCGCATATTGCATGGCGGTCTTACTTATAGCCAATATACCCAAAATACCAATTCTAATCATTACATTTCATACTGCCCCTTTCTGTCCTTAAATAAAATGTTCTACTAATTTTTCTTGTCTCTTCTGTTTGTACCTTTGTTCTTCAGTCTTGCTTTCATATTTAACCATCGCTCGCTTAAAATCAGGAAATTTTTTACTTTCTATAAAATGCGGGCAGACGCTATAGTTCCTGTATCGTAAGTTAATTAACAAGTTCTACGACTGTTCTTATCTAGTTGTAAGCAACTTAAACGCCTCTTGACCAGTTTCCTATGATTTTTGGAATCCTGAATAAAACTGCTCACAGTCTGGAGCAAGCGATTTATGTTTCAGGACAACAATTGTGAAGAAATACCATAGTAGAAATGCTTTATTTTTGACTCATTTCTTCTTCCGTTAAATACTTTCCACTTGTTTCAACCAAAACGCTGGCGAATAAATTTGTTTTACGCGAGTTGATCGTATGCCGGCGGCGTGCTTCTTTGTATCAGCTCATTTGTTCTCTACACTTATTCAACACATCGATCTATATTGTGCACAATTTTCAATGCACAGTGCTCCGTGCAATTAAATAAAAGAGGGAAAACCAGTTTGATCGTATTCATGTTGTGCAGAGTGTATGCGTATGGAAATACACACATGTAATTGATTTCGTACATTCTTGTTAGCCTTAAAGCTTTACAGGTCGGCTTTGAGTAGACCAATACAGAATTCTTCATGGGCGTACTGGATAAGGTTGTTGGTTTAAAACGTAATTCATAATGATCTCATTCCGTGCTGATATACACCTATGTAATGTATGATGTACTTTCCTCATTTATCACGTTTTTCAATTTCTAAAAGTTGGGTTTGGGCAGAGTTTAGGCATAGAAAACAAAGTAATCTTCCGATTTGACAACGTTTCATCCTGAAATTCATTTAGTTACTAATTTTTGCTTGACACACTCTACCCATAACCACAGAACACACCTTCAGAGATCCGGTGATCTTCACGTTATATATGACTCTGCCTCTCGTAATTTGATTTTCGCTAGCTAGTCGTGAAACAGGAGTACTGACATTCATAAAGATACTCTTTTAAGGGAATATATGCCCTAACAATACCAAGCACGTTGGCAATGTTTCTCGATGAAAACCCATACAGAATTTAATCAAGGTCTGAAAATTCGGACCTTTAAGGAATGATGTGCCTTAATAGAATAAAGCATGGACGCGCCTCCATTTCTTCAAATATAAAGGCTGATACGAGAAGAACATGCAGAGGGAGGACAGGCTCAGGAAAATAATGGGAAACAGTGACAATGTGGACAGTATCTTTTACCGAAAGATCTATTGTAACATTGTTTAAGGTTATGAAGTCTAGGTTGAGAGAGAAACAATCTCCAAGAAAACAATAACAGTGTGAATAGCGACTCCGTCTGAAAACCCACAGCCTTTGATATAAGTAAAACAATGTTAAGGTTGAACTGAGACCTTGGGCGTGTGTTTAAGCCCTCGGGGATAAAGGCTAAACACCATAGTCAGAGCGAGGCACATACTTAAAAAAACTGCGAAAATGTTGACAGGATTCTTCCGCGAAGACATAATCTTCAGATTTAAGAATTCGGTACTGATCATAGATTAGGGGAGACCAGAGCACATTGTCACACATTTGATTCGATAATTTTTGTATTTTTGTATTCAATGATTAAGAGGTAATAAGAGGTATAAGGTAAAATATCAAGTAGACACTTGACTGTAATAAAGCAAATTCATAATCTGTTGAATTATAAAACTGTTGTTGATAATAAACAATTCGCAGAGGTCAGCTGTGACAACGGGGCAAGTTGTCACCGGAATTTCAGTTTCATGAAAAGTTCTGTTTGTATGTTGTGTTATAGAAATAGCTGTGAAGTAATGTGCACTGAAATATAATAAGATCCTAACGAGTGCTAAAAACCCTTATTTGTTAATTGGGTTACAAAATAATCGGAAATATTTGTCTTAGATAACACTGTTATGCAGAAATTTATGTCTAAGTAATCTGAAATATTTTAGAACAATATAATAAGCAATAAAGAAGTATAATGAGCCGTTCAGACTAATTAACAATCGCCATCTGTAGGTTTGCAGTAGGTTTGCTTAGTCGCCACATTTGTTTAGGGCGATTGATTCGTACATTTTCAACTATTTGTATTTTCGTTTTCTTTTGCTGCTTTGAGAGGTTTCTTGTCGGGCATTATCAATTTTCTCTTTTTCGATTTATTTTTATCTTCGCGCAATATCTTACCAGTGAATCTATTAAAATGGCGGATTTGTTTTCCTTCCTTTCTTTTGTTGATGCTGCATTTTCAAATGGCCGCAAATCTTCAGGAAGAAGAAACGCATTTTCAACCTCCGAGTTATGAGCGGCAGACGTAAACGGCTGAAGATCAGTATTGATATTTGAACTAGTATTATCCGCAATTTGAGGATCAATGAGAGGGATAGCAGCGGCCGGTACGTAAGATCTTGTGCCACAACTGCGCGATTGTGGTTACTTACCCCCGTTGAATTTGTGACAACGCCACCGGGGGCACTTTTCCATTCGCAATATGTTTAATGTCGCCATGTTTAAAATATTTTCGATATTGAACTCTCCAGGTACTTGGGGAAGCATGCGTTTTACGATAAGGTAACAGTCAATTGCGTGGAATGGAGCACATAGCTGCTATTGCGAACACAATCAAAGAGGAAGATTTTGCTCGCCGCCTGGAAAAGATCCCAAGTTATGACAACTTATTCAATCAACATGCTCTTAACCTACAAAGACTTGCTACTCATAGACACATTCTGCGTGTGCACGGTGGCGGGCTCTGGCGGATAGTTTTTTTAAGCCATGTTGACAACGTGCCCCGATCTCCCCTAGATTCACATTACAAAAACTGTGTAATGGCTCGAAGTCATTGAGACAAGTATGCACGTCCTCGAATGACCCTTTCTCAAATCTGCAACTTCCAATATCAAAGATTCTACATTAAGAACTGAGGTTAAACTTTCCTCTGTACACTATTAAATAAAGTTGAACTACGTTAACACTACACAGAACATGGCCAATATGAAGTAAGGTTGTATGAGGATAAATTTACCCCTAGAAATGAAGTCTTTTATACAAGTGTACGAATTCAGAAAATAAAATAACCTTAATATGGATACTAAAACATGAAATCCTCTGTAGCTCAGTATTTGAAAAATACCAACAAGTCTCTTCTGTAACTAACATATACCACGCTTCATTTTCTAAAATTCATTTCTACAGCCAACGCAACGACGAGACCGAATTCAAAAATATGTAAATGAACACTTCCCAAAGCTTAAAGGTATCAACGCGTTGTAACGCTTAACACATCGCCCTAAAGAATTATGTCCCTTTTATAGTTAATAACATCAGGCAATAATATCCCACATCTTTCTGCTGGTGAGCGTCTCAAAACAGCGCCAACATTAATGTGAATGTCAATCGCATTGTCTTTCTTCTAACCTTCGGATGCATAACAGGTGTTGGAAAGAATCAGATACCTTCCACAACTTACATATTTTTAATGACAGATCCACATAATCACGGCCGATCAACAACACGCCTCAATGGACAGATATTCCCTCATCTTTAATTATATATTCAGGTCTACGCCGATGTAATCTCTCACATTCAACTCGAAGCCGTGTCCCTTAATAAATATGCTCTTCGTTCTGTTGTATTTCGAAACTGCATTCTTGTTAAAGTAAATACTTAATCGTTCACTGCGTTGTTTCCTTTTTTGTTTTTATTCCTTTCGCTATTCTCCTGCATCTTTTCATCGCTGAAGGATGAGAGAGTGTACGTTTCACACTGCGAAGGCGGAGATCGACTCGATACCTTCTCGATTTCTTTCTGACGGAATAAACGGAACTGATTGCGGACGAATTGAATCTAAATATGGGCGCGAGCAATGCATCTCTGGCGAATAAATTATCATTTCTTGTGCCAATTCTGAAACGGCATTAAGATTAATGAGATCGTTGCGTCTAATGCTGATGGATGCAGACGTTGCTACAAATCAATATAATACACGAGATAAATGGATTTCTTTACGTGATTTATGTTTTACAGGAAATGTAAACGTCAAGAGAACTTACATAAATGCACATCCAATTAATTTGCAAACAGATTATTATTAATTTTATGTCGTGTTGGAATGCGTTTGTGATCGCGAGGAGGTGTCCTGAATTTGAAAAATTTGTTTTTATTGAATTTAAAATTATGAAAATTACATTATATGTATATAACATATATACATATCAGAAGAGAGTGAAACAAAAAGGAAAACAATGTAGGCGGTTAGTACAAGGAGTGTTTCAAATCTTCTAGGAATTTGGCTATAATTCAATTGCGTAAATCTAAGTCACGCTATTAGCCAGAGAGAGAGAGATAAGTCTTTACGCAGCCATTCCGTGCAATATGGTTTAGTATACTTCAGCTACTTGACTGTACTTATTTCGTTAACGCTGATTCTGCAAATGTGGAAGACACTATTACTTTCTTTTTATGTAACCCTTTCAGGGCACATTTTACTAGAAAACCAACGACAAAAATTATTATGGTCTTTTATGTTTTTGAAGTCGCTGATTACGCAGCTGGCATCAAATTTTCGAAATTCAAGACGGTGAATCCAATACAGCGGATGGCAACTCCGAAAAGCAGTTATTCTCTGCTTTGATACATAATGTCACATTACAGGTTGTACAAGAACATTTTGGTCCAGACTGTTCACTTTTCAATGCTCAATGTCCACAGTTTTTGCTATCTTCTTTATGAACGCCAGATAAATGCACCTGTTGTGACATTCTAATAGCATCAGGTATTTAACTTTTCTAAGCAGAAACATGAGATGTAATTTAAGGTGCTCTTCCCCATTTCACCCGGTTAGTGGCTCCTACAAGTTAATCTACAATTAACAAACAAAATTATTTTAATTTCATATTGCTTTTGGGATTGTGCAATCTAAGAATATTAAAAGAGTTGACCAAAGTCACATCGATGAAGTGCCAGCATTTTTTGCTCCTTCTGGAAATTTCATAAAATGTCTTGAACATGTCTGACTTAGCAACACACCTATAAAGTAGGCAATTTGTGGAGAAGCTACAGTTTTTAATAAATTATCCTTTTGTCGTCTATTCACCTCTGACAATCAATACTTGACAAGTAATTATCAAAATAAATGTGGTAACTTTTATTCATCAAATTTCGACATAAATCCTTGATAACTTTCTTTTCTAATTTGTTTTCATAAGGATTTTTATCTTTTTCGAGTATAAATGTGAAATTCATACACATAGCTATTCATGTCAGCTCTTACCTGTACCTTATATCTTACTTTTATAGATTTCTGAGGCATGTCCTGTTTCTTAGTATTTCTACCTTTGCATTTTATCCTGCTGCCATGTTTAGATTGTTCTCTTGTCGGCTTATAATAGTGCAGATAGATTTAAAAAATGTTGTCAAGGAATGGTTTTACTTTATGTAATTTAACAAAAGTTGGGTCCCCCTTTTTAGGTTCTTTAATATTGTCATTCATGTAAATTACTAAGCAGAAAAAGAAATTCTGGACCGGCATCGCCAAAGTTATATAAGAATCATTCACATTGAAGGACGAGAAATCACGATATGATGGTAACCTTTTCACACTCATAATTATATTGACCCTGGAAACACTTTCATCTCGTTTGCAGTTACAGGAAGATATCTGTTCCTATTTTCATTTTGTTGACTGTTTAGATTAGTTTGTTGTTGTAACATTTTGTTTAGATAACAGCATTAAGAAAATATCTTGAGGTATTTTAATATCATCTGGAATATTTCTAGGTCCAAAATATTCTATAAAAAATAAATCATTATGAGGCATACTTTCTTTAGACCAAGTCCAATCTAATTGATCCCCATAGCTCTCAAATACACGAAAATAGTTCATTCAAACCAAAACTTTCATCGTCGCTAATATCATTTCCATCTTCACATCGAATTTCAGCTCGCTCATATTCTTGTTGAATGTGAATCCCTCATTTTTCTTTCGTCAAAATCACTCGTATGTATTGTCACATTGATCAATCAGAAAATCTAATACCAGGTAGAAATATGTTTCATGAATCGGCCTACCACTTAAATGTGATCTCTAACATTGAAGATATTATTACTGCAGAAAATGCTACCCATCGAGCGACTGAAGCCTTCTTTCTTATATGCTCAAAGCTTCGCTGTTATAGAGAGAAACTTGCTGCATGTGTTTCGTCATTTACCGGCGACGGGTGGAGTTATGTTTCCAGAGAGGTTGAAAAAATAAGTTCAATATTTACTCGATATTGCGAAAATGAATACTGATTTTGATGAACGTGTTTTGGTAGCTTATCATAGATTTAATTTGCCATCGCATAACATTAACGCTTATAAATATTTGATTTCTGTGATGGTTAAGCAAAATATATATACTTGAAAAACTATAATGCGAATTTTAAATTATCTTAGTATGATTCGAAATATACAATTTTTCATCGCCCCTATATACGTGGATGAACGCTCTTTTTGGGATCGTGATTCCCATATTGGACCTGCTAGCTTGAATTTCTGAAATTTGATAGTGGGTTTGTAATTAGCGACCCCAAAAATCCCATGTACGTAGTTTCAGGCAGAAATATCGAATTTATGGTTCCCATCAGTCATATTGGATACGTTACGTTGAATTTCCAAAATCTGGAGGCAACTTGGTAATCAATTATCCCAAGGACCACTATGTACGTAAATTTAGCCAGAAATATCGAGTTTACGGCTTTTTCGGGCTTCCCATCCACCATTTTGAATTTCGACAATCTAATGCCAGATTCGTAATCATCTACGGTCAAGATCCCTACGTACGAGATTTCCGTCAAATTCTGAATTCTGAAAGTAACTTTGTGACCGAGTTTTCTCTGAAAGAACAAAGATTTGTGAGTATAAACTGTTTATAACTAATTAAACCGATGCTTTAATTTTTAAGCTTAAAAATTTTGTATCATAAACATCTAGGATTCCATAAAAATACATTTAAGCGTCGTTGAGTCTGAAATGGCAAATCATGGTGTTTGTTAAAGTCCCTTCTCAATATTAGACAGATCTAAATTCAATCTTTCTCGGTTCTTATTTTCTGGAAAAAATTAAAAAATCTTGCAACTAGTAATAGTAAATAAAAATAGTTGAATAACAACCAACGTTAGAATACTAGAAGATCATGTTTATCTTTATTTGAAGTTTCCTTAACGTTTCTCAAAATTCTTTCATATTGTACTGTGCATAATTGATTTATATTGATGTTTTCTTGTTCTGCTTCAGTGTCATGTATCACGTTAAGTTCGCGTAAAGTCTAAACAAATTGACATTTTTTCTTATTACAGGGAAGATATAGAAGTCTCCTCCAAATAATTCTAGGTGTTATTTAGATGATCTACTGCTTGTAGTACCTTGGTAACGCGTTCTTCAAACTACGAGGTCTTAAGAGTTCAACAAGCAAATTATATTCTTGGAATTTTGTGTTCTAGCACAATCTTAAATTCTAACCATATAGCAATGTACCTATTGCCGCACAAGCAAATCTAGCTGTCTTCTAAAAAAATTATGTATTACTCTAAAAGGTATTCAAAAGATAATCTAATGCCTGAAATTTACTGCCAGTAAATCTAGCCGTCAGTTTGATTGGCAATTTAATTAAATTTTGTTAAGAATGCCAAAGTTACAGTGGGATATTTGTTTTTTGCTGATCAGATATTTGTAATAAATGATTCACATGGTATGTTAATTCTGATGGTATGCGATTTCTCGTTTTGTTCGTATTGTTTAGTTTTATGTACGATAATATTCGAAATGATCAGAAATCTAAAAAAGATTTCAGAAATATACTCGTATAACACGATTTCAAGGGTTCAATACACTATTTGAAATTCTACGCGAAAATGAAATCTCTTGATCTGTGCATAAGCTATTGAAATTTGAATATAAATAAAATTATGACTACGACGTTTGGAAACTTCCATAAACCGCACTAAAACTATGTAGATAACACAAACAATGTATGTGCACACATTTGTTACGCTACGTGCGCGCATACTTTACATAATGCATAAATGAAGCAAATCTACTTATCTTACATGAATGCAAATTGTAACATAAATAATATGAAATTACCACGGCGCCACACCCATCCAATGGACTTCAATCTAAATAAGAACAAATTAATATCTCTTATCTTAACGAATATCAAATTTAAATTTAACCGAACGTTTTCCAACGTTACACGGTCTCAAGTTAATAAGAACGGGGACAGAAACAGGTGTATATTTATGGAACACGCCGCTAGTATTGGACAGGGATTAATTTTAACTAATATCCAGTCAGAGCGTTCAAAATCTCCGCCGCACATGAAAATTGATTTAATGTGGTGGGTGTGACTCCAGCAGCTTCTTTTTAATAATTAGAGATATAATCTGGATTTTGGAAAGACAATTTATGTACTTTCATTTGTATATCGATTTGTTCTTATAACGAGCGAATACAGAGAGAAAGGGAATCAGCTTGTTACCAGCTTCATAAGTATTCCAGAATATGCTTGAAATGCAATCGAATCACAAAGCGACGGGTTGATAAAATGTGATTAAGGGAGACAATATGTGCCTGTTTTATTTCAAGGGTGACCACACACCCTCCTAATTTATGTACAAATGAGAGGAGGACGTCGTCAACGGATGTGACGTTTATATAATCTCAACAAGTAGACTGTATAAACTTTCATTATAATCCGTCTGATGAAGTGTATCCTGTAGAACGCAGGATCCTTAGGAAATATGTATTAGGAATGAAAATACATCTAATATAAACGCTAATACGGTCCTGAAATGCTCAACTTTTTAGATTCGTAAGTTTCCAGCAAATTTGGAAAGCCACTTCCTGAAATAGTTCATTCCATTTGTACAACTTTATAGATTATATCTTAAGATGGGTCGCCCGGCGTCCTATGGCGCTCAATTACTTGAAGCTATCTATCACAGATCATTTGTAATATATCCTTTTTACAGTCAACACCAAACTCGTACAGTTGAAAACAATAAGTCTTCTAAACGAGGTAGTGCCTATATTCTCGCAGTTTCTCTTGAGCTTGTTCCTCGCTCTAGCAGAGCTTCTCGGTCTTCATCCTCAAGGGCTTGAACATAGGCTCAAAACTCACTTCAACTTCCCCGCTTAACACCGTTAGAGAACATCTTCCCTTATATCCCCAAATTCCTAGAACTTTAGCAAAGGCTATTAATCTTTGCGAAGGGCACTGCCCACATTGTCTCAATTTTCTGAAGTTTGTACTTCCGTCTTGTTAAAACTCGTCAGCCTTCATCCTCGATAGTTTAGACATACGCTCAAAACCTACTTTCAACCACCTTACTTTACACTTTTAGACAACATCTTCGTTAAAGTGAGTACTCTTGTTCCTTAACCATATCCCGAGAAGAAGCAGGAAATCGTTAGGCCTTGGAGCTGTACCTAGGGTTGTAGTGAAAGTGTGTGTAAATCTTAGACTGTTCTAACTTGAGAAAATGACCTTTCTCAACAGGCAGGATTATAGATGTTTTAGTCCTTTTTCTTCTGTGTACATCTGCCCAGAAAGGTCCTTTTTATTTCTTCTTCTTGCCGCAATGTGGTTTATCGTTATCGGTGGTTTAGGTCTATAGAATAGGTTAATATATCAATTTTTACTATGATAGCCAACGATCTTATCGCATTGCCACAGTTTCAAACTCGTAGTTAGTTCCACACGCCTCAAATATATTTATGAACTTCTAAAGCACAAATTTTGTCCATCAGAAAGTTAGACTGTCTTTCATGGGTAACGATAAAGGAAATGTCTTAGTTGATTCCATTCCAATTTAAATTATTTTGCGTCAGTTTTGTATACGGATAATCTAATTCAAATATCGCGTATTTTAGATTGATTTGTCAATGGCATTCTCGCATTTGTTTTCATATTTTTGGTTTGACTGTCACACACCACATTTTGATTTGATCTTTTACCGAAGGCCTGCACTCTATTATATTTTGCAATTTCTTTTTTTTTTTGTTTATATTAGCGCAATCCGTTGGAGCTCAATATCGATAAAACTAAAACGATCACCGGGATGAAGGGAGGGGGTTGCTCACAGTTTTCCCCTCGGGGATTGGGTGATTGAAATTTGCATTTAAATCCAATAAAAATACGAAGCTGTTTATAACCATATTTATTTCTATAGGCTTCAAATACGGCAATTCCTTGGAGACACTTTTATCATCTTAACATGTTTAACAATTGTAATTAGGAACTGTTGCTTCCTACATTTCCTATGGATTTACAGAACTATCAAAATACCGTCCAAATCCGAGATTTTAAACCCTCTGGCGTTCATATCTAACAAAACATCCGTAACACAATACTTTTCGTCTTGGCTTCGATTAATTTTAATATATCATAATAATATACCGTACAAAAGGAATCCAACTAGCCCTTAACCATATGATCACGAAATCAGATTTAACATGGTCGCCTTATCTTCGAAACACAATCAAAATATTTATGACGTTTCAGACTGGCCTCTAAATCGCAGTCATTTCTTTAAATCGAGCGGAAGATTAAAAGGTACCGTGCATAACGTTCGAGGCATACGAAGAGCTTTAAGTGTACGAGAGGCACAAAAATATTAAGGTGATACCGAGAAAGAAGCAGATGTAGACGCAACAGGCGCGTATTAATGTAATATATGTATATAGATAGTAACAGCGTCAAATAGAATTCCTGGAGCACTTGTTGAAAAGGGTTTTAGAGAAGATTTATTCCTCATATGTCGTTTTAATGATGGAAAGTATTGTATTGTAACCGGTTCAAACCTAACCATTGAACGTTTAGGATTCTTTGAACTCCACAGCTTATAAATATGAAAGTAGCTCGTAAGATTCGTAAAATTTAAATTTTATTACGAAGTCGTACTTATCAACGACGCTTCTACCTACGTGAAAATAAGTTTTAATCCTGTGTATGTGTCATTTCAGCTGTGATGACGGGTTATAAAAATTTGATTTATGTCTTTTCGGGATGATTTAATTGATTGATATGGCATTTTGTGCATATAAATTATCTACGAGTTAGGTAACTAAACTTGTATTAGGACTGAATAAGGATTCAGCAACATTCCCTTTTATTACGAGTTTGTGTCATTCATCCTCTCTTAAAGTAAAAAAAAAATATTTTACTTTCTACTGGGAGTGTACCTAGCCCAGTGACTTTCTGGTTTGTTTTAAGTAGCTTAAGAAACTAATTATGCGGGAACTCGTCTGTATCTGCAATCACCCCTCCCCCATTCGTTTTGAACTTCTTTCTACTCAGGCACTTTTTCCGATTTGAGACCAAAAATAAATCACTTGGTCCCACATCTCGAGAATATTGTAAATGAGACAGCATTCGTGATTTGACCAATTTAGTGATTCAACGAGTGCCAGGACCTTCTTTTTCATCAAAACGGATTAATAAATCAGCAAAATATTGACCAGCTGTTGCCCTTCCTTTCTACACACGGGCAATAGTAACGATTCCTTTCATATCTCAAAAAATTGTTGCCATATTCTTATTGGCTGTATATCCAGTTTCTGCATTCTTTGTTGTAGGGTAACTGGGGGAATACGCCATCGTGAAGGAAAATTCCATATCCTTGTTTTGCACATTGATCTCTTATATTGTATCTTTTGTAAACTTACACCCACTTTCAGCATAGGAAGAATACACTTTTAAGAACATAATTTATGAAAATAGTTGAGCCGGCAAAGTGGCATATTTCCCAGTGGTATGGGTAATACGCCATACCAATCGTGGTAACGCAATATGGAACAAAACATGGAGGTAAAATTAAATAAACCACTTATTCCTGAACATTATTAAAAAATGACCTATAATTCCTACATCGCTAAATACATATCTTAGTAAAAATAATGTAAAGATTTACTTAAGTACATGAAGCTTTTCCTGTACAGTTCTCGTGTACCCACTTACTACAACAATCAGAAACTATCCAATCGCATTTTGGGCCATTTTTAGCATAACAGTATCCATTGCATGCAGCACAGTATTCCTCATTATGCTGGCTCATATCGCTGTCACTGTTCTGATATTTCTTTCTGCCTATGAAGATTCCGATGATGATGCCAGTTTCTTCTTCTTCTGAGTAATGTTTGACTTGTAAAAGGTTTTTCCTTGCTTATATTTGTTTGCGGCAAGTTTATCTTTAATAGTCTGTTTTGTTCGCATCGTTTCTCCATTTTCAGATGATGTTAATTCTTGGGCATGTTGTTTCCTTTTCGTAACTCTAGGCTTTTTCATAGTTGGCACAGCCGAAATTTGATGAAATGAAGTAAAAGTATTATCTGTTGAGCACGATAGTTGAATAACTGCTTCATGGCTTTTACAACTGTTTGATGTTGAGGACAAGACGTTAGAATTTATGCCAACCGAAGATAGAGTGGTTTCAGTTGTTTGACTAGCATAATCGTTTTTATCCACGGTAGCATTTATAACTGTCATTATCTCAATATTATCAGACTGATCAATGCTATTTTTTGGGATACTTCGCAAGAGTTAGGTATATCAGAAACATACTCTGGTATTCTTTGAGGATCATATCGAAATATTCCATAAGCTCTAAAGCCGGACATACCATTCCCTAATGTAGCTCCAAGATTCCAAGCGCTATACAATAAATTTCCAAATTGATATCTAGTTAGTTTTTGCCCAGGACTACTAATGGATGAGTAATGATCTAATTTGTAACTGCGTTCTGCCAATGAGTTTGAACAATGATCTATCTAATGATTGGAAATACTGTGTTATATGGCTTGGAAGGCATAGCAATATTATTCCATTTTTAACTACAAAATCAAGCACGCTAATATTTGAACAATTAGAACTGTGGCCATCCAATATGAACAGGATGTTTCCATTTTCCTTACGTGGAAGAAAATGATTCCTCAACCAATTAAGAAATATGTGCGAATTTACGTAAGCACTCTTTTCATACATTTCGACATGGGAGTCAGTAGGAAGCCCATCTTGAAATTCAAGCTTCTTTGTTTTACCTTTGAAAGGTGGGCAAGAATTTGCCTTCTGCATTACAACAAGCTCTTACAGTTATAGTTTCTCCCTTTTCTGCTGAGGTCACATAAGGTACTTCCCGCGCATCTTTGGTTACAATAATCTCCCAGAATCTTTACATATTCTTTATATAACGAGCAGTTGATACTCCTTCAGTCTTCCGAATAGATAGTGTTGAATGACGACGCATAAAATTTTGAAACAAATCTTAACCAGCTATCTGTTCGTCTTCATTGAAAACAGTCGGAAGATTGTTTTTACAGTAAAAGTAAAAGCTAATCTCAAATAGCAACTGAAGTCGGCGGAAATCCCATACTTTCTCATTTCTTTATGTAATTTACCAAATCAACTTCATAGGTAGAAAGAGATACAGGTCGACCTAACACCCCTTTACTTAACTTATTTTGATCTACTCTCCTTTTAGTGTGCGATAGGGTATATCATATTCCTTTGCGGCTTTCCAAATATTAAACTGTCCTTCATTTGGTTTAGTCACAGCTTCTTAATGATTTAGCTGACGGCTTAATGACTTCTGACTCCTGACTCCAGAAACCGCGATTCGTTTTTTAGTGTAAGATCGAGGCATGACTGCTTTCAAATGTGCATGAAATTTGTATTATATATGTCTTCTCTTTTGTTGTATTTGCGTAGATATATATTACAATGCTGTTGTACGGTAGATGTATATTTTAGACAATATGGCGGCCTGAAGGTTGTCAGGTACTTTCTTTCAATATCGGTTAAACTTCAAAATTTTTCATTGGTTACAAAACTATTTTGAAAATTGTATATCTGACCTTTAAAAGTAGTGTGTGTAGAGAAGAACTAGTAAGTTTACAGGCTCCAAACTTTGCATACCGTGTATTCGTTACGATAGGTACGACTTATCGACGAGCTTTTTGTAAATTCCTTATTTGTTGTTGAATTTATCCTCAATTAAGTTATTTGGATTTTAAAAAAGCAACGATAACGAAAGGAATTTACAAAAGTGTTTTTTAGCAAGTCTTAACTACCGTATCAAATATGTGGTATTCAAAATTTCAAGCCCGCGAACCTGCTGGTTCTTCACTTGTTATTGACAAAAGATTAGATCTCCCAAAGCTCTTAAAATTGTAAACAATTAGTATTTTATCGTTACACCTAAATCTTTTAGAGCTAAAATATACAGCTTCCGAAATAGTTTTCAAAGCGGTCAAAAAATTAACATCAAGTGATCCTGAAAAAAGTACCTTACGGTGTTAAAATAAAGCGATGGAGTTATAATAACATTCTGCTAGAGCCCCAGCTTTCATAAATTTTACAAAACTGCTTACTACATCCATTGAAAAAGTTGTAAATAGTCTACTTCAGTCTTTATTTTACCTTATTAACAAAATAATATGCAAAATATACGCTATAAGCAGCACTGAACCTCAACACACAAACAGTATTGAAGTGCATCAACTACTTACATGTACAATCCTAGCGCCAGTTTCGCTAAATCGTAAAACTTGCGTTTTGCCCTAACTCGCATATTCCCCCAGGTTACCTTACACTTTTAGGGGGAAAGGTGGAAAGCGAATAGTTTGTTTCGGACAGGTAATAACTAATCTATACTTCATCAACTGTGATACCGACGATAAAACTCCGTTACATTACGTTTTAGTTCAGCCAAACATTCATTTGAAATATGAACAACAGTTTATATTTGGACTACATTAAGCAAATACAGCGCCCATCTTGGAAATAGTGTTCGTGTAAAATATTGTTACACCCGTTCGGTTGAGGTTTGTGTAATATTGGCCATCCCATACACTTTCAATTGGCGCTCGCTCCATGTCACGGATTTTGTTAATTAATTCCGTGGCAGTCAGCATAAATGACAGCTAGGGAGTTCTGCGTCCTCTGAGCCCCCTATCAAGCTGGTAAGCAATTTACAAACCATACCAGATGATGAAACGGACTCACCATAGTATATATCTACATTTTCTTCGGTTTTATTGACATATTGTTTCCCGTAATGCTTAATCAAAACACAAAATTTCCATTCTCCTATACCTGTACACAATAACTTATTTCTTCAGTCAAAATAAAACGTAAACTATCCCACAGATATTTTGGAATTAGTGGAGGTCTAAAAGATTGCTAACATCAACATTCTACTCAACATCGCGATGGTAACAGTAAATAATAATACTATGTTCAGAATAGTCACATTTTCATCAAATCACTCGTACATATATATTTGCTCGGCGGCGAACTACACCTACTTTTTGTTTTTAACAGCCCACAAATCGGCGGGCGTATAGAAGTTCGAGCCATTGTCAAGGCGTAGGTTGAATTATTGTGTTTGATTTTGTCAGTGTCATTTCTGTCCTGATTATATTCAACATTTTCCAAATATTCCGGTTTACATGAATTATGTTGCACAAGTGAGCTCCTTAAAATGTGGTGATTGTTGGCTCAACCAGAAATCTCTTGATTCCAGTATTTCGTTTTTGATCTGATGTGAAGACGTGGAATTATTAATCAAAAACGGTGTTGCAGCAACAGCACAACATACACATTCACATTTGTTGAAAAATGTCACTACCAAACTTGGCTGAAGAGGTTTCTTCAACGCATTTTCATCAAGATGTAATTTTAAATGTAATATTAATGATTGTTTTTTTTGTTTTAGGTAAGTGCTTTTCCTCCTACATTTATTTGATAATCCTACGATAAGGGTAAGTTTTTTATTATACCAAATTTCATTTCACAATCATTATTCAATATGACTTATCGTGATAATAAACTAACCTAATCACATTACTTGAAAGAAAGGGATCCCTTCGAGATATGGATGCCAGCACTGCGCATAATTTGATTTTATGTGTACGTCTATGCAATTCTGTCGTGGAAGGCTTAGCGAACGCTGTGGTAGGCATTATCGATTAGTAATATCATCTCAGCTGATATTAGCAACATATATCACTGTCGTGGTTTGCAATGGGGACACAGGGGTGACTTTTACCACCCGCAGATTACAAAACCACCCCCTAGGGGTTCGTGTCATATGTTGAGGACACATTCAACATTCTGACGATCTAATATACATAGGTATTATTGGAACTCATACGCTTTTAATTAAATATTTTTAAATATTAAGGCATATTTGTTTTGTGTTCAATTTTTAGAAAGTTGATGTTTATCTGCGACGACGTTTCGGCTACACAATTCCCTTGCTTCCATTTCTCGTTGATCTTTCATTCTTTAGATTTAAGAACGTATTCTTTTCTGTGGATTCATTTTGAGTTCTGTTAAAATATATGTATACAGCATCCACTCTTGGAAAGTCTCCGAGTCCCAAAGCTGTCTGAAGCTAGTTCGGTTTATAGAGATGAATATTCAGATGATGAAATGTGATGGATAGTTCTGCAGAAAGAGAGATAGATAGATGAGATACAAGTGTAAGAAAGGATGATATCATTGTTGTAAAATCCCCGTGAGAACATCGTACGGATTCATTGTTCGATGGTAGTAATAGGTAGTAACATCAAATAGGAGAAATCTAAATAAAACTCTCGCTGCAATTATGGACAAACATACTAAAGAATAACTTTTACTTTAATTAATAGATGGTGTCAATTAAGATATACTACACAAACTCGTAACGCTATCCATGTTGTATAATTTCACTAAAAGTAAAATATTGACATGCGCAAGTTGAAAAACAGGAAACCGTCATTGTTTTCCAAGCACGAGGAAGTAAATTTTGCTTCTAGGTACAGTGAGCGGCAAAAATCTGTAATCTAATTTATAATTTCTGTTGTGTTAATTTTTAAACGAAACGCACGGACATCTCAATTTTGTTTTCCTGGTCAGAATGTTTCCCGCATGAAATTTAGTTCGTACCAGTTACCAACAAGTTTTTCGTTTGCAACCCTATATTTTTCATCGCATTCATTTTCTGCTATAGCGACAAAGCGGTAAACATAATTCAAGAAAATAAACATACTTGTGCACTGGGTGCGCTTTTACGGCCTTTTTACTGAACAGTTGTTATCAGTAGCCTAGACAAGTATGCGGTATGATGAGTCATTAATTGATGACAATGTAATATCATATTACAGAGGGCACAGGACAGATAACTCAGTATACCGCATATTTATCCAATTTAGTTATTAGCACAAACAATGGCAAATAAGATAAATACGAAAAAACTAATTAATCTATTGAATTAAATGTTGAAATTGCTAATTTCGATGTTTGGACAGTAGTGAAAGGGATGTTGAAATCCTAGGACATTATCTTTGATATGTTGGCTAATATTGCTAAACCCCGTAGTTATTCTTTCACTTGGGTCTTCAAGATTTCTGAGTCGATCATTGTAAATTTTAGCCTCTATGTGCATCCAAAGAAAAACACCAAAGAGTTTGAAACCAGGAGTCCGTGAGGGTTACCATAAAACACCTACCTGTCAATCTACGAGGCATGTTACCAAAGTTCGAAGAATAGCGGCAATTTTATTATAAGTTTAAAGCTTTATTTATTCAATATACGAGGAAAATTTTCCAACGTTCTAGGAAATTGGCTATAATGTTCTTATTATGTCAAATTGCCATTCAATTGAACGCACTTATCCCAACGTGAATCTAATTTTTCTAAACCGTCCTCAAAGAACTCTTTCGGAGTCACTGCAATCGACATCAAGTTTTACCTCATTAGAAGTCTCAAGTCGAATTTGTTCTTCCAAATGTGGAAACAGATAAAAATCACTAGGAACCAGATCTCGCAAATAGGGTGCATGCGAAATCAATTTCCAACGCAATTTATTTATAACATTTTTCATTCTTTGTCCGGTTTAGAGTTTTGCGTTGTTCTGTTACAGTAACGAACATTTATGCAAATGCCCCTGCCGTAATGAGCCAAGTAACATATTAGGATAATATTCGGCATTAATCGTAAATCAGTAGATAATCCATAAAAATAATCACCCCGCCATCACATAAGCGAAGGCCTCTTTTTCTCGTTTGTAACTTTCTTTTGACTGATTTCTTAATGAAGCAAGTGGTCCATGTATCATCAGCAGTTATTATCCGTTGCTAACATTGGTTCGTGTAACGTGCTAAAAGCTCTTCAAATTGAAGGTTTACGCAATTAAAGTATAGCCAAATTCCTAGAGCATTCGAAACGTCCCTAGTGTTTGTAAAACTTCAACGGAATACAGAAAGCATTTGATTAGGCATTATGAAAATGAAATTCACTAGTTAGTGTGTGATTGAGAATATATGGTCCCAAAATGTAATCTTTTATGATACCACTTCAAATATTCAATTTCTGTTGATATCGTGTTTGGTTTTCTTGCATTCAGTGCGAATTTTCTGTCCCGGTACCTACAATTACGTTTATGAATTTCTCTGTTCCATGTAAAAGCAGCTTCCTCGCTAAGAAAGATGGTACTGACAATGAGTAAATCTTGTTGACTATTTTTTCAGCCGTGGCTGTATAAGAAAGTCGATGCTAACTATCATTTTGGTTTAATTCTTGTACTAATTTAATTTTATATGCACTGTATTTCTCCTTTTTAAGAATTCTTAATATCGTTCGTTGGCTACTATCGCCAATTTATCAACTCAGTTTCATCACACATCACTTTAAATAAAACCCGCGCTTTTATTTCATCATCCGCTGTGGAATTCTTAAAATGTTCGTACGCATGACTAAACTATTTGTCAGGCGGAACACTTTTCATTGGGAAGATTTACCACAACATTCTGAGACCTGATATTTTCATCATATCCAATTATCAATAGAATTTAAATTCTTTGCTTTTCAGATAAATGATAAACCATACTGCACTAGAATCATACGATCTATAATTACAAACAAGAGTTAGATTAGAAATTGGAATACCACAAGTATTCTCAAAATGAACAGGTAATGTTTCTGTAGTACTTACTATTAGGCATTTGTAATATTGTGCTATTCTCGTTAGTAAATCAAAATAAAACTTTGACGCCACTCTCGAATAAATTGTTTTTGCCGCGTCAATTGAAATTTTGAGCATTGAATTTGTCCTACTAAATATTTGTGGCTTACGTCAACAGATATCTTGCATATGAACCAGTTTCGATCCAAATTACTACGAGAACTTAATCCATATTGATATAGTCTTTATAGCCGTGCATACAATCACGAATGCGCTATTAATTCATCCGCAAGCAATGATTAGTCTACACAACATTATCCTGCAGTCCTATCATGTTAAGACGGTATTAAACTAAATAATGTGCAATTCGAGTCCAATGCAGTTTCAGGTACATAATCACAAAATATTTAACCGACTCTAAAGACAAACGTGAAGTAAACGACTTGATCGAGTTCTAACCATATACATAATTCTACTGGACTTTAAAATGATGTTCTTAAAAACTTTGCCGGAAATCCTCCTTCATAATTTTATTTTAACCTTAAATAACATTAGACGCGAAAAATGGCGCAACATAAAGAACCCGGCCCGTAATTGCGTCGCGTAATTTTTAGCAAAAATACAGCGCTGCAATTAATTTTCGGAAAATTTAAAGCAAACAACTTCGCCGGCACGCTGACGGTGGCCGTAGAAACGGATTTCAAACTTAATTGCCCGGAAATAATAAGATAATGTATTCATATACGTACGAATTAACTCGCTACAGCGTGCCAAGTTCTCGGAGACCGACTACGAAGCTTAAAAGCTCCAGGATTTGCCGTTAATAATTATTTCGCAAATATACACACCCCAGCTCTCTTGACATTCATTCTGCCTGACCGTGTCGCTCTTTTTTACAAAAAGAAAGTCCCCTCTTTACTTTATTTTCCTCGGTCTGTAGCGGTTAGATTTAATTAAGAACTCAGGCAAAACTCTATAACAATACATGTATACATATATATTTTTGCTTCTCTTTATAGACATAATAGAGATTCTGAAGACACTCTATTATCCGTTCTGCACATTGATTTGTTCAGGGAATTTCCAACCTCCACTGTTCTTAATTCTAATACTTTTATCATTTTCAACCGCTTATTGCTTTTTTTATGAAGCTGAAAGCTGTTACATAGCTTCCGATAATCATCTGCGTTATTTGGTTAGTAAACCTATAATGCCTGCCTATAATGTAAATGACAAATCCACAAATTTAAAGTAATGAATAATAATAATATCTTCCTTCTGGCATAAGAATAAATGCCAAAAGCGGTTGTATTGCTTGAGAATCCCGTCTACGTAAGTTTCGTCTTTACTGAAACCTCACTTTAGAAAATCTTCTAGTTTCTTTAGAAAAGTGAAAAGTTCGGGTTAAATGAAATCGAAGTTTTATACCATCAGGTCACCCCATATTTTAGTCACGAAACAACATGAAACCAAAATTAGATGTTACACCATATCAAACAGTTTTAACGTGTTAAAAATAGATGTAAATAAAATTTCAAAATTATTTCTCGGAATGTATTTTTAAAACTATACTTTCAACAATTTTCCAGATCAAATCTTCCCGTTAAATATCCCGCGTATTCCAGTGCAGTCCGTATTGCATGTGTATTATGTCATTAACAATTAAATATTTATACCAGCTAAATTAATCGGAAAATTACAACTAGTGCTAGTAAAATTTACCCGAACCATTTTGAACAAAATATTTACACATATTTCACACCCACCGTTTTAGGTAAATCAACATCCTATTACAACATCTATTTAACGCAAATCAACGAATATAACTTCCATTTATTACAATCTCGTACGTTTTATCTCCTGATAAAAAGATCTGATGAAAATCATTTGCCTTTAGAATTCCAATCAACTCGATTTCCTCAATCCTACCGCTTCTCCGTACAGAAATGAGTTTCGTACACATACACAGGACTCCCCAGCGGGTCGGTTTAAATTTCATGCTTCCTCGGCGACGTGTTAATAATATTTATTGGAATCTGTATCGTGAAGTAATGAAAATATAGGGGTGACTTGCAGCAGAGGGTTGCAGTGACACGTGTCTGATCTCCACGCGTGACGATATACTCTAAGTAGGAAGTGTAAGTTAATACAAACATAATTTTGAAAATGGATGGAACCTATCGTTTGACATTAGGAAAAAATTGAAACTAATGTTTTTATACGTAACAGATATTTGTTGGGATGGTTATAATCAGAGACTGGATTATATGTTTTTGCATATCGATAAGTATCAATGGTACAATTGATCGCTTTAAGATCTACAAGAATTAGAGTAAATAAAAGCATTTGGCACTAATGTAATTATATTTACCCTAATTTGTGTAGGTTTTAAAGCGTTCAATTGTACTATTGATAGTTATCGATATGCAAAAATATATATAATCCGGTCCCTAGTTATAATACTCAATTAACTGTCACCATCTAAAAGAAATATTTTCTAAGAGAATGAAAAGTGGATTAATAAAGCTGAAAATACAAAAAAAATGCAATACAATCTGTAAATTGATATTTGTAGATTATAAGCTAAAGTACTGCTAAGACAAGACATTACCTTCTATTCATCTTAAACAAAATAGAATTTAATGACATCCCTTTACTTTTTTGCAAGCACCATAAATGTGTGTGCCACTACACGATGAGCATACTTCAGAAACAACTGATAAGTAGAATAAACAAGGGACACACTCTTCACATTTTAGTGCCCATTAAAGCGACCTTCACTATAGGCAAACACGAAAATGCCGGTCGACTCCAACACTAATCTGCAGAGGACAAGCACCGAAACGAATCTATTGCTTTTTATCATTATACTTCTAGGCTGATAAAAATAGCAATAATGTTCAGTAAACATATAAATTATTAAGCAATGGTGCAATCACATTGAATGGATGTATGACAATGCATTCTACAGGTTTACAAAATGACGGATAGCGGCAAAATCTCTTAGTACGCTTTAGCAGTATATTATATAACTGCGATTGCCATATCTATTATTCCGTAGAATAATTACAGTGGCACGCGAGATGTTTTCCTGCTGCAACAGACTCCGGTCCTCGAGGTACATTATAGCATCTAAGATTTATTTTGGCTTACTGGGCATATACATAAATTCGAAAACAACATGTTTCTCTGAGTTCTAACAGTTGTTCCTCGATTGTAATTCCTGGGTGTCCAATATGTTCGACAAGCATTGACAAAATCTCTGTATAACAGTAAGCTTCTCGCTGAAACTATTAAAATTTGCACAAATCAAAATGAATAATTTTTCTAGCCGTTGTGCGCAATTTTGATCTTGCTTGTGTTGAAGGCCACGTGTGCTGTTTCTTTTTCTCTCAAAATTTTCCTTAACGAGGACAACAATACCCCTTGCAACAAATTTAGAGGCGGAAGGTTATGAAACCTCGGGGTGAATGATTGCAAGTATATTAGTTTCCCGAATTTGTAAATATTAAAATCATCTTTGCCTTCATATTTCATCAGGTTTGTACACTACGCCAGAATAACTTTCTAAACATTCCAAATCCAATGCACCAGATACCTTTCAAATTTGTTTGAAATCTACAGTAAGAATACTTAAGCTAGTAAAGTTATTGTCTACATCAACAAGCAAATTGATACAACATAAAGATGGTTAACACTAAACATTCGTCTGAGAGAAACGACTAAGCACTTTGAAGTCAAAATAAAAACTGAAGTAATGAAATTTTGTCATACTTCAATGAAATAACAATTTCCATAATTCTCATTAAGCGGGTAGTATAATAACCAGAAATTTGCTACAGCACTGTTTTGACAAACATTTTCTTTCAATCACGAAAACATTCCTTTGGATGATCTACGTCATGACCTTGCTCTACTCTTTGTTAAATAGAAAGCGAAATAAGTGTTTAAAAGACGATGGTTTAGTAGGAAGAAAAATTACTCTCCTCAAACATTCCAGGAATTCAGAAATAACAGAATTACTGTAGTTATTATAATAAATTTATCTCGTCTTAATATTGATATGGATAATTTTGAAATACAATTGCTGAATTTAAAGTTAGGAAGCTTCTAATTTTGATACTGAAATAGAAAAACGATGAAAAGAAAAATACACTCTGAGTTCACAAGAAAAGTCTATTACAGAGCTACAGAAGGTGGACCCAATGATTTTTAGCACTTGGAATAACCTTCGGAAGTCTGAAGTTGAAATAATGTGCGTTTGGTGTTCTCATTATTTTCAATGGAACATATTTATGGGGCCAATCGTTTTCTAACATATACTCCATTAACAGTAAATTGCGCCCAATTACCGATAGCATTTTGAAATCACTCAGAAATTTTGTCAGGGTATGCAAACCGACATTGGTTAAAACCAACCAGAGCAATTTCTTGTGTAAATGTTCTTTAAAACCGATATAATGACCACCACATATTAGTTGTTGTTAAGTTAAATTTGAAACATATTTATAGCCTTCGAATAATTTTCAAATTGTAATTTACTATTGCCACAGTGGACGTCAAGACGACAGTAAAAGGTAAGAATCTTATTTTTCACTAATATTATATATTACGTACCTATTTTTATACGGTGCGCCACTGCCGATACCACCTTTTTAACAAATTCTAGTCATAGCAAACTCCTCGTATACCATACAGATACAATGGCTGCGACATAATCTGGTGTATTGAGTCGAATGCTTTAGTTAAGGAGTAACACCACTATAAATTTTTCAGAATATTAATTCTTTTTATTAATATATGAGCTAAAAAGTTTATTACCTGAAACAAATCTTTTTCCTTGAAGTTTCGGGCTCTTCACCCAGCACATCGGACATCTCCGAAACGACTAGCTGCGTCAAATAAATTGCTGGAAAAGGGCAGCCCAATATCGTACCTTTTGATTTCTAGCTCCTGTAATTTACTAGCAGATATCGTTAGAGAATGTTTATGTTCAGTTAGAACCATTTCCGTGTTTAGTTCAGAAATGAAAAGTACATTAGTGTAGCGCCAGTACATTTACAAGACGGGTATAATTTTTCGCTTTAAATCACCATGTGTGTGTAGTTTTCACTTTTAACCATCTATTTTTAATCTCAGAGTAGTTAAGTACTAACCGGGTCGGCAAAGGTACGAAGAAATCGTATCCAACGCGGCATGGAAACATTGCCTCATCGAGACAACCTAATAGATTTGAGGCTGAGAGCAATTCAAAAGGAGTCAATGCTTTTGCCCATTTACGAAGAGCTGAGTCGAAATGAGTTGCTAAACCGTGGCATAAACGGCTACACGCAGAAATAGCACCGTAAGATTAAATGCTATTGTTTGGAATTTGGCTCTTAAATATAGCGACTTATATTGCTGTGTGCAATTTTAATGATGATCTGACAAATATTATACGAATCATGAATGTTTTGGAGATGGATCAATCATACAATTTTTGCCTTGAAGTCGATGTTAAACTTTGACAGATGCGGCAAAAGAGGCACGCTCTAGCATACAATCTTCGAGGAAAGAGAAAAAAATTAAACAGTCCAATTTTTCATTTTTTAAATTCCATAACACATTTCAAAACTTTCAATGCGTTTTTCTCGAAACACGATTTTTATACATTTTCGCTTATAAATTAGCACATCGTTTATCATCTAACATCGTAACGTACACCTGAGTTTCAATCACACTAATTGCCATAAGACTAAGTGCACTATAGAAACTAGAATTTTTAATATCGTTTACAAGGGCATTGCATTTTTGTGGATGTAATTCAGATACATAAATGCTACAATTTTTGTCATTTACATCGCATTAAAACTGGATGTACACGCACTATTTGCAATGTTATCATCTGGAACGAGTTACAAGATCAAGATCACATAAATACATACATACATACGTGTATATGCTGAAATGTTCCTTAATTTATATGGATAATGAAAATTTAGCAGCGGGATTCCAATTTAACACTACGGTGCGATCTTGCCTCTCATTGTACTCATTTTTGTTCTCCCTTCCTGTCGTCACTTCGCACTTAAATTTATACCATCGCCGGCTAATTGCGGAATTAGTATGTTAAGCTCGGCGTTTTATCTTTCCCAATATGGACCGATTACGTTCAAGTTCCCTCGTTAACATTCTTCTTTTTGCTGTATACTCTTCGCCTTGTTCTATGTGCTAAGGAATATCATTCCGCGAATGGGCTCATTATCATTTTTAATTGATCTCGTACGGCAAACGAATATGCGGAGTTAAACCGAGCCTTCTCTATCCGCAGCCGTAAAAGGTAATAAAATGCTTTAATTTATTTCTACATTGTAGGTTTCGTATAATACCAATCAGTACGTCCGATCTGAAATTGTAACTGTGATGTTTGTAAAAACGGAACACACAAATGCATGATAGTATTAAGCGCATGTTTGTATGTATTTACTATTGAATTCATCTAAATCACAAAACGTAAACGACACCAACTAAATCTCTTTAAGCTCATTTAACTGTCTGGAAAGTCTGAGAGAAAATGTGGTATTTTGCTCCTCTCAAGTTCCCAGTTTTACGTGGCTAAACTGAAATTAACACGAGCCAACAAAAAGATAAAGTATAGACGTCATTATCCATCATCACCGCAAAATGATCACTAAATAAAGCGGACGAGTGGCATACTTGATCTCCTAAATCTGTCGCTTGAAAGGCGGAAGACGGTCAAATTTATTAAATTAATTTGCCGTCGTTTGTTACTGGACATGGATGTCCTTTTCATCGCCGGGCGAAATCTTTTCTTAGAAACAGGCCAGCTCTGCAATCCCGAGTGATGGAGTGTATAAGATCGCGATGACAGTTTTCTTTATTAACCGCGGACCCGTACATCCTGTCAACATGATTCAGTGTCACACGGAATTGAAATCGACGCTCCATTATGACGATTTCGATTCATATCTTACTCACGTCACATATTTGCGGCACCTACCTAGTAAGCAGAAAGAATAGTATGTTTCCAGATAGCGTATAACCCCTTATTTTCAACATTTCTATTTCATAATAATAATAATGATAATAATATTTATTTATCCAACAGGCTACGCCTAATAACAGAATAAAAAATAAAGAAAGAATAAGACTAAAGTATAAGTAAAGACAACTCTCAAAAATAATACACTCAAATACCTAAACTAAATGGTGCAACTTCAAACTCACAATCAGTTTTACAAGCAATCGCAAATCAAATAAAAATAATAAAATTAATGAAAACCATACAATGAAAGTTATTGTAAAATAAAAATGTCATCAAATAACTTGTTGGCATTTCTACGGTGTAAGTATTGAAAATAGGAGATTTTCTTTTCGTATGAGTAATTTTGCAGGATTTAGCGATGTTTAAGTTGAGCCGATAACTGGCACACCCCCTCTCAATCAAATCCCAGTTACATTGCAGCAAAGCAACGTCATCCCAATTATTTATTCTGCAGTAAACTTAAGCTAAAAGATCATCCGCATACGCCAGTGAAAGACAAGATAACGATATTAACAGATCATTTATAAATCGATTGAAAAGCAATGGGCCAAGATGTGAGCCCTGTAGTACACCTGACACCATGGTAAATCGACGAGATTTAGAACCATTGTATGAAACGTAGCAATTCCTGTTGTACAAGTAGAATTCTATAAGTTTTATAAATTGAGGCGATAAACCATAGGAATTAAGTTTATGAAGCAGTATTGAATGATCTATAGCAGGTATGGGCAACCTCCGGCCCGCGGGCCACATGCGGCCCTCGAGTAAGATTTGTCCGGTCCGCTACTGAATTCTTTCGTTGCATTTTAGCACGGCCCGTCTAAACTTAATTCATAATGAATCATAAGGATACTACAAAAATGTATATTTTTCAAGATTACTCACAGCATAAAACTTCTACAAAAAAGGTTGCCCACGCCTGATCTATAGCATCAAGAGCCTTAGACATGTCGGTGTAGATAACATCGACCTGTCCACGAGTATCCAAAGATTCACTGATATACAGTGCAATCACGGCCAAGTTTGTAATCGTGGATCTTTCCCTCATAAATACGTGTTGTTTCGTTGAAATGTGAATGTGTACATGCGAGTAAATCACATTATATAGAGTCTGGCTCATATAGTTTAGCAAAACTTGAGAGAATTGAGATAGGTCTATAGTTCCCGATCAGTGCATTATCACCCTTCTTATGCACAGGAATAGCGCGTCCAACCTTCAATCTGTCAGGAAAAACATTATTTAATAAGCTACAATTAATTAGCATTGCCAGAAGTTTAGCAAAAATAAACGCACAATCTCTAAGAGGAAATGATGGTATCGAATCGTCACCTGCGATCATTTTATTTGGAAAGCGAGATATAATATAAATAAGCTCATCCTCTGTAACAGGATTACGACTGAAAGACGGAATATGTGTAAAATTGTCTTCGTTGTGCCCTCCTTGATCACTCACATATAATGAGGAAAATACACCGGCAAATCCCTCAACTATATCATCTGGGTTGTGCAACGAAGTCCCCTCATTTGTAGTCAGTACACCAGGTATTCTTGTAACTCCACGTTTTTGGCGAACATATTTCCAAGGCGAGACAAATCAATCTTGACTCTTCGCTGCACGGAAAGCAGATAATTGTGACGAGCTTCTGAAATGCCTGAATAACCGGTTAGTGATATTCACACATCTACTTACAATTAGTAATTTCCACGCAATGCTGATCTTTTGGAAGTCAAATTGTAACCGTTTAGAAATATAAGCAAGTCATGCTGAACACATGATTGATGAAGATAACTGTATTACTAATGATTAGAAACGTGCAGTTTTTGGTCAAATAGCCTCCACCCTACTTGAACGCCCGAGAGGGGGAATTATGATATTCGCAAGATAAACTGTACATTTGCATCAGATTGACTTAAAACTTCCATAAATCCTTCAATAGATGTAAAATAACTAAAAGCACTAGAAAGTGAATTAGCAGACCACATTGTAAAAGAAAGTTAATTGGCGTGCGCAGTGCCGTTCCCAAACAGAATATGCCAACAATAATAATAGGTTGATTTAGAGAACTTTGAAACTTTCCAACTTCATAATGTCTGTTCCAAAACGTTAGTAACGTGGAACTAAGAATTTACGAAACCTCTGTCTGGATTTTACCTCTCTTTTATCAATAAATTGATAACTGTTTTTTGCATATATATATATATATATATATATATATATATATATATATGTGTATATATATGTATGTATATATAATTAAAAAGGTGTCATTAGAAAACCACCTTCACCATTGGCAGACGCGTTTCGCAGTTATATTGCTCATCAGTGCGACTTTGTGAGAAGTAGTTTTCATTTTCAATTTAAGGACTATGTATATATATATATCAGTACGTTTAATGTTTGTACATATGATAATTCAATTAAAAATTGTCTCAATATTTACTTAAATGCGCATTTTTCAGCAATTCATTCTATAAAAGTGGACAAATTTGTTGTCTCAGTAGTTTTCTAATTACATCTTTTCTAATGATACATTTTCCCGCGGTGGGTGATCGGAATAGCGCTACCGCAGCAACTACAAGTGCCTGAGACAACGATTTGTCCACTCTTGTAGAATAAAATATCTGAAAAAGTGCACATTTAAGTACATATTGAGAAATTGGAAAATTTTCACAATTTACAAGATAGAGAGAAAATTGAAACAAGTAAGTTTAATCCTAGTAGTGGTCTTACATTAGCAACATCGATAGCAGCGCAACATATTTCCCCATTGTTTCCACTTACTGAAAAATGAATAGCAAACACTGGCGTCGCACAATCATGCATAAAAGAAAAATACGAAACCTCAATGCTCTGGAAACCTCGAAAAATGAAATAAAAAGAAATTCTCTTTTGTTTTCCCTCGCTGCCGTAGCCTGTCTCATGCATTAGTAAAAACAAACTGTCCCGAATGTATTATCCCAAATTCTATCCGGAGTGGCCAGATTTGCTTGTACTGTTACAGCATATGGCATAATTCGATTATCCACGCATTAAAACAATGCAAACAGATGCACTTGCGCGTTGGAATCTCAGTTGTCCTAGTGATTCATCCGCCCCCGATATTTGCGTCGCGTTATTAAAATTTTTGATTGCTTTTGTTGGGCATCAGCCACGCGACCCCTTCGTATCGTATTCCCATCTCACCGCATTAAATTGTGTTTACGCAGTTGGAATCTGCTTCCCGCAGGAAAAAGTCGTCGAGTAATTTTCGATTTTGTTTTGCTTCCGAGATGCCGTTTGAACGTGACCGAAAACGACTTTCTTATCTCTGTTAGATTCTGTCAATTAAATTTTTGAAATATTCACAAGCCGAATGAACATGGCCAACAAGCAATGCTCTCGCAATAATCTTTTTCTTTATTACTAAACTACCTAGTAACTTATCCCACAATAAGTTCGTAGGATAACTAATGAAACAACAACTTTTAAGCAAAATTTCATTTCACTCATTAACATAGTCTCGTTTATGGATGACACATTGTTTCCAACACTTCCCTAACATTTCCATAGCTCTTTTGTAGGATTTATCTTTGGCCTCAAATTACCCTTCAGTTTCGACAATCACTTCTTCATTGGACTTAAATCTCTTTCCCTGGAGCATTCCTTTTAGGTCTGCAAACAAGCAATAGTCGCTGGGAGTCCGATCCGGAGAATACGGTGGATGGGGAAGATTTCAGGTGGTAAAAGAGCACTTTCTTTTTCTTCATTTGGGATCGTTTTAAACGCACCAATAACGCCATATAATATTGGCTATTGATGGTTCTTCCTTTCTCAATGTAATCGATGAACAAAATACCGTGCCCATCCCAAAGTACGGAGGACAAAACCTTACCAACTTACATTTGCGTTTTTGGTCGCTTTGGACGGTTTTCATCCTTTGCTGTCTACTCAACTGACTGCCGATTTGACTCTGAAGTATAGTGATGGATCCATATTTCATCCTTTGGTACATACCGTAGAGAAAAACTCTTTTATTGCGGTGAAACAGCGCCAAACAAGGCTCTAAATCATCGACGTGTTGTTGTTTTTGATCGACTGTGAGTAGACGCGGTACCCATTCTGAACAGAGCTTTCTCATGCTCAAATGTTCATGCAAAATGATGAATACACTACCTTCCGATATCTCTAAAGTGTCAGTTATCTCGCGCAATTTCAATTCACGATCGGCCAAAACCATTTTGTGGACTTCCTTTCTTATTTTCTGAAACAACTGCCAAATTCGGGCGACCAAAGCGAAATTCAAATTTTTCTATTGTTTTAAAAATTACAAAAGTAGCATCATAAAAACCACTGTCACTTGCGAACTAAACGTCAGATTGTATGTAAAATTTGGACACGTATCGTTTGAGGATTGGTAGTTCCTAAAATCATGTGAATTTATCAATATTTGCGCCATCTATATTGGATGTGTTGGATTTACTATGTAATCAAGTAATATGTTACAACACCTTAGCAACCTAGTGTAGATATAGAAATAACTAAGTAGTGGTCGCGTGACAATTTTTACTTGTAGTTTTTCTAGTTGTTACTTTGTACTCTAAATTAAAACTGAACTTAATTAACTAGAAGGTTTTATTATAGCATAAACAACTATATGTCATCCTAGGAACTTATTGAGTGGTGTGTTAATTAATTCACCACATACGAACATAACAATAAACTAATTAAATTGCAATTCTAGATGTATCGTCATCTCTTAGTTTTGAAATAATATCGACTATTTCTACAATACAAAAATTATCCTCAATTTCTCCTCTATTTCCCAGTTTGGAAGCATTTTCACACAAAGTCCCACGATTTACACTTTCGTATTTCCTATAATCAATTGTTATAATTCATATCAAATCTAAGGACACCATCAGAAAATCACCACTTGAATTCAGACCTTATACATCAACATGTCATCGTTATCAATTCCGTCCAAAACCTGTTTCTGATCCACGTAATTTAAGATTAATAAATTTTCGGACGGGGTGCATATCACAAGTATTTTAATATTACCCACTCGATCTAAACGAAGTTTCCCGTTAAATACCTGCAAATTCGCGGTAAACCGATACCGTAATCTCTCGTACCGCTCGGCTACCGTAATTCGACGAAGGACACTTCAAACGGCCGCCTTCGCTGGAGGGTGCGTTATCGGAGGGGAACAGCCCTAATTAATAATATTCCGCTCGTTTTTGATACACCGAAGGGGACAGAGGAGAGAGGTTATTAAAAACCGCATGCATATTGCATGCGTTTCGTCTCTCCCGCGCCCTCAGGAATCGGCTTCTGAGGAAACAATCACGTCGCCTCTGGAACTCGAAACGTCCCAAACTTTTGTCAACTAACTTTTAATTAATGCCAAACATTTCGTGCTTAGCCGTACTTGTATTGCGTTACTGGACTTTAGATTGACATGATACATGTACCCAATGTAAATACACTCTAGCTAGAAGTTGGACAGACTGGAAATTAAGGACAGATTTTTTGTTTATTGAACATTTTATCGTACCCCCGACTGCGTGTTATTGATGCTTTTATAAGCGGGGATTATGTGGAATCCTCACAAGGAACACGTATCACACTGCATGGCGAATGAGTCATGATATACTGCACACGATTTAAAACACGCAAATACAATTGTGCAAATGTATTCGTTCTTGCGTAAACAGACACCTACATGGACTCAATGCTAAGTAGCATTTTTTAACAAATCTGGTTATTTATTAGTAACTATTCAAATGTAAATTTATTTTCAGAACTGAATTAAAGTTTCTTTGTCGTTGTAATTTTCGAAACGAAATAATAAATAAAAAGGAAGAACTACAAAGGTAGTGAGGGGTTTCACCCATCAGTAATTTATTTTCATAAAAAATCTTTGCGTACATCATGAGTCCAGAGACCGGATTATATGTTTTTGCATATCGATAACTATCAAAGCTACAATTGAACGCTTTAAGATCTACACGAATTAGGATAAATAATAACGTTTAGCATTAATTTAGTTTTACATATTTACAATATTTTTCACATATTTCGAATATTTTAACATATTTGAAAATATTGTTCATATTTTTCCGTTCGAAAATCGCGTTATTTTTATAAAAAACATAGTAAACGATTTTCTGGAAAATTTATGTTTCTACATTTTTCTAAAAAATTGTTAATTACTTTTAAACTTCGAAACGAAATGCTCAATACCGAAGAGCAAAGATTATTTTGTTAGGGTTTCTAAAAATAAAAATCAGAATCGGAAATTAAACAAATAAAGGTGATTAGTAAAAAATAATTAGGTAGTGGGTGTATACATATCAGCATTTATCATTTAAAAATGTTCACCATTTATACACACCGAATAAAGTGAAGTGTTACCGAGTGTTATCCAAGAATGCCAAAAGTGAAAAGCGATTTAGTAGCCTCCTGGATCAAGACCGTTCCAGAATTACTTTTGAACGTTTTATATATTTTATAGTAGATGAAACCACAGATACTTGTGGACGATATATGGCAAATTTATTAATAGATTGTTTAAATAACAACACTCCTAGTAAATCCTATTTGATTTCGTGTAAACAAATTGAGGAAACTAACCATATAACAATGGTAAGTTTCATGAATTTTTCCTTCCTGACATTGTTCTACTGAAAAAAATTAATGATATTTTAAGAAGAAATAGCGGTTTAAATTTGTTGAAACAAGCAAACCAAATTCTCCGTGGTGATTTCGATGTTGAACCGATTTAAATTCGGAAGTTGTTAATGTGTTAAAATATGCACCAATCACATCAGTTGACGTCGACCGAAGTTTTTCAAAGTACAAATCGCTACTAACGGATAAGATAATTTAACTATAGAAAATATTGAAAAACATTTGATCTTGAATTGTTTTTACAGTAAGGAATGTAATGTTTAATGTAGAAATGTAAGTGATAGGTACTTGTTTAACAAAACCGGTTTAAATTTTCTTAGTGTTTGTTCCTTTTCTTTGTTACTTCAAAATTTATTCGACATTTTGAAAATATTTCTGAAACATATTTTACATATTCTACACATTTTAGGAATATTTTTAACTTATTTTGCTCATATTTAAAACATATATATTAACATATTTTAGTCAAATCGCGAACATATAATCCGGTCTCTAATCATGACGCATTACTTACCTAAACCTTAAGCTTACCTGCAGTTTGACGTAAAACTATTAAGCTTGAGATGTCCTTATTCTTGCTTCTACGATAGTTATAGTATTCCACAACCTACCGTCGCGCCACCAAATCTCCCATCTGTTCCCACTTTTTCTCTTTCTTCGAGCTGTTTTTTTTTGCCCTTAAGTGTATGCTCCTGTCCCTGGTTTATTGTGCTCTACTAGGTAGTGTTCTTCATTAGGTCGTTATTTTCAATGAAATCTACAACTTTGCTCACGGAAATATTTATTTACTTCTTCTTTCACTGACCAGGAGTTCTGGTCCGTAGCCCCTATCCCATCGCCGTTTCCATTACCTCTCTCAGCTTGGCCAGAGCAACCTAAAAAATATTTAATTCAGGTCCGTCCTTTCGGAGTTTCTACCAACTGGTTTAGTTCTGGAGAATTTTACCAAGGTTGCCATAAGCGAACTCCCAGGTACATATGGAGAACTATATACATATATGAGATATACATATGGTGTCCTGCGAAATTTGCCCTTTGTCTGGCATTCTCTGTCTGGGTTCAAACTGGTTACTGATACTCTTTCTCATGTTCATCGTCCAGTCATGTTATTCTTTGCATACTCAAAACTACCCCCATCACATCGTACCATAGTTTCCTTAGCTTACCTATCTGTCGTTTTTGTTTGGGTTGGGCATGCCAAATTCTTTTCGGTTATCTCTAGTCAATATGCCTAAACCATTTCAAGCAATCTCATTCGGTGTACTTCAAAATCTACTCAATTTGTAATTATTCTCTTACAAATTCGTATTCGATCTCTTATTCCATTCTTATTCCATCTCTAGGTCTCGTATTTTCCGTCTACTTTTATTCTTCAAAACACTGCTTGCACTTCCACCAGTTAGGGTTGCCTTTAAGAATAATATTGGACAAAGAAAGCTCTACTTCTCCAATTCTTGAACCCTCTGACCGCTTTATCGCCGATTCCACAATATGGTCTTATGGATTATTATATGGAGCTGGTGATGTTTTGTATTTCTTTCAATCAATATTCAAATTTATCGTTTTCAACAAATTATTTGAGGTCTAATGAACAAATCAGCAATACTTACATTCTTTCTTGACAGTACCACAAGATCTAGAATTCAATCGTCACCCATGGTCTCCACTCCTTTGTTTAAGGCTAAATGGATAGTTTTCAATAATTAAAAATAATTTTTAATTGAAGTTATACCTCTTTGGCTACAATCTCTTTACATTTTTCGTCTTTCGCTATCATCCTTTCTATTTCACGCTCATCATCCATTATTATTCGTAATTATAACATTTCTCTTCTTCGAGATATGTTAAACATTCATTTGTGTCAAAACTAATATCAATTTTCGAAATTCCTCCGGGTGTTGGTGTTGGTGACCATTCTTAATCAATCAAATGTAGCCAGTAAATTTTTTATCAATTCCTTTAGCGCACGCTGTCTCAGACCAATAGTCCCTCGGCTCTTTGTCGCCATGCCTGGCAGGATATTGGATGTAATAATGTAACAGTGATTACACTAATTATACTTAACTACATTAAGGTATATTGAGAAGAGCGCACTGTAATAAATAGTAACAGTCTCTTGAACAGTGAATCTATCGATATGAATTATAACGTATTATACATAAGTGTGTAGTGCAAACAGTGTTTTTGCACTTGCTACTGTTTTACGGTTTTTCTTTAACAAATAAGATTATGCACTACACTGCAGTACGCCGGTGTATACAGCGCTTTTTACAACTTATGCATCAAATTAAGGCAGAACTGCCGAGATTACCTATGTTTATTACATATTTAGACTAAGAAATGTAAACGCTAGTAATAGTCGGCTCATATCATTAGCAAAGTCAAGTGTATGTTTAATTCAACGGAAACCCCATCAACAACCTCCGAGTTTCCGAACTTCGTACCGATAAATAATTCGATTGTTTGCTGTTTAGACAGAGAAATGTGGACGCTAGTAAAATTCGGCCCTAATGTTTAGCAACATAAAATACAGATTAGGTTTCAATCAATCAGGGAGTTTATTCTCGAACCATTCCAACGTACAACTGTACTACCAAGCGATCACATGTCTGGTAACGCACGGCTTACCGAAAGTTTATTCTCAAAAGATCGCATCACAACTTGCCAAGTAGAATGTTAACGTTTAAGTAGGAAAGACGGTGTACAGTTTTTCTTTTTCATTCATTGACTTACTTTTTATCTCATGTAATTTTATCAATTAATGTAGAGCATAAGTTATGAAAAATCCTTACCTTTTTCACAACTTATGTATCAAATTGAAATAGAAGAAAGCCCATAACAAATAAATTTGTAACCAACAGTTTTCACAGGAAATGCGAAGTTTTAGACGTAAGTGCAAATAAAGAAAACTAAATGCAAATGTTTACTATTTAGACAAAGAAGTGTAAACGCTAATAAAATTAGGCCAGTATGTTAAGCGAGGTCAAGTAATATTTGGATAGGAAGTGTATGCTTAGCGTCGCGTGCGCTTCAAAAGATCTCTTAGTATAGTCCCAAAAATAAACTTCTATTTGTCCATTTTTTAATCAATGTTAGTTAAGTAGATTTAACGCATTAGTTGGAAAAAAAAACCTGCATATGAGGAAACTACCATAGAATTCAAAATATTTGCACCGTTTATTTCTGAGAAACAAAAGAATTTGTATTTTGTCGGTCTCTAAGATCAACGTGCAGGCATTTTTTGGCATAACACCTATAGTTTTTATTCCTGAGGAGGCGGTGCTACTTCTAACAGGGCATCACCACTCCAACTTGTGATTTGACTTGCAGCACCATAAATAAGGACTTTATCTGGATATATATGTATAAATTCTCCGTAAAAATATTTCGACAACAGGCTTCCTTCATACTTTTGGCATTCTTGTACAGCTTCTCACTAGCTTCACATAATTTGCGATGTTTTTATATAATTAAAATTTAATTAGCTCTTTTTCAATTGTTCTTAATATCAACATTTACGTACAAAATACGCATTTGCTTTGTCTACAATTTGCGGATACAATGACCAATAATCAATATCCCTTTATATTTACACTTAAATCCTTTAACAAAATTATGAACTTGTTCTGTTTATATTTTGAATCACTAGCCAAGTTAGTCGAGTTGTCTTTTTAGATTCTGATTTTTATATCTCCCGCCTTCAGTCATGGCCTGTACACACGTGCATTTCCGGCAAAAGGTGCTGTCAGTTTTAAGATGTTGAAATAAGAGAACGTCTTTTTATTTGCTTGAATTGAGATGTCATTACATTCATACTTATCTTTTTATTGGAAGACATGCGATGAGATCCTGCCATCAGTTGTCCTCTAAGCCCATCTAATCTTGATAGGAATGCTGTCAAGTACATTGATTGCATTACTGCACTTATTATAAAAAGTCAATGCCCTGGTTCAAATTTGTAACACAACAAACATTTTGTAGTCGAGACGTTTTACTTTATTTTTGTTTTACTAATGCATGTTAACTTGACAATAGCATTTGGTCTTTGATGAACTCCAAGTTGTTAGTAAGGAAAGGTCAAAACCATGTGAATATTTCATACCATACTCGTGTTGCGCGAAGTGTATGTATATAAGGACTTTATTCATAAAAACAGATATTAAATTTACTGTAAAATACTTAATATAGTAGTATCCTCATACCACACGGAATTCCTGCATAGCGCTGACCTTTCCAACGCTCCGAAACCGTAAGAATTCCACCCAGACTTCTTCGTTCGTCGTACGTTCGACTCTCCCGGTCTGAAGTTTAATATACCTACAATAGTTGTATGGCCCACGCCTCGACAAAGCACAATTGTAATATTATAATGCTTCAGTCGGATGATACCAACAGATATTAGACTTCCTACGAATGTATCGCTTTGTATCACGCTTCGTGACGTTGAGGGGTATGCGATGTGTCACATAAGTGCTCCCACGCCATTTGAATTATGTTTCGTGAAGGCTTTAGCGCCGTCCATCCATATTCATCCAATAAATGTATAAATAAAATTAGCAATCTTTGCGCTTACGTAGTCTCGTATAGCGGAATTATGTTTCTTGAAGGATCTCTTCAGAATTTATTTGTTTTAATTGACATGAAAATAGTTATGCGCAGTATATAAAACAAATGGAAAGTTTTATAATTATCTTCTTCTTTTGTTAGATCTTTAGATGTTCTACGCACGTAAGCATTAATATAACTAGAATGATTATGCCATTTAGGTCAAAACACGTAAGCACACTCTCACCTTGATAGTAGATTTCCAAAACAAACGTTGCCACAAAGCGTAAAATCATATAAAGTTCAAACTGTAACTTCTTCCTAATGTTTATCTTTTCCACCTATAAGTTTTAAAAATGATTTTCTTCGAAATTTGATCAGCCATGGTTTTTATTATAAAGAAAGTTATTGTATAACTAATAAAATAAAGTGAAAAGATCTTTATTATTCCTTATTACTGTTCCGTCGTATATATACTCAAACGAACTAGTATATATCAATTAAAATGTAGTCCTAAATGAACTTCCTATCATGGATTGTACCGATACAGTTCCTCGTCATTTATATAATGCAACTAGAATTGGTACGTAGCTCGAGAAAATGTATTAGGGATGACGTACCCCAACTGGAAATCCTAAACAGGTTCTATACGGCCACTTGCGAATCGGCTTTTGCGCGTATAAAGCTAGATTAAGCGTCGGAAAAGCGTAAAGGTTTGAGAAAAAAAGAGAAAAATCTAGATCTGTCCTATCCTCTTGACCGCTTAAAGGACTGAGCAACGACGAAATTGCTACGCCAAGGGTCAGATCCTCTTGTGAGCGATTTACTCGAACGAATAAAAACCATTAGTTTGTTATTTTGTTCTGCTTCAGAGAAAAACAGTGTGAGAGTAAAATTTGTCCGTATAGTGCCATACGAGATCAAGGTAAACCAAATAAGAGATACAATGGAAACATGTAGTAAATTGAATTTAGGATTTTTCTTGCAATCCTGTTGGCGTTTAGCCATGGTTATTGCGGGTGGAAACATGATATTTACTTGATTATTAAATTATGGACTTCATCTTGTTTTAACTTAGGAATCTAAGCTAAAGATAGGGCTATAATTAGTAATGGTAGAAGTAATATCAATAATAGGTACAATGACCAAGAGTCAGTGCAATAATACAATAGCCATGTTAAGTAATTACTAAATTGCGTAACAGATGCGACTTTCAAAAGATCAATTTTCTGTGCTCGTTCTAGTGCCGTATTCAAATGCTGATAAAAAGAAACGCCTGTCACGGAAGCTATAGACCAGGTATGGGCAACCTCAGGCCCGCGGGCCACATGCGGCCCTCGAGTAAGGTTTGTCCGGCCCGCTACTGAATTCTTTCGTTGCATATTAGCACGGCCCGTCTAAACTTAATTCATAATGAATCATAAGGATACTACAAAAATGTATATTTTTCAAGATTACTCACAGCATAAAGCTTCTACAAAAAAGGTTGCCCATGCCTGCTATAGACGATAAGCTGAAAATGTAATCATAGTATGTTCCGTGTCCAACAAACTAGTATGTACACCAAAACGTATTAAAAGAGCAATGATATCTCCTGGTGTTGCAGTTCTAACATTATTCAGTATACTTATTTAGATCTGCCATTACAGGCCATCTATCCATTGGAACGAATTACGCATCAGTCAGAAAGAATATGTAAATATTGTGTAAACCCATTACAACACAGAATAGTTTTTAAATTTCTACTGGTCTTGCCATAAAAGACAACCCAAACCTATGCAAAGGTCAGAGTTCGAGATCAGTGACCTTCACTGGCTTGCTAAAAACTACTAACATTTGTTCTAAGGCTACCAGTTAGGACATTTGCGCTATTATGAAACAGATTCGCGGATCTATACTATAATTATTATTACTATTGTAGAAAAGTGACAAGTGCAGTAGTAGATGCACTAGGCTTTTTAAATTGCATTACCCGTTATGCGCTGATGCGTGACAGGTCGCAAATCCGATTCCAACGGATTACGAATAGTGGAACGGCCAAATTTAATTAGAGGGTAATTAAGAGAGAGCTGGAAACGTCGGCGTTTGCTTGTCACTATTATGATGTTGTATATCACAGTTAATGCCATGGTAGCTGTGTAATTTCATATTGGCGAAGCAGCTGTTCAAATTTGTCGGAGATTTAATACTAAGGCGGATAATTGACGTTTGCAGATTTTTTATGAACAAGTTTGAAACAAATTGTTAAATGTAGAGGATGTAAAACATAAAACGATTTTTCCTTGCCCCACTATTATATTGAGAATAAACCATCACATTTATTTCCTTCGTCCACTGATAATAAACAGTCGATTACTATATATAAATAGCTATCTATAGTTTTCTTTGTCGTACTGCTCAAGATAGCAATATAATTAATTGATTAATTGAGTTGAAATTGTTCAAGTAAGTTATAGTGCAGCACATGTTTTTCTCTTCTTCGCCTTCATCGCCATTGTTTATATTTTGACATATCTTCTCTTTTACTTCGAACGATACATCAACATAAAAAAGAAAATGCCACAGCTTCAGGATTTAAAAACCATAAATGATTGAAAAATTCGGCTACAGCGGTTTCAGATACGGTTTCAGTAATGTTTAGGTATTCATAGACATTTTTAATTAGGTTGAAGCCTGACCGTGATGCTCTTGCAGAAAATGGAGATAGAAACCAATGTTTCACGTAGATTTTGACACTATATACATATATAAGATTTTTCTGGCGGGCCTTTAGGGCCCAGTTTTTCCTGTCCATCGCCTTCCTCTTCCAGTTTGTTATATCCTTGTCCTTTAAGTCTTCTAATACTGCATCTAGCCACCTTCTTCTTGGTCTGCCTTTCTTCTTCTTGTACACTGTCGTTTTCCATGCTATCCTCCTAACCGTTCTGTTGTCGTCCATTCTTTCCATATGCCCCCAACCACTGTAACCTTCTTGCTTTGATAATCGCCTCTATCTGTGGGTTGTCTCAGGCTTCATACACTTCCCAATATATACTCCCAATATCCTCCGGAGTACTTTCCTTTCCCATCGCTTCACTATTTCCTTCGTAGTTTGGTTCAAAATCCATGTCCCGCATCCGTATAATGCCGTCGGCCTTACAACAGTTTCATATAGTCTAAATTTTGTGTTTCTCGACAACTGTTTTGCTGTGAGCAAGTAATTCATACTTCCAGCTATTCTATTTGCCTTACTCAATCTCGCCTCGATTTCTTTTTCTTCTTCGCGTCTGTTTGTTATACGTGCCCCTAAATACACGAACTCGTCTACCTCCTCGAAAACCATTTCTCCTAACTGTGTACATACTTTGAACTTTGTGTTCTCTTTTCTAGCTCTTCCGACTTTCATGACCTTACTCTTCTTTTCATTTATTTGTAATCCCAGCTGCCAGGCCTCCTCTATCAATCTTTTTGTTATTTCCTTGAGTCCTTTTTGGTCTCTGGCTATGACAGCTAGGTCATCTGCATATCCTACTATTTAGTGACTCCTGCTCAATATGTCCCCTTCTCTATTGAGTTTACTCTTTCTTATAACCTTTTCCAGTATCATATTGAAAAGTAACGGCGATAGCTGATCTCCCTGCCAAAGGTCCATCTTTACGATGAAGTTTTCCGCATTTCCTCCATTTACTCTTATATTGCACCTTGTCTCCCTTAGTGTCATTATTATCAGTCTTTGTAGTTTTGCGGGTACTTCGAAATCATCCATAACCTTTATCAATTTGCTCCTTTTCACTGAATCGTATGTTTTCTTAAAATCCACAAATAGAGTAAAATAGAGTCACCGCTGGTATGTTATATTCACATTAAATTCATTCATAACTAAATAAATCTTCAGCGAATAAATAACCTTAAACGTCCACCCTGCCTTGCCCCTGGATGATAAAAGTGTACATTTCTGGAAACATTCCTCGTTATTACCGCAGAAATTCTGCAAACTCGAAAATGTATGACTCGAAAGCATTTAATACAAAATATATACATCCATACACAGTATGTCTAGGACTGAGGTTTATACTTTCATTTCTCTTTGATTTATGCTTCCACATAGTTTTCTTCTTTTCTTTTGGGAAAAAGATATAATCTAACAACCCTTTTTCGAAACCCTCTTCAGCACACGTGTTACATTCGCTTGAATTACTAATACATGCTCAAAATGTCCTTTCACAGAAATTCTTATTTTGGAAAACACACAGAAATTTGCAGAGGTGAGACTGGGAAGGGTTAGGTGCTACTGTAACCTCACATTTACCCAAAATCTGTTATACAAACAATTGCAGAATAAACAAGAGCCTTGTCGTGAAGAAGCAATTTTCTAAAGTAGCAAGATCTTAGTCGACATGTCTTATTCGATTCAAAAAGTGTTTCAAAACGACTTGGCCAACTGACACAAATTCATAATGAATCAATCCTAAAGAATCACTTTTGATTTTTACTGACGAACCTTCATTAGTCTCGGTTCATTGGAGGCTATCCATGCAGATTGCTGTCTTTTCGTTTGTGGATCGTATATGAAACACCATATCTCGTCACCAATAACGATAGCTCTTAGCATGGTGCTCCATCGTGGAACTTGAACAGCACACACTAATTTAAGTTGGCCATGTTTTACATGAACGTGATTATGAACTATTTTTAATTTCGACCGCCATGTGACGCGATATATGTAGTAAAGTCACTCTGGGAGCTGTAAAACATGTTGTGTAGAATAGATACGTTAAAACTCAAGAAAGTAATTTTTTGTTCTTACACTTATCTGCTTATGATTTGTATAAAGCTAGATATCCAAATACTAATAACTTAAAGATTATTTACTTTTTAACTATTCTATTTATGTATGTATTGATTTCCAATACAAAGAAAAAGTTGATAAATAAAAGAGTGCACCACATTGAAGTTAATGTGAATTTTGGAAATTATACCTTCATGAATTGTTTTAAACAATATTTACAAAATAAGACACACATATACAAATAACATATACTTTAGAAGTTGGCACTTCCGACAAATTTCCAATATCTTTAGTGTGACACAAAATTCTTTGGAAATACGAATGTTATTGGATTAACCATCCATTTCACACCCCATGCTTCATTGCTGTACAGTGTACATGTCGTATTGGGTAACATATCGACTAGCCTGCTCTGTAATTCAACTGTCAGATAGGGTTATCTTCATGAAGAATCGTCCACGGATGAGCAATTAGTATAGCAGCTAAATATGATACCACAACGTAATGAAGCTGCAAAGACATTAATTACCTGAAATCATTGTATCGTTAGTGGGTTTACTACAGGTTATTTGTTTATAGACTCCACAAATTTCCTAGACTAAATAATTAAGAATAACTTAGGAGAATTTTTCATTTTCTAAGCTACAAGACAAGATTTTGTAGAACCTACATTTTTATAAATCAAGAAATATTATGAAAAGGATGAGTTTCAAATATCACAATCGCGTGCGATTGGGTTTTCTAATTTTGATCTATCAATTGTATCTAATACTAATGACTAACGGAGTAAAGCAATTAACTGGTACTTACGAAATCGCATGAATTTGGACTAATAACGTGAACGATAGAATGACAAGGTACGTCTTTAGTGACGTCCAAATACGAGGTATGTTTCGCGTATTCTAGAAATTTGGCTCTAGTTCAGTTGTTTCATCCCATGCAATACTGTTTAGTATACTTCAGCTACTTGACTGATACATGGAAGGCGCTACTAAGCCACAAAGAGCTATCATTTTCCTTTTATTTAAATAGGATGTGAATCCTTCAGGAATCATTCAACGTGGGCAAGGTGAATTTGGAGAGTCTGCACAATCTAAAAGTACAGCCTATCGATGGATCAATTGTTCTAAAGTTGGCAGAACATCACTAAAAGACAATTCGCGTAGTGAATGGTCGAGCACGTCTGTAAATGAAAGAAACATTACTGCTGCGAAAAACCTACTGAAAGATGATAAGAATATAATGTTTCGTAAAACTAGTGTTAGTCTAAGAATAGGTACATGACATGTCCATGAGATTTTTCAGAACTGATACGCCACATGCCGTAACTACATGAGCTTTTAGCGCGACCATTTTAACAAAGGATAATATCTACTGATCGAACATGGATGGATACCATACTTCAATTCTAGGACCAAGAATCAGTTGAAAGAAGAAGGACCTCCGTTCGAAGCACGCACGGTTCCGTCGGTTGGAAAAGTCATACGATACGAATACGATAGATACGAAGTCACGATAAATATTTTACCGATTATCTGCCAAAAGGTACTAGAATTAAAGCAGAATATTCCTGTAATCCTTATCTGGCTCATTTCGGCAAGAGTTTTGCAGGAAATGGTCTGGGAAGTTGCATAAGCGTCCGTTGTTACAACAGGACAATGCAAGATCCCATGCCGTACGAAGATCGAAAGATGTTTTAAACGAGTGGGACTGTGAATTGCTTCCACATCCACCCTATCCAACCAGATCTGGCCCCTAGTCCTTTTCATTTGTTCCTAAAGTTGAAGGAAAACCTAGGGGGCTGTTCGGTTTGAGACTCCGAAAAGTTCAGGTTAGGATACGAGAATTCAATCAAATGGAAATTATATTGAAAACTACATTGAAATTTTGATGCATATTGACGAAATAAATAATTATCGCCAAATTGCTAGAATTTTGGAAACATCTTTTGTACATACTTCAAGGTATTTCAAATGCAACTTAGTAGGCGTGAAAATCGTTGCAGGTTTATTCTGAACACAGCTGTTTTATAATTTTCTTTAATTTTGGAATTTTTGCGTAATACATTATATAAAGGTATAGAGGTAGGGTGCCATACGACACTGCTAGGTTTCAAAGGTTAATAATAATAAATATTAGGTTAGTAATAAATATTTTAATAGAATCACACCTGCAATATCTTTACTGCAACTTATATGTAGGTTTTAATATTATCAAGTTAGATAATTATATATATATACATATATATATATATATACATATACATACAGATATACATATATATATGTACCTAAGAACATTATTGTGTGCAAAATGAAACGTAATAGAAGAAAATTATAGTCCTCACTGCCAGAAATAAATTTTAACACTTCTGTGGCACCCTCATCTTGCCACCGGTTTTATTTCCTGCGGCTTTCGAAATCCACACAACGGAAATACAGTTCATAATCGCTTTATCTCGCGTTAATTGCTCTGTTCCGGTTTGAACGCAACCCCAGAACGGAGTAACAACATGCGGCCGAGAAGATCGGCTACCACATCTCCGCTTGATAGCAAGAAAAGACACCAGCTAGTTTGTTAGTTAATGTCGGTTCGGTTACCCACATTAGTTACTTACAGTTATGACGATTTAACTGCAGAAGTGCCAGAGGTTTTAAACACAAATAGTGGTAAACTTAACGAAGATATAGAGAGAAAAGACGTCTTGTATAGGGAGATAACTTCGTTAAATATCTTAAAGTTTTAGATTTCTAACTGCAGACAACGATTGCGATAGCAGTATGATTAGAAAGTAGAACTAACAACTAATATATGCTACAATTTCTATAAATATTCTTATTTCAAAGATAATATTTGTACATATGCCTGAACAGAACGTTTTATAGTGGAATTTTTTAAAGAGTCGGAAATTAGCACATCTGAAGGAAATGGCACCCACATTATAATCTACAAAACCTTCCAATTACCAGCAGACTTGAAAATTAATTTTTTCATACTAAAAATATTATTTGTGCCATAATTTTTCATTTTAGACTTGTAATAAACGATTATCAAACAAAGTTTTGAAAACGGAAGGTGATAATCTCATGCTTGGACCATTTGAACTATGGATATATTTTTGGCAATTTTCGTTCGTTTACCACTCTGGCTCATGACATAAACTGTTATAGCATCGTTAACCTTCCTATACTCACGTCAAAATGAAAGACGTATACTATACTATATAAATCGGTCTCACAGACCGTATGCGTGAGTATAGGAAGGTTAAAATACTCTCCCTAAGAAGACAGAAGCCCATCTCTTGAACACCTTAGCGTTTACCAATTAAAAGGTTGTCTTAGATTCTAGGTTTAAAATTCTGGTAAGCTGTGAAGTGATGAACAACAGTGGACTAGTGTTATATATATCAGCACTACAGGCCTTAAAGGCCTAGGAATTGTTCGGAGCCACCGAGCCGTATACATACGCGTATACCGTACCGCCATTGCATTTCTCATTTCTATATTTTTTCATACTCCAGATTAAAATACTCATAGGTGTTCAATTTTGAAAATCCGATCTGCTTGTTACACGGTCCTAGGTTCACTCCAATAATCGTTTCGGATGTGGAAAATTTTCTGGTAGACAATTAATTCAAAATTAAGTCGAAATGCTATGGATACGTGTGTAGTTTACAGAATTAAAATTTCAAGAGATTTTGCTACAAAGTATTGTTTGCAGATTTTGTATGAAATTTAATAAAGACATTAAGTCGCTCGGTCTCAATGGTTTCCCTTTTCTCTAAATGTTAGCTTCAGAATCGAGCGCCCTATGGAAAATCAATATTATCGTTAAATGTATATACAGCGCTCTAAGTTCATCGCACATAATGATTGAGTACGGTTTCGTCGAGCCTTCATTAGAAATTTAAATAGATCGTCTGATGAAATATAATGGCAGCATTCGATTATTACGACTTATCCGAGAACAGCGAGCAAGTAATTGACGAACAATAAAGTTGATATCGATTATTAATTGAGTGCCGCTTTAGCTCGAAACCAGCAACTTTAACTTGCACTGCCTTCAGCAAGATAGTTCGCATGTATCAGAGACCGTGCATTACTTGACGATTATTAATTGACAATTTAGTTCCATTAACGCAAGTAATTTGATATTAACTTGGTGGCTGCGAGATGTTCGCTTTAGAACTAAGATACGATGCTTAAAGGGGCCAAGACGCTATAAACATTATTAGGAAGAGCTTGGAAACTGTTGGAGATAATATGTAGTGATACCTGAGCTTTACTACATGACTGAAATTTACTTTTTAGGTGTGTACATATTGTAATTTTCAAATACACGGTCTGCAGATGTGTACAATGGGTATTATCAAATCTTTTACGGATTTCGAAGATTAATTATTACCATTTCCGTATCAGAAGCATCAATGTAAAAACTACAATTAATTTCATAAGAATAAAGTAATCGGCATGATGTTACTAATCATCATGCACTATTTGCAAGAAAATGGGGACGTTAAAACTTTTATTGCTTTTCTGTTTGTCGCATGGCCACGAAACTCAAACATTTATCTTATTATTTTTTCAATAAAAAAAGAGGAAATGTTATTCTTAATACAATAATTTAATACTTACTGGTACAGTTATTCCACATATTCTCCTCCAAATCCAGCGCAATCTTCAACTCTTTTTCTAAATTGTTTGTAAACGTTGTCCAACGTTTTAACAGTAATCTCTCGAACAGCCTCCGCAATCCGCATTTTCAGATAATTTGCGTCATTTCTCATTGGTTCCCTGTGAACTTTCTACTTTAGGTAGCACCGAAGAAAAAAATTCAAAGGGAGTTAAATCCGGTGACCCAGCTGACCAATGTATTGGTCCATGTTGTCCAATCCATATAGCTGGAAAATGTAAATTTAACAATCCTTTAACAATCAAAGTACCATGAGCTGGACATCCATCTTGTTGGAAGTAGATGCGTTGCAATTTTTCTGGTTCAAGTGTTGGCAATAGACAATTCTGAAACATTCCCAAGTAATTATATTGATTTAATGTTCTACAAAAAAATAGAGGCCAATAATTCTGTTAAACAACATTCCACACCAAATACTGACTTCTTAATATCGCTGATTTCTGGCGATAATTCTAAGATTTGGATTATCCTTTGACCAATATCTACGATTTTGTGAGTACAACAGTACGATATACAGTACTTTGCTTCATCACTAAACATTAAATTCTGATAAAATAGGTGATGTTCCATAGTCTTCTTACCAACCCCTAAACAAAACTCGAATCTAAAAGCGTCTTCTGCAATTTCTAAAGTTTAGGTTACATTTTATTCGCTTTATAAATTGTCTGCAATAATGTGTAACTAACATTGAGTTCAGTTGCTCCTTGACATAAAGAACTTCTAGATTGTTCCGCAACTGATTCGAACAAACTTTTTAATTAATTTCTTTGCAGCTGTTCTGCTTATTGTACTGAGAATTTAGTTAATTTCTTAAACAAAATTGCGCCGGCATAGCTCTTAATTAATGATATAAAAAGCATAAATTATAACAAGTTATATTTATAAATTTTGAGAAATATTTAACATAAAACAAGATAATTACCTAGTGTTGTGTGTGTGACTGTATTTTCTTTTAGTCGATGGTGGTTCTTCCTATGTCTCCTCTTTTAAATTGCTTTCTCGATACAGCTCTATTATGGATTCTTCCCTCTCTTAACTTCTTTTTCTGTGTGGCTCTATTTTCTATGGAATTCTTCCCCTTCTTAAATTCTTTCTTCTCCGGTGTGGTGAGGTTCTTTTATTCACTGGTACTTCCTCTTAAAACCCTTTTATGCTAAATATATTTATAGACTGATTTGTTGACGTATCTATCTTTTCAATTGTCTTCGTCGTTAACCAAACAACTTTTTATCTATTTTTGGACTTGACTTTGACTCCAGTTCATCCAGACATATCGTTTTTATAGAAACCTGTATCGAATGTCGATGTATCCTTGGTTATTTCCAGTAATTAATGAATTCTTGTAACATGGAAGTTTTGTATGTATGAATATGAATGTTTACAATGCTTTTTTATCCATTAATATATGCTTTTTATAATAATTATTAATTTTATTTCTAGTTACATTTGTTTCTCCCATGAAACGTCTTTGGCGTTAAAATAAGAAGCTAACACCCGTAGGGTAATAAACCGCTCAAAAGGTGGTGGGCGTGGTGTCGAAAAGGTATAAATAGAACCCCAAAATAAACCGAATATCAATTGAAGACCATAACCCCAACATTAACTGTTAATTTTGATATATTGAATTGTAATAAAAGATGAATTTTCTAATGGTAATTAACTATTCGGGTACTACTATACTACATTATACTTACTTAGCTATTTTTCATTACATAACTGTATTACATACTTATAAAAGACTTATACACCATAAAATTTCAACAGGTGGATTCGCTGCCCTAACCTAAACATTTTCTTTGGGTTAAGCTCTTTGAACTGTCAGCAAATGTCGTTGGTTAGCAAGTAACATTCGGACTTAATCATATTTAAAATCAACAACTCGACATAATTTCCGGTTTTTGTTCTTATTTTAAGTGATTACTGGATTTATCTTTGACTATAACAGATTTCGAATTTTCGATATAAGCAATTTTTTACAAAGAATAAGTTTTCTCCTAAAACTCATATTAAAAGAGTTTTTTCATATGGGAAACCTCATCACTTTACACACTGTATATGCATATATAGTGTGTCCCCGGAAAATTTTTGAATTTCGATTTATCGTTTTGAGATACCACCCTGCTTTCTCTGAAAAAAACTTCAAGCACATTTTTATGTTTTAAAAATCTAAGCCGCCATGACAATTGAAAAAAGCGTTTTCTGTTGAAGTAAAGTGCCATTTTGGTCGATAATACAGCAAAATGTCATTGAGAACATTTTTTCAGAGTATTTTTTGTATTCTTGCATTGTTAACTACAGGAAAGCAAGCATTCTGTGTAAGTTCTCAAAGAAAAACTAATGTAAGTTATTTTCTTTTTCTTTTTCGAAACTAACCTTATTATACAATTTGCCTTCCCAATGACATCACTACTAATGGTTCCAACATTCTGTCGATTAATAAAGTAAAATTCAAACCAAAATATTATATCTTAATAATTAGCATTTGTACAACAGAAGAGAACGATTTTCACAAACTGAAACTCAACTCGTAGAAGAAACGAATTTCCCTAGTTTCTCTTTCTGCCCACACATGTCTCAGTAGACTTTGGTTTGCATGGTACCTTGTGATTATTGGAGAAAGTCGTTTAAGTGAACAAAGTAGTACACACGTAAGCGTGCTTTAATAATTCACAAGAAGGTTTAACTTCACATAGTTTCCCCGCTATCTTAAAAGGCTGAAAAGTTCAATTTTCAAAATATAACCGTGACCTCTTCCGTTTTGGTGGTAATATAGAAATTCTTTTCGCAATATTATAGTCCATAGATTCATTTAAAATAAATCAATTTTACATATTTACAATTAATGCTTTTTTAACAATTTCTGTACAACAGCAAGTTCAAACAAGCACGAATATTGCAAGATGTGCGATGAAAATTATAGAATGCCGAGGAGGATAAATGATGTTGCTTGAATATAATTAGTTCTATTCCCAAACTTAAAGTCAACCAAATAGAAAGTAATAACCAAAACAAGATTAAACAAAATATTGAATTAACGCTAATTCCATTACATCTACACAGCAGTTACTAAAAGCTGTCACCGTTTTGCTGTATACATTTTCGCACAGGAGAATGGTACCTATTCTTCTTTAGAGCACGTAAAACGAAATCTGGAAATGTCGGTTTCAATTGCAACTTCTCTTGCACACATCTCATCATTCCTTTCAACACACACAGTAACCATGTCTTCCTCGTCTTCATCTTCTTTGCTACCTTTGTTCATTAGAATTTAAAGTTACATTAATTCCGCACAGCAATTTTTTTGCAATCGTTAGGGGGTCCCTCTGGTAGTCTAAATCTCGATTTTCGACCACCTAGAGGATGTGCGTTTGCCGCCATTTTGATTTTTCCATAAATAGATTTCTGGCAGATAACTCGGTTATTTTTGACTTCAGGTGAAAAATGCAAGACAAAAGTTGTAGACAATCAAATTCTCTACAGTTTTGATAATATAATTTTTTTGTAAGATCGATATTTTTCGAGTTATTAACAGAAAAGGCATTCTTCTGAAAACGTCACTGTATTTTGTTTATTTTTAACTTTAGAGCAAATATGGTCATAAACAAAGTTGTAGAGAATTGAATTTTCTGTAATTTTGATAGTTTTGGAAAAACCTAGCGGTTGAACAGCGAACGTAGCTTGAACAAGAAGAAGATGCCATGAAATGGGGTTAAGAAAAACAGTCGCGGTTTGGAACCCATACCTACCATGGCTGAACCTGCCCCTCAATCATTGCTAAAAACGACTTCCTGCAAATGTAGGTGAAATTGCGGAAAAGTAGGTCTGAAGTGTTCTGTTTTGTGCCACAATTGCAGCGGAGAAACGTGCCAAAATACAACATACACTCAAGAGCTGCTCGAAGATGATGAGGAAGATGATGATTCCTTTTCCGAGAGTGAAACCGTAGTTATATCATGGAACATTGCGGAAACTGTCTTAGAATATGAAATCGACGATGTCGATGTTGCAAGGCCCTCATGCAAAAGAAAGAAGACCTAGTCTTTCTAACAAATAGCATTTCAATAATGTATAGATTGAAAAAACAATCATATTTAAAGAACCAAAAAAAAAAAAAGAAAAAATAACAAAAAATGACGCCCGGATTTTCCCGGTAAGTAAAACTACGTGGATTAGGCCTCTAGGGGATAGCACTTAAAAAACGCGCCTGGAACTCTACCCCAGCGGTGGTGTGGACCTTAAATATTGTTTCTACAAAAAAAAATCATACTAATCAAAATTACAGAGAATTCAATTCTCTACAACTTTGTTTATAACCATATTTGCTGTAAAATTGAAAATAAACAAAATACAGCGACATTTTCAGAAGAATGCCTTTTTTGTTAATAACTCGAAAAATATCGATCTTACAAAAAATATTATATTGTCAAAATTGTAGAGAATTTGATTTTCTACAACTTTTATCTCTTGCATTTTTCACCTGAAGTCAAAAATAAGCAAGTTATTTGCCAAAACCCCATTTTGGAAAAAATCAAAATGGCGGCCAACGCACACCCTCTAAGCGGTCAAAAATCGAGATTTAGACTACCAGAGGGACGCCCTAGCGATTGCAAAAAGAAATTGCTGTGCGGAATTAATGTAATTTCACGTGAAATTTCTGACTAATTTGACTGGGCTATTAAAAGAGGTACTACACTCCTTCAATTTTTTATCAAAATTTCTGAATGGTTATGCATTTGGTTGTTGCCTCCCCTTCAGGTATTCATTTTGAACCCGTGCAATATATTGATTACAAAGAATGTACGTGACGAAAATGTAATTTTTCCAGTTGGAAATTCTCGCACGATTTTATTAGAAAATTAATAAATCTCTGTATTAATAAAAGTTCTGCTTAATCTGACAATATCACCCAATCATCATTGTTGTTATTTTGCGCTTGGACTTAAATGTTACAAGGATATTTTGCCTTCCTAAATTGTGTTTTGCAAGCTTGATCTATTGAGTCTCACACATAAACCTCATTTACTAGTAGGAAAAGAAGGGAACATCCACAAAATTTTGCAAAATATAACAACGGTACTTTTCTCAAATCGTCAAAATATTTGAGTTAGATCTAAATACATCACCAAACTTTTAATTTTCTGTTGGTATTTTTATTGCTGGGAATATTTATGTTCGCGTGTATTTCTACTAATATAAAAACGTAGGTACAGCCTGCTAAGAAAATTATTATTACAATTACAATGCAGTGAATAGTATTATTTTCTCTATTTGGTAAATATATTAAAGCGATGAAAGTTAAAGCAGAATTACCATTAAAAACATGATGGCACCTACCAGAGGCGTTGATCTACATATAAATAACCCTATCACGTGAATAATAATAGGATAATCATATACCTGGTGTTATTGGCTTGTGTCAAGCGATTTGACTCGTCGTTACGAAAGTATGTAATGTAACCACCGTACAGGAATTAAATTCGTCACGGCATTTAGAATTCCGCCCACCAAGTCGTCGCAATCAATGTCAGATCACGTCTTCAGTGCTGCATAACGCGCTAGCGACATTATTTGATTTGTATTAATGAGGCATTGTATTGTTGTCTAGTAATTGTCTACTAGGGACGCCTACTTTCGTTAATTTTAAATACGATTTTTCAATGCTATAACTGGTCGAATAAGCATTCTTGAAACTCAACACTACGATCTAGCAAAAGCTTTTATACTACCAGCAAATATCGACGTGGAAATGTCCTCACGAAAGTACGAGAATGAGAATTAATAGTAATAATAATAACAATAACGTTTATTTCCTTACAGGTACAACAAAAACCCAATTACAGGAGAAACAAAACAAGAATAACACACACCTTAAAACTGATCAGTTACAGGAAACAAAAAACATAAATAACAATCAACAGCTTTAACCTAATGATAATAAATAGAACTAATGATAACAGCAATATAGACAAAAACAATCTGACATGCTGACGTGCCACAATGTGTAATGTGGCACATAATAAAATGATATACTTAATTCGTTATCAATTTCCCAACAAAAATATCGCTATAGGTCACTGTTTTTACACATATGTCACAGAGATACCTGCACTAAAGCTTTAGATCGTGGGGTACCCATATTGAACGTAACCGCATGCTTGACCGAAAGACCTGGGAAGTTAAAATTTACGGTGGATAATGTAGGACAATCAACGGTATTGGATATAAATTTATACAAAAATTTAGCACTCCAATTTTCGCTTCAGCTAATGAGCGAATCAAACTATGTGGACTTAATAACTAGTCATACGAGCAACCGCGTATAGAATAAGCAACAGTAATTCTAAGTTAAAAATTTCAGGAACCGTCGTTGAACTCGTTTAACACCAAGCTGTTGAGTCGATTATAAAGGATACCAAATCACAGATCCATACTGTAGTATAGTAATACTCGAATGGTTAATTACCACTAGAAAATTCGTCATTTATTACAATTCAATATATAAAAATTCACAGTTAATATTGGGGTTATGGTCTTCAATTGACATTCAGTTTAATTTGGGGTTCTATTTATACCTTTTCGACACCACGCCCACCACCTTTTAAGCATTTTATTACCCTGCGGGTGTTAGCTCCTTATTTTAACTACAGCCAGAGACGTTTCATGGGAGAAACAAATGTAACTAGTAATATAATTATTAATTATTATAAAAAGAATCGATTAAAAAGATAGAAAAGCATTGTAAACATTCAGACACATACATACAACACTTTTACATTACAAGAACTCATAATAACTAATGGATAAATAACCAAGGATACATCGACATTCAATACAGGTTTCTCTAACAACGATATGCCTGGATGAACTGGGGTCAAGAAGAATTAAAGTTTTCGTTTCGTGAACAACGGAGAAATAGTATAATGTAGTCCTAGTTTCCAAAAAATAAATAAAAAGTTAGTTTGGTTAACGACGAACAGAATTGACAAGATAGATAAGTCAACAAATAAGTCTATAAATATATTTCGAACAAAAGGGTTTTAAGAAGAAGTACCAGTAAATAAAAGAACCTCACCACACCGAAGAAGAAAGAATTAAAAAGAAAGAAGAATCCATAGAAAATAGAGCCACACAGTAAAAGAAGTTAAGAGAGGGGAGAATCCATAGAAAATAGAGCTGCATCGAGAAAAGAAGTTAAGAGAGGAGAGATAGGAAGAACCATCATCGAATAAAAGAAATTACACTCACACACACACAACACTAGGTAATTATCTTGATTTTATGTTAAATATTTCTCGAAATTTATAAATATGATTTGTTATAGTTTATGCTTTTTATATCATTAATTAAGAGCTAGGTCAGTGCAATTTTGTTTAAGAAATTCCACTACTAACCAAATTCTCAGTAAAATACTCTAATTTACTCTAACTTACTCAGTACAAATGCATAGTACAGCGTTCGTAATACGAGAAATCGTTAAAATACTTCTGATAATAAAGCCCAGAAGTCTTGAGGTCTAACCACCAGCAGATCCAATATGACCCGTAAACGACCAGTTAGTAATTTATTAAAATTACATTTACATTTTTTGCGAAGGAAACTTGGCTAGGTTTTCGATTCGGGTTTTCCCTAGTCCTTGAACAGAATTGCTAAGGCTTCGACAAAGATTTCTTGATATAAGGTTCTTTTTTGGGTGTTTTCATAGTTTGCATATATGTATGTGTTTAAACATTAAATCAGTTAGTTGCAATATAACAAAAGTTTTTACCGATCCTATATATCAACAAATCGTAGTCAGTAGTTATTTCGTTGACAGTTCCCGAATAAAAAGCAGATGTTTGTTTATACATTTATCTAGTTATATTTTCACTGGTGAAGATGTTCCGAAAATGTTTGTAAATGCTCTGAGTTCTTGCAATCTATTAGCATCAGCCAGGTTAGTTACTCGGGCAAACAATTTGACGTCATCAGCATATGCAAGTGGATGGCAAGGTAAGAAAGATAGAAGGTCATTAACAAACAAAATGAATAACGGCATCTCTTCGCACCTTAGGGTAGAAGGGAAACTGATTATATATATATATACATATGAATAACAGCGGTCCGAGATTCGAGCCCCGAGGAACGCCAGAAATTGAATAGAAATCGTAGGACCGGCATAACTATGTTACATAGACTTAACTAAGGAAGGTGCAAAACCGAATCCATCTAATTTCTTTAATAAAAGTTGGTTTATCACCGGCCAATTGAGAAAATGATACAAGAATGGTGATAGTGGATCAGGAACAAAACCGTGCTGCTGAAGTGAAATGTAAGGCTTGATATTTGAATATTTTCGCCCGTACGACTTGTTCAAACATTTTAGGGAAGTTAGATAAGACAGCTATAGGTCCTTCTTAAACACCGGTATAATTCTAGTTCTCTTCTGCACTAAGGGAAAAACTAAAGATGATTTTCAGCGGCTGTGAGAGAACAAATCTGAAATCTCTAACCAGAAAACTAGAAATCAAATAGCTAAGGGGAACATTATACTCTCAATTAAGTTATTAGAGACAGGAGCGACGTTAAATGATTGTATATTTGTATCAGTGTAAGATAGGTCACAAATAGAATTTGACGTGTACAGATTAGCAAAAGTGTCAGCAAATTTATTGACTATATCCTGCGGGCCACTGAATTCAATTTCGTTATATAGAACATGCTTGCTGGGATACGATATTTACCTTCTTTCTGTCTAACGTAGTTCCATATGTCTTTAGGATTGGTTTTTATATTACTTTGAATCTTGATTAAGTAACTATTGTAGGTTCGTGATATTTGGTATTTAACGATTCTTCTCAATGGACAAAATTTATTGTAGTATATATAATGTTGTGTGTTTCTCCCCATAATTTTCTATAATAATCTTTAGTCTTCAAATTACATCTTACGTCAAGGAGGATAGGACGAATTGGATGCAGAGGTGCTGGTTTAGGAACAGATTCATAGATGATTCTGTGTAGAGTGCTGTAGAATTGTTCAAGTGCTTCATTAACATCATCAAGGGCTTCTAGAAATAACCAATCAGTTATGTCTATATCTTCATATAACTTTAAAAAATTAGTTTTACGAAAATACGCGTAACATGCGCAATAGGAAATTGAATGGATGACACCGATGTAACAGAATTCAAAGTAATTAGGTAAAGCGGGATGATATATATCTTCGGAAACAGAAGAAAACTCATCACAATTGATTAAGAAGTAACACTTTACATTAGAAAATAAGAGATCCAGCAACCAACCGCCTGCTTCAATACATGGTTCGATATTCTCTTCTAAAGTATTGCTCGAAGATATATTTTAAAGAAACATTTTGGCATGTATTACTTCTAATAATGGAAAACCTAGAATTGTATGAAAAGACACTCAATAGAAAGAGCAATATCACAATGAAGCTGCAATTTAAACCAGGAAGGGTGTCAATTACACTAAAGATGTCAGTGTGATTCTTGTTCTTGGTTCATAATCTGAAGTAACCGTTCTCATACAATAGTCCAGATTTACATCGTTCATTCTGCTTCTATACTTTGATTTCAAGTGCTTCATTCTGGAAAATCAGCAAGCGTATATTGATGCACTATATGCATGTATCTTGAGAGCTAATGCTCTCAAAATAGGAAATTTATGTTTATCAACCAAATTCCAAAAGTGTTCATCATTTTTATATGATTTTATGAACACGTCGTCCTTCATTATGATTATTTCCAGTTCCAGTTCTGCATAGTTATGGTCAATGATAAAATAGTTTTTGATCATCTCTGCAAAATGTCAAAAATTCTTCCTTTGTAGTGAAATCTTCAAATGACATTTTAATAATCACATACAGCTGTGCGATGTTGGATATATTGGTAGATTCTTCCAGTTGAAGAGAAAAATACTTTCATCTCCGGATATCACTTGCCGTCCGATTCCATATCAATAGCAATAGTTTCCTCCTTCCTTTCAGTTTTATTCTTAAAATCTTGGAAAACAGAATTAGAAGGTGTTAGGAAACTTTCCTCCCTCCGTCTACAAAAGGCTCTTTTTCTTAGCAAATAGGCGGGAAACCTTCAAAGACGCAATAGTAGCAATTTCTGAGATCTGAACTGACCTTTTGTTGCTTTGTTAATACTGCCTTCCACTAGCCGATTCCTGAAAAAATACACACAAAACAAAGAACGCTAACTACCAATTGACAGACACCAGTCTATCAACATATACGTTTGGTTCTTTACACGCAAAATATGTAGCTATCTCTCTTAGTTTTATCATTGCCTTACTGTCCAAATTGGTTTCTGCGCAAGTTTCTTCCGATTCCAATCGTACTCAAGCAGCGTTGCCGTTTTGGTTAAATTTAACCAAAGGTGGTTAATGGACTATGAACATATTACACTTTTTGTTAATTTGGTAAATTTGTATTTTATAAATAATATACGCTACTTTATTTATTTTTATATATATATATATATATATATATATATTTCGTGACCTTTTATACTTATCTTATATGATAGATCTCTACCACTAATAGGTCAATAAAACAAGGCTGGTTTGAACGATAGTTATATTTTCAGAACGTTTACAAACGTTTTCGGAACACCTTCGTCAGTGAAAATATAACTAGATAAATATATAAACAAACTTTTGTTTTTTTATTTGGGACTATCAACAAAATAACTAATGACTAGGATTTCTTGATATAGAGGATGTGTATATATATAAAAGTTGGTTACACATCCTCTATATCAAGAAATCCTAGTCATTAGTTATTTTGTTGATAGTCCCAAATAAAAACAAAAGTTTGTTTATATATTTATCTAGTTATATTTTCACTGACGAAGGTGTTCCGAAAACGTTTGTAAACGTTCTGAAAATATAACTATCGTTCAAACCAGCCTTGTTTTATTGACCTATTAGTGGTAGAGATCTATCATATAAGATTTATTTTTATAACAAACGTCAATTTGTTATAAGAGAAACCATAATTGGGATTTCCAGTTATATTTTTTGGCAACTTCATGGTGGGCGCACCTATGGGTGCTATCGGGGGCACGTACGACCACGGTCACAGAGTTGCCCACTGCTGGTCTCGTATAAATCCATGGATCGCAATAGATCTGCATATAACAGCATTTATCTTTATCGTATCAATGTACACGTCTCCAGACATGTATTTCGACAACTAAGTTGCTAACTTCATTGAAAAACACACAATAATTCTTATTATGAGATGGATAAGAACCCTGAACCTGTCAAACTTCACGAGTGATGCTTGCTTTCCTTTCTGTTTTCACCATTGAGTATCCAAATTGGCGTGAATTTGTTTTACACCATATGCATCCATACCTTTTCTCATCCGATGCATTGGAACATTCGGAGTCATAATAGGTGCTCTTTTGATAGTAGACTGTATCAACGCCAATTTTACAATTTCACTAATACAGTGTTCGTTGCTTCCCTGATACCTACAGTTGATAACTTGAAAGGCATTAAGTTAATACAAACTAGTTTCGAGAATATTAATTTGCACAGCACGTCTACAATTTCTAGCCGCTAAGAAAAAGTTCAATGACTTTTTAAACTGTTCATTCAGAATTATCGGCCGTATTGCCAATAAATTAGAAAAAGTGGAATCGTTCGTTAAATACGACCGAGCTTCTTTCTGCATGGTTCCGCCGCATTTAACGGTTGCATAAGTACGCATATATAAAACCGAAGACGACTGTTCGGAATTTTTAATTGCCAACGTCATGCGTGCGCTTAAATAACAACCACACCAATAACATAAATAACAGAGTTACGTGCAAATATTGCGGCTGGCAAGTTAGCAGCAACATCTGTGTTGGCCGTGGCATGCAAGAAAACCATTTTATCGGCTGTTTGCGATCTCGCTGAGCCGCTTTAAAGGCGTGTGTGTTGCCTCAGATCGTATGTGGTCTTGTACGCGGTGAGGATATTTCGAAAATGCGAATGAATGGCAGTAAATACCGAAGACGAAGTGGGTACGATATATTTTCGCAGAAAATGTTATATAAAAAACAAACACGCTGAGCTATTAAGAATTGGATTCTAAGTAATATCAGAACGAATTGCAATCCATTACCTGTAAGACAAAATGCCTCCCTTTACTGCTTCTTCTCAAGAATATTTTTAACTAATAACAACGTCATCTTGAAGTTTTAATATTGTTATCGATTGCATTAGACTCAAAGTGTTTCATTTTTTGGTCTTTTGCCGAACCATCTTCGTTTTGTTCTTTTAAATATTTTCTACCACTTTTAGGCCAATCAAACAACAAATTGGAAATGAACAGCTATATTTTCAGAACGTTAGTAAATAACTTTTTTGTATACATTCTCCAGTGAAAATATCACCTTATGTATAAACAAACAATTGTTTTTATTTTGGCACTGTTAACAAAATGACTAACGACTACGATTTCTTCTTCATATTTGCTTTTATCTGCTTCTGCACACTTATCCAAAACATAAGAACAAACAAATCCTTATATCAAAAAATCTTTGTCGAAACCATAATTAGCACTAGGAAAACCTTTTTTATAAGAAATAGCATTGTACCTTTTTATTATCATTATCTTTAATACGAACAATTATCATATCATTTATGAATTGTATTTTTATCTTCTCATAAAATGTTTTGGGTAATTATTTCTTTTTTAATTTCTCTAACATCGTTTATTTATTTTTTCTCTAAACGTCGAACTAGCTAATGTAATAGCTTGATCAACTAATCCAGTAACGTTTAATTCTTCGTATTGCAGATATTTTCTTTGGTCAACTACGATGCGTTATAAGTAACAGATTCCAAGTGCCTCGAAATATGGAGCAAATATCAAGAAAGTTAAAAAAGTTGCCAAATCCTTGAGACAAACGGTTAAATGCGGGGCTAATATCTTAAGAGGTCAAAAGTAAAATATTTGCTTCAACCTTCCTATACTCACGTCAAAATGAAAGACGTATACTATACTATATAAATCGGTCTCACAGACCGTATACGTGAGTATAGGAAGGTTAAAATCTTTTTAAAGACTGTATTTGAGAAGCTTTCTACTCTCAAGGTTTCTTGTGTTGAAAGTTGTAGAATTCTTCTTAGGGCTAAGTTTCAGATAGAGAAAATTATCCGTGTTTCTTTAGAATTTGAGTAGAGAGCCATCATATAAAACGCTGAAGAATGTTCCAAAAGCTGAAGTAATTATAAATTGTTCTTTCTCTTATCACGGCAGAGCTATCACTATGAACTATGGATAAATGGAAAACAAATTTTGCATGTTATGTTGGGACGAAAGTACACCTTTGTAGAACATCTTTATGTCAATGACATTGCAAAGAAAGTATACATTTTTTATAAGCTTAGGTAGTTCTTTCACATTTCCTCTAAGCTGTCTTGTCAAATTACACAGGTCTGCGAAAAAAAATTTTTGTCAGCTGCATGCGATATTTTTACTGAATTATATGTTTTAAAGTGCGCTGATTTCAAAAGTGATGGCCATTTTTTTCTATCACATAAGGATTTTTGAAAATTCAAACACAAAAAATTGGTTAAAGCACTCCTTTATTCAAAATTTTCAAACAATAAATATTTTTTTTAAAGCAAACGAAACATTATTTTGATACATATACTTATTCATGTTCTTTATGAAACCTCTTCTTCTTTTCCTTGATACTTTGACGAGTCCTTTTCCGATTTCCATCTTCAATTTCTCGCTTAAGCAGCCAACAGTAGTCAGCAAGCATAGTGACATCCCATCGCCCTTGGTACCTTCTCTCTCGATATCACGGACATCCTGGTGAAATCGCTCCCCCTGCTCTTCACTGTAAGCTCCCAGGTTTTCAGGAAAATAGTCTATGTGAGAGTGTAAAAATTGACCTTCAAGCTCATCTTGCAGCCTTGAGCTTCGTATGCTGCTAGCATCCGTTGCACAATGGTTTTATAGTTAGGATCCTTAGTATTTCCCAAAAACTTTCGCACTACGTCCTTGAACGATACCCAAGCTTCTTTTTCCTTCTCATTCATAGTTTCCACAAATGAAGGGTCCGTTAAAAGTTTTTCTTATGTCGGGGCCGGTGAAAACTCCCTCTTTCAACTTTGCTTCTGACAGCTTCGGGAATTTTGTACATAAATATTTGAAACAGTCTCCATCCTTTTGCAGCGATTTAACAAATTGTTTCATCAACCCCAATTTGATATGGAGAGGGGGCAACAAAACCTTTCTGGTGGTACCAAGCTAGTGTTTATAACATTTTTCTCTCCAGGTTTTAAAGTTTCTCGGGATGGCCAATCACTTTTTTTCCAGTGCTGTTCTCTGGCTCTACTATCCCACAAGCATAAGAAGCATGGGTATTTGGTATAGCCTGCCTGCTGACCCAAAACCATGGTCAGTATTTTGAAGTCCCCACAAATCATCCATTGATGGTCTTGATACTTGATTTTTCCAGGATAATGGCCAAATCGTTATAATCTTCTTTCATATGCACAGAATGTCCAATCGGAATCGAGGCAAATTTATTTCCATTGTGCAATAATACTGCTTTAAGGCTAGTCTTACATGAGTCAATAAATAGGCGCCATTCAGATGAGTCATACTTTATATCAAAGCGATGTATGAGTTCTTCCACATTATTGCAGAAAACTAAATTTCCTTCTTTTGAGAAAAACTGGGTAAATTCTTTTTCTCGGTGTCTGTACCAGTAGAAAGAAGTGCCAGGTGATAAAAGGTTTTTATTTTTTAATCTAGAACCTAACAGTTCGGCTGCATCTTTTGAAAGACCTAAATCTCTTACTAAATCATTGAGCTCACCTTGAAAAAAATAGTTGAGGCCTTCCATCTTCGTCAAAAGATAAATCCGAGCTTGATTCACCCGGAGGAGGTAATGTAGCTTCGTCCTCCAACTCACTAGGGTATTCATCCAAACTGGAAGGTGGCTGCGGAATAGATATCTCGGAGCTATGGGGCACTGGACGTATAGCTGAGTCAAGATTAGGATAACTTATGTTTCTTTTGTTTTTTGAATTGAATCCCTTTACGTCAACTGAGCAGAAGTAGCAGTCAGTGGTGTGATTTTTCTGCTCACGCCATATCATAGGAATTCCAAATCGAAATGCATTTTTCTTTCCCTTAAACCACAAACGAAGATCTTCTTCGCATCTTCTACACACCTTATGCGGGGCCCATGGTTTATCTTGATGACCAAGTTTTAATTTAAAGTAGGCAAAATAAACTTTCCTTACAAAATCACTTATATTTCTCTGTTGACTTTTAATAGTGAATTCACCACAGATATAACAAAAACTGTTTGAGAAATAACACAACCCCTTGTAGCCATGATTAACAGACAACAGTACGGTTCACTTGAATATCAGTATGTCTACTGAGAGCTTTTCTTTGTTTCAAGCGACCAGGCGTCAATTTAAAGTATAAATGCAACTTAATATGCTAGAACTTACTTTGCGCCAAAATAACGGGAAAAGATTGTAGCAGAGAATAAAAATGAGAAATCAAAGAAGAAATGATTATCGTTATTTTTCTTTAAAAATTATGTGCTTAAATTTTTAGTTTGCATATAATTGTGTAAAAGTGTACGTCATTTGACTTGTCTCAACATGTTAAAACATTCCCAGCCTCACCAACAGCTCAGGTTGTTTTTCTCCATTATCAAATAAAAATCATATAGGTTTATTACCAATGAACATAGATACTGCAATATGTATACATAAAAACTTATGTGATATAATAATTTGAATATTTTTTCTGTTTTTGGGAGGTCAAAATCTGTAAGAAAATGTAAAAAAATCCTATGCAGTTTTTGGTCGCAGACCTGTGTTATCGTCGAAATTATGGTGTCTACTACCAGTTATAATTAATGCACATCCTTTATTGATAAATTACACGAAATTTGTTGAAGAAGTATAACTTTGAAAGTCTCCACTTGAAATACGCCCCACGGACAATAATTGGAATAAAATCTTTATAAGCTGCTGGAAGGATGTAAATTATGAAGGGTATTGGATGATCTTGCACCACAAGTTTCCTAATATTAACACACCTTGACACCTAAGATATTGTTACCCGTTTCCGCAACAAGCTCTCTACGATTTAATTAATGAAGTCGTTGAGCAAAAGAATGGTAGGGGAAGGAGAGGCAAGTCCGGCAGGGAGGGGGCAAGATCGTCATATGAAATAACAGCCCACAATTAATGTATGTGAACGCGCTTTAAGGCTACATCTGTTGTGTATCAATGGCCGCTTGGTGTTGTACTCGGATTGCGGCGTGCGAGTGTTTTTTGGAGTTTTACAGGTATTTTTGTTTTTACTATTTCTGATCTAATATTTAGTCAATGGTTAGTAACCTTTTTCATATAAACTTCTCAATTGAATTGATAATGTAAGTTGTTATGCTAAAACTGTGTTATTTGGCTTTGCAATGCGCACAGTTCCGAGAAAATAAATGCACGTGTTTAAGGTTATTTTGATATTTTGTTGTATTTCGCAGAGGGGGCAAGATCGGCAGATTGCCCAACTTTCCCCCTCATAATATATTTTCTATACGATTTGTATTACCTAGTTTTTATTTAATGTAATTTCAGCCATGGTTCGTAATTATAAACGTAAGACGGAGAGGCATGCTTGGACCCAAGAAAACTTGCAGTTAGCAATTCAAAGCATAAAAAGTAAAACTTTAACAACCAAGCCGCTAGCACTAGATATGAAGTTCCAAGAACGACTATTCAATACTGGCTGGATAAGAATCCGCCAATCCAGCCAAGCCTCGGGCGTTTTCGTCCTGTATTTTCACCTGATGTGGAAAAAGAACTTGGAAACCATATAGTTGAAGTGGAAAAGCTGTTCCACGGCCTGAATCCATCTGATGTTCGCCGAATTGCGTATGAATTTGCTGAAAAGAACAATATTTCTCATCCATTTAATACGAGTAAGAAAATAGCTGGAAAAGATTTTCTATTCGGTTTTATGAAACGTCAAGGAAATTTATCTTTACGTAAACCGGAAGCTACTAGTATGGCCCGCGTAGCTGGTTTCACAAGACATAAAATAAACGTGTTTTTCGAAATATTAGAAAGTTTAATAAAAAACATAGATTTCCTGCCGCCAGGATATTCAATGTCGATGAAACTGGCATTAGCACAGTACAGACTCAAGAGAATCAACTGCTGATGATTGGAGCATTCCCAGGCTCTGTTGGATTCCCAAATCCATCAGGATGGATAGACCAGGAATTGTTTTTGAAATATTTAGATCATTTCATCGACAGCGTTCGCCCATCTGTTGACAGACCGACATTGCTCATTCTAGATGGCCACAATTCACACAAATCTTTGGCTGCCATTGAAAAATGTCGTGATAATAGAGTTGTCATGGTAACACTCCCACCTCAGACCAGTAACAGGCTTCAACCATTAGATATTTCTATCTATGGGCCGCTAAAGATTTATCTCGCTCAAGAAATGGATCGTTGGATGACAAATAATCCTTGAGAGAGGATTACAGATTATAATGTGGCCCCCATACTGAAAAGTGCTTATATCAAAGCCTTTACACCAAGTAACATTCAAAAAGGTTTCGAAAAATCTGGAATTTATCCTTTCAATCCGGATGTTTTTGATGATGAAGCAGTCACTGCAAAGTATATTGATGGTGGCATACATTCTCCGGCCACAAGTTCTGCAAAATTGTCAGTTCGTACGATAGCACCAGATGGACCAGATACACCAGATGTACCAGATACACCAGATCTTGATCTGCAGGCTCAAAGAATTGGCAACACAACCATAAAACCATTAAATGCAGTGCCAATCGAGGTGCCAGTAAATGTGCAAATACCGTCTACCTCACGATATGTGGCATTTTGTGATATTTCACTCCTTCAGCGGCCAAAGTCCATTTTATTGGAAGCCAATGTAAAAAAGCGAAAGCAGGAAAAGTCGGAAAACCTCATCAGCTCTCTCTAGAAGAACGCTCTTGAGTGTAAAGAAGCCGAAAAAAGGGATATCGTGAAAACTAAGAGAAACTAGAGAAACTGGAAAATAGAAAGTTGAAGAAACTAAAGGTGTCAAAATGTACTGCTGCTAGTACCAAATCCAGTACCAAGACTAAGGCTAAAAGCTCAATCCTTAACAATATGGAAGAAGATAAGGAAGACAAGGAAAATGATTACTTCTGCATATTTTGTAATGGGAAATATGGAGAAACCCAGGAGGATTGGGTTAAATGTTCATCCTGCAGCGGATGGACACACGAAGAATGCACAGATATTGAATCAAAATCCATGTTGTTTGTTTGCCACCTCTGCCGTTAAGTAAATTATATAAGAATAGTTTGGAAATTAAGTTTTTATTTATAATAAACGTTATTTTATAATTCTCCATGAACTCGGTTTCATTGCTGAACTTGCCCCTCCTAGATTGTTGAACTTGCCCCATACATAGGGGTAAGTTCGGCAAAATTCGAAATTGTTGATTTTAGTTTTTTTACAAATATTAATTTATTTCTAGGCAAAATAACTCTTTAGTTATGTTGCTAAATGATAATAATATTATAACAATAACATTCGTTACTGTTCCAATTTCAATTTTTCTACTTATGAATATTCTTGCTTAGCATGCTGGTTTTGCCCCTCTTTCCCCTACACAAATGCTCTCTAGGCATGTCACGAATGTCTACTATTGAGAAATAGGCAAACATTAGAAACATATATTAACCTCTTTCTGTAATGTCTGAACAACCGTACTTTAAGAATAAACATAAATGGTCAACAATCTGCCATGTTCCCAATTGAAGCTGGAGTTCTACAGACCAGCACCTTGTGACCATTACTTCTTGCTGTTTTTATCTCAAACTTCCCAACAACTATATGACAACAGGTGAAACAGAAATTCTGGCGTCATATAAAAATCCTAGAACAGCCGCAAATTACTTGTAAGGCCATTTCAATCTGGTCCAAGAATGCGTCCAAAAATCCAGGGCCACATCTATCCATATGTTATTTATACTGAGAAGAAGATAACATCCACAAATCTTAATAAAAGACAGAATAAAATACTATCGTGGTGGCGAGCTTGCGTTTTGGTTTTCTGCGCACAAAGTCAAAACCATCATAATTTCATATGGACTAAGTGGGATTAGTCGAAATAAACACCGTTGCAATTGATGAACTTTTACCAACTTACTTAGCTGCCTTCATGCCCAAATGAAAGTCACATCTTTGGTTGGTCTGATATACTCCTCATGTTGTTGTACTGGGTCTTGGATTTGCATCTTGAATGACAAATGTAATTGTATTAAAGAGAAACGTCAAATCAAAATTCGTATGGTTTCTTCAGCATAACATACCTTTATGCTACTCCATTGGTCCTAAACCCTAATCTAACATAAGAAGATGCCAGCTAATAACTCATTTTTTGAGATCTTGTCTAAACACTGTTAGTAAAGTTCATCATCTTAATAACAACTACTACATAAAAGTATTGTACTTATTACATCATTATTAAGCAAATTTCCAATCGTCAAGCACTTGGAGAATCGAATTAACTTCATTAAATTTAACACTGCACGTCTCGAAAAAGAAGATGTAATTAATTTCCATCTAGTCCTCCAACTGCACTTATTCCGCAAGGTTTTTTATCGACGCAAATAAACTACAAATGACAGCTACCGTTCGAATCGGATTTCACCGCAAACCTCGTTAGATATTCCACAATGCTCGGTTCGTTTCTCCGCGTCGATTCAACGAAACATTTGTCTCCATCAATTTATTATGTATTCGAAGTATACAATGCGAGCTCCATTACGGTGCATTTGCAAGTACTCGTGATACTAATTCAGGGGAAGATTTACGGGTAGACGCTCGATTGAAAACTCATTGTCTGTTCCCACTTTGACGTACGGCGAAAATGCGTATGCAAATTGCTTTGGACTGTGATAAACTTACCCGCGAGTCTGATAATAAAAGGAACGACGCTTATTTTACTATCGTCACGTACAACGTAATATTATTAAATTAGGAAGACGTAGACGCAAGGCAAGCTGGTTTTAAAAAGCGGGGACTGAAACAGACGAAAGTAAAATGCAAATGCAAGACTATTAGGATGCGTCACTGTAATATGATTTACAGAAGCTAAATTTCCTAATTCATATTGGAAACTATGAGATTCACAAAGAAATAAAGCACAAAATACTAAATGGACTTGAGGACAGTAAAGATAAACGACTGCAAATCACCACATTCCCAATCAAAGTCGGAATTTCACACGGTAGTGCTTCGAGGCTATTACTTTTTGTTTCACTTTCATTACACATTGCAGCAGCCAACATTTGCTGATGATAGAGCAATTCAGACACCACATAAACAACAGCTACAAATTTCTTACGCCATTTGAATATCACTTGAGAATGGCTTGAAAAATAGAAAATGAAAATGAATGAAGCGGTCTTTTTCGATAAAGCTTAAGAAAAGTGTGATAACAAGTTAAGTTGGAGAAGACTTATTGTTAAGGGAAGGAAGCAAATCAACTTAAAAGTACAAGAAGTATATTGGCTAATTTCAAGGAAGCTCCCATTATACCGCAAGCATAGAACTAATTTGGATGTATGAAATAGAAGTCTGAGAATGCAGCAGTAAGTTGGAGTCACATTAGGACATGAAAGCTTAATTTTTCCAGATGTCAATACGAAAAGAATAAGGAAAATACCATTAATCGTAAGTCCTTCAGTCCAACCACAATTGCAAACAAAACACCAAAGGAAACTGAATCGCGCCCGTCCAACAGACTGCGTGCGCTTTTTCTCACAGCAAATTATACTTGCATTATTATTACTATATTATATGTATATACAACTTTCGAAGCATCCTTGTGCCATTCTGACTATGTTGGAAGAACTTCACACATAAAATGTGCAAGAAACATGAAAATGAAGAAACAATGAATCTTACTAAATACTACAGCAGCAAAGGACACTAAATACCAGAAGCAAAGAAATTTGAGGTTTAACGAAATAAAAATTAACCTACAACCTTTTGCTAATATCATACAACGCCTAAGTAAAAAACTTATGGGATCCACTAGTATTTGGACTTGCACCAACGCTCCACCGCAGTTAAATGCTAAGTAAGTGAATGCAGTTTTTAAGAATTATAGCTTTGGTTGAACAGTACTAGGTTGATATTTTGCAGACCATATTGAATAACTCTCCTTTAGAAGGAACATCAGTCAACATAGAAATAGGTTATGGAACAGTTTGTCAACTTCAATCTCATAAATTATACTAAGTCATGAATTCCGCAGACTCTGTTCAACGTCGTTGAGAATAAAACCATCTCCAAAATGGAAGGGCAGGTACATACATCCAAATAGCTGAATAGCCTCAACAATCTACATGTTCTCTTCCTTCTTAGTTCGTAATACTCATCTATGTAATTAATTTTACTTTTAACTTTTTGCGTTTTATTCCAAGACGAAGGAAAAAAGTACACTTCTGCAACAAACTTTATGGAAATTCAATTGGGGCACAGACAAGATACAATCGTTTTAGTTTTATTAAACATATCAGGTGAATATATTTTAACTAGACATGCGGATAATGATAAATTTTCTAATTATCCGCATACGAGTGGTACTCACCCTTACTCAAAATTTCACAGTTTGAAATGTGATCTTTGCGACTGTAAGCCTAGTTAACTAGATATCAGCTTCCTTCATTAGGAATCTCGCAATCTTCATGTGCAATATCGCACTGAGCAGTTGCTAGGTATGATTCGAAATACATCGATCAGATATTATGCCCATCGTTTTTCGCCCATTATAGCGATCGTACATATTGATGTGACAATGTTAGTAGTTTCAATATTATTTGCCTTATATTTAGCTACAAATGTCCTAGGAATATGAAAAGGAAGAAAGGTGAAGTATTACTGCAATTTGGGAAAAGAAGATATTGTATTGTATTGTATTGTATTGTAATGAGGTGGGGTCTGGCCCAAAATGGCCCTTTGCACTGCGACCACGTTGATCTATTGTGCTTCCTCTTGTTTGTTTAATTTATTTATTTAATACGCTGAGGAACAGGATCAGCTCCTTCAATGGGAGTGTAAATAGGTCCTCCTCACTCAGCGTATATGCATGTAGTAGTCTATATCTCCTGTGGCCTAGTGCCCCACAGTTAGTGATCAAGTGTTCCATTGCCTCCTCTTCTTCACCGCAGAATCTGCAAGTGTCCGTGTTGGATAAGCCCATTTTGTGAAGGTGCTTGTTACAGGTATAGTGGCCTGTGAGTGCCCCTGTCAGTGTTTTTAAACTTCCCTTGTCCAGTCTTAGGGCGAGGTCCGCCCTCCTAGCGTCGAAGCTCAGAAATTTTTGGAATGCTCCAGCTCGCTTGTCTCATTTCAGTGTTTCATTGTAATGGACGCTGTCCATTTCTTTATCTCACCTTTAAGGAGACCTTTGTTAAACCCAAAAGGTGGGGTAGGTGCAGTAAAGTTTCTCTCAGCCCTTTTTGCGCAGATGTCTGCCATCTCATTTCCCCGTGCCCCTCATGTCCTGGCACCCAGACCAGGGTGATCTGGTTCTGAGTGGCCAGGCCATTAAGCATGTTGCGGCATTCCCATAATAATATGGACGTAATTGTCCAACTGCTCAGGGCCTTAAGGACTGATTGACTATCCGAGAATATTTTGATTCGTATTTCCCTGTGTCTCCTTTCGGATAGGATTCCTACAGTTTCCAAGATTGCGTATAGTTCCGCTTGGAAGATTGAGGTGTCCTTGCTCAAAGTTATTGATCTGTGTGTTCGAGGCCCCACTATTCCTGCCCCACTCCGTGGAGCGTTTTAGACCCATCTGTGTACCACTTTTGCGATCCATCCCGTAACCATCTCGGGTTTGCGCACCACTCATCCCTTGTCGGGAAAACGACCCCGTACTTTCTATCGAAGCAAAGCATGGGATCCATGTGGTCGCTTGCTAGAGACATACAAAGTATGTCTTCGATTTCCTTCAGGATAGTGAGATGACCGGTAAAGTTCCCTGCCTTAAGTTTTTCTTTTCTATAGATGGAGATTGCTTGCGTAGCTGCCTCCTCTTGCACGGCCACATTTAGCGGTGTCAGGTTCAGAAGAACTTCCATGCCCGTCGTTGGAGTTGATTTCATAGCCCCTGTAATGCATAGGCACACAAGTCTCTGCACCCTGCATAGCCTCTATATGGCTGCTTTCTGTTTGGTTTTACCCCACCATACCAGAGCACCGTACAGTATTGTGGGTTTAACCATTTGGGTATATATCCAGTAGGTCATTTTCGGGGTCAGACCCCAGGATCTACCTAGTAGTTGTCTAGCAGTCCAAAGGCTTTTTGTGGCCTTATTTATTACTGACTCGAGGTGCAGTTCCCAGGTAAGTTTTTTATCCAGGATAATTCCCAGATATTTCACCTTATCACTGGGGACGACCTCGATGCCGTTTACTTTTAAGGTGGGGATATCTATCCCTTTTTTCCTAGTGAATGGTACGATGGTTGTCTTCTCTGGGTTAATTGATAACCCCTCCAGCATGCACCATTCCCATGTTGTGTTCAGGGCAATTTGCATCCGTTCGGCAATCGTCCCTATATGGTTACCTCTAATTATTACACAGATGTCATCCGCATAGCCAATGGTTCTGTGTCCCTTCCGGTTAAGGACCCTAATCAGGTCATCAGCTAAAACCGACCAAAAGAAGATAACAATAAGAAACAATAGAAATCAAATCATTAACCTTCCTATACTCACGTCAAAATGAAAGACGTATACTATACTATATAAGTCGGTCTTACAGACCGTATGCGTGAGTATAGGAAGGTTAAATACGAAACCTGTGACAATGAAAACGAGTGAATTCGCATTGAAGAGGAAGGGTCCGAAGACGAAAGAAGGTGGTAATAAGACGAACATGAAATCGAATACGAATAAAAAAAAACCTCAGTTTTTCCATAAGAATAATGAAAAAGAGAGGTAAAACGAAGGACGAGCTGTTTCGATTAATGCATTCTCGCCCTTGAAGGAGTGGTTAGGAGATGAAAGTATGCATCAGTTTATATTCTACGATTGTCACCTCTGGGAAGAAGTGAAAATAAATAGCAAATATATGCTATAGTATCGTGTACAATGTATCGGATGTATATATTTTAGATGCACCATTAGTCCATGTACATACGCCATTTTATTGCTTTCATTGGCAGATGTTTATAGTAAGGTACTGCTATTGCAGTTTATACCTTTCTGGTTTCCGAGGTACGGATTCAAATATGATTCACAACAAATTAAATACAAAAACCGAAACTTCCTTCTCGCATTGCATATAAAGGTATTCGACGCATCCCTTTCCGACCGTGTACGCACAATTGTGCGGGTAAGTTTAGGTCTCTAGAATTTCTTTAATATATGATGATATATGTATATATGTCATGCGGCAAAACACAATTGTGTATGCTCTGTCTTTGTTGATCATTGTGAAGAACCGTTATCAGTTTCTGTTTTTTCATATTAATTTCGTAGTTTCAGTTATGTACTTTGCGCAGTTGTGAAAATGAGTCGAAAGAGTAAGTTTGCATATAAATTAAAATTATTTAAATTGTGGTATCTTTAATCACACAAGTGTTTTCAATAAGAAAACATACTAAATATTGTATGTAAAGTGTAACTTCGTGATTATTTTGTAATTTTTGATATTTTTACGTCAAATTTGTTTGAAGTACTACAGTTGTGCGTATCCTGAAAAAGAGAAGGATAAAGGGTCTCACTGACAAAACTTAATATCTTAAAATGTTCTATGTACACAGAAATAACAGAATTCAAAAATTTAGATAAATCTATCACTTGGATCGGCTATAGGTCGGAAAGGGGTATGGTGATATGAAAGATTACGAATATATTACTGACATTCAAACGCCCATAGGTATACGGGTTTTACGTTTAGACCATACACAGCAAGCACGTCTACCGTTCTCCCTTTTAGTTTCGTGTTTCCTACGTTCCGTTGAACTAAACAAAATTGCTCTTCATTCATGCAAAAGTCAAATTATATCTTCTAGAAAGCGTTGTAGGTTTCTGATTAAATTTGGCAGAAACCTTCAATAATTTGAAATAATAAATGATTAAAATTTGACGGCCTTTAATTAACCTTCCTATACTCACGCATACGGTCTGTGAAACCGGCTTATATAGTATAGTATACGTCTTTCATTTTGACGTGAGTATAGGAAGGTTAATAGCCGCAATCTAAGTAATGTTTAACTTAATAATTTTTAAGTGACATTGCATCGTTCACCCTTAATACTTGTTCGATTATTTTGTCTGCTAGTCTACTTGTCTAATACGTTCTTGCTTTGATATAATGCTTAGAGAAAGAAGGCGTGCAAATATAGTGAAGTGGTCAGTCTTGAAAGAGATCGCATTATTAGTCTGCTTGAACACAGGTTTCATTATAAGAAAGCTTGTCAAGGTTGGTTTGAAGAAGGTCAAGAATGTCACCGAAGAAACACTGGAACGCAAAAAATAACAGCCGAAGACCACTGGCTTTTCGAAAACCAAGTGCATTGCTGACGAATGGTTTTTATGTACAGGCCTTCCAGTATATCTTCGTAGTGCCTGTCGCCGAATTAGATTTTTGTTTTGCGCTCCTACTACCCATATTTAATGCCTTCTCTTTCGGCTTTACACCGGTAACAACGTTTACATCTAGTCTGGTGCAAAGGGAAACTTAAATAGAATATGGAGTGGCAGCATTTCCTCTTTACTGATGAATCAAAATTTCGAGAACGTATGACGGCCGTATGAAACTTAGTCAATCTATGTCAGTAGGTCTTTGGTTTTTATTCGAGGCACTATGACCCACCTAGCAGTACATTTAGAAAGTAATGCACCCCCATATCCTTCTATTTCTTCAATCAACAACTTTCTGTTTCGACAATATAATACTCTCCCACACATGACAAGGACTATGTTGAACTATTTTTTAAAAAACTACGTCAACCTTCTGCCGTGGTCACCAAGATCTGCGGATCTGTCTCCTACAGAACGTGTCTAGGACATTCTGGGTGGAAGGCCAGGAAATTTACCTAACTTACCATTGACTTTAGATTTGATATGAAATACAAATTACTTCGGATGCAATAGGCCAAGCTAATATCGATACACTTTTAAACTGAATGACGATAAAACGACGTTGGAAAAAATACAAAACTATAGACGCGATATTCTTCCGAATTTTAAGCACTTCTTACATTTCAAAACTTAGAGTTTTTCGTCAAATTTGATCAAAAAATTCCAACGCCACCAAGGTGGTGTAATTTCCATCAGACAGTAACACAAGTTCATTAAACTGCTTTAGCTTTGCTGGTTACGTATCCTCAGTTACGTTAGAAGTACAATTTCAACTAAACTATATTATGCAAGGTCATCAATTTTACTTGCTTTAATAATATAGAGGACTCTACGTCATAATTGACTGCGCGATAACATAAGATATCCGCAGTATGGTCCCATTCGTTTACTCCTTTCACTGTCACAGTATAATATATCTAAACGGCGTTATTGCATTCATATGCAACGGTTCGCGAGAATAATTGCCAAATGTAAATATATAAATACGAATATCTCGTACCTTCGAGTCTTCTCGGAGGTCTTATTACATTTATATGGGTATTTACAACGTACTGTGGCGAACAGAAAGTGAACGTATCCAAACCAACGACACGCTGTACAGGTAAATGATAAATACACATATTTAATGGACCACCGCCGTATATTTTCACGGTGGGGTGGTCTCGCGGCGCTCGGAAATTCTGCCGTTGTTGCTTGGACAACACGAAATCGATTATTTACTATATAGATATCAGAAATCGATGTATGGATGTATGCGAATTTCATTTTCATCTACATGACCGACGAAAGGATATATGAAAGGATCACCAATTATAACAACCGCAAACATAGGTCAGACTGAAAATATAAGCTACATCTCATCAAGAAAGGGAAAAATACTTGTCTATACTTTAGGTTGCACTTATCATATTTTAATATAAAGACATCATAAGGGAAACAATGATTAAAATTTCGTATATATCTTCAGATAATCATATGGGAAAATAATGCCACAGATTTTTCTCATTTTTTTATTTTTGGCCTACCAGAGCCAAATTGGGATTATGGGAAGGTTGGCTAAACCCACATAAATACGAAACAAGAACTGAGAAAGGTTTTACTTACAACACTTATTCTTTCTATAGGTAACACGAAATATATTTCTAATACTCGTACTTCCGCTTTTACTCTCCCGAACGACATTATTTTATTGGTTCACTTCGCAAAGGATTAGAGTAATACGCAAACCTACTATTGTACTTGCCAAAATTGAGTTTTAGCTGATTCGCAATAAACTACACTGAAAAAGTCGCAATGTAATAATATGTTCTTTGTCTTCAAACGCCTATATTCAACAAATGGATCACATTTGACAATCAGCACTTTTGCTGGCCTCTTACTTATTCCTCATTTACCATCCTTTTTTAGACTCCCTATCAGTGTAATTGTTTTGTCTATTCTTTTGCAGTAGAATACGCAAAAGGCGTACACATGACTTGCTTGGAATAATCCTTTCTTGGTAAAGAACTTTATTACTATTTTATGAAGAACCCGTTGATGTATGTGGACGATATTATAATGATCCCAAATAATGAAAGGGAAATTCCAGCAATGATAAATCTATAGGGAGTAAATATAGAAAAGGTAAAAAATGGAAGTGAAGGGTAGATGTATATGATTATAGATGAGAAAGTAGCAGAGGACAATGATACAACTGCAACATGTAAAAAAACAACAATGTATTGCTATACCAATTGGTAAGAGTCATGTCTAGAAATATTATGGAATGGATCTAGAAATATCGGACAGAATAAACTAAGGAAAAATTTATTATGTTTATTCCACCAAAGGAATTTGTGATAGAAGGGAAATTTACGAGGTAATTAAGGTCCAAGTATTTGATATTATATTTTTACCATTTTAGATTGATATGCATGGGCTGATCCTGAGTTATTCAAAAGAAATCCAAAATCGTTATAACTACCTTACATGAGGAGCATCTTAAGACGATAATGGAAAAAGCACGGCTGAACTTAACAAAAATATTGAGCAAGTATGACATAAACATTATTTAAGGGTAGATGAATAGAATATTTAAAACTGTCATGAAGATGAGCAGATTAAGAAGGAGGCAAAAGAGGAGACCAAGAAAACATTATTAGTGCAAATAGCAAAAATAGGACAAACTAAAGGAAAGATACTAAATAAGATGAAAATAACAGCCACAGATCAGAGAAGGTGCAGGAATTGTGTTAATAAAAAACGGTAATACGTCGTACATTCTTATAGATCAGTAATTTAGGCAACAAAGAAGATCTTTTGAAAACACATATCTGCGTATTGTAACTGCATGTCGGGGAGAAGGGGGAGTTGCATAATTTCATATGAAATTTTCCCTATATCATTATTTAAATTCTGTTTCTACCAGAACTACTTCAGGAACTTTAAAAATCTTCATGTTCTTCACACTATTGAGGATGAAATAAGATTTTTAGGACTGTTTCTTCATCTTTTACAACGTAAAACAAAATCTGCTGCGCTCATGTTTCTCCACTTAACGATGTTTCTGAGTCAGAATTTCATCTTCTTCCCGATACCATTTTATTCATCAACTCTTCCTTGCAGGATTGTTTATTTCTAAGAACGTGATACAGGTATGCTGCCTTTGTCTTTCTACTAATTACTTTTACTTTATTCTTTGCAAAACACCTGCATAGGTAACAGCGTTCAATATAATTTTTAACATTCGTCGAGCGTCTTTACTGAAATCTGAAAATTCGGGACTTAAGGGAAGATGTGCCCTAACATTGCTAAAGATGGAGGCAGAACGTGAGCATTGAGTGTATAGGTACTTATAAGCCCTCGAAAGCAAAGGCTAAGACGTCTAACCGGATGGAGGAATAGCGCCACAAAACTGCAAATTTTTTAACAACATTCCTGCCAAAGAATTATAACCTTTATGTTTAAGAGTTCTGGCCTGATCATAGATTCGGTTTACATTACAAAATCTATGAACCATTTCATCATTTCTTCTTTTGAATGACTACTATCATCAAAATTACGCTTGCCTTTCGATAACCAAATTATTAACTTCAATAATAAAATTTCACATAGTAGGTATATGTATTTTACTTGCACTATGGGTATAACTAAACACTGTCAGTAGCAATAAATGACAGTATGTAAACCATTTGTTACCTACGATACACTCCTAAACATTATTTTTTAATGACGCACTACGTTTGATTCTTCTAACAATTCTTAAATTATTGTTAGAGACCAGTAACCATTTCTAATTATGTTATACAATCTTCACTTCACTTACTTCTCACTGCGTTTGGCTATTCACATCATACTTCACATTATACTAAATCTAACGGCTTAGTCTTAAGTCTTCTCACTTGTTCTATATTAACCAGTAGCTGCATTGCTTGAATATTTGCATGGGTAGTGGAATCTGATTGTGTTCTCCCGAAAACGACTTGTGTCCTCTTCTATCATTGCAACTCCTAGATCTCTGTGCAAATTTGGAATTTCTGAATGGTTTGAACATTTCTCGTATTGCCTCATCCACGGAACACAAGCGTTGTAGTGTCGGGGTCATGTGTCGAGGAACTATCATATGCTTTGGCTGGTGTTGTGAGAGTAATGTCTAGTTGGTGCGAGGACTGGGGTATGACGGTGAATGCCGAAAAGACTCATGTGGTCCATTTCAGTGCGTCCCCCTATTTCAGTTTTTGCAGCCTGTATGTTCCACTGGCTAAAAAGTCATTGCAGGAGTGCGCTGCAGTGGATTTTTGGGGATGGTTGTGGATCGCGGGTTAAAATGGGATGAACATTGCCACCGACTGGAGCGTAAGCTCCACTCGGTTCTGTATGGCGTACGTCAACTCCGGAAAAATACTAACTTAGAGTCTTTAAGAATGTTCTATTTCGCATATGTAGAATCGAGACTAAGGTATGGTTTAGTGTTTTAGGGCTCATCCTCACAAGCCGAGAAGATATTTCTACTTCAAAGAAAAATAATTAGATGTATTATGGGAGTTCCTTCGACCACTTCATGTAGGGCGTTATTCGAGGAATTACATATGTTGCCGTTAGTTAGTCTATATATATACGAAATCCTAATTTGGTACAAAAAAAATAAACGCGATTTTGTCACTAATGGAGAGGTATCCAGCGCAGTGACCACCCCTGGCACGTGTAGTTTGAGTATACCCAGGCACAGAACTGCGAAAGGAGCCCCTACTACCGGGCCATTCAATTCTATAATAAGCTTCCACGCGATATAAAAGTTAATATATCATCAAAACAGTTTGGGATTCAACTGAAGAACTATTTACACAATAAAAGGTTCTATAATACGGCTGAGTATCTTTCGTGCGCGAAGTAGCTGCTTTTCGATGATTTTGCTGTCATTGTGGGTTTTATGTGTGCTATATTTATTCCATATATATTTTCTTTATTTTGTTTTTTATTTGAAGTATTGTATCTATGTGACGAAGTCTTGTTCCTGATAGAACATTCGACTAATAAAGACTAATAAACTGTATTCCACAGAACCAGATAGATTTTATGGATTGTCTATAAATAGAAATTTGGCTGGATACAGACTGCTTTGAATGTCTGCCCGTTCCAATAATATTCTATATTTAGGGTTAACCTCTATTTCCTTATTTTCTCTTCACATGCTTCTTCTGTCCTAGTTTGCAATTTGAACTGATATCCAGATATTTGACACGGTTTTTGCGTAGTCATCGTGGACAATTCTATCGTTTCATAAGTAAAGTTTATATCAGGTTAAATAGCTTCGCTAAGTTCGATGAATTTTATCAAATGCTCCTACACTTTCTGTTCTGCCGTGTAACAGTAAATGTCAATTTAAATGGTGATCAATGCGTCTATGTCTTGATTATACAAGCAAAACAAGAAGAAGAAAAAGAAGTATAAGAAGATAAAACATAATCCTCTCCACAATAGCACACTATTTTGTACTTTTTTACATTTTGTGGTCGTCTCCCATTGTTTTCCAATGTACTTATAATTCAGTTACAGATGGTGGCCCTGTAGGAATACTACATAGTCGGTCCGTGAAGAAAAGTACAACTTGTATCTACTATGTATAGGATAGAGGGCGTTTGTACGTTAATTACCCATTGAATTTAATCAAATAACTATTCTGCTTATTCCGGCATTATCGTGATGCCCGATTTAACACTAGAAGTGCATCAATCTAAATTTCGACTTTAGAGAAAATTAACGCTATCGCAGATTATAGATTTTCAAAGAGTCGATTAAAAATAAACGCATTTCCACGCACTACAAGCTTAAAGGCTTCTCTTTGAGTTATAAGTGAACGTAATTTCAATGTTGTTAACGTAATTTAGGTAGTGGCGTACCTTTACAAATAAAATTGAGTTTGCAATACTTGACACCACGTCTGTTACTGCTGTAGTTCCCCTTATTGATCGTATCATTTGCCTCATTCATAAATTTACCTTCTATATTGGCACAATCTATACACCTCCGGATATTTCTGTCGCCGATTTGGAGCTTATCTTTGAGAATCTCGAAATATTTTTATTGGACAAACCTATTTTGTTTGTTGGGGACCTTAATTTTCCTGAATTTGTTAACCCATCCACTTCCTGCAGGAAAGGATGTCAGTTCAATAATTTTTGCAATTTGCTTGATTTCAAGCAATACAATAATGTTTTGAATTCTAACTACAGACTGCTGGATCTACTTCTTTCGAATTTACCCTGCTCCTTGTCTATTGAACATGACGAGTTCTCTTTGATTCCTGAAGATATTCACCATCCTAGCTTCTCTATTGATCTAAAATACTCTCAACCAACTGGTCTTCATAACTTGCCTTCAGGCAATAACCTACGTTACTGTTTTCGCAAAGCTGATTTTGATACTCTATATCGCGATCTGCAATGTATTGACTGGACGTTTTTATCTAATTATAAGGATGTTAATCTTGCTCTCCATGCTTCTTATACAACTCTGCATGAAGCCATCAATTGCTCCGTACCTCAAATCTCCAGCACCTACTCGTTTTCAGATTATCCGCCATGGTTCTCTCTAGAACTGTCAAATTTGAAACGTAAAGACAATTACAGACATAAATAGAAAGCATCTAAGAACGTTTCCTTCTTGGGTGAATTTAGGCGAATAGGCACACTTTGCAAGAAGGTCCTACAAGTCCTTTGTGTACAGAGCAGAAGACTCCATTCAGTCTAGCCCTAAGCATATTTTTTAATTAAAAGGGCATGTCCAGACTGCCGGGAAAAATGTATCGTTCAACGCTTCTCTAATACTTACGCACGTTTTGCGTCAACTGTTTTCAGTAACACTGTCTCCAATCGTCTCTCTTTCTCACTACACATTGCCTCTGAAAAGAAGCTGATTAGTATAATGAGTTCTCTCCCTAACAACTTGACTTGCGGTGATGATCCTATTCCCAATTTTTTGGTACGTGACTCTAGATTTGTAGTTTGTTAATTAATTTATCTATTGCAACTTCTACCTTCCCTGTTATTTGGAAAAGCACTAGAATTATAATTTCCCATTTTTAAAAACTATCGTCCAACAGCAATTTTATCTAACTTCGCTAACATCGATGAAAGCATTATTTATACCATAGATGTATTTCTGCTAACATTAACTCTTTAATGTCTCTGCGTCAACATGGTTTCATGTCGGGCCGGTCCACTGTAACCAATTTTTTATATATTGCTCAATTTATCAGTGAAAATCTTGATGCTCGTGGGAGGGTTGACGTTATCCACAATGATTTTTCTAGTGCTTTTGACACTGTTGACCATAGATTGCTTCTCCATAAGCTCAAACAGTTTGGTTGTACTCGTATGCTGCTTTATTTATTAATTTCCTTTCTGATCGGCTGGTTGAAGTGTACATTTTACAATAGTTACTCCTCCTCTCTTTATACTGCAACGTCTGGAGTACCTCAGGGCTCTTGCTTCGACCCCTTGCTGTTTATTCTTTTTATTGATCAACTTCTGCAGTCTCTGGGTTGTGATGCTCTTACTTATGCGGACGATCTCATGCTTTTGCAATTGGTGCGATATTAACAGCCTAAAATTGGATTGCAGTAAATGTGTTGTTGTCACCTACTCTCGTCAAATCAATATTACGCTTCCAACGTATGTTTTGGCAGGTGAACATTTACCCACTGTCAATTCTATAAAAGACCTTGGCGTCCACTTTAATTCTCGACTGACTTTCACGAATCACATTAAAGAACTATGTCTTTCTGCTTCCAAGTCTTTAGGTTTTATTGTGCACTGTGGGAAGTTCTTTAATAACAGTACCCTTAGTGAACTCCATGATTCTTTCGTCCTTTGCACAATTGAATATGCGACAGTAGTCTGGTTGTCTTATTATGTTTGTCAACCAGATCTTTCTCGAACGCATGCAGAGTCGTTTTTTAAAATGTCTATCTTACCGGCTCGATGGTACCTACTCTCCTAGAGGATACGACTACAATCAGCTCCTAGCTCGGCATAATAGACAGTCTCTCGCGGATAGAAGGGATGTATTGAGCTGGCGTTTTATATGGAAGTTACTCCACAGTCTGCTTGAGTGCCCTGAACTTTTGGCCTGCGTGAAGCTCCACGTACCAAGAAGCTCCAACCGCACTACGTCGATGTTCGCCCTTCCATCAGCAACAATAATGCATTGTGATGGTGTCCCGCAGTAAATATGTGCCGTTTCGCTGAGTCCTACTATGATGAAATCTTTTTCAACAGACTATGACTTTTTCTATTTATAACTTTATTGTAGTTAACTGTTATCTTTATTAATATACTTTTGCTTTTTGTCAATTCATAGCTATGTATCTTTTTTGTGTTACTATCTACTTTTCTTTTTGTTTGTCTTGTCACTGGTTTTATGCTGTTGGGCAATAAACTACACTATTATTATTATTATTATTATTATTATTATAACGTGAAATTATATTAAAAAGCGTAACTATGTAATAATAAGTATGTATCTATATAAATATGTGCACTTTTCAAAGAAGAAGTGCGTGATTAGATGTTTATTTACCGTCCAGTCGTTAACCGTCAAGAACGGAAGAAGTCCTAGAATAAAGTCCTGGTTCAAGTTTGTCGACCTCGCATCGTACGTGAAGGGCTTCTTTTTCTGTATCTCCGTCGCCTTTCCTCATAATCTCTTCCTTCCGCGCGATGCCACAATACCGTAATCAGAGAACCCTTTCGGTCGAAGCGCCGAATAATAGGTCCTCCTTCCCACTAGAGCGAAAGAACCGAGATTATTGACGGGACAAAATTTGGCGACAAAGGAACGAATCAAGACGCACAATACTCGCGATTTATCCTCGCTAGATCTCGCTCTCGGAACTCGGTCAGCCGTGTAGAAAAAGAAAATGAAGAGGAAAGCTCGTACGTGTTTGAACACCTACACACTTCTATGCGGTTCATAATCAAGTTTCCGATATGAGATTGAGCGAGTAGAACTAAATATCATTAACGTGAGTATTTTTCACTGCATTATACGTACGATAGGATCAGGATATTCTATGTGATACTAGTCGATTCTAGCTGTTACTGAAAGTATTGAAGAAAACTAGAAATAGAAAATTGCACTTGTTGTAGCCAGTTATCAACTCGAATTAGTTTTTATAAAATAAATATGGATTAAAGATTCAAGTGAGCACTATTAATATAGCATAATTTCCCTTGTGATAATTATTGGCATGCACTTTGTAGACTATTGCACAGCTTTCCTGAAGAGCTGCCTAACAAATATATCCCATTTAGTAAGTCGTTCGAGAGACATTGTGATTTTTCTTTGAATTTTTTGACTCCCGTTGAGAATAGTTGTCTTTTTCTAATTTCCATCCAAAGTTCCGTAGGACATATTAGGACATATTGCATACACATACATCAATCATTTTAGAAGCGGCCATATTTATTTGCTGAACAAGGCCTAGAAAGCCAATATGTTTGTATTAACTCAATTCATACAAAATTTAATGTAATGTAAAAGAAATGCTTCTAAATTGGAGAGGTCAAATGTTCAAAAAGAAGTAATGGAAGATATACTGCTTATTTTCGACAAAACATATAATTTGACTGCAGGCATAGGAAGCTGATAAACTGTACGTAGTATATTTGGTTTAGACTTCGATGTCGTATAAATTTTTATAAAAACTTTATATTGTTGAAGAACTACCGATAACGAATTTGTTGTTGTTTTTTTACAAAAACGAAGCATTTGGAATCCAATGACATTAAAACAAGTAACTTAACCAGAAATACTTTGGAACATTACCAATAAAGTCGGTTTCGTACAATGACGTCTTAGACACTCGTAATAACTACATTTATATTATCCAGAACAATTGAAAGTAGACCTAATGAACCTCTATTGATTATTATTATTACCCAATTACGACAGAGACCTAATCACCTAAAATAGCAACTACGCGAATGTTTTTACTATACCGCCTAATAACTGACTCGGATCTGTCTATCATCGTAATGTATCCTGTATTTTTTGCGCAATTTCGAGCAGCAATAACAAGTTAAGTGGCGATTATAGTACGGAGAACAGCTGCAATTTGAGCGAGATCGAATTTCAGATAGAAGCGATTCAGTTCCATCCAATTATTTCCAAACGCATCGCCGAGATTTACGACGCCAGAGCCGCTTTGCTTGCTTGAGGCCTACTATACGCCATTAGATGCTCAAATCTGACAAATTCAAGTAGGCCTTTAAAAACGTAAAAGGCGAAACATATTTCTTTAGTGGTCTTATCCGGTTTACAGGTATCTGGAGGATAGTAGGAAATGTGAGTTGCGAATGTTTATTTAAAGAAGGAATGCTATTTTCTTGCGGATATTTAGTATCCTTTTTTAGGAAATTTCAGGAAATTCCTGAAATATCGTGCTTAAACTATGCATGTGCACTCATGGAAACTCTAAATACCTGCCTTTTGAGCGCATTCGCCCCGATTATCACAATCTAAACACCCCGCCCGCCCCAAAACCTGAGAGGTTACTATCGGTTGGTCGGTACGAAATAGTAATTTAAAGTAGACAATGCTATTATTTAATTTGTGTTATAAAAAGAGTTTGTGATATGTTCAAGGAAGAACGACAAATAAAATAATATAGTACTAAATTAATAGGTCATTTATCTTATTATTGCCTCCGATTTGTTATTTTTTTAAGATTTATGAATAAGGAAATATATTTCGAATTACGGCTTCGGTAATTGAAATTAATTTTTATAATTACTACACAAAATAGTTTAGTTAGAATGTGGAATATAAATAATACATATCTGCAAAGAACTTTCGTATGTATTAAAAAATATGCCATTCAATACGAAGTTTTCGTATCCAGAAAACTTTAAGTTTAATAAATATTTCTTTAATACAATGATAAATTATGTAAAGCTAAGTTTCTAAACAGTAGTAAGTTTATGAATATCTTTAATAAATTTAGCAACATTCGCTTTAATAAAACGGTGTATGTAGATATAGAATATAACATTATTTTATATTAACACTAAGAAAGATAAATTTAAAAAGAAGGAGAGATCAATCTAACAGAAACTTGTGTAATGTAATTAAAATGTTACAAAATTGGAGCGTTATTTAGTTCATATTATTATTATATTTGCTTTATTTGGTCATATTTCCGTCAATTTGTTGTTTATTTTTGTTATATCACTTCGTTTTTGTTTGCTTCCAGAATTTATTCCTTTATTTCAATAAAATATCTTTTATTTTTTACGTCAAACTTTTGTATATTTTCTTTTTGCCGATTTAGTTTGTTACACTGCTTTATTTTCTTTAGGAATATCTTTTATTACAACCCTTTCCTTTGTTGGTACGATTTTCTTATTTTGTATTTTGCCGATTTATTCCATATTAAAAAATTGGAAAAATCATCTCAATTTGGTGGGAGTAGTACAACGGCAAAATAAAACGTAGGTATACCATAACATCACATATTGTATTTGGGCACTACCTACAACGTCTTCAACATTTTAGAAATTGATTTTCCAAACCTATTGTATTTTAATACGTGGATATACACATGTATAGACACAATTATTTAGTTCAGTTCTACTTATGTACATTCAGTTTTAGGTTGCTTTCATAAAAGTACTTATTCGGTTTAGCAATAACATCAACAAATTCATCTTTTAATATTATAATGTTCTGTGTTAAGTTAAAGAGATAGAAAGAGCAAGAGGCGGGATTGGATTGGTAATAACGCCAACTAGATTGAAAGACATGATGAAAGAAGAATATATAAATGAGAGATTGTTGAAGGTAGAAATTAGTATATTGGACGAGACTTGGACACTAATAGTGGCATATGGGGTAAGTGAGGACGTTTGTAAAAAAGAAAAAGACGAGTTCTTTGAAAGACTCCAGAAAACAATAGACGAGGGGGAGAAAATATTATATTATTGGGAGATCTCAATGGCAGAGTAGGAAATCTGAATGAAGGAATCGAGCATATTATGGAAAAAGAGGAAGAACAAACAAAAAATAACAATGGAAGCAGAATAATAGAAATTTGTATTGAAAACAATCTAATCATAGAAAACTCGAAGTTCAGACACAAGGACATTCACAAGTTCACGCGAGTCGAAGAAAGCAGGAGAGAAAAATCAATTATAGACTATTTCTTAGTAAGCAAACACAAAGAGGAAATGATACAAGATATTAAAGTAACACGCAGTGCAGAAATAGGAAGTGACCACTACTTGGTAAAAATGGATATGAGAGGGAAAGAGAAAAGAGAGGACAAAAGAAGAACGAGGAGACAAGAAAAAATTAAGAGTTACAAATTGAAAGAAAGAAAATATTATGAAAAATACCAACAAATATTAGCTAAAAGACTTGATGACCCGGAAGGAAGCGGAATTGAAGGAAAGTGGAATCATTTCAAAAACAGCTTATTGGAAGCAGCAAAGGAGAGCTGTGGAGTTAAAAAAATATCAAACAAAACCGGAAAGAGAACAGAGTGGTGGACCACTGAAATAAAACATATTGTAAAAGAGAAGAAAACCAGTTGGAAAAGATATCTTGAAACAAGAAACCTGGACGATTTGGAAGAATATAAGGAGAAACGCAGAAAGGTCAAAAATGAAATTAAGAAAGCGAAAGAGAGGTCTTGGATAAAATTTGGAGAGAAAATGACTAATAATTATAGAGAAAATAAAAAATTATTCTATGGAACGCTCAAACAATTAAGACAGAAAAGAGAATATAACATGGTAAACATAAAAGATAAATATGGTCGTATAATTACAGAGGAAGACCAGATAATGGAAAGATGGCGGCAACACTTCCAAGAGCTGACAGAAACTAATGTCGAGACAAGGGAAAAAGAAGAGGAGACAGAGGAAATACAAAATATAGAGCCAATTCAAGAAGAAGAAATAATGGAGTTCGTAAGGAAGCTGAAAATAGGAAAGGTTCCAGGAAGAGACAACATAACACCAGAAATGATCAAATATATGGGAGAAAAAGGGATAAGACAAATAACCAAACTAATGAATACGATTATACAAGAAGGTAAAATACCGAAGGAATGGAACTCAGGAATAATATTGCCCATTTATAAGAAGGGGGACAAGAGGGATTGCAATAACTACAGGGGAATTACACTAACAAGCGTCCCAGGTAGAATATTAGCGAGTATTATAGAAAAAGAATAAGAAAAATAACTGAGGAGAGCATAGAAGACACTCAATGTGGATTTAGAAAAGAAAGAAGTACACAAGATTTAATATTTGTGATAAGACAAGCAAGTGAAAAGATAATTAACAAGAAAAACAAATACATATATGTTTTATAGACTTAGAAAAAGCTTTCGACCGGATAAGAAGGGAAGACATATGGAATGTCCTAGAAAAGAGAAATATAGACAAACGAACAATAGAGTTAATAAAAGCGATGTATAGGAATAACACAAATATAGTAAGAACCAACAACGAAGAATCTAAAGAGTTTACAATAAAGATTGGGGTAAAGCAGGGTTGTGTGCTTAGTCCACTGCTTTATTCTATGGTACTAGATGAGGCCATAAAAAGTGCTAAAAAACAAATGAAACCACTAAAAATGGGTCACTGGAAAATAAAGGAGACTAACTTGTGTGAACTGATGTTTGCGGATGATATGGCAATTCTGGCTGAATCAGAAGAAGCGCTACAAAGGAACCTTGAAATCCTAAATAAGGAAATAAAGAATATAAACATGAAAATAAACATCGAAAAGAGCAAATCAATGATAATAGCAGGAGAAAGGAAAAGACATAACATCAAAGTCGAAGGGAGGACAATAGAACAGGTGAATAACTACAAATATTTAGGAACAATAATTCAATGGGACGGAAAAATGGAACAAGAAATTAATGAAAGAATGAAAAAGGCGGCAAGAATGTTTTATATGATGAGAACAACATTTCTGGGGAAAAAGGAAGTGCCAAAACGGATTAAAACGGAAATTGTGAAAAAGTGATAAGAGCAACAATAACATATAGTAGTGAGTCCTGGACAAGGTCAGAAAGGGTAAAATCGCGGGTGAACGCCATGGATATGAGATTCCTAAGACGAATAGAAAACAAGACCAAGAAAGACAAGATAAGAAACGAGAATTACTGGCAAAACCTAGGAATAAAACCCATATGGAGAATATTGGAGGAGAGTCAGCTGAGATGGTTCGGCCATGTGTGTCGTATGAGCGATGATAGACTGACAAAGAGAGTGTATGAGACACGAGTGATAGGAAAAAACAAGAGAGGAAGGCCAAGAAGAAGATGGAATGACGATATCAGGGGAGCAGCGTCAGAGAGGGGAATTGAGTGGGAGGGAATATAGGATCAGACCGGAGACAGAAAACGGTGGAGAGAACTATATGGAAAATAGGAAACTTGACCCCATACAAGCCTTACACCGAAAGGTAGATAGGAATAGGATTAAGAAGAAGAAGAAGATGTTCTGTGTGTAATATTTTATATCTATATAACTTTATCAAAACGAATGTCGGCAAATTTCATATAATGTTAAACTTACTACTGTTTAGGATCTGAACTTTACAATAATTTATCACTCTATAAATGAAGGTAATTTTGTAGTAAAAATTTGTATTTAATTAATTGTTCGTAGATACGAATTTTTCGTACTAAATGGCATATTTCTTAATATTATACAACAAACTAATTTTCACAAATGTACTATTTATATTCCACATTCGAATTGAACCATCGTAAAAAATTGTTTCAATTACTGAAATACAATTTGAATTACTAACACATTATATTTAGAATATGAATTTTAAAAAAATAGCAAATAAGAGGCAATAACACGAAGAATAAGTGACCTATTAATTTACTACTACATATATTATTTTATTTATTAGTTTTCTTTTAACAATTCACCAACTCTTTTTATAACCCAAATTAAATAATAATATTTTCTACTTTAAAGAACTGTTTCGTACGGACCAACTAATAGTAACTTCGCAGGTATACGGTTTTGGGACGGGCGTTTAGATTGTGACAACCGGGACGTATCCGCTCAGGAGGCGGACTTTTAGAGTTTCCATGAGTGTACATAGTTATTACCAAAACGAATCTATTTAGTTCTTTAGCTTAGTTAGCTTTTTAGGTTGAATTTAAATTTTATTCAATTGGTAAACGCGTTAAGTAAATGTGGAGGAACTATAATCTAAACAATATTAACAGAGTTAGTAAAAAGAGGCTATAAAATTGAAATAATTACAAGCATAGCAAGGTTAGCTGTACCACAAAGACTTCAATTAGAAATGCTGACGCAAAGAACCATATTTGCTTTCCCACTTAAGTTTGCTATGTTTAATACGGATATTTACAATAAATTACTAAAGAGCCTCAATTTGATACGTATTCGTATAGATATTTATCCCAGGCCGATACAATGATGGTGCACCTACTTTTACTTAGTGTATTGCCTAGATATCGCCAACCCATGTTTACGGTTTCGCCCGAACAATCAATACATTTCGTTGTCGGATAAATTTTATTGTCATACAAGTATTGATACAAAATAGAAACGGGTAAAGCCCAGACATAACGAAAGGCTGTCCAACAATAAAGCGAAATTTATCGTACCGATTGTGTGTACAATGTTACTAAAGCTGCGCCTGTAGGTGTACCCGCGCATAAAATACATTTATAAACCCACGATAACTGTCAGTTATGTCCCTTTTGGTCCCTTTTGGTCCCTTTGAGGTGCTGCAGCGAGTTATGACATACAGCGCGTTAGAAACGCCCTAGAACGTATATTATATGCATACGAGCATAATGCGCCGCATTTCGTGTCATATTTACTAAAATTAAATTAAACCCCCATTTCGGACATTTTGGACTAATAAACGCCACGCTGTGGAATTTAAATTACAGACGGGTATGCTACTTGGCTACAAGCAGGGATTGCGCTTTTACTATTTATCTCGGCATGCATTGCACGATGCGTTTCATGATTCATACGCTAATATGCATTTCTGCAATGGGATGTGGAATACAAATTAAGTATTTATTGAAAAATTGCAAATTCAACACTTTCCACACCGGATATTAATTATTATTATTACAAACAATTTTTCAGACTCTACCTTAAAATTGTGTTATTTCATTAATAAAAAGAAAAGTCGACATTTGCGCTTTATTTTGAGAAAAATACACGTTCAAACTTTTAATACCAGCGAAAATGCATTTAGAATATACTGCAGGCAGCTATGTAAGCACTTATTTTGACAATAGTGCTACGGTTAGGTAGCTTTCATTAGATTAAGATTAAGATTTCTCGGGGTGAAGCTACATAAGCACTATCTCTGGAAACACATATTTGTTGAATCAATCTAAAACCTTTAGGAGATATTCTTCAAAATACCTATTTTTAGAAACAACTTTCTAAATATTTATTCTTTAAAAATGGTAAACCATTACAAACAACCCTTAGTAGATATTATGTTTCTGGCAGCATTTTTGTTAATATATTAAAGAAATATTAACAGTTAATTTTAAGATTATATAAAATGTATTAATTAATTAATTAATTAAATTTCTTTATTTGATTCTGAACTCATTAGAAATATACATCTGTTGGGTAATTTATTGCTGCATTAAACTATAACTTCAACTACCCTTTTAACAAGGGAAGATCTCGAAACCGGAAATTCAAAAAATTGTTAAACTTGAAACTACATAGTTTTTTTTCTGTGGAAAATACTCTGAATGGGTGGAAAAAATATTTGGAAATGGAAAATTTTGCATTCTTCCGATGCGCATAACTCGCTAACGGTAAGAGATAGACAAAAAGTTTTAAGAAAAAATGTTCGTTTGAATTTTATTAAACAGACAAGACAGAAAGGTATCAACAATTTTTGGATTTTTTGACAGGTAAACATCTTTCGGATTAATAATAGGCAATAGAGGTTGGTTGATTGTGTAACTGACCTGTTGTAGTGTTGGATTTAATTTTAAAAACTAACAAAAAATTAATAACTACTAAGTACATTGTAAATTATTTTGTATTAGAGTTTACAATTATATACCAGCATTCCCAAAACATTTTTTTAAGTTTCACAGTGATTGTTGCTGTTATATTAAGTGCTCTGACTTTATCTTTTGCCATTTGTGATGTGTCCACTGGTGGCTCACATGGCATTCTGTGAATAGTTCTTTTGAAGTAGTATTGCGGTCTTTAGTTTCATTGTTTACTTTTTTGTTTTTTACTTTAGTTATTGATATAAAAAATTAAGAACAATAATTTATCTATCCCGTCCCGATTATTTTATGGAAGCAGAAATCCATTCTGATGAGGAGGACCTAGATTTTGAAGGATCAAGCTCTAGTGACTATAACGTCAAATTCTGAGTATAGTGACATGGATTGCGAATCATCAGAGGAAGAGGATAATGAGCGCGATGTTCATGTTCCCTCCAACACATGTACTCCTGTCACTGGACAGACACTAAAAATTTTTAGATTTCAAGATCATCCATCTACACATGCAATAGCCGAAATGGATAATAGATCAATAAAACCAATTGATTTATTTCATTTGATGGTAACGGATGAGGTGCACGAGTTAATAGTGTTCCAAACGAATTTGAATCCCCAACAATTCGTAGTCAGTTCAACTATAACTCGCGGATCCCGAATAAGGAGTTGGAAGGACTATTTTGAATGAAGGAAAACCAGAAATTTATGTAGTATAAAGAATGTATCTTTTCCAAGGTACCACTGAAGGGAAAGCTTCTCTATCATTAACAGGCCGGAAAATATCTATTAAACAAAACAAAGCATACGTGTGTACCACGGATGACCTCATATGAAAGAAAAATGTGAGACACAGGTAGCGCACATGGCAGCCAACGTGTTAAACATAGAATGGATTGGTCTGCATGGTGATGAAACTCCTCAAAGAAATGTTTGAAACGCAGGAATTTGTAATACGATGGCATGGCTACCACATATGGAACAACGAAGAGGATGTACAAAATCTTGTGTGAAAGCAAAAGTTACTGAATTTTCAAATTCATTCGGTCTTTGGTCAACGTATCAGCTTTTATACCAAGCATAAGCAAATAGGTCGTAATATTTTGGCACCGAAAGTAGATTATGAATAAGAGATTGTAATTTTATAATATTATTGCGTTAATGTAAAACAATATCGCAACCATATAGTAGTACAAGGTCAGAAAATTTTCTTAGAAAGTTTTTCCATATGCGAAAACCATATACATCAAGAGGTTGTATCATTGATGTACTTTTCTTCGGAATCGTTAATATATCCAGATATTTGTTGGATGGTATACTGGTTTGTAATGTAGCAGGACAGTAGCCGGTCCAAGAGTCCAATAACAAAATGCTACGAGTTGCCATATTTGGTAAATACACATGGGTTAACTATTGCTGAAATAGTTAGTTTGTTACCTTACCAGATGTAGATGCTGTTAAATGAACATTCCACTGTCGAAGCAAAGACTGTGATACACCCGGACTGAAATCACCATTTTGCTCTTTTAGGACAATGAATAGACGTGAAAGTAGTTTTCCGGAAGTTGTTATTGTTGGTAGTATGATATAACTGTGTGTAGTTGCGGATATAGACCGCGCAACGTTTTGATTTCATTCAATTTGATGTGCCATTCTACTGTCCAGCTTTGTAATTTGGCAATAGCAATTTGTTACTTTTCGGTTGATTCAATATTGTTGTCACCATTGGTTAAGATCGCAGTGTCATCTGCAAATGTAGCAACAACACTTTCGTTAATTGTAGGCAAGTCGCTAGTGTACAGGAGATAAAGGACTAGTCCCAATGCACTACCGTGTGGCACACTTGCTTGGATTTTTCTCAGGTCAGAAAAGGTATCTTCTTGTTTGATTCTAAAGTAGCGCTCGGTTATATACGATTCTAAGATTTTGGAATATAGGGCCGGGAGAGGTGTCTTGAGCTTATCGTTCAATGCTCCATGCCAAACTTTGTCAAAAGTCAAATCCAGAAATATTGCTGGACATACTTTTTCCTTCCGATGACTTTTCAATGACATCTGTGCTTCTGTGGACCTGATCAATTATAGAATGTTGGTTCCGAAAACCAAATTGATGACCTGGGATCAGATGTTTTTATTCAATGATCGGTTTCAATTCCTTCAGTAGAAGTTCTTCAAATAATTTACAATATCACTGACAGTAATGATATTGGTTGATATGATGTCGTTTCATGGGGTGGCTTTCCAGGTTTGGGCATCATGATGACTTCAGCCACTTTCCATAGTTGTGGTACATATTGTAATCTGAATGAAGCATTGATTAGGTTGGCTACTTTGACTAATGCTTTTCTCAGAAGTTCTTTTAGGATTTGACTAGTGATGAGGTCAAAGCCAAGAGCTTTTTTCGAATTAATGTTAGTTTTGATTTGTTTTCTGACTTCAACTGTAGTGAAAAACCGTATTACAATGTTGTCTTGTTCCACGATATTTTGTAATATCTTGGTATCATTTAATGGATTGCGTTGAAATATCTTTTCCAGATAATCTGCAAATCTTGATGTTTTCTATTCGTTGTTTCTGGCCCAGCTTCCATCCTCATTTTTAATAGGAGGTGTCTGCATGATAGGTCTTTTTAATTTTTTGGTAGTTTCCCATAGCGAATATTCAGTGCTGGAATCATTAGTTAGTTCACGTAGATATTCGACGATGTTGTTTCGTTTTTGACTTTGGTTTCATTTCATTTCTCAGTTGTGTTGTGTGATTATTCAGAATAATTTTATCTTACAGAGCTCTGGTTGGGTGCCATTTCTTCTTCGCTCTTCCTTTTTCAGATATCAACTCCAAGATTTCTTTAGGATAGTTATTACCCTTTAATTTTCTTTTAATTTCTGGGTTATTTTACCATGTTGAATATTGAGTGTCATTGTCCAGTTTCTCTACTTCGAAGTCAAGTTGAACTTTAGTTTGTAGTGGTACTGTCAGATTGATTCTTGTTTCTAATGTTATCCTAGAACTTTCTCAATCAATCTTTTTGTTAACTAGACAGGGATTGTTTGGTTTTGAAATAATGTTTTCGCTTAGAGTCAGTATAATGCAGAAGGCTAGGTTTTACTGCTCTTTATATATATATTTTGTTTCAATATTTTGGTGTCTGTAAACAGTTCCCGTTTTAGAAAGAATATATGTAACGCCTTTAATATAAAGTATTCTCTCTTGATTTATCGTCGTATCCAAAGGAAGTAGAATTTTAATCAGACAGATTGGGCGAGGCTGATGGGTGTTACACTTTAGTACCGGTACCTCGGACTTACTTTTTCCAGAATTACGTGAACATAGTGCTACACTCGGTGTTTATGTCCGCATTAGATAATAAATGCATTAGCAACACATGCTTGTGGTCCCGCTAATGTAGGCCTCGTGTGCGCTTAAGTGTATATGTATTCCCTTTAGTTATATCGCTTGTCATACTTCATTCAATAGATAACTTTATCGCACTTACATTAATATACCTAGTTTTCCTTTCATAACAAATTGTGTTCCGCCAATTCCGTGTATGCAATTAATCAATTTCAATAAACAGCAAAATATCTTGACGTTATTATTGATTAGAGCATTGAAATTGGAACAACAATTAAGAACTACATATTTGATTTCATTAATTCTGAAATATGTGTTTGGTATGTGGTACCCTATAACTGATGGACTTCGCCTCCTTTAGAATATGCCTCCAAGTACCGTCGTTTACAAGTATTGCTATTTACTACACCTATACTCCGTAGGTGTACACCCTTGATTGATTTTTACTATGGTTGATACGATTTCTAGCCTCTCTCAAGCTTGGGGACTTGGCCAGAACTTTCTCCTGTTCCGCTCTCTTCCTTCTTTAACAACTCAGCTTGCAAATGGTCACTTAACCCAGAAAAGGAGTTTGATCTTATGAACGGTGATGATGACCTCGCTTTACTAATTTATCAGCTGTTTCAATGTTTTATTCTGCAAGGTAACCAGATACCCATCGTAAAGATATCTTCTTGCATTTACTCACAATATCCTTCCCATTGGTGACCCCGAGAATCAGGATATGACCTTGTAAATAAATGAATGAGAAGATAAGGGGAAGGAAAAAATCTCTTATTACTTCCCTAGGTTTCCGAATCCGGGTAGAAACCTTATTCGGACTAGTTGGTAAGTTAACGCGTCACTAAATTAAGAACTTATGTTAATCCTTGATGTAGAAGAATGGGGCGGAATATTGAAGCCCCCACTCTAGAAAACGATTAGAGTAGACTAGTCGTAGGTAAACACCACTACAGGAAAAGCAAAAAACAGAAGGAAGACATTAGCGGTATACTAAAATTTAATAGGTCGATGTGTTTACACTTTAAATTACAGCAAGCAGGTTCAATATGATCTGGTGTATTTGTATGCTTCCTATATCTTGTGCAGGAAACTTGGTTATAAGAGTAGATAGATCTTAATAATTGCTCCACTGTCCAATTGCAGTGGTCTTTAAATCGGCTAACCTAATAACAAATTACTTCAAACGAAATTTAGCTGAAGGCTTCTAAGCTGACTCAGAAGTGCCTAATAACTACCTAATAACTACTCTAATTAAATAAAATAAATTACATGAAAAATTAAGTGGGCTAAACCTCAATTAACGACAGTCAACATAACTTTTACGACAAACAGGTAACCGCAAAAAACTGGAGGGTTTCTCTGAGTCCAGACACTTAGATGTGAGCCAGTTCCATAATTGGAGAGTGGCGCCTTGTTACTAAATCCTCGAACTTGTACCTGCGCCGTTGCCATTGGGTTAGTACGGCCTGGATCTCCATCTTTGTCACCAACGAGGCGCGTTATACGAACTGTAACGTCGAACTTCCGTATCGGTCACGTTGCCGACTTTTGCTTTCATTATTACAATTTAACCAAAAGTTTTAGAAACCAGTAACAACAGCCGCCACGCCCACGGAGTTCCTAAACACCGGTCAGTACCAACCTCCAGTCGAGTGTTAAATCAATAAGCCTAAGATAAACAACTTGTAACTCCAGACTAGCCTTTTATTGGTGGTTCATAAATTCAGCGCTTGAATAGCTACTTGACTATCAGCAAAAATAACAATTTCTTGGTTCCCGTCATTTGGTCTGAATTTAATGCCAGACATATTCCCATAACGTGAACTTCCTTGTGGCATACGCTGAAGTAATTCTCCATTCGCTCGGAGTATTTGGTCATATCCCCTGCATCCATTCCGTCAGCGGTCTACAATTAGACGAATCTGTCCACCAGTTTAGTGGTAGTCTGAGGAAACTTTCAGTGAAATCATCCTATCAGTCCCTCTTTTCATTCAACTATTTAGAGAAGTCATTCTCAAAATTGTACCTGCGTGTCGTCCGGTCCGTAAGCAGTGTAAGAAGATTAGAAAAACGGAGGGGATGCTTGCTCAACCTGATTGAAGTTCAGTTCTTGTCCTGGCTCGCTGCCAACTATCCTAATAATGACCTTGATTACCACTATTAGGCTGCACTCCACTTCACCAGTGCATGCAAATAAATGCAAGTCTGTATACCTTAGTTTGGTTTTGCTCGTCAAACTTATTAAACTCACTATCATTGTGTACATCCAACGTAGGATAATTACAACCGCAGGATTTTCCTGCTATGCCCCTACACGTGACTGTAATGTATATAAAGAAACTATAACAAGCGACGTAGATATCTAAATTAGTCTAAGTGTGTGCTCTGTGGCAAAGAAGGCGTAGGCAGAGCTATAAATGCTAGTAACGTCTACAGATAGTAAACGGAAAAAAGTATTGTTTCATTCCGGGGCGAAAATTCTGAGCTGCAAATACATAGTACGATATTTTCTTTGATAAAATGTTTGTTTCCCATAGAAGAAAATTACCTTTCTTTTGCAGAAAGGAGACTAACTTTACAATTCTACTTTAAAATGGAGATTAAAAGCTATTTAACAATTCTGGAACTTTTCGTTCGTAGTGTATTATCCAATAACTTATCCTGGCTCTATTTAACGTTTGTCGGATTTCTTCCTTTCTCGCGTTTATATGCAGCGATGTAACACACCTCGTTATAATGATAAATGTTTGAGATATAAAAGCGAAGTGTGGACGCGTTTCCCAATTTCCTATAATAAATTGTGATACGACGTACTTTTTATTTGCATCTTAATGCACGCCATTGACATAACACAAATATATTCACACACACGGTCCCGCAGTAAATCAAATTCTTACATTATATAAAAATACCACATATCGTGCTTACACGGCCACATTTCAAAATATTAACTCGTACGTAATCTGATAGTATCAGATATTACCGTATAGCTTTTAAATATGACGCTGGATCTACCCGCAGAACGCTAAGTTCGAAACGGGCGAAGCGAAATATGGAAAAGTACTTGGCGTTAGAGCAAATCTATTTTAATTTCCATCTTGATTGGCAACGAAAGACTATTAGGCGAATAAACTCGTGTAAAAATTAAGCTGTAGAAATTCATATGGCGTGACAAACAACAGTTTGTGTCGGCCAGCGGTGTTATGTAAATGTTCCTGTACGGCTTTATCGCACGCCATACCGGTTTTTATCATTATGAGGCTGGTGACTCTCGTTTTTTTACCCAGTGTGCTAGGTTATCTTTCGCGAGTGCAACCATGGTTTTAAGGCAACATCGCCGTTGGAGCCGAAAGTGGGACTCTTGGAAATTAATGATGCTTTTAATGCGAACTGTATGATTTATAGCAAATCATATCGTTTGTTTTACTGGAAGTTGGTCATAATTATGGTTACTCCCACCTGCTATCAATTGTACACAGAATTTTTGTATTTACGCTTTTGCAAGCACATTTAAAGATTGAAAAATATCACACTCTAAGCGTTACTCCGTTTTCCTCTAATTGTACATTGTACAAATGATTTGAAGCAAAAGTTGACAATCATAGTTATTCACGAACTGTTGGTTGCAGATTTTTAGAAAATACTATGTGTAACCATGCACATACCATTGCACATTGATACGCCTTTTGGTCCTAATGAAATGTCGGTATTGAAAAGAATAATTAGTGAGACCCTCTTGCTTGAATGTCGATAATGCTCTGTAAAATTAGTGCCTTGTATAGATTATTTCCTATCTCTTAAAACCCTCCTTGTAATGTCTACTTTCCATAAATTCCAAATTCTTAAATTTTATTAGAAACCATAGGTTTTATGGAGGGAAATAATCGTGTACTTCGACCGCCATAACAATAAGCTACCCAAAATATTTCAATCGTCTGGATCACTTTTCTAAAATAAGATCTTAGTGGGCCACATCCAGTGACAGGACTTCAAACTCGACCATAATGTTTCTTCATGCAAGTTGAGGAACACTAGTTGATTCAGTAAAAAGATAGCAAACCTTTCTGTCTGTTTTAATCCATAAATATTCCTCTGGAACAAGCCTTTTGCTTTGTCTTCCAATTTTCGAAATTCTTTACGTGACTTTTTGAAATGCAATTCGAGTCTGGAGAAGAATACAATGAGGACTTCTCAGTACACTTAGCAATTACTTTCAATCCTATCCGGGTATTCACAAGAAGTCACCATAATATTTCTTACTAATTACTTGCTTTACAAGTTTTGCAACAATTTTTTATTCGTACGCGGAGAATTATGGAGCTTTCCGTTAGATGCACTTCAAGATAACAAAATTGAGGCATGCATCTTGATTTGGAAAATGCTAATAGATTATGACAGACTACCTCTAAACACAAGAATGCCTACCCCAAGTCCTTTGAAATCTGTCAATGACATTCAATAAAATCGTGTTACTGAAATGTAATAATTTCAGTTTAGCGTACAGTTTCGTTTGGGGAATTCTTATGAGTTATAGCAAATAATCCCTAGCCCCAATAATGCCTATTCGAACTCGTTTGTCTGTTTAGACTGAATCTATTCTGGTTGCTAGGGCGCCGAGTCATGCAAGAATACGACGAAGCGAACCTCCTGGCAAGGGAACAAGCAAACAGTAGCAGTGTTCGAACCTTCATATGGAACAACAGACCATGATGAAGTAGTTGCTGAAGGAACAGCATGTTAAACAATGCAGGACGACATCGGACCTAAAGCAATATTGCAGATTTATTGCAGGACCTTCAGATGACAAGCCACAATAATAACTGCGAATGAACAGGAACCAAATTAGGAATAACAAGCATCTTCACACCATAGGGGTAGTGGAAGACTCTATCTGTAGAGCCTGCTGCAAGAAAGAGAAAACATGTCATCTATGAATGTCAAGTGCTGAGCATTATAGAGGGTACACACGCTCAGACGGCCTGTCCGGTTGGCTTGGAAGCCTCAAATTTTCTCAAGCTACCTGAAGTCATCCAACGGCATTACCATCCTGACACACGATGCAGGTCAAAAGCGTAGTTTCCTTCAGTTTTCACGTAGTCGCTATTCGGATTGGGTTTTAAAAGCAACTCTTGTGACGACTACTTTCGACTAACGAAATGGACTGATCGACCATACATACGCTTAGTTGTTACCGACCACGCAAGCCGATTTATGTCTTCGTCAGAAAGTAATTAGGTCCATTTGGTGATGTGAGGCAAACTCAACAGTCGAACTATTGCGCTTAAATAAGCTACAGTGTACCCCTACCAACCTCCGTTGTGCAGACCAACGGAACCGGCCGCCTGAGAATATGTATTACCGTTAAGAGGAACAAAGCTTCAGTACGGTGGGCAATGAATGACATCCCTAAGAAAATAAGAAAAATTACTTTTTGTTATGAAAAGGCCTTAAATAATGATATGTAATAATACAAGACTACATTCAAGAAAAACTTCTTCAAAACATGTATATACGAGGGATCAGCTGAAATCTTACTATGTAGGAGCATCAAACATTGTACATACATATTTCAAGATTCTGTACTTGGATCAGTCCCAACCGTAATTAATTCCTAAAATGTAAACGAAGCAGGAATCTGAAAATATATCGAACCCAAAACACGAATATTCCCAAGAAATGTGGAAAGCTTACTTGTCAAGTTTTGTACCTCAAGACTCTGATCGTGGATCAATCTTAACCTGTCAAAATGACTTCCTTTACTGCAGATAAGTCACGTCTTATCCCAAGTTTCTCTTATAAAATTCTAAAAGTGGAAACGAAACAGGAATCCCAAAACACATATGTCTTCGTCTCCAATATCTGAGTGAGAATAATTAAATCTAGTAGACTGTAAAAAACAATCACACAGTGGTTAGTTGGAGCCATTTTTTTTCTGTCATTTGGCATTTAGTTGTTGAAGTAACGTTCGTTATAACTCAACTACTTATTTTTTAAAAGTGAAATAAAATGGAACTAGCCAGAGAGCACTTTCGTCATAATTTACTATGATTTTAAAAGAGGTTTAAGCGTTTATGAGTGCAAGGAGAGTGTAGATTTAGTTTCTAGTGAACAAACACCTTCGTTGGTTACAATTTACCGATGGTATACGAATTTTGAAGGCGAAAGGAATTCTGTTCATCACCAAAAAGGAGCAGGGCTCAAGATTGGGTCCTCAGCTTCTAAATCCATCTTATACGATCACCTGCGTTTAGAAAAAAGTGATAAGCCGTTTTGTGCCGCATCTCCTGCCAAAAATCAGAGCGTGTGAGAATTTTCCATGACACTTTAAATTTATTACATAACGACGAGCACTAAATTTTTCCAAAATAATGACAGGGGACGAAACTTATATTCCCTTTATCAACCTTCCCATCCGCCAAGAGAGGCGTGTATGGATTCACAAAGACGTGGAAAGTCCTATAATGACTAAGAAACAGAAGATATCAAAAGGGTTACGTATATGGTATTCTTCGGAAGTACGGGCTTAGTAAATACAATTAAACTAGATGGACAAAAGACAGTTACAGCTAAGTGGTACACTGAAAAATGTTTGCCTGAAGTGTTCACTAGAGTTTCAGGCAAGGGGATTATGCTCCACGATGACAATGCATCGTCCCATACGGCAGTTTCAACTCTCCAGTTTTTAGCTCAAAGAAAAATAAGAGTAAGTAATATAACATTCGCCGTACTCACCTGACGTATCAATGTGTGACTTTTGGCGATTTTTTGGGCTTAAACGAAATATGCGGCGCAGAAGTATTTCATCTGAAGAAGAGATTAATACCGCGATTTACGCTTCATTACCGAAAGAAGATTGGTTGGGAGCTTTTAAATAATGGAAAGAAAGAATGGTCAAGTGAAGGGAATTACTTTGAGCGTATTTAAAATGAAATCCTAGAAAATACTAACCGTGTTCTTTATACTCAATACTAAATTTCAGCTTATCCCTTGTATATATGGCATTTCAGTGCTACATTCTATGCAAGAGATATAATAATTCTCTTCTTCAAAAACTGCAACAAAGCGGAGCGCTGATTTTCACATACTAGAGTGTGTCCTTATATATATATATATATATATATTCTACGGACGTACATACATAGATATGAATATGTGTTTACTTTGTTACACTTAATATTTACTTTAATTTCGTACCATAGTGCGAGACCACTATAAAGAACACAGTACCGGATTATATATTAAAGTAAATATATGTAAGCCAGGACTCATACGCATGTATGTGATACCAAACACAAGGTCGGAATATTAATGTGACTGACGAACCTATGGCATATGCAATGTTTAGCCGACCGGTAATGCGAATTTAATATGCAGATACGGCACGGTATGATCGGAGCGCCGGCAAAGAGGGTGGTTGCAAATTTATACGATTAGAGATCGCATCGTCGCAAACGCATAAATCCGGTGCGCGATGAATATTAATATGATAAATGATTTATGGCGGGCGCTGACACAAATAAATCTCTAATTGGTTATTAATTCCTGATGAATTTGTATTACACTTGCGTTAATTTCCACTTGATTCGCGAAAAATACGTCGATATTGGGTCGAATGTTGTTTCTGAATCGACAATACCTAGTGGAATGCGAAAGAATATAAATTAGTTACTTAGTGGCATATTGGAAGTACATACTTTGTAACCTCTGTACTGCTATTTCTCTCTATTTAAAAGTTCACATTGTTGTAATGTTCCTCCTCGGCAACAGCAAAATTTTACCGAATTCAAAACTCGACAAAATGTATGCATTTACGTAGAATTTTAGGGCAACTATTCCTTCATGTTTTGTGGAGAACACTTATTATTTGCACTACTCATTTAAACGAAAAAGGAAACCCTTACAAGCAACTAGACCTAGACATTTCTCAATCTTCTATTTTAGAAGACAAATTGATTCTTCTTCTTCATTAAGTTGGTATTGATAATATTGCAATGTGCTTGATGCAGTTCACCTCTATTTCAGAGTTTGGAGTATACCCTCTTGCTATTACTGTGATAAAAAATTATCCCCAAACTCTTGAAGTGGCTTAAAAATGATGTATCCATCCTCGATCTGATGCGTACTCAGGTGTCGGATCCCTGCATGATAAACATTGCCACGCTGCTTTACTGAGAGGTACAAAGTCCGTATCGCATCTACATAAAATATACAAGTTCTACTTCTACCTATCCATAATTTTTTGAGGTGACAACACAGTTTACACTATAAGGGAGGGCAATCAGAGTTTTTAATCGATTTTTGTGGAGGCTCCCGATTTGTCCCACAGTGATAGTCTCCACAATTCTTTTTACCTCCCACAGCTCCAAAAGGTTTGGCCAGCACTTCTCACAAACGCTTTCGTGTCCTATGACCGGTGTTCATCAGTTCAGTGGTACTAACTCTTTAATTGCCTTCTACTCCGGTGTGTAACGTTGTACCCAACAGAATGATACCACGTTGGGATTTCCCAAAGTGTTCCTTCTTTGGCTCTAGTTTTATTGCGTAAATTTTGTAGGGTCTGCTGTTGGTCAGAAACAGATATTGCCACTTTGGTGAAGACATCCCGTGCCATTCTGTTTTGCAGAGTTCAGCTACATGACTGATCCAGACATGCTTTCGTACCGCTGATACCACATTCATGAGAAACGCGACTAAATCACAAGGAGCTATCATTTCTTTTTATTTAAAGCAGATTCAGAAATCGTTCAATGTCTACAAAATATTTTTGGAGAGTCTGCAGAATCTGGCCGTATAACCTATGAAAACTGGCAAGAAGTCACTAGAAGACGACCCGCGCCGATCCGTGGACAACTTACTGAAAGATGGAACCACTTTCGTGAAATTAGTATAAAAACCGGTACACGACAGGTTTATGAGATTTTAAACGAATGTTTGGGCGTGAACAAGGTTTTAGCCCATTGAGTACCATGACTATTGGAACCGGAACAGAAACTCAACAGATCTGATGCGTGCCACCAACGTCAAAAGCATTTACTACGTCACGGCGACCAATTCCGACAACTACTGGTTAACAATGAATACCTTACTTCAATTCTGAGACGAGAAGTTGATCAAAAGAATGGCGCGAACCAGACGGAGGAGCCTTCGCTAAAAGCTCGTGTAATTCCGTCAGTTGGAAAAGTAATGCTTACTATATTTTGAGATTGTGAGAGAATCATTTTTATAAATTATCTACCGAAAGGACCTACACATAACGGAAAGTATCGTTTTATTGTTTTATCTAGCCTATTGCAATAGAGGCTCTGCAAGAAATAGTTTGGCAAGTCTCATAAGCGTCAATTATGGCAAGAGGACAATGCAGGATCTCCTACCACATAAAGAACTAAAAATGTTTTACACGAATTGCGCTGGGAATTTTTTCCACGTCATAGTCACAAGATCTGGTTCTAGTGATTTTCATCAAAAACTTGAAAAAAACCATTACGGAGTGTTCGATTTGAGACTTTAAATGAGGTAAAACTTGCTACAAATAATTGAATTGTGAATACTTCGAAAAAGCTGTTTGGGGACGGATAAAAACATTAGCTTCACGTTGGAATAAGTGTATTCAATTAAATGGAGATTATATTGAAAAACTGCGTTCTATTTTTTATGAAAATTGGCTAAGTAAGAAAGTTATAGCCGAATTCCTAGTACTTTGTAAACATGCCTCGAATGAATCATTCATTTGGATCGATTTGATTTTGACTAAAAATACCATAAATATTTAGTTTTTCGTATTATGAAAACAACTTGCAATTGTAAAAGCTTTTAGGAAAATTATTTTCTAATACGCCAATTGCTAAATATCATTAAGATAAACTCGACATGGCAGGTTGTATTCCCAAGTTGTGGAAGCCCGTAATCGAGTTGTATTTATCCTTTATTTGCTTCAGAACTAATTTTCGAATATTCATAACAATGCATCCATACACGAAAGTATTCCAATCGACAAAAAGCGTCATTACGTAATTTCGAATAAATCTAGTTTTGACGAAATGACATCAATTATACATTTGACCTAATTAAAATCGCAACGTCATTATCCAGAACACGGTTATAATCCGACATTCGCGAGTATTCGCGTAATAACTGAAAATACACTTGCACGTCAATATTTTCGACCGGATTTGCACGCGTTGTTGTGTATTTATTCGCTTGTATAGAATATCGAAATCGATTTTAATTTAATTTGTTCCAGTCTCGGTCGTGTGAAATTGATTGACATATCCAATAACAACCAAAACGACCTGTCCGAAGCGGAATCGTTAATTTATATTTTAAACATGAGTTTGTTTAGAGGCACCGCTGCCGTGTTGGTGCAAAGCACCTGATTTTCAATTATTTTTACAGATGAATAGACCTCACCGACAATATGCCTGTAGTAGACAATAGATACAATACACATACAGAAATCGTATGTGATTCGTCCATCGCAATTATACCAAATACTAGAAAAATGACAACCAACAATGTCCATCGAAAATTCATACACCCATCAATAACTGGCACCAGTTGTGTAATCAAAATACCAATCTCGAAAATTGCACTGCAGATATTTATTTGCAGCAGTTTCTTTCAAAAGAGATCGAAACTGAATGTACCAACAATTTTCATATATCTATGATCTATTAGATTTCGATACGAATTGTTTAAATTTCCTTTTTCATATTTTAGTACCTACACATGTGATCAAAAAAATAGGGACTTACTGGATATCTGTCAGATTTTTATAAATTATACAAAATTCATTTCTGAAATGGTATATTAGAATTGATATAAAATAAATATTAATATATATACGATCGTTAGATGGGCTGCATGGACAGCGTTGCATAGCGGAAGAGAGGATACTTATTAAGTCTTAAAGATCAAAATAAATCATATAATTTCATTGCCAAATCATTGTAACTATCAAACATGTCTGTTACAAATGTCTTAAAACCCCAAAACTTGGTCGAAAATGTGGAGGTGTCAGAAAAACATCTCGTATCACAGACGACTACATTGTAACTTTGGCCAAACAGGATCTCTTTAAGTCGTCTAAAGCGGTTGCATAAAAATTATTAAGGTAATATCAGCTAGAACTTCACAATAATGTCTATGCAATCTGAAACTACCTGGTCGAATAGCTGATAAGGTTCCGGTACTTAGAAAAGCGAACTTGAGGAAGACCTTTGTACTTGCTCATAGAACATGCGGACAAGAAGCTGCAAAAAAATGGCGTAATGTCCTGTGGAGTGATGAGACTAAGATCAATTTATTTGGAAATGTTGCTGGAAAGAATCTAAAACGTCCAAAAGGACAAGAATTTATCTCCCGCTACACAAAGAAAAATCGATGGCGGAAATATAATGGTAGAGGGTTCTTTCTCCTGCAATAGAGATATACCAATTCAATTGATTAATGAAACTTTGACCAAATAGGTTTGCAAAGGTATACTACAGAATGTATTTTTCCCTATACCGAAGATAATACGCCACTTCCGAGGGCTTTTCCAGCAAGATAACGACTCCAAACACTATTCAAAGCTGGTAAGTGATTAGTTTCGGAACAACACGAATTGGAAACGAAAGTTGTCAGAGTAAGGTCGAATTATGACAAAAGAAAAACACAAAACTAATTAATTCCATGCCTAATATTATATAGATTTATTTCACTCTTTTTAAACGTTATTTTACTTTTATCTATTTAATCATATTAATAAGTTACTTACCTATTTTAATGACGTCATGAATTTTTGACTGTCTTTTTTAAATAATCTAAGTTTATACAATAATTTAAATTAGCAATTTTATTTGCTTATACCACTAAATAATAAATTAACCCACGGTATTCAATATGAAAACACAAACCTTGGAAATACGTTTTCTCATAAAATTATAGTCCCGTACCTATTTTAGTGACCACGTGTGTGTTAACAACGCTTTATATCACAATTCGTTCGACATTCAAAGAAAATCCTACAAGCTTTCCAAAATTTTATATGAACGCTTTAGTACTCCCCCAAATAAATTTCCAAATTTTATAACTTACATCTCCATTTTGCAAAACAAAACGATTTAAATCACATAACTAATACAGAAATAGAACCAAGTTTCGTACTTCCATCTCCATTTTGCTGTTTATAATCCTATTACTAGTAATTGATGTTGAATTCTAATTCTGCCATATTGCGATAAATCAATTTCTCAAATCCACAACTGCTGTTAGTTTGTGTATAGCAGCACTTGTATTAGTATTTGATCAAAGCCAGACAATAACCGGTTATAGCCCGTAAGGTCTGCCTGTTGGAACGAATTCGGCCTGTGATTTATCAAACGTGAATAAGAACTAATTAATTTCCTAACCGGCTTTTATCGAATTATTAAATTCATAATTAAATTAGCCATGGTTCGTCAGGCAACGACCCTGCCCCTGTTCAATAACAATCGAGTTTGAAATAATTTTTAGAATCAAAACCAGTTTTTCTTCTTTCCAATTAGGATTCCTTTATGCTCCAGCGATTCTATTCATTTATTTGTTTGTTTTTTTATATATTATTCCAAACGCTTTATGTTTTATGCTTTAACATACAAATATCTGGTTTATATCGATAATAAAATCAAATATTTTCGTACTTATAAATATGGAATCTATACACATCTTTACTTCTCCGTGGTGCATATACAAAACTTCATTTGTTACGAGCAGATTCCAGGAGGAATACCGAAAGGTGGATAATTGAGCATTATAACCAACATTCAGGGAAGTCCCCGAAGGTAAACTGCCAGCGGGAACCCTCCACAAACGCCTCGTTCTATTCAATTATACCGCCGAAACTGATTTAATTGAACGATGGACCGAAATCCTCGGAAATTATTCTTTTTAATTGTCAACGCGTCCCGAATAATAATACCGATTCAGTTTCACGAAATGACGACCGCTTACTAAATGGTGTTTAATTTTGTTACAGGGATCTTCAAGGGAACAACATCACTACCCTTTTCGAAAACGATTTTCAACACCTAGCAAAATTGAGGATACTGTAAGTATTATCATGTAAATTTCAGTAATAATCGTGTAGATTAGATAACGTTATGTTCACAGTTTTAATATGATTATTCCTATCTATCCATTGCTCTTTGGAACTTCGTTTCTATTCATTTCGCCTTCATATACTTACATACATACGTCAATGCACACAAATACAACAAAATTAAATGAAATCATATCTACACCAATACTTGTGGAGTTGAGAGAAAAAATCACGAATATTAACGCTTATAAATTTATATTAGAAACCTAAACATATAAAAGGGAACGCTGAAGTTACAAATACTAGCATTTTTCATTTTGAAAGAGTGTTTTCGTACAACTCTATGCATTATTTCTTCGTTAAAATTGAAACCACCTTTAACGTTTTCACTTATACTTTTCTGTCCAACACACGTTTTTCTTCACAATGCTTTCTCTTCAACAATTATTTCAGCAAAGTATTTCACTTTAATTCATACATACCAATATACTTGCAGTTTCTTTAATACTTTTCATACAAATATAGACAATTCCTTTTCTTTTGGTTGTGTTTTTGAGGTTTGAAAATTTTTTTATAAATTTTAAGCTTATAATTTCGAAATATTCGAAAACATACGTTTTCGAGTTTTCAAGAAACATGTGCAGCTCTTACTCAACGTATATTGCCAACTAAAAGTTCTCTATTTATACAGTGCATAATGTCTGATATTATGTCACTAACACATTGGACGTTTTCAGATTATCCAAAATTTAAAATGTAGACAAGATAACGTTATTGGATGCAACTAGAGATTAACTAAGTACGTAATATTTCAAGATATAATGTTTAAATGAAAAAACTATCAAAGAAAAATACAGTATTATGTATGCACAAGACATCATTAACATAAATCACAAAAGAAATGGATTAGCCCTAAACGACAGCAAACTTCTGAGACGCCCAATCAAAACGACCAGAAAATAGTCCAAACATGACTTTTTTAACATTTCTACATGTATCCTGTATACGCCTAACACAATCTACTTTCCCAATTAGTCTAAACAGTTTCATTCATAAAAACTAATTAATTGTTTCCCATGATTACGATAATAAGCTAGGGTATAGCAATAGGTGATATTTCAATCTGAGAAACAGATCATGTGAACTGAAGACCATCTAAATTTAGTTCTTCATAATGATTTCAAGGACTATGGTGTAGTATTATTTACACTATAGGTTACCTATCCGTATTTATTTCTGCTATGGTATTATAGAATAGAATTCAGGCAAATAATTTATTTTATAAATTGCCAACAACTCCAAAATTAGTAATTGGTTTAATAATAAAAGTCCTAGCACATTTGGTATGCTTTACCAATCATGGACTGCAACCGGATACAGTTTCGTCCCTATTAGGAACCATCAGTACGACACAGTCCGCGATTAACAAGACAATCACTTTATTCATGAAATGGAGTCATTCGTTTGGTTAAATGTATTGTTATGAACTGCTGTTTAACGTCCAGCTGTGAGGGAAGTTGTTTCGTTAATCGCGTACTAGCTATAAAATGAAAGACCAAAGTAATATACAGTTCCAGTATATGATTGAGGAAACATATCGTAATTCCCGTGATTATATTGGTTTATGCAATTTGTGCTGTTAATTACACAGCTTTCTCGAAAAGCTACCTAACAAACGTAAGTAATGTTTCTTCCGCCATTATCGATGACGGAAGCCACCACAACAAAAGCTTTCCAAAGCCACAGCTATCTCACTTTATTACTGTTCGTAACCAATTGTATAGTCTAGTTTGCACAATTTGAATCGACTATTAGCAAGTCTAAAAGGAAATAAACCCCTACATACACGTTATAGTTGTTCACAATAGAGATTTGAGTTATGGTTTCACCTGGTTCAACCACTTCACTGGTTAGTCCTTTTAAGACTTCAATGCCAAGAAAGACATTTTCAAGGTGCAAACAATGGATTTGGTTTTGGAAAGGATGCTGAGATTTGTGCTTGTAACCGCCGTTTTGTGTATTTAGGATTGAGTGTTCTCCATTAAGTGTAATCTAACCAACTGCCATAGTTACCCGTAAAATAGCATTATTTAAAGTCACGTGTTTTCCTGAACAAGGCCCATCATATACACTACAATATCCGATCTACACTTGATCAACCCTCATTATATTTACGAACGTCTAACTCTTCTGAATAAACATCACAAACATGTTTCATCTTAATTATTATATTTGTTCCTTTACCTAAGTCTTACAGCATAACAGTGAAACATTTTACATAACATTTTAACGAAGAATATTATACAAATAATATTGGTATGTAAAAGATCAGCTTCCATTGCTAAAACATTTTATGCAACCATGACGCACAATTCAGCCGTTCATGTTTCATCGCACATTACCTATACAAGCCTAACACGTGACGTTTTGATACTCCTAATACAATGCTTATCCTTAACTTGATCAACTACTTCGTTTTTATTTTGACTAGTTAATGAGAATTATCTACATTTGGTACCTTCATTATAGGTATAGTTGTTGTTGTATACTGTACTGACGAGTCCTAATAAGGACGAAACTAATTAGTCTGCAGTTGCAGTTTGCGATTGACAAAGCTTAATGTTCCTCACGGATTATTGACTTATGCAAATTGTGCTTACTTCGTAAGCTTTTGCACAGTTACTTGTTAACTACCTATTATAGCACCTAATTTATTGGATCCTTATACAGAGTGTCACCTACATTTTATTTGATTTTATTATAGTTGTTGATGGTTATTAGGGAACATATAAGACCTTCGTTTAGAAGGACAGGCTATCCTTACTTAATGTAAATAAATACATGTAGTAATTTCAATACATCTATCAATGGAAGGCTACAGATGGTAATTTCAAGTTCCACTTTAATTTCAATGGAATTAGAGGAATAGGATTTTAGAATAAAAGCTTCCTGTTCTTGTGTAAAAGATATCGCCCTACAAACACTACATTACGATATAATCTGAAGCGCAACCATAATAAATATGTTAAGAGGAATGAACTTTCTTAGTTCTTAAAACAACTAATTTATCATAAGCTAACCTGAAAATATAATTCAGAAAGTGATATAAATTCCAATCTGCAAACAAAGCAGCTGGCGGATTAGACTAAAATCCACGAAGCAATTCAGCAATGACGATGCAACCTTTAAATGGCTGACATCACTTTCAAAAAGCAAGTATTATGAGTAGAGTTTGTTAAAAATGTGGATGACGTGTATCATTAAGTAGTGTAAATCGAACTGACGCTGTCACTTCTCCCAATTTTATTGTTCAATGATAAGTTGTCATTGATAAGGTATGTATCATAGAATAATAAAATTTGGAGGAATGACAGAGTCAGTCCGATGTACACTACTTAATAATAATACGTCATCCACCTTTTTAACAAACTCGCATTATGAGTCAATGTATAGTACAACAATCGAAAAACAGCACTAATTTATAGGATGCAAATCTCAAATATGGAATATGAGATATTTCAGATTAATAATGAAAATGAGTCCCTGATTGTTGTTATAACTTTCGGAATATTTGTTGTTTGAGATTTACATCCTATAATTTTTTTTCGATTGTAGTACTATCCGCGGATTACAAAACCTTGAGTCCCCTCTTAAACACAATTTAGGCTAACAAAAATAAGGGAACTATTATACTTGTAATATTGACAATGACATCTTTTTATTCAAGAATTATGACTATTGCAATTGGCTTTATAAAAATTAGCTTGTCGCAGATAATTTTCCTTCAGAGAATTTATTTGCTATTGTAAATCAGTTTTTCAATACATTCAATGATAACTAAATCGCTTTGTTTTAAAGCACCATCTCTGACGATATGGCACCAAATTGCAAAGCGCGAAATTCAAATTGAAAATGATTTTTGACTCACCCAATATAAAGTTAGTATATTTGAATATGAAAACATCATTCTTTTTGCCTATTAGCTTTCGTCCATTTATTCATCTTTTCAATCATTTTATTTCTTATCTACTTTCTATTCTGTCAATGTCAATGTAACGCGCAATACGACTGCCTTCATGTCATTTATTTTTTCAGGCAATTGACAGACAATCAAATACACACGATAGAAAAGGACACGTTTAAGAACTTAGTAAACTTAGAGAGACTGTAAGTGTGTAACAGATGTTCGCTAGCTCTATTATTTAACTATGTAGCGTCTCGTTTTCAGTCGTTTGAACGAGAATAAAGTGCGCCGTCTACCAGACAACTTATTCGCTACCCTGCCGAATTTATTTCGTTTGTAAGTACTTCCACTGATCTAGAAACTTTCGTAGAGTAGATTCGAGTAGATAAGTGAGCTTTGCTAAAAACACAGTTAAATTATAATAGGAAATGCCGTTGTGTATTATTTTTATTATAATATAAGTCACAGGTAAGATGCTGTGAGAAGTTCCACGTGGGACAAAGCTTGTGTCTCATTCGACTTCATATAAATCAGCCACGTGGACCACGTGGTATAATTAGAAAATTGTGGTTTAGAATGGATTGAAATTAAAACCTTCTTACCTTTACCAGTTTGATACCCAGAAATATGTACTACTTGCTTCCACTGGTGGCAACAAATGATTATCGAAATACATACATATTTGGAGGTACCTAAATTGGTTTTTATTTAAAAGTTTTAAAAATTTGTACAAATTTCCTATGATATGCATTTCCTTAAAAGCTGGTTTATATTGTAGAACGCAGCTAGCACCCGTCATGAGAAATTCATGCTGTAATTTTACTACGTTTATTGTCGACTCTGAATCATTTTGACGCTACATTGAAAAACCCGTTTCCGTCCCAGCGGTCATTCAAGAGCGTAAATAAACGTACTATATGTACCAAAAAATGTGAAGGTTCTAGTTCACATAAAATATGTTGTTTCTATTTAAATTATATAAAACAAGGAATCTGAATTATCTTTTAGTACACTATAGATCGACATGGCAAAAGTACTTTGATAAGAAATTATTTGTAAGGAACGTTTCTTTTTCGTACCAGATGACGATGATATGGAAAACGTCGTCATATCTAGATCTGGACTTGCAGAACAAGTTCGCAATCCCTCAAATATATGTTCCAACAGAAGGGCTGAAAGTCAACACAGTTGAAGAATTTTATGAGGAGTTACGGATGGTCCCAGACAAAGCGCGATATAGAGACAAAAACGTGGAGAGATTGGAACGGGTAAATCAGGACCTACATAAATAAAGGATTAAATTGCATGAGAAAATATAGTACACAGAAAACTACAACAATAATGAACGTAGAATATTTGAATTTTCGATAACAAATGATTTGTAAGCAGGAGATACACTATTTGCACATGGTGGGAAACCGCAATACACATTCGAATCCGAAAATGGAGAGACATGGAAAGACATTTGGGTACAGAAAGAGGCGAAATTAACTGCAGACCATAAAAATTAATCGTAATGGAAAGATCGAAAACCAAATATAGCAAAAGAAAGGAAATACCGGAGATTAAGAATTGAGAAACCTAGAAGCAAGGAAGCCAAACAAATATACAGTGAACGAATACAAAAATTAACCAAACAACGAGAACAAGTAGACAAAATGAACTTGGAGGAAATGTGAAGAATAGAAACTCTGTGGGAAATATAGCAACTGACATATGTGGAACAAAAACCGCAAATGAAAAGAGGATGGTGATTTCAATAAAACAAAGTATAAATGGGAAGAAACGATTTGGAGAACATATATCGAAAGGAGGAAATATAGAGGATAAAAAAGAAGCCGAGAAAAGAGGAATGAAATTCAACAAAGCGTGGGGAAGAAATGAAATACCGAAAAATTTGAAAATAAATGTAATATTGCTCATCTATAAATTTGCATTGTTTGGCCTCAGTCTTATTTAAGGTGTAGGCTAGGAAAGTAGAAAGGAAAATAAGAAGTCAAATCGAAAACAAAATGGAAGAAGAACAGGCCACCTACAGGAAAAGTACACAAACGTAGAATCACACTTACACCTTACGGAATATAATAGAAAATAGGAAAGGAAAGAAACTTACACCTGGCGAATAACCAAAGGAATTGAAAACTAGCTTCAGTAGGTTACTTTCAGAGAGCCAGGATTACCAAAGTAATATAAAATGTAAGAAAATTGAATTATTAATCGAAGTAAAAGAATGCTATGGTGTACTGAAAGGTCATAATAAGGACAAAACTAGTCTACAGTCTCCGATTTATAAAGCACAATTCCCTACGTGACATTTGTTGGGATATGTAATTTGTTCTTGCAGTGCGAGCCATTACACAATTTTCTTTGAAAGCTGCGTAAGTAACTAACCCCTGTTTAAGTCCGTTTAATTGAGAATTATATTCTACTTTTTTACATTTATTCTTAATGCCTGACATTTACCGATCTGAAATCTGCATTCATTACGATTCTAAGCGGAAAGCTGTTAAAGAGCGTGACAATATTAAATGGGATTCAAAAATTTATAGAAGCCATCAGAAGGATATACAGGAAAGTGGAAGGCAAAATAAGAATAATTTGAAACAACTTCACAGAAATTTTAAATGTGCAAAGGCATAAAACAGGGGACAGTTTAAGTCCACTATGATTCGTGTTATGCATGGATAGAATAATAAAACTAATACTAAATATGGGTATGATAGTAAATGCAAAGAAAACAAAAGTAATGAAAATATACGGCAATGAGAATGAAGAAGAAGAAGTAAACATCACTTGCGATGTGGTATTGAAAAAAATAACAACAATGCTATCCTAGAACAAAAACGAGAGTTGAAACAGATATACTATAGAACAGGGGTCTCCAAACTTTTCAGCCTTGGGACCATACTGACTACTTCAGTGCGTTTTCTGCGTATTACACTTGTCATTAAGCTTTAGCTAGCAAGTAAATAAATCCGAGTTATTATCATTCTGTATTTTTTTATCCAACTTATCACAACAACAATAAGCTATTAGCTGTCGCGGGCCGGATTGATGACACTGGCAGGCCGCATTTGGCCCGCGGGCCGTAGTTTGGAGACTCCTGCTATAGAAGAAGTAGAAAGAAACTGCCAGCTAAATTTATCATTAACTCAGACGATTGCAGATAAAAAAAGGAAATTAAAAGAAAACAAAGAAAAGTATTGTATGTTTCGGTAGCGGTAGCAAGACTAATGTGTGGATACTAGACCTGGCAGATAACCTTGAGAAAACAACTATAGCAAAAAAGATGAAATATTTGAAAAGAATGGCCAGAATAATGATAGACAAGTGTAGAAACGAGCAAATAAGTAACCAAATAGCGACTGTCGAAATATTAATGACAGAAGCAAGACGATATGAAGAAAAGTGTTAAGACCTAGAAAAGATATAAAAGATATAGGAAGAATAAAGAACTAGCAGAAATAAGGGGAGAACAAGGATGGTTTCTTCTGCCGATGCTGTGAGTCATAAGACTACGACGAAGAACAAAAATATATTACTTGATCATCTACCAACTTGTAGCGATTATAGGGAATATACAGCATGCTTGGCGTAATTATTTATTTACCTTGAACGGTGTTGATTTTTTCCTGCTTCACACACTACCTATTCTGCTCTGTAACCATAACCCTCTCATTTGTTTACCTCTTCGAGTATAGATTTCGTGTGTCCATTTCAATACGTCTCCACTATTTATACGTACGTGTAATATGTATATATGTCAGAGGTTTAAATAGGTAATGGTTTTGTTTCGTTTTTTAAAAATCCTACCATGAATTTTTCGGATCCCAGATACTTTCATTTTTTCAATGATTTTATGGTGGTTCTAAGTATTAACTCATCTACATATATATACTATTTCTTCTCTTTCTGTGTATACGTCTATCCACTTCAGTTTACTGTAGATATATTTCGCCCGATACGTTCTGTTAGCTTATATAATTTAACATATTCCTATATATATGCAGAGGATATTTTAACGAGACTGTTTTCTTCTTCTTAATCTGGAACTCTTCTACCTTTCGGTATTGAGTTACGTTGGAGTTGAGTCCTCTAGTACTGTACTCCACATTCCCCTTCGCCAAGAATACTTGGCGATGTTTTCCATATCCTCCCATTTTGTTCCTCTTTCCTCTGCCACTAAACGTACTTCTTCCGTCCGCGTCTTTTTTGGTCTTCCCTTTTTCTTCCTTCCACTTTCCCTCGCTTCAAATATCTGTCTTATTAGCTTATCCTCACCTCGTCTCATTAAGTCTTCAAGCCATCTATGTTGCGCTTGTTCCATAGTAATTTATTCTAGTTTATCCCTAAATACTTGGTTTCTAATTTTATGTTTCCTTGTTTTTCCTCTTATTTTTTGTCTTTGCGATAATGTCCAGAACTCACGTATTTGTACTTTCTTAGGTACTTCATTTTTGCTTATGAAATTAGTCTTTATGCTCTTATATATTCCAACGTTCTTAGCTATTATCCCATCTTCCAATTTTCCTTCTCTATTTGTTATTGCTCCCAAATATTTGAGCTTATCTACTTGTTCTAGTGGTTCGCCCTCTATTTTTATGCTATGCTCTTCATGTTCTTTTTCGATATCATAGTTTTAGATTTTTCTATATTTATTGCCATGTTTTTAATTTTCAATTATTCATTAAAGGCATTTATATTTCCTTGTAATTGATTCTTGTTTTCTTCAAATATTACGAAGTCATCACCGTAATATATGTAACTCTATTAGTCGTATACAGACTACATACATCTGACATGAATGCCCAATATCCTACGTTACACTTACCTAGTTTTCTGATTACCTCATCTAATACTATTTTAAAGAGTAAAGAGCTCAAAACACATCCTTGTTTTACTTCGATTCTACTTTCGAGCGAGTGTGATTCCTCATTTCTTGGTCTTACATAATTCTCAGTTTTCTCATATAAGCTTTGAACACATTGAATTAGATCTTTTTCGATTTTTCTTTGTTCTAGTATTGTCCAGATGTCTTCTCTTCTTATTCTGTCGAAGGCTTTCTCCGTATCTTTGATATATATGTATTTGTTTTTCTACCCTTATTACTTTTTCTGACAATTGTCTAAACATGAAAACCTGGTGATTTTTCCTCTCTCCCTTCTGAATGCACTCTATGTGTTTTCTAGTGTGTTTTGAAGTTTATGTTCTGGTCTACTTTTCAATATTCTATATATTTTTCCAATCGTGCTTCCCAAAGTTATTCCTCTGTAATTCGAGCATTCTTTACTCTCGACTATTTTAAATATGGGCATAATAATGCCTATTTGCAAATCTAACGAATTCATATTCTTATGTTTCTCTCAGTTGTACGGAAAAATGGTTTTTCATTTTGCCTTTTTCTGAATTTCTACGTTATACTACACTTTTTCTTCTCTCTGCTGTTGTTCTATGACTGTATGCATTGTTTTTATTTTCACTTTTTAGAATTCTTTATAATCTTAACAGTTTATGTTTAACATTTTTGATTTTTTTTTATCATTGACCAATATTTATTTAGAATTTCAGCAATACTTGGTGCTTCTCGTTGTCATTTTCAAACCTAAAGCTTAGTTTATTGTTTTCTTTCCTGTTCTCACCTAATCTCCTTTAGAATAATACTTAGGGCTATCATATTGTAGGTCATGTACGTTGCATATTCTTCTGGAATATCGGGACTTTCGTATTTGTTTTTGTACTGATGTATTCTTAATCTTAGTTACTTCCTTAAAATTAAAACATAGTGGGACGACAAAAGACAAGTTTTGTATTAGATCTCACAACACAATTATGATAAGAGCACCTTTTTCTATACTAATCCTCCTTCTAATTTAACTAGCGTGCGAGAACGTTTTTTCGCTTATTTGATCTCATACGTATAAGTCGGTACTTTAAATTTAAATCATAAAAGTCCCCTCATCGCGTTTAATTGATCTCTAATAATCATTAATCTGACCACTTTACCGAAACACAAAATTCTTGTACCCAGTGGAGGATGATGGGCAACTTCAAGTATTGAATATAAAATTCGATTGAAATTCACAAAAATCGTTTCATCCAATGTATTAACGAATGACAACAGTTTTATTCACTATAATATCAAAGAAAAATGCTTGTCAACAACGTAGTTTGTTTTATAAATGAATTATAATTGCGCCACCTTTATCATTGCGTAAATAAGATTGATGAATTAGGTAGTAATCTAGTATACAGTAGCAGAGTGCTATGTAATAAATTGCGTCCGTAGTAATCTCTGTGAAGTCGGATAAATATTTGTACTACCGTAACATAAATCTTAACTACGACAAATACTCACTTAACAACAAAGAGTTCTTCTTACTGCGTAATAAAAATCAACTTCACATTACTCAGCAGAGTAATGTAAAGCAGTCCTCTTTGCAAATATACTGAATGACATCAAAAAGCAATACTCAGAAATGGCAGGCCTTCTGAACTGATTCTACTAACACGTACATAAGTTCAAAAAAGGAATTCTACGCGAAAACGCGCTTTTTCAATACAATGCTGTTATTCATCGCGCAAAAGGAATCCAAAACTCATTAATTTTAATTCTTAAATCATCAGATTTTTATTTATTCGAAAAAATATTGGATTATTTGTCCAGAACCGCTGATGATTAAGAAATACGATTTTTCCCTAAAAATACTCCACCATTAAGATGGCCATCGGTGTACCTGGGAGTAATATTTATGGTGTGCGTCGTAATCAACCATCAATCAGATAAACCAACGCGCCCAGGAAATTACCATAAATTACCATGAATTGCGTTTACACAAATTAACATAATTATACACGACGGTATGGAATTCCAACTATACGCACGATCTCAATAATATTAATGTGCTAGTGTTGCGATAATTAAGAGATAGACGTACAGGTGAAAATCGTCTGATTTATGTCTAAAATTAAATATAATAATGTAATAAAGCTGTAAGTTTCGTTTTGGAAAAACAACCTCTAAAGTTTATACGAAGTCTATAAAAGTTTGAGGAAACCAAATATTTTTCTTGATTTTTACGTTATTTGTATTACTCTGTGTGACTAATCATTCTCGCCTGTGATGTGTATAAAGTGTGAATCATAAAATTGACTTGATTAATTATTGGATGAACTGAACTAACACCAATAAAAGTTTTAAATGTTTTTGATGTAAATAGATATTTTTTTCTCTTTCCTCTTCTTCATAGGGCTATGGCCTATTATTTCTACCCTCTCAGATATGGCCTAGTAATCGGTCCAACTGTGTGTTTTTGTCCATTTTGCTAATCATTTTCAATCCATACGATCTACATAGTATCGCCAGAGTCTTCTATTTTTTATATGTATGTTTCTATAAATTACCTAACATTTCAACCTTATCGTTTTCAATCACAAGTATCAAAGTGGGAATTTAAATTTCTAACGTGTGCTCTTTCTACTAATGATAATATTTATTTTAAATTATTCAACAGTTACATCATTCATATCGTGCTTAAATATTTTTCTCATTATCTCTTTGAAAACGTGTACTTCTTAATGACCGTGCTACCGTTCGTGTGGATATAAACAAAACACTTTCTTATAATAAATTACCACACTTTCCTAGATAGTATCGCTCACTGATATAGCGACATTAACAGCGCTTAATTGAAATCTTAACAGTCACTAACATTAATATCATTGAATTATAGGGACCTCAGCCATAATTTGATCACAGTTATCGGCAGAAGGACTCTGAAAGGAATCGCTTCCATAAAGAACCTGTAAGTATGAGCCATTTTTGTATAGTTATTTATTTTAATGGTGTGATTACGAAGCGTATATGTAACTACTTGTGTAGTTGTTTAATGATAGTGATAGTGCATTGGTATTCTTAGTATAATGTAATGCATGTTATATGTCAAGGTTTGTGACCGTAAGTTATCTAGCGATAAATCTGAATGTGGCATACAAAATTTAACCATTATAAAACATAATTACCTCTGGAAAAAATTCATTGGAAAACTTCTCATTAACCCTGCAGTTGGGGCGATGCGGCTAGTTTCTCGGACCGGTCGATTATAAAATGCCATGGAACTTTTAAGTTGTGTTTTAAACGTAAGTAATATAAACGAACATATTTGTCCATGTTGAAAGACATATTTACCACATATCTTACAGCGGAAGTTAAAGAATTGTAAAAAAGAAACTTAAAGCTTGGGTCTGGGATACCGAGGCGTCTACTGATGTTAAGAAGAATGGAGGTATACAATGCAGCGCGCCCACTGTAGAAATAATGAGTGATTGAGCAAGTAAGGCCAGTAATAGAAAGAATATTTATTCTTCAACCTCTAGCGAGGCATGAAATAAAAAACGAATAAATATCAGAAATATTTTATGAATAGTAGTTAACTATACTACACCGCACTCACCGCACAGTTGCCGTCTGTACATCGAGGCAGTTTTTCACAGCCACTTGCATCTCTTCATTTATCCAGAAGAGCTGTCCACCAAATTACATTATTGCGGGGAAGAGATGGAAATTACTCGACCCCAAGTCTGGGTTGTAAGAAAGATGATCAAACGCTTCCCATCTGAATTCTTAAAGAAATGCTTTTGTTACTGCGGGAACATGTGGTCGGGCATTGTACCAGACATTGCTACGCGATTTTTAACGTCCTGTCTTAATCTTCTGTATCTTGAAATACGGTACTGCAATGATTGTTGCGCCTGGCTAAATTCAATGATTAGTAGTCGTCTGTTTTTGCTTGTTTGGGGATGATGGTAGTGTTTAAACTGCTGTTTCATTCCCGTGTTCTCAAAGCAAACCGTCGTTTCATCTCTGGTCACGACTGTCCTCAAAAATTGCAGTCCTATTTGCCGGACCTTATGGTTCTAGATCAGCGTCTTTGGTGCTCAACGGGGACACAATTGTCGGTACTGGAGTTTTTCAAACATAATACTGTAAACAGTAAACAACTTGATGCTCAAGGTCTTGGTGCACCACATATATATTCTGCCCTCTGACCACCTTCACCATAAACGTTTGTTTTCACTTTTAACCCACACAAGATACTCATGTGCGAGTAATATGACTAAGCATGAGGTTGTATATATATTGATGATGTTATAATTTTCCAGGCACATTTGATACAGTTCTTTCCTCGACTTATAATTCATCAAGCTCAATAGATTGCATTCAGATTAATTTTTCCGTATCGCCAATGCATCGCCACAAGTACAAAATGTTACTGCAACAGTGGATTTATGCTGCGTATGCCGACATTATCTACCTCAGATAATTTCTCTCGCTTTCAGAATCCGTCTTCTGGTACCTATATTTAGTTCGAAATCTAATACATTAACTTGGATATTTTATCTGAGCAAACGCACAAATTCTATAAGTCATCAGCAAGCGCTCACGAAGGGATCGTTTCAAAGCTTAATCAAAAAATATTCTGCAAAATATTAATTAGTATCCTTAGTTTATGCGTAGCTACAGCAAATAACTAGGAAAAACTTTTGTATGATATTCATTACAAAATTTTGGCGCTGAGGACAGCATGAAACCAACCAAATTCAAACGGCATTGCTCATAGCGATGCTGAGAAATCTAATGTGTGTAGTACGTCTTATAAAAGAAGCTTTGTCTCCAAATCAAGAGGTTTCATTAGCTTCTTACAAACTTTCGTATCAAATACTAAAATGTAAAGTACCGAACATCATGAGACAATTTATTCTGGTAGCAATAGTTCCACTAACAATGTTTACATTGCAGGATTCTATTCATTTATTTTATTACCTGTGTATTATCTCAGTTACTTTTGAGTGCGATAGAATTTTCACCAACATATCAATAGGTCTTATGGATATCGTTTTCCTGAAACACGCATGGTGATAACCGTTCTTCATAACCCCAAGTGTCCAAACGCAACCAATAACCAAACAGAACGAATTCGGATAACAAGGCTCTTTACATTGACGTTTGTCGTAATCGATGCATTAGTTTCATATATCTTTTTCGTTCATAATTTCACTATATCACCTGGTCTTATAATAGCGCAACCTGGTATATAAATGAATATGAAATGAATATTGTTTATCAACCGATTGTGCATTTTAATGAAACTACTTCAAAATATTCTTTTGAGGTCCAAACTACACGTACCATAAATATCAAAAATTACAAAAATCCGATTACCTTACCTTCTCCTTGTCAGATGATTTTCTGCATTTTTGTCAATCCTTTGGCACTGGAGAAGAAAAAAAGTGGGAAAAAATTTGCAAAAATAGCCATCAACATCTTAAACTATGGCCGAGAGTGGTTTCAGCACCAATATCCTTAGAACTCAACATTAAATTAGATTCCTTCGTCGTAAATTCCTTATCAACTGATTGGCTTGAGCACAAAATTGTAGATACTGCTGTACAGAACAACCACACTGGCCGAGAGAAGCGAATAATTAATCCGTTTTTGCAATAAATATTTGGTGCGGAATTCTTAGTGGGCGTATAATAGGATCATATTTTTACGATGGGGCGTTAACTGGCAATCGCTGTTTGCATTTTTTTTTAACAGAACTTGCCAGAACTTGTAGAAAATGTACCTGCCCATATAAGACCAAATATGTTCTACCAGCAAGATGGTGGTACAGCACACAACAGTGCTATCGTACGAAATTATTTGGACACTAAGCGATGTATGCGAAGAGGCCAGCTCGCTCTCCCTTACACCGTTGGACTATTTTCTATGGGCTGACCTGAAGGAACCTGTGCCTAAAATGGTTGGTATAGATGTGGATGCCCTAAAAGGCAGAATAACAGAGGAATGTGTAAAAATTTCCAAGCACACTTTATTAAAAGCGAAAAACAAAATTTACCGCATTGTCTAGAGATATGTTCAAATAATTAATAATAATTTATTGCAATGCAAACTTTAAGGCAGTTTTTTTTCGAAAATTCTCTCATGTAAAGTCCATATTAATTTATATGGTTGTAAAGAAAATAAAAGATACAATAGCAATATTAAAAGGAAATTATGCTATGCAATTGAAAAAAACAATTGGAATATCGCTATCATTACACGAACGCACTTTTTGTACATTGCTTTTTCCTATTGTATACAGAATATATGTATATACTTCATTTAATTTGCTTTTAAAAATAACGAAGTTACAAGGCCAGGGGTGTCTGGGGAAGTCTGTACACCTGTATGTATATACATATACATATGTATATATATATACGCTGCCAAAAATCTTGTAATATAATTAATTATCAGTTCACACATATTAGTATTACCCATAATTGTACATTCCTAGACGTCCATATTTTAACATGTATCGTATCTTTTTTTGTTTTCAGACAACTGGACAACAACCACATAACGTGTATAGATGATCAGGCTCTCAAAGTTTTTAAGGATCTAGAAGTGCTGTAAGTACGATTGCCAAACAATTTCTAATTAACGTTTCCTCTGTTTCCATCCCACGTTTGAAGTTAAAACACAATTAATACCTTACAACACAATGAGGAAACGATACCACACATGCGATAAGCCCCGATAATTATTTGTTTCTAAGATTTTTTTTTATTCCCGAACATTCTTGAAATTGTAAATGTGATTTAAATTAACGGTACTTAAATAAAACGTCGTCAGCTTAATGCTTGAAGGATAAGAAACCGTCGAGTGGTGTTTGTCGAAATGTGATTTGCATTCATTTAATTAGATGCTCAGAAAAGTTGCATACTAATGAACTGCTAGATTAGAATTTTAGATTTCTTCCGACAAATATTTTTATTACAGACCATAAAAACGATTTAATGGTATTTAATTCTCGTGTTATAAAATATTTGATATTTTTATTCTTCCCTTGGATTAATTTAGTACACGATAATAAATATTTTCTTTTACTGCCGGAATTCCCTAAATTTAATGTAAATTTTAGGGACGTTGACTAGGATAATTCGTATACTTCAGACTATAAGAGTGGAATCATTTCATGCGAGTGCCTAATTATTAAAATACCCCGGTTTTTAACGACTATGCACTGTAATCTGAGCATGGTCTTTCGTATGTTTTATACCTTTCCTCACTTCAATTTGTCCTTATGATGTGTACTTATAAACCCTATAAGTACTTAAACAAGAACAAAATTGGGATGGTAAACAAAAGTCATGTGGTGAATCAGATAAATAAAGTTGTTTCGACAGTCCACTGTGCTGTTCATAATTTTTGCATGAATTAATTTTCTAAATCAGTCCTTGTACTTTGATTCATTCCTTGACGCTCACAAATACCACCCTTGCGGGATCTTCCGTTATCCTAATAATTAGTTAATAGTGAATAGTTTAAAAAGTTAATTCCCAAAATAATCGTATTCTTCTATACTATCTAGACCGCCTTCCTAGTGTTTTCTAACAATCTAGAATTTAGTGTTAAAAAGTCAGGGAAATAAATGAGGCTAACGACTACGTGATGGCACAATCATTTATCTCGTCCAAGACTACAACATCTTAGGATTGGATAGGTTCTTATAAGCTAAAGGAAAATCCTGGGCGCCTAATTTTTATACCCAGTCAAAATAACTACTAAACGACAAACCAAGATTTTCTCTTACCTACTGACATCAAGAAATATTCTGGATTAGTAGCTTAGAGAACAGCTCATCAGTCTCATAACTCATCATACAATTACAGCAAATTAATGCAGCCATCGTACAATACTCAATTAACGTCCTATTACAAGAGTTACATTAAGAAGTGTTACTAAACCAAAATCTATAAAACATGAAAATTAAGATGCTTCGGATAATTTGTTTCAGTATTGTCATAGTATGTCAATGTAATATATTCTCACCAAATTTAAACTTATCATTAAGTAGTGTAAACCGGACTGACGCTGTCACTTCTCTACAATTTGAAATAAAGTGAAGTAATATTCAACTAAAAATGCGAAGTATACAGCGAACCAAATGTATAGCTGCATCATATGCTAGCAATCTCCCCGCATATACTTATTTTGAAAAGTGATATTTTATTTTTATTAACTTTTAATATATCACTACATAATCCTTTTCTCTCCTACCGGTGAACCAAACAAGTTTTCTGTTCGAAAAATGTTTAATTTTGTTATAAAAAAATTGTTGACGGAAGTGGTTATCACTGTATCAATATCCGTATTTACATTATACCAATTTTAATTAGAAAACATATGTAGAAAATTCATTCAAAAGATAATAATAATAATAGGTGGTAAATTATAACTGATAATTAGAGTTTGCTAAAAAGGTGAAGGAAGGAAAGGATGACGTGCTGTCATGTAGTGGTGTAAATCGGACTCACGCTGTCACTCGGAATTTTAGTTATTCAATGATAAGTTGTAAGTAATGACAATTTATCATTGAGTCACTAAAATTCGGCAGAGTGACAGCGTCAGTCCGATTTACACCACTTAATGATAACACATCATCCACCTTTTAACAAACTTTACTGATAGTAATAACTTTCCCATTATTAACTAAAATTGCTTGTGGCTTGATGTCGCTTCATAACCTATTCTTGAAATAGGTTGCGAAGCGACATCTTTACGTCGGGCTCATAAGCACGATAGAGGAATAGAGATTAGAGCACTATTATTGTTTTCTCGCTATTTGCGCTAAAAATCCTAATATGTGTACACAACATATATATTTCAGAACTGCATTTATAATTGATTAATTATTATTATTAGTAACATATTTATAATTCTAAGTAGAATATTACCAGTTTTTGTTCATTTTCTTGCACTTAATACGGCTACTTGCTAGCAGATGTCGCGGTTAATTTTATCATTGTAGTCCTTAGATAACATAGATACATAAGGTATTTGTTAGCATTTATCATTTTAAAAAGGGTGCTTGCTACTACATAGCACACATACGCTATGTGTATGTGGGGAATGGCAATCAAGACATACCCAGCACGTAATTTTTGTAAAGGAGAGGCTGTTTCTCGCCATTGTGCAGAGGCGCCTCCCATAAACTAAATAAAACACATATATTTAAGCAATCTTTCGTACTTGTGCACCATCATTTAAAGCAAACTATGTAATTTATTCTATAAGTTTGTAAAGCAACAATTTTATATTGCAAATTCCAAAACCAGTAAGTACTGTGCGAGTTTTGTAATTCACGAGTGAATACCGTTCTTTATTTATTATTACATTATATGTCGTATCGATTAGTTTCGTTTGTATTTTATTCTTAACTGCACTAGCTCTTATTTTCCTGAACTTCTTTTTCTAATCTTTGTTCAATATTTTCATTGTATGATATATTATTCAGCAAACCGGAATTTGCTGCGCTGGTAATTGCTTTCATTTAGAACAAGGGTCTCCAAAGTTGCCCGCGAGCACCACCAATTTTGATTACAAAATCTTAAAACTTACATTGTAGAATTTGCAATATAAGTAAATCATAGAAAATGTTTTTTTAACGACCAATAAAAAAACAATAACTGACATACATAATGAAATTGAACATTATGAATTATGATTAACCCTTAACTGGTGACATGACAAATTTATAACACTATAAAGGACATGACGTCTCACAGGCTACTATTTTAAAATTAATTTTTGTTATGAAAGTCAACTGGGGTGTTTCAAAATTGTCTTAATATTTAACCAGCGATATGTAATGAAAAACACATTAGCAAATCAAATCAACTTTTCTTATAAAATACCAAGAAAAAAGAGTATTAACACTTAGTGGTATTTTTCAGCCTCAATTGGTATGAGATCCTTATTTTACGTTCCAATCGACCTTATGCGAGAAAAGCGATAAAGTTAACACTTTTTACTTAAAATCTAATCTAGAAAGAAACAAAAAAAACCAAAACAGTCACTTCCAAAAACAAAGGTAACAATTCTGACAACTCAAATCGGCATAAATTACTGACAATTTTTGCACAATGGGCGAGAACATTGCAAACATACGGGATCGCAACACCCGACACAGGTGTACACTGTCATTCTGTGCAATTTGGGTGGACAAATCCTGCATGCCCTTCGTTTGCCTTGAATAGTTTCATGACTTTTGACTTCTTCTTCGACCATATCGTCACCCAAAACTCGCTTTATCGCTAAGCGTACTCCCTCGGTAATTGACTGCAGACTACACGTCTCTGGATATGGGGGAGAACTAGCGAACGAGCTAAAGTCTTTAGGAAGTCTCCTCTTTCTATAATCTTGGGTTGATGCATGGTGTGCAGTATATAAGCGTTCATGCTGCTGAAATCCAGAATGCGGTAGAACACCGCCATTGGTCATCTTCTGGTGCGGCGGCTGCTGGAATAAATGGAAACATTTCTTGTCTGCTTCGTCGACACCTCCTTTAGTTGCGTTATAATAAAGAATGATTTCAGGCTTTTTAGTATCCTCGTCAACCTCGTTAGTATGATGCATTGAAGACACAAGTATCACAGCTCTATTCTTCTTAGGCACGTATGAGCATAAAGTTTTGTTATTTGTAAAACCAAACAAAGTAGATTGGGTTTTTCGGTTTTTGCGGTTTAAATTCGCTAGGTATTTCGCGTTTATTTTTTCATAGTACCCATGTAAGTAAGCTTCCGTTTTGAAAGTTTATCTACTAGTTCTATAGAAGAGAACCAGTTATCAGCAGTCACATTTCTGTTGCTTCCTTCGATTGGCTATATCAACCGCAGGACACACTGAATAGGCACGAGAAGTTTTTCACCTTGGGTGGTCAGTCCTTCACCATCTGAGCCTTTTCCACTATAAACATACCCATTATAAATGTAGGCATTTTTTGAATCACATAAGGCTCGTATGATCAGTCCGTATTTACCTGGTTTCCTTGGCATATATGAAATCATATGACTTCTTCCACGAAACTTTAGTAACATTTCATCTACGGTGACGCATTCGTTCAATTCATATAATTGTTGAGACTTATTGACAAACTTCTTAAAAATAAAGGATATAGCAGCTAGTCTGTCATTTTGTTTCCTTTCGGTACGATCATCTGGATTGTCGAATCGCAGACACAGTAGCAAAACAAGAAATCTATTTTCTGACATACAACATCTAAAAATCTCGCAACCTGTACCATCTCGAGCAAATAAATAACTTGAGTGTTCATGATTAGATTTCAATACAGCTGAATATAGTAAAAGACCCAAAAAGCTTTTAGCTCAGTCATATCTATATCTTTCAGTTCAGGTTTATTCTGACGAGCACATCAAAATTTGATTTAGCATTTCTTCGTCAAATAGTTTATTCCAGATGCTGCAAGGGTCTTTTCCATTCTGAACTGCCAATTTTGAAGCACAAGCACGAGTAATTATATTATGCTGAGGTATGCGTACCCTAGCATTAGGAGGAGTCTTTGACCATTTACAATGATTTTTACCGTAATAAAAATTTGAACGTCGTAATTCCGAGATAGGCACGTGGTCTTCATCTACGGAACAATCGCTGTCAGCTTCTTCTAGAGCGATCTGATTCTCGTCTGAATCTTCAAATCCCTCACTTTGATGATGGTGTAAATGGTCGCTCTCAGATATAATGAAATCTTCAAGATCACCTTCGCTATCTGATTGGTCGAAGCTAGCAACAGGGAATTGATTTCCTCCTCAAATGACGAACTGTCTACTCGCATTATTTTTCTTTTTGATGGCTCAACTGAATTTGTTTTCGGACGTTGACGTTTATTACTGTTTTCTGCCATTTTGTTCTACAAAATATAAAAATAAAAAAATATTCTGCATGGCAACTAGGGACATGAAGCCTGACAGGCTACGTCCGATTTTTTGATGAGTGTTACTCACGTGTTATACGACGGACAACACATCTACTTCCTTCCGTGGTCTATTTACTACTAAAACAAAAGCTACTGAGATGTGCAGTCGCCGCGAGCGGTAGGGAGTGGCCAATTCTAAGAATTCGCAACACGTGTGACGCCTGTGAGACTCCATGTCACTGGTTAAAGGTTAAGCCAGCATTCAAAAAAATGAGAAAAATATTTTGTTTTTATTTCGCCGTTTATTCTAGAACGTTTTGAACGAAATAATAAAAGAAGACATTCTGTTTAAATCTTATATGATAGTTCTGTACCACTAATTAGATCAATGAAACAAGACGAAGGTGTTCCGAAAACGTTTGTAAACGTTCTGGAAATATAACTATCGTTCAAACCAGTCTTGTTTCATTGAGCTAATTAGTGGTAGAGAACTATCATATAAGATAAGTATAAAGAAGGTCACGAAATATATATATATATATATATAATTCTGTTTAAAGAGAAATAATGATGCTTTGACACACGCTCGGGTCTAACTAAAAACCTGCAAATTAAAGCTATAATATAGAAAGTTAAAATTATATTTATTTAGTGTGGTACATCTCAAAACGTTCAGAATGTAGATGTTACATCATACTTCTTGCATAAAAAATCGATTGATTCTTGCCGTGGCGGCATCTTCTACTGGCTTCTTTTCTCGTGAACCTTTCCTGATAAATTGCTTGGGATCTTCCTGAGAAGTGCCAGCTTTAAGTTGGTCATGATTCACACTTTCTACATTTCTAGTAATAGAACCGTTTTCCAAATTCGTAAGCCCAGCTGCAATATAAGAACAAAAATCTAATTTAATATGTTGTCCAGTTTCTATACAATAGATTTTCCAAATGATTGCGGCATCCACCTGATTTCTAAACAGTTCCCACCACCTTTTTTACCCCCTATGCGAATACGATAATTGGGAATATCTTTGTCATGCAGGTCTATCCCTTCCATATATTTATTATACTGCGATAGTATATGTGGCTGAAAAATAGCAACTTCCTTGTGCCAAAATTAGTCTCAATGATAACGATAAAGTTGTCGTACCATCATAATTTCAGAAGTAGTCTGGACAAACAGCGATAATTACGAACCAAGTTACGACAGTCTACATATACACAGAACTACTCGCATACAGCGCATCGATGTATTACTGACTAGAGTGGGGAGTCAGCGATGCTGTCGTAACTTACTTGTACGCTGTTATCGCTGCTTGCCCAGTCCAATCATCAGATCCTCTTTCTCTTTTGATAGGGATTTGGACGATTCTTCTTCTTCTTTCACCTTATCCTTCTGCCCATCTAGGGCGTCGGATCTGGAGTCTCGCTCGCCTTTACCCATCTTTTCCATTCTTTCCTATTTTGGGTTAGTTCCTGCATACTCCCCCATTTCTTTGCCTCTTTCCTCCCCATCCTGCGGATCTGGTCTATCCATGTCTTCCTTGGTCTTCCCCTTCCTCTATTCTTTCCCAATCCCACCTCGTTGATCTTCTTTAGCATTCTATCCTGGTCTAGTCGCGCTATGTGTCCGTACCAGCTTAGTTGTTTATTTTCAATTCTCCTCAATACTGGCTCCTGTCTGAGTTTTGCTCTAACGTCTTCACTTCTACATCTGTCGATTTTAGTTACCCCAGCTATCCTCCTTAGATATCTCATTTCCGCTGGATTTATCAACGATTTGTGTTTCGTTTGTATCGTCCACGTTTCCGCTCTCTACAGCATTGTTGGACTTATTAAATTATACAGCCTGATTTTCGTCTCCTGGCTGATTTCCTTTTTCCCAAATATGGTTTTATTCAGTGCGTAGTAGACTTTAGTTGCTTTTTCACTTTATTACTTATCTCCAGATCCATTTTGCCATCCTCCGATATTACGTTTTCAAGGTATTCGAATGAGGAAACCTGTTCTATTTCTCGGTTGTTTATTGTTATGTGCTTAGTTTCCTCCTCCCTCTTTTTTGATTTATTATCATATATTTTGTCTTATCTACGTTAATTGCCAACTTTAGCCTTTCAATCTCCTTCATCCATAGCTTCATTAGTTGTCGTAATTTGTCTCTCGTTTCAGCCATTAGGATAATATCATCCGCATACAGTAATGAATTAATTCCTATCGGTGCTAGGTTCTTGTACCCAACTGTGCACTGGTACTTACTCGTTTGCTCGCTTGTATTCTTGATTAGCATGTCTCTAATAAACAACATCGGACTTAGGCCATCCCCCTCTTTGATACCTTTTTCCCATTTAGAAACTTCCGAACTTCTTCCTTTTTCTCTAGCCTGAGCATGTACCTCCTCATATCCTCATATACACACTTGATCACTTTTATTAATTTTCCCGATATCTTATATTTATTCAGAGTATTCCAGATTATTTCCCGGTTTATTTGATCGAATGCTCCGTTTAAGTCAACAAATGTTGGATATAGTTCCTCGTCTTTCCGAAACGGTCTTTCTATAATGTTTCGTACCGTGTGTGTGTTATCATTTGTTTGCCGGCTTACCCTAAATGCTGTCTGTTCATCCTCTAGCTTCGTCTCTATCCTTTCCCTCACTCTCTTTTGGATGATTCTTGTATATATTTTAAAACTAGTTGATGACAAGCATATTGCTCTATAATTGTCACATTTGCATTTCTTTCCTTTTTTATAGATTGGCAATATTATGTTCTTCTTCCAATCTTCCGGTATTTTTTCATTGTTCCATGCTTCTTTACATACATGAAGTAGCCATTTCTTTCCCTTCTCTCCCATCCATTTTATCATTTCTGGCTCGATTTGGTCTTCTCCCGCTGCTTTCCCACTCTTGATATTTCTTAGGGTTTCTTCTATTTCCTCCATTGTGATTCCTTCCATTGCCTCCACTTGTTCTTGTGCTTCTCCAGTTTGTTCTACATCTAGTATTGCTTCTTGTCTAAACTTCTCTTCAAAATACTCTTTCCAGGTATTTACAATCTCGGATGTTTCTGTCCTTATATTCCCATCTTTATCCTCAATTCCACCATCTTCCTTCTTCGGTTTTCCTCTCAAATTTCTTACCTTGTTCCAAAATTTCCTATTTTCCGTCTTATAGTTTTCCTCCAACTCCTTTTCACAATCTTGCCAGCTCTTCTTTTTTGCTTTCCTTACAGCCTTCTTTGCTATGTCGCGTTTCTCCACATATTCTACTCTGTTTCTCTCGTTAGTCACTTCTTGTAGTTTCTTCCAGGCTTGCTTCTTCTCTCTAATTGTTTCTTTAACCTCGATATTCCACCATTCAGTTCTTTTATGATTTTTCTTATCTTCGTTATACCACATACTTTCCCTGCTGCTTTAATAATCGTATTTTATATGCCATCTTTCTTCCATATTCCAATCATTCCTTTCTTTCTCCTTTCTCCCCAATTCATAGTCTATTTCTTTCTCATACTCTTCCTTCACTTTGCTATCCTTCATTTTCTTGATGTTGATCCTCGTGTACGCTTTCTATGTTTCGTATAATTTCTTCCTTATATTCATTTTCGCTATAACTAGTCTGTGTTGTGTATCCAGTTCTACAAACCGTTCTTATATTTTTGATGTTGTTCATTTCCAAGGAGAACACAAAGTAGTCGACCATATTCTTGACACTTCTTTCTGGAGCTATAAAGGTATACATATCTTTCTCTGTTTGATACCAAAAGTATTCCCAATCTTTAATTTGGACGATTCAAGAGTACATTTAGCAATTCTGTTTTCGCGAATCGTACCTGTTGCAAAATATTTTTCTCGTATAGATATTTTAGTAATTAGACGATGTGAAGAAATTATCAAACAAAAATATATGCTATGATGAATTTCTAAACAAAGGAAAAAGATCGACAACAACTTGCCCATCTAATCTACATCCAACACCTCCCGCAAATTTTTCAACGTTAGAACCACCATATGGTTCACATTGGAACCAATATCCATCTGCATTCGCCAAGAACTACAAACCAAAGCTTATTTTTATATACATTTTTTCAAAATGTCTGCCGAAATGTTGAACCATTTCCTCATCAATTGAAAGGTGATGCGAAAATCTCCCGTATTATAAATATCTAGCCTTTATCAAGTTGAAAATTGGTCCCAATTTGGCGAATTTGTCATTCTTGTCTAAATCTGAATGATCAACCAAATGAATACTTCTTTTTATTACCGGAAGTTTATTTCTTGACATTCACTTTTGTATAATGTCTAATTCTTTTACAGTGTGGTCCTTAGGCTAAAAAGTTTGGAGGCCCTGATTTAGAACTCATTACAGGATATTCACGATTAATTTTTGAAACTGATGCTTTCGGAGGAACATTTACATCCGTTTCGATATCCACATTTGTTCACTAATTAACAAAACGATTTTTATTAACTTTAATGAAACCTTGAATATTTTGTTCTCATGTATTTTTGGATATGGATAATGAACGATTTATACGTAGTATATGATTGTCTCTAATCTACTCTACGGCATTTGCGAAGGCCAATTGAAGCATCCGTGTAATACAGCCAGTTATTTTAAAGGAAACATCTTCAACCCGGATATTAAAAAAAAATTGAAACTTTATCCACAAATCGGTCTTATGGAGAAGTCTTCAAAACCATTTTTGTATCAACCCAAATTCGTTTTAAGGAGATGAAAGCGCCCTTCAAAATTTAGATCATTTTGAATTTTTTGATATAACTCGGTAATGCATTGAGTAAACACAGTGAGATTATATCAATTACACAGAAGTAATGACATACTTCTATTTAAAACACTAAGGGTTCCCACATTTATTTAAGAATGAACTTATTCGAGTACCTTTAGTTATTATGTTACTTTTTGCCGCAGGTTCATTCTTAAAAGGGTGGGTGTAAGCGCCTTTACTTTTAAGCAGAAGTATTTCATTATTTTGTAATTGATAGAATTTGAGGTACTGAATAGCGTGACACAATAGCATATTTATTCAACCGGTTACCGATTTATATTAAAAATTCTAAATTCTTAATTTCGCAGAGCCCTTAAAAGTTGCGAAGACTATTCCATAAGGACTATTTATGGATAAAGTTTCAAATTCTTTTCAGTTTGCGGGTTGAGGATGTTTCCTTGTTAGTCAGAAATCGAAACGTCTACATTGGTGTTGGCATTCAGTCGCAAAATATACACCACACACAAGAAAGATGAATATTAACTAGTCTCTGCAACTACTGTTATCATAATTGATAGTGCAGGAGGACATCGCAAATGATGGTTTGACGAGTTGAATTTTGAGTGCAACCTCTGATGTGGTTTCCAGAAGTTTCTTGGGATGAAAAGTAGTGATTTTAAAATTCTATTCAATTTGATTGTATCAAAAATTAGGAAAGAAGATCAATCATTTAGGAAAGCTGCTGCGGCCGATGAACGTCTAACAATTTCCTTGCGATTCCTAGCGAAGGAAGATTTCTACCTGTTAAATGAGTAAAGGATTCAAGACATCGATATTCTTTTATATATGTAATGTAAATATCATTAAAACAGGAGAAAGTTCAAACAAAATTTGTAAGAAAATAGTTTCCAAACATCACAGGAAAACCGTAATTAACTTCTTTAATATTAAAATTCCCCTTGAAAAATGTTCAGAACCATCGGATATTTGTCATTTAGACATATAAACCTAAACGTTAGTAATGGTTCCGGGCGATATCTGTAAGAACCTTAAATGGGATAAACATCGAATGCAGAATTTAGTCAAATTCGACTACTTACCATAATGTCATTATCAAGTCATTTGTCACGTTAAATAACTCGCACTGTTTACTGCTGTTTACAAGAAAATGTAAACGTAAAAATCGAGTGTTAAGTTTAGCGGGTTCAAGGGTGTCTATTCTAGAAACGTTTTAACGTATGATAGTAAACAATTCGCCAAGTATAATGTTAACGTTTCTGTAGAATAGCCGATATGAATTTCTATTTTCTCCTACATTTATTGACTTACTCTTATCTCATATAATCTTGTAAATGAATTTGACGCGCATCTTTTGAAATATCCTGACCGTTTTCACAACTTATGCAACAAATTAAAAGAGAAGAAAATTAATAATAAATAAAAAATTGTAAAAGAGAACATTTTCCTACGATAATAGGAAAGCTGGAATTAATTCTTGATGTTTCGTACGTTTTATAAGCAACATTTATGAGTTACTCCTAGTATGGGATATTCTTTTACGTGGAAATGTAAATGGGGTCGGGTGATATGTGGAGCAAGGTCGAGTAACTTATCTTCATTTATGCAGGCAATCAACAATTTGTGTCGAAGAACTTCGAACATGTGATTGGAAAATAAGGAAAATTACAATTTAGAGAAAGGAATATAAACGTAAAAACTTACATTGACAAATTTTATAATATATATATATAATTTTATAATATATATATTTAACGGATACCAGGGGAGGGAAAATAGAACGCAATTATTAATACAAGCAAGGTCGTTTGTCCATTTAGAAGAAGAATTTCCTTTCGAGAACCGAATGTTATTTTATAGATACCCAAATATCTTTTCGTTTTACAGACATTTTCTCTATTTATTTCCATTGATTTAAAGGTAAAGTTGTGAGTTTGGTGCTCAAATACACATTGGAGTCGTATTTATCCACTAAAAAGTAATCCGATCTAGAAATTTTCAACAGGAATATGTATCTTTTTATCTATAACTGCTTAACCACTGATAATTATTCGTTTCTCATTCATGAAAGGGGAAATACGAAGAAAACAGTAAGAACATAATATAAGCAAGAATAATAATTAGATTAAGAAATCTGTTTATGGGGATGTTTAATTTTATTCTATTTAGGTGTAATATTCGCTGTAATACAGAGTAAACAACTTTAATTGTAATAATTTGCAGCGCATTGGGAAAAGAAATCAAAAAGTTGTTGCACATGATCACAAACCAGTGTAACTATCTATGTACAATGAATTAACTAAATGTGACTATATGTGTTACTTACCTTGTATTCATTTTTTTAATGAAACCATCGTTCCTTTTTACGTTAGTTATTTAGAAAAACAAACACCCCTTCTATACACCTTTAATGGATCGGGAGTCTAAGAAAATTCAAGGAAACAACTTTACTTTCTGTTTATTACAAGTTATAATTTAACTAAACATGTCTCCCTGCGTATTGTTTCCACATATTACCTTCACATTACTCCAATGCTCCTCTTTTCCTGTTACCCCTTTTTCTATCTATCAAGGTTGTTCCAATACTGAAATCCTTTAAGAACTGAATAGTTTTCCGTTATTTCAAACTAATATATTCGTAATATCAACATGGTAGGACTCTAAACCACAATAACATAACATGGATCGGCAAGGATATGTTCAGCAATCTCTTCAGGTTGCGAGTCCTGAAACTCAACGACAACCTATTCCACTGCGATTGCCAGTTAGCATGGCTTGCGCGGTACCTGCGTCATTACACGCGACTAGCCCTTTATACCAAGTGCCATTCCCCCAACTACCTCAAAGGTCACAATATAGCAGACCTTCGTGATCAAGAATTCAAATGTTCTGGTGGGTATTTCATAGGAAGTTGTATACGAATTTATGACCTCTTTCTTCTTGATTTAGGTTTAGTTGAAAGAACAGTTAACGGTGAGTGTATTCACGAACCCCAATGTCCACACCAATGCGAATGTGACAATGGTATCGTTGATTGTCGTGGTAAAGGCCTAACCAAAGTTCCTGATCATTTTCCAGAGAGCATACAAGAATTGTAAGTAGATTTAGTTAGCAATTAGTTGTTTATCCAAATGTTTTTATTCGTTTTTAAGGCGATTGGAACAGAATGAAATCACCGAGATACCACCAAGAGCTTTTGTTCCTTACAAACGTCTGAAAAGAATGTAGGTAACAACATTCAATACATTTGGCAAATTAGAAGATTTACTTTTGTGATGTTTTCCTTTTAGAGACCTTAGTAACAATGGGATATCGAAGATTGCTCACGATGCTTTTCAGGGCTTAAAATCGTTGACGTCATTGTAAGTTTTTGTTGTCGATTCACATTATGCAACATCTTTTAGTTAATTAATTCATGTTATTTTTAAGGATATTATATGGAAATAAAATTAAAGATTTACCAGCCGGTATCTTTCATGGCCTAATTTCATTACAGTTATTGTAAGTCTACTTCTTAACTATATGGGTCCTATATTTCTTTAACGACTTTCATATTTCAGACTTTTAAATGCAAACGAAATATCTTGCATTCGTAAAGACACGTTTAAGGATCTCCAAAGTCTCAATTTATTGTAAGTTGACCTTAATCTGTCCGAATTGAGCAAATTCTAAACGATATATTTTTAGATCCCTTTATGACAATAATATACAATCTTTAGCAAATGGAAGCTTCGATTCCTTAAAAAGTGTTCAAACTCTGTATGTTCTCTTAACACTTCTATTTGTACCATAATTATAAAAGATTTGTAAATTTCAGGCACTTAGGCAGGAACCCCTTCATATGTGATTGTAACCTAAGGTGGCTGGCTGAGTATCTTCATAGAAACCCCATTGAAACTTCCGGTGCAAAGTGTGATACACCAAAGCGAATGCAGAAGAGGAAAATTGAAACCCTGAGAGACGACAAGTTTAAATGTAAGGGTAAGCACCTCCACTTGATACTTATCAGTGGTAAAGGTGTGCAGACAGTTTCATTTGTATATTACTCAGTGCATATTTATTTTAATTGGCATTGATTCTTTCCATTGAGGCATATACTAATGGCGCATTTAAATCATAAAATCTAAAAGTAAAGTAAATACCAGAAAGATATGTGAAAGTACAGTTGCAGGAGTTTTTACTCGATTGTGTAGTTAGTAGCACATAGTTATTGTGCGTCTACAAATTTGTATTCCTCTTGCTACACCTTCCATCACCTTAATTAGTATTTCTTCAGACATTCCCTCCATTTCTCGTTGAATATTGTCTCTGAGTTGATCAAGTGTTGGAAGTTTATTAATATAAACTATCTCTTTAAGGTAACCTCAAAGAAATAAGTTAAGGGCGGGCGAGATTTGAAGATCTAAGGGGCCACTTCAAAGCTCCATTTTTGGAAATTAATCGATTGTGAAAATCAAAAACGCGATCGTAGCACTTGCAATATTAGCTGTAGCACGGTCCTGTTGGAAAACCAATAGCCCCCAATAGCACACATATTTCAAATCATGTGCCTGTAACACTCGGCAGTTACGGTTTCTGCTCGTCGTTTTTCAATTTCGAAAATGAAAGCTTAAATAATTCTTTCGTAAATCAATTGTTCGCTAATAACGCGAATTTTGTTTATTCACAAACCCAGTGAGATGAAAATGGACCTTGTAAGATCATAATTTGGTCAAAAAATTTTCATATGTATCTGCTAGATTTAAGAATGCACGACTGAATTCTAATCATCTAAATGTAGCTGGAAATTATAAGGGTAAAGTTTTGGCACTAATTTTGTAGGAATGCATATGAAGATTTTGTTTCAAAATAAGCTGTAGATGTGATCGATCTATTTTTTTTATTCGGGTGAGCAAAACTTTACCGAGCACTATCCCAAACACGTTGGATATTTTCAGCTGATCATCATATGCCTTGTTTCCGGCCTCACCAACTGGTCTAATATCCTTAAATTTGGCTATCAATTTACGTATTGTGAGCTTTAAAGCAACATGTCTTACCTTAAATACCCATCAAAATTGGCCCCGAGTTGAAAAAATGTTTTTCATTTTCAAAATAATTTGTGACCATTTTGTGTTGGTTCCTGATCCTGAAAGAAAAAGTGTTAAGATAAGATATTATTTTAAAATGGGATATCTTCTCAACCGCCGTCCTGTATTAGTCTAAACGTTTTTTAGGAAGCAAATGTCGGTAACAATTAAAACATACCAGTTTGAATTGTAATATGTTATTAATTACTAGAGATTTGAGGAAGTAGTTGCAATTTGTTTAATCTTTTGGACTGAAAAAGGTATCTAAAAACATTACGTCACTTCTTTACGGTGTTCGTCAAAAGTTGTTGTAGTTTTACAAAGCAATAGATAACGTACTCCACCCGACAATTGAAGTACGAAAAATAGAAATAAATACAAAAAACTTTGGTTTTGGATGAATCCAAATAAAAACAATTCTTACCACCATCATGCTAATCAGATATATATGTAGTACATACGTATCTGTGTTGGAAATATGTGAATTGCTGCACATCAAAAGAAGATCTTTTAATCACCGGTAACATTGCGTTCGTACGGCAAACACTGCCTTCTCCAGGTCTTTGATCTCATCTTCTTTCGAAAAATACATGACATTCTTTTGAAAAAATGAATGTTATGTATACGAAGTTGTAAATAATGTGGATTATGTTAGTACCAATTAAAGAAAGAGAACTCAGCTTTATATTTGAAGAAAAAACATAAAACTACAAGAAGTTACGAGAATTGTTTGAGATTGAAAATAGTTTGGCAAGAATCTCAGAGAGATGCTTCAGAAATCACTCTTTAAGCACGTTTCTATATTGAAGATACTTAATACCAAGCCGATTCAAAATTCGTGTAGTAAAGTATTTTAAGTATGAAATGTATTTAGAGCAGAAACATCTGAAGTGAAAAGATAAGACGACAGATAAAAAGAACATATTTCACTGTAAATCGAATAGAAAGAAAGTAATATCACGGTACGATCATGTAATGAAAGATGCCAAACGAGAGGTGGCCATAAAGAACATTGAACCATGCACCTAAAAGTAGAAGAAGGAGGCCTGCAATAACGTAAAGATGTAAGGAATGTGTAAACCAAATATGAAGACCGGACCATAAAAGCACAAAATTGTACATACAGGGAGCGATGACAAATGAAATGTGAAATGTGGCCAATGTTATTATAGGAAATTTGATCGCAGAAAAAGATATGATAATTAATCATACGCATAACGCTGCAAAAGAATGTGCCTCGGTTGTTATCGGAAAATCTGTTTTTCTTTGAGAACTTCACTGTACTTACATCTAATTATACAATTCAATTTGAAAATCCAGTTTGTTATCGACTTTGATCGAGGAAAGATGAATGGAAAATGAACTAGAAAACGTAAAATATTGATAATGTCATAATAATTTCCAAGTATGGAGTGATATTTGGATTGAGTTAATGAAAATAGATAAACAAGGGATGAAGTTTTCCCATTTGATGCAGTTTCCACGTTGAAAACTGAATGTTGCATACGGTAATAAAAATCCTTAGCACTGGGAATCAAATAAAAGAAATATAAGCAAAAATACATAATAATAAATCAGTTCAGTGGTCTCTATGACCGAGTGGTTGAAGTGGTCAGCTATGGTGCCGACGACTTCAAGCATCACAACTTTGGTAGTAGCTTGCTTAACGAGGAAACAGTTATTTCAATTTCAAATCTTCCAAGGATGTCCCCAATGATGACATCATCATTAATTCGAGAAGTGCAACTTTATATAGTACTTGATGGAAATGATTAATGATGACATAAATTTTGTCAAATAAATATCCATAATTGTTAAATAAAACACAAAATATCAGTTTCAGCACTTCAAAGAATAGTCTAATCGGTTAATTACTTTTTATAAGCACTTTTTTATAAGCACTTTTTTATAAGCACTTTTTCATGTGTAATAATTTATTACGAAATAAGTCAGAAACCATGCTAAATGAATTCACTGAAGCAAGAAGGAATATAAGCACAAGTATTGTTAAATGATTGACATATTATCACATTCTCTTCGTTCTCATATTACACAGTCTAACAGAAACGTTTTGTTTGGTGCCTTCGGCAACCTTCCGGTTAGACTCATACAACATTAGATTTTGAGTTAATATTGACACATTTCCTTCCATATATAGGACGAAGATTGTCTAGATAAAGTGCAGAGAAACTTAGGGCTAGAGTTGTTGGTGGTCCACAAATAAGGAGCCTAGATTGTACATTCAATAACTGAATCTAAGCAACGCGAACGTCATTTGTTTGGGCAACCACAAAGCTGATAACTATACTTAGCTACTAAACATTGTGCTCAATAACTTCAAAAACTTTAGATGTAACATGACCATAAATGTTCATGACTTACACAATCACTTGGACCGCTTTTGCGAAAATGTGGGTGTGGGTGTTCATCAGGATATAAAAGCAATTGGGCACTGTTACTAGGGAAGATGACATTCAAACGTGGTGGCTGCTGCTGGAATTTTCGAAGAAACTGTTCTAACAAAAGTTATTCAAGAACGGCCCGCAAGAGAAGCTACTGAAGTGTCATCTAATTTTCCATCTATCTCTCTTTAATCGTCTGAAATGTTATTGCAGTGCTATATATTGTTACAGTAACAATACTGTTTTGTATCATAAGACTGCTAAGAAAAATCCAATTATGCTGTTTTTTCAATCCCTCATGTTTTCTTTCCTGAATCATAAGTCCAGTTATGAATGGAGTAACTTAAATCGTGCTATTATCATATCTAAAACATTAGAGCTACTAGACGAAAACTATGCTCATACTTGAATTCAGTACACCAAATATAGATAGTATCAGCTCAAAAATTCCGTTACCAGAACATGTTTTACGTTGTGATATTTTTATGTTCAGTATATATTTATTTCTTTTTACTTTTAAATGAAAATATTTATTTTACCATTTGAAAAGGCCTAATGTTTTGACTAAATCTGTACCGATATACGGTCTGATATTTTCAAAATCGTTACTTTATTTTCTATTGTTAATTACTGTTCCTGGTTCTTTGTTTAGATCCTCAGTATAAATTTCATTTCGTTTCAGGCCAGGAAGAATTTCGAACTCGGTATGCTGGCGAATGTCTGATAGACAATGCATGTCCCGCTGCATGTTCCTGTGACGGTACAATTGTTAATTGTTCCGGAAGGAATCTAAAGGAAATACCACGGGACATTCCATTATACACGAGAGAATTGTAAGATTTCCGCTATTTAACGTCGGGAATTGTCATCGTTTCAAGCGTTTCAAGCGTAGCCCCATTATTCAGCACGTAAATGGCGTAACCACATTTAATAATTTCATTCCAGACAAGTCGCTATTCGCGCTTGTTAATGGGAAAGCGTTTAACACCTCGAACAGTACAATAGACCATAGTGCGTTTGCATATTTCTCGTTTTATGTTACAGGTTATTAAATGACAACGAAATTGAAAAAATAAAATCGGATGGTTTATTCGGAAGACTACCCAATTTAATTAAGTTAGATCTAAGGCGAAATCAAATCATGGGAATCGAAGAAAACTCGTTTGAGGGAGCTTTGTATATTTCCGAATTGTAATAAATTTTTACACATCTAAGAATCTGTTGGGTATAACATATTCTATTTTCAGATTACTTTCGGACAATAAGTTATTAGAAATCCACAATAAGATGTTCCTCGGTCTTCATAATTTGAAAATATTGTCTTTGAACAATAACAAGATTACTTGCGTAATGCCTGGTTCGTTTGATCACCTCGGCTCATTACACACCTTGTACGTTCACCGAAAAGACGAGAAGGCATGTGAAACCTAATTATCACCTTCTTATTTCAGAAATCTGGTCCAAAATCCTTTCATTTGTAATTGTCACCTCGCTTGGTTTTCCGAATGGCTTAAAGTTAAAGGGTTAAGTGGATCAGCCCCTAGATGCGCAGCTCCGAATCGAGTTAGAGATGTCTTAATAAAAGAATTGCCACAAAACGAGTTTAAGTGCACAAGTAAGTCTGATCTGTATTTTAAATTTTTGAATGTACTTTCTTTCAAATTCATTTCAGATGATGGAGATGAGGGTTGTCTTGGTGAAAATTATTGTCCACCAAGTTGCACTTGCACTGGTACAATAGTTAGATGCTCGAAAGCTAAATTGAAAGAAATTCCACGCGGGATTCCACCGGAAACCTCAGAATTGTACCTTGACGGAAACGAAATAACAAGGATCCAAGCTGATAAATTGAGTCAACTGAAATCACTAACCAGATTGTAAGGCCCATCACAGTCTTATATATTCCTATTAGAAATGGTTCTATTTTGTACTTATCTGTTTTAGAGATTTGAGTAACAATCAAATAGGAATCTTGTCAAATTTCACGTTTTCAAATCTTTCTAAACTGTCCACGCTCATCATAGCTTACAATAAATTACAATGTATACAGAAAAGTGCTTTATTCGGTTTAAAATCTCTGCGGATAATGTAAGTTTCAATTGTTTTTCACATGCCACCATGTCTAGGTAACCAATTATTTATAGATCACTGCACGGTAATCAAATATCTATGATTCCAGAGGGGACTTTTGCCAATCTGACATCCATAACACATATGTAAGTGTAACATAAAAGAAGTTTTTCCCGTATTTTAAAACCATCATTTTCCATTATCAATATTTTAGAGCCTTTGGTTCAAATCCATTATATTGCGATTGTCACCTGCGTTGGTTGTCGGATTGGGTAAAAATAGATTACATAGAACCTGGTATTGCAAGATGCGCGGATCCTCCAAGCATGAAAGATAAATCAGTATTGTCGACACCATCCGGAGCTTTTGTTTGCCAAAGTAGGTGTATGAGACAAAGTTTCACATTTTTATGATGCTTATTTACCTATTTTGTGGTTACAGCTAAAATCAGTGATGAAATTTTGGCTAAATGCGATTCCTGTTACACTTACCCTTGCAAGAACAATGGAAAATGTGTAGCGCTGCCAGAAAGAGAGTATGAATGCAAATGTGCGCCTGGTTATCACGGAAAGAACTGCGAATTCATGATCGATGCCTGTTATGGAAATCCATGTAGAAATGGAATTTGTAAAGTTCTTGAAGAAGGGAGATTTAGGTATTTGTAAACAATCACTATTATGAATTTGTTACTTGGTAGATTCTTGTCTGTTGTTAATCGTAACATACAACTACTCAGTTTAGTGTGTTTCTTTATAAATATCCACACCTACGAAGCGCAACCTCGAAGGAATTGTAAAGCACGCTTCCAGTTTTTTGTCATACGTAAACTATACGTGTTTCCTGCTTTAAAATATGGTACTGTGCTGAGGAGCATTACCACAAAACTATTCTACCCTTTAACTAATTCAGTTATAACAGGTATCTTAACACAGCTTCTATAAAAAGACTTCCGATGGTCTAAGAGCAGTGCTAGGTAACCATCAGAAACATATAAATCAGTTCTGCTGGCCAGTTTTCTTCTTGTTTGTTATATATTTATCTTCATATAACTTGTTCTAATAGTGGATGAAATTGTATACCTATCAACGAAATTATATAATCTGTTTTGAATAATGGTGTGATATTTGATTTACTCGAACATCTCCCAAATTCAGCTCCGTACATCCAGGTTAAAGTCTACCTGGATTAAGACGGTTTTTATTCTGTGACATCAATGTCCGTTTGAAATTTGGGTTTGCATACATCTTTAGTTTTAAAACTATTTCATTTGTTTACATTATTTAATGATATGTACTTTCCCCGTTAGTTTTGAGTTGAAGTCCATTCTAAAATGTTTCAAAAATAAAAAAAAAAAAAATTCGGATTTGGTTGGGCGTTGTTCAGTTAAACTGGGAAATATTGACCTGTTCTTAATGTAAATATGACTTGAACACATGTTGCTTTATTAGCTTTAATATTCCACTATTATGGTCAATATCGAATATCATTTAGATATCTTTGAAGAATGCGGAGGCTGTAACTGGATTTATACATCTTCTTCTTCTTCTTCTTCGGTTCTCCCTTTACCCTATCAAGGCGTCAGAGTATCGCGTTTTATTTTTCCACCCATTCTCTCCATTCCCTTCTGTCGCTAGCTGCCGCTTCCATCTCCCTAATTCCGGTACTTGGCGTCACCACCCTCCTAAGCAATCGATTATTCTCCATCCTTATTATATGTCCAAACCAGTTCAATTGTTCTTGTTCAGTTCTTGGTGCAATTGCAGTCTAATGTCTTTATCTCCTATCCTATCCAAACGTCTTCTTCCTGCTATTTTTTTAATTGTTTTATTTCTACAGCCGTTTACTCAAGATTCACATCCATATAATAGTATTGGCACTGTATACTTAGAGTTTCACATGAGTTCCAATCTCTTTTATCCCCGAAATTGTATTGTTTAGAGCAGGCATGGGCAAGCGCCGGCCACATATGGTGCTCAAATAAGATCTGTCCAGCCCGCCATTGCCAACTTGCTTCCTAGGGATACTACAAAAATTTATATTTTTAAGGTTGCCCGCAGCATAAAATTTCTAGCGGCCGCATCAAATGCCTGGTTTAGGGCATAATAAATTCTTGTGGTTTTCTTGATTTTGTTTACTATCTTCTGATCCATTTTCCCATCCTCTGATACAATCACCCCCAAGTATTCGTATGTTATCCTCACATACATAATAACTCCTCCGTCTTCGTTTCCATGAATATTTTTTGGTTTATTATCATGTACTTGGTTTTGTTTGCATTTATTTTCATTGCCATTTCCCCAATCTCCTTTGTCCATATGTCGATCAGTGTCTCCATTTTTCTTTTTGTGGTCGAAACCAACACAATGTCATCTGCATAATCATCTGCAGTAATCCATTTAGTTGGATCGGCTGTAATTTTCTGTGCCTGTAATTGTCTGAAGCTTTCCTGATCTTTTCCTTGTTATTATCGTTATTATTTTATACATTATCAGTATGAAGAATAACGGCCGGAAGTTATCGCCCTGTTTAATTCTCTTAATAATTTATGTCTTACTAGTATTATTCTATCATCGGTAAACCATCAAAGGGTCAAATATATTTATATTTATTCTTGTTCTGAATTCTCTGGCGCTCTAGTATGAGCTTAACAAATTTGAGCTGGTAACGGGAAGAAAATTCTTGATTTTACATATTAAACCTTTATGTGGGACCTTATGAAATATGTACTACATCTAAGAACACATAAGTGCAATAGTTTTTATCTTCCAAGTCTTGGCTTATTCCTTGGGCTATTATGCGAATTTCTTGCACAATGGAATGCTACTTTCAAAAACCCAATTGGTGAAAGTGTAGTGAATGTCTTTCAAGGTAACATTAGCAATGAGCTGTGAAGTAGATATGAAGAGATTGTATTCGGGTTGTTTGCCCTGTGTTGCGATTAGTATTATTTCTGCAGACTTTAAAAGTTTTCACCAGTAGTTCAGTCTAAGGATGATATTAAAAATGAATGTAATCAAAACATCTTTTTTTTGACAACTCCTTTATCATTTTTTGAGTACTTTTTGATATGCCGGTTTTTTCTGGGATTACAGTAGCTAATCTACTGCATAATTTATGTTATGACAGTTTATATGCTGGAGAAGATTGAACACACCTCTTGTTACTTCTATATTTGTTACATCGTTGTTAGGTGTCAAAAGTTCCACAAGGTGTTCGGTTTGTTATACTTTTTTCCAGCACTCCACCCCATTCTACTTAGGTCCTATTTCATTATGGATATGAGTTTAAATTTTGCGTTCCATATCGAGTTGTCAGAAAGAGTTAAATTTGTAATGTAATCGGCAAATAATCTTTCCTGACTTTATTTGATTTGCAAATATTAAAGTTCTTGTTTGAAATAGCAGAAGTAGTAGAAGTATTCTCCCGCAACACCAGCTTGATAATTAAATAATTTGAACTAGCCGTTTTTCGGGATATCTTCAAAAAGTGACCTTGTTGCTTAACCTTCCTATACTCACGCATACGGTCTGTGAGACCGATTTATATAATATAGCATACGTCTTTCATTTTGACGTGAGTATGCCCATGAAGACTTGTTTTAAGATAATTGAGGATCCAGAAGTCCATATTTCACAAAACATTGTTATGAAATAGGATCACACTTCAATGTTTCAAGTTTCGAAAACTTATGACAAATATTTATCCAGACCTCAATTTACTGTTGTTCTTAAGATTGAGCAATCGTACTGAGGGGTATAAGTAGCGCAAAACAAGCCTACGATTATCGGTCATCGCCTCATTTACCAAGTGTACTTATTAAATATTTCTACGTTTCGTACTACTTGTGCATCAATAATAGTTAAAAGTAGACGTGAGGATCTTCAGTTAATTGAAGTTATTAATTACAGTATTAAACTTTACAACTCCAACACACAGTTAAAATTTATTTTCTGTTTTAGTTGTGAATGTTCTCCAGGCTTTAGTGGTTTACGATGTGAGACAAACATAGATGATTGTGTGAATAATAAATGTCAAAACAATGCGACTTGCGTAGATGAAATACAAGCATACCGGTGCAAATGTTCTCCCGGGTTTATGGGTAAGTTTTAGTCTATTGTGATGAATGTCAATAGATCTTTCAATGCACTGACGCCTTATATATTTGTTACAGGAGAATTTTGCGAAACAAAAATTCAATTCTGCAGTGATCTCTTCAATCCTTGCAAGAATAACGCGAGATGTGTAGATCATGACAGTTATTATACCTGCGAATGCTTGCTTGGGTTTAAAGGTGAAAATTGTACGATCAATATCGACGATTGCGAAAATCATATGTGTCAGGTAAGGAGACATTCTCTATAAACCTCTCTTGGTAAATACCGCTGCTGATCAAGTTTCAAAAATCTCAAATTTACTATGCTTAACATCAAGAGTTTGTCAAAATCATTGGTCTAGAATATATTTAAGTACACGAGTGCAGAAAACTCATCATAATGAGCTTTTCTTAAAAGGTAGAACAATTGCATTTATACACCCACTATTCACAATGAATGTAACTCTTCGAAAACAAAAGGATTTAGTGGCATTGCTTATTATGTCTTTTCGTTGTTGCAGGCAGCAACCTTCATTGGCACTGTATTAATTGTTCATAAAATTGCTCTATAAAACTACAGTTATAATGCCAAGGCAAGAGGGCTAGTGTTTTAACAACCAGGTCGAGGACAATGAATTCCATTCTGTTAAATTTACAAGAACACATCCTGAACTTGCCATTTCCCTTTTAATCCTTTATATAAAATAAAATATGCGTTTTGCACTGCTTGATCTCTATAACGTGCATAAATCTACTTTTATAGTATATATGTATATAATATTTATGCGCGAAGAGTTGGAGGAGATCACCATTATATTTTTAAATCTAAATACGGTGATATTTATTACTGAGTAATTTCCCAAAAAGGGAAAAATCAAGAATATACGGAGGGGTGATTCACTCTCATAAATGAGATTGGATAGCTAAGGAAAACTCCTCTGAACATCGTTGGGTGAGGATTGCCTCAGTTTCAGATTTTTTAATTTGCTGCTTTGAGATGGTCTCTGGTCAGTAAAAATGCGCGAAAACGTTTTAAGAAGCGATTTTTGAAACACTTGAGGACAATGGAAATCAGACTATCCCAAAACTTGACTAACTGAGGATATCTTAATCCTAAACTTAAAAAAAAAAAAAAACAAAATGTTCATGATATTGATTGCAAATGATTTGGCGATTTTAAAATTAATGATGTACAACATTTTGTCGAAACATGGCTTTCACAACTTGAATTCCTAGTTTCCCCTTAAATTGACCGACCATCAAAAGTCGTTTACGCATTGACAGGTTTTGACCAAAAATCAGATTTGTATGTTGAATTGTATTCAATTGATTCAGCACTTTATAACTTTGAACTGCATTCCAAAAAACAATATAGGACGCGCCAAATGCTGCAGTGAAACTGACGAAAAGAAAAAATGATTAATGAAGAATTAAAGGTTCGACTGAAACACGTTTATTCTGCCCCATCTTTTCCTGCATACTTTCATGTGAGAATATTAGAAGTACCATGTGCTCAAAAAATCATAGAATTATTCTAGAAATACATTTGGGCACATGTTCTGATAAAAAGAAAGTTGTAAATGAACTTATGTGCTTAATTTTGTACGGAACCAAAAGATGCAAAGTCTAACATGACTATATTCTCCGCCGTGTTATTTTCAAACTTGCATAAACTTGCATGTTTATTATCAGGCATTACTTATTCTCTTCTACAATTTGATTCTTCTGAAATTCTAGAATGGTGCCACTTGTACCGATAGAATCAACGACTATGAATGCAAATGTCCCAACGATTACACCGGTAAATTTTGCGAGATCACTCCATTAGTCGCAATGATGTATCCCCAAACATCACCGTGCCAACATCACGACTGTGTCCACGGTGTTTGCTTCCAACCGTCTGGATCAAACGATTACCTTTGTAAATGTGCACCTGGCTACTCAGGTAATAAAAATTTCACGCCATAACTTCTATTACTTTTCTAACACCAATGTTTCTCTTTAGGAAAGCGATGTGAATATTTAACGAGCTCCACATTTATACATAACACATCATACGTTGAATTAGAGCCTTTGGTAACGAAGCCAGAGGCTAACGTTACCATCATCTTTGCAACTACACAGGAAAATGGCGTATTGGTCTATGATGGGAATGTTGAACATTTAGCTGTTGAGTTATTTAATGGTAGAATTAGAGTGAGTTATGATGTAGGAAATTATCCAGTCTCTACTATGTACAGGTATGTACTATTTCTTCACAAAATATTCTTCAGAGAAAATATTGTTGTATTTTCAGTTTCGAAATGGTATCTGACGGAGTTTATCACGTTGTAGAACTAATTGCTATAAAAAAGAATTTTACTTTAAGAGTGGACAGAGGCTTAGCTAGATCTATTGTTAATGATGGGAGTAAGGATTACTTAAAATTATCGGCACCGATGTATTTAGGGGGCATTCCACCAGAACCAGGCGAAAAGGCGTTCACCTCGTGGCAACTCAGAAACTTAACTAGTTTCAAAGGTAAAATAATAAAAAAGAATATTTTTATGATTAAAATTACGTTAAAGAAACAATATTAGGTGCTACAAACTACTTACTTTATATGCCTTTAAAAGAACTGTGTGCTCATAACTGCAATTGTTTAGCCAAAGATCTCCAAATTAAAAAAATCTGTTTCAATAGGTTGTATGAAAGAAGTTTGGATCAACCACAAGCTTGTGGATTTCAACAACGCCGCTGTACAACATAAAGTCACACCTGGTTGCACGCTGATGGACGCAGATAAGGACATCGAGGAACAAGATGACGAAATGGACGAGATGATCGAAGAACCCATGTCCCCTGCGGATCCTTGCGAGCTGAACCAGTGCAAGCATGACAGTAAGTGTGTAGCAACTCGAGATGGTGAATATATGTGCAAGTGTAGACCTGGGTTTAGGGGAAAATTCTGCGAGCAAGGTGAGGAAGAGTGTAAGTATTTGTACGAATAGGTACTAACATTTCATTACTAAGCATGGTAGCGATTGTGTTGTTAAAGGAATAAAGCGAATTGTATTTGATTAATTGTGTATCACTTTGGAAATTTAATAAAGCGAAAATTTACAATAATTCCTTCTTGTCGTAAAAGATACGTTACTTGCGTTCAGACACATAGATTTTAATTGTTTGCAAATATTTCCAAGCCAACCCGCTAACGATACGTTCAACTGAGGCATAAGTTGTCCTTGTTTTGCAATACATACAAGTTTATTGTTGATTTCTTAATTACATCTTCTCCTCATAGAGCACTTTTCATAGTTGGAAAAGCAAGATTCAGCCAATTCTAGACTGAGTTTCAGATTAATCAAGTCAATTCAAAAATTGAATCAGTGTGTTTGCTAATTACTGCAAATAATTAATGTTGATTTCTTACTTAGTTGCTTTGCGCTGCTTAAATCTATCTTTCACATTCTTTGCTGTTATTGGAATAGGATTAGATTCCATTCTTTCTAAGAAGCTTAACATTCTGTAATTAATAAAATATCTTATCCCTTATGATTATTATTCATTGAAGAATTTGAAATTCTTAGATCCAAAAGAAAAGCTTAAATACCTAAATATCGTTTTTATTTCACCATTTTGCAGTTCCTACTTGTCGAAAGGAACAAGTTAGGGAGTACTATTCGGAGAACACGTGTCGTTCGAGGAAGCCTCTGAAGATGGCCAAATGCGTGGGAGGATGTGGCACCAGTTGTTGCCACGCCAGGAAAAGCAAGCGAAGAAAGGTAGGAAGTTTGAAATCTCAGAATCACCCTGTGCAGAGATATGTGGTTTTTAACATAAATGCAAACAACTATTTAAAGGCAGCGTTTCTCCAATCTATCCGGCACGATTCTCTATGGAGACCCGAATTATAAAATTACAAGTTGTTGAAATTACGAAAAGTGAGAAAAACTGATTAATATTAAAATAAAATGTACTTGGATATAGGTACAAAATCATGTATTGCATCCCCAAAATGGGATTGCAGTCTTATGTATTGTCAGCAAGGTCTCATCCTATACTCTTCATGAAATTTGTCCATTCTCTTCTATTCCCTGCTATTTTTCTTTTCAATCCATGTTACGAAGTTCTTTGTTCTACGTTTTGATACTTATTTTAACTTCCTCTTCCTGTTCATCTGTTCAATGTAGTTCTTCGAACGAAATTCATGCACATTCATCAAAACTACAAAATCGTTTTTAAATGTAATCTCCATTTAATTTCCTCAAAGAACCTTTTTGGAGTCTCTGAATCCACCAACTTATAGCAAGTTTTACCTCATATACAAAATAAATAAAGTTACCTTTACCACACCTTTCGAAAGTAATTCCTCATACGTATTTCGGCAACTAAAATGCTATCCTCAGTGGAGAACTGGGGCAAATATGCCGCTAATACCCAAGACGAACACCACGCAACGAGCACTGTCCAACTCTAAAGCGCTGCAGAATGAACACACTTAACGCCTACGCGAAACTCACCAAAACACTGTTGGCACTGAACTCCCATTGTAAAGAGCGTGTACTTATACTAATTCCAAACCTAAAATTCATGCTCTATGGAGGATGTCGTAATAGTTGAATGATCCTGCACTAAATCTGCATTTAATTCAATGGCTCGTACAAGTTGGAATTTGGAATAGGTCCTCCACCTGCATTCATCATCCTCTTTCTATTTTTATAAATATATATACTTTTGTAGCTATTTAGTTCCCGGTTATTTCCTACCGCCTTATTTTAATTAATTTCAAACTTTCTATTGTCCAAAATACATTGGGCCACACTTGATTTTTCAGACCTGTTGAATCGAAAATGAGGCTTATAGAATCGAAAATGAGCATTGTTCTCGTTGTATCATGTTAGGATTGATCGCTTTGTTTGTCCAATGTATTTTATGTCGCATTCCTGACAACCGATTTCGTAGATACCTGATTTTTATTTATTTTACCCTTATTCTTGGCGTATCTCAAAATATTACGTAATGTATTAACTGATTCATATGCTACCTATAAATTGAATTGCTAGAAAACTTTGGGAAGGGCTTTAGTGCAATGATGGAATGGTAATTTAACGAAGTTTTTGGCTTGTTTATCCAAAGTTAGGATCGTGGATTCCCTAGTCAAGGTTTTGTTTCCTAATTAAGTTATCAATCAATTTTGCTTTGAAACTATTATATTCGGCTATGTTTCTTATCTATTTAAGTTCTATTTGATATCTATCTGTTGTGAGATGAAAATTGAACAGCCGATGTACTAGAAAATTAAAAGACAGCGTTGAATTTAGAATTTAATTTCTCCAAAAATTCGTGTAATTTATACTTTTTAATGTAAAAGATGGCAAATATTTCGTCTATATATCTGATCCAAACACTTAGCAATTACTTACTTTATATATTATTTTAACCACAGCCTCCTTTTTATTATTTGAAAGTTTTACCTCATTTAAGGTCTCAAATCGAATACTTTGTAGTGGTTCTTTCAAATTTGGGAACGGGTTATAATCACTAAGAGATCTTGCGAATGGGCAAGCAATTCCCAACGCAATTCGTTTAAAGCATCCTTCGTTCTTCATACGGTTTTTCATTGTCTGTTGCAAAAACGAACGCTTATTCAACTTCCGATGCGGTTTCTTACAAAACGTCTGCCGCAATTGACCAAATAAAAAATTAAATTAGTATTCTGTGATCATTGTTTCAGTAAATAATCCATTAACCTAATGCTGTGGAATCCCAGAATGCAATAAGGATTACTTTTTCAACCGACGGAACTGTACGCGCTTTAAGTGGAGGCTCTCCTTTTGATTGCAATGTTTCATCAATTATTATCCGTTTCGAAAACTCGTCGCCATAACGAGCTAAAAGCTCTTTAAGTTGGCGACACATGCCAGACCTCTGTGTTTTTATTCCGGTTCCAGCAACTTGTTCACACCAAAACGTTGGTGCAAAATCCCATGAACTTATCGTGCGCCTATTGCCACATTAACTTTTTCACGAATAGTTATTTGACTATCATCTTTCAGTAGGTACTCCACGGTAGCAATATTTCTTTCATTTACAGGGATGTTCAATCTACCCATCGATAAACTGTACTTTTAGATCCTTCAGATTCTCCAAATACACCTTACAGACGTTGAAGAAGATGATAGGTCTTGGTGAGTTAGTCGCATCTTCAATGCTTGGGAAATGAGCAGTTTCGGAAATATGTGTGTACGTCTGTATTCGTCAAGTAGCTGAAGTGTAGCAAACAATTTCGCACGGGATGGCTACCTACACGTATCAACACTTGTCTGACCAAACTTCGGGTCATAATTTTGCTGATTACGCATAATAATGCGATATAAGTAACGCCAAATTTATTCATCAGTTCCTAACCTTAGTACACATTAATAACCTTAGTGGCTTCCTTAGGCATACCTTGTAGAGTAGATCTTTTCATAAGAAGGAGAAAGAATAATTGAAAATTGAAGTTTTTAAATGAATTACTAGTTAATATAACTGAACAATTTTCTGTAATTGAGAATAAAACGTTGATGTGTGATAAATATTATTCTCACTCTATGTTTGAGTTTCTCAATTTTAGTTTTTATAAAAAACATTTTCGATAATTAACAGCATAAGAGGGCAAAAGAATAAGAGATATAGAGGACATGTATTTTATTATTGATGGACAAAATTGGTTCTTTGAAATTGGAAGAAAGGGGTCATAACAAATTTAGTTCCTCAAATACATAGATCTTCTTCTTGATACATTTTCTATTCCAAGGAGATTGCGGTGATAATTACCTTGTTTTACAGTAAAGGAAAAGCATTGAGGTTTTCGATGACGTTTGAACCCATCTCCATGAGAATTACCAAAAAGTTTTTATTTTTAAATATCGTACAGTTTGGACTTCGCAGTTTCCAGATTTCTATTGCTTTGCAAAAAATTGTAGTTTACATTCGGTCACAAAGTAAAGAAATGGCAGTCCTTTTCTCTCATCTGTTGCCTCAACACAAATTGAGAAAAATCTGTCATATCATCTTTATAAAACCTGTTACCTGCAATTGCTCGAGAAACTAACACCAATCACAATTATTATTATCTAAACTACCACTGACAGAATAGGCGCCCAATTGTCCGTGGCCTCTTTACATTAAACGCGATTAAAAATAGTACAGGAAGTTGGATAGCTGAAAATGTTAGAAACGCTGTCTTAATGGAAATATGTCATAGAGCGATTCAAATCGTTGAATGATCATCAAATAAAATTCTGCAATATTTCTGTTCAAACATGATTTTTCTCTTCAGGTTAGATTGATATGCAGCGATGGTACTCGCTACACCAAAGACATCGACATCGTTCGCAAGTGTTCCTGCACGAAGAAATGCTACTGACTGATAAATGCCGCTACTCACAATCCTAACACACAATCTCTTGAGCAACCAGAGACTGTGCACACTGACGGCGACATGGAACCGCAACATGCCGCCATGACCGTCGAAGTCAATCAACATCTACTTAATCTGAAACCGTCTGCGTCAACCCCTACACGAAATGAACCCTACAAGCTTACTTTCTACGTCGAAAATAATACTTACACCAGGCAGCAACGACTGCCGCAATCCCATCACCAGATCGATAATGGAAATCATGTCAAGCAACAAAGCTATAATAATAACTACGACGAGGTAGTAATGGAGAGCTATGAAAGTCCTGAGATGTACAAGAATAAACTTGTCCAGAATCAGAGGAATAAACACGAATCGTATTGCATCCTCTCGGCGTTTTTATATTTCATAACGATCACCACTTTTACTTATTTGGTTGTCTTATGGATCAAGCAACGGATGCATATGCACATGGAAGTTTTGCACTGGTGGTAGGTGATAAAGAAATCTTATTTACACAAGAAAGTTATGCAATAGTTGCTGTAATCTGTTTCAAAATACATAATTTTGAAATGTTCCATTTCCAAGTACGCTTGCAAATATCAATAAATACGTATATGCACTAAAAAATGAATATGATTCTTGAGGAAGAGTTTTGAGGAAATAAAAGTATACCAAATAATTAATAGTTTGGAACATATTACACAACTTTCACAACAAATAAACTGTAAAGGCCTATTTTAAAAATTAAATTCAGAGCATGTGGAATTGAATAAATTGCAGTTATTTTTACTTCGTTTAAAATTTATTTTCAATAGAGCAGAAATAAACACAAGTAACTTTTTCTGAATTTCAGATGAGAAACGAAAACTATCTTAAAAAGCTATATAACCCAAAATAAAGAAGACAAATACCTACCTTAAATTATTATGCATGATCGTGATATTAAAATTAACTTTTTATATATTATATATGTATATAACAAAATGATAGCGCGGATGAAATAAAGAGGATAAATAAATGTACTTGTACTACACCAATGATAGAATGTTGTTGTTCTACTAACCCTGCAAGACATGCAAACCTTAATAACTCGGATAATACGAATTGTATATTTATCTTTGTATTTTATCGTTATTGGCTGTTTGAGTTTTTCATTATAATTGCAAACAGAAACGGCATTTGTTGTTACTTTTCACTTCTACTTACATATTTTGAATTACCTTGTGGAGTCCTACAGGGCATTTAATTTAGTCCTGTTATTTCCTTTTTAGATCAATGGGTATTTTATTTCTATTGTAAGTACTTAAGTTTGAAATATCGATCGCAACACCAAACAACCAATAATTACTAAATAGCTTTAGCAGCTAACGCAGACTTACACGTACTAGTAAGTTACCACCCGACGTAACATAAGCAAGGGAAGTATTTACTGTTACGGAACTGAAACTAAGCATAACATACTTATGAATAAACTGACTTAAACATTAACACCTCTCAGATTGTTAGTATTGTGAATAGCGGCAAGTCCTTTGACTTAACAAGAATTTTAACGTAGAATAGATTTTAAATGTGTAAAACACTCTATACATTTGTACGTTTACGAAAATAAAAACAAAGTATTTAATTTATATATAATATATATATATATGATAACATCACATTAGCGTAGAACTAAGAAGAAATAACAAAAATAAATCATATTTGTAATAATAACCATCTTGTATTGTGATGTACACCAATATATGTATACAGGGTGATAGAGCGTGGATGATCTTATTATCCAACGGCTAATTTTTTTCCCCGTCTACAAACCCCAGCGTATGTATTTAGTCTTTTTAAAATTTACAAGGAATTTTATTCTAATATGTAAATTAAATAAATACGAATATTCTATTATGAGTCATTCTGTATAAAATTCAATTTCTTTCTGATTTATTTAATGCAATATTATTCCTTGTTATATTCCGATTTCTCTTAGTATTTTTAAATATTACAATAGTGTTCAATTATTTATTTTAATCGGAAAATAATAAGGAAGAGAGCAATTTAGTCATGACATGTAATATATTAATTAATTTTAGCGCATTCTTTCTGATAACTCCTGTTTTCAGTTTTTAAGTATTATATTAAGTTCCATTTTTGTATCGTATTTAATGAATTTCTATCATAGTAACTTATGAAAATGCGTTTCTTTTTTTTTGTAATAAAATCACGAAAATTATAATTTATGCCTAATAAAATGTAATTTATATTTAAACTTGTGTATAAAATATATTTGATTTTTAATGTACACTTGCGTTTTAATTGCACCAAAAATGAATTTCTATCTCTTCTGCGGTGTAAAATCAAATATTTCCGCCAAGTACTACTAAAGTTCCAATCAAAACCCAATAAACCTGAAAGAATGTGTTACATAGCAGAAGCATTCCACAGTGGATAGGAAACGCCACGTTTTCTTATACGAAATAAAGAATTATTCGTCCTTCATAATAATTGTCACATTGGTGACCACGAACATATTTATTTTTCCCATAAAATCACTAATTTTTAATGAAAAATATTCAATCTAGGCTGTTTAATTCACACACAAAAAAGAAATTTTATATGTTGAACGTAATTTATTGCTAAATTGGAAACAAATTCTTGAAAATTTCCATCTGAAGCATAGTTTGTATTATAAAGAAAACGAAAACTATAGTTTGTTTGAAAGTGTCATTCTATAGATGAAACGAATAGCTTCCATATCAGTAAGTGTGTATTACGGAATGCTACATTCCGTTGACAAACGAAACACCATAAACTCGCTAAATCCCAATAGAAACATGCAGAAACAGGAATCATCATCACGGTAACTATTTCAAGAATTTAGCACAAATCCAAGGAATTCACGAGAAATTATTCAACTCTTTATTTAAGAATTTTCTGAATTCTTTCCATTTAATTGTTAATTTACTTGATAATGGTAAGCAGTTTTATAGGGAGTTACTGGTAAAGGTCTGACTGTCTTTAAATCCTCATTGTAAAATATATACTAATTTCATCACACAAGGCATTTAATTGCGAAACACTACCACAATCAGTGAAGAAAATAAATAAATAATAATAATATGTATTTCTACCATGTATGTGCACACAAATTTAATCAATAATGTAAGTAAACAAGAGAATCCCTATATAACAAAAGAAACAGAAACAATACTAAGAAATAAACAAATAGTGGTATACTAGTATAGCAAGTACAGTGAGTCAAATATAGAAACGCACTTCAAGGTCAGGTGTAAAATGTAAGTTTCCACGAACGGACTACTGACTTTCCGACGAGATACAGCCTAAAGTAAGATTGTAACTGTACTCGATGTCCATACGATCACAACCACTAGGTAAATGAGGTGCGCTATGGTAACTGACATTTTACACCTGAGCTTGAGATGCGTTCCTATATTTGACTCACTGTATATACATGTAAGTTGTAGAAATTTTAATATGCAATTCAGGTGATATTACTACCCACTGGTCTTTGATTGTACCTTACTTACTATTAGTCAAAATCTACAGAAACATAAACGCAAGAGAAAAATTAATAAAACATCGCAATCTTTTTGTAAGCAGATATAGACCCAAAAATTTAAGCGAGTCACATGAGGTAATGGACTTTGAGAATTCAAGGTTCTTTTGGAAATAGTGTTAGTATACCGGACGCAATACATAGAAGGCTTCCCTAGATAGAGAATTCCACGTAACAAACAACTACCTATCTACATATAACAGGGTCTTTTTGAAAACGCAAGGTAGATTCGGATTATGTTCCTTTACAGAGAGCTAAAAGGAAAGAACTGAATATAAAAGTCCTGAAACAAGTACTTTCGCCTACTTTTTCCGATTCGAAATTTTACATGTTGAATAGATTCCACCATATCCATCGTAATAGATCAACTCTGCAAACAATTGGGACAGCAATTTTGGGTTTCAGCATTTACCTGCAATGATTAACCCAATTGGGCACACCGGTATTGAGAAACTGGCCAACAAACTGCAAACCCAATCAAGTAATTTGGTTAACGATTTCTAAGTATGTACATATAAACTAACTGTTTTTGATCCTCCAAAGTAGTGGTTGCGATATGTAATTGAACCGAAAACACAAGTGATAATTTACTTGAGATTGCTTTGCGAACGAACGTCTTTGATGGGATTCAATTAATTTTTAAAAACCCAAGCAGTGAATTGTTGCTTAGTTTCCGATTCCTAGGAATATATCCAAGTGGCGTTACCTGTTGTATATTGATTTTGCAGTTCTTCGGTCGAATTATTTCAGCTTTTTCTTCCACCAATTAACACAAGGCTTCTTTTGAGCTTCGGTCAAATTATGCGGAATTCATTGGGAACAAATCCTTTTCACAGGTAAAAGCTCATTCAAAATCGGAGGTATCGTAGTCTTCGATATGCTTAAGAATTCTTATATCTTACTGTAAGTCACGTGCTGACCTTCTTCAATCATTTTGCGCACAGGATCTGATTTTGGTAGACCTTTACGCAATTCATCACTGACAGTTGAGCATTCTTGTTGTGCTAAGGTTTTATTAAAAATTAAATATTAACTATTAAAATTTCCGTTCTTTCACAAAATTGCGTTTTCTGAACGTTCACTATAAATAAACTACTCCGTCAATTGCTAAGCTATATAACCTATAAGCTATAAACACCATTGCTCCACCATAGTAAGAGATCTCTTAATGATGCTTCAATACTTGCCAATAAAAAATATAGATTTATATTCTTTTGTTTGGAACTGATGTTTATCAGTAGTACATATGTGGTATACCCAGAAAGGCGTGGAAACCTTTGATACAATCTAATAAATATATTAAGTTAATTAGGTGATCCGGCAAACTTCGTTTTGCCCAAAAATTTTTCGATTTTTCTTTTTCTAAACCTTCGCGTAACAATTACAAACAAACCCGCAGAAAGAAGTATCCAATTTGGTCCAGTCGTCTTCAAGTTTTAAGCATCCGAACAAACCACGATCCATTTTTATGTATACAGGTTTTAACTGCTTTTGGGAGGACACAAGAATAATACGTTTTCCCCAATGTACGTATAGAATTGATTTAAATTTTAAAAACAGCAATCAGTACATTTTATCATTCTTCAATTTAGTTTGCTGAGAACAACGTTCACTTTGCGATACGAGTTATCTTCTATCAGAGAAATAAATTATATACATACATACTACAATCACATGTGTGTATATATGTAGAACCATGTTGTGCGTGTTATTAGTAATTGTATTATTCTCGAACACACCTGTAAATTGCGGTAAGTTATGTACCGAAAAATAATTAAAATTATTCTCTATATAATATCAGGCCTTAATTTTAGGCAAAGCGGAAAATCCAACTGTTACAATACCTTTGGGAACTTTAGAAGGTTACTGGACTCGTAGTGTTAACAACAGGCAATATATTGCTTTCGATGGTATACCCTATGCAATCCCACCTATAGGGAAGTATAGATTCGAGGTAAAGTAAAATTACAAGCTACTCACAGCATTGACATAAAAAATTTACCAGAAAGTCTACAAAAGATACATTTCTTAGAAAGCAAAATCCTGAAACTGCGTTAGAAACCAGATAATACTAGGATCCCTTTCATGGTATGTAGGCGTATTTTTATTCTAATACTGACAAAATTTTAAATATCTGATAGAAATACTCCTAAGTACAAAGTAGTCCCCAGAAAATGCTTATGACTAGCCTTATTTTTTTCTTTTCCAACTTAAGCAAAAATGTTGGAAACTGATACTGCGATCAAGCAAATTTTCCCCAACAGGAGATCTAAAAGTGCTTCCCCATTAACCTTCACTATTATTTGGTTCCTTGTAATGTCACTAATTGTTGGAACCTTCATTACGTTTAACATTAAGATACTTAAGATTTTGTTGTTCTTGATCTCCCTATTTACTACCAAAACCCTTTAGTAAGAGTAGAGTTGATTGATTCATTATACACTGGTAGTGATGTGAGTTGGTGAAGCACCCAGTAAATTACCAAATTATCGTAAATTACCCGATGAAATCTCCGTTAATTATTGGTTGGCTATACATAAGAGAAAATATTATCTAAGCGTTCGGGAAACTCCCTTTCTCATAGATATCGCAAAAGGACGAAGACGTAAGTATGATGATAAAATGATGAAATTGAATGCTGTTTACAATGCAATGGGACAAAAATATGTAATGAAAAAATTTGTGCTCTCAGCATTTCCAAAATGAAAAAATTACATCATAGCACTGACATATATCAACAAATTATCAACGCTTCTGGTTAGTGGGTCCGATATAGCAAAAATTATGACCAAGGTTGCTTATCATAACAAGTATTTTCTAAAGATTTCGTATGGAAGGGCTTGAAAACGGGTAAAATGAGTTCTGTAATATGGTTGAAATCACTTTGTTGTACTACAGGTTTAAGTAACGTGGCAACAGAATTACTAAACTGTCCACAAACAGAAGTTTTTCGATGTTTGGTAATATACAAAGTAAGAAAAACACAGATGTGCCGATGAAAGGGATGCTAAACTACAATATATCAGTTTAAATCTAAAACTAAAAGAACTTCTGAATTATGTTTTTGAAGAGTGATATTGAATAAATAGTGCTTATTGTGAGTTAAGAATCGTAAGTTTTTTATCTTTAGAATTCTATTATTGTTTTCTAAGATGTTATGCTTTTATTGGCCTTTTTTATTGTTTTCCTATAATTAACTGAAATATCTAATTCTGTATCTTTCTTTGGTATAGTGGTTTTATTAAAGCTACAAAAGGGGACAGTAAATTACCATGGCAAGATTCTGTTTCTAAAGGGCTTGGTTTATCGCCCACCATACTGAAGGTCATTCACCTGTTTTGCCTCTCCTAAGAGTATCCTCGATGAAACCTACAACCTTACAAATGGAAATCTTTTTACCTACTCTAACTGCAGGAACCGAGATTCAAAGTGTTTATGTCAGTGCACCTATCCAATTTGGTTGTTGCTCATTCGTAGCAATTATTGTATTTTGGCCTTTTCAAGGTCTCACAATAAACATGCAAAACACGCCTTAGCCCAGCAGCAGTCCTCCAGTGTTTATCATACTGCGTCTTCAGCAGGTTTCTCATCTCACTCCATATGGTTTAATAGGAACTTTAACATTTTATTTTAGACCCTGCACGCTTTCTCCTTCCTTGCTAGGAAGCTTGCCACTTCGCTATCTACTGTCCCATCACCCACCATAAATTCACTCTGTTGTGTTTTGCAAATTGCACCAATGCATTCATCAAATATATTTTTTAAACGCAATAAATTTAAGTACTACAATTTACAATACAGGAACCACACCCTATAAAATCATGGACGGGCATATGGAAGGCCAATACCCAATACACATGTTTGCAATACAATCACTACACAGAACCTAATGAAGATTTTCTGATAGGTAGGTAGGTAACAATTATATAATTTTCTTATACCACTAATAGCTCTAATTTCCTTGTGAACTAGGTGATGAAGATTGCTTGTATTTAAACGTTTATACTCCAGAAGTGAATAATACAAAGAATTACGATGTCATTATATATATTCATGGAGGAGCTTTCATGTTCGGCTCCGGTGCGATATATGGGCATAGATACATTATGGATAAAGACGTTGTGTACGTTTCTTTAAATTATAGACTAGGTCCATTAGGTAGAGAAATGTTACACTTTTTATAAGTGGCAGACTCTCATTATATACATTCAGGATTTTTATCAACGGAAGACGAAGTTTTACCTGGAAACCTTGGCCTGAAAGATCAATTATTAGCGCTTAAATGGATAAAAGGATACATACAATATTTCGGTGGTAATCCTAATTCCATCACTCTAACCGGAATGTCTGCAGGCGGTGCAAGTGTTCACATACATTATCTTTCCCCTTTATCGGAAGGTAAATACTAGAATTTTAAGTTATTGAGAAGCTGTAGTATTGTATTCACTCTAGGCTTATTTCATCGAGGCATTGCACAAAGTGGTACTGCATTAAACAATTGGGTACTTGCTGAAAATTCGTTAGAGAAAGCGAGAAAATTAGCTGATATTGTTGGATGCAACACTAACAATTCGAGGACACTAGTAGATTGCTTAAAAACCAGAAATGGCCACCATATAGTGGATTCCGTAAAATATTTTCTGGTAGGAGTCTTTAAAAGGAAATATATAATTATGGGCAAAATTATTACGGTGATTTATATTGACACAAATAACAATAGAAAGAGACTAATTTAGTATGATATGCAGCCTTGTATTACCAACTCATTAGTTCTCATCAATATTGTGTAACTTAGATTAATGTAGGCGAAAACAAGAAGTAAACAATCGGAGATGGAATTCCTCCAGGCTTCCCCAAATTCTAATCTATATATATATATATATATATATATATATATATATAATGGATCGTGGTTTGTTCGGATGCTTAAAACTTGAAAACGACTGGACCAAATTGGAAATTTCCTTCTACGGGTTTGTTCGTAATTGCTACGCGAAGGTTTAGGAAAAAGATTGGGCAAAGCAAAGTTTGCCGGGTCACCTACTAGGTTATAAGTGCTAGGAGTTTCTGCATACCCGACTCATAATAAATCCAGCTAATTGCCCCAGCTCTCCACGTTGGCAAAAGACAACGAAAGAAAAAGATAACTGGAAAATATTCAAATATCAACTAATCTCGCACTCTGTTTCAACATCTTCAGTATTGAAGACTCAGATAATTTTCCTCAAAGCCAAGGATTCCGTAACGACAAAGAAAATGAGTTGGTTGTTCTCTAAACATATTTATTGGATTAACATCCATCCCACCCACACTGCACTATTCCTTGGTCATGTTCAGATTTTTCTGAACTATATCGGAGGTTCTCTTTTCCTTTGTCGTTCCTTTGGGCGCAATCACAATATCATTGGCATCTCTCTGCTGGTCTATGGTTAGACCTGTCAGGTTGCAGAGGGGTCCATCAACAAACAAACTCCATATAAGGATATCTTCGTGTTATGTCAAAACTTCTCCCTAGTTGATCACTACCAGACATGCATGTAGAGGGACACGCTTCTAAACCTCGGTTGTTGTATAATTGTCGATTATATTTTCTCTCGTTAACAGAATAAAGACAGCAAAACTGAGGGGTTTATACGATGGCAATGGGGCGAGTCTTGTCCTTCTTTCCCAATTTTCAGAATAAGGATTACTTTTGTTGTCCTTTACGAGACTCTGATATACCTCAGGAGTAAATTATCTTTAATACTGCAAATCGAATGCGGAAACAAATTCTCTTGCTCCTTTTGAAAGAGGACAGGCAATATCCCGTCTGGGTCAGGAAATTTAAATGGATGAAAAGTGTTTAATGCTCATGTCAATCGCTCATCCGCGCATATGAATATAATGATGTTCCAGTCTTCGCTTTCTTAGATCTAGTTAAATAGTTTAGAGCGTTTACACAATATTTCCATAAAAGAAAGTCTAGAGATTTTACTTATTTAGATTATTAGCTTTTTTCCTATTATTGCTGGTGGAAGAAAAGTAACATCATACATTCTTAGTACTTAGCACTTTCATCCCAATGAAGCAGAATGAGTTAATGTGCATTTTAAATAATCTAGAGACGATGTAGATTATTTAATATTAACCATTGAGAATACAGAGCTTGAAGTTTTGGGTGTTCTCGATGAAACTTCAGTGAGAATTTTTTTGATCGATTTGAATAGTGAAAATAACAACCGATAATTGTTTTTACGTAGTAGTTGGTGCACATACCCGACTACAAGCTAAAAAGCCCACGCCCTACATAACATTGAGGCGGTCGTTTCAGAGTCCAGAACTATTCATCTTCTAAAAATGAGTACCTGAAGTTCATTTCTTTGGGTAATAATAAGCGACTGGGACGTAGTTTTACCAATCACACTAGTTTCAATTCCCTAGCCGTTGGAATAAGAAATCAGTAATGCGTACTCAAATTAAACTCTTCACGAGCTGTAATAGCGCCTATCTATTATCCCCGGAGTTTGAAGATGGTTCTAAGATTATCGGTAGTTCCAGTACCCTCCAAATTTGATTCCTGTCCAATTGCAGTTATATTTCAGTTCCGGTTTCTAGTGGACTCACAGTCAGTAAGTGATACTACCATAGTCCTGATGCGGTTCTCTAGTGTTTCATACTTTGTTTCTTTGACAAATTCTGATTTCATCCATGACGGCTGCGTAAATTTAATGCTTATCTTCTGTTTTGCTAGGAAATCCACTCCTTTTTTTCTCTATGCATTGGTATCTAAGCATCCATTTTCTGTAGTAATTCTATTGTATTATGTTATAGACACGTATGCTGAGTTACTTATTGCAGGTCAAAGTAGATGTTTAAATCCAATTTGCACCCATTTTACAAAAACAACATGGTTTCTGCCTTTAGGAAACTAGTACAGTTACAATTTTATATGACTAGCCCGAAGGTATTCCGAAACCATATGTAGTCGTAAATCTACATTTGTAAAATGTCATCTTTATTGTTGTTTTTACCTTCCAAAATGCCGATTTTCTTTCCACATGCTTCGGTGAAATTAACCTTTACATGTGAAGGGGACAGGATAAATTCTAGCCCCCAAACTAGCGTGATCTTTGTATTCAACATTCCAGTTTCCTCCAGAAACAAACGCCTGTAACTTTCTTGCTTTTGTAGATACAAATTTGTTTTTGCCCAATTTCTTTATCTTAAAATATTTCCTATAGTAGTTTGGGACATGTGGTATATTCAATATATTATTATGTATTATGGTTCCCACAGGTAAATGAAGTACATACTTATGTGCTCTAGCAGTTAATTGCAATCCAGTTTGGTGTCGAAGATGACTTCAAGACACTTAATCTTTCCGAGTGAGACTTTTATGTTACTAAACAAATCAATCGTAAAGGTGTTTTGGAATTGCTAATGATTGGACATTCGAATAATCCTATGAACTTTGAAGAACAGTCTCTGCACAATTGGTGCTTCTAATAAGGGTTGACTTGCGCGTGTCGCATGTCTTTAACCATTGCAATCTAAATAAATCTTTTGTACTGTAAACGCACGCTTTTCACATGATTGACATTTACTAAAGTGCTATGAATTTCCAGGAAGAAATGACTTCCACTTTGTCTGTCGATAACTTTACCAAGATACTTCAATTGTGTTTCAACCATGTTTCGCAGTTTTAATTACAATTTTATAAAACATGTAGTCCTCCCCAGCAACTTGTTTTATTTGTTTGAGACGACGTTCCAACGGACAATATCTCCTAGAAACTTTATTTGTTTCTTTTTCAGCCTAGATTCTTTTATTAGCTTAACAAACCGTTTTCTGTATTTTAAACGGGAAAAACCTCCTCAGTAGCTTCTCTCTTTTTCTTACCATATTTGAATCTGACTCATGATCTATCCTTGGAAATGCCATAAAATGCTTTAGATACATACAATGAGATCATGCAACTTTCTCCTTAGAGTTGCAGACATATACGACATATGATCAAAATCTATCCGGATTGGGTTTATTAAAAGAAAAATACAACTGTTACGGCGTATATTGGCACTCCCATTTCTTATGGACAAGGTCCGAAATGCCGCGTCGACGAGTCTTTAATAATTAGGCAGAACGTGAAAACAAGGAAAACAAGAACAAATTTTTAAGAAAGGAAAATAAAATATGTAAATAAAAAATTAATTATATAGTATGCAATTAAATTTAAAACAAAATAAATAAATAAAATGATGCTATGTGATTACCGATGCCCCTGGCCAACGGTTTCGTTTACATAGAAAGAAACAACTAAATAAATATTTTTTATCCCCCTCTACGTCTACAATTATTCTGTCAAAGTTTAATAATTATATAGTAAATTCGATAATTCTAATATTAAAATTAAGAAAGAAAAATAAAACAAAGAAAGAAAAGAAAATGAGCAACAATGGAAATCACGACTTAACTGAGCGGCGCGGCGGCGACTCCCGCGGCGATTGACGGCAGCCGTCGGATCGTTTTGTGTTCTTCGGCCCGGAGGTTGTTTAACCGGACGAGCACCGGCAGCCAAGACTACTACCACTAAGTCGAATTAGAATAAAAAAAAAAACTAGTATCGGTCCAATACTAAAAACGGCTTGACACTAAAACGGCCCAGCACGAAAAACGGCTCGACGCTAAAATGGCCCAGTACGAAAACTCCTAAGAAATAGAAAATTTCTAAGCGATAGGGTAGAGAAAATCGCTTACCGTTATAACGGGGTAAAACACCCAAAATGGCTACGAAACGTGCTTCACTGAATCCGAAGTAAAAAAGGTTTTCCGATCCTTCATCAACAACTTACGCCTGTTTGGCGATCCAAGGAAAGGAAGTAAGGCAACGGAATTGTGAAATATTTTCCTCCCAAATATCCAACGCAACGCCCAAGGTTCACACGAACAACTCTTGGAAGAAATTTCACTTTACGAAACACGTGTCAAGGTTTACGATCTTCTCCCTTTCCGTCTCGAATAATAAAACGGAAACGGATGTTAATTTCCTCTATCGGGAAAATCCATAAACTATAAATAACTATAGATATCGACCGTAAGATGACTCCCAAGGCCACCATCAAATATTAAATAAAACTATAGACGACACCTATAGATATATTATTTACTATCCCTTCGAAGTAGTCCTCTTCCAAAGCCATACACTTACAATGGGGACACCGCGTAATGTCCATCGCTTATTTCGATCCTATTAGGTGAGTGTTCTTTGAGACCTCGCAAAGAAAACAATCTTCTAGCGTTCACCCGATTGGGGCTTCGTTTTAAAGATATTAAATTTTGAAGAATGAAGAGCGCAAAACAACGAGAGTAAGTACCGAATCGCGTGGATATAGTCCCACAGGCCGCGGTGGCTGAAAGGACAAGATAACATAGTGGAATGGTGGAGGTTCTGGTTTCGATTCTTATTGACTTCAATTTTTTCTCTTTTTTTTCTCATTGCAACCGTCAGTGATATTCAATTCAATAATTGGAAACAATGTTTGCTACATAAACTTTCATTCAAGGATAGAAAGGCAGAAAAAGAATGTTTTCCTCATCACAAACATCAGTGGTTCGAATTCAACAGTCAAAAACAATTTAAGTAATCTTTACATTATTTAATAATCCTCCATTCGAGGATGAAAGGGCGGTTGTGAGTGGAAGGAAATCTGGAGGATGTAAAGCAAATTTGCGGAAAGGTAGAAATTCATTCATCATCTGATTGCGAGTTAGTTTTCGTTCAGTGACCATGATTTTAGATGATAATCATCGTAAAAACATTTGAAACATAAATCAGTTTCGCACCACTTTAAACACTTTATGAAAGTACCTGCGGCGTATTGACATTTTCGTTTCCAAAGAGTAGACGGAGAACAAGTTTCATTCACATTTCGAAAAATCGCTCTTTCGGTAATCAGTTTCGACGCAAACCATGCGTATTTTAACAAAGACTCGAAAGCAGGTGCGAGTAACTGATGATGAACTAGGTTGTGTATTTTAAGAGAATCTTTGCGAGATGCAATTTTCCGCTGCTCTTTCAACAGTTTCGGGACATGTTGAATTTTTTTAATCAGATTCTTAACTTGCCGGTAAAAGTAAACGTCGCACAGTTGACAGAGTTACTTCCCCATTGCCATTGGAAAACACATCATCGTAAGACATTCTATCCACTTGATCTCCCCATGAAACAATGGTAAGGAAGAAATTATCATCTTTCACGTATGGTTTAATGATCGTATCGAAAAATCTTATTTTGCCTTTCTATCCTTGAATGAAGGTTTATGAAAAGCAGCAAAAATAGTTTTAAATTGTTTTTAATTATTGAATTCAACACCACTGATGTTTGCAAGGGAAAAAAAGAAAACTAAAGCCAATAAGAATCGAAACCAGAACCTCCATCGTTCCACTACGTCATCTTGTCCGTTTGGCCATCCCGGCTTGTGGGACTCTATTCACCCGATTCGGTACTTACTCGTGTGGTTTGTGCACTTCATTCTTCAAAATTTAATATCTTCAAAACGAAGCCCCAATCGGATGAATGCTCAGAGAGTTGTCTCGTGAGGTTTCAAAGAACACTCACACGTAATAGGATCGAAGTCCGTTATTGACATTACACGGTGTCCTCTTGTTAAATCAGCGCTGTTTCCAATGTGCGAAGCAATTTTTGAAGTCATCTTCGGAAATAGCGAACAGCTGCCTCGTCGCATTGTGTTATATGTACCTTCTGAACATCCTGGAATCTATGCCTTTTCAGGTGGTATTTAATTTTTGCGAAGACAAGAAAACGCCGCGTCCCTCAAACGGCGCAAGACTTGACAATACTCGTTATTTATTGTTTGACCTGTAGAAGCGTATGTGTGGTACATTATTCCCTATAATCGAAAAAACGGTCAGCATCGTTTTGACAATGCTGCGTGCTTTCTTAGGTTGGGTGAGTTTCGGGTTTGCCACTATGAAGACTGAGCCTAAGTTTCGGGATCATACTCGTAAACCCACGACTCCTCACCAGTAATCGTAGTTTTCAAAATTTTCCGTCGTTTTCGGAGCACTTAAGCAGGTCACGAGCAGCTGTCACATGGGTCTGTAGATGATCGCCGGAGAGCAATTTTGAAACAAATCTGACTGAGATGTGTCTCATACCCAAATCGTACGTAACAATCGACAACATTGAACCGAAACTGAGACCAATGTCGTCATATAACTCACGAATAGTGATTCCGCGATTTTCTAACCCAGCTGCGCGCATCCTTTCCACATTGTGTTCACTTTTGTTGGTTACGGACTCCCCAGAATGGACATCATTTTAATCATCTTTAAAGCACACTTTATACCACTCGCAAGCTTGGGTACGGCTCATGCATTCCTCTCCATGTGCAGTCTGTAACTTTAAATACGTGTCTTTGCAGGTTTCATCAAGTTTCTTTCAAAATCTGATACAAATTCGTTAATCAGGTTTTTCGGACATGATAAATGCGATAAACAACGACCGAGACATAACAACGAAATGCTACTATAAACAAATAAGACGAGTTGCCGTGATTGGCAGCGCATGCGCGGTATGTTCCAAGGTGTGCAACTGTTGCCCGACTTCAGACTTATGGCACCAATCCGGATACATTTCGATGATACCTCGTATGTACATCTAAAAGTGTTACTTAACTGCTAGTCTTCATTTGATGTAAAATTGAATCACGTCCAAATGCTCAAATTAAAAATTGAAATATTTGTAACAAAAAATGTATATCTTGATGATCTTTGATTTTGAATCTATGTGGAAATTCTATTAGCAATCTATGTTGCTTTACATATAATAATTCACCCCCATCCTCGTACATCTACATGCTCACATATAATTGAAAAATGATAATACATAAAGTTGTATAAAGCAAAATTGAATTAATTTGTTGTCTAATCGTCTAATGATTTTGCCATAAGTACTACATTTTTTCTGATTATCTCACTAATAATATACATATATTTTAAGTCTTGGCTATATAATCCGTTCTCTCCATTTGGTGTAGTGGTGGATAAATTCTCTAAAACTCCTGTCTTACCTGACCATCCACTAGCATTAATCAAGAAAGGTAAATCGAAGAGTCTCCCATTAATATTTTCATGTGTAGAATCTGAAGGTTTATATCCTGCTGCAGGTTAAAAATTACGTTAAGTATCTCGTCGAGTTACACATGAATATTTAATTATAGATTTTTTACGACAACCGGAGTATTTAACCATTATCAACGAGAAATGGAATAAACTAATCCCTTACATTCTAGACTTTAATTACACTATCCCGCAAAGTGAAAGAAGAAATGTTAGTGAAAGGATAAGAAACTTTTACTTCAAAAATAAAAAGATACAGAGGGATTCCTTTCCAATTCTGATAAAGGTTCTTGCGAATGTCGATTTTATCTAAAATAAAGTAATTTATACCAGGCAATTTTAGATGATATCTAACAGATTATTTATTGCTGACATTGAGTTATCAGCAAAGCTACATGCAAAGTTTTCAAATGCATCAACTTATTTCTATTTCTTTTCCTATCGAGGGGTTCACAGCAAATCGGAAACGAGATCCAAAACAAATGAGAATTTCGGTTAATAATTAAATTAATTTCTAATTTCTAAATTTCTATCCAAACAGGTTTGTATAGTTATTATTTTAGGGGCCGCACATGGAGATGATACAGTTTATGTGCTTTCCAGCAACGTAAATACACGAACAAGTTTGTCCGATGTAGAAATGACGAATATTTTATTAAATATGTGGATAAATTATGCAAAATCTAGGTTAGAAGTAGTAATAGTAAACATAAACTTAGTTACTACTATAGACTTTTAGTACACCTCAATTTTCTGGATTTAATAGCTGGGAACCTATGAAACGAGATTTTGATTCGCAAATCCAATATATGCATATAGCATCTCCTGAGAAAATTCAAATGAAAATAATTGAAAGTTTGGGTGACAGACAATTTTGGCATTCATTAGGTTTCTTTGAGAATTTGATAATGATTAAAATGGAATAGATGTTGCAATTAATTAACTAAAACAGAATGTTCTTTTGAAGTTATATTATATAATAAAGAAATGGGAAACAAACAGACGTTTTTTAAAGACCCAAATGCTTTCAGTTGGAAATTCTCTTACTTCAAAAAAGTCCGGTGGAGTCCATTAAGAATGTTCATCAGAAATGTATACTACATGACATGGAGATTGTAACACCAAGAAGGGGTGGGAATTTTTTAGCCAAACATGGCAGAAACGTTTAGCTATTCAAAAGTGATAATTGATTTAGAATTGTGTTGCGATGGATAAAGTAGTCTTGGCATATCTGATACTTCATGCAGTTTTTCTTCTAGCATTATTGTGGTGTAATTTTACCAGGAATGAGATTTTGATATTAAGTTTTATTTAAATTCAAATATATGGGAAATTATTCATACATTTCTATATTCTTTATATTTCGCGTTCGCGTTTCATAATTTTAGTTATCCAAATTTAACAATTGTAGTCTCTTTTATACAAAATACCTCAAGTACATAATAAATAAAAATAAATAAATAAATAAGACCGCCATTCCCATTTATCAATATTCCTATTCAAAATCATTCCTTGTAATCATGCAATGCATCCAGAAGTTCTGTAGAAATTTATGCCGTTTAGATAGCTTTTCGATTCTTGTAAAACGCTAAGCAATAAAATAAGCAATATTTCTTTTGCACTTTTAATTTAATCCCCTTTCTACATGAGAATATAAAATTTAAGTAGAAATCTAGAACAAATCGAATTTCACAATTGTACTTGCGTTGAATATTCCATATAGGGTATTTTTAGCAGAAATATTTTTCGAATGAGAAACTTTTTGACATATAGGGGACACGTTTTATAAGAAAAAGCGTCGCACATTCAATGTACTTCGTTTCACAGCACGGCCTAGGCGAAATTAGTGTGAAATGATACAAACCTTTAATACAATGCGATAATTTTTTATTAACTAATCTGCCAAGTTTGGAACGCGAAATGTAATTTTATACGGTCTGCTTTTTCAAATCCTCCGTTGCAAGCATGTTAACTTTTTTATTCTTTCCACTTAAATGCTTCATCGCCGTAAAGCGTAAAATAAATTATACAGTGGGTTACGGTTAACTCAGGATTTATGTATTTTAAATAATCGCAAATGTATTATATGCATTTGTTTAAGTTCATAGATTTATTGTTCACTCTTAGAAAAGTATCTTATAATGATACTAAAATTTATAAAGTGTAGGTAGTACTAAGTAGTATGGAATTGTAAAGAAACACGTCAACAGAAATTAGAACAATAGAAATGCAGCATATAATGCGAATGATGGACTTTAATTTATGTTAAACATATTTTCATTTTCACTAGCGCTTTCGACCAGATCCAGTCAGAACTCTTATTAAGAATGACGGAGGTTTTGCGAAATTTTCCGTTATTTCAACGTTCTGAAAATACCACTATTACCTCCAATGTGGTGGAGAATATCTAAAAAGTTAAAACCGTTGTATGATATCCGATGAGCAAAAAATTTTAAACCTATGAGTATGTTTCTCTGACAGATGGTATCTAAAAGTTCTTTACGGATAAATTGAAACCTGTGAAACAAAGCTTTTAAACAAATTACAAGCCTTTTTCCAGTTTATTCATACCCTTTTCAATAATTCAATCCACCAATAAAGTAGTCATTCCCCGAATTCGTAAATCTTCACGTAACTCGAATTTTAAGTAAGTCGATTTAGTAAATTACTTAAGTGTAACTTCGCAAGAAACTCCAATATTTATCACTATTATATGTATGTACTACATACATACGCTTATGTATATATCTGAAACACAGTTGTATAGAGTTGGCCAATCCCATCTGTGACCCGTCCGTACGGGCATTCGGGTGGTGCCGCGAAATATATATGCTGTCGGCGCGTAGCTTTTTATTTTAGTTGTAACAGGTATTCGTGTTGTTTATTTCGTCTTTCGTAAACTTATCGATTTGGCGGGAAAACGCGTGGTATTTATTGCGCATTTACATCGCGCGGTTTTCTGAGTTGGAGTGTACAGAAAATTGAATGTATTGTATTATCATAAACTAATCGTGTAAGTAAAAGGCGTGCCCACGTAAACAGTGCAAGACAGATGAAAGAAAGCAGGCAATTTAGTATATTTCAAGTTTTTATACGATTTAATGTTTTTATTCTTCTTCTTCTTCTTCTCGTCAATCCTTATGCCTTTCAGCGTCGGATTATTTTTGGATCTTGCAACGATTTAATCCATTCTTTCCATCGTGTCCGGTCTGTACTCATTTTTCTCATTTCCGCTATGGTCTTCCCTCGCTTTCGTCCCAATTGGTTTACTCTGTCAATCCATTTTTTCCTTGGTCTTCCCTTTTTTCTTCTCCCGTTATTTTTGGCTTCTATTATTTTCTTTGTTAAACTCTTTTGTTCCATTCTAATTATGTGGCCGTACCAATTCAGTTGACATTTTCAATTCTTTTTAGTACATCTTCTTGATTTATCATATTCCTTATCTGTTCGTTTTCTATTCGGTCCATTTTTGTTTTCCCCACGATCTTTCTCAAAAATTTCATTTCCATAGCTGTTATTTTGCTTTCGTGTTTTTGCTGTATTGTCCAGGACGCACTTGCGTACATTATTGTAGGGGCTACTACTGCATTGTATACTATCTGTTTGATCTTGGGTTCTATTTCTTTTTTCCAAAGGTGGTTTGATTCAGAGCGTAGTATATGTTTGTGGCTTTCCGTCCTCTTTTTGCTATGTCTAGATCAATTTTTGCATCCTTCGATATAATAGTACCTAAATATTCGTATGCGTCGACAATTTCTTCTTGTTTATCGTTTATTTTAATTATTAGATTACTGGCTGGCTCTTTATTACTTATGACCATTAGTTTGCTTTTTTCTACGTTTATTTCCATCTTCATCTTTTCTATTTCTTCTGTCCATATTTTTGTTAATTTTTCCATTTTCACATAACTGTCAGCTATTAGTACCAGATCATCGGCGTACAGTAATGCACCCACAGCTACAGGTTCTAGTCTGTTATATCCTAACAGTGTCTTCACAGTTTCGGTGCGTTTCCTCGTATTTTGCAGGATTCTGTCCATTACTATAATAAATATTAATGGACTTAAGCTGTCTCCTTGTTTTATTCCCACTAGCATTTCAAAATCTGCTGATCTTTTTCCATTCACTTGTACTATCCCCCTAACCTGACAATATAGACTATTGATTATTTGGCTCATTTTTCTTGGAACCTCTAGTTTCTCTAGACAGATATCTATACTCCCTCTATCTACTGTATCGAAGGCTGCTCACAAGTCTATGAAATTGAAGTAGATTTTCTCCCCTGTCTCAATTTTACGTTCTATGATGTTTTTAACTATGTGGATATTATCGTTCGTTTGTTTCCCACTTCTATAAGCTGCTTGTTCTTCTCCCAGTTTGTCTCCTACTAAATGTGTAAGTCGTTCCGCTATTATTTTGGTATAGACCTTAAAACACTACTGTCGATAGGCATATTGCCCTATAGTTTTCGCACTGACTTTGATCGCCTTTCTTATATATGGGAGTGATGAGGTTATTTTCCCAATCCGCAGGAATTGTGTTCGTTCGCCATGCCTTACAAAATATGTCAAGGATCCAATCCTTTCCCACCTGTCCGAGCCATTTTACCATTTCCGGTTCTATATTATCCGCACCGCAGGCTTTTCCTGTTTTTATTCTTTTCAGGGCTTTCTCTACCTGTTCCATATCTATCTCTTCAAGTTCTTCATTATATTCATTTCGTGTTCCTGGCAATAAATCTGTATGATCTCCTGCATCTGTGAATTTTTTCGTGAAGAATTCTTTCCATATTTCAGGTATATCTTCTGTTCTTGTTTTTAGTTCATTCGCGGTATTCCTAATTGGTTTTATTTCTTTCTTTTTCTTTCCATTCATTGATCTTATTAGGTTCCAAAATTTCCTGTTATTTGTTTTATATTCCTCATTTATATCATTTCCAAAATCTTCCCAGCTTTTCTTTTTCGCTTCTTTGATTCTCTTCTTAACTTCGTTTCTTATTTTAACATATTGTTCTTTGTATTCCTGTTCCTTTGTTAAAACGTATTTTCTCCACGTATCTTTTTTCTTTTTGACTTCCTTTTGTATTTCCTTAGTCCACCATTTTGTTCTTTTTTGTTTTTTCCTGTATCTGATTTGACCACATACTTCTAGTGCAGAATTATAAATAATTTCCTTGAAAATTCTCCACGTCTCTTCTAGTGGCATTTCTTCCTGGTCATGTCTCTTTAGTAAATCATTCGTTTTCTGTTGGTATTCTGCTCTTTTCTTCTCGTTTCTTAATTTACTGATTGCTATTTTATGATACTCAGCTGTTTGTTGTTCTGTGTTAATTTGTTCTTGGAGTTCTGCCGTTAGCAATCTGTGTTGAGTTCCCATTTTAGCCTCTTTTTGTGTCTTTATGTTTCGTATATTGGTTTTCATACTTTGGGTATAGACTATGTAGTCTATTATACTCTTCGCGTTTCTCTCTTCCGCGACAAAGGTGTATCTCTCTTCCAGTGGTTGGTCCCAGAAGCCGTTCCCTATTAGGAGATCATTACGTATACAAAAATCAATCATTTTCCAACCATTTCCGTTTAACGTTTCTTCTCCATATGCTCCCAAGCAGCCCAGTCCCTTATGTGTATCATTACCCACTTTACCATTCCAGTCCCCCATTAATATTACTTTTGAGTTTGTCTCTCTTATTTCATCCAGCAGTTCCTGCAGTTTTTCATAGAACTCCTCCATTGTACTTCCATCTGTTCCTTCTACTGGTGCATACATCTGTATGATGTCAACCGATTCCTTCTCCAATTCTATTCTCAAGCGCATCAACCTTGATGAGAGTGATTGATGTGTAGTTACTCTTCTATCAAGTTCCTTTTTTAACAATATCCCTAATCCCTCTTTTTTCCTTTGATCCGGCCTCACTCCTGAATAGTACAGAAAATATTGACTTCCTACCCCTATTCTTCCTGCTCCGGCTTTCTTTGTTTCACTTATTCCCAGTATTTGAATTTAGTACTTGTTCATTTCTTCTGCTAGTTCGTATTGTTTTCCCGTTAGGGAAGTTATGTTCCACGTTCCAACGAGTATCTTTCCATTTTCCTTGTTCATAGCTGTGGTCGTCATCGTATTAGCATTCCTCTCTGTCTCTACCTTGTTGTTCCTATTTCCCATCTGTATGTATGTTCTGTATCCGCTCTCATTGCCAGGTACGTCTTCTCTATTCCCTGCTCGTTCACGCCTTCTAAAGTTTTGATCTCTGTATCTGTGTCAACTTATCCTTCTCTCTATCCCATCTCCATTCCTCATTCCCAATATACAACTTCCTGAACCCAATTTTTGTTTGTTTTCCGTTTTCCCTTTTTGTTAAGTGTTTATAACATACAGTAACATGAAGTTAACAACAAAGTGTTTTGGAAGACCTTCATGCCTGTTTGAAACTTATCAATCCGAAGCGTCCTACGATATTATTTACCGCGCGTAAAAAATTGGTAGAAGCAAATTTAAAAAACTGAACAAAAGAAAAATTGGTGTGTGGTTTACGCACATGTGCATTGAATACCCAATAATTGTCGTATGTCTTACTTGGAGCAAGCACGCACGTATCCTTTCTCTCGCTCATCGCCTCTTGCTCGCACATCATACACTCTGTCTTCTTTGTCTTTCACACGAAGCGAAGCTCCGCCTAAATTTAACGCTCTTACGCTTACGGTTATGGTTACGCTTACGCTCGAGCTGGTCCGGTGTCCCTTAAGAAGTATTCACTTCAATAAAACGCTGCGATTTACAATGAGTGCAACGAGATAGCTTGCTTTATATTTTAGTGCAAACGTTAAAAACAAATGGGCTTTCGGTACCGGGCTGTGTATGTAGCAGTAGAATTTACCAAAGTTACTGCAGAAACTATAGGGGTCCACTCAATAGCCATCCTATAAATCCTATAAATGCAGTGGAGCCCAAGCAGGTCGTATGTTAGTTACGGATGGATGATCCATATACATATGTTAAACGCCAGTAGCATACTGAAAACACGTTTTGCTTATCGGTTCTATGTAACATGTTTGCTACATACTGTCCCTCTTGTAGCCGAAACTGTTAGACAGCGTTTCCCTGCAGTTGGCGCATTAACCAATACAAAAGTTATTTTCTGAAATTTAAGTAAATACGAAAATTTTACAAATTGTGTCCAGGAATTCCGATATCACTATAGCCTGGTGTACGAGCTAGGGAACGTAGCTTGATGCAGTTTTATATTATAGCGAGTATTTCAACAGAGTGAGAGAAGTAGGTCAAGACCAGCTTAAGAACTCCCAAGGTGGAACTTATTACGTAATTGTATATTTAGTTTTACGAAAAAAATCTGATTACGGCAAACTTATTTAGAAGCGTATTTAAATTTTGAAATCTTACCTCGATTCGTGCGCCGAACATCAATTTTTCTACATATAGAGACATTTTTGGTGAATCAGAATCCACCATAAAAAGCTGCCTGATGATTTTACAACAGGTCTGGAGTTGCTCTCTTTTGTAACACTCATGGGTTCTTCCCGTGCTGAGCAACTTTACTTATAACATCTTTTTATTCCTTACTTATATAAAAAGATATTTCAGGACTAGTTTCGGCGGTAAGCCATTTTCAACTGACAATGAGATATTTAGATGGAAGTCTTCAAATTAAAAGTCGTAACAACATAAAAAAGGTGAAACAATCAGATGAGCGTGACATGTGCCAAAAAGTTTAAAAGGTTGTTATAGAATTTTGATTAAATTTAGAATTAGATAGGATAAAATTTAGGTTCTCAGGTGAATTGAGTTTTAAATGTGAAAGTAATATTAAGATTTTTGGTACATGTAAGCCCGATCTCATTTTTTCACTTATTCTTTGAAAAAGTGTTTTTACGATTTTTAATTTGAAGACCACATAAATATCTCACAATCAGTCGGAAACCGTTTATCGCCGAAACTAGTTCTGAAATAATTTTTATGGAAGCGAGGAATAAAGGGAAAAACTTAATTGAGAAGTGGTTGAATACAACAAATTATAAAAAAACTCAAATGTTTGTGCCTTTACCGATGATATATTAGTAATCGCGAAGTCCCTTCTCTAGAATTGACACCTTCAGGTGTTGGAAAGGATTGTGCACTTTTGATGAAGTCCTGGGCTGGACTTGTCGGTGTGGGTATCCCCTACCCATACCGACAAGGCTTAGAGTGCAGCAAGTGCAGGCTGTATATTGCACATATGGGTGTGCGTGTATGGCAACCTTGGTAACCTTAACGGGGAAAAAATTCCTACTAACAAGGTGGTAGATTCTATCGAGGACACCGATCCAATGGCGTAAACTAATAAGAGGGCCCACAGTAAGCTATTGAGCTTAGCGCAAGCCAGAGATCACACCCTTAAGATAAAAATATCGCAGGTACAGAGAAGAACCTGAGAACCTTGGGCACTTCGAACGAAACATAGTCAAATAATGATAATCGCCAGAAATAAAAGGAAAACAGCAAAAGTAAAAACTATGAATATATGATTAAAACCCCGCTATATAGAATATGCATAAAGGTACAAATACCTATGTGTAAATAACGAACGAAGCAATCAAGATGAAGCATATAACTGTAGAACATTATAAAGTCGTTTCAAATAGTAAGCAAAGAATTTCTACTTGGATTTCTCAGAAAAAGACAACAATATTTACAAAATAATATAACTATCAGTCTTCTGTACTGGACCTTAACTGTGCCCTATAAGAACGCCAAAAGAAGAAAAGTCGACAAAATTAGCAACAAACAAGTAAGAACGAAAATAGAGATACAGTTAGCAAGACAGCAGAAGAAAGGTTAAAATGACGGCAGTAGATATGTAGCATAAGTCCAAGAAAGCGAGAGCAGCCAGAGAGGCATAGAGCAAAACAGAAAATGGAGGCTAAATAAGACTTGAGATAGTTTTGTTGCAGATATCCTGAAGAGTATGAGCAAGACATGGTAGGAGTCAATGAGGATGGCAAGGAATGTAAGGGACTGGAGAACTTCGTCAGGATAATGCTACGAGGACAAACTTAATAAAACTTAATAACAAAAACGTTCTACAGAACGGTAAATCAATATATTAACAAATTAAATATTCTCGTATTCTCAGCTTTAGTCAACCAAATTCCGCAATTCCGCACACTAATCTGTAATATGTGGTATTCGTTTTCCTTCTTTGTTTTCTTTTGGTCAATATAATTTTTAATGGTGAAGTATCGGATATTTCTCATCCATCCAATTTTTATGATGTATTAGTTTTGTCCAGCTTCTTGGTAGAGATCTTTATTAAATCATAATTACATTTATTTTTTATGATAACATTTTTGAGCTAAGCCGGTTTCCATTTTTGAAAGAAAGACTCTATCTAGTATTATCTCTTCTTTTTGAATTAGTTAACATTCGTGGAATGAGCAAGTCGGAAAGAAGCACAATTTTCCATTTCATTAGACAATTTATTTAATGCAAAAATATATTACAAATAACGGTATAAAACATTCATATAATCCCTAAATCTAGTAGTGATGGTGGTAGTGGCCATCGCCACCATCTCCACCAGCTCCACCGGCTCCACCGGCTCCACCATGTGACCCATGGGCGGCTGCAGCTGCAGCGGCTTCAGCAGCATTCGATTGAGCCTGTTGAGCTGCGTTGGCGGCTTGCTGGGCGGCCGCTTGGGTAGCCTCAAAATCGACTTGGGCTCTGTGCAACTGATCTTGCAAAGCGTCCAATCTTTGCTGAGCGGCACCAACCATAGCGGTTTGAGAGGCTAGTTCGCCGGCGGCTTCGGTAGCTGCTTGGTTGGCTTGATCTAACGTGGCCTGTGCGGAATTAAGGGCGGAATTTAAGACATTCACTTGCTGACGAGCTTGATCGGCTGCTCTTTGTGCGGCGGAGGCGGCGCGTTCGGCCTGTTGAAGTTGTTGTTTTTCTCCAGTTAGAGCCACTTCTGCATCACGGACTTGCTGTTCAGCGCCTTGGAGCAGGAGTTGTTTTCCTTGCAGAGCAGCTTGAGCAGTGGCAGCATTCTACAGACATATGTTTGTGAACCTTTGTACATATGTTTGAAATGTAGGGTAACTTACACCTGCTGCAGCTTGGGCTAAGGTGTTCTTCGCTGTGAAGGCGGCTTGGTGGCTGGCAAGAAGTTGATTTTGAACAGCGTTATAGGCCTGTTGGGCTGATCCTTGGGCAATATTTCTTAAGCCACTACCAGCACTATATCCACTTTTACCTCCTCCATAACCGGCATGGCTTCCTGCGTGATTACTATCTGCGGATTCACTATCGTAAACGTCATAATGTTGTCCATGGCCATCACCATGCCATTTAGATGGTGATGAAGACACGGCAATGACTAGAAAATTAATAAAACATCAATTTAGAGCTGATTATGTTATTTGTATAGAAGGTGGTGGTGTTTGATTGAAAATGCATAAATTACAGCAATTCTATAGAATTAATCTGTAAATTTGGAAAGTTGTGTTAATAGTATTTTACTTACTAGCGCAAGCTACAACGACGAAGAGTTTGAACATTTTGGATTTCTGAAAATGGAGATGCAATTGTTATAAAGAAGGTGTACATACGTAAAACGTAATAAACGATTCTATATCTTACTTGTTTTCAGGTGCACAAATGCTTAATGGAGGTAAACTGAGTCGATACTGATTTAAAATTCTCCCAATCCGTATTTATACAGTTTAGACAAATAAGTTTACTGCATTAGTGGGGTATAAAAACGAATAAGAATGTAGGGTGACAAAAAGTGAAATGTATTATAAACGCATTATAGTTGCGATCGAGTCGATAGATATAACTGTTGTTATTATGGTGAATATTGGACTTTTATTTCTGGTGTTTGTGGCGGTGCACCGGCTTCTTTTTTGTTTAAGAAATATCTGTGTAGTACTGTAACAGAAATTTGATAATTTTTTGTTTCGCAAACCGCAAAATGGTGCGAGTATTCTTTAAATAATGTTAGCCTAAACAAGAGAGGTATTTTAAATATGATATCCAAAATCAATGTTATATTTGATAAATTCTGCCGACTTATTTGTCTTGCGTAATTCAATATCTAATTTGTTAAAAAATGTAGGTATATTTTGTATAAAATTCTTGCTGGTGAAAATGGATTATATAAATAATGCTGTATTATTCCACTTTTATGCTTTATTTCACCAAGTAAGCGACTTAGTCATTAATTATAATTAAAGACAAATTTACCGGAAGTAAGGAAAGCAGAATAGCGTTAGGAATGTAATATAAAAGGACTGCAGTGCCTTCAATTGTGTCATTACAGAATAACATGAAAATTGCAGCAGTTCGTTGTCTGGGAATTATACAAATGTAATTATCCTGAGAGTACAATCGAAAATTTTAAACATAATTTAAAACAGTGAAAACTACGAAGAAAATTAAATCACACTTTTTCCTGCATTAGAACAAGCATGCAGCGATAGTATTTTTGTTAAATAATCATTTGTTAGATATAAATTTCAAGACAGTTCTGCCTCTGAAGCATTTTGCAATAATAATACTCGGTAATTTTGAGAAAAGAAACAAAGAAACAGGATTTGTACAACAATTGCAAAAACCCCGGTATAGTATAAGAGACGCTAAATTGTATTGATATCCCCGCACCGCAGAATTATGGAATAATGAATAGATAGTAATCTACTTCCACAAGATGCAGTTGGTGATTGCTGTTTTCGTTTAAAGTACAACATATCACGGATTGATCAACAACTTCATATGGACTTACTTATACAATTTAGTGCCTAGTCTGAAGAAAAAATTTATATAATTCAATTCATTGGAAGTTCATTAATTTGATTTATTTTCCATACATTTTAAGTATTCTAATTTAACACAATTTACAATTTAGAAAATCTTTAACATGTTCAAGCAATTTGGACTGGTGAAAATTGCATAAAATGTAAGAAAGTTAACGAATGGACTCAAATCCCTCGAAATAAATTACTTCTTACCATTGTCACACCTATTCCTTGAAAAACTCCAAATACGTATTTCGACTACCAAGTAACTATCCTAAGTGAGGAATACAAACAAAAGAGAGGGTCACTAGTGAATTGGTTAATTGATTAACGATGCTATAAAATGGTCGAACTGTTAGGGCAAAGGCTAGAATAGAACGGCTATCTAGATAATTTGATATACATATTTCTGTATGTAAAATACATATTTCTGTATGTAAAATAAAATCTTTACAAAGTTGAGAAGGCAGCTAACGTCTGTTGCAGAAAAAGAAAGCGATTTTCAAAATAATTACCTCTATAATTCTCCAGGATATGAGATGGAGGTTTTTGGACTTGTGTATCATATGAATAAGATGGAACTTTTTGCTGTTTCCTATTGAAATTATAATTTATGCTTCTTTTGTTTATTTACGTTTCTTTAACACGATTTGATCAATATTTTTGCTATTTCTAACGAAATTTCTAATGAAAAACTAACGATGTTTAGTTTTTCATACTGTTGCTCAATTGGTAATAAAATTAAGCAAATCTCAAACTCCTAACATAACTTAATAATAGATATTTAGTACAAGAAATCCTGATATTCTTAAAAGAAAATTATTCTATTGTGGGATAAGAGAGACGCTTTGCACCTTGCCGAAATCTCTTCATCACGCATATGTAGGTATACATACATTAACAATCTATATTGTGCATGAAATAAACACTGCAGAAATTTTGGATACGCTTGTAATAAATCAGTTGTAATTAAAAGAAAAAAGAGAACATAAGCGAGAAATAATCTACGATAGTCTTGGAGCAAGTAAATATATGGTCCCAAATAAATCGAACGAATGAAGGAGAAATGCAACGCTTTTGTTTGTCTGTTCAGCACCGTCACTACAAAAACTGATACCCGATTTCTCAGTTAAACTGTAGACAAGCTCATTTGAGATGTACATGTTGCTAGTTTGTAAATTCGTAATGGGTTATAGTGGTTTCTCTATAATAATTCCTCCTGTTTCACCAATCAAAAGCCGCCAGATCTCCAGAAGTGTGGATTAAATTATGAGCCGATTCTATTAAGCTACGCGGTTAAGCAAAATCAGCTACAGAATTTTGGTTTGGAAATGCTTCGTCATCTGCAGACAATTTTTCTCTGTTACAAAGAAGTAGTTCGAGCAAAATATGTGGATCAAAATATTATCATAGCTGCGAAGGATATTTCAAAAAGGAGGAAACTTACTTATCTAAAATTTGTATACGAACATAGAGAACATTTTCCTAAAGGGTAAACTCCATAACTATAACACTAAATGTAAATGTCATCTTCAGCGCTTAAGCAAGGATCAAACTTACGTTGGTTATTATGGTTCAAAATTGACAAAAGAAGATGCTTTCATGAGATGAATATAAAATCTGTTTTTTTGCTCAAGTTAATATTTATAAGGCATGCTTCTATTCTATAGAACTTTTTAATTTTAACATTAATGGAAGATTTTCTTCACTTTAATTTTAAATACTTATCTTTTGAGTTGGCTCTACCATTTTTAGGTCAATTTCAAGACAAAAATTCAATTCAACAATGCAATGACCGATGTAACAACGCATTATAAAGATTTGGCCCCACAAGATTATTAGGGTTTCATAAATAAAAATTAGATATAGAGATAAATTATTTATTATATTGCGGTTCTATGCTAGCCATAAGCATGTATGTGAACATAAAAAGAAGAAAATGTATAAACTTACTATAGATCCTATAGCTTATATTAACATTTTCTTTTCAGTTATTATAACAAAAACAAATGTTTTACTTATAATATATATTATACATATGTACAATGTACCTACACACACGCGCATGGAAAGCCGCCCGAATATCTTACTAATGATACACAATTTACGAAAATGGTTTAAAATACCTTTCTGAAATTGATTTCTTGCCTTATAATATAAGTGTTTGAACTTCATTAAAATGGAAAAAATGTCAGTGCACAAATGTTATTAAAGAAACATTCGAACTTCCAAGTAGAATGGAATCCCTCTCCTTCTGTCATGTTCCGTCTCTCTTGAGGTGGGCAAATAATATGGCAAATTCTTCCCTATAGGAGATTTAGTGAATAATCCATTCTCTTATATTCCTGCCTACCCATCTCCTTCTCTTGATCCCCTCCTTAATTATAACCCTGAAGTTGTTTAAACTCCTTGACGAATTACACCCTCTGTCCCAAAAGTAACCGCAATGCGTCTATAAATCAGAAACCAGTGGCGTCATCTCTTGATAGTTGATTGATTATTGTAGTGGGACTCTTCCTTACCAACCTGACAAATTTTCATGACATTTGGTGCATAGTCAGCTGATACATCACGCATCCTGTGAGAGTGTTTTTCGTAAACGGTCAGAAAATGAGTCACGAACAACGAGTCGATATTAAGTTTTGTTTTAAACTTAGAAAAACTGCAACCGAGACGTATGAAATGCTGCAAATTGTTTATGGCGACGATTGTTTGTCGAAGAGGCAAGTGTTCGAGTGGCATCGACGATTTCGTGAAGGCAGAGAAGATGTTAACGATGACGAAAGAGCCGGTCGTCCTTCGACAACTTTGGCCGAGGCAAATGTGGAAAAAGTGCGCGAATTTGTGAAAATTTCGAAGAAATCGTCAGTGAGATTTATGGAAATGGAGCTTGGCATCCCTAAAACAACTATTCAGCGCATTTTGACTGAAACCCTTGGTTTGAAGAAAGTCAATTCGAAGTTTGTTCCGCACAAATTGACCGACGACCAAAAAACGCTTCGAATCGAACACTCCAAAGACATTATTGCACGAGCCCGTGCAGATAAAAACTTCTTGAAAACGATTGTGACTGGTGACGAGACGTGGTGCTTTCAATACGAACCAGAAAGCAAACGTCAAAGCGCAGAGTGGACGTCACCAGAAGAAGGAAATCCGAAAAATCACGAATGGAGAAGTCGAAAATCAAGTCAATGCTGATTTCATTCTACGATTCGAAGGGAATTATCCATAAGGAGTTCGTTCCATACGGCTCAACGGTTAATGGTGCATATTACCTCGATGTTATGAGGCGTTTGCTGGGTCGCATTCGTCGTGTTCGGCCCGAATATCGCGAGCCAGGCAGCTGGAGATTACTGTACGATAACGCACCGTGTCATCGAGCAACGATTGTCACCGATTTTTGGCGAAAAATGAAATATATTCGATACAGCACCCACCGTATTCGCCTGATCTGTCCCCATGCGATTATTTCCTGTTCCCTCGTCTTCATTTGAAGCAGAAAGGAGTTCGTTATGCATCCGTAGACGCCATTCAAAGATCGACGACCGGCATCCTAAAGGCCATCCCAGAGATCGACATGAAAAAGTCGTTTGAAGCACTCGTTGACCGTGCAAATCGATGTATTGTAGCACATGGAGAATATTTCGAATAAATACAATGATTTTTGTGGACATAACATACATAGCGTGCTTTATTTCGAACTATTGCGGTTACTTTTGGGACAGAGGGTGTATGTATCCGATGTAGGCCGCTTGTCACATTTTGATGGTTTGAATAAGCTGTAGACATGGGTTCTTTTTTTAATGGTGTTTTATTGGTTATTTTGGTCGTCGCATCATTCTCCTATACATTCACATTTCAAACGCTTTGAATTTCGATATATCGCCTGGTTTAAGACTCAGTTATACGTAGGAAGTGACTATCTATAGCAGTTTAGCCTTGGGAATCTTGTTGCCATGGATAATTTTCGATGACAAACGCCTCTTTCCATGTTCATGAGCCCGTTTCTGGCTATTTCCGGTCATTCACTTATCTGCCTAGATATATGTAGCTTTGAACATTCTTAGGCATTCCAGTAAAAATCCTAGCCATTTTTTCTGCGATGTTAATTTCTAACTCCATGCTAATCTTTCCTTCTGTTAAAATACACATTAACGTTTGTTGTTTTTCTTCATTTTCTACAAATACCACAGTGTTATCCACATGTCTTATGTTGTTGATGGCAGTTTAATTTATTTTTGCTCCTTCAAAGTAATGATGTGCTGGACATATACATTAAGTAGTGAGGGTGAGAATACGCACCGTAAGCGAAAATATTAGCTGTCTTCCTTATCAAGTCCTATGTCGTTTAACACTTGTATTAAGTGTTATTGTTTAATGCAATCGAGGGCTTTTCTGTAATCCACGAAACATACCTATACCTTTCTCTGCAAGGTATCTATATGTTCTTAGGATAAGCCCCAGTCTTCGCTTGGACTTGTTCCTATTAAGAAGCCATATTGTGGCCTAGCTAAATGATCTTGGCATTTGTTATAGAGTTTTCCGCTTTCATGTGTTAGATTGAAAAAGGTATGTTAAGTTTCTGATTTCATCTTCGCCTAGAAGTTTGAAATTTTCAGAGGTTTTTCGTCTTGTCCATGTACTTCCGTTTAAAATAAAATATATATAAATAAGTAATATATATGTATTTGAACATAGAATTATATTACTACATTCCCAAGTTTTAACTGTATCAATAACTATAATAGTAATGTCTAACGAAAGATGTTACCCCAAAAGGATTACAGTTAACGGAAGTTGAACAAAAACTACGAAAATTGTAAACTGAACAGAACCAGATATTCAAAAAAATTACAAAAAATTAAATAATTGAAATTTTAGGAATTATAGGTATAAAAAGTTCTTAAAATTTCGTCAATATAGTAATAACACGTTCATTTTCATAGATGCAAAGCTCATTTGGCGAAAAAAATATATTATAAAAACTGAATGGTGTATAGTCGCACGGAAATAATTTTGTCAGATCAAAGCAATGGTAAGTTAAATAAATTAAACGTTTCATTTACAAGACGAAAACAAAATAAACATAATGCACTGCAACGTTATAAAGAAAGCATTATAAATTATGCTGTTTTTGATTTTGTATTACAAGTTTTTAATGTACCTACCTAGCAATATAAAATTGGTGTGACGTAAACTAAGAAAGCGTTCACAGCAAAAAAACGAATGACACGGCAATGTAATCTTGGGGTTGTATATATTCGAGAAATATAAGCGAAGTGTATCCGTAAAATGAATGGATGAATAGTATTAGTACAATAATAATAATAATAATAATAATAATAATGATAATACCAATTTTTTGCCCAACAGAAAATCATTTACAAGGCAATAATAAAACAAGTAGCTACAAAGATGCATAGATATTCATACATATAATTTACAGAAAATGAAGTATTATAAGTGCATATGCATAGTAAAAGTAGATTGCACTAAGAAACCAAAAAAAAAAACGAAATTCCGTAGAACACATTAAAAAGATTATAAACCGAAGAAAACAAAAAAGAAGGCATTTTGTCATTAAAAATATCGGCATAAACACTATTGGCGTAGCGACACATCTAATACCATGGGGTCATTCGCCGTAAGTTGAGTCTAGTAGTTGGTAAGCAAAAGTGAACGATAACGAGGTGATAACGAAGGAACAAAAGTTTGAAAATAACAAAAGAAGCGGGGAACTAATTTTTCCATAAACCAATTTCCAAATATGTAAATCCTCCACCATAAACTTTTCTGCAATTGGACGAAGAATGCATTTACCTAATTAAAAGGAATTGTAATTGATACCTTTTCGCACATACACATTGTCAATCCTAAATTGTATAGAAATTTTAGGAAATGACGCTGAAATTCTTAGCTGATGACTGATGCAATAAGATGATGACACTACTAAACTACATATATTCAAGACCACTAAGGACAAAAGCATAAAATAAAGATTTAAGTGCCAATATGTCTAGAAAGTCCCATAATAAAGCCAATGGTTTGAAAGCAACCAGGGACGTATGTTCAGAAGAAGTTGAAAATCAAAAAGAATTAATTGGATTAAACCAACGACAATAAATGACGCTGGAACATTTGCAAATATGAGGACCACTCTATTGTCAGCACACCAATGGACTCTGCTGGTCATATAATCAATTCAACATCTATTGGAGATTCACCACTTATATAAATTTTGACGTGGTCAGTATAGGGAAGAATACTACATGAGATAGAAGAGAATACATCATTGATATAAGCTATAAATGACAAGGGACTCAAGTTAGGATCCTGAAGGACGCCGGACTAGGGAGTGAATACGTATAAAGTGAAGCCATTGTAATAGACGTATTGACATGATTACGCAATTACGACCTTAATTAAATTCCAAGGATGTTCAGCTTATTTGACAGCAAACCGTAATCAATTGAGTCAAAGACACCGGAGATATCCATTTAAACAACATCAACATGTTCACAGTAATCTAGCTGCTTCTTGATAAATTGATAATAGCGGAAATGCATGTTGATGTAGTGAAATATAAGGCTAAATACTGAAATGGAGTGGATGACATGTGGGAAGGTAAAATTCGACCTGCAAGCTTCACCCTCTTTATAAACTGGTATCGATTGATAAATTAACAATAGTAGCAAGCAGCTTGCGAAAAGTAAATCGCGCATAGCGAACTCGCAAAACTAGGCAGTTTTTCACAACCAGCTGTAAATTTCTGAGGTAACGTCATTTCATTTACCAACTCCTCTTCAGAAATTTTGTTTAAAGAAAATGGAAAGTTATGTGAATATACGAGGTTATAAATAAAGTAATGAGACTGGTAGGGTAGTGTCCGATTAAGGAACTCGCTAGAGTAGCGATTGTTTTAATGAAGTAGGTTTTGCCTATGTGTTCTGACAATAAGTTGCACGAATTTGGAGCAATGAAATGCGAACAGGTTTTGACTTGGCGGACTTGGACACTATGCAACAGAAACTTTTGCAAAACTTCGGCAGGCCTACGGAGATAGTGTTTTGTCAAGGGTCTAGGTATTTTGGTGGTTTAAGGCATTTGCAGAAGAATCTTGTGCATTTAGATTAAAAAGCATGCTGATTAATCAACCCTTTTACTGAAAGATTCTTCAATACTTCGAAAAAGAGTGGTGCGCGTGAGACCAAACAACCAAAAGAACTGGGTGTGGCGTCGCGACAATGCGCCTTGTCACACAGCAATTGCAACAAACAGTTTTTTGGTCAGTGAAAACATTGCTGTGGCTCCCAGGCTCCTTATTCTCTCGGCTTGAGTTCCTGTGACTTTTTCCTCTTCCCAAGATTGAAACAACGTCTCTCAATGGACGTCGGTTTGGAGCACTGGACAACATTCAAACGGCTGAAGGCTATTCCAGTATCTATGGGGAATGGAAGAATCGCCTCCAGCGCTGTGTTGCTGCCTAAGGCAGTTACTTTGAATGAGAAAATGTTGAATGGTAATGTTATTGGAATGGAATAAGCGAATAAAATCTGTCTCATTGCTTTATTTACCTGCCTCGTATTCTGTTATAAGTAAAACACTTGAATGAGCGTAGTGCTCTCCTTAGAATTAAGGAGAAGAACTCTCGGGGATTAGATATAATGGATTTTCTATATCGTTCAAATAAAGCGGAGTTTTGCAGGCAGTATGAAGTCGTTTAAATTGATTATAATAGAATGGCTGATTGGTTGCTGTCTAACTATGTCTATAGTAATCCTTTAATTCCAAATTCGATATAATATTTGAACTTAACGAAGGAGGGAATGTTCTTTTGGAGGAGACTGTGGCACAAGTTTCAAATTTCAAATAAAGTACTATACAATTTATCAACAGCTTCGTTTACGCTAGTGTAACGTTGCAGGAAGATCCAGTCAATCTGAAGAAGATGTACTACTAGGTAAACTTGTATAAAATTGGCTTTCCCTAAGGTGGACCCATAATTATTTGCCGAAAGAAACGGAGTAGGTAGTAGTTGATAAGCAAATATCACAATATGCGCTAATTAATAATGCAGAGTGATGCGAATCCTTCGCAGCCATTTCCACGGACGTGTTTGAAAAAATCAAATCCAGAATATGCTCATGCCTATTATAAATATTAATAAACTAGCGGACCTTGTGTCTGCTTTGCCAGGCAAAACAAAATAAGAAATTTTCAAATTGAGAAATGAAACACACTGGTTTTTAACAAAGTTGATTTTTTGGCTTATATTTATCTACTTTTATTTCTATTTGTTTACAATATAAATCCTATGTTTTAACTTAAACTATGGCGGAGCTCTATCGTAAACAACATTTTTTGTTTTGCCCTGAGTTGTAGTGTAAATAAAGAGAACTGATGGCTTGCCTACACGTGAACACGATACATATAATTGACCGTGGGAGAAGCATGGATATTCCACATCAATGCCAATGATGCCATTGCGCTTTATTTATTGTCATAGTAAACGCAAGACGTATCGGAAATTGGAGTCTTTTGAAATCAAATGGTAGATCTTATGGAATCATTGGAATACGCGGAATGAATAAATCTTCCCTTTTAAAATGGTTGCTACAATGAGATTATGCATAACCCTTTTGACTGCTAATGTGGTCCCATTACACAACGGAGGTTGATTTAAATTTCGGAGCATAATAATGGGAGCACCAACTTTTAATTGTAAACGATGAGATGGAAAACCTGGTAAATCCAATGAATTCAAAAATTCTGTGGGATAATTAACAGTAACATCTTGATTTGTAACCGTGTCAACTGATTGCTATGTTACAACCTCGCCAGGAACATGGGCTAAAATATCTGCATTCAATGTATCAACGTCCTTATTTTTCGCAGCCAGTATCGCTCTTTCAGCTTTCCAATGTATAATTTTGCGCAATGTTTGGAAAAATACTTTCTTCTTGTTTTGTTGGTGCGAAATTGCAAAAGTTATCGAGCAAAGTGATTAAGCCAGTAGCACGATCAATAGCAATTTGTCCATTTCCTATCGCCAATAGTTGCGTAGAAAATGCATCGGCCGATGGATCATTTTGTATTTGAACTCGCACATTTGTAGTCAAAGTGAGTGTTTGTACGTGTCACCACAAATGAGTTGGTTTTAAACATGCCTTTATTTCATCTGCTGGTGTTGAACGAAGAATCACAGGCAATGTTTGACGGAAATCACCAGCCAATAATATCAAAGCACCACCAAATACTGCTTGACTATTGCGTAAATCTTACACAGTGATGTCCAATGTTTCTACTGATTTCTTATGTGCAATTGTACATTCATCCCAGACAATTAATTGGCATTGTTGTAAAACTTTTCCCATTCCAGAATTTTTGGAAATGTTACACGTGGGATTTTCATTGACAATCATATTGAGCGGTAACTTCAGTGCAGAGTGAACTGTGCGAGCATCATCTATTGGCTATTGGCGGCTATTTATGGTATCTTTAAATTTATTTATCGCACACATGCGATTTCTGATTTCAACCAAACTTAACATAAACCATATATGTCCCAATAGCTACCTTGTGTATAAGTTTGGTTTAAATCGGTCGACGCGTTTGAGCGTGGTGCGGCGACATACATGCGTACGCCCAAAATCGCCTTCTTTTTTATATAGATAGATTATCTTCAGATAAGTTCAAGATCAATTGCTAACAACGTATTTTTTGAGATAACATCAATTTTAACAGCTTTTGCCAAATTGAATTCCGAACAAAACGGATATTACATTCATGACTTCATACCCTACAATTACTTCATTGGAACATTATTTATTACTCATTACAGTGAAAGCATTAAATTGTTGTGTGTAACACATTTTACCGAACCTTATTTCAAAACCGCATGTATAAGGTCGAAGTTTTTCACGGTAGGTGCTAATTTTCGAAATGTTACATTTGCTAAAACGTTTACTTTTATTTGTAATTGCGCGATAAATTCTTTTTTAATACACCGCTTATTTACCTTTAAATTACGCTGAATCCATTGCTATAACATATACTTAGAATAGATGCATGTTAATAAATTGAATGCTAGTTCAATGCTTCATAAAGATAAGTTTTTTGACACACCTATTTATGAAGTACATATCTCGTTGACAAACGACCTTTATGGTTTTCTTTTTACAACTTAATAGGCGAATAAATGAATGAAATGGGAATTGAATGTAAAAAATTGACGAAAAAGATATGAATTGATTTGCACTTAATTTCTTTTAAATTATTCCTTTATAATTTTAGCAACTATAACTGTACTTTGTTCCATACCGCCGATTTCACATTTATCACTGATGATTTCATTCAGGAGTGGACAGCTTAAAATCGATGAACGAAACGTAAATGCAAGCACTAAAAATGTTCTAATAGATCTTCTAAAACGAGCTTTCTTATTTGGCACGCAAAAACTAAGTTAATTCAATGATTTGTTGCTTGAATTAAATACTTCATGTTAATAGCACAGTTTCTTGTGTCGATTAACATATCGGATATATGTATGTTCTTGTAGTTTCACGTATTTACATAGTGACCTAAACTAGTTTTACAACTAGATTTAATAATTCATATTCTTCCCAAAAAAAAACATTTCTGCGTTCTTTAGATCATTGTATCAAAATTCTGTCCTATACACTTTGTCATTGTTATCTATGCATCTCTCCTCAAGTTACAATTAATTCGTTCTTACTACCAAACTGCCGCCTCTAAAGCGTTCTTGATGCAAGGAATCCTATAGTCCAAAGTCAAAATTGGAAAAATTTAATCAAAATATTTCGTGGAAGCAGGTGTGAAATGTTATCAAATGATGGAGTAAGAAATTGAGCACTTTTCTTGAGGAGTTCTAACAAGTTTTAATAAACATCATCGTTTTAATTAAACACGTTTATTTCATCCTCCTGTAAGTCAATGGGACATTGATCTTCTTGTAATATAGCGTGATTCTGTATCACAACATAGTAAAATCCACCACTGAAAGAATCATACCGTCAAACAATAGTGTATTTACAAAATGTTAATCTCTTACGTGCAATAAGGGTGATTGCAAGGACTGTGGTGTAATTTAGTGACACAAATATCACATCGGTAAACTCCTCACCACACAATGGTTTATAATAAAATCGGTGACACGTGTTTCGCTAGCTCGAGGCAGGCATCTTCAACAACCGTATAAGCCGAAGTGACAAATTGCTAACATTAAAAGTTCTACAACATGCATTTTTACCCCCCTTTTTACTGTGACCATGTGCATGCACAAATATTTTCCCTCTCGGTTACGGCTCAGACGCCTGTTCACCCCCGCAAATTCCCATATTAAGTCAAGTGGACGGCTCACTCTTACGTGCACATAATTATGAAGAATGAGTGCATAAATTACTAGTATCTTCTGGATTATTTTGCTTTTCTCTAATTTAATGTCGAATGACTTGAGGCGCCGAGCCGTCAGATCCTCCTGTATATGAAAGACTTAATCCTTATTTAATATATTGTATGTATATATACTGCACGAGCTGGAAATTGCGACACCAAGAAGGGGTGCATTTCTTTGACCAAATTTAGCAAGAACGTTTACCTATTCAAAGGTGATAATTGATTAAAATTTTGTTGCGGTGGATCAAGTGGTCATGGTATATCTAACACTTGCAGCACTACTATCAGTATGGTCAGTTGTATTTTTTTATTTAATTTTCACCGTTTTCTCTTATTTTGACTTTGTTTAACCTCTTTAGAAGTTTGATTACGTGACATAGGGACTACCCTATGTTGGGATACATTACGGAACACTATTCCAATGATGTAAAGAGACGCATGATGGCCGCATGAGGGTCAGATGCAGAAGAACGTCGTGGTATTCAATTTTCCGTTGAAAGGCGTGCGCACCGACCCGTGAAAGTTATGGTATGGGGTATTATAGCATATGGGAATAGGTCTCAATTGGTGTTAATCCAAGGCAATATGAATGTCCAGCGTTACGTTGATGATGTGGTGAAGCCCCACGTTCTTGCATATCTTCAGCAGTTCGAGGACCGACTTTTCCTGCAGGATAATGCGCGTCCTCACATTGCAAGAGTTTCTCTAAACCGAATCGGGAAGGCCAATCAATATCTTGCCATGGCCACCCCGATCTACCGACATCTCGCTAAGACGCTGAAGACGTGTGGGACATTACGGGAAGAAAACTAAGGCAAACATTGAAAGCTATCCAATATGGTTTGCAGGATGCTTGGTACACCATACACCAAGAAGGACATCAACCAATCAACTAATAGGCGAGTCTCAAAATAGAGTTCGTGAAGAAAAAATAAAATGTCTTAATATTTTGTCCTTTTTCTTTGAAAGTTTAATCCATGACTACATTTGAACAAGTAAACGTTTCTCCCAAGTCTGATCAAAATATTCGCAATTTACATGTCATGTAGTATATACATATGTATATATATATAATCATAAAATTACATGGTGTCACGATTCGAAACTAATTCTTTGATAAATCTATATAAAACATTAATGTAGATACTTCAAATAATATTAATACAATATTTTGATGACAAGTCGATCCAAAAATTAATAATAGTTATTCACCAGAATATCTTATAACTTCAAATATTTATTGGATATCTGCTAAAATTTTGTGTTATAGTTAGAGTTTGTTAAAACTGAGGTGTCGTACATAACGTAAGTAGTTAATTCCAGTATCTAGTGTAAGTCTTCTCCATTAATTTGAAAGGACGATTTAATTTGGGTCCATGCAAAAAATTTAACTTTGCAATGAACTTCTTGATAATGTATCATGATGGAAGTTCAGAAATTGTTTTCAGATTCTTTAGAAATTGACGTAAGATTTTCTATATGTACCGACACTGAATAGTTCTTTTAAATTGAAAATAAAGAAAATTTACTACACTAATGTGTCTTAGAAATGACAATAGTACTTGCAAGTGCAATTGTAATAAATTACAGCGTGTTTTTAATAGTTAAAAGAACCTAGGATATTCGCCTAAAATGTAAAAATTTGCACGTTTTTGATTTAATTTTTAATAGCTTCATTTAAGAATAATATTTTTCGTATTGCGTTCGAAAAGGTTAGCATTAGAAAATAAAACTATTTAAACATTGAATTTTTTTCCGATTATATATAATCACCAAAAGTTGATTTGAATCTTTGAAAATTAGCATGAACCAATTTCTCAGATTGGATTGGAGGAGAGCGAAAGGAATAAAAGATTTACTTTAACAACACATCACCCTCGAAAATTTCATATCAAATAAAAGTTTCCATTCAAGATGTCACCATCTTAAAAAGAATAAACCCGTATGAAAGAAGACGGTTGGTAGACCAGGTTAGCAGGTTAGCTATCGAAAGCCAATATAGCCCAAACCAACACAAATGCTCCTGGCAGACGCAATAGACAGACAGAGGAATAGACAAGCAAAGGAAACAAATTCACGTTTGTGACCTCCTGATTGATAAAACTAAGTTCTAACTAGGTTCTAAGTTCCAACAGATCCAAAAAGTGTGTTGATTGTAACAATAAAAACTTTTTAATTATATTACTATTTTCTTTTATGTACTCTTTTTCAGAAATATTTGCAGCAGCTTTTTCACAGATGAGACTCCATACAGAATAGTAGAATATCATGATAAGACAACACTGAGATGTCGTCGTAATTTCAAACATTATGCCGCTAAAGATTGCTGAACTTCAACGCTCAGCAATGTTGGAAATTTTCATATAAATAACATAAAAGAAACCTGTATTGATTGCATAATTAGACGCACTGTTAGTCAAATAATTTTATTGATGATGCAATCGTGACAACAGGTAATGAGAACAATCTGATTAACAAAAACCTTCACCTATTACAACATGAAAATACCTGTTCAAAACACCAAAAGAAATGGTAGTGGACAAAGAACCAATTAAGTGTAACGTGGTTGAGAAAAAAGTTGAAAGATGTTCAAAAATAAGCAATAGGGCATAATCAGGATAATAGGGACGTGAGGCGACGAGATACAGATGTAATGAACAATAAAATAAGAACCTATGGAGCAGAAACAAAAAGCAAAATACAAAAGGTGGAAAAATAATGAGAATAACCAAAAACACTGGTGCTAATAGCGGAAGTAAATCTGAGGGCAAAGATAATATTATAGAAGAATTTGGAGTGAAGAATGAAACGAAATTTTTCATAAGATATCAAAACTGGAGAAATTATGCATGAAGAACAACAAGTAGTGGTCGATTTTGTACGCCAGGAAATTAGACAACAAAAGAATTACTAAAGGATATGGAAGAATAGGTGGAGATCAACAAAAAATATATAAAAGCAGTAAGTTATAATAAAGTTAAAAAAGAAGTTGAAAGAATTGAATGTTTCACGACCGTTTCCTAACAGAAATATCTCCAGGGTATTGTCCCGGTTCAACAACATAAATTACAGACAACACAAAGATAGGTAGGTTGATTCCCATGCCGATATTTCAAGCCTAAATATTTCAATAATTATCAGGAGTACAGAAATGAACGCAGTGAATGCAGTTCGTTCAAGCATATTAAAATTTCATTCAAGTTTTAACGAAAACGGTTTTCTCTAGTTAAAATAATCTCTGAGCTCTAGCTAATGAAAGAATCCAAGTTCGATGGAAATTCAAAGTCAAACTTGGACTTTAGATCCGAACCATTTCCATAGGAATGGTCTAACATCAACCCGCATTTGTTGATTTATCAAGAATTCCAGTGACTTTATCTAATGATCTTGAGCTTATCTAGTCTCGTATGCTGATATGAGACCAGTGCGTCTTCTACGCATGTAAAATACCATTGATCACCTTTATTACATGCAGAAACTATTGGCCCTGATTTTCTATATGCTTCAATATTGAGGCAGGTCCTCATACCACAGTACCAGATCTGAATCAAATTGAAGATACGCACCTGAAACATAATTGGTCAATGCCTCCACCGATATCCACGTTTTTCGAGTACTGTTGGTCATTTCTTGAGTGTCTGCTCAACATATATTCGATCCTTTATTTGGTCACGTTGTTACCATACTCATCGCCAATGGCGTATACATGCCCAATTATGTATGTAAATCTTCTATCTATATTTGCGCTATCTGTTAAAAATTCATAAAGACTCTACTTTGAGCAATAGTACATACATTTACCCATAACAATCATTTTCTAAAATGCCGTGCTACATATTATTATATCAGTAATATGTTATTTTCAAATAATCGTGGTATGTTGAATAACATTCTACCTAACCTTGTACTTTGAAATGTATCCATGAAAATCGAAATGTAGTTGGTATCCAAGACGAAACAAAAATAACAAACAAAATGTTATCAAAATTCTGATGAGATCTTTCTCAGTTTAGTCAAAATTTTGTGTTTGTAGAATTTTTGTGTCATTTAAGGCAAATTTAATGTAACAACTGTGCAACATGGTAAGAGTTTTGGAATAATATACGATTAAGCGCATACAGACGTCACTTTTCGACATTATTTTTAGAGGGAATGCATATCAGTGCACATCGGCCAGGCAGGAGTCCAAATTGGAAACGCCACATGGGAACTATACTGCCTAGAACATGGCATCGAGGCTGATGGAAAACCTTCAAAGGAAACGACGGATAATTGCTATGGCACCTTCTTTTCGGAAGTCGAAAATGGAAAGATGGTACCTAGAGCTGTCATGGTAGACTTGGAACCAACTGTCGTCGGTAAATATTCTACAAAGTGCATTAATAAAATGATAAAATATTAAATATATATTGTAGATGAAGTGAGGACAGGAAAATATAAGCAACTCTATCATCCAGAACAATTGATAACAGGAAAAGAAGATGCAGCTAACAACTATGCAAGGGGCCATTACAGCATCGGCAAAGAAATGATTGATGTCGTTATGGAACGACTTTATAAATTAGCGGAACAATGTTGCGGTCTACAAGGGTTCTTCGTCTTCCATTCGTTTGGAGGCGGCACTGGGTCGGGATTTACGTCCCTCTTGATGCAGAAACTTTCGCAAGATTTTGGCAAAAAGAGTAAATTGGAATTTGTAGTATATCCAGCACCTCAGGTATTACTTCAAGATGTTTGCTTTATTTTGATCTATAAGTCGAACAACCACCAGTTCTAAATATTTTATAAACAAGCGTTTCGATTACACTTTTCTTAATAAACCTTCATTACAGGTTTGCACTGCGGTGGTTGAACCATACAATGCTGTCTTGACTACACACATGACCTTAAATCATTCCGACTGCGCTTTCATGGTGGATAATGAAGCCATCTACGATATTTGCAGAAGAAAGTTAAGCATTGAAAGACCTGATTATACTAACTTGAATAGGCTAATTAGTCAAGTGGTATCTTCAATCACTGCTAGTTTAAGATTCGATGGGGCTTTAAACGTGGACCTGACTGAATTTCAAACTAATTTGGTCCCTTATCCTCGAATACATTTTCCCTTGGCATCTTATGCTCCGGTGGTATCTTCCGATAAGGCATTCCACGAAGGCATGTCAGTCTCGGAAATCACTTCCGAACTTTTTGAACCGGCAAATCAAATGGTAAAGTGCGACCCTAGACAGGGAAAGTACATGGCTTGCTGTCTACTTTACAGAGGTGATGTTGTGCCTAAAGATGTTAATGCTGCTATTGCTCAGATGAAAGCCAAAAGCAACGTAAGATTTGTCGATTGGTGTCCAACTGGGTTCAAAGTTGGCATCAACTATCAACCACCAACGGTGGTGCCGGGTGGTGACTTGGCAAGAGTACAAAGAGCAGTTTGTATGTTATCCAATACAACAGCGATTGCATCTGCTTGGAACAAACTAAATAGAAAATTTGATCTTATGTTTGCTAAGCGAGCTTTCGTCCATTGGTACACTGGCGAAGGCATGGAAGAAGGAGAGTTTCAAGAAGCAAGAGAAGACCTGGCTGCCTTAGAAAGGGACTATGAGGAAGTGTCGGCGGAATGTTGCGATTTCGACGAGGATAAAATGTCCGACATGTAACACTTGCTTTTTAGGAAATACATCTTCATTTTGTCTAAATACCTTTTATGTTTTCATTTTGTATATGTCCCTTCATTCGTTAATATTGAATAATAAATTCATTACATTGTGACGTTTAAAATGATTTTGTGTATTTTCTTTTAATTTTTTAAAGCTATACGTAAAGATTCAACTTTTAAGACTATAACAGAAGTGATTAAAGAAACTTAATGTTACGGCAAACTAAAAGACAAGATGGCGCAAATGTGGTTTAGGAAAATCAATCGGTGTTAGATTATTGATCCAGTCGAACTAAGAAACAGCGTACAGCAAAACATCAGCTCTTTTTGTGGTGATGCCTATCTTTTATTGATATTGACAATTCCTTTGGCTTACTTGTTCTTATTGATTGCAGATCTAAACTGATCTGATATCTCCGTCAATTTTTTCAAATTTACTGTTTAGGAAATGGGTGTACATCCGAAATCTCTGGCCTATTTTGCGCTGTATATGTTGCATTAGTCTGCACTCTGCATTTCGAATCTAAAGTATGCTTTTTCTATATTTCCCACATACACTATTGCGAATACAAATTATAACGCCATGAGAAAGAAATTAGAACAATGAAATAGTATTTGTAAAACGATCTTACAGAAATGCATAAGTGGTTGAAATTTCACCGAAGTATAGATATTAGTTCTCAAGAACATTTGTAAGCATCTTGTATGCTTCCCCACGTGCAGGAAACACAGTTCCAATTTGACATAACACTGACTGGAACAATGAGTAGATGGTGGTTAGGTAGAACTTCGATCTACCCTACGGTCGGCCTAAAGGACCCTGATCCCTTTAATCTCATCTCGCGGAGTTTGAGGAAATGATGATAAAAATATAATTCAATAAATGAAATCAAGTAGGGAGGAAATAAGCCATCTTTTTAAATGTGTATTGAATCAAAAAATATCTCTCTATTTAGGAAATTGACGATCGACGTTACTTCACCTGGGTTGGAAAAGTCTGCTTGGCGACGTGACGTTGCGCGAGCTGGGTGTTGTTACCAGAGTTGTTGTTGGTGTGGGTTATTTCCATGATGTTGAAACTATCATTTGTAAATAATGTTCTCGGAGAGTTGAACTAACCAGATCGCAATGAGTCTGTGCATTTGGTGCTGGATACTCAGATGGTGACTTGAGGAGCCCCGTACCATATTGCTTCTACGCGTCAACAGATACAATTTTCAGAATTCCGCAGGCTGGAATTCACGACTAATTAAAAGTCGCCAGCGGCTCATATCCCACCATGGTTGCCAAATCTGATGAACGAGCAGACTACAGTAATATAGGAATGGAGCTGGTGCTAGGAAAATCTTAAAGTATTCGTGCATCATGTGGTCTGGCGTTATCTTGCTAAAATATGGCACGAGGAAGTCTTTACATTAATGGTACCACTTCCTCTTATATGACATCTGCGGTGTCATATGGCCTTTGTATGTGAGAAAAAGAGTACTAAGTTCAGGCATCTAAAGTTAAGCTAAAGAACAGAGGATGGCAAGTGAGTAAAATAGGACCGAGAAAAGTTGCGACAAGCACTTTATGAAATGGGTACTGAAGAATTGGAGACGTCTGCCAGAGGCTTCTCGGGTAACCTGGCGGCACTGTGTGATAAGTCAGTGCCGAAAAGAAAAGACGTCTCGAGGAGGAAACCAGCGTACTGGTGGACGGAGCAAATAGCCGATCTCCGCAAGGAATGTATACAAAAAAGGAGAATCTATACAAGATGTGTTAGAAGAAGCCGACTTCTAGATGAACAGAAATGTGGCAGAAGTACACGGAGAGTAAGAAGAAACTAAGGAATTGTATTAAGCAAGCAAAAAGAGATAGTTGGAGGCTGCTGTGTGAAAATGATATATGGGGTGATGGATATAAAATATTGATGAAGGGAATGAACGGTTACCGGCCCCGACCCAAGTTGGCCCTGCCTAGGATGGAAGAAGTGGTACACCATCTTTTCCGGTACATGATCTATTCGACTTTAAATGTGAAACTAACACCGGTTTCCTAAGTTTCACATTAGATAAGCTTCAGGTTGCTTGCGGTAAGTTAAAGAAGAGAAAAGTATGTACCAGGACCTGATAATATCCTGTCGGAGATAGTGAAGCAAGTAGCGTTGAAACGAGCAGACTGTGTATTGGCAGAATATGATAACCTAGCATGTAAATCAAATTATCCGATAGAGTGGAAGGTGGCGTGGGTTGCGCCGGTTGCGCTTTTGCATAAAGACAACAAGCATGTAGAAAATATCTTATAGACCTACATATATGCCTTTTGGATGCAGAAGGTCAACTATAAGAACATCTCCTATTAGTGAGGCGTAAAAGAGAACTGGCGCGAACGGGAGGCCTCTCTGAGAAACAATATGGCTTTAGAGAAGGGCGATAGACAGTAAATGCCATAAAAGAGGTTCTAAGGATTGCTGACAAAGGAGCAGACTTGTATCATCGTCACCGGAGGCTATGTGCAATGATCACCCTGGTACTTAAGAACGCGTTTAATAGCGCATCGTGGCAGTTGATTCTAGAAGATTTAAGAAAAAGGAATAATTAAAGAAAGCCTGATTAGCATTATAGCATCCTACCTGTCTGAAAGACAAGTGATACTGGAAGCAGAGGAGGAAAGTAAGTAAATAAGCATACACAGCGGAGTCCCGCAGAGGTCAGTGCTCGGACCAACCCTCTGGAGTACACTTTATGACGACCTGTTGGCTATGGAATTACCGGATGGTGTCTCGTTGATCGGTTTTGCGGATGACGTTACCATGGTGGTTGTTGAGGGGGAATGAACAGATCCTAATGCATACGGCAAAACACTGCGCTCATAAGAAATACAAAATGGATGAAACTAAGAAAGCTATACCTGGCTCCCGAAAAGATCGAGGCAGTACTCCTGATCACGAAAAGGAAGATAGCACGTATAGAGACGAGAGAGTAAGTTTAGGAAACCACAGTTACATTGAGTAAGGCAGTCAAGTATCTTGGAGTGTAGCTGGATACAAAAACTACATTCGCCGTGCATGTAGATAAGTCAATAGAGAAAGCTGAGAAAAGCATTACGGCCCTATCTTGCCTGTTGCCGAATATTGGAGGACCCAGAATGTCTAGAAGAAGAGTTCTGGCGGATGTCGTTCACTCCCAGATACTGTACGAAGTGACGTCCTGTTATATACAACCAAAAAGCTTCTGAAGAGACTCACAAGGATTCAAAAGTTTATGTGTATTAGGGTAACTAGTGCGTATAGGACAATCTCGGCAGAAAGTGTGGGAGTCATAGAAGAAAGAAAAAGAAAATATGAAGGGATGCTAAAGGATGTGGCCAGGTCAATATTCATGATCAAATGGTAGGCGAAATAGAAGCACATGGACGCTGGACTTGGTAACTAATACCAGATATTAAAACCTGGATAAATAAATCACGCGGAGGAGTAGATTATTACGTCACACAGGCGCTATCAGGCCATGGCTGCTTCAGAACGGAAGAACGGAGATCTAATTCAGATTTGTGCACGTACTGCGAGGAAATTGATGACGCGGAGCGTACGCTCTTCTCATACCATAGGTGGCAGAACACCAGAGAGGGATTGGTTGCATTGGAGGGGAGGATTGGAACGCAGCCTATCAAACCATACAGCATACAATTGAGACAAAGGAGAGAGAGGAGAGGATATTAAATACAGCGATATAAAGACGGCTCTCTCACTGAAGTAATGCAAGGGTGGATTCCGGTGAGGAAAGCGAAACGAAAAGGAAGCGGAGGGGGACTTATTATTCAGTAAGAACCACTACATTACCGGCTTGTGGAAGTCTTATGCAATATTTCTCCCCTCCTCCACTAAAAAGTCTACCATAGAAGACCCCCTCCCCCGCGATAACATCTACGTTGGTGGCCCATAGACCCCGACCGTCAAGTATCTGGTGGTGACCATGCAAATTCTATGGCGCAAGGAGAGTCCTGTTATCGCCTATGTCGCAATTCCGCTCTGGATCTACGGACCAAGGTGCTTCTTTACAAAGTTTTCTTGCGACCGATTTTAATATATGGAGCGGTATCATGGTCGACTACAGCGAAATCAAACTTGAATAGGCTCGTAGTGAGTCAAAATAAGATGGTCGCTTCCTTAATGCTATCCTTACAATCGTCCCGCCGCCTTCACTTCTAATATACTTTTGTGTTTTCCTTCGATATATTTGCTATATGAATCTATTATATTGCGAAAGTTTCATGGACACCTATAATTATAAGTAAGGTTTGATAAAAGAGTGGATGACGTATTATGATTAAGTAGTGTAAACCGGACTGGCACCCTTACTTCTCCGAATTTTAATGTCGCGCCTTGTACGTAAGTGGGGACAAAGACCGGTTTACACTTCTTAATGATAACCCGTCATCCACTCTTTGATCAAACCTTAGTTATAAGGTAAGTCAGTACTATTGCGGCAAGAAAAAATCGGACACTTATAATAATGTAGTGCCATTATACTGCATTCAAGTGCTGCAAAAAGGCAAGTAATTACATTACTTGGGGAAGAATGATCTTAAAGAGGACTAGGTAATAATATTGGAGTCTGAAACGGTTGATTCAACCTGCTAGAAATAATAGCGTGAGTCCGGTTTACACTACTTAATGATAACACGTCATCCACTCTTTTATCAAACCTTAGTTATAACTATATGCTGATGACGAAGTATAAAGAGTAAAAAAGTCTGTGAAATCTTATTATTATATTATTTATTTATATAAATTTTGATTATTTTCTATTATTGAGGATATATGTATGTATAAATCAAATTTTTCAACAAAACAAAAAAATTGTAACATTGCTGTAATTCTCTCTTCAAAATTGAAGAAACCTGTATTTGAGATCTCAATTGACAACAAAAATATGTAATACCTGTGGCACGTTAGAATGAAGATAATAATTATGCAATTCATGCCTTCTTGACTGTTTTTTGGCTATACTTAATACTTGCTTATTTTTATCGAATTAGGTGATGCAGGTAATCTCAAATTTAAAAAATCGTTTCCATTTCGGTAAAGGAAGAAACCTGTATTACAGAAAACATCGCAGTGAATATTTGTAAGAAAGAAGAAGAAAAATGTGAAACTTATTTTTCTTTATTTGTCTTTTGGTAATTAGTCAAAATTTTATTTCTTTTTAATAAATACAGGTGATATGAAATCAAATTTAAAAAATCTATCTAAATTTTGTTCTCTAAACTGTAAGGAATCGAAGAAATCGCTAATACAGGAATCTTCAATTAGAATGAACACAAGCAAAATATAGGTTAGAATTTCAAGTACAAATATTTTGACGTCTTGTCTAACCTGAATAAAAATATATTTTTGTCCTATTATGTTCTATTTTCGATTCGAAAACTGTGTGTTATCGTATTTAGTTGCAAAGACATAAATTACTGCACCAATTTTAGAGCATTATTTTCCCAAAGATGGATTCGCCACCGATAAAACCTCCAAGGGGCGTAAAAACCACGAAGGAAACCGTTCGTTTTTCTAGTTTTTAAAACTTGTTCATTGTTTATATTATTTTATTTTTTAGAGTGGTTTATTAATGAGCGTTATACGGACCTTATCAGCTTCTGAAACTAATGAACAAAGAGATAGGGAGAAAGTAAAGCTGGAGGAAGAATTTAAAGCTTGTGATAAAAGATTAGATGATCTAGTTCAAAATCATGAAGGCGATTTAACCCAGGTTATTTCCTTTAATATTAGGAATTTAGACATAGCATTTATTTTTTAAGCTCGTATAGTATTGCAATAGTAGGTGGATACCCCTCTGAACTCCTAGCTCAGGGTAGATTCGCTTCAGGAGTATCAACCTAACTAACCTGAGTTCTTGGTTTTCCCTAGTTCCTTTATCGGAGGACTAATACCCTAACCCTAAATCCTATGTTTAATACTGTATCCACTCATCAAATCACTAGGCAAGTGTAGCATTTTAAATTGTTAAAACCTTCCAAATTTTCATGTCAGAAGAGTTACAAAAGCAAATTGAAAAGAAGAACATGAGTAAATATAGAGTATACTCATTTTTATAGATGAGAACTTACCTATAAGGATGAGTAACTCTTTGTAATCAATAAAAAGCTAGAATTAAATTTATAAACTAAAATTTCAAAAAGAAATAGGGGCCGTCGGTGGGCGTAAAAAAAGGGTTATTAATTTAAAGGAAATGAGCTGCCCATAGATACTCTTTTTTGGGACATTGTATAATTGAAAACAATTTTGGAAAATGTATATTTTCTTCTTAAATGCTTATCGAAACATTTAACTTCATATCTTCAATAACAACTGAGAAATAGAACACCAACACATTATTGCAGAACCGTGTATTTTTTCGCTTCATTCCGTCATTTTGTTCGATTAAAATTTCGCCCTAAAGACTCTTCCAAACCAACGCAAAATATTTGTAAAGCAACGAATCTTCCATTTTGCGAAATTGTTGGTAGTTTAACTTCCGCACTAGAGCGAAGATATCGTACAGGCGCCTGCAAAATTATAGTGATTTAACAATTTTTGCAATAATAATACCTCATTTTACATTACTTTCTCAGGAAAATGAGGAAAATGTGAAGAAAAATAGTTCGCAGAGTTTATAACAATCATCATATTTTCTTTAGCATGTAAAAATTCTGAAAAATACATACTGCTATAATAAGAATTTTAGTCTGCATCTTAGTTGCAATTGAGCTAAAAGTCATTCGCCGTTTCGAAATTAAAATTCCGAAGGCGTTTTCTTCTACTCTACGTGCCTTGCAAAATCTGATATTACAATTTTCCTTGTGAGAATCAAATTTTGATAATAAGGAAAAGGTCTAATAAGATATGGTTTACAGACAAACGCTTCATGTGCAATTGAAACGTGCGCAAGATTCGTTTTGTATTAGACGGAAACGTTTTACATCTACGCTGCCAATATAATTTGGAAATTATAAAATCTCTTCGGACAAGGAAAATATTGTCGCAAGTATTACGACAAAAACTGACGCTTTGATGCAAATTTTCTAATCTGGGCAAAATTTTCGCTATCACATTTGTGAATATTTGGTGTTAGTATTGTTACAGCCTACGTAATTAACACTGACTATTTTCTATCTCATCTCTTACATAAACTATGAATATCTTAGACACGATTCATATATACAAACATAATCCTTCCACTTCTATCAGGAAGACGATTCAAAGTGTATTAATTCTCGAAACTTCTTTAAGGAATTAATTCACATGTAATAAACTATTCGTATGATGTATCTCATATCCTTATCATCATATGTTGGGATAGAGTGATGGAAAATTTGGTTGGAAACATCTACAGAATTCAAAATATCTCTTACAGATATTTCTAATAATAGTATGAAGTAGTTCTAAGCTTCGTTTTTCTGAATAACCTTTTACTTATTGTTATCGTACTTTTCGATCGAGCGGTGTTAGATTTTTCTTTGTTCATCCCGCACTTGCATCTGACGTTAACAGGTGAGATGCTTCTAATATGCATAGGCATTTTTGAGAACATCACAGCTGAAAGGAAATTGTTGAGTTTGTGTCAAAGCTTGCATGCCTACTAATTATGTACTCATTTAAAGCTGCTCTTTTAAGTGGTAATGACGATTTTCTTTTTCTATACCTGAGAGATTTTTAAATCTTACATTTTGTCCTCCTGTAACGTACAGTTTAAGGGAGACTAGAAAGAAAGATTGAATTCTATAGTGAGAAATCCTTGCAATTGCAATTAACTATATAACTACATACCACTAAATAAATGATTTCTAGGATCTATATATAAATCCTTTTATGTTTATGATTCAACTGTTATTTAAAAATATGAAATTTGAATTTTTTTAGATAATGGCAATATTTAGTACGCTCTCTCAACAAGTAACTGAATCGAAAGAAAAATTCAGAGAGTCAAAAAGAACTTACAAGCGTGTAAGGCATTACTTCACTGTAAAAGAGATGACTTAAAGAAATTATGGATTGAAGGTCTGGAATATAAATACATGTTACAATTACTGGAGGAAATGTAAGGTAAAATATCGACGTTAAACTCATGACTTACATACTTTTTATAATTTCAGTGAGAAAATGCATGAAGTACCAGTGAAGGTACAAAATCATTTAGCTAAAAAGGAATACTTACATGCAACCAAGTTACTGGTAGAAGCAGCGTCCTTAGGAAAAGATAGTTTAGAGGGAATCGAAGGTATTAAGGAACTAAAAACTGAAATTGAGCAAAAGAAAGAGGTACTTTTTTGTATTTTTGATTAATTTACTTTTATTTATAACATTTTTTTATAGGAATTACATATTGTGCTTTTAAATGAATTGAAGCAAGAAATATATACTAAAACATCGCAACATGTGCTGTCATTAAGTAGACAACATTCACAAAAGGAAGGCGGATTGAGTTCTCAATTTCGACGAAGCAATGAATTCAGGATGTCCTCCAGAAGAAACATACCTAGAAGAATATTTCAAGATACATATGTAAAGTATGTATATCAAAAATTTTTTATAATAAATAAATTTATCAGTTAACAGGTTCGAAGGGAAATATGATGAATTCGAAATCCAAGAAGATTTATATGTACTTAATCAAGAAAGTGATCCTTCACATTTTGTAGCTATTTTAGTAAAATGCCTGGCATTGTTAGAAAGGATACCCTTTGCTCTTGAGGTTAGTCATCAAACCAGTGTTCTATGTTTTCTTAGTTATTATTTGTAGACAATTAAATCAGATATGAAGTTGGAACTTCTAAGTATAGCTCAAAGGACAACTATATTTATTAATGACTTTAAAAAATATCGGGAGACTGATGAACAAAGCAAACATTCGTTACTGGTAGAGTTTGTGCAGACCTTATTTGAACAATTTAAGCAGATTGCTCAGGCGCACTCGCTGTTACTTAAATGCTTTCAAAGGGCAATTTCTGCCCATAAAGTCGATGCCAAACTGTATGATATCCATATGTACTGGACCCAAGTGCAGTTGGTGGTAAGAATTTAATTTGGTAAAATGTTAGTTTACTAATAATTAATAGGTCATCATGAAATGAATCCCATCCGCTCTCCCTACTACTGCATTGTAGTTACACTGCCGTCCATATTAGTACGGACACTTATGTAAATTTACAAAATTGTAGAATATTGACATTAAATTAAACTACAAAATGAAATTTATATAATAATATTATTGTTATTAACACATATTTATTACGTTTTTCGTCGAAAAAGCGAAACCTCCTTTTGCACGAAGGATAGCAGTAACAATCCTAGGCATCCGTTTCACCAATTTTTCAAGCACTGTATTTGGCATATTGGTCCACTGGTCCTGTATAATGTTCCATAAATGTGTCGTGGAGGAGGAGGATTCTTTCGAATTCTTCTGTCAAGTTCGTCCCACAACAGCTCAATCGGATTGATGTCGGAACTTTGCGGTGGCCACGTCATTATTTCAAGAATATTATTTTGTTGTTGGTTATTTAAGTAATTTCTGCATAGCAATGCCGTATGTTTGGGGTCGTTGTCATGCATGAATAGAAAATTTATATGAATTAAATGCAACCCTGAAGGTATTGCATTTTCCTGTAATATTTTTAAATAATTTTCTTTTCTCATAATGCCTTCAATTCGCTGCAAGTCTCCTCTCCCAGCGGACGAACAGCAATTCCAAGCGAGTACAGAACCCTTTCCTTGCTTCACAGCCGACACGATACAATCCCGCAACAATCTTCCACCGTTTTCTTACGAAAACACACCTTGCTTGTCCATAGACTTCAAGCTTTGATTTATCAGTCCATAAGACTCGTTTAAAATCTTTGACTGTCCAGTTTCTATGCGTTTCAGCCGACGTAGTAGAGGTTTTCGCACACCACACATTTTATACGCTCATCGTTTGCTCTTGTTATTCGCAAACAACCTCTGCCCGTGTGTTGATATTTCCTAATGATATCGCTTACTGTTAACTGTTCATATGAAAACTGCTACATGCAAACTGTCGCAATGAATAGCCTTCCGGGTGAAAATCAATTATAATACCAACACTTTCTTGGCTTATTAGCTTTTCCCTCAGCCTTTTAGACACTTTTAATAAAACTATTTGCTTCAATACACTTACTATCGATACACGCACAAGCACGTTTGTCGAGCTACTAAAATATTGATTATAATAGCAGCACTGGTAGGACAGCGCAATGTAAACTTCTTAAGCTTATTTATTAGTCATACTCATACTTCTACCTCGAAAATAAATATAATAAAAGGATCGTAAATTTATTCCACAAGTTCCATTGAAATGTAAATGTTAATTATTATTTGATGATTTTAGTACCCAGAAATTCTGAAGGTATTTGTCTTTTGCGAACCAAAAACTTCATTAATAGTTTAATATCATAATATAATTTACATTTTAAATTAATACTACAGTCATTAAGAATACTTTATGAAATTTTACTGACTATCCAAATTAGTGTACGTGTTGCGCTGGATAAGTACTCGAGGAGCAATACATAAATCTAATAGAATTACGTTTTTAAGAGAGTGGCAAATATCATATGTGAGAGTGTAAAGATAGTGGTGATAATATTTCCGCCGGGCTCCGATAATAAGATTAGATTGATTACAAAGTTTTAAATCGTATCTTACTTGGCTTAATTATAATTTAAATTGAGTCTGATTAGAGATTATTAGAACAAATATTCTTCTCTTGCGCTTCGTTATAAGCAAATTTGGCATATTACGGTATCTTCATCTTTTCCTTGACCGCCCTATACTTCTTCCTTTTCATTTATAGTGCAACAGTGACAGTTCTTTCCCCTCCAATTCTATTGAAATGTTTGTATCATGTTTTTGTTTTCTTTTATGTCGTTCGAATTAAATATATTTAAGTTTTTCTCTGATATCTGTTTCTCAACCTATCGTTTCTTGTGCAATCTTTTTGTTTTTATTTCCTGTCATTGTAGTCTGATTTCTTGTTTAGCTTTCATTCATACTTTAGTTTCCTAAGTACAGTTATTAGGTCTTGTAAAACTTTAGCTTCGTTTCTTTCCTAGTTTTCTGTAGATTGTTCAGTTTACGTTATTAAATTTATTAATATTTTGTTCTAGGTTTGCCATCTTATTACATATTATATTTTTTACAGCTTATTCGGCCTCCTGTACGAATTAAGTCTTTTTATTCCAGTGATTGTATTATGCAGTTCTTAGAACTTCCGTTAGTTCACTCATATTTGATCATCATAATCATCTCCTCTATCGCTTATCCAGTGTAGTAGTATTTTTGGCCTCATCCTTTGATTCTCGCCCTCCGTTGCTTCCGTTCCTTAGCCATTCCCACGGCTTCCACCAATTTAAATCTTTCATGGTTACTATTTTGACATCTTTCTCCCAAGTTGTTGGCGAATTTCCCTGAGGCCTCCATTCATGTATTCCAATTTTCAGTATAAAGTTCTCGTTATTGTCTGTAGCTTCTCCTGTTTTTCCGTAATTCTCTAGGTCTCACCTTAGTGGGGTAATGTTGACATAAATATTGGTTTATATACAACATTGTCTTTTTAAAACATTTATTATGTCCAAACATATAACTAACTATTCTAGCTTCACATAATAATAATGCTAGAGAATTAACGTAAAAGCAAATTCAAATAATAAGGAGACTGGCTAAAATACAAATAGTGATAAAAATATACAATTCACAACGTAACAAACGGGCTTCTTTTCGAATAAATTTTTGTATATCTCGCTCTCCCTTCCGATCCTAAATACGCAAATTATCAGGTATTTAGATTGTACAACATCTAACAAGAGATAATGCTTTTACTTTACTGAATACTTGTTTTCACACATTATTCCTAATTTGTAAAGAGAATATTTTGTCGGCTTTCGCTCTCTGGTGATAGTATGCGAAATAGGTGTTTACTCTATTCTCGCAAACTATGTGTTAACTTACGTGTGATAGGGGTTATTTTATTTTATTAAGCTGCCTAAGCCTCGGTCTCCTAAAATAGTTCAATCATTTGTTTCTTACACAAGTTTTCAGTTCAATTATGTTTCAGAAAATTATAATATTTACAAAAAATTTATACTACGCGCTCTCATACATGCTCTGCTTTCAGCTACAAAATTTATTGCATGATTATCTTGATATTCAAAATATGACAGTGGACGTACAAACGAACGATCATTTTGGGGACGATTTAGATAACTTGTCTTCGTACTTTTCAAGAAGAAAGCAGCAACCGTATGTGCACGTCACTATTTATTGTTGTACCTATTTTTTTATTATTAATATTCATTTCGTAGGAAAAAATCTGCATTCTTTAAATTTGAGGATTCTCTCAGCGCAATGACTATGAATAGCAATCTGAAAGATACGGACGCTAAACAAGATAAAATCCTTGTGTGCTCACCTGACATGAACAATATTCTTTTAATATTTATACCTCTTATGTGCTTTGTCGAAGAAATTGAGGAATCCATGGGTTTGCCTCACGGGTAGGTGCATGAAAAATAATAAACTCGAGCAACTAAGTATTGTCCTCTTTTTTTAAATAGGTCGAAATGTACATTAAATCAATTTTTATCTGGATATGTATCAAACACATTTTTAAAGCGGAAATATACTGAAACTAGAAAACAGATAGATGAAGCCATGCTTGCAAAGGATGCTTTAAAAGCGACTGTTTTATTAGATGTCACCACTGATTATAAACCATTGCTTGTGGTAGGTGATCCATACTCTCATCTGATCAACTCTAGTTGTCTACCTATTCTATCTATAGAATGTAATAAACTGTTTTATTGCATGTCTAGAGCGTTGTAGCAGTTGAAAAACTGTTACCCAGTGGCACTCCATTTTGCAAGCCTTACCAATGTATGGTGAATACATAGTCAAGTACGCATGCGAAGCTTTGAAGGATTTCCGTGAGACTTGTCATGCAGCATACCGCGGCATAGTGCAGCCACATACCGAAGACCAAAGGATATGCAGCGCGGCATGGTTGAAGGATGATGACATCAGTAGATTTTTAAAGTAAAATATTTTCCTTATTTATTTCTTAATTTGAAAAAAAGCCCTTGTATGATTACTTGGCATTTCTGTTTCGTTTCCCTATTCGTTTAGGATTATAAAGCACAAATTATGTGGTAGTTTGTGCTTATCTGTTGCTGCTTAAGTGCTTGTCCAAAATGAACATACATAGTACGTTAAGAACACATTAAATATACGTAACCCGTAAAGTTGGATAATACGAAATCAATATACACGTTCACAATGGCTGTAACAAATCTTATGTTTTAGGTCTGCATTATGTGTGAACATAAGAAATATATAAAGTTGAGATCAGTTCAACTTTATATATTTCTTATACATACGTTATGTAAACATCAATTGAAATGTAACTTTTTAATATTATTACCACTGTTCAGTTGGTAGAAATAGACAGAAATGATAAGCCAAATTAAACTCACAATTTGTTTAAAGTTTTAATAGTGTCGTTCATGATATAATACACTCTTATATGATAGATCTCTACTACTACTATAACTATCGTTCAAACCAGCCTTGTTTTATTGACCTATTAGTGGTAGAGATCTATCATGTAAGATAAGTATCAAAGGGTCACGAAATATATATATATATATATATATATATATATATATATATATATATATATATATACATTTAATATAATACACTTTAATTTTGTTATAATCTCAAACAAAAGACAAATCTGAAATACTATTGCGCTGCGTTTTAGGTTACGGCTATTCTGAACATAATTTCAATCTTGCGTCTTATATAAATTGTACGGTTACGTATATAATACGTCTTAAGACCATATCACACTAACGGTTGCCGTTGAGCAGCGGACCAATGGGGGCTCAGCAGGCGCCGGTTGACGGTTTGGTTGCCAGTTTAGCCGTGCGTCTATTTCCAACCGGCAGGGCCACAACCGTAGCCAATAGCGAGCTGCGTAGGGAGATCACGTGGTCAAGTGTATGTAAATAATATTGCATATCCTTTTTCTGACGTTTTGAACACATTTTAAATCTTTTAAACGTTTTCCTTCAACCGGCGCCTGCTGAGCTCCCATTGGTCCGCTGCTCAACGGCAACCGTTAGTATGATACGGTCTTTACGGCCATTGTGAACAAGCACTAAGTCTAAAATATCTTGCATAATTTCAAATGATCATTATTATTATTATTTATAATATTCATTATTCTTGAAGTTGTCATTTCAGGTGAAATAATGAAGTACACTCTGTAGGGCAAGTGTCAGTAAAATGTTATATTCTTGCCACTGAGGATGACAATTTAATTGTTGAGATACGAATTTGTATGTATCTAAATTATTAGGATTGAATGATTGCTTTGGACAACTTATATTTTTCATTTCCTACCAATTCATGACGTAAAAAAATTATGTTTGAGTACTACGCAGTCTTTTATTATTTGTTTTAGATCTCTACCTAATTGGGTGAATTTAAAAGCACAACAAGAATCTCATGCTCGGATCGAGCGTAGAAGAACTGTACGAAGAGAATTGACAGTAGAAGAAGAGAGTCCTGAAGATATTAGACAACGTAATCGACGCGAAGCTGAAATATTAGCTGGAAATTTAGGTGAAGGTGGTGTGAGTACCGGGGAAATATTATCGGACATGTCTTTGCTAAAGCAATTAGCTCAGCTGCAGGAAAGTATGGTGAGTACAAATTATTTTTTATTGTGTTACGTATATAATTCAAACTTTTATCTAATAGGAATGGTTTTCTGTGCGAATGTTACAATTTGCAAGCGGATTTCGTCATGAACCTTCATTATCGCCCTCGGTAAATAATGGTTTACACATAGAAGCGATTTCGCCTGTGGTCCTTCAACATCTAACTAGTATTGCACAAGATTTTGATGAATTAGCAAATACGTGTTTATTGTTACTTCATTTAGAGGTTTGCAACTACTGATTTAGTTGGAAAATTATTGTAATATCGTCCTTACAGGTCAGAGTGCAGTGTTTTCATTACTTATTGGCGGTTGACGATTATAATAAGGAAACGCACGAACCTGATCCGAAAGTTTTAGAGTTAAGTAAAGTATTAGCGAATGTAGATGAGGCAATGACTTCTAGTTTACATCCTAGAAAATGTAAGGTATGTGTTATATTTACTATCACCAAACGAATGGAATTTAGATTATTTGAGCTCACGGGTTTTCAGGTGGCATCGATTTGCGTGAAAAACTTATATCTGAGTCAGTGCCATTCAAAACCGCGCGAGCTCAATGAAAGTTTTATTATCTCCTTAAATGCCTCTCACGGATTTAGTTCATTTCTTTCAGTATATATTCGAAGGTCTGGGTCATTTGATAGCAAAAATTTTGATAAGTTCGACTCAAAATATGCAAGTGATAGATGAGGGAGGTATACAAAGAATGTCAAGGAATGTATTTGCTTTACAACAAACTCTAACTAACATAACTATGACGAGGGAAGTGGCTTTAGATCATGCTAGACATTATTTTGAGTTATTCTTCTTAACACCTGAGGTAATTAGCATAAATAAAAAATAAAGCGCTTGCTATCTCCTATTTATTTTTAGGAAATTTTGAACGGCATCGTCGAGAAAGGTCCTGCTTTTTCAGAATTGGAATACATGAATGCATTCCAGCTATTGAATAGGACTAATAACGGAAATATTAATACCATTAATGTCCATTTAGAAAGATTGTCAGATATTTTGGGAGAAGTTGGTGTAACGGTTTAAACGAGAATTTGTCTTTGCTTTTGGTATACAGGGTGATTCATAATATGTGCGACCATTTTTGAGAGTGTGTTTCTAATACAAAAATAAGAAGAAGAGTTAACGAAAAATTAAAATTTTACAGTACCAATAACTCAAAAGAATATAAGCTTATAATAATTATTGAAACGATGACCGACAACTGTCAAACATGCATTCTGTTGACGTTTTGTTGGTACTACTGATGAGATTTTTTATTAACTGACCTAACATCTGAGTACAAATAGGCGGACTATCCAGAAACTTCTTCCTCTTAATCATGTGCCTATATACTTTTCGCTGTAAAGCTTGTGTGGGGTTAAGCTCTGTGAAGTTGGAACCTCCAAATGCGAACTTTGTCATTCGTTTGTCCACGAAAAATTTCTGTGTTGGAAAGTTATTTAGAAAAAAAAGTTTAAAGTAAATTTGTGCTTTTATCACGCTAATTCGTTTGTCCAATGTTAGTCCGGGATAGTCCAGCAAAATTTTTCGTTTGCCCTCCGGCGAAAACTTATCTATTTGAAAAAAAAGAGATCTTTTTCAACTTTTTCCTTTCTTTCATGTTATTGAGTAGACAATCGAAATGGGAGCATGGACAAACGAACTCGGAAGATGGACAAACGAAATAACCAATGAAACTTGAAAAACCACAATTTTTTATAACAATATGGTCTCATGAATCTATGTACTGTATGTTACCTTGGAGGTAAATTTATCTTCATATAATTATTATTTGAACGAATGTGGGCGTGCATTGTCACTCATTATGTTATCTTCGTACACTTTACAAAGTTGCCGATGAATTTCTATTGGCTTGTTTTCTGCTAACAAATACCTGATCACCGATTGCATATCATAACTGGAAAGATATTCTATTGTAACACTCATTTTAAAAATGCACAGATCCCTAACCATAAGCAACACGAACCTTATGCTACCGCAGTTTGATGCGCACTGAGTGAGGGAAACGCACAGTCACCAAGTTGGCGCCGGTAACTCATTCATAAAACATCTCTATGAAGAAAGAATCCTTATGATGTGATTCCATATCATATAGTATTTAACCCTCTTTATCAACGGTTTAGTGGAAGTGGTAGTTTTGCAAACCGGATTTCTGATACCGGCGCCTGTCACGGTTACCGTTTCAGGTCTGGAAGGGTAAGAACTAGTACTTTATGAAACTGAAGTATCCCCAGCCTCAGCAGATGATAGATTGTAGTTACACTTAACCCAGGCTCCCGTATGACGGACACAACATAGATATCTGCTATACCGACAACACCGTCAACGGGTACACGGCCTTTTGTCAAGCGATTTTCCTCACGAAGAAAAAATTGTGTCAATGGATGTTAGATAAAATTTTCCGTCTACCGCGCAGATTTTCCTTAACGTATGGATGAGAATTCTTGTGACTTCATCGGACCAAACTTTTTACAGCCTGTACAAGCGTATCGCCATTTTGTCGAAGAGTTACCACAGTTTTTGGAAGATGCCCCACTAAATTTGCGACATTAATGCGCTCTATCCATGATGGTCACCTTAAGTCGTTAGTTTGCACAACACTAATTGACAATGTTCTTAATTAGAAAACTACTTTCACTATTCGCAGACGCGCGTTTCGCGGTCATACCGCTCATCAGTGCGACTGTGTGAAGTAGTTTTCATTTCTATAGAAGCTCTATATAAGCCCGGGTGTTAGATGTTCGCACATATGAGAGTTCAATTACGAAATTCGGCCATAATGTACTAATTACGCATTTTGCAGCTATATTATTCTACAGAAGCAGACAACTTGTTTTGCCACAAACTCCTGTAGTAGCTACAATCGCGCACTCGGCTAGCCTGCCGTGGGAAAATTGTTCTTAATTAGGAAACTACTTTCACTATTCGCAGACGCGCGTTTCGCGGTCATACCGCTCATCAGTGCGACTGTGTGAACTAGTTTTCTAATTAAGAACAATTTTCCCACGGCGGGCTAGCCGAGTGCGCGATTGTAGCTACTACAGGAGTTTGTGGCAAAACAAGTTGTCTGCTTCTGTAGAATCATATAGCTGCAAAATGCGTAATTAGTACATTATGGCCGAATTTCGTAATTGAACTCTCATATGTACGAACATCTAATACTAATTGACAATGTTGATGAAGTAAGGAATGGCTTGCTACATCTTGTGAAATAATCCGCAACACTCCTGGAATTTTTGCGTGTGCGACAGTCGATGCGTCAGAAGATACAAACATATTTGACAGTTGAAAATCGTCATTTTGATCAGCTACTATAACTTTTTTTCTTATTACTTTACTTATTTACTTCATCTAATTGTAAAACTCATCCTACCTTCCAATGCATGAGCTATTTTGGTTTAAAGTAAAATCTTAATTTTTCGTTAAACATTCTGTAACTTTAAAACTGTGCATTTCCGGACATATGTTAAACTTTTCTTCTTGTTTTCGTATCAGTAATACGCTTTTAAAAATTTAAGCACATATTACGAATCACCTGTATAGTAGAACATGTGTGTTTAAACTTACTTAATTTGTTGGAAGTATAATGATTTACAATATTAATTGATAGGTTACAAACCCCTGAATCTAAGTAATATGAAACTGTAGTATTTATTTTCCGAATTAATTTTTAGTATGGGATAAATTGATAATTGTGAAATGTAATATGCTTTATGCGTTGTGGAGTATGGTATCACCGACAAAACACGTAATTAGATTAATACTGAGAATGTACTCTCAATAAAATTGACACAAATTTTATTTCTATTTTTATTCCCCTATTATTACCTCTAACCCGATTAGTGGCTGAGTGGAAAAGCATGCGCATCACAATCAGAAGGTCCAGGGATCGAACCTCGGTCGCGGCGGACCGTAGGACTTTATTAAAATTCTAAACTGGGCCGTTACTCCAATATGTCGCGAAACGTAAGGAAATGCCATTAGGTGGGCCGGGAGCTGATGATGATTATAATTATGACCTTTTCTGTAATCTTATATGCAGATAATTTTTCTACCACTGCTAGGTCAATTAAAAGACAATAATTGACTTAATAGATATGCTTTCGTTTATGAACGTTCTGAAAATATAATATAATATTCAATTATTGTCGTTTAATTGGCGCCTGTGGTGGTAGGAAAACTATCTACATATAAGATAAGTATAAAAGGTCACGAAATATATATACACATATATATACATATGCACAGTACAATTATCACGAACTATTTAAAATTGAAACATGATCAGTACTTGAAAAAGTGGGTTCACACAACATTGAATGCTCTTTTTATTGGGGAACAGGTATTCCTTCTAATTAAGGATCCGTATGGTATCTAGTGCACCAAATTGATATATTAACTCAAAACATAAAACCCATAATTTTACTGGTTTTGGGATTTGGAAATAGCGTGAATATGTATCAAGGAGAAACTGATTGGCTTTTCAAACGTATTTTTATTTGATAGATACAGAAATCTTGGAAGAAATATAACATTTACAATAGAAGTTAAAAAATAAATACTTAATTCATTATTATTCAGATCTGAAGTAATCCATCATTTAGATTAGTTTTAAGTACATACATTCCATACATTTATAAAGTCAATACAATTATAGAGTTGATATTTAGTATTCTTAATATGAACATTTATAAAAAAGTACCATATTAATCAGTTACCACAATGAAAATGTTATACATTTTTACCGGGTTCGTTCGTTATTTATGTGTATATAGAAAGTCCTCTAAAGAATTTGTCAAAATATATTGATTGTTCACAGATAATGGTGATGAAACCGATATTGTGCACTATGAAATTCCTTTCTGGAAAGGACAACAAAAAGAACGATCTAATTAGAGTAAATACTATTAAGTACATAGACATATATGTATATACATTCTCTTATATACCTATATTTATTATTTAATTAGTTATTAAAAGTTGAGTTTATTTAAACCCGTAGAAAAAATAAGAAGGAATGTGTTTCTTTAGAACGTCAATAATTATTATATTTATAACTTAATGCATAAGGATTTTAATTTAATATAGTAATGAAAATATGTTTTCTTTCCTTTACAAAAGGGGTATAATACAGATTCACGTTTAATATGTTAGAGTAGGAAAATGCGTTAATGGTGAACCATGTTAAATTAAAGAAGATACATATATACAAATTGGCGAATTATTTGCTTGTTAATGTATATTTATTTTCTATTATTCTGTCAGAAATATTTAGTAAACATCAATACTTTTCTAATACACGTATATAATCTAAAAAATATATATGCGGCTATGTATTAATCAAATTCTATTGGATATAAAAAGGTACGAAAGTCAATATTATGATTCGTGTAGTTTATAAATAGGAATTGTTACCGGAAGCATTGAGTTTTATTAAATACACTTCTAACAAAAATATTTACGGGTGAGTTTACTATACTACATGACATGGAAATTGCATCAAGAAGGGCACCAAGCTTGGCAGAAATGTTTACCTATTCCAAGGTGATGACTAGAGTGTGATAAAAACATGAATAACATGTTACCATTAAGTATATAACAACATCAATGACAACTTATTGAATAATAAAATTCGGAGGAGTGACAGTATCCTTCCGATGTACACTACTTATTGTTAATAACACGTCATCCACCTTTTTAACAAACTCTAGTGATGACTGATAATGTGATAACGCAGTTTCTTTCTAGCATTATTGTCAGTTGTATTTCTTGCGATGTTTTATTAAATTTTCAGTTTTCTTTTGAACTATTAATCAATTATTACATGTCAATAGGTAAACGTGTCTGCCAAGTTTGGTCAAAAAATTCGCACCCCTTCTTGGTGTTGCAATTTCCATGTCATGTAGTATTTAGATTTAAATTTACAGAAGAATACCATATTAAATAATACGCCAATTTACACTGAGTTTGTACGATCTCAATACTGGGAATCATGATATACATACCGGATTTTTACAACTTCTGTATCAAATTAAAACAAGAAAATTTATAACAGGAAAAAGTGTTTAAAACAATTTTTGCTACTATCACAGAAAGCCCAAATGAATGTTTGAACTTTCGGAAGTAAAATTGGGCCCATATGTTAAGCAAGGTTAAGTGGATATTAGGGTAGGTCTTGTAAGTTTAATTTCACGGCCAGCGCTTTCGCCTATATCGAACTTTTACTAGTACATGCCGTAAACGTTTGTTCTGTCGAGCACAAGTGTGTATCGAGACTGGCGGTAATAACTCCAACATCTATTGCATCTGCAAATAAGTCAGGGCAGCCAAAACAAAGCTTTTATTTCCCCCTTTTTTAAATCCGTTTTTCTTTTCTTTTACACTCATTGACTTACTTTTACCTCATATAATCTTATAAATAAGTTGATGCATAAGTTGTGAAAAATCCGTCTATACTACTGTCTTTTATGGTTTTGATAAAAATAAGATATGTAACATAACTATGACTTAGAATGAAGTGCAATAAAATAGCTTACCTTTCCCATTTGTTCTAGATACCTCTAAACATATATTTTAATAACTAAGTTTTCAATCTCTATGTCAAAATCATGACGGGAAAAAGCATAAACTTTGATCAACAGTCGCTTTGATTCCTCCACTTATGATGATAACTTACTTGTCAAAATACGATTTTTAGAAGTATCTGAAATCATGCGGATAGGAAAAAAGCATTCCATTTGAAGATTGTGAGGATTATTCTCCTTTCCGCTTTTATTAGTAGATCTTATTAATCTTAAACAGAATTTAGAAAAAGGGACTAACACGTACACTCCACGGTATGTCATTGTACCAAATATTTTGTATTAATAGCTAATATTTCGTTGTAAAATTAAAAAATCGTTGTTATTGTTAGTGACGCAATGATAATGTAAGAAAAAATTGTTTTAACTAAGTAATCCCATTGTGAATACAACACTATTTGAAACCACAGCGAAAATAATTTAAAAAAAAAATTAAATCACTGTAAGAGGACTTGCTAAACGAAATACAATCTCCAGGAAAGCTGTGTAATAGCAGGCATAGATTACATATACCAATATTATCACATTTAGCTGAAGGAATTACTTTGTTAATCGCGAACTGGTTTTACCATACAGCTAAGTTCCAATAAAGACGAAATTCCCTCCAAGGTATTGGCATATATATTTGTTTATATTATATTTTTAATATTATGTACAAAATCTGCTAATAAGGATTTAAGCTAGTCACACCTAACCAATCACTAAATATATTTTGTTACACTTATTTTTTTAACCTCTAAAATTCAGTCTTCCATTCTTCTATATCCTCATTTCATCAGCAATAACAACATTATTGGAAACTTACACCCAAATCCTAGCTATTAATAAAATGATCCAAATATTACGGAGTGTATACATCTACCTAGACATAATTAACATAAAAATAAAATATAATACAGAACAATAATACAAAAATATAAGTATCATTATAATACATTTTGTTTTGCTTACAATCAATAATACTACATTATTTGAAACATTTAACATTTCTATACACAAAAACGTTCAAGACTTTGCCAGCTTGTTAAGTCTGTCTATTTCAACACCCAAGGTATCAACATTTTCCTAAGAAAACAATACATTATGTTAAGAGAGTTTAAATACATTATGATATTAATTTTTACCTTTAATGTTATATTTTCTAACAGTGCATCTTCTAGTACAGCTTGCAATTTTCGATTAATATCCAAGGACAATTCTAAAGTTAGGTTGCTGTCGGAAACTCGAGAACTGTACACCGAAGACATGATTCCTGGATATTTCGCTAAGATCGCCTATGAAGACAACGAAAAAGAAAAGGAATCAGTAACAATATTTAATTGACCATGTATACTCTAGAAAACTATGTCAAACATGCAAACTAGTAAATGTGTGCATACGTGTTGATATTAATTTCCTGTATTTATTTATTATTGTGTGGGAAGGACAATGCAATTTTCATATATACGAGGTATGATAAAATATACGGTAAATGAATTTTTATAGTAGTAGCTGCTGACGCTACATTTATTTGAAACAATAAATCTGATTGTCTGATACATTGAGACAGTCAGTGCCACGTTAGAACAAGTTGTGATTTGACTCCTAAAGAGGCCCATGAAATGTTAAAATCAGTGTAGGGCGATAAAGTGATGACTCTGAAGACCGTTTATAAGTGGTATGAGGGATTTAAAAGCGGAAATGAATTGGCTGAAGACGAGCAACGGTCGGAACGTCCTTCGACCTCAAAAACAGACGAAAACGTGTAAAAAGTAGCATAAATGGTTCGTTCAAACAGCGTACTGCAACTTTTTCGAAGTGATGTATGAAGAAAGAGACCAGAAAAGTGGGCCAATGGCTTCCTCCTTCATCACGCAATGCGGCCATACCTCGTTTCTGATCCGCGAGTTTTTGGATCAAAAAAGAGATTTTGTCTGTCCACATCCGTCTTAGTCTCCGGATTTAGCACCATGCGACTTCTGGCTCTTCGCGAAAATAAAAATCGTGCTAAAAGAAAACGTTTTGACACCATTCCCGACGTTGAGAGGGCAGCGACAGAGCAGCTGGAGGCCCTTCCGAAAAAACCTTCTAGAAATGCTTCGAATCATGGAATCAACGTTGGAATAAGTGCATTGCTAGCCGAGGAGAGTATTTGAAAGGTATTAATTCAAATTTGATGTAAGCTTATTACTTTGCTCGTAATAAAATTATTCAGCATATTTTTGATCACACCTCGCATCTACAAAGCAACATCCATATCAAAACGTACTTCATTTCGTGTTTATGTGTGTACCTCTGCAAGACACAAATAGCCACTTTTTAAAAATTAGAAGAAGCAGTTACATTCTATACCATGGTTAAATAGTTTATTTCACACCAATTCCAATCTCACTTTTTCTGAGATGCAGTTTAGATACCAGCTATCGCTTGACCGCCAACCAAGGTATACCCGGGGAATTGTAATTATGAATCTAAATATGTAATAATATATAATAATTTAAACCGTAATGCAAAATGTTAAGTAAGAACATTTAAGAAATCATTCAGGGATAGGTCCAGTAACTCCGCAAGCAATTAAAAAACACTGTGTGTTTCAGCCCAGCGTTTGGAAAAGTTATTCAAGAAATCAATTACTCCTCTAGTCATGGATCAGGCAATCGTCTTGTTGAAACCAAATCGTGTTTGTCTCAAACCTTTATATAGCTGTAGGAGTTACGTCATTTCTCAAAAGGTTGAAATATTTTTGAGTCAAGATGCTCAAAATGCCAGGAATAAAAGTGGCCTAGCAATCCAACTACCCAAAAGCTAGTCCGAACGTTAATTTTTTTAGTGTTTCGCGTTCGGGTGGGTATATTAAGATGCAGATTGTTTCGTGACGTGTATCACTTCCCTCGAAGATCATCAAACTCCATATTTAGCGATGACTAATAAATAAATTAAATTAAATTACTTTACATAAGATGTTTGTTCATTCAGTTCAAATATTATAAAACTTTTTTCTACTCTCACCATCCGTATACGCACGTTTCACGGTTCTACCGATCATCAGTACGGTTTTGCGAGAGATGTAACTTTCGTATACGAATTTTATGTATATATACTATGACTATTGATACATAGGTACAAGCATCATTAGCATATATAGTAAACTAAATTTTCATCATCACTCCCAAGACAGCAGAATCTATTCACTGAGACAGGAGGGTTCAAGGCGGTTTTCCCTGACCCTAGAAATTGACTTGAAGTTCCATGAGAGAGATAGTGACGTGTATCGTATTATAGTCGAATTATGATGTCCGTGAATATGAAAACATGCTTCACCCGTATATGAAATATTAGGCAAAGAATTTACTTGGTCGTTACATTTATTCATTATCTTTTCAAAATGTCAAGCGTCTAAAATAGTCTACGTGGATTAGTTCTTGCGATATAATTTTATAAGAATATTTGTTGTTTCTTTTTAATGTTTAAAATCATTGGCTGACACACCAACTTCAGGCGCCATTTGTCGTGATGAAAACGTTGATGTATACTCAACTAAAGCATACATTCGAAATTCAAGATCGGGTACATTATCTACTAGTACAATTTTTATTATTTATCGTCTTGGGTGCGGATTTTCTCAAATGATCGTATTGTTCGGTTAATAGTATTAATGTCCGGTACAGGTCTATCAGGAAACTTTACTGCACAAACATAACGCACTGTTTCAGTCAACTTACCACTGCAACATAGCTTAATCATTTGCAGTTTTTCTTCGACGATGTAATAGTTCATATTGATGAATCGTGAGTCTTCTATAAGATTAACCCATAATATAAGAATAGGTATGCTCGTAAATTTTCCTAGCCGTCTTTAACGCGCATGGGCGTAGCTTGGCCCAAGTGTCGTCACGATAGGAACATCTGATCGCGTTTGACTCATCTGTTTGTGTGCGTCTTATGTTGTTAAATTTTTCCATAAAAATTAAATCATAAGGAAACAACTTTCAAAAACATTAGCATCTATAAATAAAAATAATGGATAAAATGACAATTTGCTAGGTTCATAGCTATATTTTTTATACATATATTCCTATCATCAAAACATTATTTTATTGAAGAATATATTTAAAACATTTATTTTCGTAATTTTTGTTGTACTGTGCATTATGTGGGTAACAAATAGACTGTCAGCAATATTTACAAAATATGTAATATAGGTATGCTTAATAAATTTATGAGTAATATGGGCATTTTCTAATAATTTGCTCATTAAAATTTATAGTTAGTATTAGAAAACGTATTTTCTCAATTTTATTATTTTTCGTACGGCTTTATTGAAATGCTCCAACTATGTTTAATTACACTATCTTATTGAAGTGGTTGTACTTGGCCCAAGTGACGTCACAAATAAATGCGCAAGAACATACCTGTTCTTCTTATATCATGAGATTAACCGAACGTTTGCATACGAATGACTTACTCCGCCAGCTAGTCACGCACCTTACAGCTCACAGCATCCGCTTGAATTGTAATATATCCATTTCTATCTAACTCAAAATACGCTCCCAAAAAGTACACTTGCACTTGCACAGTTTATTTCTTATCATGTGCTCACCTACAACCAATTTGTATGAAAACTTAAGTATTCAGTGTGTACCTGGGTTGATTTCACTACAAGTATAATTGATAAAAAAATTTTGAATTTTGTTTCAATGTTTTGGGATGCAACTCTGCTCGGCCTGAAAAGAATTTCCAGCGCACATTTTGACTTTTTAAAAATCAATCATGATAATTGAGAAAAATAATTCTCTGTTAAAGTAGTTCCATTTCAGTCAATAATACAGTAAAATGTTATTGCGAAAAGGTGTCCAGAGTATGAAATTATGACTATGTAAAATTTCAAGAATATCGGATCACTTTGATTAGATCAGTATTTCTTGTATATTCTTGCATTATAACTACATAAAAACAATTCAAATTGAGTAATTGTTATACATTTTCTTTTTTTTTTTTAATAAAATACTTTATTAGAAACTTACATTAATGTTTTTGTTTACAACCTATACACAATACTTATTTTTCTGTAGTTACAATGCAAGAATCAAAACAAATACAGATTTAGTCAAAGTGATTTGATACGTGTGAAATTTTGAAAACTTTTTCTTAATAACATCTTGTCGTATTATTGAGGGAAATGGCACTTCACTTCGACAGAAAATGTTTTTTTTTAATTGTTATGACTCCATTGATTTTTAAAAAGTAAAAATGTGCTTGAAATTCTTTTCAGATTAAGCAGGGGGCAACCCAAAACATTAAAATGAAATTAAAAATGTTTGTTTAATTATAGGTACCTATAGGTCGTATATTCGGGGACAAACTATATACAATAAAAGTTTACCAGATTATATTATTAATACTAACTTCGAAAGAAATAATAAAAATTAACTGCTCCATAAAAGGCATGGGAAAAAAGTGTAATAGATTGTAATTGTAGTGGAGGAGAAGTAAAAGTTTATTGAATGAACTCTCAAATTCTAGGGCTGACCTGGTTTCAATAGCAATCACTGTATATTATGTAAGATTCTTTTACAATGTCTCGCTTATAATTTACGAAAAACTTTGGATATTTGTATCTATTTGAGGTCTTGGATAAAATGTGTGTACCATTAAATAACTTCAAAAAAGCAATACACAAATTCTACAAGTGTATGATCATAAAAGAAGCACATACTTACCAAAATTTGGAAGACTGATTTAAAAAGAAAATTCGTTAATAAATATAATTTTATTTTAGATTTCAGAAGAATAAATATAGATAACAAAACACAAGATTAATAAAAATATTTTACTACGAAAATTCATTTTAGCGACTGGTTTCAAATCTGATTAGGCAAACTCATAGAAGCATATTTATAAATTTATATAATTATAAAATACATACCTTATTGTTATCCATGCTATTCGAAGATAAAGTACCTGACTGTTCACGAAGAATATAATTGTGAAGAAGTCTTGATTTTTTGCAATTCAGATACTAAATTGTTGACGTGCTCCTCCAGGAAGTCGATTTTTCGGATTTTCTAGCGCTTATCCTTTGTAATTTTACAATGTGTTCAATCAAAGCTTGTTTATCAAGTACTCTTTCTGGCTGCACAACCTACAAAAGAAGGGAAGCATGGATACATACATATACGGGAAATTTCATCTTTCCGCTGAGTATTCAGCAGTCCATGATATATTTCAACAAATCTTGGTAGTCATTTTGAGCTAGATGTTTACATATTTAATGACTATAACAATTGACAAATAGTTAAATATTCTTAAAATATGTATACAAATGTAACACGTTCCCTGCCTGTGACGACACTATGTTGGCGTAGGGTGTACTTGTGAGTCAGTTAGTATATTTCGTGAGCATTCAACGTGTGAAAATGATATTTTGTACAAGAAAGTATTTCTTGGATAGCTACACATATCTATACTGGTAGATAGAAAGAGCACCGATAAGTAACATCAATATATATTGTACCTACTGGAATACATAATGGGGATTTCAACTATATATAGGTATATTTTTGTTTTTAGGCATCTTAATATCGTTAGACCAATTTTTTTGTTATACAACTTGTACATTATTCAATTATTTTAAATTTTGTACTAGGTAATAAAGTGGATGGTATACTTTGTTGTTGATACATACCTTTACTTGATCGATTGTAGTTGGTGATGATTCCCCATTCCTTTCAACAGTGTTTAATGACGAACTAGAACTGCTGCTACTGGTATTATTATTTATGCATTCGTACTGATCTAATTTCTTCCGGTATGTACTTAATTCTTTATTTACTTCCTGTAATAATAATTATTTACATAAAATTAATTACTATTAAATTTGAAACTTATTTAATTATCCATAAATCTATGGTTTCTCGGTTTGTGTTAGATTTTGAATTAATACTTTATAAAGTGCTACATACTTCAAATATCAGGTCAGTTTGAAATTAATTAATACATCAGTTATTACTAAGGTCCGACAAACGAGTGCCCGATAACTTGTGTAAACAGGACTGATGTTGTCAGTCTGAATTTTAATGTCGCGCCTGGCATGTAAGCGGGGACAAGTGGCGGAATGACAGCGTCACTCCGGTTTACACTACTTAATGATAACTTGACTTGTTTGTTAAATAAAATAACTAAGTCTATACTAAACATAAACTATTTTTTTTTTTGCACCAAAAGATGCAGAAATCCATAATCTCTTTTTTAGATATGTTATTACATGTAGGTTTCGATGTAAACTCCCTTTATTGAGTGTCAAACATAGAAGCGATAGCCGATCTTCCTCTGGGTATACTGAGCCATGTCAGAAGTTGATTATTTCCCTTAATTGTTGCAGATTCCAGGTCGTTTTAGCGTAAACAATGCTTTTTAGATTACCCCAAAGACAAAATATATAGGAGTTAGATCAGGGCTACAAGACGACCATAACACAGCAACTCAATGACCAGGAAGTATGTTGTTGATAGCTTCTTGATTCGACCGTTCATGATTTGAAATATTTGAAATATTTGCAAATTGTAGACGCTTTATTTCTCAGAAAAAATCTAATTTATCAAATCCTTATGAACTGTTTAAGTAATTAATTTTTCTTACTGATAGCATCTGCTAAATTTCAATATTGACATGATGCTACCCAATTGATTGTTTAACATAAGAGCTAACAAACAACATTATAATCTGTTTCATTAAAGTATTTGATTAAAAACTGACACATTAGGAAATGTATAATTAATATAGACATTGGTTTGGCAACTAAGCCTTTTGTCACTTTCAGGCAGCACCATAATTCTACATTCATAAAACTTCTGGTTTTTATTGGTAAAAATAGAAGTATAATTAGACATTACTATTATTGAAACTTTACCATATTGAATACAATGAGCATTATTTAGTTCCCAAACGAATACCGTGAGTCAAGTTTGTACAAACCCGCAAAGATAATTCCAATTTTCTTCGAATTACGGAATTCTCTCCTTTCTGGTCAGCAACCTCTTGTATTAACTTTTCACAGAGTTTAGTTTTCTCCGAAAGCGATTCTTCCAACTTTTCAATTTCTGCTGAATATTTTTTACGATCTTCTGTCAACTGAGTGTTCAACAAGTTGGCCTTTGTTTCCTGTTCTTTAGTAGCCCTCTTCAACATGGATTGTTCACAATTCAATTGCTGGACCTGTTGTATATATGATAATTATATTAGCATTACGCATTAAATAAATAAAGCACCTTAGTTTCCATTGCTGTAAATTCTGATTGTAATCGGACATTCTTATCTGTTAATTGCTGGGTGAACAGTAACAAATCAGCTTCTTTAACCCTACAAGACTCCATATCGGATTCCAATTCAGAATTTCTCCCTTTTAACAAACTTACTTGTTCATTACATGCTATTAGTTGTTCTTGTTCACTGAAAAGAGAAGTAGTACCTATAAATGCATGACCCAATAGTGCAAAACATGGTACATGTTTCCTAATATAGTAGAAACTCTACTATCCGTTAGGCATGGGACTGGAGAGCGACAAAGAAAAAGAAGAAGAAGAAAGAAACAAGTTATGTTGTATCTTTCCTTTAGTGCAAACTTCATATTGAAACATACACAATACATCAACTATAAACATACGATAAAAAACAAACATATCATTTTACATAACAGAAGAACATAATATATACAGGTGTCCTATGACATGACTGCCACAGCTTAAGAATATGTTACTGAAGCAATTTCAAGTTAAAACTGTCTAATGAACATATGAGCAAAACTCTATCGTAACTGGCCTACAAGCATTTGAAGTTTGAGATAACCCCACTAATGTAGGTATTATGTACCGCTGCAAAAAAACTTATTGAAAATCAGTTAAAAAGAAGTCACTCTATTGAATTGGTTGTTCAAAATGTCCACTCAATTGCTGTATACATAGTTTAGCTCTTCTTAGAATTGAAGAGGGAGCTCTGCTAACAGTCTCAAGATCGGTTGGAATAGTTTCTGCATCCATAATCCTAGCAACTTGTTCTTTGGTTTCAGGTTATTCCTCATAGAGCAATTTTTATTCTCATTAGACATTTTAAACTTGAAATTGCTTCAGTGACATATTCTTAAGCTGTGTCAGTACGTCATGGGACACCCGATGTATATATTGTAATTTGGTACTTAATTAATTGCAAATACGAAATAAATTTCTTGAAATTTAAATCGGGCGGCAAAGCAGGGCAGTGACGGATAGTTTGTAAAAAAAGTACAAAAAACGAAAGAAATTCTATAGAGGACGTACGACATATAGTATAATTGCAATTAGGAATCATGTGCAATACTTGACAATTTTGAGTACACATTTATTTATGAATTTTGATACTATTTTCATTATTACGGAATTCAAATTTCGATTTTGTGATTTGCCAAAAAAAAAAAAAAATTTAATGAGGGCGTGAATATAAATACCATACATACTTTTTCAATTGTAGCTTTGTTTGTTCAAGTTGGGCAGTTTTCGAAAATAAATCCGCAGCATCTTGCCTCTGTTGATCGGCATAACCCCTTAATTCACTAAGTTTTTGTTCACTTTCAAGCCGTTCCCTCTCAAGTTGTTGCACTTTTAGTGACAATTCATTATTTTCATGCAGCGTTTCTTTTTGTTTTGTCTGTACCCTTTCTAATTCCACCTGAAGTACCTTTAGTTGCTGATCCCTATCGCCCTTCTCGTGTTTTAGCATTATTAGGGTTGCTTGTTGTTCTTTTAATTGCTGATCTAATGCAATTAATAGTAGAGGATTAAATAAATTTTATATACAATATAAGTAAATTACCTAATACATATGCCCGGTTCTCTTGAGAGGTATGATACGATTTAACTGCATCTTGAGCATCCTTCTTCCCTTTTTCCATTTCCGAAAGAGATTCTTGAACTTTGTTGTTAAGTGATTCTATTTTAGTTTCATGTTCCTAAAGGACATTATTATATCAGATAAATAATTACGTTTCATATAATAATTTCGTTTTACCTTACGTATCTCTAACTCAGTCTTTAAATTATTCTGCAGCCACTTCATTTTTGTTTCAATAGCACTCAGGTCTGATTTTGCATGATCTAGGTCTTGCTGACTTTGTTTTAATTCATGAGTCTGATTGACATAAATACATTTCATTAAATATTGCTAAATACATCAAATTTCTTACCTTATTATCCAGCATTTGACATATTCTGGCCTTCTCTGAACACATTTGGTTTACTTTATGCTGCAAAATTTCATTTTCACGTAAGGCCTCTTTATACTTCTTCTCGACTGCTTCCTTAGCCGATTTTTGGTCCAGAACATTCTTTTCACTAACTGCATATCTGACAACAACAGATTCTTTTTCTTTAATAGCAGATTCCCTGTCCTTCAATGCCTGGAAAGTGAGTTTTTAAGAAGCATATAAAAAAAGACAAAGATTATAAGTTAGTTTCTTAATCAGAACAACATTCAGAAAAATTGTAAAACTGAAATTTCTAGAAAATGACGACGCACAACGGGAAGTATCAGAGAAAATGGTGATGGTGACAACGTATAAATATTTAGGCCAGTCAGGGAAAAAAGGAATGTTTGACTTAATGTACGTTTTAGGCCTTCATTAATCTCGGGTTTCTTACATACTCATTCTAAATTCCTATGGGTAAGTAGATTGAAAGTTTACTTTGTTTACACTTTATTTCTTGAAGCTTACAGGTGCCGGCATTAGTCCCCTAAACAACCGTCAGTTTATTCCGAAATTTGTCTGGGTAGTGGCAACAACCGACCGAATATATTTACAACATTCTTTTGTAAACGTTTCAAAACGGCAACAACACGCGTATGGCATTTAAAATTAAGTGCAAAGTTTCGGACCAGACGCATTATCAAAACAGCAAACATTCGTCAACATGGTTTAAGAACAGGCAAGTCTAAAAGACGAATTTCAGGGGAAGAGGAAATCAGTGCTGGATAGTGGAGGCTTGAGGCCTGAATTTCAGATTCATTCAAAACTACTTGTCAACTTGCGCAATATTTTGAGATGAAGTCATCAACTATGGTGAAGCACGTAACCTCCTTAGAATTTGTGCTAAAGTATTCTGGATAAGTTCCACATAAATATATGATTCGGTTAATATTTGGGAAATAAAAAACTGATTGCCTACGAAAATGTACAAAGAGGGGGTTATTATCCACCAAAATAGGGTGCTGGTCATTACGAGGTTCTTCCACAAAGTTTTCAACATGATAATGCGCCGCCTGGTAAAAAATTGAGGGAATTGAACTGAGAAATTCTAAATTATTCATAACATTCATCGGAAATTGGGCCACCCCGATGTCTATTTGTTCCTATCAGTAGTAAATATTTTGAACGGCCAAACCTCTACTAATGAAAACAATCTTTCAGCGTTATTGGAACAATATTTGACCTCAAAAAACAAATTTTGTGTTTATTAACTTCCCACAGTTAAAACGAGCAAAATACCACTTGGAAATTCCCTAAGGCACAGGCAATTAGGCATAGACCGAAATATGAAATTAAAACAAAAAAGCAGACAATTCACATAATTTAGTGAATTGCTGAACGAAATAGAAAAATGGGAAGTCTGAAAATTCAAAAGCCTAAGTTATTGAATCAAAGCCAGAAGCATTGACAGAAAATTTGTGTGAAGACATTAGCCGTCAGCGGTCAAGACGGCAACTATACCGCTTTAAGATTGTCTAAGAGACGAAGCATTTAAAAATTACAACAGGAAATAGTAAAGAGGAATAGACAGATTGATAAAATAATGTGTGAGTGAGTGTTCTAGGGTAATCCAAATATATATATCCAAAATATATGTTAACATATTGACTGCCAAACCATTTTTGCTAATGTTCATCGGGTGGGGGGCATCATAATTTCTTTTCGTAATACATAGTTTTCAACGCTAAATTTAAGTAAAAGAATTTATTTTAATCTGACTAAATTTGGAATGGTAGGGATCAATTTTTGCCTCTCTATCAAAAATGCCGGGGATCCATCGTGAATATTAAACACTTAAACTTTTCAGCACGGGCACGTAGCACATCGCGGAGAGGCGTGTATTCAAACTTGTACAAGATTTGCATCTAAGTGATTCGGTTTTTTATAACCACAGCCTGACATATGAATAAATCATATTTGATAGCCAAAATCTCACTGGCTATTAAATATGATAACCATGGTAGTCAATGTGAAAGAAATCAAGAATCTACATCATTATATTAAGGATAAGGTACCATTATGTTTATTAACTTAATTGGTGTAATTACTGCTTTCCGCTAATAAATTAGAAATATTTAGACGAAATGTGCGACTGAAAACATGAAGAAGATAGGAAATACCGGGCAAATTATTGGCAAACCATCTGAAGAATTTGAGATAAAAAGTCAGGCAAGGAGTGGATTCTCAACCACACTATTTAATACAGCACTAGATAAAGCAATTAAAGACAAACTTGGGAGGAACAATCAGCACTACTGATGCACAGGTAATCCCATTTTCCGATGATTTAGTGATATTAACGAAAACAGAAGTTTGATTGAAAATCTACGAATATTGGAAGCTAGAACGAAATATATGAGATTAAACGCAGATATTGGAAACTGAACGAAAATGTCAGTTATACCCCAATTTAGTTTACCTAGTATACTAAATTTTTACTCATCACCCCCAAAACTGGGCGACTGCAGCAGTTTCCCAATGAGATAAAACGGTTTAAAGACATTCAGTATCACTCTAAGTTAAGAATTGAAGTTTCACAGCAAGGAAATGTAGCTAGGGTGTCGTCCATTAAGAATTAGCGACTTAGGGACAGATGGTAAGCCAGCATTTTTTGTCGATAAGCACTTGAAAGAAAAATGGTTGATTAGTCTAATGGAAGCGGAACCAAGCATTGTAAACAACAGCTTGATCCATTACACCAATGTGCCTTGTCTTCATCAACAATTTCTTATCGAGTGAACACATCCCCGTGGTACCTTTGCCCCTCTATTCACAAGTTTGGGTCAATACGAAACGATAGAAAATTCGTAACTGATCAGTTGAAGTTACTTCCAGCTACAACCAGTGTATGACTTTCCAAGGGGACTATTTTGAAGGCAATAAATTGCAAATTAAATTGAATAAATATATTGTGAAGAAACTGTCTCATTACTTTATTCACAGATCTATATTACAACAAAATCACATATACTGCTTTGCTTTATTCTTGGAGTAATAGATATAAATAGTGCTGTATGTGCTTTACTTGGTAAACATTAAGGAAATCCATTTCCAATGAAGGGTGGTAAACCTTATTACAAGACAAACTATGTGACAGTATTCTTTAGATTGAAAAATTATGGGTACCGGGTTAATCCAATAATAAACAATATTGTAATATAGACAAAAATGAAATATAAAAATGAGGGCAAAATATCAAAGATGTGTCCTGCAAGACGGCCAAAACCATAAGACTGTAAATAAAAAATGTGGGAGTATCCTAAAAGCATTTCTAGTTTAGCAAAATAAGTTACTACAAAACATTAGTGAATATTTTTTGAATAAATGAAACCATGAACATCAACAAGTTGTTTAAATATCACCTTACTTAGAACCTCTCAGTGGTCTTAATTCAACAGACAATAAATGTAACACTTACATTTTCATATTTTGCCTGTAGGTTTTCGCACAACCTACTTAAACTTATATGTTGTTCATTCAAAACACTATTCTTTTTCGACAGCTCAAGAATTTCATCTTCGTATTTTCCACACTGAGTGCAAAACTGGCTGTTAAACCTGTTACATATATTATCTTTCTCATATTTATACACTGTTTGATCTTGACTAGAACATTCTGTTTCTGTGGACTTAGCACTTATAATTGCGACTTGATTATCCAGATTTTCATCATTGTCAAATTCACTGTTTGATTTGGAATCTTCACTGAGGTCCCCATTACTTATACAATCTGTTTTACTATATTTTACTTCTTCTAGACTGCAGTCGCTCATTTTATTCGCGTTGTGTAGTTTATTCATTTAATTAGTCGTTTTCTAAATTCATATTTTCAACTACCACATTTTGACAAATCCTTAATTACAAACTAATTTTTTAAACTCCATCACAGCACAGCTATTGACATACATATTTATCAAATGACACACGTCAAAAATTCTTATCATTCGTAAATTGCAATTTCTTTAACCGGATAATAATTGTATTAATGTGGGTCTCAACTTAAATAGATAGATTGCTGCAAACTGCCTATTTTGTTATTTAAATAGTTTCAACAAATAATTTTTGCTTTTATATCTTTTCATTATAGAACGCACTCTCGGATATGTCAACACTGTCAACACTTTTCTCAAGAACGAACACTTGACATGTCAAAAAATGACGGCTACTAACCTCAAATTTCAAAAAAATTATAAAGCTCTAATTAATTTAAAATTATGGACATATATTTAACATTGTTAGTAATTGTAGCCATATATTTCGTTTTATTTTTTTAGACAACTTCTACAAGGTTAGTTAAAAATGAATAATTCTACTTCTATTACGTTACATCATTTTTAGACATGCTCACATTACCCATACATACAATTCCTGAAAGGAACTGGCTTGGAAATCAAAGTGCTTCATATCAAATGGAAGACCACTGCATTAAACAGAACATTTCTGAGGTGGGGTAGTGGAAACACTTCATTTTTCAATGTATGGTTTCAATGGGGTGCATACATAACCTTGTTTTTACTTCCAATAGCAATAATAATGCTCTTTGTGATGGTGGTTGAAACATTTTCCAAGAAATCGACCGGTTATACTGTTATGGAACCTGTTATCCCAGGAATTACTTTACCTGCTTCTGAATTAGGTTATTACAGCCTAACGCTAATAATATCTAGTATCGTGCATGAAATAGGTCATGCAATTGCAGCAGTTAGAGAAGATGTGCATCTATCGAACGTGGGTGTCAATCTTTTCTTTATATTACCAGTAGCGTATGTGTCATTAAATTCGGACGATATTCAAAAGTTGGCACCTAAAAAGGCATTGAAGATATTTTGTGCTGGTGTTTGGCATAATTTGATGCTAAGTTTTGTAGCTTATGGCATTTATTTAATGTTACCTATGCTGTTCTCCTTTATTTACATCTATAATCATGGAGTAATAGTCACAAATATTGCAAGTAACTCACCTTTAAAAGGTTCTAATGGGCTATTTATTAGTGATAGAATTATACAAATCAATAATTGTATAATAAATACCCACGACAGCTGGTATGAATGTATTCAAAAAACTAAGTTACAAAAATCAGGATTCTGTGTAACTGCAGACATTGTAAACACATTAGATGAAACTGCTGATGTAAGGCACATAGCTAATGGCGAAATCAATTGCTGTGCTTCTGGTAAAATAAGCAGTGTTTGTTTCGAGTATATAGAACATAACAATGGAATTGTTGAAATTCCACCCCATTCTTGTTTACCAATTAGACCAATTGCTGAGAAATCAATAGGTTTTTGTAATTCTGAAAATAGATGTCCCGATGGATTACATTGCATCAAGCCATTATTAAATAATAGCACATATATTATGAAAATTACCTCTGCCCAGAAGAATGTTATTTATATGGGACATCCATATGATTTACAAACTGTCCAGGTATCACAATATATTCCAAAGTATACATTTATAAATTCAAACTTAGCTGACCGTATTGAGCGATTATTTAAGTATATTGTTATATTTTCAATCGGGTTCGCTATTATTAATGTTATACCTTGCTTATCAATGGACGGTCAACATATAACAAACACCTTATTAATTATTCTATTAGGGTCTAAAATAGACAACGCGAAAACTATGGCTGCTATTTCACTTTCCATTACACTATGTTCCACCTTCTTGTTATTATGCCTTATGATTTGTACTATCTGGACGCACTTGCCATTTTAAAATCATTTATATATAGTTAAGACTTAATTTATTATATTTCATCCTAGTAATAATTAAAATATGCACAATAAATTATAGAGATGTTTTGTACATAGAAAATAAAACTATTTTGCTAAAGCAAGATTTGTTTCTAATTGTTTTAATGATCGTTCGCCATATGTAATCATCATCTTGATCGTAATTTCATCTTTATGATGGGCGTTATTTTTAAAATCCGTTCTTGCCCATTCTCGCAATTCATTTTGGTATCGTTTATCAGGGACTTCTTTAATTGTTTTTAAAATTCGTCTGTATAAGCTTAAAACTTGCTGCCGAAGCATAAACTACTGAAGAAAAAAGGTTAGGAATACAAATTCTATTTTAATAAATACGACATACCTGCCTTAATGTTAAAATTGGTTTTACCGCATTGGTCATCTTTTAATTGAATCAATTTATAAATCAAGACAATACTAAAGCAAAAAAGATTATTCAACATTAAATATTAGTATCCATAATTTTGACCAAGATGCCAACCATATAGCAACAAATACAATAAAATTCTAATCAGCATAGCCAACTTAGCAAATGGGATTAACGCACAGTCCGTCCAAATTGGAACAATACACCTCGTAAGTAATCGACTTTGTTCGCACCCGCGTACTCTTCCGGCGAAATTTTCAGTAACAGTTTCACATAAATTTGACGATATTTCGTTGATATGGCGTTAAATTTTGGTATTCTATGCTTGGATGGTCGTGGGATTGTTAGCATAAATTCGAGATTTCAGAAAACCCAACAGAAACAAGATCCAAAGGTGATAAATTGCATGATCTTGGCGGCTAATTCTGGTCACCAAAACGGGAGATTACACGATCAGGAAAAACCTCATGTAATGTTTCGTCAATGTTTTACGGGCGGTATGGCAAGTGGCGCCGTCCTGCTGAAACCAAATGTCCTCAAGAACAATATCTTCCAATTGTGGCACAAAGAATTGGATTACCATGTCACCATAACGTTTGTCATTTGCTGTTAAGGCATTACCTAACTCGTTTTCAAAAGGAAATGGCCCAATGATTCCTTTAGACCGCAATATACACCAGACAGTGATACCCTGAGCATGCATTTTTAATCATGAATCATTCGTGGATTTTCTGAGCCCCAAATGCTGCAATTTTGTGTATTAACAAAGCCATTGATGTGAAAGTGGGCCCCGTGGCTGAAGATGAATTTTTCCACAAAATCGGCATTCACTTTTTATTGGTCAATGATCCAATTGGCGAACTCTCTTCGCCGTACATGGTGTGTTGGTAGAAGTTGTTGAATCAGTTAGACTTTGCAAGCATGGAGATGTAAATCTTTAGTGAAAATACTCCATTATAAAGGGACACCCGTAGAAATCCCGAAACATTCTAAATACGGGTCTGGTACCAGTGATCTCATGTTTCAGTCAATCGCTACGCACAATAGGTAAGTACTGTCTGCGTGGATTCAGCGCCACGGCAAATGGTCTGGACCGTATGTAGTGATATATGGTAATTTTATAGTAAATTATAAATTGTCTAACTCGGTAAGTGGCTGAGTGGTGAAAATTGCGCTTCACAGTGCAAAGGTCCGGACTTCAAAACCCGGTCGCGGCAGAGCGTAACGTTTAAAATCTAAAAATGGATCTGTTACCTCTAATATGCTGTGAAAAGTAAGGAAACGCCACTGGGCGGGCCAGGAGCAGTACGGTATAATACCGGGTACTTTCTTATTCTGTACATATTTCTGTTATATCCAATTCCGTTCAACCCTTTTACTGCTTTATCCTTCATTTCAGTTTCTGCAACGTTTCTCTTTTTCGATTCTCAATATTTTCCATTTCCTCTAGCCATCAGTTTCTAGATCTACCCCTTCCTCTTCTTTTTTATCTTTTTGTCTCCATTTCGCTTAATTTCTAAATTAATCTGTTCCTGTCTATTAATCTCTTCTACCTTTCAGCATTAACAGTTTGTTCCAGGTAGAATTCCGCTGTACAGCTATTTCATAGTGGTGCTTTTCGGGGCATCGTGACGATCATGATTATTTGCTTTAAGTTAATAACGCGATAGCTCTTCCTTTGGCCTTTTTTGTTCTTCTCTAGTTTCCGCGGATATATGGGATTATCCATTATCTTTGTCATCTGATTGACATATCTTGTTGGAGCTCCTTTCCTTGACCTTCTCCCTTCAACTTTTCCTGGTATTGTCAGAGAGTGAATTATCACTTTTTCTAGTAATGTGATCGAAATATTTAATAAATGTCTGTATGGTATTTCTTACTCTTTCTTTGATATTAGCTTCTTTTAGAATTGATTCGTTTGTTTTTCTTTTCATCCATGATATTCTTAACGTGCGTCTCCAAATAACCATTTCAGATGCCTATATTTTTCTTGTCTTGGACTAAGCAACATAGTTCCTGATGGGGAACGTATGTGATCTAACGAGCATTACAACGGTAGCTTTGACTCCTCCGATCTATTTCTTCTTCTTGGTGTTGATGTTTTTTAGACATCGTGACATTTACCATTCGTATTTATTTATAGGTTTTATATATAAGCATATCACTACACCCTACAGGTAAAAGCGGTTTTTGATTATATAATGGTTAGAAGTAGTTTTCTGATTACATACATACATGTATATATATGTATGTAATATATATATAAGTATTTTTACTTCTAATTAATGGATACATTTATATAACAAATGGAAATCTTTTGGACTTGGACCGGAACAATATGAACAATGGGTGGTTAATTCGATGTTTTACTGCTTCAAATAATCGATAGTGTATGAGAGTGTGATACTGTGTTGTATGAGATAATAGTCTTTTGATTCGTTGATGACTTTGGGCAATCAAAGAAGATCGATAGTTTCATGATTTTTAAAGGCAATAGTAGCACCAGAAGACTACTACTACACCAGGTGACTATTTTCTCCGCAAACCTTTGTAAATGGATGACTTATCGGATTCAACTAAATCTGAAATACTTAAACTGTCAATCGTTTCCTTAAAATTGAACTTGAAACAGCACAATTGATTTTTGATTATTTCCTTTTCCAACTGATACAAGTCATTCTCCTCTAAGTTACGGTCAAATTGTGCGCAATCCATCGAGTAGATATAAGTTTAAACTGCTAAATGTCTATCAAAATTCGTTGATTCTATCAAGTTTCAATAGTTCTAGTCGCTGGTCGAAGCACTCGATGCTTGAAAATTACAATTTTAACTATTCCAATTGTAAATTGAATAACTGCTTTAACATTGGATTTGAGCAATAGTAAAGGTAAAAGTATGGCAAAGAGAAGAACACTTTTACTACGCTTCCTCGGATAACATGTAATACGTTTATGATTGAATTGGTGCGAAAATTTAACTGCTTTGAATTCTGTGCTTCTGTGGCCGTTACTCAAGACTGTCCATAGCAGTGCAAAGAAGCACTCAATTCATATTGGATTGAAGTAGCATGTCCATAGCATTTGTAGCTATGTATTTTTGCTGTATTGTCACGTATTGTTTTCTTATAAGGCTAAGTGCAAGGGGTGTCACGCGTGGAGGAATCCTTCGCATTTGCATATACATATGTAGGTACTTTGACCTAGAGATTTTTTGTATACCTACGGATTTTTAACATGTTAAACATCGTATCCGGTCTACGGTTTTGCTTCCTATCCGAGAAGAAGTCATGTCTGAGATTTTTATAATTAAAAATTACGAGCCTAAGCGGGGTTTAAACCCACGATCTTTAGGTTTATGCAGGGGACTACACCAACAAGTCTGGCTATAAAGGGTATAGTTTGCAGAATCTTTTGTATAAGATGTGGATAATATGGAAATACCTTTGGACAAGTATTTGCCTTATTATAACACCGGCCTCTTCAGAATTTATATAAAGTTCGAATGAAAGACAATGATTACGAATCTTTAGAAGCACTCAATTGGAAAATGGTCAAGCGCAATTTTTAGAGCAAAATGTTGAACATCATATTATTCCCTTATTGGTCATGTCCACTTTTTTCCAAACTTTACCAATTGTGTTGAACCACCAAGAAGAGAATTGACGGTGGATATTAATAAGAACTCCATGGATTCTGGTGTGTCTTAGTTTTCCGGTGGATCCGATTCCTATCTTATTTCGATCTTCACCTCATGTCTGCCAGGTTCATGTAATGGTGGCAATATTATAACTGATACATGAGAGCACAAGAGCGCGTGAACTCCCTGGTACGCTGGGCATTAATTGTATTGAAATCACTAAACCAGTTGGACTTGTTGTTAATCAAGTTAAGAACATATTTTGTGGAAAGCCTATCTTTGTCTAGCCTTTGTACGAGTGAGATCATACCATGTTGTTCCAAAGTACTACTACTGCAAAGTATCAATATCCGGGTATATTCCATCCTGCTTGAAGGACAGAATCTTCAAAAATTTTCTATAGATGCGCTCTAGTGGTAGATGGTCACACATGTACAAAGGATACCACGCCAAAGGTATGTATGTATTCAAATTTGCTAAGGACAAACACGTAGTATAATACCTTGATCAAGTTCGCATTCCCAAAATATCTCTCCACTCGCATCATAAAACCCATGGCTCCACTAGCATCGGAACAGATCGATGATATGTAAGACTTAAAAATAGGGTGTGTACCAAAAATAATCCTCTAGTCCTTGACTTCCACTCCTCTCTCGATCTCAACATTATTTATAGTGTATGTATTATTTATAGTATATAGTATGAAATTGTTAGGCAGAACGAAAGTACATAACACTTACTTATGTTTAAGGGTAGTTTAGAGTGAGTGCACCAGTGGACAATCTTAATTATATTTGCTTGAAGAAGTCTAGCATTTTCCGCTAATGAAATCTCAGAAAATATATTAACATCATCAGCATAAGCCAGGACTGGACATGTTAAGGATAATAGCAAGTTATTTATAAAGATCTTGAACAAAAGCGGGCCTAGATTAGATCCCTACGGCACTCCCGAAGTAAGATTGAATTCCACCGAGAAGAAACCATTGTAAAAACATAATACTTTCGGTTGTCCAGGTACGAACCCAAGAGCCCCACCGAAGATGGAACGAAGCCAAATCCACTCAATTTATGTAGGAGAATGCCATGATCTATGGTGTCGGGCAAGAGAAAGGTCCGAATAAATGACGTTAACCTGCCTGCGTCGAATCTAAAACTTCACCAGCGTATTGGTAAACAGTTGCTATGTTTGTAGCAGCAGAATGACCAGAAATACAAAAATAAAGCTATACTGACAGGGAGACAGAAGAGGAAAAATGAAGTTGAAGAGTTTGCCGTATTCTCATATCAAATATACAATGCTGACGAATCGAATCTTTATTGGAAGCTTTTACTGGACAAGACCTACGTTGCAAATACAGAAAAAGCAGCAGGCAGAAAAATTACAAAGCAAAGAATTACATTCTTATTGTGCACAAATGCAATAGGATATCATAAACTGAAGCCTTTGGTGATAGGTAGATTTAAAAACACAAGGTGCTTTCGGAATTTCAATTGTCGCATTTACTATAAAAGTTTCAAAATAGCATGGATGACAACTCAAATACTTAAAAGCTCGTTGCACGATGTATTTGTTCCTGAAGTAAGTGTAAAATTTATACAATCATTGAGACTTTGTTAACGTTTCTCTCCCCTTAGGTACGGAAATTCCAACAGGGTAATAATGTACCTAATAAAGCTTTATTATTATTAGACACCGCCCCCAGTCATCCACCGGAAGAGGAGTTAAAGAGTCATGACGGTTTGATTAGTGTCATCTTGTATGCCAGCTAATGTTACCCCTCTCATACAACCTTTGGATCAGAATACAATAAGAATAACCAAGCTTCTCTATCAAAGAAACTTATTAACACAACTGTTAGTAAAAGATATAAACATTAGTGCCTCCTTACAAAATTACATTGTTGTGTTAAATCTTATAATGGCATGGGGCAGTTTGAAATCAACTATTGAACAGAAATGTTGGGACCTTATTTTGCCTACAAAAGAAGATGGTGAAGAAAATATCCCATTGAGTGAATTAAGATTAAGATTACTCGAAGATAAAACACAGACAAATGCAGACAGAATGGTTATAAATCTTTTGCAACATATTGAACTAAATGTGAGTAGAATCGTTACATGCAGAAATATATGTATGTAACTTAATAACAATTTCTATTTTAGGTTGTATATGAGGTAACCGACGTAGAAAGCTGGAATAAAGACGTTGTGTTGGATAACATAGAACAGAATAAAGATGAGTTTCATTCAGAATCTGAAAAGGAAGCAGATTCTATGTTATTCAGTACAACAGACTAATCTATTTTAACTGATGAAGCTGTAATATCATTAAATGAAGTGATTCAGTGGACTGAAGAAAATCAACTGGAAGTTGATTATTTCACATCACTTGTGTTGCTTGACTTACGACAAAAAATATGAAATAGTAAACTACTTAAAAAACAGCGGCAATTGTACATAACATCATTTTTTGTATCTCAATAATGAAAATATATGTATACCTTTTTAGAAAGAATTACATAATACATACGTGCTATTATATACACCTTTCAATATTTTTTCTGCAACAATTTCAACTAAGTTTAAAATAAATGTTTACCAACAAAGAATAGGCACTTTTTCAACCTCAAAATAGTGAAATCCCCCAAATAGTGAATCCGTCGTGAAAAATTGGTTCATTAAATCACAACTCTACTGTATTACACGTAAATTATTACTCGCATTAGAGATTATTATTAACTCATACTTCATCATTGTTATCGAGTGTAACTTTTAATGCACTGTATTTGTCTTGCAATTACCTTTGAAATGATTTATAAATTTATCTATCTAATTGTAACGAAATATGAACTTCATTAGATAAATTAAACAATTATAATGCGTCAGAAAATCCAAGATATTACTTGAAAAACGTTAAATATCAGCGATTGTCACCCTAAAGCATGTATGGTCGCTATTCTTATAACTAGAATCTGGATTATATGTTCGAGATTTGAGTAAAATATGTCTTAAATATGAGTAAAATATGTTGAAAATATTCCTAAAATGTCGAGAGTGTATAAAATATTAGTAAGTAACTAGGAAACGAAACAAACACTAAGAAAATATAAACAAGTTTGATGAAACAGATATCTATCATTTACATTTCTACATTAAACATTACATTCCTTACTCTAAAAACAATTCACAATCAATTGTTTTTCAAAATTTTCAATAGTTAAATTATGCCTCCTATCCGTTAATAGCGATTTGTACGTTGAAAAACTTCGTTCGATGTCAACTGATGTGATTGGTGCATATTTTAAAACATTAACAAATTCCGGATTTAAATCGTTTTCAACATCAAAATCTCCATGGAGAATTTGGTTTGCTTGTTGTAACAAATTTAAATCGCTGTTTCTTTAAAATAGCCTTAACTTTTTATTTATTAATTGTCCTATTTCTCCAGGAACTTTCTGAAGCCTTTCCTTAAATTCACCAATCAAATGAAGAGACTTGTAATGGGAGTGATTCAGTTTCAAGAATAACAAACGTTTTATGAACAAAATCATAATTTGATTTAATGAAGCAAAGTACATGGTGCAGTGAATTATTTTTTAAACTTGATTTGCACTTTGAAATTGACCAATATTTTTCTCTTGAAAACTTAAAATAAGTTCTTTAATAGGGACGACATTTTCCGCATAAAAACTGGCTGGTTTCAACCATGTTTCCCATCTTGTGACTGTTGGTTTCGGTGGCAAAGGACTATTAGGTTTTTCTCTGTAACACTGAATCCTCAGAGGAGATTTTAACAGTATTTTCTTTACGTTACTAATTAAACTATTAACTATACGAAATAAATTTCTAATATTTTCCGCCGCGCTGCTTAAACCGTGAATACAAAATTTTAGGTTGTTGACCAGCTTTGACCATGTATGAAGCCGCATCGGAAAGCATGAACACAATTTTATTAGTTGGAACAATGTCGGGAAGCAAAAAAATCATGAAAGTTTCGTTAATAAACTTAACCATTGTTACCTGGTCAGTTCTTTCAATTTGTTTGCATGAAATCAAATAGGATTTATCAAGAGTGTTGCTACTCAAAAAGCCTAAATTTGCCATACAGCATACACAAGTATCTGTGGTTTCATCTACTATAAAATATATACAGCTTGCTTGATTTCATTAATTACGTCCTTCTATACATTTGTAACATAATTTTTCATTAAAGTACTTTCGCCAGGTACAATATTTCTGCAATGCTTTTGCAAAAACATTTTAAAATTTAGGGTTTTGTTACTTTTTTTTGTAAAGTGGGATACTAGCAGAATGCAAAGTTTTGGTTAATCCCGAATTAAAAACTTGTTCATTCTGATTTTTGGAGATGAAGATACATCTGCTAGTGACTGACCTACAGACATTTGCACTAATTTTGATTGTCTTACTTTTTCTAATTTTCGTTTATGAAGATCAATCGAGAGATGTTGAGCAATTTGGCATTCTTTTCTCACATGAAATCTATAAAAGAAGAAAATTATAGCAGAAAATGTATACATCCTTTTAGATATAAGATAAGACAATGATTTTGAAATTAAAGGAAAATATTTGTATTAAGGAAAATAATTTTATTCAGCAATCCAAAGCAAGTTTTTGAAACAATTGTATGGCGGACTAGAATTTGCAAAATAAACATGTATTTTGAATTAAATAAATAAAATAAAATTGTTTTGTAAAATTATCAACTTACCATTTTACCGCACGCTTTCCAGAATACTTTTTTTCGTTCAAAAGTAATTCTGGAACGGTCTTGATCTAGGAAGCTACTAAATCGCTTTTCACTTTTGTCATTTTTTGGGTAACCCTCGGTAACACTTCACTTTATTCGGTGTTTGGAAATGATGAGAGTTTTTAAATGATGAATGCTGAAACATATACACCCTCTACCTAATTAGTTTAACCAGTCAGAATTTACCTTTATTCGTTTAATTTCCGATTTTTATTTTTAGAAACCGTAACAAAAGAATCTTTGCTCTTCGGTATTGAACATGATATTTCGTTTGGAACTTTAAAAGCAATTAACAATTTCTTAGAAAAATGTAGAAATATAAATTTCTTGGGAAAAGCATTACTCCTTATTTAAGCAATATTTATTTTATTGTATTTAACGAAACATCGGTAATCGTACAATGTAAATATCCCAGAAAATCGTCTACAATATTTTCTATAAAAATAACGCGATTTTCGTACGGAAAAATATGTCGAATAATTTCAAATATGTTAAAATATTTCAAATATGTGGGAAAAAGCCAAAATATTCTAAATATGTAAAATTAAATTAGTGCTAAACGCTTTTATTTACACTAATTCATGTAGATCTAAAAGCGTTTAATTGGACCGTTGATAGTTATCGATAACAAAAAACATAATTCGGTCTCTAGTTATAACCGTTATTGCTAGGGTAGTGCAAGTAAATAATTGTAGTTATTATAATATATTGATAAACAATGCACTTTTTCTAATTAAAATAAAGGGAGTGTATGTAAACATAACATGTCTATTTTGCACATAGGTTCAGAGTTATTCAAGGCGACGTATTGCAGGACAAGTTTTATCTTTTACCAATAACTATATTACTTAAAATAAAATATAATTTAATAGCATACATAACGCACTATATTTTTTTAAACGGAGATAGGGTACTATTTGCAATTATGTGATCGAGTTCGCTGTGACGATTATTTGGTATGTAGTTGTGATGTATTTGTTCCAGCTAGTGTCGAGTTATTTTGAGAAAACCAAAGATCTACTAAACTTTCTGGGGTAGTTTCACCCTCTTAAAACGAGATTGGGCCGATAAGGAAAATACTTTCGAACATCCTGGGGTGTGTACCACTTGTTCACAGTTTCAACCTTTTTAAATTTTCGGGTTCGAGATCTTCCCTTGTTGGTGCGTTTTATCTATTAATAACAAGCAGGCAAAAATTGTCAAAAGAACAATATTCCAAATTTGAGTTCGCGCCCCTGGCAGATGGAAATGACTTCGTAACTCATCGGTTTTTACCGCTTGATTTTTCTTACATGACCATGCGCTGACCGTTTGAAACGTATGGCGGGAATATCCCCTCTTATGTTACCAAAATAATCATATCATCGCAAAGCTCTTGCTGAAGTAGAACGCGGGTTCGAGTAATAGGTTTTTAGAGCCGTGTGCAGTGTATTATTAATTCGGTTAGTTTTTTCCTCCAAAACACGTATGTATGTGTATACACATAATACGCACAGTGAGTATTTCCTGCGAATATATTAATTTGTGTTTCGATATTCTTCCGACTTTTAATGGATAAAAGTGTAAATGAAAAAACCGCGCTTCCTTTGACTACTACCAAAGTGAAGAAAGAAAATTTTGATGAAGAAATAAAGGTAAAAGACTTTAAAGTTTATGTTGATGTGTGCTGCTTTAGGATCACGAGTTGCGACGGGATTCTATTTTTCGGCTAGAATTTCTATGTAACACGCTGACTATTTTTAACTTTTGTATTTGGTAACGCGATCTTACGTGATCGAAAATATTGAATAAGTAGCTGTATTATTCGTCTTCGAATGCAATCACAAGGAATAGTGTTACAATTTGTTCTTTTATGTAACGCATAAATGAAAAATAATGACTTAGTTTAGTTAATTTTAGTTTTTGGGTTAGAAAACAAAGAGATCTTTTTTGAGAACCCGAGTATTTTGACATGTCAACTACATGTTATAAATATAATTTTTCTGCAAATTCAAATGTTATTTTGCGTACTGAAATATGGTAGCCACAATATGAAAGCTATAAAAATTGTAGGAAATGGATCATACGCACTTACACAGAAAATAAATTAAAATATTTTAGAAAAAATAGAAATTCTTCTAATTTTGAATGAAGTGTTGTAACTTAATTGCATATAGTTATAAATATTTGATATGTTTGGGGCAGGAATTCAGAAATTTGAAACAGCTGGAAACACAAGAAAGCTGAGAGGTTTGACCCATGAGCATTTAAAACATTTTAGAACTCAAAATTTCAATTTTTCGCCTTGCATTAGTAGATCTGGAATAAAATTAGATTTATGTTTAATCCAATCATTGAAATTTGAAAGGGACATAAATATTGAAAAGCGCGGCATTGCAACTAAAACTTCAATAAATTTTACGTTAACTGGGTATTATTCGAAATTTAGAAATTTTCTCTTATTTTGACTCATATTTTTATCGGTTTCATCTTCACCCACATCGGCGAAATGTCAATACCATGTATGAATAGTTGCTATCCGCAAGAAAAAGCTTTGAAGCTTTAGCTGGGTTATCGTATTCAACTTGTATCGGTTGCTATCTGTAAGGATAAACTTGCGAGCTTTAGTATTGTTATCTTGTTACCCTTGTTTTTGTGTAATGCGTTGAAGTGATTCGTAAATAAACATTAATAATAATCAATTTGTGTGAACAGGTTTGTTTTTATACAAAATGGAATTCAATCCTATTGAAAAGATTGAATCGGTTATTAGACCAATAAAAGGTGTGTTTCAAAACATAAAGTATGATGACGCGTGAATTAATAATGTTTACAATTCCTAAATGTACCTCTGGAGGTTTACCAAGAAATTTTGATTATACATATCTGTCCCTAAAACACTGTGAAAGACAAATGATAAACTTATAATAATTATGTTTTTGAGTACTGAATATTGCACATAGAATTTGGGTTTCAAATTCGTCCTTCCCTTCTTTTGTTTTACGCATTTGGATTTTCCATTTGTTATTTCCTTTAATCCACTCAGTCTTATTCTTTTAACTTTCTTTTATACATCATTTTTGTATAGGTCTCCCAGCAACTAGTCTCGTTACCTTTTTGGAGTCCAATGGAATTTTTGCCGCCGTGCATAGTCCGCCATTCGTCTTGTGTGTCCATAACATTGAAATGATCTGTTTTCCAGTGCTATTGTAATGAAATATAAGACCTCTATTGTCTTTCAGAACTCTTCCGTTCTGAATCCATGTCTTATTGTTGTCTTCAAACATCTATGTATATAACCTAGTCAAAATGTTCTAGTTTTATCTCGAATTGCTTTCGTTTAAGGCCACAATTCTACTCCTCCTAAGACAATATTTTTAACTCTACCATGTAGCAGTCGTTTTTGTGTCTCTGTTAAATTTTCACACCATAACAGTTCATGTAATGCCTGGGTTGCTTCTATCCACTCAGTCTTCCTATTTTAAGTTTCCTACATGTATCATTTTTATACGGGTTTTCCCGCTTAAAACTAGTCTTTTTATCTTCTTACTTGGAGTCCATTGCATCACTTTTTCTGCCGCCCATAGTCTGGCATTCGCCGTCTATGACCATAACATTGGCGACTTTGTTTTCCAGTGTTTTTGTAACGGAACAGGTGACCTCCATTTTCCCTCCAGATCCCTTCTACGCATATAATCTAGTTCAACTGTTCTAATTTGATCTGTAATTGTTTTGTTTGATGGCACATTTCTACTCCACATAAGATAATATTTTGAAGTCTACCATGTAACAGTCATTTTTGTGTCTTCCTAAAGTTTTAAGACCATAAAAGTCCATGTAATCCCTGGGTTGCTTCTATTCACTCGGCCTTCCTTTTTTAAGTTTCCTACATGTATCATTTTTATACAGGCTTCCCCGCTTAAAAGTAGTCCTTTTACCTTCCTACTTCTTCTTGGAGTCCATGGCATCGCTTTTTTCGCCGTCTATGCCCACAACATTGGAGGCTTTTTTTTGCAGTGTTTTTGTAACAGAACAGGTGATCTCTATTTTCCCTTCAGATCCCTTCTACGCATATAATCTAGTTCCACTGTTCTAATTTGATCTGTAATTGTTTTGTTTGATGGCACATTTCTACTCCACATAGGATAATATTTTTAATTCTACCACGTAACAGACGTTTGTGTCTTCCTTAAGTTTTCACACCATAAAAGTGCATGTAATCCCTGGGTTGCTTCTATCTACTCGACCTTCTGTTTCTAAGTTTCCTTCGTCTATCATTTTTGTATAGATTACGTCGCCTTTTTCTGCCGTCTATAGTCAGACATTTGTCTTCTGTGTCCATAATATTAGAGTGGTTTGTAAGTGTTTTTGTAAGGGAACAGGTGATCTCCACCTCCGCCCCTCTAAATCTCTTCTACACATATAATCTAGTTTAACTGTACTAATTTGATCTGTAATTGCTTTTGTTCGAAGGCACACTTCTACTCCGTATGAGACAATGTTTTCTACTATACTATGTAACAATCGTTTTCTTGTGATTTTACACCACAATAGTCCACATTATGCATTGGTTGCTCCTTTCCCCATGCCTATTCTTGCCAGAATGATTGTTGCCATGTTTCCGTGAAAATCTTTCCGGCTCAAATGTTTCATTTATGTTATTAATTTCCATAAGTTTTGGAGTAGGTATAAATGAAAATAGTGAAGATTCTAACAGTCTGAGGAGCAAGAAATGACGAAATTTTGGAATAAAATGAACTTTTGCCCACTTTTATCAAAATCCACATTTATGCAACTTTTGGCTCTTTATCAGCAAGATACAAAACTAACCGCGATGTAATTTAATCGACTATTAGAGCAACAAATCCCAACTGCACTTATTTTCACCTTTACGATTTGACAGATTTAAACACTTTTCATTGTTGATCGTTTGATTGCGTGGTAACGTTTTAATGTGAGCCATTTCTTCGCGACTGACATCACTCTTTCTTTGGAAGATATTTGAGGTGTTTCAACTTATTACTCGCTACTTCTCTATTAATATTCTTCATGACCAGTTATCAATTTCTTTAAAAATTGACCATTCAGGAATCCCATGTGTTAATAATAAAGTTATAATTATTATTATAATTATTATTATAATTATAATTATTATTATTATTATAATTATTATTATTATTATTATTATTATTATTATTATTATTAATATGTTGTGTTCAGTACATTTTCTCGAGCTAATACGGAAACCTAAATTATTTTTCTTTACCCAAGTTGTTTCATACTTTTTATGTGGCTCCTCCTCCAAGGAGCTGTCTCTGTGTAGGTTAATGATCAATATGGTAAATTCTTCTTGTTGGGGACTAGGGCTCAATGCTTTATTTTGTACTGTCATATCCATTTGTTTGGGAGAAATAATGGGAATCGTTTCCCACTTGCCTTTTGCATCCTGTGGTGTTGATCAGCAATTCATTTCGTTGATTCGTCCGCCTTCGGGGTCAATATCTGATCGTCAGAGCAAAAGTGTACCTTTTGCCGTTCTTGTCAACGTCGATCACTTATTTTGGCGAACACTCGGTCTACACCTATATTTGTAATCTGAAATTAACAGTTTTAGGCATTGCCTTTTGCTATGTGGAGGTGGAAATCGAGACTTTTCTGTCATCGAGTTTGAAACAAACATGTTTGCCTAAACGCCTCAGTACTTCATAAGGTTAGGGATACGTTTTTCCTTCCAAAAAGTAGTAAAGCAAGATATAACCGAAATACTTATTTTGATTTTCCGGTTTTCAACCGACCCCAAATAAAAATTATAATTTTTTTCTGAATGACAACTGAAGTACTTACTATCAGAACATAATATCGACTTAATATTTGGAAGACGTAAACACATCAAGACCGAATATTGGATTGGTTATTTACTGCGGATTTCGTCGATATGGCTTATCGACCAATCCAATAGTTTATTTGAATGATATCATTTTTCAGTATCTTAACTACGATAGCAGATTCATATCTACAATAACGGGCTCCACGGAAAGCACAATGTGTTACTGTAATATCATGCTGATTTTAACGTGTCTAGTACTTAATTTCAATGTAGTTTTTACCCATACCACGTTGATTCGGACACTTTAAAATGTGTGTTTTGAGAAACCGTGGAAGAAGGAATCATATCTGAACTCTCATTTAGTAAGTTCTTCCAACCTGCCCTAATCCAAAGTTTGATCATTAGTTTTCCTTATAATCGATGGAATTTTGGCTTTTAAATCTTCAAATTTCTAGGGAGGGTATGAAAGAGTCCCAGATACGCAAAATATTCTTCGGTTATACCAATTATATTTTCCGTTTTCCAAAAATGTCACTGGGTCTGTTTTAGTTTATAGTATTTTAGAGAGTATCGTGGAATTTTTATGAATATTTATACCATAAAATTATTGGTCGAAATAATTTGTTTGAATTTCAGATTCAATAGATGTATAAAACAAATGTGGGTTTTTCGATTGGAAAGTGGTAATAAATAGATATAAAATCAATAAAATGTCAAATCAGCGATAAACAAAAGGGTCCAAGAAAGGTAGTAATTAATGATAACAACAATAATAATGATTCACAGTCCATCATCATTGAATTTGAAGAGCTTGTGGATTCTGTAGTGTGTATCTATTCCATGTTTTCCTATTTCATTCATTGCTATTTCGTGCAATTTTGCAATATCTGTCATTTTATGTTCATTTTCATTTGTTCCAGCTGTTGACTTTCAGTTTAGTTTACTGTATTATGTCTCCTCCTTGTCACTTCGTTCCGTATGTTACAATTATTCCAGGTTTATAGTTTCAGTTTCTTAACTACTTCATTCTAATATATTGACTTCCTTCTAGAGTTGTCTTTGTTCTTCACTGCATATTCATACAGATAATGTTTTCTAAAAAATATTTTCATATTCGTCAATTTCAATCATGTGCATTATATTTTCATACCACTAACGATTTATTTCTTTCAATTTGGTTTTCTTTGCCAGTTTTATTGACTGGTAAAGTTCTACGAGGTGCAGAAACCATTCCGTAATAGATACTAATATTGATATGAAAATGCTCTAGCCACCAAAGCTTTTATTAGAACGAAGTTGTAGGTCATCGAAGACGAATTTCATTTATTTCAAAGTCAAATGAAACATATTACAGTAGAAGTAGTAGAAGATTTCCCAATGAGGATGATAGAACTTTTGTCGGAGAACCTATTGTCGAAATTGTGTATGCTGCTTTAATGTAATTTGACACCGTTATAGTTATCTCACCATTTACCTTTTCAACACATTCAATAATTGTTTATAATAAGTTTCAGCTAATCTTCCCATTATTATCGGTTAGGACAGAATTTATTACTTTGTTTTTCTTAAACCTAATTTAAGAGATTTCTGCCCTTCGAGTTGAAAGGTTAGCGATAAGAAAAGTTATATGTAATACTCGAACAGTGAAGTCAGGACAGTAAGTTAGTTACCTCTATCCACTTCGCTCACATACAAACAATCGGGTACGGTCAAATAAGCAACACTTAAACGGTTAAGATATATGTAGAGTTTTATAATTGGTTTCAAGAAATTAAGTAATAAAAGTGTAGAGGCACAAAGTCGTTTATTTTTACAAACTCCGCACAAGTAGTAGTAGACCCGCAACACTTTGAACGTGAATGAAACCATTAACTTGCTCTCAAACAGGTTTTTTTAAAATCAAAGTAGAGATATATATCGTAACCTATAAATACTTATCTTTCGGATTACCTCCAGGACTTTTCTAGGTTAATCACAGACAAAATTGAATGTTGCAGCTTATATAATATATATCACTATATGTATTTCAAATATATGTTGTTAAATTCAATTTTGTCTTTGACTGATTTGGAAAAGTGGTGGAGGTGATGGAAAACTATTTCACTTGAATGACCGTCACGACTACAGGTTATGTAATGGATCTTTTGGACCTAATTCTTGCTCACCTTTTCCAATAAATCGACCGTTATTTCTCCATTACCGCGAGTCCTATGGCTTTAAGTTACTGAATTGTTTCAGGCTCCTTTGTGTAAACTTGTGATTTAAAAAATATCCCTAAAAAGTAATCTAATGGTGTCAGATCGCACGATCGTCGCCAATTGATTGGGTTATTTCGAAAAATGAATAGTTGAAATTTCGCTTCAATAAATCGATGGTTTCCATTGCTGTATGGTAGGTAGTACCATCCCATTGAAACCATATCTCGTGATCAAAATTACGCAAATTTAGAACAAAAAGTCTTTTATCATTGACCTGGAATCAGCTCCACTCACCATAACATGCGTTCCGACCTCATTTTGAAAGAAATTCAAATCGATGCTTATAGCATGTAAAGCACAGAATGCAAATCGGTCTGATCTATCACCAGTGGATTTCCACACTCCATATATGTGAATTTTACATATTCACATGGTTATTGAGTCAAAAATGAGCTTCATTGCTGGATAAAATGTTGCAATAGAAATGAGTATCAGTGGCAAGATATTTATGATCAAAATTAGCGATTCTATGACCTAGTAAGGGCCCATTTAGCTTCAGTTCTTGCACTAATTGGACCTTGTAAGAATGTAAACTCAAATTCCGTGGAGGTCACAGACAGGTTCAATTGACACATTTGGATTTTCACGGATATTCGCTTTAACAATAATATTTTCGGCACGACGTGATGATTTTTGCCTTACAAGTGTTTTGGTATTGTGACTCAAACTTTGCAATAGCACGACGAATAAGCTGCTCAGAAGGAGGCTTATGTTAATCACGAAAAGATCGTAACGTTTTATAAGTTTCACGCAGATTTATTTATTTTGATAATAATTTTCTCATCGTTCCTGCGGATTAAAGCTCAGTGTAATAAATGGCGAACATTGCTGAGGAGAAATGTCAGTTTCGTATGGAAGCAATGTTCTATCATCCTTATTGAAAAATCCACCAAAATAAATGATGATTTGCTTTAGCAGATATTTTGAAGAATTTGCTTTGATGTGAAGTGTGATAAGTAATTCTATGTCACCTGAATTACAAGAAAAAGAGGGAATTACCACATATTGTCAAAATTACAAATTAAAATAACGATAGTTATTTAAAAATGCAAATATATTTTGAAAGGTACCTCAACATGCTATTGGATGGAATCAGGAACTGTTAATTTAACTATAACTCCTTTAATTTCATAACAATAATAGATTTCGTCAATGGATATAAAAATGTATGCTTACATGCGTCTAAAGTGGTACATCAAAACACTTTTGCAGTCAGCTTGATAAATGAGCAGTTGCAAGATATTCATCACTAGAAATTTAAAGAAATAAATAGTCGTGGAAATACAACCACACAAGCTATTTGTAGATATTTCAATGTTATTGCATCCTTTGATTTTATAATAATAATAAATTTCAGAAAATCCAAAAATACGTAGGCGCTAACGCTCTATGAAGAAATGAAAGCATGGAAATTAGGTTTTTTATCAGCATACGCTTCAACTAAATCCCGAAAAGTACCGTATGATATATATATATATTTCTAGACATCCCCATTTTGTTTTGGATGTATGTTTCCATTACTACATCTGTTTTTTATTCATTATTGGTTTAAACTTGTATTCCATAAGACACGTATAACATATTCTTTTAAGTTCTTGTAGGTAATTTGATTTCTTGTTACTGTGGCTAAAATACGTGTTACCCTTCTAAGTTGCAACATTGTAAAATTTCGATAGTACCGATTTTCTTCCCAGCATTATTTCTTTGCAGTAATATCAAGCAAATACCAGAAGAACCGTGATATTAGGTTATTTGGTCTAGATATCTAAATATACCAAAGTAAAAGCTAAAATACATTGTCAGTTTTGGATACCTTCTATGAATATTTAAGGATTTTTTCCCCTGTTACAAATTTTGTTCCTTACGAGATAGGAAACTTGATAGTTTGTTTTAAGATGGAAAACGTTTAATCTTTTTCTGTAAATGTTGAGTCGTTCTTAGGTTTCAGCGGCAAAGAATGTCCCTTGTATTTCCAAAAGCTTGTGTTTCTCATTGGATTCACCAGTAATCCCAGTATGAAGCACTTTTTTATAATGAAACTCCTTGTGTCTAAATCAACATCGGTTGTTTTTCTAAATCCTTAAAACCTAGAAGGTTCGACAGCAATAACTTGGAAAGACACATACTAATTTCGCATGATCGCTTTTACGTATAGGCATAACTATTTTCTTCTTTTCAATAAGGACGAATACCACCAAATATGAAATTATTATATTACTAAAGAATTGTAGTTTAATGTATTAAATAGGTCGCAAATCAACAGCACAAAAACAATTGTAAGCAAAACTGTTTTAGCTTCATTCTTTTTGATTCTCGTCTGCATTCAGCAGGTCGCTTTATTATTATTTTTTAGAAGTTCATTAGAATTTAAAAACAAAATTATATGAACAATTTCGGTATTCGGATTTCTTTATGTGAATCAATTTCTACACGATATATTTGAAAATATTGTGAATGGTCTCGTGTTACTGTTACCACTCGAGTGTTTCTGAGTTTAGTATTGACATTCTTAATTTTTCCATCTAAAGCTTCAAAATAGTATTTATATTATTTGAATTGGTCACAATTTTAGGTGCTATATAGTTCAATCACATGTTTCGATATATACCACGGTGATGAACACAAATCTCTTGGACAAGGTTGGTATTGTTACGTGTATCAATTTAATATTTATTATACTAGGTACATCAAATACACGTGGGGTTACTTTTTATACTATAATGAATTGTCCTAATTTCCTAAATAACTGATAAGCAATTCTCATCTGAAAACAACTACTACCCGTACAAACACACAGTCGTTTATGTTAATTACATAGGGACGCGAATTACATTGAATTAGTAAAAGCGAAAGCAAAGTTTTCAATGCACCCGTCCTTAGATCGACAAGTCTCTTCCTTACAATAGTTATAATAGATTTGATTTTCCTAAGTTTGAGTAGTATTGGGTCCAGCTTATAATAATCCAAAACTAGTGCATAATATAGCGTTTTTCAGATATCGAAAGACTATTGACTTTGAAGCAAATTCATTCATAACTAGTAATTAATTCGGAAGGTATATTCTCTTCAATTTTTTGATATAGTCTGTGAAGTGATTCAAAATTACTGCAACAGTTTGCTCTCTAAGAATTGATAGTTTATAGACTTGCTTCTAAGAATTTGCAACAATAATTAAGAAAACCCAAAATTATGAGTCTTCTTGCAGACTTGAAAAAGAAAAGTAGAATTATACATCGTTTAGAAATAAATGAATTATCTTTACCTCTTGTCGTATAAATTTGAATACGTATTTCGAAACCTAAATTCATCCTCAGAAAATTAGAAAAATATCTTCCAATACGAGAGTCAAGATAATAGTTCTAGTTCTAAAGAAAAATGTATGTATTATTATATTTTTTCTCTCTAACGACATATTAAAATTAGTTTTGTTATTACGAAAAAATAACTATATGAACTGTATAAACTAGTTTCGTCCTACCAACTGCATCATACTAATGGATCCTAGTCAGGACGAAATTATAGTCTGGGGCTGCAGTCCGCAATTAAGAAAATATGATTCCTTTCCCTTCATCGACTGGTACATACAGCTTATGCTTATACGAATGGCGCCTCGTACATTTTTACAAACGACAACTTATTGTAAATGGCGTTATTGAGATGTGTCATTACAATTTTCGTAAAATTTGACATTATTGTGAAAATAGTGGCAACTTACAAATTGACCAAGCAGTTTGTTTATAGTGAACATTTACAAAGAGACCAATTTCGTGAAAAATGAAAATTTTACGCAAAGATTTTCGTTGGATAATTTTTTTACGATTTCAGCAAAGGCCTAACTCAACAAAAATGCATGGAATCGCTTCGTTCAACTCTTAGTAATCATTGTTTACGATTTTAATAAAGGCTTGACTCAACAACAATCAAACACAACCAGAAAAGACTGTTTAAAATTGCTTTACATAATTTTGTCGTAGTCGTGCGTCCGTTAATGATGAATTGCGTGAAGGTCGACTAAAATTGGTTGTTATTCCAACAGATATCGATGCTATGCAACATGATTGAAGAATAACGGCATCTGACTTTCAGTGAGATAAAGGTATTCTTACCGATACATTTGATTTTACATGAGCATTTAACTGTTTAATGCATCTGTGCCCGATAGTTTCCGCATAATTTGATTGAAAAAGCTTCGTGTGGCAATGCTCAAAAAAGTCGACAAAGGAACTGTAAAATCCTTGTACAACATCGTAGCAGGAGACGAAACTTGGATACATTCGTATGAACCCTAAATTAAGCAAAAATTCACTATTTGGGTGTTCCAAGATGAATTAAGTCCTACAAAACTCCTAGAAAATTGTCGCTTGTTTCTTCGGTCGTTCCTTTACAGTGAATGCTGAATGATGTACAACAATCTTTTTCTAGAAGTCATTAATGAAATCAGGAAAGACAGCCTGAAACATTCATTTTACATCATGATAATGCCAGCTCTCACACAGCACGTTAAACAATTGATCATTTTGAGAAGAAGAATATCGAATTAATGTCTCATTGCCTGTATTCACTTCATGTATGTGTAACGATTTCTTTCTGTTCCCGAATATCAAAATAAAGAAGATGCGTGGACAACGATTTTCAGCACCTCAAGAATTGATTTGAACGCATGCCAAAGAGCATAAATTTTAAAGACGAATACTTTGAAAAGCAATAAAACAGTTTGTTTTACAATTTCTTTTTCGATAGTTTTTGTAACAACTTAAAAGGCGTACCTCGTAAATCCCAGCAGTCTCCTTAAAGATTCTAATTTTGATGGGTTATTTCAGAGATTTGCAGTCACCTGCACACTCTGCTTTGGAATTATTCTCAAATGAGTAAACACAGGGGATTGTGACTAAGGATTTTCTTTTGTCTCCCAAAGCTAGTATTATTTTTGCGAGTAAATGTTTTTGCTTTTGGGTTTTCTTCACTGAGGATCTAAATTTTGAAGGTGTTGAAATCGCTGTAGTAAGGCTAGCAACCATTCTCATTTTTGGACAGTGACAACATATTTGTAGAGTATTGATAATGTAATGATATAATAAATATTAACCGAGTTACAATCGAAGGGGTTTGGGTTCTGGTTAAATATTTACATATGATAGAAGAAGAAGATTTATATTCAATGAACTGAACGGTGTATATATATTTTGAAAATATTGCCATTCCGATAATAAGATGGTGTGGATAAATAAAAACTTCAAAAGAAAATTCTCGTTTCGTATCGAGCTGATGGATATAAATTAATTAAAAATAAGAAGAAAACTAGTGTCATATGTTATAACGAATGTATTTGAGATATTGTTCCTATTCGCCGCGACGAAATTCCTAGAAACGTACGCTGGAACGCAGGTATTAACTAGGCGAAATTATATACACAATAACGGGACCAAGGATGTGGATCGAAACAGTTCTTCGGAAACACGGGGAAATTCTAAAAATATGATGAGGAGTTTATTACCGCGAGTACGGCAAAAGTCGGAGTCAGAGCCGGAGCACGGGCCTAACATGGGTGTGTAACTTGATACTGTCACACGATATGTGGTATCAAATCGCAGATGGCTTGGAACTGATATCCATCAGCTAGACGTCGTAAATACGTGTTACCCTATACCGGGCTCGTACCAGCAACAGCAGCAGCAGCAACAACAGCAACGTTAGTATAAAAGAGAAGAGAGAGGCCTCCAAAAACAATAACGTTTATGTATGTATGAACATACAGGGTGAAATCGACGAAGAAATTGGTGATAAAAACTTAATGGTAGATTTCGATGGTTGATGTATTGAAGTTCGTAAACTTTATCTCCCATTTATTGCTAGAAGAAACCAGGTTGATTTGACAATTTCTGAATTTCACCAAGGACGTATCATTGAGATTATTTTAGATATCAAATTATTGGTATATAGTGCCCCTACAATATTAATTTATGGGTGTTTGGTGATATGCGTGACTAAATTAAAGTGAGCGCGAGCGGGAGCTGTGTTAGTCTTACGCCGTAAAAGAGAATTTATATACTAGAAACGTACACGTGGGAAGTACTTTTAAAGATTATATTTACTCTATTTATATATTTCAAAAGACACATGTTTACTGAATAGTATGTAGAACCACAATGTTTAGTTAACGTTTATAGGAAATATAGTAAATTCATATATCGGACACAAGAACACAGACGTTATTCTGGAAATCGCATTCGCCTAAGTTTTACCGCATATGATTTCAGAAAACTATTTAAGATAGTTACATTTTAAGTAAATATGAAACTAAAGCAATAGGAACAGGGGCGTAACTAGATAGCATGGAGCTGCCGGTAAATGTTGAGGGCGGATACCTTAGAAAATAAAACTAATCACTATTACTAATTATTAAAGTACTTAATTTTTTGCAATGCTTTAAAGTACTGTTAGTTGATGTTACTAATACATTTATTTATTTTGCGGTCCTGGAGGATGGAACGGTCGGGGCTCCTTAAGACTGTGGGTCCCTAGCATTTTCTTAGTTCTGCCGTCCTATAGTTACGCCACTGAACAGGAAATACCTAGAGGAAGAAATTAGCTCGGTTTTACGAGGGGGATTCGTAAAGTAAGTTCTATTTCCGCCTAGTGGACAGAGGAGTGAGGATATCAGCGCGATTGCAGCGCTGCGGTGTAGTGTGGTTCAATGTGAATCTGCCAGTGCTAGTGAGAGAATCGTTCCAACATTCTTCCATGCTATCTTGGGCATTTGAAATGGCTGCTGCAATCGAAAATCTCGTTGACTGCGTGCTGGTATCCGATTTCTGTGTGCAAAGAATATGAAAATTGTGCAGATTCATCGTGAATGTCATGTGTAACATGTGTGACAGTGCGGTTAAAAGATGGTGCCGTTTGTTTCCAGAAAGTGGAAGACCAACTGTTGTGACAGACGAACTTTTGGGTAATGTCGAAGAGAAAATTCGTCAAAATCGGCGATTTATAATCACATAACCGAGTGTCCTTCTCCCTCAGATAAAAAGCTGCAGGACAGTGTGGCTTAATTCACAGGTGGCAGAGCTCTTTAAAGAGGACATTAAAAACGTGGTTCATTGCTATGACAAATGTCTTAATCTTAATCACAACCATGTCGGAACATAGCTGGAAGTAGTAGCTTTAATTTGAATATAATAAAAGCATATTTATGTATTGGTGTCTTTCTTTAATAACCAAATGGAGCTTACTTTATGAATAGCCCTTTTATATACGTGCCCAAGATGCAATTGATTAATGATTAACTTTTAAGTCAATTCACAATGTACAAATATAGAAAATAGTATATATATATATAAACTAAGTTTCGACAAACGAGTGATAAGTCCTTACTTACGTTCAAGACGCGACATTAAAATCCGGTTTACACTACTTATCATGCACTTGTTTGTCGACCCTTAATAATAACTAATATATTACCAAATCTGTTTAGTACTATTAGTGAATACAGAGATACATTTTTTCGCTGTAACTTAATTTGAAACAGACATTAAGACCCATGAGGAAACGGCGAATTTTTTGCTAAAGACTAGCCTACATATAGAATTCCTTATTCATAAATTTGTGCTTAAGAAGAAGACCTGCTGGAGAAGTATCATAGAAATGCTGGAAGACAATGGTGGAATGAAGATAATCTTTGTCGAATTTGGATCTCTTAGATACTATGTTAAATCAATTATTATAAATGAATAGGAATCACATTACTGAATGTCTTATCTATTGAGCTTACAGTGAAGAGTACGTGACACTGCCACACATTTTTCATAAATATTGAGAGATACACTTCGAGTACTGATTTTTGCGACTAGAAAAGTTCACAAGGTTTTCTTCTTTAAGGTAGTTAGTTAGTTAGTGAATCTATAAAGTATGCTAAACCATTCAGCCTCCGTGACCAACTTTAAAGCACCAACGAAGAAAGAGGAATAAGTATACAGTCGTTTAATTAAATGCATGTAAATGAAAATTGGAAGAAACGGCGATCCAGTTTATTGATAGTTCTCCATAATGTAGATTTTTTCTTAATGAAATCTTGGTTAAAAATTTCATTATTTTTGTGCCCTCGCCATAGATATTATATTTATCACAAAGAGACTTGCCTTGTTTTCAAGATTCAATAGAATACTGAAAAGTTAATGGATTAAAACAATCGAAGCATAAAACCAAATTCACTGGTTCTGCTCGCAGTGATTCCTAAGTAGGACCACAAGAAATATGTTGGAAACTGGAAAAGAAAATAAATTCCGTTAGTATGTTAAAATAACGCGACTTAGGTCTGGGAACACACATATGTATGTTCATTAGCAACGGAACCACATTGTATTACTTTTCTACATAGTCATCCCGCATATTAATGCATTGATCGTAACGAAACACGAATCTCTGCATGCAAACGAACCAGTTCATCATTCACTACAAATGACTGGTTGCCTCTCGCATCATTGTTCACATTTGTTCGTTTTAAATTGAATAATCAAGATCATCTTTTAACCAATCCATCATTCTTTACTGCATCACTTTACATTTCACAGATTCTTCTGTAGATGTCTCTTGGTTGCATATTTATTGTTTTCAACATCATTAGCACACAAGAACAAGTGACAGCGTTTCATCATACGAATTGTATTATGACGTACTCTTTACTTATTAACAACGCGATTTCGTATGCGCAGAGAAGCGTCATCTTCAGGAACTCACTTTCCTTGTATCCTATCGTAGACATCTCGGTGTGGTATAAAAATATCGTACCAGAAATGGCATTTTTGAAGAGAAGCGGAGTCACCAAACATTCATCTCCACTAATTTATGTTTCTTCGCATAAATTTGTTAATTCACCTTTTAGTCAATTAAAAGTCAAATTAGTTGTCAACGTCGTCAAAATATGTGGTGTTAAACCAATTACCTATGCTCACATGATTGGTATAAAGATGAATTAATATTCAAAGAATTGAGAAAACATCTTATATTGTTTTACATTCAATTTATCAAATACATTCCACTGTAGCAGGGTTCCCCAAATCATCCGAACATATTCTTTAGTGCAATTGTAATACCAATAATACCATATTTGTATTTAACTTTAGCAACAATAATTATTGTTATATTACATATTGAAACTCTGACACACTTGCTATAATTCTTAGTGAAAAGAATAAAATGATTAGGTTGAATCTGCATGAATTGGAGAAAAATAAAAGCCGAGAAAATGAATATTGGATAATCTAAAGCACATTTATAAGCCACTAACTCTTTCTTACTACATAAACCGAAATTTGCTCTTATTGACAGAATGCTAACGTACGATAGGCACTTAGGCACTGGACTATGTATATTGTAAATTGAAGAGGTCCCACAATTGAGTGTTACGAAATAGGTTAATGCAGTAAACTAAGATTAGCAGACCGAGCAATTTCTTCGCATATTTGATAGTTGGTTATTTATGTATCATCACCTTGATCATTAGAACAAGCACCTACTGCCATCAATTTGGGAATTCAAGACTAGTTGTTTATAAAACAATCTGTTTTAGCAGACTGAATGTTTCACTTGAGCAAAATAATACTCAGTTTACAACTAATTACTGTATTCTCTAAAATGTTCTCTGATTAATATCATTATTAGAGTTTTTTCTCTTTGCATTAATATATGAGAAACAAGTAATTCACTTTTTTGTGACATTAAGCCATATAGGCTATTTTCGTCTTCATTTCCTTGTACCCATTTCTATCGTTAAGCATGGAAGAAAGCGAGCATACTGAGCCATAGTGATAATTGTTCCCTATCCAAACATTGGGTTGAGCAAGTCCTCTTTGACTTTAAATAATGGTTGTAGATTTTTATAGACTAACGACGACTTAAAATTCTCAAATAAATAATGTTTGAGTTTAAAGATTTCAGTTTTAAACGGAAAACGTTGACTTCTAACTTTTAATACATTAATTAGTTAGTGCAAATAATTTATTTAAATATGAAATTGATCACTAAAAAGATGGTTTTCCACTGAAATGGTTGCGTGATTGATGAACTCCGGATATGTACTTACATCACTTAACAATAAACGAGGAAATACAATACGCTGAACTGGACTGAAAAACACGGGCTCTCTCAAAATACTAAAATATATTTTTGGCAGACTGAAGAAATTTGGAAAATGTGTATATAGGACAGCTATCATAGTGAAAAACACAATTGGATATCAGAATAAAAAGAACATAATAAGAAAATCAATGAAACACAACAAAATATAAAGAAAGAATGAAAAGAGAACTAGAGGTAGTAGCAATAACAAACACGGAACTAAAAAATAAACTGGAAGCAGAATATAAAAAAATGATTTAAAAAGAATAGCACGAAGGGATAAGCCAGTATTATGATGACTTAGCGATCAAAGTAGAGAAAGCTGTAGAAAGATAAATAAAAAGTTATACGAGACCTCTAAATAATTAACAGAAAGAAAATATATGTGCAACTAAAAAAAGGAAAACGATAGGAAACGGCGGAGAAGTCTAGGAAACGTAAGGATAAATACAAGGTTCTCAGGAACAGAGTATTTCCAACAAATGTACATATATGCAAAAGACGGGAGGAGTAAGAAATCACAACACAAAGGAACTACAGTGCATGAACAGCAACTGGATTCGGCTTCCTACAGATTACCCAGTTTTTGGCCGACGGTTAGAGAATTGAAGGTAGTGTGGCCAACAGCTACCCTTATTACACCCATTAGTGCCACAGGAAATTGATCCCAGGTACAGCTGATAATGTAAATAAACCATACTACATTGATCAGATATATAAGCACCTTAGGGATAATATTAAAGCAAAGCACATAAAAATGCTTTAAGAAATTTTATTGACTTCTATCAAACAGTTGACTCTATATAGTCAGAGAACAAGTGTTATGACTCTTTATGGCTTATGTTTCTAAAGGAGGGAAATCAGAAAGAAGATAAAAGAAATTATTTAGTATACTGGTTTTCGCTTTTAGTACAAAAATTTGAAAAGTGCAATGGGTAACCTATACTTTGGGTATTTACTGGTTTTGCAAAAGGCTTTACAACTTTATAGTTGAAATTGAGTATACCAGTTCTAAACCACAGGTTTTTCTATTTTTAGCATAAAATAGATAAATTAATATCTAAAAAGAATCGTCAATGTAAGTATTATAAAATACGCCCACGCAAAATAATAGAATTAATAAGTAATAATGCATTGCTTGCGAAACAAAGTGGATGTACTACGATGTTCAACTGTCTCGTCCTTTACGCCCTGTACGATAAAGTAGATAATATCCTTTGATTTAATTACGTAGTTAAATAATCCTTGGTAGAAACTGTACAGATTCTCCTTTATCAACGCTCAGATAAAATATGTAAACTTCACTGACTGTCACAGATTTAGTACAAATAAATTACCTATTGTTGACAAAAAAGGTTACATAAATATACTTATATATTTTGTAGGATATCAAAAAATGCTAGATCGAACTATTTTTTGAGTAAATGGGAACAAGAGCATAGGAACACGGGGTGAGTGCAGGGGTGAAACGTGCATACCCAGGGTAAACAGATACCGTGGTATCCGTTTTCAAAACGTCTCTAATTATACATACAACAGAGTTTTACTGACAGTGTTTTGTTTCACGTCTGTTGAATCCTAGACGACATAAACACATATGTGTGCATGTAAATACATATGTAAAATGTAGCTATCCATTTTTTATGTGTATGGCGAGTAGGTAAAATTCGAATAGGTCATAAATATGCCGTTATATATAGCGAAACTAAACAGAAATGCTTTTGTACAAAATACTCCTTGTAATAATTTATTTGTTGCATAATTCATGAATCTTAAGGAAGGGAAATTGAGACTTTTTCCTTAAATCATTACAACAAAATTCATAAATTTACTGTTTCAGTACATCTTATCCAAATTGCGTCGTCATGCACGATTTCCACTGGATTTATTAATTAAATATTATCTCTTTAAAGCTACATAAAATTGACATATTTATGCTTTATATTTATTTTGTAAGTATGTCTCCGGATTAACTTCACTATAGGTATATTTGATCAGCAATCCTTTTAATTTTATTTTAATGTTTTCGGCTGCCGGCCTGCTTGTTCAGAATGGAATTTCAAGCACATTTTTACTTTTAAGCATTAAGATCGTCATGACAATTAAGAGAAAAACATTTGCTATCGAAGTAAAGTGCCATTTCCGTCAATAATACGGGAAAATAGTCTTGAGCTGTTCAGTTGTTCAGAATATGAAGTTATGATTCTATGCAAAATTTCAAATATCAGACCACCTTGACTGACTACTACTAACTACAGAAAAACAAGTATTCTGTTGTCAAAGAAAAATAAATCTAATAAAGTACTTTATTCAAAAAAGAAAGTACATACCAATTACTCAATTTGAATTCCTCAATAATTGGCACATTTTTCCACCGTAACTCGAAACTCCTCAAACACTACTGGTATGGTCGTTGCGTTAATTTCATCTATATCTTTAATTTCTTTGTTTTAATAATAGGAGGCTATCAAGAAAATCCCAAGAAGAAACTGTTTGTTTCAAATAACCCCATAAATAAAAATCTAAAGGAGTCAATTTACTCGATTCCGCTCGCTAATGTATCGGACTATATCATCCAATCCACCTTTCGTGAAAGTGCGGAGTCAAAAAATGTAAGCAATTTATACTTTATTTTATTAATAATAATTTAATTCTTTACGTATTATGCGAGTTTTAGTTAATTAAATAAAAAAATTAAAAATGTGCCGATCGTGAAGAATCCTAATTGAGTAATTGTTATGCATTTTCCTTTTTTTGAATAAAATACTGTATTAGGAACTTATATTAATTTCATTTTGACAATTGATATAGAATACCTGTTTTTCTGTAGTTACAATGCAAGGGTAAAAAAATACAGTTAATCAAAGTGATCCGATATTTGTGAAATTTTCCATAGAGTCATAATTTGATATTCAAAACGACTTTTATTAATAAGATTATTGATCGAAATGGCACTTTACTTTAACAAAAAATGAATTAAAAACGAATTAAAAATTGTTGACCGATTATACCTATAGTGAAATCAATCTGGAGACAACTATATATGTGACTACTATGTGTAATTCTTGAAATTGCATCAACAGATTTAAGCAGTGCTGCCATCATATTTTCAAACTAACATTCACAATATAACCATATAATCGATATTGGGTCATTTTAATAGATATAACGACAACAAGAACTTTTTGTAATTTTTGCATAATTTATTAGAAACAAAAGGGACAATAAATTCTGTACAAGATATATAAAAAATTTTTACTTAATGAAGTGTCTTATGTATAACAGTTTTCTGTTTTTCTTGATTATTTTCATTTATTTTGTAATCACATTAAAATAGTTGAAATAATTAGTTGTTTATTCACATTGCAATATAAACTGTTTCCTCGCTATTATCTCTAATATTGAAGCGATTCAAAAAGACTTCCTAAATATTTTTCGAAGACGATTCCCATCAAAAGGAAATAATTAAATCATAAAAGTAGTAAACGTTCATCCAGATCTGAAGAGCACACCAAAACTAAAGCAGTTTTTGAGCAAATGGCACATAAGATCTCTAACTGATGAGTATTATTTACATGCTCTGGAGGTATGACCCTGGGTCCAATTTTAACAATTAGAAATAAATAGTGTGTATATGTATGCATCAACATTCGCAAGAATACGGGATGGATACTGTCACGCACATAACAACTGTAGACGGAAGAACGCCATTAACTTAGAATATTATAAAAACACTAGAAGGTCTAGAATTCGCTGAGTGCGCGTGGTTGCCGACAGAAACTAAATGCCAAATAGAAAATAAGTTGGAAGAACTATGAGACGACACCAAGAAGGTGGGATTAAACTTAAATCCACATAAAACAACAACACATTGAAGACCAAGGAAGGGAGCCACAAAGTCGAACTGGACGGTGACGAATAGAAAGAGGTGGAGAATGTGATATAGGTATCCAAAGGCAACCGCAGAAGTAAATGATGGGACTAAAAAAGTATTAAAAATATTAGGAATAAAAGGAGCATAACAGATCTTTAGCGCGTTAAATAGAATATGTTAAGTGAAATATTGAAAAATACTAAAATAAGAATAGTCAGCCGCGGAAAAGTGCGTAAAAATAACAAACACCCATGTATGTATGTTCTACATGTATGTATGTATGTATGTATGTATGTATGTTACACGTAGATATAAAATGGTCCCTGAATCTATTAATAAAATGAAGGAATAATGATATCGATTAGGTACATCAAAACAATTTTCTTAATTAAGTTGCATCCTTCACCATTTTTAATCTTCGTACAGAAAAAGCAAAAGAAAAGTGATATTTTCTAAGAGTACGTATTTACAAACAGAAGTTGTACGTCTACCAAATATTCTAGAGATACCTACGGGTTGTTGTATAGCGTTGTAGCAGCGTTTACCCTGCTTGAAGATTTAAGCGGAGAAACAAAAAATAAAATACTAGAAAAATGTTTGAGAGTATTTATACAAAACAGTAATGGCAGTTATTAATCAGCTTGAATGGAAAATCAGTGAGAAAATTATATCAAGCGGTAGCACTAATGTCAAAATATTTGCTTATATTGCTGCCTGACTTTCTAATGAGGGCTTTCAAGTACTGTTATTCATTTCGAATCCTATGGATATGCCGAAAGCTCGCACCACTATGCGGAAACGTGGCCCGCGCATCCATCGATGAACGGATAACCTGACTAACAGTAAATATGAAGGAAGCAAGTATGGCTCGCCGACAAAAACAAATTGAGACTTTGGACTTTGCTACTGCTGTAGAAGAGCTGTTGTATGGCTCTGGAATAAGGTACACCACATAAGTAAAAAGAAAAACCTAAATACATTTTCTCTAGTAAAGATTTCAACGCTTTTTTCTCAGAACTACATTTTCAAAAACGGGGCAACTAATCTAAAAAATGGACAAATCGGTCTTTGTACTTATTCTGTACACATTTACCTTTCGGATTACCTCCACCAGTTTCTAGGTTAATCAATGACACATTTCATAACAGTAATTTATACTGTTGTAAAAACTTTGTCAGCCCAAAAATTTGATTAGTTGATCTAGAAAGCGGTGGTGGTAATCCGTATTTAAATACATAGATCACGATTTATGTTGGAGGAGCAACAGTCGAAATTGTGCGCGTGTTTAATGTTAAATTGTGCATTCATTACAGGAATTAGGTTTAAGGATACGTGAAATACATAGGATTTAAGAGCTTACTTGTTCTTCTCCAAATATATTCGTGTAATATGATACTTTTTCTATTTCCTTATGATAAGTTAGAGCTGCGTCAATGTAATCTAATACCGTTATAGTTATCTCACCACTTACCTTTTTTTACACATTTCAATAATTGTTTGTAATAAGTGGCATCCATCGTTTCCATTACTGTCGCCTAGAACAGAATTTATCACTTTGTTTTCTTAGACCCAATTTGGAACATGTCTGCCCTTCGACTTGAGGTAAGGTAAAAGTACAGAGTCATAAAATTCGTTTATTTTACAAACTCCGCAATAAGTAGTAGTAGACCCCTAACAAACATATATATGTATATATAAGGTGCGTCCCGAAAGTCATGAAAGATTTGTATTTGCTGCGCCCCTACTGGTCGTAGCGCGTTGAATGAGCAAATTCAAAGTGAGCACAATGTTGATTGCTTTTGCATCCAGGACAGACCGTCAACGCTAATTACTACGTGGATTTTCTGGAAGGATTAAAGAAAAAGGGAAATACATTGGCGACATGTCTGGCTACATTTCATTAATTTCATTAATCACTTTTGAATGTTGATGTAAAAATAACAAAAACGGGAGCGAATCTGTCAATAATATTCACATTTCAACAATTGCTTATATTAAGCCCTTCCAACCTTCCCATTACTGTCCCCTAGGACAGAATTTATCAATTTGTATTTTAGACCCAATTTGGGATATGTCTGCCCTTCGATTTGACGAAAGGTTAACGATGAAAAGGGTTATATGTAACACTCAAACGTCGGAGTTCGAGTTCAGAGAGTTAGTTACCTCTATAATAATAATAATAATAATAATAATACGTTATTAAGCGCCCAACAGAAACTCCAAGACGGACGCATCAACAAAAAGAGAAAATTATACATGAAATACCAAAACACAATATGCAGTACTAAGGTTTTACATATATATATATATATATATACATAGAAAAATATATAGCCATAGTAAAATATATGCATACCTAAAAAAAAACACAATTGCTTGCAAATCCACACGTTATAGAGCTACAGACGAGTATCGAGCATAATATCACTAAAGAGTCTGTTAGCACATTTGCTGATATGGTAAATTGTTCTTCTGTTCATTATATTTGTTCAACACTTGGGAAGCTGGAAAGTTGTACAATGCCTGGATCCTGCCCGTGGCACATGAAAGTTAACCATCTCAAGTATGCAGAAACAGTCTATTTTATTGTGTAATAAATTACTGAGAAAGTTAGCTGCACATTTTTCTCGCCGAGCTCTTAAAGAATCAACTCCATGATCTAGAAGAAGCCCACGGTGGTTCATTCCGCGTAAGAGATACACCCCATCACGCTTCTAGGTCAGGAACTTAAGAAATCTTCTTTGGATAGATTCAACTTGAAGCTCGTAAGAAGTATACACAGGATGCCAGATAATAGACGCATATTCAAGTTTGCTACGTACAAGTGCAAAAACTAGGTTCTTCATGACATCAAGATTACTAAAATATTTACTTGACCGCATAACAAATCCCAATGTTCTGCTGGAAGACTGGCACAAGCTCATTACATAGTGAAAGTTAACTTTGCGTCAAAAACAACACCCAAATCGGTAATCTCAGAGTCACTACGCAATAAATGATTATCAATGTTATATGAAAAATTGAGACAGTTTTTCCTCCTAGTAAATCGTACAACGCAGCATTTTTTAACATTCGATTTAATTTTGTTTCTCTTACACCAACTATTTATTGTATACAGATTTGTTTGCAGGTGGTTAGCGTCAGCTACGCCATTTATACGCGAAAAGATCTTTAGATCATCAGCGTACGCCAGCCTAGAGCACGTTAAAGCATTTAGGAGATCATTCATAAATAGTAGGAATAGTAAAGGGCCGAGGTTCGATCCCTGGGGAATACCAGCAGAAGCGACAAATTCATATGATCTAAACCCATTATAGAACACACAGCTGGGTCTATTGGATAAATAAGAATTCAGTAAACAAATTAAATCGGCACTAAAACCAAATTGGTCTAATTTTAGGAGTAAAATGTTGTGGTCAACTGAATGAAATGCACGCGCAAAATTCGTGTAAATTATATCCATTTGACCACCAGAATCCAGTGTAGAACAAATATCCTGAGTTACACAAAGCAAATTAGTAAGAGTAGACCTCCCACGCCTGAAACCATGTTGAACCGCTGAAATTTGCTGATTAACATGTATATAAATAGATTTGTACAGAATGTGCTCTAAAACTTTCGAGAAATTTGAAAGAATTGATATGGGTCTGTAGTTGTTTAAATTAGAATTATCGCCTTTTTAAAAATTGGTATAATTCGGGCGAATTTCCAGCGCACAGGAAATTGGCATGTCTTTAGGCACAAGTTAAACAATATATTTAGCGGACGCACTAACACCATGCGACAGTCCTTAATTAGAAATGAAGGAATTTGATCATCACCCGCTGTTGAAATAGATTTAAGCTGCATTATACTATGCAAAATATCGTTATCCGATACAGAGCAGATACCAAAGGAATTGTAGGATAAGCTCACCTCAGGCAAGTCCTCATCGCTACTCGGCGGCAAATATATACCCGAAAAAACATCTGCAAATCCATTAACGATCTTAACAGGGTCATCTAGAACACTATCGCCGTTATTCATAACAGAAGGTAGTCTGGTAGTGCTTTCTCTGCGATGTACGTATTGCGTACGTATTGTTCGGCTAATTGTAAATAATTCTTGTAAGCCTCATCAATTAAGGTTTTAGTTAAAGACCTAAGCCTACCAAACTCAAAATGGAAACACTGACCTCCCGTAGACTTCCATTTACAATGATAGAATCTCTTGAGTTTAAGGAAATGAATAATATTGCCAGTGAACCAGGGAGGAAAGGTGCAATGGTGTCTCCTGCTAGAAAAAATTGGAATAGAGTTGTCCAAGACGGTATAAAGTTTGGAATAAAATAAATCCACACAGGCATCAATATCATCAACCAACTCCAAATCCTCTCAGTCCGTCGTAAACAATTCCTCGTATAATCTCACGTAGTTTGCTCTGCGAAAATTGTACCGTTTATCAATATTGGAGGGAAACCGTGAAACTGTAATCGAGGTGGGAACACGTACCGTTATAGATAAAGAAGGATGAAACACGTCCTCAGGTCCACCGGCGAAGACTCACGCTCAACATTTATTTCAGGGGAGATATTGGAAAAAACAAGATCCAGTAATCTGCCCCGATTATTGACAATTGAGTTAAATTGACCTAAATTTAAAGTTGCTGAAAAATTATGGATGGCTGCTGCTTTTGAATCGGTACAGTAATGTAATGAACTAAAGTAATTAGGTCTCCGACGAAAATAACAGGATGATCATTTAGTATGACACTTAATGCGTCGAGAATCAAGGTTAAGTCATTGGCAAGTACAGAAGGAGGCACATAGATTGCAACAACATAAAAGATATATTCACCCACCACGCATCTGCATACAATCGTATCAACTAAAGAAACTAAACTGTGAAGATCATGTTTAATAAATGCATGGTTAATATCAGACCGCAACGCCACCAAAACGCCACCCCCAGTGGAAAGATTGACCATGTCAAATTTCCTATCAGAACGATAAACAGAAAACAAACCAGCAAAAATTTCGTTATTTGCTATCGATGAGTTCAACCAAGTTTCAGTAAAAATAATGAGGTCAAAATCGGTGTTCAAGATCGCAGTGTAGGCAGCATGTGTTTTAGTGCGAAGGCCACGAGTGTTTTGATAATAAATAGACAATGGAGATAATGTGGTACTGTCAGGCGCATTTAGTTTTCCGCACCAGGTCTAACAATAGTCGGAACCCCTGAGATATATTTTATTTTCAGATTAGCTTCGCAATTTTGTATGCGTTGCTGCATATCCGATCGAACGCGACGATATAACTCAGACTGCATCGGAGTTTTATCACGGGATAAAGCAGTATATGACCAACGAGAATCTTTCAGTTTGCGATTATTCTGTAAAGCTGATATCAAACTTTTCTCGTTAGATAGTTTAACCTTTATGGGTCTTTTGGAATTTGTTCGCGACGTATCAAGCTTTCCCAATCTTACCGGGGCAATCATCTCATCCCTCACACCAAGAAACGACAGAACATCCCTCACCAGTATGGTATCTAACTCCCTCCGATCCTCACCTGGAGCAGATTGCAACGATACAGGAGCACCATAGATTACAAGATTGGTTTTACGTTTTTCACGCTCCTGAACTCTATACACATCACTTACATAAAAACAATCGGGTACGGTCATACAAGAAATACGAATAAGATATTAAATAATAAAAGTGTAGATTTACAAAATTCGTTTATTTTACAAATTCCGCAATAAGTTCTAGTAGACCCGCACCACTTGTTCACTATTACCAAACACATTATTTTATAAGTAGTTATGTATTCACCAATATCCTATCCGTCGTCAGCGACGCAAATCACGAAAGAGAAGACATCCTTTACGGACGATATACGAGCCGTTGAAAGAAAATACTTAAAAATGCGTTATCAACGATTTATACACTCAACTAGATGCTATATGTTACAATGTACACGGTTGTCAACACAAATTAAAAATAATATGTAGAATATCATTTTACCAGTTCTTTTCTTCTAAATAAACATATTAACCATGGACTATCAAATATGTTTTGAAAGGTAACAATTTCAAATATTTCAATCATGTTAATCCGTATCTATATAAATAAAATCCTTAAGAAATAATTTTCTGGAATTGTTAATATCATATTAATGTATGTACTTTTCAGATTTGAATATTAATTACATTCTTTTAATGTATTTAATTTGTCGGTCACTAGATAAAATAGTGAGCTTGATGCTTTGAATTAGATCCCACATCTTAGCTTTTGGCTATATTTTGGCATCTGAATCTGTTTTACGAACTTCCATTTTAGGCTAAAGTGACTTTTGACTACTTTCGGCTAGTAAAAAAAAAAGGTGAAAATTGTTGATGAAACTAGTTTTTAATGATATCAATCAATTTACAAAAATTTTCTTTCTGACACTGAACACAATTTCAAAATACGATTGATATTTTAGTATCAAACAATTCAATTTAACCGTGTTAGTTTTTAGTATAGCAAATCCATCATACTAATTGATTCATTTAATTAATAACTAACAACAACATTCGCTATTAAAAACATCGCAGGGCGTACTAACAGCCGAGAAATCTGATACTTTGTATCAATTTTCCTTTGTACATATGATCTGCTAGATTAAAACTTATAGGTTTTATTCATTTATCAATCAATACAAGCGGCGTACATGTTTCAAGCGTTTAATCCTTTTCAAATACTTTTTTCCTTTTCTAATATGCGGTCGTGTTTTGGTTGTAAGTAAACAAATGCTTCATGTGAATCAACGAACTCTGGATAGGGAAAATCGAGCGAAATTTCATGAAAACGTTACAGTGCAAATTGCACCCTAAATTCCTAGAAGCTCGTTGTTTCCTAAACGTTATGCTTGCATACACAGTGGATTCGTGCTTTAATCGAAAAAACCAGCAAAAGATGCGTTACAAGGGTCGAGTGGTATTGATAAGTTTATTACACAAATAAAACTATGAAATATTGTTTTCAAATGCATACATTCAATGCATATCCATTAATGTTGAAACTCTAACGTGCTTAATTGATAATAGAAAACAAAAACTTTATGTGTTGTAGATATATTGGTAAACTAATGTGAGCTAATTTAATTATGCAAAAAGCAATATTATATTTCACTGGTACACCTACAGCAGAAAGAGATACGCCATTTTAATGCAGGAACATACATGTTGCAATATTGATAGCATCCTGGTTGATATTTTATATGTTTATGTGTAGCGTGTGTATGTATTGGTTCGTTTGGATTTAGTCTGAATTAATTTTTTTAGCTTTTTAGTTTTTAGCTTTTAAGTAACAATAATGCCAAACGAGTGACAATTTGTGGTAGATATGGAGGCTATTGCACAGCTTTCCTAAAGAACTCTGCTAGCGAACATATCTCATTCTACAGATAGTCATTTAGTTTATTCCTTGAAAGGTTACTAGAAGATTAACAAAGTTGTTACCAAGTGGATTTCAAGCTGCTTAGAACAAAACAGTAAGTTGCTATAAGAGAAAAATATGTAGGAGGGATAATCTCCGAATCATTTACTTGCCTAGCAGGTGAATAATTGATATAATAAAAAAATAGATAGAACGTATAGTTGGTTTATAGAGGGCCAAGTGATTTACAGATTTGGTATTTGAACAGCTGATACAAGAATCAACCAAATATATTAGACGCTTAAGTATGTATTTAAATATTTTGTCGGGTTGACAATCTTTAATCGGAAGTGAGCATGGAGACTAATGTTGCAATAGTAAATGCAATAATCTTGTAGCGGTTAGAAAGCAGAAATGAAGGTTGAAATTTGACGTTGATGACAACAAAATCAAAGCATAATCGATTCGGAGGGTCATGGTGTAGCATGCGAGACTGCGAGAGCGATGTACACACCCAGAGGAGATAATTTAGACCAACTTAGCTATGCTTTCTATAAAAATTGATAACTGATAAAGAATTAGTTATTTTTTAAAATGTCTATTCATATAGATTATGGAGCAACCGAGAGGAACTAGTTCAAATAACGTTCGAAGTTGACATTCATGTAAAGTCGGTTATGTTATCAGTTGGGTGGGATAACAAAGTTGTCTACTAATTTTACTGTTACCGAATGATCAATTCAGATTAATTAAATTAATAAAAATATTGCGTTTCATAATGAGACCACAAGTCGGGTTATACTTAGCAAAATTATCAGAGCTTGATTGACTATCTTGCAGAATTTACCACATAGTCTTGATCATGTACCATCAGATTGTTTATTATTAAAGAAAAATATCAGTAATGATCTCAAATCGCATTTGATTTGATCTTTTGCTGATAAAGAGGTAAAGAGATAGATATTTCATGAACGTTAAATTTTGGTGAATAGATAAATAAAATAAAAATATAAAAAAAATGTAGTTGGGAATATATCAAATCTAATCTAAATTAAAAAGTATTGGTATTATTTGCTGGAATAGCATTGTACTAATTTTCCTCTTTAATGACTAAGATTCGACAAACGAGTGCATAAGTTATCATTAACTAGTGTAAATCGGGCTGACGCTGTCACTTCTCCGAATTTTAATTTCGCGACTTGTACATAAGTGGGGACAAGCGGTGGAGTGATAGCGTCAGCCCGGTTTACACTACTTAATGATAACTTATCATGCACTCGCTTATCGAACCTTAATGATAATTTATCATGCATTCGCTTGCCGAACCTTATTAACGGCCGACGATCCATTTTGTCAGCTATTGATAACGAAAATAGTAACATTTCTTACCTACTAAAAGATCGTTGTAAATAAGGGGTTGTTCATGGAAGTTCATTGCATGATATAATAGTTCGTTTCGAGGGAGAAAAGCATTTGCTTCTTGTTTTACGAAATTGATTTAGATGGTAGTGCGTTCCAAAATAGCAATGTTTTTATATTATAATATTGTAAGTGTATGTTTAGAACTACATACATATACTTCGTAACATTTTATTCGTAGCCCATACATTTATCAATTATGCAGGGGCATTAACGTATGGGGAGATATGCATATCTCGGTGTCAAATTACCATTCTCTATTTTACGCGAAAACATAGATACCATTTTCTGTCACAGAAACAAACGCCGGCACATTACTTAGAGCAATGAATTATAGGCGAAACTAATACGGTGCATTTAATTAAAGAAGTTATTAATAGCGAACGGATACGTGAGCCTCCTCTCTTATACCGAGTAACCGGATACGGGGTATAGCGTATCGTATATTTTAATATCAACCTGCATCGTTCTTGCAGTTTCTGTAAGCGATAGCTGTTCTAAAGCTCAGGCACGTTTGTTACACTACATCAGGACTGCATAATATTTAATATCATTATCGTTCCTAGGTACACATTAAGTACAAAGTACTCTACTTTATTATACCCTGTACGCCACAGTGGTATAGATAGCTCTAACAGGTAAACGTAGTCCTTATAGCAAGGACTACTTTAATAGGATCTGTTTCTAAATCAACAGGTCGAACTGAAACGTAAATTGGACATTCATTCAAATGCATATCGTTATCTTCATTTGAAACAATAATCTGGAAATTTCAATAAAATTCGATAAAATTACTACTACTACTATATAATGTATATATATATATGATTTTCTTGAAAATTCATAGTCCTTCGTAAATTTCAAAACCAGAATTTACGGTAAAGATACGAAATTTATTTTTCAGATGGTTAGGTTCAGAAGTTAGGCAGAGAAGTAACTAAAAGACATATAGATAAGCATAAGATACTGGCTTGTATCTTCGCCGCGAATCATAGGATTGAATTTAAGTCAAAGTTGCGCTGATTCATTTTCCTTTTGGAGTAGTGGTATTGGTAACCAGTGAGGGGTATTTCTGCGGGAGGGTCTGTCTTAGGAAAAAAGCAGAATAGGGGCCATTTCTAAATTTTGCGATTGGGTTTACATCTACTTTAGTGTAAAGTGACCTTGTCGAATCATTTCGCTGGACTACTTTTTTAATGGGTACCCAAGATATACAGCATATATAAATATGCACTCACAGTCGGACCCCCAAAAATAATCTTCAGTGGGCTAATAATTTTTCTACAGAGCCTCGTCTGTCATTGGACGCAATTATAGGTTTATTGGCGAAATCAGGACGATCCAAATATCAAATGATAATATTTCATAATTCACCACTCTGGAGTGAAGGTGGTCGCTCAGTGTAACCTGTAGAATCGATCTTAATTCGGTTTATCTTGTAAGACCATACCCCTAACAAAAGAATGGACATTGAATTTGCTGTTATCATCTTCATTTGCAAATGTTTTTCTCCATTATGTAGTTGGATTATAGCATTTTTACGATATTGTTATATCCAGCCACGAATTGCATATTTACCATTAAAGATTTTGATGACTTTACGTCAGAAAGATACCTATTTATCTCCACAGCTTTGCTCTATCATTTTCAAAATCTACTATAATAGGTTGCGCAATTAACAATATAATGTTGATACAATTTAGTAATATTCTGTGTAAATATCATATTTTAGCTTTTATATGAAAGTTGACTTGCATACTATTGAGATTTTTAAAAACGTACTAAAAAGCTTTGTAGTTCTTTTTCTTGACTTTATGTATAGCCTAAACTGAACTTAAATTAAAATTAACTTATACTTATCTTATATCATATATATCATATAAGATTAGTATGATTAAAGTAAATATTGGATTTTGTTTTTCTCAAGGGTGTGGTTTCAACCCACTCAACGACTTATCGTGCCCTCTAGTCAGCCTATCTTTCCGGTATTCCCAATATAACCTACCACTTTGTTAATGGGAAACTTGTTTATCTCTTTTGGTTATAGAAACAGTATTCACTTCATACAACTCAACACCTGGCACTCACAAAGGACATATTACAAGGTTTTGTCTTCCTCATAACAGGCCCTGCAGATATAACATATAACTTTTCGCTATACTAATGGTGTGGAGATGTTGGTAAGCTAGCAATGACAGGCCCGTTGTCTTCCTAATTTGATTCCTACTTATCCACTGCAATTACTCTGCTCTGACATCTGAAGGTTTCACAATGAACATACGGGATTGTGAATGGATAACGAACTTGATCCATGTTTTAACAAATTTCATTCTTATTTTTAGAAAATGTAAATCAATCACAGGACCTATAATTTGTGTTTCAAGAAATGTGTCTACTTCCGCTCTTGTATTAATAATAAACTGCAACAGTCATCATTCCATTAAAGAATTGCACAGAAATTGAATACAGTTTATACATAACTTCGAAAATTTTGAAGTTTATTGAGCATGCGAACATGCACGTCGTATACGTGCAAATAAGTTTATCCTATTTGGTCGTATTTAGTTTTGTCTGTTATTTCAATCAAGAACAAAACCCTGCGCCGAAGTTTTAGTATTTAGTATTTCACCTTAAGGTTTACTATTTATAGAATTTGCCTTTGAGGAAATGCGCGGGCATTCATCACCGAATTATCTTCTAAATCGAATTGTGGTAACAAACAACTACCGTCGCAAAGATGTCAAAATTTCATCAACAAGAGATCATTTTTAAAGTACCAAGTTGATTGAGGCTGGAAGGTTTCATGCTACTAGTGGCTGTAGTATTCTACCTACGCCGATTAGAGAAGGCAAACTGCGCGAATCGAATTGTGGTAACAAACAACTACCGTCACAAATATGTCAAAATTTCATTAACAAGAGATCATTTTTAAAGTACCAAGTTGATTGAGGCCGGAAGGTTTCAGGCTACTAGTGGCTGTAGTATTCTACCTACCCCAATTAGAGAAGGCAAACTGCGCAAAGTGTAACCTTATTCTCAGTATCAATAATAGCCTCTATTTAATCTGACACTACCTTTGCACAAACAGCCTACCTACCAAGATTTGGTACTAATTGCAGTTTCGACGTACCCAGACTAATCATCTAAGATAAAATTTTTCGCAGTTGGAGTGCCCTGGAAAAAGGTAATCGACTTCAAATTTTCAGTTCCCCAAAAATTCATTAGTAATTTTTCTACCTACAACTTGATATTTACTTTTTGAGAAATGTAGAATAAAGTAATCGGAGTTTTTTGTTGAGTATTTTGTTCGGTAACATACAAATCGGTCTGCATTTGGGAACACAAATTGTATTCTAAAGCCCTTGCAATTATCTTAGAATTTACTAAGATTCAAATCCTGCATTGTCTGGTTAAAACAAGAATTTCCACCATTTCCTTCTTAGGGCATGTATCAAACATCAAACAGGTTTTTATGTATATAATTGCAACGTACTAATTCATATTTTCTTCCAGGAATACGCTGAAACGGCTATGAATGAACTTTTGGGCTGGTATGGTTACGGAACGCCAAGAGAAGAACTTAAAGCGCCCAATAATTGTCATTCCAATTCGAACAGCAACAGTTCTGGCCCGGATTCGCCAAGGTTTGCAGGTTGGATTAATATTATGCATATACATACGTATATATTTATACCACCAGCTTCAAACAAGGCATCTTTTTTCATGACAACACACAGAACCTAAACCTACTAGCAGCGTACATTTATTTTAAATCATACGTATAAAGTATGTGCTTTGTACATGAAACTAAACGTAATCGTAAATAAAGTCCAAAGTCACTTCATCTCGTATATGAATGACATCTCCGAATAAAACAATAGAATTTTCAAATGAGTAGCACTAAAGGTATGAATAAATACTTTAGATCAAGTTTATCAGTTGTATGAGAATACAACTGTTCATTTAACATGTATGTATGTATGTATGTGGATTTCATTTGAGAACAAAGGATGGCCCACACAAGACATTTGATTTATCAATTTGGTAATAAGCTAAATCTGCGGCAGTAGAGTGTTCTTAGTTCATATACAATCTTCTCTATATGAAGAAAACAATCATAATATAAATATTATATAATTATGATATAGTACAAACCGGAATTTAATCACATATAAACTACTTATTGAAATCTGAAACATAAAGCGTGCGCAATTTAAAATCTAGGAAGTTAACGACAATTAACAATTAGTATGTTGTATTTGTTTATTACATTTTCTGATAAAATAAAATTAATGAAGAGTATGAAGAAAAGAAGCATTAAACAAAATAGAAATTATAATTCTTGTATTAAATATTAAGAAAAATAAGGAGTTACAAATACAATAAAATCTCTTCACAACGGCTTCTCACAGAAAATGTTAAAATGGTCAGACTGTACAATAGTGTCCAGTCTTAAGAGGAGGTTAGCAATATATAATATCCTTCTTCTTCTTCTTCTTCTCGTCAATCCTTATGCCTTTCAGCGTCGGATTATTTCTGGATCTTACGACGATTTAATCCATTCTTTCCATCGTGTCCGGTCTGTACTCATTTTCCTCATTTCTTCTATGGCCTTTCCCTCCTTTCGTCCTAATTCGTTTACTCTATCAATCCATTTTTTCCTTGGTCTTCCCTTTTTTTCTTCTCCTGTTATTTTTGGCTTCCATTATTTTCTTTGTTAAACTCTTTTGTTCCATTCTATTTATGTGGCCATACCAATTCAGTTGACATTTTTCAATTCTTTTTAGTATATCTTCTTGATTTATCATATTCCTTATCTGTTCGTTTTCTATTCTGTCCATTTTTGTTTTCCCCACGATCTTTCTCAAAAATTTCATTTCCATAGCTGTTATTTTGCTTTCGTGTTTTTGCTGTATTGTCCAGGACTCACTTGCGTACATTATTGTGGGGGCTACTACTGCATTGTATACTATCTGTTTGATCTTGGGTTCTATTTCTTTTTTTTTTTCAAAGATGGTTTGATTCAGAGAGTAGTATATGTTTGTGGGTTTCCGTCCTCTTTTTGCTATGTCTAGATCAATTTTTCCATCCTTCGATACAATAGTACCTAAATATTCGTATGCGTCGACAATTTCTTCTTGTTTATCGTTTATTTAATTTATTTTTATTAGTTTGCTTTTTTCTACGTTTAGTTCCGTCTTCATCTTTTCTATTTCTTCTGTCCATATTTTTGTTAATTTTTCCATTTTCACATAACTGTCAGCTATTAGTGCCAGATCATGGGCGTACAGTAATGCATCCACAGCTACAGGTTCCAGTTTGTTATATCGTATCAGTGTCTTCACAGTTTCGGCGCGTTTCCTCGTATTTTGCAGGATTCTGTCCATTACTATAATAAATATTAATGGACTTAAGCTGTCTCCTTGTTTTATTCCCACTTGCATTTCAAAATCTGCTGATCTTTTTCCATTCACTTGTACTATCTCCCTAACCTGACAGTATAGACTATTGATTATTTGGCGCATTTTTCTTGGAACCTCTAGTTTCTCTAGACAGATATCTATACTCCCTCTATCTACTGTATCGAAGGCTGCTCACAAGTCTATGAAATTGAAGTAGATTTCCTCCCCTGTCTCAATTTTACGTTCTATGATGTTTTTAATTATGTGGATATTATCGTTCGTTTGTTTCCCTTTTGTATAGGCTGCTTGTTCTTCTCCCAGTTTGTCTCCTACTAAGTGTATAGGTCGTTCCGCTGTTATTTTGGTATAGACCTTAAAACATACTGTCGATCGGCAAATTGCCCTATAGTTTTCGCACTGACTTTGATCGCCTTTCTTATGTATGGTAGTGATGAGGTTGTTTTCCCAATCCGCAGGAATTGTGTTCGTTCGCCATGCCTTACAAAAGATGTCAAGGATCCACTCCTTTCCCACCTGCCCGAGCCATTTCACCATTTCCGGTTCTATATTATCCGCACCGCAGGCTTTTCCTGTTTTTATTCTTTTAAGGGCTTTCTCTACTTCTTCCATATCTATCTCTTCAAGTTCTTCATTATATTCACTTCGTTTTCCTGATTCTGGCAATAAATCTGTATGATCTCCTGCATCTGTGAATTTTTTCGTGAAGAATTCTTTCCATATTTAAAGTATATCTTCTGTTCTTGTTTTTAGTTCATTCGCCGCATTCCTAATTGGTTTTATTTCTTTCTTTTTCTTTCCATTCATTGATCTTATTAGGTTCCAAAATTTCCTATTATTTGTTTTATATTCCTCATTTATATCATTTCCAAAATCTTCCCAGCTTTTCTTTTTCACTTCTTTAATTCTCTTCTTAACTTCGTTTCTTATTTTAACATATTGTTCTTTGTATTGCTGTTCCCTTGTTAAAATGTATTTTCTCCACGCATCTTTTTTCTTTTTGACTTCCTTTTGTATTTCCTTAGTCCACCATCTTGTTCTTTTCTGTTTTTTCCTGTATCTGAATTGACCACACACTTCTACTGTAGAATTATAAATAGTTTCCTTGAAAATTCTCCACGTCCCTTCCAGTGTCATTTCTTCCATGTCTCTCTAGTAAATCGTTCGTTTTCTGTTGGTATTCTGCTATTTTCTTCTCGTTTCTTAATTTGCCGATTGCTATTTTATGATACTCAGCTATTTGTTGTTCTGTGTTAATTTGTTCTTGGAGTTCTGCCGTTAGCAATCTGTGTTGGGTTCCCATTTCAGCTTCTTTATGTGTCTTTATGTTTCGTATATTGGTTTTCATACTTTGGGTGTAGACTATGTAGTCTATTATACTCTTCGCGTTTCTCTCTTCCGCGACAAACGTGTATCTCTCTTCCAGCGGTTGGTCTCAGAAACCGTTCCCTATTAGGAGATCATTACGTATACAAAAATCGTTTAACGTTTCTTCTCCATATGCTCCAAAACAGTCCAGTCCCTTATTTGTATCATTACCCATTCTAGTATTCCAGTCCCCCATTAATATTACTTGTGAGTTTGTCTCTCTTATTTCATCCAGCAGTTCCTGCAGTTTTTCATAGAACTCCTCCATTGTACTTCCATCTGTTCCTTCTACTGGTGCATACATCTATATTATGTTAACCGATTCCTTCTCCAATTCTGTTCTCAAGCGCATCAACCTTGATGAGAGCGATTGATGTATAGTTACTCTTTTATCCAGTTCCTTTGTTAACAATATCCGCACTCCCTCTTTTTTCCTTTGATCCGGCCTCACTCCTGAATAGTACAGAAAATATTGACTTCCTACCCCTATTCTTCCTGCTCCGGCTTTCTTTATTTCACTTATTCCCAGTATTTGAATTTGGTACTTGTTCATTTCTTCTGCTAGTCCGTATTCGTTTCCCGTTAGGGAAGTTATGTTCCACGTTCCAACGAGTATCTTTCCATTTTCCTTGTTCATAGCTGTGGTCGTCACCGTGTTAGCATTCCTCGCTGTCTCTACCTTGTTGTACCCATTTCCCATGGTCACATCCATGTATTTTTGTGTTCGAATTTGTTTTGTATCCGCTGTCATTGCCAGGTCTTCTCTATTCCCTGCTCGTCCACGCCTTCTAGTTTTTGATCTCTGTATCTGTGTTAACTTATCCTTCTCTCTATCCCATCTCCATTCTTCATTCCCGATATACAACTTCCTGAACCCAATTTTTGTTTGTTTTCCGTTTTCCCTCTCAGTTTTAGCTCTAAATCTAATTTGTTCCTGTATCTGTTCAAAGTTAACTGTTAAGGAGACCTACTAATTTCTAGCAGTACCTACCATACCGCACTAAAAATGGAAACCAAACCTAACTTGCTGTTTTCATTGCTTAATTAAATATGGATTTTCCGCTGCCCAATAGTGGTCATTGTGTTTATTGCAAACTCCGCCGTTTGTGAATCGAAATTTGTGTATCCAAATTATTGTAACTAAGAAAAGTTCTCACCTTGTTCAAAATTTCGCGTAAATGAACGGCAAAACTCCAATCTTCTTGGGTAAGCGTTAACGTTTAAATTTTGAACAATTGGCGGTTCATATGGGTAGACACTTACGGGTTTGCTCAATGACTAATTTTGTAGGTTTTATCGTTGTTCCTTGTATAGCAATTGGGGGATTATTAGCTATCACTTCAAAAATATTATTGCATTCCTGATGATCAATTTCATTTGTTTTATTCTTATGTTCCAAACTCCAAAAATTATGTATCTAATTATTCCCAAATTTGCTCTATCGAGCTCTATCAGTAAAGCTTTCGTAATACAAACACCTTGAGAATCTATTCGCTTTAAAATAATATTCCAGCAGATCTGACTTCTCTTCATTAGGGAATTTATGTACCTGTTTATTATTTAATTTTATTGACTAGCAACTTACCAGTAGATCGCTTGCAGATAAATATATGGAATTAATGACAATACTTCCACGGTACACTAGTTTTGGTCCACAGCAAAACCGAAATGGATTTGATTCAGTTTCTTTGAAACAATAAAAAGAATAGTTACATTTTATACCTCATTGCAAAGCTCATGTTAAGCAGTATGAGATAGATATATGCATATAATTGCATCGTTTAACTTTTGGTTGCTTGTGCACGATTGGTTTACAGAATTTTGAAGTAGTCGTGAGTAGTGATGAATTGCGTGAAGGTGGACCAAAATCGCTGGTTATTCCACAATACATCGATGCTGTGCACAACATGATTGAAGAAGATCGACAACTGACTTACAGTGAGATAAAGATGACCTTAGACATATCGAAGACGACAATACATTCGATTTTGCGTGAGCATTCAGTTGTGAGAAATATTTTCTCGATGTATTCCGCACAATTTGACCGAAAATTGAAAAAGCTTCTGTTAATTGGTGTAAGAAATTAATTCAATGAACCGGAAACTAGACAAAAATCCACTGTTTGGGTGTTCCAAGATGATCTATGTCCCTGAAAAGTTGTTCATATACGAAGCAGTTCTAAGGAAATTATTGCTTCATTCTTTGGTTGCACTGGACATGTCGTAACTATTCCTGTAGGGGATTGAAGAATAGCTAATGCTGAATGATATAAAACAATTTATTTGCCAGAAGTCATCAACAACCGAGAGCGTCGCACCATTCTGCATCATGACAATGCCAGCTCTTACACAGTAGGTCAAACAATTGATTATTGATTACAATCTTATATGATAGATCTCTACCACTAATAGGTCAATAAAACAAGGCTGGTTTGAACGATAGTTATATTTTCAGAACGTTTACAAACGTTTTCGGAACACCTTCGTCAGTGAAAATATAACTAGATAAATATATAAACAAACTTTTGTTTTTTATTTGTTACTATCAACAAAATAAGTAATGACTAGGATTTCTTGATATAGAGGATGTGTAACCAACTTTTATATATATATAAATTATAAAAACTAAATTAATGTGTAAACATACATGCAAATTAAGTAAAACCTTATATCAAAAAATCTTTGTCGAAACCTTAACAATTCTGTTCAAGGACTAGGGAAAACCAAATTTAAAAACCTAGCCAAAGGTTTCCTTCTTAAGAAATGCAAATGTCATTTTAACAAATTGCTATATACATTACTTAAATTTTGAATATCGGTCCTGAAATTAATAGTTTTAGTGTCTTTCTGTATATTTATCATTTCATATATTAGTCTTTCTTTATAATTATTCTCTGTTTTTAATATAATTGTGTTTTCAAAATCAAAGTAATGCCCAAGATCAAGGCATTACTTGTTACAGCGGTCATTGCACCAAAATCATTGTTTAAAGAATACTTATGGCCATACAACCTTTTCTTTAAATATTGTTTCGTCTGACCGATGTAACAACCATCACAGTCTTTACAGTTTATTTTATAAACTACATTACTCTGATTTTGTTTAATTATTTTAGATTTGGTATTAGTAAAGAGATCTGTTACTATAATTTGGAATGAAAGTAATGTTTATGTTGTTTTTATTAAACTCTTTTTTATTTTTTCGCTTAAACCTTTTTTATAAGGAATAGCGTTATAACATTTATTGTTATTAATTTTAGAATTTTTAGAAGATTTCTTTAACTTTGTTTAAATTCTTTTCCCTAAATTCAGGATTAGCTAATCTAACCGCTTGATCAACTAAACCGGTAACTACATAAATTTTATGTAATTTTGATGTTTCTGAAAAATAATTTAAATGTCTTCCTGTATTGGTAGACTTTATATGCCAATTTGTTTTCACAATGCCGTTATTATGCATGACTGTCACGTTCAGGAAATTCAATGAGTTATTAGATTCTCTCTCATATGTAAATTTACATATTAGTGGAATGACTAGAACGAAACATCAGTCGATGGACCTCTATATGGGATGATGGAGGTTGTGTTTAGTTTTTGGTGTTTTTCGTCCGCCCTGCGAGTAAATAAGTTAAACTTCTGTTGACATAATTTATTTGTGAACAAAATTCTGTTGAGTATTGTTACAACCAAAGGAGAAATATGGAAATTTATAGAAATGGATTCTTCAGAACGAGAGTTAGGGGACGCAAAAGCCACCGAAGACGAAAATAATACTTTTAGAGAACGCGCTCATAACAATAATTCTAATATAGGGATTAATTCAAATAAAGGAGTTTTACATACAGAAAAATATTAGATTAAGGACAGATTATTTTATAGAAAGAGATAACGTGTTTAACCTAACAATTTGTTACAAGCAAGAAGCGCCTTTCTGAGTTAAATGAAAACTGTAAAAAATGTAAAGAAAATGTAAATACTATATTTTGTTTTAAAAGTTATTTTATAAAAAAATTAATTTCTAAATAAATATTTACTTAATAAAAGTACACGAATTTTATTAAGTAGTAAATTCTACAAATAAGTAAATATCAGAGGGAGAGCTGTATAAGCTAGACCGCACGAGTAATTACGTATTATAGCAGCGTGCGAGTAACTAAGGGTTTATTTGGAAACCTCAAATAATTACATGGCAACTGAAAATGCAGATTTAATAGCTATTGCTATTAGTGATAGACCACAATGCGAATAATTATTCTTTCTGTTTATGTAGACACTGCAATTCCAACTCGATAACGAAGCACATTCATTGATGTTTTTCATTCCAAACTGTATAATTACAATTATACCCTGGCCCGTTATAATGAGGTTAGTACCCACCGATAGGTTGGCAAACTTGAAAATGAATATTTCGATATTACAATTGTAAGTATCAAGTTGGTCCGGAATGAAATGAAACGAAATGAATCTGTGCGTATTGGGTAGCAATTAAAAATTGACTCGATGCTAAATCGAGAAGTAACTTTATACGGTTATGTACCCCACTGTATATTGCTAATATAATAGTTGGATGAGAAAATGAAGAATGCAATAAAAAATTCTGAAAGTTGAAAACATTTTATACAGTGAACCATAAGAGTACTGGCTTTTCTCAAGTAAATAATTTTTTTTTGTTATTATTCACACACTAATGCGATATCTTAACAACAAACATTACGTAATTTAATTCTATAATTGGCAAGGCTGCTTTCGCATTCGTTTTATTACTTTCCAATGATCTCAAACAAAAGAAAGAATCGAAATGTACACGTACGAGAGCAGATCATCAAATACCGATGTTCGACTAGTAAACGCATTTCTAAATATGCTTTTTATTTATTTTTATACGTAGTACCCTGTTAATTGTATACACTTTCTCATTGTTCATCCAATTTTCTTAAGCTTCCCAAAAAATTGATCTGTCAAATCCTTGATGATTAATTCCAAGGCAATTTTCATGTTTGGGAATAGCAAGAAATTGCAGGAGACCAAATATCGATAATACGGTGGAAATGGCAGCAACTCCATCAACTTGGCCAAAGCAATTGTGCAGGGATGTGCAAACGTTTTATCTTCTGTGCTTAATGAAGACACTTTTTCTTTGATTCCATATCGAATCGGCTCATTAAATTAGCGTAGTGCCGTCTCGTTATTTTTTTCTTTTCCGAAAATTGTCCACAAATATTATGCCATGTGAATCTCAAAAAGAAACCGTAGTTATAATTTTTCGGTTAGCGAAATCGACCTGGTCTTCTTTGGAGCACGTTGATCGCCTGAAGTCTATTGTTTGGATGTTTTTTTGGATTATGGGGAACCTATGAATCCAAGTCTCATCAATGGTTGCGGGTAACGGTAATTAACTTTAATTTACTGCCACGCTTTTCCCGCCTAATAAAGAAAGCCAATCACTGATCAATGTTGCTCCTTTTCCATTGTTACACTGTCAGTTCAAAGTTTTCCATCTACACTCTTTTCGAAAACAGGCGGAATACATTTCGTAAATCAAGGTATAGTTTTGATTTTAATCAGGATAAGAATATAAAATATCTGGAAAACAGAGCAGTTAATAGCAACAAGATCAAAATAGTACAAATATTCTGAGAGTAGTTTAGACCTATATATTGTTTACTCACAGCAGGAATAAAGTTGTAGACAAAATCTTGCCCATCTAACTTACTAAGTCAATTAGTTTTTCATCAAATGCAAGAAATTTAAATAGAGTCATCGATTTTGATAGATCCACATTAGCAAATGATTTTATTGCCACATTACAAGAGGACATAAGAATTCATTGATTCAATCAGCATATATAGTGACTTGTAAAGGCTTTATTTGCAATATATGTAGGCAAGCAAACTTGAGAGAATGAAATTAAGAATATAATCTGATGAGAAAAAGGATCTTAGACAGAACCTAGATATAGATTAACAGCATCAAGTAGGCTACACCCAAATATATAGTGTTATATAAAGTGTGCTTACCTATTATGTCTTACACTGTGTTATAAATACCAAGCATATATAATAAGAGAATTCCATGCTGAGATAGAGCACATGAACTATAGTAAACATGAAATTTTATCAAGAATCCTGACAATGTACTTAAACAAATTAACTTATTGATACTGATTTTGGAAAACTTAAAATACGTGTTTCGATAACTAACAATAAGTTATCCTTCTTAATAATAATAATAATAATAATAATAGTAATAATAATATTTATTGTCCAACAGATAAATAATCCAATTACTGGACAAAGACAATGGTAAAAAAACATGCAGCATAGCCAACCTTAACTACAGTTTATGCTTATTGTTTGAAATAATTAATTTACTTGGTATATTTACAGAATACATTACAAATTTTGCATTACTCAAATAGTTTTGACGTATCTACCAGGAAATTATTTCCTACTGTTTCTAACTGTTTTTGTACTTCAAGCTTTTCTTAACCCTACAATATTTTGAATGGGAGCTCTAGACCAGAAGTAAAATATCCTATATCGCTAATGTAGCACTTTCCCAAAGAGACAATTTGTTGAGTTTCCTTAAAACACAAAATTGTTCGAACTTCTTTTCAAGAAGGACGTTTACCACCAATAATTGGCAGCTTGTAGTCTAAACATTTTTAAATTGTACTTCAAGCATGCAAATGACTACCCCAAAGGACGATATCTTCCATCACTGAAACAGGACGAATCCAATAGGATTATGTCGTTAACCTTCCTATACTCACGCATACTTATATAGGGTAGTATACGTTTTTCATTTTGACGTGAGTATAGGAAGGTTAAAGATAATAGGCCAAAATTCCAAGAATGGTTTACATTTGGGAGGATTGCGACACTATAAGATTTATTTATTTTTATTTATTTACTTATTTATTTATTTGTCCAACAGAACATTACATTCCAAAATGCAGGACAACACGTTTGAATACAACTAAATCTAATCATAGCTTATGCACCAGTAAATCCAAAACAAAATTAAATTAAATCATGTATAATAAACAGTAAAATCGAAAGCAGAAATATAAATAATGATTTGAATGAAAGGCAGTTTCCTTTTCGTAAAATGGCATAGTATTAGGGGATTCGTTGAAAATTGTAGTTTGTTTTTCTATGGACACATGGACCATCCTTCTCCAAAATCAATTTGGTACAGATAGAAGTTCATTTATTTTTCATCTCAAATCACAGACACTTCCACTTTTGCCAGTTTAATCACGTGAATATAACAAGAAGGAGCTAAAGAAAAATGTGAAAAATATAAAAAGTAAACTCCGAATAGAAGAATGATGATCTTTGAAAGACTGATATAGACACATACTTTAAGATAAAAAGCGCATCACTTTCCACCAAGAACAACCTCAATAATGATCTAGAAAAGAATTTGTTTCACATATATCAAGGATAATATACTTTAAAGCAAAGGGGACCAAGTGAAATACCTTGCGAGAAAAAGCAGAAAAAGATATTATTGGTTGCTACCAAGGATTCTTGAATAAGAAATTTATATACATGCACGTTATCAGAAATATTGTGGACCTAGTCACAGATCAGGGAGAAGAAAAGTTGACGATTATTGATAACATAAACATCGATATTATGAAAATCACAGAAAGTTGATTTAAAGACTATTTGTGATGGATTTAATGGGAGTCAGATGAAATGTGGAGTTTAACTTATCGTTCAGTAGGAATCTTGAGGGGTAGATAATCTAACAGTCTCAATCTCGTTATTGTTTTCATGCATATTTTTTATCAGTACTAAGACTAACTTTTTCTTCTAGCTAACTTCTAGAGCAGTGTTCCGCAAACTATTTCCATTTCCAGCCGTCTCTTTTTATAAAACTATTGGCGACGCGTGGACAAAAATCAAAGTTAGTGTAGTTATTACAAACATTTTTATGATTGATTAATCCTTGTTGAATAAATACGTTGTATACTTTATTCTCAAAAACAATTCTTTGATCTTTACCCAATTTTTGCCAAAAAGTAATTTGCCCAAGACGCTGGTGCATCGGAACTCATGGTTTGCACATTACTGTTCTAGGGAACCTTCCATTAAAAATCTAGAGATATTTTTACAGAGATGATGCTCCAAATTTCTTTGAACAAATAAAACAAAATAGTTTCATCGAAACAGCTGATTTTTCCTTGAAAGCCCAAGAAGTATTGTAGTGTCGCAATGCTACTTAACAAAATATCCAATTCACTATAAAATATGTGACAAAAAGGAAGAGTCACCCAGTAAAAGTTTATATTTTTAAACCACATTCCCTGCAGATGTTCATGGTTGCGTGGAATGAGCTTATATGGGAGTTAATAGATCATCTTCTTAGAAGCATGTCCTAGCGAGTAGCAGAACGTATTCATATACGTGGAATGGCAACTCAATATTCGGCAATTTTCTCTATGAGTGGTAGAAATTTTACAATAAAAAATTAACTATTTGTTATTCTCAACGCAGTCAAGATTTTCCCCAAATTTGGTTTATGGTTTTTGCTGCGTGCTTCGTTTGTTTTGTCAGATAGTATATGTTGTGTTATGTCAATTAACGTAATTAAAGTTTCAGTATCATTTGGCGGTTAAGTGTAAGCTTCTTTATTCTGTCCAAAAATAAAGCTCACACTCAATTACGAAAAAGACGAGTCTGCTCCAGATAATTTGAATATGTCACAAACTGATACGAGATTATCCATGTAAAATAGCGAGTTCTTACATAACTCTTCCAAGAGTAGTTATGTCAATGCATGCAACCAACTTTTTGTTGAACAGTTAATTTTGTTTTGTAAGAAAGCGAAACGAATTTCTACCAATTCTATTTCAATTTCTGTTCTTTACTCCTATTCATATACCTATATGCAAGTATTTGTCGAAATTTAAGTGCTAAGCCTTTTGTTTCACGTGTTATATGACAATAATGGCAGGTATTTGCATCGTCTTCGCAGTATCAAACAATATACCGAAAAACTACACTAGGTGAGTAAATATTCGGAAATACGACTCAATGCGACCGAACACGGGTTTATTTATAAAGGAGTTATTAATGCGCTATTTGCAGATACCTTCGTAACAGGTGCACGGTTCGCCGTCTTATGATCCTGCGATGTTTGTTCTTTGTTCGTTGAGAATGTTTAGATAGCGAACACAACACTATTTATCACAGGTCATATAAAAAGAATTATATGAATTAAATACGAGATATGTGTTTTTCCTGCTCATTGTCTTAGAAATCTGTGTGTGAGATATTATAAATTCAGGGCTTAAAACATTATTGAATTCCACACAAATCACATCCACTTGTAAGGTGTTGCTTCATCAAAGTATAAATAAGAATGATAAGTATCATGCCACTAACGACGGTGTATACGTTTAGAAAATGTCAATAGTGTGTACCGTAATTACATTGTTTGGCGTTCGTCCAAATATTGTTATAGCCAGTTTCTACCTTAATTTGATTTATATCGCTAATTTTTAACGCCTGGTTTTATTTCAACTAAGTTTTCTTTTATAGACACAAGGAAACCCTTTACAAACCATAACCCTTAGTTTTTGTTTGAATTTTTATCGTCTAAATATGTTTGTTGTAAATAAGTATGACTTTTTAGCATATATTATAAATAGATTGTTTCAAAGTGTTATTTCCCCTTTGCTTTTCACAATAAATCCCGGTTCAGAATGAAAGATGGTAAGGGAGAAATTAACAGAAGATATTAACGTGGTTACTAATATGAGACATCCAAGCCCAAAATTATTTCACCTGGTTATAGATAAGATAATAAATATGAAAATGTGTATAATAGGCAGAGCAGGCTAACACTGGACGAATACATAAGCACTTCAAAAGGGAGCAACTGTGAACTTGTGTTACTTCCTTGTGTTTTTATTTACTTTCACCGGAAACTTAATAGCGTTACACACAAGCCGAAAAATGTTCCCTGATAGTAATAAGGATGTAGTGAAAAGTCGTTACCTATTATGGAAGTATTGTGGGCACGCAATCTCTAGACCTGTTGTAAAATCGAGTCATCAGGACGCCTTCTATGGTCGATTCCGACAAATTTCGCATTTATCACTAAAAATATCTTTATATCTACAAAAACAACGCTCCGCATCAATTGAGGTAAAAATTGCAAATTTTAAATATGAATGAATGTCACTAATTCTTTAACTAGTGGTTGCCCTATAGAATCAATTACTTGATTTAACGTTGCTTCAAACGTTCGCATAAATGTTAGTAATTGTTCCAATGAGAAAAAGGTGTCCTGCAAATGTTTTATGTACTCGAAGATAACGGTGTCATGTTGCACAATAAGTTTGCATTTTGTGAACTGGTACATATGTTCTTGACTTTTTTAATCACGTCGGTATTATGCGGGTTTGAAGTTAAGACTACGTTTTCACTTTATTGATGCTTGCTGTGGTGCTGTGGTGGTATTGGAATCCTAGACACAAACTTACAAAATTTTCCAATTCGCTTAGGAGATTTCAGAAAAACTTTTTGCTTTTAATGATTAATGCGTCAACTGCCGGGTAACGCTGGCCAACAGTTTCGACTACACGAATTACATCATGCAGTAAACATGGTATATGAAGATCGCTTACATCCTTGCTTGGGTTCCACTGAAAACTTTTGCAGGGTGCTTATGAAATGAGACGCCATTATTTGTGCAGTAAAACTGGTAATTCTACTGCTGAAAATTTCAGATACTGCCTTCTTTCTTTTGGCTATACTTTGGACAGCTTACATATATGAGCACGGCATTTACTTACATAATCATTGTACAGTTCCACATTACAAAAAATACAATGTACCCGATTTCCTCTATGTATGAAATAAAACAACCCATTCAACTTTTATAAAATTTATAATGACAAAAGAAAATAATATTAAAAAAAAATTAAAACAAATATGACACTGCTGTAAGAAAGTCAGTGTATTTTGTGTTTCATAACGGTTTATCATCTTCTGTAATCTAAGTTTTAATGATTTGTACTTATTCTTCATTGGAATTCGTTGACCGGCTATATATTGCAAATATTGCGTGTGAGCTAATTCGGTTTCTTTCACTAGGCCGCTAAAGAAAGTCCACATGGTAGGATGCGCACACTGAAAAAGTGACTGCCATCCTTTAACGCAGTCTGTAGTTCTGGCAAGCCCTTCAGTAGCTGCTTCCCGCTGATTCCATATTTGGATTGGAAACAGAGCTCCTCTTCTTCTTCCTCCACGTAGCTGGTGACTACGAACATACGTTATTTTAAAGTAATTGTTCAACATCCTCGCGGCCGTCTGGGAAAGTTTGTGACACTTCTAAACATGCTTCCTCAACTTCTTTCAGTGGGAGCAGCGATAAGGCACATAACATTTTTACATTTGTGGCTATGTTATCTGTGTTGCTGTCGTACATATTTTTAATGCCGAGCTGCACAACTTTTCTTAAGACGGCTTGAGTGAGATAAAAAAAAATCAGATATTCGAGCCATTGGAAATACTTCCTGGAAGAAGTTCATTGCAGCCATTTCCAAATCAGTGATAATTCCTGTCGGAGCCGCTTCCGATATCAAATTCTTCAAAGTTATAAATAGTCTTGTATACCTATATTTGTTGTGTTTTCCCGGTAATAACGCTAGAACGCAAGGCCACGAAGTGCTATCTTCTTGTACATGGATACTGCAGAGCTGAAAGAATAACACTGGAACACTTTAAAAGTTCCATCACCTATCCAGCAGGTTCTTCGTTCTAAAAACTTCAGTAAATCGCTTTTGCCCAATATAATTATTCTGTCATTGTGTTCTCTACCCGAATCAAGCAGAACATATGGCGCATACATTTCAGGTATTTCAAATCTCATATCCCTGGGGATAGGCGTAACGTTGTCAGCTTTCATACTTCTTTGTAAACAACGTGCTAGAGTAGTTTTTCTTTGGCAAGCATACCTTAATTCCGTCTGAGAGATTCTCTTCTATTTTCGCCATAGCTCGCTTTGGTGTCACACCAGGACGGGTTATCAATTCTTTCATTTCCGCGATGGCTTTACCTATTACACTTCACATGATCCTAGGGATGTATCCGACCTTTATATAAACCTATTAATATCACAAGTTTCTAAATGTCCGAGAAAATATATATGTACGCAATCGAACACAATACATAGGGAAACACCGGTTTGCAATTTTATCTTATAAATATTGAATTATTTAATCCGTTATTATTAGTATGTTGTTATCTGCACAGTGGCAACAAGAATACAACTGTTCGCTGTGAGTATCGAAGAAGAGAAATGACGATCATAGGGAGAAATATACTGGATCAAGGAGGAAAATCTTTATGTGAAATTCTGAAACACCATATTTCATTGTAAGAAAGTTGACAAATGAAAATAGTGTTGAAAAGATACTTGGTTGAGAACTTTCAGAAAGAGTTGAATCAACAGTTTATTACAAATCAAATTCAAAAAGATTCCTTTATAAGTGTCGCCAAAATAATATCGGGATTGAAACTACTATAGAAACGACAACAATATCAACAAGAATTAGTCAGAAGCTCAGGGGAAGAATGTTTAATGCTTGGACAGCCCGAACACAGTATTCATAAATGTAACAGATAAAAGTAAAGGATTATATTTTAATCTTATGTCGCCAATTCATTGCGTTCTAGAACTAGACTACCTTATTTGACCAGGAAGAATTTAATGTCTGGATTTCGGACGATTACAAATGAATATGAAAATACCGAGGAGAAATATTAAATTCAAAAAACCTTGTATCAACCATTAAGCTCGGTGAAAGTAGTTTCTTGGTGAATGACCAATAACGTCGAATAAATACATATAATTGAAAGTATTTAAAAAAATTCTCGTAACCTACATTAGAGGGAAATTATCATTTTCAACAGCATTCATTCATAGAATCCAAATGATACTCTACAAAACCTAATTAATTAGGTGCAATAATTGGGTACCTACAAGGTAGCTGTGCCATGGATTACTAAGTTTGCACAAGCTGCATCTAACAATAATTATTAATTCATTTATTAATTCCGGACTGCGCCCTCAACTATAGCTCCGTCGTTATTAGGACTCGTCAGTACGGTATAGTTCACGAATATTCCCGACAATTACATTCTGAAAACGCAAAGGTTTTATAGAAGCTAACGAACTGGCTTCTGTTGTAATACTGTACTTAGTAATTATTTAGGTGGAAATATAATTTAATAGAAGTTCATACTCCTGTCTGTGCCTCATGTAGGTGGTCCTCGTGCCGGGCACCTACGAAAACGCGAATAAAAAATTATAGCCAATAACGCCTTAATAATTGAAAATTATTTTATAACTTTTCTGTGCCAAGCAAGAGGAGGATCCAAAGGGCCAATCAATCTTCGTTTTGGCTGAAGTCGATCTGGTAAACATTCCACTTAAATGCCTGAAGAAGCATGAGCAGTTGATGCAGGTGGTTCAATATTTTTGACAACGTTGGGGAAAAGGATACTTCCATCACGTCCAAACGAGGTGGAAATTGACGAAGGACAGCTATCAAATTTTAAAGCCTAACGACTTGACCTCGTTAAAGATTCCTGGATTTCAAGGCGTAGGAGTATAATGTTGGTGATAAAAATAAAGAAGTGGAAGGACGCGACCAATAGCATAAGGTTTCAGACAACGCAAGATACGACACACGACTATGAGTTATAGACATATTCACTTATTATTAGTATCCGTTAATTAGTTATAATTCATCATTAATTAGAGGCAATTAGTGCAAGCATTTATTTCATTAACGTAATCAGTGATAATATTAAAAAACAAAAAACAAATACACAATCAACTATAAGTGAGTAAACAATAAAAAAGCAAGTGTTTCTTCAGCAAAAGAAAGAAAAAGTCTATATACGATAGTTATTCAAGTACCATCAAGCACTTCATCGATAATGGAATAATTACATATATCTTACAATTAGTACTTTTTCTAGGAGACGTTGTTGATGTTGCAACTTACACTGTTGCAAAACAAATTGCCATGCATGTAGACGTTCCACGATAATAAATATCTTGGTATTTGAGAATGAGAATTATAAGAATAAATGGCAACACCGAAATATACGCTTGCCAGAGGAGCTCAATCAACTTTGTATAGTTGCTGTTGAGAAAGAACTTGTTTATATTTCGTCAAATAATTTATTATTATTATTATTATCATCATACATTATAATCATACTGTACACCAACGATCCTTTATTGTTTTGGAACAATAAAATTCTATCAGAAATAAATAAACTTTTAATCTACAGACCTCAATTCAGCCGCATCTTCCCTCTTCGGCATGCATCGCAGATAAATGAATTCCACGCACCACATTATTGGAGTAATAAAAGTAATAGCATTTATTACAAATATACAGTTTTTATAGGAACCAGTTATATCTCTAATGAAACCTGTACGAAGAGCTTTTTATATGCAATTAATCATTTTTACAGAAGTACTTACCGAAAAAGGGCGCCCCCATCCAAACGAGTGTGCCGTTTAAAGTAGACTGTAAACCCAATGCGGAAGCCAATTTTTCGATTGGGACATAATTAGGAATTACTAAGGACCAATATATGGTTATAAAGCCTTTACTTAGACCTATAAACAGAGCACAGACAAGCAAGAAGTGGAACTTGTCGACTAGAAGTAGACCTAAAAATAAGTCAATGTACGATTCCGAATATAATTGTATCTCCTTGGTTGTATTTACTAAATCTGGCTAAGATTATGAATATCAAACTCCACAAATACATTATTCGAGCAGGTTGTTTTAAAAAGTCGCTGAGATACGGGGCTAAAAGTCGGAAGCATATATCTGCTATAGCCATCGTTGAAAGAAACGTCGCGATTTGAGGTACAGAAAGTCCATAGTCGTTCATTATAAATGGCGTTAATATCGCGAAGCTTATTTCTGCAAAAAGAGCTAGCGATAAGCCGAACATAATATTTAAATATATAGGATCGTTAAGCAATGATAAATCGAATGTATCGACTAGGTTTGCTGCCACTCTTCTGAGGAAGGTTCTTTCTTCTTTCTGTACACTCTGCGATGCTTTCTTGCTTTCTTCCCTTGAACTTTTTCGAGGGCGGTTTAAGTTTACCGATGACGTACTTCTAGCATAGGGTAGTACTAAAAACCTTTATATTTTAGAAACATATATAAGTAATTATAGAAGTTCTTAACGTACTCGAATACAATGATAGTTCACTTCCAAATGGCGTAGCAACACTATATTTGGATTCAATCTCTAATTCTGCTCGTAAACTTCTTTTCGATGCACGTATTTCATTTCCTATCAAACTATTTAGACCATCGTCGATATCTTCGTCTGTTAAGTAACATCACCGAAAGCTTTAAAATATCTGATAGAAAACAATGCCAAAGATACATACGTACAATAGGCAATTGAGTTGTGCCTTCCTCTGTCGAATCATCTATAATTACTTCCTTCATATGCCTTTCTACTGGTTGCAGCAATAAAGCTGCTATAAAGACATGGGAAGTAAGACCTCCTGTTATCATCACAGCCCCCTTAACGCCGTAAGTGGATAATAGGAAACTGATAACTTGCGGCATAAGAACTACACCTAAACCACTGATCGTCAAAGCGTAACTTGCCGCTTTGCTTCGTTTGTTCAAGAAATAGGAATTGAAGGCAAAAGGGTAAGATGCCATACCTATGCCTATACCAACGGCTGAAAATCACAAAGATAAAACAGGCCTTAGGTTTAGCACATTGAAGTGAAATGTTTTAGTAAGTAGAGAAATCAATTACCAGTAGTTAAACTAAAAGTTATTACATATTGTACGAAACTGTTTGCGAAGGATGTAGCTATAATTCCAGCAGTAAAGAAGAAAGCACCAACAATTGATATTTTTCTGTAACCAAAATGTTTAAGTAAAGGCCCGTTCGCCAATCCCATAAACATCGCGAGAGCTGCCTGCGTGTTCATTACGAAAGTTGTATCGGTTGAAGTAAAACCTAAATCCTTAAACGCATCTTTAAATAGTAGTCCATATATTTGCATGGTTGGTACGGCGATAAACTAAAGAAATAAATAGCTTTTAAATATCTCAAATGATGAGTACAATACGAATTTGAAATAATTTCAAATTGGATATCAGAAATATTGATCATCTTATTATTGTGACTATTTTTGTTTTATTATGCAAATTATTACATTTAGATGGTGGCATAGTTGGAACTGTTATTAACTAAAGAAATAAAGAAGTTTTCAGATATTTTAAATTTGACACATACTATACAAACTTGAAATAATTTAAAATTCAGAAATGGAAATATTTAGCATGATCTTACTAGGACTATCCTTATTTTATTATGAAAAGAAAAATAAACTTACATGATGGAGCGCGTAAGCACCAGCGGCTACCCAGCCGTAACCTCCATCTGGAGGAACTAGTTTAGTCTTTACCATATTTGCACTTTAATTAGAGTTTAGTCAATGCTGCTTAGTTAAATATTGTGTATGTATATATCATAGCAAATTTCGAACTATTGATTTTCCAACTTAAACGATTTCTGAGTTTTACTTTATCTACAAATATTACAATTGTGTGTCATAATCAGAATCAATGATAATTTTTAATGGTTATCCACTTTATGTTGCTGTGAAACGCTTAATCGCTAAGTGCTTATGCTTTATTAATAATAGTCTACGATTGCATTTTGTGATTAATAGAGCATAATTTCCTTCGTGATTATTGGCAAATGCAATTTGTTCTTATTTAGTAAACAATTGAACAGAATAACAACTCACAGTGGGCTTTCAACCCAGTAAAGCATTGTTGCTTTATAATACGTCTAATACTCTGAAAATACAATCACAATTCACAAATGTCAATCCAAAGAACGTCCCCGCGAGGGTTTGTGATGGTTTATCCATAAATTTAAATCATTTTAGTTAATTCTACAGAAACAGCACCTCTTTTAATTAGTAACTGCTGTTGATACTCCAACACTTGGTAACTGTATTTTAGCTATATTCATCTATTTGTTAGCAGTAGATTATGAATTTTCAAAATGTAGTTTAAGCAAAAAACGGCTAAAGAAATAACGGGCGTTTCAGATCTCTAATCTAACTAGTGGAATTATATTCTAATTTATAGTATTATTATGTACTTTTAATGATAATGTCGGTGGCGTCAATAATAATGTCAGTAACGTACGAGGAATAGTTATTGTGGTTATAGAACCAAACTGAAATTAGTTTTAGTTTGGTTCATCACTTGTACATAAAAAATTCACGCTTTCTTCCACTGTGTTTTCTGCTATTGAAGATGGCAACTTATTGTTTGTTGTTGAAATACATAATTGAAGGTGTCCAACTTGGTGCGGTGAGACAAAGAACTATTTAGTTTGAATTTACTATAAATTACATACATTTCTGCTTTTCTTAGTTTGAGACTTTTTCAGTATGTACTCTACTTGTCCTGTAATTGCGAAAATTTTTTGCTGAGAAACGATAGTTGTAGAATATATATTAACTCGATGCGAAATAATAAGCTGATTTAGATGCTCATGTAAGAAAGGCCAATGTTCTATTAATTGACTTAGAAATTTCTATAAGGAGCTGCACAAAGGGAACATAGTTGTGTCAAAGGATATCCTAGTCCATGAAGGTAGATTCTAAATCCAAGGAGTATCCATTTAGTGCATCATTATTGTTATGTACGATTAATAAGTTCCTTCTTAGCATATTGTACTACGCAATGTCCTAAGAAGCAATAAATCAAGGCTATCTTGAAGGTGAAGTACAGATAGTATTGATCTGGTAATTTTTCCAGTCAGATGCATGTGGCAAGTGAGTTACTTCAGTAACAGGGGACACTGAATTCCCCCAAAGAATTCCACTGATGATGGCAACTTATTTGCCGAAATACGTATCTTGAATTATTTCCGAAAGGTGTGGTAAGGATAATTCCAGTTATTTTATATAAGGAAATTGAAAATTATTAGAATTCCACTTCCTAAAAGGTTCCCTAAATCATTTAAATATTTTGATTTACGTATATTGAGCCCTCTTTTTATTCTACAGTACCGTACGCATTACAAACTCTTAAATACAGATTATTTCATTGCCTCTTATCCTTCTCAATTTAGGACACTTCCGAAGGGAAACTTCTCTACAGACCGAGCATGTATTGGATTTGAAATGGTTGTTTAGGTATTTAATACCAGCATCTACGTTTCAACAATACATTTTTAATGTGCGAAGTTTGTATACATCCTAATTTGAAAGGCAATGTTACACTGCAGTTGTACATACTTTGTATTCTATTGATATAAGCACTTCCATTTATTTCGTTGGTCCTAATTAACACGAAATAATTGTACATAGTTGTAGATACTTTATATATTAGACTATAGCTATATATGTATCAATTTTGTGTTACTACCCTCTAATGCTCCCTAGTTTCTTATTATTGGAGGGATGCATAAACACCTACCCTCCTACTATAGGTAAATAAGCCAATCGTTTCGATTTTCTTTCTTCTTGCAGTCTATTGTATTCCAAGGTGTTTTGTACTCTTAACTTGGGGGTACCACGGACTACCAGTTGATTTGAGTTTCGACTTCCTGGAAAGCAGGAAACCACGGTGTCGATATCCTTCGCCACGAATCGATTACCTTCCTTATTCGGGCTACCGGAAATACGTGAAATTTTCTTCGAACTATGACTTGCTTTATCTTTGAAACGACGTAGGTTAATTGTAATTTGTGTCCAATTTTATTTCAGTATGTTGGTGATTTCGAATTTATGGTTTCCACTAGGTAAGAGTTTTTAACATTTAAGTTCTTTTGTATGAATACTTAAATAATTCAATTTATAATACTAATAGGTAGGAAATATAGCCGTTTAATTTATTTGTTTTTAGGTTGAAAATTTTTAGGGCTAAGCAATATTTGTATATTTTTAGTTATTGTCTTTATATTATTATAGGATTCAGTTTTTGTTTAGTCTGTTCGTCAGTACTAAGAGAAAAATATCCGAACTATTTTGAAACTCTTTGGCAGCATTCACGAGTAAGCCCCAAAGTAATACGTAGATATTTGATATGATAAAGTTTTAATGGGAATATGTACAGCATAAGATTTGATATAGCGTTATGAAAATTTATTCATAAATGGTGAACTATAATTAAACGTAGATGTTACGTGAAAGGTTAGTTGATGTTCTAGAAATAAACACTATCCACCTATTAACTATTATCAAGTTTCATACATAGGTATTTCGGTCAATATTAGAGGTATAACTTTGTATGGGCCCATGTATACTGTTGTGTTTTTTATTGCCACATCTAGATATTATTTTACAGCTAAGAATATATCTTTCTACAGTTAGTATGTATACATATATTATTAAACTAATTATTAACGCGTAATTGTTTCAATAGCTTAGGGAATACAATTCATTCCAATAAAGAGGTGTGCTTACCATCTCTTTCTATTAGCTCACGGTATTTGCAGAAAAATTGGTCTTTACAGGCAAAGTATTTTTCGATAACTGTTGAAACTATGTTGTACTATAAAGGTTTTTGCCCTTTAAAAACTTGTAGGTATTGAAACTGAACTAAGATTACATACTGTTCAGTTAATGGTGACCAATACGGGACGTTTTTATTAAATCGTAGCCTTTCGACAAAGTTGTTTGCAACAGAAGTTACTCTGTGGAAAAAGCCTATAAGAAAGTCTCTTTTATCCCACGATATGCACAACATACGTTTGGTATATTTGCATTATTGAAGTATTTGAAGTTCTTCAAGTGGTAATCCACTTTTCACTCCTAGTTAGTAAACGAGCCAGAAATGGATTGTGAATTGCATATTCATATGCAGACCGTCAAATTGAGATCATCCAATTCATGAAGAAACCATTGGGAATAGTGGCATAAATCCTAGGGAGTGTACGTATTTCGCCACAATTAACTGTAGTACATATCCTAAGATCTTGTGCAAGTTAACGAGTGGTTTTCAATGTATTTATTTCAGGTCCGATCTTCAAAGTATCATTCTCCAAAGCCGATTTTTCTGTCGACCAGGTTCACTTCCAAAATTAAAATCATCTTGACAAAATTTTGAAACCTCCTTCACACAATATGTTTTGATATGACTTTTGCTGTAGAAACTTCGTACAAATTTTTGAAAATCACACTCGCGTAAGAATCCTAGCGGTTATCCTCTCGGCTCTTTGCAAACTGAATTATTACTTAAAAAAGCAAGGGGAAGCTAGTACCAACACTGGTTGATTTTATATGGAAGCAACAGAGTTCATGTCACCTGCTAAAGAAGTGTGGCAGCTAAGTTAGAAGGCGTGAAGATCACCGAACCTCATCACATGTACTAGTAGGAGGGCAAAATAGAAGCATGAATCACACCCCAACGAATGTAACACCAATACACTATAACAGGCTTTTCTTGGCGCGCTTTTAATTTATAATATATTTAATATCTTTAATGTTAATCCCATGTATGTACCATAAGGTACATAAGACTAGAGAAAATCAACGCGGAGGCATATATAGGTATATAGGTACAGATTACAAAGGAAGCTAAACCGAAATTGCACATGACACCCAATTAGGCACTGATGAGGATGCCTCCTTGATCAAAATTTTTGGAAAAATATTGTCCTCGTGTTTTCACGTAACATGAATACTAATTTGAATAGCCGAAATCGTATAAGATTATAACTCTATAATCGACAAAGTCACCAAAATAATATGACATTCTTTTGTAATAACGTGATGCAAGAAGCAAAGGTAATCGAGGAAGGTCGGCCGTAGTTCCGAGATTGTAGAACGGAACCAATTTTCCAAATGTAATAGTTTTGCAGAATTAATTAGGTGTAAAATAAAATTAGTTTCCAACGTTGTAAAGGCGGGAGTAACTCTTTTTATTTTTTTATGAATATTATGCTTTGACATTCAAACATCACATGGAAAGGCAAAATGGTAACTAACTGCGAATGCAGTAGATATTTTTGACGCACTTTGGTGGTTCTCCACACTAAATTTATTTCCTTGGCCTATTCTCAATTGCACTGGTTAATTGGTGTCTATGTACATTGCAATTGGCGTATTTTATTTTGTGAGCATCATATTTATCGCTTTACTTATTTCTCTTTTGTTAACAAAAGCACATTGACTCCATTGACTCCAACCACTTGTAACTAATCTACTAATCTATGTATATCGGCTTGTGACATAAAATTCAAAATGAAAGAAATTAAATAAATCATTCGTTTCGTTTCCAATGTAAACTTTTCTACTTTTAAATGTAAATGAATTCTTAAAAATTTTCGATTTTCATACTCACTAACTAAACCCTGTCGAATTGCAAAAATCATCTTTTGATATGTATGAGCGGTTCATGCCTTAGGGGCTAATTGCTTTAAATTATCTTTTTAGAGTTGTTTCCATTTATTTGCATTCTTCCCATTCCCATGATACTGTTTCAAATCAATTTTTCTTTACAACTCCAAAGCATCCCCTTTCGTGTTCTTTCCTTTCTTCCGCCAACACCTATACCTCTGAATAGCAGTCTGTCAGCATTAACTCCTTGTTTGTTTTACGCCCACAGTGTTCTCATTCTTTAGCAGTCTATGCCTTTGCAAATCATTTTTCTTTTCGATCTTTGCCAACATCCTTTTTGTAAGAAACCGTGTTTTACAGCCCTATAGTATTACCACCGGAGTAATTTTGTCTGCACTCGTATCTTTGTCTTTGTTGATATAGTTGTAAACGTCATCATTTCTGATTCTACGTCTGCATCCTTTTCATTTCCATATATTTGTGCTATGGCAATATACCAGAATTTATTAATTCTCCAAAAACAATATTACTTGTTATTCTTGGTTTTGATCCTTATACAGACATCTGATTGGCTCTTATCTCCTGTAAAATTCAGTTATTTTGTCCTTTTCTGTTTTAAGTAAAGTCCATATCATCCTGAAGCTCCCTCTAGTTTTGTGAACAATTTTTTTAATTCTTCTTTAGTCTTGCTGTATTGGTTATGTCATCAGCACTTTGAATGAATTATTTCGTGTTGATTAATTACCTCGTTCAACAGACCTCGAAGACATAGAACATGTTTTCCATTTTCACCTTTATTCAATTTCTGGTAATCCACTTTTTCTGTCTTCCGTCTTCATTTTCCAATTTCTTCGCATCCCTTTACTTTTTCTCCCAATTGGTTTCCTCTTCATTACTAGCTTCGGTATTCATTCCTTTGATATTCTCTCTATATGGCCTAACCATCTAACTCCTTGTATCCTTATGTGTCTTATTATATTTGATTCCTTGTACAGTCTTTTTCATTTTCTTGTTCACCCTTCTTTTCTAGCCTTTTTCTGTTTTCCTTTCTCGATAGATAGCTCTCCGTATTTTTCTTTTCCATCTGCTTAGAACATCCTCTTCTGTTTTATTAATTATCCACGTCCCTGCTGCATTAATTTCCTTGGTATTTCCACTTCGATCATTGCTTGGTACATTTTCTCTCTGCTCATTTAATCGTGTGCTTGTTTCAAGTGTAGGAATGGGGTATGTACCAGTATTTATGTTGATTATAAGAATTATTTCATCTACTTTAGTCACACTCTCTTTTAAGATTGCCTTCAACACTAGATTAAACAGCGTTGTAGGCAAAAGGTTTCTTTGCGTTAAACAATTTTTTACTAGAAATGATTTCTGGGGCCCTTATTCAGTTAACACATTACCTATTGGTCCCAATGGTGTAATTTCAACGATATTTAGCAACATTTGCAAGAACCCTGACTTTTTCAAACCACTATATACTTTTCATCTGTCTACACAATGATACATGTTTAAGATCAATAAAGGCTGTATGCATGCTTAAACGCTTGTGGTAGTTGTTGTACTGAATATCATCAATTCATAACACTTTATTTTTGTTCACTGAATAAGGTTTCCCCAAAATGCAACATGCAAATATTTATATAAAATGGGGAAATTGGAAAACGTATTGAAAAATGTCCTGTTTTTGATCAAAATTGGCATTAAATTTGAAGTAATACTTTTTAATTATTCCAGCTGATTTGAGAAGCTAATATGAATCAACAATAATTACCCTTGGTAGTTTACCCATTATTCTTGTTTTCACTGAGCATAATCAGTTTGTAAAAGTCAAGAAACGCAGAATCTGTCGAAAGTTGTATAAAATTTTGATTACTGCTCTTATATCTGATTAATATCTGGTCCCGCAGGTCCCTTAGACATATATATTATTATGATCTTTAATTTCTAATTGCGATTGTAGTTAAAAATGAATGCCACTATCTGAGAAATTATACAAATGTACTGTCCTGTATTTACCATTATTTCCGTTCATTGTAACAATTTCATGACTTATTTCACCGTTTGTCAAAATCAAGTAATAAGTTCCTTTGGTTCAACTGTTATCAATATTATCATTGGACGTGTCGTTAACGGTTAAGTGTGGCATACAATACTTATATTTGCGTTATATTTCTCATTTGTAATGTGTTTTCTATGTAATTGTACAAATATGGATAACGTAGAACTATGATACAATTACTGCATGTCACACTAACAATAAGTGTATCAAATTTCAGTACCAGAGAATGCTGAAGTACCTTTTGTATTTGCTAGATAAACATTTTTTTACACAGTATTAATAATTGATGTGTAACATGTAAGTAATTTCGCATGATTCATCTTTGCAGGGATGTAAAAACACGTTATACACCAGCATAGTACAAACATTGGAAATTGTGCACTATGCATCGCACGTTTGAGTCAAGTTTAGTTATTATATTTATCATTTCTTACAGTGGGAAATTAACGATATGTACGATATGTACTGAGTTCCAAAATGTTTAATAATACCTTACCTAGATTAATTACTATAAATTTGCTTAGATTGATTGTTTTATCGACACATATTTAGATTTGCACAGCTAATGAGCTGCTTTCTCGTGTGGATGAAATTCAATAACTATAAAATTTACCTTCAAAATAATTTACATGGTGTTGGGCTGAATTACATAGATTAAAATTACTCTCATTAAAAACTTCAGTTTTAATAACAAAAATGATTAATTTATAATTTCTTGTTGCAGAAGGATGTGGCTGGTGCGGAAAGCCAGTTGAAGAGAATACCGGATTAACAGCTGGCACAAATACATTCTGTTCGGAATTGTGCTTTTCTCAGTCGAGAAGGGCAAACTTTAAGAAAAATAAGACATGTGATTGGTGCAGACACGTGAGGCATACAGTGTCATATGTCGATTTTCAAGTAAGTACAACAAAACAACTGTCGTTGAATCACATTGTTATCTGATTTGGTTTTTCCCTTTCGTTTATTTCTAATATATTAAAAGATTAAAATTTAGTGGATACGCATTTTCTAGACTTATACTTATTCTTTGTTTCGTTGCAACAAGTTTGAAAAGTGAACACTTCGCTAATTTTTATTCATATATGCTTATAGGACGGTGCTTCGCAACTACAGTTCTGTTCAGATAAATGCCTAAATCAGTACAAAATGCACATATTCTGTAGAGAAACGAGAGCTCATCTGGAAATGCATCCTCATTTACCGGTGGATGACTCAGGTACTGGTTTGATAACTCCAGAATTATGGATGAAAAACTGTAGATCTCCAGAGTCGAAGTCTCCTACACCACCCGAATCACCGAAAAGGCAACAACCAACCGACTTACCACAAACATCTCCACTACCACTAATTACTGTCGCTCATCCTTCTAAGTTGATGGCAACAAATTCCGAATCTCACGATGGAAATAGAAGATTACGAAACAAGACGCAACGAAAACAACGAAAACGATGTCCATCTACCGTTACGTGTTCGAATTTCTCCAAGTCTCCAGCAGAACTTCCACAGGATCTCAGAGTAAGGCATTCTCCAGTTAATTGTGTAGAAAATCACCACCCCCGAGAGGGTATTAATCCTCGAATAGAACGGATTCCAAATCCCTACTTTTATCACCAACACCCACCTTATCCGGCAGATACAAGGATACCACATCCACCGTTTCTCAATCCTTTACCACAACCTCCTCCAGTTAAACCAGTACCCGCAAATGTTCTACCACCAGTAACTGTTTTAGTTCCTTACCCTATCTTGGTTCCAGTTCCACTGCCTATACCGATTCCTTTACCCCTAAAAAGCTTTATTCAAGCAGAACAATCGAGAAAGCTTGTCGAAAATAAGGATCTTACCAATAACATTGACGTCGAAACAAGTATTAATAGCAACAATCAACAAAATGGAAATTCTAGTCAAGACAGTGGTGATAATAACGTGATGGAAGTTGATGATCAAAATGAGGAAAAGGAGATTGTAAAAATGGCATAGCTAGACCTTTGCGGAAACGGAAAAGGGTTGTCGATCCAAAGTCAAAGGTTCTCTTGAAGAAAAGCCAGTACCGACGTAATTTAACGTCCGTGTTCATGTCTAGAAAATATTATTACCGTTTTTTTAAATTTATTTATTGTACTAGAATCATTTTGTCCTATGGATGGCAAAACTGTATATAAAATACATGGTAATCGCGGTAGATTTCATTTTATATTTTATTTCTATTGTAATGATGCACAATAAATGTAAACGTCCTGGGTTGTCTTTTATTTCAATTTTATTTGTATTTAGGTTTTCAGTTCCAAAGAAAAATTAACTTCTTCTAGAGAAAGATAAACAAGAAATATACTCAATGCTCAAAATACAGTTGCTCAAACTGAAACTGTCAACAAATAAACATTTATAGCCCTAGATTTCCTTTTAAATAGAATAATAATATGACTTACATGTAACATACAAGTGTTAAATAAATTAAAAATCAAAGTGAAAATATATCTTTATAAAAGGTCAACAACAACAACAAAAAAACGAAATAAATAAATACAAACTGAGTGTAATACTTTGTGGGGTAACCACTATGTTGTTAACACTCCAACTTTTCACAATAGTCCGGGGTTATACTGTGCTATGTATCATAAAACTTCTTTTAGGGAGTTTTTACCCATAAGTTCGCTAGTGAACAGTTGATAATCCCACAGATTCTTATTCACATGTAAGTTCGGACACTGGAGTGGATCTATGTGGATCTATTATTAGCGTTGTGTTTAGTACCGTCATCCTGGTAAAATTTTTGAAGTATCGAGAATATCTCAATTCCTGCACTTTGCTTCTAGAATGTTTAAGTACACATTTTGGTACATGGTGCTTCAATAAAATAGAATTGATCAACCCTTGCAACATACACCCTCGACCACTAGTGAGTCACTTTTCCCAATTCAGGTGCAGGTGAAATAATTATGAACATTACAGCTTGAATCTATGCGATGATAATGTGGGGACTCCTGCGCATGGTAGTGCAAGGTACTCTCTACCCCACTAAAACACCTCCAATCTCGACAACTCCAAAGTGCCGAAAATTCCTGGTTTCGGTGCATCAGTACTTCAAGTTGCTATCTCTCCATTCCTACTTATTCCTGTCTCTGTCTTCTTTTGCCTTAGCCGCCATAACTCCACTTGCAAAGTTCTGAATGTTGTCCCACATCTCTTGGCTACTCATCATAATATCGACCAGGTTGTCTGTCTCTATCTGCTGTCGTACATTACCACTTAGCTCTGCCCTTTCTTCCTTCCATCTTCCACAAAAAACATGGTCTGTTTTGGCATGTCTTCTAGTCCGCAGTAAAGGCATTCATTATTTTTTGATATTTTCATCCTGTGTATGCAGCTGCCAAAACTTCCATACCCCGACAAAAATTGTGCGAGGTAGTAGTTGGTTTTTTGGTATTTGCACTTCACCCAGGACCGTATGTGTCTTATTAACATCTTTGTCCACTGTCCAGTTGTCATTTGTGCATCCCATTCATTTTGCCACATCTCTAAGGTGATCATCTGTTCCTATTTTCTTGCTCGCTGTTGCCTATTGCCCTCTCAGAATAAGGGACTGCACTTACTCCTTCTTCTATAAGCAGGGTAATAAGTGGTATTCCTGCTACTGTTTAGATTGCTGCTGTTGATATTGTTCTATATCCAGCCTTTCGTTGTACACTTATCAGCATTTCTCTATACTTTCTATTCCTCACAACATTTCCCTACCGGAGCACCATAAAGGAGGAAGGACTGTACCACCCTGCATAGCACTGTTCTTTTTACACTCCCAGGTCCTCCGATATTTCGTAGCAACCGAGTTAAGGCAGCTAATCTATTTTTCGCCTTTTCTATGACATACTTCACATGGTTACCAAATCTCAAATTTTTGTTTAACACTACCTCCAAGTACTTTTTGCTTACAGGACTTATCTCGACGTTTGATATTTTGATCCTAATATTTTCGTTTGGTGGGCCTTTCAGGATAGTCATCTCAATTTTGCGTAGAGCCAAATTTAATCCGTGTCTATCGATCCAGTATTCTATTCGTCGAAGTGACTCGCTTGCCCCATATGTCAGCTTCTCTATACTGGTAGCTTCATAAATTGTTGCCAAATTGTCCGCGTACGCCAGGGTAGTTATGTTGTATTTGCTATTATTATACTCTTATGATTGAGGTAGCTATCAATGATATTTATGAGGTATTTTGATATTTCTTTATCCAAAAACTTTGTCATTATTATATCCTAGTTCGCTGTATTGAAAACGTTTTGAATGTGTATATTTGTTATGCCCATTTTCTTGAAGAGGTGAGAGAGGAGAATTGTAGACCTGCCCTGACGGAAACTACACTGTCTGGGAGAAAAACTTCCTTTCTCGGCAATTACTGCTTCCAATGGGGCTTTAATTACGTACTCGTACACTTTTCCTAGCAAATTCAGGAGACATATTGTTCGATAAGATGATGCGGATTGTATTTCTGTCCCCTTCGATATTAACACCATAACTGCTTCTTTTCAATTTCTTTGGAAATTTTGGCTGTAGAGAAGACCGTAAAATACGTTCAGAAGGACCTCGGATTTCATCTTGCTATTATTTTTATTACTTCCGGGGTACCCTATATTGGCCTGGTGCTTTTTTTGTTTTAATATTTTTAGTGCGTTACTTAGTTTTTCAAGGGTTAGTGGAGGTATCTCATCTGCTTTTACTCGTGTCCATGTATATACTCCTTCCACCGTCGTAGGGAATAATTGTCCACACCATTCTCTTCCTTGATCTTCCGTTAGATTATATGGTTGTGCGAGTTTTTCAAGTTATTTGACTCCCGCTTTGTATCTCCTATTCCATATATTTATTTCCTGTTCTTCACATATTTTTTCCAACGCCCTGTATTCGCTCTGTTCATGGCATGTCGAAGTTCTTTTCTAGCACTATCATATGCTTCTTTGGCTTTAACTGATACAGAATTATTAGCACCGGGTCTACTATTCAGCCTAGTCATTTTTCGTCGAGCTATACTACATCATTTATCTGTTTTTGATTATATCTTACAACCGGTAAGAAGGCAAAGTATTTCTTACTCCTCTCGCCGCGAACATATTCTGTACTTGCTTTCACTACTCTTTTTGTCTTCTACTAAGTTGTTTGTATAGTCATAGGATGATTTCAGCCCACTCTGGACCTTTCCCTTTAAGGCTTCTTGATCCAACCACAACCCTGGTCTTATTTGTCCGCTTTCCTTGATTTTTTAGTCTTTAACACTGAATAGTATATTAATAAAATAAAATATAGAGGACCCTCTATACACGACCTAATAAGAAAATTAGGTTCGTTAATGGGCACTTAACAAGTAACCGTTTGCAGTTGCCTTTCGCGATTGACATAGTCAAAATTTCCTACAGGATTATTGGCATATGCAAATTGTGCTTACTTTGTAAGCTTTCACACGGTTACTTGTTAACTGCCCATTAACGAACCTAATTTTACTATTAGGTCGTTTATAGAGAGTCCTCTACATTTTATTTTATTAAAATTTTCGTTCTTCGCTGAACGCGGTGTTACCGGGTATGGCAATATTGCTCCTCGGGAGATGGGATCATTATTTTGACCATATCCATCTCACCGAATGTCGACGTATCACCTCGAAATTTTTATTGTGTCACTCGATACACACACAACGATATACTGTACTGACGAGTCCTAATGAGGACGAAACTTATTAGTCTGCAGTTGCGTTTCGCAATTGAAATAGTCAAAATTTCCTATAGGATTATTGGCATATGCAAATTGTGCTTATCTTGTAAGCTTTTGCACGGTTACTTGTTAACTGCCCATTAACGAACCTAATTTTATTATTTGGTCGTTTATAGAGAGTCCCCTACATTTTATTTTATTACAATTTTGGCTCTCGAAAATAGACCACTATTCTGAATAGTATATGTTTGTGCCAAGCATGGAATTCATCATTAGCGAGTCATAAGTGTATGAGTTTTACTTTGAATGACTGTATACATTCACCAGCAAATGTTTAGTACAGTTACGCCAACTATAGTGATCCTCACTGCTTTTAAAAATCTTGAAATATTAGGTTGATTCATACATAACTACCGATGCAGGTATCTTTATGCACGTGAAAATCGCAAAGGATTTATCCTTGATTAATGATACTAAACTATTTAGTGAACTTCTCTCAGAATAAGAACGGCCGTTGTTTAAGTATGTATTGAGAATACAAATAAAGCACAATAAGGATTTCAAAGTTTCTTGCTAGATTACAATCTGAAATGATAAAACACGTCCTGGCTACTCAACTAACTGGGGCGTTAACGCTTTAAAAGTGGTCGTGAGATAAAATCCATACCAGATTAAGAGCCTGGGTTCCTCATTGCCTCAAAGAACAGATCAAACTGGACCGAATGATTATATCACCATAAACTTTTCCTTGGTGCATCGAAACGAATATTTTTTAAATAAGATCTCTATAGGTCATAAATAAAAGCGAATCACATACAGAAATGTTCGAAAAAGGCAGTGGGTTGAAGAAGATAAACTTCTGTTATCAGAAGGGAAACCAAATCTCCACGGTTGTAAGATTATATTCTGTGTTTGGTGGGGTAAAGATGATGTTATTCACTTTGGGTTTCTAAACGCGCAGCAAAATCTGGGGGAGGGGAGGGATAGGTCTAACTCTCGTTAATCGGAGGAATGTGATCTTGTTGCATAATAATACAAGACTGCATACAGCAAAGATGATCCGAAGCAAAATGTATATTTCAAGTGAGGCGTATTACTCCATTCACGATACTTTCCTGTCCGCGTTGTTTAGTTCAAAAGAAGAAATTTGTGAAAAGACATTGTGTTCCCCACTAGTAGCAAACAGTCATCAATAATAATGGTAGAAATATTGTTGATGTGTAACCATCTTCTAATCGATAAACTAGTTTCAGTGGGAGCTTTGGAAGTCATTTATAAATCAACTCAATAATTTGCTAAAACATCAACAACAAGAAGACGAAAGCTATGTCACATCCACTACCTTTGTCAACTCAATGAAGTGTTTGGATCAGCTGGTAGAGTTTCTACATCTTGTTCAAGATCATGCATGAAGTTCATGCTTATTTCGAATTCTCTATTAAGAAATTATCAATTAACAAAATGTTTGTGTGATAAATTGTAGTTGGTATGGATCGTTAATTTATATAGTTATGGGATGAGAAAAGGTTACTACGTGCTATTACAATAATTACCCAATTTGATAGTAAGACGATTGGATAAAAGTAAATAGGAATAAATTACGAATCAGCACCAATTTTCTCTGTCAGAATATTGAAAGACGGTTTAAAAAGGAATGTATTCATGAGTTCTTGCAATTGAAAGAAGATTGATTTTAAGAAAGCTCCAGATAAAATATCTTTCAACAAAATTTTTACAGCACTATTGCTTTTATGCGATAGGAGATTGATAACTACGTCATATAAGATCAATCGATTCCAGACTAATTATGTTTGAAACCAAGTAACACAAAAACTAATTTTTCATTAATACTTTGCAAAACAGGTTCATGGCTCACTAAATCTAATTAAAATTTTTTAGACTGCTTGGATAGTCAGCTTTTACCTGCTAACGAATTAGAATTTTCTCTATTTGTTTACTAAGTTGTTTCTTTTGCTGACATTTTTTAAGAGGTGGTGGTACGAAAATAAAAGATGTTTTTTGGGTAGTACACGAATTGGAAAAACACCATTATCTTATACTACAAATAGATCCGCGGATTAAAGTGAGTTATTCGACAGTGTGTCTCCAATTACTTCGACGTATTGTAAATACCTTTTAGTGTAATCTTGATCTGTGACCAACTGGAATTCTTAAATTTAAAAGTTTTTATGGAGAAATTTGGGATTATGGGAAATTGTCCACATGTTAGCAGTTACTTTCTAGACCTTGCTTCTTCCTTTAGCTAGAGTCCATGGCTTTTATCCATGGAGGCTTAGCTACAATGTTGAGGTTTACGTTTGATCTTAATGGTTAACTATAAATCGTACGAAGGATTACTGGCCATATTGTTACAGTTTCCTAAAGCTTGTTACTTCTTCTGGCTGGACTGGATTGCTTTTATCCAAGGTTTAGACACATGTTCAAGGACTAGTTCCAGTTCCATGGTTTACACGGTTAAGACACATCTTTCCTCAAAGCAGCATCTTCATCAAAATAGGTGGTTTTGTTCCATTTGTAGCGAGGTAACGTCAAGTCACACAAGAGAGAGATACTCGAACATCCTGGGAAACCTTACAAAATCGGAAGTCACTCAGTTCCCGCAGGTACATTTATATAGTTCTTTTCACAACTTATGCATCAAATTAAAATAGAAGAAAGTTTAAACAAAGTAAAATCAAATTTGTAAGAGCAAATATTTTCCTAGTACCACACTAAAGCCGATATAAATTTTTAAAGTTGTTTATTATTTAGACTAAGAAATGGAAACGCTAGTAAAAATTGGTCTATATGTTAAGCAGGGTCAAATAGATATTTTGATAGGACAGGTATGTTAAATATTACGGCCATCGCGTAAAATGAGGGGTGCGTATTGCGATATTACGATAAAAAGGCAGCGGTCACAAAACGAAACTTTCATTTGCCCAATTCGTTTTAATAAATTTTTTCATTTACATTCATTGACTTACTTTTATCTCATACAATTTTCTAAATAAATTAGAACTTACTAGCGTGATAATTTATTTGTTCATAAAATAAATGTCTATTATATCTATTTATTATTAAATTATTCTATTGTCCTGAACACAATGATTTGCTTACTGCTTGTATTCAAACGATTGCTTTTCTTTTGTTTACTTATTACTTAAAATATGAAAATGGGATGGTAATTAGAGCTTCTTCCATACATCCCTTATCTTATACATCACTAACAACGTAGGTAAAAATAATTTATAGGATTTGGAACTAAAGGGTTGAAAAGTTAAGAAATACTACAATTCCCTCTTTGTTAAAAAAAATAGGTAGACTTGACTTTTGTAAAATTTATTAACAAGAAATATTTTTTGTAATGAAGAGCCAAATATTTGTAATAAGTAAATTGTTATTTAGAATCTGTATATTAGAATTAAACATCGAGAAATTCTAGATATCTTGCTAGTGTAGGGTAAACGTGATATCTATGAGAAATGGATAATGTAGAAAAGACATCTACTCCTGCCGAGCTTCGTTCTCTTCGTAATGTCCAAGGATCAAAGATGTCGACACCAGTATACTACAGTATATTCAAACTATGAATATTTCTATTTCTTTAACTACTGATTCATTAATATATATTTAATAGGAATAAAATAAATAAAACAAGATATATAAGACAATTTCACCTTGCGCTAGTTTTATTTATATATATGCAAGTTGAGTTTTCGAATAGTATTCATTAATATACATCAGGCTTGGGCAACCTTTTCCTGAAGGGGACCAAATAAAAGAAATTAGGATGAACCAGGGGCCAAACCGCCAACAATTGATAAGAATTGTTTTTATTTAGAAAAAGTGCAAATATGTAAGTATAGCATTGGTTTTTTGAATAAAATAATATAAGAATAAAACTAAAAGAAATAACTGTATTAAACAAGTAATTTCTTATAGTCATATAGCGCCACAACTCTAATTAGTGAGAAACTTGGAATTGCTTTTCTTTTGCAAGGAATTCAATATTTGGTGAAAGTGATGTGCTACGGGTAAGGTGTTTTCCAAATTAGTATCGATAATCCTTGGTCTGTTTTTGATTTGATGAAATTAATTTTTGAAAAAAAAATGCTCACAGCATTAAGTACTGCCAAAGAGAGACATCAATTTAAATATAAATTACATAGAAATTAATTAAAATTGGATATTTATCTTTGGAAATATATCTCACGTAAAAACCTTAGAGAGGCATCTCTCGAAACCGAGTTTTCAGAACATTATCCGCTTGGAGGTCTATTAATTCCATTTGAAGCGACATTTCCACTTGCTCCACGTCCACGTCAAAAGGAGTCATGGATATTTTGAATAGAAGTTCACGTGAACGGAAATCCTCAGATCTGGATGTAAATTCTGTATTTAACGAAGAGAATTCCTGTGCTAAGCTATTCTTATGTAAATTTTTGTGAGCAGCTAGGATTGGAAAATGATATGTACTTCTCTTACGAATATGAGTTTCCTACGGCCAAAGTTTGTTTTTGAAAAGATTTTATATGGGTGAATAGATCATGGGAGAATAGTCCTTGTTTTCGGAGACATCAACCAAAAATTCTAAATCAGATAACCAAAGGTTCCATTAAAATTTTCACTTCTTCTCTTAATTCACAAAATCGCCTCAACATTTTGCCCTTACTAAGCCAACGAACTTCACAATGAAAAATCATGTTTCCATTTCCGTTCTTAAGTCCTGCAGGAATTGCTGGAACTGGCGGTGATTCAATCCTCTTGATTCCTGCCCCTCCCACCAATGCTTCCGATGTGGCTATCCAAGGATTGCGTATGCTTGTATAATAAATTATTTAGTAGATATCAGGAAACTATATAGACATACGCAACACTTATTTGATCGCATCGGCAGCATTTGTGGTGTGAATTCGCATACATGAAGTCAAACGTCTGCCATGCCATTAACTTAAGAATTTCTCCGCTCTGGCTAAATATAAAGTAACAATCCCTGCATATGCAAACATGTTTACTTTTATATTCGTCACTACATAATTATCTATCATCCCGACACTTGCAGTGTAGTAAATCCCCGACGACCATCGCATTATATTTATGTCGAGAATTGTGCCTCGACCAGCAATGTAGCAAGTGACCAGTAAGCAGGAATGAATGTATCGAACCAGTCTCACCGTGATTGCGTCTCATCAGCGATCCGTTTGAACCCAATCCATTGAAACTCGTCTCTAAATCCCTATAATACGGTCACTTGGAGGCGGGAAAATTAGTTCGGCATCAGCTAACATCGTAAACCACACCAGTTATACTTAGTCAGTACGCTGTATGTTAGTAGTTCTGTATACATGTAGGCTGTCGTAACTTATTTCGTAATTACCGCTGTTTGCCCAGACTAGTCATGTATTAGTTAGTGGCCCCGAGTACTATTTACGTAAACATGAAATTTCGGCGTGTCCCCAGTAACAATCTAATCTCGTGATTAGATGGTGGAGAATTTTCGCGTAGAAAACAACTACTATTCGGACAAACCCTCGACGGATATTGCGTTATATTTAGGTCCAGTATACTGCGCCGACGTGCAATGCGGCAAGTACAAATGCATTACATTCAGTTAGGGACAGGAATGGTCTTGACTTTTTCAAAAATTATTGTTTAATAACAAATACAAAATAGAAGCTTGATTGTAGACATTATGTAGCAGCTATAAGTGCAACGGAAAAAAATTGCCCAGTTATGACGGTGTCCTAAGCATTCTATTTCTCTTGGGGAGGCTCTTTATCCATTCTTCCCCCACGTTTGATACGAAACGCATGATTTTGGTCATTTAATACATATTTTTGTAAGAAACTTTTTATTGGTGACAATTTCATATTCAAGAAACTATCAGTTTCTATATTCAGGACGGAGTGTAACCACTAGTAATTGGCTTAACAACCACAGGTCATTTTATGTCTGTTATGCAGTCACGATTTGAACGCTGGTATACTAAAAATAAAGTATTTTTCGCAATACTATCCACCAGCATGCCCCACTCTGAAATGATAACAAACGACGCGTATTAATTGATCTTTTGTTTTGTTGTCAAGCAATATAATATAAATTTGGCATAGCAGATTAAAAAAATGAAATATTGACATGTAATTAGTTTTTCAAACGATAAATGAGTAAATTAATGGCATTTTCCAACTGTGTATGTATTTATATATCGTTAATTTACTTATTCAAACATATCCTACGCAAAACGTACACGAATACTGTCAGCATTAAAATTCTAAGTCGATTTAAGTGAAATTCATTTCCGCTTAATGTCGAAATGACACACGAAACCACAATATTTGGGGTATACACAAATATTATATATATAGGAAAAATAATTTTTCGAAATAGATCGATACGCCTGCATTTTTCTTATTTACCTATGTATCTATGTATACAAGTGTAGGAAGGCCGAATATATGTTTGTATAATCAATTGCGGAGGGGAATGTATTATTACATCTATTTATTCCGTGATCTTTTAATTCAGTGTTTTCGTTTCATCTTACCTGCAGTGGATGCACATCTTCGATGGCAGCATTTATAATTGCAGTTATTGTTGCCCATTTTTGTGTAGTCAAAGGCGTATTAGACACGCATTTCTGATACTATTACAAATCAACTTGTGAAACTGTCCATCAAATAAATAAAGATAAATAAATAAAAACAAATGTAAATAAATATAGCTCTAAATTTATATTTTATTTGGTCTAGAAAATGGTGAGGTAACCCGAAAGATGAGTGAATGGCCTTCTTCACCGAGTATAGACATATGTACGTACCAGGGATGATCTCTTTCGACCTCTCTAGCAGACCATAATAATTTTCAACAAATTTTGTTGGACGTTGTAAGCTACACTAAGCTAAACTGTTTAAAGGTTTAATCAATGCATGCAATGAATGCAACTAGTGCGTTCCTTCATTCCTTCACACATTCTATTTGAAACATTTTAACCGTCTTGATAGTTGTTTGGTTTAACATATGTGACTGACTTTTAAAGATGGCGGTTAACATCGGTTTGATGTTCCGTTATTCTATTATTCGATATTTATTAAGGATTCTACGAATTATAACAGTTATTTGCTGTAATATCATCTTTCAGAGAATATTTCGGCTGAAAAGACTAAATTCGTCGCATCATGCTGAAACGATGGTGTATTTTCAATGTTGACTCGTTGAATTCATTTTGGTCAACAGAAATCTTCTACCTCGATTAGCTTTCGAAACAAGTAGCTTCGAACATGAAGCAGGATGACTTGAACTTCAGACTCTTTGAAATGACTTAGCGCCTTTATTCGAAGTGGGCGGTTATTTTGGACAGCCCCATCGCGCCATATGCTCACCTCTCCGCATTGGTAAGATTCACTATAATGGTGGATGAAGCAACAACACCAAGTTCCAAGTGCACTCTTATAGTCTACATTTCAACATATTTTGATGAGAAAGCTGCTACTATAGCGTTCTTAGATTTGATTGAGCTCGATAGACAAGATGCAGAAACTATCGGGAAAGCCCTTTGGTCCTGCTTAGAACGTTGGGGAATATCAAAGTCGTTCGCACTAAAAATTGAATTGCGTTTGCAAGTAACGGTGCAATTGTGATGACAGGAAAGAAAGGTGGCGTCGCTACAAAACTATGCGAGGACATAACACACCTTTTTCCTGGCATTGTTTATGTCATCGCGTCGAACTTTTAGTAAAGGACGCCTTAAAAGATTGTACTAGTGTTTCTCGTTTCCAAAGGTTCATCGACAAACTGTACGTTTATTATCATCAACGTCCAAAAGAATTCGAGGGGTTTGGAAACAGCTTGCATAAAGGTATCCATTGAAATGAAGAAAATAGGTTGTCCCTTGAATGTACGTTGGTGTGCAAGCAATTTTCGAACTCTAAAAGCTGTTTGAAAAAATTATCCGGCTCTGCATGCACACATTAGTCAAAATCGCGACGCCACAGCAACTGGACTAAAACGAAAGTCGGTGTTTGCATTTTTCGTACAAGAACTTGAGCTTTTCTATGACGTTCTATGTAAATAAGGAATTTTATCTTGTATGCTTCAACCACGAAAAACAACCCTCATGACTGCTCAATCAGAGATGTATAGAACTATTAGAATTCTGGAAAACCTAAAAGTCGAACCTGGTAAAAAAGAAACAGAAGTTACATAGGTTATACAAAATGGCGTCTTTAAAGGTGTCGATATTAAGGCAACGATAACGAAGCCTGAATCGATCAACAGATTACAATTTTTGCAGAGTTTTGTTGGAAGAATGCGACAGCGCTTGTTTAATGATCCTACAAATGATACAATTTTGGAAGACCTAAAGGTAAGACAATAAGAGACATAATAAGTAAATGTGCAATATGTTTGGTGATTGACGAAGTATTTAAAACAGTTAGTGACGACGTCAAAGGAGAGAAGAAAGTTAAAAGAGTGGCACGCCGAATTAGTTCACCTGAATTTGAAAGTATAGCCGACTTCCGTTCATGGAATACTTCTTCTACTCCTTTAAAAGCGTTGAACATACTTCCAATGACAACAGATGATTGAGAAATATCAACATCACAGTAACCGATTTGAGAACTTGCCTAACTATTGAAAATGTATCAGATTTGATGTTCATCTCCATCAATGGTCCCCCAGTTCCAGACTTCAATCCGCGACCATACGTAAAGATTTCAATACTTCGTGGTAAAATCAAACAATGTCAGGAAACAGGCAATGAAGACAATACGTACCGAAAATTATTTTTTGTCAATATATTTACTTAGTGTAATTGATTTTTGTTTGGTTTTTAAATAAAAACATGTACCAAAAATTTCAGAAATCATTTTGTTGCTTCTTACCACCATCCCTTTCCAATAAGAAAAATCAGGTATATAATGGATTACTGGTGGTATACTCTTAACCTTCCTATACTCACGCATACGGTCTGTGAGACCGACTTATATAGCGTAGTATACGTCTTTCATTTTGACTTGAGTATAGGAAGGTTAAAAACGTTGATGGGAACATCACGGGCCATAGGTGAATTTCAATAGCTTCGTCGTGGTGAATGTGGTTCCAGCGCAATTCAATTTCATCAAATTTCGAAATCTACTACTAGATATTCTATTAATTACATTAAAATTGACCGATTAACAATTATCGATCGCCATTTCATCAAGTTGCTTGTTTACCAAGCGAACGTATATTTAGGAACAATATGCTACTGAAATTCATTGTAATATGTTTTGGTAGAGATAACAAATCTAATTTAAATCATGTTAAATGAATATAATTAAAGCTTTCTTCTAAATAATTGAGACGTGTTTGGTCGTGTACGTCCTCAAAATCTAGATTTTTAACAAATTCTATAAGTTTCCTGGAAGAAACGGACATTTCGCACATTTTTATAAATATAAATCTTAAAGTAACAATAAACCAAATCTCTACTGCATTTGAGTGTTTTTGTTTCCTCCCTGGTCATACATAATTCGGCTATAACGTTTCAAGTACTCTTCTGTATACAGTTAAGTAAGCAGTAAATTAGTTTGTCGAGAATAAAAGAGAATTTTCGGTTTACGAGCCTCGGCTAAACTTTTACGAGAAAGTCCTTGGAACATCTCAGACTCATTAATTTAACTGTTGTCTAGGGTGTCAAAAATACCCTCCATTATATCGAGAGTTTTAGGTAAGGATACAAGTTTAATTTGAACAACCGACGCCTGTTGGAAAATTTAACGTTGGAAACTCAACCGTTGATGAAGATTACGGATTGCATGGCGAAATTTTTAAGCTTAGTTATTTTCACAATCGTTTGACCGTTTAGTGCTTTTTCCGTTATTAAATCGTGATACCTGTGTTTTAAATATAATCTTCCACGTTTTTGAATAATTTTCATCTAACTTTATCGATTGAGAATTAAAACACCTGTTTTCTTTACATTTATAATGGAAGTATAAATTCATCTCACCTTTTTACACGTTTTCTAGTAAAAAATTCTGCGACGCACTTAAAATATTTTATATACAAATACTAGGATCCAACCGTGGTAATTTGAAGTTGTTAGTAGTGCACACGACTACTTCAGAATATTTTCAGTCTCATTTTGATAGCTAGTAGAAGTATTGAGTACAGGTAAGCAATGAGATTTTAAGAGTTAAAGCAGTAAGTGCTAAAAGTTAAAGTCAGCTCGTAAATGTTATTCCCAACAATAAAAACTATTTGTCCTACTAAGGTACCGAAGAAAATAGAATTAACGAAATCTTTCAAGCCTCCAAGTTTTGCTTAATAATCGCCCAACTACTGAAACAACACAATGCACCAAATAATACCAGGATTATTCGTGGAGATGGATTTGCCCAAGAATGTGGTCCCATCGCTCGAACAGAAGAGGTATGACCTCACACTTGGTAGCTGGCTAGTTAACGAACCTAATTAATTAGGTAGCTTTGTAGGGAGTCACCCAGATTCTATGAATTGTTGCTGTTCATGTTGTGTGCAAATCTTCCCCAAGAATTTTTCGTTATACGTTTTATCGCTTTCTTTACTGATATTTGCTATAATCGTTTTAATCCCCTTGTTGATATAAGCTTAGGTATTTCTTCCATTTGTTTCTTGATTCTTCTGGGAACTTAACGGTCTTTTCATATTTATATGTGTTACCCTTGTACTCCCAAAAATCTTTTCTGTCGTCGTATAGAATCCCTTAGGACTCTACATCTACCCTCTATCTCTCTCTTTGTTTCTAGCTTTTTATTTTCTGTTTAATTAACCAATATTGTCTCTGTTTACCGTTTACCAACATCTCTTTAACCCTTTGAACTCCTAATTTTTTTAGTTACCTAAAAGGCGAAACTTGACGAAATATATGTATTTTGCGTATTAGGAATATTCAAAATGAGATATATTAAGTATTTAAAAGAAAAAGAATACATTTTATAATTTAAAATATTTTTAAAAATTGCGTTACTATAATGTCGAGTCTTATTCGAAATAGGATTTGGTGTAAGAAACATAATGTCGCGCCACACTCGACAAAGGAGTGCTAAGGGTTAATCAAATATTGCAGATTGCACATTTTGCCTAAGTTATCACAATCTTTACACTCATTTTTCGATGTGCAACATTTTATCGCTCCACAGGTTAAAACGTTTAAGAATTTTTTTGATCCAGTCGTTTAGCAAATTTATTTTAGCGAATTTCCGTAGAATTAAGAGCCACTCAATTTCTTGAGTGGGCTTTTTATATAGTTTTCTTTAACTGACCTGGAATGAATAAACATAGGTATAGTGATGCATTTACCATTGCGATTTACCACCAGTTTTTGCAACCATTACTAAGTTTTTAGTGTTATTGCCAAAATAATCCAGTAATGAATTCCCAATCAGAATTAAATTAGAGAATATTTGCTAATAGAGCGACTATAGCAGCCATCAATACATATCACAATATCATTGTAGTTGTTGTTTACTGAATTTCTGCAATCTTCGTTGTAATTTTCAAGTCCTCGTCAATACCTCTTTATTGAATTTTATCTGATTAATATTTTTATACTTTACCTGGTAATGCTTAAAAGTTTGAATTACACCGGTTATCTTATTGTAGATTAAATGAGATTTTTAATTCTTGTTGCTATTTTGCAAGGTTTAAAGAGTTGATCAAACCCGCTTTTAGTAAGCTTACTCGACGTACATATTTAAGTATCTCTTACTGACTTAAAATTGGAAACCTTTTATCTGATTGCCCTAAGTTTACTGTAAGATAAGTTTAGAATATACAGAGCTAGAACCCTGCTAGAAGTAGTACCAGGCAATGTTCATAAAGCAAGTAGAAAAACAAAGCCAGGGAGATCTTTCTTTGAAAATACAATTTGCCTGGAAGTCAAAGAAAAAAAAAACATTTTGCAGTAAAATATCGTATATGGATTAACGAGTTCTTTTGAGTAAGGATGACAAGGTAATAAACTGTAATATATTTATGGCAAATCTTCGAGGGAATTAGTGGTGGGAAATAAAATAAGCACATGTATTCATTTTATAACCATTATATTGGCTGAGGCATTTATTGTACATTTATAATTATTCTTTTACTGTTTATAATAATATAGGTTTCCTTTTTGAATAGAATAGTTTTCACCCCATACTCTTAGAGATGTCACAAGACACCGTCATGATCTATCGCGCACCATTGATCATATAGTTACATCATAAATATAACAGCTATTAGTAAAATATATTAATTTACACACTTATATTTTTTCTTCTTCTTTGAGAAAGGAGGGAGGAATGTAAAAATGGAATGTATGTAATGATATTGTAAATAGTGGTTGGGTAATATAACACCGTGAAGGGGTAATCTATATATGCAGCGACCAAACATCATCTGGTGTTGGCATTTTTAAAAACACCAGTAATTTTTCTGCGTTTATTATCAATAATCCATATACTTTATATATATTTGGCCATGTCTTGGGAAACTATAACAGGCTATTCTTCAGTCATTAACAATTGTTTTTTTTTTTCTCAATTATATAAAAATAGTTTAGGCCGTCAGTATATAACTATTTGTATATTTTCTTTTATTTACTTTATATCTAAATGACAGTCGCGTATATATTTATTACCCCAATTATACAATATTGTTGTACGTATCGGCATATATTTATATATGTATATATATACACGGGTCAGCGGTCGCAGCATTTCGAAGATAGGGAAATTCAGAGTTCTCAAAGAAACTTAAACGTAGCAATACCAAGGGATGGGTCATCGGGTCATTTGGTTGCGACTTATCTATTCTAAGGTGCTGCATTGAATAGACGTGTTCTAAATGATATAATCAACGATCAGTAACATTTAGAACATCTATTCAGAAGGTGCCACGTGCGACATAGTGACATCTATATATATATATTTACTTTTATTATTAAATTACTTATGTTTTAACACATATACCAGAAAATTTTATTGACGGATCTTTCAGAATATATGTATATACCTATAGTATATTTTTTCCTGGGTTTCATTTAAATATATAAACATTTAGTATGAACAGTGATTATACATAACTAAACATCTAAAAAATAAACATCTTCTGTGTATCTGTTTGACAATATATTGTTATCGTATATTTCTAATCATCTGTTCACTTTCTTTATTACTACTACATGGGTGCAGGTGCGTTTAGAATTTTTTGTAATTTTTCTGGGTCGAATCTCCTTAAACCTTGTTTCGAACTCAGCGATGGAGTGGAAAATGAAAATTAGATAACAGTAACAAAACAAAATGGAGCGCGTATTTAACTAGCTATATTTCGTTAAAGTGATTGTGCCTCTTCTGTAAATAAGCACGAAATTGTAACTTTATTACCAAAAATTATTGCATTCCTTTATTTATTTATTTTGATATTTCAATTATTACTCACGGTTTCTTTATTATGATACGTTATTATTAAGAATAATTAGCTAATTAATTATTTAATATGTTCGACTAGTAAATTGACTAGACTTCGATCCCCATAAGAATATAAAAAATATGTTCTACTATCCTTACCATTATTCATCATAGAAGTTAAGGATTTGAATGTAATACAAATTTAAGGAGCCCACCGATCTTATTTGTAACTTTTTTTCACGTTTTCGAATTAGAAACATTTGAAAAAGGAAAGGGGTGGGTGAGTGGGGATAGTTGTGCAGAAAGTCATTTTTTATCACATTTAGCGGGATAGGAGCTTCGTTGTTAAGACGAAGCGACCACCCTAATCACTTATAAACATCACTCACGCAAAATCCTTAATAAAACGAATGTACTTTAACCTTAGTTCTTAATAATTGTGTCAGTGCAGTCGTGCTTGGTGCATATTTTGTGCATTTTAGAAACAAATTTAGGGATAGGAGAATAGAGGATACAATTTCTCGAACGTTCAGTTCCAATAAACAAAGGAAAAAATTGTGCTGCTAATGTGACCCTGGAAAATCATTTATCATATATAGGTGAATATAATTACCATAAAAAATAAATAAAAGGGAAATAATGAAATGAAACACATCCGGAAAATGGAGGAGTTGGCTTTCCAGCCTCGTTTTCTCTTTGTTTGAAACGTTTTATGCATCTGTGGAGGTGGCTTGCACTCTTTTATTCAATCCACGACTTCGAGCGTCCATCCTCTCTTGTCCAAATTAACCAGCTCAGCTGCCGTGGTGATGCCGGTTCGGGTACTCATAGTTCATACACGATTGCACCACAATTTTGTTTCTGTACTTATTCGATTTAAAACCGTTTTTATGTTCATAGGCCGGTCACGCATCTATTTTCTCCAAGCTTCCTGAAGCTCTCTTTCAGTTCTGAAGAATTTTTTTGGAACATGATCAGACTTATGTGTGTATGTTGTGTATTATTTATACAAATATATATATATCTTTAATTTACATACATCTATTTAAATATAAAATAAATAATTTTACTTCTAACATTTTAGACAGGAATTGAAGATGGTTACTACAGGATCGGAACATAATAATAATTCATTATCATTACATTAAGCGTAAACTTCGTAGATAGTTCGGAGTGGTCAACAAATAAATAAAATATTTTTCTCTAATGCCTTGACTACCCACTTTTTAATTTTGATTACGCAACACTTTCGTGTAAGTTATGATTGGAAGAAAAGGGCAACCTTGAGAGAAATATTAAAAAACCCTTGTTTGATAAATCTTGACTTCTTAGCTTAGTCTCAAGTTGTACTTTACAATCAAATCCTATGCCTGTTATATGGAAATCGGTGGCTCATGATGATAATATAAATCATCTTCCGATACCACTAACTGGCAAGGTACCATATTTTCTTACAGCAAGTAATACCTTTAGACTTTCAGACAAGGGTCCAGCCTCCAAACATTTCCCTCGGGCTGCGGACGTGATTCTTAAATATATAAGAAACTGCTATTTTGCGAAGACAATGAGCAAGGATATCGGGAAACCCTTAACTGGAAACGACACGTTAATAATATTTATTAAGTAGATTATTTAGATATATAAATATATATTATGTATATGTACTTGCTTATATTAAATTTTAATTTTCTTAACATTGAAAGCACAAAATACATATGATAACACACATCGCCACGTATTTTTCCTATAATCTAATATTTTTGTAAATTTTCTTATTTTATTATTTTTTTATTTCACCATATATACCATATATAAGAACTATATGAAGGGTCTCCCAATATGATTTGTATTGAAAAGTTCCCATGCGCAAATACTGCAAATTGATTTACTTATGGGATTAATGTCTATTTGCTTTGTAAGGGGTACATACTCACGAAATGACGTAATCAAAACGACCTGACATTTCCTAACAGTATCAACAACAAACCCTATATGCTATGTATATATTCGATATAAAAATACAATGAATTATTGTGTAATCTGCAGTAACATATTTAATAAAATATAAACGAGATAATAACGTAAATACTTCTTTGAAGTTACTTTCAGCTATTTGTGTTTTAAATAATTAAAAAAATATTGCATGATTATATAGTACACCAACTCCTACTTGGTTTTCCCCTAAAATGAGATCTTGAGTATTCCAATTTACAACATAAATCATTTACATTTGTCTTGTATATTTTTGGGATCCAATTCCTAAAAACTCTCTCCAACACTGCTTCAGTCCCAATACGGCTCTAACCCTTATTTTATAATACATTACATACAACATAAATTTTTCCTTACATTTTTTATTTTTTTTTATAACATTTAGTATTTCGAGTAGTACAATACTCGGAATGATTACCTACTTTTACAATCCGAAACTCACTGAATTTGTCGCAATATTCTAATTTTTCGAACCTTGTTCTTTCCATTTCTGCCATTCTCTTAATGCAAAAGTATAGCGTAGAATAGAAAACGAGTGATAATTAAAATATTCACAATGATATTAATTAATAATAGTTACAGGATTGTTAATTTCTGAATCTTTATCTTAATTCTTTTTATAGACACGACGATTTGCAGTGAAATTTTCGGACTGTGCGCTTTTTATTTTTATTTATTTTTTACATTTTTAAGTCTTTTTACTCTCGAAGTATACTAGGATTACGAGTTAGAGATGGCATATGTGAGGGGCACAAGTCGCCTCTGGTGCGTACGGACCTGACTTGCGAGCGCTCCAGGGGCGTACGGTGATTTCGGAATCAAGGTTCATTGAATTAGCGCCCCCTGGCCCATCTCAATAACGCGTCCGCTAGGACATCGAGGTGTGCCTTCGTCTGAAAAGAAGCAAAATGAAATTAGTATTAACAAAGAAAACCACTTTTCTACTAAATGCTACAACACCATTTGAATTACTCAAGTGGACAAATATAATAGTAAAATAACAGATTTGATGAAGAAATGTTTAATATTTCAATATAATTCTCTTCATTCGTTTAAGTAATAAATTGGATTAAATAGTATTTCAAGCTTCGTGGGTTCGTAGATTTTAGTGGGTCATTCGACAATTTGTGTCCCCCGATTATCTGGATTTATCATATATCTTTTATAATATAACCCTATAATATAGTCAATTTCGAATTCCTAAAGTTGTAGTAAAAACCATAAGTCTTCGAAGAAGGGCACAGTTCCTTGCAGCTTGTTCTCGCCCCTGGCTAGACTCCTCACTTTTTTATTCTGGAAAGCTTAGCCATAGGATGGAGGTATATGTTCCACTTACATTCTTAACACTGCTAGAGCGTATATTTCTTTACAGCCTCAAGTTCTTCAGTTAAGGCTAATCTTACGGGGAGGGACATTGCCCAGATTTTCCCAATTTTGGGAACTTGTTTGTTTATCTGCCTCCTCCACCTTTTTCACTGATGGTCTAGACATATACGTAGAGCTTGCGTTTGACGTCCATGCTTAACGTTGTTGGGGCACCAATTTCCTTACAACAACATCTTCATCAATGTTAGTACTCTTATTCTACGAATTGCTAGGGAGAGTCAGGGCACCAAAGACAGAGTCCAGCATCTCCCAGGAAAGCATATACATATGCAATTGTTAGAGCAGTATAGAATTACTTACTTTGATTCTATGTAATATTTAAATTAGGCTGATAATTACATAGCACCACTGATTGGAAGTGCGTTTGGCTGATAACCAACAACTTAATGGTTTATATTGTGATGAGTTAAGTTCGAGTTTACTTAGAGTCTACGGTATTGATATAGTGTTTACGTATTTTTTAAAGAATCTGTAGGCGATATGGCTTGTGTTTTTATTAGTTTTACACATTTGTAAGGGTTCCAATTGCAATTCATTTTTTCGAAGTCGTGAAAGGCGCGATAAATCCTTAAAGGGAGAAGATAGTATATGATTGTGGATGTATGTATTATTTTCTAAATGTTATCCTACCTATTTTCGCACTTTCATGTTTTTCACATTGAAGGTTGAAGTAGAATTATGTGAATTATAGATACTCATCAAAATTAAAAGTACCACCCGTCAAAAAATTAAACTATTTCCCAAATTGTGGGTGGTAATATCCAATTGTTTTGGAACGAGTTTCGCAAATAAATATACAAACTTATCTCAGCCAATTTTTTCGAATAAAGATAGATAGATTATAGACAGTTATGTAATTTTAATACATCATTTTATTGATTTCTGATTGCAGTAGACTACAATCTCTGCTAGAATACATAATATTGTATAAAGTTGTTTTTAGTCTCTCTCTCTCTCTCTCTCTTTCGATCAATGGCTATATTAGGTGTGTGAAAACGGGAGGTTAGGTCATTGAACTAGTTTAGAACGATAACAGTAACACCTGTGGCTAACGTAGGACTACGCGGTATCAACTTTACGAGGAAATGCTTTTAGTTTTTGCCTTTTTAGCGTTTTGGAAGAGGCTTTTAGCGAAGAGCGTTATGTTTTGCTAAGTGACTGTAAAGCGGTAGATCGTCTTTACCACGTTTTAATAATCTAGCATGTTCAATTTACGGTTTAAGTGCTTTTAATTAATCCTATGAAGGATATACGTAATTGGTAGAAGTGTTCCAAGCCATAGCCATCCAAATCTTTATACTGCAACGATTCCAGATAAATTCGCGGGTAATAAGCTAATGTTATTGATCGATAGTGCTATTTTTAATAAGGTTTTGGCCCTAAGGATTCAAAGTGATCTGAAATAAATCTCAAGAAATTACAGCTAGGTATAAAATGAGATACCAACAAGTTAAAATCTTAAGTGGACAATTGTATCACTTTGGTGGAGGCGCCGAGTTTTCTATACATGTCAGCAATCTGCGAACGTATCGGGTGCAGTGGGTGTAACTGCAATCTAAAGCTATTCAATGCAAGCAGGCTTACATCTCCGGTTACGCTTTAACTTCCTAAATACAAAGAATATAGTATCTACAGAGAAATACTACATAAAAAACATTCATGGACTTCTCCAATTATTTACTACTAAGTGCACCGAGCTACCGAGATATCGTATTCTAATCAACCTACAAAGACAGACGTAATTAAGATTGTTTCAACTAAATTGGATCCAGCTACATTGCTATTGTTATTATTATATAAGCACGTGTTCTCGGCTTTCGAGACGGTATCATAATTACTAGATTACATATTCTGGTTTCGTTTCTTGTCATAGAATCCGTTCCATGGGCATGTCGAGAGACAACAAACGTAGCGACGTGACTGCAGAATAAAAATTTTAGGTTGCCAAAATACCTAATTTCGCCGAAGCTCCAAGATCCATGTAATATATTCGACACTGCCTTTATCCAGAGAAGGGCGATTTTGATTACTAAAAGGGTTTCAAACTCAAACGAAGCTTTACATTTACATACTTTTGGCTAACAATATATTATACATGTATGTATGAATACCAATGTGGAGTATGGAGGTAATTTCGATGGAAAGTTTTGTCGAATTAGTAATTATCCTGAACATCGGGTCAATATTAAAATCAAAAACGGTGTAGGAGTTGTATTGGCGTCGCTTTCAGTAAAACAATATATTTGGAAATGTGAAATACAGAATTAAAAAAATTACATCAAAATTGCCTATGTCAAGAATCCGAAAATTGATTGCGAAGCTGTTGTTTTCTTAGTAGCTTAAACTTCTTTGGATTAGCTCTATCAATATACACTACCGTCATTAAATTTGGAAGCAAGTACAAATTATTTTGAAACATGAATAATAGTAAATGTACACTAAAATTGTTGTTTAAATAAAAGCATATAAAAACATTAACAACCAGAATTTCTTACAAGTTCTCAATATTACAACAAAAAGAAGATTTAAATGGGTTTATTGTTTTACAATGTTAAAATAGTCAGGTTGTCTGTGGTAAAGGATACAGCTAACCATTTTGATTGCTGCGTCTGGCAAATTATGCTTGCAAATAATTTTACCTTGAAAGTAGTGCGCTAGTTTTAAATTTGTATGAAAACTAAATAAAATACTGTAAAGAAATGTCGAAGCGCAACTAAATAACTTTAGAACAACTTTCCGCTGTTTGTACTCTTCGAGATGAAGCATATTCAGAAAGGGTTATTGCTACTAGAGTGGGAATTTCACCGAAATGTGTTTGTTACATCTTAGCGAGAAAACAGAAAAAAGAAACGGTATAGTTTTATGAGCAAAAAGAAGTGGATGACCATAGATGAAAACCGCAGCCAAGGATAGATTCATCATAACGTCAGCTAAATTGGATCTACGACCTATGTCACCAGATACCAGTAGGCACTTTCATACCAGGCAAGAAACGAAGGTCACAGGTCACAGCTGTAAAAGAGGCGCTTACTCGTCGCACATGAAAACTAGATAATAGATGAATGGAAAACCGTGTTATGGACCGACGGGATGAAATTCGAACGATTTGGTACTAAACCCATAGTTTTCGTTCGTTAGTTTCGAATGCCTTAATGAAGGTTTCGTGAAACCTGGTTGTAGAAGTTTGACGGTTTGAGGTTGCTTCGGTAGTAAGAGGACGGGTAATTTGGTGAAAATAACTGGAAAGATACGGAACGAACAGTATTTGAATATGTTAGAAAATACCGCTTTGTCAACTTTAAGTCGTGCTATGGGTCAATCGTTTATTTTCCAACAGGACAACGACCCAAAATACATAGCGAGGATATGTAAGAACTTTTAAAGATGAAAGAGAGAGTAGGCGAGATGAAAATAATGGTCTGATATTCTCATTCTAGTCTATTGAGTGATGTGGGATCAACTTGACCGAAAAGCTAAAGAAAGACAATCGCAAAATGCTTAGCAGCTGTGGCCTTATTTACAGGCAGCATGGCAACAAATTGCTGCTGACTATTTAGAAAAGTTAGTTAGCAGAATGCCCAGAATTTGCGGAGCTGTGATACGGGCTAAAGGACGACACATCGATGAAAGTAATTTATAAATTCATTAACATATCACTCACGTTATTATTTTTGAAATATTACTTGTATTTGTTAATACTTTTGCCTATTCTTTATAAATTTCAATAAAAATTTCGAGGAAAAGACGTACGTTTTTGGTTAAAAAATCGGGGCTTATCATAGGACAAAGTTATATTACAAAAGATCTGTGATAGCTCCAAGTAATGGAGAAGCACATGTTGCTAAATAATCTATTTTAAATCTACAATGTACAATACTTAGATTAAATTAGTTAGCAGTAACTACACTAAAATGTCAAAATCTAAAAAAAACTATTTATGAAAAGCAACCTAATTTAATTATGAAACCAATGAGTTATGCATATTTAACTATTATTATCTGTTATATAAATAATGCTTGGAGTTGAGGAAAAATGAATCTTTTTGCATTTCCATCTAACGATTTTTCTGCATTTTTTTTAACATATTTTAATATCACATCCATCTATATACACATTTAAATATAAAATACTTCGAATTACTAATTATTTCGGTAAAGTTTGAAAGAAATACGAAATATATTCAGATAGTTTTGGATTAAGTACTTACATATAATTGTTGATATTTGGATACAATTGTGAATTAGTATACTAAAATTTTGAACCTGGTCGTATTGGTGGACTACATGAGGCGGGTATTACATTTCGTGAAGCCGATAGGTGGATGCAAAGAGATATTGCTACAGTTATTCGTTATTGGGGAGATTGGTCTTAACAGGGCAAGTTCGTAGAAGAGACTCTGGATGCTCTATAGTCTAGAGCAGGGGTCTCCAAACTTTTCAGCCTTGGCGCCATACTGATTACTTCAGTGAGTTTTCTGCGTATTATACTTGTCATTAAGCTTTACCCAGCAAGTACATAATTCCGAGTTATTATTATTCTGTGTTTTTATCCAACTTACCACAACAACAATAAGCTATTAGCTGTCGCGGGTGGTAGTTTGGAGACCCCTGCTCTAGAGGAACCACCAAACCGGAAGATAGGAGACTAAGATTGCTTACTCTTAGGGCTCGGTACAGTAATTCTCTGAGAAATGTCTTTTTGGTCAAAGATAGGCCACAGAATAAAAATGCGTTTCATATATCGCCGATTCGTTCGTTGGATCGATTTCCTATCGTCTAAGACTAATTGTAAGACTATTTCTCACTAATCGATATTGTCCTTTCAGATTAGAATAGCGTAATGTACGGGCAGATTGGGAGGAGTGAAATAGTATGTTTCTTTTCCAGACAAACCTCGCTTCTGTTTCTGTGCCCATGGTGGTCATAGACAAGTCCGATGTCGAAGAAGAGGAAGGGACTTTTGGAATTCCCCCTTAGAGCGTGACACTGTACTTACTAGAGGATTAATTGTTTGGAGTAGAATCGGCATAGGAAATAGGACTTTTTAGTGTTCCTTTGAGGCCATTTAAATCCGAAGTATTAAGACAATTCGCTTTATCATATATCCAAGCACACTAACTAATGCCACATTTCATCAAGATTCGGGCAAGAGGCCAACATCAATATACTCAATTGACCTCCAAGATCGCCGGATCTATCGCCTATAGAGCATGGGAATATGATGGGTCCAAAGGTTGGTACGCTACCTAACTCTCGAATTAACTTAGAAAAGCTAAAGTTTTCCCTATAAATTGCTTGGAATAAGCTTCCACAGGAAATCGTCATCAGGCGAGCAGCATAATGTGGCTACTCAATTTAACGAGTGTATATACAATTTATTTTGTCATGAATTTTAGAATGAAAATGTAATCATTTATTATTCACAGCAAACGTTTGTACCAAATTTGGTTTGAAAAATATATTTTTACTGGGTGATTTTCTTTCGCATCACATAGTATATCTTAAATGACTCTATATTGTAGGCAAACTAGATACTGTTAGGATTTGAGGTGATTAGAAGAAGCAAAATCTGTAATAGCTTTCCAACAGAAAAATCCATCTATCGACATAAACTTTTCCGTTGAATATCGAAAAGTAACATTATGTAAAACTGGAAGCAAAGAATAAACACCGCATATTCTAGACACGCATTCAAACTAAAGTGAACAAAGGATCATCTTCTTAAATTACATAATTAAAACCAATTATAGGTCTTCTGAAAATTGGAACGGATGACGAAAGAATATAACTGAACCGCCATCGCTAGCTGCAGACTTTGCAACTAAGGTTATGAATGGTCTGGGAAACAGTCATAATTACGAAATAAGTTACAATCACTTATATATACACAGCGTGATAGCGTAGTCACCACTATATAGATTTAATTTCTTGGAAGTATAACTGCCAAGCTTGCCGCGGCTAGGAAGGATCATATTCAGAAGATTCCCAAATGTTCTCAAAAATTGTTATAGTATCAATTTGCATCATGAAATATTTTTCAGGTCCCAGTGATTGGAACGTAACCAGCTAAGGGGATACAATATTGAGCCTATTTTTCATCACACATTATAAAATAATGATGAAATAATGGAATCTTAAGGAGCATAGCTCATTCTTGTGAATTTCGCAAAGTATGCTACATATTGGCATAGAATCGATAGATTCAAGTAATATTAACTCTTAACTGGCGTCGCCAGAAAATTTGACACTCCATGCGTTGCGGAGTCATTGGAACTCTAACATAAAGAAAGGCTTTTGCTAATTTTATTGAAAAAATTATTGTATTATAGTCTGTGAGCTTTACTTAAGAGTACCAATTAGCCAAGAGTCAGTGGCTTTGCCACAATTGATGTATGTGTTGTATATGCAGCGGGTTCAAGCAACTTACACACTTACTGCTTCTAAAGCCCACCAGCATTTTGTCGACAGTTGCAGTGGCTCCTATAGAGTAAGCTCATTGTGAATTTTGCTTAATTTTTTTAAAGATATGTGAGATTGCTGCGGCTGGATCAGTTTTTACTCTTATCATTCTCTCTTCGTGGGCATCGAACCTCAAGCAAACCAATAAAACAGCAAATCTTTTTGCTGACATTATCAACCGAAAAATTTCCCGACCCGTCTGTTGAAAAGATTTATTCAATGGCCTCATTATTAGATTTAAAGGCAGCACTAAGTAGCAGAAGTCCCAGGAAATCATTTATTTCAACGGAATTTGTTTCCTTGTAGTGAATTTTCAAATTTGTATAACGTACAACAGTATCTAATATATCTTGGGAGAAAAATTTCTGCCACGCTTCTAGTGGTTCAATTTTTGGCAAAGCATTTGTATTTCCTGGCAACTTCAACATATTGTGGGCATGTGTCCTTACATTTCGGGTTGGTTCGGTAACAGACCATTTGTATCTGTTTTCTCCGTAGAAATATTTCTTATTCGAGCCTTTTGTGTCACTATCCTCTTCACTTTCAATAACCTGCATCTCATCAGATGCATTACCAGAAAGCTCACTGGCTCTTTCGAGATCACTTGTCATACCATTCTCGATAATTGATGTTGTTCTCACTATGGCTATCGTTGTTTGAAAACTCTCTATCACACTCCTCAAACCATCTCTGCATAGTTTCCTCAAAGTTAGGATCTGTAACTCTAACCTTTTCGGGTAATCGGACATGGTCTCTAAATTGAAATTATTACACAGACTCGCTCACGGGGTCCACTAACCCTAAGATCTTGGTTAGACATACTTGCCTTGATCATAGACTGAGGTCGACTAAGCAAGCGACAGGCCCTCTTGCCATTGACAGCTACTGAGTAATGCGCACCATTTGATGAACAAATACGAAAGTTATTTAAGAGTTTATACTTGCTAGACCGCGAGGAACTCCGCAACGCCGGTCAAGGGTTAACGAAAGCATTGTACCGACTTCAAAGTTTTCTTTAATTAGAATTTGTCTTTGAAACTTGATACAATAGGTTTTTGAGGTAATTATCCCAAATTATTTAAATTATTTTTAAACTGCCAAAATCGATGGATTTTATGCACAAAATTTCAGAAGTAGTGCTAAAATAGAACAACTACATTAATAGGATATAAAGATCGAAAGATCCTTTAAACTTTAAAAATTACAGCACAAGCAGGTTATCTCTTAAAGTCGATTAAGATTTGTGTCAAGGAGTTAAAATAATTGTGTTACACTAAGTTTCTCAAGCGTTCAAAACGATTTCTGCACAGCATCTCCTGCACGAATCAATTCGGTTCCTAGTTTTACTAACCTACATCCAAATAAGAAATACTTTATTACTCTTTCCCTTCGCAAATATGCGTAAACATGAAACATGGATTAATGGCGGCTGTAATATTCTGTATATAGCAATCGTTTTCCTCATCCAAGAAGAAAAACATCTCCTTTGGCGAGATCAGGAGGCAGTTCTTCACCCACGTAGTCGATCAGCATTGGTTTCGTCGGAACGGCGAGGGCGTCAGCTAGTCTGGAATGTGGGCGCCCTTTTCTGCCCATTACAATAAAGCAACGTGAGTCACCGCAGTCTGAACTGTTTCCTTATATTTGTAATATGAATGCCGGCAGCTATCCCAATAAAACTGATAGAGATTTTACTACTTGCAATGAATAATAAACATTTCTCCTTGTTGAGTCTCAACATTACGGACATCGTTCTAATTGCGCTCATACGTATTTTCTCGTAATCGTCAATATTCGAGAAGATTAAAGCGTGCTTTCGAGAGGGCTCTTGCAGTTGAGGAGCAATAACGTTTAATGCTTCATTGGTTGTATTGATAGAAATCTATAAAATTTGAACAGCGTCTGGTCTAGTCGTGGTAAATACGCTCGTTAAAATTTCTAAGGTTTCAGATGAAAGATTAATTTTTATGTTTTCTGTGCTTTCAGCACTGATTCCTTACTAAAGCTTTCTTGAGTTCTAATCGGTTGTACTAAATATTCATTTGAGAATTTGTTTACAAACAAGTACAAGGAAAAATTAAAACTATTATCGTTTTCTGACTGTAAGTTACGAAAATTATCAAATCTACTTTACTTTTCTTATTGGCGCACTTTTCAGAAATTTAATTAGTTTAGAGTTAGCATTCTGCAAAATAAACTTTGAACCTTTAAATTTTACACAACAATTCCATCATTAACGATTCTTTTTGAATTTTTGTCTGCATTTTTATCATTTCATCAATTTTGGTTTTCACGTAACTTTACTTTTGTGTAGCTGTAAGTCGAAGAGAAAGCTACTAGTTGTTGCCATTTATAAAATCCATTCGCCCCAGTCGTTTATTCGTTAAGTGATTCAATCCCTCGGATTATCTCTCACTAATTCCGTTTCTGTCTTAGGGTGGATTTTCTCTGGTATTTTTCGTCTTACGGTTCTCGACAAGTCTTCGCTGTGGTGGTTACCTTCGCTGTGGTGGTTACCTTACATGAATATGCATATGAGATATGCATCTCATATGCATTTCTTTTATGTCCTCCTTCACACCATCTTTTCCTTGGTCTCCCTCTACTTCTTTCCTCGAGTGGCTTTCAGTTTGTGCTTTCTTTTATGGGGTATGGGGTAGGAGGTCCTCACATGATATGACCTATCCATTCTAGGCGTTTTATTTTCATCTACCCCACTACCTTTCCTTTTTCCATTAACCTTTCCCCTTCTTATTTGTTTTCCCTCTTTTTCCTCCTTGGGTTGTTAGGTTTAGATTAACAATTACATACCCAAATTCTTGTCTTTCTTCTCTTTTTGCATAAATGTTCTTGTTCCCATCTCGTAGGTAGCGTAGGTAGGTTGATCTTATTAGTATCTTATAATATTATTATCTTTTTATCTTTCAGCAGTCTTTTATTTCCTCCAAATTTTAGGTTTCCTTTCTGTATTCTTTCTCTTACCGTGTCTGTACTTGATTGTTCTATTCTTATTCCGAGATCATGAAGGATGAATATTTTTGCAAATTTGTAGTTTTCTATCTATTTTCTTCCTCTTATTATTGCCGCATGTTTTGGTTTTTATTCGTTTATCTCTATCTCGCACGTTCTTGCTTAACTGTCTACTTGCTTTATTGTTTCCTGTAGGTCATCATGTTTCTTTACCAAGATAGCTAAACTCATCTGCATACGCAATGGTTTGTAATTCGTCTGTTATTAAATCCTTATTATTTACTTTCGATCTTATCAAAATTCCTTCTAAGAATAGATGTAATAAAATTGGGTATATTGGGTCACCCTAATTCATACTTCAATTCATACAATTCATACAGTTTTGAATATTTCCGATGTTATTTCTTGGAACTTTTACTTCGGTATTTATCAGACACATCTTTACCAGCCTTATTGTTTTTGTTGGTAGACGTAGCAATCGTAATTCATTCATACTTTTTTGTTCAGTTTTAACGGTGCTTCTAAAGTCTATAAAGCATATGTATACGTCTCTGTCATGTCTCCAAGTTCTTCAAAGCATTGTTCCATTAATTGTATTGCATCTACGACTGATCTTTCCGGCCTGAAACAATTCTGGTAGTCTCCTAATGTTTTTTCTGCATATGATTTTAATTAACGATGTATCAGATTGGATAGGATTTTGTAAATTACGTTGAACAAAGCTATTGTCCTGTAGCTTATGCAATTTCGTACAGGTATTCCCTTGTTCATATATCGGCGTGATTATTTCGGTATACCATCCTTTTGGCGTGTTGTTGTTAACTCAGATTTGTTGCACTGTATTTTTGTGTACCGGTTCTGCTCCGTAGTTTAGTGATTCTGTTTCTAATCCGTGTTGCCTTGCTGCCCTCCTGTTACATGCTGTTCTTACTGCTTTTTGAATTCCTTCCGTCTTCTATCCGTTCCTTCTCCTCATCTGCCTGATTCTCCATCTCCTCCCCGTTCACATCTTCCTTTCGTCTAGCCAGTTCTTCGTCGCTGTTCATGATTTTGCTGAAGTGCTTTTCTGAAATTTTTCCAATATCTTGAGGGTCTTATACTCTGTCCTTCCTTTCGCCTTACATTTCGGTTTATAGTTGAATGTTTTAATGTTGTAGAATATTATTTTTGAATGTATTTATCTTTACACTATTTTTGGGGTTTGCGTAGTCGTTCCTCATGTTTTTATTCTTCGAATGTTGTCACCTCATTGGTGCTGTGTTCTTCTAAATCCTAGCCTCATCGCATTATCCATCATGTGTTTTCCCTTGTACTGCATTCGTTATTATGTTGTTATGTTCTTGTGTTGTCGCAACATTTTTGTTACTTCTTGTTGGTATTTATATCTAATTTCCTCCTTGGTTAGTTCCTCCATGACTTATCCCCTGATACTTTTGTTTTTATGATGTTTGGGAGTAAATAAAGTCATACATGAGATAAATATGAAATCTAATAATTGAGGATTGAGGATTTGAGTTTTGTGGCATCTAAGGTGATAAATAACAATTGCATTATATTAGTGCGTTGCTCTTCACATTGATACCAAGTTTAAATATACAGGCCTATAAAGTGTGTGTCACCTCTCTGGTAGCCTAAAATAGATAAGTGATATGTATCTAACGGATGATTTCAGTGAAATATGTTTTTATCCAGAAGTCAAAAGTTGTCCTGCAATTTTTCACACATTTCGGAGGAATCGAACAGATTTTCAAATTCTCGTCCTAAAGAAACTACGTTTAACGCTTTACACTAAAATTTTGCAAAACCACGTTAAGATTTGAAGTCTGTAGAGCAGAAAATAGGTCAAAGTTCAAAATATTATGTATTTTAAAAAAGCTCTGTATTTCCCTATTTAGTATACACTCTAAGAAGAATTCATTATCCCTCAAAAAGTCGTTTAATTTAAAGAGTCACTTGTGATTTGGCTCTATACTTTAGTCCTAAGCCCAGGATTTTATCATTCAAACAAAAAATATGTATCCATAAATCTATTTAAAAATCGAAAGGAAAAGTTAAATAAATCTAAGGAGAGAAATGTTGATTTCTAATTTTGTATTGATTTTGAAATGCTGTCGCATTTAATCGGAACACTTGATAATGATTTGTTAATACTACCCAATCGGGTACAGCTTTATACAACCAAGCGGGTCGGAAATTCCACTCGCGAAATTAATTTAAATTTCTTGCTACTGTTCATTTCGATTCAATTAGCGCAGTAAACTTTCCTTGCTTTTATTCCAATTACGAATTTTCACCTTCAATGCCTTCTCTTTGATTGAAGCTGAATAGAAAGTGTTTGACAATTGCACTGTTGACAATTATTACGAACTAAATTAGTATTCTCGTTTTTCCTAATGATTGCCATAAATAAAACATTGTTGACTATAATTCTTAATAGCTTAGATAACACCAAAGATCTTCCCAATAGCTTAAACACAAGCTGTTGTCCTAACAATGATAATAATAATAATAATAATAATAATAATAACAAACGCGTTAGATATATTAAATCGTACGACGTGTATAAAATAAAAATTAGTACAAATATAATTTTGACCTAATTAACATACAGCTCAGCGCAAATCGCTGAACATGAATCTACAATAGATCGACTTAATCTACGCAGCTCAGTGTAATAATTAATTTCTAAGCTCCTATTAGAGATGGAGCCAAATGAGTAACGTATTCTGCGTATAGAAAATGCAGTAAAGTATAGGGTTATAAGTTTTCTATTTGCATCGGTGCAATTCTTTTTAAAAAACATACAGATTGATATTTTGCTAAAGAAGTACAAACAAAAATGTTGAAATATTATGAAATACATTCTGAGAAACTAATGCGATATTCATTGTAAGGAACGGTAACTATAAATTAGGAAAGCTTACATTGGTAGATCTTTTATCAAAGAAATTTATGGTTTATTTCAGGTACATGTTTCGTCAGTTAAATTAGTTGTTAAATTGATGATAGTCTTCAATCAGGAAGGGGGTGCTTTTGCATTCGTTTCATACGTGAATATCTAATCATACGAGATTTCATTCATTCGAATATGCATAGTACTAGTAGTAGATTCACGTTTCAGCTTTTCACGGAATACCGATACAACAGTACTATAATTCCAAATCAGATCTTCCTTATACTGAAATATTGTTCTTGTAAATCAAATTTACTTGCGCAAGTGAGACATCTATTTGTTTGTATTACCTTGTCATTTTATAATCGAAAGTGATAGTTATGGCTCAGAACCCTAGATTTATTACAGATAAAACTTCTCGTAGTGTAACTGTGAAAATATAAAACTCAAAAACATTCTTTTTCAAAAGCTTTTTAGTCTTCAGCACATTGGTTTAGGAGAAGACTGTGAGGATCAATCATAATAAACACTTTAACTCACCGTTTTGTAAAACATACACGCTTGACGGTCTTCATCTTCACCAGAGGGACAATCGATGAAACCGTCACAAAGGACATGATCATCGATACAGTGGTACCTGCCCTGTCTGTCAGGGGTAGGGCAGGCAAACCTCTCCATTCCGTCGGTTGCAGGAGGACATTCTGAAAGGTAAATATAATTGATATTATAATGTACGATTAAAACAGAAATTGTAGAAACAAATTAATAAGTTTTGTGAATATTAGAATATATTAGGTGTTACTCTGCTATTGGCTAAAATGCATGGTTAAAAGATTTTTACTGTTTTTGCAGTAAATTTTACAGTTTTATGTTTTACTATAATAAAAGCCAATTTAGTAACAGGAAGTGTCATTTCTACTGTAGAAAGGTAATATGTAGGTGTAAACACATTAGTTAAATTTCATATACCTAGATTTTTCGCACAGGTATTTCTAGATGCTCTCCACGATATTAAATTTTCAGACGGCGTTACCAAAACTTTCCGTGTTACAATATTACTTGCTTCCCTGAAAGAATCATTTCGTAACGTGTTTCATATTTATTGAATTTTGCTTCGAAGATTTTTCTGGACAATTTATTTGCTTTATTTAGGGAATATTTTTGTATATTTTGTATTTTATATATTTTGTTGCTTTTATTTAATAAATTGCTTAACAGAATTCCCAATTTTCGGTTACAAGACAATACTCTAAGACACAACACAATAAGCCTACTTAAAAGCTATAATAGTATAGCATGTTCACTACTATACAACATGGCTCCAAAAAAGTGTACGTGCAAACAGCACAAAATTCAGCTACTTTTTAGATTATTGCACACAGTATGAACCTCTGATTTCATTGAGATCCCGTTTCTGGCTAGAGAACAATAAATAAAGCCTGCCTTGACTCCAATCGCGTTATAAAACAGTCATATGTGATAGTAGTGATACACAATTGAATTTATTCTTCTGAGCGGAAGTAAGAGAACATTAATAATACTAAGTTTTGATTCATAAAGTATCTGAAGATAAAGGCTCTAAAAAAGGAAGAGCAAACAAGAGGGCACAAAAAGAAATAGTGACAACAAAAATAATCCAAATTGTAGATGAAGTAGAAAATAAATGGAACATTTCCTCACACTAAAAGGAACTAAAGTGCATTGTAGTAGCAATACATACTGAAAATATTAGCGAGCTACATTTAACTAATTAACTGGACAATCTCATGCATTTAACCTTCCTATACTCACGCATACGGTCTGTGAGACCGACTTATATAGTATAGTATATGTGTTTCATATTTTGACGTGAGTATAGGAAGGTTAAAAAGAAACGAAAATTAGATTCAAATTTGAAGATGTACTTTAGATTTTAATCAAAGAAAAACTTGTCAACTGAGTAAAAGCACTTTAATTGAGAATAATTTCAAAGATCGTTTGAAGTGCCTGCGCGTTATTAGTTCAGGGAGAAGTTTATTGTAATGTGCTTTTTCAATATAACGTATGATGAATGAAATCTGGACAAATGTTTTGTAGAAAAAATTAAATGTAAAAGAAGACTTTTCTAAATTAGTAATATTTCATTTGAATTATATGATATTTAAACTAAATTTACAAAAACGTATTTACACAATAGCGGTTTGCTTTCCTTTGTATTTCTTTTGAAGCAGTTTCTTCGTTCTTCTTCTATTTGTGTCTGTTTCTTAGCTCTTTCTTAATATTTATAATTGAACAGTTCACATTTTTAGCGGTATAATCCCTTATTTTAGACATTCCTTTTTTAAATTGGCCCAAAAGGGTATGATCGGTCGTACTTGCGAGATGTTTGGGGCGTTACACTGATTTGGTATCAATTCAATACAAAACATTTTTACAAATCTGGTTAGAAAACGGTTTTATGATGTTGATCATGAAATTTTTGAAATGATGTATTTTTCTATAAAAGTTTGAGTAGAGACAGCTAACCCACCGATTAGAATTATCTGTTCACCAATACCACGCTCACTGATTGTCAAACATAACAAAACCTTTTCTGTTACTTCTTGTTTTGTATTTCTGCTTGATTTCCTCCTTGGGTACCTTCAGGAGCCAACCCCTTACATGTCTGATTTTGTGATGTTTGAGAGTAAATATATTACCAACCGTACTAAAACCTTTTTCGGGAACTTGGTTTCTGATGTACTTGATCTTGTGTGGTGCTTCCTGATTGGCGGACTCAAAATAATGTTTTGGCTGCTATTCGTTACCCTCCAGAGTGAAATAGCTCTCGTCATTTATCATAGAAATATATGGAAGAATTTCTTTCGAAATATTTTCCCGAAAACGCTCACAACCTAGATTTTATATATTTTTATTGTTTCTCCATAGTAGAGACACAAAAACACAGACCAGCGTCCTTGCTGTTGGGAACAAAGGTTGTGGAGGGGGGGTCCAGCAATTAACGCAGTCAACAGTTGTTGATCATTTTTTTCTTTACCAGTATTACGTATCAAAACAGGAAGCTTCCTCGGGGTTAAAATGTAGAACAATCCGAAAAATCATTAGAAAACATCTAGAGGATTTCAATTAAACAGGATAAAATTATCATGATTTAAAAAAGAAGAGACAGACAAAATTGGACAAAATGTCCTTACACTACATGATCATGTCAACAAATGTATGCATATGTATATATATACATATAGCACATGTGATATAAAGTAAAATGCGGGAGAAAACAATTGAATATTCACTTAACCCTATCTAAGGAAAGTGCTTAAATATCTCAAGAAGTTCCTGGGTTGAAAATTTACAAAAATTGCTTTAAATAAATTAATCATCAGCGACTAATAACGTTTTTACCTCATTACTTAACTCTAAATATGATTTTCGTGGTTCTGCTCTTAAATGAGATATGTACGAGCCTGAAGATATCAACATGTGGAGAACATCTTTATTTGTTGCAATCCCGCTACATTTCCTTGAATGGCTTAAAACATATCGCTTACAGTCATTGTTACGAACTTCCTGTGCCTCTCCTGAGAATAAACCAATGGGCAGTACCGATGCTTGGATAATATCACTTCCATGTATGTATAAGTATGTTATGTACTGTGACTGATATATTGTACCTATCTATATTCTTCAACATAAAGCGGGGGCAGTTTCATTGGCGTAGTTTCCGAATTTACATGCATCAATACATGCGCCAGAATTTATTGCTTCTAATATCGTGGAGAATCTGTGTACCAGTGCATCACTTACACCAGTTATTTCTGCAGTTAACTTTGGATTAGAGAGAACTCATCTGGCACAATTATCATCATTTGTTGTCCTACTCCCTGTTTTACAACAATAGCAGCCAAAACATTATTTTGAGTCTGCCAATCAAGAAGCACCAGACAAGATCAAGTACATCCAGAAACCAAGATCCCGAAAAAGGTTTTAGTGTGGTTGGCAACATATTTACTCTCAAACATCATAAAAGCACAAATGTAGGGGTTGGCTCCTGAAGGCACTAACCAAGGAGGAAATCGAGCATAAATACGAAACAAGAAGTAGCAAAAAGGCTTTGTTATGGTTGACAATCAGTGAGCGTGGTATTAGTAAACAGATTATTTTCAACGGTGGGATAGCTGTCTCTACTCAAACTTTTATAGAAAAATACACGCTGGCTTGATATTTCTGGTCTTAACTTGTACATACTTTTTATGGCATTTTTCGTCCTTTTATATTTCATTCTTGCCGGTAAGATTTTGCCTTCCGACACACACAGGCCGCGCACTTTCCTATCCTGTAGAGCGCATTTTTTGTCCGAACCCTCTCTTCTTTGTATGCTCTTTTGATTTTTAATCAGTTGAATTGTATTATATAGAGTTGATTTTGTATAATTAAAATGGTGAAAAAAATTCATTCTTGCTTTTATTGGGATTGTCTTCATAAAATTGGCAAACAACTTGTCAACGCTGCAATTCGTTCAAAGACATTTTTACGACTAAATGTACAAACCTTGACTAGATCTTATGTCACGTGTACACCTATATGTGCCGCTACTTTTCCACATTAAAATTTGTTGCTGCAAGTTTAGCGGTACTTTTATTTTGTGTTTAACACATTTGTCCAGATTTCCAAGCCAAAGTACTCACATACATAACGTATGGTGACGATGTTATGTATGTGAGTACTTTGGCTGTGTGTTTATCAAGGTAAAGATTGTATCTCTGGCGTGTAAAATAATCATGCCAAGCACCAACAGCCAAATTCTCATGTTTATTGCTGTGATGGAAGCATAGAACTTCTAGTGTAAATAACGAAGGAAGAGTGGGTACATATTTGGAATGTCTGAAAAAGGACCTTGCATGACCTATGTGATGCCACTCCTACCAGTATTTTAAGTACTTTCTTTTACGCCAGAAACACTGTTTTGGCGGCGGGCGAGTAACCCCAGAGCAATATGCCGTAACAAAGATGGAACTGTAACTTTCAGCGTAATATACTGAAATAATGGCCTCAAAACATAAGAAATTGTTTAGTGATAGAATTCCTTAGTTTCTTCTACAGCACAAAGGACCAACTTGGACTGGTACTTGCTTTGGAAAATATATTTGACTACTTCGTAGTTGATATTTTATTTCGATATGGTCTAAATCGAACACGTTCCTATTATTTCTAAATTTGGGCAATTAAAGTGATTTCTTCCTGTCCTATGGAGGAAGCCCTTTCAATATCAAATGTGCTCCATTTAGTTTCAATAAGCTTCGCAATAGATATATTCCAATACAGCTGAAAGGGCCTCATTGAACACTTACCTAACGGTAACTGATTTACTGATATGTATTCTATTATTACATTAAAAATATAAAAGTAGGAATGTCTGCTGTTTAGAACCGAAATAAATTAACTTTTACCCTTAACACACCGATGTCTGAATTTTTCAAATACATATTTCGACCAACAAGTGCTTCTATTCAGTGGAGAAGAGAAAGAATATTCACTTGGTGATCGACATACGTATTTTGAGGTTGCCAAAACCGATGTGGCAAGGATCAGAGCTAATTTATTTCTATATATTATGTAGAAATTATTTTAGGCATTTTAGGTTACCGGATTGGTAATATTTGTGATACCGCTTATTAGATTAGTGAGTAGACAACCACAAAGATCTAAGAATATAAAATTGTACATAACTTGAGGTTGTTTGCTGGTATTCTAATTTTTTGATATAGATATATAAGTGTTAACTGCAATACGTAAATTTCAGATATTTATTTAAATTACATCTCTTAAATGATACAGTTGCAATTTTATTGAAAAAAAAAAAGAGAGGAAAAGAACCTGCTATAATTCTTAAGAACAATGTGCAATCGATAGATTTCATTTATAATTGTTTGAACAATCTTAGAACCAACCCTTTTTATGGAAGCGACTTCATTACTTGTTAGAAAGGGAGTATTTACCTTGCTGTTCCTTCACGCTGTCTCAACATTTGTCACTTATGTAATAACAACGTTTGTTTACCAACACATCCTCCAGATAAAGCGTGCTGGTGAGGGAAAAAACATTGGGAAGCATATACAAATATTTTATTAGGGAGTGTATTTGATAGCGTGGGTGGTTACTTGCCTTTATTGCTCAAGCCTATAGAAATATTTTACTGTTGTATATTTGGAATTCTCGGTGGTTTATATAAAAATTTATGAAGGCAGAACGCACAATTATATTTTATATAAAAAGGATATTCCAGTAATAATACTTTTAACATTTAATAGCGCATGGTATAGTATTGTTTATTTAGTCTTAACGGTCACAGTATCAGTCAATGAAGGTCTATTCAAAATACAAGTATAAAGGATCTACCGTGTTTACAAAAGAATACCGAAAATCGTAATTTTCTTTACACTGAACCAATTGTGTTATCACACTATTATACGAATGTACCGTAACTTTACTTGGGTATGTGTGTGTGGGGTGCACGAGTAGTGGGAAGTGTTTAAGGTAAACATAATTAATTGTATCACTACCTGATGCACCTGTATGTTTCTTGTGATCATGGGTTCATCATCATTACCCTCAAGTTGTCACCCTTTTTCTTTCTAAAATGTAAGCTTAAAATGTCGCGCAAAGCTTTTTTTCAATTATGAAGTATTTACTGAATCATTATCCCTTATTTCTAAGAAAACCATCATGAAAATTTAACTTTTTGTAGGATATTTGAACCTGGTTTAATTCAGTTTAATAGACAAAGCTGGCTATAATCAAAATTCAGTGCGAAGAATTATACAACAGCTGCTTTGCTATATCAAGTATTTCGAAAATATCTAGAGTTGTACATACACTAAGCAAATAATTCGATATGCCATTAAAAATAATAATGGGCTAAGTTCGACGTTGTATTTGTAACGCGAAAGCTGGTATTCAATTTAATACTTCAATTTTATTCACGGCCAAGGAGAATAAACTCGGCAAAATCGCTTACTTCGGAGAGAAAGTAGTAACAATTTATTCAATCGGACGTTTCAATTTAGACGAGATTTTTGTCGGTGTCGGTTGCAGAAAGCTCGTTACGAGAAACTCCAGGCAAAACTCAGTCAGCAGACGTATATACGTGATACTCAGTTCTATTAAGGTGAATTGGACCTGCCAGGAAACTCGCTTAACAGGCAGTTTTGTAGAATTCCTGGTGCCGCTATAAGTACTTCCTACATTTGAAATCTCTATAAGTTACGAGATCAATTAGTTACCATTGGAGATTTATACACCATTTATCGTAAAGGTAATTAAGTTTGTATGATTGGAATCATACATACATACATGCTATTCTTGAAGCTTACTTAAATATGCAGCCTTTAAATTAAACTATAATCGAATGAATTACAATCCGCAAAATATTACAGTGTTAATTACATCCGCTGCTGTGCGTTACAATAAGCCAGATCTGGCATGACCTTAGTTGTAATAGTAACGAAAAATATTTCTAATGCTTTCATACACGAATAGTAGAAGAAGCAAATGTAGACAACTGAAGCGTTTTGCAAAACCTTTTATTCCCTTAAAGATACAATACGTCATGAATAGACTGGCTTGATTAAAGAGATTTGTTGAGTGTAGAATACTTTCAGTACTTTATTCTAGATTCTCTGGAAATGGAATTGCATTTTCATAAGAAAATTTGGCAATTATTTCAGTGAATATTGTACTACTTTCAGGGTCGTCCCACGTTTTGGAAGCCAAATTTGTACTGAGAATTTAGTTAAATTTTGTTTTTAAAGTAAATTGATTGCACCGGTCTAGCTCGTAGATAAAATATAAAAGCATAAATCATAACAATTTATATTTATAACTTTTTCGAAATATTGAACATAAAATCAAAAAAATTTACCTATTTTAGTGTGTGTGAAAATATAAGTGTATTTTCCGTTGACGGTCCTTCCTATATCTCCTCTTTATCTGTATGGTGAGGTTCTTTTCTTATTAATACTTCTTCTTCTTACTAATATTCCTTCTTAAAACCCTTTTTTTCTTTTGGAAATATATTTCAGACTTCTTTATTGACTTTTCCCAATTTGTCAATTCAATCGTCGTTCACCAAAAAACTTTCTTTCTTTTCGAAACCAGGACGACACTGTTTTATTTCTCCGTTGCCCATGAATCCATATATCCTTGGTTATTTCCAGTAAATTTATGTATGTGAATTCTTGTGATGCATAATTGTTGTACGAAATGTGTGTTAAAATGTTAACAAAATTCTTTTTATACATTAAATCATGCTTTTATAAAATATTTAACTCTGGTAACATTTGTTATACTACAATATTCTTCAGAATAATCTTTGAATAGAGGAATTAGGAATAGCACTAATCATTAACGTTTTATTTATTTTTATGTTAGATCTTTGCCTGTATTAGATTTGTCATCTCTTTTTTGCGAGTAAATATTATATGTCATATTCTGGATTCTCTTTTACTTTTTCTCCTGAAGTTCGATTATTTTTAATATTTTTCATATCTGATTTAGATTCTGACTTCATCCCCTCAAAGGTTGGATTTTACATCTTTTACCATTGGAAAATCTTTTGTTGTGACTTTGGTTGGTGCTGACCCTCTATTTTCCTTGATAATAGACTTTTCTTTAAACTTTAAGCAAGCATGTAATTTGTAATATTCTCGCTTCTGTACTATCCAAATTATTTGTGTAATATTTGGATTTTGTTGGCTTAAGGTGTTTGCAATTTCACATTACGTTGATAGCCACTATCACCGTGCTTTATTAACTTTTGTCATTAGTGAAATTTTGGATAGTTCTTAGTTTAGGATATAATTTGTTATTCTTCACGGTTTAAGCAGATTGTTTATTCTAACGATGACTTCCATCAGTTTGATGGTCCACCTTCTAGTATTTTACCTGTTTGGGGTCATTCTGTTTATATGTTTATTCCAGTGCTTTCATCCTAATTGTACCTAGCTTCCAATACCTTTTATATTGCATCATATGCTCATTTTGAATATGATTCTCTTTTCTTGTCGCGAGTTAGCTTTCTGACAGTTTGGAATTTATCATCTCCAGATATCACTAGTTCCTAATAGTTCCATGTTTTGTTTCCGTAACATATGTTTTTATCAGCCTAAATGCAGATTTATATATTTTCACTTTCGATTTTTGCGACGAAAATTTATTATGCCGTATGGTAGCTCGGTGTGTTACCTCTCTTGTTAGTATTCCACTGCTAGCCACTTGCAATGTTCGATGAATTTTCTTTAAGTTTCAGCTGAATCAATTCATATTTTGGTTTACCTATTGTTAATTTTGTTTTAGTACAGAAAAACTACCGGTTTTTGCTTACAAGTTTAAAGCCAGACATATTCCACTCAAGAAATCTTAACGAGAAAGATGTATAACATTGAATTGAGTCTTTTCATTAACCGCACTGCAAATTTGAGACTTGCTCTAGACATCATAAGATCTGGTATATTCTATTGTATCAGTTCTAAAATCTGGCAGCTTGAGCTTATTGAAAATGACTACCAAGATGCGTATTGCTGAGTTTCAGTAATCCTACTTTAGTGTACTGTATACGTACACAGCTTTTATAGTTTTACAATAAATAGGTCATATCACTCAGTCTGGTTCCACCATGCAATTTGTTCTGTTCTAAAGGGTTTTTCAACTATTTCAGATACCACATTTATTTTTTGCTGATAAAAGCTGCGAAGAACTTCACTAAATTTGCCTTGCTAGGAGATTTCAGCATTCTGAGTTTCTCCAAGATCAATTCAATAAAATTAGGTGTTTAGGTAACGTAGATACATATTTGGGGCAACTCTTTGGAAGATTTGTTACTTCTATTAGAAAGCGTTATACATATCATACCTACAAATGTATTTCAGTGATCTTTTATCGACTTTAAAGGATATCCAGTCATTAATGAGAATATTAAAAATTTTGCCTTGTAAATAATTTTTTAACTTTTCAGAGAAACAGGAAATAAATCAGCTTCTACTGCATCAGTAGTTGCTAAACTTGTTCGTTATGGTTGTTTATGTTTGTGCTTTCAGAATAACTTTGTTCGGATATACTTATGCAACAAAAGTTTTCTGTTTCGATTCCTTTCCACTTGGATATCTCTTTCTTGTATTGTCCCTTTTACTTCCTTTTTCACCCTTCTAAGTGAAATATAAATATCTTTCTGAATATTTTTATATCTGTACGTACAATATCCTTGAAAGCTTTTCTCGTTTGATGTTTTCTGAAACACATACAACTACGCCCATCCTTCTAAGTCAAAGAGAAGAGCAGTTACGTTTATTTGGTTCCATTTACAAATACTCTTAAATGGCATACAAGTAAATTTACATCTTCAAATGAGTACAATTAAAACAAATTATCTTTCTAAAATTTAGTCTTGCTGCCCTTGTCCTGCAGCAGTTGTGGTGAATTATTCTGATATTGGTTCACTGTGAGTAATCCATCTTGATTTTGCCATCTCGATTACATGTACTTCTCTTTATCCTATTATAGAATGCTATGAATATATTTTATTCTACTACATGTATTTTCAATATCTTTTTAAATGAAGAACTTTATATCAGTCTAAATTCTTTTAAGGTTGTTTTATTACACTCGTATTTCAATGGCTCCTTCATAGAGTCTTGATTCCGACACATTAACTTTCTACTAATCTTTATTTGCAATTTCATCTGTTACTTAAATTTCTTTTCATATTAACCAATCAAAGCCGAAGGTTGCTATTTTTTTAACTTGTTTTGAAACTTCATTTCCATGCTTACAGTGTAGAAGAAAATAAATAAAAGTAATGTGCCTGACCGGTTTGGGTGTGCTGTTTTGGAATCTGGGTTCAGAATTGAGATTTCTCTGCCAGAAAATTATATATGGCGTATTTTAAATGAAAACATGAAAAGAAATTGCACATTTTCGACTTTTATAACCTATTTTCACATTGAAATTGTACAAAAATGGGAAATCTCGTTCAAGGGTCCCATTTTTGTATAACTGCAATTTGAAAAAAGTCATAAAAGTTGAAAATGTGCAGTACATACTTTCTTAAAACTTTTTGTTTAAATTTTTAGCAGAAAAATCTCAATTTTGATTGCGGACTCTAAATGAAAACACCCAAAACCATTTTTTGAAACATAACTTTTACTAACTTATTTCTTTATTATAAAAATGGAAATGAAGTGCTAAAATGAGTTAAAAGATCAACGAGGTTTGGCGTTAACGAGTTAATAAGATATAGTAAAATGGGATTAAGGATACCGTATTTATCATAGCTTGCAACAGTACATAGATAACCTTTAACTTCTTAGTTTTGAGGACGTTAAGATTTATTAGTTTTACTACTGAACTAACAATAAGTAATTTCGCAGTTTTACTATAAAGTATCCCTCAGGGACTCACTGTTAACAAGTTTAACAAGTGAGTTCGGGAATTTAGCGCTCCCGAGGTACCCGAGCTAAAACCCAAACTAAGGTGTAAGGTAACGTGCCGAGAGTTGCGTGGTCGCAGGAGAGTGCGGTATTTAACGTTTCCCTGGGGGCACCAGGCGAAACACCTTTGTATTTAGCTTTACCCGATCAAGCGGGGCTCTGATCGGGCGGACAGATACTTTCCTAGCTACTCTTCGTACAGCTACGCTATCTGGAATTTCCAAGGCTAAAGTGCAAAAGCTTGTGAAACAGGGCTAAGATTACATACAGGCTAAAAGAGCCATAATCAAGGTCAACTTCACTAGGCATGCACAAAGGGGCCAGGTTTAGTCTAGATAAGGAGGTTAGGCCTCAACAGACGGCGGAGGCTACTAAACGCAAAGGAAGGGCGGAAGTCCAAAAAGGCGAGGTCGGAGGGCAGTGCTCCCTCAGGTCTTCCGAAAGGCAAGAGGCCAGAAGGTTTAATCGCGATAGTATGCAACGACTACCCAGCCATCCGATGGAGCCGGCAAAGCTTAAGAAATCCAGGACTCTATTATGGAGGCATATAACAGCACTACGGAGCAAGGGCTTTAAGTCCGCTTTAAAACTACACGTATATGAACCGCTCTAAAGCTGCTAAGTCTAATTAAAGGAATAAAGCTGGAGAACTACTCTAAGGAGGCATGAGGACCACAATAGATCTGGAAAGGTCGCAGTGGAACAGGCATCATTGCCACCTCAAGTAATCTTATTTTATCTTAGTACAAAGTAGTTTTCCATAGAATTAAATAACTTTATTCTGTAATCTTTCGAGTATCTTCTACTTGCAATTTGGTAATGGCAACCACATAACTCAATTTATTACATCTTTTGCAAAACATGAACTTGAACAGTAAAACTTTTAATAACGATGGCTATACCAAATTGCGATTAGATCAACCTTTTACCGATAAAAATCAAAGGTTTTGTAAACCTAGAATTATAGTGATTCTAGGTTTACAAAACCTTTGATTTTTATCGGTAAAAGGTTGATCTAATCGCAATTTGGTATAGCCATCGTTATTAAAAGTTTTACTGTTCAAGTTCATGTTTTGCAAAAGATGTAATAAATTGAGTTATGTGGTTGCCATTACCAAATTGCAAGTAGAAGCAGTGGAATTTTTGATCGCTAACACTACAAGCAAGTTGCAGTCAGATGAATGGCCCCTCACTGGAAACAGATTGGGTAACAAGTAGTGGGGTCAAATCCAAAGGATTTCAATGCTAAAAGACTGACTCTAGTAATAAATGATAATGTGATTGTGGTATCGGTCAAGTTTTGATAAATTTTGCCAAGTGACCAAAAAAATCGGTGATTTTGCGTTTTCATGGAAAAACATTTTATATTTACAATTTGCCGCTTCGTACCTACTTCCGACCAACCTTGGATGGAATTTAAGAACCGCCGTTAGTTTGTGCATCAGTAGATCGGTTTATACGGTATTGATAATGCTTGGCTCGAGCTAGCGAAACACGTGTCACTGAATTTATTATGAAACAATTGTGTGGTGCGGTATACCTATATGATATAGTGTCATCAGTAGTTGCTTTTAAAATGAGAATTGGTCATTGCTTAGTGCCAAAATTAATTATTAAAGATAGTACAAAACCCATTTCATCATGCAAACAAAACGATTTTACTGTTAGTTATTATTTTTTATTAAGAGTGGGTCATTTTCATTACGTTTTATTGGCAAATCGCAGATGATATTGGGTTATTTTATTTGAATTTTTCTGAATCCACCAGACACCCATAAATCAATACATCCATATGTCTTCTTTGTCATATCAGAACTACACATACATTAATATTTCTATACTTATCTTTCTCATTTTTTCTTAGCGGACTACTAAATTGAAATTTTGCCATTTATTTGAGTATAGAAGTGGTACAGACAATCTGAAAAATAAACATTTTGACTACGTAAACAGACCTAAGAATTCAACAAAAGTCGGTAAAATCTGAGATTGTTTAGTTCCCAAAATAAGTATTTTTGAGATTATTTCTGTCGCTTGACAATTACAAAAAAAAAAAAGAACGTTATAAGATCACCATAAGAACCTGAACGTAGTTTATTTAATTATATTATCATTTGAAAAGCCAGCTCTATAGTTAATTAGCCGTACGAAGACGGCTCAAATCATCCTGTTACATATAAATCGGCTCCTTTATATTACATTAATTACTACGCTGGGAAATTTGAATAATAAACTTGGTTTATACAGCTGTTTTATTGTACGTAATTACCAACTGTATCTGATTTAAAGTAATACCGAGTCGACGCACATAAATTTAATATTTATCATTAGGGCAAGCGGTACCATTTTTTAATCGTAATTAAATAATAAGAGCCTGGAACATGTAAATAAGTATATCTACCTCTTTCATTCCACTTTCATGATTATATCCGCTTTTATAGCGTTACCGTTTCATGTCTTTGAGCAATTTTAAATATTACTGAGTACCGTTTTATCCTCTTCCTCTTGTACGTGCACGTTTGAATTTGTAATTTCGGTTAAATCCCTTGTTATTACACCGAACAGGTCTAAATAGAGCCCGCTGTAGGCGACTGCATCGAATGTCCTTTATATCTAATGTGTTACTTAATTCGAATTTGTATTTATCCTGTGGAAATAAATATTCCCCATTGTGAAACATCAGAGTTCAAATATAAGCAAACGAGCTATGTTTCTCATCACTACTGTTAATCTTTTTATATTCATTGCGTTCCTTGTACGAGGGCGGATATAATTTTATGAGTTAATATTAATGTTACTCTTTGATAGAGGAGAAGTTAACTAGACCTATAAAGTCGGCGTTTCAACTCTAAGAGTGAAGGAATGCTCCCTCGGGGAATACCAAATAGAGGTGGATTGAGTTTTATGATATTGCTTTTATTGTCGTCTAGATAAAGATAGTTATTTTCCCATAATTCTTAGCTGAATGTGTATAACACAACTGGCCTCTTTATTTAACACCGATGTATTTTTCTGTATACTTTTATATAAATTTAACACCGAAATGTACGTATCCCTTTTCATTCTAAACTATCTCGATTGATTAATTGTTACTACCAGATAATTTATTTTGCACCATCAAATACCTAACGCAGTATATTCCTGGAAAATGTTCTGAAAACACAATTTTCTAGTTTGTTTGTGGGTATATGTGCCCATGTGTTATTCCAAATGAAGTTGGATGTGACAACTTTCTGCCCTATTAAAATTTGAGATTCAGTCCATTTAAATTTCGAACACGCCTGCAAGCTTTACCCTTGAGGCCGAAGTACTTGTCGTTGGAAACTATTTGAAATTTAACTAATTTACGAATACTGTCGGCATGAATGGCACCAAATTGCATGGTACATAAGGACATGATATCTATATGAGATTTATACAGCACCGGCTCAATGTAAAATTTTCACCTGGGCGAGAGGATAATAGTCCCCCCTTTTATTAAAACACAAAATCACCATGATGCAGAATAGATTAGAAGAAAATAACCATCAAATCAGAGCATTTTATATAACATACATACACTATTACCAAAAACAACAAACAATAAACAAACAAAAAGAAATATCAGAAAATTGTTATCTATCAAAAACATTTGCGAGCTCTTTTATGCGCAAAATCTTTAATAAATGTGTCAAGGTCTATTTCGTGTGATAGTTCATGTTCCATTGACATCATGGCTAATCCGACCAGTTGTTCTTATGAAATCGTTGATCTCAGGTAGTTGTTAACCAATCTTAGTTTCGAAAATGTTCTCTTTGCTGATACAACACTAACTTGGAGGTGTGAGAACAATTCGTAGAGCAACAAAGACCTTGGGAGAGTTATCACTGAGATTTCTCGTTGTAATATAGGATAATATGTCTCTTGGTTGATGCCCACTGAGCTCAAGCAATAAAGAAAGGAGTACGGATAGGTCTTGATAAAGTTGGTAACCTTCGATGTCAACCGTTAGTGCTAATTGTAAATTGGAACAGCTTTTTAACCAGGTATCTTTGTCTTCAGATCTTATGTCGTTATACATAAATCCAAAACTATCATCCTGACTGCTAAATTGGGGAAAGCGTTCTTTGAGTGAATTGATACTAGTACGTAAAAATACTAGCTACTTCTAAAAGTGTTCTTTGGATCTGAAATTGCTTCATCTTCAGATTCGTAGTCAAATTAACGTTTGATTTTTTTTTTTCGTCTTATTCCAGACTCGGTGTGAAAAGTCGGTTCAACTTTCAGATTCTCTGCAATTTCTTTTTAAAACCAATATCTCTTTGAAACCTTTGTCAGTTCGCATTTCCTTAACCTTCCTATACTCACGCATGCGGTCTGTGAGACCGACTTATATAGTATAGTATATGTGTTTCATATTTTGACGTGAGTATAGGAAGGTTAAAATTACATTGCACTGCTGAAAGATATGTCTTTTCTTTCTGAAGTTGTTGGCTAATAAGATTTATCTTGGAGAGTATTTTGCGCCAAATAATTAAGCAACAAACAAACTTGAAGTTTTTATTTTACGAGCTATTCCAAGAGCAACGTTCTTTCCATATGCATCAGTTGTAGAGTCTTCTATCTGAACTAGTGTATCGTATATTTCTCCGGCCAGATAACGAAAAGGATTGATAATATTAATACGATTTTCCCATCTGGTGTTACTTAAGGACTTCAAAGTTAACGATGGAATATGTTCTTTTAACACTGACCATCTATAAGTAGACGTACAGAAGAAGTTATATACTTCTTGTAGAATGCTGAATACACTAACCGCTTGACTGCATCATTGATAACTAGAATGATACAATGTGAACTACATGGCACGAAAAATGCCAAAATTCTGTTTTGGAGTCCTGCATGTTTCCCTCACATATTAGTCACATTGATGTACCCTTGACCTCGCATATTAGTCAAACGTAATTTTAAATCTTCAAGTTATGGAGTTTCTGCCAAGGCTTCTCCTGTAGAACATTAAACAGGAATCAATCCTAAAAAAAATGACGAATATTGTCTGTAATGTGTATCGGTTATGCTCCAGGATCGTGTGGGACCACCAACTCCTCTTCTGGTGTCGGTATGTGCAATATATTATCATTATTTGCTTACTTCAACTAGTGATTCTGTCGTTTCCATGATCTTTTTTGATTTTCATCATCAGAATGTGATTCATTTTCCTCATCACCGATTTGTTTCTCTATCAACTGAACACCTGTAGTAGACGACTGTAACATGCTTTCCAATATTCCTTTAATTGATACTCTAAGTCTGTCTATAAAAAAGTTTTGTAGCTATTGTCCTAAAATTTATGGAGTTTCTTCGCATAAGGGTGCTTAAGTTCCTAAATTTTATATGATAGATCTCTACCACTAATAGGTCAATAAAAAAGGCTGGTTTGAACGATAGTTATATTTTCAGAACGTTTACAAACGTTTTCGGAATACCTTCTTCAGTGAAAATATAACTAGATAAATATATAAACAAACATTTGTTTTTATTTGGGAACTATCAACAAAATGACTAATGACTAGGATTTCTTGATATAGAGGATGTGTAACAAACTTTTATATATATATATATATAAATTATAAAAACTAAATTAATGTGTAAACATACATGCAAATTAAGTAAAAGCCTATATCAAAAAATCTTTGTCGAAACCTTAACAATTCTATTCAAGGACTAGGGAAAACCCAAATTTAAAAACCTAGCCAAAGGTTTCCTTCTTAAGAAATGCAAATGTCATTTTAACAAATTGCTATATACATTACTTAAATTTTGAACATCGGTTCTGAAATTAATAGTTTTAGTGTCTTTTTGTATATTTATCATTTCATATATTAGTCTTTTTTATAATTATCCTCTGTTTTTAATATAATTGTGTTTTCAAAATCAAAGTAATGCCCAAGATCTTTGTAATGCTTTGTTACAGCGGTCATTGCACCAAAATCATTATTTAAAGAATACTTATGGCTATACAACCTTTTCTTTAAATATTGTTTCGTCTGACCGATGTAACAACCATCACAGTCTTTACAGTTTATTTTATAAACTACATTACTCTGATTTTGTTTAATTATTTTAGATTTAGTATTAGTAAAAGAGATCTGTTACTATAATTTGGAATGAAAGTAATGTTTATGTTGTTTTTATTAAACTCTTTTTTATTTTTCGCTTAAACCTTTTTTATAAGGAATAGCGTTATAAGATTTATTGTAAATAAATCGGTCAGACGAAACAATATTTAAAGAAAAGGTTGTATAGCCATAAGTATTCTTTAAATAATGATTTTGGTGCAATGACCGCTGTAACAAAGCATTACAAAGATCTTGGGCATTACTTTGATTTTGAAAACACAATTATATTAAAAACAGAGAATAATTATAAAAAGACTAATATATGAAATGATAAATATACAAAAAGACACTAAAACTATTAATTTCAGAACCGATATTCAAAATTTAAGTAATGTATATAGCAATTTGTTAAAATGACATTTGCATTTCTTAAGAAGGAAACCTTTGGCTAGGTTTTTAAATTTGGGTTTTCCCTAGTCCTTGAACAGAATTGTTAAGGTTTCGACAAAGATTTTTGATATAGGCTTTTACTTAATTTGCATGTATGTTTACACATTAATTTAGTTTTTATAATTTATATATATATATAAAAGTTTGTTACACATCCTCTATATCAAGAAATCCTAGTCATTAGTCATTTTGTTGATAGTTCCCAAATAAAAAACAAATGTTTGTTTATATATTTATCTAGTTATATTTTCACTGAAGAAGGTATTCCGAAAACGTTTGTAAACGTTCTGAAAATATAACTATCGTTCAAACCAGCCTTGTTTTATTGACCTATTAGTGGTAGAGATCTATCATATAAGATAAGTATAAAAAGGTCACGAAATATATATATATATATATATATATACATTTAAGTTCCTAAATAAAAAAATCATACCGCTTTCTGTCGAGATTTACCGAAGTAGATAACCTAATCTCTTATTTTTCGTCATTATCAGAAAACGACACTGGCCTTTAGTTAGGAATGCTTCGTATTTTTAGTTTATCTTTAGCTTTTACAGATAAAACATTACTTAAAATTTAATCTATCTGCGACGTGAACTTGTTGTGTGAATCGTAAATATGCCGAAAATGAAGGAATTTTCAATTGAAATGCGCTCTACAATAATTGGTTTTCATAAAACTGACAAAAATAATTATCAGATTTCCAGGAAACTGAAAATGATGAAAGTATTGGAAACTAAATACGTTGTGCAAGACTCAGAACCATGCTTTCGGCTGAAGATAGGAAGATTGTGATTTCTAGTATAATACATGTCTCACTGCATTAAGAATAGCAGCGCAAACTTCAAGAAAGTTTCACACCCCTCTTTAAATAAAAAGAAAATGATAGTTTTTGTGATTTAGTTGCGTCTTTTATGATTTCGCGGAATGCTTACGTAAACGTGTCGTGACTTGTTGCTGATTAATAGGGTGACCTTTAAATTTTACGCAATCAAATCAGAGCCAAATTCCTAGAACGTTCGAAACATTTCTTCTATATAAGTTGTTTCGAACATTTTATGCACCTGGAACAACTAGCTGCTCAAGGTTCTAATGAAGATGTTATAGGCAAGGATCGAAATCTGTAAGGGTTAGGTTTTAATCCAGGATATCGTGACTGTAGCACATTTAATTCATTTAGAAAGTCTAACCATTATCAAATCTGACCGGCCAAATATTTCTGAACTATTTTCTCTATTGTACCTCTGACAAATTATTTTATTTTGCAAGCAAATTTATGACATGTTACATGTATAAAAGATATCACACGCAGTAATTTTCTTCCGAAATAATTTCCAAACATATTTAAGCATGATTAACTTAATCTCGCTAATGGAAAACGCGAATCATTTTGACGGAATCGAATTACCATTTTAATCATGTATAGGGACAGTACGCATTCCGGCGAGATATGTAATAAAAATTGAATATTTGCTATTGTGTGCAATTAGCTATGGTGAAACGCTTAATTTCGGGAAAACGCCACGCCCTTTTAGTATCTGCTAATTATATTACATTTATAGCATGTTCACAGCGTATAATTGAATAAATAAAATATAAAAAGTGCCTTTGGGGATTTCCCAAAATTTCCAGATATTTATGTCGTTAAAATAAATTTTACTAGCATTTTATTAATATTTATGTGTGTACTCGTTTTATTTCATATTCATTTCTGGAATTTTACTACACGATCGTTTCGCGGAAAAAGTTCACGAATACAAGTATAACCATTCATATTGACCTTGATAGGTTTCTGAGATGTTTTCGATACAGCCAAAACATGGCCACTACTTAATGCCCTTAAGGGATGCTGAATCGATTATAAATACATCTAACTTATGACAGACATCTAGAAGAATGCTATGATAACAAATCAGATATTTCAAAGTGCAGAGTGTACACTAACTAAACGAGGAGTTACGCAAGGTGACCCGTTCTCCCAAAAACCTTTCACTAACCATTTGGAGATTACTTTTAGGCTCTGAACTGGCAACAAAAAGGAAGGAACATCAACGGAAGGTTCCTATCCAATCTCAGGACCGTAGAAGACGATCGCAGTCCTTAACATCACCGAAAAGCATGAAATCATGTTAAGGATGTAAAGCAAAATCGGGTAAGGTGGTAAAATGAATTTTGGGGCAGAAGAAAAGAGTGGAATTCGACGGCTCTAAGCCAGCACAAAACAGAACAGGTCAACGAATGTCAGTACAGGACAAATACCGAAAACGGAACACTGAGATAAGTGGGGCAACTGGAAAGCAAACTTATCAGCCAATTTACTCTTCCTATTCCAGCTACTCAATCGAAACTTGGTCCTGAACCAAAACAAGCGTAGAGGAGCTAAATAAAACGCAACGAAATATACAACATAAACATCTGTACTGGCGGTGCGGTTGATAGTTAAGAAAAGAAAAGAATGGATACTGAATATAATTAAGGTGGATGGAACGAAAAAGATATTCGTGTTGTAGTTTTTATTTCAATTTCTTTTCCTTTAATTTAAAGGAGAGGGGTTCGTAAGGAAACAACATATCTTACTTCAATTTAATAACTTTTTCAAATCGATGAAATTTTTGCTTTTTTGGTAATGTTTCTTCCAAGTCATAATTGTAATCGTACCTATAAAATACTTAATCAGTGTTGAATTAATAAGGTTCGAGATTGATGTACAAACTGTATAATTTTCTGTCACGTCAAACCATCGATCTAAGTTTTAAACGATGCAAGAAGGAATTATATAGTTAGCTGAGTGTGAGAATACCGGTATATCTATTTGGAAACGAACTTGGGCAGGACTTCAACCGATTTCGTCAGAGAAAATAGACTAATTAAGGGGGAAGCTTGCAGATATTTATCGACAGGACCAGTACAAGATTATATCAGCTGATGTTTTAAGTTTAGTTCGATAATAAGGATTTCTAAAGAAATAGTATATTCAAGCAGTAAATAAGTAGTGCCAAGAACCACCATGCATCAGCATCACCATGCATCAGCCAATTCTTCACTTAAGCTTCCACCGTTCGATTGTTTTAATTTGAGTAGATTTTACTTGATGAAGATCCATAATAAAAAACACTTCACTATATTTAACACACAAGAAAAATGTAACGTTCGTTTCGCCGGCACAGTGGCTTCGCCGGACAACATCATCAACCATTGGTGGTATAATCTGACGAAAGAAATGTTACAGATGAGTTTCAAAGTACCAGACTGATTACGATATGTACTGAAGAAATGATGGATAAATTTGTACGTTGAAATAGATCGCGCAAAAGTTGTCGAATTCCTACTCACAATCAGTTAAATTATCGAACGATTTGTGCATGTTGAGTATAAAAGATGTCAATGACACTTTTAGCGTGGAGCTTTCCCCTGAAAACTTAAACGTGCATAAAATAAGAGACCTATTTGGGATTCATCGTCATAGACAATAAGGCACAGATTCAGTACGTAATACCATAAAGGAAACAAAATTAGATAACTTACAAACATCATCCGTAACAAAGCTGTGTATATACTTAAACCATTTTAAGAGAAAGAAGTAATGGCTTCTATATTTTGGGATCTGTAGAGAATTTTGTTGGTGGAACTTTTAAACCAGAATGAAGTCGTTAATGCTGATCTGAACATTACGACTTTGGAGAAGTTACAATAAACAACCCGTTTCCCCAGACGTAGGTAGTTCAGAGCATCTTCAAAACGAATCGATGGAACGTTTCGGAGTATAAACCCCCAATTCAGACCTTGCGCCTTGGGCTATTTTTTTATTTGATCCGCTGAATCAACATCTGCATGGCAAGCACTTTTATAACGATAATAGAGTTGAAAGTTATATAGTAAATAGAAAATTAATAAAAATAATGAATTTCATAACCCTGTAAAATCTACATTAATGGTTTCCAATATGAAGACTTTGTTGTGTTTGACTTGAATGGAGTTGCAGATAGATACATGCATATTTCATGTGGTTGATTTGAAAATATAATAGGTATTGTATAGCTTTCATTTGACTACGCACTGTAACCGAATCTACTAGAAGATGTATAAGTAGGAAAACACCGGTCAACACATATTTTACTACAGGTCTTTTTTAACCGTTCTTAACTGATATTGGCGCGCTGTTGTGTTTGGCGTCTCTGTTAAGCCAATTTCTTTTATCCAATGTTGATCTTTCGGTCTGCTGTCCCATAGACACAAAAAACAAGGATATTTTGTGTATCCACATTGCTGTCCTGAAAGGAAATTTACCATTTTAGATCAACACAAATCATCTACCCATTTGTGTAATAGTTAATTTTTTAAGAAGTAGAGATATTGTTTTATAATCCTGTTTCATCTTTGTGGAATGCCCAATTGGAATACTTCCATATTTGTTTCCATTGTGTAGGAGGACCCACTTCAAACTTCTTTTCGAACTATTTATAAAAAGTCGCTAATCAGTTGATGTGTATTCAGGTATACCCGTTTTTTGTAACAGTTCTTTTATGTCGTTGCAAAATACGAAGTTATCTTCCTGAGAATAAAATAACGGAAGATCTTTTTCTCTGTTACGGTAATACGCAATTTTTGTTTTCGGAAAAAGAAGATCTTTTGCATTAAATCTTAAAACAAACTCCAAAGACTCCTTTGAAAGGTTTAAATCTGTAATAAGGTCATTTAATTCTTCCTGGATAAACCTTCCTGGAAATGTTGAGTCTCCTTCAAAGTCACTATTGTCGTGTGCACAACAAGATATTCCATGATCATCCTCTGGTAATATATGTAGGTTACTAAATAATGGAAATTGTATTTCTTCTGAAGGTGGAATAGGTCGTCTCGTTGGATCCAAATTGGGAGATATTCATTTATGTCGATTATTCGGATTACGCTTTATATTCAGTTTGTTCCTTTTGTGCACTGGCGCAGGTTCTCAAAGCATTATAGTTATTTATGCAGATATTATTGGAAAGTAAACGTTAAATACCAATTATACCGCTAATTTCATAAATCCTTTATAACGTATATTCTTGAAAACTGTTTATAGCATAAATACATTAAAGCCGGTATTCTTGGAAACCATTGGGGGTAATTAGAGGAATTTAAGATGATAAAAAAATAGTTTCTTGCCTAGAAAGATTAGGGAAGTTAAAAGCAACTGTAATAAACAACTAGAATTGAAAAGAAGGTCTGTTCAGAAGGTTTATTTTAGCAATATAAATGAAAGTATATGAAATATTTAATTTTTGTCTATCTCAACAACTAGAGCCGATACAAGAAAGAGAATGGTATTTTTGGAATCAGATTTCTTGAAATATTTAAAATCAGCTGTCTTTTGAAAAAGTGTTTGCAATCACCTTGCCAATTTGGATAATTCACACGTGACTAGACCCTGATCACTTTTTGTGTCTTTGAGCTGAGGATGGCAGTGCATGTAAAATTCGTATTTGAGATTGTTCAAATCGTATTGCTGAAGTTAAAGTTCACTTCATTTGAGTTCTACGTAACATTTAGTTTGTTTGATTTTTGTATACTGCCCTACTCCAAGGATTAAGCGCCAATACATTAGTGAAGTACCTGTGTTCCAGGTGGTGACACATATTTCAGGTTTACTTCCGCGATTAAAATTGATCCAATTACCACGCGAGAAACCATGAAGATTATATTTACCTTTTAAAGAATAGATATCGATGTTTCTCAGTTTTATAGGCCTTATAATTAAAACTACCACCTCTTATACCAGCGGTTTCCAAATGGTGGTTCACGAACTCCCAGCGGTCTTTTCCTATGGGTCTGCGACATTTGACAAAATTTAACGAAATAAACAGTTTTTTCCTCTTCAAATAGAACAAATACTGGATCTGGTCTGAGGCCAACCACTAGCTCTGTATTAACTTAAATGTTCTATAGACTTTACGATAAGATATCTCACCAACTGGTGTCCCTAAGGCCGTAACAGTTGTAATTGTATTACAATAGTTTACACACTATACGCACAAACTGGATCAAAGGGCTTGGTTCTCTGCAATTTTCTTAGTCTGTCATGATAATCAATCAGGCTTCATGGATCTGCTTAAATTTTTCATTTCTTCTTTAACTTGAAGAATTTTGAGCTCCCTATGTAGAACTGCAGTTCGTACTTAGAATGGACCGTCTAATATATTCCTACAGATTTTATTCTGGAATGTTTGTATTGTTTCTGCATATGTTAGTTGGTCGGAAATTGCAAGCCGTAGGTTTAAATTTGTTTTAATATTTGCTTATTTCTCGTTAATTTGTTTTGTATTAATAGTTTTGATAATAATAATAGTTTTGATGTTCCCATTAATCAATACATCTTTTATTTGGCATCAAGCGCTTTCCTCTTCTGAACATGCTCCTTTAATCTTTATTTCGCATCCAAGTTTCTTTTATTCTTATTGCTGAAATTAATATTAACCGATTTTAGCTGATCGTTTCAAGATCCAGCGGCTAACACTCGCGCTAGTTTATTGCGCTACTTCACCGATGGTAGAGCCTGTTACTAGTAGCGCCATGTCATTAACAAAGGTAGCAATTTGAATTGCGTTTGTATCCTGTAGCTTAAAAGTATAAGGAAGGGAGAGTATAGTGGTCCTACTACACTTGCCCCTGGAATACCTGCTATCATTTGATTTACCTTCGAGTATTTGGTTTAACGTGTCGTTTTGAAATTTCTATTTTTGGGATAGGACTTTGCACTTTTCTATTTTGGACGGAAATATTTCAGCTTCTCTATCAATGGTGCTAAACCTTATGCAACCCTTGAGTAACGTCTAGAAAGGGTTCATTTGTCTTTCCATTCGTAAGTCCTCTCGATTACATCTGTATGCGTTAAACCTGAGCTATTGTTGAATGCTTAACACTAAAACCAAATTGGTGTTCTTGAATTAGTTCCTTTTCTGCAATAATACTGTTCGATTTCTATTTTCAAATAATTTGGACAATATTGGTAGTAAGGATATTGGATTACATGATTTAACTGCAGTTGAGTATTTTCCTGATTCCGCCTTCATTACTATTTCCACTGCTTTTCATATCTCCGGCAGATTTCCATTGCAATTATATTTGCAAGTTTAAGTATATCTTTCGTGGCAGATTTTCAATATTTCTCCCGTTATGAGGTCAAAACCTGGAGCTTTTTTTAAAAATTGAAGATATTTATCATTTATTGTGCAACTTCTTTTGGTGTTACCAACTTTATAATTTCATTCTTGTTGTTTGGTACGTAATTTTCTTTGTCAAAGGAGTCGCTGATTTGAACTTCATGTGCTTGGAACATCTTTTCTAAATACTGCGCAAAACTGTCTGCATTGTGCTTATCATACTTCGCCCAGTTTTCATGGTCTGCTCTAATTAGTGAAAATTGAGTAATTGGTGCTTTAAAAATTTTGGTTGTCCATAGTGAATAATTAGTAGCCTTCTTAGAAATGAACTTACCTAAATAATTACCACTGGATTACTTAATTTGTTGTATCTTCCCTTTTCTATATGGGGCTGGTTTTATCTGGTTGATGCCAACTTGGCTGCAATTTTTTATTATGGGTTGGACATTCACGTCGGGAATTCGCGCCACGTATTCACGTCATGACTCTCACGCGAAGAATTTATAGATATATACATATTCACCTACAAAGCCGCATGAATAGCATAAGCATTTATATTTTCCCGTGGTGAAAAAGTCGAGTGGGTCTGGCATTTTATTTTGGTCCGTGGGGTATATTGGCTTGCGTTCGGAATAGTATGTATAGTCAGGTCTAGAGGCTCCATTATATATTCTTCTGCCTTTAGTGTTAGTTAATCTTCATCCCCACCTACTACTGCTGACTTGATCTTAGAATGTTTTTAGGAAGTTTATGTAGTCCTCGACTTGGACTCTATTCCTTGGTGGTGAGTACATAGCATATAGTATAATACTGTAACTTTTGATTTCAACTATAATTGTTGTGGCTTACATATATTCCTTAATATATCTTATTTGTTCAAAGTTAGTCATATTTGATTCAATCAGAATTACACTTCCGCCTATTGTAGCGTTTTACGGATACATACATCTACATTTTGCGTACTAAGCAATGCTTCAAGTTAAAAAGTGTTGATATAGGGTTTAGGTTAATATAGGGTTTCTTAATAAGGATCTTTTTTCGATAGGTTGGTATTTGGTTAAAATGGGAGAAACGTCATTCATTTTGTGGTTGTGTTTACAGTAAATGGTCTACAATTTATTCAAATGAATTTAATTTCGTTCGAAAATCGCATAAAAGTAATTTGATGGTTATCGTCGATGGTTAGGGCCTGCAACTAAGAATATCATAGAAACATTTGTGTTAACTGGCTTAGTACACAACGTAGCAACACCAAAACATAGTCGTATCGGTCGTCTGTAAGAAAATTTTGCAGCTGTGACTAATATTGTTGAGGAAGATCTAAATGTATCAATTCCATGGTCATATCAACAATTGGGCTTTATCGCAAGTACAGCATGATGTATATTGGGCAAAGATTTGGTTTAGAGTCTTAGAAAGTCCAATTGGTGCAAGAATTGAAGCCAACGTCGACAATTTCATCTTTGAACAAGGTGATAGATTTTTAGACAAAATCATCTTTTTCTGACCAAGCTCATTTTCATTTGAATGGTTACGTTAGAAAACACAGTTCTCGCATCTGGGCTTCTGAAAATCCAATAGCAGGTGTTGACCAACCATTACATTCATCTCGTGTCACTGTTGGCTGTGCTCTTTGGGCTGGCAGTATCATTGGACCGTATTTTCTCGAAATTGAGGCTGGTGCTGTCATTACGGTCAATGGAGTGCGCTATAGAGATACGATAACCAATTTCTATGACCTATTTTGGACGATATGGTTGTCGACGACTTGAGGTTAAAACAGGACGGGACCACTCCCCTCATAGCTCAAGAAACAATCGATTCATTGAAAACCAAATTTGATGGACGTTTGATTTTGCGCAGAGGTAATGCCAATTAGCCACCATCATGCGATCTAACACCCTCAGATCTATTCTGGGGCTACGTGAAAGATGTAGTTTATTAACATAATCCAACAGCAATTGCAGGGATCAAAGTCAACATCGAGAGCGTAATTCGTAAGATTGAACCACAATTATGCACAAATGCGATTGAAAATGTTGTTAAAGTTGTAGTGGTGATGGACATTTATTGGATATTCTTTTTCATTCATAAATTTTAGATTCTCTACAACATATTTCAAGTAAAATATTCCGAGCTCCCTTCCAAATTGTGTGCTTTATTTACAATTAAAAAAGCTCTTAATAGATTCCTCAACGTAAATGAATAATCTGAGGAAAGGTTGCTATCTTTTAGAAGAAAATGGAGGAGAAGGGTCCGCCGACGTGCTTAATTCGATTTCAGATATCTATTATGTCTCAATGTAAATTATACGTAGCTTTTGTATATAGAACTGGATAAGCGATTATATGCGGTAGCTAATATGTGAGTCTCCCGATTATCTATTTACAAAGTAATACGTGGTCGGTAATATAAGCAATAATGCGAGTTCCTCATTCTTGCCCTAAAAATCATAAGCGGCTACCTGCTGTGAATGCCATTGCGTATACGGAGCTCCCTTAGATGCTTCGTGGGTGTTGAATAATAGCCGTGGGCTCTGTCCGTTATATTTTGCTTACCTGAAAATTACATTCGCAAATTTTGCTCGTCGCAGTAATGAACGGTAAGGTCGCTTACTCGCTGTAATACTGTAGACCCCATTAGCATGTGGAGAAATTTAATTTTGGTTGATTTTATAAGGTTCTTGTTGACTTTCCTCCGGCTAGTGTTTCATTTTTAACCTACTTTTCATCATATTATGTTTGTCTAATTTTATTTTAGCTTTGTGGTAAAAGTTAACGTAATAAAATTAGCTTCACTAACTCAAGAGCTAATGCGTTCGCATTTGGAATTCAATAATAATAATCATCTGTTTCCAACAATGCTGTAATGTTTCGTTTACATGGTTTAAATTATAAGAATTTGTTCCAAAATATGTCTGGAAGATATCGGCAGCGATAAGTTATTAGTGTAAAGGGATTACGTTTGTTATATATTATATTATTTATTTACTTTCTTCCATTTTTGCGCAAATGTCTGAAATAAAATCTTCATCTGCACAATAGTCTCCTTCACCACTAACAAATAGGTTTAATACATCCAGTTTGTTTTTTATTGCTTAGTGAAGCGAACATTTGGTGTAGTTTCAATAGTTAAATTTTCACTCAGCAGTACGACCAATATAAACAGAGTATAGAAAACGAAATGAAAAGTCTTTTCAATTTCTTAGGATACGCGCTATCCGCTTTTCGTCTTAAGCACCGTCACGTACCTAATACCACATACAGCAAATGTAACCTGCACGTGTTGATCGGACATATACGAAATTTCAGTATCGCACGTAACACTTTTTCTGTGTACTCAGCACGAAAATGATATAACCATAAACGTGATGCCGATACTAAATTCGGACCGTTTCAGCGAAATTGTCTGAAAATGGCTGATTTACCGGAGAAAATTATGAGCTTCGAATTTTACTTGCGATTGCGTACCCTCCCAAGTTAGTTTTAGGGGTTTGACTTTAGTTTCCGTAATGAAAGTTTTATTTTTTTAGTATTTCCTGCCACAGGATGTGTAAAGTTTTAAAAGTTACTTTCCCGTGAATGAAAATTATTAATTTTAGTAGAAAGGTCCAAAGCAACTTTTATATAACTTTCAAAGGCTACGAAAAGGTCTACGAATAAATATTTTATAGAATTGGAGAGGGCCACTTTACGGACAGTGTCTTAATTAATCCTTAGGCTGTTGAGGATACTTTGATCGCAAAGGGAGATGAAAGACCTTTATAAAAGCATCCCTGCTAAGAGAAATTTTAATTTCTGGGCAGAAAAAGAGTTAACAGAGTTTTTTATTTTTGGAAATGGAAAAGAAGAAACCGATAAACTCGTTAGATATTTAGACTACCATAAAGTTATTTAAAATATAAGGCGTTATATGTGTGTGGATATGTACATAACTATGTGCCATATAAAAGGAGATAATAAACGTAATACGCATCGCATTTAACTTTAATTAAAAGCAAACATCTTCATAACAGAATTCCGTAACAGAGTACTAAAATTCGCCTAAACATGAACTGCAGACTGTTAGTTTCATTGACTTCCAACGAACCTCTAAACCGAAATTACTTTTCGATCGCCAGACATTACCTCTGGGATTTTCTTTTACAGGAGTCTGAAGTATATTTTACGTTAAATATTAGATTATCCTAATACAAACTATAGAACAACTACAATGTTACAAACTTCCACTATTTTCGGAGATACATTTTAATCGTATCTATTTTCGGTACTTGAAAAGAAAAATATACTTAAAAGATATGTGCATAGGTATTTACAGCTTTTTGACATGTAAATATTGACAGATGTATGTACATATATGTACATATATAAATATCTAGTCTACAGTCCTAGTTCCGAGTATGGACGGAAATTCTGTGATTCAATTAGGAATTGATTAAATACATTGAAGCTAGGGGTGGTAAGTTGGTTATGTTGGAGGCCTCTGAGATGTTCTTTGAAAAGCGTAAACTGATTAAACCAGAATCATTACATTTCGGCAATACTGCTTCAGCATGACTAGCTTCTGGATCCAAAACAGACAAAGAGGTAGGAATTGTTGGGACTAGTCTTCATCTACGACAATCCACGAGCAAAATTCCGTTCGTCTTCCGAATGAAGATGTAGATTATCTTTTTTCGCTAATATCAAATGTGTCTTTCAAAGAGTTAAAATTTATTTAAGTTTCGGCAGCCAGGTGGCATTATATAGCCTGAAAGCTTTTATTTCGTGGTCGAAAGTCCTAAGATTGCAAACAGAATCTCAAAGGGTTGGAAATTAACCAACTTAATGGTAGATGTGTGGTTATAGAACAAATAAATGTTAATTATAATGCCGAGAGCCGTGTCAACACGAATTCTATGATCTCATTCTTCCTTCGTATAATAGAAAATTGCACATTTGTATCAATGATTGCTCCTATTGAATAGCTTTCACTAACTCGTACTGTTACCATCTCTAATATGCATCTAAATATCTAGGTGTCCTACGTTTTTCTTTGTCATAGTCCAGCGTCTCTGAACAGCCAATTGGGTTGCGTTATACGAGGGATAAGCCGAATTTATTGATAATAAGAAAATTTAGTAGACTGTGAAAAACAATCAGACAGTGTGTATTTAGAGTAACTTTTTGTCTGTCATTTGACGTTTAGTTGCTTTAGTTACGTTCGTTATAACACAGCTACTTATTTTTCTAAAAGTAAAATAAAACGGAATTAACCAGAGAGCACCTTCGAATCATAATTTACTATGATCTTAAAAGAGGTTTAGCACTTGTGAGTGCAAACAGAATTTAGATTCAGTTTTTAGTGAACAAGCACCTTCGTTAGCTGCAATTTATCGTTGGTTGAAGGAATTTGAACGTGAAAGGAATTCCTTTCAGCATCAAAAAGGAGCAGGGGTGCTTCTACGGCTGTTAACAACAAAAACATTGCTGCTGTTAAAAATAATTGAAGAGGACAATAAGGTCACTTATGTGGTAATAGAACATCAACTCAAGATTAGATCCTCAGTTGTTAAACCAATCATACACGAGCACCTGAAAAAAAAGGTAAGTCGTTTTGTGCCGCATCATCTTTCTGACTTCCAAAAATTAGAACGTGTGAGAATTTCCAATGAAACTTTAAATCTATTCAATACTCTCATGTATCACTATTTTTCCAAAATGGTGACAGGCGGCGAAACTTATATTCCCTTTTTCGGGTCATGTATTGGTTTCCAAAGATGGAGAAACTCGCATTTGTTTAACGAAGGGTACCCTTTCTTGTTTGGTCATCATCGTTACTTGTCTTCTCAGCTCTCCGCGATAACACGTTTCAACAGCAAAATCCAAAAATTATACCTAATAAGATGTATCCAATAAAAAAATGTGCCAACTTGATTGTGTACGCTGCATATAATTTTACATATTGCTTTATTGTTATCGTCACCATTAAGTTTGAAAGTAACAGGGATTAAACTGTAATGATCCCAGTAACTTTCTTACTTAGTGTTCCCTTCCGTCTTTATTCTTCTCTATTTAAGTAAAGCAAACACTGAAAACCTTTGATTAAGTTTTGTCATGGAAAGTGACGTATATGAAATAATATCTTCAGCAACATAGCACTGTTGAGGTTTCGAAAGATTAATAACTTTTCGGTAGTTGATAACAAGATAAACCACTCCAATTTTCTTTTGACTTACGGACTTGACAAAAGTTTGCGTGCGCCGTTCCTCACGGGCTCGAAATACTTTCCTAATCCGAAGCGAGAGTCCGATCGTGCTATTCAGGGAGGACTCAGAAGAGGAGCACGACGAAATGTAGAGGGACACAAATCACTCTTGCCGACCTCTGGTGGCCCTAATTGCCGTTGGGGATAGTACAGTGGGGCCGTGGCGCGATTTAAAAAGATACGAAAATAGAAAATGACGTCAAAAACCGAGTGCAATCTGGGGGAGTGTTATAAATTGCTAAGCGAGCGAAATTAAAAGCCTATTGTGGTGCTATTTAGCGTGTCAGTTGATGTTTAGCCTGTTCCTTTTAAGTATCATCGAACACTAATTAACCTTTGTCGCTTAAAGCTCCACTCTACTGGCGTTCCTCGACTTTAAACACTGAAAGTAATATTAAGGATAGCAAAATTATCATGCTCAAAGTTTAAATATTTGGGGGAAAATAATACTACTGATTAGTAGAGTTAGACGGTAATCGTTTTCTGTCTTCCGCTACCAGGCTACACATGTTGGTACTGGCGATCTCCACTGCTAACACTACAAGCAACCTGTTAAAGAATCGACCACGCGGCAATTGAACAACAAAATTCTCCTTCATAACTTCTGCAACAACATTGTAAATTTTCGTTGTATCCACCCGTAACTTGTGGGAAATCCCTGTAAATTCCGCATGCAATCAGTCAGTTATCTATTGGGTTGTTCGGAAAATATTTTCGTTCTTCTTTTTTATAAAAATGAAGGACGATTTTCTATAAATATTTTATAGAATTATATATTGTCCATTCTGGTCTAACACCCTCTGCCATCTTTCTGGCAGTAGCATGATTCCGTGCTCATAAAATGTTTGTTCTTTGCTGGCAAAAAACTGATCTAGGTTATTTTTGACCTCCTTATTTGAAGTAAAGTTTCACCGTCTAAAGGAATTTGTAGAGACTGGAGGAAGTAATAATCAGAAGGTGCCAGATCTGGAGAATATGGTGGGCGTGGCAGTACATCCCATCCAGGCTGTAAAAGCTTTTGGCGAGTTACCAAACTTGTATTTGGTCTCGCGTTATCTCGGTAGAACACTACACCTTTTCCTTCAATCAATTCTGGCATTTTCTGTTCTAGTGAATCATTCAATCTGCCCAGATAATAACAGAACACTTCAGAATTGATCATTTTGTTGTCCGGAAGAAAAAACGATTCCTTTAAAATCCCATCAAACACACAGCATCATAAGTTTTTCTGATTAATATCGGCTTCCGAGGTGCTTTGAGCCAATTCATCTTTTTATTCAATGATCTCTTGCGTTTAACATTGTTATAGTCAACCGATTTCTTGTCCCCAGTTATAATGGGCTTCAAAAATGGATCATTTTCTTGACGTTTTAGAAGCAAACACAGATGCCATCGCAACGGCCCAAATTTATTGTCGTAAGAATATGAGGAACCCATGCGTCGAGCTTTCGGAACGATCGAATTCGATAGATTTAATCTCTCGACGATCTCACCAGTTCTTATTCGCCGGTTTGCATCAATGAATGCTTTTATTGTGTTTTCATTAGCTTCTACTGGCCTTCCAGAACGTGGTGCATCTTCAACATCAAAATTGCCGGATCAAAACTTTGCAAACCAGTTTTGGACATACATATCGGATAATTTTTTTCTTGCTTGAACAGCATTTTTACCTTTTCGTTGGTAAAATAGGTGAAATATGCCGAAAATGGTGCTTTTCATTTTCCATATTTAATAGGGCACCAATCAAAAACTACTACGTAGAATCAACCTAACTTTTACTAAACCATGGGGCTTAAGTGTGCAGTTGGCTGTGAAAAGATACAATAAAATCCCATGTTGGGAAACGAAATTAGTTTCCAACAACCATACCTATAGAAAATTTTATATAGCATGGAAGTCCCACAGCTTAATGAAAATTGCGTAACATGAAATTATTACGAATTGAAACCAAGACCATACTATCTCATTTTGCCCAATGTTCTTTCAAAGTTAACTCTTGTTAGATACGTTGCAATGTTTGATGGTATTGAATAAAGAAAACGCTTAGTAATCGCAGTTGAAACATGTATAATGCTGGAATTCATACTTTATCTTGGTAATTAGAATAATTTCCCGTTTCCCTTATGACTGATCCGTAAAAGTAACTTCTTTCTTGATGCCAGCGCTTCCATCAAAAGTACGTTTGTATTACTTTATAATTTATTTTCGTTTTATTGCCGGTTTTATGGCGAAAATTTCCTCCAAAAGCCAAGACGATCGTTGGAATAAGTAATGGCGTTTTCTATGTAGACTTAGTTCGGTGAGAATGATCTAGCGCTGTTTGCCAGAAAATCGCAAACTACCTATAAAGTTTCGTTGCGTTCCTCGTAAACCGTAAACTTTGTTATGCTACTGTACGTATGTGTATTTGTTTTGTTGCAACCTCGTTCAAATCATGCGAAAACGTCTTCGCATTGTGAGCTAATTTAATGTCCATTCAAAATGAAAATTATTTATAGGAAAGACAATAAACATTAGTTTACTGTTATCTGCACACAAATTTGGCCTTCGGCCATAATTCATAAATAATAATTAACAGAATTTGTGTATTATATCCATGGATTATCAAAGCTTTGTGTAATTGTTCAACAAACGTCTGCTGTTTTTTTTTAATTTTTAAAAATTCAAAATTCAGAAAGTTAATCCATCCCATTGTATTGAAAACATGAATCTACCTTTTTTAATCGATAAGGATATAACTGACCATAATTTACATCTCAATTCTATTCTACTATTATCATACATAGCCCATCCCTATGAGAAAATTGACAACAGTAATCGACTTCAAATGGATACGATTTGGAAACGATTCCTACGTTAGGCCATGTATTACTACAGAAGGAGTAGCTACATGTGCAGAATGATGGATGAAGGGCAGGCTAAACAAGTATGGAAAGGCAGGAATATAAAGTAGAAGAGGGCGAAAACGCTCAACAAGGAATGGAATGACGTAGTGGCAGAAATATTCAAGAAAAGAACATCACGTGGAGAGAAGCGGAGATAAAGGCAAAGGATAAAAGGGATGAGCTAAATTTGTGCATGGAACAACAGACAACCAAAGTGAACCTAACAAATAAAATGTGAAATGTAAACCTTACACCAAATGGTAGAAAAGTTTTAGATCATATTTATATTGGATGGGCTACTTATGTGTGCTATTATTGAAAAGAAAACAGTTTCTCATACAAAATTTGTTTTACTTTATTTGAACTCTCTTCTGTTTTAGTTCGATGCATAAGTTGTAAAAACACGCTGTAAGTATGCAATTTTCTGAATACATTAGATTTAATGGTCTAATAGTTCAGTAGCCCTTGTTTATTCATGTGTATTCTGCAACTAATTGGCGCTTCAAAATTCAATATTTCTTAGCCTCTAAGTAACTCTTTTGCTTGTTCATGAACCATCGGCCTCGAAATAGCAACGTTTCCCGTTGTAGTAGTAGCAAACCAATTCCATGTCAGTGAATTTGTTTCACTTTCGGTTTTTGGAAGTTTTATTTTGGTATTTATATTTGCACCTAAAGATTGTAGATATTGGTAATTAATTAATAACATACTGCATGAGCATTTGATTGTTTTTCTTGTGAAATGCATTTTAATGTAAACAACTTCTAAATTCATTAAAAAAATAGAACCAAAACAATTGAGTGCTATATTTAGCAACTACATCTGCAGTTTCCTTTTGAAAATCAGTTACCGAGCATATTTTATTTTCAATCAATTTAATTATTTTTTAACATTTCACGTGAACTCGAACGTTTTCGTTGAGATATAATTTTTATTTAACTAAAGTTTAAGAGAGTCTCTTACGAGTATTACCAATAAAACATTCTTCAATTTTCGAAAGAGTTTTGCCTATACACTTGTGCACAAAATTGTCCGGGAAAATGTCTCAGCCTAACCGATTCCTCACGTGAAAGTGCGTTATAAACCGGTTGATGTTATGCTGATGATATTTTTTCTATTTTGAGGTTAGAGAGGCCCTGTTATTTACAGGTTTGCTTTACATGTAGAGCCCCGGATGGATAGGAAAATGTATTTGTTGTACACAGCATTCCACTATATCCAGGGTCTGTTATATGCAGGTATCACTGTATTAAGTTGTTTTACACTTCACATGCCAGATTGATAACTGGTATAAGAAGCTGAGAAATTGATAAATCGACTTTTAGGGGCGATCTTGTTTCGCAGGATTTTAAAATGCCCTTAGTCTAAACTGCTGAAGCTATTCTGACCACCAACATACAGAAATTGTCTTGGCTCCTTATGCTAGACCAGAAGTCGCCAGCTTCAAAAGTTAGGGAATGTAAATAAGTGATGTAGAAGAAACGGATCAAATTTGGAACTATAAAGAGGCAAGGTGAAATGGTCATCATGTAACCCCACTCCATTAACAAGTTTCTATCCTTCGCAGTATTTATGTCTTATCCAAAATATCCTCACTTCTTAAAACAGAGCAAATTATCTCAGTTAACCTTACATCATTCATTGTTTTATTAAAAGATCGTATCCCTAAAGATCCTTTTGTTGTATCTGTATATAATTTAGCACAGTATAGTTCCTTTTGTGGCTTGAAGCTAAAGTTTTAGTAGCATAAAGGTAGCACTTTTGCCAGGAAATTTTGTTTTATGACCGGGCAACCGGGTGTTTAAAAATACTATTTCGTCATATACACATTTATTTCCTTCAAATGTACCTTCCCTTTCTTATCCGGGTAAATAATTTACAAATCCATTACCTATAATGAACGATTCGGATAAGAACTTTACGTTAATGGTTAAAAACAGCCAAATAAGCACCAACATGTGTAAAATTTGTTACTTTCTAATATACAGTAACTACCACTATTGTATTTTTAAATAGTTAATGGTCCATAAAATTTGGAATAATTATTCTACCGGGTACTTCAGGTTATACATTCATACCTAATTTTGAGGATTAGCAAAGGCAATTAATGTAAATTTAGAAAAGTTATGCATATAGATATACAAAACACATTTTAGTCTAGGAAAATAAGTTCGGAGGGTGAAGAGGGTTTTTCTTGTCGCTTTTGTTTAAGATATTGTTTTAATAACACGGGAGAAAGAGATGAAAGTATTACATTTGTGATATTTGTTATTTTATCTATAACTAAAAAAATCTTCCCGCTCCATTCTTAATCCATCACGAGGATATGGGGATTACTTATTGAGAAAATTATCTGAAACATATATCATATGATGTTTGTACATATGAAAACTCAATTAAGAAATCCCCCAATATGTACTTAAATGCGCATTTTTGCAGCTATTTAGTTCTACAGGAGTGGACAACTAAGTTACCACAAATTCTTGCAACACCTGAGCTGGGCTTTTCGACTAACCCAACGTGGGAAAATGCGTAATTGGCAAACTACTTTTACCATTCACAGACACGTTTCGCGGTTATACCGCTCGTCAGTGCGACTTTGTGAAACTTTGTGAGAAGTACTATCATTTCCAAATAAGGATTCTGTGGCAACTTAGTTGTCCACTCCTGTAGAAGCAAATAACTGCAGAGATGTACATTTAAGTACAAGGAATTTCTTAATTGAATTCTCATATGTACAAACATCAAACGTACTAGCATATATCGTGTTTACCTGGAAATGAAAGCTACTTCTCACAAAGTCACATTGGCGAGCAGTATAACCGCGAAACGCGTCTACGAATGGTAAAAGTAGTTTTCTAATTACACATGAAATGTATATGTTGGTGGGACGCTAGTCGGGTATTCTCATCAAATAACAGGACATAGATCAAGTGTATACCAATCCACCTGCAGTTTTAATCTTATAGACAAAGTGTACACCAACCAAACAAAGTATAGATATTGGACCAAATCACAAAACACACATATGCATAATCGGCGCTCCGCGCTTCTCCCCTAAGTAAGAAAAACCCCTCTATGTTCGTGTACACCACTGTTCTCCTTGTACATTACCGTTTTTAACTTTTAACTTTAAGATCATCACCCGAGTGGTGGTATACATTTTGTGTATAGGATTATCGGAGTGTTATTAGATACCAGGCAATAGACCATTCTTTGTATACACTTGATACCCACCGCAATAACACAATTAAAGCCTTCAATATACAACCGATTTTACTTTCTCAACTATTTCTTCTTAAACCCTATGAAGTAATGCTTATCTTGTAACTAATATAGTACTACAGATAAGAAGCTTGTGAAACTTTTAAATGGAAATTAAATTAAAATCGTTTAAGAATATGAAAATGCAAATTTGAGAATGCCCTTCCGGCGTTGTAGTTATCAAAACGAGAGAATGATTAATTTCGGAAGCTACCATTAACCTGCTTGCTTGGAGTTTCCACTCCGGAATGTAAAATCAAAAACGGCCAAAAATAGACTATAATTACACAAATTACGGGAAGTTTTTCATTCTATAAATATCAGCACGGCCGTCCAGAACGCCAGAACTAATTATATTAAGTTAAATGGTTCGAAGTTTTCCCAACAATGATCAATTAATATAAGCTCGCAGAAGATATCGCCGCTGACGTCAAAACTTCGTGACTGTTTCATATTTCTTTTAAAGTCGACGGCCAGCCACTATTCGACACATTTCTTATACATAATTACTGGAATTGCTCTATAGTTATTTTGAGGTAGTCGAGTTCATCGATGCTGATGCTTAACGATACGTTAAATTTACGACGGTACCCTTTCCAACTATGTAAACGGGGCGGTAATTATATTATAAGTAGAGAGCTTCAAGAGGAATTAGATTGTTTACATTATTGCTTGTTAAAAGTGGAACGGTTCGAACCTACGCCCTTATTACCACAAAACCTTTAATAAATTAAGTACATACACATAACTATCTGCCGTAAATTAAGTCAAACATAGAAAATTGAAAAATTCTGAGGTACGTTTATACTCCCTAATCCGCTAAGCCGTCAATATATGAGCAGCTTGTTCTATCAGGAATCATGTTTTTGGGAGTCAGCCTAAGCTAGCTGCTAAACATTAAATACAACCAGATATAACAATAATAATCTTATTTATTAACAAAAAATACAAAACACGCATTTAATGTGAATGTCCTTCATTTCCTAGGAAAGTTTTGATAAGTGTTTTTATTTTCAAGCAGGATTCCATATTCTCATCAGTAAGACGATTTCTCAATTTAGTCTCGATGAGGTTCATGCTTGAAAATGATTGTTTGCATAAATACGTAGAGCAAAAGAGAGATGTAATAGCAAATTCTACCGTAATGGTGTAAGGTAATATTACATCTCATTTTAATTTATGACGTGTACAAATTTTGTCCATTCCTTTTTGTTTAGGGCCATTTTCTTTGCTTCTCCCCATGTCATATTCCTTTTCGTGAAAATTTCTGCTAGTACGTGGTTCCACGGTTTCTTAGGTCTTCCTCTTTCTTTTCTATTTAGTACTTTTGTTTCCCATATTTGTTTCACCTGTCTGTTATCATTCATCCTATAGTTGAAAATGATTATGTCTTTCTTCTCCAAGTCTTTCCAAGCATACCACTTTTGCTGTAAACTGAGGTTACATTTGTTTTTCTCTAATTTTTCCAGATCAGCATTAAAGCGTTCAAATTTCGAACTCCACCATTCTTTGTTTTTTAAGTCCAGCAGTTACATTTCAAAGGTCAATAGTAAACGGAGAGCACAATCAATTCTGTTACGTCAGTACTAGTGGTTCTTGAACAGAGGCTAACGTCGCTATTCTATTTTTGAGTTCCTCAAACCTCCATCCTCCCTCATATTTAAAATTGTTGTTTTGAAACAGCAAATGTCGATTACCGACTGATTTCCTTGGTGATATTTCAGCATGCTTGGAAAATGAATGAATGTGTTTTTTGAATGTCAAAACGGAGACAATTTGTTTTCGAATGAAATGACTTTTCCAACATCGATTAAGATTATTTAGATGCAACGTAACACCTACCATGAAATAACATTTTTGAATCCACTGGTCGTCCGATAGTTCAAGGTAATCAACACCCTTCTCAAGGAGAAATGCTTTAATTTCTAATAATAAGGAAGCGAATTGTTTTAAAAAGTTTCCTCTTGAAAGCCAACATATTTTATTATGAAGCAGAACATCTACGCATTCACTCCCCATTTTATCTGAAAATTCTTTAAATTGGCGATAAATTCCATAAAATTCTTCTGGAAATGTCTGCGAACAAAGCGCTTCTTGATGAATGATCCCATGGTAAGGAAGTATTTCGTGATTTATTTTGTTCTTCAAAATAGAAACCAAAAGCTTTTCTTACTCCTGTCATAGTTTTTGCCCCATCGGTTGATATTGAAACAATTTTCTTCAGCGGAATATGATGTTTCTCCATGCATTCCACGACAGCATTCGCAATATCATCGTCACTTGTTTGGCCCTTCAGTGGTAATAATCCTAAAAGTTCTTCTTTAAGATCAGCAAACGAAATAAATCGATCGAAAAGTTAAACTGGGGCTGTATCATGTATGTGACAAAGCTGAAACCTATTTAAGATCCTCGATTTGCTGATTGGTTATGTTCGAAGACATGTTGACTGTTCTATGTTTTACAGTTTTAGCAAACAGTGGTAACTCTTTAATTTTTAAAAGGATTTCTTCCTTGTTTTTAAAATTCCGGGTAGCTCTCCGGGTGCATTTATAAAACAACTATTTATTTGTAAATAGCTTGTGTCCTCGGTGAAGTTGACAAGAAGAAATAAATTCTTATTATTGATTTTACGACAAAAAGTCATTGTCAAAAGTCAAAAGTTTTGCTTGTTGCATAAATAAGTTTACGATCGGAAAATCTAAGATTAAATGTACACAATGTCCATAAATTAAGATAACATGAGAATGCTTTAAGAGAAAAGTATCATTAATTGCATTTTAGAGTTTACTGTTAATAGAAAAAGTTCATCAAATTAATTAAAATACAAAATTTCGTCTAAATTTAGATTATTTATTGATCGTAATTTAATCTTGATCGACGAGATAAAATATTACTTACATTAAATTCAAGATAACATGTTATCTTAATTTAATTTAACATCCCACAACCATAACAATCTAAATTTAGACGAACTTTTGTATTTTAACTAATTAAACATTTTAAAATAACATTTTCTCTAAAATGCAATAAATGATACTTTTCTCTTGACGCAGTTTCATGTTTTTTAATTTATGAACATTATGTACATTTTATCTGAAATTTTCTTGTGGTAAACTTATTTATTCAACAAGCAGAATCTTTTATAAAGAATGACTTTGTGTCGTAAAGTCTTGTAAACTTCATCCGGGGACACAGTGTATATGAATATCTGCAATTCTTCAAACGGGGAAGATACAATTCTATCAACATGCCTGGCATGGTACTTTGAGTTATCCCTTCGATCAGATCTATTAAGAAGAAAATTCTTTTAAAGATGTAAAATTTATTATATGTGTAGATCTCAAAGCAGCTGTGACATATTTGACTTATTTTAGTATATTCACCTGCATTTTCCCGTCATAACTTGAACATATATTGGGAGGTATTTGCCAAAAATTCGAAAAACTCTCAACCACATACAATCTCTGTTTTATTTCTAATAAGAAATCCTTGGTTTAAGATGAATTAGCTAAACAAGAAAGTGAATATATAATTATATGTACACCATTATGTTACAAGATGAGATCATCAAACGTAATAGTAATTTTCTACTGGCGGTATTGATGAAGTCATTTGGAAACATAATTGCTGGACATTGCATTTACAATGGTATTCACTATGTTCGCTGACCTAACCTTGTCTTAGGGTTACTGCTAGAATTCAAAGTATATACACACTATTGGCCAGTGCATACTCTGGATCTAGAAATACGATTGTTCGAGCAAGAAAGAATGGTTCTTTCAATTATTGAAATAAAGTCGGCAATCGGAAATTTTACAGGTTGTTTCAACAGCTTTCGCTTTCATCCCCGCCTATTCAAATTTATGGCACCGCTTTGGACGACATTAACTCTATTCGATTTGGCAGCGTGATGTATCACCCACTTCGTGCTCTGTCATTTTCACAGTAACACTCATTCCTTCATGTACAGGCAACCGAATTTCTAGGCCCAAGTTTACCACCGGCCAAAACTATATACTATTGGCTATCTCATTCTCCCAAAGGTTTTAAGAAAATTTATTTTACTCAATCTGTCATTAAATTATAGGATGCTACTAAAGTAATCATCAGGTCAATTCGCTATTTGAATTGCTAATATTTTCGTGTTTACATGCCTTAGTGCACTACTGAATAGTGTAGTATAACAAATGTTACCAGAGTTAAATATTTTATAAAAGCATGATTTAATGGATAAAAGAATTTTGTTAACATTTTTTACACATTTCGACAACAAATATACATTACAAGAATTCACATAAATTTACTGAAAGTAATCAAGGATACATCGACGTATGGTACAGGTTCCTATAACAGCAAAATATTTGGATGAACTGAAGTCAAGGTGAATTAAAGTTTCGTTTGGGGGACAACGGGGAAAGTCAATAAAGAAGTCTAAAATATATTTCCATAAGAAAAGGTTTTAAGTAGAAGTATTAGTAAGAAAAAGAAGTATTGCCATACAAAAGAAGAAAGAATTGATAAAAGGGAGGAATCCATAAGCTGCGTCGAGAAAAGAAGTGAAGAAAGAAAATACAGGAAGAACCGTCAACGGAAAATTCACACACTTACATTCACACACTAAAATAGGTAATTTTTTTTGATTTCATGTTCAATATTTCGAAAAAGTTATAAATATAAATTGTTATAATTTATGCTTTTATATTTTATCTACGAGCTAGACCGGTGCAATTTACTTTAAAAAACAAATTAACTAAATTCTCAGTACAAATTTGGCTTCCAAAGCGTGGGGCGACCCTGAAAGTAGTACAATAGACATAATTCATAAAAGCTAATTATGAATTAACTAAATATTTTATAACTCAGCAAGCGATTTTACTATTCTAATGGTATCTAATTTATGCATTTTAAGCGAATTACTAACTGCTTAGTGTTAGGATGCACTTAGTAGCAGAACCTTTCAATTGATCAGTTGCAATAAATATATTTGTTGTACTCAAAAACATATATAAGGTACATTAAAATTACATTTTTATTAGTTACTGTGAATATTTGTGTTTAAGCGAACTTTACACGAGGATTTGAGGAGGCATCTTGGAGGTGGTAAATATTCTTTAAAGCGTAATAAAAATTCTTAAAAAGCAACATAAAAGCAAATATATATAAAAATGTAAGCGCCTTTCCGTTGTCTCAATCATTGTTATGTATGACTCACACTATGAAAGGTGATTGAGTGGAAGCTATAGTATAAATTATAACTGCGATTACAGCAGGCTTCAAGCTGTAAAAATTTGTAGCCCAAAGCCTTTAAACATGCAATACTAACCGTACGGATCTTGTCCAAATACAACAACTCCTAGAAAAGAAAGAAATAAAATACAGTGAGTGCTGTCTGTGTTTGTGTTTGAAATTATGTGCACATATGTATGTATATGTGAAGTGTTCAAAAATAAAGAACATAAAGGTATTACATAGACATAATGTCAGTAATCATAATCGGTGTTGAACATAACATGCAATTGTTTGTCGCTACTTAAATAATGTTTTGTTTTTGGTTCGAAGTGCGTGTTGCAGTTATTAGTGCTAAGAGTGCAGTTATTAAAGTAAACTATTGTGAAGGTGGTACCTAAAAGTGTACGTTCTTGAGTGTTCAGTGGTAAAAATTAAAGAGTGCAATTTAAACCAAAAATGTGTTACCATCATAAACTCCAAAATGAAATAGGAACTCCTATCCTCAATCCTTTCCTTCGTCTAGTATTCTTTTAAACTATGGGCTCTTCTATTTAACCAAATACGAATCTAACCGTTACTTTGTGTAGTTTATTAGGTTGTCCGCATTAATGCGACCAAAATAGCTGTGGGCGAAAACGACGAATACGGATAAGTAAATAACTACATTAGTATAAACAACGACGAAATATATCAGTAGAAAAACGAAAAGAGACCAGGAGATCTTCTGTTTATCACGAAAATATATAGTTGTAATTGACGACTAGTAGGTGTAATTATTCAACTTCAATTGTAAAAGCATTTCAGAAAAATGTTCATTATTCTAGACGCTGGATTTAGATTGGGCTAGATTTAACCCCATACATCAAACGTAGGAGGAGTATAATATTGATTGTTAGACATACTTTGATGTTCAACATTGGTAAAGCTGCTCATTAATGTTCAGGTGCTGCACATCTCATTTGAATTTTGTATTCTGTTAAACTTGATAACTTACAAGTAGTTAAGATCACCGAACAACTAGCACTGCAAACTGTACCAAGTGGCATAATGGTGTAGTGAGCAGTACTCGGTATATAATACTCAAGGTAGCGTTCAATTTAAAACTAAATTATAGCTATATTCAATTATAGCCCATTTGGCAATATATTAGCTACAAGAAAAGTGAATAAGAGCTAAACCTTAAAGGAAAAAGAATAGTAGTCAATCGCAACCCACTATTAATGTAATACAAATTAAATTTTTAAGAATACAATTTTAATGACAAATTTTTGTCCGGTTCGAAAATTTTTGCAGATGACACACATGAGGTAATGGATCTTTACTACACAATGAACGGTAATAATGCAGTAATAATAAGTATTTAATTCATATTGGCAGTGAATGCATGAGGAAATGTGGTAGAAGAATGAATTATTTTATTAGTAATTGGGAAAACATAATAGGAGTTTAATTATCTAATTTGTAGGAACAACCATATATGTGTACGTGGTCTGTACATAAATTATGAACAGACCACGTACACATTATGAATCATAATGTATCCGACATTTACCCGAGAAAAATCGAATTATTCACGTCTAGATATGAAAGCTTACACGTCTTCGAAATACTCTCATTGGAACTGTACACATTTATCCTAGCGTTGCCACCACTGCATTTTTGTAAGGTCGCTTTTGGAATGCGGTTCAGCTGCTCCGTAGCATTCTACATGTCTTCCCCAAGGGTCAAATCTTTTCCCTTTCAACGACATTTTCAACCTGGGAAACAGCCAGAAGTGACAGGGAGCCCTGTCGGCAGCATAAGAAGGCTGAGATGCTGTGTTTGGTATATCATTTCGGGTTGCCCTAGATATAAGTCTTCGTACTGGACTCGATCCTATCTCATTAGGAATATTACCCGAATGTAATAAAGACCACCGAAAATCTTCTTTGCTTTGTTCTGTCTTCTATAAAATATTCTGAGCTATTTTAACTGCTGCTTTTGCTTGACTATTACGTTTATAATGATATTTTGAAATTAAAATTTTGTGCTGAAATGTTTCGTTTATTTATTCACAAAATGTGTTCCAGCATCGTGCATCGGTACTATTACAAATACGCCGAATGTATCAAAAGTTTGCTTCATTGAGTTAATTACTGGTAAATCTGTTTTCTTTTGTATTTGGTATAAAGACATATGGGTACTTCGCGATCTTTTAAACAGTTAAATTACCACCAACCTCATCATCCCCAGAAATATCTTCGTCGTTAACTATTTCTTTAACTCTCTTGCTCTTTACCGATCAAATCTTTTATAGCAACATTTTTCTCGATGCCCTTTCTTGTTACAAACTTTATATGTATGTATGTCTAAATGTTATGCATATATCTTTGTTAAATGGATGTATTGTGTTACAAAGCTTATAATTCTTTTGCGTAGCGTTAACTTTACTAGAAACTTTATAAAAGCGTTGTTTTGGCTTGAATAACGTTTATTTATCTGTATTAACAGCTTATCTTGCGGCTACATAGATCATGAACAAGTATTGCTAACTTTAACTTATGCAACTGCACTACATGTAACAGATCAGTTTGACTAAACTTGGACCACACTAATGACATTGCAGGACAACACTGTGACAACACAATCGTAGCTCGGGCGCAGTACAGTCCTATATCTGAAAAGCAGCCTTTTTCGGAAAACCTTATTTCCCGTTGTATGTATAATGATTGGTATTATAAGTATTTTTGAATATTCAAATTTTGTGGATATTTCTCCTTCACTTGGAACTATGTATTTTTAGTTTGAAAATTATACTTTCTGTGGAGATTCAGTTATTTGTTTCCTCGCCCAGTTTTCCGTCCTTTCCAAAATTCCTCCTTTCCAGTATTTAAATCCGCTATGGTAATCGTGTGTTGATATTTGTTCATTCCCATAAGCACAATTTTTTTCTATATAGATCTTAACACTTATTTGCTTTAGGAATTCTTATCAATTTATACATTTAAATTAGTATATTTTCTACTTTCTTACTCTATTTACTTATATACCATATATAATGATATACACATGTACATCTTTCATTGGGTTTGACCGTAGTAGCAACTATAGAATATGCCACGCGTTATAGTTGTATTTTAAATTCAATAATAGATGCAATATAAGTAGTTAAAGTGATCCCTCTACAATTTTAGCAATCTTCATATTCTTTGCTATCGCATCTTTCATAAATCGGTGTTATTAATTTCTATATCGCCTTCCATCGATGCTTGCTGCTTCAACACTTTAAATAAAATAGTTCTCACTCTTATAACGTTGATTTGGACAGATAGGCGTGTCCTCACGAAGTTGTGAGAAAATCATTCGTAACTTTTTGTAATATATCTCTTAAAACAGTCTATAACTGTATATATCTTTTACATCCTACAACAAGCACCAGGTCGCAGACATCCTTCTTTTCTTAGTTTCAGTATATCGACCATTGTCAAATTTATATTTTCTGTAGCATAATCTCGTAGTATTTGTAAGATATCAGCTGTCATTTAGACTTTACCTTAGAGCTTTTCCTTATGTTAGTTTATTCATTGCACCTTCCTTCGTGGTTATTTCATCTTCGGGTCTTACTGTTTACCTTTTTTAAGTTGTTAGTTAATGTTTTTCTTTTTTATATATTTGCTCTCTCATAAATCTTGTCCCTATTTTTCCAAAAACTTCGGTCTCCCTCTGCTAGTATATTTTCTTCTTTACCTATTGTGATGGTTGGTGCCTTTCTTTCTCGGTGTTCTTCTTTTGTAAGTGATATTTGCTCCTCTTAAAAAATTACGATAATAATACGGGGAAAAGCTGAATTTATTGGGAAAATCTAATAGACTGTGAAAGACAAACACACACTGTCTATTTAGAGCAATCTCTTATCATTTGACGTTTAGTTCTTGAAGTACGTTTGCTATAACTCAGCTACTTATATTTTAAAAATAAAATAAAATGAAATTAACCGGAGAGCACTTTCTAATCATAATTTACTATGACTTTAAAACAGGTTTAACCGCTTATGACTGCAAAGAGGGTTTATATTTAGTTTTAAGTGAATAAGCACCGTATTTGGCTACAATTTACCGGTGGTATAAGGAACTTGAACGCGAAAGGAATTCTGTTCAATATCAAAAAGGCAGCCGTAGGGGGACGCCCTACTACGGCTGTTAACGATACAAACATTACTGCTGTTAACAAAATAATTGAGAAGGACAATAAAGACACTTGCGGTAATAGAGCATCAACTCAGGGTTGGATCCTCATCTATTGAAACAATCATACACGATGGACACCGGCGTTTAAAAAATGGTAAGTCGTTTTGTGCCGCATTATCTTTCTGAATTCCAAAAATCAGAGCATTTGCCATGAACCTTCAAATTTATTAAATTATGGCGGGCACCAAATTTTTTCCAAAGTAGTGACAGGTAACGAAATTTATATTTCCTTGTTCGACCTTCCTACTCGCGAAGAGATTCGTGTATGGATTCACAAAGATGGGGAAGCTTCTACAATGACCAAAAAGCAGCAAGCTATGAAAAGATTATGTATGCGGTATTCTTTAGAAGTACGGGCTTAGTAAATACAATTAAGCTAGATGGACAAAAGACATCTAAGTACATCTAAGTGCCACACTGAAAAATTTTTGCCTGAAGTGTTCAGTAGAATTCCAGACAAGGGAATAATGCCCCACCATGACAATGTATCGTCCCATACGGCAGTTTCAACTCTCCATTTTTTGGCCGAATAAACTCCCGAAATTTGCGGGATAGAAGGTTTTCGTCCGAAAGAGAGATTGATACCACAGTTTGCGCTTGTTTTGAAAGTATTCGGAAGGAAGATTGCGTGGGAGCTCTTAAACAGTGGGAACAAAGAATGGTCGATGATATCATTGCTGAAAACCATTAACATTGTGACTAAATAAATATTGAAATTGGAAAATAGTTATCAAAGAATTTTGAAAACAGTGAAAGGTATGCCAGAACTACTAGCCATAAGACGTAGCTCACATATATCCTATCAGATGCACTAAGACACATCTGTTCCTTTTAATTCGTAAAGAATGCCATCACTTGTCTTTAATCAGTTATCAGTCATGTTTGAGTGCTAATTCCAAAACTGCAGAATTTCGTGTATTCGTTTAATAAAGTGCCACAATGTGGAGACTTTACGTTTACGATTCTTTGAGATAGTGATATAACTTTGCAGTGGTTATATCTACTTCAATTATTATTTCTTATGGGAATATATGCAGTAAAAATGCCAGGTAAACCGCCTATATTTTGAGGAACTATTGTAACGTATCAATTGTACGATTCGACAAATTACAATGCAAATGTTACACAAACAAATAGATTCTTTAATGGCTGCGTAGACGATTGTTCCAGGATGATAATGTTGAACTTCTGTCATTAAGGAAAACTCTTCGAAATATCTTCAGATTTTGTATTTTGCATTTTATATTGTTAATTTAGTGTGATATTAAACATCGAAGTTACAAAAGAATTAGAAGGAAATAGTAAGGTTCATTATAAGTATATATTCAGTTTCACCCTTGTAAAATAAATTACTACGTAATAACCATATAATAAAGCAACAAAATCCTATTGATCGTATCACACCACCTTATATGTGTGTTGAATGTGTAGGAACGTTTTTCATTTTGAAATTGTTATCTTGACAAGTTCATGGAAAGGTAATCTTGATAAAGATACGCCTTCTAACCATTTACGTGACGTATGTATATTGTATAAACGTGCGTATATAGTTTGAATTAAGAACGTGTAATTAATACCGCAGCAGGTACACCAACATATGTTTGCTTATCTACGCGTCACAATGGACAAAGCCGAAAACACACAATAGCACGGCAAAATACGGAAAGAGAAACATGAAATTAGTTGTAAAGGGAACCGCACCTGCTTTTCTTATACGCAGGATACGCAAGAAGAAAAGCGGTTGATTACTGGCTGCGTTAAAGTGTGTAAGCGTGAAGCGAAGTCTTTCTTTCAATTTTTTGTTTTCAGCCTAAGGAAACGATTTCTAACAAAACAAAAATAGCAAAGATAACTTACAATAGAACTAAAAATAGGAATATATCAGTACTTCAAAAATTCTGTAAATTGTGAATAAAAAAAGTCAACTTCCCGTTTTATAAAGTAATCTGCGCCATTAGCTATCACATCAATCTGTTGAAGACGTTTCTACAATATAAGTACCAATTTTTTGTTGTTATACAGCAAAAATCCTCCATATACAGCATTTTCTACCAAAAATTTCTACAAAAGAAACATAAAAGAAAATAGGCAAATATGGAATAACTAATAACATTAGAAACAAGATAATTTAATTGATTCAGAAAGTTTCAAACTAATATCCAGAACGGAACCATTGGAAATGTAATAGGGAAACGACGGCACAACAAATCGGAATTGCATTATCAACATCGAAATATGCACAGCACATTGTAGAAGCGCAGTTATTGCTTGCTGTGCTCTAACGCGTTCATACGTATGTAATTAAGATAATGAATTGTTCAACAGCTCCATCAGATAGAAAGGTAACCGGTTATCCTACAGCACAATTGTGCAGCAAAATTATTTGCGAATCTAATTACCTGCATTAAGAAATCCGCTCTTTAACTTCAATTTGTTGCAATACTGAATTACTGCTTCAATTTTCGCTCGTTTTCAGTAAGTTTTATCCTTGGAAATAGATAAGCTGAAATTTGTAATTGAAATGGGACAGTTAAAGAATGCGCAACCTTTTCCGGTAAAGATGAATGCATGAAAAAGGATTGTTTGATATAAATACATAAACGATCCTTAGAAACGAATATTTATACTTGAAGTACATCAAAATGTAATACTTTTAGCGAAGTATTGATCTTTTTCAATTAAAATAAAATTTGTACTTACTAAATTAATCTGTTTATTATTCAGTTATCTTTTCAGATATTCTCTGTACCACTAATAGGTCAATTAAACAACACCGGTGGTACTAGTTATATTTTAAGAACGTTAAAATAACGTTTTCGGAGAACATTCATAAGTGAAAGCTATGCAAATATGTATATGTATAAACAAACATTTGCGTTTATTTGGGAATTATCACCAAAATAGCTAATGATTAGTGCTTGAACAGAATTGTTAAGGTTTCAACAAAGATTCTTTGATGTAAAGATTTTTAGTTTTCATGGTTTGTATACAATGTCCAGTTGAACATTAAATATGTTGCTAAAAATTTTTTACCAATCCTATATATCAAACAATCCTAGTTGTTAGTTATCTTGTTGATAGTTCCCAAAGAAAAGCAAATTTTTGTTTATACATATGTGCAGTTATATTTTCACTGACAGAGGTTCTTCGAAAACGTTATTTTAACATTCTGAAAATATAACTATCACCTCCAGTGTTGTTGTGTAATTGACCTATTAGTGGTAGAGACAATATCTAAAAGGTCACGAAACACACATACGTATATATATACATGCATACATTTATTATTTACGAGAGAACGCATTGTGTAAAAATAGATAAATGTATACTAAAGTTTGCGTTGTATTGAATAGACGATATGTTATTTTTACTTCCAATCCTATTTATATTATGAATCGATGTTATAACATTAAAGGTTGTGTTGTTTATAATGAGAAAGCCAATATTAACCGTGCATTTCATTTACATTCCAGTTGGAAGCTTCTGTCAGTCAATATGGTCCATTTAATTATAACAGCATATGCTGGTATTTATAATCTTTGTTTATTTCTAGGATGCATATCTATATGCATATCTGCACCTTAGAGGTAAAGGATTGTATCTCCATTATTGTAGATTTAGAGAAAACAAGGTTTAAAGTTTTATAATATAGAAAGAGGAAATATTTTTAGTAGAAATAAAATAAACCTCTCATTTGTTTTTTGAATATTTAATTAAGTAACTAATTGAACTATTTTATTACGCTTCTGATACGTTGTAAAAGGTATTAACTCGATATTGACAAAACCTGGAGTTACGATCCTTTACCTCTAAGGTACAGATATATAAAATACAAAAAATGTTTCTATGTCCGTTATAGACTTCGTAACTATCCAATCGATGTGCCCCAAACCAGTTTCATTAGAAAGGCAATAACGCGAGGATGACTTTAGACCACTAAAAATTCATTCGGTCCATTCATGAAGTGGATTTTCGACTTTTCCTATACAATAATTTTTTCCGAATACAGACTGTCAACACAAAAACATTGATCTGTCACTGTCATCAGAAAGTTTTATCGTTTGTGGTTATCGCGTCCACGATGTCAAATAATCGAATTAGAAAATATAAAAATCTCATAGACACTAAAAACGAGTAATTTTGGCTTCGAAGAATGATGACGTCAACAAAATAAATCATCAAATATAATTCAAGCTACCCGGTGAAGTTGTCGCGTACAAATCAATTGACACAGTTATAGATGAGGAACAAGCTATCAACTTTCTAATAGAGTTTCTTAACTATTTGGAACCATCTGGAATGCCACCACATATCTTAACTTTAAAAGTTGGTTCACCGTTGATGCTTATTCGCAACTTATTGTTAGACCCACCGAAATTGTGCAACGGAACAAGATGGTAAGTGTTGCTGCTTTGAACTTATTGTTAGAAAATTCCTGTTTTTCGCACGGCCAATTATATGTTGCTTGCTCCAGAGTTGTAACGTCGAAAAATCTTTATGTTTACACACCTGCCGAAAAACTCAAAACACGACGGGTACCTGCTAGTATAGAATAACTCTTTAGAATTTGTTGGGAATAGTTTAAATTATTTTAATTATTCGATTTATTTAAAAACATGCTTACGAAATACTAATGTACTGAGGTTAGTTTAGATAGAGGTATACGGAATAAATTTTTGTGTCCAGAAGTGTATACAAGGAGGGTTTCGAAACGTAAGTATTTGCACGTGTGCAGTCAATCAGTTACGTATAAATCGAAAGCTGCTGCCAATCCCTTAAACAGAGAATCAACAAAAACAAAGTAACCTGTAATGTGGAGGAGAAAAAGAAATCAAAGGCTACGAAATTGCCAGCAGCTTCGCTAGAGAAGACCTTAACCATTTAGTAGCATCACAAACAACTATATTATGGGGATGATGCTAGGATGATAAGATGGTGCAAAAACTTTCTATTTGAGGAGTACTTCGGGGACTAAGATAGGCAAAACACTATTTTTAAGACAGATTACAAGTGATCACTGCAGGTTTATAATAAGTGTGTCGATAGTGGTTTAGTGAATTCGGCGTGGGCGTTGTGTAGTGGTTAGTAATGATTGTGCCCGGTTCAGTGCGTGATGCTCACGATGTATTGACAAAATATAGTAAATGACACTTCATGTCTTCATGATCTTTGCATTTGGTTTCCCAAATAAACGTGTGGTAAGGGTTATATTTATGTTTAAACCTCAGTATTCCCGAAGTACTATTATCATAACTGTAAGGAAATGTTGACGTATACCCAATGCGAATGCGCACCAGAATACTTGGCTCCAAAATTAAATATTTTGAGGAAGCTACCTCCCCTCGTCATCAGGCCTAGCGATTCGGTGCTGACAATAGATTAAAGTTATATTGTAGAAGAGAATAAATGCAAGTATACACTTCTCAATTAGTCGGGCTGTGCATCTTACTTGTTACTTTAAATTAAGGTTGTACACTCCTCTTTTGGTCTCTTTCTTCATATTCTACAGTTTTTCGTCGGAGCTTTTGGGTTTTCTCTCAGTTTCAGTATTTGTAACCCTTCTCTTTAGATACTTAACGTTCGTTGATGCCCTCTCGAGGTTCTTTTGGCTTTCAATATCAGAGCTAAACTGTTTGAGGTTCGCGTTGTCGTTTTAGTAAGCGTAAGCGGCGCAGTTTTTGACAAAAATCGAGGGAAGGAAAATGTTTCGTTTCACAGTATATTTCCCTTGAATGTAGTAATCGGAAATTTTCAACCTATCCAGTTAGAGGAATTATTGTGAAGAAAACAACCACTTGTAGCATCATTTCTTGTCTGGAATAGTTTGGATTTGGAATTGGTGCAATGCTCACAAAGTGAAGTTGGATCTGATGGGAGAATAGTATACACGCGCTTGAACTAAGCTATGGAGAATCTTCTCCAATACATCAGCCGGATTTGATATCTGGTGCTTCCTTTTATGTCCTAAGCCTTCCTTGATACGTCATGGCTTGTACGTTTGTCCTTCTTCTCTGGAGTATTATCTTTTATGCTTCCTTTGGATTTTATTTTATTTGGAGTTGCTTTGGAATACGGTGCCCCTGGATTAGCCAGTTACTGAGGCCGGTAATTCGTGACCTCTAATGTGATTTGGTACTTGGGACTTACTATTAACTAATATGGCGGTCTAGTAGCTCAAGCGATAGATTTATCCTATCTGGTTGACGGACTGCAGCAGTATCTAATCACAACCGGAATTTGTCAGTGTTAGGCTAGTTGACAGTAGTTTCAACTTAAAAAATTGGAAGATGTTTAAATACAGCGAGCAGAATTAACTAGTAAATTTAAAGTTAACCTCATAGTGCTCCAAGTGGGTACCACAGTCCATCACGGCGCACAATGAATCGCCTAGAATAAGCTAGGTGGACAAGAATCAATTTGTGGTATTGTTGGTTTTGTCTTGTATTTCCTGTTATGAATATCCGATATTTCTCAAATTTCATGGGCGACTTCTCTCTGGGTTTGGGTGTCGTCTTGTTCACGTTTTTTGGGACCCGTTATCCCATGGAAACTAGTCAGACTAACCCAACAGAGAAAGCCACAGGTAATTTAGTTGAAGCAAGTTTTAATTTGTTGACACGTAATATAAGCTAGGCGTTCTGTTCTATTACAGACCTTTTATGTTTATATCACACTGCCCATATTTCTTAATACTTCTAACTAAGAGTTATCTAATTATAGGATGCTATTTTGAACCTAGCGGAGCTTTTAGAGCCTTTCTTGCAAAGCTTTTTTGAAATTCACAAAAGGTATTTGTGTTAAAATCGCATATTGGCATATTCATTTATTGCAAAGTAAAGATCTGGCTGGCCTCCTTCTTCCTCCACTAAAACTCCTCGGTATTCTTCCACTACTTGGTGATATGTATAATTAATTATATTTCAGGTTTCTGCTCCTTTTATTTTATTTATCTTTCCAACTGTCCGCTATTTGATCTGTATTCCAAATTTGATGCAGAACTTTGCGAACGTCAATGCACCAATAAAGTTAAAAAGTATTATTAAACTCCAACCAGTGCAGTAAGAGGAACTTGCATGATTCAAGCTAAGTGTATAATAAAGTTGTAAATAGTATCAGATTAAAAATCAGAATAAAAATTTTTGACCTGGTCCGCACAAATTAACGAAAAACAGTACTCAACAGCGGATAGAGGTTTGGCAATGATACACATACTATTTACTATATTAGTACATACCAATATTCAGATCCATTGATTTGAGATAATTACTTTAGGGGGATTTAAAGATATCTGTGGTAGATTTTTAAAGACATAATTTATTTTAAATTAAATTCGGATGAAAAAAGTGTCAATGCCAAATTATACAGCTAGCATCCGGATAGAATGCGTATTACTTCACTGCACTACAATAATACCACAATACACCAGCATATAGACGAAGTTTAACCTAGCAAGAACCTCAAAATATGAATGATACACGATAATTCAAATAAACAAACGTTACAATTTAATTGCTTCATAGTTCTCTTGTACCTCGATAAAACAAATGTTTCTAAAGTTTTGAGTTACAACGTTCGATAACTTGTTTAAGGATTATAAATGTGAGAATTCTATTTTTCGAATTAGAATCATTTGCAGATTTGTAATGTGTTATTCAGGTTAGTACTTGCAAACAGCACTCTAAAGGTTTACGGAACCGTTGTAGAATATATCTTGATCTGAATTTTGCGACTAGAGATTTGGAAATGATAACTTGAATGCCACAATGAAAGTGGTGCTGAGCATACAACTAGGATGACAGACTAGTTAAAGTAGGTTGAATGGGAGAGTGTGAAATAGATTTTGATAAAATAAATTAAATTTTATTGTCTAAAAATGAATGTGTGAATATTTGTCCTAGATAATGTAATAATGAATTATTGGCTCAAAATTTCTGAAAATTACATCAGTACCATCATTTAATCTGAATAAAAACCAATAGATCATTATATATATAATTAGTTACGAATAAATTAATTAGCCCAATAATTGCTGCATTTCTTTTATATGGAACTATCTTCAAGCACTGTTTATTAATTTTATCTTGTTCCTATTAACAATGTGGTTTGTGATATACTGTTAAAGTATTTAAACTACAATATGAAAAACATATTTTTCTTTGTGTTACTTTCTTTTGACAGCGAACGAAATGAAGCAAGGTAAACTATTATAGACCCACACAACCTCAATTCCAGCACTATTTTAAGAGTAGTTATTTTCGTGTGTAGATATAAATGGCCATTGATCGATATAATTATACTATCCGGACTAGCCTGTTGGTTATTACAATCTTCTACTAATAAAACTTAAATTTATCCGGAACGGTTTTCTGTAATGGTATTGACGTGTGGACAAACACATTTACAGCATGCCAAATAGCAATCAAATTTCAATCTAATATATTACTGATGATATATATAAACCAGGGGGTATAAATATAAAACATCCTATAATAGATTGAGTGCACATACGTACGTCTGGTTTCGACGAAAATCTACTAATCTGTGGATATAAAAATCAAATTTACTTAATTTGCACCTTATTCGCCGGACTATTTATACATCCAACTAATTACGTAGGTTCGCGAATTTTGAATAATTCATTCACATTTAGGTTCGCTTCGTCCTATTACACAGTCATATGCGACCATATTTTCCGAACAAATTTGATTTCATAATGAATTTATTTTTAGAACGGCACCACTGAGCCCTAGAACGTAATCGGTAGGGGAGATGTTTTAGGGTCAAACGATACACGAGCTTGCATTACGTCGAGGAGCGAACGCGCGAAAGCAGCAGGTAGCAGGTTATAATCAACCTGTTGACTTGTTCCGTCAGGTTAAAAATTATTTATCAGAAAGCATTCCATGTGATGCTTTAAACTAACATATGTGTGCGTACGATAGTTGATATGCAATTAGATTTATGCATACTATTCCTGTTATCGTCTTCTTTTAATTTGAAAGAATAAAACTAATTCAGCAGTCTTCTGCAATGACAAGGAAATTTCTGGGAGCAATATTACCTTAAAATACAACCACCCAATTTTTACAGTATTCCCATAAATTCTTAAAAATGAGGCTATTAATGAGGAGAACGTGAAACTTAATTACATTTATTTTGCCCCATATGAAATGTCACGTATTATGAGAACGGAGAGTCCTGGAAGATAAGAGCAGTCTCAATTATTATGGCTAACGTTACATAAAAACTAAATACAATCATTGCCAGAATATCCTTCGAGCGAAAAGAAATGCATATAGAATCTGGAGGTCCCCTGACGCACTCATAGTTAACAAGATTGAACATGATACTATTGCTCAATAACACCAATCTGGCATCATACCCCTCCTGAGGGGCAGATACAGACTTGTTTGAAAGCAGAATAGGAGCCGAAATCTTAAGCAAGAGGAGGAAGAAAATAGAATGAAACTATGGACGGCACAATATTGACGGCCTCAGAGGTGTGAGCAAAGCAGAAGATATATATATATAAAATATAAGAAATAAGATTGAAAACAGACTAAGACACGAAAACGCAGCAAAAATGGGAAACACGTACAATGTCATAGAAGAAGGAAGTGAGGAAATATTTGGAATGGAAGACAGACAAAGAAGAGTCAACAGAACAGCAGCTTGGTTTGACGAAGAGTGTCGGAGCATAATGGCAGAAGCACTAATATTAGATGAGCAGAAAAAGAACATAAGACACTAATAAAAAATAGAACACGTACATAACTCTCAATAACGGATCGACAATTGATGATCGTTTGCTAGGCAGCCCTCACAGAAAGCTGTGAAATGGCTATGGAGATTTATGCGAATGCTCTAGTTTTTATCCCTTTGTAGTTTTAGCTCGCTCAAGTTTCTCGTTGAAACTAGTTTTCAATTAAGATATCACTTTAGTTCATCAGATGGAGTCACTGCTTTGGTGAAATCTATTGCCATAAGAAACTCTTGTAACATCCAACCGAAAGGAATAGCTTTAGTATTCGTGGAATGTTGTACCGTACCGAGTCCTAAGGATGAAACTAATCCACGATTAATAAAGCACGACAATCTCCATGATAATTTTTGACATATATAATTTGATCTTGCAGTGTAGCCATTGCACAGATTTCGGGAAAAATTGTCTAACAAACGAACCTCAGGTGTAGGTCGTTCTTTGTTGAGTTATATACGTGTCCTGCTTTTTATTCACTTGTAATTTTGACTCTCTCAAATATCTCCTTGAAATTAGTTTTCAGTTTCTATTTATCCTTAATCATCTGAATTTATGCGAGATAACCAAATTACTTTCCAGCTTCCATGTAAGAAAGCTGTTCTATTACTCTACTGGATGTGCCTCAAATCATACTTTGGTCAATTTTCTTCTTCTTCTTCTTAATCATATTCCTATCTACCTTTCGGTGTAAGGCTGGGATGGGGTCAAGTTTCCTATTTTCCATATAGTTCTCTCCACCGCTTTCTGTCTCCGGTCTGATCCTTTATTCCCTCCCACTCAATTCCTCTCTCTGCCGCTGCTCCCCTGACATCGTCATTTCATCTCCTTCTTGGCCTTCCTTTTTTGTTTTTTCCTATCACTCGTGTCTCATACACTCTCTTTGTTAGTCTATCATCACTCATACGACACACATGGCCGAACCATCTCAGCTGACTCTCCTCCACTATTCTCCATATGGGTTTTATTCCTAGGTTTTGCCAGTAATTCTCATTTCTTATCTTGTCTTTCTTGGTCTTGTTTTCTATTCGTCTTAGGAATCTCATATCCATGGCCTTCACCCGCGATTTTACCTTTTCTGACCTTGTCCAGGACTCACTACTATATGTTATTGTTGGTCTTATCACTTTTTATCACAATTTCCGTTTTAATCCGTTTTGGCACTTCTTTTTCCCCAGAAACGTAGTTCCCATCATATAAAACATTCTTGCCGCTTTTTTCATTCTTTCATTAATTTCTTGTTCCATTTTTCCGTCCCATTGAATTATTGTTCCTAAATATTTGTAGTTATTCACCTGTTCTATTGTCTTCCCTTCGATTTTCATGTTATGTCTTTTCCTTTCTCCTGCTATTATCATTGATTTGGTCTTTTCGATGTTTATTTTCATGTTTATATTCTTTATTTCCTTATTTAGGATTTCAAGGTTCCGTTGTAGTGCTTCTTCTGATTCAGCCAGAATTGCCATATCATCCGCAAACATCAGTTCACACAAGTTAGTCTCCTTCATTTTCCAGTGACCCATTTTTAGGGGTTTCATTTGTTTTTTAGCACTTTTTATGGCCTCATCTAGTACCATAGAAAACAGCAGTGGACTAAACACACAGCCCTGCTTTACCCCAATCTTTGTTGTAAGCTCTTTAGATTCTTCGTTGTTGGTTCTTACTATATTTGTGTTATTCCTATACATCTCTTTTATTAACTCTATTGTTCGTTTGTCTATATTTCTCTTTTCTAGGACATTCCATATGTCTTCCCTTCTTATCCGGTCGAAAGCTTTTTCTAAGTCTATAAAACATATATGTATTTCTTTTTTCTTCTTAATAATCTCTTCACTTGCTTGTCTTATCACAAATATTAAATCTTGTGTACTTCTTTCTTTTCGAAATCCACATTGAGTGTCTTCTATGCTCTCCTCAGTTATTTTTCTTATTCTTTTTCTATAATACTCGCTAATATTCTACCTGGGACGCTTGTTAGTGTAATTCCCCTGTAGTTATTGCAATCCCTCTTGTCCCTCTTCTTATAAATGGGCAATATTATTCCCGAGTTCCACTCCTTCGGTATTTTACCTTCTAGTATAATCGTATTCATTAGCTTGGTTATTTGTCTTATCCCTTTTTCTCCCATATATTTGATCATTTCTGGTGTTATGTTGTCTCTTCCTGGAGCCTTTCCTATTTTCAGCTTCCTTACGAACTCCATTATTTCTTCTTCTTGAATTGGCTCTATATTTTGTATTTCCTCTGTCTCTTCTTCTTTTTCCCTTGTCTCGACATTAGTTTCTGTCAGCTCTTGGAAGTATTGCCGCCATCTCTCCATTATTTGATCTTCCTCTGTAATTATACGACCATACTTATCTTTTATGTTTACCATTTTATATTCTCTTTTCTGTCTTAATTGTTTGAGTGTTCCATAGAATAATTTTTGATTTTCTCTATAATTATTAGTCATTTTCTCTCCAAATTTTATCCAAGACCTCTCTATCGCTTTCTTAATTCCATTTTTGACCTTTCTGCGTTTCTCCTTATATTCTTCCAAATCGTCCAGGTTTCTTGTTTCAAGATATCTTTTCCAATTGGTTTTCTTCTCTTTTATTGGTCAATTTTGCTAAGAGGAATGTAGTTTTTGAGAGTGATAAGATATAAAATATCAGATTATTATTTTATATGTGTATCGTGCAGTTATGCCAAGAGGAATAAACACAAAGAAAATCACAAAGTAAAATCTTAACCAATTGATTCTAAAGGAAGTATAATATTAATGACTTCTAAAATACATATGAGACAATAATACCCGCTGCTTATTAAATACTTCTAATTCCCTTTTTGTACATTCATAGAGCATTGATTATAGAAACGTCTTTCTTCATGTTTCCTCATTTTTAATATCTGAATTGCTAATTAGCATAATGAAAAAGGGACGCACTACTATTATGTCCAAAAATAGCACGAGGAAGAAGGATAAGGAATATGAGGAAAAATAAAATAAAATCAATACGAGAATTGGTCCCGACGATATCAACAGTTGTCGCTTATATTCGGCTTCGTAGATGGCGTGACGAAAATGAAGATATGCTTCGCCGACCATTCTGCGTAGTTTCCGTCAATCAAACACCAAAAATCTCCCCTCGAACCCACAAAAATATAACATGATTAGCATGTAGAAACGCAACCATCACTTGTTCTCGTCTACATTTAACCCCTCGTTTTCCTTCAATATCCGCATCGTTTACTTTTTTATTTCACGTCCTCATTCTTACGTATCTTTCATGTATGAATTTCAATCTTTCCTCTTATTTTCTTGTAAATAGATCAGGGTATCGATGTTCCAATTACACGTAATATAGTTTATTACATACATATGTAGTCGTACGCGAAGTTTGCTGTTTGAGTTTGTTGCAGTAGAAAATATTCTAATTTGTTGTGGAATGTAATAACTACCGTCATTTATGTTGTAGCGTGTTCTTTAAAAGGTGATGGTCGACCAGCTTCATTATTGTTATCCAGTAAAAGGATTCAGCAAACTGATGCAGAAACTGTTGTCAAGATAATAAAAGATTGGTTAAGTCCAAGTCATAATGTTCGTTACTGACGGTGCCACCTCGTAGCAGAAACCATTCGAAAGAAGTATTCAATGATGGATAAGTTAATAGCATATACTAAAAAAGTGTTCATAAAATCTCTCAAACACATCCGTGTATTCAAATAATTGTGTCCGAAATTGCCAGAACCACCTCAGCCTGTAATAACGTAATGGGGAACATGGCTCCAAGTACTATCTTACTATCAGAAATATTTTTCACAATTGATTTTGAAAATTGATTCAAATGATTCTGCAGCAGTTCGAGATAGTCAGCAACTTCTCCAACTCCAATTCGGACGTTCAATAACAAATGGATGAACTATCCATGAGCTATTCTGAAGTTGCATCAGCTATTCAACAATTAGAAAATAGTCACTTATCAACACAAGACGCATTAAATTGTATAAACAATTTACAAGCCGCTCTAGACAATTTGACGAACACTACAGGAGTCGATGTTGCTCAAAAATTTTGTACAATTTTAACGGAAAGTCCCGATTCAGATAAGGTTTCGTCTATAACTGAAAATCAAGAGTTCACGGATGAGGAAAAGCAATATCTGACGTATACGAATCTTACTTCACTGGATGTCGAACGATCATTTTCGAAGTATACGACAACGTATTCACATTGGCGACGGCTAAATGAATCGGCAACCAAGACGACACTAAATGGTATTATATATATATTATTTTTCACTAATATTGTATATTAAAATTAATTAAAAATGTTATATTTAAATTTTTGTATATCGCAGAAATTAGAAAAAATTCTGGTATGTATGTAGGGTACAGTCACCAATATTATTGCTCCTCTTTCCAAAGTGGGGCTGTATTCACGTAGATTCGAGATAAAGTAATTTTCTAAAATCAATGTCAAGTTCTTTGATTAAAATTTCATTTCATCAATTATTCAGAAGTAATAAGAGTCGCGAGGCACTGTTCCGAGCAAAAGATCAATTTTATCAATATTTCAACAGTGATCTTTGTAGAAATAGAAATTTAGACCTCTACAATATTCAAAGAGACTCATAAAATATTAACTTAATGGTGTTAGACGAGGAAATAGTGTAGACTAATGCAATTATCTTGTTGTCGAAATAAAGAATAGCAGCTTAACATTAAGCAAACAACTTGCGGTTGCTAGATGCCCTGTTATGCTTTTCAATTTGCGTAGTATTACGAAGGTTCAATATCATGTCATTGTTATCTTGTGGCATTGGCTTAAATAATCTTCATTGGGTTTCGTTTTACTAAATAATTGCACGTAACTATTACGTCGCCTAATGTGGTTTCCACTACCAGAGCTATAGGGTACAATTACAGATAGTGATTTAGATATCATTTGTATCTTACGGAGTAGGTTAGGCGAGGAAATAGTCTAAATTAACGTAATTATCTCGTGACCGAGAGTAGCAGCTTAAAATTACGTAAACTAATTGGAACTTATTGAAATCGGATTATATAGGTTAAGGATTCCGATCGCGAGACGCCTTGTTATATTTTTCGGTTTGTGTAGTATTACGAAGGTTCAATATCATGTCATTGTTATCTTATGGCATTGGATTAAATAATCTTCATTAGGTTACGTTTTACTAAATAATTGCATGTAACTATAAGGTCGTCCAATGTGCTTCCCACTACCAGAGCTATAGGGCAGAATTACAGATGGCGATTTAGATTTATGTCATACAGAGTAGGTTAGGTGGTTAAAGTGTCACGACATAACCACTAGTATTCTTTTGTTGGGGTTAGTTGCAAGCTTCAGAATTATTATTATTATTCTAAAACACTTCTTCCTACACCAAAGCTATCTGAGTGCTTACAGTTTACTATTATTTACAATTATGGAAATCTAAATACTGCATATAAGATCCAAGATCATTTTCTCTAAATATAGTAAATATAGTAAACATTAGTATTTATTTATTTTTTATTTATTTATTGGTCTACCTATTCAATTATCTGTGTTTTAAATAATTAATTGATTGATTGGAAATTAACGATAGAATGAATTTGACACACCTTTAACTAGCCTAAATAACATTATTCGACCCAAAATCTCAATGATTAAGGAACCAACTAGCTTTTTAGCCGGAAATTCGAAACACCGAAGCAAGAATAAATAATATGTAAGAAAAACAGAAGAAAAAAATATAAAACCTAACATTTATTACACTGATCATCCTCAAAAGATATAAAGTTGTTTCAAAACGGCTAATGTTTTTTATTAACTTGGTATGGTTAAAATCAAGGCGCTAATATAGTGAAAGGTGAGAGAAAGAATATGTAATAAAAGGATTGTTAAAAATCAAAGCAAAACTGTTGTGGTCACAAATAAACTCGAAAATTAAGACGTGCATCTTCTCCCTTAAAACTAAGGGATCGATTCAAAATTTACATTAGGCAACTCGATAAGCTACATACTGGCCTATATGGCAATATTAAGAGCTATCAGAACCTCCGCTAGCCGTGGAGGCTATACTGGGGACAAGAGCCCCTACATTTGGTGATCTGTATTCATCAAAATGATTAGGGCAGGTGAGCTACTAGAAACTAGAAATTTTGTGGACACTTTCTGGTCTGACTAGAAGGAATGGAATACGACTGTTTGTGTTGAGAAGAGATATAAAATGATGGTTCCACAAAAGGAGTAATACCCCCTAACCCACCCTTTCTCAAGACAGAACGATTTGGTTTACAGATGGAGTGTGCCTAGTTTGGATACCAGCTCATAGAGCACTGCAAACAACGAAAGGGCAGATGAGATTGTATAGTATTTTAGATAGCACAAGAAAAGCATACAAGTTGTCAATTTACTTGCGACTGTATTAAATCCTTTGTTGTTCCTGTTTCACTAACACTTCCGGATTTATTCTACTAAAAGATTATTTTGTTCCCTTGATATTTATTAAAATAAATTTTGAAGGGGAAATCAGTTGCATTGACATAGATACTATTAATTAATTACTCATTAAGTCCAAATTTACATCGTGTACGATCTGATATCATCCCCTTTAGTTATTATCAGAAGAAAAACACGCATACATCTTTTTCATTTCCAAAAACTCATTGCCGCAAACAAACAAACAATATGCTTGTACACTGTCGACAACTCTTTCGGCTTATCAACAAACAAAATGGCATAAAACAAAATAGTAGCGGTTAGTAAGCGAGCGGAAAATGAAAAATGTATCCCAAGTGTATTCGCCTAAGCGTAACGCCTCGTTCCATGAAAATTAATTGTGGCAATAAATATAAAAATCTAATTAGTTTCTTTACATCAGAGAGATGTATCATGTTACATGGGCGCCGCTTCCACGAAGACGGAAGAGTTTCTAATCGAAAATGTATCTCCTAAGGGCTTCCAGGTAGGTGGAAAGTATGAACGAATAAAATTTTAGCATAGGAAAGTCTCCTTGAGTCCAAATAAAAGGGAAGTATTTTCAATTATGACCGTTAACATAATTGGAGAGGACACAAAAAGGTAGGAAATTCTAAGATGTAATTCTTCGTGACATGTTTTTATGTCATCTTTACAGTCTTGTTTTAAAACTTTGACGTCAATTTCAGCATGTTTAGTATTCGTGGCCAAAAGTATAACATTTACATTTCTTTTTTATCCTGTTGGTAAGGTATAGGAAGGGAGTGAATGAAAGAAAATTGTGCAGTAATGACTAGATTTGGTGGTTTTTCATTATTTCGCTCCTGTTTATGGGCAAATCAAAGTTTTTATGGCTGAAACTATTACTAATAATTTCAGAACAATATTAAAATATTTTTGCAGTGTGGAATATGTAATGAATGTGTCTCGCGTGCATATAACATTTATAAGGACGTACATGCATATAAATATGTTTTAATTAACATTTGCCAACTTGCATAAATTCAAATCAGCCTCCCACTGTAGTATACTTATTTATTCTGAAATCGTCCCTTTACTTCGCCTCCTCTCTGTCATGTATGTAGACATTAGAATCAAACATACTGTTTTGCTTCCTTAAACAATGTTAGTACCCTCCGTATACTGTCATCCAACTCGTTTGGGAGTTTACAAACAAAGTTCTCAATAGATGTGTATTCAAGTACATATGTAACTACGAATGTATAATGTATAATGTTATTGTATTCATTATCATACAAGAGAAGCTTGTTTAAAATGTTCGGAACATCGGAAGGTTTTTAATAAGCAAAATATGTAGCTCTATTATTCGAATGAGAAAATCTTTCCTTTCCACCCTTCTCGTAGTGATATAACTACCATTATGTAATTTATAATTATGATATATTACATGTACGACCAAGCTGGCTACATACAAGAACATATAACTGATTTCTATGTATGTACATATGTATTGCACATATATACGGGTAGCAGGTGCCAACATAGATGACCGGAGACTACTGAATCCACAAAGCGGATATTGCCAATTTCCCCACGTTTATCACGTAGCTGTTTTAATGAGAAAGCATTTCATGTTAGCTGATGGTTTTTGATATGGAGATGTCGTGTCCGCATTTTCAAAAAGATGTTGTATTTGTTCGGATCAAAATTTTACTGTTTCAATTGTGCCATACCTTGTTGAAATGTATTGTAATTATTCAATACTTTTTATTCTTCCTTGTGGAACAATAGTACATATCTCATCTCCATTAATTGTTATCAATTGAAAAATCCGAAGCATATCATAATAAATTTGATGATTGCGGTCTACAGCAACATGTTCTGCATGAGAATGCTATTTCAAAATTGACTTCTTGAAGTCTTTCTATTGTTGATCCTGGCTTCAAACACTTGTTTGACTATTCCGGCATTCCTTTTACGTATTCATACCATCTCAGTTGTGCTTTTTCAATATTTCAATATTTTCCTCTATTGGTCTCAGTTTCAGATTATTTCTGACAATGAGTGAGTATGTTTCTTATACTGTCCCTTCTTGTTTTATTTACCATTTTTCTTAAAATCTCATTTCTGTAGTTGTTATTTTTTTCTTCTGTTTCTCAGTCATGGTCCATGTTTCCTCAGCATATGAAAGTATTGGCATAGCTACTTTTTTAAATACTTGTACTCTAACATCTAGATATCTCTTTTTTCCCAGAAATGAATTGTTGATACTATTAAGCAGTCTTCCTTCTGCCGTTGTTCTTTCTGTTATTTCTTCCTCTATCTTGCCGTCCTCTGATATACATAGTATTGAGCCCAGGTACTTAAATTTCTTTACTTGGTCTAATATTTATTTTCCTACTTTTATTGTGTATTTTTGCGGATTCCTTCCCACTATCATTGTCTTATTGTCAGTCTTCTTTATATTGATATTCACGTTTATTTCCTCCAATGTTTCGTTGTAAATCTGTATGTTCATATTAAGCGTTTCTTCGTCCTTTGCAATTATAACCATATCATCCGCATAGCATATCTCCAATATTTTTATATTTTTCATTATCCAGTAGCCTATTTCATATGCTCTTATTCCCTTTTTCTTTACTCTCTTCATTGCCTCATCTACCGCCAATGTCAAAAGCATCGGGCTCAGAATGTATCCTTGCCTGAGACCTCTAGTTGTTACAAACATATCTAATTTGCTCTACCTTATTCTTACATAATTTGTTGCTTCTTCTTATTATCAATTCCGGTATTTTCCTATTTCATATATGTCTTCTCTATTAACCTTGTCAAAAGCTTTCTGTAGGTCTGTAAAGCATAAATGTGCCTCTTTATCTTCTTTTATTGCTTTTTCTCCTATATGCCTCATTATAAATATTGCATCATTTACCCCTCTACCCGATCGAAATCCAAATTGTGTTTCCTCTAAATTATGTTCCCAGTTATCTCCCATACGCTTTGCTAATATTCTAATATATATCTTTGATACTGTGCTAGTTAGGGTTATTTCTCTGTAATTGCTAGTCTTTTTGTGCTCCTTTTCTGTAAATTGGTGTTATTATACTAGTTGTCCAATCCCTTTGTGCCCCATCTAACATTATCCTGTTCATCATCTTCTAAGTAAAGTAAGTTCTTGTATGGCTATCTCTGGTAGTGTTTTTATCATCTCTGCTGTGATTCCATCATGTCCAGGTGTCTTTCCCAATTTTAACAAGAAGAGATTAAGAGGAAGACCCAGACGGACGTGGCTGGAGAACGTGAGAGATGCATTGAGTAAAGTAAAAAGTTGTCGTGGGAGGAAGCGCAACAAGCCATACCAGATAGAAAGAAATGGAGGGAAATATGCAACAAGACAACATACGAAAGTCAACTCCATACACGCCTTACACGCCAGGAAAAGGGGTAGAAAAAGCTTAAGGATTAAGTAAGTTACGTCTTTCTATAATAAGCCCCTATTTTAGATATTCTTTAAACATACTCTATATTTATTATTATGAACATGAAACGTGAAATTTTAAATAATCGAAGGGATAAAACTTAAAGGTAAAACACAGCTTCTTGCCAATGAGGGAGCAAATACCAGTTTTCCAATCTGGAATGTCTTCTATAGTGGGAGATTGCACGCTGTGAATGAAGGCTTTATGGACTAGGGAAATGACAATACCTTAAATACCCAAATATAAAGACTTTGAGATTATGATAAATATATAATAAAAACAATCGAATTATTGAAATAAAACCTCTAAATATACAGATCGAAAAACTCCATTCGGAAAAAGGATCCTGCAAAATGCGGCAACTGCTTCGGCCGCTTTCAACATCTGCTGTCGTTTTCTGCCACCAAAACGTAAACCACCAGTCCGTTCCTACGGGGCATTTTCGACCAAGAGCAACTCGACGCGTAAGCATAAGTCTGCCCCCACTACAGCAAATTCCTAGCGACCTCAGGGGAAAATGAAGTATTGGGAGGACACTTCCGGAAGTGCTTCCTTTCTTCTCTTTTTTTTTATCTCATTGGTACGCCGGCGAATTGCCAGGTAAATTGAGGGTATCAACCAGGGAGTGAAGACGAGCCAGAAAGCCCTTCGGTGACAAAATCGTAGTAGCTAACGTGGAATTTTTGCGGAGCTCTGGTGTTAAGTAAGTCTGAAAGAAGCAGATCGAAGAGGTCCGCATCTAATTCGTCATTCTCTGCAGAATACTACTACCCCTACTAGGGCGAAGTAGCTCCCTTCACCTATGAAGCAAGTTGTTTCCCTACATCTCAACGCTTCCGCCACTGTTGATCTACGACGCCACGGCTTGGTCCTCAGCCGTCCTTTTGCACGTGAAACGACTAGAGAACTAACAGAATAGGGTGCTGTGAATCCTAGTTAAAGGCCTTTTACTATGACAAGAATGCAGAGGCTTATAGAGATCTCAACAACCCGATTTAGCAAAAACATCTTGAAACATTTCTGAAGGCGGCTTGGGGAAGAGCTCACGCCAGTAACAACTCTTGTGTTCGGTTGGTCGTTGATCCCCAGGAGCGACCCCCACCTCTTGTTCCGATGCTTAACATATTAATATAGCATTTTAATATCGGCTCGGGTAACGTTCTAGGTCCCTCGACAGCCATCGACATCACAAATAATGAGTTATATGCCTTATTAATACCTTTTCTTAAAATATGTTTTTTATTTCCCATTTAGTTTACTCAGTAATCCACACTTTTCATCCCCGTAAAGGTGAATACGCTGTTTAAGCAAGAAGGAGAAGATTTGTTGACAGAACCTCGGTGCCAAAATTGATTTGCAAAATTTAGATGCGGCAACTTTTTATGTTGAAGATATACCACGTTCTGGAAGGGCAGTTGAAGGTGATGAAGACACAATAACGGCAGTAATTGATGCACACCCGCGAACAACAACTCGTGGATCGCTGAGAAATTAGATTTATTCAATTCGACCGTTCATGATGATTTGAAACGCCTAGGTTTAGTCTCAAAGGCCGACATAGGGATGCCTCATGTTCTTACGGAAAGAATTTGTGCCGTCGCGTTGACGTCTGTAATTTGCTTCTGAAACGTCAAGAAAATGATCCATTTTCGAAGCCCATCATCACTGGGAACGAGAAATGGGTTGTGTACAACAATGTTAAACGCAACAGATCATGGAGTAAAAAAGATGGACCACCTCAAAGCACTTTGAAAGCCGATATTCATCAGTGATGCTATCTGTTTGGTGGGGCTTCATGGAAATCGTTTCTTTTTCTTTGGGTTTTTTACCCGACAACACAACGAGCAATTTTGAACTGTACTGTCATCAGTTAGTAGTGCTCCACGAAGATCATGCGAGACCTTATACAAGTGTGGTAACTCGCCGAAAGCTTTTACAGCTTGGATGGGATGTACTGCCACACTCCAGCATATTCTCCAGATCTGACACCTTCTGATTATTACTTGTTGCGGTCTCTACAGAATTTTTTAGACGGTAAAACCTTTGCTTCCAATGAGGAGGTCAAAAATCGCCTGGATTAATTTTTTGCTAGCAAAGAACAAACATTTTATAAGCCTGGAATCATGCTACTGCCAGAAAGATAGCAAATTATAAAAAATATTGGACCAGAATGGACAATATATAAAACAATAAAATATTTACTCGCTATTAGAAACTCGTTTTCCATTTTCATAAAAGAAAAAAACGAAATTACTTGCCGAAGAACTCAATGTAATATCAGTGTAATTTACAATACTCAAGGTGCTTTACAATTTTATTGTGGTTTACTATCCACCGCAGTGCAGTAAATAGCTAAAAGTATTCTTCAAGCATTGTTATTAAAAGTATTTAAATAGCATTGTAACACCCACTCATTTTAGAAACATTCATTTAGAACGATGAAAGAAGCACCTGCATCAGTTTTAATTTAATACATAAAACACAAATTTACATATTGATTTTATTTTGTGGAAACGCATAACAAAGCAAAGCTTCGTACCAGAAGGATAAAATTCCATCGAACTGGATGGAATTCACTCCACCTATATTGCTCGAAACAGGAAGTTTAAGTATTTGTATATAATAATGTATATATATATATATATAATATATAATATACTCCAAACGCAGATTCGATATGCAACTTTAGCTGACCTAAATTTACATACAGCTATTAAGGGTGATTGATAGCTTATAAATCTTCTGGTCCATCTCTATCATAATTACTTATAGAATCAACGTCATATATTGCTAGGCAATTCATTAAATCTCGCGATAGTGCTGAAAAATATATTGATAACATTTTTCTATTACCGATCCTTGAATTTGTTCATCGTCTATGCAGAAATAAAAAACTTTCGGAGAGTACGAGTATATCTGCCAAAGTAACACTAGAAATATCATCTGTTGCTAATGTACTAATTACTAACAATCATTAGATTCTTCTGCAGCAATCTAGCTTTTAGAAGAAACTCTATTTAGCCAAATATTTTGAAGTTATTAGTGCATGCTAGACAATAACACGAAAACAAATACAGAAAGTAATCGATGAGCACCAGAAAAAGTAGTGGGCCGAAGTTGGAATCCTAGGTGCTCTTGATCTTGGCAGATAATTAGGAGGTGCAGACCGCGCTATGGATTTTTAAAAGAAATGGACAAAGTCGGTCATTTCCGGCGGTAGTACTGTCCTGTAAGTTGGAAATGCTTTACATTACGTCTATTTAAGTAATTGCCCAACAATAAAATCATTCGTGAAGGGAGTATACATCGCAAGTATCAATTTTATGATTATGGTGGAAATATCAGAAAAAGTGTCAACAATCTTTTGTGTCCCATGAAATACATCGTCAGCATCAAATAGTTGATAACAAATGCGTGATCTGTTTTTCCTCATACTAGTATTCTGCCTTAATGTTTCTGGATCCTATTCCAGAGTTGCTTCAGTGCTATTAAGATAAGCTTGTTGAGCATCGGTTGTTTCCTGTTCGGTCAGTTTCGGGAGCCAACTAAAATCTTAAAAAATATCAGACTTTCAGTCCTTATGTGATTTCAGTGGTAACAAATTTTAAGGTTCAACCTTCTAGCAAAAAGAAGTCGCTTGGAAAAGAAGAAACTGTAAGGAAAGCTTTTGCAGTAATCATATGCCCAGCGAGATAACCAGATTATTTCTGAAAAGTAGGGCTCTTAATTAGCTCTTAAAAACATACGTACACATTTATGTAATTTATTTTCGTAACACCTACATTTTTGTGAATGGAATATTTTACTTTTATATACATTACTTAATAATAAATTTCTCTGGTGCTTCATATTACAAACGTAGATATCACCAATTCAAACAGGAAAAATTGATGTAATTTCTTTAGAGTTCGCAGACGTATAATTAAATTTTTGTTATATATGTATGTTTATTGTTGTGGTAATGCAGTAACAAGTGAAATTGCTTAAAATTTTGTGATATTGCGTGTTGTAAGTTTGAGAACAAAGAAGGTTTAATTAGGTATTAAAAATTAGAGGCATATCATCGGATCTTCGCTTAGTTGTCTAAATTGAGCAAAAAATACTAACGAACGAAATAATCGGACGTTATTTGGAATTAAATTGGAATCACAACGTGATCCGTTCATTCTAACGCCATCGTTATCGATTCGCCAATTTCGAATGATAGCTCTAACGCTAGTCTGCAATAAGTCGCTTTTTATTATTTATATGACATACTATTTCGCTTCGCTCTATACAGATTTCCAAACTCCCCATTGGAAGTGTGGTAGTTTCTGTTGCACGTTGCGATAAGGCTAAAACGGTGAAGCCGGTTCATGCTCACTGCTGTTGTAATGTGGGGAGAACTCGCGAAAGCATTGGGGTTTAAATATTAAATGTTAGTGGCGTATGGCTTTCCGTATGAAACGCAGAAAGCTCCCATTTTACCGTTTGTAAAATAGAATAAAACACTTGCGAAGCGATTATTGATAATAAAAGAGGTAATGTCGACATAAGATATATAATATCGTATGGAAAACATGCATCTGTTCTGAAAATATTAATAGAAATAGTGAATCATCATTGAAGAAATGGTCAAAATTAGACTATTATTTACGTTTGTGTAATTTAACGATTACTACCTCTGTTATACAGTCCTTTTCTTGTATCATGTAAACATCCTCTATCTAACAAATGGGTGTGTTCCGTCTTTTTCTTTATTCTGTCGCTTAATATTATTTTGTACATTTTTGTTCTGTTATTAGGGCGTGAAGCCAATAGGACGCACCATAATACAAGGAATCTCTCAACAGTAATATTATGTCACACCTATACACATGAAATATGTTTCCTATGCCAATAAGTTTTTCCTTTGACGTATAACAATAACAGTGTAAATCTTTAACAAATAATGATGCATTACTTTGTCTGGCTTATTAGTGCTGCTCAAATACAACTTCTGATGGAATGCACACCTGTAATTTAGAACTACTGAGCAAAAGAAGTACTGAACTCATTCAATTGACTGTTCAGTCTATGTTTAAGGAGTAACGATATTATCAATAGAGTAGAAGTATTTCTATCTAAATCCAACTCACTTTGTTCCCAATCTAGTGTTTATTGTACGCCATATTCGTTTGTGTATTATCTCACACACTTCTACTTACCACCTTAAACAGTCTATTTCCTCTCTAATTCTCATAATTCGAAATTCTCTTTCTTTTGCAATTTTGTCTCGACCAACCATATCTCCTTGATTTATGGGTATAAGCTTTTTGTTGTTATAACTAGCGTTGCTCAATTTGCTATATATACTATACATTGAAACTGAATGTATGTAAAGCCATCTTGTATTCGTATAGCCCAATGTTACTATTCTAGTACAGTTGTTTCAGATAGTTGTAGTACTATTGGCGCAAATTGAGCAACTCTAATTATAACTACATCTATGCTAAGGACTTTCGGATCTTTTGTTAGCGATATGAACATCTTACTTCCAATATACCTAGATACAGATAATTCTGTAGATGATACGTCTAAATATAAATCTAAAAATATGAAATTAACAATTATTTACAAATAAATTTTCAAAGTTCTTGCATCTACATTTTAAAACATATCACGGGATTACAACTAATTTTGTGTAAAACATTCGGTGAGAAAACCTTTGACTATCATACCAAATCGATTTCTGAAATATTTGTATTTGTATTAAAGTTTCTTAAGTAATATCCTAATTTTTTGGGCACTTTAAAATTTGGTGCTGGAGGTATCCGAAAAATAGGTAAGAACTAACTAGAGTTTGACTTTTTATAAGATAACTTTTGTTCACCTAGAAGTTGCAAAACGAACCCTGATTGAATTCAATCAATTTTAATTTATCACATCAATTCGCTTAGAACACTTTTCATTTGCTTAGCACTTGAAGGAAAAGTGTTGCATCCTTTCCATGTTTATGCCAGAATACAATATCTTACATGTCCTGAGAAACTCCACCTCGAGCACTATGCATATAAACATTAAATTTTAGCGTGTCTCCAATAAATTACCTAATCTTATAATTAGTGGTTGGGCAATTCTCTCCTAAAAGATAACTATTACCTGAACAGAAGGCGGTCATTGCACTATACTTGGGTTGAGAATTACGTGCCAACCTGCAATGTGGCAAGTACGGACACGTGCTAATTAATTACGGGCGGGAATTGAATTGAGTCAAGCAGGAGCGAAAGCCTCCTACCGGTTTAACCGTGACTGCGACTCATCAGCGAGTCCGGTATGTGACCTTAGGTGGTGTCATATTGATATTTCCGTATGCAGCTGATCATATTTTAGATCTAGGGACGAGATGCATGGAAGTGGGTAGGAACGAAAGCGCAATACGAATTGAATGATGGATACTAGTAGATATTTAAATTATTTTTCAGTGTAAGCGAGACTTGTTGATTTGTTACATAGCTCTTGAGTGTTAGCTCTGGCAAACAGACGTATCTTCCTTATGCGAAGTTGGTTTATAATAAAAGAACTTACTTTTATAACAAAATTATTTATCATTTTTATTACCCTATCCCAATAAGTGCAGAAATATTAAAAAAGAAGTTAAATGTATATCCTGAACTATTATACTTATTTTTTCATTATTCTCTACCAATTTTATAGATCAATTAAACAACAAAATGAGATTTAGCAACAATTTTCTCATAAAGTTATATCGTTTTCATACAACCTTCGTCAGTAAAATATAACTGCATGTAAAGAAACAATTGATTTTATATTACTATTAATTAAATGTATATATATATATTTCGTGACCTTTTTATACTTATCTTATATGATAGAGATCTACCACTAATAGGTCAATAAAACAAGGCTGGTTTGAGCGATAGTTATATTTTCAGAACGTTTACAAACGTTTTCGGAACACCTTCGTCAGTGAAAATATAACTAGATAAATATATAAACAAACTTTTAATTAAATAAAAGTTTGTTTATATATTTATCTAGTTATATTTTCACTGACGAAGGTGTTCCGAAAACGTTTGTAAACGTTCTGAAAATATAACTATCGCTCAAACCAGCCTTGTTTTATTGACCTATTAGTGGTAGATCTCTATCATATAAGATTACTATTAATATAATAATTAACGACTAGGATTTCTTGATATATAGGATCTGTAATATATGCGAATGCAAAACATAAATCAAAATAAGTCCCTTATATCGCATATCGAACATCAACAGTCTGCTGAATCTGGTCTTCTGCAGTATTTCTATTGCTTACTATACAACTATTACAGTACGTACCTATGTATGTACATATCTTTGCAATCCGCATATGCGTTAGTATTGAACCAGATAAACTTGAAAGTAATTCATTAGCAAACATACTAAAAGTAAACGCATCTGTTTCAAATCAAAATCAGTTTGAAACTTGTATCTTTTTGTTTATTTTATTAGCAACAAGAATTCGTTTAGAGTTTTAGTTTAAGTTAATTTAAATGCTTGATAGTCATTGCTTCTATGACGATGGACTCAGTTCCCCTCCAGAATCCTCTTTAGTTATCTTCTTTCAGGTTGTTCTAGCACTCATTGTGAGTGTAGCAAGATAATAAATATCTTTAGATTTTATTCATTTCTTACAATAAGGTGCCTTAAATTTTAGATTGAGAATAATAAGTAATTCATTCTGATACATGTTTTTATATTCATTGAGTTATTTAAGTGTTTATGTTTTTTCCATTTTTCTTATGTTTAGTAAATCTACTCGTTTTATTAACAATTATCTTTTCATTCAAGTACTCGCTATTAGTATTACTTGAATTACCTGAAAAAATTAGTTGTAAATAACAAAAAGTTTAGTACCTAGTACTTTAGTAAATAAATACCTGAATTAGTTGAATTCAAATTGAAAATAAAACATTTTTGGAAGAAGATAGGTGAACGTCAATTAAATATAAATATGAAACCAATTCTATGCTGATAATAGCAAAACCCACAGAGCAGTTGATTTGAGTAATAATAATGTAAAATGTAAATAATGCAATTTGATATACTGCCGGTCCCATTATTTGATTAATTTCCGAAAATAAACATTAATGTTCACAACAATAGCATATCAGTCGATGTAAACTTTGTAATTTGAATATAAATTACAATTTGAAGAGAGCATGGGGTTAAAATAATATTATTTGCAGCGGGGTAGTGCCTCACCTGTATACGCGATTGATGAAATAATTATTAACAAAAATGACGAAAAATATATAAAGCAGTTCATACGGTGATGTATTCATTTGAAATCGATTACGATTCTTCATTGAAATATAATAACAATAATGTAGGAATAAAATAAATAAATATAACTTAATTTATATTTGAAATTCAATATTAATTCGTAAAGTTCTATTACACAGAAATTTAATCTGTATGATTTAGACAAATTAATATTGTGAACGTATTTTATCACCTCGTATATGAAGAAATTGAGAAAAGATCTTTTGCGCTAACGATAGAAAACTTTTATGTATTTCCTTTCATATATCCATTACTACTTCGACGTAGTATCACTTCTCGCATTACAAAAGATATTTTATCACGTTACATACTCTAGAATGATTGTACGATAAGTAGAATTGCTTCGTATGCGAATTAAAACTCTGCCTTTCAGCGTCTGTTTACAGATCAAGTGTATACTTGACACCATTTGTACGTGCTTCGGGAAGTGCTTTTACAGAGAGTTGGGAATAGACAGCTCTACGTCTGCGGTCGTAGAAAGTCGGGTAAAATTGAATTTTCTTCATCGCCAAGAATGAAGTTTCAACAGCGAAGTATTGAATGAGAATCCATGCTTGCATACTCCTAGTAAAGACATGTCACGATAATTAACATATTGAAATTAGTAAAATGTTCACGTATTACAAAAATTGAAAAGCATTGCCTGCTTATTCTTTTAATGTAGTATAACATTTCATTCTCTATTACGAGAAGCGACCTGAATAAGAACTTGATATGCTAAAAGTGACACTAGGGCGATAGGGTAAAATAGACACCTAACAAAAACACGTAATTTTATGAACTCTAGGAAAAAATGGAAAGCTATTTGCGTGTATTACACTAAGTGTAAACATATTCACAAAGTTTAGTAGTTACAATCATGCCATGATTACGAGGTCGCACAGATATAGATGATTTTACCCGTGAGCGTATCGCAGGTCACGCGAAATGAGCGAATTCTTAGAAATTCTCTTATCAATAATTAACCGTGTTATTACGCAATTTAAACGCAGTGATAAGAGAAGAACTTTATTGAGGCCTGGTCTTTCTGGTTCATCTGAGAAAACGAAAAGAACGCCCGCTCGTGAAGTGCTAAACAAACCGCGAGAAAGTGAAGGCGAGCTCGCGGAAATATCTTTTAAGGACCCTGGAAACGATCAAATTTTTTGTCAAACTTTACGCTTTTGTGAAATTTTTTGATAGTATGCCGCTTGACGATTCTGTTAAACAATCTACATTTTGTTGTGTTTGAAAATGTAAAGTTTGACAATCAAATCTGTCAAACTTATTTGATCGTTTCCAGGGCCCTATAGAAGTAAGCTCACTATTCAACGATATTTACACGGGATGGGTATTTATAAAAGAGTGGCTACAAAGAAACCTTTCCTTACACCGTTTGAAAACAGGCGACACAACAACTGGACCACTAATTTCTTAATTTCTTTACCAGACATTCAAATACGACGGAATTATCATCATGGTATGGAGTGCAATATGGTATGGTGGGAAATCGCAACTGGCCAGGTGCGAAGGAAACATTAACGCGGCAAAATACATTTTCGCAGAGAAGTCTTACCACTTTTCACTAATAACATTTTGTTAAAAGAAAACGTTACTTTGATGGAAGGTGGTGCAGCTTGCCTCAAAGCGCGAACTGCAACAACGTGGAAAGAAGCTAAGGGGATTGAAATTTTGCCGTGGCCAGGACAATCGCCTGATATGAATCCTATTGAAAATATGTGCCACATAATTCAGCAAAACATGACAAAAAAGAGTCCGAAAACCTAGCAATAAAATAGAATTAATGGAGGCTGTTACAGAAGAGTGGAACAATGTTAATTAATACCATGCCCCGACTGCTCACAAATAAAGATGGTTCAAACAAGTATTGAATACATATTGAGGAGGGTCGTAAATTATGGAATAAAATTCATAAAGTCGAAGATATTTTTTTATGAAAATGCTAGAACACTTGTAGTAATTTTTTGCAATAGGAACATTTTAGTAGTAGATACTCTTTTGTTTGGTAATATTTGTCGAATTTATGACATCATCGACTTTTTTAAATTGCAACCTTACTTTTGTTTCTTTCATTTGATAGATTAATCCATTCCCTATTCGACAATTAGAAAAAAGTTATATGTTGTATTTGAAAGTTTCTGTAAAAGTAACCATAAAAACCATCAACCAATGACTATTGCAAAAAATTACTATAGGTGTTAGAGCATTTTCATAAAAACATTATCTTCGATTTTATGAATTTTATGCCACACTTTACGACCTCACTGTATATATAATTTCATAGTGTATATAATTATAAAAGCATTAAATTTGTTTTTGAATTTTATAACTCTCTACTTTACTTTGTCACCTTAGTGTACAGTGAAGCGCTGGAAATAAAGAATAAATGTCGAATATAACGCAATTCTCGATCACCATATGTTTTTCGGCAATATTAACATTCCTTTTGAATTAAAGCCCTCACTATTGAATGCTGAGTATTTTACTAAACTGATTTGTAAGGTAAATTTTTGGCAAATGTGGAGATTTGTCGCATGAAATAATTGACTTAAGGGTTTTAAACCACATCTTGTTAGTATGTTAGAGCTGTAGTAATATCAGTAAAATGATACTAAGAACCATATTATTATTCATGAAAACGATTATATATAATTCCAACAAAACTTTTTGCATACGTTTTATCTTTTCTTATAACGTTGAGATTATAAGAACCAAAGTGTCTATATTTCAAGAAGCTTTGATAATTGGATGTTAATTGCATTTAAAAATTGAATGTGATAATATTCATGTATGTATTTATAAACCCTGTTTTGTAGATTACTTTTAGAAATAATAGATATGTATATTACATATATACAGTCTGTCCCAGGATTGACGTTACAAGAGGTGTGATGGACTGAAAATTTTTGAATTTTATTTTAAGATTGTAGAATTAAGCCCTGCTAGGCCTGAATAGAATTTGAAGAATATTTTCAGTTTTTGAAAAACAAGTTGGCCTTGACGGTGAAGCGAAAACTATTTTCTTTTCAGGTAACCTACCCTTTTGTTCATGATACGCCAAAATATTACTAAAAAAGTTGTTTAGAATGAAAAATTATGGCTCTATGCAAAATTTCAGAAATATTGTTCACTAATCTTAAGTACTGTCAGATTACAATAATTTGTAGTATCCCTTAGTTCAAATTTCAATTAATGCTAGATCATGTTAACGCGACAGCAGAGAATTTACGTTGTTCAGTGTTATGGGCTCGGACAAATTGCACTAAGAGAAGTGGTGCAGCAGTTTAACGAGAGATTTCCCAATACCAACCTTACACATATGACTGCCATGCGAATAGTTAAGAAATTTCTTGCAACTGGCAGCGTTCTTAACGTAAAGAAAGAAAAGAAGAAACATGATGAAAACGATGCCGTAACTATTATTGCTCTTGATTCGGTGGAAGAACTAGACTATCATTGAGGGAACGTTCACGTAATCTTAATGTTAGTAAATCGGAATTACAAAGAATTTATAAGGCAAACAAGGTAAAGGCATTCAAACCAAAATTTGTGCACACTATCGAAGAAAGTGATGAAGGCCGAAGATTATTATTTTGTCGGGGAGAATCGGGGAGAAATGTATTGAAGAACGAAATTTTTATAAGAACATTGTTTCTTCTGACGAAGCAAATTTTACTACAAATGGCGTTGTTTCCTCTCAAAATTGTCGCTATTGGGCTACACAAAATCCAAACTTTCGGGTCAATTGTAGACGACAGTATTACCAAAAAGTGAATGTATGGTGTGCCATTTCATATCGTTTTGGCATTATTGGACCTTTCTTCATAGAGGGCGGTTAAATCAGAATGTTTATGTACAGCTACTTAAAAGATTCAGGGAAGAGTACTTACATGACTTGCCGCTGACAGAAAGACAAGCAATGTATTTCCAACAAGACGAATATCCTGCACACTCGACAACACGCGTAGCTGAATCGATAAATTTGGTGTTTGGAGAAAAGTGGATAGCTAGAAATGGTCCAATTGCGTGGCCTCCACGGTCGCCCGACCTCACAATATTAGATTTTTTTATGGGGTCGCCTCAAACAAGTGGTTTATTCTCAACCAATACCCAACAGTAGAGAAGTATTAAAGGAAAGGATAAGAAACGGCGTACAGCAAATACACATCGAGGAAGTTCGTAACAGTTTCAAAGATTTCAGACATCGCATAGAAAAGTGTGTACAAAATGGCGGTAGTTACATTGAATAAATAATTTATTATTACATTATATACAACAATGTTATTAGGTTTTGTAAATTTAATTTTTGAGTAAATACTACATGCAATTTATTTTGTTCAATCTACAAAAGTGACGGTTTAGTCAAAGTACGTAAATATTTCTGAAATTTTGCATAGAGCCATAATTTTTCATTCTGAACAACTTTTTTTAGTAACATTTTGACGTATCATGAACAAAAAGGGTAGGTTACCTGAAAAGAAAATAGTTTTCGCTTCACCGTCAAAGCCAACTTGTTTTTCAAAAACTGAAAATATTCTTAAAATTCTATTCGCGCCAAGCAGGGCTTAATTCTACAATCTTAAAATAAAATTAAAAATTTTCAGTCCATTACACCTCTTGTAACGTCAATCCTAGGACACAATGTATATAAATAGGTGGGTACCGTTCATTACAATAACATTAATAATTGTAAAATTGTCAGTGACTAATTTGTCTTCTTTCTTATGTCGTCTGCCTTAACAATAATCAACCATTTACATAGACAATTTTCATACTGAACAAACAGTTTAGTTAGTTGGATTATATATGAATATCTAAAGAATGATTTTTCAAACTTCTAGACAGATTTCAGCAGTTCAAAATAGTCGCTATGATTAATAATATCAGGAATAAAATTGAGCTGTTCTCTCAGTTCAGCTGTACGATTCAATAATTTTACGAGATCCTGCACGCAAATCGAAATGCAACCGCTGAAAAGAATAAATTGATGATGCATAGTTACTAGAGAACTTTCGAAAATTTCGCATATTGACGTGAGCGAATAATTTATAGATTGATAAATCTAAAATCGATCCTAATGGATAATATATTGTCGCTTCGAGTCATATACTTATAAATTTCCCCAGAGTCACATTTTATAAGAAGATAGCATTTGAGAAATATATCCGTTTTGAGTATATTTTAAGGTTTGCATGGTGTGAAGGATTATGTATTATTTTATTATTAATGAATTCACATGAATTCGAGTATTATAAAAAGTAATAAACGTATACATGGGTAAGTTATACAACACTTTATTAATGTCGGTGGACATAGATAAATCGACGTTATCTATACAGATCTTTTCAAAACACATTAATGATTTAATGTTACTAAAGAAATTTGGTATCAACGGCTTGGATCTTAAATAATCACTCTATTTACGACCTATTTGGCAAATGGGAGCTGCGTCAAGAATACGGGTTACGAATCTGAACATTTTTATCTGTATCTTGATGAACTCCAAATAACTAATTCTTTTTGTTTAATTGCAAGCCACGATTACTTTAAACTGCTATTCATGATAATCCCCTCGAAGCTCAACACACTTGGTCCAACATTTCTCTAGCGTCTGGATTCCCTAGTTTAAAGTACGGCGGACTATATTTATCCTTTGTCCTAATTACTTAGCTCTGTTCATTTCAATATTCCCTTTTGATCTTAATAGTTGAAATACAAAAGTTGACTGAGTATCCAAATATGTGGCAATTTGTAGCGGTTTGTCTTAACAGACGAAACTTGGAAGCTCCTTGACAACATGTCCATAGGAATCCAAAAGTCTTGTTGCTATGCTTCTCTAATTAGAGAATACATTAACGTACTCCAACGAAGGTGTACGAATTCCTATTTCTCAAAAAGAATATCTATGATTACATGAATTTCATTCTAGCCAATACAATTTTTTTTTATTGGGAAAGGAAAAGGTGTTATTTGTAAGAAAACACAGAACACCAATTTTGATTAGGTCTTAGTGTGTTATGTAAATGGTAAAACTGTTTCAGAAAGGCATTGAATCGATTTTTTTACTTTCTTAGGATTGTAACTAGTCATCCTAATTGGAATACAATATCAAAAGTAGAAATTATTTTGAGTTCTAGCTGATTAGTAGAAAGTGGGTTTCCAAATTTTTGCTTTATCTACGTAATCTCGTGCAAAGATTAGCAGTATTTACTACGCTAAACAGTCTATCTACTTTAACCAAATCTGTCTAACAAACAATTGGAAATGAAAACAAATATATGTAGGTAGATTATATCGCAAACACAGTCATCGATTAGGTTTTTGGAATGCAGCTATAAAGAAATAATACCATTATTGACGTATTCATATTTGACGTCTTTCCAAAGTTATATAAATGTCTGAGATAAAAATGTATTCATTATAGGATACTTTTAGAGGTCAAATATAATATTTAACTAACTTTCAGATTTGTTTCCAAGTAGACTATATTCTACGAGGAGACTGACTAGAAATATGTGTAGCTATTTGGTAATTCATATACCTTTCAATACAATTTCTTTCTAAGAATTTTTGTTCCTTCGTATACGTATACATGCACAAAACAAACTGCGTGTTTTGGTGATGGTGGTGCGTCCACCGTCGATGCTGGGGGTTACTTGATGTTTGGTGAAGGACTGGTTTTACGTCAGAGGCGCCGTAAGCTCACACACCCACGCAAGCGATCAATACCACATCACTGCGCATCCACAAAGGGCAGAATTGGACATTTATACCTACATATGCAGGTATACATGTATATACCATACATATCTGTAGTTATTCGTATATATACAATAAGGAGTCCGCGCACACGTTTCCTAATAGCTATAGATCTACGTGTTTACATCATCCCTTCATTCACAAAAGTTCGAAGGCGCGCACTCATTTTCCAACGGAAAACCGCGCGTTGCCGGTTTCCTCGTTTTGCGGATCGTTATTAAACACAGTTTGGCGGCGGATTTATTTTTGGCAGCTTATTTTTACACGTGCTTCCTTGCGTAAACAGATTATCATACACAATTTGACACACGAAGAAATGCATGACGCCGCAGAGGACAGGAGAAAAGGTTCTTGTGTGATCCTTTAAAATTATTTTTCAATTAACCCGAAATGCGATTTCCTAACAAAAAGAAACCTGAATATTATCCTTTGATATAATAAGATAAGCATAGAATTTTTATAGCATCAAACATGGTTTCTTATATGATAATCTCTAAGATTTACTCCTTTGACCATCTTCGGAGTTACAGACATGAAGAATAAAGCTTTTGGATGTCACATCAGTTTTTAAACTTTCAATGCTGCTTTTGCAATTCCTTTCGATGTACTTTTATTAGATTCTTTTCCGTTATTGTTAGAACTCTCTTCAAAGATGGCACCAGTAAGTACATACGGAAAGGATTCTATTCGTTAGAGTCCTTGTGAAGTCCCCACCTCAGTACGAGATATTTATTGGAAATGTTCAATGTCTAGTAAAGCGCGTTTTGAAACTGGAAGTGTTATGAAAGAGAAATGGCAGAAAATTTCCTGAAAAGCCAGGATAAATCTATGCGAATCATTACGTACGTCACCTGTGTAAACTGGAATTGCTTATGAATTTTCTAAAATAGCTACAATAGAAAGGAAATGTACAAATATCCAGACAAGATGTTGTTCTAGCAAAAACGCAAAGCTATTACCGCCGTTTTTATAACCGCAGCTGCTACGAGAGTAATCCCAAAAGTACCCGACTTAACAAAGAAGACACGAAAATAGTCATCAACACCTCTTCATTGCAAATCTTTTACTACCAAGCCATTTCGGTAAGTTTGGAAAGAGAAAATAATCCGAAAGAACTAAATCTGGCAAATAGGGTGGGTGAGGAAGTAATTCCAACTTCAACTCCTTGATTTTGGTTACCGCAATGTCGGCTGTGTGAACTGATGCATTGTCTTGATGAAATAATACTTTCCTGGTTGCCAAATGTGACCTCTTTTCTTGATTTCATAATTCAAACGCTGCAATAACTGTGCATAAAACTCACCGTTGATTGTTTCTCAATAAACGTTTGTTTTTCAATCAAAGAAAATTATCCCACGCGCGTCCCAAAAAGTTTAACACTGCGAGCTTGCGAAGAGATGGAACTGTCTTCGCCTCCTTTGGAGCCGATTCTTCCGTATCAGTCCATTATTTCGACTGTATTCTCGTTTCAAGTACGAAGTGATGGACCCATATTTCATACATGGATATGAATCGACGCAAAACTCGGGCTTTTTTGCTGCGAAACATCGCCAAACACTCGATTGGTACACCCTCATGACGTTGTTGGTATTCCACTTTGAGCAAACGCGGCACCCATTTTGCGCACAGCTTTCTCATTGTCAATTCTTTTGTAAATATGGTATGTACAGCACTTTTTGAAATGCCTACCAAGTTTTCTGGCTCGCGCATTTTCAGTCATGGATCATACCACTCTGTCAATTTTATTCGCCATTTCTAGCGTGGTCACTTCATTTGGTCGACCATTGCGATGTTCCTCTTGGCAGCTCGCACGGCCTCGCTTAAACTCTGCCACCCAATATTTTATCATTGCAAATGAGGGAGCAAACTTCCCAAGGGTAGAATCTAGCTCAGCTTTGATATAGGTTGGACTGAGACTTTCCAAATGAAAGTATTGTATCACATAATGATGACCAATCTTTTCCATGGTTTACAAATTCACTGAGATCGGTCACTATTGATGGCTGTCAAACAAATATTTATCAACGTAGCGTCCTCAAACTTCAAACTTAAGCTTTATAAGGTAGGTAGTTCCGACCATAGTAATTTTTTCAAACAACTGCCATCTACACGTCAAGTCGGGTAGTGCTGGGATTACCCTTGTAGTACTATCATTGAATTACTATTACTACTACTACTACTACTACTACTACTACTACTACTACTACTACTACTACTACTATGGCTATTCAAAGAATATTTGAGCATGACGAATAGCATACGATGCCTACACACATTTATAGAACCACCAACATATTTGCGGAAAATAGGTGTTTAGATTACAATGTATCAAGAAGAAAACATTATATGAAGCAAATTTCAATACATTATACGGCAAAAACTGATTTCTTTCGTCTAAATACTGAAGGAAGTGTTAGAAAAATCTGGTACTAATCAGTTTAAAAGAGTAACCATATATTTAGGGTTGTATACCTAGTGATCGGTTCTCTGACATTTTCCTTATTTGCTTTATCTCATTTTATTTCAATAGATTACAAGTTATGTAATTAAAATATAAATTGTCTACTCTTGAACCACTTTGTCATTTCTTTGTGCGTGGATATCATAATCATAATGCTCGAACTTTGGCAAAGGATAATATTCATTACCATATACAGATATCCTAATTACACATGTTGTAGACGAACAAGTGACTAAAGGAGATCATAATAACACATAACAAGTATACCTGGTTGCAATGCTAGCGTTTTGCTTTTCTAACGTAATTTCTTTGATGTGTATTGGTCAAGTTCCATATTTATCTTTATTTATGACCCTATCTATCAAAGTAATCTACTCATTTTGTAGCAAACAATAGAAACATACATTAATGTATAAATGCATTAATAATGTAGTATCATAGGTACCCACATTATAGTTAGTGATGGGGTAAAATACCTTCTTATAAGGTTATTCCATTAAAGTTTTCTCTAGCTGAGCGAAAATAAAGGACTTTGTTTACCACCAGAAGAAAAGTTATCAAGCTTACTATCCGTTGAAGCATGTTATATAAGATCAAGTTTTTAGTACATCAAACACGTTTAAACGATCGCTTTAAAAGTGTGCCCAACTGAGATTAACTAGAAACGGTAGATGAATAAAATTAAGAAACGTAACCGAGGATAAGTAGCTCAAAGCTGTATTCAAGGTTATAAACGGATAAAATACTTTTAGGTTAAAGATAAAAATCTTGTTTTGTTATTCTCCTCTTCCACTTTTAATTGTAAGTTTATATGTTGAAATCACAAAATTAAAACGAAACTTATAAAATACAGATGTATGTATTATATCTATCTGTATTTTAGGAACAAAGAATTTAAAATTTAAGAGAAACTATACGGATTCGATTTTCAATATAGCTTTACAGTTGACCATTCTGCAGCAGAAATCGTTAACCATATTTTGTGACTAACGATCTCTTCCCTTTGTGTTCTCCATTGAGGAAGACAACTTGTTGTCGGAATGTGTATTTGAAGTTCTGCTGAAATCGGTGTGATAAGGGTAAGAGCTAATTTATTTCAGTTCTAAGCTGGTCAAAACATATATTTGGAATTTCACAAAAACAGGTGTAGTAAGAGTAAAAGCTAATTATCATGTATATATCAAGTATGTATCATGTGCAGACTAATCTAGACATCAGTAGATGTTACGGTCCTCTATTTCCTTCATTTAAAATAGATTTGACGCTAATTTTTCATATTTAAGTGGGTAAATTTTAAGTTTTAATTGTAAACAATTATCAATTTTGGTTCACAGTAATCAATAGAATTTTGTGTACACACCAATCTTTGGTCACCATATTCACGACTGTAAATACCAATTTTTCTCCCTCTTTGTTTTCCTTCTATTTACGAAATTTATGACCCCGGAATATACTTTGCATCTCACCAGACAATCCACATAACAGAATAATAAAGCTACTTCGTTCTAAAGCGAATCCTCTTGAGAAAAAAAAATTAGAGCTTCCGAATTACAATACTTGGCTATTTATTCATAAAAGGTATCCAATTAAAGATTGCCAATTTTCGTTTTATCAAAAAGAAGTGCAAAATTTCGCCTTATTATGCTAGATCATGATTTTTCATTAATGATTTTTCTTCATATCTGTGAGCAAGTGTGTACCTACTTAATGAAATTATAATATATGGTTTTCTCTAAAGCCTATTTTTTTCTGATAGATTTGCTACAGTTTGTCAATTACACAGCCCAACGCGCGATCTTTTCAGCTGATATTATCTATATTTGGTGTACTGAATTCAAATATGACCATAGTTTTCACTTGATAGCACCAATGCTTTAGAAGTGAGAATAGACTGATTTAAGTTAATTTCAGTCTGAATTGAAGTTATGGTTCAGGAAATAAAGGAGGAAAGATTGGGAAAACAGCATAATTGTATTTTCTTTGCCATTTTTATCACAAAAAACAATATTGTGACACTAACAATATATATCACTAGAACAACATTTCAGAAGATCAGAAAAGGAATAAGAGAAAAGATTGCTGATACTTCGGGAACCTCTTTTACGGGACATTATTAAACGAACTTTATTACAACAATCCTTTTGCAATATTCGTGTGTATGCTATCTTCCTTGTTAGCGGTTCTCCATTGCTTTTATATCATGATGAAATCTTTCACCTTGCTCCTTGCTGGTGCAAATTTTCACGAAAGTGACCGAAGTGGTTGTGTGAGGGATTAATGTCTCTGAACTTATTGAGCATGCTTAATAGCTCAACATAGTTATCAAATGTGTGATTTCTTTAAAAAGTGTAGGATATTCGGTACAAATGACGTTCACGCACATTGCTGAAGTACAGTCATTGAATGTACAATGTAGGGTCACTTATGAGCGAGGTTTGATTAAAGAGTGGATGACGATTTATCATTAAGTAGTGTAAACCGGTCTTTGTCTCCACTTACGTGCAAGGTTACGAGCAAACATTAAAATTCGCAGAAATAATGGCGTCAGTCCAGTTTACACTACTACTTAATAATAACACGTCATCCACACTTTCATCAAACTTTACATATGAGATACCTTATTTCTGCACCATCACCAACTCCTACTTTAAGTTTTTCAGTTCTTAACTCAGATATTCTTCGCCTTATGTATGCAAAGCAATGGGTCATGCTTTGAGCAGAAGCCTTCACGAACTGTTGCACCAAGTCTAGCGATATATGCAGGAATATCAGGAATTTGACAAGTCTGGTAATTCAACATTATATCAATATTGACTCAATATTGAATCTTATATGAAGATAATTGGCACATCGAAGGAAGTGCATCTGGTGCAAGTGCCTAACGCGTTTGCAACTTAGTGGCGCTGTATCTCAGAAAACGTAGCCAATGGAAAGAAACGGGCTCTATATTTGGAATCAGCACACTAAATACAGTCAAAATTAGTTATAAAATAGGGGCCAAATTAGAAGTTTCTTTTTGTTAGGCTGTGTGATTTATTGCCCATAACTACACAACGTAAAACTGGCTTTTCTTTGTTGTGTGAATGTGAATAAGGTGATTATCCGATCAGCAATAGCATTACTTCAATTTATATGGTAGTAATTGAAATATATTTTAAAATTGTTGAATAAAATTCCTCAAACGTCATTTATTTTAAATGTCGCCCTCGGCACAAACCTTTTCGGATAGCATCGCCATCAATCTTTCACGATTTATCAGAGCCGAGGCCCAACACCCAAATCGGATTTTATTTCCTAAAGCTTTATACACTACCAAAATTTTGGCCTTAACTCATATATTTATGTGCATAGAAGCAAGTTTATAGGCAGATACCTCTAATTTGGAAGCTTAAACGAATGATGTTGGCGTAAGTTGTATAGCGAGTGAGTTTTCGAAAATAGTCGGCTGTATTACGACACATTGTTGGGAAGCTGTTGAAAAACGTTTCTCATTGATACTATACAAAGGTAAGTAAATAATTAATAACTGATTCAGTAATAAAGTGTAGAGTTTATAGTGAGCTACTTAACTATCATCAGATTTGGTTTACGTTCACTGCAGACATATAATAGTACTTTAGAAAACGAAGTAATTATTTTTCAATAAACGTCAGTTGAAATTTTTATTAAGTGTTGTTGAGAAGAAATTAAATTCTAATCAAATGCTCATAGCAATAAACTGTGAATATTGGTTGAATGGTTTGTTTATGATTTTTGAAACCATCTGATAAATAGTTTCCAAATCCAAATAAATTGCGCTTGGTGGTTTCATTGCATTCCATTATCTAATATTCTTTTGGAGTCATCATCGAAATTCGTGAAATCGAGGATTAAAATGGTGTAATCGTAGCCACCAGGCTTCTATCTATGCGGCTGGGAACTGCTGTGCATTATGGGAAGCTACTCTTTTTAATGCAAATTTTGAAGAAACGATATCGATAACAAATAAGAAAACTTGCACAATCACGAATACATTATGAAGGTACGCAGATACAAGTTTTGGGGCAGTTTGCATTGACTCCAATATTGTCCCTTGGCAAAGCATCAGCTGGAACGAGGGTTTTTCCAGGAACAAGGTGGAAAGTACTTAATTAAGAAACTTAATTAATCTTTCCGAAATGTTTAAATATATAGCTAATATGGGAGAGGATGTATTCTTACAAATATGCAACAAAGCATGAAAGGAAGAAATGGTCCCAATAGCCTGGGAAATAGAAGTGATACCAATCTTTAGAAAGTAGGACCAAAATAACTGTAATAAATACCAGAGAATCACCCTATTAAGTACAAGAGCTAAAATATACGAACAAATCCTAAATAAGAAATTGCAAAATTACGCAGAAGCATCGGCGTCTGATTCACAAACCGGCTGGCGCAAAGGAAGAAGTATGCAAGACCATATATTTAAAATAAAACAGATAACAGAGAAGATGGTACATCGCGGTGGAAAAATCTATCTAGCATTCATAGATGTGGAGAACGCATTCGACTCGGTAAGAAAATTTAGATTATGTAACAGCCTCAAGGAAATAGGAGTGAACAATAAACTGATTGGAGCCATTAAAAGCCTTTATAAAACACTATCAATTACGTAATTAGGAAAAATTATAAATCTGAAATATTTAGAACATAGAACGGGTTAAGTCAAGGAGGAGGACTAAGTCCCATCCTGTTTAACATATACATGGATGAAATAGTCAAAAATTGCAATAGGAAAACAAAGATAATCTATGTAGATGTACAGAAGCTGCAACAAGTATCACTCTCTGAATAAGCATTCGCAGATGACATAATGATAGTGGCTAAGAATAAGCATGACCTACAGGAGAACCTAAAAGTATGGAACGAAGACCTTGATGTGGAATCTATTCTAGAATTTATCAAAAGAAGACAACTGAGTTGATGGGGACACCTGGAGAGACTGGACAATCAAAGGCAAGTTAAAAAAATAGGGGAAGCAAAACAATGCAAGAGATGAAGCGCGGAAGACCCAAAGAGACCTGGAACAATGTGATAAGCAAGATTTGGATAAAAGAGAACTGACATGGAGTGAGAGAAGAATAGCGAGAAATAAAAAGGACTGGAGTAAATTGATACATAGGTAAAATAGATAAAGAATTGTTCTTACACCATACACGTAAAAGGGATTTTTGATTATATATGCAAATCGTTCAACAATTGGCGGAGGATTGCTATGATGGCTGGGAATTGGTGGAATATATTTATTTGAGCGACGAATGCACGTCCTTCGTAAATGGAATGGTTAATAAACGTAATGACCGCTATTGGTTAGATGAGAATTCACATTTTCTGGAAGGATATACACAACAACCACAGACACAAACACGGTTGAACTTTAGGAGGTGGGAAACCAGCGAGATTTGGATGGAAACATGAATTTGGGCGAAGGATTAATTCATTTTCAACAAGACAGGGCATCATCTCCTTCTCAGCAGGCATTTGATGCCATTAGATTCTTCCTTTTGAGGGCGCTTAGAGTTGATGATTTATGAAACTACACCAGAATCACTTGAGCATTTGTTCAACTGTATTATTCGAGAACGTCGTTCAATTACGAGAGCTGCGTTCAGAAACGTGAGAGGTGAGTTTCAAAATCGGTTATACTACTGTTTAGAGAAGAACGGTAGACATTCTAACAGTTTATTAAATAAAATGTTTTGTTATATATGTAAAAGTAGTAATAAAGCCTTAGCAATTGTCCGGCATTGCTTAATGGAATTGAACATCTCACAATGATCCGTTCACCTTATTACTGAATCACTTAATAATTGCTTATTCAGAATTGGCCCTGCACGGTATTAAATGAAAAGCACTTTAAGAGCTTTACACTGACGTGTCACATGCGGGGAGTTACTATTCAAAATTTTGCCACCCGTTGAGCGTTGGTGCTGGCGCTCGTAGTCATTGTGATTTCCCCTTCGTATTACTAGAATAATTTCGAAAGTTTTACGATGTATTAAAAAGAAGGACTAGCCCCTATTGAAAGTTTTTAAATAGATACCCGGTATGTGTGCAAAGGAAAAATACGTAGGTTTTGTCGCGTACTGTACTTTAACGAGTGGTAATATGTACCTATCATATGTTACTCTCCAAGGAAAAATATAAATTACTGTGACCTAATTATAATTAGGTCATGAGGGGGAGAAAGAGGCGTGGGTCTTTCTCTGAAATAATTAAATGTGTTCTCATTAATGGAAATAGTTTTCTGTATCCGACTCGCAATAGCATATTCGTAATAACATGGCATCTTTCCCTGACCTCTGTACAAATATACAAAGTGATATATAAAACTACTACTCACTATTTATGACTAAATTTGAATTGTATGTGTATAATGTGCATATTTGTGAGAAAACGAGAATGTTCTTAATACTTATTTTACAGAAAATTTTTCAGTTTATTTTGGTAGCTGTTTTCATATACACTACTTTGATAAATTGAGATGCCTAAAGCAAGTAAACGAGAAAATTTTAAACAATTGGGTTTGATAGTACTCGAACAGTTTGTGTGCATAAAGCAGGTGTCATTTCGTTCAATTTCCGGTAGGACGCAGTTGTAGTTGAATATATTTTCAAAAAGACAATGACCGTCGAGTTAGCGGTGCAAGTGGTCAGAGGAGAACTACAGAATATCAAACTTGCCATCTCAGACAATTAGTAATATGAAACGGTTGTGGTTCTTCTAGAGTGATTACAAGTTAATAGCTTATAGAAGATAGAATACCCATCGGTACGTGAACTCTATACTATTGAATAAGGTGATTTGGGTTGTTATTTCTTGTGCATTCTCAGTATCATTTCTTCAGTTCTCCAACAGTAATATCAATGATATACAGTTTGACAACAATTAGAGGTAGTATGGAGTGTAGTCCTTCTTAGTGACGAGTCCTAGCAAATTGGATGAGAACAGGTACGAGAACGTAGTAGCAGACGTGATCCACCGTTTCCTATGAGTTTCAGAATACGAAGAATGATTTTAAATGGTACCAAGTTAGAAGAATATAGCAGCACAACGCTATATTCAAGACGTTGCTGAACTTCATGTTCTATTGTATCTTTTGTTACAGCCAATTTGTCACAGCGTTCCAGTATTGTTACTTTTGGCCTCTCGCTTCACTTTTGATGTGTAGATGGGGCCCCGCTTTCGTAGGTTTTTGATGTAATTCGTGCTTTTGGATGCACGTGTAGGCATTCTGCTTGTGGCGTTTGGTCGTCTTCCGTGAATAGGTTATTTCGTTTTCGCTTTAGAATCTCGTTCTCGAGGATTTGCACGCGCATTCGACTCTGGAAAGTTTAATGTTATCGTTGTGTGAATCATTAAGCTACGCTCCCCCAATTTTACTGTTCGAACTATCGGCCACGTTGTGCGTTTGATTTTCTCTCTATTGGAGGTGAGCTTCTCTTATTGTTAACTACGATGCCGTCATTTTCTCTTTCACGTTGTTGTAGGGTGCTAGTACAGTTTTAACATTCTTTTGAGAACATCTGAGAACATTACGAACATCTAAGAGAGAGAAGCTACAAGTCGACTTAGTCTTCAGTTTGTTGTGTCTGGCTGGATTTCCGACATCTTAAGACCAAGAGCGGAGAAACCCGTCATCTTTAACAGCTTCCTTTTCGACAACGACTACAACTCCATGCGAGACTTGACAACCGGAAACACGTCACGCTAAGCCCCGCCTTTATTTTATTTTTGCCTCGTTGAGTTTTGGAAAAAACTCCCTACAATTATTTAATTAATTTAGCTTTAGTAACTCGGGGATTTGTGTTCGAGAAAAAAGGGTTTCTCTTACTTTTGCTATCTTATAGTTAACGATTTACATAGTTATATATTTGTTGAACGAAACATTCAATTCTGTTTGGTATTTTCAAGGGGGAACACGTTGACTTGTCACTTGCACTTCTAATTACGTTCTGCTAGAGGTGTTACGTGCCTGTGAAACCTGAATATTTCATTAGCACAGTATTTACTTTTGCAATGACACTAATAATTCTTGCGTCGCTCACTGCAAGTAAGTGTGGTTGTATAGTATCCAGTATCTTCTCTAATGGTAACGAAGAATTTTGCAATTTTCAAGTCTATTGTAATTATTATGAATAATCTCTGAATCTGCTGCAACTTGAGCATCTTTGACACTAATTGGTCCTCATCAATCACATGAACAATATAAGCCCTGTTTACCTAACCCTTGATTTTATACTTGTAGATGATATATTCTGATGACAACAAATGGAATTTATATGGACCAGATGGTTCAAGCTTTTATTGGAGCGATTTAAAGAAAGAATTCCTCTATTTTTCTAAGCGCAATTTTGGGGGCGAATCAATAACGGTCTGGGACGCATTTTCAGAGGATTGTGTTGCGCAGCAGTATAGTACTATACCTGCAGCAACATCCTAAACAAAATTTTTCAGCATGAGAATGCTTGAATCCACACAAGCACTGAAACTGAGGCTTGGCTTGACAATAAAAATATCCATGTTTTGAAATTGACAGAGTGCTCCACAGGACTAAACCCAATAGAAAATCTGTGGAGAATATTGGATCGCCACGATTATAGCAATGGCCATCAATACGACAATATTAATGAGTTAAAAGCTGCAATCTTCAACGCCTGGAAGAATTTAGGTGACAACCGTTTACGAAACCTAATTTTTCAATGCGTAAACGAGTTTTTGAAGTGACAACGTCTAAAGGACGCCTTATCAACTAGTAAATACTGGACTGAAAGACAAAAAAAGGGTTGGGTTATAAATATTCATATAATATAACTGGGCCAAATGTTGGAAATTTCTACCGAAAATGATTTTGGCATTGAATATACATTTTTATTATCCGCTTTGATCAAAAATTTATGTTTTTATAAAGTACAAGAAGAATCTTACAACCTTGTAAAGGTGGGTTATAAATATGAAATGCGCCTTAGTTAGCACAATCTTGTTTAAGAGACTGGCTTATAGAAAGCAAGTTTGCAGCACAATCAGTCATAAACATTAAGAGGTCGTTTCCCGAAATTTTGATTCTTTTCTTTCTATTTAGCACCTCCTTTGCAATTACTTCGGAAATACATTTTCTGAATCTTATTACCTAATAAAAAAGAAACTCACGGTTTAAGTGGTTCCATTGTACGTACTATGACATTAAGAAAAGAGTTTCTTTTTTGAAGATCAGTCGACATATCCACACATAACCACACCTTTTATTTTTTGGTTCTGAATCTTTTCAGTTTCAACTGATGTTACACTATTTAGCAAAGTTGTCCGACAAGATTATTTTTGACTTGGCGTATTTATTCCAAAAAGAGCAAAATAATTCATTTCCTAATACATTACACGCAATCAATGTCAATATTAAATCGAATATAAAATGGCTATCCAACCCATTGCCATTATTTTTGTGCTGAACACTATACACGTGCTTCTTACATTCAAATTCATTCCGCAACAAAAAGCTTTGTCGCAAGCTTCACAAATTAATTTTGCTCTATTATTACTATAAAATCTGGAAATTCTGCAATAAAACTGTGTACTTTGTAAGTCAACGGTAGCGTCCCCGAAATTCGTAATTGTGACATTATTAAACTGAAACGCACAAAACCCCTAACACAATAAATACAATAGTACAAATAAGGTGTATGTTAGGTTCGAAGAACGTATGTAGGTGGCTGACGGTTCCCCGGCAATAGCACCTGCTACACCCCTTGCACTTCTTCGAAGCACGCTCTACTGACCGAACTCTGGCAGTGGCAAGTTTAGAGGTAATTCATCAATCGATTTCTTTCGCAAATCGATTGTTTACTTTTTTGTCAAAGTAGGTGTTAATTTGTGTGCAAAAATTCAATAATAAATAGTAGATGTTGGGTTTTCCATCTACTTGGCATACATATGTATGTAACATAAATGTATTTCGTTGACCTTTAAATTGCAAATTTATCAAGAACTATTAATTTGTAATTCAGTACACGCTAAATTAAGCAATTTAATTGCACTAGTTGTCCTCACTAATGCATGAAAGCAAAAATTGTTTAGATGAGCAAAATATAAAGCAAAACCGCTCCGAGCAATAATTACCAGAGCGAATTGGACACAATACAACATTTTAATAGGGAGATAACAGCAGGATGTTATTTAACGTCTCCAATTTGACCTTTATGATTATGTGTACAAATGAACATATGTACATACATCTGTAGATATGTATCAATAATTTCGCGTTGTTATTGGAAACAGTTCAGCCGTAAATGGCAGGATATTACAGCAGCCTCTGACATTTTGAAACAATGCTACTTTGATTCGGCGTTTTAATCGACGTTCGTTTGGTTGAGCTTTCAGTCAGCTTTCCATAAATTACATCAATGTCATGGTATTACATGAACGACACATTTTATTTATGAATATTTGTTGGAAACGAATTCTTTTTGTGTAAGTTATTTATATTTATTTACTCATATCTACAAACATATTCAAATTTTGCCGTTTTCGAGATCAGTGATTCTCAAACTAACAAAAAATAACAAAACAAAAAATGTTAAAACGAATATGATATAAAAAATAATAAACGGTCTAGTTTACTCGACTAATTTCCTGGTTTGCAACTTTTCTAACGCGAAGTATTAGTGGGGGAGCGGAGTGCTAGTTTCAAATTTCCAATATATTAAAGAAAACAAAAGATTGGAGATCCACAAATAAGAAGGGGCACCTTAGGATAACTGGTAGATAATTGAGAACCATTGTTACAGACAGAAGATTTCATAATGTCATAAAATTTATAAAAATGGAGATGGATATGGTTTACATTGAACCCAAATGAATAAGCTGTTGCGATTACCATGGCGATTTTGGAAGCGTATTTGGCTGGATCAAATTTAAACGGGACTTCCTTTTATCTTTTAATTTGTATTTATTTTATTTATTTAGTTATTTGATTAGCAAGTTACTATTGCAATACAATGTTTACAATTCTTTTACGGTTGTCAAATAAGAATAAAGAGAGTACACATCGGTTTCCTGTCCAGTTACTACCCTCGAAAACGCATTTTCCCCATCGGCTTGGAAGTTTTCTCAAATCTGTAAAAGGAAGTGTGGATCGCCAATTGCGCAAAAAATGCCTCGGTTGCTGCGTCGTTTGTTACATCCTACTAGAGCGTTTTATATGGGTTCAAACATGTGATAGTCACATGGACTTACTAAGTCGGGACTACAGAAGGAATATTCAAGAGTAATTCAAGAAATTTTCACTTTTTTCGGTTGCAGTATGTGACGTAGCATTGTACCGAAGCAAAATCACCTTTCTTACCGGTTGATCTCGCTTTTTAGGTCAATAAGCATTCCCAATTTGACTAATAAATTAGATGTAGTACGGCAAATTAACTGTTCTTTGCTTTTGGAGATGATCCAGTAGAAGTAAGTATTCTAAATTCCAATAGACTGTGATTTCTTCCAGAACAACAATCATGACTCTCATCAACTTTCTCCCGTCCTTCAGAGAAGGTTTTAGACGAGTAAAACATACGAAACTGGAAGAACGTGGATTTCGCGAGAAGTACCTCTACTCTTAAGATGATTTCAATCGATTACATTCCTTCTTTCGTCAGAAATTCAATTGGAACTCTTTGTGCAATGGACGGATGAACCTACTCGTTTATTTTGTTAGACTGACAAAAGCCTTCTACTAATATATACAGTGAGAAACCGAAAGCGTCCTGAGTTGGTAGGTTGGTAAGTATTTTTGTTTTGCAAGATGCTCAACTTCTCAAATAGTGGAATACATTTATAAGCAGGTTTTGCAAACATGAAACGTAAAACACTAGCTGCTCCACAGATTTTGAAGAATGATATATGTATCAAATAGAATTATTAATCTCAACAAATATATAGGAAAATTATCTGCACAAACTCGTACATATTAATTAGAAATTATGTATTGAGAGGAGGATATAATATTTTGTAGCTATATCATATGGAAATTGTCGCCTGTATTGAAGAAACATTTACACTTGCATCCATATAGACTAAGTGCGCATTAGTTATTATATGATCGGGATTATGCCTTTAATTATAATTATAGTCTACGATTTCTTGAACATAGTTTATATGCACTAACGAGTGGAATTACAAAGCGAATGGATATCATTTAGTAATGCTTAAGGTTTGATAAAAGAGTGGATGACGTGTTATCATTAAGTACTGTAAACCGGACTGACTCACTCCTTTGAATTTTTAATTATTCAATTATAACTTGTCAATGATGTCAATGTTTTCTTTATGATACCTCAAATAAAAAGATATTTGAAACCGCTTTTTACCAATCAATTAGCAAAGTATCATATACATTCGTACATTACACAATTAATCTGAACTAGGATACGATATAATATGGTATGATATAGATCAATGGACATCGTCTTCTTTCCGGATTCCAAAACTGGATCACAATATTAATCAGCGACACGCATAATTTTAAACATTTTAAATTATCTACATTATGTACATTGTTTACGTTTGTTATCAAATTTTATCACTACGATTACTACCAACATTTCAGTGCTACCAACTAAAAATTATAGATCACGTGGTAGACGCTTATGGTTATTCACTATGTAAGTACTACCCTATCTAATAGTAGGGTGGGTATATATACCAAGTGGAATAATTCGTCACTTTCGTGCCGGTAATACAATGACATACAATAATGGAGACAGCAATATATACCGATGTTTATTTTCTATAGAAAGAAGAATAAACTGGTACATACACATAACTAAAGATATGTCGCTAAACTAAGCACAGAGTGTGTTCAAGCTAAAATAACGGGAACAGTATAATTGCATAATAATTGACAGAATTTAAACTAAGAGTTCTTCATTGTTTGGAAAACATTCTTAAGCCTTTCTCGACAGAACCAGGAACAGCTTGGTACTGCACAACCACCCATTATTACAAAAATCAATAATAATTTGCAAAAAGAAATTTGAAATACCACTTGACCAATACTATGACGTAACCTGACAACGGCAGCGAACTCGGCACAAAAGCTGCCTGGTATATCTACTTGCTATAAACCTATCCTTAACGTCGATCCGATCAAGCGGGGCTCTGACAGATACTTCGCTAGCTACTCTTCGTATAGCTACGCTATCTGGAATTTCCAAGGCTAAAGTGCAAAAGCTTGTGAAACAGGGCCAAGATTACATACAGGCTAAAAGAGCCATAATCAAGGCCAATTTCACTAGGCATGCACAAGGGGCCAGGTTTAGTCTAGACAAGGATGTTAAGCCTCAACAGACGGCGGAGGCTACTAAACGTAAAGAAAGGACGGATGTCCAAAAAGGCGAGGTCGGAGCGCAGTACTCCCGCAGGTCTTCCGAAAGGCAAGGAGCCAGAAGGTTTAACCTTCAAAGAGGCTGCTTTGGAGAGGATCGCGGTAGTATGCAACGACTATCCAGCCACCCAGATAGAGCCGGCAAAGCTTAAGGCAGGCCAAGACTCTATTACGAAGGCATATAACAGCATTATGGAGCAAGGGCTTCAAGTCCGCTTTAAGAATACATGTACTATATGCGGAAGAACCGCTCTCAAAGCTGTTAAGTCTAATTAAAGGAATAATAATTAAAGGAATAATAATTAAAGGAATGGAGAACGTACTCTAAGGAGGCATGAGGATCACAATAGGTCTGAAAAGGTCGCAGTGGAACAGGCATCAGTGCCACCTCAAGTAATCTAATCTAATCCTTAACGTCACAATATTTAGTTCCACCTTTCTTTGGCTCGAAAAAGTGAAAATCTCGTTTAGATTTGATCCACTTACACAAGAGTAGTTTTAACAAAAGTGCATGAGCAACGCTCTCTATCTTCTGTGTTTCCTTCCGTTGAGGATGACAACTTATGTACTTATCGAAATACGTGTTTGGGCTTTTCCAAACCCGGTATGGTGAAGGTCAATGGTAAGTTATCGACATTTCTGTTATCTCTTTTGTGATTCCTGATAGTAAGACAAGTGTATCTTATGACACTACAATAATTTCTGTTCAACGAATCAATGGTATACAGGGGCATTCTAGAAATTGAAGTTGAATGCTAGTTTTAGAGTGAAATGTAATTGTAGAAAGAAACCTTAACGGCAGAGATATTTAGCTTAATTAGAAGAGAAATATAATTACAATATAGGTACTGCAAGTCTTTATATTCTAATTGATGAAATAATAAAGAAACAGCACAGCAACAGCATCGCAAATAAAATGTAAACTTCCACAGATGGGCGTACGAGCTTTCGGAGTATACATACATTTCCATTTATTGCTGTTTATGAAGTAAGTAATTCTAAGGGTAGAAACTGTCACTAATTTAGTTCAATATCTTCAAACTCCAATACAAACAGTGACAATAGACGAAAGACCGAAAGGAGGCTGAGCTTCATTCTATTGAACTTTTCAGTCGGATCGACAAAGTTTTTCACTTCAGTCAAGAGAATTTGAATGAGAAGTTTCACGAGTGGAACAACAAGTGGAAATTATGAATGAGTATGTAAATGGCTATGCAAATGAATTAACGAAATGGCGAATAAGACCCGAAATACCCGGAGAAAGGTCGAATTAGAAGGTGCCGAACGAAAGTAAGGGATGAAGTGCGGCAATTCTATTGGAGACAGTAGTATTCCCTACATTATTTATTCATTAAGACGGCAGCAACTCGAGAAGGTTTATCGGATTTATTTACGTAAAAAGCCGAATGAGAATCCTTCGTACGCTGCGAATTTCTGTTAAACGGTAAAATATTTTGAAATCGAATTAGCACCGTTCCCATTTTGGAAGAAAGACGTGTATTTAATCAACTAGTTATACAAAACTATCGATGGTTTTGACTTCGTATCTTTAACTTTTTAGTCTAAAACGGATTAACTAAATTTTTGCAAATCATGGATTTCTAGATGAGATTATATCAGATAATATTACCATTTGATTTACGTTATTTAAAACATTATCAACCCAAAAATGACATCGATTTAATTACTCTGAGCCTAATAGATAGCAGAAGTACCAGTTAAGCTGAATCAGTTGTATAAATTGATAAAATCTATTTAGAAAGTGTTCACTTCTTAAATATGTACGTATCTTATACATGACATTGGCCTTTTCTCTACTCAGTTGTTATTTAGTACAATACGTAATAGTATTCTTCTTGAGTGTCAAACTTTATTGTCGCCAAAAGTAGGTTAAAAAACAATACAATCAAAAACTTCAGTATGAGAAACAAGTTAATAGCCTGGTTGAGGATCATATGTGTCATAGAATCAGATACCTCCTAAAAATCTACTTTTCCGGGGGCATATTAAGTAGTATTTCTGGGGTGGTTTGAAGACTGTAGTTTATCGCACTAAACCTGCCACACTTGCCTTTCAGGGTAGAGTTTGAGCTGTTTTAGTTGACACTCATCTACCTCGAGAATGTTTAACAATTCTGGCTCTCATTTTGAGCATTTAAATTCTCCAATTTGAAAATTGAACTGCTGTACCACTTCAGAACTGAACTCATTTATCTTAGACTTAAAGAACTGAAAAGGCAACCTAATACATCACTGAATTTAAATGTGTACTAAAAATTTAACTTTTTATTTAAACTGTGTGCCATTCATTAACTTTTCCACAAATCCGGAGGAAATGGATTCATAATTGCTATTTATGGGGTTATCATCTTCCGCTAAATATTCAATACGAAATATTTTTAAATCATTGTAAAACAATCTTCGGTTGGATTCAGAATCGAATTTATTTCTCTTTAGCACGTTAATGGAAAAAATTTTCCAATTTGGTAGCCATATATTTTATACAATTTCATTTCCAGCGTAAAAGGGAAAATTTAGAAAGAGCGACAGCGACAAAACAAATAAGACCGTTCTTTTTTATATCTCGCTTCCAACCTTCTATCTCGGTTATTTATATACATTCCGTAGATGCCGCAGTTCCCTTTTCAGGATATCGTCTACAATTCTTTTTTATCTGAAACATTTTTAACGGAGAATCTTCTCGTAAATGAAGAACGTACGTTTTCAGAAATTTCTAATAAAATACCCTAATGTTATTTTCTTGAGCATGTAAATTAAGGTTTTCTGCTTTCGTATTGCCGCCGGGTACTTTAAACAAATGAAATACTTTCTGTTTTGTTTACAGTTTCCGAATGATAATTAAGCATGCGTAAGATTTTGGCACAAAAACATAATGAGGTCTGCTTTGTATAAATCGTCAAGTTAAGAAAAACATGGATGTTTACTTTTTAAATATCTCTGTAGACATTTTTTGTTTTTCCGATTTGTTTGCAATTTTCACTGACTATGTGTTTTCCTTCAAGTTTTGTGACTAATAAAAATACTGCTTTATTTGTTCTATTCCTTTGGAAGATGACACGTATAAGCTGCAAAAATCGCTACTAATTTGTAATTCCCCATTCATTTCAAACTTTAAAAAAATATGAGGACATTCATGCTAGGTTTCGATTATATTGCCATGTTTAGAATTAGGCGGTCGTCGTTTTTCGCTTTCCAGTACGTGCCGGCAGTGCTGTTCTCTCCTGTTTTCACTAAGGTTCGACAAGCGAGTGCAATGATAAGTAGTGTATACCTAACTGACGCTGTCACTCCTCCGAATGTTAATGTCGCGTCTTGCACGTATGTAAGTGAGGACTAAAATATGTACATATATATGTCTTAAATATGGGCAAACTATGTTGAAAATATTCCTAAAATGTATAGAATATATAGAATAAGTTGCAAAAATATTTTCGGAGTGTCGAATATACATATTTTGAAGTAACAAGAAAGAGAAACAAACACTAAGAAAATTTCAACAGGTTTTATTAAACAGATACCTATTACTTACATCTCCTCATTAAGCATTACATTCCTCACTGTAAAAACAATTCACAATCAAATGTTTTTCCATATTTTCAATAGTTTCATTATTTGTACGTTCAAGACCTTCGTTCGAGGTTAACTGATGTGATGCATATTATAAAACATTAACAACTTTCGGATTTAAATCGGTTTCAACATGAAAATCGCCACGAAGAATTTGGTTTGCTTGTTGCAACAAATTTAAATCGCTATTGTTTTTTAAAATATCATTAAATTTTCTATCTATTAATTATCCTATTTTTCCAGAAACTTTCTGAAGTTTTTCCTTAAATGCATCAAAATGAACTAAGTCTTGTAACGGGAGTGATTCAGTTTCAAGAATAACAATAATTTTCCGAACAAAATCATAATTTGATTTAATGAAGCAAAGTTCATGGCGGAGTAAATTATTTTCTAAAATTGGTTTACACCTGGAAATTGCATCAATATTTTCCTCTTCAAATCTTAAAATAAGTCCTTTAATAGGGACAAAATTTTCTGCATAAAAACTGGCAGCTCTCCACCATATTCCCCATCTTGTGATTGCTAGTTCCGCTAGCAAAGGAGTATCAGATAATTTTTCTCTGTAACACTGAATCCTCAGAGGAGGCACTAGAAATATTTTCTTTGCGTTACTAATTAAACTATTAACTATAGGAAATGAATTTCTAATATTTTCCGTCACTCTGTTTAAACCGTGTGCTAAACACGTCACATGAATTAAATTGGAATACAAAACTGTAAGTTGTTGACCAGCTTTGACCATGTATGACGCAGAATCGGCAAGCATGAGCATAATTTTATTACTTAAAACAATGTTGGGAAGGAAAGAATTCATGAAAGTTTCATTAATAAACCTAACAATTGTTACATGGTTAGTTTTTAATTTGCTTACACGAAATCAAATAACATTTAAGCAACGTATTAATTAATTTGCCATATAGCGTCCACAAGTATCTCTGGCTTCATTTACTTTAAAATATATAAAACTGTTATTTACAGTTTGCTTGATTTCATTAATTGCGTCCTTATATACATTTGTAACATCATTTTTCTTTAAAGTACAGTACAGTAAAGTAAAGTACAGTATTTCTGCAATGCTTTTGCAAAAACATTTAAAAATGTAGGTTTTGTAACTTATAAAGTGGGATATTTTCAGAAAGCAGAGCTTTCGTTAATTCCGAATTAAATACTTGTTATTCACTCTGTTTTTCTGGAGATCAAGATGAACCTGCTGGTGACTGACTACAGACATTTGCACTAATTTTGACTATCTCATTTTTTCTGACTTTCGTTCATGAAGGCCAGTCAAGAAGTTGAGTGATTTGAAATTTTTCTCACATGGAATCTACAAAAGAAGGAAATTATTTTGAAATTAAAGGAAAATATTATCCAGCAATCCAAAGCAAGTTTTTGAACCAATTGTATGGCAGACTAGTATTTGCAAAATAAACATGTAATTTTAATTAAATAAATAAAATAAAATTGTTTTGTAAAATTATCAACTTACCATTCTACCGCACGCTTTGCAGAATACTTTTTCTTCGTTCAAAAGTAATTCTGGAACGGTCTTGATTCAGGAGGCTACTACATCGCTTTTCACTTTTGTCAATTTTGGATAACAGTCGGTAGCACTTCACTTTATTTGGTGTTTCTAGATGATGAAAGTTTTTAAATGAAAAATGTTGAAACGTGTACACCCCCTACTTAATTATTTTTAACCAATCAGAACTCACCTTTATTCGTTCAATTTCCGATTTTTATTCTTAGCACTCGTAACAAAATAATCTTTGCTCTTCGGTATTGAACATGATATTTCGTTTAGAAGTTTAATAGCAATTAACAATTTCTTAGAAAAATGTAGAAATATAAATTTCTTGGAAAAAGCATTAATCTCTATTTAAATAATATTTATTTTATTATATTTAACGAAACATCGGTAATCGTACAATGTCAATTTCCCAGAAAATCGTCTACTAAACTTTTTATAAAAATAAAGCGATTTTCAAACGGAAAAGTATTTAGAATAGTTTGAAGTATGTTAAACTATTCTAAATATGTGGAAAATAGCCAAAAGATTGTAAATATGTGAAATTAAATTAGTGCCAAGCGCTTTCATTTATCCTAATTCGTGTAGATCTTAAAGCGTCCAATTGTACCATTGATAGTTATCGATATAGAAAAACAAACATATAATCCGGTCTCTGATTGTGATCAGAGTCCGTATGATACACAATTTATCACTTATCATGCATTCATTTGTCGTACCTTACTTATCACTACAAGCAGGCTGCAGCTGAATCAATCGCACAACACTGGTCTAGACTCTCTAACAGTAGTAGGGTTGAATGTACAGCATTTCAATGCCAAGCGCCTAGCTCTAGTCTTGATAATTTGATTGAAACATTTAGCAATTACATCAATATTCATCTCACATTCGTTATTGTGAAACCTGCGTCAATATAGCGAACCAAAAGTCTCCTGTCCTGCATTCATCTGCTATTATCACCTTACTTCTAGACTTATATCTCTTATTATTAAGATTTAGCGTTTTTGTATTCGTCTCTTGTTCTGTAAGCTTTTATCATACCTAGATCTTCTGTAAACGTTCTAATTTATTCCTCGGTATATACATATGTATGTATATATGTAGATATAGATGTTCCAATAATTTTCAGTAGCCAAAATGGTTCCGAAAGCAGCATAAAGCTTTAAGTTTCGCCCAAAAGTACAAATAGATCGTAATGAGTGTGAATGAGTTGCTGGCAGAAAAGGTGCTGATATGTTGATTATTTCCAATATGAAAAAGAAATTTAATAAAAAGGACTATCGTAAATTTTTATTTCACGATAATACATTACAATTGTTATTCTTTGACGTACGTAGTTATATTGGAAATTGTTCTTCTGAAGCCGGGGGCAAGAAAAAAGCATTAAGTGAAGCGGAAAATTTAGAAATGGAATCCGAATTATACGCAAGGTTTCATTTACTGAAGGATAGACATGTCGTAGTAACGTCTGATGTTTCATCAGAAAAAACTAAAATTGTGAGACGGATTTGAGTTCAATTGGTGTTCAAATAATAGGATTCCAGCTCGCATGTCCCTTTACAATTTACGGTACTCTCTTGAATACCGCCTTGCCTCACATTATAGTGCGCAGGCGAATATTTTTCATGGTGGTCGGTCGACCAAGTCCGAGGTCTGATAATGAAACAATTATAAATATGGGAATATCCATGTATAGCCCGAAATAAGTAATTTTAGAAATGTAAAGTAAAAATAGAAGCACAATAATATGCATAAAAGTAGAAAAGCATAAAGTGAAAGTATTCAGTGGGAGGGTTGCATTTAAAATAACTTTTAATAACTAAATTTTTCGTAGTAAATCTTTAATAATACTATTATTAAATAAGGAGTTCTTCAGATGCTAGGTTTGATGACCATCTTGTGCAGTCCTTAATTATGCAGTAATTGCAAAATATAGTATACATCTTTCGCCAATATATACCACACAAACTGTTGTTAAAATGTGCAAACCTTCCACACTGCATCCCCTGTGATTTTGCAGGAACTTGTATATTCCTGTCCTAATTAAATTATAGCCACTTGACTAACAAACACGAAGCGACATCAAAACGAATGACGACACATAACACTATCATAGCATCAATTCCAATTACAGTAATGGTTTGTCCTTATTGAAAGTTCCTATGTGCGTACGTAACAGCGTCGTACTCATCGTGCAAGTGGGTACGTTAGTAGAAACGACATGTAGCACCGTACGCAGATGTATGATGATTACTTAATAAGGTCTGCATAATGTATTAAATCCACGTTATCATGATTAAGCTGGCGTTTTTGTACGTTTTGGGAAATACATCTCACCCGAAGTCGTATATAACACATATAAGAAAACAAAAAGATTAAGAACAATTTTTTTAATTAAATCAAATAGATAAGCTAAGCTCCCTTGAACTCCTTAACGGCTTTAAGAACTACTGATCAAATTTGTAATTACTTTCAGCGAAAAGACGTAATATATGTACAAAACAACAACTTAAATATACACATACATGCGTATTGTAGTGAACTCGCCGAATAAATCCAACACTAAAATATCCGCCTCGACTTTTCTTACAAATGGTCTTTCTTTTGAGGAAATTTTTCAATACAATCTCACACTTTTCTGAACTTACTTCACAAATTTCTGCTCTGATGTCTTTTAGCTATTCAATCGTTGTTGGCTAAAAAAAACTCGGTCAAGATCGTTCGATAACGGATTCCAGTAACTGAAACGATTGTTCCAGCGTCAGTTTCAAAAAAGTAGCTCCAAATTGTTAGTCGTTTTGGATAGCGTGATTTTTCCACAATTTTTAGGGTTTGCGGAGAACCAAATGTGATAATTTTCTTTGTTGATATACCCGTCAAGGTAAAAGTGGGTCTCGTCGCCCAGAATGAGTTCTTTTTCAAAAAAAGGGGCCATTTTCTTGAATTTCTAACATCCACTTAACAAACGAAATTTTTGTAGTAGCTGGACTATTTAAACTAAAATCTATTTATATAATTTCCTTATTTGTGTGTTCCCCTTTTCTTGTCTCTTCAGAACTTTTTGAAGCCCACGGATGGGCTAGAAAGCTAAAAATTGGCATGCATATAGTAAAACGCCTAGGCCAAATCCTACCGTAGCCGGATTTTAAATTTTTGGCCTGTGGACGGAGAATTAAGACGAAAAAGGGCGTGGAAAAGTTCAATTTTTTAACATTTTAGCTTATATTTTCTTTTTCTTCCTGCTTGGCAGGGATAGGCTTAATACCTACTTTTTGTATAAAATAAGGCGCAAATTGGTTTGTAATGCGCCCAGTTCCCGTGAACGTCTTGGAATGGATAAATCAAGATTTTCCGCCACACTTGCAGCTACAGCAGTTGTATTTTCAATTAACCTTGCTGAACGTGCACGAGTTGAAGTCTTCGTATCACTACCTTGTTTGAAGCGTTTGAATTTGTTGATTAAATCTACATTGGTTGAGCGAGGAAGTGTCTTATAACATTTACGAAATCTTCACCGTGTTTGTAGTCAGTTTTTACTATTTCAGTACGTTGTTTAAGTTTGTGTGGTTCCATTATTATTAACTGTATAGTTTTTACTACTAATATGTCAAAAAACGACTGCTGCTAATTTCATACATGAAAAATATGACCAAATTAAAATAACGTCCCTCAATGGAAACCCTCTGCTATTACAGGAAAGTCGTTTTCTTGGAAAATAATAAAATAATAGATACCTTAACCTTTATAGGACCACAAGTATCTTACAGCAATTCAGGAGAAAGCTTTATTCAAATGGCCGTAACTTCCTAGCTTGCACACAAACTTCATCATCATTCCCGCTTAAGGAAATGGAATAACTGAATGGGAGATTTAAGTGGATTCTAGGCAGCAGATAGATATTCTATAACGGATATATAAATAATTAAAACTTTGAAGAAAATCATTGATTGTCAAAAATAGATACAAAATTTGGAAACGGTGTCATTCTTTTTCCTAATGCACCCATACCATTAGCCTAGATACGGAAAATCACAGCAAATTACCTATGAAAACGCCATATTTGGAAAAATAACACTAGAACTAAATGACATCCGCGCGAATTAAACTCTCACTGTTACATCCCTCTTTATAATTGGAGTTAAAGATTATTACACCTTAAATTGTTCGGTATTCGTTATAATTAGTATTATTAATATAATAACAAAGCACTTACAACTGTCGGTTGAAAACCATATCCAAATTATTATTATATATATATATATATATATATATATAATCAAAGCCCCTTCTATCCGAAGGTGTGGGGAAAGAACATATACATTAATCTAATCCGTATACAAGTTGTCTCCATCTGGTCTTGTCTCTCGCTATTACTTTTGCCTGGTTCATGTCTAGTTCTTCTCCTCTAACAATGGTCGTGATACTACTATCCCACGTTTTGGTTAGTCGACCTCTGGATCTTCTCACTGGGGCTTCTCACACTGTTTTAACGGGTCTGGTATTGTCTATCCGCACCAGGTGCCCGAACCATTTCAATTGGCACCTAACTATTCTCTTCGCGGCCTCCACTCCTAATTCGTCCCTAACCAGGGCGTTTCTTATTCTATCTCGTCTAGTGATATCCAGTACTCGGCGTAGATATTTCACTTCCATAATCTGAATTTTACTGGCTAGTCTTTTATTTAGCACCCATGTCGCGTCCAAAGGTAAGTATCGGTAGAAACACGGATTTGAACACATTTATTTTGACTTTCCTTCAAACTTCCTTCTCACCAATGAAACTGTTTCTTAGTACATGAAACATGCGTGATGCGCTATTACGAATTTATTTCGGAATTATTTCAAGTACTTATAACTATCTGAACCTTTTTTACTTTTCTTAATTAATTACAGATATGAAGAAGAAATTCCATATGAATGGAACAAATTTGATTAGACCTTTATTCTATTCGAAATTCTAAAATTTCACTGGATATTATAACAAGTTGTATATTGATTTGTGTAAATCCCACACGCACAAAACCTGAAGTTTCATTGAATTAATTTTTATCTCTTTTTCCAAATGGTAGCCATCCAAAACTGTAAGAAGTCATCACAATAAATCACCATCTACTCATAGTTTAGGTATTATTAGACATTTCTCCACATCTTTAGATTTTATGTACATTCAAACGAGGAAATTATGAAAACTTATAAAGGTTAATCGCCTACTTCAGTATTATACGTAAGTACTATATCATCGATAAAAAATAAAAGTTCTAATTTAATAAATCACAATTTATATGCTTCCGATTTGCGTTAGAAAAGTTGAAGTACCCAACATTCGGGAAAATCTTTTGACAAAGGGTACTCCATATTCGGGGCAGCGTGCTTAAGGACCGGTCTGGCCATTAAGAACATTAGCCTAATCGCAGAGTGTTGAAGTAGGACAAGGAGCACTAGAGTTGAATTGTATTCCGTACATCTTGGAGGAAACAAACAGTTGCTTACATCAGTAATTCAATTTATGCACTAGAAAGTTAAATTCTTTGTATATAAATACAGGGGCTATTCTCTTGTCGTTGAGCCTAGTAAAGTAATACACAATACATTGACACAACATACCTATTTATAATTTTACAAGGTATGCTTCTTTACAGTCAATGCATTTCTCCATCCTCGAAAACCAATTCCCAAGACATGTTTTCCGATGTTTGCGGTTAAAATTTTTAAGAACGTATGCTCGTATTTGCGGGGTAAAAATCAATATTTGACGCATAACATCGACCAATTCCACGAATAGTGAGCATCGACTATTTCCCTTCGGCATTCCCGGCACGTTTAAGAACGTAACCCCCGCATATAGCAGGTGTCTATTGTATGCAACGATTAAAAAACCAGTGTTCGCCCATGCAAGATGATCCTACCTTTTGGGTGCTTTTCACAAATATTTTGTAGAACTCGGGACAAAGAACCTGTAGCGAATCATTCAGCATTAATAGTACGGCATTTCTCAAGTGCCACGGTGAAAGCATGCCCGGCAATTCCAAGAAATATGGCGACTATCTTCTTGTTTTGGGTTTTTACGAATACCCATTGTTGGAGACGAGTCATTCTTAAAGACCCGAACTATCAATTACACTGGTCAACATATATTTTGCTGCCGGACTTTCTTTGACTGTTCTTAACTAATTTTGGTGCGCTGAATCCAAAAATACCATCAAATTTTGTCTATCAGCTCGTCTTTAAACGATGTGAGCACGTATTTTTATTTGGATAATCTTGTTCCCGCATATAAATATTGGTTCCAATGCAACCTATAAAAACGCAGGAATAAAAAAGAAAATAAGTTTATTCTATAAAACAAATATCTACAAATGTTATTACTCAAAATAAATATTTGCAGTAGTTGGTAACTAATTTAAAAACTTTCTTTTGAGCGCTCTTCTTGCGTATGTCTGAAAGAGTCTATCTCTTTTAATACTCCAGTAGTAATCAGCCATCATGTGTGTGTCCCACTTGCCCTGGTACCTTTCTTCCATTATTGATATGCTGGTGAAATCGTTCGCCCTGATCCTCACTAAAGCCACCAAGATTTGCAGGACATCTCTCTAAATGACTATGGAAGAAATGGACCTCAATGCTCATATGGCAACCCAAAGTTTGAATGTTATTAAGCATATCTTCCACTATTTGTTAGTAATTTTTGAACTTATAATTACCAAGAAAATTTTGCACAACTTTAACAAAAGAAGACCGTGCATTGGACTCAATTTCAGTCATTGATTCTATGAAGCGTGGGTCTTTTATAACTTGCCTTATCTGAGGTCCATCAAATATTCCTGCTTTTAATTTTTCATTACTGATTGCAAGGAATTGATTTGCCAAGTATTGAAAACAAAGACCATTTTGACTCAAAGCTTTCACAAATTGTTTCATTAACCCTAGTTTAATGTGCAAAGGACGTAAAATTACTTTTTCTCGTTCTACTGATGCTTCGTTAATAACAGTGGTTTCTCCCTCTACTAAAGCGTCTAGAGACACAAAAACAAGGATAGTTTGTATATCCGCATTGCTGTCCTAGAAGAAAATTTAGCATTTTTAGATCAACACATATCAACCACCCATTTGTGCAATATTAATTTTTTTCAAAAGTAGAGATATTGTTGTATAATCGTCATTGATCTATGTGGAACGCCTGATTGGAACTTCCATATTTGTTTCCATTGTGTAAAAAGGCACACCTCAGACTTCTTTTGGACTGTCTATAACAAGTCGTCAATCAGTTGATGTGTACTTTGATATACCAATTTTTTGTAGCAGTTCTTTTATGTCATTGCAAAATGCCAAGTTATCTTCCTGAGAATAAAATGGCAGAAGATCTTTTTATCTGTTATGGTAATACGTAATTCTTGCTTTCGGAAAAACAAGATTTATTTTATTAAGTCTAGAAGCAAGCAACTCCAAAGACTCCTTTGATAGGTTTAAATATCTAATAAGATGATTTATTTCTTCATGAGTAAACTTCTCTGGACAGTTGGGTCTCCTTCAAAGTCACTATTGTGGAAATCAATTGTACCATCAAGCTATAATAGTTAAGGAACATGACTTGTTACCAAACACTCAACTAATTTCGTCCAAAAATTGTTTGCGGCTTAAGCCACATTTAAATTTATATAAAATCACAGTTCAATAATGACTTTCGTTCAACTTGATTATGTCTTATGTAAATAATCACCTTAATCTTATGTATCTTTGAAATATTCAGGTAGATTTGCAAACAATTACAATAAAATATGAAACAAAAGTTGGGGAAGAACTTGTAGTAATACAAGTAAGGAATAGTACTAACGCTTTTTCCAAGATTAGACGTTGAAATCGTTAAAATAATAGCAGATTTCTTACACTGAATCAGTCCACAAAGACAATTATTATTAACGTGTTAGATTCATACAAAGTGTTATTTATATAAGCGATTAACCATAATGTTTCGACTGATCTCAAGTTAATCTACGTTTAAAGGTGCTAATAAAAACGGTAAATTGCCATAATTGGTACTCTTTATAGTAGGCGACATAACACCGTAACTCTCAATAGAGGATGTGACACAAGGCTAAACCTCTTAACAGATCCTCTGTGAGCATTCTGCGCCAGAAATAGCGACATCGGAGGATTCTCCTTGGGGATATTCTGTCATTTTCTAAAACGTTGGATGGTCTGATATTACGAAATGTTTCCTATCGTAAAAGTATGCCCAGGGGGTCTATTGTGGCTTAAGTGCTGTCATTCCTTTTACCATACATAACCCAAATTCTACAATATGTAATTAAAGAATGAAATTAAAATGCAGAATTGAAAAATTATTTATACTATGACGTATGGCATGCTTTATTAAAACCCGGCTAACGGATAAAGTTGGATCAAAAGGAGTAATAATAATTAGTTACTTTAAGGCGTCAATATTCGGAATTACGTGCAAGAGAGGGAATGAAGCAGATGTAAGTTTTGATAAAAGTGAGAACACTCAACGTCTAAATTAACCATGTCTTCGCGTTCGCGTCGTGGGCGTATCATTAAGAAAAATAACGGTGAAATTATTAAAATTAATCGACGCGGAACGGATGCTGTATATGCAAACCTGCTATCAACAAGTAGAAAATTTGGACTTAATTATTTTTTAATAAGCGTTTGCTATCAACTCTGCGAAAATTGGCAGTTTCATAAGTTAATATGCGAAATGAAAGTAAAATAACAAGTTTCATTCGAGCAAGGAAATTATGAAAAACGAACGGACTTGGTCACTGATAACGGTACGTTTTGATGTGTACTACTGCGCGAATGAAAATATGTAAATTTCACACAATCATACTCATGCAAATACATAGATGCAAATCAAATAACAGAAAACATCATGGTTATTATAACTTGTAATATAACGGTGTATTTCACTTCTCTACAGCAACAAATCATTTATACCAAAGGTCTGAGGGAAAACAGTGGGTAGAAATAAATTTATTCCTTTACGTTGAAATATGTGTAGCTTTGATATAGGTATATGCTTTGTGTTGCTTTCATAATTCCTATAGATGAACGAAATCGTCAATATCTGATAGTTTTATTAACGTACGAGTTGTTTTCGATAAAGCATATGTCAATTTACTATAAGATAAATTTCAAACGTGATGTATCCCTCGTGCTATCCGTACAGTATAGTTATTCACATTAACAAGGGGTGAAAGAATTGATACTGTCGACGCAAGGAAATTTCATTTTCAAAATTCTCTTCCATAAATTCTTTCTTATATTAAAGTTGTGATTGTGACAGCAATCACTTATCAAATCATGCATGAAGTCTAGACGAAGCTTTACGAGCGTTGATATTTGTGTTGACGAAGAAACTAATAATAATTTCCTGTGTAATAGCCATACATACCCTTTCACTACGGCCATAAATATGACCTTTCTCTGTTTCAATTACATGGCTATATATTTAAATTGGTTATGTAATTGTAGCTCTTTTATTAGCTCATTACACTGGTCAACACATATTTTGCTGCCGGAATTTTGGTGCGCTGAATCCAAAAAGTTCCATCCGATTTTCTCTATCAGCTCGCCTTCAAAAGATGTGAGCACGTATTTGTATTTAGCTGGTCTATTCTTGCATATAAATATTAGTTCCAATGCAACCTATAAAACATGCACAAATACAAATGAAAATAAGTTTATTCTATAAAACAAATATTTAATGTTATTACCCAAAATAAATATTTACAGTAGTTCCTGACTAATTTAAAAACGTTCTTTTGGGCGCTTTTCTTGCGTATGTCTGAAAGCGTTCGTCTCTTTTAATACTCCAGCAGTAATCAGCCATCATGTGTGTGCCCTATCTGCCGTGGTACCTTTCTTCCATTATTCTGATATCCTGGTGCAATCGTTCGCCCTGTTCCTCAGTAAAGTCGCCAAGATTTGCAGGAAATCTCTAAATGACTCTGGAGGTAATGGACCTTAATGCTTATATGGCAACCCAAAATTTGAAAGTTGTTAAACATATCTGTGTTATTGGGTCGTAATTTTCAGACTCATGATTGCCAAGAAAGTTTTGACCAAGTTTAACAAAAGAAGATATGCATTCGACTCAATTTCACTCATTGATTCTGTGAAGTGTGGGTCTTTTATAAATTGTCTTATCTTAGCTCCGTTAAATATTCATGCTTTGAATTTTTTGACCTTAATGCTCATACGGCAACCCACAATTTTAAAGTTATTAAGCATATCTTCCACTATTTGTTCGTAATTTTCTGACTTATAATTACCAAGAAGATTTTTCACAACTTTAACAAAAGAAGACATTGGACTCAATGTCGTTGATTCTATGAAGTGTGGGTCTTTTATAAGTTGCCTTATCTGAGGTCCATCAAATATTCCTGCTTTTAATTTTTCATTACTGATTGCAGGAATTTGATTTGCCTAGTATTGAAAACAAAGACCATTTTGATCTAAAGCTTTCATAAATTGTTTCATTGGCGCTAGTTTAATCTGCAAGGTAGCTAAAATTATTTTTCTCGTTCTACTAATGCTTCATTAACAACATGGGTTTTTCCCTCTCCTAGGGCTTCTCTGTTAGGTCAATTCCTCTATTGTCCAATGTTGATCTTTCGCTTTGCTGTCTCGAAGACACAAAAAACAAACATATTTTCTATATCCACATTGCTATCCTAAAACGAAATTTGCTATCTGACCTAAAACACGTCAACGTGAAACGTGAAACTGCTGAAAACGATAGGGGATACTATCGCATTTGGAATGTCGCATCGAGACATAGTCACAACAAAAAGAATTTTGCACCAGCAATTGATCTGCTGATAGTGAATCTGGCGCACTTTACAAAATGGCAAAATGAAGGTAGTGCTCCCAAAATGACCACAATTTGAATTTTCGCGCACTAGCTGGTAAGCAGAGCATTACGTATAGTCGTCTATGCGGAAGAACCGCTCTCAAAGCTGTTAAGTCTAATTAAAAGGAATAAAGCTGGAGAACGTACTCTAAGGAGGCATAAAAGTCCCTAGCTACTCTTCGTACAGCTACGCTATCTGGAATTTCCAAGGCTAAAGTGCAAAAGCTTGTGAAACAGGGCCAAGATTACGTACAGGCTGAAAGAGCCATAATCAAGGCCAACTTCACTAGGCATGCACAAAGGGGCCACGTTTAGTCTAAATAAGGAAATTAGGCCTCAACAGACGGCGGAGGCTACTAAACGTAAAGAGAGGACGGAAGTCCAAAAGGGCGAGGTCGGAGGGCAGTACTCCCGGAGGTCTTCCGAAAGGCAAGGGGCCAGAAGGTTTAACCTTCAAGGAGGCTGCTTTTGGAGAGGATCGCGGTAGTATGCAACGATTATCCAGCTAGCCAGATGGAGCCGGCAAAGCTTAAGGCATGCCAGGACCCTATTATGGAGGTATATAACAGCATTACGCAGCAAGGGCTTCAACTTCACTTTAAAAATACATGTATATGCGGAAGAACCGCTCTCAAAGCTGTTAAGTCTAATTAAAGGAATAAAGCTGGAGAACGTACACTAAGGAGGCATGAGGACCACAATAGATCTGGAAAGGTCGCAGTGGAACAGGCATCAGTGCCACCTCAAGTAATCTTATCTTATCTTATTTTAACTGGTAAACAGTGTAAAGTGATAAGAAAGTCATCTTATTAAGAATAACTATTCGTCGACAAATTTTCATTCATTTTTATAGGAGCGGGTTCCTTTAGGTTTCTATAGTGTGTTTTTAATTGGGAGGAGCGATTTAAAATTTGACCGTAGAAATGTATCGCTGTGATTGGCTATTCGCAGAGCAGGATCACATAAGGGAAATATACTTGATGGCCATATTTTTGTGACAGTAGATTGTTGATCGTGCTGTATCGTAACGATATTAGATCCTTTCTTTAAATTTATTTGTTTTTCGATTATTGCTTATGAAGTTTCTCTAAAAAAAGCTGCTCTTCCCGACAGGCTTTTACTGAAGGTGTAACCAGGGTTTGCGCGGTTCTCTAAGAAAAGACAGACAATTATTTATTTATTTTACATATAGGATCTGAGCTTGCTTTCATCATAGGTAGTTTATTGCTTTTCGAGTGCAAGAAAAGCAGAAACTGCCACGAAAAAATGAACGCTACTGTGTGTGAAGAGTGATTTGCGAAAATGCTAAAATTATTACAGAATGATAATGTTATTGTTATGGATAATGCCCCATACCTTACCCGTATAGAGAAAATACCTACCGCATTATCAAAAAGAACGTTTTGCGGGGTTGGTTACAATCTAAAAATATTAGGTCTCACAATAATGTGGTTCGTTCTAAACTCCTACATTTAATTCAGATCACTAAGGATAAGAGCAATTTATATGCAACAGACGCAATGAATAAATGTCATAACAAAATTGTACATACTGCGAATTTCCTTATTTTGTATTGCGAAATTGCTTTTATTCAGCTGGATATAATAGACCGAGATGTTGGTTAAAAGTATCGAATAAAATATATATTCAAAATTATTTTGAAAAGAATAAGCGAAAAATTATACCAAACGTAAGAGTGAAAGGGTATGAGCACCTAGCTCACCTAAGTTATATTTTGGAATTATTTCTTTTGTATAAATTGTAAGTGAAGTTAAGAAAGAACAGAAAATATTTGATTCGATAGCTGTGACCTACTGTTGAGCTTCACTTTAGAAAAATTGCGTTTATGCACAAAAGCTATGATTACTTCCAACGTTTGTTAGAAATTTTATGGACTATATATATAAGAAATTATGTGTCTACCGTCACTTTGAAACTACGCATAAAATTAATGGAGGTAGTTTCTCTGCCGTTTAAGCTATTTATGTGACTAAGAATAAGTTAAAGCCGCTTAATCCAACAGTATTACACTACTTCGCAAATAGAAAGAATGATACCAGTTGCTTTTAACTATTAAGTGCATCAATTTATCGAAACAGAGTACATATACATACGTATCGTTCTTCGATACCGATACATTAGTCCCTATATAATCTACTGTGGAGGAGAGTTAGTTCCTAAGCAAACTCTATAGAATGACCATATGTTTAACACTCAGTTGCTAATTCTGCGTAAAATACAACGTTTTGGCCAGAAGTGCATGAGAAGCGAGGATTTCTCTCATTAAATAAATTTTCTGGTGTGCTAATATTTCTGTCATCCAAATAGCTTCCGGTGTGTTTTGGTTTTAATTTGCTGTTTTGGTTAGGATTGGTACTTATCATTTACTAAATAATCAATAATTTATTTTTGATATTTTGGATACGGGTCCAGTTCGGAGAGCTGCCGAATTAGGTCGGCTGCCGTATGAAAGTATAAAACTACTGCAGAAATGAACTTTAGTTTTATTTCTTCGTAACACTGTTCTAAAGATGTTTTGGTTTTGAACACTTGTTCTTGAAGTTCTAAATAAAAGTTATTTTCTGGTTCAAGGGAAAACTCAATATATTCCAGAAAATGGTATGTGAGAACAATACTCACGCGCGAGTTCTCGCGATACAATGCGCCACGCGAGTACTTCAGGGTCAAACCTTAATCTATACGGGTACTTCTGTGCCACAAATAAATAGGAAACATCAGTTTACCGGACTCATAACTCTGCTTATCCCGGGAAGTCTTATACAACCAGAGCTTGTCAGGTCTTTGGAGGTATGAACTGGGATTGGAGAGAAGATATGCCAAGATTTAATCATGTTCTAGCAGCTTTGCTCCGAAGGTATTGGGTTAAAGGAAACAGCTGCTTTTTTTTTGCTTGGAAGATGTATTTTCCCTACATATACGTGAACAAAAAGGTATATGTATATATTTGACAAAGCAAATAAAGTCAAATACTTGAAAATAACAAAATAGTAAATCAATTCAGTAACAAATAGAAACAAAACCTTCTTGGATCGCCTAAAAGGTCAAATTTAAGGCAAGATAAATTTTACCAAGAAGAAAAAGTAAATCCCAACGCGGCAGCCTGCAAACAAACCAACTTATACGCCGACGGCAACAAACGCGATTTCTGTCGTGTACGAATGTATCTGCGTATTTGCGTCCCGGTGTATGCATAGCTTATATCATGTCAACATCCGTGAAAGTATTTTCCGCATATTCTCTTTTCCATTGTCTTGTAAGCGTTTTATCACACGGTTTCCAGACGCAAAAGAATCCCCAACGGTATACCACGTCATGCGGTAATTCATAATAGGGAGAGTGTGATGTCTTTTATTTAAAAGCTTATACGCAATAACATTGTATATGTGATATAAAGCAGGAGTAGTAGCAATTGAAGGGACGTCAACAATTCTATTCTTTGATATTTAGAATTTACTTCTAAATGCAAGATATAAAAATGATTGAAACGCTTTCTTGTTAATAGCCATGTGATTTCTTTATAACTGTTGTGTAAACATCATCTTTGAATGTTCAAATATATATGAACTTCAAAGAACATTATTCTTAGCACAACTCATAGTGGTCTGTTTTTGATCATTAAATTCTATCTTCATCGTCAACTAGGATATTGTATTGAAAAACTTAAAAAAATTAACAAACAAACACAATTGCACCGGCCTAGCTCTTAATTAATGATAAAAAGCATAAATTATTACAAATTATATTTATAAATTTTGAAAAATATTTAACATAAAATCAAGATAATTACCTAGTGTTGTGTATGTGTGAGGGTAATTTCCTTTATTCGATGCTGGTTCTTCCTATGTCTCCTCTCTTAACTTCTTTTCTCGATGTGGTTCTATTTTCTATGGATTCTTCTCTTTTTTAAATTCTATCTTCTCCGGTATGGTGAAGTTCTTTTATTCACTGGTACTTCTTCTTAAAACCCTTTTATTCCAAATATGTTTATAAATTTTTTGTTGACTTATCTATCTTGTCAATTTTTTTCGTCGTCAACCAAAGAAACTTTTTACTCTTTTTGGAAACCAGGACTACACTACATTTTCTCTCCGTTGTCCACGAAACGAAAACTTTAATTTTCCTTGATTTAGTTCATCCAGGCATATCGTTGTTATAGAAACCTGTATTGAATGTCGATGTATCCTAAGTTATTCATATCCAGTATTTTTTCATGAATTCTTGTAATGTAAAAGTGTATATGTATGTATCTGAATATTTCTTTTCTATCTTTTAATCGATGCTTTTTATAATAATTTTATTTCTAGTTACATTTTTTCTCCCATTAAACGTCTCTGGCTGGAGTTGAAATAAGAAGCTAACACCCGTAGGGTAATAAAATGCGCAAAAGGTGGTGTGCGTGGTATCGAAAAGGTATAAATAGAACCCAAAATAAACCGAAGGTCATTCGAACAAAACGTCCATAACCCCAACATTTACTCTAAATATTGAATTGTAATAAATGATAAATTATCTAATGGTAAATAACCATTCGAGTATTACTATACTACAATATACATACATAAACCGCAGATAAAAACGTAATGATCCTCTCACCTATAAAAGTGCTCTAAGCCCATAAGGGTAGATATTTGGGGCAGTGTTCTCTCCATTTATCAAGTTTCTACTGAAATAAGTTTGTCAGTTTTGAAATCATAAACTAATGTGGGTACCAAATCCTATTAAATATTATGGAAACCTAGAGTTGATGTGATTTGCATTTGCCATACTTCTTGGCTCTATAATTGTCTTTATTCTAATTCAGTTTCAAAGGAAAATTTTTCTGTTACTATAATTGTGCCTTCTTTTGTGCTATTTATCTCTTTAGAAATTTTATGTCCACATTCTTCTTTAGAAATGCGTAGGTGTTAAGCTTCATATTTTTCAAACGCCTATCAAGTTCTATACAGGTTAAGTCTAAAGTTCCGGAAAGGTCAGATCCTCGTTATTTTCAAATCATTTATTTTAATTCGAATGCATACATAGTCAATATCAAGCAATTTACTAATGATGTGTACAATTTTTTACACCCTCGGTCTTTCACGGAATTAGCTTCTTCGAATGTATTGGGATTGATAAGAAAGTAGTTTCGGTTGCAGCACATCGATAGCGTTACACTTATTTAACGAAACATGTGTCAGCGTTATGAATTTCTCCTCTCGACATTTGATATCGGTCATTATTAGATTACTTTAGAAGCAAATCGTGCGTAATTTTGTATGCAGCTGTTAGTTCAGGGTCAATATTAGCATGGAGTGCAGAAAAGAACATTTTCGACATATTTGACTTTTTTATTGCCGTAAAGACAAGAAAACTGCTGAGGCTCACAAAGAGATGTGTGAAGTTTATGATGTTGATTGAAATGCACGTGTCAGAATTGGTTTGAAAAATTCGGTTCTGGAGATTTTTTACTTAATAATGACTAACGCTATGGCCGATCTACTGAAGTTGATGATGACCAAATCATAGCCTTCATTGAAAAGAATCGTCATATAACTCGTCGAGAGAGGTAAAGTGTATTGCACACAATTGAAAATCACATAAGATTTCTTGGCTCGCTAAGACCGATGTTTGGGTTCCGCATGCATTGAAAGAGATTTACCTAACACAACGAATTAATATTTGCGATAGGCATCTCAAGCGCGACGAAATCGACACTTTTCTGAAAAGAATAATCATAGGCGATGAAAAATGTGTCATGTATAGTAACATCATTTGAAAACGATCATGATGTCAGCGTAATGAACCAGCACAGTTGCTGTAAATTTGGTGGGACTACAAGGACATTATGTGTTTTGCGCCACTTCCAAGAAACCAGACGATCAGTTGGGATATTTACTGTGAATAACTAATGAAAGTGGATGAAGCAACCAAAGAAAAACGAACAGAATTGTCAAACTGCAAGGGAATTGTGTTCCATCATAGTAATGCAAGGCCTTACATATCTCTAGTAACTCGTAGGAAATTATTAGAGCTTGGGTGGGAATTGGTAATTGCAGAAATTTTCGCAAGACTGGGCAAAAACTCTAGATCTATGGTAAAAGTGCAAAGATATACCAAATCGCACGGTTTTTCTCGAAAATAGTTTCCACGTTCATTTTCGGCATTTACCATTTTTTTCGCGCAATTTTGCAGAACTCTTGAAATTTTCGTAAAGTACCCTAGAACTATTTCGTATCTATCAGGAACTCCGATGAATTATTATATTCGATTGTCAACTTCACGGGACTAAGAAAAACCGTTTATCGCAAGCATTCGTAAATATGAAGAAAACATCCACTCGTTGCTTATCCGCCACTGTGAATCATATCCAAATCTAGTGAAACTTTATCTTATCTATGTCTTACTGTTGAGCCATGCGTTAGTGCACGTAAACTAAATGCAAACTAATATATTTGTAAGCAATCTTCAGGCGTATTGGATCGCCACAAAGTACAAACTCTATTCGCATCTAGTATTCTGTGTTATTATTTAATGTACGCATGTGGTGATACTGTTATGGTCTCAATTGTGAAAAATATTTTCATTTAATGGTAAATAAATCATAGATAGATGAACTCCGTTTCACAAAAATATGCAGAAATAGTAAAATACGTAAATTTTCAAAAACAAAATATAAAGTTTCCTTTAAAGTATTTCTTATACTCAAAAAGAAATTACTCCAAATTTTAATATATGTACAGATACATTTTTCTTTGGCAACGTACATGTAGTAATCAACACAGATTCTTTTTAATGAGTCATATATGATGAAATTTACTTCGTTCGAACTCTTGCAAAACCCAGAATTAAGTAAGAAACAACTTGGCAAAGTATCTTACTGAAAAGTAATTTCCTCAGATATAAAAGATTATGGAAGCAGTTTCGTAATCAATTTGTAAAATAATAATTACAAACGTACAATGATACTAGCCAAGTCTAGAAGTATTTATAATGCTTCTATACATAATTTCAGAAGGCAGTAAACTTCTGCACCTCATATTAATCAGAGATGGATGTTTTTCTAGAATTAGTATCGTTTCAATGTCAATGAATTTTTAATAGCAGGTATTTTGGCTCGGCAACAAGTTTCGAAGCGAATTGTATTTTGACATCTCCTTTTCAAGACTCGTGCGTAAAACAGGTGAAGAATGTGCCAACTTATATTTTATTCCGAGAGCGCCTCTCTTTTCGTATATTATTAGTCCGAATCAATACAAATGGCTGTACTAGAAATAGTTACAAATAAATTATTCAAAGAGAATTATGATCGTCACAATATTAGCGTACAAAATGTATGCTATCCTATTTTATTTATTAGAATTCTACATTTATTAAATCAATTTTAGTCAGCAAGAGCTGTATATATGAAAGAGTCTTATAAAGCAGTTATTATTGCTGGACGTACGTAATGTAATACATATTATTTGTAGGTTTGCTGAAGCGCGAAGTTGGAGTAGATCGGTGTTTTGGACTGTAGGCCAAATCTTACACTTCAACAATATTTTTCCCGTTGTAGGTGTTAACAAAATACACTAATTGTACCTCACAATTTAATCAAATTGTTCGTTACAATGTGCTTAACCACTAATTTACAAATTTAACTTGAAGAAATACACGGCGCACTTAACGGCTACTTACTTACTAAATAATTGATTAATTTAAACGCGGTTGAATTTGTTGTAATCTCCCGAAATATGATACTGGTGTACCCGAATGATTTATTGCCCGAATTGGCTGTGTTAGACCGAGTCTTGTACTCGAGTCCTACAATGTAAAACCGAAACCTTTTGACTGACTAATTGCCCCCTTCATCTGCAATCATCTACACTTAAAAAAGGTTCGGAGGGTGGTGCTAAAAATGGTAAGTATTTCCCTATTGGTGCAAAAGTGAAAGTTTAGAAATAGAAATTAAGGGAAAGTACATGAAATGGAATTTTGTAGAAAGTTAGGGTGAAGACAAGATAATAAAGTTGCAGCTGGTGTCCCTTCTAGGTAAAGGGGTACTAAAATCGGTTCCGATGACATTGAATTTGACAACTTAGATTTACGTGAAACATAACAACGGAGATAAATTGTTCACCATAAAACTAAAATATAGAACATACAAAAATACAAAATATACCGAGGTCGTTAAGAACTTTCGGGATCGAATATTTAAAACCTTTATTTAATGTTTCTTGACTTTGTATTACTAAAAATAACGCACAATATTCAACATGCCGCCCGCCTTGAAAGTTCTGGCTTTCGAAACACAATACACTAGTTGTATTCATTATCAGCGGGTAACACACATAATTTGTTAGCGGGTCGTTTCACCTCACCGCGAGTGGTCTTGATTGTAGCTGCTCGCGTGATGCCGTCCTTCCCAGGGTGAACGCTGACGACTCGTCCCATGGCCCACAGGAGCGGTGGTAGGTTGTCTTCCTTGATGACTACGAGCTGCCCAGGCTGAGGAGCTACGCCGCGACTGCTCATCCACTTGCTTCGCTGTAGAAGTTGCTGCAGGTACTCCTTGGACCAGCGTTGCCAGAAGTGCTGTTTCAATCTGTCAAGTAGCTGTAATCTCAACAATCGGTTTATGTTTAATGGAAGCAGGTTTGGTTCTAAATTAACCGTTAGCGAGTCCCCAATCAGGAAATGTGCAGGCGTGATTGCGGATAGGTCATCAGGATCATCTGATAACGGGATGAGAGGACGGGAATTTAGACAGGCTTCGATCTGGACAATTACGGTGTTCATCTCTTCTATGGTTAACAACACGTTACCCACAATGCGTTTGAAATGATACTTGAAAGATTTGACGGCGGCCTCCCAAATACCGCCGAAGTGCGGAGCTCTAGGTGGATTGAAGTGCCAGGTTATGCCTTTATTGGACAGGGTATCCACTATCTTGTTGCATTCGGCCCCTTCAAACATTGTAGCTAGCTCCTTTAACTCCTTATTAGCCCTAACGAAATTCGAACCATTATCCGAGTACATGTGCGAGATCATCCCGCGTCTAGCTATAAATCGCTTTAATGCATTGAGAAAGGAGTCGGTATTGAGACTCGTTGCCAATTCAATGTGAACTGCCTTTGTAGCCATACATATGAAGATAGCAACGTATGCCTTTGATGGCGACGTCTTTCGTCTAGTGTGAGAGCGAATTAAAAATGGTCCACAATAATCCACGCCGGTTCGAATGAATGGGCGAGAAGGCTCTAAGCGTGCCTTAGGCAAATCCCCCATCATGGGTTGATATGCGCGTGGATTGACCTTGAAACATGTCACGCAGTTTCTCACTACTTGCCGTACCAAGTTGCGTCCAGAAATGGGCCAAAATTTGTTCCGTAATTTGGCTAGTGTTGCTTGTGCCCCTGCATGAAGTTCTTCACAGTGTGTTTGTTTGATTAAGAGCTTCGTTAATGCATGTTTATGAGGTAAAATTATTGGGAATTTTTTATTGAAATGAGCAGGTGCGTTACGTAATCTTCCACCGACGCGCATGACATATTTATCGTCTATAATCGGGTTGAGAGATTTTAGCTTGCTTTCTGGTTTAATGGGTTGATTGCTTCGTAGGCGGTTCACATCATTAGCAAATACTTCTTTCTGCACTGATCGTACGAGCCACATGGTAGCATCTTCTAATTCCGATGTAGTTAGCGGTCCAGTGTTGATATTGCAGTGTTGTCCCTTTGCGCGATGGCGTAAATTATTTATAAAGCGTTGACAATAAGCCAGAACCCGTTGTAGCCTTTGAAAACTTGAATATTTGTTGATAATGTCCCAGTTTTTGTCGATGGAGGCTGCGTTTACAGCCAGAATAGAACGTTTTTCCGGCACTTCGGTTTCAGTAACGTTAACGATGGATCTTGGCCAGTTCTCCTGTGCCTCCATTAACCATGGTGGTCCATGCCACCAAAGACTGTTGTCTATGAGGTAGGCCGGTTGGGACCCACGAGAGAGAATATCGGCTGGATTGTCGTTCGTACCCACATGGTTCCAATTAGAAACATTGATTAGTTCCTGGATTTCTCCTACTCGGTTCGCTACAAATGGTTTAATTGACGAGCAGTTGTATTAATCCATCCGATGACAATTGTAGAATCCGTCCAACAATACACCTGATTAATTTCTACTTCGAGCGACGGTAGTACTTTGTGAAGTAACTGTGCTAATAATAACGCCGCACATAATTCTAACCGTGGTATTGTTGTCGCCTTCAGAGGGGCTACGCGAGACTTTGAACATAATAGTTCCGATGATACAAGACCAGAATTAGTGATGGAGCGAATGTAAATGCACGCGCCATAACCCTTTTCGCTCGCGTCGCAGAACCCATGAATTTCTACGCGGTGTTTATGTGGTATTACGCAACGTTTTGGCTTCAATGATCGCAGTTGTGGTAAAGCATTCTGAAATTCTAACCACTCTGTATGTAATTGTAGTGGCAGCGATTCATCCCATGATAGTTTCAACTGCCACAATCGTTGAATGAACAGTTTTGCTGTTGCGATCACGGGACCTATTAATCCCAGCGGATCAAAGATTTGAGCAACTTGCGATAATATACTGCGTTTGTTAAGCCGTTTGTTAATGATTACCTCCGGTATCTTATACTGTAACCTGTCGCTACTTGAATCCCATTGGACTCCCAATGTCTTAATGCTGCCGTCTTGCTCTATATTCAGGATCGTTGGCTCAACAGCATTAGGAAGTAACGTGCTAAGTATATCCATCCTGTTCGAGGCCCATTTTCTTAAAGAAAATCCACCTCTTGCTAATAACGCAGTAACTTCAGCAAATATTTGATGAATTTCTTGAATGCTGTCGGCGCCGGTCAATAAATCGTCTACATAAAAGTCTCTGAGCGATATTTTGGCGCCGAGTGGAAAGGCACTTGATTCCTCGATTGCTAATTGATTCAATGCTCTAGTTGCGAGAAAGGGAGCTGAAGCCGTACCGTAAGTGACCGTATTGAGTTCGTATGTTTCAATGTTTTGCGATGGATTAAATCTCCATACGATACGTTGCAATCTTGTTTGTGATGGATCGACTAAAATCTGCCTGTACATTTTTGTTATGTCCGCTGTTAATACAATACGATGTGAACGAAATCTACAAGTGATAGAAAACAAATCTTGTTGCACAGAAGGTCCAACTCTTAATATGTCATTTAGCGAATGACCAGAGGAAGATTTAGCTGATCCATCGAAAACTACTCGTAGCTTCGTTGTAATACTGTCTCCTTTAACAACAGCATGATGTGGCAAGTAAAACGATACATTTCTTTGAGTCTGAATTTCATTATCGTTTATCTGCCGCATGTGACCCAATTCAATGTATTCTTGCATAAATCTGTTGTACTGTTCTCTTAAATCGGGCTGTTTTGACAATTTGTTTTCTAGGCTATTAAGCCTTCTTATTGCAATTTGCTTTGAATCACCCAATGCTTGGTTTGGATCTGCATTTACCGGTAGTTTGACGATGAATCGCCCTTCGTGATTTCTTTTGTAGGAATTACGAAAGTGATTCTCACATTCAGCTTCATCCAACGAGTACGCGCCCTTAGACGAAGGTTCCTCTAGTTCCCAAAATTTTGTTATCGCAGTCTCTAGTGATTGGATTGATGATACATTGCAATTGATAACGCGTGGCATTAATTTGCTGCATGTGATGGGACCCGATATTACCCATCCTAAGTGAGTATTCTGCATTATTAACCCCGTATTTCCCACCTTTATTTGTCCTACGCACAGCAATTGCCAAAAGAATTCTGCGCCGATTAAAAGGTCAATTTTCCGTGGTATGTGAAATTCGGGATCCGCTAATTTCAAACCTTTGCGTATATCTAATGTGCTTCTATTAAGCGGGTCGACTGGAATGTCGTTTGTGATGTTGTCTAACACTAGGCAACTCAATGGCATTTTAAAGGCATTGTAGTTTGATCTTACAATGACTTCTGATACATGATTGATCTGTGTATGTGATTGGCCAATTCCGCTCACCGGTAAGTTGACTAATTTTGGTTTTAATTTTAGTTTTTGTATTAACGCCTTAGATATAAAGTTGGACTGTGATCCTGAATCTAGAAGCGCTCTGCAATTATGAAACGTACCGCTGCCATCCTTTACTTGTACGATGGCGGTTGATAATACAACTTGTGAATGGCTAACTCGAGATGCGTGCGTAGTTATAACCTGTGAAAATTCCCCTTGAGACATTGAACATTGTGACTGTTGATTTGCGGAATTGCTAGTTGATAAGTGAAGTAGTGTATTGTGTCTGTGATGACATATTTTACAACTACTACCTTTGCATTTGCTTGATACATGACCTGCGTTTAAACAATTGAAACAACACTTTGTTTTCTTGATACGCGAGATTCTTTCTTCAGCTGACATCTGAAGAAACTTTGGACAGTTATAAATATAGTGTGTACTCTTGCAAACAACACATTGTGTGTTCTGACTTGTAACATGAACTAGCGGGACCCTTTGAGGATTTCTTTGTTGACCGCGCGATGGTAATGCTGATTGCGATATGCTCTCTAAAGTGCAACATTTATGTGACAGAAATTCTATCAGTTCCTTAAAGGTTGGAATTTTATCACCCTTGATTGATGATTCCCATTCCTTATTTGAAACATGATCAATTTTATTGCTGGTTATATACAGCAACCAATCATCCCAGTACTCGACGGGCCGGTCTAATGCCTTTAATGACCTAGTATGTTTTTGTATACCATCCAAAATCCGTCTCAAAACTGACAGATTTTCTTCTTTGCATACAGGCAGTTCGTGAATGGCTTGAATGTGCTTTCTGATTATTAATTTTCTGTTATCGTATCGCTCTCTTAACGCAGCCCAAGCAATCTCATAATTATTGGCAGTTATTTGCAGTTCGCTAATGCAATTTGCTGCTTCCCCTTTAAGAGACGATCTCAAATAATGAAATTTTTGTACCGTACTTATTCCTTGATTTGAGTGTATTAATGAATTAAAGGTTTCATTAAACGGTACCCATTCATCAAATGCCCCAGAAAATTGTGGCAACGTAATTTGCGGTAACCGTACTTGACTATCAGTTTCGTGCCTTGCTCCTTCGGGCGGAGATTGTGAATTTGATGTGTTTGAAGAACTTTGCGTGAGTATATCCTCTGCTTTGGATATTAATTCAAAATAATGATCATCGAAATCTTGCACATCAGTTTCATTATTTAATTCTTCTTCTATCATTTGAATTTGACGGTTCGAGTTGTGGAATTCGGAGTATAACGCTTCTGCTCTGCTTAGTCGCCTTTTTAAGTTTGTGGCATTGAAATTGGTTTCGTCGATTGAATCAAGATACGTTTTAAATCTTGTAAGTGAGGACTTTGTGGCGCCTCTATTGTATTTAAGAGCCTTTAATGCTTGTTGATTGTCAGTAGCCATAATGCGCAACAAAGGAAAATGAAAATGTAGGAAAACACAATTGGGGACTCACCTCTGCTGGGAATTGTTGCCTCCCAACTGCTCCTTGCCGATTGTCTTATTCCTTATGATGGATCTGTCGCCGTTGACGATGTCTTCTTAGGCGCTGATCCGGCTGTCGAAGGACCAAAAAATGTAGGTTTGCTGAAGCGCGAAGTTGGAGTAGATCGGTGTTTTGGACTGTAGGCCAAATCTTACACTTCAACAATATTTTTCCCGTTGTAGGTGTTAACAAAATACACTAATTGTACCTCACAATTTAATCAAATTGTTCGTTACAATGTGCTTAACCACTAATTTACAAATTTAACTTGAAGAAATACACGGCGCACTTAACGGCTACTTACTTACTAAATAATTGATTAATTTAAACGCGGTTGAATTTGTTGTAATCTCCCGAAATATGATACTGGTGTACCCGAATGATTTATTGCCCGAATTGGCTGTGTTAGACCGAGTCTTGTACTCGAGTCCTACAATGTAAAACCGAAACCTTTTGACTGACTAATTGCCCCCTTCATCTGCAATCATCTACACTTAAAAAAGGTTCGGAGGGTGGTGCTAAAAATGGTAAGTATTTCCCTATTGGTGCAAAAGTGAAAGTTTAGAAATAGAAATTAAGGGAAAGTACATGAAATGGAATTTTGTAGAAAGTTAGGGTGAAGACAAGATAATAAAGTTGCAGCTGGTGTCCCTTCTAGGTAAAGGGGTACTAAAATCGGTTCCGATGACATTGAATTTGACAACTTAGATTTACGTGAAACATAACAACGGAGATAAATTGTTCACCATAAAACTAAAATATAGAACATACAAAAAATACAAAATATACCGAGGTCGTTAAGAACTTTCGGGATCGAATATTTAAAACCTTTATTTAATGTTTCTTGACTTTGTATTACTAAAAATAACGCACAATATTCAACATTATTGATGGGTAAAAATTGAATGTACGAAGGAACCTGACAATTTTTATTTTTCTAACCAACTTTTCAAAATACATGGATAATGAAGTGATTATTTGATTTTGACTTTAATTATATAGACAGTAAACTTGCTGTATATATATTCTCGAGGAAAACTGACGTTCAAATATTGTGAGCATCTTCTGCGAAATGTTCCTTACACATCGTTCCAGAAATGTAGTAGCAAAACGTAGTGGTGGTTGATGATTATTGAGAAATATAATTGTATTTAACCAATACTTAGATTATATTTGAACTTAAGAAGATTTGCTAAGATGCGCAATAAATAGTTCTCCATTGCCCACTTGTTTTGCATTTTTTTGCTGCAATCTTACAAACCTTCGCCTATGTCAAGCAGGAGTTTTTCCTTTTCCTCTTTATTTTAAAATATTTCCTGCCGCACAGCATAGGATATCATTGAAGGTGTCATACCGTACGATTTCCGTGTGAGTTCAGGTGTTTGAGGTCCAGGACCTGGCAGTGACACATTATTTTAATACGTCAAGTCTACCAATTTACTGTGTTATATAATATGTAAATTTTGCAAGGGATTATAATTCCGATCTACGGAGTAAAAAGCAGCGTATCCAACAATGTATTGTAGATACGATTGATTGCAAGGAATGTGGTGGTGGTTACTTGCACTATATCACATCGGTAAACTCCTCAGCAAACAATTATTTAATAATTCAAAGTCCGGTGCTTGTTGCCAGCGAAACACGTGGGACCGGATTTAATATACAGTGTTAGTAGACACGGCGATTTTGTTGTAAGGATTCATCTCATCTTACTTGTTAATGTAGAAAGACACAACAGTTAAAACACCTCAAACTAATGTAAAATAGTAGATATATGCTCACGGGCGGTATGGCTAAAGGGAAATTTATTAGTTAATATGGGGAACTCAAGGAAAGCGTGATTTTTATTTATTTAGTTTCAACGTTCTGTATTACGGCAACAAAACTATAATTTTCAGTGAAAGGGCAGCGGAAGTCGCGTATCACACTGAATATCGCAACATGAATACTGCTTAACGATACGGTATCATCTTCGAATACGCTAGTACTTTTTCCCAATTTTATGCTTTTATTCATTAATTAGTAATTTATTAATTAATTCAAATTTACGAAAAAAGAGGTTAATCAATCTCTCGTTCTTATTCAAATGGTTAAGTTAATTGTATTTGTAAGTGTTTGTTTAGTTATTATTTGTGGTTTGTTGTTCTCATCCACAATTCTAATTCTTTGAGAATATGTATATTCCTTCACAATATAAAAATTGGTCACCAAATTTTAGGTGGCTGGATTAACTGGTGACGCTAGAAGACAAGGCAGACCACAAACAACAAAATCAGTTGAAAAAATGCAACACGTAAGGAATAGTGTTTGAGAAGCTCTAGAAAAACCAGTGCGATGGCATTCTGGCCACCTAGTATTAAAACGATATCCAATCCAATTTATATTGAAACATATATATATTTCGTGACCTTTTTATACTTATCTTATATGATAGAGATCTACCACTAATAGGTCAATAAAACAAGGCTGGTTTGAGCGATAGTTATATTTTCAGAACGTTTACAAACGTTTTCGGAACACCGAAATCTCTATCATATAAGATTTATATTGAAACAAGATTCTTAAATGCATTCTGACAAAATCCACCTGGTGCAAGAACTTAACCCTAATTATATCCAGCTGACTATATTCGTCGTGTGTTCTTGAACTTTACGGATTCTCATGACAATTTTTGTCATTTTCAAATCACTGGATTTGTTAGTAAACAAAGTTCGCGTTATTGGGGAGTAAACAATCCACAATTTATTTATACAACGCCTCTTCATTGTGCGAATATATCGGGGCTGTGGATCGTCCGCGCAAAGGATTATTTGATCATTCACTTTAGAAAATGAAGGTCAAGCAGAAACAGTAAATTCCGAGTGTTAGAGACACGTGCTTGAAAAGTTCTTCTTTCCTCAATTAAGTAACGCTGGGATTTGTTTGTTTCAGCAGGATGGTACTACAGTCCATGCTGGAAGGGCTATGGTCGCGCTTTTGATGTGGATATGAGGTAGCCCTCTAAATTTCCACATCTCACCGCCCATGACCTCTTTCTTTCCTTCCTCCTTCTATTTATCTTCTTAGGTCATACTTGCAATGCAGAAAATGTTATGTAACATTCAATGGGTATGTCTCAAAGGAATTCACCCTCACGTCAGGTGTTCCTCAGGGATCGAACTCCGGTCCGTTGTTGTTTGTGTTATTTATTAATGATTTGCTATTTCAGATTGATTGTTTGGTTGATATATTCTGAAATTTCTTCTATAGATGATGTAAATAATCTTCGACACAGTATAGATAAACTAACCCTTTGGTGCGACCTATTCAGGTTTAGATTAAATATTGACAAATGTCGCATAGTTCGTTATACTAGGTCCTCTACGCCTTGTAAGGAATCTTACTCTGTCAATGGCAACATTCTAAACCGCTTAACAGAAATTAGGGATTTGGGAGTACTGTTCGACTCAACTCTATCCTTCAAGTCACATATCACTAATACGTGTTCTCAGGCCTTTAAATCTTTGGAATTCATATTATGTGTTTCCAAATATTTTAAAAATATACTGTCACTACAATCATTATATCATGCTTATGTCGTGAGTAAGATTGAATATACATGTCTGTTTTGGTATCCCTTATTTGCTTGTGATTCCTCCCCAGGATCAACTGCTGATATGTCATGAAGTGCGAACTTTGGGTGTAAGAAGAAATGCTGTTTATGAGAAGTTTCTGAATGGACGTTCAGAAAACAAAATTGACTGCCTTTTTATAGTAAGTCGTATGAATTTTTCTGTGCACTGGATTAGCTCAAGATATGGAAGCAAATTCGTCGTTTTATTTGCCAGAACAGCCGCGATGAAGCAAGATCCAACATACATCCTTTCAAGAATTGGAAATAAACAGCCGGGTAGTGCATTCACTTAAAATTGGCTTTCTTGTGTTTTTGTGCATGTTGACACTATTATACTGTGATTGTTATTGTTAAATACTTTCCTTATGTGTTTCTGTGTATCTTGTAATTGGGCTTGGCCTGTTGGATAAGTTATTATTATTATTATTATTATATTATTGAAATTATCCCTTACACCGAACGGTAGAAAGGGTAAAAGATTATATATATATATATATATATTATTGAAATTACCTTATAGAGAGAGTTTACATTAATAAGCCTCACACACTTGATTAGTTTGGAGGCAATATTCGGCGAGAAATAGGGCAGTTAAGGTTATGGAAGATATTGCAAAAGATCAATTTATAAGCGTGCAAACGGCCATCACTACTTTTTGATGTCAGGTTGACCTTTTCTGACCATATTCTGTCACTATGTTCTTCTGCAGCAATAATTCTCGGTTTTGTAATAAGATCTTCTCGGAACTTTAACAACATAAATACCATAGTGACTTTATATCATGCATTAGTAAGAAGCAAATTGGAATATGCTTCTATCGTCTGGTCACCTCACTATGTATACCAACAGCTGCTCATAGAACGGATACAGAAAAGGTTTCTGAAATACTTAACATTTAGACAGCAAGGCGAGTATCCTTGTCGTGGCTCAAACTATGAACAATTGCTTCGAAATCACAACTTTCAGTCTCTGTCTACACGGCGTGACGTATCAAGTGCGAAATTTATGTCGAATTTGATTAATAATGTAATTGATTCTCCGTCGCTACTATCTAGAGTTCAGTTTTTGGTGCCCGCCTGCGCTACCAGGTCCGTGGATATACTTCTTGTGCTCAGGGCAGGGACAAACATTATGATAAAGTCACCGATTTCACATATGAGCAGATGTTTCAATGAATATTACACTAACCTGTTGTAGAATTTACCTTGTATATATAGAAAACGTAATTTTTTCTTGTTCTTTTTTTATTGTAATTACTTTTGTGTAGAGAGCCTGATTTTTATTTTGCATTGCTTATAGATCATTTTCATTTTCTTTGTTTTCTGTTAATTTTCTTTTTTTGACTATCTTTGTCAGTACTGTACTTATTTGTATCATATTAAGGTTATTGTCCTGTTAATGGATGTAATATCTGTTGGGCAATAAACTTACTATTATTATTATCACTTAATAAGCATTATTGTCCAGCAGTAATTGGATAAAAAAGTCAGAAACTGTACTTTCATATACAATTTTGATAATAAGTATGTACTTAAGTTTTCTAATATCTTTTAGATTTTCAAATGGGATACCTGCGTTTGCGCCACACACATAATGTTTGTATATCCTTATCCAAAGCTTTTGTGAAGTAAGCAGATCAAAGATAATATGATTTCCTATCAATATGATTCATATTCTTATGCCCTGAAGAAGGATCAAATTTGAATGCAAAATATTGGCCTCAAGCAATAAAGAATAAAATTTTATAGAGTAATATTATTTGCTCTGGATTTCCCAAGAATAACCTAAGTCTGTTCCAGCGGCAGCAGTATCTGGTTGTTTTTATGTTATAGAAATGGAGTACTTTAAATAAATTGAGAACCACTACGGTAGAAAGTCTATGCTATTATCGAAGAAATGGTTATCAATGTTGGACAAAGTGGCAAGATATGATTTGTGTACATCTTATAAATCAGCAACACCTGGTTTCTGAAATGTAGTAATATTTTACAGCAACTGTCTACTTTCGGTAAACAAACTTCCAAAGTAATAGGTCGAATAATAATAAGAATAAGAAATCAAGATTTAGATTTCTTATTCTTATTATTAGCTAAGTGCAAACTGATTTTATTTTTTCGTTTAGGGCACTTTTTCATATCAATTTGCTTTAGTACGATCTTTTGGTTTCCACAATACTAACTACCTCCCAAATAAAATACAAACATAATTGAATTACTGCTTTCGACTAAACCATACTTTAAGTTGAACGCCCTTGAAATGTTAATTTCTAATAATGACATCAGGAACTTGCCGAAAACGCCAGGCTAAAATACTAAATTAATTGATTGCGGTGGTAGTCTACGCCGACAATTACTATTGGTGTACATAACTTGTTACTATCTCGGCTGCTGGTGTTAATTGTACACGCCGTTCTAACTTTGACAAATTGGCCCGTTAATAACGGTTTAAGTTACGTTGCAAGGTTTAATCAGCGGTAAAGGTCACTATTTGATTAATTACAATATCAATGAGGTTTGCGATTGTTAGCTTCTCGTGAGTTTGAATCAATTTATGTTACTAATAAGTTGACGGAAACGAATTAATTGTTGCATGCACTGAGAGTAATTTAACGATGCAATACAGTTTTCGTAGTTACTTGTGAAACTATCTAGCATGGTATAACACCGATACCTACTAATAAGTTAAGAAAAATTTGTTGGTGTATTTGCAATTTTCGTTATATATATATATATATATATATACAATGAAAACTACTAATTACAGCAATAATTTTGATTTATATTTTTTCATATATATATATATATTTTAGACTAGAAATTGTAGGAGATATGAAAAAATATAAATCAAAATTATTGCTGTAATTAGTAGTTTTCATTGTTTTTCAAATGGTCTGTAAAGGCAATAAAGAATTTTGAATAGAATTAATGACAAAGAAAAAGTTAAGAAGAAAAAGTTATAACAATTAGTGTAACTGATATGCACTAAAAAGATATCGTTATACTTATTGCGTTAATGAATACAAGCAGAAACACAAATTTTCTTTTATATTTATATTGAAACCATGGTAACAAACAATAGCCAATGTATTTAAATTCATACCCTCCATAATGTCAAAAATAAGTAAGCGCCTGTGTAAACATGGGGCGCCTTCTAAGTTGTTACTAACACTAGGAAAGAAAGAATTTTCTTTTGGAATAAACTGTTTTATTGCCTTTCAAATTATTCGTCTTTAAGTTTTCTACACTTCTGCATGTATTCAAACCAATTCTAGAAACATTTCCACTCTAAAGTCGGTATTTCAAAAACATGGTTTTCGAAGAGTGCGACAGCTTCTTCAGGTGCTGAAAATCACTGTCAACGCATGTCTTGTGTGACATTCGGAAACAGAAAAAGTTTTCGAATCGATAAATCGCTTGAATATGGTGAATCAGACATTAATTCGATGTTTTTGTCCTCCAAATAATAATTGTTTTAAGTGTGCACAGAATGATACGACGTTTTCGATTGTTTTCCTTGACTTCTGGCAAATAAATTGTTGTATACTATTCAACATTGGCTCCTCTTCGAACCTCCAGAGGGACGGCTGCGACATGTCCAAAACAATCCAAGAAACAAGGGATTATTTTTTGAGAAGTGCTTCATAAACGAACAATTTTTGCGGGATTCAGTTTACCTTGGAACACGCAAACAGTAGATTGTTGTTTAATTTCCGGTTCATACAAATACATATATACAAATTTCGTCACCTGTTACAGTATATACGGATCTTGCAGTTCCTCGATCGAATTGTTTCAGCATTACCTTATACCAATTAAATTTTGCCTTTTATGAGCTTCACTCAAATTATGCGGAATCTATTGGGAACAGATTTTTTCACAGCTAATTGTTCATGCAATATCAAATGTATTGCAGTCTTCGCTATGTTTAAGCATGCATCTATTTCACTGTAAGGCACATGTCGATTTTCTTCAATTACGTTGCGCGCATGTTACAATTGTTACAGTTTTCTGTAATCGTTACTTGTGGCCTCTCACGCTCCAACTTTTGTTGCAGATGGCACCCCGATTTTGTAAGTTTCTGATACGGCTCGCGGATATTGGATGAACGCGTTGGCATTTGTTTTGTAATGTTTAGTTCGACAGGTCGTTTTCCGTGAATAAATTATTCCGTTTTCGCTTTTAAGTCTTGTTTATCGAGGATATACACGGAAATTCGACTCTGGGCAGTTAACATTATCGTTGTATAAATCTGGAGGTTTCGCCTCCCCAATTTTACTCTTCGAACTATTGGCCGTTGTACGATTGCTTTTCCCTCGATTCGAGGTGAGTTTTTGTTTTTGTTCGTATCGATGCCGTTATTTCCTCTTTCACGCTATTGTAGGGAATTAGTGTAGGTTGGTATAACTAGTATAGGATTAGAGAGCAGAGATTTATTTTTGAGAACATATGAGAACTATCGTAGGGGCTATGAACTGGTGTACCGGCATCTTTTCATCAAGTATGAGAAAAGCCGCCATCTCGGACAATTTCCGTCCCGATACCGAGTACCACGCCGTAGGAAGTTTGACAACCGGAAATACGTTACGTTAAGACCCGCTTTTATTTATATTTTTGACTCGTTTAATTTCTGGAAAAATTCCCTAGAATCCGTAGTTAATTTATTCTTACTTTTGAGACAATCAATTCTTTTCGTATTTTAAAAGGGCGGGGAGGGGGGACAGATTGGTTTTCGGGTAATTTAATAACATATTTGTCAAATGAAACAATTAATTTTAATTACGTTCGGCTAAAGCTGTAAGGCCGATGCAATTTCAACAGTTACCAAGGGTGTGTAAACTTTAGGTAAGAAGCTAGCTTAATCGAAAGTAACTTGATCGTTCCACCTCAAGTGACAAATAAAGTGATGTTAAACGTCATTCTCTCGCCTCAATTCGTTTTTTATTTCTTTTAAGTTAGTTTTAAATGGAGTTCTCAAGTAATTTTACTGGTCGCTTCACGACAGAATAAAGACCCAGAACGAAGGCGGTTCGGATAACCTCGTATCACCTACGAAAGAAGTTGAAGTGTCACTCTGACTCCAGATACTTAGATGTGATCCAGTTCTATAATTGGAGAGTGGCACCTTGTTACTAATTTCTTGAACTTTAACCTACGCCGTTTTCATTGGGCTAGCACAGCTTGGATCTCCATCTTTATCACCAACGAGGTGGGTGATTCGAACCGTAATGACGAATTTCCGTATTGGTCACGTTTGTTCATTCTCTTCATTCCACCAAAAGTTTTAGAAGCTAGTAACACGACATCGATGTTTTCCGAATAACAATTGATTTTGATCGACCTTCACCCAATACATCACTGACAGATACACGCCGACGGCGGGAATTCTGAAAACCAATTTTGAACAGGTCTCTTCTGATGCTATTTCATTGTTGTTGAGTCAGGCTGAAATCGTAAACAATCGTACAACGAAAACCTTCGCGTGAAATTTCCATACCCTGACTAGATTGCAGTATATCAAATTTGATGGAAAGAGTAGTGACACATTTCAAATAACTTAAATCAGAAGACTTTGTAAGTTTCAGAATATTTATTATAGTACTATAAACCTACAAAGTCTTCTGATTTAAGTTATTCGTTATGGAGTTTCAACAAGTGATTCCCGCATCAATTAATCATTTGACACATTTCAATAGCACCAAATCGTAGTCGTTTGTAACAACACAAAAGGCACCGTTCGTACATGTGTATCATTTCTGCATTAGATAATACAGAATTCATTCAAATAGGTATAGGTATAATTTTGGTAATTATCGCTAGTAAGTACACTGCTTTCAATATATTCAAATAAATTAATTTAGTTCAAAATATTTTAGCCTTAGAGAGTTATTAAGAGTTAAGTTTATTATAATCATTCTATACCCAATATAGTAATTTTGCAGTTGTGCAATAATTAATGTAATGAACAAATCGCGCCTGAAAATAAGGATTCCCCATAGAGAACCACCGCCAGTATTTACGTATTCGTGTATTGTGCTCCACATTGGTACCTTCGGTAACTTCCTTTAGTTTGGTTCTCTGTATATGCTAAATGAAGAAATAAGTTACCAAATCTTAATTGGCGATTGGTTTATCTTCAGAGAGTCATGTACTAGACACTACATCATTTTAAGATTGAAATAGATATAATAGAGAGAGAGAGTACCTCAGATTTAGCTTCGATATTTTAAGAAACCTATGTCTATATTTGTTAGCAGATTGGTTAATAACATCAAAACAATCATAGGAGAAAAATTGTACACTTATTCATATTTCTGTGAAATCTAAATTTAGTTACCTCTTAGAGATTACACAAAGACAAATGCCATAAAATCTTAGTTAATTTATTGCATATGGTGCATATCGTATTCTGTTAGTTATATGGTCCGAACTTCTAAATGAGCATCTGATGTTACTGGTACATTATGTAACAACATAATGTATCCCATGAATAGATCAAAAGTACTAATTGTAAGGTTCCATTCAAATCCATTCTGAAAGCAATCTTTTCATATGCCTTTTCACTTTATTTTTGCGGCGCTTGTTATATATTGGATAAAATGGATGATCTTACTTGACTACTAAGGAAAATTTCGATGTTTGTCTGCTCCGAGCTTCAATATAAACTTTAACATTACACGAAAAATGTAGGAGCATTATTAAGGAAAGTAGATGTTCTGTAGGTTTCCTACAGTCCATGTTATTGCAAACAATGAGGAACTATTTTATAAGAAAAGCTTTGCTTCCAAAAGTCGTAAGTATGATAATATAATAAAATAATTCCCGACTTTTACCTAGTTGTTGACGTATCTTGCATCCTATGTAATATCCATAATTCCAACTCACCTGGAAAGAAAGAAAACTTGCGTTAGTTAAATGTAGACTATGTTTATCGTATGATATGTGCATGCAAATTTTACCTGAATTCATTTATGTATTTTTATGCTTTTGAAAGAAACCATTTTAAATACAGAAATCAAATTCGTATAGATCAATCATCAAAGCCTGTGTTGCTGTGTAATGGAAAACCCTTAGTATGAAAAATTGCAGCTTTTTGTAATTGACACCGGTCAATTCCCAAATACATTTCCTTTAAAATCACGTACACGCGTAAACACAAATTTATATTCAAAGCATTACCACCTAGATTGCGCCTTTTCTTTTGAAAGCGATTTCGATCATAATTTCACACAGCACGTGACATAATCCAACTCATTATTAACACAATACGACGGATGATTTGTTTCTATTGATCCTCTCTAGTTAGTCATGATATTTTCCAACAAATTTTGTTTCAAATTTTAAATTAGCTGTTCACATATTTAGTGCCAGTTGACAAATATAGTTGAATATTTTTTAAATACATAATGTTGTGATACCTTTATACATTTTTCCAAACTAATATTATATGTAATATTTAAATTTTGGTTGAAATAAGTTTGTGAGTTTTATATTACAACCACATATTACCTAGAGCTTATCGACTCAATGCTAAAAAGTTCGATGCGATGAGATAGATAGATATATATCTATATCGCACAGCAAGAGGGCAAGCTTTGAAAGAGGGGGCTAGATATCAACTACCCGCGAAATTTAAAATCATTGGCGAGAATTTTAAATTAGTATTAAATGTGCTTATCGTCAATTTGAAGGTAAGACTCATTAAGTTATATTTTAATTTAAAATAAATTATTAACGCGTAAATACTTGTTAGCATGTATTTCAAAAGTATTTGGGCGTTTATAATTTATTTTTAATTAAACTTAGTGAGTCTTACCTTCAAACCGACGATATATGTAGATATAAGGGGTACAAGATGAAAACAGAACTTTGAAAAGAAAATTTATATTATTAGAATTTTACATTAAATGATGAGTGAATATTACAAGAAATAGCTAACAAGTAGAGGAATCAAATATTTAAGCGCTAAAACAGTATAAAAAAGGAAAAATTAATTACAATAGCGTTTTACTTAAAAAATTTAGTGAATATTAATTAAATCAAATATATAATAAGTATAGGAACGAAATATTTAAATGCTCAAAGCAATAGAGCTTTCTTCTGAATGGTTGGTACTTGAAAATTTTGCAATTTATATTATAACAACAAACATAACTTACTTCTCCCAAGGATATGTTAACTTATTTTGTTACTCAGACAACTCTCTCATATAAAGAAATTGATTGCGTAATAGTGGACAATCAAAAGTTAAAGCACTTAAACATGTATCAGAATTAATACCAGCGAGAATCCGTTTTTCAATAAAACCGGTAACATAAGTCACTGATAAAACTTTTATATTGCCAGAAGAAGCAGCTTCATGTATTTCCTCGACAATATGAACTTATGTCATTGTCGCATGTATTATGGGTTTCATTGTCATTTACCAGATTACTTCTCCCAGTCACTTCAGCCTTGTTGAAAAAGTTTGTAAATTACTTGAAAGACTATCATCATCTTGATCACAATTGGTTTCTTGCAATCTTGGATTTGTGGGACCATCAATGGCTTGAGTCTTTAAAAAAGTAACAAACTGTGGAACTGTTGGGTTATTAATACAGCCACAAACGAGGCTATTTGCACCGAATAAATTTTCAAGCGTATCCTGGTTAAAAGTTGGAAGTCGGATACTAGTTATTCCGCGACTTTTTGTTTTGTCACTTTAAAGTAATAGTTTTAATGGAGTGCATCCAGCTTATTTGTGATGGTAGTTTCCAACCGGTCTGCCTTTTGCTGCGAACATCATTCCACATCTTGACTGTAGAAATAGCTGTGTTCCTGAAGTCTCCATGTTTGTAACTTCGGGTGACGCAGCAGCAGAGTGGCTTCCAATCTGGTGATACTCGGGCACTTCCAATAAAGGCATCGAACGGCTCGTCAATATCATGCATGAAAGCAGCAGTCCCCGGTACCTGTTGTAGTAACAGTCATGAAAATTGAAAATTTAAAGAATTATAGATAAGTAATATTATTCATAGGTAGTAATTCTACTAGGTTCAACAATTTCATTGATTGAAGTAACACTGAAAGTACTGCTAATAATAATAAGTGAATGCTTACCCCTCTAGATCCAAAATCTTCCTTTCTTTTGAACGGGTTTAGGTACTGCAGTACAATAGAGCTCCTTGCTCGAATCGTATATGGAAAAATCAATTGGTCGGTGCATGATCTTACATTCTGCGCCATTTTGAATTCCAAAATTCAGTGCATCGAACCATATTTTTGCCTTAAAGATAGGTTTCATTATTATTTCTTTTATTAAAGGTTATGTATACAAATTAATACGTACCTCTCAAAGTTCATTGGAAAATAACACATCTTTGCAACCTCCATAGAATTCTTCCCGTACTAAACACATTTTTCCGCCATTCCGATGGTGAAACATGGTGCAAGATGATGGAAAATAACGAATTAAGAAATCGAAAATAACATATACCGACGCTGACCTAACACCAGAGTATTAATAGAAGTAAGTACGATTGTGATACGGTTGTCGCGCCATATGCTAAATCTTAGCAAAGAAGAAGCATATAATCTTTTTAATAAGATAAACAGAGTTAACTATCGGTTCAACTGTAAACATATTCTATTATTCGTCAGTTGTGTAGACGGAAAAAGTCTAACATTAATAAGAAACGTCGTTGATCGACAACGATGCTGGTCTCAAAAGGCTATGTCATCGAGCGACAAGTCGGGGAACGAGACCCATTGAGCAGATTGTCATTGGAATTGGCCGGCCGACTACTAGGCGTAACATTCTACCACTCGTCTGCTTATACGCGAGGCAAAGGCAACGTCAGCAGAGTAGGTAAAAGATACTTAGCGTGGTTCTGTATCATGTGAACACTGTTTCAATTGTTTCTTTTCACACATGATGCTCTAACTTTTTCCGAAAACGTGCTGCAAAGTTATGCAAACGTTGCAATACTTTTTGTCTACAAGCCGCAGTGCTTAAATACTAAACGTATATTTCACTTCACCGAAAGAAATATTTAAACGGCTAGCCCGACACAAAACGGCTGGCTATTGTCATTCACGGCCAGACTTTAAAGCCCGACATAAATATGCTTTAAGTTAAAAATTAATTGGGCAAATATAATGATTAGTAAGTAAAATGCACGGTAAGTGTGTGAAACAAAATAAGAAGCAAGTACAATGTAAACGAAAGGAGCGATACATCTTTTGTTGTCTACACAAGAATACATATTTGTTATTACTTATTTTTTTATATTGTTAATGTGTCAATTTATCTGTCTAATAAACCCGCCTTAAACAGGAAAGCGTATTTTTATTCTTTTCTGTGTCCTCAGAGAGGTGTTTGGTGCCTTATGAAAACCAGGAATTCCTAACACTTCCTATATTTAGCTTCCACGAGGTGACTTTATTTACTTTTAAGTTTTAAATTTCTAAACAAATTGCCGAAATTACGGGAGCCGGAAAAATTCCCGAGCATCTTCTTCCGTGGCTTAACATTTCACATTCTTTCGTTCTTTTATTATGAAAAACCTCTTACTGACTTAATATCTCCAGTCTTTTGTTCCAGGTAACAAAATCATTAAAAAGAAGAATAGACTTTTAATTTGATTTCAGAAATGGAAAAACTTTAATGCAGTATTCAAGAGGAATTTTTACCCCAAATGAAACGTATCTACTAACGCAATATAATAGGAATATAAAACTCATTTTATTTCGTTATGGATTATCATAAATTTTAAGTGAAATAAGAGATATCATAAAAATTAGTTTGAAATGATGCTTTCGATATAAATTGTAGAATTGAATAAAGAACATTATTGAGCTGTGATTTTATACAATCTTTACTTAAGCCGTAAAAAATTGAGAGACGTTGTATGGCCGACTTTCCTTAAATTACAGTTGTCGAGCTCCTAAGCCAAAGACGGTGATTGCTATCTACTAATGATTCTTTGTTTCTACGTGTAAAGGATAAATAATTGAGTTTACGTTTTACACTGGCTAAAGAGGTGGTGAATGCATTTAACAATTAAATAAACAATTTAACGTGCAAAGATTGGAAAAAATGCATTGACTGTGAAGCTAATTCTTTAAAAAAATATAAATAAATGTGCCCTTGCAATACATTGTATATTACTTTATTAAGCTCAGTGGAAGAGAGCCTGTTATAACTAGAATTACTCAATTTGCAGCAATAGTACTACTACTACTATTTGAAACGGCTGTACTAGAATAAAATAACATTGCGCTATATGAGTACATACTATACTGAAATATAGACTGAAACTGACAACGTGTGGTACAGTCGTTTTAGATACTTGTAGTAATATTGGCGCAAATTGAGCAACTCGAGTTATAACAGGTATCCTTTATATGAGTAGATAACTAATAGGTAAACATAAAATAAAGATAGTTGAAAAAACCTTTAATGACTGAATTAAACTTCTAAAAAAGGTAACTGTCAATTAATTAATTACCTAAAAGCTCAGTAATTGTTATTTGTATTTTTCCCACTGGTTTTTGACGTTCTAAGAAGTTAGAAACTTGTAACCCGGCATTACAAACTTCAGACGTCATTAAGTCATCATCTACATCAATAAAATTATCCAGGTGCGTAAAAGTATGAGGGCTATTTGCCAACATTCCAAAAATTTCCAGCCAAATGCTGATGGATAGATCCATTTCATCCACGCCACTTTCCTTGTTCAGTACCAGCCATTCATAGTTTCTGCAGGCAATACCTGAACGTTTGAAGCAGTTTGTAACGGTTTCACTGAATACTATGTCCCAAGATTGCACCAATACATGTATCGCATCCAACAGAGACAATTACAATCAGCCGCTTCTAATACTTTGATCATTAGACGTCTACGGTAATATGATTTAGGACATCTAACAATCTCCTGGTCCATGGGCTGTAAAGATGCGATGCAATGTAGTGATAGAAATATGAGACTGATATATGCAAATTGAAGCTCAGGATGAGTGGCTAAGTTGTCCATAAAAGGCAATACTTTTCAATTATTCCGACGAAGTTCGGCATTCCACAGTTGTATCCCTCTTCTAATACTTTTACTGTCATCCAGGTACGTTTACTACCAGTATATCGGACTGGCAATCTTTGTATGTTATTTATGCACTTCGGCTTTTGATATGTACTAATAACAAGTAATTTGCGCTTTTCTTCACCACTCATATTAACACAGACCAAAACTGTCACACGTAATTTAGATTGCTTGCCATCAAAACACTATTCGCACTCAAATTTTAATGTGCGGTTTGGTTTTAATTTATATATATATATTTTAGTCCAGTCTCATCTTAATTAAAAATGTTTTCAAAGCTGTAGCGTAATCTCAAATTGCTCCAAACATTGTGCATCCAATCAGAAATTGTATTTTGGTTCACATCAGCTGCATCTCCTGACACTTTTCCCTGTACTATTCCATTACATGCTTTGAATCTTTCTAACCACTCTGATGAACTTGCAAAAACACTTATGAAGCACAAAAGCTTATGAAGTCAATTATACAAAAAGTTTTGAATATAAGTAAAGCCGCAGTTAGTTACTCCTGATGAAACTATAGTTTGACGTGAAATACCCACTTGCCTTTTATAGGTCAATAAAGAAACAACAAATTCATTTAAACAAATGCTTTTTCTTGAAAGAATTTGTTCCACATAATGTACTTTTTCTAAATCAAAACAATTTTGATTTCTTCAGCGTTCACCAGAAGCCATACTTTTCCTAAATCTGCTTGTACTGCTCGTATCCAGAAACTAATATTAATTGTTTTTTCCTGCTGTAGCAATTGCAAATAAGTATTATCAGCATTAAAGATCGAATTTGTATTCGTAGTAGCTAAGCGGTTGGCAAAATCGTTAATAGAAACAGCGCAGTCAAGAAAGCTCCTTAGAGAATTGTGTGGTTACAATCTAAGAATGAACTCCACAATGCTTGCATGCGTCAAACGTGACCAAATTCATTAAAATACGAGACCGAATACAAGTTTGTAAATGATGCACCGAGATGAAGTATTACATACTCTCTCGGAAACTCGTAGATAACACATTTGTTATGGTTTCATGACAATCTACTGTCAACGACTGCGATATTATCAATATAATTATCTAAGTAAACATAGCGGATTAGAGCTTTCTACAATAAAATCTATTAAATCTATTAAAATCTGGTGGCCGTTGCACCAAACCTTTACCTTTACTAATGTTACATATGAAAAACACGTTCCGTTTAACATCTTTTCAGTTAACGTGGGGAATTTTTAGAATCTAACTAGAACATGAAACAAGGGCTTACTATATAATATGATTCCAATCATTCAAGACAAATTGTGGGTTTTTCTGACACTGACGCAATTTATATTCTGCAGTACTTAAATTTAACTTAAGTTCCAGCACCAACACTAAAATATGAAACAATACGCCTATGCTTACTAATTTCGACATTTTCCTTGTACTTATCAAACACAAACAACTGCAAAATAAGAAGCAGTTTCAGTTACGTTAATAATCCATAAGGGTTAGACTTTCATAGTCCCTATCCAAATTTTCTTTCCAAAGCTACAAAAGCAAAATTGGTGCATTTGGATTTAGTCAGCATATGCGAGGTTTTATTACCATTGTAATATGTGTAGGTCGCTGTTTCAAAAGCACAAAATATTATGGGCGATAAATTGCAAAAAAATATATCCGCTTATTTCAAACTATGAAACAGCAATTTTCCAAATCAATGAAAGTTTTACCCTAGTTCAATGGTATGTAGAAACCTTTTTACATTCTATCATGAAGTGTTATCATAACCCAAAGATATTTATGAAACTACTTTAAACACACTAAATTAGATGCTTAAAATAGAATCACACGACTGTTTGCTGACAGAGCGCCAAACTTTCTATAAACTCTCCTTCAACAGTTTCGATGGACTTGGGTGTAAATACTACCTAGAACAGGTTAAACTACTATGAACCGTAACGTGTGTGTCAGATTTGGTGTGACATGCCACATACTTGAAATGAAACAGAAACAGAAATTTAATGGAATAGCAGCTGGTCACCTTGCTACCATTTGATACGTATGACCTCGAGGGAAAACAATCTTTAGCAAGTTTCTAAGATTGCTGGTGTAGCCCAACTGCTTCTTGTTAAAAGTACATACCACTCTAACTCTTCAATGGGTTTGGATCAAGTGGAAATCTGTAGTCTAACTGCCAAACGCTCCAAAGTTTATTAACATTCTGGATGTTATCAATTGAACTACAAGTGAAGAGTCCAATGCGGATTTCTATTAGACCAATAACGACGGCTATAAAATCCATTTAAACAAAATGTGGTTTCCCACAGGAAAATAGAATGCAACTTACAGAGTTAAGTTGTTGGTATATGCGATTCATGATTTCCTGGCAAAATTACATCTGACCACCGAGGATATTTTCTGAAAATTCTTGAAGGAGATGTTTAAGGATGCGTTTCATTTCCCTTTGATATTCTTTCATTGCCAACAGTACATCTAAATACTGGTCAGCAGTAGTCGTCGATTGTGAGCGACCAGCTTTTGGTATGTAATTTCCTAACGTTCCTCATGTGCTTCAAATTGTGAGAAGTCCGACACGCTGTAATTTGAAAAATACAATTTCCATTTGAACGATGTGAACTTCTTCTAGCATTTGACAGCGGATTATCTCTTTCAAATGGTCGCTATTTACTATAAGTAATAGAATACCTACAATTCAGATAGTAGTAGATACTTTTGTGCTATATTGCTTCAGTTTATTACAAGATTTAAACATGCTATTGGAATGAATGCCTTAAGATTCAATCAAACAGAGGAGAGGATATTTATTCTTTGTTCTTATTGTACAAATTCTGAAAATTTTGATAATTTTTTGGACCACAAACATATAGTTCTTTTCATAAATTTTCTTAAGAAAATTTTTGTCTTTTCATATACCTTGCCTCATCCCCGTTTTTCTTTCTCGTTTATAACAAAAAGCAAAAGAATTACCTAAACTTAAGAAATAAACTAAATTATGGTACAAATTAGTTTAGTACTATATTTAGTTGTGTAGTATATGTATACAATACTAGGTGATCCGGCAAACTTCGTATTGCCCAAAAATTTTTCGACTTTTATTTTTTTCTTAAACCTTCGCGTAGCAATTACGAACAAACCCGCAGAAGGAAGTACCCAATTTGGTGCAGTCGTTTTCAGGTTTTAAGCATCCGAACAAACCACGATCCATTTTTATATATATTTATTGTACAATTCAACTGCATAAAATTATTGAACGCCTAGAGGCTGCTTTACGTTTCAATCTCACACATTCTTTCTTTTTCTTGTAAACAACAAGAGAACGAAATTAAAACATCGGTGATCAATAAAATTCCTATAAATACGTGCTGGAAAAATTTCCTTTTATGTATTACTCGCCAATAGACGAAAAACATAGCAAAGGAGCTGTCGATAATAGATAATAAAACTATATTTATCACCAGAAGTAGAACAAAACCCGGCGAAGGCAGGCGTTGGATCAGCAGAATTGGATTGAATCAGCTCCCTTCGAACGTAAACGCGAATTATGTTTTCTAACTTTTACTACCCAGAGCGAAATGACAAAAACGAGGCGGAAATAAACGGGAAAAGGGGTTGAAGAAATTCATCCGCATATTTCGACATACGTAATGTAATATTAACATATATTGGGATGACAGATGTTATTTTGATACAACCGAAGTATTACGAGCTTTGGGGATTTAGTGATGTTTTTCATCATAGCGTGGTCGTATTTACTTGGATCTTTCATTTCAAATGGTTATTTATTTAAAGGATTTGTTCGTGATTCAATTCAAATACAATATCAAGCGCTTTAGGGATTTTGCATTAAAATACACGTATTTATTTTGTAGATATAGTAATTTATTTTGTTTATTCCAAACCTTCATGCGCATACATAGTACATTCTATAATGCGCAATCTTGTGAACTGTATGAAGGAGTTCATTGATTTTTATAAAAAATTAAATTACTATAGTAATAGGGATAATATTACTTTGTCAGACGATTTAAACTAAGAAAATAAAGCAACGCCAATGGTGTTTTTGTTAACTTACAGAAGGAGTCTGCTTTAATAGATAGGATGCCTAGATAGATCGCTACGACAGCTATTTATAAGATTACTATCGAAATGCTTTTCCTACAAACAGGGGTTATCAGTAACCGATTGTCTAGACTAGTTATTAATAACTTTCAGACTATATCGAAGATACACAATATAGCCACAATAGGGTGTGACAATCAAAATAAGTATAAGATAACGTAAGCTTTTCCAATAAAAGTGACAAATCTACGAGCTTCAAATTGAGATAAACTGCAATGCAAAAATCGATAACATACGCATCCATTGTTTTTGGAGGAACAAAAACACGTTGAATCTCACCAAAAACTTGGACGACATTCATTTCAAAATATTTGGCAGTTACTGGCTTGCTTGAAAAGGAGATACCCTTTATATGGCCCCACAAGGAAGATCTTAGTAGCCGCCAAAACGTCGTCCTCGGCAAAGTAGTTATTTTAGCAGAAGAGAGATAAATTTCATCATTCATTGAAGTCAGACTTAAAACAAAATCAAAATCATCCAGTTTATGCAAGGGAAAAAAACGGAATCTACTTTGGCGTCAATTTATTGAATAACATACTGATTTGAACATGGGTAATTGGTGGAGAATGAATCCCATAACTAAACTTCTTCTAAAAGTGTATCTTGATATCTGCGGGTTGAAAGGGTACATAAAGTAACAGATCTATGGGCGATGTTTGATACGCATGTTCAAACAGTAAGTGCTGGTAGGTACAAAATATTGTTGTTCTTAAAGCGTGATGGTGACAAATGAATGAGTTCGAATTTCAAAGAATAATAGCTTGCCATTATCTGACTTGTCACGAAAAGTTTTGCTAAGAAACGATGATTTGATTAACTAACCGTAAGCACTTGAAGGCATGAAGCTAGCCACTTCCCATAAAAATTGAGCAAACAGCTGAGATGCACTCACCAAAGAGCCAAATGGAGTGAGTTTGTGTGGAACTCTACGTTCAATGGAACTGTTTTAGAATTTGCAATTGTTGGTGTAGTTACCTTTGGTTCCTTTCTTGCACATATGGTTCTCAGTGTTTTGATTCTTCTTTTACGCACTTTTGTATCCTGTGGTAATTGAAAACAGAGTTGTAATGAAAATTGATAAAAGTTTTCGTTTTTTTTTAATTGAAAAGATGTCGTGGGTCTTAATGTATTAATACGATTCCTTCTGCAAGCTCCATATTATTATTATGGTTACTTACTTTGAGTGAACAAGTTCATTTATTTAGATTTCTACATGAATAATCTTGAAACGAAAGTTTGTGAGATTAATGCAGCTACTAGACTAAAGTACATAAACGGCATTCGACCCGTAAAATGTGTATTTGCAAATTGCCGTTGTTTGCAGTAAGCAATAACATTGCGCAATTATAAGTCAAGCAGCGGTGGCTTAGTCTAGGAATTGGATGAAAATCAATTATCACTACAGTTCGTTATACCTTAGCATTTAACAATGAAACAGGGTAAATGATGAAGAGAAATTCGATTCTGGTACTTAACGTAGTTTTAACAAAATTCATGGTAAACAAACTAGATTACAATATATGAAAATACTTGTCCTTTAATTATCCTTTGCAACTTTTTCAAGTTAACTCGAAAACCAAAACCATTTTACCTAACTTTTTCCAGATACATTATCGTCATTTTATCCGTAGAGTCTATAGTTAAGGATTTCCGGTGCAATATCCAGACACCCGGTATATGAAAATATGAACACTATTTATAATACAGATAAATCAATTCAACCAATTTATTAAAAGCGCACATAATTTATTCCAGTATTATGTTCTAATAATAAACAGCACTTAATACGAGCGTATTTTAAATCGCACACGAATTTATTGTAGGTCAATGTAGAACATTGGAAAATAATACGTCAAGGATCCATTACAATTATTTTCCATTAATGATAATTGGAATCTGCTATTTTAAATAACAGCAACTCAGTAAATAAATTGATATAAATTTCAACTGGATATTGAATAAACGCTTAGGCAATTAGTATATAAACTAGGTAAATTTTGAAACATCAGTACTCATCACATATTCTATGCTCAGGACTCCCCATTGTTTATTCTAACGTTTTATATGATGAAAAGACGTAACCTTCTCTCACTTTAATTACATTTTTAAAAGAAAAAAGATCGCTTTCTTAACAAGATGAAAGCCGCTATTGATCAAGAAGCATGAACATGTTCCGGTAGAAACGGAAAGAAAATTACTGATCGAAAAGAAAATATTCGTTTATCGTTCGACTATTGATTTGGCATCTTACGCTTGCAGAATGGTCGATCGGACGCAAACAATTACACTTCGACGATGGAGAGACCTATTTTTAGCTCGAAAAGGAAGCCGTTCTTATTATTAGGACTCGGCGGTGGTTAACGATGACAATATTTGAAATAATCTCTAAGTACTCGTTTCGGGAATGGAAACAACAAAACAGACGTAATAGTAGATGGAAATCGATTTTTCGTGCTCCGTGTAATTACAGAGGTGACGTCCTAGTATTTGTTATGGTAATTCTGGGTAAGATATAAGCTTAGCTTAATAATAATAGTATGTATTGTACGTACATATACTGTATGACGAAGCTGAAGTGATCACTCTAAAATATAACTTTAAGTGATTTAAGGCTTTCACTTCCCCAACCTAATATTCCCTATAACTTATTTTATTCAGAAAACTGTTTGGAAATAAATCGATGTTGTGTTTTCACAATATCACTTAAAGTTTAGCAATAACACAAAGAATTAACTCTAAGTTTGTGATATGACGAAAAGTTGCGTACACTTACAAAATATGGAAATTTCTGAAACAAAAGCAAATTAAAATAACAAAAATTTAGTGCAGATACAATAGTTTACTAGAATTTTGAGAAACTGGAGCATTCCTAGGTCTTGATTTTAATTTTTATCCTCTGTAACTCGCCTCTAAAATTACAATTATACTCCAACCTCGTAAAAGCGTCGCGGATCTGGTCTTGTTTGGATATTTTATGAGGCCGTGAAGTCCTAGGACTAGAGCTAATGGGCGCGCAGTGTCGTATTGGAATAGAAATATGAGAATATATTTTTTAATAAAGTGTCAGAAATTATCTATAGGTCAGTTAAGCTTGGAAACATTAAACTACATTTTTCGAAGACATTCTGATGGAAATGAAATTGGTTGTGAAATTGTAGTTTCAAAATGAGAATTCGATAAATATGTTTTTATTCAAAAATATCTCTGCTGTTTAAATTGAATTTCTAAATTAAATAGTATCAGAAATTGAATCTCAAAGATCAAAATTTAGAAAGGTTTCTATCTACATAATTGGATTTCATGTCATTTAGTGGAGTTGTCGTACCTGTTTATAAACTCGTTATAAAAGCTGGTAGTGTAGATTAACGCAACGAAAGATGGAATGAAAGTCAATATTCCTTGTCAGTGTGACCGCCAATTTGAAACTATGTACGATACGGTCCTGTCTTGTCGAGCACGCGGTAGGTAATACGAGTGTCGAAACGATAGAGGATCAGATAAAGCAACACTTTGCGAGGTGATACTTTACAAGGTTCGATGGTAATGTTAGGTACTATAATTGAAATTATGGGTATTGCTGATTAAAGCAGTATTAAAATGCAATACAAGAGATATGAATACGTATAAACACATATCTTAAGCAGTGAACAGAAAACAAATTAAAGGGAAATAGCAAATGTAGTTCAGATACTGATATCCAACACGTAACAGATAGGTTGAATTGAGACATTTTATGAACAAATCTAATTAAACCGTACGATTGTTACCAGAATTTCTATCTGCACCTGCATCTAAAAGTCCTAAAAGTTCGATTGATGTCTCCAATTCTAACCGGCAGAGAAATTATTGTACTTTTTCGTGCAGAAATATTGTCAACATTACTATTATACGAAAAACCGACGCAGGGAATATACCGTTAAGAGTATCGTTGAATTCTCGTCCCCAAGTTTTTCTGGTCTAACAAATCATCCGTGTTGCTTTTCCCTCAATTAGAGGTGAATCTTTGTTTTATAATTCTATAATTTCGTTACCGTAATATCTCTCTTTCACATTGTTATATGGAGCTAGTGTGAGCTAGTGTAAACTAGTAGAGAACTAGTGTGATCTAGTAAAGGCTGGTATAATTAGTATAAGCTGGTATAACTGTCGTAGGAGCTAGAAGCTAGTTTTCCCGATATCTTTTTCCCACGGGCAGGAAAACCCGCCATCTTGGGCCACTTCTGTCTGCATACCGAAAACCACGCCGTGCAAAGTCGCTAAGTTTTATTTACTTTTATTTATATTTGGTATCGTTGAATTCTTGGGAAACAATTCCCTTAACACTCATAATTAATCCTAAATTAAAAATTTGGGGATTTGTTGTGCGAGTATACAGAGGTTTCTTTATGTTTGTAAACATTCAATTATTTTAGTATTTTAAGGGGGATATTCACATTGTTTTCGAGTAACAAAGGTTTCCTTTTTCGTTACGGTTATTAGTTAGTGTTATATTTAAATGTTATTAGTATTTTAAGCGGGGGGACTCTCAGTACTGTCACACGGATATATATATATATATATATATATATATATATATATTCCTATTTATAATTACGTTCAGCTAAGCTGTAAGGTGGCAGTAAGGTCGTTGGAATTCCATCGGCTACCGAAGCGTGTGAACAAGTGACATAAAGTGCCATTAACCGTCGACTGGCCTCAGTTCCATTTTTATCTCTCCTAGGTTAATTTTTAAATAGTAATTACTTTAAATATAGACTACGGAGGGTCTCTCCGACTCCAGTCTTGTAGAGGTGATCCAGTATCACAATTGGAGAGTGGCGCCTTGTTACTTTTTCACGACCTTAACCTACGCCGCTTTCATTGGGCTAACTCGGCTTGGGTCGCCTACGTCTGGGTTATCCGCATTGTATCTTTGCCTTTGTTATTTGCAATTTTAACAAAAGTTTTAACGACTAGTAACAATCCTAGCCTACTAGATGTGAGGATTATTCATGAGATGGATTAGCCCGGAAATGTGACTTCATCTCATGAACTGAAAAGATATTGGCAGACTTCGTTATATCGCAAGCTGAGACCAATGGATAGATAGAAAATTGTCATCTAGATTTTTCCTTGAATTAATATTTTGGCTTCCGTAGTTTTCTATTTAGATAGTATTAGATGTTAAATATTAAACACAAGCTTATGGAAAAATTGACTTGTAAATGGAATTGATTGGTCTTCTTTGCTAACGTAATTTGAAGAACTGCAGTCTTATACCTATATATGCGATATTTGCAGAGCGTTACTTTTATCACCAAACATATGTCCTTTTTCCTGATAACAGATTTATTCAGATGCTGATAAAATGTATTTGCTATCTTTAACTTTACTTCAATTTCACGTTTGTCCTAACCCTATTGATGTCATTGATTTTAAGCATTTGATTTGTTGGATTGGTTACCATTGGTATTGGTATTTGTTTTATCTTCTGTTTTAGGAATTACCAGTCGCTGTTTTGTCGATGATTATTTCTTTATAAACCTATTATATTTACTACAAGGTATTACCCAATCATCCGCATGGATAAATTTTCTAAACATAATCTGTTGTAATTATAAGCTCCAATACTAACATATTTGAGCTCCGGCGTGCATTCCTCAGTAATTTCGTCAATCAATAGGAGGCAATTCATTTCTCTGTATTAAGTCTTTGTATGCTACAAACAAACAATTTCCCATACTCTTGATTCTTAAAAATCATGCCATTTGAATATGTATGTCGTAATGGAAACAAGATTCAGTATGCATTAAATTTGATGTTGATTTCGACTAACGTTTTACCTTAACCGATAGAAACACCAATTACATACTGTTCTCCATGTGGCTTATTATCGCTCGCTGATTAAAAATGCTGTGGTTGATGTGGTGAACAGCACGAAACGTTTTTCCCGCCAAACTATATTTGGAATCATGCCACAATAAACTAACTAATCAGATTTCTCTGTTACTAAATATATCAACCTTTCATTTAAAAATTATTTCACTATACTTATAGGCATACTCATGTTAAGTTAGCAGCTGCGACTACGAAGGGTCCTCTAAATTTATGAAACCATACATCACACACAACACGCAGAGTGCATTAGAGCATTTTCATGTCGAATTATTCCGATTACTATAGTGTAGCTATGATTACCTGCTTAAGGTAGGTATGAAATAAATAAATATAGAATTAAATATATCGATTCTACGTCACAAGAATATATTTTTGCTTTCGTGATTTGCTCGTACACCCGGAATACGTATGCGCGCCTCCGTTTGAAGTTCGATAGCACTATAATTGCTGCGGAACTCTATATTAGATTCTTATCGGATTTAGCGTGCTATTTTAAGGTAACCGGTGGTGTAATTGGCTGTTATCTACCTGTGCAGATCACGCATTTTTAACATCCTACTGCCCTTATGATGTATGGCGAGGAGAATGTGCGGTGAATAACGGAAGATATCAGAAACACGAAACGTTGTTAAATATTTAGTTAGAAAATTACACATTCATGTTCTTAATAATCTTAAATTAAATAGTTATCTATAAAAAAAAACCTAAAAGCATGAATGCGATACACATCAGAGATTTATGATAATTATAGTTGATGCCTAAAATATCTTCTCGTTGAATTATTTAGTCATTATAGTAATTAAAGTCCTTCCTTGTAATGACGTCTATATACCAAAGTAATATTTACGTGAAACATTGATCGAGTTTACTCAACAGGCTTTCCTACCGACGCTAACAGATTGTATTTGTATCGTTTAGGCTCGAACGTAATAGCTTCAATCACTATCGAAATATCCATTTCGAAATTGTTAAATAAAACAGACGAACTAATTCTTTCGATTCTAAATGTATTCTTAAATTTCAAAATGATTGTTCATCCATTAGTGTCTTATAGGTTTTACACATTCATTAATGTAAGTATGCCGAATGGCATGAAAAATATCTAAAATTTTAGATGACTCGAAATAGGTCTCTTGTGCAGGAACGTTGCCCATTCCGTAAATCTCAGTGCTATCGACAAGCAAGGGCTAAATAAGGAAGACAAAGGAAAATTCAGCATGCTGAACAGGAAGACACATCACAGTCCGTTAGGTCGGTGGATATGATTGTTGGCTCTGACCAATCAATTCTTTGTTACTCAACAAATTCTAAACCAGAAGGGTGGCCAAAGAAGGGTAAACCACTTCCTCTGAGAATACACAATTATCGTAAAATGTCTAAGCAACGTTGTAGAGTAAGATATCACGTTGAATTTTCCTTAGAACTACCAGTAGTGATGATGAGGCTGGAGCCTATAATTTAACATGGTTTATATTCCCCCATTTCACACTCATTATATGTGTAGGCAGCATGACCATAAAGTTGATAAGTTTGTAGCATCCTCGGTAAAATTTAGGCAACACAAAATTAATTTTGCTTGAAACAAATTATACGGATTCTTTGCTTCACAATTAGAATGTTGTAAAAATTTCTAAAATTATTTTTCAAACGTAAACCTGCAAATACGGTTTAATTTACTTTTTGTTCTTTTGTTGTTATTGATCTTGAAGAAACAGTTAAATTGCAGTTAACTTTAAAAAAGCAAAATGCTATTGTACTGGATGCTATGTAATCCAAAATATTCTAATCGAAATTAACAAATTTTTCATTTTCGGAAATCAAATTTATATCGTCAAAATCCCTGACGCCTTTCAGAATAAACTAATGAATATATCATTACTGGCGTTCGCGATAATTTATACTTCGCCATTTTGTTCTAACTTTCTAACTTTCATCTCCATAGCAAACAAATGGTGCATGTGCGAGCTGTACGTATGTAAGTAAATTTAAGCCTTTAACTTTCTAGAAGCGCTGAGAAGAACATAAGTAAAATATAGCTGCCATAAAAGCACCACCTACTAGTTGTGGTGCTCAGGTGAAAAAGCTAGTTGTGTAATAATGAATGGCACACTCTGGTAATATAAAATTTATGCTCGCCGGGAAGTTTTCCCGTTTGGGAGACAAATTATTCTATTTATCGTTTCGAAGTTACTTGGTTTAGCAATAGAGAACGGCAACGTGCAGAGATTATAACGGTTGAAATTTTAGGAAAATTGAAAATTATAATTGTAGGAAACACTGTTGAAACTATAGATAAACACTTAATAAACTGACGTGCTCATTTAACTTTTTCATCAGAGCGGTACACCTAAAGAATTTTGTAAAAAATACTTCTTAGTATTGTACTACTGTTGATTAAAAAGCAAGGACATGATAACACTTTATACTAAACTAATAGTAAGTAGGTAGGTAGAATTAATGTAACGTCTAGTCATTTGTCTTATATTTTTCGGCGGAGGAAATCTGTTTCAAAATATCGGGTCTAGTTGTCAAGTAAGAATGCAGCGGATTACATAATTTGCTGATGTTGGTCTTGGTAATCAAAATTGCTTTCAAAATTGCGACACTTAACTCTGTTTTTTCACTCGTCCATAATTTTATTCACTAGGGAAAAACTCTTTCGACAGGTGCGTTACTTCTAGGCAGACATAAAACGTACTCAATAATTATCCGCAAGTTCGTACAATTGAAATGGTTAGCACGAAAGTGTTTGAACAACTCCAACCCATGGTCTTCAGCAGAAACATTCTCAGTGTTCCAGCTTGTTATTTTTCATCTGTGACATAGTTAGAAATAAGCAAAAACACTTTCGTATCTTGGCTACTGCTAATAAATCTTTGCGTGATCATCAAATCCGTCACATTCTGCACTTCTTCTCACGTAGGCACTTTTGCCAAAATTTGCCCATTCAAATACTTCTAGTTCTGCATTGAAGTGGCACTACTGGTCGAAATATTCTTTACTTGTTTTATAAAATTTAGCCGCCGCAGGTTTTACATTCTGCTCGACAGCAGCGTCAGTTTCTTGTAATTTTACCAGTAGATTACGAACGGTGTGAAGAAGGAAAAGCAAATTCTCTTTAAATGCCAGGTTATATCGTAGAAGATTAATTTCCTTCGCAGACACGTTTTGTCCGTCGATTTTTGATACGGTCTGAAATGCATAAAATTTAACCATAATTCAGAGCTGGGATCTTCGAAAAATGATTTTAAAATATTTGGGCATTTGTCGATGCTCAGAAAATTTCAAAGGTAGAAACATTTTGAAAATACTCTCAAACGCCGGCCCAACGCAAGTCTCCTTGTTTTTTTTTTTTTTTTGTAGCCCAGCAGTTTTTTATACTCTGTGTCAGTGGAATCACAGAAACCTTTCAGAGCTTCTACTCGAACGCTGTAGATGTAGAAAAATGAATGAATTTTTACAATGATACATTCGATGTCAAGAGGAAGACAATCTGCGGCTGTTTTGATCGCGTTGTGAACTAAGGGAGCTCCAACGCAATGAGATGTTTTCCATGTGATAGATTCAATTCCTCCAAAATTGCAATTCGTATTGTCGCTACAAAATGCTATAATGTTCTTATTTAAATCATTGTAAGATAGTACTTTCTTCAAGTGATCGACAATCATATCCGATGTTTCATCTGGCTGCTCTCGAAACTCTAAAATCTTGACTTTGACGCCTTCGTATGGCAAAAAATAACGGATCAACACAGGGAATAATTTCATCGAGCCATGGCTTGAAGCATCCGCTAATAAAGTTATACAGTGCCGTCCGCAAAGGTACCCTTTCAATTTATTCGTGGCCATAGGTGCCAGCACATGTACAACAATAGCCTGAGATTTTGTACGAGCACATCTAAATTTGTTCTCCTTGAGCGAAAGCTACGATTTTCTTGCACCGTGTAATACACCCACGCTCCTTACCCTGCAGCTATATCCAAATCTTTGGAAGTTGACAAATTGGTTCTTCTAAAAACAAGCAAGCGTAGACGAGCTTGCAGCAGCAGCTTGATCGAAGAGCCTGTGTTTCTTCGATTTCAAATGTTTCTCAATATCACTGGCACCACCATTTTCAACAGTAAAATCAGTACCACACTTTTCACAAATAACGCCTGCTGTGTCACTCCTTTCTTTTATAAACGGATACTTCACTTGCAAAGCAGTAGTAAATGTATACTTGCGTTTAGGCATTTTTGTAATATTGTTACGGGCTGGGTATTGGGATGAAATTAATTAATGCTGCAATAATGTTTATAACCAGTCCGAGTGCTCGCAGAAGAACTCACTTATCACCGCCAAGTTTACTTCGCATGTATCATCAGATTAGAACTCTCTCACAGCGTCGTTTACGTGTGCTTTTATATGGCTCGAAGCCGTATTCTAGAATGTACTGGAACTTTGAAAACGTTCTTCGGCCCTCTCGGTTCGAATAGTCGAGTCTTGAACATCCTGTTACTCATTGTCGTTAGATTGCTTGGGATAGTTTACAATATATTAACTTGAGATTGTGGTGTTGAATACCCACGATCGAAGATAAGAGCAACTAATCAACATCAAATTTCTCGTGAAATTAAATGAAGAACTAGTGAAAGTTTTGCGAAAATTGCAAGTCGTTTTTGAGGGAGAATTTTTGTCAGAAGCACGTATTTACGAATAGGTAAACTGTTTAAAAAATGGTGGAGGATCCGTTTACGACTATGTGAGAGAAGGCGTATCAAAAAGAATAACGGAAGAAACTCGGAATCGGTAAAGAAATAATTCGAATCATGTTCCACGACGATTAAGGGAGGAAAAGATTACGCGCAAAATTCGTTTCCGAAATTCTCACCGCCAAATGTGATCTGTGAAGAAATACTGCAGCGGAGTGAAAGACAGGAACGAAACTGGTTAGGAACGATTGCGACTGGAGATGAATCGTGCGGTTTTGATACGATCCTGAGACCAAAAGACAGAGCAGTTAGTGGGTGGCAGAAGGAGAACCAAGGCCAAGCCAAGCCAGGATGTCAAAGATTAAAACCAAGACGATGCTTATCACTTTCTTCGATATAGGCGTGATTCATCAGGAATTTGTACCTGCTAGTCAAGCGGTCAATTCTGTGTTCTAGCTCAAAGTTTGGAAGCGTTTGGAAGCGAGGGTATCCCGAGTGTGCGTGGAATCGGCCGAGAAAGAGTGATTGTTGCATCACGACAACGTGTCATCGTATTCAATGTTCATTATCCAGGAGTTTTTGACCTTGCTCTATGCGACTTCTTCTCCTTCTCGAAAATAAGACATCCGGTTAAAGGGACCGGTTTCGAAGAGATCCAAACGACCGCGACTCGGTGTATTAAGGCGATAACGTCGGAGGAGTTCCAAGGGTTGGAAACGCTGCATCAAATAGGAACCATTTGTGGAGGCTTATAACTTAATTTTATTATGCTCCTTAATATACATTTGTGGAGTGCGCCTTACCACGTTTTAGGGCAAATACAAAACATACTGTTATACACCCAGAAAAATATTTTCTTAAAAGATATATAGACAATTATTTGAATATATAATTTTAAATCAAATCTTAGAGTCTCCCTTAAAAATACTTTGCTCGAATATAAAGTATTGATTTATAATAAAATAAGGGTGGTTCAATTATACGTTCAAATTGATAAATATTCCTTTGAATCACAAATTAAAACGCTTATTGTAAATTATTAGTTGTATTGAAATAAATGTATCCAGACTGTTAACCTAATCAACGTAAATGCTTTGTGCATATTTGTTGATTTTAAAGTTACATTGAAATAAAATATAGCTGGCTTTTAATTCAAAAATAAGCAGAACAAAGAGATGGCCTTCAAATAAATTATAAGGTTGTTATAATGCATAGATTAATAGTAAATTCAAACATAAGCAATATTTCTGGTAATATTTCAATTTGTTTAGTGGCAACCATATGACACATTTTATTTAAATATATGGTTAGTTCGGGTGTATGTTGAACTTGAACAATTTGTTTCATACACACTTTATATGCTTAAATTAAAGGTTCGTTTTCATGTGTGTATAAGTACATATAATCTGCTAGGTTGAAATTTTGTCTTTTATTTAACCTAAAACATGGAAGAGCCACCCTAAAAGAAGAGCATCTAAATAGGTCGCGAAATATACATTGAATTAATTCATATATGAATTTAAAAATCAATAGTAAACTGAAGAGTGTACATCGATTTAACTAAAATAAAACTCGGTTTCGAAAGTCTTTCAGTAGAATATTGTATGCAAGGCAATTGCTGTCAAGAGGCAAGGTGATTTGTATGTAGATCTCTCATTGCGTAATCTATTTCCTCTTGAGACATCGTCCTAAATTTAGAATTAGGGTTTAATTGTTTTATTCTTGCTACATACGCCGCACCCGAAAGGCAAAATACCTTTTTAATTGAAACTTGTTACATACGTGGGACATCCCTACAGCGCAACTATTTATGCGCTTTGTAGGACCGTAAACTCCAATTTACCTTCGTAAAGCGACCCTTTACGGACAGCTTATTACTCTTCAAAGCAATAATGAAATTTCATAGTTGTATTAACTCGGTAATAGGATTTCACGAAGCTACATATAGTCATATTAATTGTTAACATTCGACGGATAACACGTTTTGATCGTAGTCTTCAATGAAGGTACATTGTACATTCAGAGTGCAGACGTGAAATCAGTATTACTGTTATTACTATTACCTTTGAACATCATATTGTGTCAAGTATCGTTTACTTCTTTAATATGCATATCATTTAGGGGCGAGTTACAGTTGGAGTTTCTCTGCGTGCTAAAGCAGTACTTCATCAATGATTTAAATCAAGTTACACGTAGTGCCAATTAAATTTTATCTCTATTGCATTAAGTATACTTTATATCCTTAGGTATATCAGCTACCGGGCTGAAACTCGTCGGCTTACTGCGCCCTTTACATAGGTACTCCATCCAGTAACTATCCTTCATATAACCTACCATCTTGTTATTAGGAGTTTCTGTTGCCACTTCTGATTGCAGAAATCAAGATCCAAAGTGTTTAAGTCTGCTCTTCAGCACCTAACATCCACAGAAGATATGTATCGAAGTATCCTCTTCGTCAAAACAGGCCATGCTGATACGATTTTCCACTATTCTTATGGTGTGCAGTTATTTGTTTAAGCCAGCAATCAACAGGGATAATACTTGCTAATTTAGTTTCTACCCATCCGCAGCAGCTGCTGTGGTCTGCCATCTGAAGGTACCGCAAGGAACATGCCAGAGTGTTTGATAAGGAATTTAACTTGTAAATGCAAGCCCATAAGGTTGCTCCTTGTCCCCTTTATTGCCAGGGATCTCTTCGTTTCCTTATACTTCTCGGTATCACGGCAACTACCGTAGATGTGTGCTAGTGTGTCCCTGTATTCCTGGATGTTCCCTAATTTTATTTGCGGAGATCTAAATAGTTCTTAGGGCTGCTTGCATATTATTTAGTCTTCAATTATTAGGCATCCTTGCTTCGCCCTAGTAATAATATTACATATTGCGGCTTGCGCAAGTGACACGCTTAAATTTAATTGAAGTAGAAGTAACAAACAAACCCGTTTGAATACTGATCTGAATTATTTTTTAATTATCAATTACCAGTTTTGTTTCCAACTTTATATGAGCTCTCTTCTAAAAGCAGCGGTTACATGAATTTTAGGAAGTATATTTCTAACTACATATCCTGTGTAATTAAATCAGCTATTTACCGAAGTTCGAAAGCTGCTATTTATCACCACACATACAGAATCCGCAATACCTACACCTTAAGCTTGACACTAAGTACCATTATTTTGTTTGTTTTTTCCATTGACATTGATTTATTTACTGTAGTCTTTTTATTACACCACGCGCTGGTATAACGCAAACGTTATTTGTTGTTCCTCGTTTTCTACTCTCTACTTGTTTTTTTTCTTCTTCTCTACTTCTGAACAATAAAACCGCAGTCCACTAAATAACAACAACAGACCTCGAAGTATTACATCGTAAATTTTTGCAACCGAAAGCGACTGGCAAGCAATAAAGGGAACAATATCCGCTTTTACGCCCTCTCCCCGTCCATCTTCACATTTCGTCAATAAATATAGCAGAGAGGGGGCAACAGAAGAAATTTTCATTATCTTGTCATAATATCGTCTTATGTAAATTTGATGGTTTATCATATAGAAAATAACATGAGATATGGGCTTCTTTCATCAAGGTAACAGCTTCTTTGGTCTGAAATTAAGCTGGTAATATTAACATTGTGATATTTCCCTGAAGAATATTGTAGCTACCTTAAAATAAACGATAATTAATTAAAATAAGCTGTACCGAGAGTTCTGTGCATATGGATCAATAATGTAAGACCTACGTCATGGAGTCAGATGTTAAGAATTTTATGCATAATGTGTGAATTTTGTTATTACATAAATTCTAGTTATTATATTATAATTTGCTTGTAAGAATCCTTCCTTTCGTATGAGATATATATAGTACATGAGTTTTCGGCAAGATATTCGCCTTTTAGAGAACAAATAATATACCTCCATTTCGACCGATGAAGTTGATTTGTTGATTCGTTGATTAATTTACTGAGATTTCTGCACAAAAAATCGTACTTTCCATAAGTTAGAATTCGTATACATACAGTCTGTCCCAAAAAGTTTTATACAAATGGAGAAAAAGTTTATCTTACATTTCGCAAAAAAATATTCTTGATAAAAAGCTCTGCATGACTTGTTGATCCATAATTAAGTACAAAATTTTTAAAACATTGGCTGGAATACAGGGAAAATCGAAATCAAAATGTTCATTGAAATAATTGTTATTAAATAGCAAAAAATTATGCCCATTTGATATTTCAATAAACACGTCAGCAATTGTTTGACTAATGCGCATTATGAAACATCGCAAGATACCATACATAATAAGCGCCTGATTTTGTGTATTTTACATACGTTCTTGATAGAGTGCATTGGAATATCTATTGACTGTCAATAAGTGTCAAATATTACATCACTGTGTGTTTGCAATAATTAGAGAAATGCCAGTAAAACAGTATTGACGATAAAATTGCATTGTTGGAGAAAATTATAAAACATATAGGGAAGCAGCAGAAATTTTTAATAATCGACACCCCGATAATAAAATAATACATTTCAGATATGACTGTCAGATATGTAATAAATAAATTCAAGAGTTCTGGAAGTGTTGAAAATAAATTTAGAAAGAAACATCAGGCATAGGTTCGCAATGAAGATGGAGAATTGGAAGATAACAGATTTGTGACACGACAAGTACTGTTCTCTGACGAAGCAACGTTTACGTCTAATGGTACAGTAAGTTCGCAAAACTGTCGATGGTGGGCCGATGTTGATCCCAATTTCCATGTCCAAACCAGAGATCAATATTCATTTAAAAGTAATGTATGGTGTGGCATTTACAAAGACAGAATTGTTGGACCATTCTTTTTCGAAATAATATGAATGGAGAAAGATACCTACAATTTTTAAATAATTGGTTGTCTGACTTTCTTGATGAACTACCACTAAATGAACGAGGAAAAATATGGTACCAACAGGATGGAGTACCACGTCACTGTAACAGAACTATTCGGGATTTTCTACTCCACACTTTTAATGGTAAAGTGATCGGGAGGTACATGGAGTTTCGTTGGCCTCCAAGGTCGCCGAACATTACCCCTCTAGACTTTTTTTTTGTGGAGCTACTTGAAAGAAAAGGTGTACCTTCAGAGGCCATTTCAAGATGTTGATCATCTTGAAAGACTCATTAGAGAAACATGTGAAGCTATACCTCCAGATGTGATTATAAATGTCATACACGTATTTAATCAACGAACAATCACCTGTTTAGAAAGGGACGGTGGATACGTTGAAGTTCCGTAGTATTTAAGTATGTAATGTTACATGTTCCCAATAAAATTTATTAGTTGCGTATTATTCATTGTTGATAAATTGATAAGGAAGCTATCAATTATTTATCATGTCTTATACCTTTGTTCAATAAATAATCTAATTAATAATTATCTTGTAATTTTTGTCTGGGAAAATCACAAATCTACAAGTGGGCATAATTTTTTGCTACTTAATAACAATTTCAATGAACATTTTGCTCTCCACTACAGTTTGAACTCTCACTCCAACTCATTTTCCCTGTATTCCAGCCAATGTTTTAAAAATTTTGTACTTAATTATGGATCTACAAGTCATGCAGGGCTTTTTATCAAGAATATTTTTTTTGTGAAATACAAGATAAACTTTTTCTCCATTTGTATAAAACTTTTTGGGACACACTGTATCACAGATAAGTAACTCAAAGTTGCACGCTATTTGACATAAGAGTTGAAAAAATAAAAATATATTTTTTAAACTTACAGCGCACCTCTCTATTTTCCGTACCTTCTTGCTTCAAAAATTCTTTTAGCAAGTTTTGTATCCCCCAGTTTTCGTACATCACCACACCAATTCAACTGCTTGTTTTTGCTATTGTTCCCCTTATTTCATTTTATCTTCTACTTTTCTTAATTGCTTCATTTCTGCGGCATTTATTTTACTCTTGCGTTTTATACTTATCCATTTCTCACTAATATATATCTAGTAGTAATATTGGGATTGAGACTATTGTGTGCTCTAAGCATGGTTTCTCTGTCTACTTCTTTCTTGTAAAATCTCGTATTATTCAATGCGTAGCAAATTCGTGTGGCTCTTTATGCTTGATTGTCTTCAAGTCAATCGTTTCATCATATTACACTCTGGATACCATTTCAATTTGATGTTCTTTACATGTCAGTGGCATTTTATCTTGTCTTTCTTTCTGGTTGACTATCATTCCTTTATAATTTCTGATATTTATTAATTTCGTTCTTTCGATTTCTTCAATTCAAATATCTAATAGTACCTGCATCTTTCCCCAATATGTCTTCAGCTTATGGTAATCTTACATTTACCGGCGCTAAATTTGTTGATCCGATGGTTGTTTGTAGGTGTTTACTTCATAATGAGATTTATATAAATTTTAGTGTAGGTGTTAAAGTTACTAGTTTATCTCTGCATGAATAATTGTATAACTAAAGCAATCCAGTAGTTTTTATTTTACGATACAAATTGAACTTTCTTTTGATCATAGTTTCAAAGGGTTCCGTCTTTGGTTACCATCAAATCATTTTGTTTGATAACAATTCAAAACATTATATTTTTAATGGATTATTATTCGAATTACTCACCAGTAGCAATTAAAAAGTTGGAGAAAACAATACACTGGAAAATTATGATGACCGATTACAAAGTTACTTAGAGTAACATCTGCGCTAGTGATAGAAGGAAATCTATTTTTGTCTACGCGCAGAATTATGTTGCCAAAAGCAATCGGAATGGGAAATTCTGCTAGATGTACTATATTTCCTGATTCTTTCTCTGACTGATAAAGAGTTATTCCGTTTTTCAAATAGACACTTAAACAACCAAACGAAACATCTGAATAACGCAAAATTTTGACATTTATCAAAATACAGTTTATGACACAGTCCTGCAAAGTTTGAGGTTTTGTTAGTTACAGAAATGGCAGCGCCTGAACCTTGTAGACCCCTTGATGCTGCAAACTAATCCGGCCGCAGTAATTGTCTAGCAGGGCAGAATAATTTTAGATGAAATGATTAAAAAATGCTCGTTTTGGCCAAATGTTTGCATTTTCGAAAACCGTTCAGTTTTAAAATTCATTTTCGATTGTCGCTCTACATTTTTTTAGCTAAGATATGCAAGTTTGAATGCATAATACTGATCTGTCTGATGTCTTGGTTTACACCTTTTTAAACAAACATTTTTTGATAATCTCGCAAAACAACTTGGCTTCCTGACCACAAATCTGCAGTCAGAATTTCAGTGTTATATGTATATTCCAACTTACATAACTCAGGTAAAAAAGACGTAGAGCGGCAATCGAAAATTGATAGCACCATAGGTGTCATTTTCGGAAATATAGAAGAATATCCGTTCCCTCACAATAATTTCAATTTCTTTTTGACCATTTAACTTAAAGTTACTGACAAACCGGAGATGCTCCACAATATCTATTCGAATTCGTGTTCAGCGTCAAAAAATCCATAATGTTCGCCTCCTGCCATTTCTGTACCTAACTAATCCTCGTAGGACTGTGTTGTCAATGTTTAAAGTCGAATTTTAATAGGTCACAGTTGTTAGATTAATTCTCAAATTTCATGTCTTTGTTCGAATTTTACATTTTTCAGATCATGTTGTAATTTAATATTTTTAACCTTCCTATACTCACGTCAAAATGAAAGACGTAAACTATACTATATAAGTCGGTCTCACAGACCGTATGCGTGAGTATAGGAAGGTTAAACAGCGAAATATCACCTCAAAGGACATCCAATAAACTTTAAATCGCTTTCACGAACGATTCATTAAATCGTGGTAAATTTTATAGAAAACCTTCTAAATTTGTTTAAAACCAAACCTTAAATTCAAAGCAGTTATTCAAGTATAGAAGTAGTACCTATACCTCCAACTTTGTTGCAAAAGCTATTCAAAGCCAATTGCAACAGACAAATTAGCATGGAAAAGTAAAACGAAATATCTTGCCTTGATATGTATTTTGCACAGTTTGTCTTGCGTGATTAGATAACTAAATAAGTTTTAAGTATAATTTACTGGAACTAATACCATATGTACATGTACATGTACATATGTACACCGTTTATATTTATTATTTATAAACTCAATTGAATATCCCAAACTTTTTGGTGGCATATTTCGTCAAAATTCAAGTCTTAGTAGCTTGTATTGGACAGAATATACTCAAATTTATAATGCTTAATTAGTTTTCCCTTATATAATATATTAAATTTAGTGACTTTGATAGCAACCGTGGTTCTGATCTATTAAGTACATTATTTTATTATCTCAGAACTTTAGAAATTGCTTCAGACTTTTGGCCATTACATTATTTGTGCCTCATATTAAGCCTTTATCTTTGCATATCCTACTCCATATTGGAATATGTAAACTATTTGAACCATACCATTGATTTAATTGACGATGTGTAGTAGCTCCAAAATAATCTAAATAATCTGCGCTCCCTCAGTGCCTTTTGTGTCAAAAATCCAAGAAGCTACCAGCATCACATATTATACCTTAGGGACCTACCAACCGTTGGTTGCAAAAATCTTGCTGAGTAATAGGAGGCTATGTTTCAGATGAACTACCTTTCCTTTATTCCTTATTAATAAAAATCAATTTTTAGAGAAAACACGCCCCAACAACATTAAGCGTGATGGTTAATAAATATCTTACGCTTGCTTCCAGTCTTGGGCGCACAAGAGAGAACAAACCACATCGTTCCTTAAAAATTCATACCAAGCAATTCAAACTTTGTATGTAACCTGCACAAAACCTGCAAGATATTCTGCAAAAGATTCGAGGTGTTTTTACAATGTAAAGTGAAGTCTACTGAAACATGTAGTATACCATTATCCATACACCTATTTTGTCTCTTGTATATAACAGCATAAATGGATTGGAATTTATACCAATTGAGAACATTTTTGCGGTTTTCTTGTTACAGCCATACAAATATACGTCTACTAGTTTGTTGGTAAATAATATACGAGAATCTCTCTAGAGAATATGTTTTGAAGATAAGCGTTCTTGTAAATAAGTTCGAGTACGCACTTGGCTCTCATGTAATTGGGTAAGAGGAAGTATTGAATGAAATTCGGGTCCAATTTCTATTAAATTCACCGGAGACCGTTCGAACAGTAAAGCACGTATCGACCCCTACGTGAGGCACTACAAAAGGGCTACGCTCTTTAAAGGAGAGGATTTCTTTTAGAATTTCAGTATTTATCCTTAAATATCTGACGTCGGTGTTTGATCTTTCAATTTTATATGTACAATTCTAGCAATGCAGCCAATCTAAAAATTTATTTTTAGAATTTATTCTTGTAGATTTTAATGCATGCAGAGACAATTTCTTTGTCGGTAATAAATATACATTTCTCCAACTAGTAGATATTTTAGACTACTGTGCTTAATTGGAATAAGCTTCTTTACTCAAAGGAAATATTTCTCCGTTGTATATGTTAATTCTCCTAAAATATTTTAGCCCAATCACCTAATCCATAAATATCCGCAGGATGGTATCATAACTTATCATAAGCACATACCTACATAACAATATTACATAAGTTTTAATATTTTCAACTCGCTTGCATACTATAAAAAGTCTATTTCAGACTCAGGCGCTTATTTTCGTGATTTACAGTAATAAAGGCGGTTTACTGGTTCATTGCCACTGTTGGAGAGGTTACACACATTTCACTGTCAAACACAAGCGCTTACATACTTGTACAAACATTAGGATTCCCTGAGATGTTATATAAATATTTTGCTGGAATCATTTGAGAACTAGACTTTTAAATTTAAATGGTGGAAGCATGCATTTTTATATATAGTACTGATATAGTATTCCTTAGACGAGCACATCGTTACCATCTTCTTCGAATTAATATTTTCGCTAATAAGCTTAATAGCTTTGTACGCCTTTATGCAGTAGTGACCCGCAAAGAAAGTCGCAAAATAGTAATTGTAAATTTTATTAACGTAAGATAGCTTCCAATAGAAAAGCGATTTTAAACTTCAATATTACGATTGAATACAATAAATCACGGAGAAGGAGATAAAGGATTACGCGAATTCTTTGGTCTTATATTGTCCGGTGGATGGTGGGGATGCCTAATAAAGACGAAACTATAATCTACGGTTGCAGCCCGCGATTAATAAAGCATAATTCTCACCGTGATTATTGACATATGCAATTCGTGCTCACTTATGTTATCAAAAAATAGTAATAGCACAGGTACTCTCTAGGTGCCCAATTAACGTAGCTAATTAATTGTGCCGTTGTGTAGAGTGTCATTCAGATTTTATGAATTAATATTTTGGCTCTCGTAAATAGTTTACTGTTGTTAACCTTCCTATACTCACGCATACGGTCTGTGAGACCGATTTATATAGTATAGTATACGTCTTTCATTTTGACGTGAGTATAGGAAGGTTAAATAGCATAATAACGTATTTTATGGTTCTCTTGATAGGCAGCTTTGGAACTATAACTTCTTACTAAGTTAGTATTTTATCTAAAAAGTTTGTCATTATCATCAATCAATGAACTCGCACGGAAAAGAAAAGAACCAGTAAATAACTTCTTTAAATTTTATTGTTTGCATGCACTTTCTCGATTTTCCGCTATACATTTCATTGCTCCAAACGTTTAATCTTACTTTTATGCATGGGTATACAATTGACTCAGATTTTATTATCGTAGAGGGTTTTATGTATACAAACTGTTTGTATTGAATGCCCATCCCGAAGATGTTAGGGACGTGTTGATTAATAGCTTTTTTTTTTGGTTTCTAACAAAACTTGTATTCTTGTGTGGAACCAATTTACGTGCACAAAAGCTGATTACTTAGTTATTGACCGCAAAAAACTATATCAACTATATAGCTAATGAAATCGAAAATAAACTATTCTATTAATTAAAAAGTGTACTACTAAATGAGTAATTGAATTGTACATTAACAATGCGATTTGTATTTTCCTTTAATGTATCCATTGTACCCACATACATATACATGTACGTTTCCGCATATATCCTTTCTAAACAAAGATCGTGAGTGCCATAGATCTGTATATATCCTCCCTCACACGTAGGGCGCAAAAAGCAGCAAACTATATAGCTAGTCGGGGAAATTCGAGATGCCATCAATTTTTTTAATAGCAGTTAACCGTCCGACTAAGAGCGCCTTTATTTGATGACGTGGACGACTTTTATTGTACAATTGGGCGCTTTATGCTCGAATAACCTTTGATATTGTAAACGTTTGGCCAATGTTAACACGAAGCTAAATTAAAGTGTAGATATACGAGCCGAATCCGTCCGGTTTCGCCTTATAATAGCTACGTTGTAAAACATTCAGCTGATATCAAAAATTGATCCCTCCCATTCTGAGGTTTATTTCGAATGCGTGGTGAATTTTTTACGAGAAAAATAGGTAACAAAGTAACGGTTGCGTTTGTAATGTATTTTTATTTCTGGCGACATTGTTCGTTTGTTAAATTCTTTCATTGTATCGAAATTTTTAGCACCCATTAACTCTCGTATTAAAATATTACTGTACTTTGTATGGAAATTTCCGGATTGCAGCAAAATTCAAACCTAAACTTTTGCGTTCTTATTAATTACGATTGTTTTCACATTTGTTTCTTTTGTACATATAGATAGAGTACTATACATAACAAAATTTTTACGTAACAAACTAGATAGTTGGTAGTTGTTGGATATATTTGGAATTCTTATTTAAGATAAACGTAAGATCTACAGTACAAATACTTAAAATTTTCTCCAATCCATTTATATATATGGGGGATATATGAAGCTAGATCACTTCTTGGTGGTGCATCCAGAGTAACACTAAAACAACTGGAGCCAACACAAGCTGGTGGTCCATAATCTTCCAATACCATAAGACACAATTTCCAGATTTAAGACTTGATCTGATATAGTACCAGTCAAAGTAGCTCACCCTCAAATCAAAATATTTTGACCTGAATACTCGAAATTTGGGTACATACTTGTCACACAATATAGAATATGTAGTTCCTTCTATTTGTACGTGGTTGCTATATTTGAAATTATATAAAAATGAATCAATCCTTCTTAATAACCGTTCTTGATCTACACAATCCAAGGCCATATTAAAATCAAACACAATTGTTATGGTTAATCATCTGCAACAATCGAACTCTTTCATAGAGCGAAAATTCACAGCCGTCACGAACTTCTCCAGCAGAAAACCAAGCCGATGGTTATTGTTTTAAAATCAATAAGAATCACAGGAATGATCTAACTTATTTCTCTTAATAGATATAGACAGATTAATTCCTTTGCTTAAGATATTGAAGGTACTGCACTCTGGCTCTTCTATTCTGCCAGATTTGCTCCTATCTGTTAACACGCCCTTTTCTTGCTCTCGATCTTAATATAGCTAATCTCTTATTAGATACAGCCCGCCGATACATCATTCAATCTTATGACTTTTTTAACTCATACGTGAAAATATTATGTTCGAAGAAATAAAATGGACTCAATACACCTGATTTTATATAGTCTATTACTTTCAGCACTATTATTAACAACAGCCTCAACAACCATAGAAAGTCCAAAAAGGTAGTTATAAGTAGGTGAATTTTTATCAGTAGCGCCACTAATGTGCGAATTTTTCGTAACATTACAAATTTCGAGCGGGAAAGCAAAACATGTTTTATACTCAGTGGCTTGCAAATCATCAAAAAATATTTTAATACCATAGAATACGTGATCAGAAAGTAAGGTGAAAACATGCAATCCTCAACGTAAACATTGTGAATGTGTTGGATGGTTCATGTTTGAAAACTAATGGAAAATTCAATCTCGTCACGTGGTTGTGGTGAGACACGATGCGGCAATAGCACTTGTCGTCGGGGTTGGACCATTTGTGTAGTAAAAGTTGACCCACTTTGATTTTGTGTGTTAAGGCTCTGGGTGGACACCGCAAGCGCAATTTGTTAAAATACATGAATGTATTCATCGATAGGACGAAAGTCTCCAAGCAATCACCGAAATTGTTGGTGCTAGATATCACGCCTCCCATCTCTCCGTATAGGCGTTGCATTTGACTGTTGAAATTGGTGTAACTTTACTGTCATTTCCGCCACACTTCAGCCCTTGGATGTGTGAGTTTATGGACTACAAGTCGAAATATAATTCGTAGCAAAAGAACAACGGTGGTAAACTTCTGGAAATCCGACACATCCCATGCTTAGTCCAATCCTCACTGGACTTGACGCTGACGTCACTAAACATCAACGCTGGATTTCTCATCGCGGGCATTGCCCCATACAATCCAGACATTTTTGTGGATACGAACTTAAGTGGCGAAAATGATCGAGCTATTATAGAAACAAAAGTCAATGACGAGGAATTAGAACGTTGTAAAGCGGCTTTGGATGCCCCAAAGTTCGCGCGCACTGAGCACTGAGCCATCGACACCCATATCTCGTGCGTTGAGCTGTTCTTCCGTTTTGACATGCGTCAGCAAAGAAACCAAATCGAGGACAGCGGTTCACAACTAGCACAGTTCTGACTTTGCCAGAGAGCCTCTGCGTATTGCGTGAGATGGCAGCAAAAACGGGACAAGAAACGCTCAATACCAACCCTAATGAAGTCCGCCACAAAAAGGACCGGCTAAACGAGGTGACCCGCCTAATAAAGCGCAGAGGAAGCCCTCTTCGGGCGAAGATGAACACTTTTCCCTCATCTGTTTAGAAGCAATGCCTCGTCGGTTAAACTACAACAACTTGAAGTGCGCCAATATAACGATAAACTATTTGATTTTCCGGAATTGCCATTTCGAATAATGTGCCATTCAATACGGTTTTTTGCGAAATTTCTTTGCGAAATTTTGCTAAATCCAATAAAAGAAAAAAGAAAAAGCAACAAATTCAGGTTTGTATTTAACTACAATCAGTTTTCTAGATCATTTCAGCACAAATTTCCTCCATTTTCAGCGATGGGCCAACAGTAAGGACCGACCTTGACAGCATTTTGTTTCTTTTTTAAACGCTTATTACTTCTTCATTTTTTTTTTCAATCAATTAGCGATGTTCAGCAAAAGTGATCCTCTTTCCCAGATCTTTCCGTCGATGTGCTTGGATTGACCAAATTCTTTCTTAAACGGAAGTTATGAACAAAAGTTAAAAAGGTGGTCAACCGTGACCACATTCATATAATGCCTTGTGAAAGAATAATAGTTAACGTAATACAGTTCTTATATGTCCTTGTATATACTTGCTCTGCCCTAAATGAAAATAATTAGAATAAAAAACGTGGCAAGAAAAATCGGTTATAGATTTCAATTTTTCTGTATTATTTATTACAAGGAAATTATAGATCAATTCCGTAATATATATTATATTTTACGAAGCATTGAGACCAAAAATATCCTCTTATGAATAAATAAATACTTGCTTGAACATAATATTAATAGCATATAATGATAATTTATTGAAAACATAGATAGTGACTCCTGACAGAATAAGATTGGAAATAAGCTATAACGCAGCGGTGGTGCATTCATATCAATCTAATTCTTTTGGGCAACAAATTGAAGGATGACTTAATGTATACTGTGGGTTATAAAAATCGTATATAAATAACCCGTATATTAGTAAGAGTTAGTATCAATATTGTTGAGACGTTATGAGTAAAGTTGAGTAACACCGGACGAATACCTCAGCGTGATAAACGGGAGCAATTCTGTTCTTTTAATGCTAATATCACATTAGTGATAATGATTGCAAGGAGTGTGCTGTATTTACTGACACTAAATCACACCGATAAAACTCTTCGCCACACAATTGTTTTATAATAAATTGGGTGACACGTATTTCGCTAGCCCGAGGCAAGCATCGTCAAAATGCTTGCTGCGTTCATTGAGTGTTCGTACAAATATCGTTCATTGTTCCTCTAACAAGGAGGTATATTATAAACGGAATTGTAGATCTATTGCAAATTAAGAATTTTTAAACTGTTCTTGGTTTTCTTTAATCACATGATGCGAGTTTAATGTGAAAACTACGTTTTTCACTGTGTTAACATGCTTGCTATAATATAGAAATGCATCAAGCCACATTTCACATCTAGTTATAACAGGCTGCCGTGGTATCGTATTTCCTGGACATAACGTGCAAAAATTCCCGAATTCACTTAGAAATCCGGAACTAGGAACTAGGAACAATACATTACGGAATTTTTTAATAACTTAAAACTATTTTAGTTTCCTAGGGCATGAATTAAAAACTAATGTAAACTCATATCTCTTGAATTTGGTTCGCACTTCAAAATGTCGAAAATATTTATAAAACCGTTTACTTCTCCAGTTTCTTTGCAAATACATTTGTTTGCACTCCCAAATACACCACTTCAGTAATGATTAACTCACTGCATCGCTATTATATGGAGCTGGCGTTGCTTCGAGAGTATTAATTATGCTGGTTACACTGCAGGTGTTAGACACCTGCTCCTAGAACATGAATAAATTAATTTCAGGCAGGTCATAAACGCGATGTTTAGGCCAAACGTGTGAGATAGGTTAAGTAAATTTACATTGTATTATTGCACATTTGCGCTTGTTAATACTGTGACGTCTTAAAACGATTTTTATAAACTATAGGAATCTTAAATTATAGTTATTTTATTGTTCTAGTCTGTACACTTACATCATAATATCCATTTTCAGATATCCATAGCAATGACGGTATGGGAACACAGACCTGATTTCCCATAAGCCACATAATGTCAACTCTGACTGGAACAGTGTATAGTAATGCAGTATTCCAGAACATATCCCATCAGTATTTCTATCTCCCTACTAGTCGTACATATGTCACATTGTCTACAAAATGTAGACAATCACATTCTTGACATGTCGGTGATGATGTTAATGTAGATCTTTTGGCATGTAGTAAATGAAGAAATGTAAGCAAGTACGTGCATATGTCTCATGTGACTCATTATCACTTCAGCATAGTTATTTTGCTCCCATTTTTCTTTTTCAAGACTAAAATAAATATGCGAATGCTTTTAGATCTATTAATATACTATTCTATTCCGCATTACAAAATATACAAGCATTTCCAATTCGAGAAGAAAATTGAATACTTGCTGATTCGTCTCGGATTTCTTACAATTTAAGAATTAGTTCGCTTAAAACGGGACTATCTGTTTCAGCCATTCATAAAAAATTTTAAGCATACTTTTATTTTTCAACCATTTGGAAGTCCGAAGAAAAACTCGTCTGTAGTTTCCAATTTGCTAAGCTTTTGAGTTTCTAAAATATTCGAACGCAGTTACAAAATATACATCTAGACTTATTACATCTTGCCTATGCTTAATGTTTGCATACAATAATTAAGAAATGTTATCAAATATTTTACCTCAACTGCTGGAGAAGTTTTTATTGTAATACTTATTTATGCGACCGCAATTTGCGTTTTGAATGTTTAAATTGTTCAACTATTGCTTTGCTATATTGAAAATGCCACATTGCGCAAAAGATTTTTACAGGCACGTAGGTGTGGATGGCATTTCCAGCTCCCGTCCAAAGTTTGATTCTATGACCATCTTTGTTGAGTACATAGATACGTTTCTCTCAATCAAACAGCTTGAATTCCTTCAAGGCAATAGAAACATCTGCCAGCTCCTTAAGAAGTGTATACCTGCTTAACGGAGGTCATCTTCGCCGCCTGCCGATTAGTCAATAGACTGTTACCAAAATTGAGAAAAATTAAAGCTCAAGGACTCTGTCACCTAGTGACCGTCTATTCCAGGTGCACGAAGACATTAAATCAAATATTCTTTTGGAAGTTAGAGGAAATCCTTAGGTAACAGTTAAGGTACTATATTTCAGTTAGTGCAAGAAATGCAATATGACTTTGAGAATCAAGAATAAGAAGAATTAGTATTTATCGACATTACTTCAATGTACAATACAAAAAGTAAGAATAAATAGGAGGTAGGATAGAACAACATACAAATGTTAATAAAACACAACCGACGTTAATTACAGTATTTAATATCGTAAGAAATAGATGCCCTGGTAAACTTGCAGATAAATACCTCTTATGGAATAAGCCAACAAACGAACAAAACCTTAAATTGGAGTAAAGCTGTTTTTTTTCAGAATAATGTGGCGCTGTGACAAATTATGATTGCCAAGACCGTTTTTGGTACTGCACTTTTCCTTGCTCACACTAAAATATTGAGACAACTGCAAGATTATTGAAGAAATCTTACACCAAACTCAAGAAATTGTAAGGACAATGAATATTTGCGTTACTTCTTGTAACATGGTACAGCATGGTTGAAAAAACATCGATTCTGTAACTTTTCCTGCAGTAATAGTATAAATATTCTTAAATTCCTCCAAACTCCTTTATTTTCTCTTCTTTATCAGAACTTCCAATCCAAATTCAGACTTATTGTTAGTTACCGTCCAAATCCTATCTTTTATTCGGATTGTGATATCTAATTTGGACCTGGCCATGATTTTTTGTTTCTCTGTGTAGTTCAGTTTAACTTGTGCATCACTCCTAGGTGAACAAATATGCCAATCTACACAAATCATACTGTACTAGTTGATTGGTTACTCTAAAATTTACAACACAACCTCTGTAAGCGTTTACCCAAACCTTGTAATGGTATTTTAGTTAACAATATTATTTTCGTAACCTTGTCCCAATCTATAGAGGAAACATCACCCGGAGAGGGATTGCATACATTTGAACTTCTTACAAAACAAAGAGAGAAGCCGCTTCCTCCAAACGAAAGCCGACAGTCTTTAGAGATGCGAGGTTGGAATTGCGGAAGCTACTCAGGGATACTAATGCGTCTGGTTTATAGATGGATCGAAGATAAAAACCGGAATAGAATGGGTTTGTATGAGGCGTTAGCATCAATCTGGAAGTCTACGCGACGAAGGTCCAGGCGGAAATTGCTGCGATAACCATATATGTGGGCAAGTTATGATATAGAGATACAACCAGAACAGGAAAGTCAATGAGGAATAGGCAAACAGCTTTCAAATTTGTTTAGAAGCTGCAAATACATAGGCTGTCAAGGAATGCAGAAATGCACTGGGGTTTTTGACCGAACACAATGAAGTGAATCTATGCTGGGTGCAGGGACAGCAGGACAATACAATAGAACAAAGAAGCAAAGCGACCAAAATTACATCGCGAATTTCTTATCAAACCGTAAAAACTGAAATTATGAACTTTACGGTACCTTCAGAGCAGCTTTAGACCTTTCCACTTTGGGTCTTGGTTACCTCAGCAAAAAAGATAAAAAGAGGTTCCCATTAGCAGGTAGTAAGTTTCATTGACAAGACCGATGTGATTATGTAGATATCTAAACGGAATAATAAGTCAAAGGGCTTGAAGCGTTGGGCGATGCACCACACCCTTAACGAGAAAAGGCGTTTTCCCAAATGAACTGTGCTCTTGGGACCAAGCACTTCATAACACTGGCCGACACAATTTTTGTAACACAGTTCAGCCCATTATTTTCATAATGCTAATGCTTTTATAATAACAAAAAATATTCATAAAGCCCAAATGCGTTCAATTTTCAATGAGCTTATTAGACCCTTTTATATTGGCAGGTAGTAAATTTTATGAGGGATCATTTGAAAGCTGTACATATTAAAACAGAAAGATAACCTAAAATGGAGTATATATAAACAGTAAACTCTAATTTTCTTATTCAGTTTTCGTTTGATTTTCGAAGTGAGTGATTGTACGTAATTAAGAAAGTTTTTTTAACCATGAAAATGTCAAGCGAAACGCGCCGCGGTTGCAAAATTTCTCCTGACAAGTTTTATTACGTTTGTGAACAATTTCTGGTGAAACTTCGAGCCAGACGATTTTCTGAAAATATGAGAAACGTCTGTTTCATGTATTTTGGCGTTTCATTTGAAGATGAAAACAACCAGTGGGCTCCTCATGGGTGCTGTGTCAGCTGTAACATGTCACTGGTGCAGTGGATAAAAAGGAAGACAACAAAATATGCCTTTTGCAGTTCGAATGGTATGAGAACCCACCAATCATTTTGTCGATTGCTATTTTTGCATGACAAGGACTGAAGGTTATTCCAAAAAAGAAACGCGCAAGATCGAATATCCGAATTTGCCTTCTGCCATAAGACCTGCTCCTCACAACGTAGATTTACCAGTACCGACTGCGCCTTTAAATTCGCAAGATATGGTTTTGGTAGATAATGGAGGTAGCAACGCGTAATCAGGCAGCTCGGAAGAACAGTGTACCGACCCCAATTCAGCTTTAGGTCCAAGTTCCGACGGGCCACAGTTGATTGTTCAAAATTAGTTAAATAATTTAGTACGTGATTTGGAGTTGTCAAAGCAACAGTCAGAACTTCCTGCTTCCGGTCTTAAAGAGTAAAACTTACTAGCAAAAGAAACAAAAGCTACGACTTTTAGGAAAAGAAATGCTACGTTTTCTGCATTTTACAATATGGAAAATTCGTTATGTCCATGTACTGATATCCATGGTTTAATGCAGGAAGTCAATATGAAGCATTCTCCTGTGAGTGTCGCTTGTTCATAGACTAATCGAAATATAGTTTAAAAGCTGTGTTATTACATAATGGAAATTTAAAATCATCTATACCACTTGCCCATTCAATGGCAATTAAAGAATCAAAATACGCGTATCCTTTTAGATTCAATAAACTACAATCGGTACAAATGGAAGATATGTGGAGATTTAAAAGTTATAACAATTTTAGTGGGGCTTCAGGAAGGATTTACAAAATATTGCTGTTTTCTTTGTTTGTGGGACAGTCGTGCAGCGAATGAACATTATATAACTAAAATTTGGCCGGAGAGGAGTGAATTTAAATCGGGAACTCAACATACTAAATATGTGTCCCTTATAGACCAACAAAATGTTCTTCCTTGCTTCCTCTTCACATTAAACCTGGACTGATGAAAACTTTGTGAAGCCTATGAATAAAAACGGTTACGGGTTGAAATACCTAGGGCAAGGCTTTCCCAAGTTAAGTGAAACCAAATTAAAAAGGCATTTTTATTGGAGCATAAATTAGAAAATTGCTGGATGATGTTAATTTTATAGAAAAGCTCACCGCGAAAGAACTCAGAGCTTGGAAATGATTTGTAGGTGTAGTGAGGGGGTTTCTATGCAACAATATGGATGCAAAGTGCGAAAAACTAGTGAATGAACTTTTAGACTCCTGCAAATCGCTTGGTTGCCGAATTTCATTAAAAATTCACTTTCTTCATTCCCATTTATCATTTTTTCCTAAGAATTTGGGCGCTGTCAGCGACGTACAGGGCGAAAGATTCTATCAAGATATAAGGACAATGGATATTCGGTACCCAGGAGGATTGGATCCAGCCATGATAGGTGGTTACTGTTGGTTCTTGAAGAGGGAAGATGTGTCCTCCACATAAAAGGAAAAAATAGAATTAGTGTGTTCCAAATAAATATTTTTGATGTTTGCCTTTTTCTTAGACGTCAACTTAATATAAATTTTAAATATAGTGGATACACAGAGTTAAAAAACTTGTTAAATCATTTCTTTCCATAAATCCTACATGGTGGTTTGTTTAATGTAACAAAAAACCTTACGTGTCACTACTTTTTGTTGGGCATTTTTGTATTTAGATAGGTTCATTCTATACATTCTGTTCAGCTTTATGTTATAAAAGAAAAAATTGTCGACCAGTGTAATTATCTTATAGATAATCTTTCTACCCCTATTGTCGTTTGATTGACCACTTAGTGATAGGAAGACTAGGTATAAGATAAGTATTAAAAGGTCACGAGATATATGTATATACATGCACTTAATAATTAAACAAGAAATATCTGCATAGCATATCGTAGCATTGATACTATGGACATATGTATTATAATAGTTGTGGATTATTACAACGTTAACAATTTGGACTTGTGTTATCTTCTAAAAATGTTGCCTTTCTTGTGTTATAATTTTGAGTAAGAGACGTGATATGATTGCCAAGGTCCACCTACTTCAATGACATTGTTGGCTTATTCAGCGTTTGATATTTACATCACAATATAACGAGACCTATTTCGCAATAACGGCAAAACACAGAAGAAAGTCTAAGTACCTAGTATAGTTTACGTATAGTTTGGTCGGTAGTATAGAATGTTTCCACAATAATCTACATTATCAAATCTGTACTCTTTCTGAAATGCTATTCTAGACGATGTGGACTAAAAAAGAACGTAAAGAAAAGTTCGTTGGGAAAAGCGGAAAGATTTCTGGAAGTGAACAATAAAAACGTAAAGCGTTCATCTCATAATTAAAACTAAGGGAGACTATGAATGAACTAATCGGGACGTCTCTGTTGAGTGAAGAAAAAAAGAACAGAAAACGAAGTAAGGCCGGAAACTCTATATTTAGCTTTCCTCGTCCCTTAGGCGGTTGCACACGCACACACACACACACACACACACACATCTCTAAGGATAACACGAACCATCGCGCTACCAGATCCTCAACCACAGCCAAGCACCTTTAGTATTCTTGGCGTGGCCGCTAGCCGCTTTCATGAATTACACATGAACTTTCCTGACAGAAACCTGCGGAAATCCGAACGAGTTTATAATGGAAACCTCCTCCGCATCTCGGTCCTAGTTCTGCACGGTTCGTTTTCTTTCTTGTCCCTTTTATATATCCTCTTTGATGGCATCGCCCTTTCCCGACGTATGTGTGCACAGGAGAAGCGGCATTATTGAAATTATATCACAAAATATTAAATCGAATCCATATTGGAAAATGTATTGTATTTATAACATTTATGGCTTGACGTGATTACTACAACAGAAAAAATGACGCTTCAGGGATATGTTATTATGTTTGTTTAAGTTGTTAATATTACTATTTTCACTATCGTAAATCAAATCTACCTCTTGACAATACCTAGGAGTGATTCAGAAGCTTTGAGTATTAAAATCTATTTCCACAGAAAAGAAAAGGAATGATTTTAGAACATTTAGGAGATGCTAAATCCGGCAGTTGCTTTTCCGCTGGAAATTTTGAAAATGGCAATCTATTCTTGATAAAAGCATGAATCAAAGGTACGCACAGCAATAAGAATCCACCATATAAAGTAAAAATCTTTTATCATGTTAGAAAAAGGAAACTCCAAACTACATCTTAGGTAGCTTGAATATAATCATTCTATCATGGGCTTGTGATTTATTTAAAAACTAGGAGCAATTGATCGATATATTCAGAAAACAACTACTATCTGTGCGGAAGTAACGCCAATCATATGCAAGTGGCCTGTAAATTCTAGAATACTTAGCTTGGAATAAGGGATCATTATCTGCACTATTATTAACTAAGGCACCTTGATTTGGCCTTCACCCTGCTTTGCAATTCTACCTGTCGTATTGCTATGATATGCTGTCCATTTAGAAACTTTTAAAGGACAATGCTTTTCCAAATGGTTGCCCCTCTTATGGCGCAAATATCGTGTACGCACTATAATGTATCAGCACATGTTCTTCAAATATTTTAAATAAAATTTCACACTGAAGAAACTGTTGACCACTTGTAGACACCTTTATCCCGTGTATGTGTTTTTCTACTGTATTTGTTACATAAGTCAACATAACATGTTAAATAATTGTTTGTGCAGATTTTTCCTATGGTACTCTATAATAGGGTTATACCAATATGCTATCCGTCAGCGTGAAAGATTAGGACGAACCACCTTTTAGATGATGATAAAGTTCAAGAAACTCATGTCCAGGAGTGTTCAGAGAGGAACTGAGAAAAAACATGTTCTAACTTAAGTGTTATACATGTAGGTCTTTCTTTCTTGCGGGCACCAGCAAAGTATTTGAGAACATATCTGATCTACTATAAATGACCATAATTTTCAATTCGTGAAAACCGTGCATATAACAAATAGCATTTATATTTCGCCTAAGTCTTCTAAGTTAAAGTAATATAAAATTGGATTATAATTGTATAATTAGAAAACTACTTTCACCATTCGCAGACGCGTTTCACGGTTATACCGCTCGTCATTGCGACTTTGTGAGAAGTAGCTTTCATTTCCAGATAAGCACTAAATGTGCTAGTACGTTTGATGTTTGTACATATAAGAATAATGCGCATTTCATATTACATATTGAGGGAATTTCTTAATTGAATTCTCATATGTATATACATGTTGGGTTATAATTGTCAAATGTAATATCTCAAAGTTTAAACATTGGTATTATATGCTATACAAATATTATCAACTTTTGGTACAACATTGCTGATACTTCATGCAATTTTGAACTCAATTATGTATTGGAAACAAAATCATCTTACATAGCTTAGTAGTTGGAGTATTAGAAAAAAAAGTTATTAAAACACTTCAAAATTGTATTAAAATAACCTCCATTGCTCAAAATCAATATCAAATATCCACCGTCATAAAGTTCTCCGAAATTTCCACATGGTACTATTAGGACACCACGCGTCTGGGGCAGCTCTTTAATATAAAGATTAAATTTTAGCACGATAATAATTTTACACCTTCACTCGTCGTCAGAATTAAGTTCGTTCCGGCAGTTCCGAGTAGCTTGTAATTCAACCGAAGGCAAGGACACGTATGCTTCTCGCATTTGATGATGTTAAGACAAAGGTGCACACGTAGCTAGTTGGAGCTAATTAATCGAATTGAAGGTGGAAAACTATAAACGACAGGCAGACAATAAGTTCTCATCAGCTTGCCGGTCGCGAACCCGTTAACTGACATTCGTGATGTGTGGGAGAAGAAACTTTTCTCACGCCGTCAATTTCAGGCAACGGTATGGGGCGCACGTGGGCTACATACCCAGTGGGGTATTAAGGAATATCGATAAGTTAGCGTCTTGTCGATAGAATGAATCTGAAAGTTTTATCAAAATTAATCCTTAGCGGAAGTATAGTTCCCAGCAAAAGTTATAGCCTTGATCCATCGAGGATTCGATGTAATATATGCAAGACACATTTTATAGAGTATATATAGAGTATGAAAGCAGGTTTATACAAAAAAAAATCACGTAATAATAATATCTATAAACTATATACATATGAAAAGCATTATACCTCGCAGACCTAGTAATGAGTGTTCGCAGAATTTTTTTAAGAAGATTATTGCTGAAATATGTCGTTTCTGAAAAATATATGTAATTCGCCGGATACACATAGCAGTATTGCCCTTTTAAGGAGGTACACTGTAATGATCATTCCTTTCTCAACAAACCAAGACTTTTTCTTTGAATATTTCAGTACATGCCCCAGTAATAATTTGATACTTCCGATGAATCAATGAAACAGATGCCGCTTATGTTCGAAATTTGGTCTTCTTCGGAGCAGAGCAACTTCTGTTTACTGCTTTGGCCACTGTTTCATCTGCGACATACATATGTAGAGCGTCTGATGCCGAATGCGTTTCTGATCAACGCTCAACAAATCTTGCGCAGAATAGTGTATTCCCAAATTATGCGTTCAAATATGGTGAATATATTCAGTTGATACGTCTGAAGGCGTAGTTAATTCAGCAACTTCAATCGCTTCTCTGCAAGGACCACATCACATATTTGTTTTAATTTTTTTCATATAGTAGAATTCTTATGGCTTTCATTACAAGGATCGTATAATATATGTATAGGTAAATATGTTCAAACTTCGTGATTCACTTTGAAACAGCAGAAAACCATACAGCTTCTTTGAAACTTTTTGCAACCTTTCACGGATTTTCTTTATCGATGACATGGCCCTATAAAAAAATCTTCCTGCACCAAACAAAGCTACTTTTGAAGGATACTCAACATGTCCAGAAAGGTTTACCCAGAAAGAATTAAAAGATCTTCTGCTATTTTATTCTCAGAAAATAATTTGGTATTTTGGAACAACATAAAAGCAGTCTTACAAAAAATGGGTATATCAGAGTACACATTAACTAATTGGCGTACTTTTTATAGATAGCTCCCAAAGAAGTCTGAAGTGTTTTTCTACACAATGGAAACAAAATTGAAGTATTCCAATTAGACATTCCACAAGATGAAAGAGGATAATTAAACAATATCTCTACTTCTGAAAAAATTAACTGTTATACAAATGGGTGGATGATATGTGTTGATCTAAAAATTGTAAATTTCCTTTTAGTGTGCATATACAAAGTATCCTTGTTTTCTATGACAGCAGAGCGAAAGATCAACATTGGATACAAAGAAATTGGCCTAACAGAGACACCCTAATAGAGGGAAAAGCCAATGTTATTAATGAAGCATTAATAGAACAAGAAAAAGTAATTTTACCTCTCTTGCACATTAAGTTAGGGTTAATGAAACGATTTGTGGGAGCTTTAGATCAAAATGGTCTTTGTTTTCCATACTTGGCAAATTAATTCCCTAAAATCAGTAATGAAAAATTAAAAGCAGGAATATTTGACGGACCTCAAATAAGGCAACTTGCAAAAGACCTGAAATTGGATCCAATGCATGGTCTTCTTTTGTTAAAGTTATGCAAAATTTTCTTGATAACTATAAGTCTGAAAATTATGAACAAATAGTGCAAGATATGCTTAATAACTTTTAAATTGTTAGTTACCATATCAGCATTAAGGTGCATTACCTCAATAGTCATTTCCTGCAAATCCTGGCGACTTTAGTGAGGAGCAGGGTGAGCGATTCCACCAGGATACCAGAATAATGGAAGAAAGGTACCAGGGCAGATGGAACACACAAGATGGCTGATTAGTGCTGGAGTATTAAAAGCGACAAACACTTTGAGACATATGCAAGAAAAGCTCTCAAAAGAAGGTTTTTAAATTAGTTACCAACTACTGTAAATATTTATTTTCGGTAATAACATTTGTAAATATTTGATTTATAGAATAAACGTATTTTCCTTTTTATTTCTGCGTTTTTGTAGGTTGTCTTGGAACCAATATTTATATGCAGCAATAAAACTAGCTAAATACAAATACGTGCTCACATCTTTTGAAGACGAGCTGATAGAGAAAATCTGATCGTGGTTTCGGATTCAATGCAGCAAAATTAGTTAAGAACAGTTAAGAAACTCCGGAAGCAAAATATGTGTTGACCAGTGTATTCTTTCTAATACAAAAACTGATAAGCAAGAAAATAAACCACGAAAATAAGATAGAAGTAAAATATGTACAGTGGAACGATACTTAGCACAAGCTCTTAGCTTTTGAGATAACGGTAATACGACGTGGAACGTGTGATGTATGTTCAAATTGTTTGAGAGACAGCCAGGTTTGGAGAAAGAGGTAGATTAAGAGTCTGGGTATCAGGAAACGAGTTTAAATGATTAACTGAAAATCGACGTCATTCATTTACGTATGAAGATGAAGCGTTGATTAAAGAATCAAAGAAAGATATGTTGGTCTCGTTGCTAAGGTTTTACTACCAAAGATCCTAATAAAATATATGGCGAGTAAGGGGCAATTGGTGATTCTTACCACAAATAGCATATAACAATATGTCAGTGACACAATGAATATGACATAATATGACAAAAAATTTAATATATTTATCGCTATAGATTTGTTTCCAATTGCATTACAATAGGCATATCATAAAGCTGTACAATTGTATTCCTTTCGTTCTTGACTTGACTTAACAAGGGAAATGTAAATGTAAAAAGAGCGTATTGAAAACTACTTCGAAAAAGATTTGAATGACTTTAATGTTATGTACTTATATATGAAATCTAACAAAATGCTCCAGAAGTAAATGGCTCATATAAATGAGATTCAGAATTGTTTTATGGAGCCCGACACTATAATTATGCTCTAAATACGTGGAAGAGAAAAAGAAGAAGTAAAAGACATTTTTTATAAAGATAATACAGAAAATACCAAAGAGAAATATCCTATTAAGCTTGACGGACGTTAATGAGAAAATTGGAATGGAAAAAATGTACAAGTAAACATCTAGTAAGCAACGAAAATTGCGTGAGATTTATCCTTAGCGATAGAAAAGGACCTAAAAAATAGTAAGTACCTACTTTCGTAGGAAAGACATCCACAAGCGATTTTGGCAGATTCCCGGAAGATCAGACACTAAGCAGATGGACGATGTATTTATCCAAGATAGAAACGCGTATCTAATTACAAACATAAAATCATATCAAGAAGCAGAAGGTAATTCTACTATAACAAGTGTATGAACATGTCAGATATTCTTAGAGATGTAAGAATTTGTATATTTACTCTACAAACTACTAAAACCAGCCGAATGGAATTGGTGAGTGCACATAGGATGTGTAGGTATATTTCATTAATTTAGTATATTTAGTACAGTTAACAGGGTGTAATTACATAATTAGTGCATTTCAATGTTTGCTGAAGTTTATGTGCACTTTTGCAGTATTTACCTTAATTTGTGTTTATATATTCACGTACAGATCGCCTAAACTTTAGGCGAACTTAAAAATCCTGATTGGTTGTGTGATTTGGCTTTTTTAGTTGACATTACAAATCATTTGAATGTCTTGAACACACGGCTTCAAGGCAAAAATCAACTGATATCCCAGCTCTACGCTCATGTATCATCCTTTCAATGCAAGCTGACACTTTTCAGATCACAATTGAATTCTGGAAATTACAATCATTTTCCGAATTATAAGAAAATGGCTGAAAAATTCAACAAAACTGCGATTAATTTCAGTTATGTAGAAAAAGCTAGATATTTTGATTCAATCTTTTCAAGACAGATTTTCGGAGTTTAAAAAAGTGAAACCTCTGTTGGACATATTCAGCAATCCTTTCACGATTTCAGTTGAAAATGCGCCAGAGTCAATGCAGTTAGAAATTATCGACATTCAAAAGGATCAAGATTTACGCAACAAATTCAACGAAGGAGACTTGCTGAACTTTTACCGCTGCATTGATAAAAATATGTACGAAAAGTTGGGCATAAACGCTCTGAAATGTGCCAGCTTATTTGGTTCTACCTATATATTGTATATATATATATATAGTGGTAGAGATATATCATATAAGATATATATGTGAACAAACTTTTTCAATACTAAATAATAATAAAACAAAAAATCGAAACCGCCTTGCAAATGAAAGTTTGGAAGCAGTTTTACGTGTTGCTACAAGTAAATTTGAGCCAAATATAAAAAGATTGTAAGCACTATGCAGTGCCACGCTTCAAATTAATAAATTCTTTTTGAATTTTAATAAATTATTATCAATTCTTTATTGTCTTTAATTACCTATACTTCTGGCGGCCGGCCCGCCATCAGTTCATGATTTGCCCGAGTGGCCCCTAGTCTTCATGAGTCTGTGCAACCATGGCCTAAAGTATACATGTTTAACTTTCATTGTTTCAAGTTGTTTATTTTCCAAGCTTTTACAAATATCAAGTCGTATAGTACCGACAAAATCCTAATCTCCGAAAACGTAATATTGTAACAAGATACTATACTTTACTCACAATTGAACAAGATAACTTTAATGTCAGTTTCTATTAATGCCAAGAGCGGAATGATTAGAAACGGATACCTCGCTAAGACAACTTTTTCAGAAATTTTACGTATGCTATTTCTCTGTGATGTAGCTTTTCTTGGTGTATGCGAAATAATTTCTCGTCAGCCATAAGTTAGACCAACTATGTATTTAGTTTAGTATGAAACTATGGAGACGTTATTAACCGGTGTGCAAACATCACCCGCTGTAACTCCTCTGAACTTTAATTTATAAAGCTATTTAAAACCTGCGTTTATGATTGAGACGATATCCGAAATTTGGATGATCTTCAAGTTTAAGTAACTTACAACGTAATTAGATTCATAACGGCCAGTCGTGCGTAGTAAGTTATTTTCCGTTGCAATGATAATATTATTTTTAATGTCAATAAAATCTCATCTTCCTTTTCCAATTTTAAACCCAGAATGTACTACGCACATTGTACAGATTCGATTTTTTATGACTTTTAAGACGACTCAATAAAATTCATTTAATATTATTTCTAATGTATTCCGCTCCCAATTGATAATCAATTTTTCTTCTTAATAATTTAAAGTATCTTTGATATTATGTCTATTCCAGATTGTAGATATTATATCCAATAACACAAGAAACAGTGCTAGTATTGACTTAGTTTTATTAATTGGTCATTCCTCCTCATGAAACTTTATGAGAAACTTTAAGATGTTCTATAGGCATTTCTGTACGGTTTCAATCACAATCTGATTACAAACGCTTAGTCCGGAATACTACATCTGCACGAGGCTACCAAAGTCGAAGAGAGAATATGTTGCATACCTCGTCGAAAATAGCAGCTGCTAATAAATTGTTTATTTAGTTTATTTATATCATAAAAATTGCCGATGTCCCCCATAATAATTATAGAAAATATATTTGAACTTCCTATAAGCTTTACTCTTCCAGTTCTGGAAAAAAAGATTGTTCTTGCATTTAGAAAAAACTACTTGTCAAATAAATCTTACCAGTTTAATACTTAGAATGAGATAGTTTTCCTTATTCAATATGTACGAAATTGTAAGTATACACCGAATTCAGTAAAGACCGAAACCCACCTGATAACTGTAAGATTAGTTACTTACTTTTAGAATGGGTATTTCTGATTAAAATTTTTGGATAACAATAAATAATAGGCTGAGTAAAATTAACCCATTAGTTTTCTTGTTATATCTATTTTCATTATTTTCGAGCCCATCTAATTTCAGTTCTTAAGAATTAACGAGCTAGCATTAATTTTCCAGTATTATAGGTCAATACGGTTACTTATTAATGTTAATATCAAAAGCAAAAATGAACTTTAATATTGTAACAACCTTAACGATGGTGTTTCCATCGAAGTAAGATGCGTTTATTTCAATGGTGCACTGTTGAAGTGGAAATCAGGATCATTAAGGGAATTGAATTTATGCAGTTCAAAGCTATTTCGATCAATTTGGACAACGCTTTCTCGATTTTAATCTTAATTATGATACCTTCAAACATTGAATGCATGTGATTATTGAGAGAGGAAGAAAGAAATTGCATTTCCTAACAAAAACTTTAAGGTAGATCTAGTAAGTTATCTGAGGATGTACTCCATGATATTCCATTTTGGATGGACCGTAACCCTCGCGAGTCATTGGTAAAATTAAGAAGCCACATAGGTACTTTTTATTTATTTAAATTTTGCGCAATAATATTAGTTTTAGGGTTTTCTGTTGGAACTGCTCACAAGACAATTACTGAGAAGCCTAGAATGCATCCTTATAAAGTAAGGGTTATTCAACAATTAAATCCACTTGATTTTGAAAAGCAAACAAATTGTTTTTGATGGCTTAATGAGCTACATACGAAATAACAATACCAGGCTAGATGTGAGTTTCTTTAGTGATGAGGCGTTGTTCTATATATCTGCCCATGTCAGTTCGCAAAATTATAGAATATGGACTACAGAAAGTTGTTCTGTTCGAATTCGTGGAATCATATCTACAACCTATAAAGATTTGAGTTTGGCTAGCTATGTTGAGACAAAGAATAGTTAGACCAACCGTTTTTCAGGACACTGTTTTAGATTTGTTTATGTAACAACTAAATGATAGTGAATTGCAGAACGGTTTCTTTTAACAATGCTCCATCTCACACTGCTACAGCAACTCAAAAACTTTGAGAAGAATGTTTTGATAACAGAGTAATTACCAAAAATTTATGGCCTGCATGTTCTCCGGATCCTACTCCATTCAAGGTTTATTTATTTGAGAATTTAAACAGTGAATTACACAAAAGCAGTTTCCATGACCTAGAAGAATTGCAGGTAGCAGTTCAGTATGAAACTAATACTATTACTATGGAAGAATTGCAACATGTTTTTGAAAATTTGAAGCGACGAATAAATATGTACCTACAAAATAATGGAAACTATTTCCAGTATTTTCTTTGAATTTTAATGAATAAAGTGATGCAATTAAAATATGCTAGATTCAGTTTAGAGAAACTTAGAAACTTAGAAAAATATGTGTGAGTATAGAAGGAAGAACTTTTCAAATAAGAAATATATGTTAGTGATTTTAATGCTTAATATTACCAATTTGTAATATTGATTGGATACGCTAAAGCGGCCACGTCTAATATATGTAGATGATTTAAGATTAATAACACTATCAACATCCTTAGCCCGTGCAACATTGTTTCAGTGTTTAATGTACCATTATAAATTTATAACCTCTTAGGGTCCTATATATCCTATACCAATCATATCAAAAGCTAAATTCCTCCTAGTAATAGGGAAAGGTATTTAACGTAGAGAACACGACAAGGCGAAAACGGTTATTTAATCTGTTCTAGTTCGTAGTTAGTGTCTTCTCTTACGTTGTTCGGATCTCAAGCCATCACGCTACCTGTTATCCTTTTCCAAGCTATTTACGTGTTTCTAAGAGAACTTGGTACAACAGCAACAGCTTCTTCTTTACAAATATGAGTTAGCTTACGTTTCCATAGATTTTTCTAGTCGATAAAGTTGTTAATTTAAAATACCGATTTCAAAGTATTTTTAACAATATCCTTCTCCTTAAACTTTTACCTTTCGCTGTAAGGTTCGAAGGCATCTAGCATTGGCAAATCGTATTGCTTTTGCCCCATCCAGTGACATTTCCTTAATACGCAAAGAGAAGGATATTAATAATGAGTAACGTGGTTAGGATGAAGGCTCCTAGAAAAATATATTGTTAGAATGGGCTAAAATAAAATTCATTTTACTGTTGTTAAACCTATTTAAGTTCGCACTTAACAATATTGCAATTCAAACAAAAAAGGAAAAGATAAAATCTTAAATAACTCTGTAGAACGACCTATTAATCTCTCGTTGAAACCATCTCCCTATCTATTGTTTTTCATCGCAAGTGATGAAGCATATGGGTATGCCAATATCACTCCACTGCTATGAATTGTTGCTTAACATCCAACTCTGAAAGAGTTTGTTTTGTTAATCTTGAACTACCTAGACCACTGAATAGCAGAAGCAAAACTTAGTGCTCCAACAAAGATCAAATTACTGATGTACTTGTTTGAGTAATACCTACAAAAATATGGCGATTCTATATCTATCTCTTTCTGTCAACCTTAACTACTGTTTACGTTTAAGTTTACAAGGTGTTATATACGTTTATTGTTATAAATATTTGTTTCCTGATATTGTGATTCAAAAGATAATTGAATGCACTCGTATCTATCTATTTCTTAGGTGTTTATATCTGTAGTGTTAAGTTCCTTCTATTTGGTGCACGAAGTTTAACATATTTAAGTGTCAATTGAGGAACGGTTTGTACAGTTCATGGCTGATCAAGAACAACTGCATTAAAAAGAAATTGAGAGACAGTTTAGAGTAGATTCGTAATCCTAATATTTTTACACATTTATATTCAACATTACCACTTAAAAATATTTACAATAGTACGGCTGAGAACCACCAAATTTAGCCAACGAAAGCTAAAGGTTCCGTTCGAAGTTTCGCTTCTACTATTCTGTGACTATTCCGTACTGGTGAGTCTTAATGAGGACGATACTAGTATGCGGTTGCAGTCTGCGATCGATAAAACAACTGACCCCGTGATTATATTGACAGAAGCAATTTGTGTCCGATTTACAGGCTAATTGCACTGCTTTCTCGAACAGTTGCCTGACAAACGTACACCAATTAGTAGATCGTTCTGCAGAAAGTCATTTAAGATTCTCCCTCTTTTTGCTTGAATTGTTATGGTTGAAAACAACTGCAAGTTTTAAGTTACTTTGAGTAACAGCTTCTCTAGACAGTGCAGCTTCAATAACAAAAACGATAAAATGGAATAGAACTGGCTTTTACTTGGTGCAGATCCATAGTAATAATATAAAATAAAACTCGTAGAGTAAATAATTCACTATATTTAACTACAAAAATTGTAATGATCGTTTTGCCGACACAATGGGTTTGTCAGACTATACTATCAAACGACGAAATAATTGTTACAATACTTTTTAAATCATAGTGAAGTGTTTATGTGTTTCATTAATTAATAATAAAATAGAATAATAATAATAATAACAGTGACCAAACCGAAAACAAATGTAAAGAAGAATAAATAAGCCAAATGATAACAAACATATAAATAAGTAAACTATTGGTGGTGGTACATGGTGCAACATCACAGTTGTAGAGTTGGAGTAAAAGTAGCGATTTCGAACTAAAGAAAAGGTATTTTTCAGATATAAATTATGCACACAAAAGATTCATAAGTATGCCGTAACTTTGATGTTCTCGCAGACAAATCTTAACTGAGCGAACTGTTCCACCAGGAAAAAGTTGATATCTGCGTGCTGACTGTTAATATGGAAACTGAATCCAGGCTAGGGCAGATAATGCATGTGTCGTCGACATAATGAAACCAAATCTTGCGCTTTGATTATACACTGTCTAAAGTAATGGATTCCAACAATTTTATGAATATGTTAACTAAGACAGAAGCGAAGACGAAGAACAGGAGACTCCACAGTTACGCCTGAGGCTTAGTGGTAAAGTTTGATTCAGAATTTGTGGATTTAAATACATCTAGCAATCGAAATTTTATTATTTACTATAAACTTCAGTGGCTTCAGACTGCTCAAGTATAGATGGTGTCGTTTGTTAGTAATGTGTCAAGACGTCCTTGATTTTTCAATCTCATTAAGCAAAAAGGAGTTTTATAATATGCATGAGATTCCACAATAATGCTTATGTATTTCTGAATTCTTTTAGTTTATGTACGTATGTTTTTCAGATTTGCAAATAATATGGTTTGAGCAAAAAAACACCTCTTTTCGGTTTATACCGGAAAGATTGCCTGCTTATGTGGAGTAACAAATAGGGGATTGTCAATGTAGTTTTAAGAAGAACCGTTCAACTGTTGATCAAAACTTCTTAATGAGGTAATTAAAAGTGCTAAGAATTAAACATGATACATCAGATTTTAATCGACTTTGAGCAAGAATGGTAGAATTTAATATCCCTAGATAGGTAATGAATCTTACGAAAGTTATAAGGACCAAAAAATCAAATAAAAATTGAAGACAAATTGTCGATTGCCTCTACCATTAATAATGGTCTTAAACAAAGATATGCCTTGTCCCCGATTACTTTTTAACATCATTCTCAAATATATTGTGAGCGAACGCTGATTATCTGGGAACGAAAGGTCGCGTATTATATTCGCTTTTTCCGATGATAGAGATATAATGCGCCATGCGGTAATAAATATTAAAGAAGACTTTCTCTAAACTGAATTTATTAGTACTGTAAGAACGGGGTGAATAGATCGAACAGATCAGAATGTGACAACAAAACGTTGCTTTGAGAGAATCCAACAACTTAAGTATTTGGGACTTCCGGTAATAACATAACAAGTAAGATTAACAACATTGCACAGAGTGGTAATCACTATTGATTTGCACTATAAAGCACAATGGAAGAACGTTTCTCGGAACACGAAGGAAAGAATATATTATAACATTACAGAATCTTTCGTAAGAAAATATGGAGATATAATTAGGATACTAAGAGTAATATATGCACCAGTAAGGGACGATAATCTCCAAGAATCGATCCTCTACGGCAATGCATGATGGATTGACACAAATGTAGACAGATTATGAAGTCGATAAACACCCATCTTGAGTTGTAATGCCACAGATAGACAGCGAGAGAGATTCGCTATCATTTCGATAAGGTACTCATCGGAGAATTTTAGGATGTTAGGCCCATTATCAACGAAACAGGTGTACGAGAACTACTTAACGATTATATGGTGGGAAATTTGGTGATATGGTCTAGTGTCAGCAATGGTGCAATCCAGTTTGTCCAATCATTACCAATCAGCATAATTAGTGGCTAACATTTTGAATAGAACCTTTATAGAACTAGGTCAACTAAAGATTTCAAATCTAAGAATTACTCTCATCTAGAAACTGACGCAAGAGACAAGTCAGATCTATTGTACTTTAAATAAAGTGCAATTTATAGGCAAGTAGTCTTCATCTAAAGGTTTCCGAACCCTTCATCATTTGTTTCATTGTTGTTATTATAATTCACCTTAATTCTAATAATCAAAATAAAACCTGCAATTTTACAAATGTAGCTATTATACGATGCATACACATATGAAAATAGTATTCTGCTTCTGTTTGTAAATTTAATCTCCTCGTTCACCTGTGATTTTCAAAAACTGACTTGAAATCTTGACGGAACATTAAAAGAAATGAAAAACAACGGCACGCGCTTTTTAAAACCAATTTTTGCAGGTAACAGTAAGAATAAGCTGTTAAGAAAGATATTGAGAGTGTTCAAACGTGTTTTGCTACACATTGCTTATTGCCGGCTTAATAGCCTTGAGCTTTGATGTGACTATTTGAAATTGAAATCGGTATTCATATCTAAACAATAACGTCAGTCAAACGCCCAATAAAAATTGTTTAATGCAATTACGGTTAAGGGGCCCAGGGCGTACTTGGGTTAGGGGTTGTTCATGCCCATATTTGTGGGAATTATAATGTTATTTGCTTGGAACACCTTTCTTTCTCTCTAGAACAACAGGCATTGCTTCATTTGGAGCCATTTTGTTTTCAATCAATATTTTTTCAGATAAAATTTTATCTATAAATATGCAAATTAGGCTTGTTGCTGTTTGGCTTTTGGAGGTGGTCGAGCTACCCCGAAATATTTTCAAGGGGTAGCTGCGCAAGCCCAAGAAGGGTCCAGCCAGTCCAATAATATATAACAAGTAAAAATAAACTACCATGTAGCCTAATATGCTTTCTTTTACTTATTGTTAGTTAAAACCTAATTACATCAACTTGTGTCATGTACTCAAGACTTCTTGTTCCGTACCAGATATTTCTTCTAGTGATGAAACTGATTGTGATGCTTATTCTATCCAAGAAAGTGAAGAAGACTACCTCGCAAGTTTCTCAGAGTATGAGGATGAAGATACAATTACACTTGAACCTGGTGAGCTTTGGTTATACGTAGCAAAGGTTTCTACAATGGTCTCCTTTTACAAAAACATTCTCAGACAATTAAATGCAAAGAAAATCGATAAAGAACCCCTACATTAGGGAGTTTCACATGGTACAAAAACTTCCATAACCGGTAAAAAGTAGTTCCGCCCGATTTAATAATATTTTTTTGCAACAAATCTGAGTGATCTAGCTAACATCCACTAAGTTTTTCTTAATGTATAAGGACTCAAATAGTAATTGTTTAGATTACTTTTTTTAATTAACTTATTTATTTAAATTGTAATTAATTTCTTTAATTTTTTGTCATTTTTTAAATTTCACGGTGCGAAATGCTTGCAATTTCTTTCAATTTTCTGTAATTTCTTCGTAAGAAACAGGTTTCTTTAAATAAATGTATAAATATATTACTTTTTTATAATTTGAATTTTTTTCTTTACCCTTATTCTCAAACGCCCTTATTAGGGTCCCGATACAACGTCCAGAATGTGTAATTAAATCAAACGATTGATCAAACCAATATTTTTCCTAAATCAATTGAATGTACAACAATAGGTTCAATTAGCCCAGGGATTTGCTGCAGTACTCTTATAAAATATAGCCTGTGGTGGTCCAATCACGCCAAATTCATGGGACAACTGGACCAGGAGAACAAACAAAATTATAGATCCTTATAAAACTATATAATGTTAAAAACATACCTTAAAGGGTATGTAAAATATTGGTCTGTTTATTGCTAAATAATCATGCAATCTTTTGCAGTCAAAGATTGCTTCTTACTTGTCATAAATTACAGTTTTATGAAGGTAACTGGAGACCATGTTGTAAAATCATATTCCAGTTACCCCGGAGCAGCTTATTTAATAATAGGTATCACTTCATGTCACTTTTCTCGAAGACCCTGTAGATATTGATAAATATAGAAACAAATCAAAAAACAATCATTTCAATCAAATTTACAGCGGTAGAATGTGTTTGTACACGAATTACATGAATTGACATCATATTACTGTGTAGCACGTAAGGCAGTTTACGGGAAAGAGCTGAGAATCTTATTAGATATAGAGGATACTTTCCTTGACACCACATGTGACTTTACTGGGGTGGAACTGAATAGCGTATAATTAAGTACATTGCTAGTTGTATTCTCAAGTTCAGGACGTTCCACTTGTTAATCATCACAATCTTTATTTGAAAGATGCTTCAAATTGCCTGCGGTAAGAGGTACACTGGTTGTAAAATGTTGCGCTTTTTCGAAATCAAAATTTACTTTAAAATACCAATAGTCAAATCAAAAACACCTTCAGCACTTATTTATTGTCGGCACCTGCATCTTTCATTCTTAAGGGAAAGGGAGATACAAATTACGCGATATTGAAGCCACATCTCAAAAGGTTATCATATCAGGAATTGCCTGTACAAACCTTCTTATTTCGAAATGACTAAATGGAGAAGAGTCTTTCTACCAAATCCCGAGGCGGCCCTTGATACATTCACAGGACTATCGGATTATGCGGTTCGAGCCTGTGTAAGGGCGGTGAGGTGTGCAGAGACGGACGAAGGCACACACACGTACACATCTTGAAATACAGGAGCCGCCTCACCGATAGGTGCTTGCACGGTGTTTCCGAATTGAGATGTCTCATGTTCATGTCGCCAGGCGGGCCCGCCGGCGTCCCAACAGTTTGTTATTGATCCGCTATGGTACTGCTCTGCACCTGCACACATATTTTAATGTCGACAGTCGCTTGTCGTCCGAAGATTTATTTATAATTCACTGGTGTTCTCTCTTTCTCCCATGCACAGGTACGGATATTTACATGATCTATTCGAACTCGTATCGGTAGACCGTAAGTAATGATTAATTGGCGGAACCCGGAGGATCCCTGTACAAAACATTTACGTTACTGACTTTCGGTTTTTGCACACCCTTAAAAATAACAGATCACAAAGCAGCTGATAAAAAATAGGATGGGGATATGCTCCAATTCAACTAAATAGAATCTTAGGATGTCCTTCTAGTTCCTATTTAGATCACCCTTAGGAAGAGGTCAAAACCAATTGCGTGCTTGGATAATGAAATTATACACAAACATTCGTGAGTGGCATCGTACATATGAGAAGAATAACAAACTAAAGGTCATTGTGTGTAATTCAAATACTAATGTATTGTATGCCTGGACATAATTATTTAACAACTATAAAAGCTAAGTTGGTAATGAATATTATTTCAATAGATATTTATCATCGACGGCTTTTCCATTATTATACTCTAACCAACTAGTTCGTCCTTATTTCACTAAGAATAAGTCAGAATGATTAAAAGTGTGGTTCCCATATTCTTCCCATAATTCTTAATTAATTAAATAATACTTTGATAATAATGACTTCGCCAGTTAAAAATGTTAGTGTTAACTTTCTTTCCGCTGAGGTTAATACAGTAATGCACTCGTGGAAACTCTAAATGTCGGCCTTTTGATGGTCACAATCTAAACGCCTGTTTCAAAGCCGAAAGCCTACAAGATTACTCTCGGTTGGTCCATAGGAAACAGTTGTCTAAAGTAAGAAATGTTATTATTTAATTTCTATTATAAAAAGAGTTTTTGACGTTTTAAAAGAAAGACAACAAATAAAATAATATAGTACTAAATTAATAGGTCATTTATACTTCTTATTATTGCCTCTGATTTGTTATTCTTATTTATTTTTATTTATGAATAAAGACATATAACTAGCATTACGCTTTCAGTATTTGAACATCATTTAATATTTGTAAGAAATCCAAGAAAATGTACATAATGTAAACAGTGCAAACATAATGATAAATTGTTATTAAAACATTCATACAATTTTTTAGTATTGCCCAATATAAAACTGAACAAAAATTATAATAAAAAGAAAATAATTACAAGTTCTGAGTTCCATGGAATAAAATCGAAACAATTTTAGTGTTAGGCGCTCATCCTTTCTTGCTTTCTTATTTGTATTTTGCCAAGCATTCACAACGAAACCAATTCTCCTATTATCTATTCTAATTAATATAAATTACTAATGATTAAAGTTTGATAAAAGTGTGGATGACGTGTTATCATTAAGTAGTGTAAACCAGCCTGACGCTGTTACTACTTCAAAGTTATCATTGATACACATACCTCCTTTTGCGCTGAAAATATTTTCTTCGTTATGTTCCCGTATCGCCAATATTAAGAAAATACATCGGTGAGGACATTTTCTATCAAAACATATTTTCCATTTTACAAAATTTGCGGACTACTATTTTAATTTCTGTTGCTGTTTGATTTACTTGCTCTTACAATTAGTACACATTTTATGTATCTTTTTTGTAATATTCTTTGCTTGCTTGTCTTTTCAAGGGTGTTTACTTTATTATATATATATATAATTTTCCTTTATTTTCTTTAGTTTAAAAATTAATTTCTTTAATCTAACAGTAGTGACAGTATTTTAATTTAATTTTTAGAGTACCTTGTAGATAGAGAAATAAGTAATATATTTTACTTACATTAGTACCATCTCTTTTATTTCAACATCGCAATAACAGTAGAATTAATAACTAATAATAGGAATAGTGGGCAGAAGGCTAGGCCAAACAAATTTATCAATTGAGAACAAATCATTAGTAATAAGATTAGTCGAAGGAGTTACACAGATATATTGCACCACAAGTTGATTTATCAGTGAGTATTTAGTATTTTCAATAACTATTCATATCACTTTCTAGTAATGATATTGAAAATAACCCAAGCAATATAAAATTCGCCTCGAAAATATTTTTCTTTTTTTGTTTCTTATAAAATAATTTTACTAGTAGCTGTCTTGATCGCTGGTAATTTCGCATTAAAACTTTATTCTTTTTGGCACAGTATATTACACTAGCATAACAGTAACATATTATTATCATCCTTGACTAAAAATTAACACAAAATGGGCGATATTGACCTATTGTGTGCCGTAAATGATAACATCCGCACTTTCTTCCTACATCAGACAAGTTTGTATGTGGTTAAAAAGAAACATGATGAGGGCAGTGACATCACATAACGGACAAGAAGACAACCAAAAGCCAAGCATCACCTCAAGAGAAGAAGACCAAAATATAAGTCCGTTTGTTCGTAATAACCCATTAACGCTACCTGTAGAACAATATCAATTGTTCTACAGGGACAACTAACTCACACGGTTATCTTCTTAAACTGCACTCAAATTGCAGGAATACAATGGGAACAACGCTTACGCACCTTGAAATGCTTATATTACACGATATTAATTCCTTTTACAATAATCCTTAGAGATACATGAATACTCTTGGCAGTAACATAACGGTCCTCTCTAGTCATGTCTAATATGTTCTTTGGTAATCGTCATTTTTCGCATAGGAGCTCCCAAACTGTCACTTAAAGAACCTTGACTATGTTCAACTTGTATCACTTTACGGTAGCCGAGTAACATGATTTGCCACTAAACACTCGATATGTTACTAAAAACCTTGTATAGAACTTAATCCTTGTTTGAAATTGAAAAAGTCACGACTCGATAATACTTATTGATCAATTCTATGATTTGTTATGGGAACGATCACTGTATACTTTCAAAATAATCAAGTATACATATACCTACTATGACAGTCATTAAACATGTAAACAACTAACTTAAAAGATATCAAACAAATTTTGTTGAAAAACATGACCAACATAAGCCCTCAGAAAGAAAACCTTGTATTTTATATCCATCTCCAAGAGTTAATTTGAATTCGAAAGTTATTTTGTATACTAAATGCTACCATATTTATTTAATAACTAATCGTGTTTTTTAAACATGCAACAGGAGTTACACCTCTAAAGATACCACAACAGATAACCCCAAAATATCGAAGTTGTTACGCAAAGGGAAAGAAGTGTTAAATCATTCAATATTAAGGAGTTCGCATAGTAAAAGTTTCATGGAAATTTAAGATTTATATCGCAAAAGTTCCTGCCTAAATATCAAGAGAACAACGTTTTTCTTTTAAAAGATTTATGAGGGTACGTGATTATCCGTGAATACCTAAAGCTCTATTTTTAGCGACTTTATTCTACTATCTAGAATTTATAGTTAATGAAATAAACGTAAATCGATAGCACTTTTTCATGCAAATATTGATATTTCCCACATTATTACTGCTGCTTTTATAACGGTATTCGTGGAAGAACAAACTTGAATTAGTACTTTGATATCTCACAAGATTTTTTAAATAAAAGGAAATATATCATAAAGCACTATTCTCTAAAACAGAAATAAAGACGTAATTAAATCTTTATTTGACAAACTCATACTTACAATTAGAGCATTATTTTTAGAAAATTATGAGCTTAGAGAATTTATTTACTATTAAGTTACCTATCGTACTATTCATATTTTGTTTCCGATAATTGAGTGAAACAACTTACCACCTCGAATTTGGTAGGATCAACTGCTAAACGCTATACTTCCGTCCTCAGTGGAAAATACGAAGAAGTAAAATGTTTTACAGCTTATATTGATGATTTCACGCTTTCCATTAAGTTTAAATCGATGTGGTTTAGATAAGAGATATTTTCTATTGTGACTTTTCATTCGTAGGCATTTTGTATCGAGAACATGATTGTTAAAACCACATTTAAAGTTAATTCAATTGTGTGCTAGAGATTAGAATTGCTTTTATTTAACTGTACCATACCACGCCATATTATACATATTTGGTTAATATTTGCCGTTATTTTCCAGAAAATGTACTGAAGTGTGTATTATTCCTGCTATCATCAGTACGCACATTCCGTAGGTTATAGAAATCTCTTTATAATACCTACCGTATATTGATCGCCGATTACCTGATTAGAGAATAATTTCTGTGACCCGTCGTTTTTCAACAATTCAGTCTTCTATAGGAATAATAATAATCTTTATTATCCAACAGACCAAGCCCAATAATAGAATAAAACACTAGAGAAAAATTAGCTATAACAACCCTAAAAGAAAGTTAAAACAAGAAATAATTCGTCTGAGTTAAAGCAAAATAATGATTGTTGGAACACACTCATTCTTGGTGACAGTAGTCCTAAAGATGCCATCGATCCGGAAGCCGTGCAGGGAACATTAAAACCAACCTTCGACAGTAAATATGAACAAGATATGACAGGGATTCCCCAAATGGGCGCCGCAAGGCACTCCTGCGAACGCAGGCAGACAAAGCGGTTTGGAATATTCTATAATAAACATTTCGAAACGCCTTTGAAGCTAATGGAACTTTCTAGATTCTAGAGCATCTACACTAGATCGTTCCCGTAGCTTGCTTTCTGGAATAATAACATTCTCCGAGTACATACAGGCTGGTTGAAAAGTTTTGAAAGCAAAAATAAAAGAATGTGGATTTTTTAATGAAATTAGTTTTTTTATTCAATATAATCTCCCTCAACTTCAACACATTTACTCCAACGATCCTCCAATAGTTTTATACCATCTCTGTAGTGATTTTCCGGAAGCTCTGCAAAATACTGTTCGTGGCTGCAATAGCTTATTCATTCGACGAAGAACGCTTTCCACGAAGAAGTTGTTTCAAATTTCTGAAGATGTAATAATCGGAGAGAGACAAATCTGGCGAATACGGTGGGTGTTCAAGCAATTCGTACTTTCATTCGGTCAATTTAGCCGTCTTCAAAATTCTTGTGTGAACACGTGCATTTTCTTGATGAAAAAATGATTGTTTTCTTCCGTAAGCCGGGTCTTTTTCACGATTTTTTTATCTAATTGGTCCAAAAAGTTATAATAATATTTAGAGTTCATTGTTTTACCATTTTTAAGATAATCAATCAACAAAACCTGTTTTGTATCTCAAACAACTGATGCCATAACCTTTCTTGCCGATCGTTCTGACTTGACTTGTTTTGGAGCTGAACAACCAGCTTCAGCCCACTGTAAACGTTCTTGTTTTAGTTTAGGATCATGATAGTAGTTCCAAGTCTCATCCATAGTTATAAAACGACGCACATACTCGGTTTTATTCTGCTTAAAATCCTCCAAATTATGCTGAGAAATTTGTTTTCGATTCAGTTTTTGTTGAATTGTTAACGAATGCGGCACTAACTTTCCCAACACCTTTTTCATATTTCACGCTTACTCAAACCTGGATCTTTATAACCAATATCATAAACTTGCTCAATGATTTCTAGTGTTGTTGCAGTTTTTCGATGTCCACTACGTGATTCACCTTGAATGCTTACACGATCACGTTTAAACTCTAAAACCCATCGCTGCACGGTTGGAAATGGAGGAGCAGGATTCTTTAACACTTTAGCAATTTTTGTACGAATTTTTGTTGTTGATAAAACAAAGAATTTTATCACCGCACGATTTTCAGTCTTTTCCATTCTAATAAAATACACTGACACGTCAACTTCAAATGGCTTGTAAACAAAGAGTGAATTGACAGATCGAAATGGATTTTTGTGTGTGTTCAAATGGAAGATGAAATATTAAAATGGCGTATAAATTTTGATTCCTGTACTGGTTAATAGGCCTCACTTTCAAAACTTTTCAACCAATCAGTAGAATATTCCAAAAAATATGGAACTGAAGCTTATTGAACTTTCTAGTAGATTTATATAGCATACTGTTGGACATTATCATAGTAGTCGTAGTTTCGCGAAAGTTCCAAGTAGATAGGGCGGCTAGTGTAAATACGGCATTCGGCGAACCAGTTCAGTTCCTAAATAACGATCGAAGGGAAAAACATCTGAGAAGAAAAGAAAGACGCCTGCTACCAGAGGAACACTCACTTTATTTCAGCGTGTCATTTTGTGTTTCCGTGAAGTTATAGGAAGACAGAAAGATTTGTATTAAATAAGCAAGTCGACAGTTCAAGTGAGGGTGCCCAAGCATCGACAAGTGGTAGGGTGGCAAAGAAAGGGAAATATCCTAAATAGGATGATAACTATTTGAATTTTTCTTTAGTTTAATGGAAGCAAGCAATGAAGAGAGACCGCAGATGGCTAAATAAGCTAAAACAACACCTCGAGATCAATCAGTCTAACATGATCTAAAAATCTCGCGAATTCTTTAGTAGAAAGTTGCATGGTTTACAAAAGCAAAATAGTGTGTTTACTAAACAAACCTCAATACCAATCAACGCACTGCTAGTACATCTTAAGGCTGCAAACAGAGTAGCGAAGTGCAGAAAACCTGAAACCATCGCAGAAGAGCTTATTCTACTGAATGCTTTTGACATGGTTAATATTATGCTGGGAGAATTGGCGGGAAAATTAATTTCAAAGGTACCTTTGTCCATCAACACTATTAGTCGAAGAATCTATCATATAGCTCTGCGTCTTAATTAACAATTAATAGAAAAAATTAAAGGCGTGAAATTTGATCTGCGAGTTAATGAGGCTACTGACAGTAAAAAGACGCATACCTTGTTTGCTATGTACGCTTCCTGGATAATAATATTATCTTTGAAGACCTTCTATTTTACAAAAGCATTATTGGAAGCGCAAAAGTTCAAGACCTATTTAAGATTTTTGACAAGCTTGTAGCCGAAATGATTTGGATTGGAAAAAGTGCATCGGTATGTGTACTGATGGAGCTCGATCAATGTCTGTTCGCTATGGAGCATTGCAGGCGGTTATTCGCAGCAAACCATCGTATGCTATGTGGACTTGTGGTATCATCCATAGGGAAGCATTTGCATCAACGTCGATGAGCTCTTAATTAAATTTGGTATTAAAACGTGTTGTACACTGCTAAACTAGATAAAAACCAAGCCACTGCAAGCCAGATATTACAAAAATGATGGACATACTGCGATACTACTGCACTTTACAATAGCTTTCACGTGACATCGTCTTCTGCCGTACATTCGAGCTACGTCAAAAATTCACTATTTTCTATAAGAGAAACGTTCAAGTACTTTGCCGAACACGATTTTTGCTGAAACAAGTGTATTTGTGCTATATATTTTAAAAGCTAAATACTTTGAATCTGCTTCTGCAAGATAATCACATACATATTTTGAAACTTTTGGAGAAGATTGGGGCTGTTGTAAAAAAGCCCGATTTGTGGATAAGATACATCAATGAGGATGGCGGTCAACATTGTTTCTCTGAATTGCATAAATACGTGGCCTGTAATAAGGTCGTTATTTCACAAAATTTGCTGTTTCTTTTCAGCGAACACCTTTCAAAGCTCACTGACTGGTTTGCAAAATACTTTGAGGAAGACAATGTCGAGAAATTTGCGAGGGTCCAAAATTCTTTCCGTGCTCAAGCTCCACCACAACTCACTTCGCAAGAAGAACAGAGTCTAATTGAACTCTCTTGCGACAACAGCCTGCAAACAAAATTAGTTTCTTCCGATTTAGTGGAATTTTGGATTTTAATCAAAAATGAATATCCACCTCTGAGTTTATAAGCTGTATGCATCCTCATTCCCTTTGCGACAACCTATTTATTCTAAGCCGAATTTTCAGCTGTAGCTGCAATAAAGACCAAATATGGTTTAACAATCAATGTGGGGCGAAAGATGAGAGTGGCAGTGCTAAACTTCATTCCGCGTTTTGAAAAAATTGGCAATCAGCTCACCCGTCGCACTAACTTTCTTGTCGTTGAAGGTTCTCACCATTCATTTCATATTTTTTGTATTCTCATATTTTAGTTTGATGATTCTTCTGATAATAAATGTGAGCTTCGCATAGTGAGGTTTATATTACAAGTTGTCTTCATTTCTGCGCCCGATTTTTTGTCGTTGTACACATATTTTGACAAGGGCGCCGGAACAAAATGATGAACCTGTTCACATCTAACTACTAACGAGTCAACTCCAAACAGTTTCACTGCTTCATTAAAATACTATTTCATGGTAGAACCCCATAATTTAAGTAAGTATGTAAGTAAAAAGATTTAGAAATTGCTCCTTAAATCTAGAACTTTTATTAGGATGTGACTTTATAATAATAGAACATTTCAAAAATCATATTGCAGTTAATGATGCTGGTATATTCTATGCTTTTGCATTAGTGTATTTATTATACTATATTTAATTTCCATCAGTTCAATGTGTATGTATAATCCGCAGAGGTGAAAGTACTAGTCCCAAAGTAATAGATACGATTGTGTATCAAATAAATATAAAGTAAAACTTCATTGGGAACAATTGAGCATGGTATACAAAATAGAAGATCTAATAATACATTTTTCAAATTATTAATTCAGAAGAATCTGAACTTAAATAGTAAATTTTAGATTTTAATATGTCTCTTGTCAGTATAATAAGGAAGAAAGACCATTCCGACACAGTATGAAACACGTTACAGTATCAAGTAAACAACCTCTTCAAAAGTTCTTCATTACGTTCTGATAAAAGTCTTGCTCCTGAAAAGATATCGATGAAAACTTTTCAAATTATGTCGAGCTTTAATATCGAGTCGTTGGCTGCAAACTTCTTTCCTTTACTAAAAATACTACGTATTATATAATATACTTCGGAAAATGTACCCAAGTCGCCAATTTTATGTGCACGATTTTAAGAACGATTTCGGTTACTTCCGCATATCTCTCGCATAAAATATATGTTTGCGATAAATTTCAGCTCTTTCTGCAATACTATTTAGAACACTTTTAGAATTAGAAATATTTTCGATTCTATCAAGATGGATATATTCTTTGTTAATTTTCAAGTACGCGAAATTAATTGCGCCTTATCTACATTCATTAGCATTCCACACAAATACATTTAATAGTTACATTATTTTGTGGGTGTTTCCCAGGAAATATCATCGTGTAAAATTATCACTTAACAACGGCAAGGCAAGTCACGCTTTCTCACTTCGGGGAAAGCACTAATTGTATTATTTCAGTGCTTTGCGCGCCTGCCCTATGAATTTCACAGAACTATAACAATAAGCGTAATTTTTCTTTGTGAGTCAATACTCTTTTTCGCTATTGAACTTGTTAGTACACTAGCTTCAACTGTAACAGCACTAAAAGTTGATGTTCCCGAAGTTCTAAGAATTTGACTGTAGTTTGTTTTTTTTTTTTTATTTCGTCAATTTTCATCAAAATTTTAATGTAGATATTCAATATAATCTTCATTTAATTGAATACAGTTACCCAAACATGAATTTTTCAAATCGTCCTCAGAACTCTTTTGTCTCAGCAATCCATTTACATTTTTGTAGCAAGGTTTACCTCGTTTAACCCGGTGTTACACAGGTGAATATTTTAACGCTAGTGCACGCACCCGGTCAAATTGACCGTTAGATCAAAAAATGTTTTCGAAACTGAAGAGAGTCATTTGTGATAGTTTGGCCTTTTTAATGGCTACTGGTACATTTGTGTTTAAATCGTATAATACTACAGTATAAAAAATATAAGAGAGGATTAAAGAAAAACAACTAAACCTAATAAAAGTAATATCTTGCCATTCGAAACATTGATTGAATACTCAGAATAAGAAGTTAAATTCATTTTCTTCATAATTACCACCCTCTGCACAATTGGAACACAAAATATTTGTGAGTTCTCTGTACACGTGTAGACTGCATTGTATGCATTGGTTTGGAGTTTTCCTATTTTGCCTTCAATCACACATGTAGCATCTTCCTGTAGTTCGAACCATTCTTGGTCCATTGATTTCTTCCAATCCCAAAATCTGTCTTATTCTAAATCTAGTAGATCTTTTAAGTTTAGTGTTATTCAGTCTTTCTTGTAGTTGTTCTCGAGTTAATTCTTTAGCAAGATTCTTGAGATATTGGCTGCGTTTTATGTTGTTTTCATTATTTTCCTTGTATAGAATGTAACTAATTACTGCGCCAATGTTCAGGAAGGAAAAGAATAATGTTAGAGGCCATCTTCTACTTGTCCGCTCTACCGAATAGTTTACCTTCAGTTCATCAACCATATCTACACCTCCCTTTGTTGAATTATAGAATGTTATTATTTCGGGTTTGCAAGCCTCGCCGATAGAGTAGTAAATGCTGTCCCAATAGTGTAAGGTTGATAATAACAACACCAATTTATCTTCTCTAGGTTTCTATGAAACTAGAGTCATATTTTCTCTAAATGCAAAGATGCTAGAATTTACTTTTCTTTCCTTCATGTTCTAAACAAATAATGGGGGAACTCCCTTTTACTTTTGCGAACTGTACCTACCAAAGTCAGCTTATGATCTTTGAGTAAATCCACGGCTAAAGGAATGGAAGTGAACCAATTATCACAGGTCATATTCCTATTAGTGCCTGATATTGGTTCAATTAATCTCTTTACGAGAGCACTAGGGCTGTTGTCAACCTTGTAAAGTCAATGATTTTGTATTCCAGCATAAACTGTATGTATAGAAAGATTTGGAATCTACTACCGCTAAAATTTTCAATCCGTATTTTGCGAGCTTATTCGGTATATATTACCGAAATCCCCACCTGCTTCTGAATGATTCTAACATTTCGTCAATCGTTACATATACCCCCGGGGAGTAATGTTTTCTACAACTATCAATAGAATGTTCTTGTACTTCTCTTATTGCTGACAATTTGTCGATAGATTTTCGCTCTTCACGGCTGTTGAAATCGTCAAACCGAAGACAATGTAAAATAAATCTAAAGCGATTCAAACCCATTACTAAGGGAAAGTACTCCACTCCAGTTCCATCCCGTTGCCATAGGTCCCTCAAATTCAAGTGTGAAGATTTCGTGGCACCTGCTAGGTATAATAACCCAAAGACAGCTTTCATTTCAGTTACAGTTGTATCGGCTGCTTGTGCTTGGTCCGCATAGTTATTCTTTTCTTTTTGAATGTAAATGTTTGTATAATCAACAACTTTTTGGATAAAGACGTCTGGAAAAGACATATGCAATTCCCTGTGGACCAATTTTTCCTTTGGAAACATTATGAGTACTAGTTTTCTTTTCCTGAGTAGTTGGAAATTTGTTTCATTGTGTTCTGGCATCTTTATCAACGTAATGCAAATTTGGATGAAAGACAAATATAGCACTAGCGTTTGGGTCTAGTTGACGAGACCCAAGAGAAGAAGGGCTGTCACTTGCACTGTGATGTGGAGAAACGATATCATCTACTGACGCTTCTTCGTCTGCTGACTGCTCTGTATCACTATAGTGATCTAATTTCTCAACAAAGTCCTCTTCATTTTCGTCGATCTCTTCTGAAGTTTCATTTTCGTCCACTAATTCATCCCACAATAGTCGAAGATGAGATTGTTCCCTTTCGTAATCGACCATCCTGTCAAGATATAGGTGATGCTTTAGCAAAATGAAAAATATATTTATATATCTACATTATTTTTTACTTATTAGACACATGGATAGACGAAATATAACAAATTAACGGACCAAATACTATACTCACTGATTCGGCAAACTCGCAGAAAACTAGAAAGAAACTTTAGAAACGAAGGAATTGTATGATGTAACTTAACTGAAAACATAACACTCCCGAAAACGACGCACGCGGCATTGCACGAACCCGGTGTTTATGATCCTGCCTCGTAGTAACACAAATGTGGCGCGTAGTATTGCAAAACGAAAACAAAGATAGATACTATAATTACAGAAAAGGATCAACAAAGAATGTAGAATAGCATAGCTAAAATTTCAAGTCTGGTTTACATTCATATTTTTCAAGAAAAATAGAAAAAAGTATCAACCCGGTCGATTAGACCGTGGCCTGTGTACTGACAGGTTAAGGTCTCAAATCGAACATTCGGCTGTGGTTCTTCCAGATTTGGAAACATCATAAGTATAATAATAATAATAATAATAATATTTTATTTCGTATCCAACAGTAAAAACCACAACGCACACATAGATTCGGGTTAAATACACTAAGCAAAAGTACAAGATGGCCTGTAGAGAAACACCGCACTAGTGCGCAAATGAAGTGATACGATAGAAACAGCTGTGTATGATCCTAAATCCTTGCCGGGTAGTCACCAGCCTCTTTAATTGATAGGATTGCTGCATATTCTAATTTACTCCGAATCAATCCATAATAAACATTTTTAACAGCAGCGTAATCAATAAATGTTCGTGTGTTAAGAAAACTGAAATCGAGAAGTTTATACGCACTATTGCACACAGATGTTACTCGTTGATCAAAGCAAAGTTTATCATCAAACAATACCCCAAGATCTCTCACAATATCCGAATCGGGCGGGAGTTGGCAACTTAGACTGTAGTCAAAGATAATCTTCGATACCTTCTCGGTATAACTGACAGCGCAATATTCATCAACATTAAGGTGAAGTTTATTGTGCATACACCAACAGCTAATAGTCGCTAGGTTCTCTTGTAGGAGCCTGGTTTCGTAATGGGATTCAAACCTAGGAAATATTTTTAGATCATCTGCAAACGCCACAAAACAGCACGTTAATATTTACAAGAGGTCATCCATATGTGAAGAAAACGACGCTCCTAATTCGGAGCCCTGTGGGACACCATGTGTTGTTAAATATTGCTTGTAGAAAAAGCCATTGTACATTATTACACAGTTGATCGATTTCAGCAATGAAGCACGAAATTCGATAGCACTCAACTATATACTATACTATATTTTAATTAATAAAGAAATGTCAATAGGGTGAAAGGCTCTTGTAAAATCCGTCTAGTAATCGTTGATGTACTCTTCATATAACTATGTTGATGGCAAGACAATTTGATTTTGATATTCCTGTAAATATCATCATATAAAATTTGCTCAGAAACTTTCGGAAAATTACTGAGCACAGAAATAGGTCAATAATTTGTGATCATCTCTGGTTTGCCTTTTCTGAAAACTGGTGTAATTCTAGAAATCTTCCAGATTATTGGAAAGGCACACATTTTATACATAAGTTATTGATAGGACAGAGTGGGAAAGCAAGAACCGTACCACAATCTTTGAGGAAGAATGAAGAAATTTGATGATCACCGGTAATGGAATCAGTTTTAAGCATAACGATGCTGTTAACGACTTATGTTTCACTAATACTTTGTACAACAACAATCATGAGGAGAGCAACCATCACAAATACGAATGTCATCCCTAGGTAAAAACTCTCAGTAAATGCATCCGCAAATAAAACCACCATGAAACAATTGCCCTGGAATGCGAGACTGATCTTTTTTGTATTGACATATTACCAAAACGCTTTAGGGTCCGACCTCAGATTCGTTTAAATTCTATTAAGGTGGGCTGTGTGAAAGATGCTTACTTCCTGTTTAGTAACTCGTAATCGCGAGAAATCTTCATTCTTCAAACCTAGAACTGGCAGTAGTTAGCCATTTAGGTTGATAGTAACCTTTCATTTTAAGTTTATTAATCAGAGGATTGGTGAATAAGGATAAGAGATAGACCTACACTGAGTAGTTGGAACAGACTTATTCAGTAGTCTGTACAATGTTTAGAAAAAGGCTGACAGCTTTATTCACATCCTCCGCGCTCAGAACAGAGCTTGTCACTGTAGACTATGGGCTCTTCAGTGAAATTAACAGTCTCAATATCTCATTACAACGAAATATGACGAATATCATTACAGCACAGGATAAAGTTGCATGTTTCCTGCCTAAATTGGAACTTTACCAACGTACAGTTCAAGTTGGCGATGTGTGGGTGTTTACACAACTGTGTGAGCAATTGATAAATGATGAATCTGAAAAAATACGTTTCAGTGATTCAGTGATTCATCATTTACCTGCAGTAATAGACTCTCTGTAGCAATATTTCCCGAATATGGACAATTGTCAGTCCAATTCTTGGATATTAAGACCATTTTCTATTGACGATGAAATTTTTAAAGACGTAGATGTGTCAGCCAAAATAGAATTTCTCGGACTACGCGAGAATACCACCTTCAAAGTGGAATTTTAAAATTAAGAACTCGGTACATTTTGGCGGAAAGTAGGTGCTGAATATCCTATAATAGCTGACAAAGCTCTAAGAATGATTATATCTTTTGCTACCACTTATAGATGTGTGGGTGGTTTCTCAACTTTAGTAACAGTAAAAGCAAAGGCCAGAAACCATCTCAATGTGGATTATGACTTGAGATGCGTGTTAAGTGAAACTAAACCTAACATAAGAAAACTTGCGAATGCAAAACAATTACAACCCTTACATTAACTGTCATTAATTGAGGAAGTACATTGAAATTGTAATTACGGATATTTTTGTGCAATTTTATGATTAATAAAGGCTATTTGTATGCATGTGTTGTTTTCTTCGATAACATTTCAAAGGGAGGTAAAATCAATTTCGCTGATAGGAGTAACAAAACTGAAAAGCTTAGGAACCGTTGCTGTAGACAATATTATAATTAGCCTGAGAAAAATTTAAATTATGAATTGGGAGTTAGATGCGGCGAATAGGGTGGATGTGGGAGAAATTCCCAACGCAATTCGTTTAAAGCTTCCTTCACTCTTCGTGGAGTATGGGATCTTGTCCTGCTACAATACCGGACTTTTATGCAGCTACACAAACCGTTTTTCTCAAAGTTCCTACCACACAGGGCCAGATAAAAAACTAGAATAATATTGTGGGTTAATTGTAATACCCCTCGGTAGATAATCTATAAAACTGATCCCCTCGCAGTCTAAGAAAACAGTAGGTGTTACTTTTTCAACCAACGGAACTGCACGTGCTTTACGTGGAGGTCTTCCTTCTGGTTTCCGCCATCCTTTCGACTGATCCCATAGTCTCAGGAATGAAGCAAGGTACTCATGTTTCATCAGTAGTTACTATCCGTTGCCAAAATTGGTTGCCGTAGCATGCTAAAAACTCTTCAAGTTGGCGACATATATCAGACATGTTGAATTTCTGTTTCGATCTCAACAGTATGGATACCCAGGGACCTGTAGTGTACCTATTCCTACACTAATGTCACAAATAGTTATTCGTTTATCATTTGTCAGTAGGTTCTCCTTAGCAGCAACATTTCTTTCACTTACGCAGCTTTAAAATTGATATCCTGCACTACTGGAAAATCTCCAAATACACCTCGCCGACGTTAAACAATTTCTGCGGGTTTCACATCCTCTTTACGTAAAAAATAATAATAGCTTTTTGTGATTTAGTAGCGTGGTTCGTGATTGCAAAATCAACAGCACGGAAATGCGTCTATCTCGGGAAAGGAACTGAAGTATACTAAAAATTATGGACGGCGCTGACCCATAGCGTGACCTATAAGACTTACACAATTAAACTAGAGGCGAATTCCTAGAACATTCGAAACATCTCTCGTACTTGCCAACCCTATGGAAATCTAGGGCGCTTTATAGTACGTTGTATTAAAAGTTTCCACCGTTTTTGAAGATGTGTGATTTTAGCAAATTAAACAAGATGCAAACCACCAACTTAAGAAAAAAGGAAGTATCAACTGTGCGGAAATTTCCGAATTTTGTCGTGAAACCATCCTGTGGGCGTTTTTCCTTTGTGCAGTTGTTCTTTTCGTTCTTCTCCTAATTTTCAAAAAAGTATTCCCGTTTCGTCTATGGGATATAACTAAAGACTTCTAAGTAATTATTTGATTTCAAAGATTTTAAGTTTTTCTTCTTTTCTTCTTGAAACATTATTTTTAGCTTTCCTATAGCTATGTTACGACGGTAAGCTCCTTTCTTCTTTTACCAACTTTATATAGACATTCTCGCTAAGACGATGGGTACTTGTAAACAATAACGTTACATATAAGCAGCATTCGTGAAAAACCATAAAAATTTACGGCTGTGTACGCGTTGGGAGCGCGCAAGAAAACGTGAAAACTTACTTCTAACAAGTAACTTTCGCCGTTTGAGCGTGGAGCGTCATACTTTACATGAAGAATTTTTGTATTAACGATTTCACGTCGCCCATAAAATTTTATGTAACTACACTTTTTATGAATTGTCGAGTCCAACGGATATTGACAATTTACCCATCGAAACGAGTAGTGAAATAAAAATTCTTTACGTTGAAGGTTATCTTCGACTAATTATATATATATGAAGTGAATGAGGAGGATAAAAAATATAATAATGAAAAATGAAGAAGAAAAGGAAAGAAAAGAGAAACAATAACAAGAAGCACTGCAATAGGCTAACAAAAATTAGCAAATTAAACCAGTGCATTCATTGGCAAGAATATTATTTATGTTAGAATAGGTAAATAACCGATGCATTCAAAGAAAGAAATATACTATACGGAAAGAACTTATATAGTATATAAGACTAAGATGAACATATTATTTGATAGATGTTATGATATACAGATGTCTTGAGGACATACTGTATTTAAACATAAATCTTAGCTTCACCTTCATTCCTGCTTTTTTAATCCATTGTTGTCCTTTTTAGTTTTTCTCACATACATAACAATCGTTCTGCGTGACGTCAATAAGCTGACGCATCTATATAGTTATTTGGATACCTAATCAGATAAAGAAATAAGTATATCAAAGTAAGAAATCGTTCAAGTATTCAAGCTTTCGTATCGTTTCTTGATTAATTAGTTTCCCCATAGTATTTATATCATTATTTGTAATAACACCAACATCCCGAATGATCATCAAAGGATATTGTAGAAAAACTCCATTCCCCTTTTTTATTCCTTAAATTCACGGATTAGGGAAGAATAAAGCAGACTTCCTTAATGATTTATTCCGATAGATGATTCCCATATTTCTTGTACCATGAAATATCTAGAGACCTTTTTCATACTAATTTCATCGATTTCGTTCGAACACAAAGACGTTAGCCAGAGACACTCCAAATACTCATCTCGAATTAATAACTAAATTACATGGTGAATTTATACCAATATTACGAGATTGTACTGTAATTTATATCACACCACAACCCCTGCAATCGTAAATCAGAAACTTTCTTTTAAAATTCGACATTGGCTAGTTACAATTCCTGTTTGTAGTTAGACACTTCGAACTTGAATATCCGAATATCTCTTGATTTTCTCGTATAATTGCGAGTATTAAAATAGGAATAATGGGAGTGGTCTTCATAATATACCCTCAAAGAAATATTCATGTGTGTGGTGATAGTCAATGTTGCCAATCTAGAGGCTAATATAAGGGATATGACGGTCGTAGAGAGAACATTGCACTTACTACTCGACGGCGCTTATTGAGTTACAGTTAAACATAATAAAGACGTACGATCTACATAAAACTGAACTAGTGCATCGTAGGGCGGGGAATCTCTAGCGAGATCGTGTTTGCTCCGACATTAGAATTGAATGATTTTAATGTCTTTCGGCGAGTGCCTCTTCGATTGTTTGAAAGTCTGAGTTGGAAAGTTTTTACTGTGCGAACTGTTTGCCGTTAGAATTATGCATTTTAATAAGTTGAGTGTGGTAGCAGGCTGACTGACTGTTTCTCACTTGCTTGTTGAGTTAAAGGGGACGTAGGGGCGACGACGCCAACTTTCAAGCAGTTTTATAATTTGACTTTGTAATTTTCTCTCGTTGTTATCGTTCGTTTCAACTTTTTCTCGTTTCCGGTGGTAGAAAACGGTAAAAAGTTTTTCTAACTAAATCCGTAGGAGGTTGGTTAAAAGAATGCAAATTATAAAATTCCGGTAGTTAATCACGATCATAAAGGGATGATATTTTTTACTAATTGCAGATAAATCGTTGTATGACTGTCTAGTGCCGCTGGATCGCTAGATATCTGTGTATATGTAAATAACTTTTTGCATGCTCGTAGGAAAATCTGTGACTTAGACTAGAATAGGTTTCAGGACTGAATTACGTTTTTAAAATAAAAGCTGCTTTTTTAAAACAAATTTTTCATTTCAGCGCACGGAATCGTTTCGTATCTTACGACTAACGACTAACGACTAACTTACATACAAATATGCTCTTAAGGCAAAAGTTGCAAACGTAGCATTTACAATGATAAGATTATACTTCTGTAGCATACCATACAACGTAACACTTCCCCGACAAGATCAAAATTTACACTGTAAATGAGTCAAATTTTGTGGATTTACATTATTCTCAGGTTTTTCTTTAGACAATTTAAATTTACAGTTTTTGTGTTTTTCATAAATTTTGCAATAATATACAAACAGGCTGTTATTAATATACAATATAAAATTATTGTCCAAACACTGGGTATATTACTGACAAGCCTCGTTTCGTCTTTGATATTTTCTTGCAAAACGTTGAATCGATTTACAATATCTTGAAGTTTTGACAATTCTACAGTTTTGAGGCTTAAAGGCTCTAATACAATATCATCATTGCTTAATTTAATATCATATTCTAAATTAAGTGCACTCTATGTAGTATATTTAGTTTCGTGTGAATTCTTAATGATAATACCATTAGTTGTTACAATACAATTTGGCGGAATGTATACGATATTTGGATTCTTTATTTGTTCGACATATTGACTGTTATCATAAGAAATGGATATTTTGTTTTGGTTAACGTAAATAATAATCCAATGATTGTCTTCCATTTTTGTGTCTTGATCTCGTCTAAAATTAACGGAATTTGCTCGCAATTTTCATAATTGTTTGTAAATGTTACAATTTGCACTTCACATGGACTCAAACAAATCTACAGCATTACGTAAGAATTCATGTGGTTGTATCTCTTTACAATTTGTGTCTAATTTACTATAATATTGTTCATTATGAACCATATAATGAGTTGATAAAATTATGGTTTTTGTTACATTTTCGGTTTTCATCGGGATTGAGAATATGTGATGAAAATCATAAATATCTTTGTCAGTTAGGGGTATTTCTAAAATGAATATGATATTTGTACCTTGTTGATAGGCTTTGATACTGATTAATTATTCCAGTACTGGCCAGTCATTGGCCGTTACCGCGTATTTGCCAAGTTCAGTGAGAATAATACAATAATAAATGATATAATCAACTAATTAATTCATATTTAATGTGACACTAAAAATAGGACTAAAACTAAGATGGTTAATTAACACGGGAACAAAGCTGACTATAATAAATGTTGAAATAAATTGTCACTGTTCTCTAGACAAGGGTACGTCCATTTTATAATCAGCCCCGCAAAAGAAAGTCTAATGGCATTAGATCCGGAGAATGGGCTGGTCATGGTACTCCAGAATAAGTACTAATCCATTTTTCTGAAAACCCATGTTCTAAGTGCTCAAAAACTGACCTATTTCCTGGCCTACATGCCATTGTAAGTTCTTTAACGCCTCTGCCACACTATTCTGGAGCAAGTTTAAATATCGTTCAGAGGTTAACCAATTATTATTGATTAAAGGAGCAATGGTTGATTGATAGGGGATTAATTTCTTTGGCTCTTCATTGACTGTAGCAAGGCGTTCGACTGTGTGCATCATATTTTGCTGAACACGTTGAAATGTTATGGTATACCGGAGGTTATTTATTCTTGGTTTGAGTTGTATCTGACTGGCGGATGGCATTTCGTGACACTAAATGCTGAATAATCATTAGTAATTACGCCGACGACACAAGTATTTAATAATCGGTAGTGATTACGCGGAAGTAGCAGATAAGGCAGCTCAAGCAAGAATTTCCAAAAACGCCTGTGGATTCGATCCAGCAATAAACAGTCACAGCCATACAAGGGATACCATACAATATCCGCGTAGTCAAACTTACTAACTATATAGGTATAATACAGACATTTTAGTAGTTGAGGATCATTGAAATGTTTAGAGACACGCACAAGAAAACCAAGGGCTCTACACGCAGAGGCACGCGTTTGCTCAATATGTGTTCCAAATGTAAATTAGCAGTCAAAAACTACACCAAGATCCTTCACAACCAATTGTCTATACAGTATTCTGTCACCAACCTCGTAATTAAATAAAAACGGAATACCCTTCTTCGTGTACGTAACAATACAGTATTTGTCAACATTTAACTTCAGTTGGTATATCTCGCACCAATCCTCAATAAATTTGAGATTCCTCTGCAAATTATCAACATCTTCAATGGAAGATACCTCATATAAATCAATATAGGACAGTTAATGTTCTCTATCAAATCATTAATAAAGAGGATGAATAGAAGTGGCACCAGATTCGAACCTTGAGGGACAGCAGAAGTAGCAACAAATTCTGTAGAGCGAAAACCATTATAGGAAGCATAAGAAGTACGGCCAGTTAAATAAGATTTTAATAGTGCGATTGCAGAAGGAGAGAAACCAAATGATGTAAGTTTGGACAGCAAAGCATCATGACATATAGTATCAAACGCACGTGAAAAATCTGTGTATAAAACATCAACTTGTCCGCGTTTATTTAAAACTTCGCTAATATATTACGAAATCGACAAAGATTGGTTGTTGTCGATCTACCACGAATAAAACCATGCTGATCAGGTGACAAAAACGGACAAACATTGGTAAAAATAAAAGAATATAACACTTGCTCATATATCTTTGCAAAATTAGATAAAATAGATATGGGCCGATAATTAGAGCAGAGTGTTTTATCACCCTTTTTATGCTCAGGACAAATTAGAGTTCGTTTCCACTTCTCAGGAAAAGTGTAGGGCTTCAAAGACAGATTAATAATTGTGCACAAAGATTTAGCAAACACACATATGCAGTCTCTTATGAAGAAACTGGGTAAGAAGTCATCACCAGTAGTGTGTTTATTAGCCAAACGTGACATGAGCTGAGGCAATTGATCTTCCGTTACAGATACAAAAGAAAAAGACGGCCGGTAACTGAAACTAGTAGGATACACAATATGGAGGTTTTTAGAGTGTGCATTAGAAAAGATATCGGCGAACGCATTTACAATATCCACCGGATTAGTAAGTTAATTTGGCCCATCGCTAAGTTTGCCGGGTATCGTGGTTGTTTTGCATTTGTCGTTCAATAATTTCCAAATCGCTTTGGGACCAGACTTAATATTTACTTCCATTGTAGACAAATATCGACGATAACATTCAGAAATCAAGACTTTTAAATCGGTTCTTAAACGCTTAAATTCGCGGTAATAAAATATATTTTCAATGGCACGCCATTTACGATGATAATATGCTTTTGTTCTAATTCTAGCTTTGGTTTCTTTGGTATACCATGGAGGATAATTAGATTTTGATACAGATCTAGACCGTACAAAAGCATCCAATAAAGAGTAGATAGCAATATAAAATTCATCCAATGCATCATTTACATTATCATGAAGATCAAGAAATGACCAGTCCACTTCACACAAACTCTCGTAAAGAGCAGCAAAATTCGCCCTAGAGAAATTATATTGCAAATTACATTTAGGAAAATATAGCGGTTGGGAGGGTGTCTCATAATCAAATACAAATTCCAAACAGGGGTGAAGGCGGTCTTCAGGAACGAAAGGGGCATCAAAATGATTGACAGTGATATCCAAATCGATGTTAGAAAACATAAGATACAAGATCTTGGCCTGAGAGTTCATAACACAGTTAAATTGTTTAGACAGGGTGAAATCCATAAAATCCTGCAATATATTACATTTGTTACAGAAAACATCACCAATATTGACAAAGTTTGGTACGTTAATGTCACCAATCAAAATGAAATGCTCGCTAATCAGAAGGGTCCCCAAAGATGAAAGAGAAATCTCCAATTCATTGCAATCAATGTCAGGAGGAATATAAGCAGCAGCAATTAATATTGTAGCATTACCTAAGTAACATTTAGATTAAACTAAATCAATGAGAGGCACAAGATCACTAATGCTGCAAGTGTCAATAACATTAAAAGGAATAGCCTGAGAAATAGCAACTATAACTCCACCACCCCGGGATCTATTTACTCGAGAAAATTTCCTGTCAGCTCGTATAACTTGATAAGAATTTGTGAACAACTCATTTGAATGTACTGAATCATTAAGCCAAGTTTCGGTAAGAAAAATAAAATCATAAAATAAATCTGAACAATTTGTATAGAATTCGTGTACCATATTTTTGAATTTATACCCCTAACATTTTGGTAATAAGCATTAAACGACTTCGTAGACCTGTTGGATTGTGCTAGTTTTCCGACGATATAATCTTAGGTATCCCATTCCGGTACTTAATCCTAATATTGGATTCGCCCTTTCCAATACGTGCATCTAATTCGGCCTTTACAAATTTATAATAGGCTATTTGTTTGGGAGTTCTATCTGTCGAAGTACGGAGGTTACGAAATTTATCAGTGCCTTTAATTTTTTTGAATTTACTAATGATAGTAAGAACAGTATCAGAAGATGAAAGACTCACCTTAATAGGACGAGAACGTAATTTATTTGTGGAATCAAACTTTCCCAACGTCACAGGTTTAATATTTTCCAGAGGTACGTTCAGTTCAGTTAAAAATATTAGTGATCAAAGAAGTATCATGCTCAACCTGATCAGCCCTGGAATTACCAATCTCAGCGGAACCGAAAAGGTTATCTTTTAAGCATCTTAATATATTGACAATTTATTAGTTAACTATATGTATACGCACGATTACCAAAATAAATTTTGTCATCTGTACCACAATTATCCTGCAGGTAACAAAGATGCCTAAATACTAGTAAAACACTATACTGCCAAATATCAAAGGAATGTGTATCAAAACGAATATAGATTCTTTAACCATCTTTCCAAAGAACTAAAAATGCATATGGACTGCATTTAAGTCAAATTCGAGGTTACTGATTTCAAATGTTTTATACAGCACTGATGAGTATTTTTTAATTAGTGTATAATCTTTGTGTATCCGTATTCTGTACTTATATTGGATCATTTATAATTTAGATTATACATTCTTTTCTACCTGCGTGACGTCTATTATATTCGTTTACACATTGTACGAATTTTGTAATTTATATAATTTTGGACTTTACTTCACGAATACCTGCTTTTACGGCAGTATTTTCTGAAACTTAATAAAAATAAAAAATAACTTATTATCATTATTAACAATCCTTTTACCAAAAATTCCGATCCACATTTAAACGAAAACGATATTGATGTCGAAAGACTATCTGGAAATACAAATTTTTCTAAGACCAATTATGAGTGTTTCCTACTTTAAATACACCTTTATTAGTAACCATACTTTTATCCGACATAATTCTTTTGAAAGGAAACTTTTCGAAAGCTTGACATCTCGTGTACTACTGACAGAAGCATCTAGTTGCTCACCCCTAATCCTTGACAAATTCTATATTTGTAGGGATGAGAATTGCGTTTGTTTAGCATAACTGTGGCGTAGATTTTACTACCCCAGTATTAAGTTTGATATCCCTTGTTCGGCCACAGGTGCTTTGAAGGAACCATATTGTTTTAAGTGGGATGCAAACCTGTTCTAAGTTGATTTGTCGTACGTTTCGCTTCTGCAAAATTTTTATGACGCAAAATATTGCACGTTAGCATGTCAAATGGTGCTCTCATTCGAATAATTACATTCCATATTTGAAGATCTATACAAAATATTATAGTCGATTGCGACTAAACGACAAATTGATATTACTAATGTAAGTAATGTTAGTTTCACCGTCCACTTTGTGTAAAAGTTACTGACTTAAGCCTATTGGAAAGTATCTTCATTCCTTAAAAAGAGAAATAAAAAATTCAAAATTGTATCCAAAAACGACATTAATTTTTTCGGTCCACTTAAAGAAATGAATCCGAACGTTATCTAGGGGACAAAACATCGAAGAAACATTTTCTGCACGCCATATTGTGAAGTGGCAGTGTTGAAGTGTTATAATTTATTTGGTATCATTTATAGTAATATCGGAAAGGGATAAAATCGGAAATGACACAATTAATTTTTTTAATACCTTTGAAACCAAGCCAGATATTTGAGATTTCTCCTTGCAAGTTTCGTCCTACTTAACCGATTTTCTAACTGTTGCCGTTTCCATGATACCCATGCTATTCATATTTATCTTAGATTAGATTAGATTACTTGAGGTGGCACTGATACCTGTTCCACTGCGACCTTTCCAGATCTATTGAGGTCCTCATGCCTCCTTAGAGTACGTTCTCCAGCCTTATTCCTTTAATTAGACTTAACAGCTTTGAGAGCGGTTCTTCCGCATATACATATACTTTTAAAGCGGACTTGAAGCTCTTGCTCCGTAATGCTGTTATGTTTCTCCATAATAGAGTCCTGGCCTGCCTTAAGCTTTGCTGGCTCCATCTGGGTGGCTGGATAGTCGTTGCATACTACCACGCTCCTCTCCAAAGCAGCCTCTTTGAAGGTTAAACCTTCTGGCCCGTGCCTTTCGGTAGATTAATGAGAGTACTGCCCTCCGACCTCGCCTTTTTGGACTTCCGTGCTTTCTTTACGTTTAGTAGCCTCCGCCATCTGTTGAGGCCTAACTTCCTTATCTAAACTAAACCTGGCCCCTGGTGCATGCCTAGTTGGCCTTGATTATGGCTCTTTAGCCTGTATGTAACCTTGGCCCTGTTTCACAAGCTTTTGCACTTTAGCCTTGGAAATTCTAGATAGCGTAGCTATACGAAGAGTAGCTAGGGAAAGTATCTGTCACTTGTTAAGCTTGTTAACAAGGAGCCCCTGTATTCATACTTATCTTGGTATTCTACTACTTTTCTTTTGAGAAATTGATAGATAAAGAAATGTGTGAATATGTGTCGAAATCGAATCGATCTGAAATTTCAGCACACCCGTTTCGATACGATTACCAAAGATACTTAAATATTTTAAATTGTTGCTAGAAGTGGTTATTTTTCCAATAAGTTGTGTGTAATTCAACGTTTATTGTCAAGAACTCTTAGGCTTCATGTGAAATATTAACCTACAGATTTTTGGATAATCTACCTAATTTGAAATATGATTTACTAGGTATCAGATAGACCTCATTAAAACTGTGAACTGATAATTGAACATCATAAGGTGTTTTATCGTCTGATAAATTGTACTGGATCCGTTTAATCTACGTTGGTTTAATAATTCCGATATCAAGCGGACTATCTAGTTGTCTGAAAGATTTATTTAATTAAATGTCACAATCGCAAATGCCAGACAGTCTTCATATTTCAATTTCATACCACAAACGCTCTCTTATAAAAAATTCACAAAACATTTTACCGCATGATTTAAATTTACGAATGTTGTGTGATGTTATTTAAAGCTGTACTCAATCAAGTTACTTCAGTAATGTATAACATCAAAAACAAAAGCGGCACATTATATACACGTTTCAAATTAGTACCATAAGGTCACATACATACATTCCAATCGTATTTGACATCTACTAATAACTCCTAGGCCTCTGACTTTATAATTAGTTGCAGAATGTTCTGCAAATAACGCGAGCATGCAGTAATATGGTCTATGGACCTTGTAGATGTTATATTTAACCTTTATACCAATTACTTCGCAGAAAAGATACTTAGAATGTTAGAAACCCTTACAAATAGGTATGCAATCAAACACAGATTATTGTGATCACCCTTCCGCAAATGAAATTTCCTTTCACACCTCAATTACGCTTTGTATATACGTTAATATGTGTACCACATGATACCCGCCTGTTGATATCACAAATCACGGATTACGTCTCGTCACATGCATTGGTGTCTCCATTTTCTGCTGACCAACAATTCAATTTTGTGGTTTTATATGCGTAAATTGAATAATTTCAACACAGATAGAAATACATACATGTGTATGCATTACGTACATGGTCCAAACCAACAGATTTCAGGGTGTCAAGAAATAATTATATGTATGTTTATATATATTTCTGAAGTACTATATTGACACTTACCATCTTTAGATGAAGTACAAAATCAATAAAAAATGTTCAAGTTTGTAACGATATAATGTTTGACTAGTGTACTGAGAATTTAGTTAATATCTTTTTTAAAGTAAATCGCACCGGTCTAGCTCGTAGATAAAATATAAAAGCATAAATTATAACAATTTATGTTTATAACTTTTTCGAAATATTGAACATAAAATCAAAAATATATACCTATTTTAGTGTGTGAATGTATGTGTGTGAATTTTCCGTTGACGGTTCTTCCTGTATTTCCTTTCTTCACTTCTTTTCTCCACGCAGCTTATGGATTCCTCCCTTTTATCAATTCTTTCTTCTTTTGTATGGTAATACTTCTTTTTCTTACTAATACTTCTACTTAATACCTTTTCTTTTGGAAATATATTTTAGACTTCTTTATTGACTTTCCGAAATTGTCAATTTATTCGTCGTTCACCAAACAAAACTTTATTTCTTCTCGAAACCAGGACGACACTCCTGTCTTTCTCCGTTGTCCCCCGAACGAAACTTTAATTCACCTTGACTTCAGCTCATCCAAATATATTGCTGTTATAGGAACCTGTACCGTACGTCGATGTATCCTTGATTATTTCCAGTAAATTTATGTGAATTCTTGTAATGTATATTTGTTGTCGAAATGTGTAAAAAATGCTAACAAAATTCTTTTTATACATTAAATCATGCTTTTATAAAATATTTAATTCTGGTAACTTTTGTTATATTACACTAGCATGTGTAACAGCACAAATTCCTAGAGCCATTAAAGGAAAAAAATTAACCGTGTAAAAATTACGTTACAGAATTTAATTTTGTAGACGAATATTGCATTGGGCGCAGTTCAGAAGACTTAAGCTACTACCTTGTCAGGGAATATTAACTCGGTTTCGTACAATATTACAAGGAGTTCAATAACAAGGCGAAAATGCTCGTGCATGGATATATAATTAAACCTATCAATCAAAGCTTTCTAACACAACTTTGAAACACAAAGGAATTCAAATGAGTATAACAAATATTGCGGTGCGTAGAATTCAGTATTAAAGCAGCAATTGCTTGCATTTCATGGAAAATAGCGTTTCAGGACAATTCACCTCCAATATAGATACCCTACATCGCTGTACCGGCTTCCTTAAGGAGAACAAGTATATTCTATTATCCCTCATTCTTGCTGTATTAGGCATTATAATTTTGAAATTAGTATCTATGTAAGTTCCTTGTTAAAGATTAGGATTATGATTAGGAACACTGTTCTTGTGCACCCGCACGAAAGCTACGCGTATTTCTTTCAAAGCAGTGGCAAAGTTTATCCAAACGTCAGAGGTATTTGCTAAGAATTGGTTTGCAAGATATAAAACACAGAATACACCAAGCCGTAGTACGAAATGCGCAACGTTCAGTCGAGAAGATGAAGTTGTTAAATCGTTTAACAAAATCCCTGCTCAACGTTCAAGCAAGCTTTACGAAGAGTAGCCAATCGGAACATTAACAATCGTATAATTACAATTTATTGTCGCACCCGTAAAAACAATATTTAATAGCCAAATATACAATTCGAACCCTTCCTTTCGGAACGTCATATCGGCGCTGCAGACAGAAATATCTCAATGGAAAGTAGAACAATATTATTTTTACAGATCAATCATTGTTCTTGGGATTCGTTCCGCAAAAGAAATCATGAACTGTTTGCGGTAGACAAATGTTATTAAAAGTCGTGGAACACCAGTAGAAGTACAAATCTGGAGTTGCTTCAGTTTTTCAGTTTTGGACGACTACACATCGTCACCAAATCTGAAAGGCACCAGAAACTTTGACACCCAAGCGATGTGTCGAATGTATAGAAAGTACCTTCTACCCTGAAATGATGGGTTAGTTATGATAATTTGTGTTGGACTTTGGAAGAGGACAATGATTTTAAACATCGCAGTAGGCTTTGTGTATCCTAGAAGGACGAGAACAACATCCATGTATTTGATTGACTTTCGCAACCTTCGGACGCCAGTCCGATCAAAAATGTATGGCCTTTCTAAAAGAATAATCTGCATAAAAGCTTATTTTTAATTTGAAATTGCAAAATTTAGAAGCTATGGCGATCATAATCTGCCAACCATACGAAGAAGCCAATCGATGATACACTGGACTAGGCACATTCATTTTCACCTGATTTGTTCATAAAAAATCACTTTCGTATTTATTGTTTATTACGTGTAATTCGCGATATGCTTTAATGTTACTTGTTAATATATAATAGGTGTTAATAATTAACACCTATTATATGAGGTTAAGTCGCACCAGTCGCACTAAACGCTGCTGTTGCAGTGGATAAAGGAGTTAAGTAGCGCTGATACAACAATTTGAACGTGGAAAAAGGGGCTATATGAATTTAACTCCTTTATTCACTTCATTTTATTAACATGGTGTGATATAACCCCTTTATCAACTTGATATATTTTAAATTACAACACAATTTGCGTATTTGAAAGGTTGAAAGCTTCCTTTGCACTTAACCTCTTCATCTAATACAAAAAATGCAAAATTTGAAAAATGTCACCTATCCCCCCTTTATCCACTCGCCCCTTCAATTATATTGTAACATATTGCAAAAGTATAAAGTTTTGTGTGAGGATTTTTAGAGCTGTCTGGAAGCTAAAAACGATGCTTTTCGAATGAAAAAGTATCATTAATGCATTTGAAATGATCCAATGATTTGCATTGCGTTAACGATAATATTGAAGGACATTCAACAAAGGGTGGGTATTTCAGAAGGCAATTTTGGCTTAGAATCCACATAAACATACCCCCTATGCTTAGTGGGACTGAAATTATACATATCTCTTTGATTGTTATGCATAAAAGAAGCGAAGAAACTAAAAAGGTCACAAACCTCACTTCTGTTTCACTTATTGAAATGGAAATACGCGTTTAAAGTAAGTGGTAAACAATCCTACTCCAATTTTAAAACTTGTTGGATATTTATTTTGAATATGTAGGTTTTATCCATCTCCACACATTAGTCTAATAGAGTGAAATCATAAGATCATACTCATGAACTATTGCATTAAAAAGAGATGATATGCCAGCTCACTCTCTTAAGTTATGTACGAACTTCGTTTTGTTAGAAGCAGATGCACAGTTTTGTAACGATTCCGGTATTCATATTCATATTCATATTTATTACCTTAAAAAAATATTTCTAAAATAGTACATATTGTCAATAATTAGAAAACAAATATATATATAAATATATTGAGTTAATGATTTTAATGAAGAGTCAATAAATATTTACGCAAGTATACACAGTTGCCCTAAAGAACAAACACTCCACACAAAAGTGGCTTACAAACTTAGTTCTTAGCAATATACATATTTAATACTTCTTAAAAAATTGGAAATCAAAAATTCATCCTGGCTATAGAACGCTTTCTCTTGAATAATCCGTGTGACCCATCTCCTAAAGTTTTTTTCGCTTATATCCCTCACTTTTTCCGGAAGATGGTTGTAGAGGTTTATACCCATATAGTTCATTCGATTTTCATATTCTATTTATGGAGTGCTTGTCCGCTACCAAATTATTTTTAATGCGTGTCTCATGGTTATATGTATCGCAGTGTCTGACGTAGTGTTTTCTTTTCCTATGGACATTTTGAAGGCTGACCAGAATGTAGATTCATGGAAGGGTAGGTATTTTGCTTGATTTAAAATTTTCTCTAGAGCTGGCTATGTATTCAGCCTTTGCCATTGTCCCAACCGCCTCCTTTTCTTGTATGAAAATTTTATTGGGATTACTGGAGTGCTCCAAAAAAAAAAAAAAGAAGACTATAGGTGGCTCTTGAATGGAAGAAAGTATGTCATTCTTGCTACTTGATACATTGAGATATAACGTATTCGTCTTATTGCGTTGTGCTACGGCCAATTTTTCATAGTGTTCCGGTATTGTTACTTTTCTCTCTCGCTACACTTTCCACGTGTAGATGGTGCCCCACTTTCGTAGGTTTTGGATACAATTCGCCTTTTCGGATACACGTGTATACACTCTGCTGCTGGCGTTCGATTGAACTGATCGTTTTCGGTGAGCAGGTTATTCCGTTTTCGCTTTCAAGTCTCGTTTGTCGAGGATATACACGCGAATTCGACTCTAGAAAGTTTAATATTACCATTGTGTGGATTTGGGAGTTACGCTTCCCCAATCTAACTATTCGAACTACCGGTTACGATTGTACGATTACTGTTCTCTCTATTGGAGGTGAATTTTCGTTTCTGTTAACTACGATGCCGTCATTTTCTCTTCCACGTTATTGTAGGGTCCTTGTATATACTACTAGAGAGTTAACATTTACTTTTAAGAGAATTTTACGAACACCTAAGGATGATCGTAGAAGCTAGAAGCCGAATTAGGCTTCAGTTTTCTGTGTTCTGCTGGATTTCCGACATTTTAACACCAACTGCGAGGAAACCCGCCATCTTCGACAGCTTCCGTCTCGACAGCGACTACAATGCCATGCGAGAATTGACAACAGGAAACACGCCACGCTAAGTCTCGTCTTTATTGTATCTTTGTCTCGTTGATTTTGGGAAAAATTGTCTAAAATTATTTAATTAATTTAGCTTTAGTAAGTCCGAGATTTGGCTTCGAATAAAAAGGGGTTTTCTTACTTTTGCTATGTTATAGTTAACGATTTAGTCAGATATTTGTTGAACGAATAATTCAATTCTGTTTAGTATTTTAAGGGAGCGGGGAACACGTTTACTTGTCACTTCTACATACTTTTCTAATTACGTTCTGCTAAGCTGTAAGGTATCTGTGGAACCTCTGGAATTCCAACGGTTACCGAGAGTTGTGTAAACATTATTTAAGAGCACAAGCCTATTTGAATTTTATCGAGTCCCTATACACCCCAAGGGTGCTGTCAGTGACGAATAATATTTTTTTTCAAATAGGGTTTTCGAGTAAGTTTGCTGGTTGCTCCAACCGAATAAAAGAATCAGTAACATAGACGGTTCGGATAACCTCGTTCACTTAACAACGAAGCTAGGGGGTCCTTCTGACTCCAGAAACTTAGATGCGATCCAGCTTTATAATAGGAGAGTGGCGCCTTGTAACTAATAAAGTCTTGAACTTGAACCTACGCCGTTTCCACTGAGCTAGTGCGGTCTGGATAACCATCTTTATGACCAACTAAGTGAGTTATTCGAAGGGTAATGACTAACGTCGTTCGTATCGGTCACGTTTCCGACTTTTCCTTTTATTATTATCATTTTACCAAAATTTTGTCAAGATCTCAATTATAACAAATTAACGGAAGGATCTACACAAAATACAATTACCAATTTAAAAAATATAGGCTTTAAAGATTCATAATCAATTATTATTTTACTCCTACGACATACTTGACAAAATTGAATTTTGAAATGATATTCGCCTGTTCGCCCCATAGTGCGACGGGGTGTCCCTTCTCGGAATAACATTTTCACCCCTTGTAGATATAAATGTACACAGCTTGTCTCCGGAATTGACTTTACTGTAGATATAATTGATCAAAAATGTTTGAATCTCGTTTTAATGTTTTGAGGATGCCGCCTTGCTAGAACTACAAAGAATTGCAAGCATATTGTTTACAAATCAAACCAATTTATGCGTGCCTATTTTGCTTTGCTGTTGATTGTTGAATGTCCTGCTTGTCGAACCCACTATCACACATTTGTCACACATTTAGCTAAGCAAATCAGCCTCTTAGGTTGCTTTCCCCGTTACTCTTCGCTACTAGCTAAAGAAGGTTGAGCTTCAATTAAGACTTTGCGTAAACAAGTCACAACGGTCCCATTTCTTAGCCGTTTTTAAACTCCTCGATTTCTACTCAAAATAATATGAAAGATTATGTGAATCAAATCCATTAATAGCTTCAGATCGGTATATAGGTACATATCCCAGTTATGTCTCTTCACTTAGCACAGCACAGAATACTTAAACAACTCATTTCGCAGGAAACAGGCTAGATCCACATAACAAACAATTCAACGCTAAAACTATAAAACTGCATATTAATATGATTAAATACGCCAAAACCTAATCTAGTTAAAAGTTGATGCGACAAGTGGATCGAATTGTAGGAGTGATGATAACGAAGTTGAGAAATTTTCCGTCGTATATATGTATGTACCTATTTATTCATTTTTTTACTGAGAAAGGTAAATTAATGTTTAGTTAAGGATTTGCAGTTTTTAACTATTAATTTATCTCACATCTTAAATACATACATATATCTTTTCTGCTGCGTAGTTACATGTAAAGAAAACTGACCGAAACAAGGTATGTATCTAGGCTTTGAAGAATTTTTCTTCCTGTCCTCACTTGATCCAACATAAGCCAACCTTAGTGCTTTGGTTGTTTTCCAATACGGTCATTTATCTTCATCCCCCTAACGGATCTGACACTCGTTGCTTATTCGATATCATTACGACATCAAAAGTACGCCCTCCTCGGATAGAAGGTTATCCGATTCTCATTTTTATATGTCCATATAAATTGGATACAGAAGGTATATTTTTACCGCCTACGCAACCTACCTACCTTCTTCTTACTTTTATTATCGGAGATCGGAGGGCGCGTGTACAAGTTGTTTACTTGACAGATACGTTTTAATTTTTAAATAGATTTAAGTAGTGAACACCAGTAAAAAATGCACTGCTTATGAACGTATATTTTTGTCAGGTATCATATAAAAAAAGGAGTAGGAAGTTTTGATCTCAATCTTATTTAAAAATACAATTATTTCAACAACTAAAATATATGATTACATAATCACGTTGTTGCAAATAGCATTGATATCACTCATGTAATACATTGCTTTATATAAATGCATTATTAAGGGAGTGCGCAAGTGATGATAGATTCGGGGAAGTGCCTTTTTGGAAGAATTTGTGTGCGAATTACAAAAATTCTTCAAACACTTAAACGATCATTTTACACTAATCTCAGCATTGTCCATGTATGCATAATAATTAACATAAGTCTTATTTTACTTAAAGATTCGTGCTTTTGGAATTTTGTGGTCTCGTGATGCGACCTAACGTAGATTAATTAATTTGGCTTTCCAGTACCTCGATGTTTCCTTTGTCTGTCAGTATCGTGGAAAATGCAAAACAAAAAAACGACGCTATAAAAATCCCTCGGTGCTTTATTTCTATACGGATTTTTAAAGCGCAACACGTATCCAGCAGTCCAGCGAATAAGGCAATTAGAGTAAAAATGGATGTTGATTATGGTGGTCAATGTACGGCGACCTCTAAAATAATAAATTCGCGAAGTAATGGGAGTCATTTCCTTGAATTAGAAGCTTTCCCCAGAGACCGCGGACATGTATACGTGAGCCAACTCCGAATTAAATATCACGTATACGTGTGTTACGTCCGTTGCTCATTTTTACTACGGATTTTACTTAAAAGGTAATGGGTTAATGTTTGTCACGGCTGTAAAAGAATTTATCCTGTACTACTTGCCTACAGAAATGCCTTTATGGCGTTATTTTGACAGCGAAAGTGTTTTTAGTAAAGTAATCAAAAAGTGAAGGTGAAGAAGCAGAACCCACTAGCATTGCTGTATAACTTTGAAAAACAGTTTCAACTGGAAATTTTCTACCTACAAAGAAGCGAACTTTACATCTAGTAATTTAAATATTGATTTTTCATCCCTTTTGTCTTGGATTAACAATTTTCCTTCAAAGATAATATATTAGAAAATATATATTTAAAGGTACTTCATATTTCATATACGTACTTTGTAGTTCTTATCAGTTTAACAGCATTCTCGACCATGGATACGCAATATTAATCTTTGTCCGTTCCTTTAGTGCCTCTTTTTGGATGTAAACTTTGACTTTTATACAAACTGTAATTTTAATATATAATATAACGTGCACTTACATTACCTCTCAATTTCAACAATAAATGAATATTTTTAAGTATTAACACCGCTCACACTTTGCGGAAGTAACAAATGTTAGTTCTAATTGGGAACGTCCTCTAAAACAATTTAGTGCGCTAATGAAGTCAGAACACGACGGGTTTATTTACGTATTCCGAAATACGTGTAATTAAGTAATGTTCTTCAAAAATTCTTACCACAATATACGCAACGACAAGAAATTCTTCTTAACAAAGGTGAAACTACGAAATATGGTTTTAACAGACGGAGAAATATTACTTACAACATTTTAATAAAAACGATATCTACCTAAATATATAAAATTTTGAACGGAAACAGCGTGGGATTATAGTTAACGAAAATTGAATTTATTAAGCAATTTATGCAAAGTTTCCAAACTTGGCCGCAGTGGGGCTTTTACTAAGTTAAGATGTCGACAGGTGTTTGCTTACCTCTAATTCGGTAAGTATTCGATTGGACTGCATGCGCCTGCCTAATTTAACTCGCTAAAGTCGTAATAGTTCTACATAACTTTGTGTACGAAGTATCAAACTTAAACACTACATTATCATTCCCATATCATCTACCGCGGTCCACGAGCAATTCAATCGAATTTGGAAAACGCGTGGATGAGAAACAAAACAAAAATAAACGTAATTTTGCTCGGAAAAGATATTACATCCCACACCATAAGTTAGGAAAGCAAAATCTTCTGATAAGGCTCAAAAATAAAATAATTGTAGTTCCAAAGTAATAATAAATATTAATGGTAATTGATTACCATACAAACTAATTGCCCAACATTATCCAATTGAAAGGACCTAAATCAGGACACTCCATTAGATAGTATCATAATTCTCAAAAATGTATGTTCTGAAATCTGTAATATGCCTAAGGGCAAGAAAGAAGCAATGCTTAGACATCTTTTGAACTAATAATTTATTTCCGCTGACATTTTGAACCATTGTTATTACGCTTTTGTAATACCGTCATATGTAATAAGCCCACCATTCATGAGAAATACTTCAGTCATATACTAAGCTATGTACATTTCAACATTTTTTCCTTATGAACTGAATGTTGTCTACAAGAGCAAATATTACTTTAACTACATTGCTGGTAGAGAATCAAGACATGCAAGAATTAAAAGTAATCAAGTTGCCGTTAGCTTTAATAAGAGAAGCTTTATTCTTTTGGTCCGCATCGATCAATGACGGGACGAAAACCCTAATAATAAACGATTTAAGAATGAGAGAGAAAATAAAATAAAAAGTTTCTACTGGGGAACTACTGTTAGTTAAAGGTAAGTTCTCTGTGCTAACCCAAATATTATCCAACGTGTTGTATCTCAAAATATTCCCTTTTGTCAAGCCAAAAACACAAATCGCTAATAAAAACTAAAGCTATCCTTAAAACGTTCCTATTCAATTCAAGGATGTATACTTGAGAAAATTCATTTATTCCTCCAACTCCAAATCTGTGCGTTGAGGTTAAAATTCATTCAAAAATTCAAATGTATAAATTACTGTTCTTGTTTAACTCGTCTGGACGTAAAGTTCAAAGAATAAATCCGATTCGTATTTGTTCGAAGCTCCCGTTTTATTCTTTTTGAAAAGCGTCACGTAGAGAAAAGTATTCATACCACTTCAGACGTACAATTTAGAGATACTTGGGTATTCAAATGGGACGACCGTTAAAACTGTCAGCGCGCTTGCAATGTACCTTGAATGCTGAAAGAATGCGAAATACCGGTAGCATATATTCTAAATTACAGACGAAACAATACGTCATATATTTATAAATTTGCGTGTATTACATGTGTTACACATCTAGAGACTAAAAATATCCAGTGCATGTAAATGTAGGGAATAAAGAGGAACTGATTTCATTATTTCAGTTCATTATGACTATCTAGCACCTAACGGTACAAGAGGAGCTGCTTATGTTGCTTTACAAAATTGGTGTTTTGATCCAAAAGGATCGTCAATTAAGTATTCATGTAGTTGACTAAACGATTATAGTTGATAAAGAATCTTTAACAAGCAATTTCAACATGAGGAAAGTGTATGCAAAAATGGTGCTAATAAATCTGACATCCGAACAAAAAGAATCTCGCATGAAGATTTGTTCTGATACTTTAAAAACCATTGAAGAGAACCCTAATTTCTTGGAAGGAGTCATAACGAGTTATGCATCATGCTTCTTTTTGCTTATGAACCGGAAACTAAGTGGCAGTCAGTGCATTGGATGAGCCTTGGTTCACCAAAGCAGAAAAGAGCTCGAATAACGAAATCAAAAGGCAATGATGATTACTCTTTCGACATTCGTGGGATTGTGTACACAAATTGGGTACCTGAAGGTCAAACGGTAAATGTGCATTACTACACTGAGGTCTTAACAACTCTCCATGAACGGGCAAGAAGAAAATGACCCGAATTGTGGAGACATTAGTCATGGTTTTTACATCAAGGCAATCCTCCGTCCCATAGTGCACTATCTGTCAAAAGGTTTCTGGGTAAGCATGGGATCCCTATGTTGGAACATCCACCCTATTCGCCAGACCTGGGCCCGTGTAACTTTTTCCATTTCCTACGGTATAGTCAACCTTAAAAGGTACGAGATTTGAGACCGTTTATGCTGTGAAAGATAAAGCGATGGGGATGAAACGATGAACATGTTATCTGAAAGTAACTTCAAGCATTGCTTTGGCCAATGGAGAATTAGCATGGAGTGGGAGTACATTAAAGGTGATAATGTTGAAACTGTAAGGAGTGCTCAATAAAAGATTTTATAGTATTAATCTCGTTACTTTTTAGCCACACCTTGCATAATTAGAAGAGCAATTCCTTAATTCTCTTCCGCAGTATTACCAATCCTTTGATTTCCCCCATTTAACGAAATGATAATTTTCTAAATTGTATTTTCTATTAATCAAAGTTATGAGATTATCTAACTTGAACTTATGTACCAACAATAAGGTGTAGAAGAAATACTGTAGTTTCATAGGTCATTGTACATATAACTTATACAGTCCAATTCAATATTTACCCTATTTACGCCTACTTCGGCTTCAATCGGCTAAAAAGTTTCTCCGCAATTACTAAACAGAAACTAACGAAGCCTGTATGTGCAGAATGCAAATATTTCGTCTCATACCCTTCCATTCCCAAAACGACCAAAGCTTATGGCTTTCGAATACGTTATACTCAAACCAAAAACTAAATAAGCTCTATAAACAGCATTTCCTGACGTCGACATGTGGGTATTAGCCCGCTGCATTCCCTTTTTCATTCAGTTCTGCTCTAAGCTTCCATTATACAGTTGTTTCCGATTACTTCCCGGATGCCATCATACCATTAGCGTTCAGGTTTTCTTTCCCCGTCCCTGGTTCACATTTCGTCGTCTTAATCAGTCAGATATCTTACACATTTCTATCTTCCATTTTTGTTTTTCTTCGGATCCACTCATTTGTATTGCATAGTTGTCCTTAGGATTGCCTGTTCCATCTCTCGCTGGCTTACTTATTGCTTATGCCTTCCTACACCATACATCATTACTGGGATTACGCATGTTAATTAAAGTAAACAATAAATCTCAATTCACGAAATGTTTAAAAATCGTGAAAAATGTACGTATTCTTTGACAACATTTTTGTATACTAAGATGTCATTAGCGGTGCTAACTATACAAAAGACTAAATCTCCACTTGTGACTTTTGGCACAAGTGACGGCAGTATTTAAATTTTTCAAGTAATCCTTTTGACTTAGGAGGGTAGTACCTGTTGCTTGGGGTTTCCTTTGTTAGTTTGCCCTTTTATGTGCCCCATTTCCATGTAGCATCATTAATTTCCAATTGCTTAAAGTCGATACTCGTTTCTTCCTTGCTTTTTATTTCTTGCCACCTCTTTAATGTTTTCTGGATTATTCCTCCCTGCATAGTTAGATCGTCATTTATAAACACTGTTTGCCCCCCTCTTCCAGTCTTTAATGTTCTTGTTTAGATTTCCGTCATATTTTCCAGACCTTTTCTTCAGTTTCTTTCGCATTCCTTATTTTTGCTTTTACTGTTAGTTCTTGTTTTATGAAACCTTTCATTGCTCCTTTTCAAATCACTTTCATCAGCGACATCTATTTTTTGACGTTTCATAACGATATTATTTCTTATTCTCTCATGTCCTAACATTTCTATCATTTCCGTTCTCCTGTTTCGTACTTCATTTTGTGATTTTCTTCTTTTAGACTCTTTATTTCTCTGAGGTAACTGACTCGTTTTTCTATCTCATAACTAAAAGTTATCGTCCTCCGCGCCATTCTCTTTCTTTCTTTCTTTCTGCTCATTATTCAAGCTTACACTTTCTGTACCCATTTTCTCGTATCCTAACGGAAACAAACAAATACATATTTTTTAAAGATTTCGCATGGAAAGTTTGAAAACGGATGAATTGAATTCTGTGGTTTAACGGAAATTACTTCGTCGTACTTACCACAGTTTTAAGCAAATTAGTAACAAAGATACTAAATGCTTACCAACAACATGTGCAACATTTCTGAAGCTTCATACAGAACAAGTGTTACGCAAAATTCATTATTAAAATACCAGTATACGGTTCAAAAGTATTAAAAACCTTGAGAAGGCCGTGAGCACCGGATAAGTTGATACTGACAAAATTTTTGAACGATTGCATGGCACCGAAATGAGTTCACCGAAAACCAAAGCACAAGAATAGGTCGAACTTCTAAGAATTAGAACATTAAATTATGTTTTGAAAATGCGCTGAAACTAGGAAGAAAAGTGCTTTGTAGAATATTTTTCATATAGTGGCTGAGAAATGACCAGGAAACCGACCTGTTGAAGCTAATGTTGAAAAGCTAACTTTAATTATTCAAGATTTAAGAATTGGATTCGTAATTTTTTTTTATTTGTATTTTCTTGCAATACTCCACTTGAAAAAATAAGATATACTTATAAATTGAAGAAGGTTAAGGTACAATTTTGGAAGTAAAGATACCAATTGCTATTGGATCAATGATTAGTAGTCTGACATATACCTTATTCTGATTAACGTTGTAGCTATAATCTTAAATCGGGAAGTTCTGAAACTAGTTCATAGTTATTTCTTATATGAACCCATAGAGATTTGAAACTCATCAGAATAGAAGATAGATACATGCCAAGATCTCGTGGATATTCATAGTTCCTATTCCAGCCGTTGTTACCACTACCTTCAAACTTTCGACGTGACTAATTTAAAGTCTGTAGAAGTCGATTACCATAAATATGAACTTGATTGATAATCAGTGTTCGTTTCATCATTCCTTCTAAAAACGCATATTAAAGTTGACCTGTTAATTAGTTTTAACATATGCCGTTATCGGATAACCACTGTTTTTTGTGTTTACGTTGACGTAACTGTATTGCATTTCCACGGCATAATACAAGATGTGAATGTTATTTCCAGGTACGTCATTACATCTCCAAACAATACCAGATTACTAGATTTTCTTCTTATCTATATATTATTTCATTTCTGTACCCTTCTTACAGTATATTGCTCTAAAATAATTAGAAGCTGGCCGTAAAATATATTCTCTAAGTTCCTTTGTGTTCATATTATCGCGACTGTGCTGTATATCCACACTATTTAAAACATCTCCCTGAAAGCATAAATATGTGTTTATTTACTTTTTGCAAGGGTAAGTATTAAAGAATGCATGGCAGCTACCCTGAATAACAAAACAGCCCAACCACCAAAACTTCCGATACTCCGCATTCAAACCAGCGAGGAAAAAAATCCTAAATAACGTGACTGGGTACATCCAGCTATGTAAATAAACTAAACTGTAGTCAGCACCTTAGATGTTAATCAATATTTACCAGTTACTCCAAGCATCTAGTGAAAACTAAATTTATGTTTATTGTCGAGGTTTGCGACCACTACATGGTAAACCGTAAATCAAATTATTATATCACATTTCCAACTACTTTCTGGGCGCTTAAGTTCATGCATAGCGTTTGAATGTTCTTCTCTTGGAAAGTAAGCGCAAAAGTTATAAATGGTTCCCCATTATAGCCGAAATTACTTCGCTTAGATACAGCGTCTTCATATATCTTAACTAAAACTTTTCAAGAAGATTGATCGATGTTACGCTGAAGCGATTAATTTGTCAATAAAATCTTAGCGCAATTTTTATCTTCAGTGCAAACAATTTTTTCGTGCTTTTAAACGAAATAAACCGAGTCGTATTGAAATAGAGTTTCGATCTTCCACAGAAATATTAAGCATATTCCCAGCTTAAATATATGTGCAGCTGTGGAAGATGAACAAAAGTATAACCGATTAATCTCTAATTCAACTGTAAATAGGAAGAAAGGCTATTAATAGTGTGCCGAATATAGTCAAGGCGTGTCTCGATGTTAAATTTTAGATAAAGCCTCGGTCGTATCCAAGATTCATTCGTCTTGATAAGGGATTATTTAAATCAGCTTCCCTAAATGCGGGAAACCAACTAGCAGCAATTAACCTGGTTTCAGGTACCGCGCGTTTCGTTTGAATGCGGCACAATTAATTTTCCAATAGGTCGGGCTAGGACGGAAATCAATTTACCTTCGGGCACAAAAACCCGGTATAATAGGTTCAGTAGAGGAATGATTATAAAGACACAAGGGATTGTCGTCACAGTCCCTTTAAAATTCTATCGCACTAGACAGATTTGCAAGAAATTTAAGCTATCCGAAATATAACATAATTTGAATCATTGTACGAGTACCACGTGTCTAATAATCTAAATATCAGTATTTTGTACCTATAGTTCGATACAGCCCAACACAGAGAAACTTTTTGGTTGATGCCTGGAATGTTATAATCAATTTTGCCTGTATTTAGTGCACTGATTCCAAATACAGAAACGGTTCTTTTGTATCAGCTAGATTTAGTACAGAGAAACTTAGAGTTGTAGTTCTTCATGTTTCACAAATAAGGTAAGTGATTCTAGAACCTGCATTGACTGAACTTGAACAAAGTGCGGGAACGTCGATTGCGACAGTTGTCAGACATTCTTTGGGGAAACAACTTGGCTGATAACTATATTGAACTACTAAACATCATGCTTAATAACTTCAAAGATTTTAAATCTAACGTGAGGATAAAAGTTAATAATTTGGGCAACCACTTGCACCGCTTCTATCAGAATTTGGGTGATATCAGCAAAGAGCAAGGTGGAAGATTTCGCCATGATATAAAACCAATGGAGGACCGTTGCCATGGAAGATTAGATATATACGTGATGGCAGATTATTGCTGGAATTTGCAGAGACTGTTCTAGCAAAGTTCATTCAAGAATGTCCCACAAGAGACGGTACCAAAGTGTTAACAAACTTTTCCTCTAATTCATTTTAATCTTCTGAAGTGTTATGAATTGTTATTGTAACTGTTTTTGTCATAAGAATGCTCAAAGGAATCCAATTATGCTATTCTTCTACCTCTGGTTTTCTTTCCTGAACGATAAATCCAATTAACAATGGAGTAACGTAGATTACCCTATTCTAATATCTAAGAAAATAGAGCTATTAGGCGAAAACTGTTGTCATATTTGAATTCAATCCACCAAATATAGATAATATCAGCACAAAATATTCCGACACCAGAACATAAATTGGGATGTGTTATTGCACTGCTTTTACTTCGTTTACCTCAATTCAGTATCAAGTATATCCTCCACAATTTGCTTTGAAATTTCTTGGTTGTAAGCTTCCCATAGAACTAATTGTAATGGATGTTTCAACTTGATTCTCATAATGGCGAAGGTAGTTAAGATTTCGGTAACTTCTTGAGAAAGATCAAAATGTGATAAATTTGTACCCCAAGTTTGAGAAATTCCTAAGTACTTTAAAGTCTTCAGCTTAAAAAATCATGTGTAATAAATTGAGTGTGAGAAAGTTAGTTTACTGTTGAATTCCGTATCTTCTAACTAAAGAGCAAACGCCGCCCGTCAATTGATATCAAAAGGTTTTGAGCCGGTTCTACAAAGGTAGATTGACCAGTTGTCAAAATCACTGGTAGGAGACTGCTAGTTTTCTAAATACTTTATGTCGTTGTGTTGGCAACGCTTTCATATCAACTAACTGTAACTGTGCTAAATCAATCTATCAAGTAGTCTACTTTTGGCAAGCATTTAAGTCAAGTCACCTTTTTGTAGTGTCAATTATGGATAGAAACCAAATTGAAATAATCATCGAATGTTTCTATTCGGAAGAAAAAAACTGCAATGGACATCAAATCAATACCGCTCTTGGGAATTCCTAACCTTCATTTTCCATCGTGAGTTTTTGGATTTTGGAATTCAAATGTGGCCCCACGCACACAACTGATAAACCACGTTCAGAACGTTCGAAAAAGAAAACATCCATGACATGGTTTTGGCAGATCGTCAAATATAAGTGTGTGAAATTGAGGAAGCCGTGGGCATCTGAACGAGTAGTTTGTATTTTACATAACGAATTGGGTTTAAGGAAGCTTTCTGCAAGATGGGTGCCGCGTTTGCTCCATTCCGAGCAAAAACTCATTTAAGCTCGAAACTCGATGGTTTGGAAGTGTTTACGAGGAATCCAATGGATTCCCAGAGACTATTCGTGATCATGGATGAAACCTAGCTTCATCACTACATACCAGATACGAGAATGTGATCAAAACTTTGGATTCCAGGCGGTAAGTCGGTTCCGAAGAAGGCAAAGACCATTAACTCGGCTAGAAAGGAGATGACATCGGTTTTTTGGGATGCTAAACGGATTTTGTTAATTGGTTGTCTTGAAAAAGGTAGAAACTGTTACTGACTAATATTACACAACAGTTTTAGACAAATTGAAAACGTCAATTCAGGAAAAAGCAGGGGAATGGTTAAGCGAAAAGTGTTATTTCACCAAGACAATGCCCTGGCTCATTTAAGTCCAATCGTTCAACAAAAATTGACAGAATAGAAGTTCGAAATCGTGCCGCATCCACCGTATTCGTCTGATTTGGCTCCGTCAGACTTCCGCCTGTTCCTGAAACTCAAAACATTGGAACGAGATTTTGGCTGAATGAAGAACTTAAAGACGCTGTAAACGATTATTTTGGAAACCTCGAAGAAAATCACTTCCGGGGGAATCCAGAAGCTAAAGAAACGTTGGACGAAGTGTGTTGACCTTCGAGGGGATTGTGTTGAAAAATGAAATGTAACTTAAATCCGCATTGTTCTCATAGTTATTCCGGAAACTTTTCAATCCACCCTTGTACACCAATAGCATCAATTATGGGTACTCCCTGTGCAACCAAAATAATGGTCAATCTATTATTTGGATTTTCCAAGATGATGGGAACCCAAAAAGGTTATTATTTTCCGCAAAAATCATCAACTATTTTAGATTAATTTGTAATAGCTAAACCAAATTAATTTTAACTATATTATAGTTCTTAGTCACAATTGGTGTTACTGTCGCTTATTTATATTTCCATTGGGTAACCAATGCTTCACTTGTACAATATCTTCCCATCTAAATAAAGAACAATATCTTTATTGTTTTCCATAGATTATATATTTGCTAAAATTACAATATACGGAGCACTATATATTTGTTAAGCTGATAACAATTGGGTATATTATTGGCGGGAGTTCATTCTTCAGTGGTGTGCTGTAGACTTGCTTAGTCACAATCGGTGCTACTACTACTACGAGGGCAAAACCGACTATTAAGAGGTCACTTCTACTTCCATTGATAAATAATGGGCAAGATCATGGTTGTTCTTGATAGACTGTATGTTTATTAAAATTAACAATAACATTTGTATTTAGCCATTACGGTTATACTCATAATCAGTGGAGTTGTTACGGTTAAAATCTTGCTGACCTTTCACCTTTTATACAATATAAATTTAAATTGAATCCCCGACACAAAATAGAGCAATGCCAAAACGTACTGATCGATAATACAAAATTTAATTCTATGAATATATGTATATAAGTATGATAGAATCTCCAGTTGCGGCATAATATTCGCGTTCCTTAATTCTTAGTACTGCATTTGAACTTAAAATTAATTAGTGCAAATTTCAAAGATAATTTAATAACCTAAAGCATGTCTACAACCACGAGCTTGTTTTCTCAGTGTCGGCACCAATTAAAACAATACACGCATCCATTGAAACTTCTCGGCGAGCTTAAATTAATTCACACAAAGCTACGCCGGGACGAAATTACGGTACTTCCCGTTGTCAACCCGACGGATTCGGAATAACCGTGAACTGCAGAATGGAAATAAAAGTCGGAAATTGGATTATTCTCTTTGTCTTTGTTTGAGGGACGTTTTTGATAATCTAATATTAAATCGCAAGCTTGATGTGGCGTATGTGGATGGTCATGCGCTGTATATTTGCTCTTGAAGCAAACAAGATTCGATCAGCAATTGGATATTTATTGCATTTCGTACTTGGTTTTATAAAAAGCTAGATGCTGTAGTTACAACCGAACATCCACCTCAAAGCTTTCATTAATGAAAATACCATATTTAAATTAAACTACGGATCAAAACCAATTAGTCACATCAGATACGATTGAAGCAATCGACATACATAATATCAATTTTGTGAACATTGAAGAAGCTGATGGTAAAATCTTGAATGCCTTAGGGTTTCCCATTAAGAGGTGTTATTTAAATTTCGCACCATTCTTCTCCCATGAGTACTGGAACTGTAATTCTTTGAACAACTTCAAATAAAAACTATACGATTAACAAAACTGGTACGATATATTCTTATGCAGTGCATGATGAAATGGCCCGATGGGCCTAATTTTTTAACAAAATCATCTGCAAGGTTACGTGAATAAACAAAATTATCGCATCTGGGTCTCTAAAAACCCTAAAGTAATTGTTGAGCAGTCTATCCATCCGCAATGGGTGATCGTATAATGCAAATTTTGGACTGACGACATGTTTTGAAAACGGGATCTGCACCACCGTTACAATAAATGGACTGTGGAAGCGAATGTTGTTGACCGACTTTTTGGTGGTGTAATTTCTAGAAGACTTTATTTGGCTGCTTGCATCTTACGCTTTAGCACCGTTAGACTTTTTCTTTTAGAACTACGTTAAAGATAAAGTCTACGCCAATGCTCGGCAGACGGTTGATGCGCTTAAAGACAATATTCAATCTATTATTCGCCACATACAGCTATGAATGTGCAAAATGTAACGAGAAATTTCTTCGAAAAGTTAACCATTTGTAATTGAAATTGAGCCAGTCATTTATTAGATATTGTATTCCATACTTAATCACGGAGTCTGTATATTACGAGGGTTGTTTTTCTTTTCCAACTTCCGTTAGGCTATAAAGGAAAGACGGGTGAATATAAAAAAAAAAGATTTTATTGCCAAAAGTAGTGCACAATAGAGGTTACTTCTCTACATAATCATCTTGACGATTGAGGCGTTTGTCATATCTATGAACACCATTTGCAATACCGTCTTCATAAAATGTTGCCGTCAATGATTGGAAGTGAGTTGTGACGGTAACGTTCAGCTCCCCGTCAGTTTGGAAACGCTGCCCCCAAGCCACTTCTTTAGTTCAGGAAAAGGATGATAGTCCCTCGGCGCTAGGTGGGGACTATATGGTGGGTGTTTGAAAATGTCCCCTTTAAATTGCTCAACATGGTTACACGAGCAGTGTGAGGATTGCATTGCCATGGATCAGAACAATTCCAGAAATCAGCATGCCTTTTCCTTTGTTTTTAATAGTTCTCCGTAAGCGTCGGAAAGTTTCACAATATGAATCTGCAGAAATTAGTTAGTAGTTCCCGGTTGCATAAACTCCACGAGCAACACACCTTCTTGGTCCAAAAAAACAGTTGCCATAACCTTGCGGTTGTTGAAGGTTCGCTTGAATTTTGTCGGTTTCTTTAGAGAATTTGTGGGCAGCAATTGTTATGATTGTCGTTTCGTTTCGGACGTGTGATATGAAATCCATGTCTCATCATCTGTCACAATGGATTCCAAAAATTCTTCTCCATCAGTATTGTAATGGTCAAGAAATGCCAAAACTGCAACCATTCGGCGAGTCTTGTGGTTGTCAATCAACATCTTTGGGACCCAGCGAGCAGAAAGCTTTCTGTAGCGCAATTGTTCAGTAACTATAGAGTGCAGGGAAGATTCTGAAACTTTCGGAGATTTCATCGATAATTCGTTTATGGTAAACCTCAGATTTTCCTTAACCACTTAGTCAACTTGTTCAACAAGGTCGTCTGTAGCGACAGAATTGCGTCCTTGACCGCCTTCATCATGCACATCAGTTCGGCCATCTTTAAACTTTCGACACGATTCACGGACAACACTATTACTCATAAAGCTGTCTCCATACATTTGACTCATGATGAATTCTTGAATTCGAATTCTCGATGACTTTCCGCTGCACTATTCCCTTCTGCCTGCAAGAAACGAATAACTTCGCAATTCAAACTTCGCGGGAGAATCAATAGAAATAGCCATGTTTACGTGACTGCAGCTCAACAATGGATAGTGTGCTGGACTCGGCAGTGACAGAGCGTGTGGAGGGCAAGATGCGCTGCCACCAATACGCTCACTGGCCACCTGCCGCATAGCTGGTCTTCATACTGTACCATCGGAGGTTCAAAAACAGCCCTCGTACATTGAAATGAAAGGATTATCATTTTGTTGAAAGAAAATATCATTTTCAAGATTTAAAATGATACCTCTTAAAATCCTTCATTATCTAATATTGAAAGAAAATAGTTCTTCTGCAGAATTTCAATTTTTGCACCGTAAGATATGGAGAATATTGTACTGAGAATTTAGTTAATTTGTTTTTTAAAGTAAATTGCACCGGTCTAGCTCGTAGATAAAATATAAAAGCATAAATTATAACAATTTATATTTATAACTTTTTCGAAATATTGAACATAAAATCAAAAAGAAATTACCTATTTTAGTGTGTGAATGTATGTGTGTGAATTTTCCGTTGACGGTTCTTCCTGTATTTCCTTTCTTCACTTCTTCTCTCGACGCAGCTTATGGATTCCTTCCTTTTATCAATTCTTTCTTCTTTTGTATGGTAATACTTCTTTTTCTTACTAATACTTCTACTTAAAACCTTTTCTTTTGGAAATATATTTTAGACTTCTTTATTGACTTTTCGAAATTGTCAATTTTTCGTCGTTCATCAAACAAAACTTTATTTCTTCTCGAAACCAGGACGACACTCCTGTCTTTCTCCGTTGTCCCCCAAACGAAACTTTAATTCACATTGACTTCAGTTCATCCAAATATATTGCTGTTATAGGAACCTGTACCGTACGTCGATGTATCCTTGATTATTTCCAGTAAATTTATGTGAATTCTTGTAATGTATATTTGTTGTCGAAATGTGTAAAAAATGTTAACAAAATTCTTTTATCCATTAAATCATGCTTTTATAAAATATTTAACTCTGGTAACATTGGTTATACTACAATATTCTCCAGGCAAAAAGAAGTAATAGTATAACGATAACGTTAATTACATTATTAGTATCTGTATAATAACTGAGAAAGCACTGAAGAAATGGAATATATGTGTGTAACTAGTTGCAAGTTATTTACCAGCCTTCATAGAACAAATTAATTATTTCCTTTCCTTTTCCTTGTAGCCTAAGAACAAGTGCATTTAGAACGTAATTAACAAGCAACCAATCAACGTTCCTTAATACGACTGGAAGAAGATTTAAAAATACTTTCAGTTTTCCCATTCAGTCCAATATACACGTGTACATACACATATCTACAAATACCTCAGTAAACACCATATAAAACTCGATTTCGTTCCCCTAGTTAGACAAGAAAAGCTCGATGTCACGTGCCGTGGAAACATCAATGAAGGCCATAATACACACACAACTGAAGAGCGCGTATTAAAAATTAAGGGAGCTAAATATAAGTGGAAGAGTTACTGAAATCGATCGAGTGGTGGTTGGCAATCTTAGAATTCGCGGAAAGGCGTATATGTAGGTGTGTATATTTCCTATTTTTAAAGGAAAACGTCGCTCGGCTTCGACAGAAATTGGAATCTGCTTTTTCCCATGACAGTATACCGACTACAACGACGAAACGGTAAATGACACATGGAAATGAGAACTGACAAGCGACAGTTGCGAACGGCGACTACAGTACAACAATAACAACAACTCTGCACCTCCGCAAAACCGCATCGCGATAACTTTGGGCCACTGCGAGATAGCAGATAGAAGCGAGGGCGAAAACAGCAGTGACACAGTAAATAAATGAATCGGATATTCGAGGGTAGTAGCCTGTTCCAGCCAACAGAAGTTTAATTTGCATATCTCCGGATGCCGACTTGTTTAAATTAGAGAAAATCGAGCGTAAACAAACAAGCGGTATTTATTATAGGTAGACGTTTCTGCTTGTCGTTGAATAAATAAGCGTCTGAAGATGGTATATCCAAGAAGAAAGTTGTGCATGGTAACTTTAGTAAATTTACTTAGTTAATCCACTAATTTAGTACAAACAAAATATAGATTGCAGAACCGTCCAGTATCTAGATAACCTAGTAAAAACACCTCTTCCAAATAGGTAGGAAAACATCCAATTGGAAAATTTCAGTCAGTATCTATTGATTAATTTTTATTTATTACTAGTTTATAGAGCTTGGCTGGCTTCGTGGTAACATTAAATAAATTGAATTTGTCTGAAGCAATGTATAGAAACAATAACAACATAGTAAGAACCAACAATGAAAAATCAAGAAAATTTTAAACAAAGATGACAAGGTGTTATAGAGGGATGTATTCTGAGCCCCCTTCTATTTACCATAGTGTTGGATGAGGCAATAAAAGAAGCAAAGAAAACCTGAACATTCTAAAATTGGGACATTGGAACAACTAGAAATGACCGAATTATTGTTAGTGGATGACATGGTGATCGTAGCGGATTCAGAGAAGAACTTACAACTTACAATACAATATAGCAGTGATAGCCAAAATAAATGTATGCAGGCTGTATGCAGACCATTTAGGTCCATAGGATTGTAATCTCTCTCCAGCCCTTCCTATCTCTCGCCTCTTCCCTCCAGTTCAGGACTCGTTTCTCTTTCAGATCTTGTTCCACAGCTTCCCTCCTCGCTTTCTTTTACCCTCCGGTGTCTTCCATACCACTTCTTTTACATCTCTTCTGTCCTGCATTCCTTCTTCCGTCCCACCCCAACTCTGTCTGCCTTCCTCCTAAATCCTTCTCAGTGCCTTTCTCTCCCAAATTTCCAGCTGTTGTTCTGTTTTGTTATTCATGATCCAAGTTTCGCATGCATAGGTAAGTGTGGGTCTTAATATAGATTTATAAACTCCTACTTTCGTTTCTTTGACACTTCTTTGGATGACATTATTCTTCTTAGGCCACCCGTACATCTATTGCTCTTCGCAATTCTTAAGTCAACCCCTACTTCCTCTTGGCATCTATTATTGATCAGTACTCCGAGGTACATAAAACTTTCCACCGCCTGAAATTCTATATACCTGCTGTTCTGTCTGTATACCTTGAAACTGGAAACGGTTTTACTTCCACATTTATTTTTTATTTCCAAAATAAATATGAAGATAAATACAAGGAAGACAAAAGCATGATAGTGTCAAAGGAAAAAAGTACATAAGATGTAGCTGCAGGGAGAGCAAATAGAACAAGTGGATAATTTTAGATATTTAGGATAAATAATTAAAAATAATGGAAGAATTGAAAAGGAAATTAACAATAGAATATGAAAAGTGGCAAAGATGTTCAATATGATGAAAATGAGTTGAGATGGAAATAGCCAAAAAAGTAGTAAGACCAACAAATATGTAGTGAAACATGGACTTTGCTAGGGAAATATAAAATACGTTTGAATGAGGTGGGGATGGGGTTTTTGAGACGTATAGAAAATAAAACCATAAGAGACAATATAAGGAATGACATATTCAGAGAAGAATTACAAATAGCACCTACAGAGGAAAAAATACAGGAACATGTTGAACATGTGTGTCGCAAACAGAATGACAGCCTACCGAAAATGATGTATGAAACGCTAGTATCGGGAAAAGGTAAAAGGGAAGATCCAGAAAAGCGTGGAATGACGGTGTTCGAGTGGGAGCAGAAAGAAGGGGAATGAACCGGGATAGAAATATATGAAGAGAGAAGTGTGTGTTAATTATCCAAATTCGTACTTACAATTAGAGTCAAGCTACCGCTAAAAGGGAAACTATTCCAATCATTTCCGCACAGTTTTGTTAGTAATTAAACCATTTTCTTGCAAATCAGAATGCTTTTTTAGAAATATATGAAATAATTCAAGTTGTGTGGTAAGTCCAGTAAATAAATATAATGATATAGTAATTGTATGTTATGAGTAATTTGTGGAAATTTCAGTTACCCATCACGAAGCAGCCGAGAAAATAGAAGTTGAAGTTAGTATAAGCAACCGAAACCTTTATGGGAATGTGAAAATAGTTGTAGGAGTAGAAAATCATTTCCAAGTGTACGAGGAAGATGAAAAAAATGTAGTTTGAAAATGTATAGATTGGTAATACATGACGTAATAATAGATTTAAGAAATACCAAAATCAAATATGCTTATGGGATAACAAAGATCTTAAAGACCAAGAAGATATCCATATATCTAATATATAAAATTACCCCTTACTACACTTTTCTGAAAAATCCAGATAGGTATTTCGGCAATTAAGTTGCCATCCTCAGTGGACACCTGAGAAATTCAATATCACTAGCGAATCCGGTTAATGCCCAGGACGAATATTAGCCGGATTCGCTAGCGATACTGAAGAAGAACAGTTTATAGGAACTAAAAATTTATACTGTTTGTGTTTTTTCAATCACACTTTCATCTTTTATCGAGAGATAAGTGAAATAACAACTCCCATTTTAGAACAACTTTGTTTTCTTAGTAAGTTTAAGAAATAAAGAGGTTCATCTTCATCACCTATGTAGTGCTTGTAATTTTTTATGACTAAATAGATTTACTAATACATAAGTTCCAACTTCAATATCTTTTGATTCAGTGTTACAGTCTTTTCGTGAATTTCAGCTTTTTATTGTGTTTCAATGTCTTTGGAGGTAGAAGAAGAAATTATCTGATTCTTCCTCTTTTTGTCTAAGGTCGCTTATGCTTATTCCTTTGCCAGGTCGTTCAGCTTTTTACCCCTTTTTTGGTTGTTGAAGAACCTTCATCAGCCCGTATACTTTCTTTAAGAAAATTCTTGAGAGTGTGCCGCTCTGAAACCAGACTTAATATTTGCCTCTATAGTATTTCCGTTGTTATCTAAAGCCGATTTAAAAAGACCCGGAAACTCCGATTTCGGCACACATCCCTTATTTTTCAGTTTCCACACAGCTAAAATCTTGGGCCAGCCTTTCTTCATGGGTACAAAAAATAAAGAGTCCAATGGCTGTAAAAGAAGGGTAGCGTTGAGAGGAAGTAAAACAAATTCAATATTATTATTACTTGCGCAATATTCAACGACGTGCCTGGAAACGTGGCGCGCAAGATTGTTTCCAATTAACACCTTTTTCCTTCCAGCTTTTTAAAATAGGGTAACGCCATTCTGTCAAACCAGTCTTCAAATCTTACTCCGTCAAACCACCCGGACTTTGTGCGATTATAGACAGTACCCTCAGGACCCCTTTTCAACCAGGTTTGATAAAGATGCGTCACTTTATAAATAAATATATGGGGCTAGCATTTTTCAGAGGCTGTTATTGACTTTATGACAGAAACACTGCTTTTGCGGGAGTCCATAATTCGATCGACTCTTTTGGATCCTCTTCGACAAATAACTTTTGATCTTCCAGGATCATCAGTAATATTCGTTTCGTCGTAGTTCAAGATATTCCAGGGAATACGTTTTATAATGATTTCTCTAGATTTTTAAAATAATCTTGAACAATTTCTCGATTGATATTTGCTCTACATTTTCTGGTGGGATAACAAGGATATTAAAGATGAAGAAGATATCCTGACGAACAATATATATATAATATATAAAAACAACATGAGACTTTATACTAAGCTATGCAAAATACATGTAGAATGAAAAAGCAGAATAAAATACAAACTACAAACCTGAGAAAAAGAATTCTAAAAATAGTTTTTGCTAGAAGGCATGTAGAAGTGCTATGGAGTATGAATTACTTAAGACACCGGTAATATAGAAAATAATGATAAGATAAATCAATCTTATACATGTGTAATGGTTAAGAAAATAAATAAACTAAGAGAAAATATGTAAAATATGCAACATCAAATACTTCTGAAAATAGGGAAAGGCGGGCAGATCAGTGGAAAAGTTTGGCAGAACAAACTTGAAGTTGGAATCAAAAGCAAGAGAATGATAAAAATTCATGGAAACTACAGCGCTATGAAACTGAATGGTCAACATACATTTGTATATGTATACCTATACCAAGATCTACGAGAAGTTGCTGACTTACTAAAATTCCCGTGAATTAAACAATTACAGTGATAGTAAAATCCCGTGCTACAATTTTTCCAATTCATATACGTCTAAAAAATTTAATTTGTACCCGGTTTGTTGCATGTTCTTTAATGATGAACTAATGAATATGTACGTATTTTCTGATGTCATGAAAAACTTCCTATGTAACTTATCAGATGTAAGCAAAACTACAGCTCCTTCGATGACTAACGTCAGAAATTGAATTCATGTTAAACAAAATTATTTAACCAGATCTGCTATTCCGTCCGCAGATCTTTTTCGGAAACCCTTTACCACGTAAGAATGAAGATAAAGATCCATTACTTTTCAAAGCACGCGCCCAAATACGACACGCGCTTTTTCCATGAGCACGTCTTACTTTCACAGTCCCTTAAATTTGGTTGTATTTCAATTTACATTTTCCGTTACCTCCGACCATTTCTTGCACTTGTTTCAGACTGTGTTGTAGTTGTCTTTCGTATCATCCTAATATTTCACAGCCCACCCGAATGGTAGAGACTTCGCACAGGTTCTACCGTGCGTCATTATTTGATATCGACGTCTCTCGATGTACAGTTATCGATAAGTAAGTATCGAAAAAGAAAATTCTCTTATCACCAAATAGTTTGGAAACTGCTGATATATATAGACATCGTATTAAAATAACTAAAAAGTTCAGTAGCGGAATTCCCCTAAGCTAGGCATAAATTTTCAGTAGCCCAACCCCGACCTCTAGCGCTCACCACCTATCTTACTCGAAACGCAAGTTCATCGACCATTTAGTTCGAGTGGAATCAATGTTATCTCCGTGTTTGTGTCAAAAACAACCTATGATTCACCCTACACCGGTGTGCTCGTTTCTGGTAATCTTTTTGGGTTTCGAACTTACAATAACTTTGGAATTTGAGTGCGGGATAAGACCTAAACTCTCGTAGCAACTAAAACCATCTGAACGAGAAATGCACATCTAGAAATTAATCTCCTATTTGCTAGCATTTATACAAAACGTAATGGAAGATATGCATTACAACTGTGCATAAAGAAAGTAGTTTTATGCACTTTAAGCGTCGGAAGCGCTAAAGTTTATTACACTTGTTTAATTTACGTTATGCACAAGTTAATTCCAGTTTAATTGTCAAATTTCCGAGATATTCATCTCAAATACATTTAACATAGTTTCCCTTACTCGACAAAGATGTTTATACACTCACACGTATGCAAAAGCAACGAATAGTTTCTTGAACAATACAACTTCGACTTCGATTGATTTATTTAGAACCGACAAGTATTGCAAAGCAACAAATTAAAGGTAAAAGAACACTATAAACAGTAACGGCGTAGATATTTTTCTCCTGGCGTTTTATTTAACTATTCGCACCAAAATCCATTGGTAGCTGTTTCAGATTGATGCTCTATGCCTATGTGTTAGTGCTAAGACGTTAATGGGCCATAATCGAACACAGGAAGAAAGAGAAAATAAATGTTTCAAATCTTGAAATAAATTTTCTAGATAAGAAAATCGATGTAATCAATTTGTTCCAAAACGAAGTATAAAAGTTACTTAAAAGGGATATTAAGTACTGTTTCCCACTTAATAAAATTTCCCCGCTCTCAATCACGTTTTGTATATCTTATTATTAATACTAGAAACAGAAGGGAGCTGAAAGATCAAAAGAGGTAGATCTACAAAAAATATATAGAAAGAGGGGAAAAGATAATAGAAAGGAAATCATTAGCCAAGACCACTAAAATTAGAAGAAATGAATATAGGATTTCGGCATACTATAAACTAAATCGACACTCATTTGTCTGCGAAAAGAAGAAGGTTCTATATACGATAGGAGTACAAAGCAGGCATCTATGGCCGATGAATCTAAACAAGAATCCAGTGTAGTTTGGGTCTTCTTGCGTGTTTGCCTCTTAAACACGCAAGAAGCCCCAAACTACACTGGATTCTTTACACGTCTAGAGGACAAACCCACCCTGTTAATCATCTAAGGTAGAAATTAATTAACATTTAAATTTGTTAAAATAAGGTTGGTTCCTTGCTCACGAATGATGATATCTTGTGATGGGCGACGAAGGCACTGGAGAGGAGCTATCAATTTTGGCTTCGATTATCCCGAGGTATTTGATGATTACCTTCACAAAGTTTTTAGGGAAATTCTGGAGAACCGAAATGATACGAGCTGCAATTTGCTTCTGCAGCTGATCTTCAGCAAGAACGATCGCAAAGTTCTGTGTAAGGACGACGTTTCTAGGATGGCGTTGAAAGGACTTTCCAGTGCTATAATCAATCAACTTCTATCGACATCAAATGCCGTATTCAAGCCTATTAATTTTCCCAAGGTTTGGGGTCATGTCTTAGTGATAAAAATACGCACTATATGTCAACATTTCATATCTTCCTTTTATTTTGTGATTTTCAATCACAATATCAAGTTTCCTTTGAACTGCATGACTTACTTTCTTGGATGTAACAGTAATTGTAACTTATCCCAGCAACGGCTTGAATTTTAGGTGTCTTCTTTGGTTACCAGAATTACAATCTGTTTCTCCGTAATTTTAAGTTATTTCCGTAGTTTAAAATATCTTTCACTAGCGTAGCTGAAGTCAAGCAGTAAATTAATCTGACCCATAATTATTCAGAATTATTCTGTTGTCCTATAAATACATATGTATCTGTTCAGAGAAAATGATGCTATAATAGATATTTTAATTTTCATTTCGCAGAATTCTTCTTTCCCTGTCTCTTTTACGAAAAGAAAGAACAAACACTACTATCGCAAATTCGTTAAATTATCAGACAGTCAAAAAACTAGGTGGAAATATATTTCTACCCATGTCCTATATAAAAGGAAGAAGAAACTCAAAAATAATTCTTAATAACACAAAATTCAGACGATTTGGTTATTTGGATAGACAAAAATATCAACTTAAATAAATTAGCTCTTACCTTTACCACAAGGATTATTTGGAAACTCCAAATACGTATTCGGATGCTTTCGTTCCTTTATGTTCTCGATTAGGGGTGACCACTTGGTGCTCGAAATGCATATTTGTAGTTTTCAAATAATTATCAATGATAAAAGAATTAATGCTATTTTCCCTTCCTAATTTGATATAACTCCCACCAACTGAGAGAATAGTGGCGACGTATAAACAATATTACAACTTATAGTCACTGCGTAATATTTGCTTATTCAAGACCTTTGTTTCGCTCAGTATGTTGCAACAGTTGTCTTTAAATAGTGACTACCCTACCGATGTATTTTACTATCACAACAAATTTAGAACATATTAGAACTACATATGTATATAAATTTAGTTGACCAGAAGTACTACGACCGAATTCCCAAGTACGAAGTTCTACTTTTTAACGCTGAAAATATCACTATTTGAAGAAATCAGTCTGCACTAGTATAAATAAAATATTTATGTTGAAATTTATAATGTCATCAGGGAAATGCTACAATTGAAGAAATTGTCAACATCAGGCAACTTTTGAGCCTAAAACTTTGAAATTGTGTTTTGACTAATTCTTCTGCGAAAAGTCTTCTGAAATTCTAAATTTTAAATGAAGTGTTAATTAATGAACGATATTTTGAAGATTTTAACATTTACGTGAGATGTAGTGGTGGAGTGCCTCTGAGGTTGCAATAATTACTTTAGCACTTGGCCAGTATAAATAATAGTCCAATGTTGGTCATTTCTTCAATTGTAGCATTTTCCTGATAAAGTTATAGATAAATACCGACATATCGAAATCTGAATAAATGAGTATTTAATCTACATCACGCAGAAAATTCTGCGTGATAGTGATACTTTATCATTAACATCGAAAACCTCCTATATAAATTACTAGAAATACAAGGCAACACTTGCAAAAACAATTTAAAGTATTACTACAGTAATTCACCCTTTATGGTGCTTTCGACAGGTTTACCATAAAAATATCTTATTTTCCTAAAAAGTCACATATGTTATCATTGAAGAATACAAAATAATGAAGAAACAATGTGTTTTCGTTAGCAGTTTCCGTGTTAGACGGCAAACTTTTGGGCAAAATCTTGGACATAAATAATATCTTTTAAAATGCTATCACATACTATTACCTTTTAATTTCTTTTTGTATCTCTCATTATTAATATTTGAATGAGGATTAAGCATAACCCATTAGTGAAATTGATACTACCTTAATGTAAGTGAAGTTCTTCCATGACCAGAAATCAAACGTGCATATATACATGTTTATCACAATATCCGAAAAAGTCAAAATAGAGTACACGAAATTAAAAACAAATGTACGAAATAAACGCGTTCGATACTGTTGAGTGTCATGTATCAATTAACAAATAGAAATTATGTTCAATATAACACTACCCGAATAAGTATAAAGTTGACCTATCGCGAATATTTTTAACACCGAAAAGAAAAGAAATAGCAGAAGATTGTTGTAACATTGCATTTTTGCTGTTGTTTTTTGAGGACAGTCGTCAGGAGGGGATAGCCATGCGTTAAGCCACTACGTGACTACTACGCTAGACCAGCGGTTCCCAAATACTCTGTCTTTTAAACGCTCGTACATCATGGTTCACAAAGAATATACTGTTGATACAGATGATGTACAGATGATATAAAACAGGAATTTAGTATGAATAGTGGTATTTAGTATTGTATTAATTACTTGTAAACTTCATTTATTTTTTTATACTTGTAAAATTTGGGCCTAAACATCCAGTAAAATAGCTGTGGATCATCGGGGTCCAAGGACAACCAATTGGGAAACGCTACTCTACATTGAATAGGAGACCAACTGCTAAGATATCGACTCTGAACAATGTAGCCGTCTCTGTCTTGATCAAAATCCAAATATATACTTCTCGCTTACGCAGCACTTATGTAATTCCTTAGCCCGCCACTATGCCTTTAAACGCGTGTATAATCTGTGGGTGAAGTAGTGTTCTTTAACTTTAAATCAGATGCCTTGGATCTAGAAATGTATCAATTTTCTACAAATTAAGCGCATTGGTAATTGTTGGTTAGTTTTAGTGTAGGAAAGTATCTGTCTATTGAAGGTAATGTATAGCTGATATGGGATCTTGAAAGGAATTACCGATACACAGATCCTACCTTCCTAAGATAAAGAGTAATATTTACGTAACTGTGTAGGTAATTCTTAGCTTCAGTTAGTACGAGGGATAAGCTGAATTTATCGAAAATAAGAAAATCCAGTAGGCTGTGAAAAACAATCACACGGTGTTCATTTAAAGCAATTTTTATCTGTCATTTGACGTTTAGCTGTTGAAGTTACGTTCGTTATAACTCAGCTACTTATTTTTTAAAAGTAAAATAAAATGGAATTAACCAAAGAGCACTTTCAAATCATAATTTACTATAATTTTAAAAGAGGTTTACGCGCTTATGACTGCAAAAGGGGTTTAGATTCAGTTTCTAGCGAACAACCACATTCCTTGGCTACAATTTACCAATGGTATAAGGAATTTGAGCGCACGGGAATATGTAGCAGGGCGTCCTCCTGCGGCTGTTAACGACAAAAAATTGCTCCTGTTAAGAAATCATTGAAGAGGACAATAAAGCCATTTATGCGGTAATAGATCATCAACTCAAGAGCCGATCCTCAAGTGTTAAAACAATCATACACGATCACTTGCATTAAAAAAATGTGGTAAGTCGTTTTGTGCCGCATCACCTTTTTGACTTCCAAAAATTAGAGCGTGTGAGAATTTGCCATGAAACTTTAAATTTATTAAATAATGGCGGGAACCAATTTCTTTTCCAAAATAGCGACAAATGACGAAACTTATATTCCCTTTTCTGACCTTCCAGCCCACCAAGGGAGTCGTACATAGATTCACAAAGATGGAGAAACTCCTACAATGGCTAAGAAGCAGCGAGCTATGAAAAAAGTTATGTGTTCTTCAGAAGTACGGGCGTAGTAGATGCAATTAAACTAGGTGAACAAAAGATAGTTACAGCTAAGTGGTACACTGAAATATGTTTGCCCAAAGTGCTCAACAGAGTTCTAGACAAAGGATTTATGCTCCACTATGACAATACATCGTCCCATACGGCATTTTCAACTCTCCGGTTTTTGGCTGAAAAAAATATAAAAGTAATAGAACATCCGTCGTACTCACCTGATTTACAAATATTTGACTTTTGACTATATTTTGGGATTAAACGAAATTTACGGGGTGGAAGGTTTTCGTGTGAAGAAGAGAATAATACCGCAGTTCACGCTTATTTTGAAAGTATTCCGAAAGAAGATTGGTTGGGAGCTTTTGAACAATGGAAACAAAGAATGGTAAAGTGTATCATTGCTGAAGGGAATTATCTTGAGCATATTTAAAATGAAATCCTAGAAAACTTTAACCCTGTTTTTTATTCTCAATAACTTCAATTTATCCCTTGTATAAACGGGAGTTTTAATGAAATATGTTATTTTTAATTACTAATTGCATTCCACTAGCAACTTGTGACCAGCACCAGTGCTAGAACAGGCATATGAAAATTCGAAGTTAGAAAGGAAAATGATATCATTGTATCTTCTTAATAAAATGTCCTATTTAAGCTCTTTTAAGTTTCAATTAGTTTCTTGATAAATTTGTCTGACATTGGCTTGTATATGTAAGGGGGTGTGAATCATTGTACATGAGTAAAGGTAATTGGTGGCTTAGGTAATAGATTTTGCAGAAACATTTCCTTATGTCTTTTAAAATGAAAAAGGAAAGAAAAAGTTGAAGTACCTACGTATTACCAAATAGGAGTATTTCAGTTTAAATTCAGAAATAATTATATAACCCTTCCTGATGAGTGGTGAGTTACCTTCCACATCCAATTGTTTCGCCGCTGTTTGCGCCAAAACACATCAAAGTAATTACAATTTTCAAAAATTCAATTGATAGTGAAATTGCGTGCAACAATCGTTAGTATCGATCAAATTGTTTATTATTACTCAGAAATATACACACATGTATGCAGAATAGTCGTCGTTTATTTATATCTGGGATCATATCCAGCATGTTAATATTACTGACACTTACATAGCGTAATAATATAAATTAATCAACCTGTTGAATATTACATAGCCTAGAAGCCTTACGTAACTTTTAGGGTAATGTGGATATACCTTTTTCCAAGTACACGTATTTATTTCGATTTGAACTTTGATAATTCAATGATTAATATATGTAATAACATTAAGTGTGATGTTCATTAATTTAGATATTCACTTTCATATATGTACATATGTGTATCTCTCTAGCTGTGTCATTAATTATATCTTTCTACATTACATATCAAGTGTGAATTTTGAAAAAGGTTAATAACAACAATATTGCACTACGAATCCTGTGGAAATTATAAGAAAGTTCTGTCTTATGTCATTTTCTACATTAGTCCCTGTTAAACTACATGTATAACATTCAACGTATCGAGGAATTAGTTAGAAATTGTATTAAGTAGACATAAGGTGACTAAACACATGTTGCTGTAGTTACTGGCAGTAAATTGAATACGGAGAAGCGATTAGTCATTTTAGTACCAATATTTTAATAATGAACATAATTTCTTGTAACATATTTGTGGTTAGATACAACTTTATATGTATTTACGTACATGCATTCAAATGTGGATTCCCTCTTGGGCTCCCCATTGTGTCGTTGCTGTGATCTTCACGGACCATTCTGACATATTTCAACAAAATAAAAAAATAAGAATACAATACCTATGAGTTTGTAGGTTTTCCGATTTATAAGCAAACTCGTTTATAATAAGAAATAATAAAGGATACAAACATTTTCATGTTTAAGAAGGAGAAACTAAAATGCTTATTTACATACAATACTGTAATAATAAATATTGTAAAAACGGAAACTAAAAGCTAATGCAATAAATCTGAAATATATTAAAAGGTGGATGGAGTAGACCAAATTAGATAGGATTAGGAGTGTAGAGATCAGGGAGATGTTATGGCAATACATAATGCATGATAAAATGCACTATATTTCACTGACGGAGCTTTTACGAAAACGGTATTATTTACAGTTCTGAAATATAAGCTGTTAAATTCAATTATGTCTTTGATTGACGTAAAAAGAGATTGGAGATTATTCAAGATCAATATTTGGGCCACAACTTATATTGTATTATTATATTTATATAAAGATAAACAAATATAATGGTCAAGAAAGATATATAGAGTATAAAAGAGCTTTTGATGGGAAAATGACTTTTCAATAAAAAGCCACTTTTGTGCTAAAGAAATATATATCATTCTTCACATTATTTCCCTTGGAATTCTACATACTTAATTCAGTGACTTTCCAACTCTTTTACCCCACCTAAAAACCATCTTTCAAAAACTGGTCAAGATAAATATATGCTTCGGTTACCATTTCCTCATCTATTTTTTTTTTCGCCAACCATTTTTTAGTTCGAAAGTATAAAACAAAATCACGGAGACAAAAATGTAAAAAATATTATGGAGGAGATATCATAATTTAATCAACTCTGCTGTTGGACAACAAAGACGTATAGACGAGTGCATTGTAACGATGAAACAGGAGGGCACTTTGGCACTTTTGGCTGAATGTGGTTGCCTCTTATTCAAATCGATCCAAACAGTCCGTCTGAAACCAGTCAACAACGACAACGCCTTTAGAATCTCAACAAATTGTGCCCATAACTTCATTGCTTGAAAACACAGTTTTTGCCTTTTTTGGTGTACGTTCACTGGGAAAAATGTGCAGCACAGTGTGCGTTGAGTCTCTGCTGACCAATCCACATTTCATCAATGATGACATATCAAAGAAACACTGGGTTGAATGGCGTTCTAACTCAACTAAACCTGCAAATCTTCGTGTAAAATATTCCATACCCATTCGATTGAAATATGTTGGTTATTTCATCCACTTTCATTCGGCAATCGCTCATCACTACGTCATAGATTTTATTGATCAATTCGATTTCGATTTCAATTCGCTATCCTTCGTTTCCTTATAACCGCACACTACTTACAAACCATGCAATGGACCATATCTACTCATTAATGATTCTCTACGTATATATATATATATATATATATATATATATAATTAAAACCCTTTTACCTGCAAGGTGTAGGGGCAATTCTTTATCTAATTCTAACCATGTATCAATTTATTCCAGTCCTTTTTATTTCTCGCTATTGTTCTTCCCTCATTCCATGTCAGTCCTCTTTTATTGGTCATCTTGGTTATCATATTGTTCCAGATGTCTTTGGGTCTTCCCCGCTTTTAACTTATCTTTGACTGTCCATTTTCTCGAGGTATCCCCACCAACTCAGTTGTTTCCTTTCGATAAACTCTAGACAGGATTCCACTTCGAGGTCTTCCCTAATTTGCGCGCTTCTTAATCGTTCTCTTTTGGTCATCCCTGGAACTCGTCTCAAATAAATAATAATCTTTAATCAGAGTACAAAATTTCTTTTTCTTTCGGGTTTAAACAAGACCCCCACTTTGTTTGTTTAAGCCAAATGGGAGACGGAAAGCATACGTAAAGTATTCTGCCGATTGACATGAAATTTGGCAAATAGATAAGAGATTACTAAGGCCAACAGTTTACTTGATATGACAGTAACGACATTTTATTTGGAAAAGTTTATAAACGATTGATTAACCTTTGGAAGTTTAGCTTAGCATTTTTTATAAGTTGCAACCGCAATAACTTGTATTCTTGGTATGAACTCTCAGCGAAGCTCAGAGCGCATTTCTCGTGTATATAGCGTTCCACACACATTTAGAATTCTGCGTATGGTAAACTTCGTTAAATTCCTCAAAACTAAAGAAGTGGGCGGTGACTTCGAAAGGAAAGACCTAATTCAACTAACCTAACTTCCAGGAACCTCTCGGCACAAGCTAAGAAAGATCGGTTTGAAAGCGGCACGGGACCGGAGCTAAGATGCAAAATCGTTAATCAACGAAAGATAAAGAAGTAAAAGAAGATTACCGTTAGCAAAGTGGTAGATTCTATCGAGGAGACCCACCTAATAGGGTAAACTGGTTACAGGAGCCCCGTAATTGAGCTTCAGTGCGGTGGGCCTTTTGGAGATCACATCCATAATGAAAAAATAAAAATAAAAGATGTTCTTTTAATGACAAAATTAAGTTGTCATCTTGAGTGGAAACACAAAGCGAATCAAACGTCGCATATATTACCAGTTAACCAGCAATGCATACTGCACAAATGAACACCGCACAATGATATTACGAAATCATGGACACCTGCAGGTATCTACATAGGCAAGCTAAACCAGATGGCAGGACATTGTGCTGATGATATTTGCCGTGTAGGTATCCATTTTATCAGTGCTCATGGCGAATTAGCTGCTGTCATGCGTTCACTGAAAATGACAACTTGGTTGTCGAAATACGTATTTGTATTTTTCCAAAAAATGTGTGGAAAGAAGAATTTCCTTATCTCGTCTAGTTAGCAACACCATAGAGTCACGATTACTCTAATTATTATAAACAATGAATTTAACGTCTAAAAATTTCTTTAATACATTACAATTAGAAAAATTAATATAAATATATAAATATTATACCCCAAATTAATAATATATATAGGTATACATCTTGTGTATTAAATCAAAATCTCCATCCAACGTAAATGGTAATTAGAATACGACAGAAGCGACATAGCCTATTTCTGAACGCAGCAGAATAAAATAATACATTGGACTTTTCTCTATTTTGAGCGCGCATAGATAGAAAGTGAGAGATAAGACCGTATTTTCCATTACGGATGAATAAATCATAAAACGAAAGCAAAGTAAAAGAAAAACGCATAAAATTTCCTTGACCACTCTGCGGAAATTCACCTTTTGTAAATAAAATCTCATTTAAATTTGAATTTTAACTTTCCCCAGAATCACTTTCAAATGGATTATTTTAGAGGTTTAGGTTTGTCATAAATAAAGATGTTCAACTTCAATCGCAAATTAGAACAATTTAAAAATTTTGCGTTTATCGCTTTGGTTGCGTCATATTTTCGTCAACAACTTTCATATTTGTTGTGAACTTGTAGGCATCAAAATGGAAGCACTTACGCCTATATTCTCTTTCTACACAACTATATAAGAATATCAAACAACATTATGGACTCTACCAAAATAAGTCGAATTGACCTAAAGCAATCAACTTAATTTTTGATTAGCAGTTCAATTAAAGTTAAAATCTAACCTACTGCCAAGAACAAATATTGCAGTTAGTGTTTGTACAGTGGTTGACAGTGGTTCATGTTTCAGCTGATTCCTGCTGATTATAATATCCAGATCAGTTAGTTATGATTAAGTAGTGTAAAACGGACTGACGTTCTTACTTCTCCGAATTTCAATGTCGCGCCTTGTACGCAAGTGGAGACAAAAGACCCGGTTACACTACTTAATGATGATACGTCACCCACTCTTTTATCAAACCTTAGTTATAACTAAATCATGTGTAAATAGTGCGATTTAAATGTTTCGGAATATTTTACACACCCTGAACTAAATTGGGGTACTTAGCTGCCAACTAATCTGCCAATTGTACATTCTAGTTTCTTAGTATCGTTTATTGATTGACTTATTACAAATTATTTATTGAAGTTTTCCTGAATAAGCCTCTAGATTAACACCGACGACATGTTTCTCGCTCAAGGTAATACCAAAGAGAGTCTTAGATTGCAGTGTCTGTGCTGTTAAAATTTAATGACACTCAGTGGAATAGATTTCTAATCAATTTTACTAGTATTCCTTTGATTGTGAGAAGAGAATACAATCGAAGAATTGTCTTAATCTAAAATTTATAGCACAAGTACTTTACTACCGCACCTGAAAAATTGTCACACATAATTATTTTACATATATCCCCATTTTCTGATCCCATTGGATATGGCGATGGTCAAACCGTCAATACGTGATAAACATCAAGTATTTTGGATTCTAATTGTCTTTATTAATACATAAGAATAACGATACAAGGACAACCATAATGAAAATGATTAAGGAATAAAAAAGTAGCATTTAGTTCGCAGCAAGGTGGAACATGATTGCCCAAAATTTTGTTTTAAACAATAGTCGAGGAAGCAGTCAGGACTCTACAACGTGAAAAGATAACAAAAGGGGAAACAAAAAAATCGTCCTTGTCATATCGTTAGGTTTTACTTAAAAAATCATAAATTTTGTGTGCTGACACATTCCTATTCGGCGGATTCGGCATAGACAATTTAAACATCCTTTTCAGATTAGTTATGGTTCTAGACAATCTTGATACAAATTTGTTTGTGTACATTAACTTTAGTTCCATATATTTTTTGCAAATTACATAAATTAGATTTGATAAAAATGACATTTTTGCCACTTACCTATTTGGGGCACATCGTACTGTCTACTTGTTCGCGATGATCTTAATAGAAGTTGGCTCGATTCAGAAACCGGTTGGTCTCTTTTCTGCCATGCCAGGGCCGTCGATGAACGTCTATAGGAGTCCCGCTCTAGGTGCAACGGCTGCGGGTTGGCTAGAGCGCACACCCATATCGCCGCTGCTAAAATCCGCCACATGCTTTTCCGCTTTCACGCTCTCAAGTTATCATTTTTACAAAACATCGGAAAAAGTTTCACGTTTCAAAATATGTTCGAGAATAAAAAGACGAAACCAGAATTCAAAAATCCACTATGACGCGCGACTTCCACTTGTTGCCCGCCGCCCTGAAAGGATGAAATTATTTCAGCGATAGCCACCCCCAAAATTAACTCCTTCGCGTTAGTATTTAGAAAAGTAGAAAAGTTTCCAAGTTATGATTTCAGAAAAAGACTAATACGTTTTTCCTACTATAACGAAAATTAGTGTGGTTGTGTCGAGTTGTTGATGTTGAGTGTGACTGGAAGATGTTCTCTTGAAACAAAGTAGATATAATAAACGTAAAACGAAAAAATTATTAATTCTACGCAGTGGTGGTGTTCTAACACTAGTTAGTCCGGCAAAATAATGAAACCCAAAAAAAAACAGTGTAAACTATTGTATCTAGTGGAAGTTCACGTAAACACTGCCTTCGGTCCGGATGGAGCTGATGGTTTTGTGCTGCTCTCAATGTTGGGGGTGGCTCGCGACTGGCAACTCGGGCGCCTGTCGTTGTCTCGACCGGGTCCGCCTACGCGCCGATGTCCTGCTTCTGCCACCGCCACCCCTCGTCTCCAGCGTCGCCGCTTTACACCCTTCGAAGGACCTAGCTTTCCTCCAAGACGACAACAGAGTGTTGGGTTTTTGCGGGGATTACGTAATTCCGGACCATCGTATGTCGAGATGAATCTTTACTACGCACAGAATTTTGACGGACCCCCTCGGTACAGATGAAGAAGTTAAAAGAAGCTAAGGCTAATTTTTAAAAAGTGACGAAACGATTGAAGAAAATTGAGATGTATTAAAATTCCAACTTCTACGTGCTGAATTTATTTGGGAGGAAATTATCTTACGTATCTATATATTTATGTTGAACCATAACTAATTTTAGAAAGCAAATATAAAAATTTGAAAGCTTATGAGTTATTTGTAAATAAATGCATAGATATTCCAGGAACAATTTTTATCTTTAAGATTTTATATGTTTTTCAAATAACCACCTACATATGTTACACATGTTATCTCATTATAAGAAAGACGAATTTTCTTGATCAATTCTAACCCCCTTTTATGAACGCTCTACTTTTAGATCAGTCAAAGCTAAAATTTGCTTAATAAATGTTCTTTTCGTTTATAGATGTTAATCGCTCTTACAGAATTAATGATGTTATTACATATGCTAAAAGACAACAAATTTCTTTCATTTAAGTAAACATTTAAATATCCTCTCTACCACTTTCAATTCATTCAAGCAACAAATAGCTATAGTTTCTGAAAATATATCTGTTAACCCAGAATTTGTTGTTTGAGTGACCTGTAAGTGGTATGACGACACCACTACACGCAAAAGTTCAGCTTTTACGAACTTTTGCAATCTTACTTGGAAATCTTCAACAAGCAAGAAATGTATTGCACTATTTATTTGGGATTTATCATTCTAGGACTTACCATACCGTGACTATTTCATGTTCAAACTTTCTAAAAACATTCTGGGCTGGCAACTTCTACTAATTACCATCCCTATCTTCTGTTCTGGTCAACGCACTACACATAATCCTACCTGATTCGAAAGCAACCAACCCTCAGAAATGTTGAAATTTCAACAAAAGTTCACGCTCGAGGCGATAAATTTAAAGATTTCTGGGTTACAATAGTAATTTTATAAGAAATAAACGGGTGTGTAATCATGAAATGATTTCTTGGAATCTCATTAGATAGATGTTTGCAACTACAATATCCTTGTTGGTTTTGAAATGATTTCCAGCATCTTCTCTTTAATTTGGGGAGAAGTGGTCCATGGTTATAGTGATAACTTATTTCATTTCTCATTAAAGCAGGTCTCTTTGATTCAAGACTTATGTCCGATTTACCTGGAAGGTTCGCATAGCATCTATGCTCTAGTAACAGTTTGGTAACACGACTATACAACAAATTAAATATTTTTCTTGTTCACTAGGTTCACAATATTTAATAATGATGCCTGGCCTCTAAATCAATTTTATTTATACATAGAATAATCATATCACATTAGATTTCATCAAGAAAGGCGTTTACTGAGTTTTGTAAAATTATACGACATTAGCGATACTTTATATTTCTTTAAAAAACTTTTTTGGAACGGTTGGCTTTCGTCTCATAATCAATTCTCGCGGTATCCCTCTGAAGACACCATCAGAAGTATGCAAATATGGCTGGATCATATCTGCCTTGATAACGTTTCTTAAATACTGCTATTACCCGATGAGACCGTTTGCCATGTTCATCGCTGACTGACCCCACGTTTTTGGAAAGAGACTCACATTAGGAAATGTATTTTCAACGACATATTGCATCCTAGTTTATGACATGGCATTCAGCATCATTTTGATTTTTTCCTGGAAATCCGGTGACTTGTGGTTACCAAGGAAATTTTTGTGACATCAACAAATGTCAATCATGCTTCTCTTCCTATGGAATTCAAAGTAGATAAGAAAGAGAGACCATCGATTAATTTTCTTATATCGGGTCCTACAAAAATGCCTTCTTCAATTTTGGCATCACTTGGCGTTGGAAATTTTGGTTTGAGGAACTGAAATCCATGCCTATCGGTACGTAGTGCTTTGACAAAATTCTTAATTAAACCAAGTTTTATATGTAATGGCGATAAAATAATTTTCTCAGGTGGTACCAATGGTTTATTTTTCATATTTCTTTTTGTTGTGTGTTATCCTCAAACAGATATTGCCAATCTTAATTCATGCAAAACACTAGCGCTCTATCTTTTGAGATGTGGTATCGAAATAAAACATTGCTTTCGTTTGTGTATTAGGTATACCTAATACCACTATGCGAGGTATTGGTGAATTTTTGCGTGCTCCATAGTGTAATCAATGAAAAGAATTTCGCTCGAACCCCACAATACTGACCCTAGAACCCTATCAAATGATGAAACGAACTCTATTTCCTTTGCAATGGAGAAACCTATTTCCGTCTGCTGCTTTGATTGTTGCTTTATTTGCCATATACGGTGATGTATTCAAGTTTTCTTCGTAGTTACAAACTGCTGTAAAATATTTCTTTATTCTTATTGAAACAACTCGGCAAAATCTCAAAAGTGTTTCTGCTCAATGTTCAATAAATGGGGCACCCACCTTGTGCAGAACTCTTGTGCTAAAATATGGTGACCACGTTCAACTGAAACAGTTGCAGCGTAGCTAACTCAGCTATCTTGAATCGCTTATTTGCAAGCACAATTTCATTATTTCTAATGGTATAACACACCCTGAATTTACACCGCAAGTAAGTTTCCCAAAACAAGGACAGCCTTTTCAAACAGCTGTTTTACATAGAACGTCTATTAGAGTATGATACAATACTTACAATGACATTCACATAGTGACGCTACAAGTGTCGCGTACAGATAAAATCATCTGCGTAAATTTCTCTGTATAATTAATATATATGGTAGAAACTTTTCTTTATTATGTTTGGATCTTCATTAAACCTAATCTTGCTACTAGAAAACATTCCTTCAGGATACATTTCGTGCCCTCCTTCAACGAGGACAACAAGATTTACTTGCAAGATTAGTATTGTGAACGCAAGCCCACCCCCTCGGGTACAGTCCTACACAATGCGAAAAGTTATGATTATCTTAAAGTTAGCGAAAAAGGATAAAAGATGCCCCAAAGTCTATGTGTATGTAAACCCATTAACCTCTTCATTTTCTTTAAAGACGATACAGAAGATGACAGACAACCATACATGGATCAATGTTTGAAAGAGGGTGCTTTTATATCCACGTCAATCTACATATAGAGCACAAGACGAAAATATCCACAAGGAGAAGGGACAGAGAGGTGGTCAATGAACGTCACTTCGGGCTGACAAACAGTGGCATTTAGTCTCAGGTATAAGCCGCTGACATTGTCATTGCCACTAGGCCAAGGTAAAGCAGGTCCTCTGCGATAGTTCAGAGAGCACTAAAATGAAGCCAAAAATGGTGTAAAGTGGCAGCTTTAGACCTAAATCCAACAAAGACCACCACTATAGGATTCATGAGACAAATTGGCTGATCCTACACAATCTCCCACTTAACGGCGCCGATATTATGGAAGCAGGAAGTCAATTATCTGGGAATAACTTCTATGGAACACACATGTAGAGGAGGCAATCATGATGTGCATAATCATAGTTCAGTCATCCTGCACTAAATGTACACAACGTTAGCGAGACCAATCATCACATATGAAGCAGTAAATCAGGTGAGTAGAACCAAGCTAATTACAATGAGAATCGTCCTCACTAAGATACAAAGACTGGCATACTGCGGAAATGGAAGTCATACTGATTAATAGTTGAACGAACAAGCAGAAAATAGTACGACTTTGAATATAATTTCTCTATTCACTTGAGAAGAAGTGAAAAAGGGGACTGCTGGGATGATACCACTAAAAGCTCGCCATAGCACAACTAAAGTGGTATACAAAATGAATGAATGCAATAGTGTATGGAACAAACTACTCGAAGCCAACGGGAAAGCGTATTCCAAGCAGAAGTTTACGCTATAGGAATATATGCCGATATTAACCTCAGAAAATAAACCAGGGAATTGCCATTTCTACTTGACTACCAAATCAAGAAAGTATTCAAACTCTGATTTCGCGGGCAATTAAATCAAGACTGGCCTGGGAAGGAAGTGAGAAACTAAATGCTCGGAATAGGTAAAACGAGGTATCCTTTCAGTGGATACCACGTCACGCCGGAGTACAAGAGAATGAAGCCCCTGATAAATTAGCAAGACAGAGGTCATCATTATTATTCGTAAGATCCGAGCCCCTTCCTGGGCTAAGTGAGCATCTAATAACCGAAAGAAATCTAGAACCCTTATCTGCCTGTGTCGTGTCGTCGCATGGTAAGCTAAACGGGCAGTTATATAGAATAAGTCTAGTGAATAGCGACACTTATATATATACATACATATATATATATATATTACAAGAAGGCTGATGAGATTCCGCAACTAATTCTCATCAGTAAATCCACTCAAATTTTTTTCTAGGACCATACAAACTTGAGAAAGAATCATAGTCTGAGCTAACCTCAAAGCGTTGGTAGTAGAGAGTCATAATACATTCTCTAAAAAAAGCGAAGTCAAAGTAGATCAAGAAGTTGTAACTCCAAAGGATTTTCCTGTGTTATTGCGACGTAGAGATTTTTCTTCCACAAGAATGGCTTGATAATCCGTTTAGTTGTTAAACTGACTCTATAGGTACCAATTTGTTAGACAGGGTGCGAAACTCTATCCACCTATACTTACCACTCTTGACTTCATAATAAAATCTAGTTAAAAATAAATATAAAAGTGCAAAGTAATACGAGAAGAAACAAATTTATTCTCCGCGACGATGTGGGCCGACTTGTTTAGTTGAACACCTTTCTTCATGACGTAGATCTAGCTTATTTTCTCGCTTTTGGGAGTCACATATTCAACAGCTGTAAATCAAATCCTAACAGTATAACTAACTCATCATGCGGATATAATTATCTCCAACGTAGGTGTAACCTAACGAGTCTCTGAAACGGCATGCATTTGTTACCGTGATACCTAAGATGTCTTCGGGGATTTCATAAGCTAATACACGTTGCTAAATAGTGCTTGTACGTTACTTGAGGTAAATACGCAAAATTATACGACTGAGAGCACCCGACTCAGAAACATAAATTAATAAACTACCGTAACATCATTTTAAATGGAAGTTTAATACTTGCAGAAGTTTATCCATAAAGCTGGTAAGTATGATATCCGTAGATGCATCAATGCAACGTAGTTCTCCAAATTTCTCAAGCGAAACTAATTGGATTCGACAAGTTTGCAATAATCCTTAAATTTGAGATGCAGGCGCCCTGTTTCATAAATGCATATGGTGATCAATATTTCGTAAGAGGCCATACCCCCATAAATATTTTAGTTTAAAATCCTATAAGCCAAAGCTTGAAAACCATGAGTTCTGAAATATGGTTACAATACTGGCTATAAAAAGAGGTAATCTAAGTTTTCTTGACTCAATTTTCCTTACTTTATTTTTTGTTTCATCTGTTTCACTCATACTGTTCCATATCTTTTTCTCATGGTTTCATTTATTTCAGCGACTAATATTACTGGTGAAATGTGCTGAAGTGTGTTAATAACTAATTTGCAACAGACACTGTGTTTTCTTTTATGTAACGTTCTAAGAATTGTAATAAACCAATGAGACCAACGAAAAGACTTTATACATTTTGGGTACTAGCCAAACTGAAAAATCCAAGAACGGAAAACCTACTTTCCAAGAAACAAAATCAAAAGTACCTAACTATTTGATTAAACCAGCAAGTTCATGGCCACATCATTGAAAGCGAAACTAATTTCATAATGAGTTATTTGAACTACTATTCAGACTTACAATGTATGGCACCAGCCTTGTATTTGCCGGAGATTGATTCCTTTATAAGTATTATTAATGCCCTCCCATCAATTTAGGATATTAAAATGTACCTTAAAAAAGAAAAATCAATTTTCCGCTACGTTTACCACAGAAGACACGGAACAGTATCATGCTCTAATGAAGCTTTTGTCTTTACCGCGTACTTTTAATATTGGGTCATCACAACTATAAAACTATCTACTTGTTTACGTCACGTTATGCTCTAACTATCCGCCAGTGCAGCATCCTACTGAAAGAGGACACAAAGAAAAACGACAACTAATCTTTAGTTATAACAGATTTACATCGACATAAATATACTACCCACTCGGAGTAAAAATGCTTGCGTGGATGTTATTTTTCCCCTATCTCCGTTGCTTTGGTGGTATTGCGTCGCTAGTACAACTATGAATTAATTGAAGAGCGGTGGAGAGGTTTTATGTAGCGTAGAGGACGCTAGTAGAAAGAGAAGGAACTATTAGCCTAGATAGTTTTAAGACGAGGAACATAAATCAACACCTACGTCCGGAAGAAGTTCAGAGATTTACATTCCGCGTAGAGCGGAACTTTTTGGCGATCTCCAATTTTATCTCCATCTACTAAACATGCCGTTGGCGTAGATTTTATCTCGAATATTCCTGTTTTTTTGTTCGACAAAATAATGGAATTAATGGTATCTAAAATGGAAAAGGTTCGATATTACCTTCGGCTTTAAGCGATTTGTTATCCTCACTTTCAGATTTTGTTTATGATTAGAGAAAACGAGGGAACAAGCATTAAAACTAAAGTTAGATAGCTAGAAAAGTTGAAATATAAAGTATAGCAACTACGTACATGTGGCGAGAATAGCTAGCGGTTAAAACGTTAAAACGGGCAAAAGGGAAAATAAACATTCGTGACAAGAGCAACACCGAGAAAAGAGGGAAAATTACTCAGCAGTCGTTTTTCTCTTTTTGGAAAGCAGAACAAGTTATGGAAACAACAATCATAGTTCAAGTTATACACTCATGATGGAAGATCGCTGAATATTTCAGATATATTTTAAAGACAAATAAAAAAAAATAAACAGGAAAAAGGACAAAAGATAAAGTAAAATCGATAGATAAATTGTATCTCAAATCATTTAACTGCAATTACTCTGCTTCAACTGGTGCAATCATTACGTACGTATCGAATAAAATCGACCTTACCATTTCGTATTGGTATTCTTGGAATCTGATTCATGCACTTCGCATTTGTTTTATAATTAATATTGTACGCTCTACTACTACTGGGATGAAGTGAGCTCATCGTACAGTACGTCTCCAAGTTCGGATGCTTGTAAAATTCCAAAATCTTGGGGGAGTCCAAATATGGTATATACTCGTCCTCAATTTGGTGATAAGCCAAATGTCAAACGCTCGCAAGTATAAATTATCGCATTTCTTTAGTAGATGGTACGAAGTCTCTATCGTTCCCGTATTAGAGCTACAAGTGCTGCTACTGGTTATATCCCTATTAGATGACTATTCGGTTTGCAATGTCCCAAGAAGACCCACTAAGGCTGATACATACTGTCGATCTCCTCTTCCGTCAAAGTCTCTCAGAAGATATTTTGTGTGCGTTAGACCCGAGAGTCTTATCTCCTATTTTTGCATGTTCTTTCCTTCCTCTTTCCAAGTATCGAAGAAATGTGTACTACGAGGGATGTTGATGGCTCCAGCTTCCTTAGCTTCGTAGCTATCTCATTGCGACTTTGGTCGATTATGGTATGACCTGGAACCTAACGAAATGGTACTTTGCTATTATTTCCCAGAGTATTGAGTTTGTTATGACCTTTCCAAATCGGCTTAGAGTTGATTGTCTGGGCGCCTGAAAAGATGCAACGCTGTTAATTAGGATGGTAATCTCCCGATTCATTACATTCCAATAGCGTGAATTTGTGCCTGAAACATATAGGTATATTTTCCCCTTGACAGGGAATATATGAAACTAAATGTGTATGAGTATGAGTATGTATGAGTGTATGTATGAGTGTGTGGTCTGTGGTGTAAATATATTTGTTGAATTTCTCACTCCAGTGTCTTCTGTCACCCATTTCTATGAAAAAGCAATATCTTTAAGTAATTCGATATATAGGTAGCACATATGTAATTTTATAAAAAAATAATAAGCTAGGAACAACAGGAAGAGAAAGAAATTGGAGAATATAAATTGAAAGTATTTATAAGCGGCTATGAAAAATAGAAGACAATAAGCACAGAAGAGAAAAACAATTGAACGAGAGAATTAAAGAAACAAAAAGTTGTAAACATAAACGATCAACGAGAAATAAGAGAATTGTGATCACTTCCTCACATCGTTAACCAGAGTCGAAAAACTGAACCAAATCTGAAAGGCCGGTAACACGCTCATTACAAAATCCCGGTGAAGAATTTCTGATATTCTCCGTGAGGTTTCTCCGTCGATTCGTTACGAAGACGAGAGTGAATTGAATTTCTCCGCAGACCCGTGACAGGCAGTTACTAAACTCGATTCAACTAGCGATGACATTCATGGGAGTGTAAAACTCATTGCAGCAATACACAGCGACAACAGGATTGAACTTTCGTGAAATAGACATCAATAATTGAGCTACTGACGTTGAGATCTCATGTAATAGTAAATGCACTATTGTCGATAGATACGTATTGTTTCTTTTTATTGTTTTTGTGCCAATAGGTCAGTTAGCCTCTAAAAAAGAGATAATAGAGACGATAATACAACCAATATTGACTTATGTTGCAGAAACAAGAGCTTAATTGCAAACAAGTATCAAAAGTTAAAATAACTGGAATCAATATTTTAACACGGATATGTAAAGAAGTGCAGATTTGAAGGGCCGGTGCGGAGTTAAAGACATTGTGTATGGAAGAAAGACGACAAAAAAATATTGCTGGGAATACGTTTGCAGACTGGATGAAAACATACTTGCAAAAATATGGTGAGCAAAAACCAATCGGCAAGAGATCCCTAGGCACGCTCCTGAAGGATACTGTCCAATGCGAATATCCCTACTAGCAGAACAACAAGAGCCAACAAACAGAACAAGATGAAGTGAAACGAGCTTGCATAATTCGTGATAGATTCACCTTTATTTTCAATTTATTTGCGCCTAATAGGCTTATTGCCAATTCCCTACACCTATTTGGTGTTTTGCAGGAACAAAAACAAATTATAATTTAATGATGCAATATCAGAAGAGTATGGTAAATCAGGGAGAATTCCATAACCTAATTCGTCCAGTTTTCGTTTTGTTTGAAGTGTACTATGTAGCTGAGTATTGTTATGTTGATTGAAGAACCTTTATCGTCTTTGAAGTACAGGTCTTCTTTGCATTCTATCTGCATTCTACCGGGTCAATAGTGATCAACTGGGATTGTTTCACCAGATGCACAAAATTTTTTGACGCACGCAAGGCTTAGGAATAGCTGAGAATATTTAACTCTCTTGCGCACCGGATTGTTTTAGGATATCCATATTTCGTGGCGTACTACTAAAAAATCTTAAACTGGTCCAGAATTGTGGTTTTGCAGATTAATTTATGGTGACTCGAGTTGAACGTACGCAGCTTCCTATCTTTTAAATGAATCTAATTTATTGATATCCCCAGATTTACAGATATGCTTGTTCAAGAACCATCCTTTGTTAAATCTTTCTAATTGTTAGAAAACGATCTTGAGTTAGGAAAATCATCCAAATCGTCCTCTACGCAACTCACTTTTCAAATTGAAGTCTTCACTACGTAATTTCACAAACTACTTGTAACAGTTGGTATGTCAACATTTTATTCCAATCTCTTACATTAGAATTCCATAACATTTCCATTACATTCCATTGCTCAAGACTTGTATAATGTGTAGCGTCTCAGATAGTATTTATCGACTTCTATTTTTGTGCGGAGCAGAGATTATGAAACAGATTAGCAAAAGTTCGAATACAGTGCTAAATTATATATACAGTGTCAGGTAGTAAACACGAAATTCAATAAAAGCTTTAGTTGAAGTAAGTTAGCAAACTTAATAGATGCAATCATAATGATTGCATCCTAAAATATAAATTGCTTATTTTTTATTAAACGAGACTTCATGTAAACATAAATATTTCGACATATCGATAGAGAAATATCGAATAAAAAAGGTACCCGTTAGTAAGTGTGTAAGTATCTTGGCATACAAAATACTAAAGAAGGCCAGAAATTTTCAGAAATTGTTCCATTCATTGAAATAATTCCCATCACGATTGTGCAAGTTTGTAAACTTCTCCTTAATCAAACGTTGCATTCTTTGGAAGTTCGGAAATCTGACGAAATCGCATTTAACTACTACTACCTAACACTAAACACGCGATTGCTGATACGCATGTCAAAAGAGTATAGAGAAGAGCATGGTGCTCAAGTCCCTGGTCTATTGGTGATCAAGCCTAAAAGAATGAATGAATTAATGAATGTAGAAGCTCATATTGTAAAGCGTCACTTTCCGAGTGTGGTTGATAAATAAATAACCATTAAACGGAATTGTGTATCTCTAAAATCTTTGAACTTACAAACTTGCAACGATATGATTTTTCTACAGCTAACTTTCCCTATTTGTTTCAGGAACAATAAAATCAAGAACATGCGTCAGTTGCAAATAATATTTCCTGTGCGAAACGAATACTCACCAACATCAGCTAGTATTCGATCATATATACATATGTACATCATTTCTGAATGCGATGCATTTGTAAGTGATTTATTTCCGGCCGAAGCCTTTAAATCATATCTGTGCAGTAATTTTCTTAGTTTATATACAATAGCACTAAAGGCCTAGAAGGCACATGGCTTGAGTTGAGATCCTCCTCCACTTATCCTAGTCCAAAGCTTTTTCTCTCCAGTTCTCAATCTTTGAATCCTCAATGTCCTGCTGAACCTGTGTCTTCCACTGAACTCTTGGTCTTCCGCTCCCACGCTTACCATCCTGACCCATGTCCAAGATACCCGGAGGTGTCCTATCCGATGTTTGCCTTATCTGGTGTCCCAACTATTTTATTCCTTGGGCATTTACTACCTCTACATTACTTGGCTCCTGATACAGGTCTCGCAATTCTTCGTTTGTTCTTCCTAACCATCCACCTTCCACACATTTAGCTTCATAGATTTTTCTTAGTACCTTTCTTTCCCATACCGCTATTTGTCTCTCTTCATTTTTATCCAGGATCCAGGTCTAGCTTTCATAGGCGACTACTTGTCCTATTATAATTCTGTATATTTTTCTTTTGGCTTCCTTGACGGTACCTTACTTCTCAGCATCTCTCTAAGCATGTACGAACTTTTGGTTCCTGCCACTATCCTTGCTTGTATTTCCGATTTATATCCCGGGTTTCTGTCGAAACATGTTCCGAAGTAAACAAATCTGTTCACTTCCTTGAAATCTAAGATATTTTCTCAACTAATTTCTATTTTAAAGTGTTTTTCCCCCGGTCTGACCTCGTCCAGTTTCCTTACCTTACCTTCTCCAAATATCGCGCTATATCTTATGATATGCTTTTGTATAATGTATTGAAATTGGCGGATGTTGAATCATAAATGGGAGCAAATAACAAGAACCAAGAAATTTAGTCAAGATAAAGCTTACTGAAAACATTAGTAATTAATATAAACTTATAGTAATTATATATATATAACAACGAAATCCTAAGATTTCCTGATATCTAAGTATCCAACAGTACAGACTAATGTGCTTTATACTATTCGAACTATTCAGACACCAAGTGCTACAAAAGTGCCTCAAAAAGTAGGAAAAAATTGAAGTTGCCTGGCACTGATAACGAATATAGACTACTCACGGCATCACTTCTTCGCTCAAATCGGTCCGAATACGTTATTCAGACATGAAATACTTCCAACAGTGAGAAAGAGTTGAAGTTACCTAACAGCAGTACCAAATATAAACTATTCACCACATGATTTTTCGCTCAGAATGTGTCCGATTTCGTTATTCAGACGGGAAGTGCTTCAAGAATGCTTCAAAAAGTGGAAAAGAATTGAAGTCCCCTAACACCAATAACGAATATAAACTATTCACAACATCACTTTTTCGCTCGAGTCGGTCCGATTGCGCTATGCAGACAGGAAGTGCTTCAAAGGGAATATCGGTCAAAATGTTCGGAGTTTTCCAAAGATTACTACTAGCATTAGTCACGATTCGCTTTTGGGGTACAATTACAGCGGTTTTATTACATTCTCACGTATTGATTTGAGCAGCATTTAGACGAAAACTGTACCTTAGGAAACCGTGACCTGTGTGTCGATGAGCCAATTCAGTGTCTCATATCAGCTTTGCACTACTTGCTGCAAAGAGATAAACCTCTACAACGAAAGATATAAAAGAAAACACCGGTAACAATAAAAATAAAACCATTTAGGATTACACTGTCATTTGTTTTAAACATAGGTAGATATAGATGATAAAAAGAGGATGGATACTTTCGGCAAAAGTTGATAAATACGAGAACAATGCTGATATGAACTGTATCCTTTAAAGACGGTTGATATAAATATACCAAAGATACTTTCCCAGTTTACCTATAGATGTGTTTCATATAGTATTTAAAATCATAATAGCTTTTGTTTATCATTATATCAAAGCGACAATTTCATCGCTCTGTTAAAGAGCTAACATAAAATTCCTTCTTAACAAATATGGAAACCATCTCAATTTCTTGTCAAGAGGGTAGATATCAAAGAACAATTAATGCTTTTCGTTATTCATCTTTATTGGAACAAAGTGTTAAACACATATGTCGTTTCAAGCGTGAAACCAATCAAAACAAAACGTTCCTAGCAATGTTACCCTCTTACGCTGTCATTTAAACACAAATACTCTAAAAGAGATGAAAAGGGAAGCACTGCCTTGTTTTCCCACATTTCTGGTAATAATTAATATTTGTTGTTAAAACATAGTCAGAATACAGAAAACCAAAAAGAGCTATAATCTATTAAAAAGTAATTGGTTGGTTTTCATATCACCGAAACAGTTTTGAGTGTAAGAGATTTAGGAAGTTGACGTCAATATCTGAAAGAATTGCTAAGAAATTGACTTAGGGTTTTATTACACTAAATAGCAATAAATTTTCTAACTTGAAAGTTTCATTTGTGACCTATCTCTGCAATTTTTCTTTATATTGTAATCTTTTAGTATGTACTCGTAGTACCACTTTTCCATTGCAATTTTTTCTGTAACATATTTTGTTTTCTTTATAAGTTTCTATATTAAACTATTTTGGAGAGCCAAAAACTTCATAAAATAAAATCTGGAGGACTCTTAAGCTTAAGCTGCGATTGACACATAAATTAATCAGGTTGTTGTATAGAAAGTCCTCCAGATTTTTTTATTAAATGTTCTATAATAATAATTTACACTTGTATACGTCATATCGTATGATAATCATTAGCTAATAGCTTCCTCCTACTTAAAACTGCCTCTAGTTAATACGAGTAAAATATCGTCACACTAACCAAACTAAATTGACACGTTGAATTACGATAGGCTATTAATGCTCACAGGATTATTATCGTCATTATTTCAAAGACATAGTTTTTAAAATAAATTCGTCGAAGAATTCAAGAATGACTATAATTTTTCCTAAGCTTCACGACAAGGCAATCACATTGGTCCTTGCAATTTGAAACTAAGAGATATTATTCAAAAAGAAATTGAGTGTCAAACACTGATAGAGGGAAGTTGTTTATATTTGAAAGATCAAAGAGAATGTCTTAAAGTCATTGATGTGTTCGGAATGGTTCTGAGTAGCTCTCAGCTCTGTACACCCTTTCTCTAACATAAGACGAGGTGCTAGAGCTAAAGCGAATGCGCTTGCTTTGATAGTGAAATCTACGAGGAAGCCTTTTGAAATCTTCTCACCTATATGTCTTTACCAGTAACTACGAAAGCGACGTGCAGCGTATTAACATATCCGTATGTATGTACTTTGCCCTATACTCGCGACGGAAATTCAGTTGACAGTCAGAAAGTTTGTTGTTTGTATTTAAGGAATTTCAAGGCAAATGCGTTACATTAAACCGCCATCGGAGATTATGTTAACAACTAAGAAATTTGATTTAAAAGTGAGCATTTGGGAAAACTGGTATGGATATCCTCCAACTATCTTAACAACTATTACACCATTTAGAATACTTGGGAATATATCATTAATCGTCTCTTCTCGGATAGACGACCATTTCAATTGAACCGACTAATCCGCTTCGGTTTATACGGTTGTTGAAGATGCTTGCCTCGAGCTAGCGAAAACGTGTCACCGATTTTATTGTAAACCATTGTGTGGTGAGGAGTTTACCGATGTGATATTTGTATACGTTTTAGTATAAAATACATAGAAATAAAAGAAAAAGGATATAAATTTTATAAACCTCTAGAAGAAATTTTATACAACATGCAAAACTATTTTATTGTTACTTAAGACACCAACAACTTAGTTTAAAAGAGTTATAGAGAGATTGGTTTTGGTCGGATCATATCAATACTGTCAATTTAATTTTCGACACGACTGTATATTCATAGCATAAGTACATCAGTAATAAGTAATATATCAATAATTGGCTATTTTTATAAAAGTTGATTTTTATCACTGCCAGTTATTTCGAATTTGTATTCTTTATGAATTGTATTAAACTTACAAGGAGAAGGCAAGGTAATCGGATTTTTGTAATTTTTGATATTTATGGTACGTGTAGTTTGAACCTTAAATAAGAATATTTTGGAGTAGTTCGACGCAACGTTCGTAAATTACCGAGATAATCGATGTTGAAGTTTCACCCACCAGTTAAATCCACTAGATATAATACGATTGTCAACTGGACTCGTGGCCTAGTCGATAGCGTTTTGGTGCAATACTCACGGGATCGCTGGTTCGAGTCTCGTCACGGAACATTTCTTTTCTTCGATTCAAAACGCACCCTAGGTTTTTTTTCGTTGTTCTTCTCATATCAAAAATTATGAACAAACAAAATATATGAACTATATGCAGCAACATTCTTCAAGTACATCATTAAAATGCACAATCGGTTGATGAGCAATATTCATTTTGAATTAACTTAACAATAAGGTAATAATAAAAGAATGTTGCTTCCCATGTTTCTATGATAACTACCATTCTGGCTCGTGCCACACTGCGTAAAATGTCGCATACTAGATATAAAATAATAGAAATGTTCATTTCCTACCTGACTCCGTTCGTCTCTTTTTCTTTTTGAAGAAACTTTATTGTTAATTCAAAATGAATATTGTTTATGAACCGATTGTCTATTTTAATGATGTGCTTGAGGAATGTTCCTGCATATACAAAGTTCATATATTTCGTTTGTTCATAATTTTTGATATGAGAAGAAGAATGAAAGAAACGTATGGTGCGTTTTAAGTGGAAGAAAAAGAATTGTCCCGTGACGAGACTCGAACCAGCGACCTCGTGAGTATCGCACCAAAACGCTGTCGACTAGGCCACGAGTCCAATTAACAATCGTATTATATCTAGTGGATTTAAATGGTGGGTGAAACTTCAACATCGATTATCTCGGTAATTTATGAACGTTGCGTCGAACTACTCCAAAATATTCTTATTTAAGGTCCAAACTACACGTACCATAAATATCAAAAATTACAAAAATCCGATTACCTTACCTTCTCCTTGTTAGTATCTCTTTAATGTGTGCCACCATAAATCTATCACAATTTCAATCAAAACTTCATATGCAAATTATAGGAACAGCAAAGGAAAACAATCTCGTATTTTGAATTTTCCACTAGTTGTAGGTAGGTAGGCAAATCTGTGTACCTATATTACAGAAACTTGTTGAATATTAGAATGCTTGGTACCAGATTCATATCAATTAAAATATGTTACTTATATGTACTTTAGGTACCTAGTTTTCTTCAGTTTCTAATGCCCATACTATGAACCAATAATTTTATGTTAATAATTTAATAAATCATAAAACTCGGCAGAAAAATTGAATATGCATCAACTTGAAACAGAGGAAAATATTTACTGTCAAATTTTTAAAAGAGAAAAACTGAATACGAATTTATAACATTACCTTCAATATTAGTGTATGCATCAAATAAAAATATAAGAATAAATAAAATTGATAAACTTTGTAATTAGTTCATCTCTAGAAATCATTTACTAATTTTTGTCAGAACATCGTTAAAGTGTTCCCCGATACCCCAACAAAAGTTTTGTTAAAACCTCGATCAAAAGATTGGAAAATATGCTGCTATCTGCAAAAACGCCTTCTAAAGCGCTTTTCGTCGATTTCTATGGGTTTTGAACTTATAACCAAATCGAAACATTATTTTGAAGTGAATCTCTCTTTAGCCCGGATTACAAAACAATTCTTTTTGCGAGATCTATTTAAATCAACTCAAAAGAGGAGAGGAGAGAAATATGTGCACGATTTGTCTTGATGATACTTACGACCACTTCAGGATCTCCAGTGGCAAAATGATGGTTTTATGTCCAAATGACTCCATTGTGATTGGAATTATTTCTGCACAGCAGCATCCATTTCCGAAAAACTAGTAGTTTATTTACATATTTATAGTACAAAATTGAATTCGCAAATAATAAGCTGTCATATTTCGATAATCCAGAAACATTGTTTCTTCGTCACATTATTAGCTACTATATAACATATTTCACTTATCAACAGCAACAATACTGTAGTCCTGGTGATGGTGATGTGCTTTGATGAATTTTATTTTCGCAACACTTTTGCTAGTATTTCATGGCTCCTAATTTATTGAAGTTGAATATGTTTTTCCTTTTCGCTAATACATAGTCAACTGGTTTATTTTTCAATGATTTCTGTATTCATCTTCAACTCCTTGAGATGCTTATCCATTTGGATATTCAACTACCGCGTGTTTAAGGACTATGGTGTATAATTTGATACACTCTTTGACAATTCAAACTGTTATCTATTTATGTATACTTTATATATATATATATATATATATATATAAATCAACTGTTCTATTTTTAGTAGTATATGATGTATTGCACAGATAGTGCCTACTAAAACGATTACAGTGCAATTATTTATATACAGGGGGTAAGCAAACATATTGGCACAAAATGACAAGCAGGATTTTCCGATATGCAGTATGTACATATAGTATATGAATGTGTGTATATTGCGAAAAACTGAAAATGAAGCCTGTTTACTCCTAAAGGTTCTATAATAATAATTTCGGAAACCCTTCATTATCTTTAAATCCCATTCATCGTATACTCTACGACTTACGTGGCGTAAGCCTACATTATAATGCATTATGCGTTCACACCACCGTGCTTAGTTAGCTTAATTAAAACTTCTCAACTACCTCTGAGTAAAATATGCACATTACTTCAAACGAATTATTATTCACGTCTCGTTCCCGTTCAGGTCGTACGTATAAAGTAAAATACTTGAACGTATACATACATTAGTAATTCCTGTAATTTGTCTTAATACTGATTTGAATTGTAGCGAACTAACAAGGAATGAATCACACAAACACTACCGAAAATGCTCATAAATAAATAATTGCTGGATGAGTGCTGATGTGTGCATAACATAATTGACCTTTATGATGATATCGCGTTAAATATATAAGTTTCGTCGAAATACGTAAGTGTTTAAGGGTAAAAGTTACACGAATATTTTATAGCTTTTTGTGATTAACGTTATTCTGCGAAAGCTGCTACGTTTTATAGTAAGCTTTGTCTGCGTTCGGCAAATGGGTACATAAACTCGCCTATTTCAGTTTCATATGCTTAATATTAGAACATTAATTCAAATGTTCTCACCCCACCAGAATAAGGCAATATCGACAAGAATTTTGTAAATAAATAAATAAAAAAATAAATGCAAATTCCACCATTGCATTACCTTTGTAGAATTACCGCTTTTAATCAAAATAAACAGACAATGCTGTGGACTATATTACAGTATGTATGTAACGGAAAGTTTGAAAACTCAACACGTTTTTTCTAATAAAATAACTTATTTAGATAACATTGGTTTGACTTGATGTTACCGCAAATATCAATTGATATTAAAAACTTATCTATATCAACAGCGCAATCATTCGACATTGTATACATACGCATGCACTTGTAATGAGATTAATTAAAAGATGTGTGTTAATAAAGCCGTATTGTTAATTTTGTTACCACGGCATATCTTCCAATACGGCAGCTTCATGGGACAAAATTAGCTTTTACTCGATTATTTGATTATTCAAGTGAATACTTATATCGAGTATACCAAAAGTATGTGGACACCCAAATATTTCGCTGCAAATGGCTTATTAAGCAATTACAAAGGTCAGAATTTACGTAATATTTAACGAGAAATTAAATGGTGACCTCGAACTTGACCATGAAATAGAATTTAAAGCTCATCTTAAGGTCATTTCCTTTTCCCTTAACGGGCCACCTATTTTGGACTTCGGATATCGAAAAAGCAGGAAATTTTGCATTCAGATATGTATCCACTTTATAGATTAACCTCCCTTGGAGGGCTCTGCAAGGTTATTTGAACATTTAAGGTGTGGATCTCAGCAGGGAAGCCGTTTTGCGAAAGAGATCATCAGAACAAAAGTTTTTACTTTGAAAAAGTGCATCAAACCTTAAATTTTCTTATTTCCAAATTGTTTAAAGAAAACTAGTCTCTGGTTCAAATGACTTTGTAGTGCCTTAAGGTAAGTTTCACGAATGAAATGAGTACTTACGATACCTGAACGCAAAATTTCCTGCTCGTTCGATTTCCGAAGCCAATATTAGGGGGGTTTCCATTACGCAAAAAATGAACCATGAAATGACTTTGAAATTCTGTCATTACCAAATCTAAGGTTGAATTTCTCGTTGAAAATTACATAACCCTCGACCGTGAGGTAAGTCCATACCTTTGGCACACAAGTGTATTACTTCCAAAGGAACTACACTAAAAATTCCAATTTTCTGTATTAGGGGACTTTTTGAATTTCGGAATTTTAAATTGTTATTAATTAAATCTTACCACTTAATAAAACGGAAAGACAAAATCAATAAAGTTTTGCATTAATTAAATAATGGGAATTAGTGCAAGTTTTATTGTATAATTTTACCTTCACAATGTGACCTGTGCATAAGTTTCTAAAGCCACTAAATTCATTACGCCAATTTTAGTTTTTAAACATTTTTCACGTTTTAGAATTGCCTCTAACTACTACAAAAATCAAAGGAAAAGCGAAGAAATATGGAAACATTAACCGTAAATTTCACACAAATAGCCAAGCACCCCTCAATATAAAATGAGGAAATATTCGTTTACATTTCGATCGTAACAAAATTGCAATCCTCTTACTTCACGAACCAATTGATACAATTCAAGAAATCCACTGGGGAAAATCGCTTTGGTTAAATTAATTCCGAAGATGCCCGATTAAGGTTAGAATTTAGGTATTTGGGTACATTAAAACTGTCAAATAAGTCACGCAAACAGGTATCGGAATTTGAGTATTTCGAGTGCTATTACATGAAAATTAATAGAAGTAAATTAGTTCTTACCTTTACCACATCGACGACTAGCTGTCATTCTCAGTGAAGAAAGGTATGAAAAACAAATAACAGTGAGGATGGTAGAACGCTCCCTTTTTAAGATCAGTGAATCAAAGTCTTCGAATTGCGCTTTTCGTTCTTTGTGGTTTTCTCTACCGATGATGGCAATGTGGCTGTCAAAATACATATTTGTAGCTCGATGTAAATCAATGTGATCTTTTCCTGTAACTACAGTGTACCAGTGATTATATATGTATGTAGGGGTGGGTTATTAATAGTATTACTCACCGATACCAGAAAGTTAGTGAAACGTATTGTAGAAAACACGAATAGTGTCTTGTACGACTAGAGATCTCAGAAAAATTCAGACTTGACTGAGACTCGAATCAGGGACTACTGTGCCAGCTAGCCATAATGTTAAGTAGTGGTAAAGAAGAAAATCTTAATCGCATTACGCGCAAATGAGGCGACAGCGACAAAGATAATTATGTAAGATTTAGTTTTACTCATCATAATGAAGAATACGATAAAATTTTCATGATTCACTAGATTTCTTTTATGAATATATCTAAATTATTTCAGGAAAGAAAACTAGTTATCGATAGAGCAATTCCTAGTTTGATACGACAGGCAGGCTATTTTTTTAAGAATTGTCGGCAAACATTCCTCTTTTGTGGCACATATAATAGAAAGACGAATTACACTGATCAACACATATTTTGCTGCCGGACTTTTTTAAACTAATTTTGATGGGTTGAATCCAAATGTGCTATCAGATTTTCTTTATCAGCTCGTCAGATGTGAGCACGTATTTGTATTTAGCTAGTCGTATTCCTGCATATAAATATTGGTTGCAATGTAACCTATAAGAAACGCACAAACAAAAAAGAAAATAAGTTTATTCTATACAACAAATATTTACAAATGTTATTGCCCAAAATAAATACTTACAGTAGTTGGTAACTAATTTAAAAACTTTCTCTCGAGCGCTTTTCTTGCGTATGTCCGGAAGGATTTGTCTCTTATAATACTCCAGCAGTAATCAGCCATCGTGCGTGTGTCTCATTTGCCCTGGTACCTTTCTTCCATTATTCTGATATGCTGGTGGAATCGTTCGCCCTGCTCCCCAATAAAGTCGCCAAGATTTGCAGGAAATCTCTCTAAATGACTGCGGAGGTAATGGACCTCAATGCTCATACGACAACCAAAAATTTGAAAGTTATTAAGCATTACCAAAAGAGATTTTGCACAACTTTAACAAAGGAAGACCATGCATTGGACTCAATTTCAGTCATTGATTCTGTCAAGTGTGTGTCTTTTATAAGTTGCGTTATCTGAGGTACATCAAATATGATTGCAGGGAATTGATTTGCCAAGTATTCAACACAAAGAACATTTTGATATAAAGCTTTCACAAATTGTTTCATTAGCCCTAGTTTAATGTGCAAGGGAGGTAAAAATATTTTGTTCTCGTTCTACTAATACTTCATAAATAACATTAGCTTTTCCCTGTACTAGAGCGTCTCGGGTAGGTCAATTTCTTTTCATCCAATGTTGATCTTTCGCTCTGCTGTCCCAAAGACACATTGCTGTCCTAAAAGGAAATTTACTATTTTTAGATCAACACATATCATCTTATTTGTGTAATGGTTTTTTTCAAAAGTAGAGGTATTGTTTTATAATCCTCTTTCATCTTTGTGGAATGCCCAATTGGAATACTTCCATATTTGTTTCCATTGTGTAAAAGGAGTTCTTTTGGAACTATCTATAAAAAGTCGCTAATTAGTTGATGTGTACTCTGATGTACTTACTTTCTGTAACAGTCCTTTTATATTCTTGTAAAATACCAAGTTATCTTTCTGAGAATAAAATGGATCTTTTCCTCTGTTACGGTAATACGTAATTTTTGTTTCCGGAAAAAGAAGATTCATTAAGTCTAAAAGCAAGCAACTCCGAAGACTTCTTTGAAAGGTTAAAATCTTTAATAAAGTCATTTAATTCTTCCTGGGTAAACCTTTCTGGGCATAGTGAGTCCCCTTCAAAGTCGCTATTATCATGTTCACAAGAAGACATTTCATCGTCATCCTCTGGTAATACATGTAGGTTACGAAATATCGGAACTGATATTTCTTCTGAATGTGGAATAGATCTTCTAGCTGGATCAAAATTGGGATATGTCCACTTATGTCGATTATTTCGATTAATACCCTTTATATTCACTAGACAGGGGTAACAATCGTCAAAATGGTTTCTTGCTCTCCTACATATCATTGGAATCCTCAATTTCAAACACTTTCTTTGTCCTTTTGTCCACTGGTGCATGTTTTCAACACATGATTTGCAGGTACCATGTGGCTCAAGTTTTATCTTGATGTCCACCAAAATAGGCCATGTATGCCTTTTTCACAAACTCACAAATTAGTTTTCCACTCTCTCGTAATATGTATTCGCCACACATATAGCAAAAAGCGTCTGGATGATTAATACAATCACGTCTGTTTGTAGATGCCATGATTTTAATAGCAGTTCTCGAACAAACACACTTGAAAGGAAGCTGAAGTTTAAACCGAATCAAGGGTTGACACGTAGATATCTTTATAGTTATTTATGCGGATATTATTGGAAAGTAAGCCTTAAATACCAATTATACTGCGATTCTCCTAAATCATTTATGACGTATGTTCTTGAAAACTGTTTAACATTAAAGCCGGTATTCTTGAAAACCATTGGGGAAATTAGGGGAATTTAAGATGATAAATAAGTAGTTTCTTACCTGGAAAGGTTATGGAAGTAAAACACAACTGTAATAAGTAACTAAAATTGAAAAGAAGGTTTATTGTAGCCATATGAATGAAACTATGTGAAATATTTATTTTTTGTCTATCTCAACAACTAGAGCTGATACAAGAAACAGAACAGTATTTTTGCAATCAGAGTTCTTTAAATATTTAAAATGAGCATTTTTGTGTTCAAGTTCAAGTGTCGGGTTGTGTTATCAGAATAGTACGAACTGTTTCCATAGGCATACGAAAAAGGCCTACATATTTTCTGTCATATTCGCAAAATATGTAAAACCAGGTTAAATAATCTGTAAACAATCTCCGGGTAGATTGTTTACCAGGTAGAAACTGATATATGAAACACAGATACGAAGAGTAGGTATTTTGGTCTGTTCTTGATTACCTTTTAACTTGTAGTCATGGACTACCTTTCGCATTTTTCTTTTCTCATTCTGTGTAGGTGTTCTTTCCAGTTCTGTTTATGTTCTTGACTTTTCCAATCTTCCATTGTACATCCTTTCACTGATCTCAAGAATATTATTTGTTTAGCTTGTATGTATATGACGGTTCCTTTTTCTGTTAAATATGGGATTCACTACCATATAGAAGTACTGGCACTGCCATTACTTTATATAATTTCAACTGGGTTTCTGCCTATTTTTTATCACAGGAGCTCTTAGGAATTATCTACTTCTCCTTCTGAATATAATTATTAATATTATCTTGAAATTAACACAGCAGGATACTACATCTATTTCTATACAATCTGGGCCAATATCGTCATGCTTTCCCATATGGCCACTGAGGTGCTTGTATTGTGCGCTGGTCATTCAGAGACTAAAAGTTGATACTTGCAAAAGAAATTTGTGCATCGACAAATGCATATAAACCACTGTTTTGCATTCCTGCAGTTAATACGCTTCAAATAATCGGACAAACAATTTTGTCACAGTTCTTTGGAAACCATGCATTTTCGTACTATTGTTTTAAATCATATATTTACGAAAAAGGAAGTGCCATAAAGAAATTTTATTGGAAGATATAATAAGAATTATTGTGAATATTATGACTACTTAGCTAAAACTATTTTTCCAACATGAACAGTTAATTTATTATTTGTTGCTATAAGAAATGATTGTTCTTATTGTGCCATCTCAATCTATTGCTTCTCAAAATATAAACCCTATCTAATTTCTAATTTATTCCCACAATTTTTGTCATAATTCTTACAGTACATACTTAAGTACGATTGCTTTAAAAATGATAGTATACTGTTGCTATTTATCGAAGACATCATATCTGTTGTAATCATATTAAACCATCACCATAATATCATTCTATGCCACAAATGTGTTATCAATATTTAATCGATTCAATGCCTTGTTCTAATGAAAACCAGTAAGAGCGATTTTACAAAATATTAAATTTCTATTGACCATGTATTAAAAATATTAGTTTATTTCGTTGAGTTTAATTGAGTCTTATATTAAAGCAGTATACTAAGCTACTAAATGCTTTCTTAGCTCTACATAGCGTACAATAAACTACCAAAGTTTAATTTTGTTGCATATTTTCTGAAAGCAACTGTATACATATATGATCCATAACATTCAAGTTAACTTATTCTGACAATCGTTATTCCCAAGAACACAGTGCTTTCAAAATGAGCTTTTTAATTAAATAGACACACCAACTCTTTGATGTTGATTTATTTGACCTTTAATGTACACCAATTAATAACTGAGATTATTAATATTAATAGTTGGATCAATCGAGTGTCATGGGTTTGTGTCTATTCTTAATACTAATTCAAGTTTACTAAATTTATTATTTCGGGTGACAAATTTTACGTTTCAGCATCCCTTTTCTGAAGTGACAACTACATATATACATATATAGCTGTATGTGTGCTATGTATGTATGTATATGGCTGTAGATTATGCATGTATTGTCTATTTATAAAGGAATGTGCGTACATGAAAATCAATACATTTGTTTACGATTTCGACGTATATTTATCAAACATGCTGCTTTCACATTTACTTCGAAAATAAATGGGAAATATAAGATTTAACTGTTAAACAAATTACATAAAATAAATAATACTGATTTTAACATTTGAAAGGTGAAATTGTCACAAAATAAACCTATTATTTATTTCTTATTTTTCTTATTATTCTACTCCGTTCTAGCGACTAGAATTCAATCATTCTGGTCACTAACAATAGAGGATGTAATATTTATGAAAGAGGTTTTGCTCCCACATGATCCTTCTATGTTTAAAGTACCAAGAACCTCTAAATGTCAAGGTATACACACAAAAAGCAAACATTAACCTCGGTAATGTCTAGGCTACCGCCGTATTTGTTTAAAATTTTAATAGCGTTTGTCTGGAGATAAGCGAAGACTTAATGAATCGTACCAGCAACTATAAACTTTAAGCAAGATTAACAGTGACTAAGAAGGAGGCGTCAAAATAAGCCATTTAACTGAGGAGCTTATTGGCAATTTTCAGGAATGGAAAATTCGTCTTGACGTATTCCAGAAAACAGAATCGTGCGAAATATGTGTGGGTTTAAAAAGTCTTAACAGATAAATATGCTTGTTCCAAGATATATCGACAAATTTGTTGACGTTATTCCATAATGACGAAATCGTACCAAATAATACGTGACGATGTAAATTTAAAGAACAACATAGCTTTCGACAAAGATATTGAAGAGTTTAAACCCACCTGTAGGAGATGTACAAGAGATGTTCAAGAGATGTGTAAAATATTGGAATGCGTTTCAAGACCAGGGGTGCAAAATGTAAGTTCCTACAACGCACTTCATTTACTAAATGGTTATGAACGTATAAGCATCGAGTACAAGTTGCAATCAACAGATCACAACCATTAAATAAAAGAGGTGCGATGTGAAAACTTACATTTGGCCAGTGCGGGTACATACCTGACCTTGAAACGCGTTCCTATATTTCACTCACAGTACCCAGTTTGCAAAATACTTTCTTTGTTTGGTAAAAGCGTGCAAGAAATTCCAGAATAGGCTGTAGCTTTTAAATATGACGATTTTGTAGTAATAGTGCGTACAAAAATTTAACGACGTAATTATGAAGTTGCTTTGAATGGATGAAGAAATAATGCTATGAAAAATTGGTTTTATGGGATACGATAGTTCTCGTGCGAGATACGGCACACATTAACATTTCTCTCACTTTTGGACTACCTAAAATTATTTTGGAACTGCAAGAAATATTTTCTTACTCGTCATATAAATTTGTATGTAATATATGTAGGTAGCATAGCTTTAAAACTGGAATGATAAGCCCCCGGGGATGAAATTCAATTCCGTAGAACGGGCAATTCCACCTACGGCGTAGATTGCCGCCAACAACAAGAAGCTCTGTCGACCTTACAAGCAGCGCCTTAATCATCCGTTACTACTAAAATGTATTCACATTGTTCGGGAAGTTCCATTATGCTACGAAATAATTAATTGAGAATTCAATGAACGCCGATTGGTAGAAGGTTGTGCTGGTAACATTTAATTATACCCACTATCATACCACCTATACCGATGTGTAATGTGTTACGATTACGTGCGTTGACATTTAATACACGTACATATATCAAATATACGAAAAGCAATAGATCTCAACACATTTCTCTAATGGCGTTGTTGTATAGCTGCGCTAGCAGGAAATGGGAGAACTACGTATACAATACCGATTGATAGACACTAGAAATTTAATAGGGGATTGTTTAAAACAACAACGGTTTATGTGATTTGAGAAACACATTAGCTCTATTGATAGATGACTAAAGTTAACTGAAGTGTAGGACTGCTTTCGAATAAAATAAGTGATTGTAGTTTGAAATATGCTGACCTATTTGTTGATGTTATAAATTTATGAAAAACATAGCTAAAGCTTAGAAATAGTAAGAGAAGCAAATTGAACAAAAGTAAACCAGAAAACATGTGGAATGCTTCTTATAATTGCTTTTACTTCAGTTTTCTACGAAACATTTTTAGGTAAAGTTTTCATAAATTGGACACCAATATGAAATAACTAGAATAACGGAAAATGGTTATGCAAAATCATGATATAATAAAATATGCATCCTTGTATTGCACCGTAGATACATAAATATAGTGACTACCCAGTGTACAAGTATGAAATGCGCTCCATCGCTTGTTATACAGTTTGCCCATCTTTCGGACAATTTGTGAATACCACGCCAATAATAATCTTCCTCTCTTGCTGCGAACCATTTATCGAACCATTTTTTACATCTTCGTACGAACCAAGTGCGTGACCCATCGATGCAAGCGAGTGATAATCAGATGGAGCCAAGTCTGGTGAGTAAGTCGCATGAGGTAGAACTTTCCAGCTAGTTGCTTCCAACGTGTCGCAAACCGGTTTTGCCGAATGTATCATGAAGAAAAATGCCTCTGTGTTGCCTCTATCGGTATGCTGGTCTTTTTCAAGCCGCGAATAGTTCAAATCGATCAATTGTTCTTGGTAACGTTTTGTATTAACCGTTTTCCCAATTTTTAAAAGCTCATAATACATTACGTCCTACCAAACACAGATCATGGTCTTTCTGCGAAAGCGATTCAGTCTTTCGGTCAATGTGGATGATGCGCCTGGGTCTACCCATGATTTTCTTTTGCACAATGTCACATGTGTTTTTGCGCCTTTTCATTTGCCTGTCGTTCAAGTCATGTGGCACCTATCTACCGGCCCTCTGAATCTTTCCCATCTCCCATAGCTGATTGGAAACGGCTTGTTGACTAACCCCCAATTGCTCGCCAAGTTGTTTTTGTGTTTGGGAATCATCGTCGTCCAATAATACTTGCATTCCACATCTTCGTATTTTTTGGCGGTTTCCCACGTTCCTTGTCTACAACATCGAAGTCACCACTTTTAAAACACGCAAACCTTCGTTCATACATATCATGCGATGATGGATGTTCACCATAAGCTTCTCGAAGTAATCGGTATGATTCAGCAGCAGTTTTCTTCAAATAAAAACAAAAAATTAATGCTGTCCGCGAATACTCATTGTTCGGTATAAATTTCGACATATTGAACACAACACAACACTATGCACACATTTTTCCAATTCATCATTCGTGCGCGTCTAACACTTGTTGATGACACAACAAAATAACGCAATATGAAATCTTCATCACAAACTGTATCTGTTGTCTGAAATCCGCTTGTCATACTTGTACAACAAGTAACAACAACTTGTAGAACACTTTGCTGTAAAAGGCACTTCAAAAATAAAATAAATATATTATATATATTTTTAAAGCGTACATATAACTATGTACTACGGAATTATATCTTACTACTAAGTTGAAATTTGTTAGGAATATCAAAACATATGCACCATACAAGGAAGAAAGTATCACAAATTATAGTTTTCAAGTAAAAGGAGTAGCAATATTCAAAACGTTGTGTGGCTTTTAGTTGTAAAGCTAAGTGCTTAAGATATGTTGAAGTAATGCCTTTCAATATGTAGTTGTATATCACTGTAAGAATTTCTTGCTTTGTGCTGGCCGAAGTTATCAAAAAAATGGGTTGAAATGTAGTTGACACAAGATCTGCTGTAAAAATAAATCTCATTAAATTGACTGGTGTTCCAAATAGAATTTAGGTATAAATAACCGCGTACAAAAGCAGGTTGAAAAACAATGAGTTTTAGAAATCAAGTCTTCTTTTATAAAACTTAATCGTCGTCTTGTATACCGGAGTTGTGTGGCTGACTCTCATAATACGGGAGTATTGACAAAACCGTTTCTGTTCTTGAAGATTATCGTACTTCTTTTGAGATAGTACACTCTTCAGTTATACTTAAATTTGGCCAATTGAAAGTGAGCAACTGATAATTCTTTTGAACTTTGTTGTTTCCGTTTTGGTGATAGCACGACTGATGTGATGTCTGATCTATCGATGTATCCCGATATTGCATCAGTCTTGGTGGCACTTTGTTGACTGCGAGTTCTCTAATGGATTTACCGTCAAAGTGGCATACTAATTGTTGAGAGGTGATCGGACGACGATTGGAAGCTTTGTTGGTTTTCGCAGTTTACAACAATACGAGGTCTATAAATAAAGTAATGACAATGATTTTTTTCACTTGTTCTATTCCAATAGCATTACAATTCAACATTGTTGCTTTCAAAGTAACTGCCTCCTCCTCATAGCTGTGTTGGAACTCAGATACTGGAATAGCTATAATATACTAGTTACAGCCGTTTCATTGTTGTCCAATTCCCAAAATCGCCGTCCGTTGAGGTGTTGTTTTGCACATCATCCCTCGAAATTCGTGTCACTCATTGTCAGATCACACAAGCAAAACCTGCTGCCTGCAAACCTGCAAAAGTCGAAAGAGTAGATTGTGTTTTGGCCGACGCATAAATTGCAAAGTATTTCAAGGTCAGGTTCTAGGTCAGCTAGACGATGTAAAAGAAAAACATAGACGTCACTTCAGCAGGATTCTTTTCCGCTGCGCCGTATATGTATAAAAAGGAGACGTACCAGTTGAAAGAATATGAATATTAAACGAATAAAACGTCAACTGCCTTTTATAGTAAACATCACATATAGTAAACATCATTAGTGCTTATGTTGGGTACTGATAAGTCTTTTCTTATATCCATTGCTACGGCCTTAGTCTTCAAATCTTCTTGCAATTTTAGACGACTTGTTCCATTTCTTGTGTATAATGTCTCTGTCGCTGATAGGTGGACCTATGACCCGTTTCCGAACGCACAAGATTTTCTCTTTGAAGCTGATCTTTTCCATGCTAGGGTTTTGACTTTGTATTCAAAGCAGGAAGTGCATGTGTCCATTTGTGAATTACTGAAACATATGTTAAAATTAGTTACAGATGTGGTTCTATAAGTTTCAAGTAAAACAGTCATACATAACATGTAATATTGAAATTTTCGCAATGATGACTACTCCATTCAGATAACTGGCCAAAACCCATTCGAAATTATCAAATTACAGAGGAGATTAGTACTGTCTTTTATGAAATATGACACCAACAATAAAAGTTATTTGTAAGACTTTGGTACTGATAAATCACAATTATGGCATGACACATATTTTTTCTTATCTTAGTGAATGAGAATAAGTTTTGTTTCCTTCTGGTTTAGAAAATGGATCCCATACAAATGTTACCTGGTTATTTTATTTTCTATTATGTCTCCTAAGAAAAGCCGCAAATCCTTCAAGGATTTGTAGAGACCAAAGTATTTTAAAATATTTTTCTGTTAACAATAGTATAAACCACAGTACTAATTGTGATTTTTCCTGTGTTATATTCAATTACTACATACACCTATGTATTATAAAAGTTACATCGAGAAATAACTTTTAAATATTCTATATCACTTTTATAGGTCAATTAAACAACAAATTGGCATTTAACAGCTAAATTTCAGAACGTCGGTTAATAACGTTTCCGTACAACCTTCGTCAGTGCAATATAAGCGTATGTATAAAAAAATAATTGTTTTTATTTAGGAACTATTAAAATACTAACTAAGGACTCGGATTTCTTGATATATACGATCTGTACTAAATTGATACATCTAATACTTTTAGAAAGAATTATAGCTTTTATTCCCACTATCTCTGATACCTCTATTATTTGATTTATGATTCTATTCATTACTGTTTTTCATAAAATTGTTCTATTTGTATTGTATATAATATTTCTAGTCCTTGTGAAACAGATTTAAGTGAAGACATAAAATAGATTTTATTAGAAACCATCTAAATATAAATTTTATTCCAGACTGCAGTAACAAATCTAGTTTTACTAACACTAAATGTAAAATAGATAAAAAAATCAAAGCATATAGTTTACAAAATAATTTATAACGATTGTGTGTGTGTTATATCGGTCACAGAAAATAATATTTAAAAAAGAAAAAGATTGTACTGTAATCATAAGTATCATAAGTAATGATTTTGGTCCAATGTCCGCTGTAACAAAAAATTACATAGATTTAAACCATTGCTTTGATTTTGAAAACGTAATTATTCTAAAAAAGGAAATAATTACAAGAAAGAGACTAATATACGAAATAATAAATATACAAAATTAAAACTATTAATTTCAGAACCGATATTCAATACTTGAGTAATGTATGATATACAGTAATTTATTAGAATGACGTTTACATTTCACAAGAAGGAAACCTTTGGCTAGATTTTTTACCGTTTTCCCTAGCCCCTTAACGGAATTTTTAAGGTATGGATAAAGGTTTGTGTTTGTGTTTTGCTATTTGTACAAACACACATAAAAATAGAAATATTAAATGTATAAATTTATTACAGATCCTATATATGTACGAAGAAATCCTAGTCGTTAGTTCTTATGTCGATAACTAATTTCACTTACAAAGAGTATAGGAAAGCATTACCAATTAAGGTAAGGTATAGGCTCTTATGTACATATATGCATTTAATCCAAACCTAACATGAAACAAATAAATACATAGTGACATATGTTTGCAAAGGGTATTATTTCTGAACAGAAATTAAAAATTATATTTCTCGCGGGATAAAGAAGGACGGAAGGTTCCTAAAGGTTTTGGGGTATGAAGTAATTCGTAATTCTACTCCATATACAGGTCTTTCACGTAACTACAATGTTACAGCAAAGCAGCGGATATTATTGATTGGAGATTATTTATGACATATGGGAAAGTGTGATTTTATACATGGGAAATATCCTCCTCTAATTATTATTTAGTTTTCTATATTGTGTTTATTGAAAAACTTCCCAACTTCTGAAACCACCAAAATTATTTAAGAAATACAAAGACAGGTCAATTTTTTTCGATGGAGAACCATTTTGATTAATATATGATAATCCTAAACTTACACCTTCTACTCCAAATATAAAAATCTTAAATAGATGATACTATAGGTGACACCACTTCGAAAGATATTTCCATTACGAATACGGTAGTATATCACACTTTGACATTTCGTCAAGCTTTGGGCATTATAACAGAAAAATATCATCCTAAGCGAAAATAATAAAATTCAAGCAAAATATTGTGTTTACACCGTTGCAAATGCTTGTATATAATTATCAATGCACCTAAAAACACATAGAACCCTAGATCATATAGTTAATATCAATTTTTCAATCTAAGACTGTATTGTTCTCTTGCCATATTTCGTACATACGTCCAATTTATGGGAGTTGGACGTTTCTGCTGGTTTATGTTGTCTGGAGACGTTAAGGAGAGAGGAAGAGTGAAAAACTCAAAAATGTAATAGCGAAATTAAAATTAAGGGCTTTTTCTGTGTTTTATATAAGTTAATGTGATCATTCATAGATACAATCAGAGAATATCTAAAACAAAACATTTTCGAAAACGTATACTGCATTTTAAGCGACCTTACTCCCAACCCTAAAGTAATCAAAATATAATTTGGGGCCCATACCATCGCTTCCCTCACTCTATAATTTACACAGATTTAATACCAATTTTTCATTGCCATTTTAGTACATGGAAAGTAATCAGACAAAATGTAAAACGTGATCTAGGTAACGATGGGATCTCGTTGAATGCGCGACATACGAACCGCATTCCGATTATCCACCTATCCATGTTGACTAGAGAGAATTGTAGCAGCGTAATAGTAATTCGATGTCCATCCCGAATCTCGACCAAAGTTGTCACAATTTCAAAATAATTTGAGATCTGACCTTTAAATTATTTGTTTGATCGATAAAGTTAATGAAATTTGTTTTACGTACACAGCTTTATAGAAGCTACATACAAACTACAGGCGTTCAATAGCGTGATAAAATCATAGAGAAATGTTACGCGAAAATATGGAAATTTAATTATGGAAATGGCGCGGAAATGTATTGCTTCAACGGACCACTGAATTAATAACAAATTTAAAGGCTCAAATTCATTTCTGAACAGTGTTTGTGCTAACGTGCAACACAAAGAAAGATATATTTGAAGTAGTTAACATCCTCATTTTACACGAAGGGATTTAGACAAGTTGTCTATAACCATATAATCAAAATATTCGACATATACGTATTTATAGATTAATAAGATGATTTACAGCAAACAAGCTGCAGTTTCCTTAACCGCTTAATTCCCCCTCTTCTTGTTAAGATCATCTGTTTTAACACATATTACTTACTGGGCAAGAGGATATGTAACTTATGTAAACTGTCTCACTATATACTAAATTGTAGATGAAACAACTCAATTTGCCACGCATTTCTGCCAAATTCAATGCACAGAAATATCACCACATTTGGAGAGTTTTCTAACAAAGACTATGGAACTTTGAACGTAAATGAAAGCAATAACTTGTAGGAAATAATTCTTTGTTTGTTTTTATCGAAAGGAGGGAGGTTTGACATTTATAATGGAACACCACTCCATTGAAATGTATTACGTTACAATACCAATTGCTTAGAAATACTAAAATCCATAAGACCTTTTAATTATGTTCACAATATATAGTTGTTACCACAAATCGATATGCGTATGTATATACATTTATATTGTCAAAATTATGTACAGCAGTAAAAATGTGCAAACGATAATTAGAGATTACAAATGAAATGGTTTCGTCTTTCGAAAAGTACCTTAGTAGATTACCTAGGAAAATGTATGAAGCAGAAAATGTAAAAGAAGCATTAAATTTAAATTCGGAGTAGGAGAACGGTAATATACAAGATTGCTGTTCAAAATAAACACCAAGTGACGAAAAACATGAGGAGAAGCTCAGGAAGGCCAACTTCACTAAACAAGCACAAAAGGGCCACGTTTAGTCTAGATAAGGAAGTTAGGCCTCAACAGACGACGGAGGCTACTAAACGTAAAGAATAGATGGAGCAGTCTCCCGAAAAGCAAGAGGCCAGAAGGTTTAACCCTTAAGAAGGCTGCTTTGGAGAGAATCGCGGTAGTATGCAACAACTATCTAGCCACTCAGATGGAGCCGGCAAAGCTTAAGGCAGTCCAGGACTCTACTATGGAGGCATACAATAGCATTACGGGCCAAGGGCTTCAAGTCCACTTTAAAAATACACGTATAAGCGGAAGAACCGCTCTCAACGCTGTTAAGTCTGTTTAAAGGAATAAAGCTGGAGAACGTCCTCTAAGGAGGCATGAGGACCACAATAGATCTGGAAAGGTCACAGTGGATCAGAACGCAGAACGACCATTTTCAAAATACACGAAAATTTTTCAGACCAACGTCGAAGGTTAAGTGAATCTGCAATGGAAGTAGGGGTAGTAGTATTTTGTCGCAGCGGACACCAAGACGTCAATAAAAGGTAAGAATATATCATTTTTGAATAATACTGCATCTCACGTACCTACTTTTGTGCGATACGCCTCTTACGTTGCACGCGTTTGTCGAACTTTACTAATAACTCGAAACCTATGTCAGTAACAAATAGGACCCTGAAGAACTATAGAAGTTAATCTGCTTGCTTCCTGAACAATTGTACAGTATTATCAAATAACAAATAACAAATGCACAAAAACTGTTATTCATAAGGTTGGATTGATATGAACTATATACTTGTCAGCCCTTGACGTCCTTAGAAAATATGCTAGAACCCAGAAGCTCTTTGGTGCTTCCTGTCTTATTCTTTGAGCCGGTTCTCCATAACGGGTTAATCCAGCAAGTTTCATGTTAAATTTATACCACACTTGTAAGATACGTTTGATGTACTTAGTTTATTTACTTAAAGACATTGTTTTTGTGATGTATAGTTTAGTTGACTGCAATCAAACAAATACAAACACATCCACTATAGTATTATCCTAAGAACAAAAATCATTCAGTAGAATTAATATTCATTGCTCTCTAAATTGCTTGGTAGAATCTATACAGAGATTTGACACTTTATTAACTACTAGCGGTATGCCGACGTGTTAATAAAGATATTAAAGAGGGAAAAGCGACAATACTTCGATTTCATCCTCTACACGTAAATAATGAAATAGTATAAGTCGCCATGGCGCTGCGGAATTCTCTTGGGGGTCAAGCGGCTGTGAAAATAATTTCCCTTGGCTCCTTTAAGCACTCTAGCAGTTTTAATTGCACTTGATATAGTTGTTGGACGCAATTTAATATCGTATATGTCTTTAATTGAAATTCTTCGTAGAAACACATCATCGAAAACGGTGAACGCATCTTCGATTTCAACATAATAATAGTTATGTATGTAGGTATGGTTAAAATCCTTTAATATTGAAAGTTTGAATAAAATACCAGCGTGATTTTGATCCTAGTAGAGTAAAATTTTGTGATACCACTATTCTTAGTTATATATTCTGTTTTGTAAAATAAAATAACCCTATTTTATATTGTATATTGTATGTAACTTTTAATATGCATTAAGCCGCGTCCACACTATGCTGCTGTATGCCATTTGGTCGGACCAGCGACAGAGCCAGTAGGCTCCAGTGAAGGATTGAACCATTCACATCGGTATTGGCATTCAGTCAGACAATGCATTGACATTGATATATTCCTACAATTATTATTTTAAATAGTGTTCATAGCTCTCATACAGTATTTGGAATTGTAGGAAACAGATAAAATGACGTACATATCACATAGAACAGAAGACGAATAAGCTAGCATGGTACTCATATTCCTTCAAATGTTAAAAAGACAATACGGAATAAATCAATGAAATTAATAATTATGTCGTTTGTCGACATTGTTCTTTTCCTTTCCTTTTGTTAATCCCTATTTTCACTATATTCTTTTTTGTATCTAAATATTGAAAAGTCAATACCCATCCCTGGTTTATATTAAGTATTGAACAAACTACGAAGATGGAAGATAAATTTAATGGTAGTTTTAAGTTTGGTCGCATGGTGGTGTTTTCTTAATGTAAATTTCCAGTTACAGATTGAAGACCGATTTACAGCACTACCGATTTAGTATTTTTCGTTCCCGAATATTTGCAACTTTGATTTTAGTAACTCTATAGATATATAAGACCACTTTGTTAATTAACAGTTTAGTTGTCCTAATGGTGATATAAGGCAAAATGCGCATCGATTTTAATAAATTACATACTATGAAACAATACCAAGTGCTTTATTTACGTACTTTTTATAGCACAACAAGACTTTACTGCGAATGTTGAACAGATTCTAAAGCTCATGGTGTAGATGCATTTACCTGGTAGTCAAAATTTACTGGAACTGGTGAAATGGGGTTGAATAGTAGAATGGCAGATTGACCATTCATGTCTCCAAAGGTGGATCGTATTACATCTGCATGCGACAAAAGGGCACGAAGAACTCTATACCACACTCTCTGAATTACTTCGTGCTACTCTAGCAACGAGAAATGTACCGTTAGGCCAGCGGTAAGTGAAAGTGGTACTCGTATCAAGATGGGACTCATAGACCCAAGCAGAATCTTTCAGGCCGGTCAACCTTTCATTATTTCTTTTAAAAAGTAGGTCAACAAACATATAATAGAGCGTACTTTGAACACATATTCTTGTATACCCAACGAGCCAATCCTGCAAATTAGCAATTCCTGAACGGGCAATGGGTAGAAACACTATACATTTTAGCTGCTTGGGTAACACTGCGTTCTGACTGCGGGCTGACTTAGTACTAAAAAGCAAAATATGTATACATTCGTTGGATCGATTATAAAAACGATAATCACTATATAAAGTACGCTCTTAGGGTGGAGTTCTCACTTCTTCTGTGGCATCTACTGCTGGACAAACTCTTGGAAAAACTAGGAAACGTGAGAGTGTTGCACAAGCATATGCTGAAGAACTTACAACGTTAGAGGGTGCGAGGCATAGGACAATACCCTCAGAAGCGATGCAGCTTGAAAAGAAAAAACCTTAATAATATAATTAAGGAACTCAAAAAGAATGGACACTTACTTGAAATATTCCCTGTCGTCCTTCCTTGATTGTATTGTTAGTGTGGAAGAGGATTTGGAGGTGATGCTTGATGACAACTAACTAATAGTAGAATCTTAAGCGTTTGCTGGAATAATATACAGATACCTGGTTTAGTATGATGTAATACAAAGGAATTTTTGGATGTGATATTTCGCAAAGAACATTATCATGCATTACCACGTAGAAGACAGTGGTATTCACCAGTGATTTGGTATCCATTCGTAGCACCAATGTAATCCTATAAAAGTCCAGTGAGAGCAGTGCGAAATTATGTGGTTGATAACGAACGTAGTAAAATTGTTTAGTATCGTTCCTAAACTGATTTGAATACCTGTCTGTGAGAAGATATCCAGATTGGTTTGATAAGAACCTTTTTAACATGCAAACCTCTAGGATTTCATCCATAAAAAGAGAGCTATATTCACTCAGCACTTTCAATTACTCATAATATGACTTGATTACGACCATGTGTCTAGCATTTTAGTAACATAAGTTCCAAGTCAAACATTAAGGTCATAAAAAGAAAACATGTAATAATTTAGAAGTGAAGCATAATAACAAAGTATAGACATATCCTGTTGTGGTACAAAAAGGAAACGTACAGAATAATAACGGCATTTTCCATCCTTTCGATCCAACAGACGTTTCCTTTGATTATTCTATTACAACCAGTTTGTCTGACAATCAGTCCCGAAAAGGTTATAAAGACAAGTGGTGAAGTACACCTACGCTTTCCAGGTATTATTATGAAAGTTAAAAAGCAGACTAGACACAACTGACTAACTTAGGAATACACGTTTACCCTTCAGCGTTATATAATTGGATTTAACTTCATCAAAGGAGTACAAGAGCCGACATCAGTGGAAAGGAGAAAATGCAACTGAGGAAATTACGATAATATAATAGTACTCTACAAGAGTTACTAAAAACTATAAAACCAATACGATGTACGAAATAACTGCTTATCTAAGCATTTACGCTAAAGAAGTTTAGTAATTGTAAGTGGTCTGTGCAACTAATTTTCGTCAAGATTTTTGCATATATATAGTCCACGATTAGTGAATCATAATTCCATCCGTGACAATAATTGACATATGCAATTTGCGCTCGCTTAGTAAGCCACTGCACAGCTACTTTGCGAGCTGCCTAATAGCTTACCTAATAAGATCGTCTTGTAGAGAGTCATCTAGATTCTTCTTTGAATTGAAGTTTTACGTTACTTTAATCCTTTTTAAGGCTCTATATAGAATAAATTATAGCGCAGAGCCTACCAAAAATTCGGATAAGCAGGCTCCCCTATTTATTATCTTAAAAAATTATATAAAAGGCATTAGTATACAATATTAACAATTTTCCTCTTAAACTTCGCCCTAATATTTGGCAGAAACATACAAATAAATTTAACCATTTCAATATTAAATTAAGACTGACATGTAGCACACAATTTACTGTTCCTGTATGTAACATGTTAATGACACACAGTATAGAAAAATTAAAGGTCAAATGTTATTATTATCCTATTTGCCCGCGGAATTTAAGGTATAATTGCTTAAGTACACCAACATCTATGTAAATTAATTTATATTCACGTAAATATTTCAGTGTATTTCTCTTTAATACGCGCATTGGTACAAAACGGGACGAGCAAAAGCACATAATCCGATTATTTTCTTTTGCATGGGCCTAATCGCTAAAATAAACAATCTTGACGGGTTGAAAATAATCGCTTGACGTTGCGAAAATTTTGGTGGGTGCTAAAAACTAAGGCGTAGGGTGATGGAATAATCGTAGCGCCACCAACCGTTTCTAAATTGAAAAATCGAATTATCTTGGCTAAAATTGGATTCAGTTGAGTTTTAATGGAACCTTCTAGGTGCAGTATATAAATAATTGTTGAAATTTATTGTACAGATGGTAAATTTTTAATGTGCATTTTATTTTTCTGTTAAATTCCGTTATAAATTCAATTAAAATTTACCCTTTTATTACAGTATATGTACATTTGTACTGTATATGTATTTCGTGACCAACTGATATACTTATTTTATAGGTTGGTTCTACCACTTTTATGTCAATTACAAGACAAAATTTCAATTCAATAGATTATATTTAAGAATGTTGATTTAAACCGTTTTCATCACAAATTCGTCAGTGAAGCAAGTAAACAATACTGTCCAAGGGCTAAGGAGAACTGACAAAAACCTAGTTCTTTTTATAAAATATATACATCATTTGAAGAAATTGCTATATACCTGTATGTACATTACTCAGATTTTATCAGTTCTGCAGTTAACTATTTTACTTTCTTTTTTTATACTTATGATTTCGTACATATGTAAGTTTTTCTTTTTATAATTATTTTCTTTCAATGTAATAGTTGTCTTTTCAAAATCAAATCATTGTCATTGCCTCAAAATAATTATTTAGAGAATACACGTTTTATGGGTGAACATGGGAAATTTTTATTATATCTGAAAGTTTGACTTTTGACAATTGTACATGGCAGACGATATCGTTCATATGACCACCAGGGCTACGTGTACAGCCAATTATCGGGAAATCGAAATTTTCGATTTTTTGCAATAAAATTGGACCAGTGGCATCTATGGCAGCCCGAATGTTGTCTTTTAGGTGCTAAGTGTTTGCAGATTATTGTTATGGACTTTACTTTTCAAATATCCCTAAATAAAGCAATCAAGAGGACTTAGATCGCATGATCTTGGAGGCCAATTGATTTTTATGGGACGTGGCACCGTTTTGTTGACACCAGAGCTGATTTATATCCCTTAACATATTACAGTAACAGTCAAAATTAACAGAAACAGTTGCCTCGTCTGCATTTTCAAAAAGTACGGTCGAATGATACCAGTAGCCCATAAACCGCACCAAAGAGCCACTTTGGTCGGGTGCATTGGTTGCTCATGAATCACGTGAGGATTTTCCTAGCCCCAAATTCAACAATTTTGATTGTCCGCAAAGCCACTGAGGTGGAAGTGTGCTTTGTCGCCGAAGATGATTTTCGATGAAAAGCTATTACATCTTCCAACGTGACGTACTGCACAACAGAATTGTCAAATACCTATGTATAACCATGAATTATGTATATGTATTCTAAAGGATAACATATCGTATCATACAAACTAGAAATAATGTTTGTCATTGAAGATTATTTCATCCACCTTTTAACACATTGATTTCTAAACAAACTTTCAGAGTTTTAGACATGAACGGAAGTGATGAGAACTGTCCAGAAATAAACACAAAATACTTTAATTACATTTTAAGCAGCTGATTTTGCATAACAAATAATTGGACAGCGCCATGATACATTAATTTATATTTATTTTTGCAGAAATTGTTGAAAATAATCACCGTTGCTGTCTGGACAAATGCTCTTCCCCTCTTTAAAATGTTGAAAACTTGCTGGTGTTCATTTACCGTTGTCTCTCTGATTTCACAGTATGTGGGGTAAGTTGTCACAGATTGATTTTCCCATCCATGTTGTAAATATCATTTGGGCTAAAGCGGTGTATCCAAAAGTGTGTAAAAGTGGTCAAGAAAAGGCAGCAACATTAATTTTTATTAAAACTTGTCGCTCTGGATAAACCTGTGGCTTTTTTGTAAGTATGGAAAGTCAAGGATGTCGTTTCATAAATGATGTCATGATGGTAGGAATTGCTTATTTAATGCTCTGCCATAATCATAAACATGTATGCCAATTTATTTTGAAGTTAATCCAAAATAAATATCTGCAGCTTTTTTAGTATAATTTTGCAGGAGATCTTCCTGTCTTCATCAAATGTCACTCTAGGTTTTCTGTAACCTGTCGCAGTCCCAGAAATACCCCCATCAAGCTTGTCGTTACCGGTTTTCTTAGAAAACCTGAGTGCTCGTGCAGCCATGACTATACGTCCGCAATTGCTGTAGAATGGTCCGTTTTTCTGTTCTACGTTCTGATCATCTAGCATATTAAGGAAACGTGTATAGTACGTATATTTTTTATATGGTAGGGCGCTGCAAACTTTGTGATATCTTTCCTTTTCACCAATGTGACAACAACCCTTAAACCAAGTGCTATAACAAAAACCAACTCATCTATTTCAGGTTGAAGAAGCACTCCATAACTTTTAGATGAAATTGTTGCTGAAAGGTTTGGATTTTATAGTAGTATAATAAAATTTACTTTAAATAAAACCTCTATCACTGACATCACAACGAAGAAGAGCAATCAAATTTAGCTACTGATGTATCAAACACAAAACTGAAAGTAACGTGCGCGCAATTATATGTAGGTCAACCATCAAACTATGTATGATAAGGAAGATACTTATAAAAATTACGCAGATATCTGCAATTTTCAATAAAAATGGGTTGTACACCTGTAATAGTGATTGTGACAACATACCTCTATAACTCTTAGCCTCAAATGTATGTAGATTTTGTGTTACCCGTATTCTATACATTTGAAAGTTTATATAGTCAGTTAAGTGAACCCACGTTTCATAATTGAAGAACGTTAAATCTAGTAAGTAATGATTTGCTTTACTTACTTACTTATTTGATTTCCATTGAATCATTGGCCAAATCTCATTCACTACTTAAAATCTCGAAGCTTTAAATAAATGCTGTACAGCTATCATTTTTGAAACATGTGAGGCTGTTTCGTTAAAACTTTATGACACGTTCTAACAGAAAATGCAGTGTGTGCAGCTGGTTTTGTTACTAATACAGTTAGTCTACCACTTGAGTTTCTTTTACAAATGCATTTTTTCATCTCACAACGCTTTATAATAATGTATCGTCCTTGAGCAAACGTCTCGTACGTAATAAACTCAAGTCTGTTCGTCATTTTCTCTCCCGTAATATGCCATCAAAATGCAGACTTTCTGCTCCTCAGTAAACATCATACCTAAGATATCCTAAATTTGCATCTCAAAATTATTTAGTAAACAACTTTGGTCTGAATAGAACAGATTTTTAGAAATATACAAGAGAAATACAATTACACTTGCCATCCCTTTCGGAAATCATTCCAGATACGTATTTCGGCAAACTATGTTATCATCCTCAGTGGAAAACTGGGGAAACGTCCACGATGAACACCACGCAACGGACACAGTACAACTCTAGAGCACTACACAATGAACATCACACATTGAACGCCCAACATCCAAATACCTACCCCCAAACGTCTGCAAACTGTGACTAAAAATTACGAGCTCGTTGATATGAAATTGGTCATGCTTTCATTTTTTCTATTGCAGATAATATACCCGTTAGTTGGAGCGCATTTGGAATGTTACAAAACAAATTTTACCAAGTTCATTTTGAAATAATATAATTTGAAACTTCTATTTTATTCATATATGTGCATGTTTAGAATCGAATTCACTTACAAGTTATGTTCATATGCAACATACAGTGTCTGTGTTTTCCAGATATAAAAGTTACCCTCCAACTAACAAATCAACACTCATACGTAACCACGGAATAAATTAATTATATAAGCATTAAATTTCTGATTAAAGAGAGAAACTAAAAGGTCAATGTTTCTATGAAGAAATTGTTCCCCTGTGAAACAGGCGGTAAAAGTTATTCCGCGAATACTTTGAAAATACTGATGAAATAATATTACAAGTGCCAACCATCCATTTTCAACCTACGTCGGCAATTTACAATTTACGTCTGTAAATATTCAACCTCTGATATTTTTCAGACCCTTCATTTTAATACACGGTTCATAAAAATACATAGCGAACTACAGACATCGCAACGTTTTACTCCCTTTTATTTTCGTTTCGCCTGTTGGCTACAAACAGAACCGCGCCTCGTTTTCCCATTTATTGCTTGAAATCAACATATATTTACTTTATACCGTACATCACCGTTCATTTTAAGAACGATAATGCAGGTATCCTATAAGTAGTTAGTTAGTTAATTCGAAATTATGTATACAGAGAGATCCAAAATCATTGTCCGAAAATACTGGTTTCCGCAGAGAGTGATATCAATATACATATATTTCCAAAATTACGAGTGAATATACTACCTGATTATATTTTAGTAATATCACAAAATCTTTTGACACTTTTTATTCTTATTCGACATTGGCGTACGCGGGATTATTCTTTCGTATATATGGATATATATTAACTATTACCTTTTCATTTTATTACAAATTCTTTATTATCTGTTTGTATTACGACAACAGAAGTATTCAACTTACTTTAAAGAAAGTGAATTTATTGTTTTAGTGATCAAATTACGTGTTTCGACAAACTTCTTTTAGACAGTTATTTTAGAAATGGACACCGCAATTAATATAAGTATCGGAGAGTTTTGGAATAGTTTCCAAATCAAAAATATCATTATGAAAATTTAAAATGCCATATTGGCAGAATAGTGACTCGCGGGACGAAAAGTTATGCGATAGGCAAGTCACCTGGACGACTATCAGTTGAAGTAAATGTTGAGAATGTGTGTGTTAGTTTATGCTATAACAACTTTTATAAGTGATAATTGAAAGAAATGTGAAAAATGAAACGATTTGTATCATCAACATAGTTATATACTGCGCTAATGTCATATCTCAGTCAGTACGACAGGCCCCGTACTGTGAAAAAGAGTGTCCTTGTTAGATATTCCTTATATAATTGATTATTCTTTTCTGTTAGTCATGGCACCGACATTATCTGTAACCTGTGTTTGTTGTAACACTCTGATGGAGGAGCAGAAAAGCGTTGCTTGCTGTGTCTGTAAAAAATTATTTAACTATTCTTGTGTGGAGCTTACTGTGTCTGAAATACGCATTATTAAATCCAAACGCTGTCTCAATTGGACATGTAGCACTTGTTCTAGTTTGGGTAATGACTTGAACGATTTGAAGGCTGCTATCTTGGCACTTAAAGAGGAATTGTCGGAGTTAAGAAAATCAGAAATCTCCTTCTTCATCGACTGAACTCGATGGTGACGCGTTTGAGGAGGTTATTCAGGAGATTCGTGAACGGGACAAAAGAAAATCCAATCTGATTATCTACGGAATTAACGAAAGATCGTCTAAATCAAAAGCCGATCGTCGTACTAATGACGATGAAGTGGTTAATAATTTGTTAAAACATCTTTCCATTGAATTTAATGCTTCTCCTGTGCGATTGGGTAGATTTGACAGTTCCAATCTTAAGCCTAGACCGGTTAGAGTTCCGCTTAATTGTGAGCAGTTGGTTCATGATGTTATTCACAGATCTAAGCTTCTTAAAAGCAACACTGACTTTAATGGCATTGGCGTGTCATTAGATCGTACACCGCGTCAGATCAAGTATTTTCGTGAGGTTAAAGAAGAGCTGAACTCTCGAAGAAGTAATGGAGAAGAATTGAAAATTAAATACGTCAGGGGTATCCCAAGAATTGTCGCTTTAAACTATAAACGTCCAACAAATTCAACGCTCTGTCCACTAATCTTCATTGTTATTATCAAAATTGCCGTGGCATAAGAACCAAAGCTCAGGAATTCTATGCATCTATCAGTGTTTCATCGTATGACTTAATTTTCTTACAGAGACTTGGTTATCAGAGGAAGTGAATAGTGCTGAATTTTTTCCTGAATCTTTATCTGTGATTCGAACTGACCGCAGCTTCGATGCAACTGGCCGTGTCAGAGGTGATGGAGTTTTGTTCGCGTATAATAACCGTTTTCATGCTTATAGAGTGGACGCGACCAGTATTTCAAATGAGATTCCTTTAATCGATATTGTTGCATGTAAATGTACAATTGATTGTAAGACTATTTACTGTTTTGCTATCTACATACCTCCAGATATTTCGATAAATATTTTTGAGAGCTTCATGGAGTCGCTTGAGCGATTGGTAATAGGTTACCAAAATGTTCTAATTTGCGGGGACTTTAATTGTTCGAACTTAATACTACATGATGCTCAAGATTCCAAATCACGTATATTGAAATCGTTCTTGGATTTGACCAACTTCAATCAATCTAACACTGTTTTGAATGTAAACGGTAGAATTTTAGACTTACTTATTTCGGCTATTCCTTGTGATGTTCAACGAGATAGCTCTCCACTGATTCCAGAGGATGTTAACCATCCCGCACTGTCTTTTGATTTTTCAGTAGACTGCAAGTCTGCCACCAATTTTAACTTTTTTTTCCTAATTCTAGCAAAACTTATAACTTCCGTAAAGCAGATTTTCTAGCGCTTTATGCATCATTACAGAGTATTAATTGGGACTTTCTGAACGATTTCGTGGAGGTCAATGCAGCTTGCGATTCCTTTTATCGGGTGCTCTATGAAGTTTTTGACAAACATATTCCTCTAACAAGGCAGTCTCGTGGGCACTATTCGAAATGGTTTACACCGCAGTTAATTTATAATATCAAATTAAAGGAAAAATATCATAGAAAGTATAAAAGGTTTAATTGTTCTATTTCATTCGCCAAGCCTCCGCTCTCTTACTAAAAAGCAGAGTATGGAAGCTTTTTCTGCATACTTAGTAAATATTGGAAATAGTTTCTGTCTTGATCCTAAGCAGTTCTGGAGTTTTATCCACCACAAGAAGCGGTCGTCTAGGATGCCGGGAAACATGACTTTCAAAAATATACATCTAAATGATCCTATTTCTATTGTTAATTCGTTTGGTGAATACTTCAGTTCGGTTTATACCACATCTATTAATTCAGAGTCTGATGTATCAATTGACCCACAGATTGGAAACAGCTCGCATAACATAAATCTGGGTCCTATCTTTGCGGCTACAGTAACTGAATTTACCAAAAAAACTTAAAGATAGTTTAATATCTGGCCACGATCAGGTTCCCGCTTTTTGGTTAAGGACTGTAAATACATATTTGCGATTCCTTTGACAAAATTATTCAGCTTAACTCTTTCATCTTTGACCTTCCCTGACATCTGGAAAGTGGCAAGGATTACTCCGATACACAAAAACGGTGATGCGAGTAATGTGGTGAACTACAGACCTGTCGCTATTCTTTCTAATTTCGCTAAGTTGTTGGAATTAATTATGTATTCACATTTTTTTCCTATAATGATTCATCATATTTCTCCTCATCAACATGGTTTTATGGCGAAACAATCGACCGTGTCGAACTTGGCTTGTTTTAAACAATTTGTGGCAAGCTCACTTGACGCTGGTGGCCAAGTAGATACCATTTATACTGACTTTTCTAAAGCATTCGACCGTATTAGTCATGCAGCATTGCTTAGAAAACTGATGGCTTTTGGATTTAGTGAAGATTTGGTTCGTTTTTAAGTCATACTTAACGAGTAGACCACAATATGTATTCTACAATGGCTACTCGTCGGGATTATTTCAAGCACTGTCAGGAGTATCTCAGGGCTCAAATTTGGGTCCTTTGCTGTTCAATATTTTTATTAATGACATTACAACTGTAATGAACTCAAATAAGTTGCTGTTTGCCGACGATCTTAGTGTTTCGGAGAAATCTCATCAGTATCGGACTGCCTTGGCCTCCAGGCTGACTTGGATAATATTGCGTTGTGGTGTGAATCTAATAATCTACCCCTAAATATATCTAAATGTAAGACAATATCATTTACACGCAGGACCGTTCCGGTTTCTTTCCTTATTGTATTGGTGAGAATCAGTTGGAAAGGTGTGCGTTAGTCAAGGAATTGGGTGTTTGGTTTGATCCTACACTTAATTTTAGTCATCACATGGATGTAATTACTGCATCGGTTAGAAGAATGTTGGGTTCCATTATTAGGAATTGCAGATGTCTTAAAAATACTCAGGCTTTACAAGCTTTGTACTTTGCTCTGGTCAGATCTCGTCTAGAGTATGCGTCAGTAGTATGGTACCCTTTTTATTTAACACACAGATGAGCTCTTGAATTAATTCAAAGAAGATTTTTAAAATTCCTAAGTTTTCAAATTGATAATGTTTATCCAGCTAGAAATATAGATCAGGCAATTTTGTTAAATCGCTTTGAGATACAGTCACTTCAATTCCGAAGAATTACTTCTAGCGTTAAATGGTAACATTGACTGTCCTAATCTTTGCAATTACTAAACTTTCTTCCTATATACTTGATGTGCTACAATTATAATATAATTTCGACTGTCTGTGATATCAACCATGACTCATTGCGGAATATTGTGAGCTGTTGTGAGCGTCATTTCAATACATTTGTATAGGTTCTTCTGGAATTATTGTATTGTTGTAGGGTTATACCGGTTTGGTTATTGTAATTTCATTAATTGTCCTGTAATTGAATTGTAATTTGTTTTACAATAAAGATTATAATTATTATTATTAATTATCTCATTATTAAACCTGCACGTCACTGAAATAATAATAACCACAATGGCGGCATTATGAGAAGGTCAAATTTTTGAACGGAAGCGGCACAGACAGCCATTTTGGATCTCACTGTATACACATATACTATTTTATATTATTATAACTTTTTGCTTTATAATTAATAAGGTATTAACATAGTACATACCACACATATATTGATATATTGATACGAGTGATGGATAAAATATATATGAACGTTGATGCCCAACATTTTAACAACGACCAGCGATTGGACGAAGAATCAATTAAGAAGTTCTAATGCCAGTTTATACCACCTGGTATTTGCGGACTGTGCTCTAGTAAAAGCGTGCTAAAGAAATCAGAGGAGCTATACAAGGAAGAACAAACAATGACTGATAATCACACAAGCCGTTGTGAAGCCTGTTACTAGGTCTAAACTGATAAAAGACTGTAAAATTGTCCTGAATTAGCTGGCACGCAACAATATTGTGCCGTTGATCTGGGTGCCAGAGCATGAGGACATTAAAACCAATATAATGGTGAAGAAAGGTTCAAAAGGAAAATTCCTCGAACCGGAACATGTATGCTGTATATCAAGGGATTCCCCAGACGGGAAATCTGGTTATGGCTAGGAAGATAACATTCAAAGAAATGGAAATTGACTCAAGACCAGTTTCACGCCGTTAGAGAATTAGGTGCAAAATTATCAGCTAACCTAATCAGAAGGAACAAAAAATACATAAAGATTATTATCGGCCTAGTCGCCAAATACTGCCTCTTGAAAACAAAGTGAACCGTGTTGTAGGAGATGTGAACTACAAGAAGAAAGCAATAGTCATACTTACCTTGAGCAAAATATAGACCTTTGTTGAGGACCCGTGGTTGCTTGAACGGAGGTAAGGGTCTTATTGGGAAGCGGCCTGATCTATCGGTGACCAACCCTAAAAGGAGTGGTTGAATGATTGATTGAATGAATGAACACAGGGGATGTAGTATTGACGGACAACGAATTGAACTTCGCGGAAATGGAAGTGATAGAGATATCTGGAAAAATGGAAAATATGTACATCTCGTTAAAGGGCAAGATATTTAGGCAAATGAATAACTTCAAGTGTCTGCGTATGTCAAATATAGCGCTATAAAGCTTTAATACCCACCCAGTCTTTCTTTCTTCGATAAACAGGAAAAGGTGAGAATATATAGTATATATATGTAATTGTCTTAATACTAAAATATGGTAAAGCGTCGGTGTTAATGAAAGATTCCAATTCTTGATACAGGCCAATGGAATGGAAATATTGAAGGAGATTGAAGGAAGCAACCAAGCTAAAAAAGATTGTTAAACGAAGAAGTTGGAAATAGACTCACTGACTGTGCAACCTTTTATTGAATTAAGAGAAAGAAACCTACTAGGATGGTTTGGATACTTAACGCAAACGACAGAGGAAGGGGTGGTTAAGCAAGTGCGACAGGTGAGAGTTTGGGGAATGGGATTGTATTCACTTTGTGATTTCACGGATGACTCTTAAGACGGTAAGTGTTTGAGCACGTTTTATAGTTTATTTCTGACCATTTATTTTATGTGTAAACTTTTTGCACCCGCTACTGGCTGTTGGCGCAAACTTTAATCATAACAATGGCACTTTAGGTGTCAAAATAATACACAAGTGTAAGAAGTGACTTAGAACTAACATATGATCTTGGCTAAAAACGAGATCGACTAATTTCTTTCCTGTTTCTTTCAAAAAATTAAAAACTAAACAAAATAATTAGGGGAAATGGAAAATATATCTAATTATGCTTTACTTCTCTAACTTAAGCCTGCTTCCATCTTTATTACATTTTATTACTCCCATGTTATTCTTTCGCTTCTCTTCCACATTTCTAATTTCCTTTTCTAGAACCAACCTACTACACGCATCACCACTCTTCAGAATGCGTTGTTTTGCCAACTTCCACTATAACGATATTTTTTCAATTGCTGTTAACAATGTCGCTCTTAGTTTTGTAAGTATATATATGTACATTTGCTTTGTCCTGTAAATGTTAAACGTTGGACCAATTTTTTTATTATTATTATTATTAACGAAGATACTAATGCCCTGCATTTAAATTAGGAAACCCGGTATACACACAGCTATCTATCACAGTATCTACAACTGGATATAACTGCAATTGTAATATTTCTTTTCCAATTTTTTTTTTTATTTACTCAAAATTGCAAAAAAGCTTTCCAATAAACTTTTGCGGAATGTTTCATACCCATAAACTTGGTGCGAATGGAATGGATTATAATTTGGCACAACGAAGAATTTCCTATAATAAAGTTAGAGCTTTATTGCACCGCTGGTGTAGGTGGCGCTTGCAATGATCATAACTTCGTCACTAAATATCAAATTCAAGTTTAATAGGACGCGTAGGATTTTTATAGTTGCTACCCTATAATTTTTATGGTGACCATGAATCTATTATATACACGGGCTGTAACGGCTCTGTGTACTGAAAGAAAAACTAATTAAGTGTTATCGTAATAATATATCAATTAAGTTAAAGTTCCAACGAAGTAATCGCCCACAATTTTTATGACGAGGAGGATAGTGCTAAAAATAGGAAAGGAATTCCCGAAATAACGATCGTAAAAGTACCCAAAATAAAATTTACCGTACAAAATTCCTTATATAAGAATATATTAAGTGAAATGAAACACAAGTATCTAAAATCGTTTGAATACGAAAGAGAGAGGAAGAAAATTAAAATTCTTCAGACATTAGTAAACTGTAAGGGTTATTACCACCACATACTCTTAATAGTGATTTCAGTACATGATCAGCGATTTGATCTTTAAAAACACGAGCATAACCACCAGAAGTAAATCAAAATATTTTCTTGCCAAACATGCGACGCCATTGACCGTGGCAATGTAAGAGTTGGAAATTAAAATGCGACGTCAAGGACACTCTTCCTTCAACTACTGTAAAATATGTGTTAGCTTAACATTATTTCGGTTAACTAACAGCAAGGAGAGATATCAGAACGTGGTTAACAAGATTGTGCTATGTAAATATTATTTATAATTATTTATGATCTAAGTCAACAGGGATGCGTATTTAAATACAACCTCTATATTGCGGTTCAGGTCTTCATGTGAATTGTTGTTACACAAACTTGATATACCTTTCAACTTTGCGGTTGGGATACTGTACTTAAGGGTTAAAAGCAATATTTAAACTAAATCATTTCCAGACATAACAAACAGAAGATAAAATAAAAGCGTATACAGCTGTATAGATTAATACCGCTTTGTGTTTTTACTTTTATTTTTTTGTTTGATACAATACCGTATTTACAATGAAAGCTTGTAAAGTCTATATGATCTAAATGTCAAGGTGATTCTCGGGAGATTCGCGAATGAGCTGAAAATTATTGGTTTGAAATAATTGCTTTTACCAATCCGGACGTGTATGAATTAATTAACGAAAATGTAATTTTCTGAAACGCTAGGCTCGCCATACCTTAAATTTGGGATGCTTACTGTACTAGCATCATAATAAATAAAATTACCATAACCAAAACCGGTACTTTTCGCTCAAATATTTTCTAAAGCGTATTTAATATTTCACAATATACGTTTATTATGTAAAATATTGCATAAATTTATTTCTTGTATCCACAGGAAATTTACTGCTACAGAAAGAAGAGAAGCGTATCAAAGGATAGGTATATTTTGAATAACCTCTTCTTACTGTTTCTATAGCTAACAAGAAGTTGAAAGTATTTTAAAAAAGAAATTAAATTTCTTTTATCTCCTTTTTTATATGGAATGCGATGATTAATCAAGCATTTCCCAGTCTTAAGGATTTTCTTCCAAAAGTAATCTCATACTTTTGGTTACGTCGAGTATAAAGTTTACTCTTAGATTTTAATTCCTTATATCTAGCTCATATTTATTGTTAATACTATATTGTATATTTTCCTTCATACTACCAGCATTTGGCAGGAGAAATTTACTAGTTTTTCTTTTTCTTACGAGACTATACTTAAAGCCCTTGGCTGTAGTGAATACATAAATTATTGAATACCGTTGCAAAATGAACTGTTCACGTCCTATATTAAATTCATATTTATGTACCTATTATACTCGCTATTTTGCATAGCATCGTCTTAAGAAAATAAATTAATGAAGGAATTCTCATTTCTCTTATATCTGCAGTAGTTTCAAGAGGTTCATGGCTAACGTATTTTAGTTAGCAAAATTTGCAATAACCGTTGAAGGAGTTTGTTCTAAAAGTTAAGGTTAAGTTAAGGTGGATGGACGCATGCAAGAAAAGCTGTATCTCGCTTGCACTCCCGCTATTTTGACTTAAAACAGCACCGTGGCCGGAGTCGTATAGTCCATACTCAGAGCCCTGTCAAACACTTAGGACCTGGTTGATTGATATTTATCGCTTTTCCGAGAATACATGAAGTGGATGAAAGAAGTGTATCGATTGTTTAGATTTTGCAATCATCGTAGTTTCTTTTATAATAATACGAGAAGTACATTAAAAATTTCGGGAACCAGCATAATAAGTTGGTACCTGATGTATGATTTATACAAGATAAACTTCACAATTATGTGAGTAAAAACAAGTGAAAAAAACAAGAAATGTCAAATAGTTCTTTTAAGGTGAGAGTTAGATGTTAGCTATACAGTAACGAAATGAATTTAACAAGAGAACACTATCGTGCGATGATTTATTATGATTTTCGAAGTGGTTTAATTCAACAAGAATGTGTCCAGCTAATGAATTCTGCGTTTGGTAGTGAAATACTATCTAATACTACAATATATCGCTGGTTTCAAGAATTCAAACTTGGACGTGATAGCCTCAGCAATGAATTGCGTGAAGATCGACCATCAACAGCTGTTGTTGCGCAAAAAATCGATGCCGTTCCTGACATTATTAAGTGTGATCGATATGTGACGTATGCTGAAATTCGTGCATTCTTAGGTATGTATGACTGCAATACAAACAATTTTGCAAGATCATTTACACGTAAGAAAGTTGTGTGCGCTGTGGATCCCACATAATCTGTCAGCAAAAAAGAAGCTTGTATGAAGAGGTGTAAAGAAACACTGATACTTTTCCCCTCAGGTTCATCAAAACTTCTGTATAACATCGTCAATGGCGATGAAACATGGATCTACTCATATGAATCTGAAAGAAAAAACCAATGAAGCAAAGCCGACGGAAGTTGTTCGAGTGCGCAGTGTTTCGAAACAACGTAACGTACGTTAATCGGAAATCGTATAGAAATTTCGCTCCAAAACAGGCATGAATGCTCCCTCTATCCGTGAGGATGGAAATCGATAAGTGATCGATAACGTATAGATGTCGCCCGCATGGAATGCGCTACGATCAAAGATTAATTGATAGCAACAAGTGTAACGACCGAAAACGAGGTGCGGGCAAAGAGAAGAAAAAGCGTAACATCTCGACTATTTGATTGCCAACAACGTTGAACGATTTAGCCATTATCCCTACAGCCCCGACCTATCCCCAATGACTTCTTTACGTACCCCAAAGTTAAAAGTAAAATGTGTGAACAAAGATTTTTCTCACTTGAAGAGGCAGTCATGGCAGAATTGTTTAAAACACATGTTTTAAACATACAATCTTCTGAGTAGAATAAACTTTCCACTAATTGGTTTATGCGAATGGAAAGGTATATAGTACTTAAGGGTGATTATTTCGAAAAGCAATAACGTATTTCAATCTGTTATCACTCTATTTTATTTATGATTTTCCCGAAATTTTCAGTCTACCCCTCGTAATTGTGATGGTCATAATGATAATAATAACAGTCACAAAGTGCAAATACTGACGTGGCATAAAAGAAAATAGTGTTAATATAGGAAGACAAGAAACTAAGCCTAAACAATAGGTTAGAGGCAGATAGGAAAATAATGTTTAATATTAGACTTGACGTCAGTTGTATACTTCTGATTTGATTTTAACGCTCTGAAAATATAGCTATTAACTCCAAGTTTATTGTTTGATTTACCCAAAAGTGGTAGGAATATATAATAAATATTCAGATAAATCGCCATTATTTTCTAAACAGATGTACGCCCTCCCTTAATCGATTTCAGAATATCTGTGTTGCGACCTAGGCAAAAGCTGTTGTAATTAACCTTCGCAGTTTTTGCTCAGTTGCAGAATTCTCTTTATAAATTTGATCTTTTATGTAGCCCCACAGAAACAAAATCTAATTTTGCTTGCCTAATCTAATCTAATCTAATCTAATGATGTTAGATCCGGGGAACGGGCTTGCGAGGATACTGCAGAATAAACACCAATCCCTTTTTCTGAAAATTTGTTTTAAATACTCACGAACTGGCCTTTCTTCATGTGCTGAAGGACCATCCTGCTGAAACCAAAAGTCTTACAATTTGCCAAACGGTACGTTTCTTAAAGCCTCTTCCATGCTACACCAAAACAAGTTTAAATACCGTTTAGAATTTAGCTAATTGTTATAAATAAAAGGATCAATGATCCTTTTATCAAAAATTCCGACTCATATATTAAGCTTAAAACGAAATTGATGTCGTGACCCCTTCTGCAAATAAAAAGATGAATGATGAACATTTGCTTATGAAGGATGCCGTTATGGATAATCCTGCTTTGCTTATTTGTAAAGTTCAAGTCAGCCTAGCATCTTCTCATGTACCCCTTAAGTGATAAAATTTGTGTTTAATTAGCATAAACTCTGCGGTAGATTTTGCCACTCCGAAATTAGGCTTGATGTCCCTTGTTGATGTTCGTGGATTATCAGTAACACATTGTATAACTTTTCTCATTACATAGTTTCTGTCTAGAAATCACGGGTGCTTTACAAGAACTATATTATTTTAATTGAGCAGAAGTACTCGCTGTAGACGTAGGATTTAGTTTAAGATGGAAAAATGAATGGGGATTGCAGTCGAGGATGAGTTGAAATAAAAGATTCTCTTTTGGTCACTCCAAGCTTTCGAATTGATTTAATTCTTCATCAGAGAGTTATCCCTAATCACCATAATAATCATCAGCAACAGCAGCACTAATCACAGAAAATGAGTTACATGAGAGCTGAGAAAACAGCTTGTCGGCAACTGAACAAATCAATGTCAAGATCACGTTGTAACGCAATATGTTGAACAGATTGAAATGTGTAACAAATTTTTAATTTAATATACATGTAATTAAAACAAAATTAAAAAGTAAAACCATGTTCATCACACAGTTTAGGACATGTTGACCATGTGATCGCCGAGGAACATGTGTTTGAACAAAAGAGAGTCTTTTATTTCAACTCATCCTTGGCTGCAATACCCATTAATTTTTCCATCTTAAATTAAATCATATTATTTTAACTTGGATAAGTAAGTTGATTTGCTGTCTTCTATATACAGATGAATATTATAATGAGTTGTAACTAAATAACATTACGAACAATAAGTTATGTTATTTCCACCGTCTACTTTGTGGAAAACTTAATGACTTAAACCTATTGAATAATCACTTTATTCCTAAGCAAATAAACAAGAAATCCTTATGTGTGATATAGCTTTGGTTTTGCAATAAAAAGTTATGTCCAAAAATCACATTCCTCTTCTCCGGAACAAAACCTCGCGTCAGACATTTTTATGCACATCACGTTGTATAGAATTGAAAGTCTCAATGGCAAAATGCTACTATTTTTTTGACATCACTTATACTAGCATCGGAAAAAATACAATCGAAAATGGCAAAATTATTTCTTTTATATCTCTGATAACAAGCCAGATATTTGAAATTCGTTTGCGTTATGTATGTCTCTTCTTAACCCTACAACTTTCGTTCCATTTAACAAATTTCGTAACCTTTACCATTTTCAAGATCCCCATGCTGTTCATCCTTATCTTGGACACGGTATATAAATTAATAATAATCTAATTTTCTAGCTAGGTCGCTATCTTCCTTCTCCGCAAATAAATCTTCGTCTCGTTCACAAACGTTACAAACGTCAGCAGCTCTAAGTTAATTTGTACCTTGGGTTCCAATCTTCCATATCGAATCTATTTCATACAGAAAATATTTGCCTAGTTTATAATATAACTGAGTTTAATGAAAAGCAAATATACACTTGACATTTTCTAATTCATTAGTTGGTCAATGTTTTGTAAACTAAAATGTTGACGCAGATCAGCTAAACACGAATCTGTTTAATATCCGGGTCACTCATATTAAAAGGAAAGTGTAGTAAATTATATTATTAAAAACTTTTCAGGTGCTTTTGAAATATGTAGCTCGTGCATATTTAAGCATATATTTTTGCCTAGTCTATGACTGATTGCTAGTTTAACGAAAAGAAAATATACGCCCGAAGTAGCTTAATTCATTAGTTAGTCAATGTTTTATTAAAAAGTTAGCGTTGGCTAACAGGAATTTGTTGAATAACCTATTCAATTTCATTAAAACGAAAGTGTAGTTATACATTGTACTATTGAAATCTCTTCACGTGCTTTTCAAATATGTTGCTCATACATATTCAAGAATACGTCTTTTAGAGAAAGATCGTTTGAAATCATTTTCTATGCAAAATATAACAGGAATAATATTTATTTTATGAAAACATATTTCTTGTAATTAAATGTAACATAATTCACATTAATCATACCTTCCTAACTTCGAAATAACAGACGTACCAGTAGACTCTGTTTCTTATGCAAAATACAAATTTGGAAACAGATAACAATAGAACGTAAATAAAGATCTGAAAGGTTTGTTCTGCAGAAGAGCAACAATAAGGTTCCCGTACAACATCTTAGGAAATGACTCGTCCTGATATTTGATTGTATTGAAGGTTTACTTTTATTCAAAGTTGCCTTTTGAACCGGAACATCAGCAATAAAATTGCCTATTAATAGTTACAAATTCATTTAAATAAAGTTTCGCAAAGCACAGAATAATCCTGGAGATATGTCATCCAAGTTTGCGTAAAATCATCTTAACGCAGATTTAGTTTACAAATTGATAACGCATCACACACCGTTGGAAAGTGGACACATTAAACGGGAAAATGCAAAATTTAAATAGTACATGACGCAGGACGTGTAGGAGCTCATGCACTACCGGACAAAGGGCGTGCATCGTTAAATATCACTTCACACAAGTGATTTTAAGCGCAGTTAGCATCTCGTTAATATATGGTCTGTTAACTAGCTGGATACAGCAGAGAGCTTTTTGTCGGTAGACGCCATGACCAAAATATGAATGCAGTCACAGAATAGACAGAAGCGACAAAGTTAGAAAATCTTGTGGTCAATTTTGTGTGCACATAGCCGGGAACCATGTTCTAAATACGACGAAAGTGTTATATTTGGCTAGCTTCATTAATGTTATTATTCTGGGATGGTGTATGCATATTAAAATTAAAATATACGGTTATTATTGTGTATCACTGATTTAACTTTTTACCAAATACTATTCTTCTAACATATCCAAAACTCTAACGTTTTTCAATTAATACGAACACATGTGCACTTTTCGTATTTTCAAAATGGCGTTAGCTAGCTTCTGAGCTATTGCGAGGACATTCAAATCGACCACATGAACATCAAAACTGCCGATACGCCTTGTCGCTTCTGTCTATTCATTTATCCAGAAAATGCATGTTAAAATCATGTTGGGTACATTGTTGATACCACTGAACTTTGTCAATTGTTTTGCAAGATAATATGCACATTAAATATCATATGATTCTAATATTTCGAACCATGTAACTTCAACAAAAGAAAAGTGTATTACAATATAATATGACTACCACATCTATACATACATATCTATCACTCTTTACAGTGCTATTTCAAAAAGTTCTGATATTCTTTAGGCTTACTCCCATTAAACTAAATAATCATTATATTATCTGGTAAAAACTGCCATAACTGCTCTGTATCTAACTCGACAGAACTACAAAAGGTATAAGAAAATAATGGATAAGAATGCAAATCCACTAAACATACAACTCATAAAGAGGATATCAACAAACGAAATGATACGAAGCGACTCATTGAGAAAGCCATTAAGCTCCAGAATGGCACTTTGTGCGTCACATGACTGTTTTATACCTACACATATTTAATATCAGTATCAAGTATTTAGTATCAAGTATTTAACTTGATACTGTTTTATTACTGTTGTAAAGCACGGGCATCGTTAATTCGAAATGTAAGCGTACCGAAATTTATATTTTGCAACTTTGCAACTTAATTTTTTAATTGTCTCCCCCTCTTCTTACTGCTTTTATCTGACCGTATTCATTGTTTAACAGTCATTCCTTGATGAAACTCCCAGAGAAGAACGAAAATCTGGTGTTTTACAAATAAATGAATTTAAAAAAGTCTTCCATCTTTGTCCTTCCGTTTCGTTGTTGGAGTTGAACACAGCGTTATGATCCTTTAAATTAGTTACTTTTACATCCATTACCTATATATTGAATACCAAAGAATTTTCCAGTTTTCAATTTCGAAATGGATTTTTCTAGACCTTTGCATGGGCAGATCAAAATTGGCGACTTTTTTATTAAAATATGAAGATAAAAGTGGATGAAATTCTAAAAAAATCTAACATCTCAACGTTTTAGTGGTTGAAAAGTACTATTGCGGTCGAAAGAGTTATGACTTTTACACGCCACTACCTAACGTTACTGCATAATATCATCTTGACCCATTTCTTCTCCCTACTAGCAGACGTTATAGTAAATGAACTTATGTATTTAGTTCTAACGACGAGGAATGTTTATTAACTAGTTTCCTACTCATCTAAGGACCCTAGCGCTCTTGCAATTAAAATGAGTTCTCAACAAAGAGATAGGCAAGTTATTACATACGACCCAGTAATGCTCTTATCTACAGTCAAAATCACAATAGATAATCTTTCATTCTAGTTCGCGCAGATGTAATATAGTAGTTACCACAAATATTTATGAATTTCTTTACCCATTATAAGTCTATCTCTAGAGATCACTTTTCCGTCGAGTGGCGGTAGTAATATTGTTAAAAATACCGTTTTAGTTGCAAAGTGGGTCGTTGATATTCATATACTGCATTCATATGCACGATCCCTCCATTCGAATGGACATTACAACATAAAACTTTATTTTCAGGAGAGAATCGCGGACTTCCGATACCGTTTGCAACATCAATGAACAGACAATCCTTAATAAATTACTATTTTCTTTATGTTTCAATTACATTTTAATACCTAGACCCTTTTAGCCATGCAATTATTATCATTTGTACATTTCCTATATTTGCCTTGGATAACAAATTTTACTGAATAACGCTTAAAGAATAAGATACCTTAGCTCTCTTCCAATTATATGATTTTAAAAGGTATTTTGATAATGATTAGGATGTATGTCTTAAAATACCTTGCTTCACATCCTCATATCCTGAGGGATGAGACTGTGATACTATGCAAAGTGTTTAAAAGAGAGCAAAGTTAAATTTAGGAAAAAAAGCTACTAAAATGATCATGTTGAAAGTAAGTATACTGGTAACTCGAGAGAATCGAGGAACTCAATTTCAATATCGTTTGCAACATCAATGAACAGACAATGTTTAAAAAATTACTGTTGTCCTTATCGTTCAATTACATTTTAATATCTAAACCCTTTTAGCCATGCAATTATAACAATCTGTACATTTCCTATATTTGCGTTGGATAACAAATTTTTACTGATTAACGCCTAAAGAATAAGATTTCGTCTCTATCTTCCTTGCTTCCTTGCTGCCTTGCTTCACACCCTCATATCCTAAGGGATGGGACTGTGATACAATGGAATGTATTTAAAAGAGAGTAAATCTAAATTTATGAAAGAAAGCTACTAAGATGATCATGTTGAAAGTAAGTATACTGATAATTCGAGAAAATCGAGGAACACAATTTCAATATCGTTTGCAACATCAATAAACAGACAATGTTTAAAAAATTACTGTTGTCCTTATCGTTCAATTACATTTTAATATCTAGACGCTTTTGGTCATGCAATTATCACAATTTGTACATTTCCGATATTTGCTTTGGATAACATATTTTACTGATTAGTGCCTAAAGAATAAGATTTCTTCTCTATCTTCCTTGCTTCCTTGTTGCCTTGCTTCACACCCTCATATCCTAAAGGATTATCTTATATGATAGAGATCTACCACTAATAGGTCAATAAAACAAGGCTGGTTTGAGCGATAGTTATATTTTCAGAACGTTTACAAACGTTTTCGGAACACCTTCGTCAAACCTGGTAATGGAGGACCTAGAGCAAACTTGTTTGGCAAAACTAAATTCTAGTGTAAGTTTTTACAGACGTTATGTGGATGACTGTTTTTGTTCCGTAAGAAAGGATAATATTGATGAGATATTAGATTCATTTAATAGTTATCATAATAGATTAAAATTTACATATGAGAGAGAATCTAATAACTCATTGAATTTCCTGAACGTGACAGTCATGCATAATAACGGCATTGTGAAAACAAATTGGCATATAAAGTCTACCAATACAGGAAGACATTTAAATTATTTTTCAGAAACATCAAAATTACATAAAATTAATGTAGTTACCGGTTTAGTTGATCAAGCGGTTAGATTAGCTAATCCTGAATTTAGGGAAAAGAATTTAAACAAAGTTAAAGAAATCTTAGATAAAAATAATTATCCAAATAGTTTTTATGAAAAAATAATAAACAATAGAATTAACAAATTATATAATAGAGGAATTAAAATTAATAACAATAAATGTTATAGCGCTATTCCTTATAAAAAAGGTTTAAGCGAAAAATAAAAAAGAATTTAATAAAAACAACATAAACATTACTTTCATTCCAAATTATAGTAATAGATCTCTTTTTACTAATACTAAATCCAAAATAATTAAACAAAATCAGAGTAATGTAGTTTATAAAATAAACTGTAAAGACTGTGATGGTTGTTACATCGGTCAGACGAAACAATATTTAAAGAAAAGGTTGTATAGCAATAAGTATTCTTTAAATAATGATTTTGGTGCAATGACCGCTGTAACAAAACATTACAAAGATCTTGGGCATTACTTTGATTTTGAAAACACAATTATATTAAAAACAGAGAATAATTATAAAAAAGACTAATATATGAAATGATAAATATACAGAAAGACACTAAAACTATTAATTTCAGGACCGATATTCAAAATTTAAGTAATGTATATAGCAATTTGTTAAAATGACATTTGCATTTCTTAAGAAGGAAACCTTTGGCTAGGTTTTTGAATTTGGTTTTCCCTAGTCCTTGAACAGAATTGTTAAGGTTTCGACAAAGATTTTTTGATATAAGGTTTTACTTAATTTGCATGTATGTTTACACATTAATTTAGTTTTTATAATTTATATATATATAAAAGTTGGTTATACATCCTCTATATCAAGAAATCCTAGTCACTAGTTATTTTGTTGATAGTCCCAAATAAAAAACAAAAGTTTGTTTATATATTTATCTAGTTATATTTTCACTGACGAAGGTGTTCCGAAAACGTTTGTAAACGTTCTGAAAATATAACTATCGCTCAAACCAGCCTTGTTTTATTGACCTATTAGTGGTAGATCTCTATCATATAAGATAAGTATAAAAAGGTCACGAAATATATATATATATATATATACATTTATCCTAAAGGATGAGACTGTCATACAATGGAAAGTATTTAAAAGAGAGTAAAGTTAAATTTATGAAAAAAGCTACTAAGACGATTATGTTGAAAGTAAGTATACTGATAACTCGAGAGAATCGAGGAGCACAATTTCAATATCGTTTGCAACATCAATAAACAGACAATGTTTAAAAAATTACTGTTGTCCTTATCGTTCAATTACATTTTAATATCTAGACGCTTTTGGTCATGCAATTATCACAATTTGTACATTTCCTATATTTGCTTTGGATAACATATTTTACTGATTAGTGCCTAAAGAATAAGATTTCTTCTCTATCTTCCTTGCTTCCTTGCTGCCTTGCTTCACACCCTCATATCCTAAAGGATGAGACTGTCATACAATGGAAAGTATTTAAAAGAGAGTAAAGTTAAATTTATGAAAAAAAAGCTACTAAGACGATTATGTTGAAAGTAAGTATACTGATAACTCGAGAGAATCGAGGAGCACAATTTCAATATCGTTTGCAACATCAATAAACAGACAATGTTTAAAAAATTACTGTTGTCCTTATCGTTCAATTACATTTTAATATCTAGACGCTTTTAGCCATGCAATTATCACAATTTCTACATTTCCTATATTTGCTTTGGATAACATATTTTACTGATTAATGCCCAAAGAAATAAGATTTCTTCTCTATCTTCCTTGTTTCCTTGCTGCCTTGCTTCACACCCTCATATCCTCAAGGATGAGACTGTCATACAATGGAAAGTATTTAAAAGAGAGTAAATCTAAATTTATGAAAAAAAGCTACTAAGACTATTATGTTGAAAGTAAGTATACTGATAACTCGAGAAAATCGAGGAACACGATTTCAATATCGTTTGCAACATCAATAAACAGACAATTTTTAAAAAATTACTGTTGTCCTTATCGTTCAATTACATTTTAATATCTAGACGCTTTTAGCCATGCAATTATCACAATTTCTACATTTCCTATATTTGCTTTGGATAACATATTTTACTGATTAATGCCTAAAGAATAAGATTTCTTCTCTATCTTCCTTGCTTTCTTGCTGCCTTGCTTCACACCCTCATGTGCTAAGGGATGAGACTGTGATTCGATGCAAAGTGTTTAAACGAGAGTAAAGTTAAATTTATGAAAAAGCTAGTAAAATGATCATGTTGAAAGTAAGTACCCTCATAATTCGAGAGAATCGCGAACCTCAATTTTAATACCATTTGCAACATCAATGAACAGACAATGTTTAAAAAAGTACAATTTTCCTTATCTTTTATTATTTTAATACCTAGATCCTTTTAGCCATGCAATTATCACCACTTGTAAATTTCCTGTAATTTGCTTTGGATAACACAATTTACTGAATAACCCCTAAAGAACAAAATACCTTAACTGTCTTACAATTATATGAATTTAAAAAATATTTTGATATTGATTAGGATGTATGTCTTAAAACGCACTTGCTTCATAGCCTCATATCCGAAAGGATGAGACTGTGATTCAAAGCAAAGTGTTTAAACGAGAGCAAAACTAAATTTATGAAAGAAGCTACTAAAATGGTGATGTTGAAAGCAAGTATAGTAGTAACTCTAAAAAATCGAGGACCTCAATTTCAATATCGTTTACAACATCAATGAACGGACAATATTGATTATTTATTATGATTATTTGTACATTTGTACATATCATGTATTTGCTTTGGATAACATATTTGACTGTATAACGCCTAAAGAATTAGATTTCTTCTCTATCTTCCAATTATACTACTGTAAGAAGTATTTTGATATTAATTAGAATATATGCCTTAAGACGCACTTGCTTCACACTCTCATATCCCTAAGGGATGAGACTGTGAGATAATGCAAAGTGTTTAAAAGAGAGCAAAGTTAAATTTATGAAAAAGTAACTAAAATGATCGTGTTTAAAGTAAGTACGCTCACAATTCTAAATATATGATATATCTTTGAAATGGTTCATGTACGAGTATAATGAAAAGATCTACATGATAAAATATTGAAATGATCGAATTCTATAAGGTAAGAGGAATAAAGTTCGTATTAAGAAAAATCCCTTTACGAGCCTACTTGTCTATTCGTTGTTCCTATCCCAAGAGATGAATCGTCAGGATAGGCGGCAACAACACACGAAAACTTCTGGATAAAATACATGCGTGAGTTACTGGGCCTCGGGAAGAAGTATATCAGCTTTACGTGACGTAATAAGAAATATCTTCGGCCATTTTCGTGGCGAATCGGTTCTTTCAGCTTCTCCAAGGGCACGGGAAGCTTATGTCGTTCCAAAAATACGATCCGGTCGCTTTGATGTGGTTTCCGCGTTTGATGTAGCTTTTCGCACGCACACGCTGTCACATAAGCGTCAACTGCCTGCGGCTAAATTTGATTCATACTATCAATTTTTTCTCATTCCATAGACGTTTCATTTTCTACTGGTCGTCCATAAAAATCTCAATTGTGGTTTGCGATGATCCCTGCCATATGAAACATGCTTAGCACTGAGAGGGCAACACTACAACTAATGGCTTTATTGAAATTTTATGGGTAAAATTATAACTCCGCGAATTTATAAAAATTGTTGTTAATAAGTACATTAGTTTGTACAGTATCATTTAATCAGCAATTGGTACAATTTAGTTTAAAATTCAACAAATAAAAATAGTTTTGCATGGTTCCGCATTGTTTTGGAGTCTTTATTAGAATCTATGTGTGTATGTTGTACATATATGCGAGCTATTTAGGTCTATAATTATGATTTTCATTATTCGATCCTCTTTGTTTCTATTCCTAAATTTATTTTGCTATTCAATCTTCCTCTTATGTTTCCGTCCACCACTTTTATGGGTTTTCTCTTACTTTCAACATTCGGGGATTTTCAATGTAATAAGTTTCACACCTTTCTTTCGGCCCTATTATTTCTCAATGTACTACAATTTATACATTCGCTCTATCTTCCAGTTTTGTTTTGTTTGCCTCTCTCCAAATTCCCTTAAGTTTCCAACCTTCATTGTACCCATTTGTCATTATCCATGTGACCTACATAAATTAGATTTGATTTCAATATACTTGTCCGGACACTTCGTGATCTCTGAAATCCTACATAACCTACCAGAATAAACATGAATCTCTAAAAATTCTTAAGTCTATTTCCTTTTCTTGGTAGTATTTATTATCACACAATACTCAAACGTAGGTACACAATAATGTCAACTTCCCCAGAACCTATTGCTGTCTTATCTTGCCTATCTACGTTTCAATCCTACTCTCACATTTATTCCTATTTTCAGTTTGTAGTTTTGATATCTGGCATTACTCCTGTTCACAGAATTTGGCACACTAGCTTGCAAATGTCTTGCTTAAGTTTCTTATCACCTTCCTTTACATTCTTATTGGTGATTCGGTCACCTCTAAGTTTTCAATAGTTTTCTTCAAATTTACTATCTCTTTTCCCTGTTCCTGCAATGATATTTTCGTATTTTCGGAATATAATTTGTTTTCCACGCATTTAAATTTATCTATTCAATGATTTTTCATTATTTTTTATTAATTTGATTGGTAGAAAGAATTAAGATGATGATGATAAAACATCTGTAGGTAACTTAATTAAAAATTAAAAAATGCAAGTGTGGTAAAATTTATTCCCTATCATAATTAACTTAAACTGTTCACCTTAATAATGCACAGACATTTGCGGTTTCAAAGGTAGAACTAAATAATCACATAATTGAATTTCGCGGTGTAGTAGTACCGCTATAAGCAAAGCATTAAATTTTAAAGTTTTAATCTGATTAAGTCTTTTATCTGACTTATGACTATATTTAAACAAGAGGAACAGGTCCTCCGCCTTATGCGTTTCCAAGTTATAGTTTACAATTGTGTATGAAAAGATATGCAAAGACAATAGGAAACTAAAACTGTAGGAAGATATGAATACAGAATTTTTCTTTCATTTCTGCGTTATATTCAACGCTACAAAACGCTTATATCGTACATACATATTAAAATAGTAATAAGATGGCAAGTATTACAACTTTATGTCCTCATTTTATTACTCAACATTAATTCCTTAAAATTATTAGACCTATATAAATACGTTTTGGTAACATTTCTGGATTGAAATGCATTCTTAAGGATACAATGATTAATATATGTAGATGTTATCTACAATCTTCGATAGATCCTTTTTAGATGTCCAGATGCATCAGCGCCATTCTAGTATTTCGTAGTATTCCAGTATTGCGAGCGCACAATCAATTAAAGTGTTTCTAATTTGAATTGAACTATTTGGGCAAAGGGGATTTATTGAATAATGTGCATGTCAAACGCTGACGATTGTAACGACTTAAGGAAATCTTATTAATTTATTATGGGCCCAATTGTTAGAAATTTCTAAAAACCAAATTGAAAAGATCTGTCTGCAGAACGTACAGAACAAATATATCCATCCATCCCAAGTAATAAGGAATTCTGCCTTTAAATGTAGCTGAATAATTGTCCAAAATTGTGAAATGAAAGATGTAAATGCCCAAAGTGCTAAGCTGTCTTAAGAACTCATACAATAAGCTACCTAAGGCAGCAAAATGAATTGGGTTCTAGTATGGTAAACATCGAACTATACTTTTAAGGAAAAATATGAGCAATCTCAAATTACTAAAACAATGAAAAAATTGGTGTGCAAGGGATTTTCGTATTTGATTCTCATAGAGTTATAAAAGCTGTCGTTGGATGTATGTTAGACGGGATATAATGCATTTAAGTACAGGGGTTCCAAATGGTGAACAAGAGAATATTTTAAACCTATACTATTTATAACTAGTACAGCCGGAGGAATCAGAAAACGCGAAAGAAAAAATAAAGGAAGAACTACAAATAACTGTAGAATGCATAAACAAATATAATTACAGTTACGCCCGGTGGTACCAATCTTTTAAAAGGAGAATTAGCAAAAGAAATATAACTTGAAAGTACCTTTGAGTCGCTCAACCCTATTGCCAAACAAATAAAACGCATTTGAGTAAAAGCGCATTTAACATAGGTTGGCAATACCGTATCTGCATCTTTACTTTAAGTAATCTAACGTAAAACCATAATTCTTTTCATAAAATAAAATGTGCATGGCTCCTCTATATAACGACCTTTAAATTAGGTTCGTTAATTGGTAGCTATCAAGTCATTGTGCAGAAGCTTACAAAAAGGCACAATTTTCATACGCCAATAATCCGTTAGGAAAATTAAGCTTTGCCAACTACAGACTGATTAGTTTCGTCCTTATTGGGACTCGTCCGTATATCGGTCTGCAATTGACAAACTATAATTCCCCAGATGTTCTGTCAGTAACTCGTAGAGATTGATTTAGCCAAAGTATGCAAGTCCTTGTCCTGCTCGACGGATGGGACAACAAATTTGGCCAAATCCGTGTCTGCGAGTTATCGACAGATCGTCTAGAGAATTATAGTCTATTAATTGCAGACCGATATACTGTACTGACGAATCCCAATAAGGACGAATTTAATTAGTCTGCAGTTGCGGTCTGCGATTGTACAAAGCTTGATTTTCCTCACGGATTATTGGCATATGCAAATTGTGCTTATTTGTAAGCTTTTGCTCAATTGCTTGATAGCTGCCCATTAACATTAAGTCATCCAGATTTTATTTTATTACGATTTTGGCTCTCGAAAATAGTTTCCTGCCATCCTTCTTAAGTTACAAGCGTGTGGAAAGTTGGGTTATTGTTTGCAATCTTTTCGCTCTTCTGTATTTTTTGTGTTATTACGATAAAATACGCTTCGAAATGTTTTCAAAACCAATAATAAAACGAATGCGACAATGTTGACGTTTACAACTATATGCTACCTCATATTTTTATTCAAAACAGCTTAATACGCCGGCTTTAATTTAAATGCTCTTTAAACGGTGAGTTTCTGGCGCTTAACTATAAAAGCCGATTTAGCACTAGACCTTTCTTTAAAGCGCTTTTAGAATAAAGCTACTTATAAATGTATTGGTAATGACTAATATCCGACTCACAACAAAACACCCAGCAGTCAGTACATATACAATGCAAAAAAGTTGCAAAATTGAATTGAATGTAAATAAACGTAGAGAAAAATGAAACAATTAACTAAAAAGAGAATGAAACAGGAAAGACAATCAAACAAATGTAAAGCACAAATATTGGATTGATACTCGAGAAGATGGCTGCAACAAGAATAGTGACCAACAAATCAATTTCAATTTAATATCCTTGGGGAACACCACGGATATAAGCGAAAAAGAGGATATATCGAAGGATAATAATAAGCGAAATGAAACAAGAAACATGATCGAAATTGTATTTTGGATAGTATAATACTTTAGAATCACAACACATTTCGCTGTATCAAAGTAGACAAATTTGATTTTCCGATCTGTCTGTAAAACTAAGATTAACATACCGAAAATACCACAGAAGTACGCTTTGGAAGCAGATATAGCTTTGGCAAGTTCCTTAAGTAACAAAACATAATTTTAAGAAACGTTTTTTTCCATTTAAAAACAATGAGGGCAACAAATACAAAGGCAAATAGATTTTTAATGGAATAATTTTAGTAGTTGTTGCTTAATTATATAATATACTTTGTATTACATTAAGACCCCAAATAATATAGATAGTATGCCAGGATGTGACAGTGATTAACTTCACTATGGGTATAGTTCATCAAAAATTTTAGAATCTCTACTTTTGTATCTTAAGTTACAAATAAAGGAGTTGTTAACATTTCTGTAATAAAAAGCTGCTCCTTTCACGACAACACTGCGTTTTAATAAAATTACGTAGTCAGACAAAATATGTACTACAGAATTTTCAATGCAGTTGTTACATTATGGGATGACTAATTCCCGTTTATCCATGAAAGCTGTAAAAGACGATACCCTTTTGCGCATCATTAATTTTCTCGAATTCCTCATCAAATGGAACACCATGTTTATTAGTGTTGCATCGTGGACAAGTCGAAGTATTGTCATTTTTTCTTACAACAATGTATATAGCTCCTCTATTTGTAACTTAAGACACATAATACGACATATTCTTTCAGAATTTCTAAAAACATATAGGGTGTTCCAGAGCAAAAAGTAACATTTTGGTCTGCCACGGTAATACGGATCACCTGCTTATTCAAAACTGATTGTATCCGATGCTTCTAGCATATACCCACAAGTTCTATTAACAAGTTTCTTGTCTGCCTTTAATAATAACTCCGTAACTTTACACCCACGGTATCTTCGGCCACCCCGATATATTATTGTTGTATCCAATTTTACTGCCTCTTCGTCATAATGAGAATATTTAATAGGGAAGAACTTTTGCCTGTGATTAGTTATGGTGTAAGCGTTAATAGTGCTTTTGGTACCCCAAATAATTAATTTGTTCTGTCTATTCGTGTAAACTATGGTTTTGTAAAAACTAAATCTTTTATATAAAATAACACCTCGAATTATAGCGAATCTTTTAAGCATTCGAAGAGGTAAAAAATTAACTACTGAACAACCTTCGGTAATATTAACTAACTGAGCTTAGTCAGAACAAATAAATAAATGGAAGAAAAGTTGGTCACCAAAATGCACTGACTATACTCTATAACGCCAGTAAGAAACACACGAAGACGGAAATGCAAGATAGATAACGTGGACAACTACGACGACGACTACGAGTGCTGAAGCTCAGAACAACGACGAAAAGAAACCATCGGTTTATAGCTCCAGAAATAACACAGTAACTAAATGAAAAGCGAACTAAGAAAATTTGTTAGTACTGTTAGAAAACGTTTACTAAAGTAGGGTATGTGGGTGGAAAATTGTTGTCCCTATTACGACCTGTGCCGTGAAAAAGAGAGAGAAAATTGAACCTTATACGACTGAGAACGGGCGAATCTAACAATAAGCTTCAGTTATTTGGTTCACTATGTGTGGTCTGCTCATCGTCCACGCCATGAGCTAAAAAAAAAGAATATCTAGTGCCTACTATGAAGCTACCTTCATGTTTCATTGTAGGCACTAGATATTCTTTTTGATTCGCTCATGGCGTGGACAATGAAGAGACCACACATTGTGAACCAAATAAGTGTAATGGTTTGGGGTTGTTTTCGTGGTGTAACAATCGGTGACTTGATTAACATTGAAGAAATAATGAGAAAAGAGCAATATTTCAATATCTTTCAAAATGACGTTGCACCTTCTGAGAAAAGAATTATTCAGCCATCGGCCGTTTTTTCAACGTGCTAATGATCCCAAACATTCGGCAAATATCTGTACCAGATTCCTAAAGGATCAAGAAACTGCAGCTAATTTGCAAATAATGATTTGGGCGCCTCAATCTCTCCTATTGAGCATTTATCGGACCAGCATCATACTAAAGTAAAACAACGTTAGGCACAGAACGTTTCACAGCTGTAAAAGTATCTACAGATGTCTGAAATAACATTGAACAGGAATATTTAGAGAAAATACTAGCTAGAATGCTTAAAGTTTATCAAGTTGTAATTAATATAAATTAATTAGTAAATGAAATCTTAAACTACAAACATGTTACTGCTTCAAACTTTATGTGCAAACTTTAGTGTACATCGAACTGTAACACTGACATATACTCAATCTAAGGACGACTACTTACACAGCGTAGTGTGAGCGTACCTACTAGAAATGAACCGGGTGACAAACGCGAATAAATATAACAGGTAAACATTTTATTCGTTAAAAAAGCATTGCGTTACCTGGGGCTACAAGCAGTTATTTATATTTTTCCCATATACTTTGCTATGTTGTACGAAAATAGAGAATCAAACATTTGAAACGTTATGGAACGTATATAGAACATCATTATATCCTTACTTTTAATATTAATGTCATAAACAAGTCACATCTTTCACCTATATAGTAGTATAGTCCCACATATTCAATGAAATTTCGAGACTCCTTTCCGTATGTTAGAAATGAATCTGATACAATTGTTCAGAATTTGGAATTGTTGCAAATCCAGAGTAACCAAAAAGTTCTTTCTATAGGAGTACACACTCAGAGGTAAAATTACCGCATACCTACATTTATTTATTTATAAATATTTTTTTAACAAAATTAAATACTACCAGCATACTTATAAATTATGTAAGAAAGAGTAGAAAAACATTTCAGTAACTTTTATTGCATTGTCTATGTATCTTATTTCTTTTAACAATTGTTTGAAAACACAAATTTTTATATTTAAAGAGTTCAATCTCATGTAGCCATCATGTGCTCGGATAACTATTTAAATACGTCGAGGCATGCCTTGAATGCACTAGATTTTGGTAAATATTATCTCATTCTTCCTGCACCACTGCTTCTAGATTATTTCTGATATTTATAAATTGTTTCTTATTCTGCATACTAGGTCCCATATTATCCTAAATATCTTCAATTGGTTTTAAATCCGGACTGCACGCTGGCCAGTCCAGAGAGCAGATACCAACCTTATTAGCAGAGACCGGATTATGTTTTTGCATATCGATCACTATCAACATTACAATTGAACGCTTTAAGATCTACACGAATTAGAATAAATAAAAGCATTCAGCACTAATTTAATTTTACATATTTACAATATTTTAGATTTTTTTCCACATATTTCAAATATTTTAACATATTTGAAATTATTCGAAATATTTTTCCGTTTGAAAATCGCGTTATATTTTATTTAAAAAAATATAGTAGACGGTTTTCTGGGAAATTTACATTGTATGATTACCGATGTTTCGTTAAATATAATAAAATAAATATTACTTAAATTGGGATTAATGTTTCTACGAAGAAATTTATATTTCTGTATTTCTCTAAGAAATTGTTAATTGCTTTTAAACTTCCAAACGAAGTATCATGTTCAATACCGAAGAGTGAAAATTATTTTGTTGCAGTCTCTACGAATACAAATTGAAAATTAAATGAATAAAAGTGAATTCTGATTGGTTAAAAATTATTAGGTAGGATTGTCTACGTTTCAGCATTTATCATTTAAAAATTTTCATCATTTATAAACACCGAATAAAATGAAGTGTTACCGAGCTTTATCCAAAAGTGCCAAAAGTGTTAAGCGATCTAGTAACCTCCTGGATCAAGACTGTTCCAGAATTACTTTTAAATGAAGAAGTATTGGACGAAACTTACGGTAAAATCGTAGGTTGATAATTTTACAAAACAATTTTATTTTATTTATTTAATTCAAATTATATGTTTATTTTGCAAATTCTAATCTACCATACAATTGGTTCAAAAACTTACTTTGGATTGCTGAATAAAATTATTTTGATTAATAATTTATAAATTTCAAAATCATTTTCGTGTCTTGTATCTAAAAGGGTGTATGCATTTTCTACTTTTATAGATTCCATTGGAGAAAAAATCCCAAATTATTCAACATCTCTCGGCTGACCTTCATAAACAAAAGTTAAATAAGGCAATCAAAATTTGTGCAAATATCTGTAGGTTAGTCACTAATAGGTTCACCTTCATCTCCAAAAAACCAGAGTGAATAACAAGTACTTAATTTGGAAATAACCAAAACTTTGCTTTGCAGTGCAGAAATACCATACCTGACGAAACTACTTTAAGGAAAAATTATGTTAAAAATGTATATAAGAACGTAATGAAATCAAGCAAACTGTAAATAACAGTTTCAGATATTTTATAGTAGATGAAACCACAGATACTTGTGGACGCTATATGGCAAATTTGTTAATAGGTTGTTTAAATAACAACACTATTGCTAAATCCTATTCGATTTCATGTAAACCAATTGAAAAAACTAACCATGTAACAATGGTTAATTTTATTAATGACTCTTTAAAATTGTGCTCGTTTTTACTTTCCAATGCTGCGTCATACATGGTGAAAGCTGGTCAACAAATTAAAGTTTTGTGTTCCAATTTAATTCACGTGACGTGTTTAGCACACGGTTTAAATAGACTGGCGGAAAATATTAGAAATTAATTTCCTGCAGTTAAAATTTAATTAGTAACGTAAAGAAAACATTTTTACTCCTCTGAGGATTTTGTATTACAGGGAAAAATTATCTAATATTCATTTACCACCGGAACTAATAATCACAAAATGGGGAACATGGTTGAAAGCTGCCAGTTTTTATGCAGAAAGTTTTGTCCCTATTAAAGAACTTATTTTAAGTTTTAAAGGGGAAAATATTGGTGCAATTTCAAAGTGCAAATCACTTTTGGAAAATATTTCACTGCACTATAAACTTTGCTTTATTAAATCAAATTATGATTTTGTTCATAAAACTATTGTTATTGTTTCTTCGGTTTTGGAAATCCCTTGGCTTCGGCTTTCGCCATTTGGCCAATATTGTTATTCTTGAAACTAAATCACTCCCGTTGCAAGGGTCTCTTCATTTGGCTGATGAAATTTTCTGGAAAAATAAGATAATTAATAAATCAAAAATTTAATGATATTTAAAACAAAATAGCCACTTAAGTTTGTTGTAACAAGCAGATCCAATTCTCCGTGGCGATTTGGATGTGGAAACCGATTTAAATCCGGAAGTTCCGGATGTTGTTAATGTTCCAAAATTAGGATAGCAGACATAATTTAACCACTGAAAATATTGAAAAAGATTTGATTGTGACTTGTTTTTACATTAAAGTAATGTTTAGTGTAGATATGCAAGTGTAGGTACTGTTTAATAAAACATGTTACATTTTCTTAGTGTTTGTTTCTTTTCGTTGCTACTTCAAAATATATTCGACATTCTGTAATTATTTTCAACATATATTGCTCATATTTATATACATATTTTAGTCAAATCTCGAACATAGAATCCGGTGTCTACTTATTAGAAATATATTGACGACGTGGACTACGTACGGCGGCGCAAATGACACTACATTATGTAACAATTTTGTTCTATATACCTTTTAAAGCAGATCTGACAAATGTGACTAGTTATGTGGAGCCATTCAAAGCAGTGGCTTCCCACCTCATCACTAGAGTTTCTGAGTTTACGCCAACAGTAACATCACGTCGTTCTCAGTTTCAATGTATACTATGAAGCTATCTCACTCTATCTGCGTTCGTATAGCGTGACCTTATTTTATTCTAGTACAGTCGTTTCCGATAGTTGTAGTACTATCGGCGCAAATTGAGCAACTATATTTATCATAGAACGGTCTGTTTGTACTATTACGCATTCTGCAAGACGTGCACCAGATCTCATCCAGGCTCCCTGTCGGTTGTTTTCACCGTGTATACTAAACAAGAATTCACCAGTCAAAAGCACTATCTGCCAATCATCGATTCCCCAATTTGCATAACGATGAGGAAAAGCTATCCGAACCGTTCGATAACCCAATATTAGAAGAAGACATCTTGCAATGCGTCTGGCATGAAGATTGATTTCGTCTAATCTCCTTAATTTGTACATCTCGAGTTGTATCAAGTATGTTCCGAAGTTTTACTCCAATGCAATAACACAAGACATGTAATATCCAAATTTGGTCATCTCTCACCGAATTTGTTTGTGTTCTTCTTCGTCTTGGTTTTCTTACATCGTCAGTTTTCCGAAGACACCTAGAAAGTCGGGAAGTAGTCAATTGATTCCTGCAACACGATTTGGTACATACTGTTGACGTCTTCCATCATGAAGCAGAGGTGTGGCTCTTACAGCATTATCACAATTTAAAGATCCCATAATAAAGAAAATGATTTAGACGACTATAAACATAACAGAAAAAATCAAATGGAGCAAAAACAAATTATCTAACAACTTTTAACACTAAACTGTCTACGCACTTTTCTGAAGCGGTTTAATTCATTAATTGGGCTGGAGAGCCATTATCAATAAAGGTGATTGCAAGGACTGTGGTGTAATTTACTGTTTCGGAAAATGATCAGATTCTTCAAATTCAAACAAGGTTGACAAGATGACCAAATTACTAATTAAAAATTATGGTCGAGAATTAAAACAAAGGGAAGGGTGTCATCTATAACCCTTATAGAACTTCCAACAAAAATATATTATCGATCATATAATTTTTGTACCATTGCAAAAACTAATTTTAATTAAAAGACGTTCATAAACCGGAAATTCACCGGAAGCAATGGAACTGAAGGAATGTCGGAAAGTTCTTGGGGAAAATGGAAGAAGTTATCGATTTCAAGGACGGTATACAGAAGGATACTGAGGAGTAAGAAACTGGAGGAAGGAGTAGCTATAGATAGGAATCGATAGAGGCAAAGATAGAGGAGGCCACAACTTGATTTGGGTTGTAGCGCCATCGAGGAAGAATAAGATCCGGAAAGAGTCAAAGAAACAGAATAATTTAAAATTGGTAACTTGATCGTCTTGCCAAATCTTTTGTAGCTTGAGAGCAGTATTTGGAAACGTTAACATATTATTTATTAATTAATTTAATATTAGCAAATAAATCCTACAATCAGTTTCGTGCAAAGTATATCCACTACAGTAGTTCGGTAGGGATATCCTAATTTTGTTTTCTTTGGTTCTTATTGTGGGCCGCTATAGTTCTGTAGAAACAACACTGTCTCTGTATTACGTTTACTTGCTTCTAGTTTGTCTTGTAAAACATTTATCTCTCACTTTACCGTTCTACAGTAGTCCCTCTAAAACATAACATGATTGGGTGCACCGTGAGGAGTTGCACTAACTACCTACTAGATAGAAATCATGTTATGAGATCATTGGTATGTAGAATACAATACAATACTAAGGGTTTTTCCACGAAAGTTACGAAAGTACCGCGTTCCTGGAAGGTTGCTTGTATTGACCTTGGATTGTTGTGATCAGAAGAGCAATATGTCTCTTGTACTTTTACTTCAATCATTATCGCCTTGTTCTATCGGTTGTTATCAGTAAATTTTTTGATTCTTTATGCATGTGACACTAATGGTTGTAGTAATTTCAACAGTGTATAATATTAAAAGAAATTTTAACTCTTTGCCACACGATCTTTCTATTTGGTAACAGATTTTTACATATGAGGATCCCATTCTAAACCAGTTTCCTTGACAAATGTCCTGCATAGATAGATATCATAATCTACTTTACCAATTGCAAGTGATTTTAATATGAGGGATAACCGTATAAACCGAAGTACTTACCACTTCGGTTTATACGGTTGTTGAAGATATTTGCCTCGAGCTAGCGAAACACGTGTCACCGATTTTATTATAAACAATTGTGTGGTGAGGAGTTTATCGATGTGATATTTGTGTCAACTTTTAACAATTAACAATTAAACTTAATTTATATTTTATTTTATATTTTGTATGCTGAGATTTAATTCTATGCGCAAGCAAAATAAATCAATTTCCTTGTTAGAAACGAAATCTCAATTTTACAAATTATGCACTAATTTGGCGGCTGAGTGTATTTACTAAAAAAATTAATTTGAGAAAAAGAACTCCTTCAATTACAACGGCGAAAATATCCTAAGGAAGCTTTTTCAAGTCCATCTTTCTCAAAATATTAACCGAAAATGATTAATGAATCGAACATAATTAATCTTCATTAAATGCACTGCGCTATAACATCATGCTAAGCTGTTTATTTACTATTGCTACGCAAAACCTAATCAACGACCTGTATATCATAGCGAAATTGCTACCAGAATAAATTTGATGTTGGTCTATTTTTTACGGGTTTTCTGTCGCGGCGAATTCTTAGTGACTCATCTATATTTGTTCATATCTGTCGACAAGAGGAAGGAAACAGTCATCCAAATGTGTGGGAGTATTTTCGGGGATGATCTACTTTGCGAAACTGTTTTCCCCAGTCGCCAACTAGAGCAGCGTGGGTTCCGATGGGAGCCATCTCCATATCCAGACGGATATAATTGATAGATACTGGAATAATACACAACGAATCGTATTAGGTTTCGGGAAATATACAGCGCGACGAGCTCGTAAACGAAATGTGTGCACTTTTATTACTTCAATTCGGCACACTGAACGAACTGAAATGTGGGTCTGTTAAAAGCAAGGTGTAATTGCTTGACTATGCTTTGTATGATTATAACATGTGTAACTTTGGACATAACCATACGACGTTCTTGGATGCAATATTAACGAATAATAGTTAAACCTACTCCTTGTGTTTGTACATATTTTTACCTTTGAGGCACACGGACCAATCTTTTAAAGTTTTCAAATACATTTCTTTTTCTGATGCATTTCTATATTTAAATATTGATATTCAAAACATGCTATAAACATAAGTGGTAGGCTTAACATTGTACACAAAAAAATTACAGTCAGCATATTTACCTAAACAGCAAAGATGCGCAAGAATCATTCATATGCTATAGAGCACCCTTTCTCCAATTGATATCACTTCTTCACATATGTATATACGAGGGATAAGCTGACTTATTGAGAATAAGAAAATCTAATAGATTGTGAAAATCAATCACACAGTGACTATTTAGAGCAACTTTTTATCTGTCAGTTGACGTTTAGTTGTTGCTATTACGTTTTGTTATAACTCAGCTACTTATTTTTTAAAAGTAAAATAAAATCGAATTAACCAGAGACCACTTTCGAATCATAATTTGCTATGAGTTTAAAAGAGGTTCAAGCGCTTATAAGTGCAAAGAGAGTTTAGATTCAGTTTTTAGTGAACAAGCACCTTCCTTGACTACAATTTACCGATGGTATAAAGAATTTAAACGCGAAAGGAATTCTGTTCAGCATCAAAAAGGAACACTGCGTCCTCCTACGGCTGTTAACGAAAAACATATTGCTGCTGTTAAAAAATAATTGAAAAGGACAATAAAACCACTTATCTGGTAATAGAATATCAACTCAAGATTGGATCCTCAGGGGATAAAACAATTATATACGATCTCCTACATTTAAAAGAAGTGGTAAGTCGTATTGAGCCTTCCTGACTTTAAAAAATTAGAGCGTGTGAGAATTTGCCATGCAACTTTAAATTTATTAATTAATGGCGGGCACCAATCTTTTCCAAAATAGTAACAGGGCACGAAACTTATATTCCCTTTTCCGACCTTCCTACCCGCCAAGAAAGTCGTGTTTGGATTCACAAAGATAAGGGACACTCGTACAATGACTAAGAAGCAGCGAGCTATGAAAAAGTTATGTATGCGGTATTCTTCAGAAGTACAGCCTTAGTAAATGCAATTAAGCTAGATAGCTCGTACGCCAGTTTCAACTCTCCAATTTTGACTGAAAAAAAAATATAAAAGTAATAGAACATCTGCCGTACTCACCTGATTTAGGAATGTGTGAGCTTTGCCTATTTTTGGGCTTAAACGAAATTTGCAGGATAGAAAGTTTTCGTCTTAAGAAGAGATTAATACCGCAATTCACGCTTATTTTCAAGGTATTCCGAAAGAAGATTGGTTGGGTTTAAACAGTGGAAAGAAAGAATAGTCAACTGGATCATTGCTGAAGGAAATTAGTTTGAGCATATTTAAAATTGAAAATAACTGTATTTTGTATTCTCAATATTTCAGATTATCCCTCGTAATAGGACCACTTGCAATTGGTAAACTAGATTATGATATCTATCCATCCACGACATTTGTTAAGGGAATTGGTTTGAAATAGAAACCTAATATATAAAAAGTCTGTTACCAAATATAAAGGTCGTGCAGCAAAAGGTTAACATTTCTTTTATAATAGAGAGACAGTGTTGTTTCTACAGAACTATAGCGAGCTACAGTTAGAACCACAGGGAACAAGCATCGGATTTCCCTACCTAACTACTACAGTGGCCATATTTCGCACAAAACTGATTGTACGGTAAACCCTAGTTTAGCAAATAAATTACGAATATTGAATTAATTAATAAATAATAAATTAACGTTTCCAAGTACTGCTCTCAAGCTAAAAGACAATGACAAAATGATCAAGTGTTACCAATTTTAAATTATTCTGTTCCTTTGACTCTTTCCTTCTTCGATGGTGCTACAACCCCAAACAAATTTTGACCTCCTTTATCTTTCGCCTCTATCGATTCCTATCTATGGTCGGTCTTTCCTCCAATTTCGTGCTCCTCACTGTAGGTATACCGTCGTCGAAATCGATAACCCCTTGCATTTTCCTTCACACTAAGAACTCCGGTGAAATTCCCGTTCATAAACGTTTTTAATTAAAATTAGTTTTTGCAATAGTACAAAAATTATATGATCGATAGTATACTTTTATTGAAAGTTCTATAAGAGACGTAGATGGCGCCCATTCCTTTGTTTTAATTCTCGACCATAATTTTTAATTGGTAATTTGGTCATCTTGTCAATCTTGTTTGAATTTGAGGAGTCTAATAATTTTCCGAAATAGTATTGCTATACATAGATTTCTAAAGATAATTGAAGGCAAATGAGGTGGGATAAGATTAGAAATATAGTAATGGCAACAAAAGCAAAAGTCACACTAACCGATAGAATAGGTGAAATGAAACAGATGGGAAAGCTGGTTTCATATCTTTAGAATAAGGACACAGAAGAGTAAGAAAGACAGTGTATGAAGTGAGAATACAGAAGAAAAATAATATGGGCCGTCCAGGGAAAAGATGGGCGCGCAATTAAAAAGTGTGGTGGAAAAGAGAGGAATTAAGTGGAATAAGGATAAAAAGGCAGGATAAGATAGGAACAGATGAAAAAAATATATAGGAATAGAAAATAGTAAGGGTTCGCGATTAAGTAAGTAAGGAAGATATTCCTTCCTTAGAGTTGACACTTTGACGTGGTGGGAAGGTTTGTTTGCTTTCGACACCAAGTAAGAACAGCTCTCGGAAAATCCTCCCATATGCATCTAAGGCTCTGCATATGACGATTTTTTCTCGTTACCAAGGTGGTAGGCTTTATCGGAGACGGTGACCTAATGACGTAAACTAGCTAGGGGGACAATAGGCTATCCAGCCTCAGTGCAGTGGACCAGGGACTACGCACTTAAGAAAAAGAAAACACAGATACGTATTGCAAATACATTAGAAAACCTAAACTCACAGTGGCTCTTCCTGGTTAGAATTACTTAATATACTTTTCCTTTACCAAGCAATCATGTGAAGAGCAAACAATTTTATGGTGAAAGGATTTAAAAGAAACAGCGAAATAAAATTGTGTACCTTTGAAAAAATGAAATTACTAAGTACGACACCATTAAGAAAGTAAACTACAATAAGAAGGATTTTCAAACAAGAAGGTGTTGCAATTCGATAGGAAATTTGTTACCTAAAATATTGGTAAAAAACTAAATACTGAGGAATTGACTAATGGCGAAGGACACATACGTAATGGTAAAGAAAGTTGTCTCTGTGACTCAAATTGGCTGTTACTGTTTTCAGAGCATAGTACGGTTTGAAAGAAGTGCAATATAGAAACATCAGCCCTAATAAAACAGCTCTAGATGATTTCTGAATGATTCACACATTATAAACTCATCGCATAAGATTGAACGGATGGAAAATAGCTATTGATTCAGCTGAGGCTTCCACATGAAAGTATTAAGAGGAAACGCGAAATAGTAAATTTTTATTTAGTATTTTAGTTTCATTCAATAATAATATGAAATAATAATAATATTTATGAAAGGTAATATCATGTAAATGACCCTCGTAGCTATTGCGGCAAGACTTAATGCGTTTATCACGATTTTGTTCTTTATTCTAAAAATAAGTCTCAAGGAAGAAATAACTTTAATGGCGATGTTAAACCGACAACTTTCGTTTAAACGAATTACCAAAATTAGACCAGCAGTTCCACATGATTTTGACCGCCAACTGCTGTGGCCATTTCGTGAGATTTTGCGGCCTAGAAATTCTGTTCGTAGTATGATTATTTTTGCTGCTATATGACTGATGGCACCCCTCTCATGAAATCGATAATCCTAGACGTCCGGTATCTCAGTGTCACCAAAACCTTGGTAGCGATCATACTTTGATAATGAACGGTAGTAACTGTAACAGCGCTTTCCTCGTGATCCTAAAAAATACCCGCCAATCCCATCTTCAACAAGCTGCGTAATTAATTCTGTTACATTCCTAGTCACAACAGAAGATCGTGTACAGGCACTGAAAACGTCAGTAACTTCAGAATGTTTAAGATAAAGTAAAGTAAACAAATTTATAAAACGTGTCTATTCCATTCTCACCAATGAGCAGAAATACAACCTGAAGTAATCACATCAACGGATCTCATAGGTACGAAACCGGTAAAGGAATATTAATATAAAATTTGTCGTTTTAAAGATGTAGTCAATCAGTTTCGGTTAAGAAAAGACATTGGAAAATCCACGTTCAAACGGTGAACAAGGCACTTCCAGTAAAAAGTACAGCAATCGATGAGCACAATGTGCCCGCTAAAATAACGTGAAGATAGTTGGATATTGACACCAATAGAGGACAATTGAAGTAGCAAGTAGAATCAAGTTCTAATCTACCAAGAAGAAAATTAATGCCAAAATTAAACGGAGACAGGTGCTTAATCTTGTGGATAGCCAAAGCGTCGGAGCAATATTTTCTTCTACTTACAATATTGCTTTTTGCAATTAATTGTATGAAAAAATTATATATCGAGAACCATAATTTGGTACTATGTAATCGTTGTCTAAATTTCATCTAAATTTCCAACATATTTCATACGAATTCTATTCAAAACATTCTACAGTCTGTAAACACATATTTAAACAGAAATATTTTACCTACAGCACTTCTAAAACGATGATAAAACAAAAGGAAGCCGCTTTCTATGTGACATTCATCCTTTCAATAAAATTACGGGAAATAGGATGTCCTGCATAAAATATAAATCGAATCGAATCGTTTGCCTTTGATATTTCACATCATTCGTCGATAAATATACTCACTTTGATACAAAACTTTCCAATCCGTGAAGTAATAGATTTTATCAACTTCAATAATATCCAAGTACACATCCATAAGCAAATATAGTATATGTATGTATATTTATAATGAGTAGACTCTAGATTTTAAGTTGTCATCCACTGATTTTAGAGACAGGTATTGGTTAAAAGGTTATTAAAATATTGACAACGGACTAAGCACCTTAGCGTAAAAAGTAGAAAACTTTGAGAAGTCAATATTAGCCATGCGTAGTAATATCTTACGGGAAAGAGAAGCCCCATTCACCAAATGCGATTCGAAAGAATTAGCACCCTATACGACTTCAACTGACTTTGCGGGATTGGAAGCTCTAATTGCAAGGACTATTCAAGGAAAACGGCAATAACTACATATGCGCAAATAATAATACAGAGATTCAATTAGGACAAAAAGATCAGGACGGAAAACCAAGGTAACTATTATACGACAGAAGTAGATTGGGTTTTGTGCAAGATAATGTATAGAAAATGGAAATAGTTTGTGGACAACTGTAAATCTGTCCACATACATTGTCCAAACGATTTTTCTAAAAACGTATTCTCTATGATTACTGTTTGGTTGGTGACCATCAAAGGGTATATATCCTAACTCGAAATTCAGTACCAATGTTTACAGTTCATGCATGCTCTATTTCTTGTATTTCGTACGATTTATGATCAACATAATGGATTTTCTGAAGAATAACTTAATAGCTAACGTACTTCGACACGTGACACACGTACCAAAAGCAAAGGCAGCTTTGTTTTAACAACAGCAAATACCGTGAAAGATTCGAATTTGCCATTTTCTTTCCTTTCATTTCCTTGTTTGATATAACGAATTTTACTTAAAAATTTGAGTAAATCAATTATGAGAGTAAGAATAAGTTGTACAGAAAATTAGGAAAATATAAAACCTTTGAATCCAAGATCACGAGTATTTTAATAATGTGCATTTATTTGAAGTATGTGACTGTTGCCGACTTTCATTTCCTAAATATGAAGGATGTCCTCTTCTCGCTGAAACTCTCTATTAGACCATGATATTTTTTAACAAATTTTGTTTAACATAAGCTAGTTGTTTACTAAGACAATAACTGTGACAGCTGATAAACATACTTGAATGCTTTTAAAATACCTGAGGTTAAAGTGCTCCTTTGTGTAATGAATCATGGAATTAAACAAGGAACATTGTTGATCTGTGATTTATTACAATTCCAAACGAGCTTTAAGCCGTTAGCAACGTTTTCAGGAAATAAATCGAGTATGTGTTGAAAGTCGGGTGCCCAAGCTACCATAAAACCGTGGTACAATGAATTTCAATGTAGTCGACTTTCCTTCAATGTCAGTTCCCGAAATCTCACTAGACTCAAAAAATAAATATCTTATTCAGAACATGATTGAAGAGGACGGACATGTTGCTGTAAAGAATATATAACCAACTCTAAAGATTGGTGTAAGAGACCATTTTACTGAAGCTAGTTGCGTCGAATTCCTCACAATTTAATCCCAAACCGTGTGAAATGATGCTGATGCACACTAACTGGCTTTGACAATAAGTGTATGGATATACCGCTTTGATTCCGGAACAAAGCAACGTTCAGGAATTTGGGTTTTTGAGAATAAATCAGATGCAATAAAAGTTATTCGTAAAAAGCCGAAACATAAGATGGTAGCCCCATTTTGTTGGAATTTCCACTGTAGCACGGAAGAATTACTATATTTTTAATGTTGAATGGTTCACTGCAGGTTATTCATTCAACTTCTCCAAAATGTTTGCGAAAAGCATATTGCATTTGGATAAAACTCAACACTGCTACTTGAAGAATTGAGTCATTGTATATCCAAACCATTAAGTCGTTCGTCACAAATTCTAGACCTCAAAACTAAGCGCTTTTTTTTTTATTTCCACATTCAGGGGAACCCTAACTATAGGGGCTAAATGGGTTATAGCCCCGGGGCGCTAGTTTGTTGGAGCGGTAATTTTCCGCCTCTTGGGGCGACAATTTTCTTTGCGACCAAAACGGTTCCACAACTTCACTGGATCACCCGCTCCCCGCTGTCGCTTTTCCGGTCGTGTATTTTGTTATGAAAAGAGGCGTATTATTGTTAGTAGTCCATGGGTGCCACATCTAAAAGGTAAATTACGAGGTTTGCGTTTTACATCGACCCAATCCAAGGAACACTGGAGGCACTTGAAATGAAATAAATCTAACAATCTAACGTTGAAACATTGAAAAAGAAACGTCTTCGAGACTAATTTTCACGGTTACAAAACGCAGTGGCTGCAAAGGGAAATGTCTCGAAAAGTTATAAATGAATGTGGTATGCCTAGTTACTTCCTATTACTTTACTCACCGGAAATTTGTAATATAGTCTACAGATTTTCAAGAACAATGTTTAGATGCTCATTAATATGTAAAATTAATGATGATTAAATTTTCCCAAACAAATTCAACTCAAATTATATGTCCATATATCATTTCAATCTGGAAAAGTTTACTGCCTCTTATCGTAATGACATAAGTTAGAACTAGAGTGTCCAAAAACCGGTTCAATCCAATCTGGAACTCTTCCTTATAGTCGCGTGTGGCGCCGTGAAACATATATGCGGTAGGTCGCTTTCAATTCTAGTCGCAACGGGCTATTCGTGTTATATATTTTGTATTTCGTAAAGTTACCGATGTCACGTGAAAATGTGTGCCCTTTATGGCGTACTTGCAAATATCTGTGCCGCGGTATTCGGACTTGGAGTGTGGAAGAAATTGTGTTTGCTATGTTTTTCTAATGTACAAGCTTACAGTAATCATGTAGGTAAACAGCGTGCCTATGCAAACAGTGCAAAACATAGATAAATCAAAGAAGGCAGTTTAGTATACAACTTTTAATACGTTTGAATTTTTTAAGTGTATAACATCCCGCAACATATAGTTAGATAGCGAATATTTTTAATTGTTTTTGATAACTTACGTACACATCTGCTTGGAAATTACCTACCCCCATATTATTTACCGTCCATAAAAAAATCGCAGAAGCAAATTTAAAATCTGTACTATAAAGTAACCACTTTGATTCAGAATGGATGAAACAACAGGTGCAAAAAATATAGTGCTTAGTATTTTAGTACAAATATTAAAATCAAATATACCTTCTGTGAGATATGCAGCACTATAATTACCTAAGCTACTGCACAAACACCATCGCCCCATTTCAAAATCACCCTACAAAAATTAGGCCATTGAAAATTTTTCTAATCTCCTCCATATAACATTTACGGGATGCTGTGCAATTCATTGATTATATAGACCAACAAGTGGCAGAATTATTACGTTGGGTTTTCCGGAAAAATCCTGATTACGTCAAACTGTTTTATGCAAACTGACATTGATCCATATTTAAAATTTGCAAATATTACCTCGATTGCCAGCCCACATTCCTTTGAATAATAATAGGACTTTTCACTCGATATTTATTGTTATTAGATAAAAGTGGTCGCTTTGTTTAACGCCATTGAGTTTCCGATGGAAGTAAGTAACCTACATATTTATGCGAGTAAAAGTTATTATAATTTACTATTACTAACACAAGCCCACATTTGCTCCCGTTTGTAGCGCGCATATATTCGTGTTAGCCACCTTCACTTATAACTACGAAATCTTCATCTAAAAGAAGAAAACTTTATCACTTCATACTCGTATATAATTCTCGCACATTTGTGTACATTGTGATCATTTCATTACCAGTGAAAGAGATAATGCCGCACACGCAATGACGTCATGGCTGAAACGAGAAAATTATGTATTGTCTCGATGAATAATTGCACTTTTCAAATGCAATGTCAGCTATGCTTTCAGCGTAAAAGGACTCGTTTAACAAAGCGACACCTATTGCTCTATTCTGTGAGTGTAGCTACGTACATTCCCCGTTTAATCAAACGGACAAAGCTTTCTCCAACTTAAATTAAAATTGTATTTGGAAAAGCGGAGAAGATAAATGTTTTCAATTGTACGCCATTACGACAAAAGCTTTCGTACGTTTGTAATAGATGAAAAGGCGGAAAATTTGTATTTGATTCTTTAATTTCAAAATGCCGAGAAGAAAAATAATTTTATAGGAAATGAAATAATCTACAATTTTTGAGTTTTGAACTTTGCAAAATAAATTACTTATTTAGTGCCAGTATGCGAATAGAGTTGAAATGGAATAAAGAATATGATTTATAAACTCAAAAATATATATATCTTTTTATCAAAACATCAGATTAGATTCTGGAAGTGCTTTTCTATTTGTATAGAAAATTATCCTCAATCACTGGAAACTGTATGTCATCATGATACAAGGGATAAGCTGAATTTATTGAGAATAAGAAAATCTAGCAGACTGTGGCAAACAATCACACAGTGTGTATTTAGAGAAACTCTTGATCTGTTATTTGACGTTTAGTTGTTGAAGTTACATTCATTATAACTAAGCTACTTATTTTTTAAAAGTAAAATAAAATGAAATCAAGCAGCGAGCACTTTCGAATCATAATTTACTATGATTTTAAAAGATATTTAAGCGCTTATGCGTTCAAAGAGAGCTCAGATTCAGTTTTCAGTGAACAAGCACCTTCCTAGAGTATAATTTACGGATAGTATAAGGAATTTGAATGCAAAAGGAATTCTGTTGAACGTCCAAAAGGAGCAGGGCGTCCTCCTATGACAAAACCATTACTGCTGTTAGAAAAATAATTAAAGAGGACAATAAAGCCACTTATGCGGTATTGGAGCATCAACTCAATATTGGACCCTCAGATATTATAACAATCATACACGATGTCCTACATTTAAAATAGTGGTAAGTCGTTTCGTGCCGCTTCACCTTTCTTACAGAACGTGTGAGAATTTGCCATGAAGCTTTAAACTTATTAAATAATGGCGGGCAGCATTTTTTCCAAAATAGTAGCAGGTGACGAAACTTGGATTCCCTTTCTCGACGTTTCTACTCACCAAGAGAATCGTGTATGGATCCACAAAAATGGGGAGACTCCTACAATAACCAAAAAGCAGCAAGCTATGAAAACGGTTATGCATGCGGTATTCTTCCGAAGTACGGGCTTATTAAGTGCAATTAAGCTAGACGGACAAAAGACAGTTACAGCTAAGTGGTAGACTGAAGAATGTTTGCCTGAAGTGGTCAATAGAGTTCCAGAGAAGGGAATTTTGCTCCACTATGCGGCGGTTTCAACTCTCAAGTTTTTGGCTAGAAAAAATATAAAGGTAATAGAACATCCGCCGTACTCACCTGATTTAACAATGTGTGACTTTCGACTATTTTTAGGCTTAAACGAAATCTGCGGGGTAGAAGGTTTTTGTCTGAAGAAGAGATTGATACAGCAGTTCACGCTTATTTTGAAGATATTCCGAAAGAAGATTGGTTGGGAGCTTTCAAACAGTGGAAAGAAAGAATGGTGAAGTGTATCATTGCTGAAGGAAATTACTTTGAGCGTATTTAAAATGATATCCTACAAAATTTTAACCGTGCTCTTTATTCTTAATAACTTCAGCTTACCCCTAGTACGAATCTCACGTTGCTCAAATACGAAGTGGAAATGATTCGTTCGGGAATGAAAAATATGGAGAAAACCGAGTAAAGAATGTAATGCAGCAGTGGCAGATGTAATAAAGAGGGACCTCCCATATATTGGCTTCGTTTTCATACCGTTAGTTCTTCCAAATTAATTGGACTTTCTGTATCTTCCTCTACGTGCTGTTGCTCTTTTTGTATTTCAGTTTGTAATTTCTCATTGTTTTCTGCTTTCAGTAGTTCCTGACTCTTAATATACATACGTTGAAGGACTCCAGTGTTCGTAGACGACTCATCATTTTAGACTGAGTTTGGGTAATACGAACTCCACAATGTCGATTGAGAATTAAAGTTCGCTCTCGTTGTCAGAATACACGACAGTACACCTCCTAGGAACATAAGTGAATGGTTGCAGGTAGCGAGGAACGCAAAGAACAAAGTGGTTTCAGAAAAGGAAGAAGTACCCACAAGTACCACATATTCATAATCAAACGGCTCATAGACAGACACAACTGCATAAGAAGCCAATCTTTCTGGCATTCATAGATTTGATGAAAGCATTCGACATGGTACCGCGCAGGGAGCTATGGGAAATACTAAATGACAAAGGAATCAGCAACAAAATGAGAAGAATCATTAAAAATATATACGAATATACCAGTGTAATAATTCACAACAAACAAAATTCAGTTTTATTTAGAACTAAAAGCGGACTAAGACAATGCGGAATGCCCAACGCTATTTATTGCTGCATAGAAGAAGAAATTGGTGGGGTACAGGAAGATGAAGTCGCGACTGGAGCTTTTGCCGACGACGTTGTGATTATGGCAGATTCAGATAATAGTCTACAACATAAATTGGAAGTATGGAACGCAGAACTAATACGACGTGGAATGGAAATGGACAATGATAAAACCAAGGTGATGATACTAGAACAACAAGAGCCAATAAATATTAGAATTGATAATGAAGAAATAAAGCAAGTGACCAACTTTCAGTACTTAACGGTAGAAATAAACAGCAATGGAAAATAGAAACAGAGATAAACAAAAGAATAGAGAAAACGGCAAAATTATATCAGTCACTTAAAAACGTAATCATAAATAATAAAGTAGTAGTAGTAAAAAGAACCAAAAGTTTCCAGTAATTGAGTTCCAAAAAGCAGATTAAATAAATCCTTCAAACTGAACGTGTAGCCAAGGAAAGAAAGTAATTTGACGAAATAAAACATTTATCTCGGTTTATTTTACGCATAGGCCGATATAACGCGCTGCAGAAACGTTATCATAATGACGAGAGATATTTCAGAATTTCATCGTGTGTTTGTTTCGAAAATATGAAAGTAGGGCACGGTTCCTCTGAATATTTCAAAAGAAAATTATACATCTTTGTATAAATAACACGGAATAAGCGGAATATCTCCAATTCTTTATATTTTTACCTAAAACAACATATAGTGACCTTCTAAATAATGTAATTAATCATGAAAAGGTACCATTCTCTGTCTGAAAATAGGGCTGTAGATATGTTACTATAAAACATGCCTATGTATGTAGGTACAACATACACAAGATACAAGTGTGCACAAGTACATAGTAAGGTGCGTTTCATAATTATAACCCACCGTTACAATCTTGTAAGATTCTTTATGTACGTTATAAAAACATAAAATTTTGATAGAAATCTATATTCAATGCCAAAATTATTTTCGTAAGAAATTTCCAACATTTGTGACAATTATATTATATAAATATTTATAACCTAATCCTTATTTTTTGCCTTTCAGAGTGCTAGAGTATTTACCCCAGTGCTCCAGTATTTACTAGTTTACAAGGTATCCTTTAGTAATCCCAAAGTAATGTCAAAACTTACGTAAAAACATAGCAGCCACTATAAACTACTCACCAGTACTCAACAGTACTTACAACTCAGTTATTTATTCACAGGGATTTAATTAACCAATTGTTACTTTAATATCCTCTATCGTGTCATGCGTGGATTATAAATATGAAGCGCACCTTACATATACTGCATGACATGGAAATTGCAGCACTAAGAAGGAGTGCGCATTTTCTAACCAAACTTGACAGAAATATATTCTTCCATATCTTCAGCAGTTGGAAGATTCAGTTTATCAGCAAGATATGCCCGTCCCCACAGTACGAGAATTTCTCTAAACCGGTTCGAATAGGCCGATGTCAATATCTTGTCATGGCCACCCAGAACTCCCAAACTCTCGCCAATTGAACACGTGTGGGATATTATGGGAAGAACACTGAGAAACTTAGCGAATCCTCCGCAACCAATGGAAACTTTCCGGTACGCATTGCAGATTACTTGGGACACTATATCCCAAGAGGACATCAACCACCTACTGAAATCAATGCCACGAAGAATGAGGGAATATGAAACTAATAGGGGAGGCCTAACCTATCATTAATGAAGAAAGAAATAAAATGTGTTTCTTTAAAATTGTAATCAATAATTGCGTTTGAATAAGTTAGTGTTTCTGCCAACTAACTCTTGCAAGCACAACTAGCACAGCACTTCAAGTACCTTGCGCTGTCAAGCAGTTACCCACGTCTTGTCAATTCTTAAATTAATACTTATGTTGATCCAAAACTGATGATTGTTATAATTATTATCCCTAACAATTACAAAATTCTTGCTTCTACTCCACTGCTAATTGGATCTGATTTTATACACTCATCAATAAAAAGATAAAAATATTTTTAAGTATTTTATCATTGGAGGTAAACACCTCTGACGTACAACAGAATGTAATGCATTACCTAATAACTTGGTTGCACAATTACGTCCCTGACGTGCATTCTTCCTGGAAGTAATTGCTGATCGAAATTCATACAGAACGCCCACCATTCACGCACAACACAGGAATTAAGTACGTATGTTCTCACTTACGGCAACAAACATAATCTATAATGGTAACACTAATAATAGCATTTTAAGAAATAAAATAGGAGCAACCAGAACCAATTTAAACTGAATAAAAAACTTTTCGTTTAGATCCTTAAATATATTTAAGATATTTTATTAAACCCATAAATGTATACAACAAAAAAATTACATTTGTCGAAGGCAATACTTGTTCTTTTCTAACGTACAATACAAATTGCAATCCTTCTCCTATATACATACATATGTACAACGTACGTACACCAACAAGTTATAAAAACCGTGCCCAAAAGTATTATAACAAAATTCGCTTTTATGCTCGAAATAGGTCATAAATATTATGAATTATTCGCTAGAAAAGTGAGGATAGACTCTGCGTACATACCCAAGTTCCAACTACTAAATTATTTATTAACGCAATATTCCCCAGGCGCGCCCAATAATGTTAAAATAACATCTATCCACATCTGTGAATATTCTCTTGTATGCGATCCATGAATTCGTAACGAATTTGGCCAGTACCGGGAAAAAGAGGAGAAACGGCCTTGACCTTATTTCGGCCTCCTTTTCGTGACCTATTTCCGAATATATCTCGACCAAGTTCATAACGCAATTTCCATCCGTTGCTTACCTTCGCCCTTTCTGGATTCGCGGCTTTTTCTGCCACAGGATATTTTCATATGGGCGAGGCTAATCCCCTCTAATTCTCTTATTTTTTGCTGTTCTGCCTTTTATATTTATTTTCAATGACGGAAAAGGAAATAGAATTTTAAGTAAGTGTAAATCTTCAATTGTTTTCTTACTGATTGTAACTTTAAAAAGTATAAATTGGAAAGATGTAAATATTTCGATGTTTGAAGCGTCAATTAAAGCGACGTTTCTCTTTTCCAACGTTCTTCCTGGATATATTCTCAAAATAATTACTAACACAAGTAATTTTGGTATTTGAAAAGTGGCAGCTGTTTATAAACACTTTCAACATGCTGACTACAAAAAACACTATCCTAGGTGCAATATTTGCTTCTAGTTTTGGAGTCTTAGTACATCGTTCAATTATGTTCGGGACCGTGATAAGAATTACCCAACTCCAAACAACATGTTATTCTTGGAAACTATAATAACCCCCGCGCTCCCAAAGTTTTTTTTTTTTGATCAAATTGTCCAGGATTCATTTGAAACAAAACGACTTTGTAGTTTCCTCATTTATTTCTACTGAAAGAGGATTTTTGATTTTTGGCCTACGGGCGGAGAATTATCACGAAAAAGGGGCGCGGCAAAATTAATTTTTTAACATTTTAGCTCATATTTTCTTTTTCCTCCTGCCTGGCAGGGACAGGCTTAGCAGCTAGTTTACTTATATTCGTTCAAATATATACATATATAGGTGATAAAATAAAATAGTGATAGGTTAAAATAGTGCACAAAATTGATAAATTCCACAGCAATTCGTTTTGAAACAAAAATTGAAATAACTCGTTAAAAATTTTGCTTCACTCTGCGTCAGATAGAAAAGGAGAATTAAAACACATTTCTCACAATTATGACGTCATTAATATTTTTCAAATAGAAAGCGATTTACATTATTCTATAAAACATTTTTTCACATATAAAGACGTACTTCGGTGTTTGGGTTACAACAAATATGAACTATTAGGTAACCTAATAATTAAACAACAACGATTTTATTCTACAGACGTTGTGCAAAGCGTGTCGTATTTTGATATTTGACATTTGACACAGACCCAAACAATAATGAACCCGATTAACGCCATTCTCAGCTATCTGAGGAGTTGAAAGATTCATTTAATGTCAAATACGTTTTGTGAAATCCTCAAAATTATCTGGTCTATTGATCTGCACGCGACTTTTTAAAAATCCCCACAGAAAAAAAATCAAAGGTGTTAGATTAGGGGATATCGGTGATATTGGTCTACGTCATATAATCCATCTTCCTTCAAACTGGATGTTTATTAATTTCTTTTATTTCATATATACACACATTTGATCATCTCCTGATGATGCTAACTTGGTTAGCGAAACGCGCGTCGAGAGACATGCAATATTTGTTTGGTGATAGTGGAAATTTGTGCATTGTCATATATACTACTTCATTTGTTATAAGTTATAAGTGACTCTTACAACAAAATACGTTTTAGAAGAAAATGCTTTAGAGAATAATGTAATCAGAATCGTTGCATCCAATTTGAAAGAAATAAATGACTTCATAACTTTGACCAATTCGATTTCATTCTCTTACATCTGTCAAAAACGCAGAGCTAAGGAAAATAGTTGACGTGTTATTTCATTTCTTTTTTCAAAGTTAGATACCGCCGAACTAAATTCTTAGTATCACTTTATCATAACCCTGTATTTACCAGAAATTTTATATATCGGTACATAAAATTTTCAAAAAAAAAACTTATTATTTCTTGTTCGTTTTCCGGTCTATATGGAATTTGACATTATTAATACAGTCTCCGCCTTCATTCTTGTTACAACAATTCCAAATAGTATTTTACTTTTAGTACAACATACTACTGTTCACTGTTTCCCAACTTTTAATTCTTGAAATGCAATAATTATTATGCGCCTCAATTCTGAAATATTCACAGTCAAACAAATTAGTAAGAATAAATACCTCTTATAAAGGAAATTTATTTTTCAGACTCATCTGAACATTGCATTGAACTTCTTTATCTGGAAAATATTCGTTTCGACACTACCTCACTAAAAAGAAAATGCAAAAAAATTTTTTGCCACCCAACACATGATTATGCATTGAACCAAGAAATAAAAAACAATAACAGAAATCTAATGGAATATCTAATTTGTTACTTTACCGTGAGTAGTACACTAAGTAAGATTTTTATTTGTGAAAAGAAATTGATGTCAAGGGTATATTTCTTGTTACATGTTATAAAAACTCATGAAATACATCGAATAAAAATCACCGAATTAGGAATTATTCAAAGAATACAATTTTCGATTCGTGGTTATTCCACCTTCGGCACTCATTCCTGACTCCAAATATGAATAAAATTAACCTATGAAAATAGAAGGTGGATATTCAACGAGCGCAATATAATCCAAACAAAAAGAAGAAGAAGAATCTAAATGACTATATGCAAGAAAACTTACTAATTGAGCTATATAGTCTGTTACTGATATCCAACTGTAAGTGAAACTATTTTGTTAATCACGAACTAGGTCTAACGAACCGATGAGTCGTAATAAGGACGAAACTAGTCTAAGGGCGCCGACTAACTTGAGCGGAACATTCTAATGCAATGCTTCCAACGAGCATAACATTCGTTACCACTTAAATATAACAACGCAAGTGTCTGCTTTGATTTCTTAGCTCAACAGTGTTTCATTTGCTGTTGATCAGAAATTTTGTAAACTTTTTATCAACCATAAAAATATAGCAGGGAAGGGGGAATGCTATAGCAAAGCAGCAGTCAGGCTTTGAAGTATTGAAAGCACCTTAACATCTGCTGGGTAAATGTGATGAGGACGCTCTAATCCAGGGGTCTCCAAACTACGGCCCGCGGGCCAAATCCGGCCCGCCAGTGTCATCAATCCGGCTCGCGACAGCTAATAGCTTATTGTTGTTGTGATAAGTTGTATAAAAATACACAGAATGATAATAACTCGGATTTATTTTCTTGCTAGGTAAAGCTTAATGAGAAAACTCGCTGAAGTAATCAGTGAGCCCCAATGCTGACAAGTTTGAAGACCCCTGTAGTCTAATCGAACATATCGTGACCTGCACTAATGGGTAACGCCAAGAAGCCGACAAGCTAGCAAAACACAACCGAACACAGCTGCTTGATGCGAGTGGCTCGATTCACTGCTCGTTTCCCGCACTGATTATGTTCTGCCCATGTTACATTACAATATTTTGTGACAAGTCAGTTACTGCCTCAAGATCGCGGTCTGCAATTAATAAGTCATGATTCCTTTCCTGATAATATTGACATACACAGGCTGCTAATTGCACTATTTTCTTGGAGAGCTGTCTTACAAACGCAAATTAAAAATTAGTACGTCCTTTTTCAGAGAATCCCTTAGATTCTTTTTGTTCTTGTTTCTGTTACATCGTGAACAGAATTTGTATAACAGCTTGAAGGAATTGGTAATGAGGTAGTAGAAGACGCTTGAAAATATCTAAGTTATACTACAAATTGCAAAACTCTGATAAACGTTACTTGGCTTAAGTTACTTATGTAGTGCTAAGGATTTTAATTAAAGAATAAGGAATTTACATCAGCCCATTCTAATGCAGTTGAATATTTGAAAAAAATATTTGTATCATAAGATTTACCCTAAAATTAAGATAAAGAATATAGGCTCATAGTCAACACTCACAGTTGTCCAAAATCTATGTGATAGCAGTAAGGACTAATTTATTTGCATTCTAACCCAGGACGATTCCTACGTTTACTATTTATTTCAGAATCTGTTGCAATAGGTTTCTCATAATGGTTAATCTTCCTGTTTCTCTAGTCAAAAATTCTTAGTCTATCAAGTATCCAATTTCTAACCGTTAACACTTATTAGATACATTTACAAACGTTTTAACACCCAACATGTTATCAAACAGATTCTGTTTATAACCCAAAAATTTATCGGAGTGTTGTTACTAAATCCAATCATTTTCTTCAGCATCGAATTTTAAACATTGGGAGGGACAAGGTAGTTTTACGAGGAAAAATAGATCGGCTACCTTAAAGAAAAATCTATAGGATAAGCCTTTATTAAAGACTTGAGATTAGCTTTAATTGCAGGTTAACATTTATTGAGTAACCTAACGTTGTCATCAACAAAGTACGTCACATATGCAATATAGTACTAGCAATAAGATCACTTAATTAGTTATAAAATTAGTAATATTTTTACCTATGAGAGGGATTAGATTAGGAATTGTCTCATTATGTACGTATTACACATTTTTTGCAGCTATTTGTTTCTACAAAAGTGAACAACTTACGTAACAACAGACTCCTTGGGGAACACAAAGAAAAACAAGCATCACTCGCATATCTTGTGTTCTCCTTTAAGGATAAGGTGGTCGAAATACATCTTCGAAAATCGGTGTAACAAGGATAAGAGGTAGTTTATTACAGTTCAAAACTACTTCAATTCTTATTTTCATCTTATCACATACATAACTTCTCTATAGAAGAAAGTGCATGCACCTTAAATATCAATCAGAACATGCGAGGTATCAGAAGCAGTGCTAGAAATATTTGGTTGCCACCTCCAAAAACCAATTTGATAATGAAATATAAATATGAAGGTTCTTAATAAAAAAAAAACCTATATCATTTGAAGAACGTATGTGGAAATTATCTAAGTTTCCCCACCAATAATTTAAAAAAAACGGGTATTAATCTAATCTCAAATAAGGTTATCCAGAGACATTAACTTACAATTTAATAAATGTTTGTAATAGTAAAGATCGAAATAATGAAATAGCATCAAGAACTCCAATGTAATATATTATCTGCTTTGAACAATTTTCCAGAAGGATTCCACGAAAATATGAAGCAACTACCATGGAATTATTTCCACCTTTGTTGATGGTTACTGAATGCCGTAATTGATATTTTCTAAAAGCATCGTAACAGACACTTTCAAAACAATAAGAAAGATGATTTAGTTTTTCAAATTCGTTGTTTTGAAAAATGATGTAACTAAACCCAATATACAAAACCGGGTAATATTAATTAAGATTATTCCCTTTTTAATTTTAACAGCTTTCAATGTTGTAGGAATATATTTAAAAATTGGACAACAAGTCGTACATCTATAAAGCAAATAAATGGAATCATTCAATTCATGAAATAACAATTTCGTTCATGCATTAATAAAATAAATACTACTTTCTACAGAAAGCAATTCTAAGTAGAAGCATGTTTCTGGAACGACTAAATATTGGTAAACGAGTACATACAAGAAAACATCCGATACCTACTATTATTTTATATTCTGCTTTGTTTATGAGATGAGTCCACGAAATATTGGTAAAGCGTTTGTGTCGTCAAAAACAAAATAGGAACAGAAAGCTATCCCTAAGTGGAGGGTGACAAAATGTAAATATTGACGTTCGTTTCAATATATGTGTTTCTATCAGTCATGTGTTTGCTTTGATAAAAAGAATGATGAAATACTTGCCTACTCACTTCGTTGTTGCAAATAGGCACAAACGTCGCTTTATTACATATCTCCATTCTTATTGTTTTTCATTTCTATATTTTACTGTTCCTTTTAGATTTAACAAGGCCTATTTCTTTTTGTTTGTTTGTTTCTGAAAATATCCAATTTGCTCCTTTTATGTTCCGTATTGAATAGCCGTTTTATCTCATATACTTTCAGTTTTTTCAGTTTTTAGGAAACGGATTACCTTTGCATTGTTTGTTATAGAGTGATACGAAAATAAATCTTACTTATTTAAATTCGTAATATCCTTACATTCAGGTTATGCTTAAATGAATATAAAACAATCTTTTTAGCAGTAGTCTAATGGACTTCCTGAAGTAATTGTGTAACTGTTACTGTGGAAATTTGGAAAAAATAAACAACAGAATCTTCATCTAAATTCGTTCACACAATTTTACAACGTTGTATCAGTAGCTATTATTGGGCTGCTATTAATAACTTTTGTCCTGTAGAATTTTAAACCAATGACTATGTCGCATCTTATATTTTAGAACATCTTACTTTTAAAATAGGTTGTAGGTTAGAATATTTATTGGCGTCGTAATTAATCATAGAGCAATACGGAGCACATTAAACAGCAACAAAACAAAATTTTCAAGACGAGCGGCCAACTATTTCAAAGCATTTTCGGTTGACACTGGCTTAGTCTCAACAGTGTTTTGGTGCGTTTGGCAGCGGTTCAGTGTGTGATGTTCATTGCGTGGTGTTTGTTTTTGGGCGTTATGCGGATATAGCCCGTGATACTTAATTCTCCTAGTTAAGTCAAGTGCTTGTGGAGCCATCTAGTATTTTTCCCTGATCCTCGCTGAAATTCTGGTATTATTTTGGCTCATTCATATGTATGTTGGTGTCCTAAAACAATTCTTTGGGTTCCTAGATCTGGTTCTTCTTCTTAATCCAGTATCTCGTTATCGCGAAGAATTTCCTCATTCATTGCCTTCTGTCCTTTGTCGGTTCCTTTATACCTTTCAAAGCTTTTCTCCGTTCTTTTCAATTTTTGCCCTGATCCTATCGTTCTACCTTTTCCTCATCCTGTTTTTGTAATTCTTTCATCTGGCATGCGACACACACGTCCAAGATATTCTCTCTCCACTACCTTATTTTGTATAGATTTCACTTGCAGTTTTTGTCTGTATAGTATCTCGTTTCTTGTTCTATCTCCATTTTGCTAAGGAATCTCATTTCTGCTCTTTTTGTCTTTCTACTAATTTGCATGTCTCACTGCTACGTTATATTCCTATTACTTTTTCTTTATTGTTTCTACTTTTATATTGTAATTTTCTCTTGTTCACGAATGTGTCCTTCATATTCTTAAACATTTTGCCAAACTTTCCCATTGTTTCATTAACATTCAAATTTGTTTTTCAATTTTTTTCAAGATCAATTTTAAGTCTTTGAACCATCTACATCTCCTATTATTTTCCCCGTGTAATGTTATGTTGTGTTCTTTATTTTTAACAGAGATTACCATACTCCCTGTTTTTACTGTGCTTATCTTCGTATTGATCTTTTAGTTTCGCCTACAAAATATCTCTACTTCCGTGACGAATTCCTTTGATTCTTGGCTATAAATTTTCACTGTATTCCTAGTTTCTCTGTGCATTGCTTTCAGTACTTCAATAGTTACTCTAGTGTTCTCCATATGTCTTTCCTGTTGATCCTATCAAATGTCTTTCCCAAATTAATGAAACATACTTCTAAACCCTTTTCTCTGGCTTGTCTTATATAATGGTCTTGCTTTCTCCTCCCGCGTCTAAACGCGTATTATATATCTTTTATGGTCTCTTCAATCCTACTTTAAATCCTCTTTGCATTATGTTAAGTAGTATTTTCCTGCAACACTTGCAGGCATTATTCTTACATAATTTTGGACATTTCGTTCATATTGCTTCATTTGTTATGATTCTTAATCGTTTTACTCTTTGCTCAGCATGTTTAATTATTTTAGCATGTCTCATGTGACATTATTAGCCTGAACCTCATCTTCGCTAACAAAGTTTGTGGTCTGCACTTGGATAAGTTTTTGTACTGTAGTTCGTACTTCTAAATCTTTTGTTCTCAAGTATGCCTTCGTTCTTGTTTTTATTGTCGCCGGATGCAGTCATGTGAATGCGAAATGTATGACTGCAGTTTGGAGAACTTTACAAAAATATGTGAGAGGTGCATGCAGATTCACTTACTGCACTTACAGTCACTATTAAATAAGTTATTACCGATATTTTCTATTAGTTTCACTACAGGTTTTGCAGGAATTTATTTGAATTTAACATCCTATGTATTTCTGCATTTAGTGACGCAGAATTGAAAATTACGTTAAGGCACATGAACATTTTTTTTCTTCAATAGCAGGTTAATAAAAGATTAAATTAAAATCTATTCATACAAAGTCAAAACACCTTCGAACACAGAGATACCCTTAATTTTGGATACAGCAATTGTTTGGAATGATTTACGGTACAGTTGGAAAAATTAATAAGAAAATTTCGTTCTCGATCCAAATCGCGAAATATTTTTACTTGATATGAAGATACAATCTGTCCAAGAAAAGTAAGAACAGGAATGGGATCTTTGAGACGGTAACAGTTACGAAATCGTTAAATGGGAGGAAAATAGCAAAATTAAAAGAGTATACACATGCACGACGCAAACAGATCTCAAGCCTCTGGCTCTGTTTTTGGAATATTAAAAAAAAAAATTGATTTCTATTACGTTTATTATTACGACGTTATTGGTAGTCAAAAGAATAATGGCACTTTTCCATTGTCACTTTAAACTCTCCATCGTGTGGCGTGAGGTAAAATTTTGTACGGCCTCTCGTATCCCAGATAAGATCATCAGGTTATTTCTTTTTAAATGGACCGAAAATTTGAATGTCATTCTTCGGTAAAGCTTTTTTATTACGTAGGCAATAATATATCACACATAAGAATTTTTTGTTCGTTTTGTTATGAATAAAACAATTTTTCAGCGGACTCAAGTCATTAAGTTTTGCACAAAGTAGGCTAGAAAATAATACAAATAATAGTACAAAACCAATGATACAACAATTTAATTCATTCATATTTAATGCTACGCTAAAAGTAGAATTAAAACCAGATACAGAGATGATTGATGAAAAAGAAGATATAGAACTATAATAAATGTTCAAATAATTCGCCATTGTTTCCTAAACCGAGATACGCCCCTCTCTCGATTGATTCCAGAGCATCCTTAACTATACTTTCATCCCACCAAATTATTTTGAGAGGAAAGTTTTCAATAGCCTAACATCTTGTCGTATAACACTCACAGAAAAATCTAGGGAAGGAACCATATCGTATTAAGTTAGATTCCAACCTTCTGTAAATTGATTAGCCCGGTTGTCCTCTATCTGGGTATTTATTGAAATACATATGTACATACGTTCCTGTTCTGCACAATTTTTATTCCATAAGATACAGCACATTCAAATTTCATTGAAATAATTGCCTTCCATATTTATAGCTATCAGTAAACAAACTAATGATTTACACAAACTATTATAATTGAGGGCGACTAAACGACAAACTAACATTACCACGTAGTTAGCGCTCTCTTAACTGTGCAACTTTCATCCAATTTAAGTGGTTTTCAAGATGTCCATGCTGTTCATTCTTATTTTGGATAGGGTGTATTTTATTTTTAATTGTTTAACTTTCTAATGAAATGCATTCCAATTTATTAATAAAGTGCAAGTCAAGGCTACTTCTGCATTTAAAGGTGTTTGATTTTCTTCGAATAGTTTTTACTTAAATTTTTTACGAACTTTCCATTGAGAGGAAAGTATTTGCGGTTCTAATGTAATTTTCAAATCTACATCAGCAAATGATAAAATATGGGTGTTACATTTGAAAAGACTAGCTTAAGTTAATTCTCTGCAAAACCGGTAGTAAAAGGAATTTAAAACACAATTAATAAATTGCCTGGATATGCATGCCAATTTTGAAAAATATGACTTTGAGCAGTACCAAACATACTTGATCGTTTATACTCATTCTGTACGTTAGGGGTATCATCGCTGAATTTATTCTAAGCACCACAATATATTGAAATGGTTACTGCAATCCTTGGACCGATGAACTATGCTGTAAATTAAAATAAATGGTTATTTCGCTTGAAAATTGTAGCCAGCAGTTAGGCTGTAACAAAGGCTAAAAGTGATTCCACCAAACACTAATTTTTGGATCATATTTCTTTATCTATTTCCTTCTTCATTTATTCTTATTCGTACCTCGTGATATTATTTTATTTCCGTATTTCTTTTGAATCAATTGTATAAGAATAATTATGGCCTGAATTATAATTGAATTCTGTTTTAATTAGAAAATAACAAGATCTAAAGTCATCGTTTAAGCAAGAAGAAATTGTATTTGGTAAACCCTCTATTTCTACTACTGTAACAAGTACAAAAACCATTATAAACTTGATTTGACTTGGAGAAGAACAATAGAATCTTCAATCATTCTCAGCGAAATAGTAGTTCAAATAATATTGCAAATTAGAATTTAAGTTGCATACTTATACTGATATTTTCGCATATTTTCCTGCAACTAAAAATATCCTACGCAATCCTGCTTTCATCTTTGTAATATCCATTTTTAATTAGCAATTAACAGCAAATAAATTTATTTTGCAAATGAAACAGTGAATTGTTTAGGAATGCAGTGCAATAATTACAATCGTGTGTAACTTTTCTTAAACTTCTAAACGATGGTTCCTACTTTACACCGAGTATATTAGACTGTTCTGCAACTGACTAGTTTGTGCTGAGTGTATTTCAAGTGTGCCTGTGCATATTTTGGAGGATGTCCAAGAGTTATTTAAAATATTTATATTCTCCTCTGAATTCTGGATACATTTTTGTGAGTGTTGATATTAAATTTGATTGTTTATTGTTGGAAAATGGTTAGAATATAGAGTTTGTCGAAAGTTAATAAAAAATCGATTGCCCCACGCATAGTCGATAACACATCTTATTTATGCTGTATTAAATACTTCGACGGGTTTAGATATTATACGGGCTAATTTGTCCTTCATACTCTACCTACCTTGACAGTTGAAACTATTATATTGAGCGCTTGAAATTTAAAACAAATAAATTTCAGTATAATACCCACTTTGTTGATAATAAGTTAACCTTTTATTTCGAAACGCCCGAGAATTTACGATTTCTGTAGTCGTGAATATTTCAGAATTTCCACTGCACACTATCTATTCCTTATGTGCTTTTCCTTTCTGTACTTTAGTCACGTTTGAGTCGGCTTTCTAGTTAGGAGACCGTCAAAGAAGAATTCGGTTATCAACTTTTTTCGTTTAAACTCTAAACAACGTTATACGTGGGAGGCGTATTGAATAGCATTTCAATTGCTTCGTTCGATACAAAAGAAGGTGGATAATCCCTCAAATACAGAGCGAAATAGCCTGTAAAGGCTATATATTTACATTTTTATTAGATGTCTTAAACTTAATTACAGAAAATAATATTAAATTATAATTATTAATTCTGGAGTTACGAAATTAACAATAATAATAAAATCTTACTTTATTGGCTTTAGTTAAACGGGATTTAAAGCTGATGAACTAAGATTTTTGTACCCATCCAAAAGTAGCAATTTCATAATCAACAAAGAATTGAAGTCATATGGATGGTACACTCACAATTACCTATACTCAACCGATGTGGTGACAAAAGGAGAATTCAGTATGTACGTTCTCATTATATTAGCGCCATAAAAGTATTAATTAAGACATCTACGGCATTCGTTACAGTGGACCAAAATGGTAACTAAGGAGAAGTAATTAAATTAAGCAACGAAAAATAACTAAACGAAATAACTAACACGCAAGACATTTATGTATTCAAATTACGGAATTCACGATTTTCAACCCAGTCCCGTTTCAAAAAATGTAAAAATCGTTACCTGTCCCGCAAGATATTTTATATTTTGCTTCAACGAGACAAATTAAAAATTTGACCTAAAGTTATTCTTTAAATTTTCAACTAATCGAGTGAAATAGAAACTATATAAGCATAATTGCAAAATCAAATTCATCTCCAAAGAGACTTGATGTTTCACGATGTTACAGTGAAACGTGATTACTTTTTCATTAATTAACACCATTGAGAATTTCCTTAACTTTTGCACTCCATATTGCTGCAAGATACCTGTAATGAATAAGTCAGGTTCAGCAGACAAAGCGGTGTAATTTTCATGTACATAACCAGCTTTGTCATTGGACTTTATAACAAAAACTGTTATTGTAATTAATTTAATTTGACTTTGTTCCCTACAGAATGAATAAATAAATCGAGTACAGTACATTCAGTGAATTTCATCAATTTTTAAGAACACATTTCAGATAATTTTTAAACTCTATTTGGAACCGCAATATATGCAAGCTATTCCACGCAATTGTTTATTAAAGGCTTTTGATGTTCTACTGTTTATTTATATTTGAAACTTTAGTATCGGTACATACGCCCTTTTGTCTTTAAGGGAGAACATTTTCCCGAAAGTATCGCTTATACCGGAAATCGATATCAAATTTGTTATTTTAAATAGGATAGTTTTTATTGAATTTTTGTATTTTAATTAAAATTCTTATTATATATATATATATATATATTATATTCTCTCGATTCTTATTATACCTTGTTATACCTATGTACATACGACCGTTTTACTTATTTTAAATTATTCCGTTATTTATATTTTAGCAGTTAGTTATTTGAGTCAACATTGAACCAAACTTTCTTGTTCGCGCTTTGCGTTTAGTTTAGGTGTGAAGATATTGACTTGTGATAAAAAAATTATTCTACCCTTATAAAGTGTGTTCAAAGATAGAGTGTTCAAAATTTATATACCAATCATCATACTGTGTATTAGCACATAATTAAAATTAGAATATTACGTCCTATCAAATCCTCTTAGGGGTCCCTACAGTTATCTCTAGTGGTTTTGGAGTTATGTGTTAAGTGCCTCTTTTCTATATCGATAGAAGATATCCCATGATATTTAATCTTTTAACCGAAACCCTCTGTTTTTTGTCATACAATGTGTTCTGCTTTCAAGAATGTTTGCCGTCGTCAGTCAACACGTTTTTGTGCTTCTGAATCATTCCCCTTTAACCGAAAAGCATTGTTGACAATATCGAAAAGACTGAAACGGATGACCTACACTGGTACGAACAAGAAACCTAAGAGAGTGCAAGAATTCCAAAAATATAAGCATCATTAGACCTCCTTCAACCACCATTAAAATTCTAGATACATCCTTCCAACAAATCTCTTCATCTCTCTCTGTTCTTTTGGCAATTCTCATCTACATCAATTCAGCATGGCCCTCCAGGTTATCTACCCATACCATCTGCGATCCTTCTCTACTAAAATTGCCACCATGGACACCATTCTTGTAGTGTATAGTTCAATCTGTCATCTTTGTTTCTTTCTAGTGACCCCTGTGTTTGTACTACTTTATATAGTTTTGCTGCCTTTGAGTAGGAAAGAAAGTTTACCAAAAGCAGCCCATACCATTCTTACTCTTCTGCCTATTTCCGTAGTTTGGTTCTCTTTGTATGACTTACTCATTTTTCATAGGTAGATACATTCGATGACCGCCTCTATAGCTATATTTCCTATTTTGATTGGTCCTGGCTTTACTGCGTTAATTATCATCTTCGTCTAGTTTTCGTTCATCTTCATCCCCCTCAGCGCAGATGATGTGAGGAGTTCGTTTGAGGTCTTCAATTTTGTTTGCTAATAAGACTTATCACCAAACTTAAGAAGATAATAATAATTCTTCTATCGTTGACATTTATGCCATAGTTATCTCAGTTTAGAAATTTGAAAATGACTTCTAAGTCAGTGTCAAAAATTTCGTAGATATGAGGTCACGCACCTTTTTGTATTTATAGGGCTTTTGTGGTTGGATTGATCTAGTTGAATAATGGCCTTGACGTTTTCGTATACACATGTGTAAAATTCTATGGCGATAGGGTATTCTGCTGCTCACTAAAGCTTCCACAACTGCTCACAACACAACTCACTACTCTATTGGCTATTTTGACTGTTTTTGCTGTATAAACCAGTCGTTTGTCATGTTCACGTCAATCATCTTGTCTAATGTCAAAAATAGTTTACCCACGAACGGAAGAAACTTCAGTTAAATGCATTTATTTGAAATGAAAATCTTGGAAACAAATCTTCTCTTAATGGAAACAATAAATTAATCTAGTATTTTTAGTTATTTTTTACCACGGTATCAAATGGATTATTCCTTAAAAACTGAATAAGATTTTCTTCTTCCATGAAATTCCGTACTAATTTACGACCAGAACCTGTTGTAGTCATTTATTTATTATGTTATGTTGTGTGTGCTTTTGGGCACTCCAAATCTATTACCTAGTCTTCTTATGGACCATCCTTCCCCAAGTAATGTAATTATTTCCATTTTTCCAGTAGCACTTAAATGCGGCATAATGACATATGTCAATAATAATTTTAAGATGACATAACTTTTGACAAGGCAAAAGCCAGATTTAAACTACATTATTTTAAGTGCCCCATTTTTTGTTGCCGCAACGTAGTACCTTATTTCTACTTCACTTATGTATGTCTTCTGAGTTAACACTGGTGATTCTTTTAATGTCGTTTCTGTATTTACAACGAAGGTATTGGACTTGTAGAGATACTTGAAGTACTGTTCGGTGGCGTTCGTTATATCTCTCTGTTCCGATTTTTAAGTGAGATCACATATGTCTTTCCTCCCTTGTTCTTTAAGCATTTCATCGAGCAATTTTTGTTAATAACAATTTCGATCTTTTCTTCTTGTTCTCTTCAGTCTTTCTTTATTTGTTTTCTGAACATGTTGTCTAGTTCTACATATTCAGCTGTACCTCTCTTATTGTCATTTTGTAAGAAATGGTTGCCAGATTGGAAAGATTTGTTGACAGGAGAGCCTTGGAAGTGAATGTGGACAAAACCAAATACATGGTGTTTAGCAAGGGTGGTTGGATAAACGATCAGGGCAGGTGCGAGTGGAAGGGATTACTGATAGAAAGGGTGAGAATATTTAGGTTTTGTGTTTAGTTGTAATAATTCTTATAAGGAGCATGTGAGGTATGTGTGTAAAAAGGCGTCAGTTGCAAATGATAGATTGGGGAGAAAATAGAATGAATGGTTCAAAGAGAGTTTTAAAGCGAAGATGATTATTTGGGAAGCATTTGTTAAGAATATTTTGTTGTATGGGGCGCAAGTATAGGGTGTGAAAGAAATTGTGGAAGTAGATAAAATGCAGGTAAAATATATTAAGAAAGCGTTAGGTATAGAGAAATCCACGCCTAATTATATAGTACTGAATGAAAGCAACAAGTATAAGGTAAAAGTGAGTGCTTGCAAAAAAATTGCAAAATTTGAGTGTAAGATTGCATGAAACTGTATGGGAAAGATGGTGAAAGAGGTGATGCAAATGGTAAGTAAGAGGGAATGGATGGGAGGCAATACACTAAGTGGGGAGAGTGTAGGAAAAGAATATATGAGAGTGTGGGCATGTCTAGTATGGAAGTGGGGCGGTATAAGAGTGAAGGAAGGATGCTTGCTAACTACGTAGAGATGAGAGCGAAAGATGTGGAAATGCAGGAGAGGATGGAAAGGATTGAGAAGTCAGAATACAAAAGAATTACATGAGTATCTGTTTGTTTGGTATGTTACCAGAGTATTTGAGTAGAGTGAGTGAGATTGGTGAACAGCGTATGATTGCGAGATTTAGGTGTGGGAATGAGGAACGAGGAAACCGTTATTGGATAAAAGAGGAGGAAAGAAAGTGTGTAGTGTGTGGGGAGGAAGAGGAAGTCTGGATGCATTGGAGGGAATGCAGAGGAATGGTGTGGTCAGAAGCAGAGAGTGAGATTTTGGGCAATTGGCGGTGGTGTCTGAATGAGAAAGGGGGCGGGAGATGTTTGTTAAAAAGAATTTTAAGTTACAAAGCGTCTAGCTAGCTAGGTGGAATTTTTGGTATTTTTGAGGCTGGTATCTTTATATGGGGGTTTTTTCTTGTTGCTTAATTAGGTTTAGGTTTTTTTGTTTTTTTTTCTGTTTGTTTGAATTTCGTATTTAGTTCTGATAAACCTCTGTGACATGATGTACGTGTATATGAAGTATGCCAATAAAGGTTCTATACTACTACTACTACTTGTCATTTTGTATTTGACGTTTCTGCAATATTTCTTTTGTATTGTGTCGTCCTAAATTCGTTTAGTGGAAGGTTTTTAAAGTAGTCTGAGATTTCTGTTTGTTTCAGTTTAAACTTCTTTGGTTGTTTAACTTTGATAGAGATAGAAGAGCAAATAGGGCACAATAGAAAAATAGATAAAACAGACAGTACAGATTTCAAAAGAGAAACCGTATACAAAAAATTAAGATACATACAACAGGAATTGTAGAGAGAAACTGCGTAGAACTAACGCATCATAGTAATAAATTAGAAAGTATAATGAAGAATCGGTAGAATTTTAAACAGCTTCTGATTGTGAGATAGGACAATATTTTGAGTGCATCATTATTTCCTCTGCATTTAGACAAGCCAATGAAACAAGTGGACAAGCTTTAAAAAGAGAATAAAGTGAGAAACGGAGAAATCAGTGCGGTAGAAGAATGGGAACTGCTGTTTATCGGTAACATACTGTATGTCACCTACCTCGGCAGCAAAATTTGGTAAATGATTGAAGGAGGTGAATGTAGCAAAAATATTGGAGCAAGGATGACTGAAAGCAACAAGTAGGATAATAGGAAAACAGAGTAATGAGTTGCAATAAGAGATAACTCTACATATAATTTGTACTTACTTAGACAGTTTTCTCGGAAAGCTTCATAATGACGACCTTAGTTTCATAAGTCGTTAGATAGAAGATCATCTTATGATTGACATGGCTGAAAAAGTATATGTAAAGACAACCGAGGGCATTGGTGAAAGCACAAGTTTCCTGTAGTAAATTATTGTACATAAAAGTTTTCAGATCGAAAAACTATAACGAAGATGATGACCAAAGAGTAAGCGAATATACACTAATCTTAATAATTATAATTGTATTAAATTTTTGTCCAGACCTCTAATATCCTAAGAAACATTGAGTGAAAGTATATAAATCTACTTAGGAATTTGTTAGTCACATTAAATTTCGTATTAAATCAGAATAGATAAGATTTGTGGAATAATTGATTAAACTACGTACGTCAAAATAATGGGATCGTCAAGAATTATTGTCAATTAACAAAGAAAAAATTATGAAACGATCGTTAACAACTGACTGTTATAAAAGCACAACAGTAAATTATTAATGTATAGTTGAGCTCGACAATTATTAGCTAATTACTAACTACCCTATGGGTTGCAGAAATCTACACAGGATGTCTCCAATAAATCCTGAAATCGCTTTAGACTTTTGCTGCCAAACTGATCAAAAAGCAAATGACAAATGAGGTCAGATACCGGTGGTTCCAAAAAGAAATAATCAAAAGTTTCCAATTCATATACATTGAACCCGATGTTTCATAGATAAGAATTGAATTTCAATTATCTTTTTACATTCAACATCCCCCAATTACTCGATTAACAACTCATTTGTTTCAACTCCGATCCAAATCTCGCCTCATAGCCGTTCAAAAATATTTTTGTGCCGAACTCGGATAATCTAGGTATAAGCGTTTATAAATTTCCCATTCACTACCCGCCTGGACGCATTTGCTCACAATCAACCAAACTTGTTTTATATAGATGCGATATATTTTTGGCCGCTTCACGAGTGACGAAGGCGGTTAATAGGCGTTGAAACTCTATGGAAGCTATATTACGCAATACAAAGTCGACTATATCAACTACGAAATTTCGACACTTTGCTATAAAACGGCATTCAAAAGAAGGACTTTGGAGACAAAATACATTCATTTCGTTAATATTTGCTTTCTTTTGCAGAACGAACTGCTAATACTTTTAAAATAACTTTATTAACATTGAAACTTGGAAAAAATAAGGGTTGGGATTAGTTTTTCAGGCATAGAATGTAGAAAATATTAATCATGATAGATCACTAGCCATAATAGTAATATTAGTAATAATGTGATTGCAACATACATAAATCATGATTAATGAACAACAAGAAAAGCATTACTTCTGGATGTTGCATTTCTATATGATCCAATACATTCTACTTATGGTAAAAAGCATTGTGTTTACAAGCATAAAATGCTTATTTACACATAAAAAAATATTGCATCGTAAATGAATATCTAGCTAGGTGAGCAAGTTTAATTTTATTTTCAAAGTTTATTTAACCGATCCGAAAATGAAGTGCTATGTATAAAACTGATGCAGTAGATTTATGGATGCTTGCGCAGAAAGTTAACTGCAACAAGTACAATCTCCTAGATTGAATAAACTATGGATATCAGACACACATCTATGTATATGATTGTGCTCTATTTAGAAAATAGAAACAAGTTTCATCTCCCGGTCGAATAAAGCTATTCTAATGCTCCCTGCCCGATCAAGAGAGGATCAGATCTGTGAAAACTTTTATAGATTACGCCGGAGATTCATAAACTAACAACCTGTCAATAGCCATACGTTTGGTGTGCAAATTTATTTTCACTTTAGATCCTCGTTGCTATGTGAAGCAAATGGTACTTCATTCACTATTCCTACAAAGATGCGTAAATTTTACAAAACTTCTCACTTTACTTTAATAACTATTAGACAATTGTAGACATCCGTAAATAAAGTAGGCGTATCCAAGAAATGCACACGCACAAACTAGTGAACAACATGTCGCAAAAATAATTGTTTCCTGGCGAACAGTCGACGAGAAAGATATTGATATAGTAATTCTTAGAATTGAGATATGTCCCTTCAAGCGAGGAAAGTTACTAATTACACCCATAAAAAGCCAAAGGTGATGCCAATTCCTAATAAGTACATAATATATATGCTTTGCTGGCTGTTTATTCTCAGAGCTTCATAACGTCCTTCCGCACCTTTCTCTCATTTGCTTCCATTTTCCAATTAGTTGCTTTTCTTTTCTCCTAGTTCCGCTTCCACCGTATCCTTCCATCTTTTGCAAAGCCTACCACTTTTCCTCTTATATATAGGTTCCTTCCCCGCAGTTCCGTTTTTTATTCTCTTTTCCTCTCTTCAATCGACACGACCTATCCATTGCATTCTTCTCTTTTGTCATTTACACATGTGGTCGCTTCTTTGAAAAATGTGTGCGTCTTTCCTTCGTTTTTCTTATAGTATATCAATCATTCGTCTTCCTGCCACCTACTGTTCCCCCAAACATCTTCCTTCCCCATTTTCTCAAGGTTTCGTTTGGGTGCCAATGTAGATACATAGCGAGAATGAAACAAAAATAAAAAGAACTGGTATGGACTTTTCAAAAGGAAAGTCTACGGTAGATGCAATACATAACATAAAATAAATATTAGAAAAAGTATATGAGCACAAGATAGGCATACAACTACTTTTCGTTGGCTTAAAACAAGCTTTCGATTCAGTCAAACGAAAGGAACTACTGATTGGATTAAAAGAACTAGGTGTTCATGAAAAACTCATAAGAATAATATACATGATAATGAAACGAACGGTAATGTCGGTTAAAACACAAAAACGAGATTCCAGAACATTATCAGCTACATTTCAGAATTAGAATGCAGGTATGAATAAGTGTAATTATAGCAAATAATATAGAGCGGGATCCAGAAATTACAGAAAAAATAAGAACAATAAATAGAGCCAAACATGCCAATAAGAAATTATTAAAAAGTAAAATATTGGCGAAACATACAAAGATTAAAAAGGTGTACAAAACAATAAATCGGCCTATAATAATATACGTTTGACCAACAAGAAAGAGAAAAAACTAAGGATGATTGAAAGAGAGGAATTTCGTATGATACTAGGACCAATAAAAGTACAGGAGGACGAATATAGGGAAGGAACAAATGATGGATTGGCGCAGGAAGTAGAGGTGGACCTAATTATATGGATGAAACAACAAAGAGCAAGACAGCTGGTATATGTTTGGAGATCAGGTCCAGGGACGACAATCGCGATGCTCTAGTGGGAACTGGCTAGCAGGAGAATAAGGGGAGAACCAAAGTCGAAGTGGATGACGGAAGTAAAACGAGATATTGACAGAGTCGGAATTAAGGACTGGAGAATCAAAGCATGGGACAGAAAAGAATAGAAAAAGCTATGCTAGAAGATATAAAGTAGAAGTAAGGAGTGATCACCGCAATGAATGAATCTAGAAAGCTCTAAGGAGCAGCGAAGCCCCGCATGTTGCGTTTAACCATTATAATACTTCTTTTGGGTTCTTGTTCAATACCCAAATCTCACACTTGTAAATCGCTGTAGATCTTAGGATTGTGCAATGAAGACGCAGTGTGATACTCCCAGCCAACAGTTTAGACTTTAGGTTATTTAAAGCTCGTAACCTTAAACTTAACCGTATCCCTTACTCTAGACCTAAAATTGTTAGCTCTATCGATTTCTAAACTCGAAACGACAGGTTCCCATTCGCAAAATAAAATTGATTTTCAAATGACCGTAAAGGTCATTGTCGAGTTAAAATTTGAACTTAATATTAGATTCGTCGTTGAAAAATAGTTAAAGGATGACCTTGACTTTTTTGAGAAAAATCTGAGGAAAAATCTAGACGTCCTGGAACTTTTGTGACAGGCTGTATACAGGTGTAAGGATTAGTTCCGGTGGTTAGATTCTGATGATCGTTTAATATTGATTTAACTTATTTCCGAACGATATATATAGTTATATTAGTTCTGTTAAGACAGATGCTTGAATCTACTTTTTTGTTCCCCGAGCTTCAGGGTAATCCTCCACTCCTCCAATCATAATTTCTCTTGGAGCTCAAGAAATTGTTTCAGCCTGCTCTTTATTCATTTTAGGAATATACGGGGATTATTCATTTTTCAACCTTCAGTACAAAATAAAAGGAAAAAGAACAAGTAAAAGTGAAAAGATATTTTATTAACCATAGTTAACTACATCTACCAGGTAGGTTTCAAGGAAATCGTCAAAAGGATTGATTCACTTCTCCTCTTAATAAAATATCGCCGCTATGTCTATCCAGCTTTTCGCTCACTACCACTTAGAGCATCTGATTGATTCTGAAACGTGTTCTCAACTACCTCATTTGAAGTCAAGTATGGGCTGTCAGGAGGATGATCAAACGTTTTAAAATGGCGAAGCCTTGAAAAGCTTCTCGTTGTTGGGGCAATATGTGATAGAGCAGTAGTGTTGTAGAGCAAAACAATGTCTGAAGACAGAATGCTTCTCCGTTTGTTTTGAAGAACTTCACCAATTCAACGAATAATACTCCCATCTGGTCTAGAAATACATTAACAACGGGTTTTCTGTTACTGAAAGTGTACATGAACCTTTCTGACTTGTTTGAGGGAGTGAGTTTCTGGACTATCGAGGCAAATCCACGATTCATCTTCTCATTTTCCCCAAAGACTCTACCTCTTGTTCATCCTAACGCGACAGGTACGTCAAGGGTAAATCAATTCGCTGAGCCTTATGGTCAATATTTTCTGTAAGTCTATAAATCTACGCCTTCCTTCCGAATCACTTAGTGAACGTCCTGGCCACCTTCATCCTATGAAAGAAATATAAAACAACTAATAAACTTCCATACATCTATTAGTTCTTTTTTAAGTTTACTGCACCATTCTCGGACCGAATTGAAGCATATAGTAGCCTAAGTTTTCAAAGAAGACCACTGGCGTTACACACTTCTAATTACACAAAACGCATAACACCACGTAATTCGCGCGTGACGAGAGAGTCAATTATAGGGAACATGTAGATGCCCAAATAGAATTGAACCACGATTAAGGTGCAGGTAATGACGGATGAACTATCAGTCACGTACAAGGCTTCGCCCGTCTTGCTCTACTTTGCTTTTAGTTTACGTTATCGAACATTGAAAAATATACAAACGTCGTATTACTATAAATTTCGAATGTTAAATTTCCTTTTCAGAAAAATGAAGAATTTGGAGATGAATGCTTAATAACTTCTTTTAATGTCTTCGGCCGGTCCAGCCAGGAAGCATCTGTAAGAATGTACATATACGTCGAAAATCTCTCCGCCAATCTTTTAGGAATGTTATGTTGGCGTAAATACCGTGTCCACTTGCTACACGATTACAACAACAATGAACTCCCTGGAGAGTTTAATTCTGTCTCCTTGTATAACAAAAAATATATCTCAAGTAATATTTGCTTAGAAGTAACTTCATGTCACTGAACTTGTGTGCTCTCGCTTTTCTATCCTAATATTCATAATTAAATCTTGATCAAAGGTAGAATAGCCGATGTAGTTATATTTCCTATACAATTTTTACAGGTACATGTTGTCATTATCAGCGACCAGTTTTATCAATGTCATCAATGTGTGTTAGCGGTAATAGTTATTGTGCTTAAATTTCTTATTTAACCTTTCGTAAAAGTCTTGAAAGGTGTTGCTTCCCAGTAATAATAGTTGTTAACTGTAATGTAAGGTGGCTAGGTGTGCCCTTTTAAGGCATTGTTAACAAATTTTCATGTACAACGCTCTCTTTCCATTGCGTTTTCCACTGAAGATGACCACTTTCTTGTCAAAATGCGTATTTCAGGTTTTTAAATAATCGGTGTGGTAAGGATTTCATTTAAGTGCTAAACTATACGTATCCCTAGTACAGTATATTCTTAATTTATTGGGAAACAAACGAGTACATACTGCCTTCCTCTTCTAGTTCAATTGAGCTTTCTACAATAATTTCTGTTAGAGGTCAGGCCAGTAAGCTCCTGAAAGTATCGAATTTGCAAAAGAATTCTAAGAAATATTATTGTTTAAGTATTACAGTATTACGACATATGAAGTGCTAGTAAGCGCAATCCGATTTGATAGAGGACAAGTTTACGACCACGTGAGCTGATTGACCACGCTTTAACTCAGATTACTGTACGTGCTTAGTAGCAGCATAAATCTGAAAATATTGCTGAAAGCGGTCGTAGCTGTCGCCGCAAAGTACATATAATACCCTTTCAGTTGTGAATTCGTAGCAGCGAACTCGTGAAGATGCTGCCATTGTATTGCAACCATAGAGTTTATTGCGGTCTTCATATAAATGCGCTATGATAATTTCACTGAAAAGGTATAATTTTCAAAATGATCAGACAGAATGGTTAACGCAAAAGTTATTCTTGGTTCATAGTGTGTTTAAAAGATTGTAGTAACTTTATTAGAACAAATAAGACTCCAACCTGAACAACTTACGTTTTCTTCATTATTATTTGTAAGAATACGAAGGCTAATAGAAACTTATTCTAAGCAGAACATACAGAACAAACTCGATCAAGTTAGAAAAAATCTAAAGTATTCAATGTCCAGGGAGAAGAGAGAAGGAGGCGCAAAACCTAACCAAAGGTGAAGGCAGCTGGTTAAAATAATAGTGGACAAGTATCTAAAATCATAGCAACTTTAAAAAAGGAAGAATAGCGGTCCAAGCTCAGGGTAATGGGGTAGACTTACTGAGAAGAATTCCGAAAAATCCAATCTAATCTAAAATATTAAATGATTTATTCTTTGACTTGACAAAAAATACCTTTCCATTAGATTATGTCATTTAGTGTAGAAGCGTCTAAAAATAATACGGAAGAATTTGACATTAATATTCATAGTTACGTAAGCAATTTAATTAGAACAAAGTACAATTTTTGAAGAGCAAACTTCTTGGAATTAATAAAACGAATTGCATTTCATTAGCGAAACACAAACACAGACCGCACCAAACGTAGATTGTGTGTACGTGTATGTGTGTTGCGCTGATTATATCTCCATAATTAGTGATGAGTGACAAACTTTTTTCTACTACAATAGCACCTCGTTTAACGTAAGTAGGCCGATATCAGCGGATATAAAGGTGAAAAGCGCATTAATAACAGTTTTTGACATTCGAAAATATTATCAGAACATATTTTAGTAACAAGTGCTCAATTACCTCAACCGCAATTACTAAAAATAGAATGCATATTGCAATTTGCAACGCACACATATAAAATTTGTCAAAATTTACAAATTACAAAAGGTATCGAAACTCCAACGTCACCTAACAAGTTGCGTCTTTTGTTTCTCTTCTTACAGATAAGGATGATACATTAATTTACTTTAGGTTTCATTCACTCTGCAAACAAACATGCACATTTAAAAAGGGTAAAAGTATCTGTTTGTCGTGGGTGTGCTAGCTGACTCTAGTATATAACCCACGATTCTTTGGTGACCCAGATTTTAAGATACGCCAACGCTAGACTACAAGCCGGCATATTCTGAATATGAACATTAAGATTTCGAATAATTTCGACAGACAATTTAACGAGTCATAATGCTTAAGATGTACAAATTTATTTGCTAAAACCCTTTGCGTCGAAATCATCCTTTCGTGCTATTTAGACTCAACAACAAGAACAATTTGACTGATATGAACTTTTTCAATTTTTATTACGCTTTCGATTTAAGAAAATTTATTACTATGAAATTATATGAAAATGGTATAATACGAGAGTTCTTTCATTTAAGTATTTCCCGTTTATTTCCTTTATAGTCGATGAAATGTATGTGAAGGGTGCAGAAAAAGTTACTACGCGATTTCAAACCGTCCTAGATTTTGTAATCGGTACTAATTGTAGCCGTGCTGTGGCAGTAAAGAGGTTAGATATTTACGAGGGCGTTTCGTAAAGTAAGTTCCGTTTCCGCCTAGTGAGTAGAGAAGTGGAACGCGATCGCGGGGCTGCGGTGTAGTCTATTTTAGGGTGAGTCTGGTAGTGAGAGAATCGTTTGGACATTCCTTCATGCCATTTTGGTCGTTTAAAATGGTTGTAGCAATTGAAAATCCCACCGAATGTAAACTGAGTGCTGCTATCCGAATTCTGTGTGCAAGAAACTTGAAGGCTGTTGCGATTCATCGTGAACTTCGCTGTGTTTATGGTGAAAGTATCATGAGTGACAGTGTGGAATTCGTGGAAATCGGCGATTCACAATCACATAACTGAGTACCTTTTTCCCTCGGATGAAGAGTTGCTGGACAGTGTTACAACATGACTTAATTCACAGGCGGCAGAGTTATATGAAGAGAGCATTAAGAAACTGGTTCATCGTTATGACAGATATCTCAATCTTAATGGCAACTATGTAAAAAAATAACTGAAAGTAGTAGCTTTAAGTTGTATATAATAGAAACTTCTTCGTGTATTTTTACATCTTCAACAACAGCCGTATAAACCGAAGTCACTTCTGTTTATAAGGTTGTTGAAGATGCTTGCCTCGAGCTAGCGAAACACGTGTCACCGATTTCATTATAAACAATTGTATGGTGAGGAGTTTACCGATGTGATATTTGTGTGAACATATATCATAGCAATAATTTACATGAAATTTACCGTCCGTGAAATCAATGATTAGAAGTAATATAAGAACCTCCAGTTAAACACATTTGTTGTGACTAGACCTTTCCAGTATAATCATAAAACTATAAATTTATTTCTTTCCATAAAGGAGATGATCCTTCTAATCTGAAAAATTATCGGTTATAGTTTATAAATTACCAGTGTTTAGAATAGTACCAATTGTTGCGACTTTCACGCATTCGACAAAGTACAGGTTTCAATCGTTAAATTAGAAGTTATTGCCAATGGAGGTAAAACTAAGTTACCATAATCCTTAAGCAGGAGAACAGATATAGAGTTATTTCTAACTGTAAACAGATCTTTTAGTTGGTTCATTCAACACAATACATCAGCCTCGGAAACAACACTAATACGAACACAATGAGAGGACATAGAAGTAATACAAACTATAGTCTTGATTAGCTTATCCCAAGCAACATGTAACGCATCACCAAAGAAAGACCATTAAAACCTAATAATACAATGAAAATGCTTTTACTCTCAATATCATGTTCCAGCGAAAAACTAATGTTTAGGAAGTCCTAACGAGATTTCAGAATATAGGAAACGAGACTAACTAAAACAATGAAGAACTGGAAGGAGATATAAAAGAAAATGAAAACAAGAAAAGGTGTCAAGCCATCAAACGATATTATGTAATTCTGTTGTTAAGTTCATCGTCCGTTTTGGTATTTAGTATAATCAGTAAGAAGCGTAGGTCTAAACACAAATACATATATATGGTATACATATATCGCTCTAACTATATTGTTATTTTGAATAGAGGACCATCATGAAATAATGTGAGTTAACCAAAGTTCATTTCTAACATTTTCCTTCGTGTTTTTCTAGTCGGAATAATAACACAGTTGTCGAACTACATGTTTTAAACTATCATTTATAAATGTAAGCTTATTTTGATTCTACAGAAAAAATATTTTTGCCTGGCTTTTGTAAAAGACATAACGCTATATTTATTCCCTAATTTATCAAACATGCAGACAGATAACATATATATTTTAGACCCATCTTATTTTTTGAAACAGACTATTAGTCAACATAATTGACTTCATCTCTATTTTTACACTTCACTGTAAATCGCATTGAGTGTGTATTACTTCGTTAGCACGCCAATCAAAGTTTCTATGTATGTACGTAATGTAGCTGTTGATTGGTGTTGATTACAATCTGTTCCCTTTTCAAGCTCGACCACCGGACTATCCACAAAAGTTACATGAATTTCACACGGTTACCGTCGCAACGCTGGAAATCGAATGTTGATAACAAAATCAGCCAACGGAGGAAAATGAAATTTTTGTAAATTTTGCGAAACTTAAATTGGCAATTGAGCTTCAAATTCCGGAAAAGTTAGCTGCGCACAATCTCTTCCAATATATTGTTTCTTATTTATTGTTTCTATTTTCAAATAAACAGAACATTGATGTCATCAACAATTCCATTCGCTCAATTATATTTCAAAAACAAAAACTAATTTTCGTGGTATATTTGCTACCCTAACCAGGCTACGCAGTTAGATACCCCTGAAACGTCCGACAGAGGACGCTATATCGCTTGCGGCGGCCGCATTGTGTGGGCGAACAAACGTCATCGATCGACCGCTCCCACCACCATCGCAGCCACCCCAGAGACGGCATCCCTTGCCCGCACGACCTCCCCAAACGGTCCAAATCTAGCCCTACCATCGCCACTACCTGTAGAACGAACTGTTGCTCGTTTTCTGCTACACTGTTTGTTTGGGAAATTCTTTCGCCCCTTTTAGTGTTACTTCTACCTCTCCCCCTGTGTGTCCATTTTATCCTATCTGTCTTCGCATTGTAACCTTACAATTAGATATGTTTGTTTATTTAATTGTACTTAGAACAGAAAAACCTTCTGCTATACGCTAATGAAGTATCTGATTTCCAAACGAAAAAAGGTATAAAACTTTAATGATCAGCAAAAAATTGTGAATTTGGTCCTTAATTACTTGGAACATGTTTGCTTGAAAATTAAATCTTGCGTTCTAAAGCATAATGAAAGGCAGTTAATCGAAGATAAACGGTCAATGCTAAAGCTTTGACAAAGAAGTGAAAACAGAGGAACCAGAATTTACATCTGCTAAGAATTTACTTCGTTTATTATTGTTGATTAGAAAATCCCTTGCGCCGGCTTCCTACTTCCTTGCACTAATCCTACAAAAATATTTCTTTCTCTCAAATTAGAGCAATGTAATCTTTAGAAAACAGAAGTGCACATCGAAATCGTTAGTTAAAAGGGAAACAGAAAATTTAACTTTCTGACTAATTGTAAGGCGTTTTCGACTAAGAATATCCTAATCAAGCTGGTCAGTTTTATTTTACAAAGATGAAATCACCGCTAAGATTCGTCACCATTTTAAAAGACCAGTAATGTACTTCTTCATAAATGAACCTATCCAATGGAATATCACAATGCTGTAAGAACGGTGTAAAGCCCATATTTTATAATCTGCAAAGTAATTATTGGAAAGCGAAAACCTAGCCTTACAAATACTGAAAATGAATGAAGTATGTACTAACCACAAGGACAATACTAGGGAATTTTAGAATTGAAAAAAATACATATTAATGAAGAAGAAAATGAATAAAAAATCACAGAATAAGATCGTGAAATAACATTAAAGAATTCCGAAATTGTGTAATAAGAAAGCTACTTTCACCATTCGCAGACGCGTTTCACGGTTATACCGCTCGTCAGTGCGACTGATTGTTGATTGCTGATTTGCAGTTCAGCAGTGTGCCTTATGCGACTGGGACTCCTGAACAACATTTCTATAACTCTCTCAACGTTTCTCGGAGTGCCCATTGTTTGTTGAAGACTCGGTGTTTCTTTGCATTAGTGAGTCCACTAAGCAAGAATTATTTAGCCAACGCAATCATGTGTCATAACACAGACTAAACTAGACTGACAGCTGCGTCATTTCAGTGAATATTGAATGAATTGATGATACTGAGAATAAACCTGGATCATTGACTCGGCAGTCTTCACAAAATACGCAAAAACTCGGTGCTCTAACATTCATTGCCGCATAATGCAGCTGAAAATTAAATTCTCTAATCCAAGATACACGATCTCCTATATAGTATCGACCAGGCACTAGACGTTTTAAAAACACCCAGTTTCCATATCCCAACCTGTATATCTTTTCAGATAAAGGAAACAAACTTCGACAGTTTGACCATATTTCTCTTGCATATCAAGATATATCATATCAACTTGATTCGTATGCTTTTATTCTTGACCGCCACTACCTTTCCTCAATATCAGGCAAACACACGATTCATACATCAAATATAAAATGACATCAACAAAGGGAGTAATCTTATGCATTGGTGCCTCTAATAGTAATAGATAATATATATCGTTAAGATATTTTGACCGTAATGTATAAGTTCAAAACAGGTTAATTAGGGGGATCGGTCTGTTTCTAATTAGTTGTTGAGAGTTGTCATAATGATAGAGTCAACCAGTCAGAAATTCGGATTTATCTCCTGATGAAGTCAATAAAATATTGATGAAATATTGAGAAATAATAAAGGATTTTTAATTAGAAACAGACCGATCACCCTAATATATATATATATATATATATATATATACATGTATAGGTATATAATAGGTCGCATTACAGCCCATAAAGAGCAATTGTGTTTGGCTTAGAACGCCTTACCGGTTTCTAGGTCATCAGCGAGAGTTAACAACTACGCCATAGTCGTATGAATGAATCGAACCCAGGACCTCTGCATTTATACTTCAGTACCGGATCCAATGAACTGCTACAGAGCCTATAATTATGATGAAAAGGTTACTAGAAAATACAAGAACAATAGCCAGTACATCAGCTATTCGATGTAAGAGTTCACCCCAATAAACCTCAAATAAAGTTTGATGAATTTTTAAGTAGAAATAATTGATAACTTTCAACCGGCAAACACTAAAAATGAAACCAAAATGATAAAAATAAAAAGGGGGTAAAGAGAAAAGGTAAGGGAACACAGGAGCAGATAATACCTAAATAACAAAAACTGTAAATAGTTAAAGTAAATGCTTGAAAGGTAGAATGTCAAGTGAGGTGAGGATTGTCTACGACCTGTTTACAAAATTACTAGAACGTATTAAAGATTGCAAAATTATGTTTATACGTATCCTGGTCCAGACCGCGGTTTTCGGCAAACACTAGGGATGTTTTGAGGGTTGTAGGAATTTGCTTCTAGTTTAATTAGAGACAAGTCTTTACACGTTTCCGTAGCCATCTCGTGCAATATGGTTTAGTATACTTCAGCTACTTCAATGATCTGGACGTATTTCCGTACTGCTGAATTTGCAATCATGGACGACGCTACTAAATCACAAAGAGCTATCATGTTTTCATATAAAGAGGGTGTGATTAATTTAGCAATCATTCAACGACTGCAAGGTGTATTTCGAGAGTCTACCGAATCTTAAAGTACAGAACGTCACTAGAAATGAATGAAACGTTGCTGTCGTGACAACCTGCTGACAGATGTTAGGCAAATGACTATTCGTGAAATTAGTATTAGTGTAGGATTATATTACACAACAGGTTCATGAGATCTCACGCAATCATTTGAGCGTGAACGAAATTTCAGCTTTCAGCCCGCTGGATACCAAGGCTGTTGGTATCAGACCAAAACTCATCAGGACCAAAAACCATTGGAAAGATTGACACCAGCTAGAAGAGGATCTCTCGCTTAAAGCACGTGCATTTCACTAGGTTGTAAAGGTAATGCTTACTGCATTCTGGGCTTGCGAGGGAGTTATCTTTATCGATTATCTACCAAAGAGTGCGACAATTAATTCAGAATATTATTCTAATCTTTCATCTATCTGTGCGAGAAACAGCCTGGGAAGCTTCATACGTGTCCGTTATTCCAACGGGGAAATGCAAGGCCCCCTACGGCACGAAGAACGGATGATGGTTTAAACAAATTGCGCCAAAAATTGGTTGCACATCCACCCAGTTCGCCAGATCTGGTTCCTAATTATTTATTCCATAATTTGAAAGAACCAGTCTCCGAAAAAGTTCCTTGATGATTCTAAAAAACTAGTTTCACGTTGGGATACGTGTATTTAATTAAATGGGGATTATATTAAAAAACTGCACTCTATCTTTTATGAAAATCTACGAAATTCTAAAAAATTATAGTCATATTCCTAGAATTTTGGAAACATCCCTGGCACTTTTTCACATTTTTAAAGTCATGTTTTAAGCTGTAGTAGAACAATTTATTTTTAGGATCTCGACTGCTTATCGAGGATGACAATTAAATATTGTGTTTGGGCAGCCACTGCCCTTGAGACTTGTTGCGAGAGGGAGAGATTGGATTGTAGTTGACCTTGATTCTTGTCGGGCCGCATGCTTGTTTGATTTTCTAATTAGTTTACAAGGCAGATCCCACAAGGATCTGCAGAACCTATTGTGTTAATGTTTGTGTGGTTTGCATCTGCCTCTTTGTTATCAAGGACACTGTTCTGTAGTAGTGCCTGGATTATGGTTGGCTTAAAACTCGAACAGTGTACTAACCTCAAATTCTTTTTGAAATTTAAAAGAGAATGCGATTTGTAGACAAAGAACTTGTGATTTATGCTCCAGAATAAGATCAGCATTTGCCAGACAGATCTATTCCCGAAAATGAAAAGTGCATGTAAGGAAACACACTTGCAGTCTGTGGTCGAGGTGAAAGCAAACAACGGCAAGCCTCGTGAAATGGGTAGCAGTTAATAAGCTGCGGTATTGTTTTAAAAAAGGGAGAAACCATATGCAGCGGTATTACAGGGCTTAACATAATTTTACCTTCTTCTTTTAAGGATTCACTTTAAACCTATTTTTTACTTCTGGAAGAAGGCGATATGGAATGCAAAGTAATTTGGGTTTCTAAATCTGCTGCTACAGAGGACCAGCCCGTTGTTAAGTATTACCCGTACTTGTCTTTCCCACTTGCGCTTTCCTAAATGTAAGTGTACCTAGTACAATCTTTAGCTGTATGAACCAGGCTAAGAAGTCTGACAGATCGATATTCCGTCCTTGCTTAAAATTTGATGTAGCACGAACATATCACATACATATAAATCTACATTCATCTTCGCCCATCTTCCACGTTAACAAAATACTTTCTAAGGCTTGGGTGAATATGGAACAGCAGCAGATACATCCTTTTGCAGCAACAAGTGGTGTGTTGAGCACATTCTTCATCACTAGTCTCAATTTGTGTTCTAATGTACAATGAAAGTCAAAATGTGCTCTTCACAAAAGTGAGTAGAAAGCATTCCATGCTTCTTATTCGAAAGGACAGTTCCTTACATTCCTATACCTGAAGGTAGTATTACAGTACAAAAATATAACAGTACATAATTTTTTCAACATTTAAATTTAGTGTTATCGTGGAGGCGTCATATAAATTTCCTTTCTAGTAAAATTTCCACTTGAATTATTTTCTATTTCTTAAATCGTAGTAAGTAATTCTAAGAAGATAAATTACAAAATTTTCTACTGAAAATATTATCGTACCATATCTTACGAAATCCTAATAAAAGGTACATCAAGACATGCGATTCCCACAAATTTCAGGAGCTACAGCCAACACTTCCCTTCGCCGACAATGAACTAGTCGGCTTTAGAGCGAGAAAATAATTGCCGAAAAGCTTACGTTTTCCAGTTAGAACCTCGACGGTACCCACGATATAATTACGTAATAAATATGATCCTTCAGGCAGAGAGTAAATGTTCTTACGTCAGAAGGAGCTCGACTTGGGTCTTGTGTGTTAGTTTCCTGTTGCAAAATTATTATACTGGTAAAGATGAAATCTCCACCTACATACATACATATGTCGCTGTTAGGAACGCGGTTGCTGTTGCCGACAACCAAGCATAATTGCGGTTTACAATACACACATACTACGTATGTATATACGTCAGGAAGTATAGTTCACGTCAATTATATTAATCCCGTTGTATCGTACATAAATAATCCTATTTATCTAGGATAAAATACACTGGATTAGAAATACAACCCCAGAAACAATTATTTTTCAACAATTATCTGTGAACTACATAGGTTCAGTGGTAACGATACATGTTCAAGGTGTGATGATTCAAATTCAATATCTAAGGTCTAGAACGCACGAAAAGTGTTTAACCACGCACTTCATTTGGTTCTATTGATCTATTTAATTAATCACAGCCGATTGAATTGATCAGAAGAACTGGCCGCACGGCTAAAAGCCGTACATATGTACCTTCTAATCCTAAAGCAGAAAGAGGCGCTTTGGAACAGGTTTACGCGAAATTGCCCTTTCCGAAGTAGTGAGACTATTGGTCCCGCAAAATGAGTTATGCATGTTCACTGTGAGCGTGGAATGTTTGGAGATAAGAAACAAGAGGAAAAGGAAAAGTTACTCACTAATCAATCCAAATGTATCACAATCCGTTAGGATCAACGGTTACGACTGTTAATTCCAAGACACCAGTTTCCTATTGGGCTCTAAGTTCTTTTGTGGCTTATCTTATCTTATCCATATCCGTTGCTGTCTCCAACTGCTGAACATGATTACCAAAGTAGGAAGTAATGTAGAAAACATTAGCGATTGGCGTACAATAGGACAATTTGGGACATAAAGCATAATGCTCAACCCTAAATAGAAGGAATGAATGAATATTTCAAATGTGACGTATGCAACATGGATATCAGAACTAAGGGACTTCTTTCTATTCCTAAGTATCATTTGGAATGAATTAAGCGCGGGTTTAGTTGCAATGCAATCAAAATTTTAAATATGGTCTTTTCTCGCATCGTTTATGCGATATCTCAACGTTTAAGGGCGTTCGGTGCTTATTTTCAAGATCGCTTAAAATTAATTTTTTTGGTCGGTTCGAAAACTATTGCCAAAGCTGTATATTTTAGCTCTAAAGGATGTATGTATAACGATAAAATACTAATTGTTTACAATTTTAAGAGCTCAAGCAGGTCTAATCTTTTGTCATAAATAAGTGAAGGACCAGCAGGTTTGCAGGCCTGAAATTTAGAATACTACATATTCGATGCGGTAATTAAGACTTGCCGAAGAGCATTTTTGTAAATTCCTTTGCTGCCGTTGGTTTCTTGAAGTCTAAAAATGATGATAACCCCATAGTCATTCTTCTATTCCTTAATTGAGGTTAATTTCAACAACAAACAAGGAATTCACAAAAGCTCGTCGACAAGTCGTAGATATCGTAACGAATACACGGTATGCAAAATTTCGAGCCCATAAACTTACTGGGTCTTCACATATTATTGAAATAAAATTAAAGCTGTAGAAGCTCTTAACATTGTAAAAAGCTAGGATTTTATCGTTACACACACTACTTTTAAAGGTCAGATATACAATTTCCAAAATAGTTTTGGAACCAATAGAGAAAGTTTAAGTTCAACCGATCTTGAAAAAAAGTGCCTTACAACTTTAAGGCTTAAGTATTGGTGGGTTCTTTTGGAGGGCCAATAACTTCCACTTACTGTATAATTACTTATTTTCTAACTTTGATTTCTTTTGTTGTATTTACTTATTTATTTTAGGTATTTATGTTTATTATTTTAAAACAATAGGAAGAGTATTTCCGCTTAAATAACTGTATGATGATAGTGATCGTTGAGCACAAGGTCCAGCTAAGCTTACAGTTGTACGAGACGTATTCAAGTTATAACACCTCCGATTTTTTTCTCACAAACTAATCACACTAAAACTTTGAAACTTGTGTTACTTCTCGATATAACTCCTGCAGAACGTTTCTTTAAAACTCTGCTTTGACCACTAAAAGATCGCTGATGCAACACCGACGGAGTGAGTGAATGTGCTACCACAGAGAATATCTTTCATCATTGGAAACAGCCAAAAATCGCTAGGAGCCAGGTGAGGTGATTAGGGAGCATGAGAAATCACTTCAAAGTCGTTGTCACGAAGAAACTGCAGGTAAAAGAGCACACGTGCAGCCTTTTCTGATCGTGTTTCACACAATGCTGGAACGAGCTTGTTCTTAAAAATATCTCAGTAGGATGCGCCTGTCACCGTAATACCCTTTGGAATGTAATGAATAAGAATTACGCCATAGCTGTCCCAGAACATGGCCGTTGTTTCCATTAATCTGGCTGACAGTGCGTTTCAGGATTGAAAAACGGCGTCCATACCTCATCCATTTTCACAATCGATGAAAAAGTCCCATTCATGCCGGCATCACGCGTTAACATTGCCTGGCAATATGCCTCTCGCGTAGACTTGCGGTCGTCTGTCAGCATTCGTGGCACCCACCTGGAAGTCGATTTCCGCATTTTCAGGTTTTCATGCAGGATTGTGTGCACAAATTTTTTTATAATAAACTATTATTATTTTTTCTGTTACTGTTATTTAATCGATGCCCCAGTGTTTTAATAGCGCTATTCAAAATCGAAGTCATTCAACACACTACCGATGATTACCTTATTTTTAATGTTAGAATTTTAAATTTTAATCATTTTGTTACCATAGGTATATGGAAATAAAGTTAATTCTAAAATCTTACTAACAGTAAGTAGGTAGTTTTTACTATATTAAATCGAAAGATATAGAATTGAAAGAAGCCCTTAGAATAACATTCTTTAATAAAAATCTCGGACATTCTTACACAACGAATAGCAAGTAAAAGAAAACTGAATAACGAGTTTCCCATATTAAACTTTCCGCCGCTGCTGTATTTAGCTTATGAGCGAAGATACTTTGGAAGATGACGCTAACGTGTAGGTGGCTTGAAAATATGCGGAAAATTCTCGAGTTTCCGCTCTGTAACTGACTATACTAGTATAAAAGATTGAGTATCTACAACCTTCTAACTCTCTGAACATCGCCAATTTTATGATAATGAGGGAGAAAATTGCGTTCTAAAAATTTAATTAATATCTAAAAATAGAAAAGCGGCGTTACCTGTTACCTATAGCGCCATTTCTGCACAATTTAAGTTTAAAAGTAAGCAAAACGAGCTGCTTAAAGCAGTAACTAAAATGAGTTAGGAAATATACCATTATTACAAAATAAAGAAATGTAGTTTCTCCTTTATTTTAGAAAAAAATCCCAAATCAAATAATGATAGTATATACATATGTGTAGAGCTAGTTATGCACCAAATATTAACATAATAGAAACGAAAGAATAGAACAGATGGAGTGATGAATCAGTCGTCTACTGATAACTTATTTCTAATTTTAGCCATATGTTTGGCCATCTGCATACGTACAAATACTGAAACTTTTTCCATATGGAAACTGCATTCAGAAGTTCTAGATGTGGCACCAACAGGTCCAAACGCGGATTGTAAGCTATATCATAGTCAGTCTTTAGAATGTCATGAATGAAGATTCATCATTGATGAATTAAGTAACTACATATTTTTTAGCCCTTGACCTTTGATATTACTTTTCTCTTGAAGTATACTTTTCTGCTATGTTAACCGAAAATATGAACTTCGCTTTGTGAAGCACAATTGATGTTCTATCAGACCAATTTTCAGGTGGCCCGTTTCCATCACTTTTGGTTTTATTATTAAAGTCGCTTATTTAGCAAAACAAGCAGCTATTCATCTACATTATTAATAATATCTACATACGTATCATCAAAATTTGCTAACTCTACGCCCATAACTTCCAATGTTAAGTACAACAGCACAACATCGACATAGTAACTACACTTACAAAGTTTAAGTTGACTAATGGTACAACTAATAAAATTGGTCTCAATCTTGAAGCTCCAATTTCTCTAAAACACCAAACGTTAATTGAAGTTCATTAACAGTGAAACCATCTACATATTCTAACCATTTTCCCACTATTTCTAAGATAATTGCAAACCCCTTCACCCCCTTCACTTCATCTCAGGCAATGAGTCAAGTCAAGTCATAATTGATTATGTAGAATGCCTTCATAATATCTATAGATATTAGACCAAACAGTATTATCAAATCCAATCTAAAGCCAAATTGTACGTCAGAAATTGTATTATAACAAATTTGCTTTTAGTTAACAGCTAACATTTTTTCAAAATTTCTTGATAGACACGAAAATTTGTTTTCACATCAAACGTACATTGTGTTTATAATATTTGTCTCCTTTTTCCTTCTATTTCTATTGGATTTTTCTATCCTTTGGGTACAGGCTTCCATTAAATAATTCCAGTCTTCCCTACTTCTGCGCACCTCTCAACCAACTCAGTCCTACTGCATCCTTTAATTCTTCATTCAATCTTATGTACAAACTTTGCTCTTTTGTCTTCTCAGAAACGCCATCCTATTAGCTTACTGATCCGTTTATCTTGTTCTCAAGCTACATAGTTAGCTTAGCTTCATACAAGTAAAACTTTTTTCACTAGGTCATGTACTTTCTTCATTCTCTGATCCAGCAATTAATTTTTCGATCATGGAATATTATTCTAAGTATATTTCACCCTGGTCTCTCTAGTCGATTTTCAGTTTAATCAGATTAAATTAACCTCTTAAGACCTGAACATGAAGCTATTGCTTTTGTATATTTTTATACACTATTTTTACTCTTTGGGGTATAAATAAAATATTCATTTGGTGTTTTACTTTTATTTTTTCATAGAAAAGATCATAGAAAAGAGTGGTGTACAAATGTGTACCTCAGATGTTAACATATTGTTAAATAATTGTTAAATATCATCTAGAAGGCAAAACAAGTAAAACAAATTAACCCAAGATGGCACAACTTGTTAAAACTAGGTATAATTCAAGGTACACATATGTGCACCTATGGTCTCAAAAAGTTAAACAAACAGCCATGTTTCAGCTACATATGTTAGGAAGCTAGGATACATTAATTGTATAGTTCAGATTTTAAGGAGAATATTTATTTCTAACAATAATACATTGCGAATTTCCCCATATGCTGTCTAGTTAATTTGTTGATTCGTTTCATCTGCTTGATTGTCATAAGTATTTGCTTTTTGAACCTTTACTATTTTATTGTTTTTGATTATTATTTATTCCTCGTCGTCTGCTTGTTTCGCCATGTATCTGTTTTTTAGGTGGTTTAGTTTCAATCGTTTATTTCTCTAATGCCTGTGCGATGTCGTGTGTCAAACATTAATTCTGATTTGGTGTTGGTCATAACGACTATATTTATTTGGTGTTCGCTTTAGTCACGGCGAATACAGTTGCTTTCAATTTGGCCTATGTCGTAAATGCCTATTGCCTCAAGATAAATAATATTATAGATATAGAAATAATATTGTTACATTTTAGCTGCGACGTGTTTGTTTTATGCTATTTGATTCAACATTCGATCGGAAGTTGATATTGATCGTTATTTAGAGACCCCGTTTCTGATGAGTTGACATACGTGCTCCCTACAACTCGATTCTAACATTCGGTTTTGATAGCAGCGCGGAGGATCTCTGACGTTGAACAACGCCCATCGGATTGAGAGAAATAGTCACCATTTGATAGTACTCGTTTCATAAGAAGATTATCGAAGCTGTCGGATATAACTGATGTCAGTTGTTGTGTTTCATAATGAGGCGCTTTTTCACGTCCTACTCCGTGCCTTTGTCTCAAGAAATACTCAAATCTTGAGCATTACCGCAGGTCTTCAGTACTTCTTAAGTTTATGAGGAATTCAATATCTTATTATCAGTGACATCAAAGATGTAGGTTATACGCAGCACCTGGGACCATCAAAGTTGGCTTCCGCATTAAGTAAACACCGCCTCGACGCTTCTTCAGCTAATTTTAAGCCGATGTATTACACTCGAAAGTAGATTTTCTACATTAACATTCCTCTTACTCTTTCCCGGAACAACAAAACAAGTAACATTTCCTTATTTTTGATTAAGTTCTTAATTAATGATTTACTTTGAAGAAGTAGTTTTAAGTAATTTAAATACCGCTAGATATATATCATGGAAGACTTTTAATTTGCCTTGACCTCGAATAAGGTCAATTTTGTTTAGTTTATTGTTTGAGGTCAACTGCTATTGTTAATGCTGTGTTCAGTATTGACAGTTGAAATCAATCGGCCTATTAATTATGTAATTATTTCATTCAGTTAGAGTAACTAGTTCCTAGTAGAACAACTAACGTTGTAAACCAAGTTTTCATAATATATAGATAAAGTTCAAAGGCACTATCATAGTTTATAACTTCCATCTCAAAGTGTAATTACATTTAATTAACTATAGTACACCGCTAAAACTTTTCTGCCCTCTTTGTTTTTTATTTTTCCTGTAGTTGGTACTCACCTACCCTTAGTCTTCCCTATTCGTTTTCCAGGAAGGGCGTTTCAAGATTCGCCCCACACTCTTAAACATCTGCAAGTAACACACTGGAAACTTTGTGGCGCATAAGCTCACCAGCTAAACCGGGCAAACTGGCTGGTCGGGTTGGGGAACCCTAAGGGAAGTAGTAAGCGTTCCTCTGTTTTTCCTTATCCCTCAGTATGTACAAGAAATTCTACCCTGGCTCTCAGAGGCAATAATATTATAATAATGTAATAAGCGATAGATAACTCCACATCTACCCACAGGTGTAATTTTTATAACGAAAATATTTTTTAAAGATAATTTTATCTAACGTTTCTCGACTATAACATCGCTTGTTATTGTTATATTCTACGCTAATATTAAAGTATTTCTGGGCCAGCACAACTACCAATGTGCTAAAATTATAGATCACTTGTCTGCAAAAAATGCCACTACTTATTCATTTATCTTAAAACTCAGACAAAGAATTTTGCTGAACACATTCAACTGGCGAACGCCAAGTATCTCGATATATATTTCGGTACCTTGCGACGAAAATAGATAGAAAATCATTTTGAATAGTTGCAATAAAACATGGTCTAAATTAAGCCTGCCAAAATTATATTTGAATACAGAAGGTATAGTTGTTACATGTACTATCAACAACTTCAGTAACGCAGTTGTTTACCATTTGGAAGCCATTAATTGGACTAAATAGTCAGGTTTCAGGAAGTTGTACCCACTTATGAGTCAAAAACTAAATATTCAAAGCCGACGCAAAATTACGCAAATATAAATGTTTGCCGGTAGTGAATAGGTTGTTAAAAATAATAAAATCTGTTAAATTTACCAGTCGAATTCGAAACCAGTTGTACTTGCAGAATTAATTTATATGGTCTAAACGAAAACATATATGATTATAAAAAGGTATGTATTATTTAAAGAGGATGTAAGAAAAATAGTAAATTATATTTGGGGGCAAAAATCTTTAAAAAAAGTATTTGGATGACCCCCAATATAGCGATTATTAACATATGCAAATTGTGCTTGCTTTGCAAGCTTTTGTACAGTTAATTGGTAGCTGCCCATTAGCGTACCTAATTTAACTATGTCATTGTATAGACAGTCATCCAGATTTTATTTTATTGGGATATAAGAAATGTGTTCTAAACTTTCCAAATTAATAACTTTATAGAACAGAATGATTTAAGTTGAACCGTGTAAAGTAATAGTGACATGGAAATCCTTTGAAAACTAGAAACACTTTAATGAGAAAGATACTTAGGTCACCTGTATAAATTGCACAAGTTTAAGCGACCCATTAGTCTGTTGTATACAGGATACATATCAGATATACCAAAAGCATGGAGGCACCCAAATAATCCGCCTATTAAAAAATTACAAGGGTCAAGATTTATGTAATTTTCAACAAGGATTTTAATGGTGACCTTAGATGTTACCATGAAATAGAATGTCAAGGTCATTCCAAGGTAATTCTTTTTATTTTCTTAATGGAAACTCCTATCTTTGGCTCCGACAATCAAATAAGCAAGAAACTTTGCGTTGAAATAATTATTCATTTTATAAATTAAACTTACCTTAAAGGACACTGCAGGGTCATTAGAATTCATGGTCAACATGTCATTGGTCCATACCAGTAACAAATGTTCTTTCAACAACTTGGCAATAATAAAATTTAACATTACTATGAGGTGCATTTTTTCAAAGTAAATAACTTTTGTTCTAACGACATTTTCGTAGAACCACCTCCCTGGTGAGATTTCCCAGAGTATCCATACCCTAAGTAATCGATTCATGTTTAAATGACCTTGCAGTGCTCTTTAAGGTAAGTTTGGCCTATAAAGTGAATACTTATTTGAACGTAAAATTTTCTGTTCTTTTGGTCTCCGAAGTCAAAAATAGGGGCCTCCGTTAAGAAAAAAATAGCTTGAAATTCTATTGTATGGTCAAATCTAAGGTCACCATTGAATTCCTCGTTGAAGATTGCATAGGTCTTGACCTTTATAATAGGTTATTCTCAGCGAAATATTTAAGTTTCTCCATACTTTTGGTACACTTGATATATACGACAGAAATTCAAAATTATCTGTTCTAACTTTAAGTAACATTATTAACGTATGAAGATGCCGTAGGATTTAGCTCTAGTTCTATATCATAAATCTTGTAGGTCATGCTATTGGTCAGAGACAGTCTTAACGCGTTTACGCAGCGACTCCGTGCAATATTGCTTGATATACTTCAGCTACTTGACTGATATAAACGTATTTCCGTACCGCTGACTTTGCAATCGTGCAACACGCGATTAAATTACAAAGAGCAATCATTTTCTTTTCAATTAAAGAGGATGTGAAATCTTCAGAAATCGTTCAACGCCTACAAGGTGCATTTGGAGAGTTTTCGTGATCTAAACGTATAGTCTATTGATGGGTTGATCGTTTTAAAGCTGACAGTACGTTACTAGAAGATGATCCGCGCAATGGACAGCCGAGCACCTCTGTAAATGAAAAAACGTTGCTGTCGCTGAGAACTTACTGAAAGATGTTAGAAAAATAACTATTCATGAAATTAGCGTTAGTGTAGGATTAGGATATGCGACAAATTCGTGAGATTGTACACGAACGTTTGGGTACTAAAACCGTTTGGACCTAAACAGAAATTCCACAGATTCCACACATGCCGCCAACTTTAAGAGCTTTTAGCACAGTGCGGTGGCTAATTTTGGCAACCAATTAAAGCTACTGATGAGACCTTACTTCAATCCTGCGACCAAAATCAGTCCATAGAATGGCGCCCACTAAACGAACTAGAACGCTTAAGTCACGTGCAGTTCTGTCGGTTGGAAAAGTAATGCTTACTGTATTCTGGGATTGCGAGGGTATTATTTTTATGGATTATGTACACCGCATTGTGAGGATCATCCGAGGGACGATAACGCAGCGATACATTCAGGAAGTACTGTAGCCTCATACTCCTTCATTTCTTCAAACGCTCCTTTTTCAACATGATAATACTCGCCCCCACATTGCAAACATTGCGTTGAACTGTTTTAAAAAGAACCACGGCAATATTTTGCCTTAACCACAAAAATCTTCGGATCTCTCCTATATAAAACATGTGCGGCACATTATGGGTAGCAGGTTAGGGAATTTAACTAGCTTATCATTAATTCTAGAAGCTGTACAGACAAGAAATACAGATTGCTTGAAATGGAACAGACGAAGCTAATCCCAATAAACGTTTAGATTCGAAGCCACGACGCCTTACTGATTGCGTGAATAACCGAGGTACCGCACCACATTGTTAGTAAAAATAAAATACTACTTCATATTATACGTTCAAATTTTCAATCATTTATTACTTTTTAATAGTTAAAGGTTTCTGCCAAATTTAGTCAAAAACTTCCAACTTTTCGTAGATAGTACAATTTCTATGTCAGATAGTATACATATGTTTACATCTTCTACTGAAATTTAGTATGTTTCAAGCCTCAACCTCCCCAAAGCATTCTGGTCAAAGCTGAGGCACCAACAACATACAATACTTAGATATCACAAGTTCAGAGATACGACAATAGTGTCAAAACCAAATGTCGCGAAAACACATTTTATTCTTTATATATAATCCTCTGATTGTTACAATAAAGTTTTTCCGCCCTTATTACAAAAAGGGGTGTCATTTATAGCTGTTCTAACCACCAACATGTAGGTGGTGTTGTGTATACAAATTCTTCGTAAGTAAAATCCTAAATTACTTTTTTCTTAAACGGACAACTACATATATACCAGCCGTGTAGGTTGTATGGTAGGTAGATAGGTAGGTAATAATCGCGTTCTGCGCTGAACCTTCGTTAAAATTCATTAAATTTTCTTGTCGAACACGAAATTGTTAACATTAATGAGGGAACGTGAGAACTTATTAAGTATTACATTGTGTTACATTGTATTTTCTCGCCGGAAGGTTCACAATTTTACCTTCTTTCAGGCGCGCTCAGCCTTAACTTTTAGGGAGGCGTCAAATTTCCTTCGAATTTTCATTCAATCAATTGTTCCATTTCGACGGCAGAAATCTCGCTAATTAGATTTCATAACCTTGAACAAAGTTTAAAATTACGGAGGGTTGTTGTGACGAAAGTATAAGCTCATAAAAATACAAATGACATCATTTTATGATAGTATCTTTCGTGCAGCAACTGAGAAGAAATGATGTCCGTTTCTTCTGAAAAAGCCATATTTGTTAGAAATTGAATTTTTATCTTGCCTGCTACTACATTGTCATAGGCACAGATCTTGATCTCTACATACTGGTCATATAGTTAAGCCCCAACAAAGCGAAATAGTTTGTACCTTACCAGAGCAACGAAGTAGGAATTAAATAGGTATTTGACTTCCGGTTTCTATGATATTGAACTGTTTCCAACTAATTCTTCTTGTGCAATGAGAAAGTTAGTAGGGGTTGAACCTAGATGTGAAATTCCTTATCACATTGTAAGAACTTAAATTGGAACACTTGGAACACTACAAGATCATATTGGAACTAAGACAGTCTATTGTTTATAAATGTTTATAAATGACAAAACACAACAATTGCTACGAAAGAACTAGAACCAAATTAAGAAGGCGATAGGCCTATTGCCAGAACACTTCAGGCATACAAACAACGACTCACCACAAGGACAGTGGAAGATCATGCCTGTAGTTAGTTAGTTGTGAGGAAAACTAAACTTGTCTTCTATAAATCGCAGGGACTAAGCAGTGTAAGACTTAATACACTGTGGATCTCATTTCCTAAAACAAGATGATGATGTGTTAGCAAAGTTGTAAGCTTCAGTGAACACCCCAATTTGATGGAATAGCTTATTTAAGGGGCGCCATAAATCAATGAGTATCAGTGCTATCCATGGTGAACCAGTGGATGACCTCAGAATTTTGTTTACTGCTCTAGTCAATTCCTAATGATGAAAATGATATAACCTTATTATCTACAAGTTTTCGATTGTGATTGGGACTACATGGCGCCAGAGGAATCCATGCTAACTGATTGCACTATACCTCCACTATCGACTTCAATTTGTTTACATTGAGAAGTTGCATGTCAGTGGGGAAGTAGAAAGTGGGTGGTCTCAACTGCTGCCAATGGCCATGGTGGCTCCTTAGGGTTCCTTAAGGTGATGATTTAGTTGGTATGAATGATATTGTACCCTTTTATCTGAAGTGTTCTATCTAATTGGTTCGAATGTAACAAATTCTCTAAGTTTAAAGAAGAGCACGTGTGTGCTATTTTATGCAATGTAAAAATAACCTTTTAGTATAGAAAAATAGTTTTACGAGCTTGGAGAGAGTTATAATTACAAAGAAAAAGTAGAAGTACTTTCTGTGAAAATTGCCTAATAAATAAACGTCAGTGAGGTCATTTATGTGAGAGTCATGTAGATTTTTATTGTTCTACTTTTTCTTTATAATGCTATCTTTTCAAAGTAGTTATGTGGCATATCGACTTACTTTTTGGATATCACACTTGAATCATATCTTTTATAGAATAAACATCGTATAGATTGGTTAACAGAGTATCTCGTAAATATTATCTACTTAGAAATTTCAAATTTCAAGTTGCCATGTGCCGCCTTATCCTGCATCTATTGTGCTCAGATAAAACGTAGATTGCAGTATGAAATTTTGCTCTGGTGTTTTTCTAAGGATAAGTATTACAGGTTATTACAAGTTATTAACTTCTCTAATCATATAATAAAAATCAAAAAGACTGTGAGTTTCAAAATATTTAATAACAGTACCACTACAAATTTGTTTCGCCACACTGTGGTGTGATGTGGTAATTATAACAAAAACAGTGTACAAAGAGAAAAATATGAGGCTACATCTAAATGAAAAAGAAAAAACAAAAATAATGAGATTTGGAAAGAAACTGCAAAAGAAATATGTCAAAATAGGTAACAACAATTTCGAAACAGTTGAGGAATTTAAATATTTAGGTGTGAGGATATCTGCTGGTGGAGACAGTGAAACCGAAATTGAAGGAAAAATAATGTCGCTAAATAGAGCTTTCTATGTCAACAAAAAATTTCTGAGAAGCAAAATACTAACAAGAAAAACAAAAATTAACCTTTATAAGACAAAAATAAGACCAACCGTACTATACGCAGCAGAAACCATAAGCATGTCCAACAAAGATGAAGAAAAACTGAGAATAGCTGAAAGAAAAATACTAAGAACAATAGTAGCACCAGTGAAGAGTGATGAAAACGAGTATAGATCAAGAATAAACCACGAAATAGCACGGGAAATGGAAGGTATTGATATTGGGAACAAAATCAAAGAGCAAAGGGTGAAATGGATAGATCATATATGCAGAGCGGGAGAATCCTCAACAATATATCAATTATCAGCGGGCAAGTCGGAACCTTGAGAAGTGGGGATTGATACACCCCGGCCAATGGATCTAAAAAGCTTCACAGAAGAAGTGGCGTATTCCCTCTCCTCTCCCCGAGGGGTGTCAAGCCACTATTATTATTATTACTATTGTAAAATATTTTGAAACTCACAGAGGTATTCAAATATGGAGTTTCAACAAGTAATTCCCGCATCAATTAATTATTCTCTAATCATACTTTAACTTAAATCCCTAGGAAAGAATTTGAAGTTTCAATTCAAACTGAAGATAAAAATGTATTATTCTTATTTGAGATCTGCCTTAGTTAGAAAATCAGAATCGATGCCAATTGGAAAAATATACAAAAACATAGAAGAAAGTTTGTTTCCCTTTTTGTCAATAGAATCAACTTACTTCTTTAATTCTAGATCTTCATACTGGGTACTGTACTTCCTTTTAGAAAGAAACATAAATTTATAGACGATAATTTACAAATAGCAGATAAATTGTCTATAACTCTTATATATAGCTCTTTTCTAAAGCCAATACCAACAGAGTTATAAACATTGTAGAAGTTGTACGAATTTGTTATTTTGAAAATATCTACTACCGCAATTCATGGACAATCTTTGCTAAACAGTAATAAATTATATATACAGGTTGGAGCAGAGTAGGGAGCGTTTCTTTAAAGGCTGTAAAGAAGAATGGAATAATTATTGTTTTTAATTTTATTTTCACCACCTTAAACTACTCAAAAAAGCATTCAAGAGAAATAAGTTACCTTAACTAACTTTTGAAAATAACTCTGGTAAAATAATGTCCGTTCATGCATAGACCCAAGTCTTCAAGTATTCATTAGTTGTTTATGGTACACGTCGCTGAAAAGCCTAAAATTCTGCCTGTTGACGTAACCAGAAAAATAGAAATGTGTTTCGTCACTCATACATAAATTGCTAGCAATATCTTCGTTTTGATTAATTCAATTCAACATTTCTTCACATAACCGTCATCGGCTCACACTCATAATATGTTTCTTTAAGAGGCTAAACAATTTGGATTTTGTAAGGACATACATATTCCAAGTTTGGTGCCATGCCCGCGAGCTGAATGGTACGGGCTTCTTGCGTTGAACTCTTACAGGCTTGATGTTTTCTTGAGTATGCACTAGTTTTGGTTTCCGAGGCTTCTTTATCATCGTATTTGAAATAGGCTTCGGGTAAGAACTACAGTTTTGATAAAACAGTCCATTACTCCAGAAAGATAAACTGTGCGCGCTTATCAAAATCGCCCCACCCTGTATATTTCGTCACCTTACTAACAAATACTTATCTTTAAAGTATCTCTACCACTATAGATACTCATTAGTTAATTGAACTATAGTGGTAGAGTTAACACAATTAGTTGCGAATTAATTAAATTCTCCCACTTAATAACCTCATTAATTGTACTGTTTTATGGGATTCCTATACTACAGTCCAAAAATGCCTTTTTCCCTTACTCTAATTGTTCCATTTTTATAGGAATTTATTAATTCTCTTTCAAGTCAAACAAATTTCGCTCAAAGAACTTGAGTATTGATTGATCTCGAACTTAATAAATTTTTGTACAAAACTCCTTCCATTAATTTCAAACACCTTTTATAAATATGTAAGTTGGTAAACCTGAAACATTTACCAGCATTCTCAAATTGACAACTATTTCTGTAACACCACAATTTCGAACTCCACACCAAAATCGTTATAATTGCATTCCGGCTATCTATCGATACAAATGTATGTCTGAAATCGTTCAGATCAAAACTATTTTTATTATGACTGACCTAGACAATGTTTACACAAAGGCATTAACGTGGAGTAGCTACAAATCAAGTGGTAAGCCAGAATTTCCTCGGTACAAGCTCGATAATTGCAGCACATAAGAAAGAAAAAACAGGGCATCGTGTTAATTTCATTATTTGGATGCTCTCCAGGAAGCGCTCTAAAACGAAAATATCGTTCGTGCTTAAAAATATGAATACCTAAATAGTTTCCGATTAAGCTGCACGTTTCGCGTTTATGCAATTATTCTGATTTATTCGACTGACGGCAATATGTTCGCTTTAGATAATTCACCGGATATTATAAAATTATATATTACATAAAAGCTGACCGACACAGAGGCGTTAAATCGATAACGTTTTGTGTGGAGGATAAGGAGCGGTCAGCCATAGGAGTCAGTTGCTGTCGATGCCTATACTGTGTTGTGTATCACGCTAAAGAATTCGGAGAGAGATATTAAGGAAAAAACACGCATGAAATAAATTAAAATTCGTAGCTATAACATGAAAATGTTATCTTACAAGGGTTTCCAAAATACCACCATCCTTAGCCTAGTCTATCTTAAAACCCCGTCTTACCCCTTCGAAAGTTCTAGAAGTTACTGTATAGGTTTTTTGTTCTCTTAAATCTGTAAATATTTCCTTTCAAATAACCCAACAAAAAAAATTAGATCGGGTTATCTCACACACACTTACGGGAAATGACACGACCAGGAAGAGTATTTCGTAGAAACTCCTTTACTGCTCTGCTGTCGAAATAGACTTTAATTATTCTGCCGACTGCAGTAATAGTTTCTGTCCTCAACAAATAGATTTCTCCTGCCAAATTACTGTCAATAAAGAAAGAATTCTACAATGCTATCATCCAATATTCTCGCCCAAACATTGAGTTTTTCGGGATGCTCAGTTTCAGCACTGATGAAACTGTGTCCATTTTCCCAAAACCAACATTACACGACTGTAGGATTGTGACGACCACGAAGTGAAAAGAATGACTCATGAGAGAACAAAATATTTTATATCAAACATTCACCCCGATTAACTCTTTGCACCACAGCTTCACAAAGTCCATTCTTCTAATATTATCCTCAGGAAAAATATCTTGTCAAGTTTCTATTACATAGCACTTGTATTTGTTGCGTGTCTAAATATTCCTGACCGGCCCTTATTTCAATACTGATTTCATCTACAACCTGGTAACTAAAACAAGGTTCATTAATTGCTGCGTGTGAAAAAATCCTATTATTTCTCTTCTCCCGATTAGGATTGAATCCAAGGCTATGAGCCTGTTCATTTACTTTTAACATTTTCTGCAAATTCTAGCCAGGCAGCTGTATTTTCTGAATATACCGACGATATTAGAAATCCTTTCTGCTGTTGGAATCGCACCTTTTTTATAATACACAGAAAATAAGTCAACGGTGCCTTGGAGGCAACTTCCACCTAAATATAATTCAATTATTTGAACCTTCCCTTCAATTGTACAAATTATGTTGTAGTTAGTTTCGAATTCAGCACCGTAATACAGTGCCCGTATTGACAACAACTAACTGGTATGACTACGTCCATTACTCATCACTAGAAACCGAATTAAATGTTCCAGATTTGAGTAAAATATATACATACATAAGTCCTAAATATGAGCAAAATATGTTCAAAGTATTCCTAAAATGTCTAGAATATGTAAAATATGTTTCAAAATTATTTTGAGCATATATACGTTCAAGAACTTCGTTACACATCAACTGATATGATATGTGCATATTTTAAAACATTAATAACTTCCGTATTTAAATCGGTTTCAACATCAAAATCGCCTCGGAGAATTTAATTTTTTTATTTATTAATTGTCCTATTCTTCCAGAAACTATCTGAAATTTTTCCTTAAATTCATCAATCAAATGAAAAGGCTCTTGCAACGGGAGTGATTCAGTTTCAAGAATAACAATAGTTTTACGAACAAAATCATAATTTAATTTAATGAAGCAAAGTTCATGGTGCAGCCAATTATTTTCAAAAATTGATTTGCACTTTGAAATTGCACCAATATTTTCCTGTTCAAAACTTAAAATAAGTTCTTTGAGAGGGGCAAAATTTTCTACATAAAAACTGACAGCCTTCAACCATGTTCCCAATCTTGTAATTATTGGTTTCGGTGGCAAAGGAGTATTACGTAATTTTTCTCTGTAACACTGAATCCTCAGGTAAGATTTCATTCAAGTTTCTTCTTGGTAAATGAGTTAATCCCTATTTAAGTAATATTTATTCCATTATATTTAACGAAACATCGGTGATTGTACAATGTAAATTTCCCAGAAAATTGTCTAATATATTTTTATAAAATAATAACGCGACTTTCAAACTGAAACATATGTCGAAAATTTCAAATATGTTCAAATATTCAAAATATGTGGGAAAAAGCGAAAGTATTCTAAATATGTAAAATTAAATTAGTGCTAAACGCTTTTGTTTGCCCTAATTTGTGCATATCTTGAAGCATTCAATTGTACCGGTGATAATTATCGACATGCAAAAAACATGTAATCCGGTCTGTGCCTACCACTAAGGTTCGACAAACGAGTGCATGATAAATAATCATTAAGCAGTGTAAACCGAACCCACCACCCCACTCCACCACTTATCCCCACTTACGTGCAAGGGGCGACATTGAAATTCAGAGAAGTGACAATGTCGATCCGATTTACACAACTTATGATGCACTCGTTTGTGGAACCTTACTCATCAGTGCTTATTCTCTACATAAAACGTTATCGATTTAATGCCTGGCGTGTTCCCCGCTATGTGTCGTTCGGCTTTTTCCTACAGTGTATGTAAACTCAAGGTATTTCTGTATTTACATCTTAATTAAATAAGAAATACAGCAGCTTTTATCTTGCTCTTGGGTTCACATAAACTGAAAAAGTTTAATTTAGAGTTGGGGAAGCATGAATTTCTTTTATTTGCGCTAAATAATAATTACGGACTAGTTGCGCCCTGTCTGGGACTTATCGTGAGGGTATATGTATATATATTACCGGTCGTAAATAAAGGATAACGTTGGCCACAGGTGGAATCACAAAATTGGCATACGACTCAACTAAAGACATGCAATGGCACTTACAAACAATTACTGCACCGCTTTTGTAGATATTTTTAGTGTTTTGCATACAGAGCGGCATGAATAAAATTTCACGGATCTAAAATAGCAGTAATATTTAGTTAGCCTAAAGCTATTGTTCTTTCGTGCTGCTGCGTCACAGTTCCTGTTTCTATTCATCGTATGATGTTGCAAACCCATGACATCTTCTTCCTACCGATTCATCGCCTGCTTTGAATCGTCCTTTCGAGTATCACTTGAAGAAACTGCTACCTCACATTACGTACCGCATGTGACAAATGTCGCTTTTCAGCGTTTGATTGTAATTAACAGTTCGCGCTCCCTTTTTATTATTCTTAGGATCTTCTTGTTTGCCTTTCTTGCTGTCGGAGGAACACTATAAACGCTCAGATAGACCTACATCCAAGCTGTTCATGATGCTTATTTTCAGTGTCCATACTTTCATATCGTACATAAACAGTGACCAAATACAATATTTTATGAATCTAATTTTAAAATTAAGGTCAAAGTCAATATTTGTGCAAACTTTCTTATATCTAGTAAAAGCACCAAGAGCCGCCTCTATAACCGTCGGATGACCAGTTTTCACAAAACCACGTCCCCATACAGTTAACTTTATGCACTTATTCTATGGACTGGTTGTTGTGTGTGAATCCTATGTTATAAAATTCTGCTAAGATACAAGTAATCATCAAACATGTTGTTTTCTTTTAATAAAATGTTAGTGTTAATATTAAGACCCATATTCTTGCCGCGTACACCCACGGCGTTAAGAAAATCTTGCAGATCGTTCATGTTATCCGCCATTATGACTGTCATTCGCATATTGTATTTTGTTGCTCCACCCACTATTTACTTTAATATCTACGTTCTCCCCTTCGGGTACATCTTGGGAGATGTTTTCAGAGTTGACGTAGATTGAATAGAAATGAGAAGGGAACACATTTTTATTTGACTCCTCTGAACATTTTCTCTGCCTCTGTAGCTTCGTTACCGATTTGAACTACAGCTGTTTGAGTCCATTAAAAGTTTCTTATACGACAAATGCAGTTTTGATCTTACCAAATCAAATCTATGAGACACCATATCACATCTTTCCTTTGAACATAACAATTCTGAATTAATACTTGGGTTGCAACTAACCCTTCTCTAGTACTCAGCCGTCGTCTAAATCCAAATTGTTCTTTAATCATAATGGAATGGTTACAGCTTACAAGTCGCCCGAAAACAATAAAATTGATTAAAGAAACGTATGAATCAATGATTCCTTAGAACTCCCATACAAGATACAACTTCTCAGCGAGTTGATTGGTGATGAAGCTCCACATCATTCAACAATTTCCGGTTTGATCTAACAAGGCCTAGCCTGCGAAATTGACTTTCGAAGACAATGCCGCAGGCTAAGCCTTCCCTTGTAAGCCCCTACATTTCTCCAAGATTAAAGATCAAGAATTCATTGCATGGTGAACGGCTTTATTCGCTGAAAAAATGTTTGAAGCTTTAAAATTTGCAATGTTAACTATTCCAACTGATTACATAAAACACTAAACAACAAATTAAAATAAATAAAATACGAGATACAAGTTATGACTCTTAATGTAAATTTAATTTTTGTTTTGTTTCTTCAGGTTTTATGCCTTTTCATAACATCTTACCCTTATAAGGTTTCCCGCATCTTTATTTATATCGCTTGAATCTTACCATTTATAGCAGAAAATTATATAAAGTCGTTAAAAGCGAAATATAAGAAGAGAACTTGGGTGAAAATATCTTCCTATATTTAGCATCTTGACCTAATACATTTACACCCTCTGACTTTGCCAGCTGTAAATTCTCTATGTAGAAAATAAAATTCGGTCCGACGCCTTATTTCCAAACTCAAATTTATGTTTAAGATGGGCTATAAAAGTATCAGACGTTGCATCTGCCTACGCATTTCTAAAGAGGTATATGTACATATTTCGAATGTATGCCGTATAGCGCAAGGAAGAATATGAACCTATTGCGAAAGTATTTTACTTACAAGGAAATAAAAAAGGAAAACAAAAACAAACTTATAAAGGGCGGCATTTCTGAGAAGTAAAAGATTGATACGTTGAAACAGGCTGAACTTGGAACATTCTCCATAATAAAATCAGATTTTCGGGAAAATGCGAGAAGAGAGTAAACTTTCTCCTTTCAGATAGGTAATTGCTTTCATAAGAAATATTTGTTTCTTTATTTCACAAATTTTAAGATAAGTAAGAAAAGTAATTCGTAATTCTACAGTTGAGTCAGTGATAATCCGCTTTTAGATTATATACATACAAGGCGGTTTGATGAAAGTAACTTTTCAATAAAAAAGTTATTTTGCTGTAAGAAATCTATTTTCCTTTAATTCTACATACTTAGCCCAGCGAGTTTCCCATTTTTAAACCATCCAAAAATTTATCTTTCGGAAACTGTTAAAAATATGCATTTATCTCGGATATCACCACTCGTTTGTCTCAAATCTCTTTCACCGAGCCATTTTCTTAAATTTGAAAACAGAAAAGACTCACTCAGAGTCAGATCTGGTGAATATGGTAAATAGGGTAACTAATCGTAACGCAATTCGATTAATTTTGTTGCAGGACCAGAGGACAAATAGGGCGGCGCATTATTGTGATTGAACAACACCTTTTTCTTCAACAACTACGGTCGCTTTCTCTTATGTTGGGCATCAAAACATGTCAGCAAATCAGCATAATATTTGCCAGTTATTGTTTTTCCTTTTTATAAATAATCAATAAAAATGTGTTTGCCTTTTGGGGCAACGCTACTCGGGAGAAATCCATTGTTTCAACTGTATTTTTGTTTCTGGAGTATAACGGTTTATCAAGTTTCATCCACTGTGGCATATGTTTTACTGCGAGCACGTATTTAACCAGTTTTAAGCAAACGCGGCACCCATCTCGAGGTAGCTTTTTAGATTTAAACATTCATGCAAACTATTGCATACCCATTAGGTTGAAACACTTACTTCATTACCTATCTAACGCCCTTTCAATACAAAGGGATGAATTTTATTGACCATTTCTGAAGTAGTTACAGTAAATGACGGTCGCGGACGTTATGCACCATCCGTGCTCATATGGCTACTTTTAAAAGCAGATAACCACTTACAAATTAGTCCATGGGACGGAACACATTCAATATAATATTTACGTCACTTTTGCTCTGTTTCTTTAATTGTTTCTGCACATTAAAAGTAATGTTTAATTAACACTCGAAATTCTTTATTTTCTTTCAGCAACGAAAACAGTTTTCTTTAGATGAGTGTAAAACATAACTTATCTATCAGATTTGTGTGAAATTTTAACAGTAGACACCAAAACACGGCGAAAGCCAACAACATAATCGCGCCAGCGAAAGTATGGCCAACCTTTGAAAAGTCACTCTTCTGTCAAACCGTCCTCGTATGTATATAAAATCTAGTTAGGAACTATTGATTGATTGGCAACCAATGTATAGCTGGCGAGTTATAATCTTGAGTATAAGTATGGTAGCATGCGTGTGTGACTAGTAGAATATAGTCGTTTCTCTATATCATACACATAGTTGTATGTATCTATTCGTAGTAGATACGTTGTGTTTTAAGATAATACAACGGGAATACCCCTGTGCATTAAACGATAGTCTCTCAATTTACAAGTTTCATGTGTCTTGTATTTATAAAAACAATCGTAAAGAACGTCATTAAAGAAACGCTGAAACTGTGTCTTACCAAATAGAAATAATAAAATCAGAAATAAATACATTCTACTAAAGAAAACATTATCCCATTCTAGCATCAAATCAATATAAATGAAAGTGACTTTCTAATAAATACTGATAAAGTTCACTCCATTTCTAGCGAAGCTTATGCATTCTTTCCATACATAATAAATAAATAGTTAAGAAATACGTAATAGATTTTATTAGATGTTCAAATTCTTCTAATGTTGAGCGATATCCAAATCCATTACAAAAGCTTCGCCGTAGATTCGTTAGTATTTCGCAAGTTATTGGCCGACGTACTTAATAATAATAAATTTACCCAAAACCTTTAAGAGTAGGTATATTCGAACGGATGTTGTTTCTTGATCAGTAAGGTACTCTAGCCGAACTATAATGCCTGCTAATGTGAGAAGAGGCTTCATCCCTGAATAAAAAATTAAGCAAAAGTTAGTTCGTCGTTACATTTATTTATTATTTGTTCACAATATGTAACGCGTCTAAAATAATCATCCTGAATTAACCCCTGCTATGCTAGAACTTTATAAGAAACAATATTTATGTTTCTTTTTAATACTTAGAACCATTATGTGATACACACCAATTTATCGTAACGATAACGTTGATGTCTACGCACAAGGAAATATGCCCAACCCAGAAATTCTAAAAAATTTGAAGCTGTATCCATAAATAGTCCGTATGGCGGAGTCTTCGAAACTTTTTCTCTTTTTCTCTTTTCCTCGATCCAAATTGTGTGGGCTAACAAACATTTCGAAAGAAATGTGAAGATATTCTCAATAGACTTTAAGGAAGTACTGGCTGTACAACGTTAGGACAAAAGTGAAAAGGTGGTCAAATTTCTGGGGATCGCAACCAAGGGTGAGTTCAAATAAAACGCTCTCTTTTTAAACTCTAAGCTTTCGAATTACATTAAATTCATCTTCAGAGTGTCACTTAAAGACAATCAACAGATAAGCTGCAATAGCAAAACTATATACAACGACTTACATACATAAGAGCCAAGAAACAGCAATGCTGCATCAAACAGAATCGAAGAAAACCATCACAGAATGAAGATATTGTAAAAAAGTTAAAAATTTACTATTTTAAAAAATTAAAAAGTTTCCAAAGTTTACGAATCTCCAAAAATTCTCTCCAAACACAAAACTATTGAGAACTCGTTCATTACACAGCCCACCACGTTTCAGGCAAACTTCACGTGTTAAAAAGAACTTCGACATTTGTAACTTTCGGTCGTCGAACAACATGTGATTTGAGACATCCAAACGGGAAATCAAAAGACAGAAAAGTCAAGATGGTATCCTCGAAACACCAAAAGTAACCAAAAGACGAAAGGATCTAGATAGTGTTTCAAAATTAAGGGAACACATAAACAGTAAGGAACAGAATGTACTGCAAGAGTAACTGTCCTGTAAAGTGTGCGAGGTTTAAAGTAATACAAAGTGAATAAGTAAAAAATATAAATTGTCAGAGTAAAATGCCGTGAAAGGTCAAGAAAAGTTTGATGGAATCGCAGTGATCCAATAAATGTGAGAACACTGAAAAGATGTATCAGAATGTCGATGAGGACAAGTCAAACACGGTGACAAGCCCAACAGAGTAAATTTTATAACTTGGAAAGCAAACCGAGCACTCAAAAGGGAAATCCACAAATTTATTTGTACTCACCCTTGGCTGCGATCCCCACAAGTTTGACCACCCTTTCACTTTTGTCATATTCTCAATAGTTTAAAATATTAAATGTATATTGGGTACGACTTCACTCCCACATATTGATATAAAATCTCATTTAAATTTTCTGAACATTTTTAAATATGTCTAGTCAGTGTTTACTCAACGAGATTCAAGTCATCTTACCAAAATTTGTGTGCTCGAACAATCCCAATATAATTACTATTTTTAGGAAATAATACAGGACCGCATTCGTAGTAGTTAAAAGTATTAAAAGTTTACTGACAACTATTACAAAGATAAATACTGAACTATTTTTATCTTTGAACTACAATTAATTTAAATTATTTAAAGGCCCAGATAGTAAAATGACTGCTTTTTGATCTTAAAATCAATAGAGAGAACTTTGGGAAAGTTATAATAGCATTCCTATCCATTTCGTCTTTAATCTACAGTTTTATCTTTCTGCGAATCAAAAACTTTACACTACATTAGTATCACATGCTCCAATAGCTTCAATAACACGAACATTCAGCATCGGGATTGTGATAAATAAAAATTATAGCGCCTAATTGTTAGGAAGCGTTTGACGAGGTCGCTCAATGCTTCGTTATTTAATTGCTCCCACTCGTGCGTTCCCAATTTATCGTCAAATTAATTATTTTATTTGATCTTTACAAACAACATCTTGAATAAACATTTCGTTAGATTCACTTTCCATCCAAATTTAAAGGCAACTGAAGTATAATTAGCGCATTACTCGTTTGATTTACATTCTATGCTCGCGTTTGAAATGCCTCCTTATTGATGGACATAATTTTCGCGTAAAGTAACTTCATTACGAAAAGTCTCTACACAAAAGTGGAATTTTATGAACAAATTAATAGAACAAAGTTCGTTCTAGTCCTTCTAACGTCATATTTTGTGATATCTTTTTTATTTCACTAACTTTCAAAGAGAATTGCACGATAATTTTAATTTTAGATATTGTTTAATTTTTTACCATGAATTTACAATGACAAATACTGAAACCGTAGATCATTATATCGTTGTCCAACTGAAATGCATTTGGTTGATTTGCAGTATATCTTCGTCGTCGTTTAGCTTCACAAAAACCGTAGAATAAGGCACGATTTAATAATTTTTTCTCCTGTTTAGGTAATGACTTTGATAACATTTTTGTGACATCGTACCATATAATACCAACTTGCTCTTTTGGTAAAGGGTTTTTTAATAAGAATGATTAACCTTGAAAGTCTGTCAAATGTATGTGAAAATTTATTAGGTCGGGCTCTTCGACTTTTCATGGTCGACATCCTTCTCAACAGCTTATTCGTCGTGTTCTTATATTTTTGAGCCGCAATATCCTCTACACCATACCAAAACACTTAACAACTGTACGTGGTCCTAAAAATATTGCTGCTGTTAAATCGAGCGTTCTCGAAGGCCCAAATTTGTCAATTACACGCCATCCTCGACAACTGAACCTGTATGTTAGCTCCACATGGTGTATTCTGCAAAAGGATCTTGATTTACATTCTCAGAAAGTCCAGCTGGTGCAAGAAGTAAAGTTAGCTGACAATTTATTCCCTCATAGATTCGCTGATTTTGCTCTTGAGCACCATGTCGCTGTGGTTAATTCGAACGCAGAATTTGATTCAGTTATGAAGCTCGTTCCTGGATCAATGTTTATGGGAATATGCAAAATTGCCGTATATCGAGTGATAAATATTCACAGATGATGCACTAGATCCAATTCCATCCTACCAAAGTGTCTGTGTGTTCGAAAATGAGAGCACATGCTGTGGTGAATGGTATTCGTTACAGATCAATGCTAAATGACTTTTTGTTTCCAAATTTGCACAATATGGATCTGAGCGAGATGTGGTTTTAACAGGATGGTGCCACAGAAACCATCGATTTACTGAAACTGAAATTCAACGATTTATTAATTTCTTGGTCTTGAAAATAAACTTCCATTTAATATAAGTAAATGCAAAGTGATGAGTTTTACGAGGAAACAACATGTTACCATGTCTTCATATTATATCTGTGATTCACCTTTGGATAGATGTGAGTCTTTCACTGATTTGGGTGTGTCATTTAATGAGAAGCTAACATTTAATTTACATGTTGAAAATATCTGCACACAATCGCTAAGAATGCTTGGGTTCCTTACAAGAAATACCAAATATCTCAGCAATGAAACACTTATTAGCTTTTACAATGCATTAGAACAAAGCTCGAATATTGCTCTATAGTGTGGAATCCATGTTATGTGAAGTATACAGACATGATTGAGAGCGTGCAAAGAAAATTTTTGAAGATTCTCTATTATCGTACTAGTCACTCATTTCTGCCACATAACTATCCCTATGATCAGTTGTTATCTCAGTTTAATTATATTTCCTTGGAAAACCGTAGGGTAATATCACAGATTGTGTTTGTATATAAATTGATTAACAACTTTCTTTATGCTCCTGACTTGTTGCAGCAATTTAGTTTTCATGTTCCTAGGCTGTGTGCTAGGCATGCATGTCTTTTTTATGTATCAACTACCGCTACCACTCACCACTCGCGCTCACCAGTCTTGTCAATGTGTGTAAATGTTAATAGATTTTGCGATGAAATTGATTTGTTTAACATTTCACTAAGAAATCTTAGGTTATTGTTAAGTACTAAATTTAGTGTTGCATAATTGATCCATTTATTTTTGTTTTGTATATTTAAGTATTGATGGAACGATTTTTATTTTATTTTATTATTATTATTATTATTATTATTTTAGGTTTTCTATTACTATGATTAAATTTGTTTTTTATTGTAAAAATTATCCCGTAATTAGCAGCTGTTGCTGCTGTTGGATAATAAATTATTATTATTATTATTATTATTATTAATCTCATTCAAGTTCCTTCGTATGAACAGAATCTATTTGTTATTACTGCGAATACTAAAAGCTAGTATTTCCTATATCCTCAATTATTTCTTTACTGGTCCTTCTTAGGTAATACTTTAGTCGTACATATATCGCAAAACACGTCTTTTCATTTCCAGTAGGTCAGCATCCATTCATATTCGTCGATTTTGCACTTTTGTTTTTCCAATTTTAATAAAAAGATCGAATAAAGATAATTTGGTTGGCGGCCGAGTTCTCCCATTGTATGTAGTTTAGTCAAATTATATCCAATTTGAATAACCACATAGTATAATGTAATCGCAAATTTATTCTAAAACATCTGTACATATTTACACCACAGTAACGTTTGGTGTATGAAAAACGAAAGTGAAAAGTATTCGAACAAAACTTTAAAAATGCAGAATATTTGTTATTATTTTGATCTCAACAAACAAATGGTTTTTTTATTTATCGAGTTGTTTTTAGAATAAATCTTGATCATCAAAAATTTTGTACTACTATCGATAATGGATTTTCATATGAGGGATTAGCTGAAATTATTGAGAATAAAAAACACGGGTTAATATTTTCTAGAATTTCATTTTAAATCTGCTCAAAATAATTCCCATCATCAATGATACACTTGACAAGAAAGAATACTTTCCACTGTTTAAAAGTTCTCAATCAATCTTCTTTCGGAATACCTTCAATCGATCTCTCCTTCAGACGAAAACCTTCTGCCCGGCAAATTTCGCTGAAGCCCCAAAAATAGCCAAAAGTCACAATTGCTAAATCATGTGAGTACGGCGGATGTTCTATTACTTGTATATTTGTGTTTAAACTGGAGAATTGAAAATGCCGTATGGGACGACGCATTGTCATGGTTAAGCATAATACCTTAGTCTGGAATTCTTTGAATATTTCAGGCAAACATTTTTTAATGTACCTACCACTTAGCTAAAGTTTAATGGCAAATTCTCACACCCTCTGATTTTTGTAAGTCAGAAAGGTGATGCGGCACAAAACAACTTACCACTTTTTTAAATACAGGTGATCGTGTATGATTGTTTTAACAGCTGAGGATCCAATCTTGAGTTTATGTCCTATGTATGCAATGTTTTTGTCGTTAACAGCCGTAGGAGAATCCCCTGCTGAGTTATAACGAACGTAACTTCAACAACATCAAATGATGGATAAAGAGTTGCTCTAAATAAACACTGTGTGATTGCTTTTCATAGCCTGCTAGATTTTCTTATTCGCAATAAATTCCGCTTATCCCTCGTATAATTCATACCTACTTGACTATATTACATAAAGTGAGAATGTACTATCGCTACTTTTTCTGATGTTACGCATTATTAACTGTTCAGAAGTGTCGACTTAGTATCCAAAATATTACACAAGCAACAATCCCTAGCCAAAAGCATTAATTCTCAACAATGTCCAATCGCACCGTATTTAAACTACAATTCCCATACCCAGTAAATGCTTGTTCATCTTAATAAACTTGTTTTCACCTACAATTAATATTTGTGCAAATGTTAGACATCCACTTGCAGCAAGTATCAACCCGCTGGTAAAGCTCGACAACTCTTGGCAGAAGATCACTATAATTTATACGCCGGGAGTTATATTTGTATCAGGAAAAATGTCGGAGAGACAAACATTCAAGCCTGATGCACGCTAGCGGCTGCGGCCGTTCCAAAATAGAGCGCGCCGAAAAGAAACTTGATTTTAGCCATTCCGTCCTGGTTACTCAAAGCAGGCGGTTGAACATATCTAAAACGTTAAATTTTTACGAACTTCCTAGTGTAATCGCGTAATCATTTTTCAAAAACTTATAAGCGCAAAACATCACAGTGCCTTTTTAAACTCGTACCACAGAAAACGAAGAAAAGGGACCAAGAATGAGTGGTCCATTTAAAAGAAGACCGTCTTTGAAGACACTCCCGCCGGGTCCAACAATAAAATCGGCTTCTCTAAGGCGCCGGTCTTCCTTGGGCACATCTCAATTACCATCACCGTCTCAACAAGAAGTACCCTGGGATGTTCTGGATAGATGCTTGTTACCTCTCATCTATTGTCAAGCCGCCGCTTTTATCATCAGTACTGTTTTGAATACGTTGAACATATCCCAAGTTTCTGCGTTAACCTTATTTATACTACTGTCGATAATAACTATAGCGCTGATTTTATTCTATCACAATTTGAAGGTAAGTCCTTTATTTTCTTACTTCGTAAACGTTAAGTTTTAAAAAGAAACCCGCTCGAAACGCGGTTTTGCACGTCTCTTACCTAATCAAAGACGACGAATGCATAGATGTATAATCTGACACCAATAAATATCTAAAAATAAACGCGTGCGTGTAGATGTATGTACGAGTCGCATGTGAATATATACGCAAAGTAAAGCAAATATAGCAGAAGCAGAAGTATATTTAGATCGGTCCTCTTAATATCTCCGTTTCCTTCGCAAATCGCCTTTCACAATGTTGAAAAGAAATAGATATATCTTAAATTATATAATACCTATTTTGCTAGCATATTTGGTGCAATACAAGCAAGGTAAAGATCAGCCAGTTAATTAAAGGTACATATTCGTGGAAAGCTTATGGAATAGGCGTAGAAATATAAGTCAATATATTTAGCCGTTAAATATGAAAATTACACAACCGGTACCTCAATATAATTTTTAACTCCCATAGTAACAACTGCTGCCAATTCACTTGGAATCATCTTGCGGTAGGCGCCAACTGTAAATATATGTTGATTAGAATGGAACAGACCGTGAATTTTAAAGCAACTTTTTTGGGAAGAAAATGTGATTTTTCATTTTAATGTTCACCGACCTTACATTGAAAAATATTATTACAAGATTTTCATCAATCTCTCCTAACTAAATCTAAAAATGCTCCGCATTGCTAATTTTCATTCTCTAGGACAGCATGTGAATAAGACGAAACGTTTGTTTTTAAGCATGACAAATTTGGACATACAGGTAGTCATAAATGTTCACCTCGGAATATACTGATAATAAAGTAACACAAATGTTTACGAAATTCATAAATATTTTTGCCAAATATTTCATTCTTCCGGTAACTGGCGAATTAGGATTGTACTTTGATTTCCGTTCACGAAATTTCGTTTCAGTTAACATCACGAATTTGAAGAACTACGTGCTGGATTTATCCAACATCTAATCTAATATACAAATATTATCAATTTTTGAAAGTAGATTTGCGCAAATTTAATTGAAGTAATTAGGTACTTCAAAAATAAGATCAATATAGCATGCGGTTAGAATGGGTTGGATATATAACCATAATTATTTTGAACGTGATAGATTTCATAGCGACAGCGAAAGCCTACATTTCATTATTGGTTTGCGTGCTGTCTATTCTGTTTTTTGCACCTACTTTTGCACTGCCAAAAGAATTGTTCAGAAGGCAAAAATCAGCTTTTATCAACTCTCTTATTCAATCTTATTATTAGTGAGACACTTCCCAAATTTACGTAGTTTCGTGTATTACAGTGACAATTATATAAATATGCTACTGAAACAACTACTACTGTAAAGGAAATTTTTCCATTCATAGATTTTTCAATATAAGATAAAACACCGTACCTAGAAACAGAATACACAAATCTCTCAATGAATAGGAACTTTATCCTTCTATCGCCTTTACCTTATATAGGTTATAATCTGCAAGAAGCAAATTGCTCGAGCTAATATTTTGCAATTCTAAGTTGAACGCTCCCAATAAATAGGTATTATATTCAAATAGAGGTTGTTAAAAACTGCATAATATTTAAGAAACATTAACGTTTCACTGTCTTTATAATTCCGATATTTCGGGGTCCCCTAATTTAGAATTCAGATTTATGGGGAAATAACATATTTAAAATCAAAGTTGCATACTACCAATAAATAAGTTTTATATTCAAACAAAGATCATTGATTACCCCATTGTAATGAACAAAATTATTTTCGTTATCTTTAAAATTTTCATGTATACGTATGTTAGCTACAAACAAATTATCCACACATATTTAATATTGCTGTAAGTTGCAAGCTCTCAGCAAAGTGTGTTTTATATTTAGATAGGTAGTGAATTTTAACTATAACATAATACCATTAACTTTAATGATCTTTATACAAATTTTTATATTTAGTAATTATACCAACCTATCGCTTAAAACACTATATATAACTGTAGACCACATGTAGCAAATCCTCGAACTAGCAAAATAAACCCTAATCAACACGAATATTATTGAGACTATACATCCAATGTAAATCCTCAAGCCAACCCAAATTTTCGTATTGTGAAACCTAATTTAATGCTGTGCCAACGTTTTGTCGTGCGCTCCTATACTATCCTAATCCTAAGCCTTATACCCATTCGGGTATAGGGGGTATAGGGTCTTGCTAACATACTGCTAACCTTCGATTCATCAATCATATCTTCGTGTATGTGACAAATACATCCTATCCAGTTGCTACTATATAATAATATAATTTGGTATTACCAGATTACAAGAACTAGATCAAAATATTCTATTGCTTAAGGAATTGCACTATACACTGAACAGCCTTTATCCAAAAAGATCTTGTCGAACATCGTATCGAGCTATTATTTAATAGGAATCCATTACATCCATCTTTGAGAATAGCAATCGTCCCTCATTTGAAATGATAATCCAAAATCAAAAACAATAGGGCTCCCCAGGGTTAATCCGACATCTCTATAATTTTTCATAATCATTGGATCAGAAACTTTTCATTTCCATTATATTTCGATTAAAGCAAAGAGTAGATACTTTTTAACAATACTATGGATATAATACTATGTATGTACACGCTTAAAAGAATTATGCTTTATAAATATAGTTGACGATAAAAGAAAGAAATTCTGAAACCCTAATAATTATCTGCCTACAAAAGGTTCGACATACCCGAATCTTTAGTAACTTTTATTAATTACAATTACTTACATTTTGGGTTTTAAAACCACAGTTGCCATTCATCAAAACCCCGCTCTTCCGATTTATCTATTGGGAAAAATTGAATATAGAAGGTATATCAAACTTGATCGCTTATTAGGTTTGAATCTTTTGATGTAAGAAACAGAACAGCTAAAACAGCAGTGAGTTCGAATTAAGGAAACTCTAATTGTAAGTAGCGTTTCATGTACAATCTGTAGTCTGAAGAAATACCGATTTGACCTAATAATGTCGTCAAGTAAATGGGGGTAAACAGTTTGATTATTTATAATAAAAATTAGTTTAGTTTAGTTTGCAAATAAAATGTGACATTAATAAATAAAAATTGCATTTTTCAGCAGACATAGCGACAGAGTAAATCAAAAGTTAGTTCATTGTATTCAGAAGATAATGTAAAATTAAAATATATACAAACTTACGGGTAGTCCAATTTAAAATTCAAATGTTAACGTTATTTCCTGAGAAACCAGAAGTAATATTCAGTTGACGTATCGAGTAGAAATGCATATTCAAGTAGATACATGTCAAATAGATACAGTGTATACTACATGACATCGACATTGCAGAACCAAGAAGGGGTGCGAACTTTTTGACCAAACTTGGCAGAAACGTTTACTTATTCAAAAGCGATAATTGATTGAAATTTTATTGCAATGGTTCAATTGGTTATGGCATATCTGACACTTCATTCAGTTATTCATTTATAAATCAATTTAGAATACTTGAAGAAATGCATTCTTCCATGGACATAAAGCACTTTTGCTAACTTGAAAATATTGTACATTTACAAGTTTTATTTACTTAATATAAATGAGGAATTAATTAATATTAGGAGATTAGATAAACATACAAAGTTACAATTTTAACAGTTTCTAGGATACAGCGAGAAAGTCGTTATAAACCTGGGCAACATCACATAGTCTTATAGCGGTAACAAGGAAATGACGTTCCCCGATAAAAAGAGCAAACTGGATTTCCTCTATACTCAAATTCCGAGATGTTACACCTTACAGGCCTACGTGAAGATATAAAAACTCCCACCATTCGAAAGCTCTTTTACTTTTCTCAGACGTCATTCAAAAGCTTATTTATTTTCCTACCGGTGTGTCTACATCTGTTGCTACCAAATCCGCCTAATCCAATACCTATTGATCATAAATGGGAAATCAAAATTTATTATATTTTTATTAAAGCTTTCCAGTAGCACGTAATGGAATAATACAGATTAATGGTAAAATGTTGCGCCAAGAGATTGCCGTTTCTTTACTTTGAGTTTACCTTTATTTTAACAAAACACATTTGACAGTTTATGAAATGGAAAACACCACTTATTTAAACTGCCGCTTTGTTTTACTTAAAGAAACGTGGCTACAGTTTGCACATTTGAGTGAGTGATTCGAAGGATTCCGGGGGTAATGTTATTATTACTCACTTCATTCCTTACATAATAATCGGTAGTTGTTGTATAGTGTTCTACACACAGCAATCAAGATAATATTCAGCTAAAATGTGTATCACTTATTTCATTTTATATTTATTATTCACTCTTACAGAAATTAGTGTCAGCCAAAGCACAGAATGATTAGATAAAATACGGTTGATACTGCTGAAGCTAATAAGAAAAAATAGGACAAGAACAGTGATACTAACTAAGAGTAGCTAGCCGTTAAAGTACTCGACCACTGTGCCAACGGTTCACGTTTCAAATCCTAGATGTGGACTTTTCGGGTCCGCCCACACTTCAAAGCTAGTAAGCTTGGCGCTAACTTGACCGGCGAACACTCACGGCCAATTCACAAGTTTTCAACAACTATTTCCTTAGATAACAGTTAAAATTGTGCGATACGTAGTTAGTCGAAACGAAAAGTAATCAATAGTAACTAAGAACTATACGAATTGTTTTTCATTCTGGTAGACCTACGATCTGTACACCATCTTATTTAAGATCCTTTTACTGCTCTGTTGCATATGAGTTCTTTCTGCATTGTGCAGTGTTTCTCCATGGATCATTCTTATTTATTTTCATGACGACCTTCTTTACATCTGGTCTAGTTTCTACACCACATCTTATGACGAATCGCACAACTATTTTGGTAATGTATTGATTCTTCCAACTAGATTCTTATCCTAGCTTTTGAGTGATTTTTATATTTGTGTTCTTGTGCCCTCACATAACTTTTCATTGTTTGCTTATTTCTGTTAAAGATGATTAAATTCAATCGCCACTTCTACTACTTTTTCTATGCCAAGTTTGCTTCTTACAAGTTTCTGTTTTACAGTAGTCACGCGCTTTGCTTTTGTACAATGATCGCCGTACCTAGTGTAGTAGAGGACCCCTCCAGACTGCCTTCATTTTCGGCAATTAGCAGAACATTGTCATTATAACATATTACAGTTTAGTAAGTATCGTCTATTTTACATCCCATTTTGCTCGGTAAATTTGAAAGTATTTTCTTTATTCCTAGGTTGAATATGAATGGACTGAATCGGTCTCATTGCTTTATTCGGGTGATGACTGGTACTTCGCTATTTAATTCATACCCCAATGTGGTAGACTTATTAATAACAATAGCAATACTATTTATGTACCCAACAGAAATCCAATAATAGGATATGTATAACAAAATGATTTACAATACGCAAGTATAAGCAAAAATAATACACATAGTGCGTCAACACAAAGCAGTAACAAATAATAAAGTAACAATGCTAATTACTAGAAATGAATAGCGTCAATAGTAAATATATATATATATATATATGTTGAAGATAACAACAGTTTGCGTGAATAGCATCGTCGAAGAAGGTATCCATTCAATGACTCAAGTGCCAAGGAGGAGCATTGAAGAACAAAATCACCCTCAGTATTGGCGCAATAAATGATATATTGTTCAACGAAGATCGGCGCTGAAAGTGAGATTGAGGTTTCAACAATGTGAGTGGACAATTAATGATGCCATGAGCAGGGCCCCGAATCAGTTGCACTCCACTAGCTTAACGTTACGAACTCAGAAATGGATGATATGCCTTCTTAAAAGTGCATTGTAATAGGTATCTCCAGGTGGATAGATGCCATCAATGTTATGAGACAAGAATCTACGATGTGATTGTTAAATAGACAGATGATCACAAATATAATAAGACCATCAGGGAACACAACCACTAACAAAGAAAGCAAAATATAAATATTTGGGTAAATCAGAATCATCGAGATGCTTAGACCCACGAATGACAAATTCGAATTTGTATGGCGCAGAAGAACAAAAAAATTACATCAAAGTCTAACATTAACAAGTATTCCAAAAATAATTGTCAGAAAAAAGTCATAGCAGCATTTAAATATATTAATTCTTAGCCTCTTCGTGATACACCAAAATGCAATTTTATCCAAACACGAAAGAGAACAAGAACACTCAAGGTCTACAAGAAGATCACTAATTTATCACATCGTACAAACAGCTTCTGAATTCCATCTTTCGTCATTCCATCTAGAAATTTGCCGCCTGATTTTCCAACCACTACAGCACGGTCATTTTGACGTTGTGACACCTCAATTAAATTGCGTCTTGCAATCCAATACAAATGGTGTGGCATGCTCCGTAAGGGGATGATTTTGCTCGCCAAACTCAAGATATCATCACTACCATTTGTTCCTTGAGAAACTATGTAGGCCACGACAATGATGATGATATCAAAACGGACGTGCTGCAGTGGCTTGCAAATCAGGCGCCGATTTATATGAGGATGGAATTGAGAAGCTGGTTGTACAACATGATAAGTGCCTAAGTATTGGTGGAAACTATGTTGAAGAATAGATTAAAGTACAAGCTTTCTTATAAAAATAAACTTTCATTCCATAAGTTAAAAATAAAATTTTTGAAAAAAATGCATTTTTCTTCTTTTTCTATAAAAATGATACTTAAGAAATATGCCTTGTATCAATTCCAGATGTGCTGCGTTCTGCGTTCTTAAATTTCAAGCCTATTCTGTTGTCTACCTTAACACATTGACACTTCATGTTTGGATTGACATTTTAAGATTGCGATATTTCTTGTTATCTATAATGAAGTGGTTGTGGGATTATTCATATAGATATTATGGTTAATTTCATTAAGTAATGCTTTTAGTTAACTCGCGGGTTGAGCTTTCTTGTCGCGTAACATACTAATTGGTATTATAAAAACGTGACTGACCGTTAAAGCCGTTATTCTATGTTGCTATAAAGTAAAAAAAAAATATTACAGTGACACCCACAATTCTTCTTATTTTGTTACTACATGAGCATTATTTAACTGGATTTACTGGCTTTTGTATGAAAACTATAATACTAACTTGAGTTGAACCCACTAACACAATATTTTCAATAATCTTCATCCACAGCAATAGGCAGTTCTTTATTGTCTCCAAGTTCGCACAAGACTGAGAGCTTATGGTATTTCCCATTGCACATGGCGAAATAAAAGGGTTGTAATCTGCAGATAAAACCGAATAAAAACAATTGGTTCTATCACTGTACCTTTGATAGTAATTCATATGGTGATACAATAAATTTAAATACATACCGTTAAATGGGAAATCGACTGATGCAGTCGCATAGTCGATCTTGAAAATAGTTTATCCATTCTTGTGCCACAAGTTTTGTTGACTAATGATCTAATGTATTCCTTCCAGAATGCATTTGCATATTTTACAATTCTGGTGGATTCGCCGGTAGAATATATATAGAATTCAAAATCGTATAGATATTCATTTTTTACAAACAACTAAAACGAGTATGTTCTCGAAATGTATTTGCGAGTCATCTTCCTCTTTGCCTCGTCTTCTTTTGCCCTTAGAGAACATCAAACTTTTCACCCCTGCGCCTATTTCCTTCATTTGTCTCCGGTCTCTGGCATTTCTCCCACTCCTACATTCGATTTCCGGTATTTATCGAATATGTTATGGCCATATCTTATGTGACCTTCGCGTCCTTCTTTTCTTAATTCTTTATGCTTCGAATATCCTTTGTCCATTTATGACAGTCATTGTATCACTTTTTTCAGTTCAAAATGTGCTCAAAAGTCGTGATAGATAAATTAGGCTTGATAATCGCTTAATTACATACATAGCAATTATTTTATTTAGATTTAGTCTATATTTCTCTGAACGCCTACCTGCAAATTTAAACTTCATATTTCACAAACCAGCTGGTCAAAAATGTATGAGATATAATAATAATATGTAAATATCAACGACATAATTAGTATAATATTTTGATTTTGTGAAATGTTTCATAATAATAAATAATGTGATACGATTATAACCTTACCCCTATCAAATTAGGTTTTTGCTCAAACAATTCCATAAACTACTAATAAGAGATATAACAGAAATATGAGTAGATAATGGTTGATAAATTATAAACAAAATACAAACAGGTTTTAGAATCCCTTGCAGAAATAAAACACGAAAACCCATTATCGTTCTATACGTCAAATATATTCCCGTATTATTCGCTTCTACTCGAGCGAAAGTCCGAGGCTATATAAAAGTATGTTTTTAGGACTTGTTTCGGTTATTTGAATTGTAACTACAAAATTATTTTTTGTTTCTAATAACTCCTCATTCCGCTCAAAACGTTTTACAAAACCTTAACCCGCGTTTGGAATCCAAATTTATATGTATTTGTTATGTCATTTTTTCAAAACCTTAGAAATTTATTAGCAAAACATTGCTTATTAAAACTAAAACAGAAAGCTGAACGCAGGTATTTTTATTTTAAAATAAATGATAACATGGATCTCTGTGAAACAACTAATCACCAAAAGAACATTGGAAATTATTTTTCTTGCTATAAATAACCGATAGTTAAGATAACCTTCATCATAATTCTCTCACAGCAGTTAGTGACGTAAAATGACTCAGAATTTGGCATCTAGGTAATGAAAACTTTTTTCTCTAAATGCAAAATATTTCGAAGCACTCTTAATTTGCTTTCCACATGCCGAGTTTAAAATAAACATTATTATTTAATGCAAGGATTAAAATTAAAATTCATGAATCCAACATTGCTGTATTTTATTAACGTGCCCTTCGTAATAATATTTACATCAACATTACATTGTACGTTACAGACATTTTATATTTATTTTGGCGCTGGTACAAGTAAATCTCTTCGATATAAAAATAAATTCAAACTTGTTATTGTGTGTACGTACATAGGAATATGTATACCCTAACAAGATGTTTTGCGCTCCCTTTAATAATATACTGCCTGAAGTTATATTTACTAGAGAATCTCTCAATTATATGCCATGAATAAAAACATACATTTTGAATCGATTACGCTTTGGTTTCCGAGTATCTCAAATGTACCGAAATAAATCAGACCCCGTGTTCTAATAATAAAAGCTTTAAAACTGATATTTATAAAATTAATCACTCCTTAAATATTAATTCACAAATCTGTAGAGCACATCTACGCAGGTATTTTTAACATATTTAGGTGCTGCTGAAACAAGGTTTAGGCCTCTTCTTGTAGCAGTCCCCTGGCAAATTAATAGATGCCTTCCACAGCTGGCTTTTTTCCAAATATATCAAGACGTGTAGTTGATTTAGTACTTAAAACCAGGGTACAACAAAAATAGGCAGCTAATGTGTATCATATGCATGTTATTCGAACGCTTTAAAATTTCAAAGGTTCTTCAAAATAAAAAAAAAAATTGGCCCATTTTCCAAGCGATGCTTTATATAATTTTGGAATTTACATGAACTACCTGTAAATGGTTAGCTTGCCATTTGATATTCAATTCATTTATTTTATTTAATGCACATACAGTATCCAAAATGAGAAGAACTTACTTACTAAAAGAAACGACAAAATTGGTGAGGTGTAGCTTATATCTTCCAACTAAACCCTCTTAACTCCGAAACTGCTCTAGCTTCATACTTCCATGTTTCGTATGGCCTCCCCTTTCTATTCTGCCTAAAGTATTTCGCCTGGTTTATTTTTCCGACTCACGTTTCATCGGTCAATGCAGCTGATCTGGTTAAGAAAAAAATCGTTCGTTGAATTACTATTTTCCTGAGTTTTCTCTTAACAGTTTCTGAAAATTTCGTGAGCCCCATTGTAATCACAATTAGCTACTTAGTTATCCGTATCCCAGTAGTGTCTAGCTTAGAAGTTTAAATACATATTTTAGACCTTTTAAAATTAAAGACACAAAAGCTGATTTTGTATTTCCATATATTTAAATAGCAGTCTCCTATAATTGCTATTGAAAACACAACGGAAACAAAATATTAAACTGAAAAAGTTCTGTGATGTGTAAAAAGCTACATATATAGTTCGTCTAATTAGTAGGACCAGTCATATAAAAAATTATTAAATGTATATATATATATATTTCGTGACCTTTTTTATACTTATCTTATATGATAGAGATCTACCACTAATAGGTCAATAAAACAAGGCTGGTTTGAACGATAGTTATATTTTCAGAACGTTTACAAACGTTTTCAGGAACACCTTCGTCAGTGAAAATATAACTAATTAAATATATAAACAAACTTTTGTTTTTTTATTTGGGACTATCAACAAAATAACTAGTGACTAGGATTTCTTGATATAGAGGATGTGTAACCAACTTTTATATATATATAAATTATAAAAAACTAAATTAATGTGTAAACATACATGCAAATTAAGTAAAACCTTATATCAAAAAATCTTTGTCGAAACCTTAACAATTCTGTTCAAGGACTAGGGGAAAACCAAATTTAAAACCTAGCCAAAGGTTTCCTTCTTAAGAAATGCAAATGTCATTTTAACAAATTGCTATATACATTACTTAAATTTTGAATATCGGTCCTGAAATTAATAGTTTTAGTGTCTTTCTGTATATTTATCATTTCATATATTAGTCTTTTTTTATAATTATTCTCTGTTTTAATATAATTGTGTTTTCAACATCAAAGTAATGCCCTTAAGATCTTTGTAATGCTTTGTTACAGCGGTCATTGCACCAAAATCATTATTTAAAGAATACTTATGCCTATACAACCTTTTCTTTAAATATTGTTTCGTCTGACCGATGTAACAACCATCGATCTTTACAGTTTATTTTATAAACTACATTACTTTGATTTTGATTTAATTATTTAGATTTAGTATTAGTAAAGAGATCTGTTACTATAATTTGGAATGAAAGTAATGTTTATGTTGTTTTTATTAAATTCTTTTTTATTTTTCGCTTAAACCTTTTTTATAAGGAATAGCGTTATAACATTTATTATTATTAATTTTAATTCCTCTATTATATAATTTGTTAATTCTATTTTTTTATTATTTTTCATAAAAACTATTTGGATAATTATTTTTATCTAAGATTTCTTTAACTTTGTTTAAATTCTTTCCCTAAATTCAGGATTAGCTAATATAAATAATAAACCTGGTAATGGAGGACCTAGAGCAAACTTGTTTGGCAAAACTAAATTCTAGTGTAAGTTTTTACAGACGTTATGTGGATGACTGTTTTTGTTCCGTAAGAAAGGATAGTATTGATGAGATATTAGATTCATTTAATAGTTATCATAATAGATTAAAATTTAGATATGAGAGAGAATCTAATAACTCATTGAATTTCCTGAACGTGACAGTCGTGCATAATAACGGCATTGTGAAAACAAATTGGCATATAAAGTCTACCAATACAGGAAGACATTTAAATTATTTTTCAGAAACATCAAAATTACATAAAATTAATGTAGTTACCGGTTTAGTTGATCAAGCGGTTAGATTAGCTAATCCTGAATTTAGGGAAAAGAATTTAAACAAAGTTAAAGAAATCTTAGATAAAAATAATTATCCAAATAGTTTTTATGAAAAAATAATAAAAAATAGAATTAACAAATTATATAATAGAGGAATTAAAATTAATAATAATAAATGTTATAACGCTATTCCTTATAAAAAAGGTTTAAGCGAAAAATAAAAAAAAAGAATTTAATAAAAACAACATAAACATTACTTTCATTCCAAATTATAGTAACAGATCTCTTTTTACTAATACTAAATCTAAAATAATTAAACAAAATCAAAGTAATGTAGTTTATAAAATAAACTGTAAAGACTGTGATGGTTGTTACATCGGTCAGACGAAACAATATTTAAAGAAAAGGTTGTATAGCCATAAGTATTCTTTAAATAATGATTTTGGTGCAATGACCGCTGTAACAAAGCATTACAAAGATCTTGGCCATTACTTTGATGTTGAAAACACAATTATATTAAAAACAGAGAATAATTATAAAAAGACTAATATATGAAATGATAAATATACAGAAAGACACTAAAACTATTAATTTCAGGACCGATATTCAAAATTTAAGTAATGTATATAGCAATTTGTTAAAATGACATTTGGATTTCTTAAGAAGGAAACCTTTGGCTAGGTTTTTAAATTTGGTTTTCCCTAGTCCTTGAACAGAATTGTTAAGGTTTCGACAAAGATTTTTGATATAAAGTTTTACTTAATTTGCATGTATGTTTACACATTAATTTAGTTTTTATAATTTATATATATATAAAAGTTGGTTACACATCCTCTATATCAAGAAATCCTAGTCACTAGTTATTTTGTTGATAGTCCCAAATAAAACAAAAGTTTGTTTATATATTTAATTAGTTATATTTTCACTGACGAAGGTGTTCCGAAAACGTTTGTAAACGTTCTGAAAATATAACTATCGTTCAAACCAGCCTTGTTTTATTGACCTATTAGTGGTAGATCTCTATCATATAAGATAAAAAATAATTGAAATCAAAGAATGCAGTATCGATATTTGTCGCAGATTATTAAGCAGCCATTACCTATCTTTTTATAATTTTGAAGTATCATGATTGCAACGCTAATGCTTTCTTCAAAATTACTTAATTCAGGGCATTAACAACCAATGAAGTTAAAGAAATTTTAAAAACTAAGAAAATCACGAACTTTAGAAGTTCAATACACAAACATAAAAGATATACGATTCGTAATTGATTATTAAGGTTCGACAAATGAGTGCAACGTCAGAGGCGTATCGCGCAAAAGTAGGTACGTGAGTATTATAAAAAAGTAATATATTCTTACCTTTTATTGACATCTTGATATCCATTGCGACAAAATACTACTGCCCCGGAAGTCGCGTAAAACTGTAACATAAGCTTCCATTGTCGACGTTGGTCTGAAAGCGTTTCCTTCGTGTATTTGGAAAATGACCATTCTAACATCTAGCGAAGTAGGATTTGCGTAATCCAGATATTACTTTATCTCTTCTGTGTACTCTTTAGTTTCAGTAATAAACTGAACCTTTTGTAAATCAGGATTTTTATTTCTACCTAATCCTATGGGATCCGTCAAGCTTTCCAACGGGAATTGTAAATTATCTAACGTAGTTAATAAGTCTCATGATAAAATAAGTGACTGTTTTGTAACAGCGATATAGCTTGTAAAACTGAAGCGTTTATGGAAGTTTCATAAATTTGTAATTGAAGGTCCGAATTGGAAAAAAGTTGCTGAGTCTCTCGAATCGGTACAGATTCACTTCATTTAAATTTTAAAATCACATCCTTTACATTTGCGGAATATTTATGATGATAAAATACTGTCTGGAGCCATGTTTCCCACCAAGTTATTACAGACTGAGTTGGTAGTGGAAGTTTCGGACACAATTGTTTGAAAACACGGATATGATTGCGAGATATCACAAACACTTTTTGATAGATCGTATTATTTACCATCAAATACTTCTTTCGGATGGTTTCATACAATGAGATGATATGCGTGTATAAGACGTATTATGGGAAGCAGTATCGGAAAGCATATTTTCAGCATCCCATCAATTTTCAGCAATGTTGCAGCTGCATCAATAACTCACATTGAGACTTGGACTCCTGTGATACAGAATCTTGTATTATCTTCACAACGATTTCAGCTTCATTTTTTTCGTTCTTGTACTGGTTAATAACAAGGAAGGTGCTAAATCACTACGTTTTAAAGGACGCGCTACAACATGAATCACGCTGTGCTTCTGTGCACCAGTTATTTCATCCATACTTACGCAAATTTTCTTATTTTTCAACTCGTCTACTGTACAGTTGTCTACTGTACCCTGCAAATGTAGTACATTGATTACCATATTGATCAATCAACATCAATTACATGATTAATCTCCACAACAGAACACATTATTTTACAGGAAATTTATTGAAAGCTTTAATGGAACGGTTCTTTAAATAAAACTAGCCGAAATTGTTATGTATCAGGTACAATAAACTAGGTCTAGGTCTTTCGAGTATAATGGGTGGTCCTTCTACCGGACTCCGAAATTGTTATACGTTCTATTAACTATTTATGGAGAACTCTGGCAACGTAAAGTGTCTATAAGGCTGATCCCGTATTAATAGAATTTATATTAATATGATACTCAACTGGGACTGTGAATGTAATACCCAGCGGCGTTGAATACGTACAGATACATATAGATGCATATGTTTACATATTCGTCTCTTAGATGATACTTTAAATGACGTTCGGAAGAAAATTGTATAGATCGTTTGCTTTATATCGTTTAAGATCTCAAGTCAGAACAACTGTTTTCGCAAAAGACAAACACATCACAAGCTTAAAAAGGGTTATATGCTGCACCACAGTGAGCTTTCAAGGGAATCGCTTAGTTTGAAATTACGCCACACAACCAAATGGTCAAACGATCGTTGCAGATGGGTACATTCAGCAATTAAATTTGTTATGTTGCTGAATGTATCCATCTACACTGATCATTTGGACAATGCAATTCAAGGTGGTGTTCGTAATTCCACAATAATAATATAAGATCAGATATATCGTTAATAACTTGACAATAATGAGTACCATCATATTTTTTTTTCATTTATTTCGTTCTTTGCAACGCTTATTTACTGGTAGAAACTTCAATAATGATGATGGGATCAAATCGCACATGGATTATTACTCCTTTTCATAACACTGCAACAAAACTCTACACATATTCAAGTTATAAGTATGAGTTCCAACCTAATTTCTCTCCAACAAAATGACTCAACAACAAAATAAACACAAAATTATGGTTGCTTGTTTTACGTATTCGTTATTAAAAAGTTGTACAACTTTGTTGCAGATTATGATTTATATGCTGTTCTGATGCTCTCCTATTCTAATAGTATAACAAAAAGATTTGTACTCAATCATAGAAATTATGTAAATCGAAACTATTGGCTGGATTTTGTATGACGGGCCTTCCACCATGAATTAATATAAACAATAACACGCGCTCAATCATTTACTATTAGTAAATATGAAAAATGAAGTTTATTAGTAAATATTCAACAAAGATATGAGGATTGCGGGTAAACACTTTTACTCAAACTGACAGTTATAACAAATGATTCATAAACTTGACATCTGTTTGCATTAACTCATATCTAGGAAAGTTTTTGTAGCGCTAGGCACAAAATTTTCATATGCCAAAATTACTTTATAACTTTTTCGTTCAATCTTGCACGAAATTTGCGAATGTACTTTAACCTTTTTTATTATCTTCACGCACGTGGGTAGCGATCGTAACTGTGTAATAATTGGTGTAAATGGAAGACACCATTCGTCGTTAATTATTGAAATTGAGATATAGCTGAACATTTATTTAACGTCTACATACTACAACTAGATCCCATAGTTTGAGCCGGCGTCATATTGTATATCTCCCATTAGCACATATTTAGCTTTTCCTTAGTTGATTCTTATTCCATATCTTTTTGCTTCATTTGCTATCCTTTTTATGTTGTTTCGCCGTCCTTTTTGTTTCTTCTAATATTACTACGTCATCGGAAAATGCTACACATTGATGTTTGTTTTTCATTATTGCATCTTCAATCTTTATCTTGCTTTTCGTGCTTATTGATTCCAGCACCAAATTAAAGAGCGTTGTTGACATTGGATCTCCTTACGTAAGTCCTTGTTCTACCTCAAATTCATTATACTGTCTTGCTTTCCACATTGTTTCATTTTTTTTTGTTTGATTTAAATTCACTTTGTGAAGGTTTAGCTGAGTACTTTGAACTCTTCAATACAAAATACATTTCCTTTCTACGTATCTGATCATATCCCTGTTTGATGTCCACCAACAGTGCAAAAAGAACAGGTTTGTACTCCTAACAGTTTGCTTGTATTTCTTTCCCTTTGAAGATTCGGTCTGTTACTGATCGATATCAATTAAATCTTGCTTCATACTTTTCTACAGTATTTCCCATATATTCGTTTAGCCTGATTTGTATGCTTTGGGTCAATGCCCTATAGACCGTGTCAGTCAATGCAACAATACAAAGTCTCTGTAGTTGTTTATCCCCTTTCTTATATATTAGACGTATTTCCGCCTCCATCTTGTTTTCCGGTCTTCTTTCGTCTGCCCAAATCTTCGCAATGAATGTGTGTGTTCCTGTAATACCTCTCCTTCTGATTTTTCCATTTTTACCATTCCCTAAACTTTTAATTACAGTTACTACCTCTCCTCTAGTCTAGGCTTTCATTTCAGTTTTATTTCTTTCTACCCCTTTCGTGACGTTCGGTTTCTGTTCCCCAATGTTATTTAGTAACTCTTGGAAGTAGTTTTTCCATCATTCAAGAACTTCTGCTATTTCACTTATTAGCGCTCGTTCGTCACTTTTGATGTATACCGACTGCGTGTGGAAGCCGATTTTCTCCGGATCGTAGTGCTATACCCACGTTTCATCACCTTGAATGATATTATACACGAGATGGTGCAACCTATTGTGAAAACGATCTGGTGTAGATTTCCACCACTTTCCACCGTCTGCTCTTTGGAGTGGACTCAAATTCTGGAGAATCCAATAGGAACAACGCTTATGTCCCTTTAGTAAATTGTATAAATGGTATTAATTGCTTTCACGCCAATCTTTAGACTTGCATGAATGCTCTGTACAGTAACATGTCGGTTCTCTTCAATCATGTTCCAAGCAACACTCATATTTTCGTCGGTAATCGTCGATTTTGGCTTAGGATCTTTAAAACTCTCATTTAAAGAAAGTCGTTCATGTTGAAATTCATGATATCAGCGCTTTTAGTAACTAAGAAATGCGACTTGTTAATAAACACTCGACTAATGTCATCAAAACGTTTACGGCTTATGTCACGTTTGAAGTTGTAAGAAGTCACAACTCGACGATGCTCTTTACTCAATTCTATGATTTATTACGCAAGAGATCGCCTTAATCTTAAGTATTTTAAAAATATCCATGTATATTTGTCATCACACTCAGTCGTTAAACTAACATGTTAACAACTAGCCTAAGATGTCAAATAAAATTATTGAAAAATATCATGGTCTGCTAGAGAGGCCCCCGAAATGAAAATATCCCTCGTATATTCATATCAGATTACATCAGTAACAAAAATTATATGATCAAATAAAATTACCAGAGGGAAAAAATACATAGAATTGACTTTACAGAATCCCATTCTTTCTTTAATTCCAACTAACAGTGCGAATCGAAATAGAACTCTCTTCTTTACTTCAAAGCATAAAAAGTAAGCATAATTTTAAAAAATGGGTTTAGTATTTACATTCTTTGAGCTCACCTGTCTCCGCCGGAGCAACTAACTTCAAAGTAAAGTACAACTTTAAACAACGCGCGTAAACTAATTTCTTTATTCAATTAATTGTTTCCGCATTCAGTAAGACTGAAACTTTAATCTCTTTAAAAAAGTCGTTATAAAGTTATTATGTAGGACAGCCAGCATAACAATTTGCTTTATATTTAGCATTTCATTAAGAAAAGATTTTTAGCTATGCGATTTGAATAGCTACCAACTTTAAATTATGTACATCTTTCGTTTGGCAAAAGCATCTGAAATGGGATCCTTAGAGTATAGAATAGAAACAATAGAACCAAATTGTAATTAATTGCAGCAGTAACATGAAGTTGATTAAGAATGCAAAAATCTATTGCCATCTTCATTTTCACATCTTCCGGATCGAATTATTTACTCAAGTATTGAACCAGAATATCAATTAAAACGTTTATGTTAATCTTCTTCTCTCGATTTCCCTAGTGAGTTGCCATTCGAATGTAAAGTAATTTCATTAATGCCGTAGATGTTAGAATTGTACGAGAAAGTGTACTACCAAATACTTAAAGGTGATAAATATATATGTATACCAGACGTTATTATAGTTTTCTAAGAAAATCTAATAAAAGCACATAATTCAAATGCAATCGCTTTTTATCTCAATTTGCTAGAATAATTTAAGACTAGATCGAACCGTATAAAATATCAGTGCACATTTCTATAGCTTTCATTTCAGAATCGATGATAGAGATTTGAAGATATTGCACTGGGAAAATGCGAGATATGCAGCGAGCATATGCATTTTCCTTTGCATCATCAAAAGAGCGTGAAATTCGTGTTTTATTTTCCTCTTTTATTAGAAAACATTGAACACTTATCTTGAAACTTCCTCTAAATTTGTTATATAATATATAAGTGCATAACTTATATCATTAGGAATAAAAGATTGTTACCTTGCGATTATTTATTTAGTTTTAACACTGAAAACTACTTAATAAAATTAATCCATTTTGCATCTCCTAAAATCAAACAATCTAAAACTAAATGCGTTTTTATCGATGCCCAAAACGTAGAGCAAATCCAAACGATGTATACAAAGTTAGTTAATACATGCAATACTCGTTTGGGATACTGCAAAACAAATGCTTCACTGTAAATGTGCTCCAAACGTCAAGTATCCATAATTTCGACATGAACGCCTACACACGCTTCTTCTTCTACCTTACAGTGTAGAGGTGTTAAACATTCAACATTCCTACCGATCTCAAACTTTGACTTGATTTCCTCCAAGTTATTTTGCTTTTTTATCAATAGTGATGATTGTAATCATATTATTACTAAAATAATAAATAATAATAATAAAGCCCGAACATGACTACCAGAGAAGAGAAGACACAGTATTCGTCGAGGTAAGTGCTTCACGGTAAACATTATAAAATAGATAAATAATTAACATAGAAATAGTTTCTATCAGGACACCTATTCCCAGAAACCTGATGATTCATCTTAACTATACAGGATAATATCAGAGCTACCAAAAGTTATTACAAGATAAAGAAGCAATAGAACATATAAACAGACAATGCAAACTAATGGCTAGAAGACTAGACTATTTGGCCAGGTATAATGCAGCACAAAAATCCTACATCAAAAATTGGCACAAAACCCATACTGAAAATATACGACCCCATTTCGAAACTAAAGTGAGCAATTCGACGTCTGCTGAGACAATTGGGAAAATGGAAAGAATCTATTTATGTATATTTCAATACCGCAGGATGAAAAGTGCTGAACGAATAAGAGAAGATTGCAGGATACACACCATTGTCCATTGAATTGAAATAGCTCTGGGATCAAGAAGCAATTATGATAGTGGCAAATTGTATGTAGTCTCTGTAATAGGCATTAGTGGAAAAGTATTTTAAACCACGTTAAAATATTGAATAGCAACAATAGTGGGAAAAACTTCATAACAAAAAATAAAGAATTAGGTAACACGCTTTTCCGATACCCGCAATAAACCAGAGAACGAAAAATAATAATAACAGTGATAATAATAGTGGTGATAATAATAATAATAATAATAATAATACAGATGATAACACCATGTATAGAGAGTGCCAATCAAAATGTTTCCGGACGTCGCTGCCATGGCGCACTTTTTGTCCTTCTGCTATTCCATTATTTTATGACCTTTGGTGCGTGATAGCAGTTCAGTAATAGTATAACTTACAATTCAAGATCAAATTCGAATAACGATGAACCTTACCCGAAATATAGCTTGTGAAAAACATACATACGAGGTAGGCCCTATAAATTCTCAGCCTGATATAAAAAAGAAAACTTGATAGTATATAACAACTTTTATTTTTCAATATAATTTCCCCCAACCTTTAATACATTTCCTACAACAATCAATTAATAATTCTATACCTTTGTAAAAATAATCTGCAGTTTTGTCCTCAATATGTTCCATTACAGTTGTTTGCAACCCACTATAACCCTTAAGTATACAGCGGGTGTTCCAATACTTGAAAGTCTCATTTGCAGATGGCAGCTTGTGAACTGGCGGCAATATGGACGGAGGCATTATCCTGCCATAGTCGAACACCCTTCGTCAAGTTCCCTCGACATTTGGCACGAATACTGTCGATCAATTTATGCAACAAAGACGCATAATATGTGCTGTTGACAATTGCCTTCTTTAAAGTCAATGAGTAAAATGCCCTTACAAGCCCAGAATTCTATGGCCAACACGTTTTTCGTTGCTTGAATCAGTTTCGCCTTTCTGGAACGAAGTTCATCGCGCCGCCACCATTCCATCGATTCCCTTTTGGATAGAGGATCATAAAACAGAATCATTGTTTCATCTTCTGTGACAATGGACTCCAAAATCGATTTGAGGTCGTCTCCAAACGTGTTTAAAAACGCGCACATTCGACCCGATGTTGACTTTGGAGAGCGGAAGTAAGATGCGGTACCCATCTTGCACTAACCTTATTCATACCCAAATAGTCATGGAGAATTCGTCGAGTACTTGTTTCAGAAATGTTAGACATTACTTCAAATTCATTCACCTACAAACGGCGACCTTCTAATACTGTTTCTTCAGGCATTACAATTTTTTGAAGAGTTATCACTTCTGTTGGCCGACTGGAGCGCTTATTATCTTCAGGGGATGCTTGCTCCAAACGGAAACATTTTATCCACTTTTTGACAGTGGAATATGAATGAAATGAATCACCATAAACGTCATATAAACGGTGGTCAATGTGATTAGGCGTATCCCCTTTTTTGTTAAAAATTTAATGATCGCGGGGTACTCTGTTTTTGCTAGCTCCGACATTTTCATACACTAGTCACAATGTCTGGCTGGCTACTAAAAGCTACTACTCTGCGAGCCGTAATCTCTCTCTCTCTCTCTCTCTATATATATATATATATATATATATATATATATATAGTGTAGGCTTCACACATGTGCAACTAGGACGCAACAGAGTTTGAAACACGCTTGAATCTGTGAAGCTTATCAAGATTTATGGCGCTGCCTGGTACATGTGTGAAAATCAAATCAAATTTATTCAGCAGAGAGTATAAACGAAAATTAATGAGCAAAATAATTAAGCTGTCTCCCATGGACACTGAATTGACTGTGACAAACACATTCGTGTAATTTATCACCAATACAATTAACCTCAATTAAAAAGGCGGAGCATCGCTAAAATAGTCAAATGATCGATTGTCTTTATCGCTAAGGAATATCGAAATTATCATTTGTAATTAACAAATGAATTGCGCTTTTAATTAGCTAATTTCATGCCGAACAATTTTTGGTAGTGTATTACCAAACCTTGCAAAGTTTTAATGCCAAAAATAATCTACAGATTCTCACTATTACCATGTAAATATGATGCACCAAAACTCATGAATCTCACAAACTAAAACCACAACAATACATCCTATACAACTATGCAGTCATTTCTATTCCTCCTTCAGAATAGTTCATATACATATTTACAAAATTTTCAAACTTACTACCTCCTAAGATTAAAATAGGTCCAGAATGAACAGCTGTCTAGAAAATTGATGGCGATATTTTCTCAGATTTATGTATTTGAAATTCTGAAGAGTATATTTACGAAAATGTCATATCACGCGTTAAAATTCATCAATATCATAAACTACAATCTAAACAACATATATGAAGATGGATTTCCCGTTCCTGTTCAGAACAACTTATTCAAAACATATTTAGTAGCCCTTGTAAAATGAATGAAGGCAACAAAAACTTACTTATAGAAATCTTTCTACGCACAATGCGCATGACGTGACCTTTAAATCACTGTTGATGTAAAAAAATGTAAGATGTTTCTTTGTTTTCAGAGAAAAGTTAACTTCTAAGAATTTATTACTAGCTATAAAAGGTAGTATGTGTTAATTACACTAATGTGTCACCATATCGGCATTCACAGCAGGAAGATTTATTTAACATAACTTCTAGCGCTAATAAATATTTATATTTCTTTTTCCTTACTTGTCATTGGTCACCTATTAACTTGCATTTACTGGCTTCAATGTAGTTTATAGAGATTATTCCTGACCAACTTTTGTATATTGAAAAGCCGCTTATGAGAAAGTTTGCTTTTACACTTTTTGTTTCAATTAATTTATTTATTGATACATTTGATGTTGATTTGATAACTTACTAAGCACCCAATTCTTTTCTACTTTAAAGTTCGTTCAGCCAAAGATATTATTTGACTAATTTCCTAAATTATAGTCGGAGTTGGCTAAGACGAGATGAATGCATGGACGTTGCAAGAAGGAGCAACTGTGGGGTTGTAAGATAAGATAAGATAAGATAAGACTACTTGAGGTGGCAATGATGCCTGTTCCACTGCGACCCTTACAGATCTATTGTGGTCCTCACGCCTCCTTAAAGTACGTTCTCCAGCTTTATTCCTTTAAATAGACTTAACAGCTTTGAGAGCGATTCTTCCACATATACGTGTATTTTTAAAGCAGACATGAAGACCTTGCTCCGTACTGCGATTATATGCCTCCATAATGGAGTACTAGACTGCCTGAAGCTTTGCCGACTCCATCTGGGTGGCTGGATAGTCGTTTCATACTACCACGATCCTCTCCAAAGCAGCCTCTTTGAAGGTTAAATCTTCTGGCCTCTTGCCTTTCGGAAGACCTGCGGTAGTACTGCCTTCCAACCTCCCCTTTTTGGACTTCCACCCTTTCTTTACATTTAGTAGCCTCCGCCGTCTGTTGAGGTCTGACTTCCTTATCTAGACTAAACCTGCGCCCTTTGTGCATGCCTAGTGAAGCTGGCCTTGATTATGGCTCTTTTAGCCTGTATGTAATCTTGGCCTTGTTTCACAAGATTTTCCACTGTAGGAGAAGTAGCTAGGGAAGTATCTGTCCTCCCGATCCAAGCCCCGCTTGATCGGGTAAGACTAAATACAAGGGGGTTTCGCCTGGTGTCCCCAGGGGAAGGTTAAATATCCCACACCCCTGCGGTCACGCAACTCTCGGCACGTTACCTTACACCTTAGGTTGGATTTTAGCTCGGGTACCTCGGGGGCGCTAAATTCCCGAACTCACTTGTTAAACTTGTTAATGAACCACTAAGGTTGTAATCTGTGGGATTGTAGTGCTAACTTCCGTGCCCCAACCATAGAGCGACCAAAAATGGTTTAATAGTCGGTAACATTTTCATCAACTCCATCCAACTGAATTAAATTAACTTGTTAGTCTGAAAGGAGACTAAGCGTTTTATTTCTTTCCTATCCGAGAAAAACCTGCAAGTATATTTACATTCTCACGGTTCCTTTTATATCGACCAAATATGCCAGAACCCCTTGTCGACTGTACAAAATTACTGCAATCAACAGAATGTGCTATTCTAAATATCGCTTTGAAATAGCTGGGGACTTCGGCGCCAAGTGAAAAGCTCATCTCATTAAAAGGCAACCACGATAATTAAAAATAGAAGTCACTTAAATTCTGTCGAACAGAAATGTTAGTTTACCTGCATATATATTAACTACTATAAAGTCAGAATGCCATTTGTTTATGATTAGCTAGGTGTGATATAAACAAATTAAGTGACAATATGTTTTGTTTCTACTACAAAAGGTAGTAGTAGTAGGTACTCTTACATTTGCGGTTTCTATTATGCACACAATCCAATGTGTGTATTTATTACTTTTAACATCTATTTATTTGGTTTTTACTTTCTTAGTAACAGGTTTTGTGTTTTACTAATAAAAAGTGTCGTCACTTTAGCAACTCCCATTTCAGATGTTTTCATTAATTTTTGTGGTGGATAGTCATAAAGCGAGATCTGAAAGAAACCCCAAAAAACGAGTCATTTTCTTTGAAAACCGAAACGGAAATAGCCGAAAATCGTACAGCTTTATTAGTCATTATCATTATCATTTCTTTAATCAATTTTAAAAATAATAAAACATTACGTAAGATTGTCTAATAAATCTAGAGTAAATGCCATAAATAACGGTTTGCCATGTTTAATTCTGAAAAAAGCACCCAAATTGGATTCGTGTAATCAAGGTACCGAGTGTTTGAGATCTGCATAAACGAGTTTTAACTGTATTTTCTTTCTTTCCGGTTATAAATAATACATTTTCAAATAATTACATTTTTTTCTGAATTTTTAACCAAGAAGATAATATTATAAGCCTTGAATGTTTTAAGGAAATCCGTAAATAGATGTTGCACGCGATAAAGCGTACTATTGATAATAACTTTCTAAAATGTATTGATGTTACAAAATTTATCATTAAGAACATCTAATCCTGATGCGTTCTCGAAAGTTTAAAAAAATTAAACCTATTTTAAACAAATTTTATTTAAAAGACATTATAATGATTAAATCCAAGAGTCGGGTACTACAGAAGATTTATGGTATTTTGATGACTTTTAAGAAGACTAACCGTAACTACAGTCTGGAAAAGTGTTCAAATTGTTTATTATCGAACTCACATCGTAAAGCGCTCGATTCGTATTTAACTTTAGAGGAAAAAAGCGTAAATATTTTTACCAGTAAATGTAATGGTATGCCTTTTGGTAGTGCGGATGTTACGAATGGCGTGGCTATAAAACGCAATCCAAAGAAATTACTACGTACTAAAGATAAATTTGTGTTGTGGTTTGCTTTACTCAAATATCCATGCGTCCACAAAATTCTGATACGTACCGACAATGTACTGAAGGCGTCATTTTAATAGAATATTACAACGACATCTAATGGTTCTATTCTTCTAATTAATTAGTCGTAAAACGCAATCCAAAGAAATTACTACGTACTAAAGATAAATGTGTGTTGTGGTTTGCTTTACTGAAATATCCATGCGTGCACAAAAATCTGATACGTAGGTACCGACAATGTACTGAAGGCGTCATTTTAATAGAATATTACAACGACATCTAATGAGTCTATTCTTCTAACTAATTAGTCGTAAAATGCCATCTTTTCCTTGTTTTGTTTCTAAAAATTATCTCCGCGCTCTAGATTATTTCTGTGCCCAATTGAAAATACCTCTTTCATCATATGGTAGAATTGACATAATTGATTTGACATTTTCGATGTTTATAGGTGGAACGTCGCTAAAAACATATTTGTATAGCTACTGCTTTAATGCCAACGATAGAGCTTTAGGCAATTCTAATATTGTCTCTCATACTGTTTATTTAAAGGTAAGGTATCGTTAAGTAATTTCAAAGTTTTAATAACAAGAACCACCGGGATAAAGCAAATGATGATATTACTAGATTAAATTAAATGTATATCAATATATTTCGTGACCTGTTTAGATACTTATCTTTCAGGTTTCCTCTACCACCTTTAAGTAACTGACGAAGTTTTTACGAAAACAATTTGAAATACTCACCATTATGATAATTATGAAATTAACGGTGGGTTTATGAAATATAATCTACTAAATTGAATTTTTTCAGGTATTTGACTTAAACAGTGATAATAATAATAATAATAATAATAATGCACTTTATTATCCAACAGGAAATTCCCAATCATAGGATAATACAGAAGAGAAATATTTTACGTTAGCAAAACTAAAACAACCAAACATACAAAATATATATTCAATACAATTTTCAAAGAAATATGTCCGATAAGGGCAACTCGAGAGATAAATAAGCTCTAATATTTTTGCCTTTTCTTTTCATGAAGGAACATATTTAATTAGAGTGTTAACTCCTAATTTCTAAAAGATGTGCGCGATGGAATTTTCTGCACGTTACTCTAAATTTGTGGGAAAATAAATTTCAAATTCCAACGCATGAATAACATCTACCAAATATTTACATTTCTGTTTTGGACTTCAAATAGAATATTATTCACCTCGGCATAATAATTATACTAAATCCTTCAACGGTACTAATATCAGCATCGAAAGCTTCCCACGATTTACAGATAATCGAAGAATAATGCTTCTACTCAATACGAAACTTGTATATTTACCACTGAATCATCGTCAAAGTATCGAAACGGAAATTCTTTACGACGCTAGGAGGATTGAAGGCTTATGAATAAACATTTACTAAATGTTATTTGATACGACACCGAATGAGGGTATAAAAATATTATTACACTGTAGATCAGGGAATTTATTCTTTAACGATATAATTTTGACGTTACCGCGATTCTGGTGTTTAGATAATCAATGTAATAAATATCTCATATCAGACGCGGTTGCCAAGAAACAATTTCTTGCTGTCCATAAGGTAATGGTGAAGCTATTTTTATATGTAATTATTATTTTGATCGCTCAATTAAACGTTTATTTGATTGCCTACGCGCAGTTTATTGCGTTCCTAAGATGCGTTGTGCGAGGCATCTGTAATAAAAAAGAAGGTGTATAAAACCTACATTCAATTTCACACTTAATAATTTTGGCACATGGAGCTTCTGTTATATGTATGTATGAACGTTATGAACCATTCTGTTTTATTTCGTTGTTTTTTTATCTTCTTCACGACAGACATTTCACTTAACAGTTTCACTTAAACTGAATGTAATCTGTTTTCGTATATGTTAACCAGAAATTATATATAATAAAATATACGCTAAAGCAATGTAAGATTTGAATTATTTTTAAAGGTATGGCTTCAAATTAAGAAATTAGGTAATGTGCAAAATCTGGAGAACTCTCTTGATAACGACCTAATTAAATTACTAAGTATGGTGCATACTAAGTAAGCACAATTTGCGTGTGCCAATAATCCGTGAGGTGAATTAAGCTTTGTCAATCGCAGATCGCAACTGCAGACTAATTAGTTTCGTCCTTATCGGAACTCGTCAGTACAGCATATCGGTCTGCAATTGACAAACTATAATTATCCAGGTTATCTGTCGATTAGGCCGTTATATAGAGAATCCTCCAGATTTTATTGTATTAAGGTTTTGGTTTTCGAAAATAGTTTACTATTATTATTATTGTTAAATATAGCAAGCTACAGTAGCAATTTAATAATACCATGTTGCGTGTATATTATTAAAAATACTACACCTAATCATCATTTACGTTAATTAGTACATATTCGGGGAAACAAATTCCTTACGCCGACATTTAAATCTCAGCCGAACTAGAAAAGTTTCTAGTAACTTCTCCCTCCAAACATTAAAAATGACAAAGTTATTTACAGTAATCCTATTACTTGTCGAAACAGCTCCAAGTGGATAAAGAAATATATACAGGACTGCTGTTCCCGACCTTGTAAAATTTGGAGAAAATTTAGTAAACGCATAGCGTAATTTTGCTGCTTTCAAAATTAGATTATATAACGAAGGCATTTCATGACCAATTAATCGCAAACGCACATCGTTATTAAATGCTGTCTGAGAAAATATCAGAATTGATGCTAATATTTTGCACTTATGTGCATTCCAATTTGATTGAAGTAAAATTTTGAACTATATTTTATCTCCACTTAACTGCGAAAAGTCATGATGCAAAAGATGTTACCTACCATTACGTTCGCTGACGAAAATATCTATGTTCTGTTTTAAGTTCAAAGTCAAATCGAACATTTTACGACGTACGTCCAATAATAAACAACCTAAACAGTTTTTTGACTGCAGTAATGGCCAATTTTCTTAAAAGTCACCGTAAATCTTCGGTAATACCAGATTCTTGGGTTTAATCAATTTAATGTCTTTTGAATAGAATTTGTTTAGAACAGTTTTAATTTCTAGAAATTTTCAACAACGCCAAATTATTACTTTTAGATGATAAGAATTCGTAGATTACTTTATCAACTATAAAATTGCTATTCAAAACAAAACTATTGCTTTCATCATTATTTTTCTCTTCACAACAATGTCAAACATATATTCTACAGAGGAGTACAAGACACAAGCACTCATATTATTTGAATAGGCCTATCATTATTGACACTTTATTTTTATACCTGTCTTTGTGAAAAGAAATAATGGGAATGATATATCTATTCAAATAATTTTCATGTTTCTGTTCTCCTCTGTGAAATAAGATGCGAAATAATAAATCGGCTAGTGTGATAAGTGATAACTATATCTTCAAGAGGCATAGTTGACTTTCAAATGCGACAAGGACAAAAGCCATTCCATTTAGGTTTATTCTAAGTTACAAACTTCTCGCCTTTATCCGCAAACAAAATCATTGAATCAAAGTTTAGGCTATTTGCAGAGACCGAGACAAATTATAATCAAAATACTTCAGATTAGGTCAATATGTGGGATGCCAAAAGAACACTTCACCTATTAATTAAATTAATTAATCTAATTTATAACGATTAGTGTGATGAAACAAAACAGCTTTGAACTTCATGAAGTGTGGCTTCTTCTGGTTTATAGAATAATTGTATTTGTCGAATAGTCTGGTTATTCAGCAACAATCCATCGAATACATTGTTTGCTTCAAATATTTATGTTTATAAATCACTTTCCAGCGATAGTAATGATTCGTTTAAAAAATAAGTAAGTTTGCTTGTGTTTGAATCCGATGCAATAAGTCTAAATCCCGTTCTAGAAAACCCAGGGCGTCCCAATTATGAGTTTTTGAACTAAGCCAAGTCGTTTCGCGCACTTCTCAACTATCCAAGTAGACCCAAATTATTTCTCAGTTTAAGCATAAAACTTGAGTATAGTGAAAACCTATTTTATTACCTTTACTCGTTTATAAAACTTAATGTCAGTGGTGTATTAGTTGCGAAATACACTCTTAATACTGTAGAGTAATTTTATATTCTTAAAAGGAACATAATATGTAGAATCTGCCAGGTAGAAATATATCCATTTAGAAAACCTTAAACGTACTTCAACTAAAATTCTTCTTCTTCAAGCTAAATTTGTATTGACTGAACAAGTATCACCAAAACAGTATTAGTCAACTGGACCGTTACAATGTCATTGAGAGACAACTGCGGTTGAAACGAATCAAACTCAAATCCGTATTACCATCGTACCATCACACTGCCTTCTTCCAAGAGACGCAAATTATTTTGTATTTTTCGTTCTAAACATCAGCAAAGATCTGATAGTAGACTCAATTTTATGCCACCACAATGCATTATTAACAAAGTTATTTCTAGTAAATATTCTATATTTCTTCTGATAGATAGGCAAATATACCTATTACTCAGTTATTCGTAATAGGTGACAATGACCTCTTCTAAATAAGCACGCAGTACATACTTGAGTTACGGCGGAAAATACTTAACTTTGGACTATAGTAAAAATTAAAAAAATTAATGAAAACAACAGCATGCCTTGATAGCTTCTGTTACAAGACTACAAATAAAAGAAAACTAACTTGATGGTATGTCATAAATTAAAAAAAAAAAAGAAACAAAATTATAGTGAAAGCAACTAAGGTCATAGCATGGGAGAACTTCGGAGAAGAATTCAAAGCATGTTCTACCAAAAATTCAAACATTTTTTTGAAGCAACTCTTTTTATGAAACATACGGAATGGGAAAAGTAATGTGGTAAGGAGGGAACTGGGTATAACTGTAATGTGGATTGGTGGAAAGAGAAAAAGAAACTGTAACAACATCAAGAGAACACTCATAAACAGCGAAACAGCACCCAAAGAAGTATTAAGAAGTCTCAGACATAGATGATATCAAACTAGAGACAATAAAATATATGGGGGAAGGGCGTTGGCACCAAGAAGATCATACAAACTGTGCAAAGTATGGAAGGCTTTCTCTACTGTGCGTGGTTTTTCAAATACATGATATAATACTGGAAGGGAGGCTCAGAACAGAAGTAGAAACCACTCTGTGGGACTCACAAGCTCGATTCAGAACTGGCAGTCTACCCAAGATTAGATTTTCATAGTGCAATAGAAATCAGAAGCAAGCATTGATCCCGGCAAAAATATTAGTATGCGTCATAGACTTAAAGATGGCATTCACTAGCCTTCGGAGAGAAGCGATATAGAAGACGCTGAGAGAAAGAAAAGTAAGATTGAACAGGAAAGCATACTAAGTCCATTATTGTTCATCATGGTTCATTGATCTTTGCTACTAGTAGAAATAGTCTTGAAAAAATATAGAAAAATAAAGGGAAACACTAACAGAATACAACTTCAACATAAATATGAGAATGTTGGAGGTCATGACGATAACAAATCAACCTTAAAGACTGGGTATTACAGTGGATGACGCGAGAATACAACAATCTAAACAAATTAAGTATTGGGGAACAGTAATAGATGAATTGACAAAGTGACCATTCTGTATAAAATAGTATATAATCCGCTTTAAAATAAACAAGAAGTATCGCAATTGGTTCCGATGATCATAGCAAATTGTAGGTGCTGTGTCTTTGAAACCTAAAACAGACGCTTGTTAAATAGAAATTCTAAGAAAGATATTAGATGTTCAAACACTGCGGTCTTCGTGCGGAAGACGCCACGGAAATTTTCAGCTATTCAAAATGCGCAGAAAATTGCGCTCGGAAGTGCCACTTCAAACATGGAAAGAAATGTGCTTGAAAGTTATTTTAAAAAAATAAATGAATGATGAAGGAATAAATTCCGTATCCAATTCTAGTTTATCGTTCACTAAATATTGTCACTAGTTCTTCCGAAGTTCGACTTTTCGGAATTTTATTGGAACATTCAGCACTCTTCTTATTCCAGAGGACAGGCGTTCTTTCCAATCCCATCTATAAACAGCTCTGTATTGAAGTTCTCCATTGAACTACATGGTTTCCGCAAGTTCGCTGAACGCTCGGCTGTAAGTACCACAAGGTGGTAAATAAAGTAATGTGAACTATTCTTTTCACTTGTTTTATTCAACATTCCCCTCTTCAAAGTAACTGCCTTGACTGTAAACGGTTCTTCCACTCCTGATAGCACTGCTGGAACTCGGATACTGGAATGGTCTTCAGCGAGTCGATTACAGTGGTTATCCAGTGCTCGGAAACGACGTCCCTTCAGGTGTTGTTTCCAACATGGGACGAGGGAAAAGTCACAAGGACTTAAGTCAGGCGAATAGGGACGCTGCGGAACCACAGAGGAATATTCTTACTGGCCAAGAAACGGCTTACTTAAATTGCTGTGTAACAAGGTCCCTTGGCATTATGGAATATTCACTTCTTTCTTGTGTTTTGGTATCACACGAAGTCCGTCAAAAACCTTTCCGTAAAACTGTTAATTAACCCCTTGATCTGGAGGCACAAAATCCTTGAATGATTGCCTGGCCATCGAAAAATCAAATCAGCATAGTTTTGAACTTTGACTTGCCCATTCTTGTTTTTTAACTTGAAGAGCTTGTGGTGTGCCATTCCATGCTCTGCCGCTTGGTTTCTGGGTTTTACTGAAACACCGAAATCACTGGTAATGACACGTCCTAGAGAGTGGGTATTATCTTCAATCCACTCCAACAAGTCAACGCACCTATGCCCACTCATATCCTTTTGGTCATGCCCACTCATAGCCTTTTGCTCCTGTGTAAGGTTTCTCATAACCATTCTTAGACAGATTTTTTCATCCCCAATTCATTGCTTAAAATCTAATGATTCCAGACTCTGTCGACATTTGCACTGATTCTTGAAACAGAACGCCTTCCCCTGCAAGGTTCATATTCAATCGACTCGCTTCCTTCTGCAAATACCTAAAACCACCGAAACACCCAGGCCCTTGACAAAATACTCTCCGTAGGCCTATACCGAAGTTTTGCAAAAGTTTCCCTTGCACTGTGTCCAAGTCTAAATCAAAACCTGATCACAAACCCTTGCTTAAAGTTCCAATCACTCATTCTCAGAACACACAAGCAAAACCTGTTTCACTAAAACTATCGCTACGGACAAAAATCGTTCCAACTTGCACTGATGACGTATCACATATTCGCCTGTCCCCCTCCAAGTGTCGCATCCCCAGTATTGCCCGATTGAACATTAAACTACCAGTCTCATTACTTTATTTAGACACCTTGTACATGTGTTATGTTTGAACGAATACGAATATTAATAATAGTAGACCCCCAAGAATCAAACTGTGCGGTTTTGAGTCCTAATAAACTGGAAAAAGAATAATTATTAAACAAAAAAGGTATAGTAGCTAAAATATAAATACAATTAAGAGAGTGAAATTGGTGTCTTAGTAGATAGAATATAGATAAAATAAAGTAAAACGCTGTAGATCCAAGAGCGTGTGCAGTAATCGAATATCAAATATTTTGAAGAACAAGCTGAATATTGGCGCAAGGTGTAATAGCGCGAAACAGAGCCATCACTTCAACACCAATGGTAGAAGGGGTTGAGTAGAAATAAGTAAGCAAGTTAATGACATAGTTTATGTGGGATTGGAGAAAGATGTAACCGATTTCTCCGGAAATTCGGGTCCCGTATCACCCAGTTCTTCTTGTCGAGAATCTGTGCAACAGTAATGATGCTCAGATCAAAGCAAATGAGAAAGTCACTGAACATTTATACATTACAGAGCTTAATGCCACAGACATACCGGTATTGGTGCAACAAATATTGCCGTGGTACAACCATTCTCTGTAGTTCTGAAATAAAATGGTTTTATTTACTATAAAGATATAAACAGTAACAATAAGGCAAATTTAAAAATAAACAAAATTAAAGATGATAAACAGAGATAACGACAACCAAAATCATTTAAAGATTTGCGTCAGTGTCGTTAGTCAATCATTGGTATCTTAGATGTCAGCCACTTTACACTTAGAAAATAATGCTGAAATCGGTGGTTGTAAAGAATATTACATCAAAATTATGTAAAATATGCGAAACCTAAGAAATAACGTTGATTATCAAAATGAGATTAATTTCCTCAGTTTTTCTCTGAGAATGCTGAAGCTTCAGATAAATAGAGGAAAAGGTCATAATCTGTTTTGATATGTTTTGTTGAAGGCGAGTGATCAGAATTATACTAGTTTTTCGAAGAACAAATGTATCAACATTAGAACAGCTGAATACTTAATACAAAAAGCACTAGAAGAGTTTCTTAAATACGATTTGCCAAGTTTCACTAGCGAATAAGACACACTCATTGTCACAAGCCCTCAGGAGGACTTCATCATTGGAAAACTGCATCCCGTTCAGCGTCATTTTTACGTGTGGAAACGGTGCAAAGTCGCAGAGAGCAATGTCTGGAATGTAAGGAGGGTCCTCAAGATGTTTCAATCCTGTAGTGGTCAAATATTTGGTATAGGCTTTCACACGGTGAGCTGGAGCGTCGTCGTGATAGAGGAACCAGGTGTTTTCAATCTTGAATTTGGTCGTAGGTTCTTCATAGACTCGATGACTTTAGGGAGGCAGTATTCAATGTATCACTTAGCTCTGACTATCTTCTGTGTATCCAAAATGACACGCTCCACAGTTCCTGCTGATCAAGATTTTCTAAGCTATAGTTCCCCATCATCAAAGACCAAAATGTTGTTTTGAGTCCTGTAGCATTTATATCTTGTTTCTATGATTTTCGAGCTTTTACCTAAATATCCCGCGATTAAATAATTAACGCCTTTTGGCCGTTACTTTGTGATATTCCATGGTTCAAATAAATAAAACACACTTTTTACTTTGTAACAATATCACTATATTTGTATCTATTTTATATCTATAAAATATAGTGATATTGTTACAAAGTAAAAAGTGTGTTTTATTTATCCCGCGATTATTTGATTAGTGTGTAGAAATACATATGCCTCCTTTTCTCGGAATCGATAAAATTCGTAAGAGATTTCGATTGCGCTACTAACAACGCTTGTTGAACTCACGAGTTCAGAAACACTTTCAAAAGTTGAATATTTTGGCAGTATATCCCATATGTCTACCTTCTGCGCATAACAAAGCAGAAGTTTATATAATGTACATAAATGCATTATTTCTATCATTACACCTACTTACATACGTTTAGTCCGACTGTTTTATTTGCATTTTTATCCACAGATCTCTGCAGTTATTGCCAATTTTATATTGTTATTTTATCGAAGCGGCTGTAATTTACGCTCTAAGTGTTCTCTTTGTACTAATTTAATGGGTAAAAGAAGGAATTTGAATGTCTTAAATAAATATAAGCACAGCCACAAAGATTAATGGTTGCTATTAGTGTGCTTATCCTCGAAAATGCTTACATATTGTGGAACTAAGGTTTCCTTTTGCTTATAGTACTTAAAATAAAAGTGCTTATTCCAATAGAACAGTAAGTTAAACGAAGATAGTCACTAGTTTGTCTGTATAAAATGTTATGTGGCTGTTGCCAATTTTTTCAGAGAATCGCTAATGCAACTGACGATGAGCAATAGTAAAATTTCTATCAATCTGGCAATTTTCTGCAACAGTATTTTCACCTTAGAGAGAAACATTTTTAAAAGTTCTCAAGCAACAATCGCGACATCGTTACAGTAGTGTTGTGTGTCCTTTTTGGAACTGTTCTGAAATTATATGTCACTTTCTGCAATGATAGTAATAGATAAAGCTTATTCTCTTATATTATTGTTAATTAACAAAGAGATAGACTTTATGAAATGAGAGTTTATTCTACTATTTGGTGATTAATTCCACACAGCACCACTAATGTACAAATAAATTCAGCGTCCATTTGGATAAATATACGTAATAAAAGTATTAGAACTAACGCGCTCACAATTCATCTCGAGCACTCAATAAGCGCATAATTAAGTTGAGGATCATAAATTATACTTCTTATTACGTGATATGTAGGACAAAAATAACAGCAAGCGGTAGAATCCTCATTATAATTTGAATGGCGCATAGTCGCAGAGTACCGCTACTGAAAGCGAGCAATAATTTTTCATATAATCGTAAATATGTCTCGTATAAAATTCGCGTCGCTCATTTTATTTTGCATGGAGACACCTTATTCAACGTGGGCTATTACGGACTCGAGGGCTTTCCCGGACGATGCAAAACAGCATGAATGTCGCGTCAAAAGCCGCAGAAGGGCGTTTTCGTCTAATGTGTTGCAGATATAGCCATTTACTTTGTTATTTTGCATTGTTATATGAAAGACTTTTTCCATGTTGTATGTACATATGTTGAACTAAGAGAATTTTGTTGCTAAATAAGATTTAACTACGTGAACTATACATATGCTTAAAATATATGCATTTTTTCTTTCTTTTTAGATTGAATTTTTCTAAGATATCTTGGGTATTTTGTTTTAAAGACTTTCAGGAATACAAAAACGTCCTCAAATTACAATGTCAGATCTTTCCTTCATATATCTTAAGTATTTCGCTTTAAAAACTTTCAAGAATACAAGAACGTGCTTAAATTAAAGTGTTAGACCTTTCTTTCACTTATTTTCGAAAGTGCAACATGAATTACTAATGTTACACAGCTTCTACCAAAAATGTCAATTATATGTGTAATGTGTACATCCTACAGTTAAAAGCTTCGAATCAAAGCCTGCATTCAAATGTCCATGAAAGAAGTATTCCCATGCAAAAGTAGATTCTAATATATTTCCAAATTGTAAACAATAGAATAGACTGGAATAGACGACAGTTTATTTTCCCTCTCCTTATGGAAAATGTTTTATTGGTAAAGAAGTCAATTTCATGAAAAGACTAAAAAGTAAGAAAAGCCCGACTCACCATACATTAAAGGCCACTATTGAGTATGATTGCCAATAAATTATGTATAGTACACTAATAATGGTTACTTGGTCACAAATTTCATGATTCTCATCACTAATCACGAGCGATTTGTCGAAGAATTTCATGTAAAACGTAGAACAGATTCCTGAATTAAACGAAAAAGAAACTCAAACACTACTCCGGCGTGGGTATGTTTTAATAACATTGAAAACGATCTCAGTATAAAGTTAACGACCTACCTCGTTCAACTCGAAATTAAAATAGAAATATTTAGCTAGGTCACTACTTCAATTGCAAAACGTAAATGCAATTTACGGTGATATTAACATCCCTATGGACGAATGCACTTAACTTCCAATTATTAAAAACTCCACTAGAAGCAATAGCATTTACACCACTCAAACAACGATGGTACTACATTAATAAGGCATCAGCCCTCTCGCACTATCACCTCTTGTGTTGCTAACCCACTACAAGGGGGCTTTTTACGTTTTCTTTTTCTTGTAAAAAGGAATATTTCCGGTATAATTTTATTTTATAATGAGGAATTTTAAATCAAAGAATGCATTTAAGTCTGTACACTTTAATTTGTTGTTACATGAATTGATGATTACTTGAAGTGAAATGTATTTCAAATTAAGTTGAAGTCTTTAAGATAACTTCGTATAAATGCTAGTTTTCATGCTTCGTCTACCCAAAATTACTTCATAATGATTGCAAAGACTGTAGTGTTATGTTGTTTTGTAATTTAGTGCCAACATTACCAACCTTTACTATTAAACATGGGAATTTCTGCCAATCCCATGAATGAAACAAAAGCATGTTTTTTAAAACATTGTGTTCAACTACTTTGTTATGAAAATTACCTACAATGTTTCATTCATTGTTCTACTTATTTCATTTACACCAATTCTGTTGAACCAGTACTAACAAAACCAGAGAATCTAATCTTTATATATATATATATAATTCTACTGTACGTGTGTTTGTCACTGAACTCCTCCTAAACGGCTTGACCGATTTTAATGAATTTTTTGCATGCGTTTGGGTGGCGCCCTGGATGGTTTAGATTCACAAATCAGCCCGGCACATTTAAAAATTAAGAAAAAATTAGAGATTAAACAAATTGACGACGTTTGGTGGGTTAGGTTATGACAGTTGTCATGATGCGCGCAAAGACAGTTAAGGTTATAACATTTGTGATTGTGCGCGCATGAATAATTGTTATGTCATAATAGAAGCAAAGTCAGCAATATCCATCACAGTCTTATTTACAATGCCGCGAGCGAGAAGATCGAATCTTTCACAACGAAACCGTAATGCAATTAGACTGCGGAATATTGCTAATCAATCCACTGCAGATGAAGAAGAAATTTCACGAGAGAAGGGCGCCGTGTTAGTACGGCCCAACTTCGTGCTTCACAAAAACAAGAACAAAGAGAGGCCATACGTGAAACGGCTCGGTTGGCAATGAGAAATCGTCGAGCAGAACGCAGATCAACAACGTCGAGCCACAAGAAGAAATAGATAAAGTTGCAAAATATAGTATATCACAACGTGTTTTAATGAAGATAATCGATACGAGTGCAACACATTCAGCAAATAGTTTAACAGAAAGTTATGCTACAACGACATGCGAATCATTTGGTTTACATTCAATAAAGCAAGTGCTTTGTTCCCACGTGAATTTACTACTTTTTAAACTTTTATTCAACTTAATTAATTTTATCTTAACATTAACAAGTTAATAAAACTCAGGTAATAACTTAAGACAACGTTTATTAATTCGGTAGTACGAAGTTCGCCGGGGCAGCTAGTGTTTTATAATTACTTATAACATATATATTACTTATCCCGTGAACTCTTTTACTTTAGGTATAGTTGCAATTAGCCAGCATTGAGATATTCCAAATAGTTCTCAATCTTCCTGTGCCAATTTTTCCTTCTAGTTTTGTTTCCCACATAATCTTCGCTGTTCTGGTTACCCTTATTGTAGTAACAGGTCTTTATCTAATTTCATCACTTTTTATCTTTTATTTCTTAGTCACGCCCCCTATCCTCATTAATATTTTGATCTCGCGTACTAAAACTTAACTCCTACGTTTCGATGTTGGATTCACAGCCATACATGTGTATAAGCTCTAGAATTATTTCATATATTTTGATTTTCGTTCTTTTGCTGATTTCTCTTTTTAAAACTTTTAAAACAACTTCTGTATAGTGTTCTATAGATTCTTTTAGTGTCCATCATTTGTCTCTCAAGCTCTTCTTTCGCTTCTAGTATTGAACCTAAAATGTTTTACAAAAATTGGGTCTCTCTAGAGTTTCATCTTCGTACTTTATTTGCATTTCTTCCGTTTCTCTTTATAAAAATACATCATTTTTGTCTTTTGCACATTAAGTTTTAGGTTTTTAACTTTACTGTCATGCGGTTATTTTCTTTTCCACGTTTTTCTTACTATTTAAAATTGTTTGCAATTAGTACAAAGTCATCTCCATATGACATATAATGTTAATCAATGAATGTTGATGTTAATTTTCTATATCCTAAATATGTTTCCATATATTTGTTCCTAAGTTTCCAAGCTAGTTCATATATTAGTGCTATGAACAAGGATGGGACTGGGCATACCTCGTGGATACTCAGTAGCTTGCTGTTCACAATAGTAATGGATCAACTAGCTTGGAATGTTAGAAAGAAACATAAGCCTTTTTTGTTCTAAACTGCTGTGCTATAACTCCTCCGACCATACAGTGTTCTGTTTCTTTGTTTCTTGAAATCACTACTATTACATTTCACCCACTTTCCCTTTCTTGAGATTTGCCAGAATTTTGTTCTCGGAACACTATCGAAGAAGTTCTCTAAATAGATTGTGCAGGTGTATATTTTTTGTTTGTTCTCAGATTTGACTCTGATAGCTGTTCTAGGACGAATATCTGGCCTTACATGAATCTTTCAATTCTAAATCCTATCTAAGAGTCAAGGAACGTAGGTTCTAATTCTTCTGCTGGTGTTTGCTTAACTATTTTTCTAATATTCTATAGGTAACAAGTAATAAGAAGATCCTTCTATAATTGCAGCATTCCGTTCTTATTTCTTTTGTTTTCTTTTGTATGGACTATGATTATAGCCATTTTCCGATTTTCTGGTAATTCTTACGCATTCCATATTTTAGCATAATATATGTAGAAATTTCTTTTGTGTATCTTGGAACGATTTTATTATCTCTGTTATTGTGTTGTCTATTCCAGATGTTTTACTGTTTTAATTTATTCCTGCTATTTCCGCTGTAAAATTGTTTTCATATTTTCTAAATTTGCTATGTTATAATATGTATGATTGTATATACACATTTTAATACTCGTTTTATTACACACTTAATGACTAACTTGCCACGCTATATAGAAAACAACCAGACACCTAAAACTTAGGTATTCTATATATATATATACCTATATATATATATATATATAGGTATTCTAAATAATAAACACTACATGTTGCACCAAGCATTTCTACGTTCTAACAGACCTGTCTAGATATCTGTTACAACTCTGCTACATTATTTCTACCTGAATGCAACATCTGACAAAATCAATGCTTAACATGTTTGTATACATGTATGTCTAACTGTACAAATTGCTAAAGAAACAATTGATAGCATTTCATCAAAGGTTAGAAAATGAAAATAAGTTTCATCGGATTTAGAGCCGGTACCACCTGCTAATAATCAATACCCACTTCTGGCAAGTTTCGCTTTGCATATTGGAAGTAATCCAATAAACCTAAAAAAATAAACTCTCCATCATTTGTCCAACAATTTTTCAAACTTAATTTTCTGATAAAAGGTACCGGCCCCGTTCATTTACGTAAGTATGTCAAAATACTTATATATTTGTCAGTGGGTTTCGGTCGACGTAAATCTCTTGGACATGTTCCCACCTTGATAGTATCCAACTTGAAATGTGTGATTTCATGTTTATTAAAAACGTTCTGTTAATTTAACTTTAGATGAACTCACAAAATGAGGTTCCGCGTGCAGTATACAGCTGAATAAAAAGAATATTTCGTCATATCATGCTTATGTAAGCATATGGTACACGTCCAACTAATTTTTGAGTTATAGGTGAAATCAAACGCGGGTACATTGCAATAAAGTGTATTTCAAAACCGTTTCCTTACATACTTTATCAGAGAACTTTTATTGTTATTACGTCTAAGTATTTCGCTACAGATGCATGAAGTGTGCTTTATCGACATTTTCTAGGATTTGGTTGATAGAAATAATGGATCCGTTTTTTGTTCTCGATCCTAAATAAACAATCATTGTTTAAAAATGTGCGTAGTTACAATTTGTTGTATTCGTAGAGGAGGTAATTATTTTAATATTTCCACTTGTCTTATTACTTAGTAAAGCTACATGTAACTGTTCCTTTTCTTTAAGAAAAATGCTTTTGGACAACTGGTATCTTAGGAAAATACTTGTTCTAATTTCTCCAACAATTTGGAAAACTATAGATAGAGAGTTTGTGTGCATCGAACGCACTGCGCAGCCATGGTTTAAAAAACTCAGTTAAGAAAAACTTGGGAACGAAATTTTTAGGCCACCAACTAAGGGTTTTAAAGACTGGCAGCAACATGGACAAGTTGAATATGCTTATTGCGTTGCAAAGACATTTAAATATTCTATTAATACTGTGCCTTCGGCGTTCTGTTTTTACCAATACGCTACCAGAGTCAATAATCGCCGACAATTAGAGATTATTAGCAAACAAGGTATTCGGATTACTTATTTTGAGTTCTATTAGAAGCGGCAATCACCGTTAGTCAATAGGAAAATTAATCTAGGACAAATAGGACAACCTGCCCGAATAGTATTTTACCAGAAACCTTGAGGGGGTATGAGAACAGATGACAGAAAAACTCAAACTCATCCTCGCTGAAAAATCAGAATCATTTAATTTGAATTCATCTTAGAACTTCGATGATTGTGCAGTAAACTTTTATGACAACATGACTTGCTGGACATCTCTACATGCTGATGGAAATATCATAGCGTAGTCCTGTACCAAACTCACGACCCGCAATTTTCTTTCAATTTACTCTTCTCAATTCACATTCCAGAGAAAAACTCTTAACATGTTCAAACCTAGAACATTCTATTCTTCATCGATCTAATTACCCAACACCTGGCATACAAAGGTTTGAATTCTAGATTCTGTCCAAAAGTTAAAAAAGAACATACCAAATCATTTCTATTTAGTATACATAATCTTCCGTTCAAAGTTGCTTTTTCCATAATCTGCCAGAGTCACTATGCCGTTGGTTTATATGTATTTTAAAGTAAACTGCGAACAAAGTGCTAGCATAGCGACCACTAAAACGTTACGGGTATGACTCATCGCCCATTGCACTGAACCTCATTGGTATAATGTGCCTCTTAGATAACCTATTTCATCAGGTCGGTGTACTCAATAAAACCTACCACAGTTTCTTTTACCTTTTCTGGCTGCAGGAGTTAAAGTGCACGGTGTTTAAGTCTTTCACTAGCTAGCTGGAAGCATTCATAGAGAACTTACTGCGAAGTTCGCTCTTCCTCACAACAAATCCTACAGATAGGATCTTCCACAATTATAAGGGTTTGGACATATTTGTTGAGCGGGCGGTATCTTGTCAACAGGTCCACTGACTTCTCAATTTATTTCCTTCACATTCACAGTACTTATCGCGTTTTGCCGTTTGAAGATGTCATAGATAAACAGGCGAGACTGCCTAAGTCCTGGTGCGGATCTCTAGTGTTTAACATGGTGTTTCTTCAGTAAGGTGCCTCACCTCAGTTCTTATGGTTTGATCAGGAATTCCAGATGTAGATTCATGTTTTGCAAGCTTCCTATTAAGTTGTGATTTGTTCTCATTACCTTGTAACTTGGGAACTAATTTTATCTGAAATCACTCTTATTTACTCCACTAGAATTTAAAACTCCTCAAGAACATATTGCAACAACCAAGTTATCACACAAGTTAGTCATATGTATTTCAGCCACGAATCTTGGTATTTATAATTTTTTCTTCTAACATATAATACAAAATACAAATAAGTGACTATGTTCTAACTGCTACATAATTCATTGTTCTAATTATATTTTGATAGTAAATAATTTGGCAACTTGCATGCATTCATTCTCAAGCCCCATGTATACAAATAGTACAAAATTGGCTCATTATATTGTCTCAAATATATACACGTACATATTGTCGATACTATTAATATTTACCGAGTACCAACAATAGACTCAGATTGCTGGCTTCATTCATAAAATAAGAGACTATAAATATCAGTAATCTCTTATTTACACGAAAATTATTACATGCATACAGAGGTCCATATATGTAAAGCTTGATACACGTACCTTTATAATTATCACCAACATGTAGAAAATAACAACTCGCAATTCATACTTTCAACAATACTTCAGTAACAGTTTATGGACAAAAGAAACTCTTTTATTTAACACATAGTGTATGTGGTATGTATATCATAATATTGTAATGTTCATCGCTTCAAACAATATAATCGTAAGTAGTATTTATGTAGATTTAACAACTTCCACTGTGAACACTAAAGGACTGGTAAATGGTCGAAGGCGTAACATCCAACTTTGCTATAGGCAATGTATTGGATTGATCTCTAAAAGCGGGGAACGGGCCATCCACAACGTTTCGAATACATCGATGTATAGGCTTTCTTGTAGGTTACATTTCCTCGTGCATCCAGTCTGCGCTGTGCACGTTGTTAATATGTAACTCGAATGCATCGAAAGGAGACTGCGAAAAGCAAAAATGGACATTTGCACAGAGCCAGGGCTAAAACTAGTTAATCAGTTACATAACCGAAAATTGCAATCCCTTAAGCAGGATGCCAGTGGTCAAATATAACAACATTACGGCAGTCTCTCTAGGGAAGGATCTGCATCATCATTCTCCGGAGCGGATTGATATTTTTATGATAATAGAAAGAAACAACCTTCTATTAGGGAAATATTCTAGGCAGAGTAAACGTTTGGCAAAAAATGGGCAAGTCAAAAGTTTCCAAAAGTCCTCGAGCTGCAGAAAGAGATTTGAAGATCACAGGACAAACCACAGATAAACAGAATTTTCAGAATATATACTGAACCTGTACAGACGTGCTACGCTTAAGAATAAAACAAGTACCTAAAGCTTAGAATCTAGTCAGCCGATGTGAGTAGTATCCAAATGGTTCAATTAAAGTTTTATCAAGGCAAATACTCTAAATGAATAACTGAACGTGCATTTTCAGGCAGAAAGTTCAAATACTGCATTTCTACTGAAAATAACTTCGTTCATGAACAACAAAACAACAATATTTGTAAGAGAAAATGTTTTCCTATTATCACAGGAAAATTTCGCATATGCGGCCAATAGGGTTGATTATTTTTATACCTATAAACCTAAGCGCTAGTAAAAGTCGGACCATACATTTGACAATGTTCAAATGGGTCGTATTACATGTTTTATTTCTTTCGCCTCCTTCAAATTCGATAGAACGTTGAATCGTACGGGCGGAGAAAAATATGTGATGAACATGTCAATGAAAAGTAAAACCAAATGTTACAATTTAGGGAAAGAAATGTATACGCTAGTAAAATTAGGTCAAAATGTTAAGCAAGGTCGTCTATCTACCTTTATGGGTAGATTGTTCGCCTGTCTTTTCAATTTCGTATCAACAAATCTGTTACGATATATAATTCAGTGGTTCTGAAACAATACTTTGATTCGCGCAATTTTGTCTTAATCAACTTTTTTACACTTATATTAATTCAATAAAAGCAAAGTGATCTGCTCTCCAGAGTGTTCTTTAATTTATTGTTGAAGAACGTAATTAGAATAGCAAAGATGAGAACAGATGGGACTATCTTCGGAAATAGTCACCGATGCGTTGTTCTAAGAAAATCTTAGGATATTTGGAAAAGGCCACAAAGAAGGTAGGACTAATAATTACCAAAGAGGAAACGAAATACATACACGGTAGTGGAGAAGGTAAAGCAGAAAGATAAGTAAAGTTTAAAACAAAAAAAAGACATATGATCTGGAAATAGTAGAGGAATTTGATTCTAGAAATGGTCATTACCATCCATGCAGAAGAATAGTCGGAGATTAAAAGAAAACTTGTGAAAGAAGTAAAGTGGCAGGTCAATTAAATACGATCATAGAGTCCCAAAATATCACTGGAACAACCATAGTTAGGTTTTATGATACAATAACAAAACCTACAATTTTATACGGAGCAAAAACTTGCATAAGCGAACAAGAAAATAATAGATCAATTGGAAAGATGGGAATAAAAATCATTGAAGAAAATCGAGGGAGGAATAGTAGTAAATGGAGAATACAGAAGAAGGACTAATGGACTAATAGTGTTGTAAGATAGTCCAACTATAATGAAAATTGGAAAAACACAAAGACAGGGCATGTAAATCTGTGGCATGGCGGAAAATAGAATTCCGAAAGGAGTCCTGTTTTAAGGCGCTGATGAATTAAGAAAATGAAGGAGACCTAATTAACTATAAGTGAGGCATAGAAGAAGATGTAATTAATTAGAATTCCAGGAATCATTTAAGAAGCTGAGAACAGAACCGTTTCGAGAAACTTGAAGGAAACAAATGACCAATTTGGGGTGTCACGTGCCTAACATCCAAGACTTTACAAAAGAAAACGTATACTACTATATATCAAATTTTAAGAATGAGATGGGAAATGAAAATAGTTTGCCCACGACCGTAGAGTAGAGTATAGATAATGAGATACAAAGGGGTGCTATCTACTTATGTACTGTAATTATTTGATAAAGTATGGCGAATTGCATACAAGAAGAGCTTGTTTGATTACTAAGGTTCGACGAACGAGTGCATGATAAGTTATCATTAAGTAGTGTAAACCGGATTGACGCTGTCCCTCCACCATAACATTAAAATTCAGAGTGACAGCGTCAGTCCGGTGTACACAACTTAACATACAATCACTTATCAAACCTTATTGATTACTTCATATGTATCTAATACAGATTTTAAAAAAGTAATACGAATTATGACGTACACAAGAATACATATAATTGGCTAACAAAGACGTCATTTTCTAATCTATAGGTTGTATAAGTAAAAAATAAAAACTTATCAATACTAGAAAATCGACTTCAGAATAGACAATCTACAATCTACAAGAAGAAAATAAACTTCCAGTCTCGTAGAATGCATGGGGAGTTTTAAGGCGTTAGGTTTTCCTATATTCGCACGTCGACCTTATTTTTTCTAAAACTACAAAAACACTGCACCCATTTGTTACTTATGTCTGCATCAGATATTATTTTATGGTCGGGCAATTCCTTTTGGGAAATCACCAATCTGTTTCTCTGGATGGGGTTGTGTATGCTATGTACACACTTTAGTAGCGACCTATTTTCTTGGCTAACTTTTTATCTATAATTGATATAAAACATATATAAAAATAATAATGTTAGCAACAGCCATCTACTTTCTATTTTCACACTCAATACATTATGCATTACAATTTTATGTTTCAGAGCATTTATTATTATTTATAGTCATTAGACTTTTTCCATTTTTGACTTTAGGTGTATATCGGTTCAGTCGCTTTTAACCCCAATAGAGAAGTCTATTTCTTTTCAAAATTATATTTCTTTTACAGCCAGCAACTTCTTTGTTAAAACGTTTTATAATGGGCATTTACTACCTTTATTTCAATTATAACGCAAGCTGGTTTTTCTCTGTAAGATAAGCGCATTTAGAAACAAATGCTTTTAGATATATCACAATAAAATACACTGAACGCCAGTTGGTTATTTTCAGTTATTGTTTGTGAAATAATGTTTATAAAGCTGTAAGTTCATAACAAAATATACTGTATTACTCTACGTGTAAAGGAGAAAATATACGTTTCCCTGACTTTTCAATACAAATTGAATACAATATGCAACTTTTAGCCACGTCACAAAAAAGAACAATTTCATGATTTAGTTATTGTTTATATGTTGGTCATTGCGGCTTATAACACCTAAGAACTTCTAAAACATTAGACGATGACAACTGTAAGAATAATAATTTCTAATCTTCTTAGTGTTTTTGGAATCGTATAATTTTCATTTTCCAATTATTAGCCTTTAATATTCTTGTTTCCTCTGTTGGGCATTTTATTAGTCCATCTGTAGATACTTCTTTCCTAAACATGCACATAAGTAACTGCAATACATCACTTACACAATTGACAAGAACTGCTTCCAAATTAAAATTTATTAATAATATATATTTATTTTTACCTATTATGATTATATCGTTAATTATGTGCTCTACTACAATTAGATCAAATAACGAAACAACATACACTACCACATAAAGTTTGGAAACAGTAACACAGTTTGAGATTTAATATATGTTCGTTCATCTGTCTATTAAATTTTATAACATTTCAGAACAGAAGTATACTAGACTTTATTAAATAAATGTAAAATATATAAATATTGCACAAAATAATGCTATAAGGTTGTTAATAATTATAATTTGTTTTCGTCTATATGACCATCTTTTGCTTTAATTACAGCTAGAGAAATTTTTTGCATTCTAGCGAATTTTTCTAAATACTCCTGTTCAACATAATTCCAGGTGTCCTGTAGTTACTCCCACAATTGTGAAACTTGTGCGGCTGTTTTGGTTTAATATCAAGCTGATCCCATAAATGCTCAATGAGCGATAAATTGGGAGAGACAGCAGCAAAACCATTATTTTCAAATTCCTGAAGGCTCTTGATTCCCTACCATTCTTCTACAGATATTTACCGAATGTTTCGGATATTTACCCTGTCGAAATATAAACCAGTGACCAATATTTTTTTCTCCAGAAGATAGAGCGTTATTCTGAAGGGTATTGAGACATTGTTCTTTGCTCATTATTCTTCCAATTTTGCCCAAGGCATTACGCTTTCTCTGTGCTCAACAATAGACACTAGACATTCTTTTTCGGTTTGCTGATGGCTTCCACAACAAGCAGCACCCTACGTTGTGATTCAAGTTGAAATTTTGTTTCCTCCGTTCATAGGAGTTTTGCCAATCTTCCAAAATCTAATTTTCATGTTCTCGTGTCCAATTCAATCTCCTTTTCTTATGCACAAAGATTTACTAAAATTCTTCGTGTTATTTTGAATAAAAAATTAAGTTTGCACAAAATCAGACTTTACACGAATGGAAAGGTCAAATTAATTATTTTAAGTTCTAGAAACACGTTTGAGAGCATTGTTTCTTGCTTAATCCTTGAATAATAACTAATAACAGACAAAGAGTTTTCCTTACTAAATACCCTCATTATCACGAACAGGGAATAAAATTGAATATGCAGAATAATACCATTAGAAATCTATTCACTTTTATTGACCTAATTGCTTTAAATGAAGAAATTTATAATTAATTTTAAATTTATAATTTATAATTATAATTAATATTTCTTGAAATTGTGTTTAGTTATAGATCCTTATAAATTTCTACCTGCGTCAAAACTTTATGAGATTTGTGTAGGGTGTTTGAAAAGTTCGCGGCCTAAGCAAAACAACACATTTGTTTAAGCAAATTAAGTTTTATTCTTCAACATATTCCCCTTTTAGCTCGATACAACGATTATAGCGATTTTCAATCAATTCAATGCCCTTTTTATAGTAGCTGGCGTCAAGCTCCTCAAAATACGACTCAGTTTCAGCGATCACATCATCATTTGAATAAAATCTCGTTGCAGCGAGCCAACGCTTGAGGTTTGGGAAGAGATAATAGTCGCACGGGGCCATATCTGGACTATACGGGGGCTGCGCAAAGATTTCATAACCCAATTCGATCAATTTGGTAATGGTTTTCACTGCCTTGTGTGCTAGTGCGTTGTCTTGGTGAAAAAGGATTTTTTTTCTTTGCAAATGAGGGCGTTTGCGCTTGATAGCGGCATCAAATCGATCCAATAATTCACAATGATATTGAGCATTGATTGTTTTACCATGCTGTAAGTAGTCGTTGTGAATTATGCCGCGCGAATCCCAGGAAATTGTCGCCATCACCTTCCCGGCCAATTGTTGCGATTTTGGACGCTTTGGTGAACTTCCACCCTTTGGAATCCATTGTTTTGACTGTTGCGACGTCTCGGGAGTATAATGGTGTATCCATGTTTCGTCAACGGTCACGAATCGACGAAAGAACTCGGTTTTATTACGTCCCATGATGCCTAAATTCTGCTCAGCAACAGTGACTCGTTCAAGTGTTTGCGAAGCAGTCAAAACACTCGGCACCAAACGCGCGCACAGCTTTCGCATGTTCAAATGATAGTGTAAAATGTTGAATACACGTTCACATGATATTTTTACGATATCAGCTATCTCACGAACTTTCAGTTTTCGATCACCGATCCCAAGCAATTCGTATTTTTCGATCATTTCGGGTGAAGTCACGTCTGGCGGCCTTCCCGAGCATGGTGCATCAGTCGTGCCTATATGACCCATACGAAATCCACTTCTTAACCATTGTATTCGATGGAGCAGATTGACCATAATATTTGTCAAGCCTTTTCTTCGTTTCTTTTGGCGTTTTTCCTCTCAAAAATAATGTTTAATGAGCGCACGAAATTCGTTTATATCAATTTTTCACGTGCACTGAGGTGATGCGCTTTAGACAGCTGTAAAAACCAAACTGATTGACAGATGTTTATGAAAATTGACATGTGGTCTTTTAAATGATAGAACTTGTCAAAAATTGTATGGATTCGATACCTGTGACACCATTTATATGTCAGGCCGCGAACTTTTCAAACATCCTGAATGTGTACGTACATACCTGTAGTATCTAACTATAGCATAGAGGATTTTTCAGAACCTATGCGTGCGTCAAATTCATTTACATGATTATATGAGATTGAAACAAGTTAATGAGTGTAAACAACGCCGTGTACGACTCAACGTTTCATGTGCAGACGCGGGCGATCTTATAGTTCGTCCATGGTGTTTATTTACTTCTGTCTCATAAATTAGTGATTTTAGATGTCCCCGTAAGGAAAAGTCCATCGGATTTAAATTAAGCGAATGGGATGGCCATGAACCACCACGACCAGAAGCTTGTACATATAAGTGGGCGGGCACACCATCGTACTTAAACCACATACGTTGTCTAATATTCTAAGGAGCATCTTCAAGAAGTACAGCTAACCTTTCAATTACAAGATTAGAATGAGTGGCCAGTCACCGTGGATTATTTCAGCCAATAAATTTAATGATTGAAGGTGTTTGCAAGGACTATGGTGTAATTCACTGACACTATATCACATCGGTAAATTCCTCACCACATAATTGTTTCATAATAAATTCGGTGACAGTGAAGTTTGGTTTATACGGTTGTGATAATGCTTGCCTCGAGCTAGCAAAACACGTGTCACCGAATTTATTATGAAACAATTGTGTGGTGAGGACTTTACCAATGTGAGATAGTGCTAATAAATTTAATGAACATTGCTATTAGAAACTTCTTGGCCATGTAACGAGAATTCTCTGTTGCCTAGTAATGTTGTCATGTTGTGTATTAAAAGTTCTCTTCCGTGTAAACTAGCTTGATCGGTAAATAAAATATCAACGTCAAAATGCTATTTACCTGCCGTTGTTGTAAACTCCATTCACTCTCTTCGTCCCGCTAAAGTTAATAAAATTAATTAATTCGATACGCAATACGTGTCTCACCACAAACACACAGATTTACGCTGACTACTTGAAACCTAATATCCACTTGACCTTGCTAAAGACATTGCCCGAATTTTACTAGCATTTACATTTCTACGTCTTAATCATAAACATAAGTAATCTGGGCGGTAATGAAGTGGTCCTTTGCGAAGATTAATTTCGGCCTTCCTGCAATGCTAGTAAAATTTATCATCATATTTAATCTTACAAACTTTCTTTGAACTTTCGTCTATTTTATTTTGATGTATAGATTGTGAAAAATGCTGTATATAGACTTCCTTAATCTCTCGTTGGATCTTAATTTTAAATTCATATAAACTTTTGTATGCTGCACATTGAGTTAACACATTCAGTACCATTAAGATCACCGATAATTCTCAGTAAACTTGCATTGTATGCATTACTTTGGAGTGATGACAACAATTTCCATTTAAACGCAATGTTGTGCATTGCCGTATACTCAGCTTGTTGTACGCCACCGCTTATAAAAATCTATAATATATACTTACTATTATATAATCTACTTACTATTATATAATCTATTCCAGTAAAAACATCATTTCTTCGTATCATTAACAGAACGAAACCCTCAAATGCATAAAATACATACAAATATATCTTAAATTCGTCCATGTAATTGCAACCTAATAGTGTGTTCTGCACTACCTCCAAGAAATATTTTGGGTTGAAATCGCCTATTTAATACTTTAATAATACTAGATTTTCATAAGAAGAAAAAAGAATTTAAACTGCACCGTTTCGAAAATTACAGAAAAACCTAACAGTAAGAAATACCAGATAGTTAAAAAGAAAGGAAAATGCAGTCAATTTACTTCTTTTATTTAAAATTATTTTTCTATTTTTCTATAAATTTATAAAAGTCCATTTCTTTTCAGATGTGATGGCAGGCAATGTATTAAACCAGACCGTATCACATTCCGTAACATTCTAAACTGCAGTAACTTCATCAGTAGTCTGGTCAAACAGCGGTAATTACGAAATAAGCTACGACAGCGCACATACACACTGAACTACTAGCATACAGCGTAGTGACTAGAGTGGGGAGTCGGCGATGCTGTCCTAACTTACTTCATAATTGTACGCTATTAGTGCTGTTTGTCCAAACTGATGATCATCAGTATTATCGTAATCTCTATAACTAACAATCCTCTGGTACCCCAAGGTGTCTACTCTTTCTTTTGGCTAAATTACACCCTGCTTTCCATTTTGCCGTCTTCTACATTCCTGTGCTTATTTTAACTATTTTAACTATCTTACAATTTTCACTCTTTATCTTGTTCCATCATTGTTGGTAATATTCGTGTTGAAAAATGAGAAACATAGTCGTTCGGTTTCCAAGCGATTTCTATTTTAAAATACACTTTCCTAATCCTTGAAGATATTGTAAGAAAAATATTCCGAGTGATCTAAAAGAAAAATAGTTGTTATGGTTTATGATTGTATTAGATTCTAATCTGTAAGTACATATAAATGCGTTTTTCGTGTATATTATTCGCCTTACATAATCTAATGAATTAAGAAGACTGCAAATATATCCACTAAATTTCTCTTCTTTCATTATAATATTGACGACTACTTTCTATACATTTCGTAAAGAACTTTGAACATTTCACTGTATTCGACACCGACCGTTTCGCCAAAACTAAAAGCTGCAGAAACTTTGAAAGGTGTTTTCGTACCTCTAACCCACTTTCGCCAGTAAACAAATAATTAACACAAGGATAAAATGTTTATTTTTGAGTAGGTAGTAATCAAGTAATGTAAATAAAATTAGGACAGAAACTTCGAAAAGTAGCTGTTAAATTACAAATGTATCTGGGTATCCTAGCCCTCTATGCCCCTTTTGTAGGGAAAATAATAGGAATTTGTGCAATAAATTCTTCTCCCAGCCACGATAGAAAATACAGTCTTCCGGACGTACGCGTTCCATTTATTAGATTAATCCTAACAATTTACCAACACTGTTCATATGTAAAATAAGCGTAACGTTTTACAGAGTTTCCCGTATAAATATGTATGATAGAAAAGAAAAGTCGTCAAATATTACAAACTAATTGACAGAACAAACCAATTAAAATAATAACCTGATCGTTCACATTGGAACAAATCTATGGTTTCACAACTTCTCACATGTTTTCGTTTGAATTTAACAAAATCCTATTTAACACAGAAGATAATAACCCGAAACACGTGCCTAAATAAACAATGCGTTATTTTGTTCGGTAATGCTCGTATACCTGTACATTCAAATCTCATCTGTACTACACTATGGTAATTACAATCAGTAATCTGGTAATCATTTTATTCTAGTAATTGTATTTTATTTATTGCCGATAGCACACTATTAGCAATTCATGCGTGTAATTTCTCAATGCATATTAACTCACACAGTCTGTGTCGATAATTCTATTTCATACATAACTTCATAATGCATGCCGTTTACGTAAAATCAGTTATCAGAATTTTCAACCAAAAACAAATAAATAAGGATATGTATTTGGTCTAAACGAAAATCATTTCAAACGTTAATGATGATTGCGAAAAGAATTATGCTATGTAATGTATGAACAATTGTGGAATAAAATGCTTGTGTCGCATCTAATTTGAAATACGTAGCAACTTGGAAAAATAAATTATATCCCCACTAAATCATGAGCTCGGCTAAATGTTGCCCTAAATTGATCATTACACAATACCGCACGCCAGACAATGCTTACACCTCATCAAATCATATTTAACGTTAAATTCAGTGTGGGAGGACAGAGTCTCAGCTCATTAGCTAATATGTGTGATAATTATGTGTTCAACACAATTTACTATATGTTATGTATCTATTAAACGCAACTATCCACCATCAAAAATACTATTGTACCTGAAATAAATTTCTCAGTGTTCCGTTGATAGCCTAAAGAATATATACAATGTTTTCTCCTATGCTAATTTATATGAATGATCATTATAATTAGTGTTTTGTATACGAGATCGATTTGTAAAGTAAGTTCCGTTCGGATATTAAAGGAAACGCTAATACATGAAAAGGTTTTTATTACGTACAACTTAAAGCTACTATTTTCAGTTATTTTTCTACATACTTTCCAGTAAGATTGAGACATATATCATAGCGATGAAACCGGTTAGTTACGTCCGTTACAACAGTTGATCTTCCACTCCGTTATTCACATTGTGACTCAAGACATTTTTACCATATGAATGAATCTCAGCAGGCTTCATGTTCTTTGCACATAGAAATCGAATAACAGCAGGAGGGATTTTCAATTGCAGCAGCCATGTTAAACGACCAAAATAGCACGAAAAAACACCCGAACGATTCGCTCACTAGAACTGCCAGACTCACATTGAACCAGACTACACCGCAGTGCCGATATCCCCACTCCTCTGCTCACCACGCGTAAAGGAAACTTACTTTAGAAATTGCCCTCGTATATTCCTTGAGCAAGGTGCTTATATTACTTACAGTGCCTATAGAGAAAATTACATTTTATTTATTTTATATTATATGCTTAAACATCAAATTGTTTAGAACCTATCGCCTTCAGCAATTATTTATAATATTGTGCATTTAATTCTATAAATTTCAATTCATTCTAAATGATCCACAAAGACTATAACGTTAAATTTATCTTTAAACGATATTCGTAACTTTTGAGGATATTTATTTTTATTTATATACTTATTTAGCAGAAGTACTGCCAATGTATATAATCTAATTATAAACAAGTTTACAACTATGCTAGTAATTTGCATATATACATATATTTACAAAGTAATTGTCTAAAATTATTGATGCTACATATCACTATGCTTAATAAAATTCGGTAACTCATTATATAATCTAAGGCCACCAAGAAAAACACTTTTTGTGGTTCGTTGTAAATGTGTAAGTTGCAAATCTTTATATAATAATTCGGGTTTCCATTTTACCTTTCGCTTCTTCTTTCGTTTGCGTTTTCCCTGTCCTCTTCTTTTGTATTTCCGCTATCTCATTTGAAGATAAAACTCAGCAATATGATAATATGATAATATGAATGTGAAAATAAATGGAGACGCATACCAACATAAAAAAAAAAGAAAAGTAGAAATCATATTTACATAAGACAACATAAGAAAGACACAAACAATGCAAACACTTGAAGAATACAATGAGGAAATGGTACTCTAAACTAAGAAATGGTTTTGGGAAATAGGAATGAAAGACTAACTAGAATAGAGAGAAAAGAGAGGCAATAAAGCCCGAAATATAAAGCAAGGTAAGATAAGGGCACAACATCGATATCAGAAGTTAACAAAATCAGAAAGAAATAAAAATTATACTTCTGTGAGCTATTAACAACAAAGAAGGAAAAGACTACACTATGGAACAGAACTTTCGTTGAGCTAGATCTGGCACTTGTTCTTAGCTAACTTGTGACATCTAAATGCCACAAGTTGTTCTACAGTTACAGGATAACCTCCTTTTGTTGCAAAAATGATACAAACTGTACATACAATGAAAAAACTACCTGCATATAACGTTGATTTAAAGTTATTTTCTTTGTGCAACAGATATATTGTTACTGTAGATCAAATTGTGCGCAAATAGTAAAGTTAGGTATCGGCTATGGAGAAAGCTTAGGATCATAACTGGAGTGTCCAATGTGTGGACAATCTCTTCTAATGGTTCAGCAATAGTCAGCCATCATACGTTCCATCTACTCTAAAACTGTCCCTCCATGACTTTTAAATCTTGAAATCGTTCACTTTGCTCATCAGTGACTGCGTCAAGGTTGTTCGAAAAGTTAGAGATATGGCGATGTAGAAAATATGAAGTGCAAAATACGTTTTGTAACTTTCCAAGAGTTTTTCGACAATTTTGGTATAATTCTTTGCTCGTGTATTTCCAAGGAAGTCCTTCAGAAGGTGTTCGAATGAGTGTTCTTTTGAAGTTCTGACGTTGCCTCGATAAAATAGGTTGTTGACCATCAAAGACACCAGCCTTTATGTTCTCAAATGACAAAGTGTCAAAGTAAAGTACTCAAAACAGCATCTCTCAATTGGGAATACTTAAACGAATTGCTTGGTGTTAACAAGTGGCTCATGAAAAATGTTTGGATCAGATCGACCCAATGTTTCAGACAACCTCTGCTGCCCCATAGCACAGAAAACCGGGATACTTTGTGTATCCGCAGGGCTGACCAGAAAGAAGGCATAACATCTTAAGATCAACGCAGATGACTCAGGTCAGGCACGAAAACCAACCTATCGCTGTTTCTTATGGTCATTGTCAACCGGTTCCAAATAGAATATAAAGAAAAAGCTTGACGTGATAGCAGAAAACTTATTGAAATCAGCTGGCCTATTCTAGTCTAATTCACATTAAGAGTCGATTATGTTAAAAATTGTTCCTCAATTAATAAAAGATAAAACTCTCTTGGCCTTGTTTCAGTGGCTAGTCGATTTCTCTTCATAGAAAATTACATATAGAGGCACTATATTAGACTGCACAGATAATGAAGAAGAATTCGAAGTAAAAATGTAGGAACGATGATTAATTCAGACAAAAATATAAGCAGAAAGTAAATTATAACATAAACAACGCCAAAAGTTGCAACGCAATTTTAACAAAAGCTTCATGCAAAGGAAAGAGATTTGAAGGACAGCAAAATTAATAATATATAAAACTATTCAAATCAACATTAGTTTTATCTAACAACCGTCCAAAGTAATACCAGAAGCATTAAAAATGAGATTACAAGGAAGAAATGGCACCAAGCTAACAACTGAACCGATTGAGAGACAATAGATAAGCAAAATCATGAGAAGCAAGCGTTATAAGGATAAAAGCAAGAAGAACACCAAAAACGACTTAGGCTGACCAAACAAGACAAATCTTACAAAGGAAGGGATTAACATAAATAATGGCCTAGACCTATTTGTACACAGCGATAACTAATAAAATTCAACGCCTTTTTTTTGTTACTTCTACATTCTAGTTTTCGTTCTACGCTCCTCTTAATTTCCAAGTGTACGCTTTTCCTTATCATTTTACATTCGCCTTTGTTCCCCTCACATCCTAATTTTTCGTAGTATTTTGATCTCGTCTACTGAACCACTCACAACCGTGCTTCCAGCATCATTTTCTTCTTCACCTCATCTTTTACTTATCTCTCTCATATACTACTCTGTCTTCAGCTTGCTTCCTCATAAAACAATGTAATACTCACTCCATCTTCCTGTATTCCATGTTTTTTTATTAATATATCCTTTTAATTGTCAATGTTCTTTAATTAATCTTTAATTCCCCATTTAGAACGTTTGGTGTATAAACGGATTAGAGTTACCTACTACATAAAGCAACCAACCAATCCATTATTGTAGGAATCGTACATATAACACAACAGTAAACTATACATGTAGATTTTGACTTACGTAATCGTACTAACACCCTTTTCGAGTACTTTCGATCCCCAAATATCTATTCCGACAACTAAATTATCATTCTCAATGAAGGGAACACGAAGAAAAGGAAGCGTTACTCGTGAAATCGATATTATCTATTGTGAGACGGTGAAATATGTTCTTCCAAACTAAAGTTATTCTCCGCTAAGGACAGCAACCTAGTTGTTGAAATACGTATGCAAATACGATATGAAAGTGGGTAAAGAATTGATTTTCAAACATAAAATTCTTATTCCTTATATTTTTACTACTTCCTTCTAACCTTTGGAAAAAGTTAGATTGAAGCCCAACCACTAAAACTTTGTTCAGACACTGTGTCGGTTTCCTCATTCATTGTAAAATTACTGTAGAAAAAGAGGAATGAACCCAATTCAATTTTTGTTAAAAAGTTATGGGGGACATGTTGTCACAAGCCTTGGTTCGGGCTTTCAATGTGTATATCTTATATACATATCTACCTCAAAGCCTATCATCCTTCTGTAGCAATAATAAGAATAACAGTAAGGCTAATTTTTCTAAATCAATACGCTTGAAACCAAAGACAATAACATCAGTGACTTCATTACCGGTTACTCGTTGAGTATTTTGACAAAATTCAAACAAACGGTTCATTCAATTTGAGATCCAATAAAGTCCACTAGAAGAATGGCTGCTCCATTATCAGGCACAAAGATTAATAGGGTGAATGTTTAACTAAATGATAGTAGATGCACCATCCATAAATTCAGATAAATTAAACGTGTGTCTCGTTACTACTATTTCACCCCTTCGTGCATTTTAAATCCATCAGTAAACCAAACATTATCAGTGTTATTGGAATTCAACTCTGATTCAACACTAATCTAATGTTGTCACTAAGCATATCGACGTAATCCACATATTCAGTTTTCCGATGTAATTTTTTATGATTTGACTCTACATATTTGTAAAATATTTAAACTAGCTTTTCACCTGATTGAAAAATGGAATCTATACGTAGTTACAGTGTGGTAACTATTAATGGCACCCGAAATATCTAGACCTATGTATTTACTTTTACAATCTCGCACTTTTATTTGGGTAGTAATATTTTAGACTAATTAGACATAAAAAATTATGGAACAAATTACGATTAGATTGAGGCGGTGATTTAGTAATGGCTACAAAGCCCCATTTTTACGGAAAATCTAGAACACGGCTCAAGTATAGTTCGAAATACCTACCTAATATCTATAGTCCCATTAATATCAGACCAAAAATTGGAACAATTTGAATTTTGTCCGAACTTAAACAGAGGTAGTAAACTATTTACAAGAGCCAAAATGTTAATGCATATAATCTGGTTGACTATCTACAAAATCACCTAATTAATTAAGTGTGTTAATTGGGGAGCTAGTAGCGGTGCAATAATACAACAGCAATAATAAATAGCGCACAAACTACATATATTAATGATCACGGAAGGAATTATGCTTTATTAATCCAGCTTTTTCAAAATGATTTCCACCACATTCAATACATCTCTCCATCCTCCGAAACTAAACCTTAGATCTGCCAAGTTTCCACTAGGGAATAAGGTACACTCCTTGTCCCAAGCCTTCAGAAGGTCCTAATCCCTTGGAAACCGCATACCCTACAGCTTCATTTTCAGATGTGCGAACAGCGCAAAGCCACGAGGAGCAAGGTCTGGACTGTAAGGAGCGAATAACTGAGCCCACCGACTTGGCGCAGCAGTAACTGTGCAAGCACGACATGTCTCAGCATACATCAACAAGCAGACTCCGCCGACACATGGTTACACCATATTGCAAACCTGTTCTAGTATCCTTTCTATTAATCGCGGACTGACTATACCGTACTGACTAGTCTTACTAAGGACAAAACTATAATCTGCGGTTGCAGTCTTACGTAGTAAGCTATTGCACGCTTACCTTGTAGCCACCTAATTAATTCGGCCGCTTTGTAGAGCGTCGTCCAGATTCTATGAATTTAACAGAACTGATACATTTCTAGAAGAAAGAAATCATTCTCGTGCAGTAAAATTGGTTCACATTTGCTCTATGCAAAACGTAAAAGAGTTTTCAAAATCTAACTTTATTTGATCACTCAATTCATATACAAATAATTGAGATAATATCTATTTTTTCTTGCTAGGGGCAAGAACATAATGATTACACTGGTCAACACATATTTACTAATTATAGGGAATTGATTTGCCAAATATTGAAAACAAAGACCATTTTAAATGAAAGCTTTCACAAATTGTTTCATTAGCGCTAGTTTAATGTGCAAGGGAGGTAAAATTCTTCGTTCCACTAATGCTCCATTAATAACTCTCTACTATAGCTTCTCTGTTAGGCCAATTTCTTTCTATCTAATGTTGATCTTTTAATCTGCTGTCCCAAAGACACGAAAAACAAAGATAATTTGTGTATCCACATTGCTGTCCTAAAAGGAAATTTACCATGTCTGGATCAACATATATCATCCACCCATTTGTGTAATCGTTAATTTTTTTCAGAAATAGAGATATTGTTTTATAGTCCTCTTTCATCTATGTGGAATGCCCAATTGGAATGTACTTCCATATTTGTTTCCATTGTGTAGAAGGACACACTTCACACTTCTTTTGGAACTATCTATAAGAAGTCGCCAATCAATTGATGTGCACTCTGATATACCCATTTTTTGTAACAGTCCTTTGATATCGTTATAAAATACCAAGTTATCTTCCTGAGAATAAAATGGCAGAAGATCTTGTTCTCTATTGCGGTAATACGTAATTTTTGTTTCCGGAAAAAGAAGATTTGTTAAGTCTAGAAGCAAGCAACTCCGAAAACTCCATTTAAAGGTTTAAATCTCTAATAAGGTCATTTAATTCGTCTTGGCTGGACATGTTGAGTCTCCTTCAAAGTCACTATGTCATGTTCACAAGAAGATATTTCATCATCATCCTCTGGTAATATATGTAGATTATTAAATATTGAAACTGGTATTTCGTCTGATGTGGAATAGGTCTTCTCGCTGAATCCAAATTGGGACATGTCCACTTATGTCGATTATACTGATTAATACCCTTTATATTCACTAGACAAAGGTGACAATTGTCAAAATGGTTTCTTGGTTTCCTCCATACCATTGGAATCCCAAATTTCAAGCACTTTCTTTGTCATTTTGTTCACTGGCGCAGGTTCTCAACATATCATTAGCGGACAACATGTGGCTCCCAAGTTTTATCTTGATCTCCAACACCAAAATAGGTCATGTATCCCTTTTTCACAAACTCACAAATTGGTATTCTACTCTCTCTTCATATGTATTCGCCACATAGATAGCAGAAAGCGTCTGGATGATAAACACAACTACGTCTGCTTGTGGAAGCCATGATTTTAATAACACTTCTCGAACAAACACATTTGCAAAAAGCTTAAGTTTAAACTGAGTCACGAGTTGACACGGAGATATCTTTGTAGTAGCTATTTTCATAAATCCTTTATGACGTACATTCTTGAAAACTGTTTATTGCATAAACAAATTAAGGCCGGTATTCTTGGAAATCTTTGGGGGTAATTAGGGGAATTTAAGATTATAAATTAATAGTTTCTTACCTGGAAAACTTTGGGAAATAAAAAACAACTGTAATAAACAACTAGAATTGAAAAGAAGATCTGTTCAGAAGGTTTATTGTAGCAATACAAGCTGATACAAGGAACAGAATGTTTTTTTGAATCAGAGTTTTTGAAATATTTGAAATCAGCTTTTGATGCGGCAAAAATGTTTTTATCGAGCTGTGTTATCAATCAAAACGATCATTACAGATTATCATAATAATAATGGCTAACAGCAAATACATCTTTCGTTTTACTCATTCAAGTCATTCTGAACATTTCTGTGCTGTTGTCCCACGAAAAGTTCTACATGAAATCGTTTATATATTTTAATAAAATCCAATTTACAATAATTAGGATTGTATTTTCTTTATTTTTCAGATAGCTGTAGTCGGAAAAGCGGTTCTTTTAACAGGATGCGACTCACGAATGGGTTATGCCCTCGCGCGATATCTAGATGAACTAGGATTCACTGTATTTGCCGGCTTCCAGAGTATAGAAGACAATCCTTATGCTAGCGATCTAAAAGAGGAGTCGTCAGGCAGATTACACATCCTGCAATTAGATGTCTCATCAGAAACGCAAATCCTAGCAGCATCCTTGTATATTGTCGAGCATCTACCAGATGACGCTTCAGGATTATGGGCTGTTATACACGCCGCTAATTATTTCGCATTAGGAGAAATTGAATGGATTCCATATGAGGTGGGTATTAGTTATTAGGTATTATTATTCCCTATCGTCTATAACTACATATCATCTTTTATGTGATAACTAATTAAAACAAACCCCGTCTAATTTTTTCCACTGAATTAATGAAACAATTGTTAATAATAAACTGAAACTGAATGTCTTTATATTTATAGTACAACCAAGCCAATAATTCATAAATAATATAAAAAGTTTGAAACGGCAATGATATCCACTGAAGAAGGCCTGCGTTATACAAGGGTTGTTCTCTTTCCTCTGAGCCTAAATAAAGTAATACACAATAAATGAACAAAACATAAACCTAATAAAATATATACCTACATATAAATATATTATCAGAAACCCCTGTCACCTATAGGTGTAGGGCTGCAAAACAGAAATATTTTTACAACTTGTATCATAGTCTTTTCTCCATTCCATGTATTCCCTTTTTCTTTCAAAATCTTCTCTATATTCCCATTCCAAGTCAGTTTTGGTCTGCCTTTTCTTTTTTGCACTTAATTCTTGCTTCCCATATTCTCTTGACTGGAGTATTTTCGTCAAGTCGATAAAGATGGCCCCATCAACTTAGTTGCCTTTGTTCCGCCAAATGTAATACAGATTCGATCTTTAGTTCTTTTCTGATTGCTTCATTTGGTATTTCATGCATTCTGGTAACCCCCATAATCCTCCTCAGAAATTTCATCTTCGTCGCCTGCAGTTTGCTCTTCTGACTTTTAGTAGGTATCCATGCTTCGCTTCCGTATGCAATTTTGGAGGTGCTTATGGTCTTATACACTTTTGTTTTAGCTTTTCTTAAGATTTGTTTCTTGTTAAAGAATGTTTTTTTGATTGCCAAATCACGTTTTCTATTCTATTCTATTTCCATTATTATTCCTAGGTATTGAAAGTATTTAACATGTTCTATTCTGTAATTTCCTATGTATACATATATTAGGTGTTTCTTCTTCCTTTTTTACCTCTACTGACACCATAATATTTGTTTTCGTCTCATTCGCATTCCAGTTGCTTGTAGTTCTTTATTCCATATTGTTAAACTGTCCTGCAAATCCTCTTCATTTACAGTTATTATGACTATGTCATCTCCAAATGCACAATTGTCTATTTCAACCTTTTACATATTTCGAAACGCTAAATACAGTTTTTTTGTTCAACCTGTGCAGTTTTTAATAATATCATCCATAAATATCGTAAAAAGTACAGGGCTGATAATACCTCCTTGTCTAAGCCCCTCTCTAGTTGTGAATTCCTCAGACCGCATACCATACGCTTGATTACATAGTTGGAATTTTTCGTATAGAGTCTTTGGATTTCTTCTATCACCTTGCCATCTGTTCTCCTGTTTTGCAGGCTACACCATATCCTTCTTCGAGCGACAGTATCGAAGGGCTTTTCCATGTCGATAGAAGCAAAATATGGCTTTTTCACCCCTGAGTATTGTTTTATTGGTTATTTGCTGCATAGTAAACGTATGGTTTTGTGTGTCCATTCCTAAAGCAACTAGCGTAGGTTCTATATTTTGGCATAGTCTTTCTAGCACTTGTTCGTATAGCTGCATTATGGTTCTGAGTAGCGTTATTCTCCTGTAGTTGGTACAATCTTTGTCACCCTTTTTATGAATCGGAACTATTATTCCAATCCCAAAATCTTGTGGTATTCAAACATAATCTAAAAGAATAATACAAGAATAGCTGTGGTGTTCCTGTGCAACTGAAGAAATATGAATGAATTTCAAAATTTGAGATATGTTATTATCATCTACCTGCCTTAAGTTTCAATTTCCATTACAAAAACAATTCAAAATTTATATTTCCGAGAATCGCTCACAAAAAATATTAAGCAATTGCGTGAGTGACTTATCAAACTGTCACGCACCAGTTGCTTCAGACTTTCGATGACGAAATGGGGATGAAATAGGTACGCGCTTGGCGCTTTAAATTAATACTACTAGTTTTATAAAATCGCGACATTTTTTTTTATTTTTGTGGCATCGACGAACTACTGTAGCACCCATCAAAACATCGCCATTTTTTTTTGGCTCCAAGTGCACTGAACATGCGGAAATGAGCATCTGGGATTCATTTCCTGGGCCAATAATCTAGTCCTGCACAATACTGGCAGCCTTCTGTGCAACTTTCTCTAGTAGTTGGTAGCATCCTGCTACGTTTTTAACTTTTCTCACGATTTATTCCTCGTCTTTCTATATCTTCAAATTTCTCTTGCGGCATTTCAACTTTCTTGTTGTTCTTAACTGTTTCATTCTTTGCCCCTCAGGTTTCTAATTCGATACGGCAAATGTTGCATGTATATAATTCTTAAACATTTATAGAAAAATATTTAGAATTCCATCATAAATTTTTTCTACCTTCCATGTGTTTTCTCATACAAGGACGCTCGCCCTTTTATTTATGTTTTCTGTTAAATTTCTTCGAATTTCTCTCCATTTACGGTAATGATTTTGGTGATAGTCATAGTTATAATCAGGGTTATAGTTCAGGTCGTAGTCAAGTCTCTGTTTTCATTCCTCCCGCGATTATGTATGCATTGCTATACACAATTAGTATGTCCAAAAGTGCTATTACCTACACATATGTATTGTACATATACTATTTCAGTAATATTGGGAGTAATACAATAATTCCAGTATTTCAAACAGAAAGCTTACGGCCAGAATGAGTGTCTAACAAGAAGATAGAAATCAATAAAGAAGCAATACAATAGAAGGTCCCTTGTTTACTCGTTTGACCTTTACTGAATATTTTATTTTGCATCCTACCATCCAAGAAAACTAATCAAGCGAAAAAAAATAACTCGAGAGGAAACAGTAGATAACACGCAAGAACTTCAGATTGTTAATAAATTAATCAAATCAAATCAATACTCACGGCATAAACCGTACAATCACAAGTATCTTTTAATATTGTTTTTTAAGTACAATACTTTTCTTAGACAAAGTAACTTTGTCACAAAAGTTTAATAGAAAGTGGTGTTTCGCTGTCATTAACTTTAAACTTATGTTAATGGTCTTATTTTTATAAGAAATATCGCCATTTCTTGACATAGAAGTCCTTTTAAATTGAATAGTAATTATTTTTGGAAACAACAAAAATGTAATAAAATAAACACACGTTCAATCCAGCCTTGAAAATTCTAGAACAACAAAATAGAAACACACTTTCTTTGTAACACAGCAGATTATGACGCAAACCAGTCGTGTTACCTAACAATGTAATTTATAATAGTTTTATTCATTGCATTAACAGACGATAAGAAACGACCAAGTCTACTTAAACCTGGAAGTTTAAAACAAGATTTGATTATGCCTGAAACTTGAGTCCATGTGAAACAAATGTATCCTGAGAATGCATAGAAATGTATCTGTTAGTTTCAATGCATCAAGCAACCAAACAAATTATTTTGATTACTCAGACAGGAGAACCTTAAACATTTCATAAAAAGATGAATTATTAGATGCGATTGCACAATTCCAATGAGTTTGCTGCTTATAGATTGAATACGATAGAAATTACCCTTCCAATTTCAAAAGGAAAAGACAAATATTCTGTTTGTTCATAAACATGTTAGCTTAAACTCAAGTTTGAATTAATTGTCCAATATTGCTAAAAGTGTGATCTTAGTGCCCCGAGAAATTATCCAATCGCTTCAAATATAAATTTGTCGTATTTTTGTTCATCCCCTACATTTTCTATCAGTAGGTACCTTTATTATTCTCAAAACCGCATTTAGTGTTATTCTTTTAGTTCTTGTTGTGAAAACTATATTCGAAAACTTACATTTCTGAAGTTTCTAGAATTAAATATTTAGTATTAGTCTACTCACAGTACTAACTATATTACACAGGTTAGCCAATGTTTAAACAAAATTGTGATTGAAAGTAACTTTTCGCATTGTGTATTAAACACCGTTTTGGCGATATTATATTAAATGAATTCTATACTTGTTATATACCACATTATCTTCTGGGAATGAAAGTTAATGTAAATATTATTTATTTGTTATTTTTATTCACTTTTTCACTTCTTCTGTTTTTATTTATTTGAAGTTCCTTCTTTGTCACTTACTTGAACCTATTTATCAAGTTAAACCCAAAATAACAACTCTAATTACAAATATTATTAAGTAACAGAAAAACGTTCGATTTCATACAACCTTTAGACTAGATCTCCTAGAAATACTTAAATCTATAGCACTTTTAAACAAATTTTGTAAATTTTATAGGCTGTGAAAAGGGCCAGCGACATAAACTTGGTTGGAGCTACCCGTGTGACGCAAGTTATGGCACCATTGGTGAGGAGAGCCCGTGGTCGCATTATTTTCGTATCTTCAGGATTATGTAGAGTTACATCGGCAATTCGTGGAATTCACTGCGCTCTCTTCTCTGCAATTGAAGCTGAAGCTACTTGTTTGCGCCAGGAACTTCGTTCCAGAGGTGTCGATGTTATTACAGTTGCTCCCGGGGAATTTACCGCTTGCAGCTCCTGGTTAAATGATGAACTTTTGGTGGAAGAAGCTAGAGAAATGTGGGGTCGTTTATCCAAGGAACAAAAACGTGAATACGGCGAAGACTACTTTGAAACTGCTATTAGGAGCCTCGAAAAATATACTAAAGTTCAGGTAATTGAGATATCATATTCACTACTTTCTTTTAAAAAGGAAAATATAACTTACTGAGATTCAAAATTTTGATACAAGTTACTAAAATTAATTTTAAGAATTTCTAGAAAGAATTACATTCATGTATACACCTTTGTTGTCGTTTTGCTTATTGAGTCATCTATTAATTATTTGCTTCACTTATATCCGAATTGAAGAATTACGCCTCATGGATTACAAAATCAAACATTCTATTATATATTGCATTGATTATATCCTAAAAGTTGGAAGTTATAACTATAAAGCACCGTTGATTCACTTACTTCATATGTTTTAAAAGCTGCTGCTGCAGTCTACACTTCAAAACTGCACTAATGAACATATGTTGATGTTAGTTAAACAAAATTTTACCGTGATCTAAACGGAGACCACGATTCCATAGAATATGGGAAAGAAAAAATTGTATTTTATATGAACGCAGACATCCTTCAAGAACTTATTCTTCTCCTATAGAAAATTATATCGCATAAAAAAATTATTTCAGGTTGTATGATGTATGTACGTTTAGGAAGTTTTAATTATGCGGCGACTTTAATTTAGTCCGACTGCTCTCCAATCTACGTAATCTACATTTCAAATGTAAAACGTTCTCTTTGGAACTCATTCATTTACTCCAACATCTTTTGCGGTAGCAAGCTGAACGATGTACTCACTGAGTTAATTTTTAGAGATTTCTTCTCTTTGATACTTTGAAAAAGTGCTCTAATTAGATACAGCAAACGCAATTACAAGCTGAGAAATGATGTGAGACTTTATTAAAATAAAAAAGAATACTTGATTACAAAATTTTGGTCTAATTGGTTTCGAGAAAACTATTTATATTTCTTTCACCCAATTGATTCCTCTTGTTTAAGATTCCAATACGAAAAGAAGAAAAAACAAGGAAACATAATTATGCCATCTTTAGTTTTTTTATATAGAAAAATAATTGTCATTACATCATTAATTTTTGTTCGTAAATTACAACTATCATGCGACATCATTTTGATGTTTTTTTCTTATTAGTAAGTAGGTCGTAACTATCGCTAGAAAAATGCTTCCGTTCTAGTTTTCATTTCAACTAATATAAAATAGAGCTCGAAAATAGCTGTAAAGATGTTATTAAACCAACCCACCAAAAGTCATCCTATATTTCCTTAATAACGCCTGAATGATAAGTAGATTGCGATTTAAACAATCAAGGTGTTCTATGTAAAAATGATTTATTTATTACTTAGTGAAGGAATTGTTATTAGTTTCTCACAGAACCCACGTATTGGCCCACCGATAGGAACAAAAAGCCTAATTTGGTTGATGTTTACGTCATAAAAGCTGTACCTACTAGGCTATTAATTCCCGATCTATCACCTGATCACACGCCTATACTAGTTTCACTAAGTATTGAGGCTATTGAAAAAAAGGAATCCTTATTTCTCACGAATAATTTTCGCCTTGAACTTGATACTTAGACTGGAACTTGATACTTAGACTGGAACATACCTTTGAAACATAAAGATGATAGTGACAGTGCAGTTGAATAGCTGATGGTTGCTATCCAGAAATACGCGTGGAAGTCTAATCCGGCCATAAAAGAAGAGCGAAGACTTGCCTAATACCATTAAAGACAAAATAGTTCCGAAACGAAAATTGAAAACAATCTGGCAATCAACAAGAGCTGCTCAACATAAAGTCATGCTTAATAGAGCCTCACAAAATTGTAAAGGTTATTACATGAACATAAGAACAATGGAATTCAAAGTTACTTAAATAATATGTCAGTTAACCAAGCCACAGATCGCTTTGAAAAGCAACTAAAGAAATCAACCGTCCACAGACCTATAACCCACCAATTTGTATAGCAGAAGACCAATGGGGTAAAACTAGTGGCAAGAAAGTCACAGCATTTGCTATTTGACATTTAAAAAGGGTAGCTTTTCCATTAGAACTCGAAGACAATAATGATAACGAAATTTCACATATATTAAACTCACCTTATCAACAGGACTTACTAATAAAAAAAAGTTAACCATAGACTAGATTAAAAATGCTGTTAAAATAAAATTGAATCGTAGAAAATCTCCTGGTTATAATCTGGTCACTGGTAGAATTCTTCAATCATTACCTCATAAAGCTTTAAAATATATAAGAATGATATTCAACGTTATACAAAGGACTTCCCTTCTCAAAGGCAAGATGTACGAATAAGCTTTTTGCCAAAGCCAGGAAAGCAATTAGAAGATGTTAAATCATATAGACCGGTTAGTTCCCATCATGTTAAAAATTTTTGAAAAATTATTGTACGAAAGAATATAACCAATAATAGAACAACGGCAACTAATAGCAAACCATCAGTTTGGTTTTAGACAAGGACATGCTACTATCGAGCAAGTACATCGTATAACTAAAAGGATTGGTCAGCATTTGAAGATTGTTCTGCGATATTCCTCCACATCACACATGCATTCGGTAAAGCCTGGCAGCCAGGTCTCCAGTTTAAAATTTTACTTTACCCCTGAATTACTATCGTATCCTAAAGTTTTACCTAGAATATCGCTACTTCCTTGTTAAATATCTTAATGAACAAATACCTAGACATAAAGTCAACTCCGGAGTTTCCTAGGGCACTGTTGTTGGACCATTACTCTATCTACTATATACAGCAGACTTTTCTACGGGCAGTGATGATGTCTTAGCAGCAACCTTTGCAGATAATACGGCATTATAGCATCTCACAAGAATTCTGTCATTGCGTCATAAAATCTTCAAGATCATCTTACAAAGTTAAAAAATGGTTGAAGACATGGGGAATCGAGACCAACGAAGCAAACTCTGCACAAGTAAACTTTACCAATAGCGAAGTCAACTGTCCACCAAATACACTAAACAATGAAGAACTACCTCAAAGTTAAGATGTCAAATATATACCTAGAGAGACGTTTAACTTGGAAGAAACACATGTTCAATAAAAGAAAACAACTAAGGATAAAAACCAGGGAAACTGGCAACAATAACCGTTCTAAAACCTACAATGGGACCTACAGCATTCAACTGTGGGGAGCTGCATCCCAATCAAATGTCGAAATATGGGAAAGATGCCAGTCAATAGTACTAAGAGTGATAATGAATGCTCTGTGGTTCATACCAAATCAAATTATCATGCGCGATATACAACTTAAATTTGTTAAATCAGAGATAACAAATACAAACAAGGTGTACAAGTATGAAATGCTGATTTCAGATAACAGATGCGCACCAATGCGGTTTGTGCTATAAATATTTAACACTGTGCCATTTTTTTATGTCATCAACAAGTATTAGACGCGCACGAGCCATAAATTGGAAAAGTGTGTGCATAGTGTTGTGTGACAGCATTAATTTTTTGTTTTCATTTGAAGAATACTGCTTCTAAATCATACCGATTACTTCGAGAAGCTTATGGTAAACATGCTCCATCGCAAGATACATGTGAACGATGGTTTCAGCGTTTCAAAAGTGGTGACTTCGATGTTGCACACAAGGAACGTGGAAAACCAGATAGAAAAAATAAGAAGATTTGGAATTTCAAGCATTGTTGGACGAAGATGATTTGGAAACACAAAAACAACTTGCCGAGCTATTGGGCGTTAGTCAACAAGCTGTTTTCGGCCCAAATACCGAAATAGGCAACACAAAGTCTTTTTCTTCATGACAATGCTCCATCACATACGTCAAAATCGGTTCGCAACACGTTGGAAACACTCAGCTGAGAAGTTGTACTCCATACGACTAACTCACCAGACTTGGTTGCTTCCGATTACCACTTGTTTGCATTGATGGGCCACGCACTTGCTCGGCAGCGCTTTGGTTCGTACGAAGATGTGAAAAAATGGCTCGATGAATGGTTCGCAGCAAGAGGTGAAGATTTTTACTAGCGTGGTATTCACAAATTGCCTGAAAGATGGAAGAAATGTATATGCTTAGAAAAAGATCTGCATTTCATACTGATACACCTGGTAATACGTTTTAGTGTTAGTGTTTGTGTGGTGTTCGTCAGAAACAAAACGAATTAATTAGTAATTAATTGTAATTTATAGGGAATAGCGAATAGGTTTAGTTTCAGCATGTCATTATGTATCGTATCACATAATTTACTAATTGTAATACTTAGTACAGATTGTAAATAAATAGGATAGATATAAACAAAATTTATCACAACCTCAGAAGATTCCATTCCCTTTATGAAGAAAGTAAAAGATATGTCCGTAGTAAAGAACATAATAATAATTCAATGAATCTAGATGGTTTAATTGGTGCGTTGATTGTCCAGTTACCAAGCAGCTGTGCAAAGGCTTACTATTCGAGCACAAATTGCATATGTCAATAATTATCATTGATGGAGTTATGCTGTATTAATCGTGGGCTGCAATTGTAGACTATATTTTCGTGCTTATTAGGATCATATTAGGATTCGTCAGTACAGTATAGTCCATCCGGAATTAATGAAGCACAAGCGAATCATTCGTGGAGAATGGAATTGACCAAAAATGTAGTCCCGTTTAACGAACAGAAAAGATTGCCATACCCGGTTACACCTATATCGCAATCTGCAACGAATAAATAGTAACCTATGTATTTATGAGACCCAAAATATTAATTCGAAAAATCTATATGACTCTCTAGAAAACTACCTCATTAATTGCTCATTCCGTTTAATCAACCACTTGTTGTATACATGCCAGACACATAAATATATTTAATTTTCTATTCTATTTGTTGACTATGTATGGATTAGCAACGATTCTAGAATATATGTATGTACTTTTACGTTAGTTCTCTAATTGCGCATAAGATCAGAAACTATTACGACTTTATCATAAAGTTTTTCTTATTAAGCAATTAGTTCAGAAGTTCTAAATTATATCTATAATTTGTACCTCGACACTGGCAAGCTTAGTGAAAGAGGTTGAAGATTAAGTAAATAACAATAATTTGTTAACTTAGCGCATCAAACCAAATTTAAGTTTCATTTCTAGTAATAGCACCCGCCCTAACTCTTGAATTAAAAAATGTCTAAGAAAAAGTTTCACTTCTGAAATTATTTATACCATTGCCAAAAAAAGATCAAAACCTTTGAAGAATAACGTCATCACCGAATTGTTAACTTTTTAGTTCGCGAAAGTTGTACACAAAGAATTATAAAGATTATTTTGAAACTAATGTTCAACTTCCAGGTATTTCGTTCTCTTCCAGATACGCGTGATTTTCTTTTAATGTTGAAAATGTACTATGAAAAAAACGAAGAACCGCTTTTCACTTTTTCACTTTTTCAGGATGCTGACCTAGCACCGGTACTGAAAGCTCTCTCGGACAGCATAATCCGCACTTTCCCATTAACTAAATATACGCCAGTCACCCGCAGAGAAAAACTACAGGCCTTTATTGCTGACCATTTCCCAAGACCGGTTTATGACGTTTTCTACTCATAATGCCGCATTTCGTCGCCATTTCACTCGTTTTTCTGACATCTCATTTCTTATTTATACGTTATCCTACATACACATGCATTAGATATGTATAATACTGTATGTTCCATCCAATAAATTTTTGATTTTACTAAATGTAAACGAACGTTATTCTTATAACGATAAACTAGTGTGAAGCCTTGAATAATGTAAAATGTTGGAAATTTAATTAAACTTTTAATTTCATCATTATGTGAATGATGGGAAGGTATTAAGTAGTGTTGAGTAAAAATGCTCTCCTAATAAAATAGATACCGTTGATGAACGGCTGATAGAAATTAAAGCAAGTTTCGATTTAAACCAAAATGTGTCCTACAGCTTAGAATGCAAAATAATTATTTAGATACCCAATGGATTTAAATTAATTTCGACTTCCTTATAGAACAGGAAAGAATATGGAAAACGTTAAGTCCTCGGTCCATGAGAATCTTTTCGCAAAATTGTTTATCGTTAAATTATTATTAAATATGTTTAGCACCAAGGCATCAAATTTAATACTACTATTCAAAAGTTGATTTCACCAAAGCTTTGTCTAAGAAAGGGAATTATTCCATATTTACAAAATGAACCAAGTTATCCCTTAATTGCTATGAATATAATTCTTTCGTGCGTCTTGTTTCTTAAGAGCATTTGGAAACTCAAGAAAGCTTAGCGATGAAATTAATCCAAGTCAATATATTTATTATTAGGCACACCTGTTACCCTTAATCAGGCATACATACGTCGTTGAGTAGCTTTAAACCTCATTTAGATTACATTTTAGAGATACTACAAGAATAAGACAATATAAAAATATATTTTTCTTAATAAATGTAACTTGGCTAAATTTCATTGTGCATCTGTATCTATATTATTAGAGAAACTTAAAATAGACATTGTTGATATTACTCAACATTGTGGTAGTTTTGTTATGTAAATTTGAAGCAACTACATTCTTTTCTTTTGAAACGAATGTGAACTTTACTGAAAATAAATCTTGTAAATAGTACATTGTGATTTCTTTCCTGACCTACCTCCAATTTCTAAGAGCTATATGGTCGAAACATTCTCAAAAGTATGGGAATTTCTTTTTATAATGTATAATAATAGTGATAAATATCGTATTAAATTAGGTATGTATATACCGAGTGTCAATTTAAGAACTTTCAGTGAGCTGTACATTTTTTAGGATACCATAAAATAGTCAAAAGCCTTTCAATAGTATGGGGGAGGGGGCAATCTGTTGTCACAAATATGGCACCAACCATAAGCCCCGTTCCCCCGTTTTCCCAACTTCAAAATCAAAAATAGCAACCGAACGCGTATAGCACATTGTTGGAAAGCTCTTGAAACCTGCTCTACATTGATACGATATAAAGGTAATTTTGGGTAAGTAACTACTAACTGGTTCAATAATAAAGTGTAGAAATAATCGTAAGTTGTTTAATTCTACTGAGTAAAGACAAATAATTGTTATCCATTTATTACTACGAACGTTATTCATAAGGTAAGTTGGGTTTGGTTATTAAAAAGAGACACCAATGTATGAAGAGCTTTTTATTATATACAACTTCAAGATACTATTTTAAGCTGTCTTTTCTATATAATTGCCATTAAGATTGAGACATTTGTCATAGCGATGAACAAGTCTTTTAATGCCTTCTTCATAGAACTCTGTCGCCTGTGAATTAAGCTGTACGTGAAATTTAAGGGAAAAAGGTACTTAGTTCTGTGATTGTGAATCGCCGATTTCACGAATTTTCTCTTCGGAAATATCCAAAAGTTCGTCCGTCACAATAGTTAGTCTTCGACTGCATTCTTCACCACGAACATTAATTCGTCTTTCTCTCCTGGCACCATCTTCTAACCACACTATCACTCATGACATTTTCACCATAAACACAGCCAAGTTTACGATGAATCTCAGCAGCCTTCACGTTCTTTGCACACAGAAATCGGATAACAACACGCAATTCACGGTCGGCGGGATTTTCAATTACACTAGCACTGCCATACTCACATTGAACCAGACTACACCGTAGCGCTGCGACTGTGCCGATATTCCCACTCCTCTACTCACTAGGCGGAAGCGGAACCTACTTTACGAATCGCCCTCGTACTTTCACATAAATGAAATAAAATGTATATACATATATATATATTTCGTGACCTTTTATACTTATCTTATATGATAGATCTCTACCACTAATAGGTCAATAAAACAAGGCTGGTTTGAACGATAGTTATATTTTCAGAACGTTTACAAACGTTTTCGGAACACCTTCGTCAGTGACCAGTCAAACCAGCCTTGTTTTATTGACCTATTAGTGGTAGAGATCTATCATATAAGATACATAAATGAAATAAAAATTTTGTTTAATATGTATTGTATGTTCAAAACTTTCACCGCTGGTTTCTAAACACCAGTATAACAGATTTTGAAACTCAATTTCTAACATAATCCTCGGACGTTCTCGAATGATACGGTTACACACATCCGTAATTCCGGTGAGGCTTTATAAACCACCGACTTTAAATGCCCCGAAAGGAAAGAATCCAGAGAAGTATAATCTGGCGATCTTGTTGGGACTTTTTCTACCAACCCATTAGTGAGGTAATCTATCGGACTAGCACTACGTAGTAAGCGGGTGGGCCCCTTATTGAAAACTAATTGTGCTTTCACACAAATTCATATTTTCATCCATACCTTACTGGTTCTCCACCTTCTGTATGATCAGAGGTTTGGCTGTGTTTTTGTTTTTTGTTTACTTGTCAAATGTTGCTGAATAAAGAAAGAACTGATAACTGCATCAAGTTCCTAAGATTAAGGAGCATATCATTCTCAAAAGAGATGTGGATTCTCATTTGACCAATAGCGACAAATACGTCGTTAAAACAAAATATTATATCTCAGCAAAATTGTATTCACCTGTCATGATCATCCTCGAGCAATTTTTAAACGATTTTCATCTTATACTGGAAAAATTTGTGAAGTTTAAGCACTTTCCGCAAACAAATCCCCGTTGCGGCATATGCTGCACAAAAACTCCTATCTGCGTACCTTTATCAAGTATTCAAAGTGCTACACGTATTTTATTTGACTTCACATGATGACTAGAGTTTGTTAAAAGAAATGGTACATGACGTGTTATCATTAGGTAGTGTAAATCGGACTAACGCTGTCACTCCTCCGAATTTTATTATTCAATGATAAGTTGTCATTGATAAGTAACAGCGTCAGTCCGATTTACAATATTTAGTGATAACACGTCATTCACCTTTTTAACAAACTTAAATGATGACTCAAGAAGAATAGTTGACAATGTAATGTATCCAACCGACCTAGTTATGGTAGCAGAAACAAAAAGAGAACTTCAAAGAACCATAAGAAAAATAGTAAATGTATCAAAGAGTTGTGGGCTGGAAATTAACCAAAGTAAAACAAAATACATGATAATGGGGGACACACAGAATGATATGGACACACAATTAATAGTGCAAACAGAAGAAAAATGTCTCAGCTTCGAAAGAGTGGAAAAATTTATTTACTTAGGTGTGAAGATTAAGGAAAATGGTCAGGAAGGATCGGAGATAGAGGCTCCGATAACAAAGGGAAGTATGAAATTCGGGATGTTAAGACCACTAATGCAATCAAAATTTGTATCAAGAAGAACTAAGGAGAGCGTATACAAAACGGTAATTAGGCCAACGGTTACGTATGCGTGCGAGGCGTGGGTTCTAAAGAAGGAGGATGAGGGAAAACTGGAAAGATGGGAGAGAAGAATTCTCAGAGCAATATACGGAGGAATAAACACGAAGGACGGATGGCGACGAAGGACAAACGAAGATGTGAAGAATATATACAATGAACCTAAGATAATAACAGTGGCTATAGGACAACGCATAAGATGGCTAGGTCATGTCCAAAGACTGGATAAAGATAGAATACCTAAAATGGTTTTAAGTGGAAAGTTGGAAAAAAAAAGAAGGGCAGGCCTCGCAAGAGATGGTTCAACAGCGTCGAGGAAGATATGCAGAAGATCAGCGTTGGAGACTAGATAGAAAACGCAAAGGATAGAAGAATATGGAGAAGAATAGTAGAAGAGGTGTTAGAAAAGTTATAGCTATTTTGTTAAGTTAGGCTAGAGCTATGTTTAATTTGAATAGTTGTAAAACTGTGTAGGATGTGCCCAAGGTCTGCACGGCCTGTTGAGCATTATTAATAATAATGTATCCAAACCAGAAAGTGCTATTTATTTGGAGCTGTAAACTATTTATGAGATGATTTCAAAAGTCGCTAATGAACAATTTAACCTGAATTAATAAAAATTAGTTTTTATAATTGGCTTATTAAAATTTAATTCCTTTTCAACAATAGTTGTCTTTAAAAAACATGGCCCAGTATGTAGATATTTACATACTATGTATCATCTTTGAGTACCCTATAATCTACTTGCATACATTAGGGTTTTGAGAATAACTTGAGTGCTTCCCCTGATGCCTGCATGTGATAAATTATATGCCACCCAATGCCGCCTGTTATGAGTATTACACAGTGAAATAAAGTACGAAGTTTTCTAAAAAGAATTCCTAAGGGATAAAGTTGAAAACCGAATTAATGAAGTTTAGTAAATGCAGTTACAAAAGTATAGAACGTGCTACGTAGATCTAATATAAAATTCACTAAAGGGAAAAACAATACTTTTACAAAATAAATATGAATTTATATATATTGGGTGCAAATTTGTTGACCGAACTTGGCAGATACGTTTACATATTAAAATTTTGTTGCAATTTCTTCTAGCATTATTGTTAGTTATGTTTCTTGCAATTTTCTTTATTCAATTTTTACCGTTTTATATTGTTTTAATTTTGTTTAACTTGTTTTAGAAATTCGGTTATGCCTAGAGTGCGGCAACGTGAAAATTACCGCTAGTTTAGCAAATTCAACAGAGTTCTAATTATTGATTTGTACGAAGGTGGTTTTTCGTTTAGACACTTATCAATGATAACTTATCATTAAATAGTAAACTTCGGAGGAGTGACAGCGTCAATCCGATTTACACTATTTAATCATAACACGTCAGTCGCCTTTCTAACAAAATCTAGTAATAATTTAGGAACTAAACAAATTTACTTGAGCAATTGCGAGGGGTATCCGTAAATAATCAATTATAACTAAGGTTTGGTAAAAGAGTGGATGACGTGTTTTCATCGTCTTTGTGTCCACGTACGTCTAAGGCGCGACATTAAAATTGGGAGAAGTTAGGGCGTCGGTTCGGTTTAATGATAACACGTCATCCACTCTTTTATCAAACCCTATTTGTAACATATATTTTACAATAAAGCAAAAAGAATCAGTTTATGAAAAATGTATCAATCTAACACATAATCGCCAATTCCTGTTTCGTACAACTCTTCTGACTACATACTACTGAAAGTATTTTATGACTATTTGAAAGTATCCTCCATAAAGATTGATATACTTTTGCCGTCGTTCAACCCGGATGTTAAAGTAGTTATTCAATCTTAAATTAGGATAGTCAGAACTGCTATTGATTTAACTTAGAAGCAGACTATACAGAGGATAAACTACTCATTCCATAATTCTGTAGAATTCTGTGGATTTTAGGATTGAAACTGATGACTGATCACAAGAAGTCACTGCCTAGAACGATGAAGATTTTCAGCAATAAAAGCATTTCAATGGCCCAGTACAACTTCCACTATTGATACAAAGCTAAGTTAAGAGTCCGATAATAATTAATTTAGTACCTACTCATGGTATGGATCCATTACTCACATCGTAGTCGTGACTTTAGTTTAATACGTACAAGCTAGCTAGTGCAACAACTTTTTATGAAAAATTTGTAACCATTTCAATGTAAACCTATTAATATACAACTTAGTACTTCCTTGGGTTTTGGCAATGGTAACTGCTACAAGCCACCTATACTAAGTCAAGACTGTTTCATTGATTTCCGAAAGCACCACATCAAATATTTCATTGGCGATTTCAATTAGCTGCTTACCCAGAAAATCAAACAAAAAATTTTACTAGAATAATGTTTATATAGGTACAGCATTGTGTAAAATAAAGACACAACCTAAAATAATATCAGAAATGCTGATAACTAGAATTTTCAAAGCAAATGAGGTATTTAAGAGGGATACTGATAGTGACGATGAAAGACAAAATCAAAAATAACATAATACAAAAGGGTACAAGTTAGAAATTTTAACAAAATCAGAAAACAGCAACAAATCAAATGGTTGAGATACTGGCAAAAATTATGTTAAAGATGGGAATAGACAGCAGAGGACCCAAGAGAAGACGTGAAAAAGAGATGACGTGAAAAATCTGAACCTAAGAGGAATGGACACTGAAAAGTACAAAGATTGCAACGCTAGGCCGGAAAGAAATTACTAGGAGCTGACAATTTTAAACTAAATTTACCGGTCGAACAGGCAATTATTATGTTATGTTATGTTACAATTATTAAACTAATGCATCGCGCTCACCATATCGATTTCAGTTCTAACCTTGGCAAAATAAATAATTGCCAGGCAATTTCTAATTGATAGTTAATAAATTACGTATTCTGTGTGATCGATGCGAAACCCCAACCGTGATGGCAAACCCAATAACGAGCTATATATTCCGGTGACAATTTTAGCTGTTAGCGTCATCACTCATTACTAAGGTTCGACAAACGAGTGCATGATAAGTTATCACTAAGTAGTGTAAACCGGACTGGACTTAATGATACAATCGTTTGTCAAACCGTACTCATTACGCATCATAATACAATACCATTTCAGAAAAGAATTCTAGCAGAATATACGTAGATTCTTAAAGAAACAATTACAAATTAGAAATTTTCGAATTACAAAAAGGCTGTCAGTTCGTTAATCATAATTACATCGCACAGTGCTGAATGGTTCATTATTTAATGTTTCTTTGACGGACTGCAAAAATAATAATAGATAAGATGATGATATATGAGGCATAGAGCAAAAGCTGGATTGCCAAAAAGATCAATAAAGTTGGTGGATAGCTTTTAAGAATCACTGCCTTACGAAATCCCAAAAATTACAAACATATTTAGAACTAGTTTAAAAACGAGCATCCAGTATAGCTCGTTCAAACTTATTTTAATCCGAGTAATGAGCAGCTAATTATATTTATGTTTAGCCTGGGAGATAAGAGTGGGATGAACAGACGATAATCTAAAGGAGATTTAATTGTTCCGGGTGGTAGTTGCACAGAGCTTACCCTTCATTAAGCCCTCACAGCAGGAGGTGTTCACACTTAATTTAGTCAGATTAAAATAAGTTGGAACGAGCTATACCTGGATACTATTGTGCTTTATATGTACGTTGGGCAATAAAGCGCTGTTATTAATTATTATTATAGTTATTATTAAAACATCGCATACATTCAGAGGAACGATTTATTGGCCACAATTTCATTATGCCGCACGATGAAGACCTAAACTACAGTGTGAAGCTTCTGGAAAATCATGTAAGGGAGACAACATATTGCCAAAAATAATATGATCCGGATAAAATAAGGATGTAAATATTGACGAACATGTTTGGAACTACGTTGACACAAAACAATATACAAGTGCGCCAAAAGAGAGACGTTCCAAGTTGTTTTGGGCCTCCCTGAACGTCTCTTACCAATCACATTTGTCTCCCCGATTACTTTCACTGAATTTATATTCAGCGTACACATTAAATGTGCAAACCAACACAGCTATCTCTGTTCTTTAATTTTTACTAGGAGCTTCACTTGCAATCTTCTTCGTATACCCGTTTTTTTTTCGTGCATCACTTCTGTGTACTTCTTCTATACATCTCCATAAGTATTTTTATACCAACTACCTACATATATCAATATTCGGTTTTATAATGCAATAAATTGAGTAAGGTTGATACCAATTATTGGATCAAGGGAATTAGGTTTGCTTATACCAAATCTGGTAAACATATACAACAATTTTCACAACTGATGCGTCAAATTTAGAAGATGATAAAAATTTAAACAAAATAAGTTTGTAAATGTCTAATTTTGAGACCGCTCACGTTATTAGCGCAAGAGATATCCCGATACGCACTTTCGACATTAGACTACTTGATCGGAGTAGTAAATAAACATCTAATTTGACTAGCGTTTACATTTCTTGGTCTAAACAGTAAACATACGCCTTTATTTTACTCTATATGAATGTAAAAATAACGTCTTTCCAAAACTTCAAGAATTCTTTTCGGCCTTGCTGTGATAGTATGAAAATATTTTCCAGGCCAGAATTTTTCACAAAGGTCTGCGTCAAATCATTTATAAGATTATATGAGGTAAAATTAAGTCAATAAATGTCTAATAAAAAAATTGGCATCGCCTATTCTACATAACAACGTTAACATTCCAGAGCTTACTACATGTATTAAAGCAAGAATTACGGGTACACTAATCGCAATGTGCAAATTAATCCTTAACTTATATTACTACACTATACACTTAAAACCTAAAAGAATTTCCTGAAACAGATTGCAAATTGACCGTAATTACTTACAAGTAACCTTATTACTCCTATTAGGAACATAAAATTACTGAAACCGCTAATCACCCCTAATACAAAAAGTTTCAAATGTATTTTAATTTTAATATGCATACGCGATCTAAAAAGCAAGTTTAAAAAACCTTAACGCTAATGCAGCTGGCAAAGTGCACAAACTGTCGTCGTATTTAGAACATGGCGGCCGGATATGCGCATACAAAATTTACCACAAGATCTTTTAAATTTACGAAATTCGACTACTTTTACGATGCACTTCTTCTACCAATGCTGTCACTATAAAAAGCACTTTTGGAATTTCACTAAGATGATTTATAGCTCCCTAAAATTCTTCCCAAAATGCACGATCAAAATTTTCTTCAGCCATTGCTTCGCCGGTAAACTGCAATTACCTAGCATGCGCTACACACTCAGGAAGAAGTTTGGACACGTATCAGTATTACTGGTTTGGCCCCGAGGATATGGTTTGAAACATTCTGGGGCACACCTCCACATGATGAGATAAGTTGCAGATACGGTATCACGAAATTGTTCCTCTGTCTATACTCGTCACTGCTGCGATCTTCAGAGTCCTCTTCTTGATATATATCCCTTAGCATGCTAACGTTGTCAACTGGGAGGCGGTTTTCTCTCTTTATCTAGTTTTTCAGAGGCTGGCCGAACTGTTCAAATCACCTCTTTATTTCTTCTTGTGTTATTATTCAATTTCCCGTCTCCATTCTTGATTGATTGATTACTAAGAGTTTATGGTTTCACAAGGACACATGAAAATAATGAAATACAGAAATAATAGAGGTGTTGAAAATACGAACATTAAACATTTTATAAAATGAGGGTAGTGGAGATAGTACGGACGCCTATGTACCACCTATGTACACACTCAGAATCTTGGAAATAAATATTGATATCACCCTCTGCGGAAATCAGTATTTTCCAGACAATCATTTTGAATCTCTCTGTACATATATATATTTTTACTTTGAATAGTACAAAATTACATTTTTAATAATTAATTAGGTTTAGTAAAAGAGTGGATGACGTGTTATCATTAAGTAGTGTAAACCGGACTCAGACTGTCACTTCTACGAATTTTATTATTCAATGATAAGATGTCACTCATAAGTTATCATTGAATAATGAAATTCGGAGAAGTAACAGCGTCAGTAACAGCGATCAATGGTAAGTTATTATTTAATGATAAATTATCATTGAATAATAACATTCGTACAAGTGACAGCCGGAATCGGGTTTCTACTACATAGTGAAAACAGTCATCCACTATTTTATCACACCCCAATAATTGCAAGCGATTCTTCATTGCAAATTGAACTTCCCCATGTAATTTCATTTACTTTTAAAATAAGAATGAAAGGGGAATTTTAAATCATTATTTATTATATATATATTATTTATTAACGTACTTAATAAAATCGTAAAATGTAAATAAGAATTTTTACCGATCTGAACATAGCTTTTCACAGGATCAACAACCTTTAATGGTTATCTCACCCTATACGCATGCGCATAACATTACGCTTTTGACAAAAACATAACCTCTTTAGTAACATTAGAACCTTCATATTAACAAGATTGCCTAAAGGAAATATATGGCTAAAAGCAATTCTAGGAGGTTGTTAGATGCACTTCACAATTGCAATTAAAACCGAAATGGGTTATTCTTATATTTACAAATTAAAACACAAAAAATTACTGCTCACTGTTTTAGACCAAGCCAAATGCGAAATAATCATAATCTGCAGGTTTTTCAAGCTTTTTATTACGAGATTTATGAGTAGAAAGTGTAAGTACAAATCTATGCATGAGGCACTGTGAACGTTAGAATCAGTTTCCCGTAAATCTGAAAACAGTCACAATTACTTTAACTATAGTATAGAAACCATAAAATTGACAAAAATGCGTTTCGTAAAAGTTTTTAATTATAAAATTGCTACCGTCTGGCAGTAGACGATCGATAATACCCAGAAAAACCCGAATATCAACGCAAATGGACATGCGCATCAACAATCCGGCAATAAAGCGCGTGTTGGTGGTTCAATTTCACTTCTATTTTGTGATGGAACTGACGTAAGCCCCACAGCAGAACGAAGTGTATTGAAATGGTGCAAAAATATGAAGTTTGAACAGTGATATATCGCAACCATTAGTCTTAAATCAAAAACAAACACAACACAACATGGAAGATGGCAACGAACATAATGGAAAACCATTTAAAATAACAGACTTCTCAAGAGAACATCGAAAAGGTGTGGTTGCTACCTCATTAGAAGATCTAACCTTGAAAATTCGAGAGAAACTAGGAATTCACGGAAGTGTAGTAATTGTCTTGGAAGGTGATGGGACTGAAATTGACGACGACGAATATTTCGCAACGCTAGATCCTCACACGAATCTTATGGTACTTGCGGAAAATCAAAAATGGCAACCTGCAGCACCTCCGTGTCGACTGTCGGTCGATCAACTCGACGATGGAAAAGGAGGTGGCCCAGAACTAGCAGGTCTAGTTGGAAAGCTCAAGCACAACTTATGCCATGTTTCTTTATTAGGCGGTCCCGAATTGGAATTACTTAGTGATATGGATCCAGACTCACTTGTTGACATAACATTTCCGGATAAAATCTTTTAGAACAACTAAAGGAGGCTTCGGGCAGGTATTTAAGTGAAAAACGTCAAGCACAGGATGCCCTGGAATTGCTCCGGTTGTATCAAGAGAAGGAAACCGAGTCTGGAGGGACTCAATAGTATCGAATATTACCCAAGTTTAAAATTTCCATAAGACTGATTGCCATAATTATCTCCCTGGCATATACCCGATTGCTCAATCTCACTAAGCACAGCCTACACTTAACACCAAAGACACGTAATTAAACAAATGAACGAAATGTACATCAAAAGATCAGGCACCATTGTTCCCAACATACATTTCACCCTAAGATACCTTTTTTATGAATGTTGTTATGTGGGATACTTACGCTAGTAAAATTGCTGTTTGCCCTTTAGCTGTGATATATTATCTTTTCACTCTAAGATTTTTTTGTACATTTTTATAAATCTTATAATATACATTTTATATTTATGTAGGATTTAAGTTTGGCATAGTAAGTTTTACTAGTGTAAGTGGTTTTAGCATGTTATTCATTGTCATGTTCATGTATCTTACCATATTTAGTATTATACTACCTAAGCATTGTATACAAATAGAATAACTAGGTACGCATTAATAAAAAATTAAACAGATAGTGGTATGAATTTATATTTTACATTGATACAACTTTTTTATATGTATATAAGTATATGAAATACAAAGTTTATGCCTGATATTAAAGATAACCATAATTAGTCACAAAATAAATAGGGATACATGAGATTGTTGCAACATTACTAAACAAATTCTTGAGTTTCTGGAACAGATGAAACGATAAGCATATGAATTAAACATATTGACTAATTACAGAAGTGTACAGGGACTCTTCTCGCGGAACGGGTTGATTCTTTGATTCGAGAAGCCGACAAGCAGGCAATCCTCTTGTTCATGCTCGGTGATGTATTTTATAATGTCATCCACAGCTTGAGACACTGGAATGCGCTTTATGGCAGCTTCTCGGCGGAGCTGTTCGGTTATAGCACGTTGCTGTTGTAAATTTGAAACAACCATGTCCATCAACGCAGTATCTGAAAGGCCTATTGTGGCGTTTACTCACGTACACTTCACGAAAGAAATTTTTGGGCGCGGCCCCGCACTACACTAATTTTTACTAGTAATGGAAATGTAGCAACTGCAGTATACTCCACAATTGAAATATTGATATAAGCCCAGTAACTTCCACAGGAAATTGAATATACTGTTAGAATATTAAATATTTAATCAGTGCCCATTGACCTTGTAATACAATCCTACTCACTGTCAAAATAAACATCACGTTCGCCAACTTAAACGTAGACTGCTAAATTATCATTATGTGTTCAAATTTTGAGTTTTGTAGTATTTCTATATGCAATGAGTATAATACATCCATATCTTATTAGAAGAATACAGAGAGAACCCATGTCTATTCTTTATTAGATAGAAATTTTGGAGATGTCGGGAAATTTGTATATGTGTAGGTGTCTACCTGTAGGGGTAAACGCGGGATATTTAAATGAAAAATCAATTCAACCCAATTGCCGAAACCAATTACGAAGGGTTGCTTTACACCAGCCTTGGTCTAGCACTTGCTCCATCCAATACTTCAATGGACAGTGCCGTATCCACCAATACTTAATGATACGAAGAAAGATTAATTAAATTAATTAAAAATTAATTAAATTAATTAAAGATTAATTCCGAAATAGTTACATACTGTAACTATTAAAATTAAATTTAGGACAATATAGTTTTACTAACTACCAAACTGAAAATAAAAAATTATACCATTAAGCAAATTAAGTACTTGTATTTAATACAATTAAGTAGATTTACTTTACAGCAACATTTTTAAGAGTTTTTGACAAAATAGGCCCTTTCCCTGGTACCAAGAATGGTATTCCTTTATAGCATGCCTCTAAATTATCATTTGTATGCAAATCGGGAGCAACAGTTTCAAATATTTTCTTCTTTGGATTCATAACAGGATCAGGCATTCGAGTGTAGCCATCACACTCAATTGATTCACCGAGCACTGCACCTTTTGGTGGAATAAGAACTTCAACAGTATCTGAAGTACTTGCACACATTACCATTGCTTCTGATGTAATTCCACGCATCTAAAATCACTTTGTGTTATTATATTATTTGTCATATGGATACAAAATATACCTTTACAGGCTTTAAATTACAAAGAAGTAACACCATTCGATCCTTCAAGTCATCCATGGGAATATGTTTGACAAGTCCAGAACAAACAGTGCGTGGCGTTTCTTCACCACAGTTTATTTTTAACACATATAACGTATCAGCGTCTGGATGCTTTTGAACATCTTCAATTTTAGCTATTCTTAAATCCAAACGGCCAATATCAATAGGGGCGTTATCTGCACTACCCTTTTCTTTGACTTCCTTAACTTTCTTTTCTTTTTGGGTTTACTTTCTTTGGCATTTGATATTGGCTTATCTTCTACCTTTAAGGCTTCAAGAGCTTCTTTTGGTGAATCATTATTCAGAGATGTATGAAAATTTTGTATATTTGCATCTGGCAGTGAAATTTGTTTCACACCATTTTCAATTTCTAAATTAATAAGCTTGCTTTTGGCTTTCTCCACAGCTAGTAGCAATTTTGCATTCTCTTCTTTAAGCTGTTCGGCACGTATATTGTTGTATTCAACACTTAAATTATGCAACTAAAAGTATAAAATGTATATAAATGTAAAAACCGAAAATATGTCATGATGTTAACCTCATTCTTTAATTCAATTATTGTTCTTCTCGCAACCTCAGTATTTTCTTTTACTGCTTCAATGGTTATTTTAGTGGTCATCTTCAGGAACAAACTTTGAAGTCGATTTAAATTATAAAATATATAATTCATTTAAACATCCAATGCTAAACAATACAAATCATTTCAAACTAATTTGATGGTCAACTCAACCAACACCAACGCATTTATAGGTTGATGAAAGTACCTGAAATTGAGTATCTTGCAATTTGTCTGTTATCCTGATACATGGTACCACATGGTACGCAGTGCTTGGGTAAAATTTTTGGTATTTTATGATATTTAAAATAAGAGTTATTACTTTGGATAATGATAGGTAAAATTTTGCGCTTTTCCAAATAATTTTTATTTTGACAGCCAGGAAAATAAGGTCTGTAATGTAAATAATCAAAATTATTTAAAATTGTTAATTATTAATTTAAACCGAAGCCAGAGTAAAAGGATAAAAATAAGAAGAACTTTATTAATTTAATGCAGCTAAAAAAAAATGTAAATTCAAATTATATATGAAATATAAATACAAAATATGAGTCCCCTTTGTATGTACCAAGCGAACAGGATTGATTGAATGTAGTTGGCAAGCCTGAAGTTGCCCTTTTGTATTTTCTGTCAAAAAATAGTAAATGAATCCACATATAGTGGCTTTAATACCTATTTACAAGAAATATTTAATCATATATTAAATAAATCAAGCCTGCCAAACACATTCGCTTATTCTTGATCTCTCTGTATATGTATTGGCACTGTTAACATGTCGACCACACTAAGCACAACAAATTCACTAAAGAATGGTGGCGCCAATTTCAAACTACTCTTAATTATTAGAGTCACAATGTATATAGAAATTAGTTAGAAAGCTAGGCAAGTGACGAGAAGGCCATCCCTAGAGTTGGTTATTAATTATTAGTTCTAGAACTAATTGATGCGCCGTCACTAAACATCTACAGCAGGGGCAAGACATTTATCCAAGCCAAGGGTCTTCAAACCACAATCCTCGCATGGAAGACACAATTTTATGCAGTCTGTGAAAAAACGTTCAAAATCAACAATTTCTTTTACTTTGATGTTAGAAACGTAAAACATTGAGAAAGATAACGCAGTTGAATAATTTGTTAGGTCAGAAAAACGCATTAATGTGTAAAAATGTAATATCTATGGTTACAATAACATATAATTTTATTTGCTTGCTCTTTCCTCCGACCCCTAAAGTCTTTGATTGATTTTATCTCTGTCCCGCCGAGCCATAGGTAATTTTTTTCAGATGGTATGCGAAAATGTTAGCCGACCTCTGATCTATAGATGGGTTAATGGATAATTAAACATCAACTTGTTGATATTATCCGTAATGTAAAACGTTCATCTTGAAGTTAAAAAATATCTGAACTCTGTATTTTTCTGTCGATGTTAATATTTTGTTAACTTTCAAGATATGATCGTATTCCCATTTTTCGCGAAGCACAGAGAAAGAGTACTTTATGCTGAAATAAAAATTGGTAGTGTCAACCTCCCAGAGTGTACGTGAAGAATGAACGTGAAGATAAAAGTATTTACCACAATGCTACCTATAAAGTAAGATGTTATTTTTGTTTTCTAAATAGGAGCTGTACTGTTTGACTATCCATTTTTTTTCAATACCAAGCTAAACTGTTAATTATGACATGATTTAGATATTCCTTTAAGAGATCATTCATTCAGAGGATTCCTGATCTTGATTGAGTGTTACCAATTTGCAAAGTAGGCAATTTACTTATTTCTCTTTTTCTATCTTATATCGCTCAAATGTCGAGGAAAGGGTAAAGTTAGAACATTCCAATGTTATTTCTATCAAGATAGGATTTTCAAGAAGTATGTTAAAAATCACAAAGGTATCTTAATTTAACAATTCGAATTATTTCAATGGTCGAACTGTAGAATTCTTTTCATTCCAATCGAAAACATCATTTTAATTGTTTCAAAACACAATGTTTGAAGAAAAGGAAGAAGAGGAAGTTTTTGTCTATGTTGCTTGTACTCCTTTTTAAAGGTCCTGTTTTTCAACAATTGTCAATTTTCTTAATAGACAACTTTTAATGATAAATTACTGATGTTTCAAAAGCTCGACAGTTTTAAAAACTATCATTCATTGCAGTATCTTGTCTAACATAACTTGACATTCTTTCCTTTAACTAGCTACTGTCATAGTTAGATGAGTCTGATTTAGTTAAAGTGACCCGATATCTGCATCATTTTATATTTTGAACAAATTTTCTCAATAATATCTTGCCGTAAAAATGTGCTTGCAATTCTTATCAGATCAAGCAAGGTGGCATCCCAAAACATTAAAACGAAATTCAAGAATTTGTGATCGATTCCGGCGACAACTTTATATGTTTAAATGATGTTTACTTATCTTTTGAATATCCTCTTTACCACTAACAGGTCAATCAAACAACAATACTGGAGTTAATAGCTATATTTTCCAAACGTTAAAATAACGTTTTCGGAGAACCTTCGTCAGTGAAAATATAAGTACATATACATATCGTTTTACAACTGGTTTATTGTGCAACTGCACATTTATACAAACCATGAAATCAAGAAAAAGACATATCAAAAAATCTTTGTCGAAACCTTAACAATTCTGCTCAAGGACTAGGGACTAGGTAATTTTAATAAATTACTATAAATATATCTATAATATTGAACATCGGTTCTGAAATTAATAGTTTTAACATTTTTTGTTTATTTACCATTTTTTATATTAGTCTTCTTTTATAAATATTTTCTTTTAATGAAATAATTGTGTTTTCAAAATCAAAACAATGAAATCTTTGTGATGTTTTGTTACAGCGGTCATTGCACCAAAATCATTTAAAGAATACTTATAATTATACAATCGTTTCTTTAAATATTATTTTGTCTGACCGATGTAACACCCATCACAATCTTTAGAGTTTATTTTATAAACTACATTAGCTTGATTTTGTTTATGTATTTTACATTTAGTGTTAGTAAAAATAAAAATTTTGAATGAAAGAAAATGTTTATATTGTCTTTATTACATTCTTTTTTTTTTTTATTTGTCCGCTTACTTCAACCATTCTCATAAGGAATAGCGGTATAACTTTTATTATCATTATATTGAATACCTCTATTATATAATTTATTAATTTCATCTTTTATTATTTTTTAGTAAACATTATTTGGATAATTATTTTTATTTCAGATTGCCCTAACTTTGTTTAAATTCTTGTCTCAAATTTCTGGATTAGCCAATCTAGCCTAACTAATTTAGAGGTTTCTGAAGATTAATTAAGATGTGTAGCTGTTTTGGTAAACTTTATATGGCAATTTGTTTTTACAATCTCGTTGTTGTGCATGGCTGTTACGTTTAGGAAATTTAATGAGCTATTAGACTATTTCTCGTATGTAATCCATTAACTATTAACTTAAATGTATATATATATATATATATTTCGTGACCTTTTATACTTATCTTATATGATAGATCTCTACCACTAATAGGTCAATAAAACAAGGCTGGTTTGAACGATAGTTATATTTTCAGAACGTTTACAAACGTTTTTCGGAATACCTTCTTCAGTGAAAATATAACTAGATAAATATATAAACAAACATTTGTTTTTTATTTGGGAACTATCAACAAAATGACTAGTGACTAGGATTTCTTGATATAGAGGATGTGTAACAAACTTTTATATATATATAAATTATAAAAACTAAATTAATGTGTAAACATACATGCAAAGTAAGTAAAACCTTATATCAAAAAATCTTTGTCGAAACCTTAACAATTCTGTTCAAGGACTAGGGAAAACCCAAATTTAAAAACCTAGCCAAAGGTTTCCTTCTTAAGAAATGCAAATGTCATTTTAACAATTTGCTATATACATTACTTAAATTTTGAATATCGGTTCTGAAATTAATAGTTTTAGTGTCTTTTGTATATTTATCATTTCATATATTAGTCTTTTTATAATTATTCTCTGTTTTTAATATAATTGTGTTTTCAAAATCAAAGTAATGCCCAAGATCTTTGTAATGCTTTGTTACAGCGGTCATTGCACCAAAATCATTATTTAAAGAATACTTATGGCTATACAACCTTTTCTTTAAATATTGTTTCGTCTGACCGATGTAACAACCATCACAGTCTTTACAGTTTATTTTATAAACTACATTACTTTGATTTTGTTTAATTATTTTAGATTTAGTATTAGTAAAAGAGATCTGTTACTATAATTTGGAATGAAAGTAATGTTTATGTTGTTTTTATTAAACTCTTTTTATTTTTTCGCTTAAACCTTTTTATAAGGAATAGCGTTATAAGATTTATTGTTATTATTTTTAATTCCTCTATTATATAATTTGTTAATTCTATTTTTTATTATTTTTCATAAAAACTAATACTAATACTAAATCTAAAATAATTAAACAAAATCAAAGTAATGTAGTTTATAAAATAAACTGTAAAGACTGTGATGGTTGTTACATCGGTCAGACGAAACAATATTTAAAAGAAAAGGTTGTATAGCCATAAGTATTCTTTAAATAATGATTTTGGTGCAATGACCGCTGTAACAAAGCATTACAAAGATCTTGGGCATTACTTTGATTTTGAAAACACAATTATATTAAAAACAGAGAATAATTATAAAAAGGACTAATATATGAAATGATAAATATACAAAAAGACACTAAAACTATTAATTTCAGAACCGATATTCAAAATTTAAGTAATGTATATAGCAATTTGTTAAAATGACATTTGCATTTCTTAAGAAGGAAACCTTTGGCTAGGTTTTTAAATTTGGGTTTTCCCTAGTCCTTGAACAGAATTGTTAAAGGTTTCGACAAAGATTTTTTGATATAAGGTTTTACTTAATTTGCATGTATGTTTACACATTAATTTAGTTTTTATAATTTATATATATATAAAAGTTTGTTACACATCCTCTATATCAAGAAATCCTAGTGATTAGTCATTTTGTTGATAGTTCCCAAATAAAAAACAAATGTTTGTTTATATATTTATCTAGTTATATTTTCACTGAAGAAGGTATTCCGAAAACGTTTGTAAACGTTCTGAAAATATAACTATCGTTCAAACCAGCCTTGTTTTATTGACCTATTAGTGGTAGAGATCTATCATATAAGTTAATGATGGATATGAATACTTTGTTTGTTATATACTATGAATAGTAAAATATGTTTGCAATTTATTACTTACATATTTTAAAGCAAGCGTAAAAAGAATATAAGAGAGTGAAAGTTTCTGGTCTACTTATAAAAGCTATTTCCATGGAAGAAGTCGTCTTTAGAGTTGTGAATGGCTTGGAATTCGATTTTAACTTGAAAATCTTTCCAAAATTATGTTTTAGCTTTAAAAAGATATGCGCGCCCAATTTCCGGAATATTTCGCCGATCTATCATATAAGATTAACTATTAACGTTTTGAAAATATAGCTATTAACTCTAGTGTTGTTGTTTGATTCACCTGTTAATGGTCGAGAGGATATCTAAAAAGAATTATTTAGTAGTTGTAAACGTTATTTTTAGCAAGGTTCCCTCTCAGAAATTACTTAAGATAAAAAATGTATTCCATTAGCTATAATAAAAAATACAACAATTAAATTTAAGTAGAATAATTGTTTCGTCTCTACGACTTTGCGTATTTCTTAATTGCTTCTTATAAATTAAAGTAGTTGTTTAATTATAGCTTGTCGTCCTTGCGTTTTAACGCAAAAAGCGACATAAAAATTTAATGTGGATGCCTGGTTTATAAATTTGCAAAATTCGTAGTTCTCATTAGTTGCAACAAATTTCTGGTGAAGACTGTATATAAGGCGGACATATAAAAAATCACAGTTACTTAGCGGTTTTACTGGAATTATCACATGAAACGTTTTGTGAAATTATTGGAAATCCATTGAACCAATTCCAAGTTTTGATTGTGGCGTCACAGGAACAGTCACAAATCTTCGACACGTCATAGATACCCTGACCAACCAATAAACATCAAATAAACTAAACAAACTTCAAGTGACGTTGAAGCTTAAAAAGCCGCATGATCTATGTAGGTTGGACCTGATGCAATGGTATATTGTATTGTGTTTTATGTGTAATTCGTTCAGAATTAAAATGTAATCTTGATAAGTAAATCGTAAGAAACATGCCTCAACTATTTTATATGGTACTGTTATTTATTTTACATCGTATTTTCGATATTTACCAATTATTATGTGATACTTGGGTGTATTTAAAATTCAAACTAATTTATCCATATAATACTAGTGTAAGTGACCTCAGTGAAATAACTAGACGGACGAATTTATTACCAAAGCTTCCAAAGCACCTTACAATTTTATTGGGCACACAAGATCCATCGTATAAGGATTTGGCCAATATTGTCTTCTGGAGTATAGCTGCAGGAATCCCTTTCTTAAGTTTCTACGATTACAAAGGTAATTCAATAACTTTAGTACTAAACAAACATAATAGGTTTTTATTGCCTTATTCTAGGTCTTTTGCAAAAATCAGAAGCACTGCTCAGAGCACAAATTGAAAATGGAAAGAACTTTGAAGATCATATAATTTGGCACAGTGCTCACACAAACAGTTATAAAAATGGTTATCTAGGAAAAAAATACATATAAAAGTTTTATCACCATTCGATGGAAAAACACAATTTGCAGAAGTATGTAAAAAATTGTCACAAGATCATGTTAATTTAGAAACTATAAATATCAATTATTTAGATAATTGTTTAAGAGAACACTATGAATTTCCTGATCCAGACCTTGCTATTTATTGTGGAAAGACATTTAGTTTGTATGATTATCCACCATGGCAGGTAGCTGTCACAGAGTTTTTAAATATAAAATCTCATCATAATATACATCATATGCATTTTCTTGATATTTTAAGTAGGTATAGTAAATGTGAACAGAGATTAGGAAAATAAATAACTGTGAGTACCTAATTTACAACAAAATGATTCCATATATTGTGTATATACTATTATAGTTGGATGGAAAATAAATTATTGCCGTTTTACAGCATATTATCCTTTTTGAATACTAAAGTAAGATTGCTATTAGTAGTGTACTAAACATTACCCTAGTACTTGTTAGAGTCAAACAACAGTTATGTACTTAAACTTTGACCTTGACTAGCCAAGTTATCAGTTATCAATATGCTTCAATTTACTATTGCAGCAACAAAAATTCGGACAAGTATTATAGGCAATTTTGACTTTTTATTAGCAGTATAAACCAATCATTTGTCATATTCATGTCCGTTTTGATGTAGCCATTTCTTTTTAATGTCGTGAATAGTGCCTTTGGAAACTCCAAATCTATTACCTAGTCTTCTTATGGATCATTCTTCCCCAAATAATGTAATTACTAGTTTGTTAAAAGAAGGATGACGTGTTATCATTAAGTAGTGTAAATCGATGTCACTCCGAATTTTATTATTCAATGATAAGTTACACTACCGATTTACACTACTTAAACATAACACGTCATCCACCTTTTTAACAAACTCTAGTAATTACTTGCATTTTTAACAGCACTTTAATGCAGTATAATAACATATGTCAATAATGATCTGAAAGTGAAAAAACATTTGACAAGGCAAAAGGCAGATTTAAACTACATCACCTTAAGTGTCCGATTTTTTATTGCCGCAATAGTACCCACCTCTCTGGGCACTAGGCACTAGTACATATAAGAGGGTAAATGATAAAGAAAAAAAAAAGATCACTTAGACCCCGCTTTGCGTTGTAGACACGTTTCAAGAAATTGCAATGCAAAAGAAAATTACATAAATAGAAATGTTATGCATAAGCTGCACCAATTACTTCTACATTTCCTCCATTCGAAGGATTTTCATAATTAAAACTCGTATAATAATAATCTATCAAGTAGGTAGACTATTTGAATAATAATGCAAGGTTTCTTTTTCTTAGCCTTACAAACTATCCTTACCGCACCTGAACATTCTGAATTTCATTCAACGAAACAAAAACATTTGCCTCGTATCGGAGATATACGTATAAAGGGGATTCTCCGAAACGACGTTCACACAACGATACAAACGCGTAATCGTACGACTCAAAGCGAAATTTTATCTAAAATGATTACGACGAAACTGCGAAAAGACGCACGTTGAAGTCTGCGTATACAAAAATGTGGGTATTTAAATTATTAATAAAAACCACTCATCTCCTACTACATGTTTATTAGCTTATTAAAACTCAATGAATTCAGTAAAATATAATCTCATACAGTTGAAGGTGTCCAACTTTATGCATCATAGCAAGTACTGAAATTTCTGTTTTGCTTGTAGCAGTGATTAACATTATCAAATATTAACGCTACGAATATATACGCGAAAAAGAGGATTCAAGATAATTAGGAAGACAAAACTACGAAGGTATTTTATATCGTAAAAACGGTTTTTATAAATAAAAGCAGAATTAAATTAAAATGCGTTATATTTAGATTGCTTTGAATAAAACTGGACACTTAACACCTCTTATATAATCATTTCTTTCCTTATAAATTACTTTGTACAATTCATTTCATATAAACTGAAATAAATTAGGGTTTAAATGTATCATGTCGAACAAGCCCTTGATGCTACTACAGGTCTTCTTATTTAAAGTAAGTAATCCTGGACAAAAGAAGGTACAAACATTTAGTTAGTTATCACAATAATTATCACATATTCATTAGTTCTTAATAGATAAAATACGTAATTTTTAATGTAATATACCGAGTTAATCGCAAAATTAAGCAATATTAATATAAATACACAAGAAATAAAAAATTCTCAAATTAATGTTCAGTTTAAATCCAAATTGGTAGTGCAAAACTGTTACTTTAAAAATGCTAAGTGGTATTTGCGACAAAGCTTAAGGCTGTAAGGAATTTTATGAAAATGTATTTTTTAAATCTGAAAACTACTAATTTACTATTGTAAGCAGTATCTTATTAACTTTCTTCTTGTTTTAAGTTTACTACATCTAACTCTAGTGTTGCTAAAAAATGAATCAGTAGAAGCTGCCCCCTAAATTTAATCTAGAAATTTAAACAGCTTGTAAGAATATGATGATCTTATGATTAAGTTCAATGACATGCCTCTAATTTATTATACTGTTGTGATTATTTTCATCATTCGATTGAAATAATCCAATGTTTTCTTGATTTTGCACTTTGTACATGCGTTCCTAATTAATTTAGTGGATTTTTTATTATGAGCAAATATGATAGGCTCAAAAGAAAAAGACAAAGTAGAGGAATATCGATACATCAGCAATAATTTAAAAGAACTCTACTATCTAAAAAAAAATTATCCAGTTTCGTAGGGAGCAAGAAGTAATAACATCAACAATGCGAAAACACCACCAGTCTAATCCTCTACATCAAGGAATGATGGGATATAGAAGGTAGTAAGTGTAATATCACCTTATTGCGGGGGCAGGGTTCAAGACAGAGGCAGCTGGCATGCTGGGCAATTCTCACAAAAGCCTACAGAAGAACGGTGTATAGAAACGTCCTTCTGAGCGGGGAAGGATGTACACTTAAATAAATGCCGCAAATTGTATAATAAAACACAATATTGACCATATAATAATCATCAATAGGCCCCACTCGATGGGAGACATGCTACGACTAATTCAAACTCCAAAATAGTTCTTGTACTTGCACTTTTGCAAATTTTGTTTTATTGCTTTGGTGGACTCGAAACATCTACCACCGATTGATAATTTGAGTTTGGGAAACAGAAAAATCATTGAGGACCTTATTTAGCACACACGGTGTTTGTTCGATGATATCCGTTTAGTTGTTCGCGTTTAGGAGTCACCACGCACAGACGGTTTTCTAACAGTTCGGTATTTGACCGGTGTGTCAAAATAACCGGTAATATTTAACAAGTGAGCACAAAACTGGTAAAATAACGAGTGTGTAATTTTTATACGTACAGGTAATGCAAGATTTGACGGCGAAGAGTTCTTAGAAGCATGTGACGCAGCACCGTGTGGTGCACGGAAATGTAGCCTACACATCGACGCATTAGAAACATGCATCGATGTGTAAGCTAGATCTTTCCGCGCTCCGCCGCTTCCATGCACCGCATGCTCCTCCTCCTGTGATGTCATTTATTTAGAACTAACATGAATTGTGCAGTACACTTCGCACACGCTTAAATACATCACACGTCATTGATAACTTCACAGATCCGCTCATTTCTAAGAACATTAAAAGGTTCAGTCTAGTTTTGAGAGTTCTCCGCCATCAAATTTCCAATTGTCTATCTGTCTGTATATAACACCATTTGCCTTCTAACCTTTCGTCGAAACAGCACGTGTTGTATAGGAACAGTGGCAACTGCATTGCATTTTTAAAACTGCGGCCAATGAACCGTACGTGCGTCCGGGTAGATTTAAAATAACGGTACCAGTTCAACTGCTAAAAAAGTAGAATTAGATTGCGTCTCCCCTTTTTGGTATCATAGATTGGGTCTAAAGCTGACGCCATGATCGTTTTTCAACATTTTCAACGACTATAATCTGTTCATTCAACAGAAATACTTAAGCCACTCCCTACAAAAGCGCGCAATATTTGAGTAAAATAATTCTACTGGTCGTATGCCATACAGGTAAACTTCTGCGGCGACTATCTGGCCATTTCGTTTCGAGATTTTAACAGTTCTTCACCGTTGATTCGCTTTACTATTATTCTAATTCATTTGTCAAAATCAGTCTCTGATGAATGAACATATCTGTAGAATTATTTTACTTTCCCGATTACATTTTTAGTAATGAATAAAATATGTAGAGTTTAAAAAATAATTTTTACTGTGACAATTTGTATATTCTTTATAGTAATATTGGTTGTTATAAATAAGTACTATTTTTATATTTTTTATGCTTACTGGAATTATTGCAACGTGTAGTTAATAAATAAGGAGGAATTTCAGATTTCATATTCTTATTTCAAATTTGCCGCGCTTGTACTAATTTGTAGCATGTTAAACTGTCTGTTGCGCTCATTGGTATAAATTTATGGGGAGTGGCTTAACTATTTCTGTTGGATGAACAGAGTATAAGTACAAGAAACATCGTTGGAAACACAAAATTGGAGGAAAAATCGCACGTAGCTATGCTTGGGGAAAATGCACGTGTTAAATGAATAAAAGAAAAAATTGTAAATTTAAATAGCTACTTAAGTCGGGGGTAAACGGCAAATGGTTACCGATAATATGAGACTCCACGGAACAAGAGATGGCAAGACAGCTCGAACCCAACGCAGCCTCATTCTACTGCGCAATTCAAACCGCGCTGATGTTCAAATCGATCGATTGCGCACCACATTAAAGCAGGCACCCAGATTGGTACATCGGATATACCGGTAATGCAAGAATCCTGACCTCCAAGTGGTGTGCTGTTGTTAAGTGGTTAAATCTTTGAAAAAGCCTCGAGTAGAACGCGAAGGAATAACTCAGTCAGAGGATTTCACAATAAAACGGGAAGACATATACAAAATTTAAAATCGACAATGCATTTGGCAATTAGCAGTCCTTTTCAGGACCATCTTGAAGACGGACAGTATAATAACTTATGATGTAGCATCGGTAAGAACTACTCCAAAAGATCACTTCGCAAGGACCCAATAGCATTTGGAGCAACAGTTTTTACTAATTGCAAGCACTATCAATCTGGACTTTCCTGTACATTTATGACGATTCGTAATTTTCCTGGGATGAAAAACACCTGAAATAGGAGAATAAAAATTTTGAAAGCATATTGGAAATGGAAAAATTATTTGACACTAAATTGCCGGGACGATTAACCAACCAATTTTCTTGACGATTCCGAATCAGATTGATATAGAAATCGCATTACCATCTACGTATGTGCAGTTCGATAGTGACATATAAATATCGGAAACGCACGGCTTGGCATTACTGTATTATTTTTATTATTTATTTAATGTATTAAGGGGGTCTTCCGGTTTGTTGGTTTCGAAAAATCGTTTTTTCTTTTTTGCATAATTTAAATTTAAAGTGTCTTAGGAATGTGCTCCTAAAAGTGTTTTCGAAATCCTGCGGATAAATGGACATTTGCAGGGGCAACAAATACACGTGCCCCGACAGCATATTTATCGCTGTTTCTACAGTCTACGAAAAGCTGTGGAGGACGAAAAAATTTTAAATGTTTTACACGGTTGTATGGAAACTCAATTACGGTACTTGGAAAAAAGTGGGGTTTTCGTCTTTATTCGGTGTGTCTACGTTGATAGAGTACTACAGTAAAAAAAAGTAGTAGATGCGATCGTAAAATCTAGTTTTTGCCAAGCTTGTCTGAATCATAAACTATTGAGAGATGATAATTAAGCTGAATTTGATACATGGTTCGAAAGTCACAAAGAAAATTGTACTGCGAATCATTCTGGAAGCTCGAGAAAAATGGAAATTGACGTAATAAGGGAAATGTTTGGCCGATCTGAAGAGATCAATAAACCGGAACACACCCTTAAGCGCGGTATTTAAATAAGGATTACAAACAATTTTAAATTTGTGTAGATATCTAGTTACTTCTCTTTAAGAATTCATATTCTAAAGGTCAATTAGCACTAGGTCAGTGAATGGTAAAGCTACTTATTGTTAGTGCGTCATAATTAGTAAATCGGAACCGCTTTAATTTAAAAATCACCATTGTAACACCATTATTTAATTCTATTTTAATCTGTTGTTTGCAAAATTTTATATGCTCATATTTACTAAAAGTGTGAACTGTTGAGCTACATATAGCTTGTATTAACTGACAACTTAAAATGCAAACATAATTTTGAATGAATTGAGAGAATAAAATGATTATTTGAATCAAAATTGAGCATTTTGTTCAATTTTGGAAACGTAGTACGTAACTAATTTATTCAAATCAATTAAGAAGTAGAAATAAATTATTATTAAACGGGAATTTTATAGTAAAGAGAAAACAACCATAAATAATACAACCTGAAGGATCCTAAAAGGAGAGGGCTGATCTCAGTGTCTGTGTGACCTCTTACCCCTCCCGCTACTATATGACCTCGATCTTCTGTGTTTTCGGGTCTTCGAGCTGCGCGATCTAGATCTCCGCGTATTGGACACTTGTCTCCTCCGCGAATACGATGTGGATCTACGACTTCTTCTTGAAACAGATCTTCGTGACCTGTCAGGAGATGATCTCCTATAATGGGATCTCGATCTTGACCGACTTCGAGACCGCCTATATCGACTTCTGGACAACGATCTGTCGTTTCTCCTACGAGAGGAAGATCTTGAATGTCTCCGTCTGCCTGATGATCTAGATCTAGATCGTCGAGTTTGGCTTGTTTCTATTTTGCTCTCTGAGTACTTCCGTCTCTTATCACTACTCTCTGAGTACGATGAGTATTTATTCCTCCTTTGCTCGGGAGTTCGACTTCCACTATTTCTTTTATTATATTTGTCATCACTGTCACTGCTCACCGTGCTTGTCGAGTGTCGTCTGCCTCGGTTGCTTTTCGAGCGGTTGTCCGAGTTATCGGATTCACTGGAAGAAGACGTGGAAGAAACTGATTTGCGACTTTTTCGTCGCGAATTATTCTTCAACGGGGGCGTCCTTTCGTCGGAATTCTTTTTCGAATCTGTAACACATATGAGAAAACGACTAGTTTTTGTTGTTTATTAAAATCGGGGCGAAGATGATGAATTTTGGTTCAAACTATCCAACTGGTCACACTAGATGTTGATTTAAAATACTGACCTAGAACCTTTGCGTCTACCTGTGAATCAATGTCACTTTGATTGGGACTAGCGGCTTTGCTCTCCCCACCTTCGTGTTTCTCTGCGTCTGCCAGCTTTTCTTCAATTTCGCGCTCGGTTTTCACGAATTCCAGTTTTCGCCTTTTTATGGTATCCTAGAAATTTTGAAAAGTGTACAACCGCGTGAACAAAAATATAATTAAATTAATTGGATAAAAATTTTAATATTTAACTCTGGAAAGAATACAGCAGTTCAGTATGTGTGCTTATTACTGTAAAATGGCAACATGCATCCCTTCCAGGGTTAAAATCAGTAAACTCTCCTATTAACTTACAATACACCTATCCCCGATATACATGGTACTTTATTTACACGATTTCCTTTCTACACGGTTTTTAAAATATAGGATTAAAAAGAAAACAACAAGAAATGTCGTTCGTTTGGTAACATTTACACTTATATTTCTAGTCAATTCTTAATTCAATTCTATTCTAAATTCCATTTATTCCAATCTAAGAATGGAGATTCCCCATTTTCTATGAACAATCAAATTTCATGTGATTTAGTGCAACAAGTTTTTAGCAGCAAAAAAGTGTACATCATTGTCTTATTCTATTCGGAATTTTTTAAAACTTCATTTTTACTGGTTAGTGATAAACAATTATAGTTTTTGTAGCATTCTTTTTAATTTTATTAAACTTTTAGGGGTTTTATCATGTCAAAAGCAATAAAAAAACAAATGAAACGAAAAATTGAATCTTTAAAAAGCAAAATGAAAATTTTAGATCGTTCTCATAATGGAGAAAGAGTACCAGATGTTGCTAAAATTTATTCCATGAATGAAGCCACAATAAGAAAAATGAAGACTCCATTAGAAAGAAGTGTAGCATAGAGTGAAGATTTATGAGAAAATTAAGAATCAGTTACCAGTTACTTCTTCAGCTGAAAAGACGCTGTCTTTTTCTGCAAGCCATGGTTGGTTTGAAAGATTTAAACAAAGACATTCTTTACATAATCTAAGATTGAAAGGTGAACAAGCGTCAGCAATATCCGGAAAAATTTTCTGAAATTATAGCCGTTAATTCCTACACTGCTGATCAAGTCTCCAATGCTGATGACTTCAGGTTATTTTGCCAGAAAAAAACCTATTTGGCTAAAGCTCACAAATCAGCTAGTGGTCATAAAGCAGTTCCTTTCTGCAGCATATAAAAGGTATTTAAGTAAAAAGGATTTGCCTATTAAGGGCCTTCTTTTAATTGATAATGTACCAGGCCATCCTGGAGATTTATAACACGAACATGTGCAAGTTGTTTTACCCAATGATATGACTTCTTTATTACAGCCGTTAGATCACGGGATAATTTCGACTTTTAAAGTACTGTACATCAAGCGAACCTTCAGGTATATTTTAGAACAAATGGGAAACGATGAATCTCTCCCAAGTCTGGATGCTTGAAAAGAAAGATGAGAATTGTGGGTAAGCATTGGAGCATGAATATTCTCAGATAAGGGAAATGGCGCATACAATGGGAGGACACGCTCTCGAGGATTTTGCTGAGGCAGATATTGTAGGACAATATGGCGGATAAATAACTAGATGAGGATGATTTAGTTGACATGGTTAATGAAACAAATGATCACGACGGTGATCCTGATGAAGAGCAGTCTGAACCAATTGCGTTCACAGCAAAAGTCATCCGGGAAAGACTTGAATTAAGGCGAAAATTACGGATTTCATTAGCAAGGTTCCCCGATCTGAAATTGTTTCTAACTTATCTGATATCGAACTTGAATCGCATCAAGTACTATACAGTGATGAAAATGACATCATACCAATCAGGAAGAAAAAAATCAATAGTCTACAAAACTGATAATAGTAATTAGTTTTTTTTAATTTATATTTCTTGCTTCTATATGTAAAATGAATTACATACATATACGTTTATATTTTTGTCAGTTTATAAATAGATTGTTATTTTTATGTTTTTAAAGATATATTTAGTGTTATTTTACGTTGAAATAAATCACTTAGTTTGTTTTTGGTTTACACGGTTTTCTAACGACCCTATCTTCAGTGTAAATCGAGAGATAGGTGTATTTGCAAATAACGTAATCGTCGAAACACGCAAAAATTCTAAGCTACTACCACTAGCTAAATGTTAATAAGAGGGTTCAAAAAGTATAGATAACATATGTATCAAATCATTTTACCTTGAGTTCTGTATCTGAACTGTTTTGATCTTTACCAGATTCGTCACTGCTGTCAGAACTACTCTCTGAACCACCGTACACCCCAAGACCTATTAGAAATATTTGTAATTTTGCATGTGACTTCAAAAAAAAAGTCTAGTTAAAATGAATTAGATAAATAAATAAATACTTTACCCTAAACTCAAACTCAATTTCAAAACTGGCACGTGGTTTCACAAAAATTGAGGAAATACAATTTTTGTCTCGTAATGCCAGAGAATACTACGGAAACAAATTTAACGCTATACAGATTCAACAATGTGTGCTGCGAACACTTAAGGAATGATAAATGGGCGAAAGCGTAACGTCAAACTTCGCTACATGCGATACATTGGATTCGTCTATGGATACATATAGCGTTCCTAATGCATCGATGTGTAGGTTACACCTCTCAGTGCTTCCCCCGCTTCCATGTACCACACGTGCCTAGCATAGCGTTAACAATTCACGTTGTGGAATCTGTATAATAATCACATAGTGGCAGACATGACAATAGAGGCAACTGAAACAAAGAATATTACTACAACAGAGCATTTAGACAAACCTCCAAAAAGGAGTAAATTTAATCACTGTGCAATACGGCAGATTCAAGAAAAGAAGAGTACTTTCCTAAAATTTGCGGATATAAATTTTGAGCAGCCTGTATGTAATAGAAGTAGGCTCTTATCACAGCTCCACGTCTTCATATCTAAATTAAACGCATACCACATAATCTTGGCCTTTGCTTCATTGTTAGCTGAAGTAACTAGTTATAATGCGCCCATGGTCAAAAGACAGCATAACAACAAAAGATGAATAATTTCAAATAACTGAGAAACGGTTGTATTGTAGGTATCGAAAAGTAAGTATCGAATAGAGTCCATAAATTTAAGGTATTGTAATGAAGAATTTCCAACAGCCGCATTAAAGGGTATCTAAATGGTGAGGGCGCGTATTCTCCATTAGCCACCCCGCAGAAAGTCATTAAACAGGAAGGATTCAATAATAGGAAGCCGTATATTTTATAATAGCAGAAATACAGTCAACTTGCATTGTTTGAACAGAAAGGGAAATTGCGCTTTTAGTTTAGACTTCTTTGATATGGCTTTATTTTGACGGAAAGATATGCTTTATGTTTATGTCAAACAATTATCTTTGTTTAAGATGTTTTTAGAACAATAGAAATGATATTCTCTTTGGGCAAGCCTAATGTATCGTACTTGCCTTGTATTATGAAGCAAATAAAAATTATCTAACAATGATTATGGAAATCATATTAGACCTTTTTCCATTACGTAATCGAAATATGTAATCGCAAATAGTATTTTCATCTGGAACGCAAACAATGGAGATAGCCGCCAAATATCCACCCAGGAAAACTAACATCCCTCTTTTTCTCGTTCTCGTAATTCAACTTTCCTAACAGTCTAGAAATTGGAGTATTCAGATACCTAATTAAGCACATACCTACACAGTTTGAAGAAACATTTCTCTACATTTGCGAATGATAAAGGTTAAAACAGATATGAATCTTATTACTCTTTGAAACTGGAGTCCAAATGAGTCAAAGATTACTAGGGAAAAAGGAAAACTACAAGAGCATGAGATTGTCATCCTGATTTATAGTCGCTATAGCGTTGAACCTTAAAGGGTCCCCGACAGGCTCGTGATTCACTTCAACATTACCACTATCATTGTGCGGGTAAAACAATATGTAAACATGATTCACGCGTGAAAAGTAAGAACGAGCATGGCCCAAACCATATCCAAACAAATTTGATCACCGTGCAGCCTCGCACCATTCGGATAACTCTGAGTAACAATAGTACTCTGAACAAGTATAACCATGTGCCTCTTCTTTAAGTATCGGGTTCATACCACAGTTAAAGGCAGTTATACTTAGTTTCTCTCAACTTATGCATCAAATTTATTTATAAGATTGTATGAGGTAGAAGTAAGTCAATGAGTGTGAAAGACCAATAAAAGCTGGGCGAATGGAAGTATTGGTTCGAGTGTCTTCATTTAATTATTGGAGCAGTGTCGACTTTTCCGGGACTTAACAACGATGTACGGTATGAATGAGTCCATGTTGGATGGGATTGGAAACAGGCAAACGAAATTAAACCAACACAACTTATCGTGATATCCACTTGACCTTGCTAAAAATATCCTTGCGGAACTTCCCAAACTAATTTCGTCTTACCTATGACACGAAAATATTTTCTCTTACAAATGTAGTTTAATTTGGTATGTACTTTCTCCTGTTTTAATTTGATGCATAAGTTGATCAAGATGAGATGAATTGTAAAGCAGGGCTCCCTAACAGTATTTACCCGGGTCAAACTTTTCTACAGAATAGTCAAGTACTTTTCGGGAAGTATCAAGGGAAGTGGAAAAAGAAAAGGGGGAAAAATAATTGGCAATCCTCTCCGGACTTGGCTAGATCAACTATCACTTCAGGAATTGTAATCATAAGAGTGATCTCTTGTGTATCAGCCTTCGAAAAAGATACAGAAAGCACTAGTACATGAATGCAGAATATGAAGACATCTAAATGAGTATGGAAATTTTTGCTGTTTCGACATAATTTATAATTACAAATGACACAATTACTTTGTCAAAAAAACTGTATAATAATATTTTAGTGCCCTTATCATTATGTCCACTACTTTGTATTGTTATATGTATATTGAAAGTATTAAATTTGATTCATTATTATTTTTTAGTTTCACATATTTAATAAAAATAACTACAATATAAATGTTTTGAAGAATGAATTGAAAAATAAGTCCATTTTAATTGTTTATCAAACAAAACTTATGAGTATATTCAAAATTTAATTAGATGTTACTAACCAATGGAAATTGCTTGCTTACAGTTGTACATATGCTAATTGGTAAATTTAATTTGTTATAACAAAAAATTAAAAATCGTCCTGTAGTTGAAAAAAGAAACAGTCTGTGTAATTGTTGGATATTATTTAGTCAATTTCCATTTTTCAAATCTATATGGGTAACTTACCGAGTTTGGCACTAAGGTTGGCACCGCTGGGTGCAGATACGCGTTGATCTGAAGCTGAAGTTTACATAATATACACATTAGACGCTTTCACCCTGCTATAACAATCTCACAATTTGTGACAAACATATATACATAAAAACGATGAAAATTAATAATAATTATAGATAATTGTCACCAAGACAAGTGCTGTCTCAAGATGTTGGTGTTCATACATGTTTTGTTTCCCTATAAATTCTATTAATAATACGATACCTTTCATCTTCTTAAGATGTCTTTGCAGTTCTTCCTTACAAATGCTGTAGATTTCACGATTTGTTACCTTTAATAATATCTCTGTCATTGTACGACGCACTTTAAGCATCTAAAATAGTAACGATATATTTACCTAAAAGAAGATTTCACTTAACAATTATGTATTACCAAATCCTCCTGGGTAAGAGGCGGATCTTCTGGGGTCAATGGTCGACCATTATTGTCTTCATCGGATTCCTCGCCATCACTTTCCTTTATGGAATTCAAATTTCTTTAATTCGTTTGAAATACATACAATAAATAATACTTACAAATTTGCTTTTTTGCTGTTGTTCCTTTACAGTGTCTTTTAAAATCTCCATTGCATTTTTTTCATTTATTTTCAATTTTGCTTGGTATTCAGCTTTTTCTTGATTCTCTCTTGCTTTATCCAATTGTTTTAACTTATCCCTTTCCATTTTTTCTAATCCTATTTATTGTCAGCTATATATCATATGTCATATTTTATACAATACAACTAACCTTCCCGAATCCATGCTGGTAACTGTTTTCTTTTAGCAGCATCTAAATTTATTGGTTTTGAAGTGGGTACTGTAGTTGGTACATTCACTTTGCTATATCGTTTATTATGAGGTTTAATTACTTTTGAAGAGCTGGCTGATGACCAATAATTCCCAGGAAATTCACTAGAGGATGCTGAATTAATATCTTTGCACATAACACAATATTTAATAAAACATAAATACAGCGTTGGCCATATGTATTAGACACCTTAGTCCTACGTACGAAAAACTTTAAATTATTGTTACCCGTAGTACAAAATCAAGAAATGAAATCAAAATCACAAACAGGAATGTATTCGTCAGTAATTTATTAAAGAATGTTAGTTTATTTTAATATTTAGTAGCACCTCCACCTGCTTTTATAACAGCACGCACTCTTCTCGGCATACTTGCTACCAGGTTATGGCACATTTCACTGGATATTTTTGACCATTCCTCGATTATTCTTTGTTTAAGAATGTTTTTATTGTTGCATTTATGTTTTACCACCTTAGTTTTTAAAATATTCCATAAATGTTCAATCGGGAGAGGTCCGGAGACTGAGCTGGCCAGTCTAGAATCTCTACGTTATTTTCGTTGAACCACCCCATTGTTTGCCGTGATTTATGGCAAGGCGCATTGTCCTGTTGAAAATAATATTCAGGTACATCTGTATCAAACAATTTTAATACCGACGGCTCCAATACCTCCCCCAGCATATCAATATAAGCACCACTGTTCATACGACCTTTGCACAAGAAGAGTTCGCCGACGCCGGATGCAGACATGCACCCCAAATCATAATACTGCCTCCACCGTGTTTTACTGTAGGTACTATACAATCCGGGTGATATGCCTCTCCTCGTCGTCGTCGAATGTACTGCGCCCCAGGTTGGCCGAAAAGCTGGAAAATAAAGTAATAAAATATACTTTAAATTGGCTGTCTTTTTTGAAAAACTTTAAGCGGTAATTTAACTTATCTACGTTTACTAACATTATAAATATCTATTCTTACATACCTCTATATTAGATTCATCGGACCATAATACTTTGGCCCAGTTTTCGACGGACCAATTTTTATATTTTCTAGCCCACTGAAGTCGCTTTTTCTTGTGTTCTGCAGTTAAGTATGGTTTTCGTCGAGCTCTACATCCACGTAAACCAACTGCCACAAGCCTTCTCCTAACTGTCCGTGCAGAAATATCAATTCCATGACGCAGGGCTAATTCGCTGGCGAGATCTTTCGACATTTTTGTCCGATTCCGTATGGCTGTTCTCTCTAAAATTCGATCTTCTCTTGCAGTTGTTAGGCGTTTTCTTCCACTTTTAGGCCGATTAGTGAATGATCTTGTCTCCTCGTACCTTTTTAGCGTGGTACGAACCGCACATCGCGAACACTTCATTTGTCTTGCGATCGCTGACAGTGTCATCCCTTGCGAACTGAGCAGAAGGATCTGGCCGCGCTGCACTTCCGTTAATTCACGAACTTTTGGCATTATTTTATACTTTACTGTATACACACTAATAATAAAAATACACACTTGAATGAATGAATACAATTTCGCAACAAACTCCTTTTCGTTAGCGTGTCGGAAATAAAGTGATACTCAAAACTGTAAAATGACCCCTTACTTCAAAACTACCTGCTTAAGTACACACGACCCTCGTTAAAATTACATTAAGGAGTTTTATCGAAAGTATTTCCGAGTACTATTTATCTGTAAATATAAATGTATTCATAATACGGCATTTTCACAGAGGTGTCTAATACATATGGCCAACGCTGTATATGTAAAATAAAAATACCCATAATTTCCATTATCATTGCAATTATCAGAACTTCCATATTGATTATAAGCTGGTGGTGTTGGTAGAAGAGGTGGCTTTGGAGCATTTGGTGGTGGAACACCAGGAGGTGCAGACCAAGAATTATTCCAATTCCATTGTTGTTGATTCCAATGCCATGAATCTCCAGACCCTCCACCATCATTCCACCCTAAAGGTGGATCCTCAGCATCATTTTCCACTTCCATAGGGGCTTCGCCTCCTTCATTTGGCGCTTCCTTTTTCAATTTTGTTGCTGTTGATGGAGGAGGGTTGGTGGCTTGTTCTGGTACTGGCGGACCAGCTTCTTTCATTATAATCCATTGTTGAGCTAAGGCGGCCCAATCTACTTGTTCGTTCGACATTTTTTGATATGACGGATTCAATGCCCATTGAGTGCAATTCTGTGCATCTGTGGAATCACTTCCAGTATACATTGCGTGTCGAACGCATTAGATCGTTACATTGGGGTATCGCTCCTACCCAAGAAAATACTACAAATGCATCTACTCACACGCCGACGACGTATTAATTGCTAATTACTACAATTTTTTAATATATAAATCATATAAACACATGCTTCCGTATTACCAAATAGAAATGTCGAATGTCAATTAAATTTTATTTTTGTTGCAAACCATTCGCGCAGGAAGTAACTAATTTATCGACTGTATACCCTAGAAAGATTCGAATCGATCGAAACGTTGGTTGATCCTAAATGGCGGTAATTATAAAATATTTAAATATTAATTTTATACATTAAAATTTACTACTTCGCTTATTACAGCAAGCAAGAACACTGCAAACATATATCAATTTGTATTAAAAATATTTCAACATGAATTTCCTATATATTTCCATTTTCCTTTCATGACATTATTTTGGGTAGGTAACAGAAATACGTGTACAATCATTTATTGACGAAAAGTTAGAGGTATATACTTCATAAACTATACATAATAAAGTAGACTTAAAAATAAATAAATATATCTACAATATATCTAAACCTTTTCCTACAAAATCATCTATTTCTCCTTCATAATCATAGTAGTTTCTATATCCGTCAGGGCCCACTGATGTTCAATAATCTCCAAGCCCTCCCATTCAGCTTTGAAGGCTACTTTCGGATCAGGAGGCATTGCCATAGCAGCGCCAGACATCTGATCTTGCATTTGTTTACTTTGATCAGCAGCATTATTCTCACCTAGTACTAATGCATAAATACTCCTTAATCCAAATACATTTAAGAAGTACCACGACGCAGAGGATACCCACGATGCATCTAAGTGACTTAACTCGATACCTCTTTGCAACATAGGTTTAAAGCGTAACGTTAATGGAAATGGCACCTTCGTCGTTATAAAACCGGAGAACATCCAGTTGATCCAACCACCAATTATGATCATTGGTAATACATTCGTTATGTTGCCTTTTAGCATATCAGTCATCATACTTGGATCGGTCATCATGTTTGGAGCTGCGTTTTCCCGTTTTTGTGTTAGGTAACCATTTTCTGCATTATTAAATACTAGCCGTCGCATATTAAAGGATGATTTGGGTATAAACCTTGCATTTTCACGCAATATTCTGGAACGTAAGATGACCTGGCTGTCTTGTAATTGTTGAATTTCAATTTTTTTTTTGAGATGCTAGGAGTACCGATATATAATGTCGTAATACACCAACGAGGAAGGTTATAACTACAATTGGTAAAAATACCCATCCTCTTATGTTTGAATCGACTATTAAATCGTTCATCTTACAATTATTTGGATTAAAATAGAAATGTGAGGTTAAACGAGAAAAATTTCGTCTGTCAGGGTTTTCATTATTAGTATTTTCTACAATTTCCCTTTCTAATTGCACTTCAAGTTATTTTGTATTTTATATGGTGGTCGCTCTGCACAGATCTATCAAGTGTCAGTGTGGTGTCAGTTTGACAATCGTAAACTTTTGATTTATGAGTCACCCTAACTAATATGAAACGGGATTAGTTAATGCACTAAATTTTAGCAACTTTTAAATGAAATATGGAAGTTTTCAACAAAATATATTCACACGTTAGTAGCTCTGTAAGTAGTACCGTATCCCAGCTCTCGGGAGTTCTACCTGGAAATCCAGTAACTCGAGAGTTTGATGCTACTTCTCATATTGCTTCAGCAGGTCCAGGTATTGTAGAAAATAAACGACTTAACATTCACCTATATTAACCAACTACAATTTTTAGGACTATTATGGAAAATCTATAAAGGTACTAAAAGATCCACCAAGCAAGAAGCTTCTATATTTGTATTTGAAAAACGACAATTGGATAAATGGAACAAGACTGATAGAGATATAATCCTTGAAACACTAAAAAGGGGTGTTACACAACTTACAAAAAATTAGGCATCCACAAATTTTAATAGTACAACATCCATTAGAAGAAAGTCGTGAAAGTTTAGCTTTTGCAACAGAACCAGTGTTTGCAAGTTTAGCAAATGTACTTGGCCAAACCTTTAATATGCCACAACCAACTAATTTAACGGACTATAAACTATTTGATATAGAAATTAAATATGGACTCCTTCAATTAAGTGAAGGGTTGGCTTTTTACATAATGACGTCAAATTATTGCACAAAAATATAAGCCCAGAAACAGTAATTATTAACCAGCAAGGAGCTTGGAAAATCTTTGGATTTGATTTTTGTGTTTTGAATACAAATTCTACTAATAGCTCGCCTTCATATCCATTTGAAGATTATAGTCCCACTTTACCAAATATATCTCAACCAAATTTGGGATTTCTGGCACCTGAATGTGTTCTAACACAGCGCCATACCTCTTCAAGTGATATGTTTTCTTTGGGAATGTTAGTATATGCCATATATGCAAAAAGTGGTGATTCATTACATTCAGTAAGGGATCTGCAACATTTTAAATCAAGAGCAAATCAGTTGAAGCAATTACCAGTATCCAAACTGCAGAATATTCCAGATGGATTAAAAGAATTTATTAAAATGTTGCTTAATGTAACAGCAGAAATAAGACCTGATGCCCATCAGTTCATCAAGGTAAAATATATACAATTACAAGCAGTGGTGTTAATATTGTTATGGATTTTCAGTACAATATAATTAAGAATAGAAACCCATTGTTGTATATTGTCAACCAATATTCAGCATTAAGAATGGAAACAAATAAATAACAAAATAAAACACCTTTAAACTGATTTAAAACAAAAATTAATATTTTGTTATATATTTTGAAAAACTGCTTTGTATCTTCTGTCATAGATTTAACAAATTGAGTTCTCCACTTCTTGTGGAATTTGGTTAGGCTCCAGATGTGGATTCTTTGTTTAACACAGTCTACTTTTTCCTTTTATTGTTATAAAAATTTTGCAAGAAAACATAAACAGGCCATCCACCATAATAGATCTTATTTTAAATTTTAATTGTTCTGGTATTCTTTGTTTGTATAACAATTTTGTATTCAAACACAAAAAACCTTGTGCACCACCTTAATGCTACTTTTAGTAAGACGAAAATTACAAACATTATTGGATTAACCATTATATTATTTTTTTCAGATTCCTTATTTTGAAGATATAGGAGTGAAAACCTTGAATTATCTCGATTCTCTATTACAATGGGACAACGTTCAAAGATCACAATTTTTTAAAGGACTACCTGAAGCTTTGAAAAACTACCACAAAGAGTCAGAGTACAGAGAGTACTTCCTTGTTTAGTTCGTGACTTAGCGCAGCCTGTAATGGTACCATTCGTTCTACCTAGTTTATTTGACATTGCTCAAGAGTGCACACAAAAAGAATACATCCACTACGTTTTGCCTCACATAAAACCTGTAATGAAGCTTATGGAGCCTGTCCAAATATTATTAATAATGCTACAAAAAATGGAAATACTTCTTAAATTAACACCACCTTCCGATGTGCAGCAACATGTTTTACCAATGCTTTATCGCGGACTTGATTCTGATATTCCACAAATTCATGAATTGTGTCTTTCGGTTCTGCCAACATTTGCAGGACTTCTCGACCACGCCAGCGTTAAGAACAGCCTTCTTCCTAGAATAAAGAAATTATGTCTATCGACTTCTAGCTTGTCAGTGCGAGTAAATTGTTTATTATGTGTAGGTCGATTGTTGGAGCATTTAGATAAATGGATTGTTTTGGACGAAATCTTGCCGTTTCTACCGCAAATACCTTCTCGGGAACCAGCAGTTTTAATGGGTATTTTAGGAATCTACAAACTAGCTTTGAATCATAAGAAGTTAGGAATTAGCAAAGAAGTTATTGCTACTAGAATACTCCCATTTCTTATCCCTCTTTGTATTGAAAACGGTTTAACTTTACCGCAATTCAATGCTTTGGTTGCTTTAGTAAAGCAAATGTTTCAACTGGTTGAGACCGAGCATCGCACGAAATTGGAGCAACTCAATACTGTACAGGAACAGCAGAAAGTTCTAGAAAATACTCTTCCAACCATAAACAGTAGTAGCAAACCAGTGGAATTAGATCAAGCGTTTACTGGACTTGGGTTAGATAGTTTTGTTACTAAGACTATGACTATAGAGGATAAACAAAGGATTTCAAAGCAGCAAGAAGCAGTGAAAGTATTTCAAAATCGGTCTTTATTGGAGCCACAATCTGTCAACAGTAAAAAGATAACTCCAAAGTCAAAGATTTATCGAGTTTATTGGAGAACAATCTCAACTCCGGATTTACCACACAAAATAATAACGTTAATGCAATAAATTTCCAAAGTGTAACTCAAATAAAACCTGTTACAACGGCAACTTCATCAAATAATCAATCTTTTGCGAACTGGAACCAAAATTCGTTCTCTACAAATTCCACAAGCACCTTTACTAGCGGCCCCGTTTCACAAAATGCGCATGGCTTCAACAATACTCAATTTATGTTAACATCTTCAAGTAATATGTGGGATAACACCCAAAATTGGCAAAATAAAGCAAATCCGTGGGGTAGCAATAAAACATCTACATTTAATAGGTCGGACAATACACAATTTTCTAATACGCAACGAAAACCGAATGATAATCAAAGTTGGACTGCTTTAGATAATTTATTACCAACCCCAGCAAATAAGATTCCGATGAATCAAATGCTTTCGCCTAGCCGTCCGCTTTTGCAAAGTCCGAACAGTAACGTTAATTCGGAGAACTTGTCAAAAGATGATATAATGGATTTATTGAGCTAATACGGTATCAATTTTCGGAATTTTATCGAGATTTTAAAACGGAATGGTTTAATGAACTTCTTTAGTTTTAATTTCGACACTATCGGTTTTATATGCTTGAACATTCCGCTTTCTTATATTTTAATGTCTTTTTAAGTAACTTATTAATTTGTATGTTAAAAATTGTATGTAACTTAAGAATGTGATAATATATTATATTACTAAATGTATGTTTTCTTGACCTATACTTTTCGTTACTCAAATAATAATAATAATCATTTATTGTCCTAGTTGACATCCTAACAATGTATGGGTTTCGTCACAAAATTGTTAGATCAGAAAAATTCATCTAGTGAGTACAACGACTTCCCAATCAAATCATTCGTTAACATGAACCTAAACCGACCTCCAGCAGTACGCTCTTAATACAGTTGGGAAGTTTATTATGAAATTTTAATCTAATACAAGTAGGTGTACTTATTACCGATTTTATCGTAGCAAACGGTACTCGAAATTCATGTCTGCTTCGTCAAATATGGATGCTCTTCACTATTGAACATAAATCTTTCCCTATTACTAAAGACGTACAGGCAAATTTCTAGAACGTATAAGCCGGTTAAGGTGAAAAGCCTAACGCCTTTGAATAACTCTACAGCTATGCCTAGCAATTACACCCGCTATAATTCTTATAACGTACTTCTGGCGAATTAACACTTGAATGAACACACACAATAGAAGCAGAGCCACCCTGCTCCAGCATCGAGTAGTATGCCATTATTAATTGATCTCGGTTAGGGTATGTTTCAATTTGTGAGACAGATACTATAAGGAATTCAGTTTTGAAATTAAATATTTGCAGTGGTGTTTCCAATGCAAGTTCTGGTCAATGTGAAGGTCTAAAAATTTTGCAGTATAGGCTCTATTGATGTAATTCCCATCCACATGCAGATCTATCGCCAGAGCAAGTCTCTGGTAACTGCACAACCAAGTATGAAGTTTTGTTTAAATTTAAAAGTAAATCGTTATTATTAGATAGACTCTCCAATAAACTATTGTATTTTATTTCCAACGAATCTGACTCCTTACAATAGCTGATTTATGGTCGGCGTGCAAGTTAAAATGAATTTTGTCTCTAGTTATAAGATTATCCAGGTCATTCATAATAAAAAGAGAACGAGATCAACACCGATCCTCACGGAATACCCAATTCATTTCTCCTGAATCGAGAGTTTATACTTTTTATGTTGTTCTCAAATCTATAGTTCAAGGATACATATTGTGTCCGATTTACAAGAAATGAAGAAATCCACTCCAATGCAATGCCCCTTACTCCAAATGGCAATAGTTTTTCCAGTAATAGCGACCGATTGATGTAATCGAATCCCCTGCTTAAGTCACAAAGTATAGTCACAGAACACTCATTCTCTCTCACGTAACTAACCATTCGAACTTAACGATTCATAAAAAGAGTGTGTATTCTCCCCGAACAAAACCATTTTGTGATTTGCTAATCAAGTTGTATTCATCCAGAAAGCTCATCAATCGATACAATAAGGCGTATTCAAAAATGTTAGGCAAAACGGAACTAACAGCTGATTCTATGGCTATTTACATAAGTATCACCCCTTTTAAAAATCGGAATAAACGGTTACAAGACAAAATTTCATTCGAACAGATTCTAATCTGCTTATAAGCCGGATGACTCCAAAGTTCTAGGAATTTGGCTATAATTCTTGATTTTAGCAATTCTCATTAAAATCACAGTGTTGCTTTTCAATATAATCTTCATTTAATTGAATATTCTTTACCCAGCGTGAAACTAATTTTCTCAAACCCTCGTCAAAGAAAATTTTCTGGAAGTCTGCAATTCAACTGTTTATAATAGATTTTACCTCGTTTAGGAAACTCAAATCGTACACGTGGTTCTTCCAAATTTGGGAACAGATGAAAATTACTAGGGGCGAGATCTGGCGAATAGGGTGGACTTGGAAGCAATTTGTTTAAAGCCTCCGTCAATACAAAAAGAAATTGATGAGGATCCATGATTGCAAAATCAGCGGTAGGGAAATACGTCTTTATCAGTCAAATAGCTAAAGTATACTACACAATATTGCATGCGCTGGCTGAGTAAACGTGTCAAGACATATTCGACTAATAGTGTGACCTATAAAATTAACGAAATTGAACTACAGCCAAATCCCTAGAACATTCGAAACATCTATCGTAGTCCATGACGGTATTTTAAACCACTTTCGTAAAAACTTCGTCAGTAAAATAAACTTAATTACGTTTTCTATTGAAATTTTGCGGTGTGATTAACTTAATTTTGGTAGAGGCAACCCGAAGGAGCCCTATCCTTAGTTGGAATTGTTTAGAAATCTACTTTCTAGGTAAATAAAGTACTTGATCAATAAGAAACAATTATATATACCAAAATGTTTTGCAATCATTTTATTAAAACAGCAGCATCTTCTAATTATATGTATTTCAATAACTAAGTTGTCATAGTCCAGCCTTATGAATATATTTAGGGCTAATTATTCATTATAATATAAGGGCGCGTATCTAAAGAATAGAGGAAGATAAATTAGATTAGACTGCTATTGTAAAGAATATCACATTTACCTTCCTCTAGATTAGTCATTGCCACCTCAAGTAATCTAATCTAATCTAGAGGAAAGCAAATGTGATCCTTTCTGCTTAGACCACGAGGAAAATAATTGCTTAATACAGTGCGCTCTGGTAATAGGGTCTCGGTTATGGGCGGTGAGGAAAGTATTTTTCCTGGAACTCAGGTATCCCCACTATTGACGCGTGCTCACGCCGTCGAAATTCACTTCGCGCTAAATTGAATTTAAAGCAGTGAAATTATATACTATTTCATTGAGTTAACGTGCGGCCCTATTGACAGAGACAGGTGAGTCAGTAGTGGGAGCAGCGCTTGAGCGTGAATGATGGAAAGTGGCCCTATTACCAGAGCGGACTGCATATTAATGGTAAACCCAATACAGATATTATTCGTCACTTAGTTACAGTTTCATACAAGGACCCCAAGACCAATGTTAGTTTCATAAAATAGGAAAGAACTTTACACGAAAAGAAGTGGCCTGCAGGGACTGTAGAAAGCGCAGTATTATGCTGCGACATTGAGATGGGTAAAATCCATGCGCAACAGTCGATAAATGACTCTATTGGTAATCCATCGATAAGTACCTATTTCTCATAATAAGGGGCGGACATGCCTACATTTTGTCGGCAACTTTCTTACCGGTTAAATAATATGTGGTGGTTACTCTTGATAAAATACTCAACTAGAAAATTCGTTAAAAGAAACCGCGGCCTTTGGCAGAAACCGAAGTTTAAACCCCAATGTGCTACATTGACTTTACTTTACATGAATTAGGTCAATTATTTGTTATGGGTCACTGTTATGACCCCAAGAGAATTGCGTTGTTTTGCCTAATGAGAAATATGGAGTAGGATTTTCCTTTAGGCAATTGTCTAGCGGTGCCCGAAGCAGAGGGTGCCATATTTCTGATTTTTGTTTGAGTATGTTAGGGCGCCGAAAATATAAATCCGGCTCCGATGGCCATGAATTATTTGTTGCTATGGAGGCTTTGACCAATCGGTTTCTTCTACATTTATTTGCAAGGAAAGGGATCGCACTAAACGTCTTGAAAATAGCGAAGTCAACAGAAATAAAAGCCGATAATCTCACTGGGCAAGTAGATGTTCCCACCGGATCTTATGGATATGCCTAAGGGGCAATTTTCTCAAGACGAACGACTTTGGGACATTTGCAATGGCAACTTATGACCACCGATATGTTAAATTGATGTTACGGCGTTTTAACAATACCATCTCACTATGGTTTACTGAGAATTCAAAACCAAAGAATATTTGGAGCCAGATATAGTCGCAACCATCTTCTAAGCGGATATTTATGCAATAAAAAACAATAAATAAATAAAAATAATCTGTGCTTAGGAATGTATCCAAAAAGGATACCGAATAGCAAGCATTCTCATTGACAGAGACAGCCAAGTAGCGCTAAAGGTTCTTAAATCAGTTACATTTGAGTGGAAAGGGGCCTGGAACTGCAAATAATTTCTTAGACCAAGCATGGGCAAATTTTTCTTGCACGCGTCAATCAGAAAATTCTAATGGCTTGGCGAGCTGGAGGAAAAATGCAGAACAAATAAAATTACATGTAATGTTTATTATAATCATTGGCATTACACTTCATTAAATTTCGATATTAGACGCTTCTCGCGGACCACATAAAATCGTTTCATGGGGTCTTAGGGAACTGGCCAACAATAACAAGCTAACCTTGATATGGGTGCTAGTACATGAAAAGATCAAAACTAACAACATTATCGACAACCTGGCTAAAGAAAAATATACGTCCCAAGGTTTGGAATCAAAACCATTTAATGACATCACTAAAGGCCATATTGTGGGGAGAATACAGGAATTGCAAAAGGAGCAACGACCTACTGGAGAAATATTCCAGAACTGAGGCAAGCAAAGAGGTTCTGTCAAGACATTCCACGGGCTAGAGAAAGGAGATTTAGAATTAGCCTCGGGTCTTCTCACCAGTTACTGTCACTTAAGACACCATCATAAGATGATAGGGCAGTAGGTTTTGCAACACTGCAAGAGAAACTTACATATCTACATACTATGCGAATGTACTTCACCCAAGGATTGTATATCTTGGAGGGGCTACCATGGAGTCGGCCAGAGTTAGCAGCGCATCTACCCGAAGACTAATAGCATTTGCTAAAGGCAATTCGTTATACATTAAGGTATATATTATAAAAAATCTATGACAAATCTACAACTTGTTATAGAGGATGGAGACTACACTGAGGATGACAGCTCAGTCGTTGAAATACGTATTATAGAAATATTAAAGTAGATAAACGTAACAATTTTCTTTTTCACGTAGTTATTCCCCGACCTGAATACAAATCTTTGATGCTATCAAAGATACACTGTTAAAGGTTGAATAAATAAAACGTGCTGTTTGGAACATGATCGAATCGATAATACACATTGCAAAAATTCGATTATCAAAAAAGAAATAGATAAAATATAAATACATTATATACGATCTTGTGATACGTTATACAAACTTGTGAAACATTATATACATTTGAAGTGCGGTGTATGCTCAATTTTATCGTAAAGAAATTACGTAAACATGAATCGTCGTCTCTTCACAATTCTCCATTTCTCTAGGTATGTAAGTGATAAATACATGTGGTGGTACATCTTGTATAATAATCTAGCCTGCAGCTGTAGGTCAGATTAGTATGTAGGTCATTAACATACAAACGTAGTTAAAGAAATAGAAAGTGAAATACATTAACATAAATATGTGCTTGGAAATAATTTAGAGTTTACACACATAATATAATACAATCAACGTTTTTTATAGCTTTCTTGTTATAGTTGAAATACCAGCAGTGCTACATATACACATAACAGTGCCTATTTTCTGAAGGAATCAACTCGAGGACCATGGCTAGTTTTAAACTTAAAAAAATTGTGAAATATAGTCTTTTGAGTGCCATAGCCGGAGGGACAGTCCTAAGCTTGCATACAAATCAATATCAACTTGATTCAATTGGTGTTGTCAGACTTAGTCGAGCTGCCTACTCTGTATACAACATAGGTAAGGTGTATAAAAAGAATTGTATAGTCAAGATCTAGACAAAAATCCTTGGAATATTTAAAAATTAAATCACAATGCCATCAACAAGGAGCAGATGAGTTATTGAAATTATGTTGCCTAAATAAAGGTGTATACATTAAAGTGGGGCAACATATTGCTGCGTTAGACTATTTATTACCAAAGGAATACGTACAAACTATGAAAATCCTGCATAGTCATGCTCCGGCAAGCAGCTTAAGTGATATATATCAAGTTATTAGGGAAGACTTAAAAGCAGACGTGAGTAGTGAAAAGTAATAGGAGAAAACATAATTGTAATTTTATTTAATTTCACACCCTCTCGTTTTAGCCCAAAGATATATTTTTTGAAATTGATCCAGAACCTATAGGATCAGCATCACTTGCTCAAGTGCATAGAGCTACATTGAAAGATGGTTCCGTGGTTGCCCTTAAAGTTCAACATCCAGCAGTGTTAGGGAATTCAAGAGTGGATATGAAAACGATGGAATATTTGGTTAAAATTGTGGCTTGGATATTTCCAGATTTCAAATTTCAGTGGTTAGTGGATGAATCTAAGAAAAACATCCCAACTGAGTTGAATTTCGAAAACGAAGGTCACAATGCTGAGAAAATTGCAAAATTATTTGAAAAGATAGTGTGGCTCAAGGTTCCAAAAATACGGTACAAATTTATAAATATCTTAATAGCATTATATGTGTATTAACTTATATACTATTCTAGATGGGATCTAAGTACAAGTAGAGTACTTACTATGGAGTTCTTAGAGGGTGGTCAAGTAAATGATTTAAAATATATTCAGGAAAACAAAATTAACCCATTCGAGGTCTCAGATAAATTGGGTAGATTATATTCTGAAATGATATTTGTTAATGGATTTATTCATAGTGACCCACATCCAGGAAATATATTTGTGAAAAAAAAAAATGAAAAAGGTTCTTGTGACATTATTTTATTAGACCATGGATTATATGCAGTTAGTTTCATTTATCTACCTTATTACATTATGAGAATTCAAGATTAATTGCTTTTCCAATTTTTAGACACTGCACAGGGATGTAATGGTTAATTACGCAAATTTGTGGCTGAGTATACTAAATCGAGATACATCGGGTATGAAGTATCATGCTACAAAACTGGGACTTGAAGAGAAATTGTATGGTATTTTTGCTTGCATGATAACTGGAAGAACATGGAATTCGATTATGTCTGGAATTGATATGTATTACACTGAAGTAAAAATATTGAATTTAAATTTACTAAGATGACTTTTGCAGAAAAAAGCAAACTGAAGAGGAAAAACAATTTTTCCAAGAACAAGCGCCCAATTGGATACCTCAAATAATAGATGTACTGGATAAAGTCAATAGACAATTGCTGCTTGTATTTAAGACAAATGATCTCATGAGAGGTATAGATCATACTTTAAAAACTGCTGCTAGAATGGGATCTTTTCGAGTAATGACTGAATGTTGTGTAAGATCAGTATACAACGAAAAATTGATAATGCACATACGAAAATAGAGAGGTTCAAATACAGATTGCAAAAAGTCTGGTTATTGTTTAAGCTAAATATGTACTACACATTTTTATCTTGTAGGCAAATCACATTGGGATTGATAGGTAGATAGTATTGAACTCTGTTATAATTTAATTTCTCTTGCTTTATTTTCTGTTTATTGGGTGGTTTTTTTCATCATATATAAACACATTTATTTTTTATAATCAAATTCGCTAAAATTGAATATGATGATCCACAGTCAAATCTGTACACTACCATCAAAGAGATTAACTTTAATTTGATCTGGACTAAACAGCAACATATGCAGTTCTTATCAGCATAGGGATTTTTAAATATAAGTCCACTTGAGAAGGTGATGTTTGTAATACTTCCAGCAACTTTTTGCAGCATAAGCAACAAGCAACATTTTACAACTTTTTGGGAGGAAGTTTGAGATTCTTTTTAAAATCATTAATCCATTATAATTTTATTAGACTAGAAATACCAAAGGTTACTTCCTACTACTACTCCTCTTACTAATTTTATCCTAAGCTTTTATTTTTCAAGATCTGAGAACTAACTGTTAGGTAGAACAATATTTTAATAATTAAGAAAATGAATGAATCGATAACGAGTACGTTTATCAAATTATTTAAATGCACATTTTGCTACGTCCCATCAGTGATATAGATATGGTACATTTTTGGCTGTGACCCCAGTACAATACCGATGTCTATATTATTTGATATATTTTTAAATTGTTTTATAGTTTATATCAATGAGGGCACATATTTTTAAATATTCTATTTCTTATAAATTGTACGGGAATATACGCATGTGTATGTATATTATTTATATATATTTATTCTTAATCTATTGTTTTATTGCACAAATATTGGGGAATGCTATAGCTCTTTTCTTTATAGCTTTCGTTTGAAATATAATTGTATACTGATAGTCAAAAATAAAAGAATGCCTAAAAGTTTGGAACATTTTGAGAAAATTTGTATGTGTTCTAAAATAAACATTGTAGCCAGTATACAATTTCTTCCTACTTTAAAACATACGGTAGAAGGAGTTCATGGATAAGTAGGTAAGTAATTTCGTCCTAATTAGACCAAAATCATGAGTATTAACTAAACTTATTAAACATTATACAATTGCTGTTTTAACTAGAGAGGAATAAGCAAAAGAACACTGCAATAACAAGGATAGCATTAGTTTGTATATGATATTTTTGTAATCGCCCTCCCAAAACGTCATCACGTACTCATGTATTAGTGTAGGATAGGAGCATGGACACTGCTACCAATTGAATACAAACAAGAACATTTTGGTAAGGATAAAGCGAGTAACTAAAAGTGAATAAATAATTTTATCAAAGCAAAATAAATAATATTCAAATGTAGTAGCTCCCATGGTTTGGATATACATACAATTAGAATGGGAAAGGGTAGACCAATGAAAATATAAGGATTGAAACTAGAACGGAAAATAGTAGTGGAGGATCAAGAACCATCTAGAATCATACCGAAATATACATCTCCTGAATATAGCATTTATACTTAACATGTGTGTTCAGTTGGGGGCATAAGTATGGCAAACGATAAGATCATGAATCAAAAAATTCTGATAAAATTGGATCTTCAGCTTTTTAAAGATACCCCATTGATACTACGTTCAACAGATTACTAATTTTACAAATCGTATTCGTGGAATAACCATTGAAATTCTTCTACGACAAATAACCATCACTATTACTTATACCAAAGCACAGTATGGAAAGTTCCAATTATTAACTATTCTATTCTTTCGGGGTTCCCTAAGATCGTGGGCTCCCCATATTTGACCGGGACTGCCAGCGTATAGGTACACCACTGGTACAGGCCACTGTAACAATATGTAAAATAAAGTTGTGATTTACTGAAGAAATTATATTTTCATGACAGATAAGCTCAGCAGTATCATATTTTGAGTCCTCTCTCAAATCTATCTCAAAATCAAAGGGGAGATAATTAAGATAAGATTTCGGAGATAATGGTAGAAGAGAATTATTACAAATAATTAACCAGGCCTGGGGAGAAGAGAAAACAGCAAAGAATTGGTAAACTGCTCCGATACTACTAATATATAAAAAAGGAGACCCTAAGGATTGTGACAATTATAGGGGTGTCAACATAATAAGCGTGATAATGAAGATATATGAATAAATAATAAATATAAGACTCAAACGTAAAATGGAAGAAAAATTGTCAGAAGAACAAAGTGGTTTCAGAGTAGGAAGAACTATCCAAGACCATATATTTACAATGAAACAGCTCATAGAAAAAACCGTAAAAGGAACTAATATATTTGGCATTCATAGACATGAAAAAAGCATTCGACATGACACTATGCAGAAAGCTATGGACAACATTAACTGGAGCTTTAGCAGGCGACGTTTTGATTATAGTAAATTCGGAAAATAGTCTACAAAGTTAGGCCAACTTTATTCGGAAATGATTTTTATACATGGCTTTGTCTACAGTGATCCACATTCGGGGAATATATTGATTAGGAAAAACGTTAAAGGTGGTTGTGATACTGTTCTTTTGGATCATGGTTTATATGTGGTAACTATGAATTTATAATTTATTGTTTTGAGAAAGATTAATATTTCAAGTAAAACTTAACAAGATGACAAAAATTAAGATGGATTGAACGAATCCAACGACAATTTAGAAAAATAAGATGAATGAAATGAAAAAGAAACTGGTTATCAGAAAAATCAAGTAATAGGTGACAACAGTACAAAGAGAAACCAATTAGGAGTGTTACAAAAATACGATCTCATAATTGGAGAAATGGCGTGAAGGAAAACCCCATAGAACGAAAGGGAAGGTAGATTGGTCTGTGATTGGCAACGCAGAATTTCGGGGGAAGAGAAGGAAGTAGACTAGTGTTGGAGATACGAAGACGGAGGTGAAGAGGCATTTGAGAGAAACTTTTATTATAACAATGTAACAGCTTGTTTTTGTACAACATTGGAGCACTGAAACAGCTCACTAAATACCATTGATTATCAGTGGTGGTTAGCCCTACAGGGGAAAGAAGACTATTGTATTGTTCTACGATATATTGCTCTATTGACTGACGTAAAAACAAAAACACTACAATTTAATTTATGGATTATGGTCAGGTTTCTTACCAAGACGTTTATTGTAGTGACCTTTGATTGTGACCATCACCAACCTCTATTCATCAGCAAGACGTTTGGAACAGTGTCCGCATTAATGAAGCTAAAGTCAGAAATGGCCACATCGTCATATCTGATGAATTCTGATCTAGTCTAATGAGTATTCATCCAGGAACGACGTGGTAAATGGAGTAACATTTTTCAGCATACGATACCACAACGTGGAGTGATGGTTTGGTGAATGTGGTAGAAGCCATATTCACACCCAAGCAACGTCAGGTCATACATTGCCGTGATGTTCTCGTTCGTCAGATTTGTCTAAATTAACATTGTTCGGCGAGTTGGTCTTAATTCCAGCCACGGGCACCGAAAAGCGGCGATCTCTGAAACCGTAGCACGCAATTCCTCGTGCATTTAAGCGCTTCGCCAATCAATGTTAGGCTGAATCGTAGCTGTTCCTGCATTTGTGGGACACACTAAAAATGAGACAAATTTTGAAACTGTAACACACTACAATTGTAATCAATCTCATGCTTTGTAAGTTACCAATTTTGTTCTTTTCGTTGGTCTTTATCCTCGCGTTGCAATTTCCATTCATAGAAGTGCAATGGAAAAATAATTTGGCAAGTGAAATTGCACATGCGTTTTAGGATGTTAATTTAAACTACACATGCGTACTACACAGCTGTTTGTTGGTCAGCAGTTGGATTTGTCTTAAAATCCAAAGAGTCCCAAGACCATTTGAAGAATTAATGAGTCAATAACGACGGACTGTAGGTAATTATGAATGTTTTCTTTTATTCTATACTATCTTCTTATATACTAATTGTTGACACGACGTCTACGTCTACGTCATCATCAATGCCATTTACGTCAAATTTAAAAAATCACGATGCGGAGTTGTAAGCAAAAATTTTTGGTTTAATCCCAACAAATACGAATTGCGATACCAAAATGTTTTGGAGAGGATTTGTGTCGTATAAGAAAGTAGTGCGTCTACTTAAATATACTGGAATCAGTGGCATTTTCGCTGGATCAATGGTTACTTTCCTGCCAAACGAAAATGATTTGGATTCTTATGGCGTTGTTAGACTGGGAAGGGCGGCTTATACTGTTCTTAAAATTGGTGCCATATACAGGACAATGTACGCCGGTCATTTCACCATGAGCACCGAGGATTATCAAAAATTCTCTTCCTTCTGTCACAAGAAAAGCGCCGAAGAGTTATTAAAATTATGCTTCATGAATAAAGGGGTTTATATTAAAGTAGGTCAACACCTAGCGGCCTTAGACTATTTAATTCCGTCAGAGTATATTGATACTATGAAAGTCTTACACAGTAATGCCCCGACGACAAATTTAGAAGACGTGTACAAAGTTATAAGGGAGGATTTACGCAAAGAAGTAAGTAATTTGAGAAGAAAACTAGCGAACAGCTTTGATATCGCTTTCTTCATTAGCCCTTAGAGATATTCGTATCTATTGATCCAAAACCAATCGGGACGGCTTCTTTGGCTCAAGTACATAAAGCTACCTTACCAGACGGTAGTACAGTCGCACTTAAAGTCCAACATTCTTATGTCCAAGGCCATACTTTAGTCGACATGAAAAGCATGGAATATTTAGTCAATATCGTTGGTTACATATTTCCCGATTTTAAATTTCAATGGTTCGTCGACGAAATGAAGCAAAATATACCGCTGGAACTGAATTTTGAGAACGAAGGTAAAAACGCCGAGAAGATATCGGAAATGTTTAAAGACAAACATTGGTTACATATACCCAAAGTTAGGTAATATAGTTCGAAAATTGGGGACTGTAGATTAATTATTTATTATGTAGATGGGATTTAACATCGCCGAGAATTTTAACCATGGATTATATACAAGGCGGTCAAATAAATGATTTAGAATACATGAAAGGGCATAAAATCGATCCATTTGAAGTATCTGATAAGTTAGGCCAACTTTATTCGGAAATGATTTTTATACATGGCTTTGTGCACAGTGATCCACATCCGGGAAATATACTGATTAGAAAAAACGTTAAAGGTGGTTGTGATATTGTTCTTTTGGATCATGGTTTATATGCGGTAACTATGAATTTATTATTTTATTGATTTAAGAACTAAACACAAAATTGCATATTCTTTCAAGAAAATAAGATACAAGTTTATTCAGTAATTGCGTTGTCCATTTTTATCAATGATCTTTAGCAATCTTTTAGACAGAACCATAATTCTACATTAATAAAAGTTCCTAGTTTCATTGGCAAAAATGGAATCAAATTTGACGTCACCATTAGTATATATATATATATATATATATATTTCGTGACCTTTTGATACTTATCTTATATGATAGATCTCTACCACTAATAGGTCAATAAAACAAGGCTGGTTTGAACGATAGTTATATTTTCAGAACGTTTACAAACGTTTACAAACGTTCTGAAAATATAACTATCGTTCAAACCAGCCTTGTTTTATTGTGGTAGAGATCTATCATATAAGTCACCATTAGTGTGGGAAAAGAGGCTATAATTACGACATAAGTTACGACAGCATCGCCCACTCCCCGATTCTAGTCAGTACGCTGTGTGCGAGTAGTTCTGTGCATATGTAGGCTGTCGTAACTTATTTCGTAATTACTTAATTGAAATTTTTACCATTCAGGTGTTGCAAATAACATGCAAAGAAACCATAATCAAATGATTCAAGAATAGGACTATATTGTAACTGTGGCGATACATCCCAGCCAATTTTCAGTAATTGTCTATAATTTGTCAATTTCAGTCACTCTTCATGAATTGTTCAACTTGATTAGTTGTTGAATACACACTTCTGAATCGATCATTGGATTCATAGTAAAATTTTAGAGTAGATAATTTCTTTTGATCCTTAAATAATCGTCTTTATACAGTGTGGATGTACTGGTTGGAACACAATCAATAAAATCTGTAAATAGTGAAAGAAAGGAAAACGATTGGATACGTCGACCTTAGTTTTTAAATACGCAGATTTTTCCAAAAATACATATTTTGTGACGTTATTATTGTCGAAAATATTACGTCACATCCTTTTCTTTAAATGGTAACCCCAATTGTTTATAGCGCCATTTAGAGGAGAACGTTTTCCTGCATATAGAACGATGATTTCTGCGATAAATTACATAACAAGATGTTTGAGAAAAAAATATTTTGTGTAATATTCAATTTAACAATCAACAATTCAACTGTACGATGCTTTTCGGTTGACACCATTGTAAACAACCAGTTTTTCATGGCTAGTTATTTGTCTTTCCAAAAATAGATAATTTTCGTTAGGTTTCATAAGGAAGGCGCAGATACCTTATGCTAAGTAAATTCCTTTGAGCATTACCCAATAACATTTTCATAATTTTTAAGACTTTGGATAGAGATTTTGTAACAGAATATGCGAATCTTTGGCTTTCTATCTTAGATAGAGATAAAAAAGGAATGAAACTACACAGTAAAAATTTAGGAGTTGAAGGCGATGGTATGTACGGTCTCTTCGCTTGTATGATAACTGGAAGGTCTTGGAATATGATAGTCAATGGGATTGAAAAGTATTGTGAATCTTTAGTTGTTGTGCAATTGTATATTCATGTCAATTTACTTCATTTTTAGCAAAGAGCCTAGCCTTGACGAAAAGCAACGCGTACAAAGAAGGCTGCCTGAAGTTTTCCCACATATTTGTCACATTTTGCAAAAAGTTAACAGACACATGTATTTGATATTCAAAGCCAACGGTTTAGTACACGGAATTGAACATACTTTACGTACAAGATCTAGGAAGTGCACCTTCAAAACTATGTCCCAGTGTTGTGTACGATCAGTTTATAGTAAAAAATTGGACGATACAAAGAGCACACTGGATAGAGTTAAAGTAACAGTCACTCAGTATTGGATGCTGTTCAAATTAAATGTGTATTATACTTTCGCTAACATTACGCAAGTTTTAAAAATTATTGGCATTTGAAAAGATAAAGCAGTCATCATTATTGATTTATTGGTTTTGTTGTACTTTTTGAAAAATAAATATATTTGTTGAGTGTATATTTATAATTCATTTATTTGAATGTAGAAGAGACATTTCATCAATGGAGCTTATTCTTCATCATTTCTTCTATAAGAACATTCTAAAAATCATTAATCGGTAAACGCCTTGCTTTTAATGTAGCTTTAAAATCACTCCTCTGCAAGTAAAATGCCGGAAATAGAGAGTTTAAAAAAGAAATTGCAATGAAGTGGCAAATGAGGGCAAGATTGAAGCCATGGGCCTACAGAATCTGTAGCGCGGCTATATATAAGGTAGTTGATTTTTTAATGTTTGAGGCATTCCTTAGTGAAAAGAAAATAGGACATAAGATGTATAGCAGTCAAAATTGGAATTGTACAAATAGCTGTAAAAACACTTGGAGTTTTAACTTGACAGTTAAATCATGGTCGTTAGATGCAATTATTCCTACGTGACATCGTGACATAAAACCTTAGGTTATGGCATGATAGCGCACGACAGGATATCTGCATACATTTGAGTAAATTGAATTTGAAAGAAATAAAGGAAATATTAGGTGAAATCACTTCAAATTATTAAAATAATTTATGAAATAATTTAAAGAAAATAATGAATTCTATATCAATACAAAACTATGATATATTTGCAGGTGTACGTGTCAAATTAAAACGGAAGAACTGTAGCACTAAAGCCAAATTATAAATAATTAGACAAATACTGCTCTTATCGAGTTTAATGTTTTATGATAACTAAAGCTTATAGAGCTTGTATATTATAGTATAGATTAGATTGCGAAGCTTTCGCTATCTTTGAAAATTACCGTATGGTTAGATGAAAATAAAAACAAAATACGATTTGATTTGGGGCAGTTTATATTATTTATAATTATTAAATACTGTTTACGAAAGGAATTATTAAAATGAATTGCATAAACTTGAGAAAGTGGAATTCCAATTATATTAAATTATATCTATATGTTGCTTGAGTGCCATCTTCAAGTTTCAGTAGAACTTTAGAAAGCATTCGAATATACTACATCTATGATTACACATTTTCTCTTAACCTATTTGTACTTAACTTACTCCTCTTTACAACTTTAGCTTTACATTTCTTGTAATTTGTGCTGTAATAGTGTAAAACAGGGAATATTATTGTATCTAGTAGTTCAAAATTGTAATGAAGGAATGAAATTAGCAAATACTACTAAGATCACAATAAGTTGGTGTGCAATTGTTGCAGTTGGAGTATACGCATTTTATATTTCAAAAACGAGCATTGACAGACAACGGTACGAGCACATGAAAATTCGTGAGCGTATGCGGCAGTCGAACGTTGGAGAATACGAACACAGTTCACGCAAATACGCAAATTGAATACAATGGCTCAAGCTCCAATACAACTCGAACAGCAGAAACTGCAACTTCTGCAGGAATTGGAAATCGAGATGATGGCTGATATGTACAACCGATTGACATCAACTTGTCACAAAAAATGCATACCACCATCGTATGGAGATAGTGAAATTGCAAAAGGGGAAGCTGTGTGTTTAGATCGTTGTGTGTCAAAGTTTTTAGACATACACGAAAGAATTGGAAAGAAATTAGGACAGTTATCCATGCAAGATGAACAGTTGTTAAAGAAGTAATGTTGTGAGTTACTTGTTAAAGTAGTTTTCTTCGTAGTGTTTAACTCTTAGAAAGTATGAGTGTATTTAGTCACATTTTATTGAAAATAGGTTATAAATAAAAATTCTTAGATTTCATTGTATGTGTAATCTTTGTAGAAAATTTACAATTATATGTATAAAAAATGTCCCCTAACAAATTCACTACATAGTAAGTCAATGAAACTTCCGTTAGAGGTTTTTTTACTTATTGGAAGTCAAACACCTATCAATATATTTACTTAATGTAGTTACTTTATACATTCAATATCTAACAGAATGCCTGAAATATTTGATAGGTTTCTGAACTACCAATATGCGATAATATAGTACAATAAAATGTGGGACATGAAATATATGTACAACATGAGAACTATTCTAATAAGTATCATTTTGTTACTAAATTGATCTTAAGTGAAATTGTTAGTAACAAATTATACGAATTATAATACATAAATATGATTTAAAAAATACATAACAATAAACCTATGGACAAATATTTAGTTTTATTCAGTTCCCTTTCATTTTCTTTTCGTACTTCTGGCTCGTCGATAGATTTACGCTTTCTCGATTTGGCGATAGCTACTTCATCAGCTGATTTCTTAAGGGCTTTAATTTTTCTTGTCTGCAACTTCGTGATATTTTGTTTACCGACATGAATACGGCCATGTTTGGTTCCTAAACCATCCACTGTTATATTTTTCTTGACGGGTTTCTTTAGTTCTTTAGGTTTACGGCAAGCCTGCTTCATTAGATCTTCTGTTGGTAATTTGCTTCGTCTGATTGCAAAATCAATTCTCGGTCCTAAAAATCATCCATAAATGTGTTAATAATAAATATAAATGAATTATTTGTTATTATAATCCTACTGTACTATTTCTTAAGTTTACATACTTTCAACACAAGCTATTTAAGTGGTTGTAAAGTAGTGCACTAAGCAACTAACAGCTCAATGTGCCCACACTTCCGTCACTTAACAGTAAAGAAGATGAAGAATTACTTCAAGTCTACCACTACTAGTCTTATATGTACTTCCTCTGCCGTATTTTCTTCTTCAAGAGATTAAATGAAAAACTGACAAATATTTTTTTAACATTAAAGGCGAGTACGAGAAAGCACAGAACTAACAACTATTAAATATAATTATTGTCGACGTAAATTTAAAGAACTTTTTCTGTTCGCGTCGTCAGCTGGTGACCGATTTATTAAGCATCTTATCAACAAATCTGTGTCTACATAGTTATTTTACGATTTTGCTTTAATTAGGGAAAACGTGTTGAATGGGCACACTTGATCATCTCGCAATCGACACTCGATCGTATTTAGAATTTTTTCAAGAAAGGGTGTGGTAGAGGTAAGAGTTAATTTAACTAGTGCATCGCTACGATAAGTGCCTCAATTTGAACGGCGATTACGTTGAAAGCTTAAGAGTTAGGCTCATCATATGAATACAATAAAAAATGTTTTCTATCACTTTAACGTGTTTTTATTTCAAAACGTAAGTTAGTTTCTGGATCGTCCTCATAGTTATGTTCAACGCAGATGTAGTGAAGTCTACAATCCAGAACGTGTTATAAACGGTATGACAGTCGGCACCAGGCTAGAACTCTTGGGGTTATTTTTCTGCATGTGTAGAATGAACTGCAAAACTCAACAATGTACTGTTCTACTACTCCGTCGAAATACGTCGACAGGGTTGTTTTTTAACAAGCTAACAGGCCATGTCACACCATAATGTTAACTAAAGTATGGTTTAGAGCAGTGGTTCCAAAAGTCTGTGCTCTACACTTTGGGCACCAGTGGTTTAGACCAAATGAGGTGGCACTTTTTCAATGAACGGATCTTGATCTTAACCCTATTGATCATTTATGAGCAATACTAAACAGGAAAGTATATTAGTGCAAATGTACTTCAAAACAGGAAGCAGAGCCAGTAATCAAAGATTGTCACACACTCTAGCCTGTATCTGCGAACAATTAGTAGCAAGTATGCCAAAACGGATTCAGGCAGTTATAAAAGCCAGTTATTGAACTGAGGAAGTATTACAAACTAATACTAAACTGTTCGTGATACAATTGAAAGGTTAAGTGGATGATGGTAAGTAACATCTTGCAAAAATTGAGTTTTCATCTCTATAAGATTTATATGTATTTCATAACTTATTTAGATACTTATCTTTCAGGTTGTCGCTACCCATAATGTGGTAAAGATAACTTGAAGGATACTTTCGTATTTATGGGAGAGTGAAATGTAAGGGGAGGTCGAGGAAATCAGTATTTTATGGAAGAAATTAGGATATGTATTTGGATATTTTAAAAGCAAATTTAAAGGGCAGTTCTGAAAAATTTGGAATATGAAAATCATTTAAATTTTATCAGGACAATGACCCAAGACATAAAGCACAAAAAGTTACACGGTGGTCGTTTTATAATTGTCCTAAAGTAATTCAAATACTTCCGTAGAGTCAAGACCTTAATGTGAATGTAAAATTATGAAGCCAATTAAAAATTACAAGACAACATAAAATCCCCCAAAATAAGGAATAACTGTGAAGAATGATCAACAATATCGGTATAATATTACGATAAGTTGATAAATCCATATATATTCCTCAAACGACGTAATTTACCTTTTGAATATTTTGTAAAGTACAGTAGGAGCTCGGTTACGTGAATACTTGATTATGTGAACGGTCTCTAACAGTGAACAGCAAAAAAATGAAAAATGTAACAAGTGAACAACAGCAAGCATTATTTGAACAATGGCCGGTATTTACTCAAACGTAATTCCCGAATTTTTTAGGAAACTTTCATTTTTATTAATACAGTTAAAACTGAAAATATGAAGCCGAAAGTTTTAACATTATTTGAAAAAGAATGACATTATAGAGGTTTGGAAAGGGGGAGAACGTGTTATAAATCTCTCCAAAACGCTTGGCAGTGCAAAACCTACAGGTTATGCAATTAAAAGAAAAATTAATATCTCAAATATTACAACGAAATATATCGAAACAACAAAAAAACATTGAAAACTGTAGATATGCCCAGAATGAAAAGGAAACTATACAAATGGGTCTGTAAACAAAAATCAAGAAACCTTTCAATAAGGACACTCTTGAAAAGTTGTTTCACAAAGTGCTTAAAGAAAGGGAGAGTTATCTGCAGGTGATGGTTGGGTGAACAATTTTAACCCAGATTTAGCATCCCATTTTAAAAAATATCTGGGAAAAACCTTCTTGAGCGCATAAATTTTTGCCATTGATCAGGTTGCAGAAGTGTAGAGTTAAGGCATTGCAGAAAGAACTGGCAGCAAAGAAATATATAACACAAATAAAAAATTGAAGGGTTTTACTGGGTTTGTTGTATTGACTTACTTGATGTTTCACTGATTATGCTGTCAGCTTCTTGAGATATTTTCGATAACTTTAGAAAGCCTACATACAATTACATTGCTTGAAAAATTAGATTTTATGAACATACCTTGTTTCTATTAATTCACATAATCAAGCTTCTATTGTATTTTACATTTATATTCTAAAATGAGTAAGATAAGACTATGACATATTTCAAATTGAAAATATCGCCAACTAGCTTATTCCTATAACTTGCTGAATACTAATGATTTAAAACAAAAATTTTTCAAATTTGTATTCTACAAATTTGTGGTGTTTTTTAGATTGTAGTACCATCTATTGACTACAGAATATCAGTATTGGCCCCTTAAAGTGTGAGAATCGAACCAAAAATGCCAGTGTTATATTAACATTCCATTACAAAATTGACTGGATTACGACAGGTTAGTTGTAGTTCTATCATATTTTAATCATAGTGAATACCTGCGCCATGTTAACCCAAACTATAATATGTGGCATGTCTGCAAAACAATACAGAAAGGTTAATAAAACTTACCAATTTCATCGAGTTCAATTCTAGGTGTTCTGCAGCCAGATTTCTTCAAAAGTACCTTATAAGATCTAACTAATACTTTTCCATTGGAAGCTGTAAAACTAATTGCGTGTTCTAATCCCTGAAGCCTGATATTTTCAGGGTATTCCCTATGAAACATATCTATAAAAATTGATTTCAGATGCTTTAGTTCATCAGTCTGTTCCCATTCGGGTCCCGAAAATATTAATAATGGTTTTGTGCCTAATGATATTTTTGGATTATTAAATTCTTTAATTCCATTATATGATTCTATTCCTAATTCGATCATATCTAGTAATGAATAATCAAACATTCTACCAAATACTACGTTATCAGGACGTTTCTTATTATGTGAACCAAACACGAAAAGAGGTGTTTCATTTTTTACAAAGTTGTTCAACAGGAACTACATTTTCGAATATGGTTATGTCATTCTTCTTTGAAAGTTTTCTAGCATCCGGTTTTTTAATATCATATAAATCGCTTAATAGGCAACGAACTTTCTCAGAGGATTTTCGTCCTTGCAAAAATAAAGCACGTTTCGGTCCTTCTATGACTTGAGGTTCTCTTGACAGCAAAACCTTCTTACCCTTCCGTGTGGTGGGTTTCCTACAATGTATTACATGACGATATATTAGGGGCACTATTCATTTTACTTACGCCACACGTTGTATAACAGACATCCTACTCCGTTTTGCTCCGTACTGTATTTCAAATTAATAAAAGAATTTCACAACACGTGGTAAAATAGAAATAATAATAACCTAACATGGCCTAAACACCATTCACGACAATCAAGTTCGTAACAAAACAACCACAGAATTCCTACATAAACAACGATAACTATTGCCAACCTAAAATTCAAAAGTGACATAAAACATATTTCTTGGGACTGTTTTTTCTACCTATTTGTAAATTGGACTTTAACTTAAAGATACTTAAATTTACAATATTTTTAAGGACGGTTTTTAGAGTTTCAAGCTAGATAAATTTAAAAAGAAGTTTACAAGGAGGTGAAAAGACCGGCTCTTAGAAGTAATTTATTACGACTACATAATAACAATAAGTAATGTTGCTTAATGCACATAATCTTTATATTTTTGGTGAAATTTCATTCGGTCTTATGAATGCTTAATTACATTTTATAGGAGATAAATGTTTGAATTCTCGCCAATAAAAAAATAATGGGATGTCTATTATATCGACCGGCGGTATATACAAAAGTACGGACTTTTAAATTGCTTTGCAATATGCATGTAAAATGCTTCTGTAAACTGTTTAAAAATAGTTCACCTTTGCATATACAAGTGAGTCCTGTACTATCAGAAATTAAATATTTATTTTATAAATAAGAGTACTATACAGTGTGCTTCAAAATTTATACACTGCATATGGTCTACAGAGATTTTAAATGATTGTCCTGATCCTACACTACTTTCCACAGTCCTCACATCAATATTTGCTAGCATCTTTCTGTCTGAAGTTAGCCTTTTAGTAACTTCTACTGGATTTCCCCATATCTACTGTTATGGCTGTCACTAATCCCCCATAGGTATACCATATGTCTTTTTGGGTTTAGTATGAATTAATTTTTTACGTTTCCTAGTTTCTTTCTCAAAGCTAAACATATTTGCCGGTTTTTATTTCGTTACGTACTTAAGATAACCGCAAAATTGTAGATTTGATACTAATAATATTGATATATCAAAGCTTTACATAGGCGATGTGTACGATAAGTTGAATAATCATATTTTATCTAAAAGACACCACGGCACTGCAAAGCGTTGCAACTAAATAGAAGTAAATATTGATGTGAGAACTATGGAAAGGAGTGTAGGATCAGGACATTCATTAAAAATCACACGTATTATATCAAATAAAACTAAAGGAATGAAAACAACAAAAATGATTAATAAAAGGCTTTCGAGTAATAATCCAGCACATATGATGATTCTTTCAAAATAATTTCCACCACATTCAATACATTTCTCCATTCCCCAAAAACAATCCTTAAACCAGATCTACCAACTTTCATTAAGGAAAAGGAAAGCTCCCAGAAGGTCCTCATCACTAGAAAACCGCATTTCTTTCAGCTCTATTTTCATATGCAGGAACAGTGCAAAGTCATAGGGAGCAAGGTTTGGGCCGCAAGGAGGGTGCTCAAGAAGTTTCAGCCCTGTAGTGGTCAGATATCGGTACAGGCTTTCGCGCGGTGAGCTGGAGCGTTTTTATGGTGGAGAAACCAAGTCTTCATTCTTCATTGAATCTGGTCGTAGATTCGATGACTTTAGGCAGGCACTGTTCAGTGTATCACTTAGCTGCGACTGTATCCAAAAACCAAAACGACACGCTCCCCAATTCCACGCGATTTGCTATAATTTTCTTCTTGGGGCGTATCCTTATCATCAAAGTCCCAAACTTTGTTTTAAGTCTTGGTCGGCACATCGAAATAGTACAACCAAGTTTCGTCACCTGTCATGATGTTGTTCACACACCGAGGTTGTTCCTTATCAAACATTTTCAACGTCTGCCGGCACCATGTCACACGTCGTGTCATCTGCTCTTTAGTCAGAAAAAGACAACAAAGTTTCTTCACGTGCAAATGATTATGCAGAATCGAACTAATTGCTTGTGAATTTAGGCCTAAGGTATTCTTAATCTGGTGGTAAGACACTCGCCTATCTTCGTCAAGTATTCTCCTCACAGCAGTAACGCTTACCTCCCTAAGTGAGGTTCATGGCCTTCTCGCCTTCTCAGCGTCCTTCAGAGTGAAATTTCTCTTCTGTATCACCCCGCACGATGTGGACAAACATTACCTAGTTCAAGAATCATTCCTTCTAAGCACTGGTCTACGCTAAAACCAGGTTGGAAGTTATATCACAAAAGTGACCGTATCTAATTTCGTGACCACGATGCCATAACCAAGCACTTTATACTATCACTGCTAACAAATAACTGAGCCCACCGATTTGACGCAGCGGTTTTTGTGCAAGTCTCAGCATACACCAACAAGCAGATTTCTGTGAAACATGTTTGCGTCATACTTTTATCAGGTATATCTTTTTGCAACGTTGCAAAACACCGACCAGCACGTTGTGGTTGTCAATATCCCTAAACCCGGGAAAGACTATTACTTTCTCCGCAACTTCAAATCGATCACCTTTCCCTCCAATTTGTCGAAAGTAGTCGAGGGGGTCACCCTGAACTCAGCGACCATTTAGGCAGTCCGGGTTCCGAGCTGGATTGACCATTGAATATCAATTACTCCGTCTTTTAGAGTACATTAGGAATCGATCTTGCCAGTGTTTTTGACAGAGTCTGGCACGACGAGCTAATTTACAAGGTTCTAGCTAAATTACTCGAATGCAATTGCTCGAGTGCAATTTCTCGAGGTCAGCTACTCGAAAGTCAATTGCTCGAATATGTCTTTCCTCGAACTGCAAGTTCCTCGAACGGCAATTTCCAGAAAATATTTTGCTCGAAAGTAATTACACAGTGCACAGAGACTTTTAAGATTAGTAAATAATTATGAATATGGCAGAAATATATATGATTATGTCCGTGGAATAGCACATAACATATCATATTAAAAACACGTTATGTTTTTCATAATTTTTAACTTAATCACATAGGTACCTACAAGTATCTATTTTTCTGTTAATAAAGATAATAATTTCTAATTTGTGTTTTTTATTATTCCTGGTACACACTACAGAACTGAGGAATAGTGTTACGACTAGTCCGAAATTGCATTTCAATGATAAACACTTTCTACATTCCAAATTCGAGCAAAACAATTTCGAGAAATTGCCGTTCGAGGAAAGACATATTCGAGCATTTTCACTTTCGAGCAATTGAATTCGGGCAACTGATTTCGAGCAATTGCATTCGAGCAATTTGACGGAGACGAATTTACAAAATGATCATTTCTGGAATAAACCCCTCAATGGCTAGGCTTGTCAGGTCGTATTTGGCTGACAGATCCATCTGCACCGATACCGTGAAATCCAGGAACCGCGGAATCCGGTTTGGCGTTCCACAGGGATCACTCCTGGGGTCTCGTCTTTTTATAGTTTTCGCCTTTAGCCAGGAAGCAAGTTGTTTCTCTACAAGACGAAGCTGTGGCTGCTATTGACCTATGGTGTTATAGCTTGGTCTTCAGCCGCCCTGACACATGTGAAAAACTGGAAACCCTTTAGAACCGGACTCTTCGGATCCTGGTTGATGCTCTCTATTACGCAAGGAATGCACAGATTTATCGAGATTCAACTGTACGAGAGTATCTACAAAATCTTCTGAAGTCCACGTGGAAAAGAGTCCACGCCAGCGACAACCCTAGATAGTCATTAATTCCCAAGATCAGCCCCTTCCTCGAGTGAATATTAGTCGCCCAGCAGATTTTTTCAATATTGGCTGAGGCTGAGATTCTTAGGTCTACCGACGACCATCAAAATCCAGATATAGTTGAAAGATGATCTCTAGGCATAGTTTTTCTGCTTCTTTTATCAATTGTTTTGTAATTTCTTGGAGAACTCGTCTGCTTCTCGCTATTAGAACTATGTCATCTGCATATGCTAAACACTGATGGTTTCTGCTAAATATAGTGCCTTTCCTGTTTATACCACTCTTTCTTATTACATTCTCCAATGCCAAATTGAACAGGTTTTGTTGATAGCGGGTCGCCTTGTCGTACTCCTTGTTGTGTTATAAATCTCTTGCTCTTTTTATTCATAATTCTTACTTCGCTAGTTGTATTCTCTAGCGTCTTTTTACTAATCTTATAAATTTATTCGGTATTTTTAGCTCCATTAGAACATCAATTAACTTAGAACTACTTATACTGTTGTACGCTCTCTTAAAATCCACAAACAGCAGTTGAGTCGGAATCTCATAGTCGTAACATCCCATAGCTATTTGCTTTAACATAAAGACCTGGTCGCTTGTTCCTCTTCCTCTCCTAAATCCTCCCTGGCATATTTTATATGTGACATCGATTCCTCTATAATTTTCTCAAGATGTCTTATCACCTTTCTTATAAATGGACATTGTGGTCGCATTTCTCCACCTCTCCGACATCTCTTCCATTTCCTAAACATGGCACAGTAAATTATAAACTTCTTCTTGTAGCAACTCGTCACAGTATTTAATATGCTCTTTTGTTATGCCGTTGTTCCCAGAGCTTTTATTGTTCTTCATTTTGTTCATTACTTCCTCAATTTCTTCTCTTGTTGGTCCTGAAATAATTTCCTTGTCGAAATTTATATCCTTAATTCTTTCTGTCCTATGCTTCCATTCCATTTATTCTTAGGTTCAATATCACTTCAAAATACTCCTTCCATCTTTCTACTTGCTGTTCCACACCTCTTATAAGGTTATTCTTTATGTATGTAATTGTGCTTTTCATCCTCTTTTCTCATGTTTTTTATATCTTTGTAGAAGTTCTTAATTTCTTTTCTTCTATTTTTTATTTGATCACTTAGCCATTTCCTCTTCTTCGCTCGGCATAGTTGTCACATTTTCTTCTTTGATTATTATATTCATTAGTAGTTCCTTTGTAGCATCTTTTGTCTTAAAAATCTTTTTTGTTTTATTGCTTCATTGCATTCATCATCAAGCCATTTTTTCTTTTCGTGAGTTGTCTTTTTGCAGCATCTATTACTAATTGTACGATTCCCCTCCAGTTTTCTTCTACAGTAAATGTTTGAGTCTTTCTCAATTTTCGAAAGTGTTTCTCTACATCTATTATACATTGTCTTTCAACATTTTCTTTTTTAAAATCGTTGATATCATACTGTATTTGTTTATTTCCCTTTTCTTTTCTCCTTTCGGTTCCTTTTACTTTTATTCCTACAACGAAGTGGTCCGAGCCAATGTCTGCTCCGCGATATGTTCTTACCTTCGTAATCAATTTCGCATACTTTGATTGTATCAGCACGTGATTTCATTCATTAGCCAAATTCCTTTATAGATATCCTTTCTTTGGAAGTGAGTACTCATGATGGTCATATTTCGTTCAATAGCTAATTCTACTAGTCTTAATCCATTGTCGTTTGATTCTTGGTGTTCGCTCTCTTCCCCTGTTATCTCTCTATATACTTCCTCCCTTCCAACTTTAGCATTTGCATCCCCAATTATTATTACTATATCTGTATACGCTGTGTACCAGTACTGCTTCTACCTCCTTATAATAAATGTCCTTCAAATCCTCCTCTCTCTGTTCTGTTGATGCATGTATATTTATAATTGACATATTTTCTTTTCCACCCTTAACCCTAATGCTGCATAATTTATCTGATCTCGGTAGAAAATTCATAACCTTCAGCTTACGATTTAATACAAATCCCATTCCAAAAGTTCTTTTTGACTTCCGCTCTTAAAAAGTATATAATTGTCTATTTCTTTGATTCCATTCTCTGGTTCCTGTTTCTTGCAAGGCCACTATATCCATTTTATAAATCTCCATCCCCATCTCCATCTTAATGGCTCCTTCTTCAAAGATCCCTCTTGCATTGCATGTTCCTATATTCCATATTACATATTTTTATTCCCTGGGGTTTGCGATTTTTGTTTTCACTGTCCTTATCGATTACCATGTCCGTCATAGCATCCCTGATACCATTTAAACAGGTAGACGTTCCCTTACGAAGAACAAGCCCTATGTACAACTTCCTGAAGCCTATTTTAGTTTGTTTTCCCTTTTGTCTCTCTTCTTTGGTTATAATTCTTATTGTTTCCTGTATTGTTCTACTGTTTTTAGACAAATCATTAATTATGAACACTGTTGCATCTGTTTTCCCTCTTAATTTCTTTTTATTCTGCATAACCTTCGCCTCGTCATTTTGATTTTCCAACCTTATTAGGCATGTTTTTACTCCCAATTTTATGGCTTCCCTTATTTGTAGTTTTACACCTAGTTCCTTATCTATGAAACTCTCCATATCAATTTGTAATTCTTCTTTGTTATTGGTGTCTAAACTTAAGCCTTGTACTACAACATTATTTCGTCGTTTCTCATTTTATATTATCTCCAACCTTTCATCCATGTCCATCACTAGCTTCCTTAACTGCCCGTGTTGCTGTCTTAATTGTCCATTTTCGACTTTTAGTTCCTTTATTTCTTTTGTATATTCTTTTTGTTCCTTTCACTTGTCCACGATTTCCTTTGATAGACTATCCATGATTCTACTCAATTGCTCCATCATGCTCATCATTTTTTCCATTTTTCATCCACGTTTCCATGGGTGGTCTGAACGTTCTTCTGCTTTTTCTAAACCCCTCTTCTTCTTCTATAGTCGGCTGGGATGTCTATGTAAAAGGGTGATTAAAGAGGTGTTTCAAGTTCTTTGGTAAGACTGTGACAGTGCGCGTGAGGAGACATAATACTTAGTTACTTAGTTTTTGATCTTTATTCTGTAGCCCCAGGAATTTCTTGCCTTTTTCGGCAGAAAAAGTGAATAATCCTTCTGCCTATTTTAGTCTTGGGATATTCCCCCAGCAGCAGGTATTTGCTCCTTGCTCGTTCTAGTTCTGGTCCGATAAACGGAACCGTCACAGCTCCTTCTTTATTTTCACTTCTTTGATTATTATGTTTTTTAGAGTAGTCATTTTACTTTTTCTTCTGAGTTCTAAATTTGTGTGTAATTAATGTTAGACTGCTTTTTCCTTTTGACTAATTTCAAATGAAGTGTTTTAATTTTACATACAATTTCTATATACATTACCAACTTTTTACATACATAGTATTAAAACCGAATCTATAAACATTCCATAATATTCCAAATTCCGTTTTGTGCGCGGAACCGCTATAATGTATAATACATGTAATACGTTATAAATGACTAAGAGTGTGTATCGATATTTTTCATTTTCTTCATATCACCTTGTACATTATTCAACCTGAAAATTTGCTTTGATATGACACAAATTACAAGGAACGGGGATGTGCACTTGTCAATAACACTGCAGAGATTTACAATTGCTAACTAAAATAAAAGCAAAAGCATTTGCAGGTAGTATCATTTGTACGTGCAATACTTGCAGTAATATGAACTCTAAGAGAAAGCATCAATATCTAGCTGTTAGCGTAAATATCTTAAAATTTTATTGCTTATGGCCATCGGAGGACCAGGCAGATGAATTGAAATGGCGACAATTACGTACGTATTGGATATTTCTGTCAACAGCTTTTACTTGGATACCTTTTAATGGCAGAAATATATTTCACATTTCATGGTAAGATATATCGGTCTGGCCAGTGCATAATTTGGGTCTGAAATTACGTGTGCGAGCGAGAACGAAAAAGAACATTTCTGTTACAATGAGATCGAATAAGATAGAATATGATACGTGTAGGCAGGCGTGTCAGAAGTGCTTTTTCTTTATTAGTTGTTAGCAAAGGTGATTTTAATATCATTCAAGTCTTTCTATTACAAACATTTTGTCGGTCGTTAGAAAAGGTCCTAGTACAAATCAGATATCTTTTTAGAATTAAATGCTCCTATAACAACAATATTGTTAATGGGAAATGTGATAATAGGCAGAAAGGAATTTCTTTTAAAAGATTAATAAGTTATGCCTACTTATGTATCATAGTCGCGCGTTTTAAAGCGTATTTTGTTGAGTATAAGTACGAAAGAGGAACGATATTAAAAAAAAAAGTAGATTTATAGAACAACCACCAGTAACAAGTTTTTCAAAATATTTATTGATTGATTTTCAAAGTAATTCAGAAATTTTATTCAATTTCTAGTATTCAAAAAAGTTCGTTATTCAATGATTTAAAAGCGGATATTTGAATTCCTCTAAATAAGGACAACATTTATTCATAATTTCCGGGCTGCATGCATATATAACTGTATATTATTATTATTATTTCTGTTTTTCTTCAGAAGATGACATGGAAGCAATAATACAGATACAAGTTCTATTAGCGAACATTTGTATATGGGGTATGTTCTATATGGCCGTCTGTTTCATACAGAATCAAAGAAGAATCAAAGAAATTGTTAGTCGCATAGTCACATTTGAGCAATATGTAGGCAGCGATACCATGGCAGTTGATAAAAAATAACATTCTTTTCGAAATGTTTTGTAAGTTATTGCATTAGTGGAATGCTTCTCTATTGCATTGGACCATGGATGGATCTCAGCTATTGCGAGCAACATAGGTCTGCAAGCATGGATACGTGGGGAGTACCTTGCCTTATCATCGTACGTTATCGGATGCCGTTTAGATTTGACGTTTCACCATACCAGCAGTTGTGCTTTTTGCATCAAACATATGTTGGTTGTTCTACTGCTGTTCTAGTGGTTACCTTAACAATGTTAATATGCGGTATTTTGATACATGTTGTTAGTCAACTCCAAAATCTTAGAAAGTATATATCGGGTTTGCGTGAAAAGTCGTGTGAGGAGTTAGATGAAGCAGTTTACTTCGTAGTTAAATACCACATCTTTATAATTGAGTAAGAAAAATAATTATTTCTTGCATCCTCACTAATTTTGTTTTTTGTTGTGAAAGAAACAATTCACAAATTGTGTTGTCTTCTATAAACTGTATAAAACTGTTAAAGTTTTTTCAGTTTAGTTGAAGCGATAAATTTAGACTTTGATTGATATCAGATTATGTTTCAGTTATTTTGAAGAAGTAAATAACTCATTTGATAGTGTGATGATACTGCACATGACATTGACTTCGTTCGTAATTAGCGTTCTATGTTTCGAGATTGTGATGATGGGTGCAGTACATCGTTTTATACCCTCCATCAGGTTTGCTTTGCATTTGTTGGGATGGCTTGTAATATTATTTTTGGTATGCTACTACGGGCAGAAGATAATAGATGAGGTATAGATACACTACTTCGTTTCATTCATTTATTATGGTGTTTTAGAGCGTTGGTGTGGCCACGGATGTATATGCGACGCCATGGTACGATTGGCCTGTGCATATCCAAAAGAACATTTTGTTCATTGTAGCAAGATCTCAGAAACCATTAACATTAAGAGCTCTAAACTTCGGCACTATGTCTGCGGAAACATTTTTAGCTGTAATATGTTTATTTAATTAGGGAAGCATTGTTTTTATAAAACTTTGTTGCAGATTTTGAGAGGAGCTTACACTTACTTTACGTTGTTAATACAATTTATATAAGAGGACATATGATACACTAGATTGCAGTAGTTACTGGAACTTATACGATTAACAAGCTTTCATGTTTGTAATAATACTGTAGATTGCAGTTATAATTATGAAGTAGCAATAAAAACCTTACTTATAATTTATATTTTGTGATCTGTTGTGTAAAAGAGTACAAGGATGCAGAAGACGAAGAAACGGCTGAACATGAGATTTAATTTGCTGCGTGATCACCTTACTATTATCTGATTTGGAAACACACCCTTAACTTGAAATTTTTATTGTGGAATTATATATGTTGCACGTTAACGGTTTCTGTTTGAACGTCATTATCTATTAATAAGTAGAAAAGTAAAGTATTCTGTTCTGTGTTCTCATTTTACTTGCATATCTAGAAAAATATCCACTAATTGTACCAAATCGTCCCATAATGCTAACCGATAACAATGTTGTAGTATGAATCCTGAACATAATCCCAAACTATTTTTACTTACAAGCAGAAGGGTTAAACTGTAATAAGTCTCTGAAGTAAATGACTACAGCTACTTTAGACGTGTCTATGACCAAACTATTTTGGGCACGAGTGTTTACTTATCAGAGTTAAATATGTGCTGGTTTTGCTAGAATATAATGCTATCACGAATCTGAACAAGTTTCATGTATTTGCAAATGCTGTAATTAAACTAAACAATCAATATACCTACAGCAGTTACAACTTCCCTTCAGTGTTACAAATATGAAGTTCTTGTATTTCTGAACGATATACGAGGTGTGCAAATAGAGATAGTCTACGATGATACAAATCACTTGCCAACTGCGGACAATGATGGTGTACACGAGGAACGGTGGTAGACAGGCATAAAGAGGGGTATCCTATCATTGGGGGAGAGTCGCAAAGCGCCGATTATGTGTATGTGCGTACTGCGAGTCGATGCTCTAATCCTAATTCTGTACCTGCTCTCTCGGGTGTTAATCTGACCATAACCTTGTTTACACGGTTTAAATATTTTGCTACTTAAGTTTTAGCGTGTTCTTCTGATATCCTGATGATTACAGTTTAGTGGTGAAACATCTGTCGCGACAAACTTAACGCGACGAAACGTCATGTGTCCCGCACTAGCGTATTCTCAATATCACTGAACCAGAATTTATATTCACGGTAAAATAAAGAAAATTACACCTTAGCCATGTATTAGAAAATGAGAAGAAGCACATTGTTCAGAGTAAGATTAAAGTAAAATGAGGGGAGTAGGATCCATCGGCTTACCAATTCGGGGAAGTGGTTTGGAGCAATAACATGCAAATGATTTAGAGAATAATGTTCGTATTATCATGAAGATGACCAACATCCGGAACGGTATTAGGAAGAAAAATAATTGAATCTGAATGAAGATCAGCAAGGACAGTGGAGAAACTGCATGTGCTATCTTATTATAAAGACTACGTTTGATATTTGATATCTACAGAAATTTAAACTTTGATTACATGACTAGATTTACTCCTACAAATAATTACCTAACTTGAGAGTATGCGGGAATCCGCCTACTCATGATCTGATCTCCATTTTCGTTTCATCTTACGATGTTTATCAAATACCTTTTGTTTTACGTAAGAGAACCAGTTCCGTTACTTTCATCGATAACGTCTTTTCATATTAAGGTGGAAGTGCCAGGCGAATTACAACTAAGAAACATTTCCAGGGTGAATATTTATTCGCAAAGATGGAAGATTATCCAAGGTGCTTAATGGTTTATATCCACACATTTATTATATTTCAAAGGACGAAGCATCGGTTACCACACAAAATTAATATTCGGATCAAAAACAAGAAGTATCAGAAGGATTAGAATATTTTAGAAAGTTCCTGTTAATTTTATTTGGTCATAATTTTTTTCTTTGAAGATGCCAGTTTTTTTGGAATCTCATTAGATTACACATGTTTCAATAATGGTTGTATAGAAGTAGATGAAGTTGGATAAAACTTTCGAGGGAAGTAATTCAAAATTACTTCGAAGTTGTAAAGCTCACCAAAATCCGGAGTTCTGGGAAAACTTCAGATTGATATCAACAAATAAAAAGTGAAACTGACAGACTTTACAAACAAAAGTTAAGGCTTATTCTAGATGAATACACATTGTGAATTAAAAAGAAGAACTTTTAAAATAATTTTGGGTATATGTTATGTACTTTGAAATAAATGAAAAACATACTAAACTTCTGTTTTATTAAATTCGAATTTCTTGGACATTTTGTACTTTATGCACGAACATACTCGATACTACAATTGAAGGTTATATTTCGGCAATGAAATAATAATATACAGAGTAGATATACATATGTACGTGTAATAAAAATATATTTGTGTGTGTATGCGTAATTATAAATGACACGTATTTTTCTAAACTTATTATCTATAATATCACAAAATAGTTACAATACGATCACAAAGGATCTGCAATTTAGGACGTTTGGTGTAAACAGCCACGGAGGGCTAATATCAGGTTTAATAGTAATGTATACGATTGAAAGTAGTGTTACTAAATGGCAGTTAAATATGTCGGCTAGAGGAAATGGCAGCATTATGTATGTCAGTCAAAATGCTCATAAGAAAATATTATTTTACTGCTATTTGCAGTTGTAATAGAGTAATTTTCAGTATTACTTGAAAATTGCCGGGATAAAACTAATAGTCAAAGTGATTTCGGGGAAGTAATTGGTATTTATCATTAAATTTGAATAATTAATTTATTTATCACAGTTTGATGAATGAATTAGTCGCGTAGGAAGAACATGCCTTTATTCGAAATGTATCTGACAGGATGTTTTTCCAAATATTTTAGAAATCATTAGCGCTACTCGAGATACTTTGATATTTTCTTTTGTTAGCCATAGTTTATATTTTGATAACGTTAACTACTCCATGGCTCACCAAACAATTTTAGCTACCATCTAATCGGTGAATATATTAAATTTATCACTCACAAACCTTCTTTTTATATGATTTTACGTTGTCGTTTCATTTACTGAAGGCATTTCTTTAATTTTCTTAGGTTTCTTCTTCTTTTTACCAAAATCTTCAGCCTCTTCGATGGTATCTGGCAATTTACAATTCAGTGTTTCAGGTAAAAATATGCATAGTACGGCTGCTACTATCGGCATAACACCGAAAAGCAATGGACTTATCCACTGTGCACCGTATATAGGTTTAGCCATGAAAGGCGCGATCATAGATCCTACTCTAGCAAAAACCGATGCTACTCCACAACCAACGTTTCTAACTATTGTCGGAAATATTTCTCCAGCGTAGATATAAACGGTTGGGAATGCAATTGATAATCCGAACATCCCTGTTGTACCTAAGGCTGCTTTTATCCACGCGGGTTCGGTCGGTGCAATTGCAACTGCTAAGCAGGATAAACCAGCTATAAGATTGGCTCCAATTAAAGTCATACGTCTTCCTAATTTTTCCATGGCGAAAATTGAAAGGAAAGTTCCTGGTATTTCCACAGCGGCCGACACAGCTACGTTCACAAATATGTTACCGCCTAACTCTCCCATAAATTGAGCTACACCGAAGAAACAAAGACCACACACCAACCAATTAAAGCAAATGCATATTGTTTTTATTCGTAATGAAGGTGTCGCTACTAAAGAAAATATGTTTCCTCCGGATACATTTTTGAGATCTCTCTTCTGGATGTAATTATTAACATCGGTCTTGATATGTGATGTTGGTAATCGATTGTGGTGAGCACCTCTCTCTAAGATCTTGATCGCTTTTTCGGATTTTCCAATTGTAAGTAACCAACGAGGGGATTCTGGAAGCACCCAGTAATAGGCGAAAAGTATCACAGTACTAACGGATATGAAGAATTGGCTAAAGCGCCAATCTCGTAAATAGAATGCTATTAGTGGCAATGTTAAATGGCCAACGTTAAAAGGAATCTGGTATAAAATTCCAACGGTCGTTCTCCATTTTAAACCTAAAAGGATAATACTTAAATATGATAAAATCTTTTGCAAAATAAGCAATATTCTTGTTATACGAGGACTGCACTCTTTCCACTGAGCCTAACAAAGCAATACGGAATATATCGACAAAACACATTTATTTATAATGTTTCTTTACAGTTTAGCACTTTCCCATCTATGAAAACGAATTTCCAAAATACATTTTTCCAATATTCACCGTGTTAGGTTGTTTATTTCATGCTTAAATACTTTCACCGCTTTCTCGGGCGATGTAAAACGAAAATGCCGTAAACATATCCTTTACATGTACAAACGATAAGAAATAATTACATGGCAGGTCTGAACTATACGGCAATCAAGTACTAAATCAGTGTGAGAGCGAGCATTATCAAAATGCAAGATGATTCTACCTTTTGGGAGCTTTTCGCTAACATTTTGGAGTATTTGAGGTATACAAATTGCTATGGATTATTTGTCATTAACATTACATACACATTAACATTAATATGTCCAGAAATTCAAAAAGTAAATAATTCATAAACTTGTGTTGATAGCAGTATACCCATGTTTCATCACGTCTAATGATGTTGTACATCAGATGGACGACACATTGTTAAAGTGATTTTGTGTCAATCTGCAGCATTTCACTCGGTCTTCCTTTTCAACTGGGGTGAAATTTTCAGGAATCCAACTGGAACAAAGCTCACGTATCGCCAAATGCTTGTATAAAATGGTGTTAACGACTTTCATACCAATCTTTAGAGTTACTTGATTACTCTTCACAGTAACATATCGGTCCTCTTCAGTTATATTAATAATAGAATAAAATCAATATATTTTCTGTAATGGCGGTTCTTGGCTTAGAAGCTCAAAACCTGTCATTTAAGAAAAGTGGATTACGTCTAAATTCATTGTCATTTTATTGTACCACCGCTGTATGGTATGCTATATGACTTGTCACCAAACACTCGATTGATTTCCTTAAAATATTGTTTACAGCTTAAGTCACGTTTGATATTGTAAAACCTCGCAGCTGGATAATGCTCTTTGTTCCATTCCATGACTTCTTATCCAAAGAATGACTTTAATCTCATGTATTTTAAAAATATTCAAGTTGATTGTCGCAGCGATTCAATATGTAAACAACTACTTAAAATGCTAAACAAATTTGTTGAAAAATATCAAGGTCTGTTGGAGAGACTAAGCGGAAAGAGAACATTCCTCGTATTTATACAAACAATGTTTACACCAATGTTATACAATGTTTCTAACTTACCAACTAGTTCCATAATTAAAACAAAACTGGTCATCATAGTTCCTCCAGTACCTGTGGTAGATAAGAAACGTAAAATGACATGAAGCCAAAACCAAGGTACTATAGCTGCTGCACAACCAGCTAAAGTTTGTAAAACAACAGCTGCTATAAGAGGTCCTCTACGACCGTATCTAAAATGGACATGTGATGATTATTAGTCAGTTGAAGCAAATACATATTTCAGATTTATTATTACCTATCAGAAACTACACCAAATACTAAGGCCCCGGTAAGAATGCCAAACATTGTAGCAAGTTGTACAATATTATTCAGCTGGTATTTACTACATACTAAATCCCACTGCGTTGTAATTGTCTCTGTAAATATATCTCTGAAAAAAGAGAAATACTTTAAAACATGGACTAACTCTTTTTCTGAGCCGTTAGATTATTATTTACTTAATTTTGTTTCTTGGGCTTAGCGGCATTGTTTAAATTCTGGAACTTAAATAGAGTTTGTTACGTTTTGAAAAGTTTTACTTCTTTACTACACAGTCTAAAACTGAGGCACAATAAAATTAGATATATTACTTAAGTTTTATATCCTTTGTAGAAATTCTTTACATATTCATACTTGTGGATGACATATTTAATTAATTAAAAATATTATGTGGATGAAAATGTTATTGGTTGGATTGCCAAACAAACATAGGTAAATGGTTCTCAAGAATTTCAAAATTAAGGAATAACCTAAAAGCATTGATTTTCTGATGAAAAAATTTACAAAAGTCAGTTCCACCTTTTAACGAGGATAGCTAATATTAAGAAGATTTAAAGTAAAGACAGTATTTTATACGCAATCTTGTACTAGTGTACATACTTACCTATCAAATATGTGCCCTGGACATTCTTCTGAGCATGGATTTGTGATATTGGGATCGCTGCATGTAAAGTTCGGGGTAGGCGCTTGAAATACTATAATAGTTTGATGCCAGGCGATAGCAAACTTGCAGGCCATGGTCCACAAAACAACCCACCAGTGCCATCTTCCAAAAACTCCGATGGCGTTTTGTATAATGTCTGGTTCGGGTGTACTAGGTGATTTCGGATCTTAAAAGAAAAAAATAGTGATTCAATTTTGATGTTTTGTTTAATACAAAATTAATTTGTGGGGTTAATAGTGTTTATTATTTTTATTTTCTCCTAATTATGTATTATGTTATCTTTATTGATACCGCTATTGGTATTGTTGAGGTGCAACGTTCTAAAAGCAAACCCGGTAGAATTTTTGTCATGTGCCTTAGTTCCCCAAAAAACATTTTGCCTGCTATGATTCCCGGATTAGATTAGATTAGATTACTTGAGGTGGCACTGATGCCTGTTCCACTGCGACCTTTGCAGATCTATTGTGGTCCTCATGCCTCTTTAGAGTACGTTCTCCAGCTTTATTCCTTTAATTAGACTTAATAGCTTTGAGAGCGGTTCTTCCGCATATACATGTATTTTTTAAAGCGGACTTGAAGCCCTTGCTCCGTAATGCTGTTATATGTCTCCATAATAGAGTCCTGGACTGCCTTAAGATCCTTAAGACCGCGATCCTCTTTAAAGCGGCCTCCTTGAAGGTTTAACCTTCTGGCCATTTGCCTTTCGGAACACCTGCGGGAGTACTACCCTCCGACCTCGCCTTTTGGGCTTCCGTCCTTTCTTTACGTTTAATAGCCTCCGCTGTCTGTTGATGCCTAACTTCCTTATCTAGACTAAATCTGGCCCCTTGTGCATGCCTAGTGAAGTTGGCCTTGAAGGAGGTTCATCCAGTATTTTTGTCTCACATGTTCTTCCGTTTCCGTTAAAATGGGTGTCGACGATGTTTGCTACCTTATCAGCTTGCTTTTGACTACGGTGTGGTGTAGTATCCAATAAAGGGATTGCTTGTTATTTTTGCCCAAGGCGTTAACGTTTTTGCCACTTTACCAAACCATCTGCGACTTGATAACTGCCTGGCTGTTGGTCATTATGACAATATTCAAAACCAGTTAGATCAATTTTGAATATCTTACTTATATTCATCGCAGAACAATTAATGTTCTATTGTCGTTCTCGGCGTTATTTGAGTATTTTGTCACGCTAGAGGAATCAATTTTTCTATCCCCTCTCCCCGTTCGCTCCCCCTCCCCAATTTCCGGTTAAATCCATTTGATCTTCCAAAAGATTTCTTAAAGGATTATTTGATGTTAAGTACGCTTTCGGACTGCATTCTTCCAAACTACCACTGACAATTTTCGAAACATTTTCGAAACATCCAATAACTTGGGAAGATCTATAAGTTAATTTTGAGGATCCCATTGACTGAGCGAAACAGAAAATTATCACTATTTCAAGAGAAGTGTTCAAAGAAACAGTAGTAATATAAATAAATAGTCATGCGACTGTTTACTTTACTGACTTGTTGTTTCTTCGAACACTTCCATTTTGTGGCCTTCTTATTTGTTGAGGGAGTTAAGTCTGTTTCCTTAGTAAAGCTTCTCATCAATACTTTTTCATAGTTTCTTTTTTTTTTTCAATTGTAATTTTCGGCCTAGGTCTTGCTCCAATTTTTGTAGTCATTTGGCCTGAGTCGTCTTTTCCTTGCGTGAAGGTTCTACTTCTAGCTATTTAAATCTTTACTTTGTTATTTTTTTTTATTGTAACTTTATCCGTTAAACCTTTATGGTCAAGATATGTTTGAAGAGTACATCTGAGTTGAATATGGATATGTTGAGTACATGTTTAACAATAAGCTAAATTTTGTATTAAAATGATTATGAGGAGTTAAGTCAAAGTTATTATTAGGTATTTGATGCCATTCGTGATTTTATCGTATTAGAAAACAAAAGTATGTAATTCAACTCTTTCACAAAAGTATAAACAGTTAATTAATCGAAGCGGGAATAACTTGTTGAAACTCCATAATCATAACTTGTAAAAATCAAAAAATAGACTTTGTGAGTTTCACAAATTTTTAATAAAATTGTCACTACAAATTTGTTTCGCCACACAGTGGCTTCATCAGGTGGATGAAAACTTAGTAAGTAAATAGTTTTATTAAAAAATAGTATTATTATTATTATTATTTAAAAAAATAAATTTGAAACTCACTTGAATTTCTTACAACAATCGTCAACATGTATGCCAGGTTTAGAGGAATAAGTATTGCAGTAGAATTGTGTTACTTTTCTTCCTTCTATTGGAACATTTGCTGCACAATTCTCCCTTTCTCCAGGACAATGCCGCGCTTTACATTGTAGGCCGCTCTTGCTGCCCAGTTAACCTAGAGGTATTTTTATCATTCGAAGATTATTAACCAATTGGTCAACGAGGAGTTTCACATACAGTCATTTATTTTTGTTGTATGTATCGAATGTACGCATTAACGATAGACTTCTAGTCCCCAAAATATAATTTGACCCACCATTTGACCAATTTCTATAACTGCAGTGTATCATAGCACTTTTTCCACTTCGTATTCTTTTTGTTGTCATTTTTGCTTTGCTCCAGCTATGATTACTACTTTTTCCTATGTTTTTAATATTATTCTTTGTAAGCTGCTATATTATCGTTTGAAAATATCTTTACATCGCATGTAGGATAATTTTTCGATTTGGTAATTAATTCTGAAACATCTTTTTCCAAATGTGCTGGTGTAACACTGATTTGTATACATATGACAGCCTTCTGCAATTCTGATTATGAAGCATTTTCTTAAACAAATGTACTGGAGTGTGAAGTTATTACAGGGATATTGTCTAATTAGAACTTCAGATGTTATCCTATCGTAATAGGGCAATCTTTTATAGATATATCCGGCATTTTTAATTAATTAATTCTAACTTATCATTTGGTGGCTTTTATCAATTGTATGCAATAAAGTCTATTGCACCTTTAAACTGTCCAACAAACTCATTTACGCCAACTTGTTTACTTATAATTAGTACAAAATTTTCTGCAGTCATCGAAGCTACATATTCTAAGTAATTATTTATTTTTAAATTCTACTTGTTTTATCATCAGCTCTGGGTTGACTTTTTCAGATGATGCAATGTAATTGGGTTATTGTTTATTATAACTAGAGTTGCAACGCTCATGTATTCGTTCCATGTTAGCCAACTCTAATTATAACACACTTTTGCACGCATATTGATAGACTTACATAAGAAAGCATTCTAGAGCTTTGCAAATCCGTTTCATTATACTTTACGCGCCTTAATTTCGTTGAATTTTCAAGCGCTGAACACATTCAGTATTAAGGATAAAGTCATTTTCCATATAAAATTTTCGGATTTGTTTGAGATAGATTAATACATAAATTATAGAGTAGTAATATATTCATCATTAAATGATGATAAGTATGTTACTAACTAAAGACGTTTCACATCTATGACAGGCCCTTTGAGAACTGAAGGGAAACTATCTTACATAACTGCATTGTAGACGCAAATCAAAAAAATTACAACACAATTAGAAGTATGGAACATTCTTCAAATAAAACATTGACATCTAAAGATTTTATTATTATGCTCTTACGAAATTAAAGGAAAAGTTTAAAATTGAGCGCGTTTCATAAATAAACTACTTCCTCATAACTAAATGGAAGTACGTTACTGAAAAATGTTACAACATAATTATATTTAATGAACGATTTGTGCATTTGCTTGAACCGCTTTGAAAGTCAAATTCAAATGACTTATTGAGATATTTGTAACAATAATCATTAAAGACAGTATTCAGATCCACATTCTCTTCGGAATCGACAATGCATATTTCAAGTTTTACATTTATAGGTGACGGGTTAAGCGATAAACTTTGAACTTTGTATTTATATAAAGCCCCGTTACGTATCCATCGTTATCGAAAAAAAAATTAAAAATCTTCCAGTAATTTATATTTATGCATTTTTTTTTTTCAAAAGTAATTAATCTTCACCTCAAATTGAATATGTATTTTTAGTACGGGACAATACTACATTATAGCCTGAGTTCAATAAGCCCGAACATTAAATATGTCATAAAATGGGTGATTGTAATTTAGAAACCTATATGTTAAATGCAATACTATTTTAATGTTTACTTCCTTTCTATGTGCGGGTTCTTATTAAAATATGCAATTGGCACAATGTTCCCAATAATTAATTACCCTCAAGGAATATCCAAATTGGCAATCCTTTTGCCACCGATAAAAATATTTTACAGCAGTATCCTAGAACCATTGATGCTTGGAATGTTACTGTAAATTTATGACTACATGTAGACATTAAATACCTTTAAAATGGTTATAACATTCTCCTAGACTTATAGTCTTTCATGTATTGATATTCTGTGGATCCACTGGATATACACTTCTTTCTAAACTTCTAAAATGGAGTAATATATGTAGTTGCTATCAAGTAACTATTAATTGCTTTAATACTTCCAGACGCTTTAGCAAAGAAAAGAAGAGGCGACATAATTTATCTTCCGCCCAAAACGACATAGATTTCTATGTTATATGATAGATCTCTACCACTAATAGGTCAATAAAACAAGGCTGGTTTGAACGATAGTTATATTTTCAGAACGTTTACAAACGTTTTCGGAATACCTTCTTCAGTGAAAATATAACTAGATAAATATATAAACAAACATTTGTTTTTTATTTGGGAACTATCAACAAAATGACTAATGACTAGGATTTCTTGATATAGAGGATGTGTAACAAACTTTTATATATATATATATAAATTATAAAAACTAAATTAATGTGTAAACATACATGCAAATTAAGTAAAAGCCTATATCAAAAAATCTTTGTCGAAACCTTAACAATTCTGTTCAAGGACTAGGGAAAACCCAAATTTAAAAACCTAGCCAAAGGCTTCCTTCTTAAGAAATGCAAATGTCATTTTAACAAATTGCTATATACATTACTTAAATTTTGGATATCGGTTCTGAAATTAATAGTTTTAGTGTCTTTATGTATATTTATCATTTCATATATTAGTCTTTTTTATAATTATTCTCTGTTTTTAATATAATTGTGTTTTCAAAATCAAAGTAATGCCCAAGATCTTTGTAATGCTTTGTTACAGTGGTCATTGCACCAAAATCATTATTTAAAGAATACTTATGGCTATACAACCTTTTCTTTAAATATTGTTTCGTCTGACCGATGTAACAACCATCACAGTCTTTACAGTTTATTTTATAAACTACATTACTTTGATTTTGTTTAATTATTTTAGATTTAGTATTAGTAAAAAGAGATCTGTTACTATAATTTGGAATGAAAGTAATGTTTATGTTGTTTTTATTAAACTCTTTTTTATTTTTCGCTTAAACCTTTTTTATAAGGAATAGCGTTATAAGATTTATTGTTATTATTTTTAATTCCTCTATTATATAATTTGTTAATTCTATTTTTTATTATTTTTGATAAAAACTATTTGGATAATTATTTTTATCTAAGATTTCTTTAACTTTGTTTAAATTCTTTTCCCTAAATTCAGGATTAGCTAATCTAACCGCTTGATCAACTAAACCGGTAACTACATTAATTTTATGTAATTTTGATGTTTCTGAAAAATAATTTAAATGTCTTCCTGTATTGGTAGACTTTATATGCCAATTTGTTTTTACAATGCCGTTATTATGCATGACTGTCACGTTCAGGAAATTCAATGAGTTATTAGATTCTCTCTCATATGTAAATTTTAATCTATTATGATAACTATTAAATGAATCTAATATCTCATCAATATTATCAATATTATTACAAAGATCTTGGGCATTACTTTGATTTTGAAAACACAATTATATTAAAAACAGAGAATAATTATAAAAAAGACTAATATATGAAATGATAAATATACAAAAAGACACTAAAACTATTAATTTCAGAACCGATATTCAAAATTTAAGTAATGTATATAGCAATTTGTTAAAATGACATTTGCATTTCTTAAGAAGGAAACCTTTGGCTAGGTTTTTAAATTTGGGTTTTCCCTAGTCCTTGAACAGAATTGTTGAGGTTTCGACAAAGATTTTTGATATAGGCTTTTACTTAATTTGCATGTATGTTTACACATTAATTTAGTTTTTATAATTTATATATATATATATAAAAGTTTGTTACACATCCTCTATATCAAGAAATCCTAGTCATTAGTCATTTTGTTGATAGTTCCCAAATAAAAAACAAATGTTTGTTTATATATTTATCTAGTTATATTTTCACTGAAGAAGGTATTCCGAAAACGTTTGTAAACGTTCTGAAAATATAACTATCGTTCAAACCAGCCTTGTTTTATTGACCTATTAGTGGTAGAGATCTCTATCATATAAGATAAGTATAAAAAGGTCACGAAATATATATATATATATATACATTTAATAGATTTCTATGCTATAATCATGTTCTTAATATTTTTTAAAATTACATATCAGATACTTTAAAAAGCATATTTTGATGAATAATCATCACTGAAAATTACGGGCAGTTTAGGTGGTTTTAAAGTAGTCATGAGGCGTTTGAGGACGTTACTTCTAACAAGTGTCTGATTTTATTAAAGAATCCCTTGAATTATTAAAGGGATTCCAATTGAAGATGTTCAAGATGTAAATTTTAACGAATTTATGAATCATAATCTACACTATATCGAAATCGAGTGAAATTATATTCATTAAAATAAATGATTTGGGTAATTATAACTGGTTTGTGCTATTTTTTTGTTAGCACAGATGGTGTACAATCGAATGCCTCTGACTTATGACCCAAAAGATTTGAACTAGAATTATGTCAATTACATACGAGATAGAGATAAATAATACGCTCCAATTAACAAGTCAGTAACTATTTAAGTATTCAAAACATCCGGTAAAACTGTCTAGCAAGTATACCAGCCACACTTTCAGAAGAATATACTACGTCATCTGCGCAATTGACGAAAATATATATTTGAGGTGACTCAGCATGTCACTAGCGTTGATTGTGGGTTATTCATTGATGTTCATACATGAAAGCCAGCATTTTGATGTCTTTCTCAACACAATTGAAAATATCTTTTTGTTGATTTGATATTATTACATACTATAATAACCCCATTGCTGATTTGTCTACGCCTCTGGTAACTTTCGTTCGCAAAGGTTGGCATAACGAAATATGTACCTCTGAAATATGCCTGATATACGCGTGGAGATAGATATTCCTGCCCTTTGCACTTAAGCTGAAATTTATGTTAGGTATTGGACGACCTGGATTTAATATTAAGTTTTTCTTCAAAAATACGCCTTGAGAAGGAGGTTGTTAAAAGTTTGTCAACTGAATGCATGTTTAAGAAATGTAAATAGGCCTCGCATTATACACACAACAAATTGTAATGTTCATTCCAGTTGGTGTTTGCAAAAGCAATGGCTACCACCGTATAAACTGCGATGCTTCTGAATGTCGAATATCGCTTTACAAAATTGAATAATATACACTACCGTTCATAAGTAAGGGATCACTAGACATGTCTAGCCAACGGTATTATTTATGATAAATGATGCCAACTCCAAATGAAATAGCAGGTGTAGTTAAATTTCCGAGATATTAATTTGTTATTCTCAGACGATTAATATATATTAACTATTCAATGACTTCTTCAGAAAATATAATATTTCTTTTATCGGTTTATAGTCGTAATCTATTTAGAAATACTTATGAGTTGTGTTGCAAAGCATCCAATTGTATTAATTTGAAGGGGAGCCAAGGCCTGCAGAATTCTTTATTATTGAAGAAACATTAGTTTGCATTTGGAAATTGTGGTGACGAGTGCTAAGAGTGTAAAAAAACAGAAAAGCGCCAAAACGCAGAGAATTAAAGCCGGCAACACGTAGTGCGATAGTTACACTACATGAAAAATTGTCGTTGCGGATAATACCAAAAAATTGAAATTAACTTATCGTGCAGTGCAAGGAACTGTTAAGCGTTATCAGGAAACTGGATCAACAACATCAAGAAAACGTTCCGAAAGACCGAAAGTGACCAGTGCGGCTAAAGATTTCAAACATACTATTAATATCAAAAAGAAATAGACGCTTAACGGCTGCTCAAATTCGAGCAGAATTAAATACAAGCCGCGATAGTACAGTACTATAAGTGCAATCAAGAAGCGCTTAATAACAGCTGGCTTAAGAGGTCGAATGGCCGTTAAAAAACCGTTGTCAAGGGCTCAAAATGGTAATAAGCTATTAATATGGGCCAGAGAACACGAACATTGGGACATTAAGATGTGGAGAAGAGTATTATGACTGATGAGTCAATGTTTCAAGTTTTCGGAAGTAGTCGTCGTGCTTTTGTTCGAATGAATGATGCAGGTGGGTGTTGTGCCAACAGTGAAACACGCTGGTGGTTCTGTGATTGTCTGGAGATGTTTCCCTTTCGATGGCATTGGAGATATTTATAAAATTGAGGGAACTTTAAGAAAAGAACATTACAGGGACATTTTAGAAAACAGCGCGATTCTATCAGGACTCAGGTTGATCGGAAATCAATTTTATTTACAGCAAGACAATGATCACAACCACACATCCAAGTCGTGTAAGGATTACCTTCAACAAAAACAACAAGAAGGCATCCTTATAAATATGATCTTGTTACTCCAATCTCCGGTTTTCAATCCAATTGAGTTACTATGGGATCAGTTGGATAGAAATATAAGAGAGAGCTCCCCACAGTCGAGCAATCAACTTTGGGATAAGTTACAACAACTATATTTTTAAATAATAAATGTATTTTAGTTTTAAACATGTTTCTCACTACTATTTTCTTTAGTAATCCCTCACTTATGAACGGTAGTGTATATTTCTAATGTCTTGTTAGATTTTATAATAACTCCAAATTCATTTTAAAGAAATTGAATGTATAAAATGTATTTATTTCCTACATCTACTTCTATGTAGTATTTAAGCTTAATTATATTCTCTAATCCATTCTTGCCGTAGTTTCTGTATTTTTCCAACCCTGCTAAAAACAAACAAACAAAAATATACGCGGATGGTGCTAATTCGAAAGCAGCCTCGTAATATACGTATCATTCAAACCTCGAGTTAGACGAAATTTGCTTTTATTTACTTCGATTTGATGTACATTCTCAATGTTGCAAATGTAATTTGGATTTATTTAATAACATGAAAGGTGCAGTCCTGCAACACCACATTACCAGTCGGTACTGGAACCCCAAAATTATTTTAAGTAAATCATCCTTGGGCAATAATTATAAACCACAGAAGTTTCTGTAGAATTATAAAATAATATTCAATAATTACAGCATAAAACTTTTGTTATTACTGCGGTATCTAATTCTTAATTCAGAGCAAATTCTATAATAAAGGTCTACATTTTCAGATCTGGGAGAGAGACGCATGGGATTGAGTATAAGCGAATGCGCCCACTCAAGGGTCGCAAAAACGGCGAAACCGGTTCCAGGCTTTAGCTTCTGCTTAGTTCAGCGCAAACTCCGTTCCGAATTAGTTAGCACCAGCGACCAAATATAATTGTTATTTTTATATTTCAGATAAAAGGTTACAAGAAAATTCATTTTATTTAATATTGGGAATTTTTAACCATTATCATTGCAAATATATTATTTTGGTTATCGTAACCAATTAAAGTGAGAAATATATATTTATTGGTTATCAGTAACAATTATCTCACCCAAAATAATTTTTGGTTTCAGATAACCATTATATTAACCAAAAAGATTTTTTGGTTAGAAATAACCAATTCAAAAAAAAAAATTCTTTTTTGGTTATCAAGGATGAAAAAAAAATTTAAGTGAATGAACATAAAAAGAGCTATGAAAAAACAAAATATACCAAACAATATCAAAAATCCTCACAAAATAAAAAAAACAAAAATTTTAACAAACAGAACAACAAGTGAGACATAAATTTAATGCAACAACAACACATGAACAAGATGACACAACAAATTTGTGGCGGTAGTAGCAAAACTAAGCATAGCTGAAGGCGGTGTATGTTTTTATATTTTAAAATCATTACATAAAACCTAATAAAGGTTACATACAGTCAATTGCAATTTTAATAACGATTTTAATGGATTTAGAAATCTCTATTCAACATTTTAAATGAGAGAAATATTCCCACTAAAACTTTATGAATTAATTTTTTATTATCAATTTCATCCCTGACAACAAAAAAAAAAGAATTTCTTTTTTGTAATGGTTATTTCTAACCAAAAATCTTTTTGGTTGATATAATGGTTATCTGAAACTACAATTTTTTTAGTTGATATAATTGTTACTTATAACCAAAAAAAAAAAAAAAAAATTCACACAATTGGTTGACATTTATAATGATTCTTAACCCTAACATATCAAACTTAATAACTCTAAATCCGTATTACAATGATTATATTGTCATTATTAGTAGAAAAAGTATTGGTGAGTGGTCCACAGTGTAATTAGACAAACTTGTTCGATGCCTTACTTCCTCCTACTTTTTCCACTAGGGATGCTAACACAGTATAAAAATAATGTTCGAGTATAGGTTCGAGATCACGAAAATCAACTATTGGAACGAGATTTGGATAGACTAAAACATGATCCAACACTATAGTGTAGACCAGGTATGGGCAACCTCCGGCCCGCGAGCCACATGCGGCCCTCCAGTAAGGTTTGTCCGGCCCGCTACTGAATTCTTTCGTTGCATATTAGCACGGCCCGTCTAAACTTAATTCATAATGAATCATAAGGATACTACAAAAATGTATATTTTTCAAGATTACTTACAGCATATAACTTCTACAAAAAGGTTGCCCATGTCTGGTGTAGACAATGGGCTTGCAAAAAAATAATGGAACGGTCAGCAACATGTATCAAATAGACCAGATTTCCATCTTTTCAGGCCTTCAAAACATATTTCATCTTAAAAAATTGAAACCAGAATTGCTACAGTACTTCATCTTTGAGGGTGTAAAACAACGAAAAAAAATGGTAATGATCATTGCGACCAGAGAATAAATATTTATAACATCACGGACAACCAGGCAGCTCTTAAACTAATTCAGGGCGTGCAAATACAATCACGGATTTTTCAGGAACGCAGTGGTATTCTTGGTTGAAGACAATAGAGTTAATCTATTGTGAGTGTTATAACATCCAAGGATACAACGAAAAGTCAAATCTCCTGCACCTACACATGGAATTCCGTATCAAACCGTAAGAACTAAGATGAGGAAGTTGCAGGAGGAGAAGTATGCTAACCACTGGAAGACAGTATATATGTTCATTACAACCTTTGGATTACAAAACACGACAATTTCTGCGAATGAGCAGGAACGTAATAGGGAAGAGAATGGACTGTTGAGAGGACACTTGTGACTGAAGAAACATCTGCACATCATAGGAACGGTGGAGGAAGAGAATACTTCGCTACATGTCGTCTGTGAATGGCCTGAACTGAGCTGTGTTACACTTAAATAGTTCCTACTACGAGGGGAGGTAAAATATATTATCGGGTAGGTTCGATAAAGTAGATATCTAAGGGGCCCAATAAGTCAACAAGTTTTGGTGCAGTGAGTAATGAACTACAACTTTAAAAAGAAAAGAAAAATTTTGTCGTTACAATCTGAGCGTTATTATTATATACGTGGCTGTGCTTATCTAACAATTGTTTGGATATTTAAACTAATACTACAGCTAATAGCAACCGGGCATCTTCAGTAATTCAGGAACAGTTGTAACAATAGTGATAAAATAATTTTGAGTCTTGCATAATACAACAGGTATTGATTAAGCTCACAGTCGACAAAACCGCTAGATGTGTGTCGACTTTCTTTAATTTGCATTCATGAAATGCAGGTTTCTGTTACGTAATCAAAATTGCGAGCAGTAGTTCTAGAATATTATTTCATATGCTAAACGTTCCGTTCTTTCAGCTGAACCTGTACTTGGTGGACTGCGTATTAATGGGGTAATCCCGAATGTATGATACCCAGGAAATCGTAAGAATGCACTTCTAATGGACCTTCGTGTCGCTGTGTAATATGCTTTAATGATAGCGCGCTGTTCAAAGATGAAAGTAGTGGAATAGGTAGGTCACTGGTTACTGGCCTTCTACGTCGATCAATGACCGAGAAAATAATAAATGTTTACGCTATTGCATTATTCAGTCGATTACTGGAGAAACCCTGCTCGAATCCTAAATCAGATTCGATGTTTTCGCGGATCGTATATACAGTGCTGTCACTTATTTCACACCAAACCTTCAATTACAGTCCGAAAAAGATCTGCTTCTTCAACAGAAGAAAGCTGATTTTAAATATTTCAAGAACTCTGATTCTAAAAATACCATTCTGTCTAATAATTCATATGTTTTCATTCATATTGCCACAATAAACCGTCTGAACAGACCTTCCTTTATATTCTAGTTGTTTGTTACAGTTGTTTTTTACTTCCCTAATCTGTCTAGGTAAGAAACTGTTTATCATCTTAAATCCCCCTAATTACCGCCAATAGTTTGTAAGAATACGGGCTTTAATGCGTTTATGTAATAAACAATTTTCAAGAATGTCATAAAGGATTTATGAAAATAGCGAATAATTAGTATTTAATTTTAGTTACTTATTACAGTTGTGTTTTACTTCCATAACCTTTCCAGGTAAGAAACTACTTATTTATCATCTTAAATTCCCCTAATTCCCTAAATGGTTTTCAAGAATACCGGCTTTAATGTTAAACAGTTTTCAAAAACATACGTCATAAATGATTTAGGAGAATCGCAGTATAATTGGTATTTAAGGATTACTTTCCAATAATATCTATCTAAATAACTATAAAGATATCTACGGGTCAACCCTTGATTGGGTTTAAACTTAAGCTTTCTTGCTTCTCGTGTGTTTGTACGAGAAGTGTTATTAAAATCATGGTTTCTATAAGCAGACATAGTTGTGTCAATCATCCATACGTTGTTTGCTATATATGTGGCGAATACATATTAAGAGAGAGTATGGAGCCAATTTGTGAGTTTGTGGAAAAGGAATACATGGCCTACTCTGGTGTTCATATAGGAGATCAAGATAAAACTTGGGCGCCACATGTCGCCTGCAAATCATGTGTTGAGAACCTGCGCCAGTATACAAAAGGACAAAGAAAGTGTTTGAAATTGGGGATTCCAATTGTGTGGATCGAACAAATAAACTATTTTGACGACTTTTACTTTTGTCTAGTGAACATAACGGATATTAATCGGAATAATCGACATAAGTCCAATCTGGATTCAGTGAGAAGACCTACTCCACATTCAGAAGAAATACCAGTTTCAATATTTAATAACCTACACATATTACCAGATGATGATGATGAAATGTCTTCTTGTGAACATGACTATAGTGACTTTGAAGTAGACTTAACACGTCCGGAAAGGTTTACGTACGAAGTATTAAATGATCTTATTAGAGATTTAAACCTTTCAAAGTGGTCTTCGGAGTTGCTTGCTTCTACACTTAATGCAAAAATCTTTTTTTTCCGGAAACAAAAATTATGTATTTCCGTAACAAAGAAAAAGATCTTCTGCAATTTTATTCTTAGGAAGATAACTTGGTACTTTGCAACGACATAAAAGGACTGTTACAAGAAATGGGTATATGAGAGTACACATCAACCAATTGGTGACTTTTTATAAATAGTTGCAAAAGAAGTCTGAAGTGTGTCCTTCTACACAATGGAAACAAATATGGACGTATTCCAATTGAGCAATCCACAAAGATGAAAGAGGATTATAAAACAATATCTCTACTTCTGAAAAAAAAATGAACTGTTACACAAATGGGCGGATGATATGTGTTGATCTAAAAATGGTAAATTTCCTTTTAGGACAGCAATGTGGATATACAAAATATCCTTGTTTTTTGTGTCTTTGGGACCGCAAAGCGGAAGATAAAGATTGGATAGAAAGAAATTGGCCTAACAGAGACGCTCTAGTAGGGGAAAAAGCCAGTGTTAACGAAGGATTAGTAAAACGAGAAAAAGTAATTTTACCTCCCTTGCACATTAACCTAGGGCTAATTAAACAACTTGTGAAAGCTTTATCTTATAAAAGATCCACACTTCACAGAATCAATGACTGAAATTGAATCCCATGCATGGTCTGCTTTTGTTAAAGTTGTGCAAAATTTTCTTGGTAATTATAAGTCTGAAAATTACAAATAAATAGTGGAAGATATGCTTAGTAACTTCCAAAATGGGTTGCCATATGACCATTAAGGTTCATTACCTCCACAGTCATTTAGAGAGACTTTCTGCAAATGTTGGCGACCTTAGTGAGGAGCAGGGCGAACGATTCCACCAGGATATCAAAGTAATGGAAGAAAGGTACCAGGGCAGATGGGGCACACACATGATGGCCGATTACTGCTGGAGTATTAAAACAGAGAAACCCTTTCAAATATACGCAAGAAAAGTGCCCAAAAGAAAATTTTTAACTTAGTCATCCATTACTGTAAATATTTATTTTGGGTTATTACATTTGTAAATATTTGTTTTATAGAATAAACTTATTTTCTTTTTATTTGTGCGTTTTTATTTGTTGTATTGGAACCAATATTTATCTGCAGGAATAAGACTAGGTAAATACAAATACGTGCTCACATCTTTTAAAGACGAGCTGATAGAAAAAATCTGATGGTATTTTTGGGTTCAGCGAACCAAAATTAGTTGAGAAAAGTTAAAAAAGTCCGGTAGCAAAATATGTGTTGTCTAGCGTTCTGGTTCAATTAAGTGTCTTTCGTGAATATAATTAATAGATTTGAACCATTTTCTTTTATTTGAGAAAATACAAAATGTTTGGAAATCTAGAAGAGCTGCAACAATTATGTCCAGTTTTTTTATGAGAGTTGATTTGATATATTCAGTTTCTAGGAAGGATTTCAAATCCCGATTGCAATTGTTTTTGTTAAATTTTCAAATACTGGAATAACTATTTCAAGAAAATTTTGGGTTTAGAACGCCAAATGTTGCGGACTTTCCACGGTTTGGAGAAACCAATTGCGAAACGATTGTTGCTTGAAAAATATTACAATTGTGTGTTTATTCACATACTTATAAATTACTGCTTTGAAGTTAAAAATACCAGAACTATTATCTGAATTTTTAATTTGGGATTAATATCTTTTAGATATTCTCTCTATCAGTGATAGGACAATTAAACAACAACACTAAAGGTAATAGTTATAATTTCAGAACCCCCGGAAACATTATTTAAACGTTCTGAAAATATAAGTATTATCCCCATTGTTGTTGTTTAATTGTCCTATTAGTGGTAGAGCGAACATCTAAAAAGATATGTATCTAAAAGGTCACGAAACATTACATTTTGGGATTAATATCGATTTCACCGGGCACATGTTAGAAACTTTCAAGCTGTGATCGTAATTGCCACATTTGCGGAGAGCATGAATATTGTATCTGCTATGAATAAAACATATAAAACAATTTGCGCTGAAAATATTAAAAGTATAGTTTTATTGAAATACGGCTATTAGATTAATATGGTTCTACGTATTAAATAGTCTTAAACTTATATCTGAACATATGCAAAGCCACGAGATTTAAATAGATAAAGAAAATTAGAGTAACAAGTACCTCTCTTATATTTTACAATAAAAATTAACACTTTTACACATGCGAGTAAGAAGAATAAGAAGAGATTCCCATACTAATAACTATGTGCTAGAAAGATGTTATATTTTGGGAAGTACAGGTGCATGAGAAACTTAAGTCTAAGCGTACTTAAATCTTGGAAGAAAGAATGCAATAAACTAATTAAAACGTCATTTTGTTGAAACTGTCTAGAATTACGTGACATTTTCAACGATATCTTACCATTCTGTAAGATACCTCAAAGTCAGCCAAATGTGTGCCCTGGAATTCATGAATGTGTAGGAACTATTTCACTAATGCAATGCGATCTAAGTGCTACCACACAGTCCCTGCAATGTATTCAAATTTGCTATGTAGTACTGTTACAGATGATACCTGGATGTTCTCTAGACGGAAATGAACAAACAATGGAACATTTTGGCATACTAAGATGAATTGAATCCGACAAAAATCTTTCATTCACTAAACGTTTCGAAGCAAATGATTGATTTTTCCGTAGTTATAATCACCTTGCTATTGTTGCTTTAGATTATCCAACGGTCAGTGTCAATTGATACATTACCAATTGGTCGCCCCAATTGTTATGAATGAAATTAAGAAAACAAGAAAAAATTCGGATCATTTTTCATTACGACAATGCCTAATCTTACAAACTTTAGTTAAGCGGCAAAACGTTAACGACTTATTGTTCGCATAATTTTGATTTAACTCCAAATGATTTACTTTTGGTTTAATTCTGTAAAACGCGGGTTTCACCATCAATTTTGTATACTTTTAAACGTTACTTTTCTGATATAACATCTTTTCAATGGAAAATAGTACTTTGAAAACTGGTCCAATGGAAAATAGTAAGAATGGGAGAACTTTTGCAAAATAATAAATGCTTCTTTCTCGATGTCAAACTAAGATCCCCGCTAGGAATAAATTGCAAGCAATTCTTTAATCAAATGTCTCAGTAATAGAGTTGCTAAGTAGAGAATCAATGATGCAAAACTATGTAAGTTAGCAAGCTAGCCTACACTCCCATATTTATTACATTTTTTTATCCATTGGTTCAACATAATTCTCATTTTCGAAAATGTTTAGATATAGAATATGAAATTTCATGAAAATATATTACCATTTATTCGCCCCAGTTGTTATGAATGAAATTAAGGAAACAAGAACAAAATTCGGAACATTTTTCATTACGACAATGCGTAATCTCACAAACTTTAGTTAAGCGGCAAAACGTTAACGACTTATTGTTCACATAATTCTCATTTAACTCCAAATGATTTATTTTTGGTTTAATTTTGTAAAACGCGGGTTTCACCATCAATTTTGTATACTTTTAAACGTTACTTTTCTGATATAACATCTTTTCAATGGAAAATAGTACCTTGAAAACTGGTCCAATGGAAAACAGTAAGAATGGGAGAACTTTTGCAAAATAATAAATGCTTCTTTGGTTTATTCTAATTCTCTTTTATATCTTATCCCGAAATTTTTGCAGGGACGATCGTCATACCTAGCGATATCCGGAATTCTTAAAGGGTAGCCAAAGAACAACAACTGTGTTAAAATATCTATACCACAGAGGTAAGTTATTGAAAATTAAATGGTATAACATTTAATCGTACCAATCTAATAAAAACACTGGACGTATAATCAAAAATTGAACAATTGGTTGAATTTCTTGAATCCTATGTTTAGAAAGTTGGTTTGAGAAAGATTTACTTAAATAGTACTGTCTTTTCAGAGTTCCTATTGGTAGACGCAAAACTATTCGATTTATATTTAACCCAAAATAGTACTAATAAATCAAAACAATCATAAAGCTCACACTACATCATTGCATTCCGTCATAGCTTTCCAATCACTATTAACAATTGAGAGAATGTCATAGCAAGTTAATAACCGAAAAAGACCTAATTAATACCTATGATACACCTACGGAATTGTGCTAGAGAATGAGAGAAATCTATATATCGAATGACAGATAAATATGACCTCACCTCATAATCTTGCTAAATAAATTTTACTTGTCCATTTGGTTAAATGTTGGATTATTCATGAAATTCTGTAACGGACAAAGAGCAAACGTTATCTAACTTAATTGGTTGCGGAAACATCAGAACTATGTAAATGTAAGCATAAATAAAATAAAATAAACGACGACGTATGTAGATGCGTTTGTATCTTTAGCTTTTCTGAACTACAAAGCCTTTATCAACTGAGTGTGTTATAGGTCGTATAAGGGGTCAGTAATCTGTTCGACTAACCATTTCATTTGTTATTTTATGATAATTTTTAGCATCTTAATCGGATATTTCGTAGAAAGCGAATTAAGCATATCAACTATAGACATTAATTAGTAATTTTTTTGATACTTCCATTATCTTAAAAAGTAAACTGTTTTTAATATAAACAAAAGTTTTGATAGACGGAAATATAACTTTATGAAGAAATGTTGGTTTCAATCTTGCAATTATAATACATTTTTCTTTTATCCTCGTCACTAGGGTTCTTTTATTTACTTAGATCAGGTATGGGCAACCTCAGGCCCGCGGGCCACATGCGGCCCTCGAGTAAGGTTTGTCCGGCCCGCTACTGAATTCTTTCGTTGCATATTAGCACGGCCCGTCTAAACTTAATTCATAATGAATCATAAGGATACTACAATAATATATATTTTTCAAGATTACTCACAGCATAAAACTTCTACAAAAAAGGTTGCCCATGCCTGACTTAGATCTTAGTGGGGCTTCAGTTCACTTCTTCAATTTTCTCCGTTTTTTCAATAATGGTTGTGTTGTATCCTCCAAACTGTTAGTTAGTGGTCTCCCCATGTTTTTATTTTTGCCTTCTCAAATTTTTATCACTTTTTTGTGGCATTCTTTGCACCTGTCGAAATCGTTTCAATAGATTATGTTTCATTATTGTTACCTGGTGATTCTTTGCTTTAGGTTTCACCTAATTTATTCGCTTCTATATACATCCATCTGCTATTATTTTCTTTGCAATCCTCCTCAAATGCATTATTTCAAATAGTACTCTTCTTTCTGTTAAGTCTTGCTTCAATAAATTGGAAAGCGAAGTTCCATGGCTTGCTCTAAACTATATACTTTGACTTACAGTTTCCCATTTTGACTGATTTGAAAAGTAGATTAATTGAAAACTGTACAAATATTAACTTACTGGCTAATCAATTGGTATGTGATTTAAGAGACATACTGAATACACATGTTAAGGGAAAAGAAAACTAAAAAGAATGAAATGGATAGATAAAAAGTAGTGGAGGCTTGAAATTGTCAATTTTAAAAAGTGGACAAGTTATATAAAAGAACTGAAGAAAGAGACTGTACTTACAGACAACACAGAACATATAAAACTGTAAACCAAATGGGTGATGATATATAAACTAATGAGGGTCAGCACGATTTGATGGAACTATTGTAACCAATGAGAGTAGGTGAAAAATTTAATAATTTTTTCATTGCAAGCGTTGAAAAAGCTATTTTAGCTAAAAGGAGTTAAATGTTTATAATTTGCAGATATTGCAAACACAATAAGAATGAAACTAAAGTAATTTTGACAGAAAAGTTGCTGACATACTGTGGAGATCATTTAAAGTTATTAGTTATAGATTTTCACAATCAATAAGTGGAAACCAACAATATGGAACCTTTGCAGAACATTGAAATAACCCAACAGTGATTTCAATAGAAAAAGAGTGAATACCAATAAATATGAAGGGTTTTCTCCATTAATATGGTAGTTACATACGAAAAACTATTATTAATTATTAGAATATATATATATATATATATATAGTTCAAATCTTTTGGGTCATAAGTCAGAGGCATTCGATTGTACACCATCTGTGCTAACAAAAAAAAATAGCACAAACCAGTTATAATTACCCAAATCATTTATTTTAATGAATATAATTTCACTCGATTTCGATATAGTGTAGATTATGATTCATAAATTCGTTAAAATTTACATCTTGAACATCTTCAATTGGAATCCCTTTAATAATTCAAGGGATTCTTTAATAAAATCAGACACTTGTTAGAAGTAACGTCCTCAAACGCCTCATGACTACTTTAAAACCACCTAAACTGCCCGTAATTTTCAGTGATGATTATTCATCAAAATATGCTTTTTAAAGTATCTGATATGTAATTTTAAAAATATTAAGAACATGATTATAGCATAGAAATCTATTAAATGTATATATATATATATATATATATTTCGTGACCTTTTATACTTATCTTATATGATAGATCTCTACCACTAATAGGTCAATAAAACAAGGCTGGTTTGAACGATAGTTATATTTTCAGAACGTTTACAAACGTTTTCGGAATACCTTCTTCAGTGAAAATATAACTAGATAAATATATAAACAAACATTTGTTTTTTATTTGGGAACTATCAACAAAATGACTAATGACTAGGATTTCTTGATATAGAGGATGTGTAACAAACTTTTATATATATATATATAAATTATAAAAACTAAATTAATGTGTAAACATACATGCAAATTAAGTAAAACCCTATATCAAAAAATCTTTGTCGAAACCTTAACAATTCTGTTCAAGGACTAGGGAAAACCCAAATTTAAAAACCTAGCCAAAGGTTTCCTTCTTAAGAAATGCAAATGTCATTTTAACAAATTGCTATATACATTACTTAAATTTTGAATATCGGTTCTGAAATTAATAGTTTTAGTGTGTTTTTGTATATTTATCATCTCATATATTAGTCTTTTTATAATTATTCTCTGTTTTTAATATAATTGTGTTTTCAAAATCAAAGTAATGCCCAAGATCTTTGTAATGCTTTGTTACAGCGGTCATTGCACCAAAATCATTATTTAAAGAATACTTATGGCTATACAACCTTTTCTTTAAATATTGTTTCGTCTGACCGATGTAACAACCATCACAGTCTTTACAGTTTACTTTATAAACTACATTACTTTGATTTTGTTTAATTATTTTAGATTTAGTATTAGTAAAAGAATCAAAGTAATGTAGTTTATAAAGTAAACTGTAAAGACTGTGATGGTTGTTACATCGGTCAGACGAAACAATATTTAAAGGAAAGGTTGTATAGCCATAAGTATTCTTTAAATAATGATTTTGGTGCAATGACCGCTGTAACAAAGCATTACAAAGATCTTGGGCATTACTTTGATTTTGAAAACACAATTATATTAAAAACAGAGAATAATTATAAAAAGACTAATATATGAAATGATAAATATACAAAAAGACACTAAAACTATTAATTTCAGAACCGATATTCAAAATTTAAGTAATGTATATAGCAATTTGTTAAAATGACATTTGCATTTCTTAAGAAGGAAACCTTTGGCTAGGTTTTTAAATTTGGGTTTGGGATTTTTTGATATAGGCTTTTACTTAATTTGCATGTATGTTTACACATTAATTTAGTTTTTATAATTTATATATATATATAAAAGTTTGTTACACATCCTCTATATCAAGAAATCCTAGTCATTAGTCATTTTGTTGATAGTTCCCAAATAAAAAACAAATGTTTGTTTATATATTTATCTAGTTATATTTTCACTGAAGAAGGTATTCCGAAAACGTTTGTAAACGTTCTGAAAATATAACTATCGTTCAAACCAGCCTTGTTTTATTGACCTATTAGTGGTAGAGATCTATCATATAAGATTAATTATTAGATTAATTAGAATGTAACAAAACATATCTCGAGATTGAACCGCGTGATAGAAATAAAATAAAATGAAGATAACGTAGAAGACAAAACAAATTAAATAATCCACGAAAAAGGAATACCAAAAATTTTATAATGGTAGAGGTATAATTAAAAAAAAATCGTCTTCGTCTTTGTTTCTTTCTTGTTTATTTTCACTCCTCATATTCTTTATCGTTATTTTCTGTTTATGTAGAAATTGCTGTACTTGTTATCCCAGTTTTCTACTAGAAACATTAGAACATCTGCGATATCTGCATAGCTAGGATTTTGCAGTTCCACTAGTATTAAGTGCTTTAGTCTATTGCTTCTGTTGATATATTATCCTTCCATATTTTTTTATTATCTTGTCCGAGTATATTAAAAGTAGCAACTGACTTCGACTAGCTTCGTGCTTTAAACTTTTACAATTTTGAATCTTAAATTTCTTTATTTACTCCATTACTTCTTCCATTATACTTTAAGTTCACAGTTCTGTGGTTACTTTTAGTTGTGTAGGTATTCTCATAATATTCTCTTTGGAAACATGTTAGTTGCGATTTTCAAAAATTTGAACACCAGATTGAAGTCCTTTTCTATATCTTAACTCTTAAACTGTATTATCAAATAACTGGGAATTAAATGGGTTTTCCCTATTACTAGTAATTTATTATAAATGAAGTAGGGACAGAATAAAATAATTACCAAACACGAATAATTTGTCTTTTTCGAATACATGCAATCTTTTAATCATTTTATCAAGTGTTTTAGAAACTATTAGATTTTAATATTGAATTTACACACATTTCTGCAACACGCTGCAGCTGGCGATGTCAAACTAAGATCCCTGCTAGGAATAAATTGCAAGCAATTCTTTAATCAAATATCTCGTACCGACTAACTATCTTATAGACAATATATACGCCTATGTATATACAATTGAAAAAGCATTATCTCAGTAATACAGTTGCTAAGTAGAGAATCAAGGATGCAAAATTATGTAAGTTAGCAAGCTAGCCTACACTCCCATATTTATTACATTTTTTTATCTATTGGTTCAACATAGTTCTCATTCTCGAAAAAGTTTAGATATAAAACATGAAATTCTTTTCTAGAAATTGTAGTCCGCATTGTTGAAAAAATTGATTTTTCGATATGGCAACTAAACATAGTAGAAGAATGAAAGTTAACAATGTTTATAATCTGAATTGTCGATTAAGCATTCGAATTATAATATGATGTTTGCATTAATTTTTCTGTGAGTAAGAATATACCATGTAGAAAAAGGTGGTAGGTTCGAAATCATTGTTGCATATGTAGAGTGGGCCGTCACAAATTACCGAAATAGAATTCGTATACATTTGTAGAGTGGACAATTTAATTCTTTTGTTTCAGAATATGTGTACTCGATTTAAAAAATACTAAACGTGATGGTATAATTCATTATATTAGTCATAAATTCAATGTTACAGGTATAACTCCTAATTCAATGAGGAGCATTTAGCTGAACATTTCGAGTGCTTCGTCAAAATTTGCTGGAAAATGGGTTGCATTGAGAATGACGATGAATCGATCTTTAAATAAAAAGTTGGTTACAGAATTTTCAGTATGCATGCATTAGTCTCCCGCTTCCTCATCATCAGGAGAGAATCGGCCTCAAGGCCGGGCACAAAAGGAATATGAAGGCTCGTCTTAGAAGACAAAAAGCGTAGGATTGAGGACAGAGTGCAATCGCTCAGTGATAGTGAATTGACCACAGCTGCAGAAGTGGAAAATTGTTTTTTAGGACACAGAAGCGTTGCTACTTGGATCAGAAAAAGTTTTGAGTCTTCTGAGAAGGACAAAAAGAAATTTGAAATTGACATTTGTAGTGCCAGTTAAACGGAGACGAAGCGTTAGCTTATTACGTGGATTCTAAGTGTACTAGTCATTCTTATAAACAGACGCTAAAGTTGTCCTTGAAGATTGGAGATCAAGTGTTTCCATTATATCATAGCCTATGTATGTCCAAAAAGCTTAGTTATTTTTCTGACGAACATATGACAGTCGCCCGCGCGGAAATAAACATTCAAAGCATTTTGGATAAAAGAGTAGTTAATCGAAGTCCAAAGTGAAGTCTTGAGGAATTTTTTCACCTCATTCGATATTCACATTAATTAGTAAAAGGGGATGTGACGAGCCTCTGGTCAAAGTACTTATAAAAATAAATTTGAGGATATTGATGCTAGTAATGAGTTTCTGTTCGTATTTTCGTTTGTTCCCTTGAGGTTGAACTATACCCAAAACATTATTCGACAAAACCCAAGGTCTCCGTTGACAGTTTATTTCCGACGAAATTTGTTTTTTCAAAAGAGACAAGTAAAGAAGCGCAGTTTTGGAAGAAATATCCCATCTTCTTTCAATAACTGGCAGTGTTGCAGATTCTCAAATTTCTGTAGAATACTAACTTTTACTGACCATGACGGGCGGAAAAACACGCAACGTTTTGACTGACGGATATTCTGCACAAAAATATTATATCCGCGTATTAGAGAACTTAGTCTTTAAGGAAGATCATTACGGATTTGGTTTGTCTACTCTGTATACATAGATTCGTTGTTTTGAATGTATGTTGCACATGAATTATTGATTGGACATTAAAAAGTATCAGGTTAGATGTTACAAGCGATAACGACAACAGTAATGTGAAATAACGTTCGGACAATATCAAACTAAAGTTTAAACAACCAATGTGACTCATTTTGGACAAATCAAAACTTAGTTATGGGAACACGAATGATGGAAACACAGCACCCACATTCTTTGCGAACCCGGACTTCAATGGGGGATTACATGATTGGTTATTAATCTAATAAAAAGCTTTATCATTATATTACGAACATTATCTTCAGGCTGCGATATTAATTTGTTATTATTAAATTTTCCCAGAAACCAGATCCTTTTATCTAGGCCTGTATTGATGGTATTACACGCTTACTACTGTTCATAAAACCCTCGTGCATAGTACAGAGGTAATCAAACGTTGCATTCTATCCATCGGGCAGCCCTCTGTAGAAGCTCAAGGGGCTTGAAATAAAGACTGCCACTTATTTTCACGAATACAGATTTATTGCACATACTTTTAATAACGTCAGATCCTGTAATCAATTCACTCATTGTCAGAGAAGTACCTAGAAAGAAAATTGAGGCATTACCGGTAGAAGTGCTGAATTTGATTGTCTCTCCTTCAATACCAATATGACAGGTATCAAGTAACGTTCTTCCATGTGACGTAGAAGATTATTTGCTACCTGACTTCTTTGAATATCAAAGTGATGGCTTGTATTAGTTTTCTTTGTTATTTGTACAGTTAATTTATAATTACGTTTCTGTATAGTATAGTTTTAAGTTGTTACTTGTTTAAGATAAATTTTATATTTCCTTGTTTCGTTGTATGTATATATTGTTTTCGTCTTTAGGTTTAAAACATATTGATTTTGTAGAATAAATCTAATAACTTTTTTTCGAAAATAATGTTTTATTTAAAACTGATTATTAATTATGTGTATTCCTCAAGCTTCTCATTTAATAAATATTTGTCTAATAATGATAGAAACCATAAATTATCCTTGATTGTGGCCAAAATATAATCAAAGCGCAAAATATTTTGTTCCAGCTGATTTGCTCTAGGCGATTTACTTTATGACAACCTCCGTAATAGCGATTTCGAACCTAGCTGCTATTTCCAATCGATACACTAATAAGCAGGGAGCTGGGGCTATTTCAGGCATGCTTTTCATAAGATCTCACACTCTAACACTTCAATCATTTCCACTTTTTCTAGGCCATAGAATCGTCTAAGATGTATCGGATCAATATCATCTTGCAATATTTATTTCTTCATATTTCGTCTAAACCACTCTTCTACTGAAGATTCAATATAGATCTTATTACTTTGTTTGAATTCCAAATGTCAGGAAACACGTAGAATTTTGCGAAACCATACTCAGTCAAGTAACACACGACATGGTCTTTTACGGATTGTTTAAATAAACTTAAGAAAATAAGAATCTTCTCATTGACTACGTCTTCTTTGGAGAAACTTTTTTTCTGATCTTTTTGTTTATAAAGACCTAGGAAAACGGCCTTACTTCTTAATCCATTTCTTCCAACTAGCCCTGTATTTAGGTACCGTAGAAGAACAAACTTCCAAAATACTACTCTGTGCTTGCAAATTACGTCTCAATTGTGTTGTATTTTTTTTTAGTTTATGCTAGACGATGATTTGCAAAGTTTATTGTGAATAGAAAGAAATATTTCCCTGCGAGCATTTAAGGTTGAATGCATAAAATTTTATCTTTAAAGAGAGGAATTCGCATTATCAACACATATAATGCGAATCGGTATTCGAAATCAGTAGGTTATATGTATATACCATACTATACTTTATTAGAATTAGATAGATCGATATTTATACGAAAACGTGAAAAACCAATGTTTACACCGGATATCTTTGCAGAGCCGTGGCTCTATATTATCAGCGCATACAAATACTATACGTAAAATAATTATGACGTGAAAGTAAATAGTAGAAGTAGTTCAAATATGTATAGCAGTCTTAACGGTAAACATAGTATCCAGGATTCGCATATTTATTTAAGAACATTTCAGTAAGTATGTAGGTATTCTAATTGAGAGACGTCATGCTGGTTTGTTGACCTAAGAATAAGGCATGTTAAATGTTATTTACTAGGAAAATAGTATGCTCTCTGTATTACTACCTATATTATGTAGACTACCTGAAAGAATAGGAACGGCAAACGTAATTGTGTAGAATTACAAGAAAGATTTGAATAGTATCTACAAATAAATATTGAAAGAATTTCTGTAAATGTACCAGCATTTATGTATGTAGGTGTCATTGAATTCGTTTGATTAGTTAATATTTGTAACCGTTAAATCCCGGTTATCAGTAAGTCTTTGTACTTATGATTTACGATGATAATATTAACATTGTCATATTCAAACATATAGTACTACGCAATATTTACTTCATTTCGAGTCCCAAATTTATACCAAAAAACGTTATAATGTATATTTTTCATATCGGATTTGTATGAAGGTTGAAAGATTAACTAACAATATAATTGATAATTTTACATACGCTTTGTTTTGTCCTTCAATATCCAAAGATAACATATATTTTAACTGCCATCAAAATGCTTAGTTAAAGCTTAACATATCACTGTCTTCATGCTTTGTGGATCCTTCTCGCAGTAATGCGTTATGGCTTGTTATTTTGGAAAATCTTTTCGAGCTGGTGGAACGCAATAAAACTATATTCATATTTTAATAGCAAAGTTGCAAATAGTTTATATAGCTTATCTACTTTTACCATGCCACCAACTTGAATAAAGCCAAGTGCATAGTTAGGGTCTGTTGCTTTAAAAAATCTTATTCCAGTTAGCGGAATGCAATACAAATTATATTTCTATTTTAAGAGCAAAATTGCAGTATGGCAGACCATCGTAAACGATTTAAAACAAACTTTCTTGAACGGAAGTAGACGATTTTTTACTTTTACTACATCACCTACTTGATGGAACCAAAAACGTATTTTCATAACCTGTGGTGAGGCTCAATTGAAAAGCACAAGAAAAGACAGCATATGCTTAGCCAACATTCACACGTGATACGATATGATAGTGTTTTTGTAGTGAATATCATGAACATAATTGCAGGAAATATTTAGTACTAGGTGACCCGACAAACTTCGTTTTGCCCAAAATCTTTTTTGACTTTTCTTTTTTCCAAAACCTCGCGTAGCAATGACGAACAAACCCGCAGAAGGAAGTATCCAATTCGGTCTAGTCGTTTTCAAGCTTTAAGCATCCGAGCAAACTACGATCCATTTTTATATATGCAGATTTTAAGTTACCCAAATAGTTGTGGTAAGGGTAAGAATCCTGGCATTTCAAATTTGTCTTCATTTGATGTTCAGAAGCCCAATTTTATACGGTAAGGTTCGTATATTTCAGTGGAAGGGTACATATATATGCGCTCAATTATTTACGAAGGTGTCTGCGTTCCTTATTATTTTAATTTTATCTTGGATTGTTCGCAGTAGTTGCATATTTTCTTCTAACAATGAAATTCACAGCCTGGAGCACTATTCATGTAAATGGAATTTCGGCGTCTCTTCAGTAATGATATAATCTTATAATTGGATGGTGGACAATCCTAGCCTTAAGGCAACTACTATTGGAAGCCCTTAGCTATATGAATTTTCCATGTCCAGGCTCTTTGAAAGGAAAGTTTTAAGGAAAAATTTAGATTTTATTAACAATGATGGAATCAGGGAAGAAGATACAGCCATCTTTTATACTCGTATGAAAAGTCATCTTGATTAGATTACAATGCCCAAAAATTCAAATAAGAGCTTCTAAAGCAGAAAGGTGAGATAGGACAACTTGTGGAGGTATCTAAAACGAGGGAAGTGCGGTTTATGAAGATGATAGAAGTTTGTTAAATATCAGGCTTTGTGTTTGTACAGATTTTTAATTATCGTCTAGAATTTAAACTAGGTCGTAAAGGTAAATTTCCATCTTAATCGGATATACTTTCTTCTTGCATCTGGATTTTATTATATTAGTTTGGTAAACTTGGTGTGATTACTTTTGTACTTTGTAAAGTTATATGGCAGTCTAACTGTGTAAATTACATCACGTATCTGAAGTACAATTTTTCTTCTCTCTTCCTTGCAAAGTTCTTAGATAGCTGCTCTTTTCATGTAGTATTCGCAAACAAGGGATACATTAGTCGATTTGTCTTATTCATCATCGGCTATAACCCAGTAAATCTCTATACCCAAAGACAGAAGAAAACCCGATAACTAAGTAACTAGTACTTTTCATCATTTTCAGTGGTAATTTGAGAAAACGCCTGTAGGGCGATATTTAGGGTTATATTTGTGCTCTTGATGCAAATTGGTTCAGCATCTGAATATTAATAACGAAATAATATATGTGTGAAGTATTGGAGATTTATTGTTGTTGTACGGTGAACGATACTAACATTTATCTTAAACTTTTAAAGCAAAATTTTATAGAAAATATGATATGCCCAATGATTTAATGCATTTTTTGTCTTTAAATGCAATAAAAATAAGCATTTAAAGAAACAAATGTGATGGTTGAGACTGTCAAAAAAGTAGATGGAAAAAGTTTCAATTTTTTTGCAGAAGTTCAGATAATAATTAAAACGAAATCGGAGAAACGTTCAGTTGTCAAAATGAGAATAAGATGTGTATAAATCGATGACTAATTCATAATAAATGGTAAAGTAGGAATATCCCACAGTTAACTTCAACTTGAAGTTTGCAATTATATGTGTACTCAAACGGTAAGTATGAGTTACTAAAAGCTCAGTAACCGAAACAAATGGATAAAAAAATCATTTCGACGTATTGCCTTCAGTATGTGAATTAAACATTCATTAAACCAGTTTGTGGGTTATTTCTCGTTCACGTAATACAGTTTCCTCTGAAATTTTCGGAGATTCGTTTCGTCACTGCAAATTCCTGCACTAATTAGCGAGTTCGAGGTATATTAATCAGCATACATTTTTCAGATGATGATGTTGGAATATTGTTATATAAAATATTACTGCTTACGATACCTTTATTAATGAAACAACGAACAAATATGTTGATAGGAAATACTTTGATGCTGACATTGACGATAAATCTTTGTTGTATATAAAAAGATCTGTGATTTAGGCTCAACTCAAATGAAATGACACGTGTTCTTTACGCACTAATTTGAATACAAATTTTGATAATTAAATTGTTATTCCCTGTTCCTTTATTCCGTTTCCTTATTATTATTATTTGCTATCTAAACTGATATAATAGCCACAAATGATTCTGTTTGAGTTTGCATAACATATAAAGAAGATTCTTTTAGTTGCTAATAGAATTATGGCATTATGTAACAGTTCACTAACAAACACTGATTTTCTATCTCCAATTAGTCTTTTTGCGAATTAGAATATACTATACACAGGACACACAATATGAGAGGATGCTTTTAAAGAAATTTTTAATTGAAATGGATTCTAAAATTATTTCAAATGATATTTTAGTAATAAAAGTGACATAGCTTTCTGGTTTCTCTTCTTAATCACTCTGTGAAAGTTCATAATATTTATATTTCGTTCCTTTTAGCCTACGCTTCTTAGTAACTTAATGGTTTGCAATTAATTTCAAACTGCAGTTTTCAGTCATGAAAAGCAACAGAAACAAAATGTGATTATTTTTCTACGTAGCCGATTTTAAATTTTTTAACATAAAAATGTACAAGGAAGGAACAGAAACTCAATTATACCTCTGCCTAGGAAACGACCATTCATTTACAGGAAAAATATTACTATTGAACAAATAAGAATACGTTGATCTATTTTTCAACAAAATCGGCAAGTTTTTCTAAACACTTTTCATACGGTGGGACTATCTGGAATTCTGTCGTTCTTCATTTCATCATTAGCAAAATGCTTGCCACCCAGACCTCGGTTGAGAGGACCAAACAGGTGGTAGTTGCAGAGATCCAGATAAGGATTGTAAGGTGTATTAGACGTCCATGACGCGGTTTGCCAATCAAATCCGTCCTCTTTTTTAAATATTCCGCACTATTTTGCGACCATGAAGCGTGACATTGCATTTTCGCCATACACTTCGATTATTTCACTTTTTGTAGTTTAGGAGTAGAGCATGGGTTTAACTTGGTTTCTGATCCTTCCTTGTATATGTGCATACATACGTTAACGATTTATGCATATATTTCTGTCTACTAAACGTTGGAAATGTTGTGGAGCTCTCGTATTGTTTGTTCAGAACAGTTGCGTAGTACCCAGAATTGAATTGGTTGTCTTTTTAGCCTTGCTCAGTGGACGACCCGGACGGTTGTTTAGACAGTCTAGACGTAAAATGGGAAATATGTATGTAGAAATTTATTAGACGGATAGGAAATCGATATGCATACGTCGAAGTTGATGGATAGGTAAGGGGTAGAGGTTCTGATTACTGACAGGGTAAATAAACTAGAATGGAAACCATTTCTAATGCTAATGGAATATGAAATTTGAGTAAAATTACGCTAGTTATTTTCCAATTCTGGAAAAGAGTTGTCTATAAATCTGTACCCCTTATAGCTGGAGTCGGCACAGACCGTTCAATTCCTTAATATTACAAGTGATAATTGTAGGCGTGGAAATTAAAAAGAATTTAATACTTAAGTAGTCCATAAGTCCATAAGCAGTCCTAATGGAGGAATCTTCGAAACCATTTCTTCATCGGCTCAAATTCGTCTTAAATGAGTGAAAATTATTTTAGGATGTTCAGTAGCTGGACTTCTATCAGTTATACAACAATAATGACATACCTCTTTCTAAAAAGTTGATTGTTGTATAACTATCTGAAATGTATAAAAATGATGTTTTACATTTTGTACCTTTCAAGTACAAGAGGAACTCGAGGTACTGAATATTCTGTTATAATCTCTATAATAATAAAGTTATATTAGAAAATTCTAAAATCATCCAAATTTTGAAGACTACGATTGAAACGATTTTGAATTGATAAATAAATGATTTTGAAGAGTCCTCCATAAGGAATTTTTATGGTAGAATTTCCAGGTTGGGTTATGATTAAATTTACATTACATAAACATGTAGATTATTAATCACTAATGACTAGCTAATACATATTTATAGTAGTATAAGTTACGATAAATTAGATATTATTAATGCAAGCCGACAATTGTACCCAATTGTGATACTCTACTATTAGTAATATATTAATTTTTATTTTTTTTTTTACAGTAGGTACTATACATTTCCAAGTTATGTTAAGGTTTACTTTATTTCAATAAAACTTTCGATTTCAGTTCTGAAAGTAAGAAAAAGCTTCGCATACATGCACTTTGTCAGATATAGCTTTTGAATTATAGATTACATTTTTAAATTACTTGAGTTCTATTGTTAATAAGGATTGGAGATTCTGCCGGGCCTAGCAAGAATGCTAAATAATAATAAAATGCTGAATTACTTCCATATCCTTTCTCAAGCTTAAATCGACAACTCCAATAAAATTAAGCATATGGTGACTAATATTGTATGTAATAAAATTCATTCATTTAGCAAAATATTGTATTGTATACTTTCAAAGATCTGGCCCAAATTTATGAAGAGAATTTCAGCATTCTGGGAAGAATTATTCGAAAATATGAACTTTCCAGTTCTTATTGAAGTGGATTGTACACACTTTTCAGAACACCTGTAAATACGACTCTCCTATCATTTAAAAACATAAAACAGATCATCTGTTCAAGTTCTGTATCTATCAGGGTAATACTTTTAACCGGATTAGGCGAGCACAGGTTTAAATCAATGAAAGGCTTTGAATTATTACGTATGTTTAATTAAAGAGATTTATGTTGAATTAATTATCATAATCCGATGTCGAGTCATGTCAGCACAGAAAGTTCGAAGTAGCACACCTTGAATGCTAACAGCAGTTTATTGGTAATTACTTTGCTTCTAAGCAAGTGATCTTGATCTGCTGATATTGAAATTTAGGTGTATGAAAATGTTAAGGTGATACATGTTTTGATTTTGGAATAGAGTTTGTATAGTTTATTCATTGCGGTTAAGTTAAGCAGCATACATCTTTATATTTACGAAATAGTTATTGTCTTATTTAACATTTAGAATGAACCCAAGTTTAATTATTTCATTGCTTTTTATTGTATATTATTGAAGTGTAATCTTATTTTTTCCCATTCTATACTGATTAATTAAAATATTATTATTGCTATTTGTCTTTAACTTAATACTATGGTAATTGTCACTGATGTCTTCAGGTATAAGCAAAGATATCGATTTTAAGAGATACTTTTTTCTCAAATAAGTCTAATTTTGACGCCTTGAATTGTAAAAATGTAAATAATCTACGCTACATAAGTACGAACGTGTAACAACTTTAGCATCATTAGAAGTTAAGTACTTCTGGTGCTTTTCCAATAAATTGAAATATATATATATATATATATATTTCGTGACCTCTAATTATACTTATCTAATATGATAGTTTTCTACCACAATTAGGTTAATTAAACAAAAGTGATTGAATTAGAAGTTATATTCTCAGAACGTTTAGAAACGTTTTCGAAACACCTTCATCAGTGAAGATATAACTACATACATGTATAAATAAACATTTGTGTTTTATTCTGGAACTATCAACAAAGTAACTAATGACTAGGATTTCTTTATACATAGGGTTTGTAATTTTTGTTTAGTTTTATATTATAAACACGTAACACATAGACGCAAACTATGAAAACACCCAAACAAAAACTTTATACCAAAAAATCATTGTCGCAATCTTAACAATTCTGTCCTAGGAAAACCCAAATCAAAAACCTAGCCAAAGGTTTCCTTCTTAAGAAATGTAAATGTCATTTCAATAAATTACTATATACATTACTTAAATTCTGAATATCGATTCTGAAATTAATAGTGTTAGTATCTTTTTGTATATTTATCATTTCGTGTATTAGTCTTTTTATAATAATTTTCTGTTTTTAATACAATTTTGTTTTTTGAGAATATAACTATTAATTCAATCACTTTCGTTTAATTAACCTAATTGTGGTAGAAAACTATCATATAAGATAAATAAATCTAAAAATGTATTAAACACTACAAAACATATTCGTATTACGCACATGAATAATGCATTATCTATGCTTGTAACCTGTTAATAATTACATAATTTGAATTCATTGGTATTAATCACCATGCCTTGTTAACGTAAATCTGCTTTCATTAGTCTGTGAATTTTCACACCTTTGTTTGACATTTATTATGAATGATCCGGAACATTTATATACACCTAATAAACAGCATAGCTCAAATGTAATGATAAAATACATTATTTGTTGGTAGTATATAGTAGTAGGTATATGTATGTACAGTTATATAGTTATAAAGGTATAGATTATGGAGGTATGTATATACGAGTATACTACATATTTTAAGTCTTTGCCAAACAACATTTGCATATGCTGCTTAGTCTTATTCGAAAAATGACATATTGTTTGAGAAAATGTTATCCTAATATTTGCACGTTAGACTTTCTAAATTTTAATAACACAAGCAAAGTAGTAGTGACGTTAGTTGTATCAATATAGAGACCTACTTACTATATTCTTTTGTTCTTGGTTTCTGGCGTGATAGTTTTTGATTAAAAGTTGGTTATTTTCATTAGGCATGGATATATTTGGTCTAATTCTAATAGCGAATAGAATTTTCATATTTGTTTGCGACTTGTCAAAGGACATATTAGAAAAAATATTATTTAAATATTTGTTGCTGTAGTTCTGTAATTGTAATACTAATTTGTTTCCAAGCTTGCCGCAGCTTTTGCCATAGTATTGTAATCGACGCTACGTTGAGACAGATTGACGCACTTTACTATCAAGTATTTCGATAAAATGTTAATTAGACTTGAGTCTGTACTCTGCGTCGGGTTCTATTAATGTAACTCTTTGATTCCTCTGCTGTGGTTTTAAACGTCGCGGTAAAGTTTGGATGTACGTTTTGAATCATTATCCTGTTGAAAGACGAAGTTAACAAAAGTATTTACCAAAGTTTTACAAAATTAGAAAGACATTTCCTCCGAGTTTATTTTTCTCCCAAAATCGTATCACCAAAGCAGTTGCTTATATGTAAGGTACTAACGCGAACAAATACTTTTGCACAAATAAAATCTGCAGCTTCTCAATGCATTGGATTATTAGACAACAATCTGGCTGCGATGTTTATGGACAATTCCAGAATACCAGCATCTTACACGGATTCAACTGCAGAAGAAATTTCAAATACCCGGAAATGCTTCTAAGTTGACCCGAAAAGAACATATTTGCAGTAAACGAAACCAAGTGGGCTTAAAATTGAGAGATTTATATTGATTAATGGATACGAAGTTCAATTTCTCTGTAAGTAACAAAGTGTGCGGTAAACAGTTGAACCTCACGACAGCAATGTTAAACAGACACATTCCCTCAATCCAAAATGCTCTTAATGATTGTCGATGCTGCATGAAATACTTTTTTAACACACGAATTTTAGAAAACTCCAAATATGTACTTTGACCATCCAGTTCCATATGTTTTCCACTGAGGATGACTACCTTGTAATCGAAATTTGTATTTAGAGTTTTCCAAAATTCATGTGGAAAGAGTAATAGTTGATTCATTTAAGTTCTAAACCCTAAACATTCTAATTTTTCTCTTTTTAATCAATGCTTCGTGACTTACTTTAAATCATGTTACAACTCACGACTTGCATATCAAGGTCTTCATGGTTGAGATAAAATACTAGCGCTAATTATTCCGAAACAGTATCCAAACATCCCAATAGACTTAGTCCTATTGTTAGATTAATGTCGGAAACAGTGTAATAACATATCAAAAGATAAATAGGAAACGCAAAAGCAACCTATTGGATGTCTTAACGAGATTTTCTGAAGTAAAGAAATAAACAATAATGAAAAGTACAACGTATATGTATGTATTACGAACATGAATAATAACTGAACAAAACAAAAGAAATCAGAAATGGGGTCATTAAACAACGTACCGGAATCCAAAGAACTATTTTATTGCAATTATAAATATCGCATACAAGAAGTACAGAATATTGCTTGCGATATGTATATTGTCTTCAACGATATAATCATGTATCACACAACTTAATTGAATTGTGCAGGCTTGCCATGAGTAAGCCCAGATTACTAGAGTGTCTTTACCTTCATTATAAGTTATTGTGCATGGATATGGTTCATTTGGTGTAGTCAAGAATAAACGAAAGCAATGAAATGGGTACCTAAGAAACGAAAGAGGAGGGGAAGATCAAAGAGAAGCTGGAGTGTAGTTTTCTCTTTTAGTCTTAGGCTCTCTTAGCATCACCATGTCAAGAGGAATTTTGATTTTTACGAGTATAAGGGTCTCATTGCTAATTATACTTAATTAAACCCATGTCTACCTTAATTCTACACGAATGACTTAAGAAATTTGTGTTATAAATCTTCACTATCTTAGTAAAAAAATTAAATAACATAAAAATATGTTGCTTTCTACTTATATCAATGCTAAATATCTGTATAACCACGATGTAAGAGTTAAGTTAATTAAACGGCATTGACTTCTAAATGTCGCGATATTTGATATCTATTATGGCTATCACCTTTCAAAATATTCGAATGATTTGATTAAACAAACACAAGAACAGTACAACCATTGGGATTGATTACCGCTTTAATTTCCGAGATGTACCACATCCCAAAATTAATAAGTGTAATAACAACGTCTCTTAGCAAATCTGTTACGAGGAGAAAGTTAAAGTTATTTTCTTCCTGCATATTATAATAGAAAAAATGTACGCTATCGTATATAACAATATTATCACATCACTTAATGAGTATATTTAAACTTGATAACCAGAAAGATTAGTATTGGTTTGAATGATCTTTTATGCATTTATGCATCACAAATGCCGGAATTTAATTATTAGTGTACTATAGTTTTTCTATAAAATTGCAAATATGTATTATACGTGCCTCGTTTTAATTATCAAATCTCATGGGTAAAGATGATCTATTAATGTCATAGTGATGAAAACATGAAATTACTATCCTTCGTCTGACTACATTTCCCCAGCAAATTTCGTCTTAGGGGATAACTCGAGATTATTTTTACATGTTTAGATATTTTGATATCGTTCGTTCACCTTATGCAATCCAAGCTAATAACTTTAGATTGAATGTGGTGATAAATAAAGAAATATCTGTGCACGCATCTGGGCAAGGTATGCATTCTAAAACTACATATATCCTTCAACAGAGACGTATTTGATTGATTGGATGATAGTATTACTGATGTGAACGTTTGCTTTTATAAAGCACTAATTGTTTTATCTTGTTATTACTTAACCCAAACTGGATTAAGGTATCATGTAATACGATATCAGTGAAAAATCAGAACTAATACAATTGCAAGCAATAACATGCTACCACCACAATGGTGTTCCCCTACAAATTGTGTAACCATGGTGCACTTGTAAGAAATAACTAGTAGATTCTGCTTGCAAATCTGCATGTAATAGTATTTCCTAATCTTACAGAAATCTGGAGATTTATAAAAGTCGTATTGTATCTATTGGAATATGATCTCCGGACATACTTTGTAATAAATGTTTGGCGTTTTCCGAAAATGTCAAATTGATATTTACAATCTTTTTATTTTATTGTTTATTACTATTTATGTATTTATTATTATACCTTTGCATCTAGAACAGATTTTTGCTCTGAGCTTTTTGACATCATCTATTTTCACGACCTACTATTCCAGAAAACTCGCCCTTTGAAATTGGCAACATTTATTTTCTTTCCATTTTTTAAACATTCAGTATTCCCTTTTGACAGTCGAATTCGTTTCTATCATTTTGGTAACTGATGAGGCTAGTGATGGGTTAGGAATCAAGTTTCATTTGGAATTGATAAGCTTTTGAATCAATACATATACTATGTAAATACACATAGCCTCCGTCACGTTACTGGTAAAAAGTAGTTTCTATTTATTATTGTCTATGATTAGCATTCTTAGTAACAGGTAGATATTTTAATTAATCTGGATGATAGCCTTCTTGAAACTAGATCGTTCATGAGAGTTAATTAACGCTTTATGGGTTTTCCAGTATATTTGCAGCAGAAATGAAATTTACTATTACATATACGTTAGCTATTGAATTAAAATCACAAGGAAAATTATTAGTTTTGATATATAACTCCAATAAAAAATATTCTCACAAAGTTATTTTATTAAACAAACATTGATATATAAAACATTTCTATTTACTATTAATATTTCGTGTGCCCCCTCTTGCTTTAATGAGAGCAGCTATTCTTTTCGGCATATTCTTAATTGCAGTAATGATAAAGTTTTGAATGTAATCACAATTTCGTCAAAAGTCTTCAAAGTTCTCCATTAAACCCTGCTTTCTGGTACACTTCCGTGATGCAATGATATTTTTTAATGTATTCCAAACATTTTCACTAGGGTTCATATCCAGAGAATTTCCAAGTCAATCCAATAACTGTAAATTTACTTCAGTCAAGTGATTTTTCACAGATTTTGCTCTATGGCATGGATCATTATTGTCCAAGAAGACCTATTGTCTTTTACTTTCAGCCTAAGTATCAATTTAGGGCATTAAGAACTCATCTCTGACTTTTTATATTGATTTTGATTTATTGTACCCTGAACGAAGTAAGGGTCTAAGACTCTCTGCCATGATACATGGAAGAGGGATATTTCATCGTTTTTGCGGTGCATTATTGTTTGAAATGTTCAGATGGTAACCTTCTCACATACTGAGCACGTTCTGTTAACGCCTCTGCTTTTGATTCGTCACTGAAAATGAACTACAAAAACGATGAAACATTGGAACCGACAATTTTAGTAATTACGTAAAAGTAGGTTACATAAATTAGTATTGATGTTTACCCTTTTCCCATCGTTTACTGTGTATAGTTTGCCAAATTTGCACCGTGATTTTCATTCTATCAATCTATTTTCTTGTTGACAGGTTTAAGTCCTTGTCTCCTAGGATTCGGTGAATCAACTTAAGTGACATTTGTCTGTTCCCTTTTGCTGTTTTAATAATTAGATGATCATCACGGACTGTAGTTTTCTTTTTGCGACAATTTTGTCGAGATGTGCTAGTACAAGGAATACTTTCTTTGACTGGTTTTCCAATTCTCGTTACAGTTTGATGAGAAACAACTTTTTCCGCGCTATTTCACGTTGTGAATACATTCCTGTTTCCAATAGAACACTGACTCTTGTTTTTCCCCGGTTGGTCACTTGTTTTATCCACATCGGATTTAACTTAAAAATAGTTTTAATTGCAAAACAAAAGCCAAATGCTTAAATATGTTTAACGCAACGCGCAATAATGTTAATATTTCTGTAGTTCATTATTATTCAAACGGGATCAGAGATAAACTAAACTCAGATATTTCTACAAAGCAATGTGGTTGGGAATTTTCGAGGACCAGGTAATTTTAACAATAAACGACAAATTAAGAGATAACCATAAATCAGTAACAAAGTGTTGTACACAATTACTGTAAATACTTAGAAGCAAATTAAATGTATTTGCCAATACAATTCCTAAATTATTCTCAAAAACTTGAAATTCACCCAATGACCCTAATTCAATGGCCCACGACTGTATATACCTTTCATAACCTTTATTTATTTTTAGATATACCTTCTACCATTAATAGGTCAATAAAGAACTGGAGTTAATAGTTATATTTTGAGAACGTTCAAATAATGTTTTCGGAGAACCTGTTAGGATGGTAACAGGGTTACCTCAACACCCCAGACCAACAATCACGCATCGCTATTTCAAAAAATGCAAATTGCAGAAGCAGGCTGGATGCTTATGCCCAAGAAATTTTTTTTTTGCACAAAATGTAAAAGGCCCGCTTGCCCTAAACATCGCAGAGAAATTTGTTTAGATTGTGTCTAAACCATTTTTTGTTTTATTTTGTTACGAAAACTTTGTTGAAATACTCTTTGATCTTGAGAAAAACGTTCCTTTTGTGTATTTACTTCATTCAAATTGTTTTTTTTTTTTTAATTATTAATAGGGGTGACCTTGTTACCATTTATGCTTGGCTTAAATGTGTTACCATCCTAGGGTTAATGAAAAAATAACTATATATATATATAAACAAACATTTGTTCTTTTTTGGGAACTATGAACAAAATAACTAACGAAGGATTTCTTAATGGATAGGATCCGTAGAAAAATTTTACAACTGTTTTAATGTGCAACTACATGAAAAATAATAGAACTCTTATATCAAGAAATCTTTGTCGAAACCTTAACAATTCTGGTCAAGAACTAGGGAGAACTCAAAAAAAAAGGTTTCCTTCTCATGAAATGTAAATGTCATTTTAATAAATTGCTATATACATTAGTTACATTCTGAACATCGGTTCTGAATTTAATAGTTTTAAAATCTTTTTGTACGTTTATCATTTCGTATATTGGTCTTTTTCTATAATTCTTTCCCTTTTTTAAAACAATTGTGTTGCACCAAAATCATTATTTAAAGATGCTAGTGATTATATAATCTTTTGTTTAAATATTACTTTGTCTCACCGATGTAACACTCATCACAGTCTCTACAGTTTATTTTATAAACTATATTACTTTGATTTTGTTTATTTATTTTCTATTCAGTGTTAGTAAGAAGAGCTTTGTTAATATATCTTGGAATAACAGTTATATTTATTAAATTCTCTTTTTATTTGTTAACTTAGAACTTTTTTTTATAAGGAATACTGTAATAATTTGTATCACTATTTTTAATGCTTCTGTAATATAATTGATTAATTCTCTTTTTTAATATTTTTTCGTAAAACTTATTTGGATTATTATTTTTATTTAAGAGTTATCTAACTTTGTTTAAATTCTTTTTCTAAGCTCTGGATTAGCCAATCTAACCGCTTGATCAGCCAATCCGGTAACTACATTAATTGCATGCAATTTAGGGGTTTCTGAAATATAATTTAGATGTCCTCCTGTATTGATAGACTTTATATGCCAATTTCTTTCTACAATGCCGTTATTGTGTCTGTCACGTTTAGGAAATTTAATAAGCTATTGAATTCCCTCTCATATGTAAATTTTAATCTATTGTGATGAATATTAAAGGAATTCAATGTCAACAGTCATCCAGATAACGCTTGTAAAAACTTACACTAGAATTTAGTTTTGCCGAATAATTTTGCTCTAGGTCTTCCATTACCAAGTTTGCGATAACTGTTGATAATGGAGAACCTATTTCAGTACCGAAAATTTGCTTATAAATTTTAATTTGCTATTAAAAATATGTAGAATTTATGGTATTCCTAAAATATATTACTACTACTACTTACAATCTTTCCAAATTTTCATCTAAAATGTTAAGCAATATTGTAGGTAAAACTACACATAATGTGAAAAATTCATGGGAATTTGTAGATTGAGTTATAAATCAAATAATTTCTAGTAATGTTGAATTAATTACTTTAGACGTTGTTTATCTATTAATACTAATATTCCTGTGGATTTGGCACTAAAAATCTTAGATGAAAAATGAAATTTCATAAAAGATTTTAGACATTAATCTTAGCTTCGAAACTTTGTTTACATTCTCTTTTTACTAACACTAAATGTAAAATAAATAAGCACCATCAAAGTAATTTATATAATAAACTGTAAAGACTGTGATGGGTGTTACATCGGTCAGACAAAACAATATTTAAAGAAAAGATTGTATAATCGTAAGTATTCTTTAAATAAGGATTTTGGTGCAATCACCGCTGTAACAAAACATTACAAGATTTAGGTCATTTCCTTGTGTTTGAAAACACAATTATTTTAAAAAATAATTATAAAAAGGATTAATATACGAAATGATAAGCATATAAGAAGTTGTTACAAGTATTAATTTCAGAACCGCTGTTTAGAATTCAAGTAATGTATATAATACATAGGCTAGGTTTTCTTTTGGGTTTTATCTAGTCCTTGAACAGAATTGTTCAAGTTTCGATAAAGAGTTGTTGATATAAGGGTTCCCTTGTTTTTCATGGTGTGCATCAATGTGCAGTTGAACATCAAAACAGTTTTAAAAATGTTTTGCAGATCATATATGTATATCATGAAATCCTAGTCGTCAGTTATTTTGTTGATAGTTCCCAAAAAAGAACAAATGTGTGTTTACATATACCTATGTATATGTAGGTAGTTATATTTTTACTGACGAAGGTTTTCTGAAAACGTTATTTTAACGCTTTGAAAATATAGCTATTAACTTCAGTGCTTTTTGATTGACCTACAGGGGATATCTAAAAAGTTAAAAAAAAGCACATGAACGAATTTACGTGCAAGTTTAAAATTTTGTTTGCAAAGGTAATGAATAAGAGAATGTCAATCGACTGCTAGCAAGCAGTTGTGTATATTATGTATAAAACATACATATGTACATGTAAGATTCATTAAGGCGAAAGTTATGTTTCTGAAAGAAGGTAAACTTTTTACAGTCGATTCCTTTTCACCAATTTAGAAGATAACAGTTATTTGCTATTCAAAATTAGATAGTAGTGTTTCCTATACATACCTGCCAAAAATTTACTTCATTACACGTAGAAAGTATTTCGGTTAAAATTTTTGTAAATATTTTCACGGCGTTCGTAAATATTTGCAAGTAATATAAGTCAAATGATATGTATTTGCCTTTGTCTACATTGTTAATCTAATTACATCGTATAGCATTAACCGAAGGTATTTGACGGAAAACCATACAGACAGGAGCCTAGCCTAGCTTTGTTTTTCTAATTATTCTATTTTTAGCCATTTTAGAAGTTTATGTACAGTCTAAAATAATTTTGATGTATGCGTAAATTAAAAGCATTAAGAATGTGTGGAAATATTTAAAGTGTGGAAATAGAACATGAAAGGTTTCACACACTGTAAGTTGCTCATGTTTAAAATTGTAACTTATTGTTAGTGCAACATAAAAGTGGAAACTTGGACGCACCACTAATTGTTAACATTTATTCACCGAGAACGATATTTAACGTTTTGGTTTTTTTTTTTAGAAACTTTTGGGACATATAACATATTGATTCCAGATATATGCAAATATGTATATTATTTGTATATGCGCATACACAATTTGGTATTGCATAATACAAATAAGGACACGTGCTATCTACTCCATATCTGGCTGCATGATTTGAATGTTGATATGATGGAATTCTTATCCAGATACTTTTACGTAATAAACATGACTCTCCTTGCAATTACAGCATACAAAGGGCGAAATATTATATGTAATAATAAAATGCCTCTTTTAACTCAATTTGATTAGTAATTTTGTACATCTAATAACATACCACTAAAATTGGGGATAAATCAGTAGCAAAATTTTTGTGTCCTTCAAAGAATAGCAATAAACAAATGACACAAACGCCGGTGGTGTAACTATTAATATGCTAATGTGGAATGTGATATAAGAAAAATCAATGAATCCAGGACGAAGTAACAAACGTAGATTTCTTAGATTATACCATCGCTTTTCATCACCTGTTTGCGTTTTTACCAACAAATATTGAATTTTTCTTCTGTCGAGAATTTTCTCGAGCCATTAATTTTGCCGAGTTGTTGTGGAAAACGACGTTTTAGTCTGCGTAGGTTCGAAGAAGACGTACATATTTTGTTTTCTAATAATAAATATCTCTATAATAATAATCTATCGATTATGCAGTTTTCGTTTAGCACCTGTTGAAACATGATAAATCAATATTAGGATTATCATGCAGTTTTAGTTACTTCCACAAAAGAAGAAACGTATAAAAGACTAACAATAAGTTGTCTTAAATGTTGTATGATATTGAGACTGAGAGCTTGGAATGCACTTCTTGTTTAGAGCTTGGTTCAAACATTAATTTTGTCAGTTGTTCATATTCTTATGCATTGTGACAACAGTATTGAACACTTTTTTAAAATTTCTATTGATCCAAGTATCCAGCATTATTAAGCATGAAGACTGCGATAATGTGAATTGTGTCTTTCGATAAAGATCTACAGCCTTTGCTAGTCGTTTGGGAGTTGGGGGCCTAAAATAAATGGCGCTTCTTTCATATCGTTTATTTAGCTGAAAACAGGGAAGACGTTGCCCTAATATTGTCGAAAGTCGAATGATGTATATAGGTTCTGAGTGTATAGGTACGAAATCCTCCAAGGATAAAGGTTGAGGAGGCTAGCTATACGAAAGAACACGCTTCAAACTAGTGCAAAAATACAACAATAACATGTTAATAATACCTTCAAAGAACAACTGCTACTATTAAGCGGGCCCAAGCTACAATAATAATAATAATAATAGTAATCTTTATTCCAAAATACAATCGCAATCAACAATGCTTTTGAAATATGATGATTACATTCTTCAAAAGAATAAGTACTTAATTCGTTAAAAAATAATATATATATATAATAAATTAAAAAATTAATGGCAAGAATATCATATTTTTATCAACAGAACCCAAAGAATTCATGAATGCTGTAAATTGTTCTCTCAATTAATTGTTTTTATAGTGTTTTTAAATATGTTGAATGTACGTAGGGTTTTAACTTCAAGCGTTAGATGATTAAAAAATTTACAAGCATTGTAATACATTTGTCTCTTGTATTTTGTAGTGCAATGCCGGTCCATCATCAGTGTACAGCTTTAATTGTGGGGTTTGTATTGATACTCTGCTCCACTGAATTTTTATTTACTTTTATGGGCAAAACATAGACTTTCGTATATATATAGTGATGGTTGCAAAGTTTGAGTTCTCTGAACGCGTGCCCACAGTAATCCCCAGAACCCAGACCGGCCATAATACGGATTGCACGCTTTTGCAATATAAAAATGCACTGTGCGCTTTCGGAACGGCTCCAATGCACATTTTATCACAGATTGAAAACAGGCGTAGTATTGTGCTTTTGAAATATCCAGATCGCAAAATTTGAATAATATTTTCAGAGCAAAACTTGCTTTTGTTAATCGACTAGATAAAGAATTAACATGTTCTTTCCAATTTAACCGATTATCTATGGTAAGACCTAACAGATTAACTGAAGTTGAAATAGGAATTGATGTATTACACCGATCCAGACACACCTGCTCTAATGAATTTTTCTTACCAAAAATAATAACTTTTGTTTCGTCGTGATTTATATTTATTCTATTATTTAAAGGCCATCCCTGAATACATCTAAAAGCTGCTCTAAGATTAGTTAAAATTATTTTCTCGTTTTGTGCAATTAACAAACATTAGTATCATCACCATAATTTACGACTAACGTATTTTCGTTTTCAATGGCTTACAATGCAATACACCAAATCATTTATGTATAGTAGAAATAAAATCAAGTATGGAACCCCGAGGGACCTTCATACCCACTACGAGATCCTCAGATATACAGACATTTACTTCCACATATTGAGTGTACCAGTGCCAGTGAGATAAGATCTGAATCAATCATGTGTGCCTCCCCCAATTCCGTAAATTTCTAATTTACTTAATAAAATTTCATGATTTACGGTGTCAAAGGCGTTACTAAAGTCCACCTAACAAAGACCATATTCTTCACGATAGGCTATGGTCCACTGAAGAATCATCTACATAAGCTGAGAGTTTATTATGAAAACTTCGACTACAGGCTATGCGGGTACGCAAGGCTCATACTTACACGTGACAAAATACGGGAGATATAGATTGGGTGGAGTAAATAAGGGGAAAATGCATAATAAGTCGATTTAGCTGCAGTGCGATGAAGCTTATGAATCGTCCAAGAGGAACAGAAAAGGAACAGATATAAAAGGGCAACAATGTTAAAATTTCATTTTGATAATTTTATATTCAAAGTTGAATAATAATCTGGTTCCGCAGTTGAATTTGACGACGATCACATTGAAAGAATAATAATAATAATAATCTTTATTACAGTAACCATATATAATAAACCCCTCAGTGGCTGAGTGGTAAAACTCGCGCTTCACAGTGCGAAGGGCCGGCGTTCGAGACCCGGTAGCGGCAGAGCGTAGCAGTTTAAAATCCTAAAAAGGGATCTGGACCTCTAATAAGCTGCGAAAATGAAGGAAATGCCACTGGGTGGGCCAGGAGCGGTACGGTATATGCGTGTACATATACGGCTCGGTGGCTCCGAACCCCCACACCGAAAGGTAGAAAGGGTAAAAAGATTAAGAAGAAGAAGACAGTAACCATATACATAACATAAAGAAAAAAATACATACATATGTACATACATACATAGTTATGCAAAAGCGTCAAACAAACATAGAAGTAAAGAAAATATAAAGAAAATTTAATTTAATTATTCGAAGAAGTCTCCTACTGAGTAACAGTTTTTTATCCAACAAGTATTGTTTCAACAATTTTTAAAAGCACTATATTTGTGTATTTGTTTCAACTCATCTGGAAGATTATTGAAAAGCTTGAATCCTAAGTACATAATAATTTTCTTAAACATGGCCTGTTTATGAATTGGTGGAAGCAAATAATTAGTGGTCCTTGTATTGTGTTCATGTACTATTACCCTAAATGTCGATATTTAACAGTTTACCAAAGTCAATAATGTCATTGAATAGAAATGACTAGAATCAACAAATACAAAAGTGCTATGTTCGACAATGAGAAATCAAGGCCACAAAAACTTTTGGTCATTTGGTAACCAATATTGTGGCTTGGGTTGGTATGTGTTACCGCTGATTTTGCGGCAGTAGATTATCATTTAGAATATATTTCGTTCTTTGTAAAATTTCGTCAATGATAGAAAGCTCAATAAAAATTGTTTCAAAATGTACTTGGTTTAGTTTTTACCAATAAAAATCCAAAACTGGAATCAAGGTCTTATCTGAAGGATAACATAAGATCACTGCTAAAAGTGCATTAGTAGATAAAGCCATTTCCTTCCATTAAGAACTTGTTACTCACAGTTACATAGTTGCTGGCCGATATAGTTTATATATGGATTGAAATCAAAATGGATAATTATTAATTTCTGTAACTGAACATAACATCTAAATTTTTAATACGTCGAATACATCTTATTATTATATATCCTTTAATGGAGGAAATTTGGCTATGTAACGAAATACTATTTTCATTTAACAGTTCCAACTGTAGTTTTGCGGTTGGTTTTCACTCTTTTGATGATATAGCTATTATTGTAATGGATTGACTTTTTATCAAAAGCAGATATGAAAAAGAATAATATCTGAGCAATTGGAGTGATTTTAATCGTATCTGAGCTATGGTATATCCATCTATGATACCTCTTTTATCTAATATCGTCATCTATTAAACCAAATTGGACTGGTATGAACTAACAATGTTATTCGTATAAATAGATTTCTACTGAACTGCAGCAATTGAAAATTTTACAAATTGGTCAGGTTACAAACTCTTATGGTATGGTAATCCAAATTATGTAATTTTTAAGTTAATATTTTGTAAAGAAAGTACATTATCATATCATCATATTATATTACGAGGGATGTTTCGAATATTGTAGGAATTTGGGTCTAGAATCCTATAGGTGACGCTATTCATCAAAGACAAGGCTTGCCATCCAAAATAATATTGTTTAGTATACTTCACCTACTGATACTAGTGTATTTTCGTACCACTGATTTTGCAATCATGGAAAACGCGACTAAGTAGAAAGAGGCGTAATTTTCTTTTTATATAAAGAGGGTGTGAAACCCTGCCGTCTGCGAGGTGTATTTGGAGATTCTGCAAAATCTAAAAGTCTAGCTTATCGATGCGTCGCTCATTTTCAAACTGGCAGAACGTCACCAACTGACTATCCACGCAGTGGACGGCCGAGCACCTCTACACCCTTAGCACCCTTACCTACTGAAAGATGATAGACCAATAACTATTTGTGAAATTAGTGTTTGTCTAGCAGTAGACACATGACAACTTCATGAGATTTACTCTAACGTTTTGGGCGTGAACAACGTTACAGCCTGTCGGGTATCAAAGTTGTTGGGACCGTAACAAGAACTCAACAGGCTCACAAATGCCGCCGTTTCCAGAAGCTTTTAATACGTTGCGGCGCTCAATTCTGGCAACGGGTAATAACTACTGATGAAACGTGGATACCTTACTTCAATGCGGAAAAATCACTTGAAAGAACGGTGTAAAGCAGAACAAAGGCATCTGCTTAAAAGCAGGTGCAGTTCTGTCGGTTAGGACAGCAATCTTTACTGTATTGTGGGATTGCGAGGGAACTATTTGTATGGATTATGTACCGAAAGATACTACAACTAACGAGAGAATTTCGTCTAATCTTTCATCTGATTTATTGCAGCACACGATTCACAAGAAACGGTCTGGGAAGTTACATAACCGTTCGTTTATTGCAACAGCATAATGCAAAACCCTATATCGCACAAAGAACGAAGGATGTTTTGAACGAATTGTGCTGGGAATTGATTCCACATGGACCTTATTCGTCAGATGTGTCTTTTAGTGACTTTCGTCTGTTCTCGCGCGGCGTGTTAAATTTGGAATTCCAAATGAGGTAAAACTTATCAAGTTTAACTTATCAGTTAAATAGCAGGATCGCGGAGATTCCAAAAATGTTCTTTGAGGGCGGTTTAGAAAAATTAGTTTTACCTAGAGATAAGTATATTTAATTAAATCGATATTCTTTTTAAAAGTACATTGTAATTTTGATGACAAAATTAGAGCCAAATTGATAGAATTTTGGAAACATTCCTCGTTCTTTAAAACACCATAAGCTGTAAATTGGCATAGCTTTCCACCTGCGTACACTAGGTAACTAATTGTAACAAGAGTTTCCATAGGTGGTAAGATGATTTTGTATGTTGTCATTTGTATCTTACTCTTTATACTGGAAACCTTTTAAACAAAGAAAGTGAAATATCTTCCAAATTATATCTTGCATGAGTATATTTGACTTGTTCGATTACTTAAGTACATTTATCTTGTTTAAATTAGCAGGGTGCAATTAATTTTTGCGGGTTGTAGTACCCACTATTCTATGGCAATTATTGGTGGAATTAATTTGTTTACCTCTTGTGTTTGAATTGTGTTTATTTTTGCTGTTATTACTTTCTATCCCTTCTGACTTCTGAACTGAAAATGACAACTTAGTTATCGAAATATATATTTGGGGGTATTGAAATCGATATTTAGAAATTATTTTATTCGAGTACCTAAAATGTGTAATAAATTTAACAACTTATAGTTGTATGTAATTTTTATATTGACATTATTTATGTCCCCTTTTACTCAAGTATGTATTTATAACATTGTGTAACATTGCCTATAATACACAATATCCTTTATGAGCTATACGTTTCATTTATTATTAACCATTTGCGGCTTTACGCTTTCTGAAACCAACACATACAATCTAATAGTAGTAAATGGTTTACGAAACGTTCACATTTACTAGATTTTTATAACATATACTAATTAGTCCATTGTTCGAGGAGAAATAATGTTAGTAACATTTCGATTTATTTTGTAAATAAAATATTGTTAAATTAATAAACGTAAGAAAACCTGTGCCGTAGAATAAAAATTTAATGATGTGGCCTTTATTAACCCACCAATTCAAATAGCTTTAAATAAATAATGCTCTTGAAATTAGCAAAAATACAGTTGCAGTTAAGTACAAGTTGTTTTTGAATTTTAATTAAAGTATGTAAAATGTGAGCCCCAAAATCATTTCAGATATGGATATTTTAGTTATAAAACAGATTAGTTATAGATAATTCACTGTAGGGTAGACTTGGGAACATCAAATAGTCAAGACGTTTTCTCTAATCCCATCCCTTCCTCTTTCATGTTATCGATAACAAGCATCATATCTGACTCTTTCCATTGTTTTCTTAAATCTCTAGGCTAGTATTTGTTATCTCTTGGCATGGTAAAACTTCAAAGTTGGTCCTAATACGGAAGAAGGAACCCATTTTGCAAACAGCATGTCTAATTTTTGACTAATGTAATTATTTCTTACCTTCAGATAATAAGCAACTTGATGAATATCTAAACTGCCAACCTCTATAACTTAAGTTTCCATCAAGTAAGGATTAGTACATTATGGCCGAATTTCGTAATTGAACTCTCATATATACGAACATCTAACAAGTAAGGATATAATTATCAATTAGCAATTCAAAATGCAGGGACAGCGAAAGTATAAACATCTTAGATCCTAATTGCTTGCTACCAATATTGAAAGTGTATATAGTATATTTGTTTCTTTTGATTGCAAATTTTGAACCAATGATCTTGCGAACGCCAAATATTAATTTACACCCAACTCATCCATTTGTTTGATTTTAATATGGCCATAATTCTGAAGTATCCTGAATTAATCGAGTTGAGAAATTAAAGTGTTCTTAGTTCCATTTATACCGTCTCAACAAAATAAGTAGAGTTACTTATTAGAAAATTTTGTTTCAATGATTAACTGTACATAATAAGTTAGTAACTGCTGTCCTTAGTATAGATTTCCTTGGTTCTCCTTCTTTTTTGCAATAGGTAAACATTAGTAGGCTATTCTAAAGGAGAGCATATTTAGGATTAGAATGAGTATGTTTTGTTCTAATGTCTTAATAGTTTATTTAATTGAAATTACGATACAATTTAATTAAGGATTAAATAGCCATCTAAAGTATAGTATTCATTAGATATTGTTGAAAGTATCATGCACACATGTTGCATTGAAAGACCACTGTCATTACAGAATTGTCCTATTGCAATGTTGGATAATAAATTACCTTCTTTAAAAATTATTGGTTACTTTTTATAGTTTTTAAATTGTAGGCCATACTGAAATTTGCGGTTTCAGTAAATTGTTCGTTTACCTTATTAATTCTCGGCGAAGGAAATGATCGACAATTTGTTTCTGAATAGAAACAAACTTATATAACCAATGACCTTAGGACAAACTAGAAAAATGTTGATTGTTGAAATAAGTACAATTTGATATATTGCAGGTTTAAGAAGCAGTTTAGAGCATGGTACTCTTTAGATTCTACTGCATATATCGTGCATTGCTTTTACATTGAAATTACGTAATTGTTTCATTGCAACGTTGCACCACAAATTACTTTCTTTAAAAGCTATTGCGTGCTTTCTGTAGTTTCAAAATGGTAGGTAGGCCAACAATTCGTTGCTGTAGTGAATTGTATTGTTTATTGTATACTTTTAGCGAAGAAAATAATCGACAATTTATCTTCCATCACAACGGAAATGATATAACCGATATCAGTATACACATATTTTTTTATATCAAAGAAAAAGTAAATAACAAAAAATTAACTTTTAAGAAAAAATCAAGACAACGGTTTACCAATTTTGTGAATTGATTGATAATATTGACTATAATTCATAACTTCGATAAGAATTCGTTTTTAGAATGCCAGGGGTTATGTTCTTGGAAAACCAATAGATGTCAAAACTGTGCTTAATCTTGGAATAAGAAATTACATAAAGGACTTTTGGATAAAAATTCTATACTACTGTGAACTATGTCCTTTGATTCATTTTCAATGCGAAGATTCAATTTGATTTAGAAAATGATTAAGGGTGTTTGGTACTCTTTTTCAAAATCGGTTAAACTTGAAGTTTTTAATTGGTTTCAAAACTATCTTGAAAATTGTATATTTGCCCTATAAAAGTTGTGTGGTTACGATAAAATACTAGTTTTTCACAACGTTAAGAGCTCCTACAGCTTTAATTTATCTTCAAGAATATATATGAAGAACCAGTAAGTTTACGGGCTCAAAATTTTGCATACCGTGTATTCGTTACCATAGCTATGTTTTATCGGCGAGTTTTTTGTAAATTTCTTTGTTATCGTTGCTTTCTTGATGTCCAAAAATGACGGTAAGCCCATGGTCATTTTTCTATTCCTTAATTGAGGTTACTTTCAACAACAAACAAAGAATTTACAAAAAAGCCCACCGATAAGACGCAGCTATCGTAACGAATACACGGTATGCAAAATTTGGAGCCCGTAAACTTACTGGTTCTTCACTTATTATTGAAGAAAAATTAAAGCTGTAGAAGCTCTTAACATTGTAAAAATCTAGCATTTTATCGTTACACACGCTACTTTTAACGGTCAGACATACAATTTTCAAAATAGTTTTGGAAGCAACAACAAAAATTAAGCTTAACCGAACTTCAAAAAAGTACCGAACACCCTTTTAAGAGTTTCTCTTCAAGTCCGGTGGCCGTTCAGGTGTAGATGTGTAGATAATTGCGATCACATTGCACATTATACAACGTCTTCTCTCTTCACTGAAAGAGAAATCCCTAATGAGAGCACTGTTAGTTTCCAAAACATTCTGCTGAAACAATCCATGAATTATGAGAGAAACAGATCGTTAAAAATGAGAATCCAAGAACATTTTTATTGACAATCCTTTTTCTTCCTTTGTTTTATTAAATATCGGTTTCATTAAAATAAATTGGAAACTCATCTCATCTTTAGATATCCATACAGCACATACACACATATGTAAGATACGTCAAAATCGCAGTACGGTGTTCACTTGTCCGGTGTTCATTAACGATTTCGCTGGTATCTCCACTGAAGACAGTTGTTAGTTGTCAAAATACGAATTTTGTTTTTTTCCCAAATAAAGTACCAACTATATATATATATATATATATATATATATATATATATATATTTCGTGACCTTTTTGATACTTATCTTATATGATAGATCTCTACCACTAATAGGTCAATAAAACAAGGCTGGTTTGAACGTGAACTATCGTTCGTACCAGCCTTGTTTTATTGACCTATTAGTGGTAGAGATCTATCATAAAGGATAAAGTACTAACCACTGCTAAATTAAAATTTCACTTCAATTACAAATATTGATCAAAAGGTGCGATGGTTGAGTGAGTATTACGTGAGCACGTGTAAATTATCTGTTACGGTTTGTCAAATGTAAGTAAACAATGAAATTATTAATGAAAGTTGGAGAGAAAATTGTGTTGGATTATTGAAAGATGAGTTTTTCACATAATTGTTAAACGTCTTTTATCTTTTGTTTTTACTTTAGTTTGTTTGGGCTTTAATAAATATGATGCCCACGAATGTCAAATTTTCGTTGTCCTTAATAATACTGATTATTACTGTAATGGGAAATACAAGTAAAATAGTAGAAGAAGGATGTTCTTAGTGTTCAAACAGGAAGCGAATCTTTCTAATCAAAACATTTTGGTCTTATCTTAAAGATAATTTCAGCTGTCTCATTTTCTAGCAACACAAGAATATTTTAACTGCTCGAACAGAATGTGGTCCTTTTTTAATCAAAATGTTTCGGTATCATTTACCTTTCTTTAAGGCAAAAAGGTATACCGGAAATCCGTTTACTTGTTTTCTTTTTCCGCGCCATGTAACTCTTGAATTAGAAATAGCTGTTCCAATTTTATATATTCTTTACAAATATATATATATATATTTAGTTTCACGTCAGCGGAAGTGAACAATGTGTTGTGGGTTGCCCCATATGCCGTTAAATGGTATTTAATTTTCGGAGGTAATTAAGTCGTTTAAAGCCTATTCTATTACTATAATGATGGATATCCGCTTCGATATAAAAGCTGCTATCGACAAATACCAAAGAGGTAAGGAAAAAGAACTATGTCAGGAATACTTCAATCTCAATATTAAATGTCAAAGTCGTATTAGTCGTAGTACTCTTAAAATTTCATGAATTCGAAAACGTACAGAATTTGGTAGGTGTTCTTTGGCGCGTACAAGTATAAATAATGTGAAGTGTTAGATGTTCACTCACTCTTACTACTAGGGTACGAATAAAAATTAATTAACATGTAATAATAAAAAATTTGATTGCAAAAATACTGATCAGGACTCTATACTTTTCAGAAATTTCATTATAATAAGTACTCAAAAATGAAATTATTATTAATATATTATTTATCAGTCTTGATAAAGCCCATTCAATTTCATGAGTGCACCAAGGTGGCAATGGTCGGCTTGTATTAATAATGTCTAGTACATAAAATAAAATCTGGATGACAGTATATATCGACCTAATTAAATTCAGTGCGTTAACGGGCAGCTCCCAAGTAATTGTGAGTCGTAGGCTTACTAATTGTAAGTAAGCACACTTTGCATGTTCTAATAATCAAGGAGAGAAATTAGTACGCTAATTAGAATCGCTATTATTGAGATTATGTTCGATCCAGGTGGATATAGTGCAACATTTCCAAGAAAAATACTTAAATCTACTGTCAATTACCCAAGGATAAATTTGAGTAACAGTTTTTGAAATTTGACAAAATAAACATTAGTCACTTCAGCATAGAAATTTGTCCAAGGCTATATGAAAATTAACATAATTTTCTATATTACAGTTTTTACCCCAAGTGGTCATGAGAAATGATATAGGTTTCAAATGTTTATTAGGAAAGAGAAACGTGATCCACCAAAACTTTCATACGTTTGGAAGTTGACATATAGAACAATCCAAATCGTAGAATTAAATTTTTTGAACAAGTGATGAACTTACTTGATAAATTATATATATTGTATTGTTAGGAAACACCCGTTTTTCTTGGTGAGGCTACATTTATCCTAAAAGATGGGATCAACTACCAAATCTAACAAAAAAGTCTCTGGAGTTATTTAGAAAGTAGAATTTAACAAACGATATAAACTGTAACAACAATTTGCACAACATAAATTATTAAATCGTTAAATACCCCCAGACTATTGAAAAATTGATCTCAGGTGCTCAATTATTTTGTTTTTGAAATGCGTTTCATTTTGGCATTTGTTTTGTTCTTTTTTTGTTTGTTTGTTTTTATATCATTTTTGTAGAAATAAATCTCCCATGTTACATTGCTAGAAAGAACCATTACGCATTTATGTGGTAATAAAAACAGAATCTACAAATTTTATGCAAACGAACTTGTTACTAGCAAAGCACATATTTTGTGTTATAATAAATATGTTGCGGATATAATTGAGTGTCAGTTTTATAACAACACCATCTCACCAATAATTGTGAAATAAAACACAACAATTTTCATTATTTGAAAGAACACATTATAACAGAATACATCAATGATACTTTGTATTTTATGCCATGTTACAAGTAAATTCTACCATCATCTCACAGAAGTTGTAACTGTGGTGTAATACAACTGATATTAAATTGTATCAGTAACCCTACGCCACTTAATCTTTAATTCAATTGAATTTATTTAACAGAGCACAAGAACAGGTAGGTAGGAAGCGTATAAGAATAAACTAAATACCAATAATGGTAAAATTAAAGAATGTAAGAACATTAAAAGTGTCCCTGGCATGATTAGAATTAACATAATTTTCAAGAGATATTCCTCAGCCGCAATTAAGTCCATTCTAGAGGACACTCTAAACTATCTCTTTGGAATACACTTTTTCGTCTCGGGGCTAGTGTAATTTAGTAAAAGCAATCAACTGGTGACTTCTCCCGCATGGAAAAGCGACTGGAGATGACCGAAAATTATTAATTGAAGCCATATCTAACAGGGCGGTGGAATCGTTTGAACCATATAAATCCGCAGGACCATATAGAGTACTGCCTATACTTTGCAGAATGAAATTAATGATGAGATGGGTTCTCTTCTAAAAATAGGAGAAGAGAAGAGAAGTGATTTTTACTACTTTTCAGAGGCAGGTTTTGTTGGGAATCACTTGATCAAGTAACAGCACAAGAACCACCTCCTTGGAGGCTATAGTGGGTATCACAGATATAACTTCAACCACACTGGACGAGCTGTTATTAGAAACGCCTTCGGACAGTACGACGCCTGAAGCTATTTTCACAAACAAATTGAATATTTTAATACCAACCAGAGACTGAACAAGATATTATTTGAGAAATTTGAGTGCCAGCGTATGGAATATGGAGGGATTGCAATACAACTAAGGTACAGGTACTGGTAATTGTAAACTGTGTCCTAGAAAAGGATTCCATTGAGCCTGCGAAAATATGCGACGGTTTTGCGGGCTTAACTATTTGCAGTAACAGCCTGTGCTGAAGGAATTAGGGGGGCAGCGTAAATAGGAAAAAACATAATGACTGGCATTCAGGCGACTATTAAAGCGGTTATGAAGTATATTATCAGGTCGAAACTGGAACAAACATTAGAAATAAGCCTTCAATGAACTGGCACGGGACAAAATTGTGTCCTTGACCTGGATGCCAGGACACAAGGACATTAAAGGCAAACTGCCAATCTGGTTAAGACTGAGAGGGGAGCATTCAAAGAAATGGGCTTGAGGTTAAATTCTCAGCTAACCTAATGAGAAGAAGGAAAAAGATATTAAGATTACTACTGGTCTAGTAACCGCACACTGGAATTGTGGTGTAGAACATGAGAACTTGTAAGAGGAAACCAATATCCATATTATTTGTGCCTGTGAGGAACTGAAGGAACTCAAGCGGAAGTATTTCGCCAAAGATCTACTGAAGCCTACGAGAATACTCAGGCTTTCAGTGAGCAACCTAGTGGTCTTTGTGGTGGACGCTGAGTTGCTCGAACCTGAAGCGAGAGTGTTATTGAGGATCGGTATAAAAGCAAAATCCTCAAGTACTTGGTCTAGAGATGAATGAACATTTTAGATAGATCAAGTTCAGTTATTACTTTTCAAGTTAATATAACATTTCTCTTGAATTTTTATTAATAAGGTCATTGATTTCTAAAGAAACAGTTAATATCTTAAGAACATTTGAAAACAATATAGTAATTGTATAGTTATGATTTCAATTCGTTTTAAGATATTAATTAAGTACTCTAACAGTAATCAAATTAGAATTGATTCTGGTATGCAGCGAATGTATCTTCGTTCCCAATGCTAGATCAATAATCAATAAGTTAGTTTGTAAAGGATTATTGTCACGGCATCTTTAAAACCGTTTGCTTTTCCGATGCCAGATGATAATTGTCCTATTTCGGGGTAATCACCAAAACTAAGTTGCAATGCATATTCTACTTTTCTTCGATTTTAATACGATGGGAATAGTAGTCATTTTTATACTCAAGTCAAAAGCAAATATGTGTTTTACTTCAAAAACTTTATTGTGTCAAAAATAAAAGGGTTTTAATAGTAGGTAATATGCAGCATACTTCGGTTAACTGAAAGTTATTGTACTTGCTAGTTCCTTATCAGTCTTGCCCGTCACCATTAGATATATTAATTTATTAATTAAAATTGGAATTGTTTTAATTGGCCTAATAGTGGTGGAGAAAGGTTAAAATATAGATACTTGAATTATATTGAGAAATGTATAAAAATATTGTTTTTTGATTTTCATGAAATAAATAAATAAAACCAACATATTTTTGTTATAACTTTATAATACATATATATAATATAATAACGGAGAGCAGATTGGAAACAAAATTGATCTAAATAAATTGTCGGACCTATAAAGCAATTCATTCAAGTTCGAAAATTAAATTTATAACATTAACATATCCTTTCTTGTATTAGAAATAATTTCTACATTACTTGCTCTATATTTGAACATACTTCAATCATCAAAAGGAGTAAATATTATTTTTCGCAAAATAAATAATAGCAGTAAATTATTAGAGCAGCATTACTTTACTCTATTTTATTGTATTTATTCATAAATTAGAGGCTGTTGTTATTTGTTTTATTCCTATATTTGTTAATGAAAGTGTATATTTAAACGAGGTTGTTTAAATTAATTTGCCGGTGCGTTCGATTTAGTAAACTAACTAGCAGTTTACCTTCTGTTTCCGTCATTCTCCTTGTCCTCCTTCAGCTACTTTCAAGGAACACTTCCGGTGTTGAACGTCGGTCGATTATTTGTTTGATATATCACAATATCACCCGCGTAATTAAACAACTAACATTTGCGAAACATTTAAAGCGGCTGCTCTCTAGCCGGTTATGTTGGTCTGGCTTATCAAAGATACTACAAACGGTCCTATGTGCAGAAACGCATTGGTATTAGTAGGGTGTCCCACTCTTTTAATTGACCAGTGCGCAAAGAAGCGGGTGAAAATATAATAAGGTTGTAGGTATGAGCGCCGCACACATTGATTTGAGCGATTTGTTTGGCCGAGATTTCCGAAGAATTTTGCATGCGTAGCGATAGGAATTTTGTATGTTTGAACAGGACCGGATTGACGTTGGTTTGTGTTTGTATTACAACACGAACTTATACAGGCTTGGTCATAAATGTTTGGAATCTCAGGAAATACATACAGTGATGTTCGATGAAATAGAGCCATACAATTTCTTTGTTGTTGTCTATCAGAAATCATACATTAAGATTTAAATGCAAAAATTATCCTGTACTTATTTTTTACTTCTGTTGTAAACAGAATACCGTTATTTTTATTTCAATTGCCGCGTCATTTTTTTTGAGGTTAGTAATTTTTAGTATTAACAGTGAAAAGAAGTGTTCCATAAAATAGAGCCAATTAAAAAAATATTTTTTTCCGAGTGTTTTTGCTTTTTTTGTTAAAAAATTTGAAAGTAAAGGTAACCTTAGTCTCAAAATTCAATAAATAATAAATATTCGTGATAAAAAACTATAATTTAAAACACGAAATGGGTAGAGGCAAACACTGCACTAGGGAAAACAGGATTATTATTAAAAGACTGCATAATGAAGGTAAGAACTACAGACAAATAGCGGAAATAATTGGATGCTCTAAGAAAATGGTGGAAAATGCGGTCAAATACAAATTTAAGCCTGAAAAAGAGGAAGAAAAAGCAAAATCACAGCACATTTAGAGCGAAAAATCCTGCGTCATGTGAAAAGGGATCCATTTGTTACTTCTTCTGCTATTAAAAAGAATATGACCTGGATGTTTCCACTTCCACAATTCGAAAATTCTTGATTAAAAACAATTTGAAAGCTAGGAGTGCGCGTAGAGTTCCATATCTGACTAAAAAGCATATTCAAAAAGATTGGAATTTGCCGAAGAACATTTGAATTGGCCAACAAGCAAATGGAGAAATATTTTGTGGTCAGATGAAACAAAAATTAATTTGTTTAACTCTGACAGAAGCAGCCTTAGTGTAAGAAGACCTCCCAACACCGAATTCCGTCCGCAATATACCATAAAAATCATCAAACATGGTGGAGGAAATATAATGGTATGGGGCTCTTTCTCTTACAAAGGAACGGGGCCATTGTTTCGTATTGAAGATAGAATGGACGCAATACACTATATTACACGAATATTTTAAGTAGCACCATGTTGCCATACGCTGAGTGGGAAATGCCGCTTCGATGGGTGTTTCAACAGGACAATGACCCGAAACACAACATCGAAGATAGCAAAAGAGTTTTTCCAAAGCAATGAAATTAAGGTTTTAAGCTGACCTGCACAGTCACCAGACTTAGATCCTATAGAAAACCTTTGGCAAATTGTTAAGTTAAAACTTCGAGGTAAAAATCCGTCCAATAAAGATCAACTTTGGGCATTAATTCAAAATGCGTGGGAAAATATCCCAGTCGGCACTTGCCAAAAACTTGTGAACTCAATGCCTAGGCGTTGCTTAGCCGTTATTAAAAATAATGGTTATTCTACTAAATACTAAGGTAAACAAATAGAGTTTTACAAATATATCTGTTTTATAAATTTGCGAAACTTCAATTTCAGATACCCGAAACCGATGGCTCTATTTTTATTCACACCGAAAATTGAAATTTTTTTTTATGTTTAGGTATGAGAACTTTTTTTAGTTTTAAACTTTAAATTTTTCGCTGCAATGTTTTTGATTTTTATGTGAAAAGAAGAAAAACAAAATAAAAAAATTTGTTTTTATACTTTTCGACCATTATTTTTAGTTTTAAAAAATATGAAATAGGGTGGCTCTATTTCATCGAACATCACTGTATATCCAACATACTTCCAATAAGGATTGCTTTTTATTGCTTAAATGATGACCAAGAATGTAAAATGACCAAAAGCGATCAACGTTTTGAATTATTTTTAGATATCAATCAGTTTAACAGAATGGTTAAAATTCGAAACTTGAATAATAATAACTAAAAGGTATTGGTAACTTATTTGACGTTCTTCATTTTCACTACATAAATTGGAATCTCTATGCATCGATAAAACTAGATAACTTCTTGTTGTGGCGATTCCTTCCAAGCGACTTGAATGTTTTAGATGCTAGCCCAATTGATCGCTCAGCCTGTATTAAAATATAGGAATTTGTAAATGTCAGTGAGGAAGATTAAAGAATACTGTGAATGTGACGAGTTGCTCTCCACTTCTGTTGTATCAAATAAACGCAATTGTGATGGGTTATCGTAGATGATACTATCTTCACTTAATTCTATAATGTGCTATATATGGCGTTCTACAGCAAACCTCACCATGACGTTTTTGTTTATCATCTTATTGTTCTTCTGCGATCATTGCACATTTCCAGACATAATCGCTATTATTATATTGTTGGCGTTTTCGACATCACTTTAGTCTTTCAGGACAGTGAGAGAAGTTTGCTTGTACGAAAAGTCAACTTTTCGTAATTTGATCCCTGTCAAAGTTACTATTGCATTATTTCTTCTTGCTCTGTCTGTATTGGGCTGGAAATAAACCACTTCAAAAATTCAGTGAGAAAGGGACACGTATGTATTAGGGAATATATGAAGATATAATGTACTATACTATTACATTTTTGATGGAGGAGCACTAGAGCAAAGGGTTATTATGGCTGAAAAGTTAAATACAGTTCGAAAACAATCAGGTTAGTTGTTTGGTCAAATAACTCAGTTAGTTACTTGTTGAACCTCGGTTTTCTAAATATAAAAAGTAAGTTGAATTTATTTCGTTTTAAAGCAGTTTTTCGATTATTACGGTATCCATTTTATAACAGGGTGAGAGTATAATGTACTAAGGTTTTATGTTTTCCTCTACTTTGGCAAAACTAGAAAGTAACAAATAATTATGATCGCGACTGTAATTTTCATTCAGTTACTGAGGTAAGTTCAAGGTGATTGCTTTCATTAGAAGCAAATGACTGTATTTGCTAAGTAGCGTATTACCAAATTTAATTCACGTATGTCCAAATGATGCATTTTCAGCTCGTATGTAAACAATAGACAGATCAGAATCAGTGCATCGGTGGCGCTATAGACACATATATAGATTTGTTGAGATTAGCTTACATCTGATTAAGACTGTAGTGTTATACACAATTCGGTTCATTTCTTGATATATTTGTTACCATAACGAATTGAAATTAGGTGAATGAATTCCCTTGTTCCAAAACTCATTTCGTGATGAATGAAAACGTCAATTATATTTTAATAGTTTACATTTGAAAAGATTTTATAACGTATAGTGTAGTATAGTAAGACTCGAATGGTTAATTACCATTAGAAAATTCATCATTTATTATAATTCTTCTTCTTCTTCTCGTCAATCCTTACGCCTTTCAGCGTCGGATTATTTCTGGGTCTTACGACGATTTAATCCATTCTTTCCATCGTGTCCGGTCTGTACTCATTTTTCTCATTCCTTCTATGGTCTTCCCTCGCTTTCGTCCCAATTCGTTTACTCTATCAATCCATTTTTTCCTTGGTCTTCCCTTTTCTCTTCTCCCGTTATTTTTGGCTTCTATTATTTTCTTTGTTAAACTCTTTTGTTCCATTCTAATTATGTGGCCGTACCAATTCAGTTGACATTTTTCAATTCTTTTTAGTATATCTTCTTGATTTATCATATTCCTTATCTGTTCGTTTTCTATTCTGTCCATTTTTGTTTTCCCCACGATCTTTCTCAAAAGTTTCATTACATAGCTGTTATTTTGCTTTCATGTTTTTGCTGTATTGTCCAGGACTCACTTGCGTACATTATTGTGGGGGCTACTACTGCATTGTATACTACCTGTTTGATCTTGGGTTCTATTTCTTTTTTCCAAAGATGGTTTGATTCAGAGCGTAGTATATGTTTGTGGCTTTCCGTCCTCTTTTTGCTATGCCTAGATCAATTTTTCCATCCTTCGATATAATAGTACCTAAATATTCGTATGCGTCGACAATTTCTTCTTGTTCATCGTTTATTTTAATTATTAGATTACTGGCTGGCTCTTTATTATTTATCACCATTAGTTTGCTTTTTCTACGTTTATTTCCATCTTTATCTTTTCTATTTCTTCTGTCCATATTCTTGTTAATTTTTCCATTTTCACATAACTGTCAGCTATTAGTGTCAGATCATCGGCGTACAGTAATGCATCCACAGCTACAGGTTCCAGTCTGTTATATCCTAACAGTGTCTTCACAGTTTCGGTGCGTTTCCTCGTATTTTTCAGGATTCTGTCCATTACTATAATAAATATTAATGGACTTAATAATCAATAGTCTATATTGTCAGGTTAGGGGGATAGTACAAGTGAATGGAAAAAGATCAGCAGATTTTGAAATGCAAGTGGGAATAAAACAAGGAGACAGCTTAAGTCCATTAATATTTATTATAGTAATGTTCTGGACAATACAGCAGAAACACTAAAGCAAAATAACAGCTATGGAAATGAAATTTTTGAGAAAGATCGTGGGGAAAACAAAAATGGACAGAATAGAAAACGAACAGATAAGGAATATGATAAATCAAGAAGATATACTGAAAAGAATTGAAAAATGTCAACTGAATTGGTACGGCCACATAATTAGAATGGAACAAAAGAGTTTAACAAAGAAAATAATAGAAGCCAAAAATAACAGGAGAAGAAAAAAGGGAAGACCAAGGAAAAAATGGATTGATAGAGTAAACGAATTAGGACGAAAGCGGAGGAAGACCATAGAAGAAATGAGGAAAATGAGTACAGACCGGACACGATGGAAAGAATGGATTAAATCGTCGTAAGATCCAAAAATAATCCGACGCTGAAAGGCATAAGGATTGACGAGGGGAAGAAGAAGAAAATCGCGTTATTTTTATAAAAATATAGTAGATGATTTTCTCGAAAATTTAAATTGTACGATTACCGATGGTTCGTTAAATATAATAAAATAAATATTACTTAAATAGCGATTAATTTTCCAAGAAACTTGGCCTTCTACATTTTTCTAAGAAATTGCTAATTGCTTTTAAACTTCTAAACGAAATATCATGTTCAATACCGAAGAGCAAAGATTATTTTGTTACGGTTTCTAAGAATAAAAATCGGAAATTAAAGGAATGAGTTTTGATTGGTTAAAAATAATTAGGTAGGGGGTGTATACGTTTTAGCATTTATCATTGTTATCATTGTTCATAAAACTACTGTTATTCTTAAAACTGAATCACTTCCGTTACAAGGGTCTCCTCATTTGATTGACGATTTTAAGAGAAAACTTCAGAAAGTTCCTGGAAAAATAGGACAATTAGTAAATAAAAATTTAATGATATTTAAAAAGAAACAGCGATTTAAATTTATTGCAACAAGCAAACCAAATTCGCCATGGCGATTTTGATGTTGAAACCGATTTAAATTCGAAAGTTGTTAATGTTTTTAAAATAGACCAATCACATCAGATGACGTCGAAGGAAGTTTTTCAACGTCCAAATCGCTGCTAACGGATAGGAGATATAATTTAACTATTGAAAATATTAAGAAACATTTCATTGTGAATTGTTTTTACGGTAAGGAATGTAATGTTTAATGTAGAAATGTAAGTGATGGGTATCTGTTTAATAAAGCCTGCTTAAATTTTCTTTATGTATGTTTTTTCCTTGTTACTTCAAAACATATTCGACATTCTGAACATATTTTTGAAACATATTTTACATATTCTAGATATTTTAAGAATATTTTCAACATATTTTGCTCATATTTAAGACATATATATATTAACATATTTTAGTCAATTTTCAAACATACAATCCGGCCTCTAATGATAACTCGTTTGTCGACATGGAGCATAAAAGGCTACTTCGGCATTAAGTGAGAACTAGACATGTGAGGTGGAATGTTTACTGTTACGGTTAATTAAAGAAAAAAGGTTTTATGTGACTTTGTAATTTCTGTAAGTCAAAGCAAAAAAACGCCACTAAATCACAAACAGCAAATTTAAGGACGGTGTGAAACCATCAGAAATCGTTTAACATCTGTAAGGTGTATTTGGAGAGTTTTCAGAAACTAAAAGTACGGTCTATTGAGAGGTTGATCATTTTGAAGCTGGCAGAATGTCAGTAGAAGGTGATCCGCGCCATGGATGGCTGATTATCTCTGTAAATGAAAGAAATGTTGTTGCCGTGGTGAATCTACTGAAAAATATAGGCTAATTCGTGAAATTAATGTTGGTGTAGTAATGGAACACGATAGGTTCATGAGATTTTACAGGAACGTTTGGGTGCGGACAAGGTTTCAACCTGTTGGAATCGAAACAGAAATTCATCAGGTTTGACGCTTGAGACCCTGAAATAGTTCTTTGATGACGATTTAAAAAATACTGTCATGTTGGAATAAATGTACTCAATTAAATGGAGATTGTTTTTGAAATTTTAAGATATGAAAATGGCAGAAATAAAAAAATTATAGCCAAATTCCTATAGTTTTATAAATGTCGCTCATATATCCTTCGCTTTCTTTGCATATAACAATTAAAAACTTTTAACATGCTTATTTAGCCAGCTATTTTACACAGTAATTGTTTATTGAAAATTGTTGTAATTAATCAAAATTTGTCAATCTTTGTTAAACAGCAGTAGATCTATACACCGCGATTCAATTCACTTGATTTATTTTACGTATTGCAAATGTTTAGATGCAGCAAAGACAAAAGCTTTACGTTTTGGTTGCCCCCTTTACTTAAAATTAACTAAATAAACTACAAATTTGTTAGAACATAATCCAACGATCTCTTTTAAGCATTAAAAAAATGGTTGATGATTATTGATTAATAACAGTAATATTTAATAACACTTCAGTACTTTGTATATAAATAATGTTTTGTAACGTCCAAACACGAACATTCGTACTTGTTTCTAAGTCCCTTGGAGCAAATATCTGCCAGGCATTCGTCCAATTGTTTCCGGTTGTTATATGAGATATTTAAGACATAATATTAATTATGACTTCGAGATAACTGATACTGAATTTAGATATATGCGTATGTGGGTATTTCAATTACTAAGCTAATTACTACTTATTATATTTGTAGTCAATACTTTTACGAATAAGAAAGTTGGGGCAATATAACAGCTGTCATGTTAGGAAGAGTTGCTGTAAAGCAATATTTTTATTTCTCATGTGGAGAGACCAATTACTCATTGCTTTCACCAATTTATTTCAGATTGTGTTACTAATTTTTATATTATATTGAATAGAAACATATGAAAACTTTTACACTTAAAATCATAAATGTTACGATATAATTTCAAAATTCCATATAACTATTACCAGATACGTAAATACTTACTAGAATTTTGAAAATAGCTAACACGAGTGATGTTCTAAATAACACTTAAATATTTTATAAAAGTCACGCCTTTCATGAAATTCTATAATTGGATAATGGGACAAATTATTTTCTTTTTTTTTTGATTAAAATTGTATTATTAATAATATTATATATTAAAATGTATTATCTTGTTACCTATTTCTAAATTCAGTTTATCAATTTAGATTTCTTTAATTAACTTCGCCGTATATTATTAACTTTAACTTATTAACCGTTAAATACATTTTATCCCATATGAACGTTGCGATGATTTCTGAGAAAGGAAAAAAAATCACAGGCAAAGGTCTGTGTCAGTAGATCATACTTTACAGCTTCGCACCCTTAAGTACGGGGGTTTAGAATTAAGATCCTATTTCAATCCATAGGAATTTTATTGTAGTTAAATTAAACTGCCTAAAGTAGTTTATATTTAAATTCCAAGTAGGACGTTTGGAATAATATATTTCCATGAGTTTAAGGGGTAACACCACTGTAACAGTCTAAAAGGCGCTTCTTTGACAAATTATTTTGGATGGAAGAAAAGGCATTATGATAATAATATTGGAGGAAGTTATTAACCATATATTTAAGTATTGAAAAAAAATTATCGTCAATAAATATAAAAAAATGGCGGCGTCGAAGATATTTCCGCGAGGCATGTTCAATTTGAGGCGCTCCGCAGCAGGCAACGTAACTAGTCAAAATTTGAATTCGGAATAATAAAGAAAATTCACCTAATCTACATGGTTATAGCTAGTGAAATACATAGGCAATTTTAAAAATATTGATTGTTGTGCTATTGACGAATATTTGAAGTAAAATATTAAATTTTCGGCCAAAATAGGGCAATCATTACCGTTATACCATTAGGTATTATTTGTAGTTTAATTGACTGCCCTTTCGCATGAGAAGTAGTTGTTCAGTATTTTAAAAGAGCTACTTGACTCTTTAGCTGTCATAAAATTGACTCTTCCCATAAAAGCCAGCGTTCTGCAAAGCAGTGCTGCTATTAAAGAATGGCAACCTTCGGTCATAAGAGACATTTTCACCATGACTATATAAACAAGTAATGTTCGTAGTAATTGTTAGCACTCCTGTTCATGCTTAGAAATAGATTGTCACTACCTACTGTTACGGCGAAGAATAGATGAAATAAAGATTGTGCATTATGTTATATAATATATATTCAATTCGTGGTTGTACCTAAAAGTAGGTACATCATTCTCTAGAAGGCAAAGGAATTATGCTTTCAGCTCAATTAAAATTATATTAGATTTTTCCAGAAAAAAACGGTAAATTGTAGTTATGCTGCTCTGACGAATTTAATCGGACAAATCGTTACGGTATTGTTACAGGCCTATGTAATTCTGATTGGAAATTGTTGAGAAATGCTTGTTTCTTGTTCAATTCCAAGAATGTTGATAGTTACGCAATTTAAAAAAATACTTCAAATGAGGCGAAGAACCTTGAAGACTTTTTAATTTAAGAGAGAGAGCGAATGTATTGTTATAATTAAGAGGGCTATAATGAATCAATTATAATGATCGAAAATGATACGGCGGTAAATTAGAAAGATTCATTTGGTGATAATCATTTTAATGTTGCGAGGATAATAATATGTTATTGATATTTATTACTAAAAACAAGTGGGTGGTGTACTATGTATATAATCTGAAATTATGCAAATAATTCTGGTATGTACGTTTCAATAAATTGTATTGCCGAGGATGACGAATTCTGAGCAGTAACAAATAACCGATTACTGTATTTCAAACAGAAAAAACCAATACAAATTGTGGTTTATAGGGGGTAATTAAGTTTTTAGTAATTACATCTAATACGTGCTTTGCCTATTGATTTTTATCGAGGTACTAAATAGAAAACAGTTAAAGGATCATTAGGTTTCAATTGATAGAATTGGTGAAATCCTTGATCTGCTGTCTGGACTACTTTCATTGTTTGCGGACATAATCCAAGGAGCATATCAATTGAGGGCCATTTTTTAAATAAACGAGTAAAACAGGAACTCGAATAAAAAAAACGTCACAAATAAATGAACAAAGGAGTCAGTATATATAGCTAAATTAACAATTAAACATTAACAATTAACACTTACGACAGCAAATGTAGAAGACATGGATGTTGCGCAGTATTTTTCGTATTTAATGAAGGATTTGAGTTGGGCATTTCGATATATATCCGCGTTTCTTTGTTCCCAATTTTATCCTGGTTTGTTATTTTCAGTTCAAAGTCGACCACGCTGGGATTTTAAACTTCCCTTATTTTTTGCTCCTTCAACTTCGTCTTGATCTGACTTTGTTTGACATTTTAATTTACGTTTTCAGTTTTTGTTTTACCTTCAGTGATTTGAATCCTTACGATGTTGTTAGGGACTCCAAAAATTCCAAGTCTTCATCTTTCTTTCGATTTATTTTGGAGTTTTTGTTCAGCAAATCCTTAATAATACTAATTAACTATTTTTGTTTTAGGTTGGTGATTTTGTGCACCTATAAGTAAAGATTTTGTTATTATCCCATCCTTCATTATTTCCGATCCTTTTAGTTGATCTTTTCAACTTCAATGTTCACCCGCTTCGTTAATATTTTTCAGTTGTTTCCGATTACGCTCCGAATGAGGAAAAGGCTGTGTTGTAGTCGAAACCCTACACATACGAGCGTAGATTGATAAGTTTTCCTAATTGTTGCTAGGGGGTCGTTATTTTTCCAAATACTTTATGTCATTCTGTTAGCAACTCTTTCATATCAACTGACTGCAAATGTTAAATCGATCTATCAAATAGTCTGGTTCTGACAAGCATTTAGTTAGTGTCGCATTTGCTCAATTCGGAGCAAAAACGTACTGGAGAAACGTACTGGTTTCCAACAGATTTCAAGGGACGACTTGTGACCATGAAACTTGGATTCACCATTACGCACTAGAAACAAAAATGGAATCAAAACAGTAGATTGCACGCGGTGAATCGCTTCCGAAGAAGGAAAAGACCATTCCCTCGACTGGAAAGGTGATGGTATTGTTTTTCTGGGAGGAAAAAGGGGTTTTCCTAATTGGTTATGTTGAAGAAGGCAAACCTGTTACTAGCCGACATTACACAACATGTTGGGACAAATGGGAAGCAGCAATTCAGGGAAATGGTTAAGAAGAAATTATTCTTTAACAACGACAATGCGCCTGCTCATTTAAGTGCAATCGTCCGAAATCCTTCCGCATCCGCCGTATTCGCCTGATTTGACTCCGTCAGACTTTTACCTGTTTCAGAAACTCAAAACATTTCTGGGTGGAAAGAGATTTTGATCGACTAAGAAATTAGTAGAGGCTGTAAACAATTATTTTGGGAACCTTGAAGAAAGACACTTCCGGGATGGAAAAGCTGGAGAAACGTCGAACCAAGTGTATTGAGCTTCGAGGGGATTATATTGACAAATAAAATGTAACTTGAATCCATATTATTTTATTACCCTCGTAATCTTTGGCTATTTACCTTGATTTATTTTCACTGGGTTTTAGTTCATTCAGAAGGGGGAAATTATAAGAAAAATCGTTGAAGGAAAAATGAAGAGCTTTATGAACAAAAGATTACAAAGGTTAGGGCACTTTGCGCGTACGGATAGAAAAACAGCCAAACAGATTGCATAGGCAAAACTAAATGGAAATAAGAGAAACGCCTCGAAAAGGTTGAGATGAGGCAGTGATGCAGGATAGCGAGAATAGACAGATAATTAATTGGAAAGATATAGCAATAGATAGAAAGGGATGGTAGGGTTTTATAACGCTATACGTCTCTAAGGCCTGATATATAACCTACACATACATAAGGTACAGGAACTATACGAGGCAATTTTGGTTGCTTTCGAGTTACATTCAAGATAGGAATAGGATTTTAGAAATAAGAGAATCCACTAAAACGCAAACTGACAGAAAACACACAGAACTCAAAGATATGTATATTCGCATCTTTTTGCATATAGCAATAAACATTAAGACAATCTCTTGATGAAGTAAATATGAAGATCGAAGTTTGTAAGAGTGCAAGTTACATGTATGATTTTTTATCGAGCTGGTAAGGGAATTATTTCAGGATGCGAATGGACAAGGACTGTATTGATGTTCTGTCAGTGAGGTTGTCATATTAACAAAGACTTTTCACTGAAAGCATTTCAGTTGTAGCATACATATATCGTTAAGAGGAGGAAAGGATACGGTGCAATATTTTTTGCGAATAGTTGAAAACGACTGAGTAAATTAGAATAAGAAGATTTCTTAGTATCATGCTGGTACGTTTCATTAAAGACACTGTGCAAGAGGCAGTAACTTACGGGCCAGTCGTATAAAATGATTGTATTCTTATGACTTTTTAATTTCTACTTTATTACAGAAGGCTACCAATTGTATATCTATATCGCAACTCATATAGTTCTAAAATTCCCCTCAGGAGCTCACTGTTAACAATTTTAACAAGGCTGTTCGGGAATTTAGCGTTCCCGATGTATCTGAGCTAAAACCCAAATTAAAGTGTAAGGTAACGTGCCGAGAGTTGCGTGGCGGCAGGGGTGTGCGGTATTTAACGTTCCCGTGGGGGCACCAGGCGAAACTCCCTTGTAGTGACCCTTACCCAATCAAGCGGGGCTCTGATCGGACGCACAGATACTTTTCTAGCTACTCTTCGTTCAGTTACGCTTTCTGGAATTTTCAAGGCTAAAGTGCAAAAGCTTGTGAAACAGGGCCAAGATTACATACAGCCTAAAAGAGCCATAATCAAGGCCAACTTCAGTGGGCATGCACAAGGGGACCAGGTTTAATCTAGATAAGGAAGTTAGGCCTCAACAGACGGCGGAGGCCACTAAACGTAAAGAAAGGGCGGAAGTTCAAAAAGGTGAATTCAGAGGGCAGTACTCCCGCAGTTCTGCCGAAAGGCAAGAGGTCAGAAGGTTTAATCTTCAAGAAGGCTGCTCTGGAGAGGATCGCGGTAGTATTCAACGACTATCCAGCCACCCAGATGGAGCCGGCAAAGTTTAAGGCAGTCCAGGACTCTTTCATGGTGGCATATAACAGCATTACGGAGCAAGGGCTTCAAATCCGTTTTAAAAATACACATATATGCGGAAGAACCGCTCTCAAAGCTGTTAAGTCTAATTAAAGGAATAAAGCTGGAGAACGTACTCTAAGGAGGCATGACGACCACAATAGATCTGCAAAGGTCGCAGCGGAACAGGCATCATTGCCATCTCAAGTAATCTTAAATTATCTTATCTTAGTTCTAAAATTTGCTTGGACGTTGTTGCTATAAACGTAGACAAAGAAGTGTTAATTGGTTAACAAATCGCTGAAAATCTACATGTAAAGTTTTTAATATATTAAATACTTGACAACCAGTAATACAGATCTAAATATAATCGTATTTTATAGTTTGTTCTTAGGCAATCATTATACCTAACAAGTATTTTGGGTATCTGTCTTATGTGAAATGTATTTACTACAGTTTAGATAACTTAACTGTATATATATATATATATTTCGTGACCTTTTTATACTTATCTTATATGATAGAGATCTACCACTAATAGGTCAATAAAACAAGGCTGGTTTGAACGATAGTTATATTTTCAGAACGTTTACAAACGTTTTCGGAACACCTTCGTCAGTGAAAATATAACTAGATAAATATATAAACAAACTTTTGTTTTTTTATTTGGGACTATCAACAAAATAACTAGTGACTAGGATTTCTTGATATAGAGGATGTGTAACCAACTTTTATATATATATAAATTATAAAAACTAAATTAATGTGTAAACATACATGCAAATTAAGTAAAACCTTATATCAAAAAATCTTTGTCGAAACCTTAACAATTCTGTTCAAGGACTAGGGAAAACCAAATTCAAAAACCTAGCCAAAGGTTTCCTTCTTAAGAAATGCAAATGTCATTTTAACAAATTGCTATATACATTACTTAAATTTTGAATATCGGTCCTGAAATTAATAGTTTTAGTGTCTTTCTGTATATTTATCATTTCATATATTAGTCTTTTTTTATAATTATTCTCTGTTTTTAATATAATTGTGTTTTCAAAATCAAAGTAATGCCCAAGATCTTTGTAATGTTTTGTTACAGCGGTCATTGCACCAAAATCATTATTTAAAGAATACTTATGGCTATACAACCTTTTCTTTAAATATTGTTTCGTCTGACCGATGTAACAACCATCATAATAACGGCATTGTGAAAACAAATTGGCATATAAAGTCTACCAATACAGGAAGACATTTAAATTATTTTTCAGAAACATCAAAATTACATAAAATTAATGTAGTTACCGGTTTAGTTGATCAAGCGGTTAGATTAGCTAATCCTGAATTTAGGGAAAAGAATTTAAACAAAGTTAAAGAAATCTTAGTCAAAAATAATTATCCAAATAGTTTTTATGAAAAAATAATAAAAAATAGAATTAACAAATTATATAATAGAGGAATTAAAATTAATAACAATAAATGTTATAGCGCTATTCCTTATAAAAAGGTTTAAGCGAAAAAATAAAAAAGAATTTAATAAAAACAAGATAAACATTACTTTCATTCCAAATTATAGTAACAGATCTCTTTTTACTAATACTAAATCCAAAATAATTAAACAAAATCAGAGTAATGTAGTTTATAAAATAAACTGTAAAGACTGTGATGGTTGTTACATCGGTCAGGCGAAACAATATTTAAAGAAAAGGTTGTATAGCCATAAGTGTTCTTTAAATAATGATTTTGGTGCAATGACCGCTGTAACAAAACATTACAAAGATCTTGGGCATTACTTTGATTTTGAAAACACAATTATATTAAAAACAGAGAATAATTATAAAAAAGACTAATATATGAAATGATAAATATACAGAAAGACACTAAAACTATTAATTTCAGGACCGATATTCAAAATTTAAGTAATGTATATAGCAATTTGTTAAAATGACATTTGCACTTCTTAAGAAGGAAACCTTTGGCTAGGTTTTTGAATTTGGTTTTCCTTAGTCCTTGAACAGAATTGTTAAGGTTTCGACAAAAAGTTTTTGATATAAGGTTTTACTTAGTTTGCATGTATGTTTACACATTAATTTAGTTTTTATAATTTATATATATATAAAAGTTGGTTACACATCCTCTATATCAAGAAATCCTAGTCACTAGTTATTTTGTTGATAGTCCCAAATAAAAAAACAAAAGTTTGTTTATATATTTATCTAGTTATATTTTCACTGACGAAGGTGTTCCGAAAACGTTTGTAAACGTTCTGAAAATATAACTATCGTTCAAACCAGCCTTGTTTTATTGACCTATTAGTGGTAGATCTCTATCATATAAGATAAGTTTAGATAACTGAAACGCTTTCAGTATTTACAATAAATTTTCAAACAATTTTAATCTTTAGTAACCATAAGTTTCTTCGTTTAAAATTAAATTTTATAGTATATATTTTGTACCTTCTAGATTCTGCATATAGGCAGCCATTATACCTAATAAGTATTTTGGGTATCTGCTTTGTGTTATTACTATTTGGCTACTAGATTTTTCTTGGATAAGATATAAAGATCCTTTTCTTGCCATTGTCATTTGATAAGAGATATAATAAAATTCAAAATTAATAAAATACTGACATTTCTAAATATACGATTGTTGTATAAGTAATTGGTTCGATATATTTTCTTACTTAATTTATAAATGTCTAACAATGAAATTGATGCATATAAAACATTAACAACTTTAATGTATTCAAATTCGAATATATATATATATATATATATATATATATATACAGTGCACGCCTAAAGTATGGGATAAATTCAGTAAAAACGAAATTAAATTTTGGTGGAAGAAATCCTTTTTGCATGACAGTCGATTTCAACCATCGTCATAGTTTTGTTTTTAAATAGCACACCCATTTTCTTTTTCATTCTGAGAGGTCTTTTCCATTGCCTGACTGCCAGTATAAAAATGTTTCCATTTTACATAAAAATTCTTCGAGTAAATGATAGTTGAATGTTATAAAACGTACATTTCATAGTTAACACAAACAGTTTTCTGAGGACTGTTCAAAAATTAATCAATCGATTATTTAAATGGAGATTATATTGACAATTACATTGCAAGTTTGAAGAAAATTTGATGAAATAAAAAAGTTTTGTCTGAATAATGAAGAGCAATTGGAGTTACAATTTCTTCACAAATCTGATTATAGGTTTCAATGTGGGTCAGCGAATATAATAAGTATTGATAATGAAATTATAATCTAATTCTGTCCTATATACAAGTTGGTTGACACTTACAATCTCAAGCGTACGGATATTGTATTTTTATGATTACTAAGTATTCTCAAATAAGTCATGTGTACATCTCAAAGTTCATTCAACTAGATTTTTGCTTATTCTGATAAATAAGGAACATTTATTTTATCAAAATGATTTATGTAAAAAAATAGCGTATATATAAAAACACCTGTGCAATTTAATACAATACAGTAGAATTGTATAATTGACAATGCCGCAACTTACCGGTACACTATTTGAATCAATTATTCTTAACACAGTCGTGTAGAATAAGTGAGAATGCGGAGTGTATTTGGAGAGCTTGAAATTTAATCTACAAGACAAGTGTTTTATAAAGGAATTTTATGAAGAGTTTAATACAATTGATATATTCTCAATTATTTATTTGATTGCCTAACCCAAACAGTTTCGTAAGCCTTTTTATTTACGGAGAAACATTAACAAATTGGAAAAAATTACCATTACGAAACTAAAGGCAGAAGATATTAAATAGGAGCGCATTAAGATATCGGTAAAATTAATTGCAGAAAGTAATGAAACAGACCAAGAAGAGTTGAATAACATAAATAATAGTATCAATAAACAGTAGAAAAAGTTCTAGTCAAGTACTATAAGGGGAAAGATTCGTTTAACAGGAAACTCGAAACGAAACTCAATATGAAAGACATCGTATAAGAGCTGTGAGGAGAGAAAATCGAAATTAACAGGAAAGACAACGGAAAACTTCGAAAGCATAGAGGGACAAACTAATATTTGGAAACTTACCAACAGATTAGAAGCTAAGTAATGGAAAACTATCTGAAACAATTATGTAATAAGAAGTAATTACGAAAACACCTACATTCAAAAATGATACCAAGGATATACGGAAAATACAGATCTAAGACCACGAATTATATAAAGGAGACAACTTTAAGTGATGTGGAGTCCTAGTTAGTAGCGTCAATAATAGAGAAATATCAGACAGAATAAGAGTAGGCAGTAAGACATACTGACTATATTAATGACTGACAAAGAAAGATAAGAAAAATAAGTACAATTACAAAATAAGAATTTATAAAGCGGCAATTAGTTCTGTGCCCATATACGCTGAAGTAAAATGCCTCGCTGAAAAACATGAAAAATTAAGGATCTTCGAAAGGAAAATACCTACAAGTAACAATACTTAACTAACACTTATCAGTTTGAAAGGAACTCAACGTACTCATAAAACATGGGAAAAATATTGAACACGTGTTCTGTTTCTGCTATAAAGGCATTTTAAGGGTAGAAATTATCGTTCAATCTCTGAGGCGTGAAACGAGACAGTTTCCAAAAAATGTGTTGAGGACCAAAGTTGTAGAGTTTAAAGTGGAGTAATTGACGACCTTGAGGTCAATTTTCAATTTTAGTCAAGCACAAAGTTTTTTAACGGAAGCACCTACATTTAAGCGAAAATGGAGTATTTTGGAAAAAAGTGAAAAAGAATGCTATAAGCAGTGTTCATATCAGAGTGGGAAGGTACGTTAAAAGAAAGGAAAGTGATTTAAAAGCATGAAACAGAACGATAGATCGGGTACCGTTGTTGGGGTCAAAATCATTTTGTTGTATTTGTGTATTTTTTATATTATAACATTTACCAAAACGTTAAAGAACAATAAGTGTAAGAAAATATCATCCTTAACCAAAAAATACACTCAAATTTTCTTTTTAATTTAAAACTGGTCTGCGGGAAAAATGTACTTTAAAAAATGAGATTTAGTTTACTTAGAAAACTGTACATAAATAATTTATTCATTATATAGGCTAGAAAATCTATTTTTCTCCATGCAACATTTTACATTTTACCTTCACTTCTATTTAATTTTACCCACAGAACTTTTGGTTGTTGTAAATTTGAATCTAAAGTTTATTAGCACGTAATTTTTTAGGAAAATGACGTGAAAGATCAGTTCTGAATAAAGAAAGAAAGGACGACAGATAAGAAACGGCGTAATAGCATTTTCTTGAACATTCTTATGGCAAAAAACGGTATTGCTCCTATTATAATGTACAACACAAAAATAACATTTCAAAAGATAAAAAAAGAGAGGAAAACCTAATCGACACTTCTTTTGCTTAACATTCTTGAATGAACCTTGTTAGAATAGTCTATTTGCAAATTCCAGGAGTAATTTACCATCACGTCTATATGTCATCTTCTGGGGAGCGGTTCTTTATTGCTTTTATAATTTGGTGAAATTTTCCACCCCTGTTCTTCGTTGGTGTCACCCAAATTTTTACGAAAGAGACTCAAGTGGTTGTATAGGTAGTGAACGTTTATGTTCATGTTATATCCAAGGTCTCTAAAATTATGGGGCACGATGTTAGTAGGTCAACAGAGTTATCAGCTTTATGAGTAAATGAGCTTATGGGCTTCGGAATCGATCAACACAAGATTATTACCAAATGCACATGTTAAACTTTGTAGCTTTGATCCTCAATACATTTTTAAAAAATTATCTCTGCTGTGGAAATAATTTGCGGTAGCTATTCCCACACGGAGATTGAGGGAGGATTTGTGCCCTTAGAACCACATATTTAATATTTTTCGATGTTTAATAAGCATGTTAAGTTTAATTTGAATCGGTGAGTGTCAGTTGGGTAGTACCACTTGTTAGAAAAATTCTGGAACTTAAGTAAATAGAAGAAGGGAAATACCTACAGATCGCGTATAAATCATGGAAGTTCATAACAATGAAAGGTGAAGATATAGTCAAATACCTAAAACAACGAGGACTAAATTTGTGATTAGCAAAATATTTAGCTGGAAGCTATTAGAATATAAATCAAGAGAAATATCCAAGGTAAGATGGAAATATCAAATATGAAATGATATTAGAGAAATGAACACCTCACAATGGGAATGACAGGCAAACAAAGGACAGGAAAAAGTGTAAAAAGATTTCATACTCGAGTCCAAACTACATCAGGACCTTTAACAGATATGAATACCAAGAATCATACTGATTGTGAATGATGTAAAGCTGAGGAAAGAAGTAGGTAGACGCGGGAAGAGCATCAGGAACGAAGAGGTCTATCATCGTCATCATTATAAAATTTTACATCAACATACTTGTAATCACTTGAATAGAAGTAAGGTTAGCCCGAAGAAGATTTTTTTATCACACCATTGACTAAATGAAATAAATAAAAAGTCTTATGTTAGTACTTGATTATTTGCCTTATTACGTAGTAAATGAAACAAAAAATAAAAAATGTATAAAAGTAAACTGGTTTTGAAATTTTTTGAAAATAATACCCCTTGAACGTTTAACAAACTTTTATTTTTATATTTATGTAAACTTATCATGTTATAAATTACCTCAGCTAAATCAAGTTGTATATACATTTGTAAATAATGAGTGCTCAAGTGTTTAATTAAGGCTATTCATATTATTATAAATTTAAAAATTGTTAGAATAAATTTAATCTACATATGTATGTATGTAATTGCATACCAATTTCATACAAAGAAACGGCTGAATTAATTGATGCTTACATAAATGTTATTGTTGCCTTAATTAGTTTTTAAAATATTCCCATTTTAATCTCAGTTTATATATCTACATTTAAACACTCAAAAGAATATATCTAATCGAATCCGTCTAAGAGCTTGTGAAATTAGGAGGCATGCATCATTGCGACAATAACGGCACGTTGAAGTTATATTTACATATTTGCACCTGACCTAACTGATAGTAACAAGTGATTGATAGCTCCTCTTAATCGCGACAATGAAATGTATAAGTGGTACATTAAAGTAATGAAGTGCATTATTAATTATAACTTGCATGGTAATTGGGTATGAAATTAGAATAGTAAACGTCGAATATCCTTTCAATGTTGTATTGTAATTATTATTGTAAACAAATAATGATCGGATTTATTCTTTAATTTTATTAAAAAAAAATCGAGGTTGTATTTGTAATGAACTAAAAATACATCCTTAAGTTATAATACGATGTTTTTTATGTTTTTAGTTTGTGGCACTAGGTCGTCACTTAATGATTCTTTACAGTTGTTTGAAATTTTAAATATTAAATGACGAAGTTACCCGTATAGATACGTAAATAAGATATCAGTATATCTCATTTTTCCTTTTCTTCTGGAATAAATTCTTATTCCGTCTTCAGAACGTCAGATTTGTTGAACTCTAGTACGCATATTTTTCACTTTTGCGATCTCTGACCAACTTTTCATTTCTACTATGATTTAACCTCTATCTTTTTCTAATTACTCAATGCATTACAACTAAGTTTTCTGATTCTATTTTTTACCTTTCTCTGGCTTGGTTCTAGTGTGTGGCTCCATTTCGACTATGCGTATATGCCTCCACTAACTATAGTACATTATTATAACTATAGTTTCTCTGTGATCCTATCCTATATCTTTTAGTGGTATCCGTTATTTTCTGACATACAGAATTTACTGAAGCACATTTGTGTTTTGTACCTGAAGTTATATATTCTCTATTTCTGCGGAATTAAATTGTTAGTTTTATATGAAATTATTGGTGGTTCCTTGGCTTCCTTTTGTCACCATTAGTTACGACACTACTTCAATACCAAGTATCTAGTAATCACCCTGGATAAAAATTTCTAGGAAGTAAAAGATTTTTAACAAGACCATCTTTGTCAACCAATGATTGCTTGTTATAAATCGTTTGAATCAAAAGTTTGATTATATAGAAAACTTTCTCAAAGTATATATTTTTACGTTATATATAGATATGAGACAAACCTATATGGGTCTATACATATAGATAGAATAAGGATGTAGTTGATTTTGTTGCAGATTTTATGTTACGTAATTTAAATTGATGTTGAGTTATAAAAATTTTCAGTCTCGATCCGGCCTGAACTAAAGAACTAAAAGATAGCTTGAACATAGCTTAATAACATATTAAAGCAAAACATAAAAGAAAGGCCCATCTTGGTCATGAATATGCACCAACCATAATGAGCTATAATTAAAGGTCGCTATATATATATATAACTATATATATATATATACATATATATATGATAATGTAGATTCTTGACCGATGAGTAATGCACAAGAAAAATCCTCTGAGTAAACAGTGAATTTATTATTTAAAAGTCCAAGGATAAACAAGTGTTCTCCTCATCTTCAATGTGGAAATGCCGTTTAAAGATGAAATTTAAAAGAATTTTAGTGTGATGAATTATATTCTTTTATTGGGAAGTTGCAACAATGGAGTGGGTGACAATGGGATTTCCTTTCACGTCGTTGGAATTAACGGCATTTTGACATTGAAAATGAGGAGAACTTAGCCTCGAAACGTCTGTCATACTGTTTTTATCCTTGGAAAAAGTAAATTGACTGTTCAGTCAGAGAATTTTTCTTGCATATGTATATATATATATAATTTAAGATGTAAAATCTACTGATTTCTACCAATTTTTTAGAGTGAAAAGGGTGACCAGAAGGCAACTTTGTCTTGTATGAAAAGAATGGTTTAGGTCCTTCAAATCGAATGAAGTATCTATTCAATTATTTGGTGCGATACTATAAAATCGAGTGATGAAAACGCGAATGTTAGAATTGAAAAATATGAATTGAAAATTTTGCAGCACCGTTTATTCGAAGCTTGATGAATGCGCAAGGAAAATGGATAGATTTTTGGGGAAAACTAATGAGTGGTTAAGTTTGTGTTTGAACAAACCCAATAAGAACCTGATCCGGATTCCGAGTCGCTAGCCCCTCACTATCCAGTGAAATTACGGGAGTAGACGAGGAAGTTGTTACGCGATTTGTTGTAATATTACACACCTTATCTTGTGGGTATGCAATTGATGTGAGAGCCTTTGAGGAATGTGGTTTGGAAACTGCAAAATTGTACGTCACAAATATCTGTGGTATTATATGACCGCTAGTGTACACAAAATATTACTTTATGGATCCACAATAATCAAAGAAGCTATTTTGCCTATCGGTTAGTTGTTAGAAGAGGTCCAAGAATCAAGATATAAGGACAAGTTTTAGAAACATACACGAAAAATATTTTGTAAGCATTAAACCAAGATTTGCTGAACAGACTCCTTATAACTTCTGACCCAGTAATTTCATTTTTGTGGTAGGGCCCACCACGAAAGTATTCAAATATATCTCTCTCTGTAAGTTATTTCGTTATTAGAGGCACCCTCGCTTGAAACAATGGAATTAGAATCACCTAGAGTTCCATAGTCTTAAGCGCGAAGCAGTGCAATTTCTTCATCCGACGGGGAAGACAAGGACGTCACTAACATACATTTTTAGTATTAAAGTTAATATTAATAGTTTATAGCACAATGATCAAAAAGTTTAGTAAATTTATTTAATAACCTTATACGCAAAGCTTCCCCGGAGTAATTTAATTTCTTTTATTATTTTTCTTTTATGTAAAGTCTAGGATTCTAAAGCGCTTTAGCCCATTTGCAGATTTTTTGCTGTTTTTCGAATTTTCTGGTCCACTGTGCATCGGCGTAATCATGGTTTGCAGCAGTGCAATGAGAAACAGTTTCTCTACAAAAATTGCCATGCTTTTTCATGAATGAATTAATGAAAAGCACTCTACAACATGTTCCAAAAGAGGACTGTATATTAAACCATTTAAGAACCCGACACCTAGGACACCACCAGATTGGGGATCCAAGTTTGAGGAGTTGTCGCTTGAGCTAACCTTAACATGGCGGTAGTAAAGGCGCAAAATATATACTCTAATAGACGCGAAGCATATTAGACATCACCTTACATACAAATACCAATATTTCATTATTCACATATTGAGACTAACTGTAATCTGTCATGGCCATACACTTCTTTTTCATAATTTTTACTACACTACCACTTGGTCCTTTAACCTTCCTAACCATCTTAATTTTTGTGAGATACATTCACATTTTTCGGTCTCTCAGACCGGTTTTAAATTTTTGGTTCTGAGGGCTAGGATTCTTGAGGCATTGAAAAAGTTGTGAAGAGGTCACATTTAACAGACTAAAATGAAGTAAGTAAAGCAAACAAAAAAACAAAGTAAAACTTTTTCTAACTCACAGTATTGGTTTATATTTCATTACATCATTTAAACATTTTTGATCTTATTGTTAGACCTAATATAAAAATAAAAAAATACATTCACAAAAAACAAAAATAATAAAATGTTCATTTTCTATTTATGTATATATATCTTAAATGTAAACGAAAAACTAAAAGTTATTCAACAAATACTTCATTTTGTACTTTTATCTTCCCCAATAAAAAAGTGTTTGCAACTCGATTTAGTTTCCTGGGAATCTTCCGCTTCACTTTACTCGGAGTCACCTTCTTGCTCAGTATCAGTGTTTTCTTCGTGTATATCTATATTGTCTTCGTACTCGGTGTCATTTTCCTCATCAAACTCTGAATAGGAATCGATTTCCTCTAAAATAGCTCTTATTCGCTCTATGCCTGGCATATCTAAAAAAAAATAAAGAAATCACACTATTTTTTTAACACAATTCATTTGTTAAACAATAAAAATGGACCGCTTATGGAACATTTTCATTGCACAATTTTATATTCGACAAAACCAACTTACCTCATGAAGACGTTACACTTAAGTCGGTCTAGCAGAGAAATTGCTTGAACAGCTAGCATTGATACGTCGTTTCAACTCAAACACACTCGTAAAGTGTGCGTAATAAGTAATTGCGAAGATACTGAGAGAATGAGGGGGTTGCCACTTTTTGTTTCAAAGTAATTAACACAAAAGTGATGCGTCGGTCTTACACAACGACAATGATCAGGAAGGTTAACTAAATCGTTTTTGTATTTGGCGAGCATTCTCAGCAGGTTTAGCAAGCTGTTTGAGTCTCTGCTGCTTAGGTACTACATATCGTTCAGGTTTAGCGAAAACTCATTTGGCTGTTGTCTCCGGTTTGGCAATAACTTTTATTGCTAGTTCTTTAATATCCTTCCTTGGAGCTTTAAGCCATCTGAAATTTGTCTACTGATTTCGAGCATCTTTAGAAACTTTAACGGCAGTTGCAGATGTGGACGTCGCTTTTTTCTACCTAGGTTCGGACGACTTTCGAGACATGAGCTGGGTTGGTGGGTGTTGATGTTTTCTATGTGGTGAAAATATTAAAATCTGATATTACCCTATTCAATACCTGATTTTGTGTATGATCGTACGTGATTTACTATTGCTTTATTTACTACTTTTTTAGGTAGTGCTATTTGATACAACCACTTCAGCTTTTAACATTTTTATAAGAAATAGCCAGGATTAGAGCAACAGAAGTATGTGAGCTTTGTTATGTATATATTCCGAAAGATAAATAGCAAATAAAATCCATTACTTTTGTTATTATTATTCCTATTTTTACTATTTATAATATTGATATCATAATCGCTGTTTACCAGTGCATGAAACACGTGCAATATAATTTTTCGAACACGAAGTCAGCTTACTTGGAAACCGTTTTGGCATCGTGAAATGATAACATTGAGTGGATACCGCTTTTCATGTTTTGAATTCTAATCAGGTGCTTACGATCAGCGTCAGAAGTAAATACGAGCACACAGTTATTGAAATTGTTTATGTGTTCATCGCAATTGTAATGTCGCAGTATTCTAAATTGATATGCAAGTTATCTGAAGCAAGAAATTATAAAACATCGTCAGATATTTCAGAACAAGTTCGCGAGTTATTATTTGATTGTGCAATAGTTGTGGGAAAAAGGAATTGTATCTTTCAACTTCTTGGCAATTCTTCCCTTCCTCTTACTACAATTTTCACACAGGATTCATTTACTTACATTCAATAACAATAAGAATAAAGCAGAAAATATGTCAAAGAAACAAGAAACATAAAATGTACCATACATACAAATCCACAAAAAAAAAAATGAGCAAACATACTGTCCATTATTAAAGTAGGCAGGTTTGTTATATATCACCTGTTTAAATTACTTGAGTAGAAGTTTGATTTTGTAAAGTATACATTATCAGCATGTAGTTTGCAGATGTGAATATCCTTTCCCAAACAAAATCTAGATAATTGTATGATCCTTGAATGAAATGCATTGAAATTCTTGCTAGGCATAAGACGAAGAAATAACAATTATGATGTTGAATGTAACCTTGCTTAATATCAGTACTGTCAATGAGATAAAATCGGCATATTTAATACTCACTGTTGGGTCGTTTTTAATTTTTCACGCAATTCATTTCTATTTTATGTCCCTTATTTCAATTCGATTAACAATCAGTTCTATCACTCCCAACGCTTTTCTCACCTAAAATGAAAAAGTAAAAAAATAAAAATCTACATAACTCTCACATAAATAATCTCATTGAAGTTTATTTATTCGGTAACTTTCACAAAAACTTTTCTCACCTATTGGAACCACGTATTTTATTTCTTGGATATCTTCTCTTTCTTTCTGTCTATATTCTAGCTTCATAAACTCTTACATATATTCCCCCTTCTTCATCCCCTTTAACGTGGCAGAACTGTCTCAGTTAACCTTTGAGGACCTTTTCTTCAATTGTAGCAATATTCAGTTCTTCTCTAAATAGTTGTATACCTGGGTTGCAGTGAATAGTGTTCGATACGAAAAATGTTGCTTGGAGTACTGAAATTAACGCAGGTCCATATACGTTTCGTTTCAGAAGATTCTCAAAACCGATCCATCTTAACCTTAACGAGAGAAAAACTTTTATGCATCCAGCATGCCTATTATGCTTGGTATTAAAATCTCAGTAATACATTCCACTCCTAGGTCAAGATAAAAGTTTAAGCAAGTAGGCTATACTTAGTAACGAACTGAACAAAATTGGTACAAGGGTTTCCTGAAGAAGTTGCGAGTACAACAGATTTATTAATACCGTCGTAGCTGCTGCTAAAAAACGCGAACACTATACACCAAGGCGAAACAGACTCTGAAGTAGCAGACGAACCTTTGAATAATCTAGACATAGACGAGCGTAAAGAATGAGAAAAAACTACTACGTTAAATGTACTTCGTTAGATCAAGCAGAAATCAGAGTGTTTCGTAAAGAAGTAAGACAGTTAAACTCCCAACACGAGAATTGCCACAGGTATCTGTAACTAAGATCGTTGCGCCAAGTCGTAAAGCTCTTCGAAGCTTCGAAGGCCAAAAGCATAAGTAAAATATCAAGAAAAAGTTGAAGATATCCGCTTAACCATCGAAGCTCATCCTGTACTCTTGCAATCCTCCATTATTGAAAAAATTAACAAAGCGCTAGATCAGGTATGGGCAACCTCCGGCCCGCGGGCCACATGCGGCCCTCGAGTAAGATTTGCCGGGCCCGCTACTGAATTCTTTCGTTGCATATTAGCACGGCCCGTCTAAACTTAATTCATAATGAATCACAAGGATACTACAAAAATGTATATTTTTCAAGATTACTCGCAGCATAAAACTTCTACAAAAAAAAGGTTGCCCATGCCTGCGCTAGATGATATCAAATATAAGCATTCGACTCTAACTGCATTCATCCTACATTTTCAAAACACTCCGGCAAAAAGGCAAGAACGCGGATAGGTCGCTAATAGCTGCTAGATTCTCTTGTAGGGGCCTGGTGTCATGAAGGGATTCAATTCTATGAAATATTTTTAAATCATCTGCAAACGCTACATAACGGCACGTCAATGTTTGCAAGAGATCATCCATAAATACCAAAAACAGCAACGGGGCTAAGTGGGAGCCATGTGGGATGCCAAATGTTGTTAAATATTGCTTGGAGGAAAATCTGTTATACGTTACATAATTGATTCTGCCAGTAAGGTAAGATACCATCAATTGAAGCAATGAAGCGCAAAGCCCGATAGCACTCAACTTCTGAATTAATAAGAAAAAGTCAATAAAGTCGAAGGCTCTCGTGAAGTCTGTATAAATGACGTTAAACTGTGAGTGCTAATCAATAGTTGTGTTATGCAAGCAAAATTAGTAACCGTTGACCTACCCTTCATATAACCATGCTTGCCAAGATACGTAATTTGATTTTGATATTGTAGATAGAATCAGATAAAATTTGTTCAAAAACCTTCAAAAATTTATTCAGCACAGTAATAGGTTGGTAGTTCATGATCATCTATCGTTTGTCTTTATTGAAAACTGGTGTAATTTTAGCACACTTCCAAATCATTGGAAAGACACAGGATTTTATACATAAGTTATAGATAGCACATAGTGAGACAGCTAGAACCATACGACAATCTTTTAGGAAGAATGAAGGAATTTGATCCTCACCGGCAATGGAACCACTTTTAAGCTTAACGACGCTGTTACCGACCTCTATCTCAAAAATAGTTTGTACACGAATAGAATCATGAGGGGAGCAAGTGCAAAAAAAAACGAATCTCGTTGATAGGTATAAAATTTCCAGTGAATACATCCGCAAATGCATCTACTATAGTTTATGGTTCGTTGAACTTTGTGTCATCAGGAAACAATTGCTCTGGGATGTGTGACTGACTTTTCTCTTGTATCGACAAATTGCAAAAATGTTTTAGGGTCAGATCTCAGATTCGTTTGAATTTTATTAAGATAGGCTGCGTGAGAGATGCTTATTTCCTATTTAATCTACATAGTATATACATTAATTTTATTATTGCTATTTTGTTGGTATTGTGTTGTTATATTGTTCACTGGCTAACGTTCTACTGTAGTTCGACGCCCTAACTTATACTACTTTATACATATGGTGTGGGAAAGAGCATATAAAAAATTGTGGAAAACTCAGGAAAACATGAGATGATGAAATAAGTAAAGAAATGAAGAAAATGGGACTTAACTTGGCGGAAGCAAAAAGAAAGTAGAGCACAGGACAAAATCGATAAATTATCATCTGTACACCCCAGGTAGAAGAGGGTTTTGAATAAATAACTAAGAAGGAAGTTTGTTGTATTGATCTTGGAAGTGCAACTTTTATTTATGTAATATGTGCACACTACCGGCCATAAATGTTTACCCATCCTCAAGATATTACAAAAACAAGTCAAATACGAATTATAAAATAAAACTTTATTCTGTACTTATTCAAATAGCTTTAACAATGTGCTTGCCAACTTACTGACAAAGATAAACATGGATTGAGTTGAATTCGCGATGCGTCAATATGTCCATCTATCGCATTTAATACAGCCAGTGTTACTTTCCTCCCCACATTCTGTAATTGCACCCAAAGACTGTTGCCAATGCTGGAGCAGATTTTTTAACTTGCAGGTTGTGTTCCTCTCACAAAAGCTCGGATTGAGATATGGACTTTGTAGCGGCCATTTCATAATAATACTTTCGCCTCTGTGCTCCAGTTGTTGTCATTTTCGTCCATGAACACGAAGTTTTTACCGATTATTCGTGTTTTAGATAAAATGATATTCCTCCAAAATCTCCCTACAGCCTTCTTTTATAAGGATACCATCCATTTTGATCAAATCGCTCACAGAGCTATCGTCAATGCAACCCCACATCATAACCGATCCTCCTCCACGTTTTATTGTTGGTATAATACAAAAGGGGTCCTTAGAAGATGAAATAAATGAAAGAATATCAAAAACTGCAAAACTTTACAACATGATAAAAACACCATTCTTAAACAACAAAGAAATACCAGACATAGTAAAGGCAGAAGTGATCCGCAAGGTAGTGAAACCAGTACTGACACACTCATGCGAGTCATGGACTACAAACGAGAGACAAAGAAGTAGGATGAACAGCGGTTCCTAAGACGAATAAAAAATAAAACTAAGTTGGATAGGATAAAGAACGCAGAATACAGAGAGGAGCTCAAGATAGAGCCAATCGAAATAACAATACAGCAAAGGCAATTAAGATGGCTTGGCCATGTTATAAGAATGGGCGAAGAAAGGTTGGCAAGACAAATATACGAATTCAAAAGAAATGGGAAAAAGGAGAAGAGGAAGACCGACATGGGAGCAAGAAGTACAAAGTGCATACGAGGCAAGGGAAGAGAAATGGGAGGATATGAGAACAAGATGCAGGGAGAGAGAAGAGTGGAGACAAATATGGAAGAGGGAGCAAGGCAATTCAACTCCACACAACCCGACACTTCACGGTCAAACGGGTTTCAGGATTACGTAAGTATAATACAAGATTTATGTGCTAGCTTCCTTTCCGATCTACGAACAAATGTTATACTGTTTGTACCAGAGATGAGACATTTATACCATTTGTTCCAGAGTACTTTCTTCCAATCTTCCAACGGCCACTCTTTTCCCAATGCTAACTGTTTTGCTTTGTTGTTTTTTGCGTAATAACGGTTTCCGCATAGCAATTCTTCCGTATAAACCAGCTTGGCGTAAATGCCAATTTACCGCAGTGACTAACTCGTTTTGGGCGTGAAATATTCATTTCTTCATTCAAAATTACACTTTAGTAGTTGTCAAGCTATTTTATTAAGTTAGAGGAGTTGTATGGAAGAGTCGAGCATTTCAAAGTAATCAACGCAATTGCTTTAATTGTTTTGAAATAGTAACAACTTGCCTTAGTAAATAGATATCCCGTGTCTTTTCTAATATTACTAATATTAATTTATCAAAAGTAAATTCTTACTGGAAGTTCATTTTCGTGCATTAAAAATTGCTTAAATTGGGGTATGGAGATGTCATTTTAGTTTATTTCAGTAGAAGCAAATTCAATTAAGGATTAATAAAATAGCAATGCATGCGTTTGCTTACAGTAAATTATACGATCGAGGTAATTAGTAGTTTCCATTTGTAATTAGTCGTGTTTCTTAAAGTAACTTCAAGTACGCATTTTTTATTTCTCGGTATTTACTCATTCTAATACAGTTACTCATTCGACTTCAATCGACGTAGTTGTGCTTGTTTCTTATTTTATCCACCTGGGATGCGAATTTCAGTAGAAGTATACTTATTGTTGCAAAAGTAGTAAATACATAAAACTGGTTAAAAAATTGGTCGGTGAGATGAAGAACTGGAAGACTTGCTTTATATAGAATTGAAAGATTTTGTTAAAGTTATTCATGGGCGTGAGTAAGTTGGAATAATTCAAAAGATATTGCTTAGGAACATTTACACACTAGTGAATAGCCCTCAAGGAAGACATATACCCAAATTATGAAACTAGGATAGAAATTCTGTCTCACTCGCCTTCAAACTCAAACAACTCAATAATGTGGACTATTTAAAAAAGATGTGTTAATATTCGTATGTGGTAGATTTGAGGAATTTATCAAAGTGAAATTTATACCGTAGAATTTCTCTTCTTCATTTATTGGTTTCCATGTTGGCCGGTTTTGCCGAACAAGAATAGGTATATTTTAAAATTTCTACTTTAACAGGTAAGAAAATTTAAATACATAGATATACGTATGTACATTACATGCATAAAAGATTTTTCTGGGAACCAATCTTTCTGTATGATTACAGTTATTTTGTTGTATTATTAATAATGTTACATGACGATCTGTTACAGAGTAGCATAATTGGGTGGAATCTAATTTGCTGGAAGCATATCGGTTACCGCTTCATAATCGTGTTGCATCACTTTCTGTTACTGTTAAGTATTATCTTTCAAGGCTAAATGCTTGTTGTGCGGTCTACCATTAAAATCTTTTATGGATGGAACATATTCTGAGGTATACATGAATTTCATGAATCATGTTACGTCATTTCCGTCGGTTTTGTCTGTATTTTTATATTGTCATGTACTTACAATAAACCTCAAAAGAAAATAATTTACCATATTAAATTAATTATGTTTTAGTATATTCCGATATACATATAAAGCGCATAGCTGGGGATTTAGTTTGACATCTTTGCCCAGAGAGTAAGTGTGTTAGGGAGTTATAAAATTCCCTTATCCATTAAAGTCTGTTACCTGTACTATTATTATTTTATAAGATGAATTATAATTTATTTACGATAGCCTTACTCGCTCTCCATCAGAACACCTTAGCATTACGAAATCCGATAGCCATTGGTGAGTAGTCCTGTAGCGCAGCTACTGTGGATATTTAAAAATGTTCTGCTTTTATATACTTCATGTTTCTATTTTAAGGTATAGGGTTTATTGAAGATCGGATTAAAGATGGAACAAGATGTGTAGCCACCGGCTTGAGTGCTGGAATTTTAGGCTGCGGTACGCTATCCTTTGACCCATTGACAATTGACGAACTAGAAGTAGATTTTTCTAAATTTGAAGATGATCCGTTAAGTGGTATTTTGAAGCTGAATAATCTTACCTTAGATGATATTACGCGTTTTTCAATGGAACAGGTGAATTTAGGTAACGCCAGGTTGTACACCACAATTTTATGGAACCGTCTGGAATTGAACACAGATTATCAGTTGGAAGACTTCCAATATGAAAATACTCCAGCATCTGGCAATGGCTCATTATCGTAAGAATTACCTTTTATTATTATTGTCATATAATCTTGCAAAAGTCGCATCGTGAGTGCAAACAATCGCCGTATTTCAATGTTATATCATTAAATACATATTTCATCCAAATTCACTTGCTTATTTATAAAAGGCTTCCTTTGGACTGCATGTATTAAACTAGAATCTCTCGTCGCTTTCAAATTATGAAAATATATCAAAAACATATATAAATTATGAACAATTTTATATCGAAAATAATTCGCCCAAAAATATTAGGAAGATTAAGAAGTAATACAATTTTATTCGTTACAGACTTGCGGTAATAAATTTGCGCGCAAAAGCTGATATACAAGTTACTTTTCCAATCAAAATCAGAAGTTGTAGCATCATGCTCTCTGTAGAAAGTATAGAAAATGTATGTTGATTACATATTATATATACCGCTGATGCTATTCTATAATTTTCCAATTCCAGTTTAATATAACAGGATTTCGTTACAAGCAAAGCGATGTTAGCAAAATGATAAGTTTGTTGGCAAAGAGCAAGGACATGCAAAATTTGGTCTTTTGAAGTTCTGAATAAGGTGATTTGTGCGGAGATTAGTGATGCTGTTAATAACAGAAAGAAGAATGTTAGCGCAATTGCTTGTCTCGCTGAGAAATGCTTCGCAAAGCTTCCCTTTTTATAAAATAAATGTTAAGAGTATTGGATCTGTAGTTTCATATTTATTTTTTCCTCCTGTTTTGTGGAAATTTATCGATTCACTTTTAGATTAATTAAATTTGACCAGAGATTAGTTAAATACAATAAATTTTATGTTGCTTTTAAACGGTGTATCATTAGTTTACTACTTCTCATTGTAGTATTGGATGAAGTAGTAACCAGATGGAAGCACAAAGTGAAACAAATGTATAGGAGTCCGGAGAGGAAAGGCGTAGAAATGATTATATTATGTTGCATGGATAATTTAGTAATAACAAAACGAAATGAAGACGTGCAAGTGAATTTTAATATCTCTTAGATTAAAAAAATAGTAGCGAACCCAGCTAAACCAGTTAATGATATTAACAACAACAAGAAGAACTAAAAAGAGAACAACAACAAACCGAGTCTTAGAAAGTTGATCAAACTATTATGAGAAGCATTCTGTATGGAAGGGGACACCAGAACAGAGAATAGAAAGATTATATAACTCTCATAGATATTGAAATGGAATAAGAGAAAATAACATAAAAGAAGAGGAAGTGGGTACAAAAACACAAAACCGAAAAGTTCTAGGAGGTGACACATCCCAACATCTTAAAAGGTATACAAATATTAAAAGATTTCCTTAGCGTTTATTAAAGGCCGAAGCTTTTCCATTTCGTGATTTTATATCCACTTTTACTTCCTGTGTTTTGCTGTTTTCTTGTATTGCATCTCTGTATTTGTGATGAAGGTTATACTTCTGCTCCTTTTTCTGGTATCATTGCGCATGGGAATTGCTTACCGTAATAGTTTGCAATCTTTCTGAGGCATCTATGACCTGAAATCAATACTGGACTATGTTTTGCGAAAATGCGTGTGTGAAATGCACAATTGGAATTGGGAGCAAATAAAAACCTTGGTAAGAATAGTCGCAGTTTTAATGGACATAGAGCTTGAAAATTAGAATGAGTAAAGGACTAAGTCATTTCCTGAATGTACTACTTATAGCGACGTGTATGTAGGTACAATTTAAGGAAGTATGGGTAACAGTGCCGGATTAAGCATTTAACGGGCTTTAGGAAGAACTTAAATTGGAGTCCAAGTTTTATAAGTTGTCTCTAAAGAAAACTTATATAATGTCAATTTTTATTAATAATAGAGAATACAAACACTGTACTGTATTATAACAGAGTCCCCTGAATAATGGGTCCTAGGTATTTATCTATTAGCAAACCCGGAAGTGAATGGGCAGGGCAAAGTGTATGCAATTATAGTAACCTAAATCTTACAATCAGTCGTGATCTAATAGGTGGGTGACTTATTGGTATTGCAGAAACAACATGGCAGCTACAAAGTAATATAAACGTAGAGAATGAATAGAAGATAGAATCTCAATAAATGTAGAAAGAACAAAATATTACACCTGAATAGGAAAAGAAAATCAAGTATGTACTTCTGCGGACCAGAAAGCTAAATTTATGTAAAAGATAATCTAATCCCCGTTATAAACAATAACCATGAACTAAATATCTGCGAACGCTAAAACACGTATAAAAAGAACTTTCTAATTAGTATGAAACATTTTTTTTTGAAGTAGAATGCTGCTTTGATTTATTGCGATGAATTATTGGATACCTAAAAACCTTAGTTTATCCAAAGTAGTATAAAAAGTTCCACACGAATTGCGCAAAATTGAATCCCTTCCTAATTAGCCGCAATGACCTCAATTTAATCCCGCACTCGAATTGCGCAAATCCATGAAGGACGTACTTTACGGTGGGCGTGCACTGGCTAAAATTTTATTTTTCCTGCACCAGCAATAATGACTATTTAATGAATATTTAGTTTTTGTTTTGTACAAAGTTGGATCGAATTTGGAGAAGGGAATGGAATGGTGGTTTTGAATTCAGAAGAGTTTTGATGGAAGCGAGATTTATTTTTTGGCGGTGTAATGGACAGCGCTTGCTCGTTTGTCCACGTTCCTAGGATTAAAATTTGTGCAGTTCGTTGTGCAAACCACAACGAATTGGCCACAGTATCGAAGCTCAATACCATCTACCTACAAATGAACAGGTACATCATCTGGATTTACACAAAAGGGGAATGTCAACGAACTTTGAAATGATATCTTCTTTATAGAAGGATAGTCTTCCATCAAGTCCTTCAGTTAATACTATTACGTATTTGGGACATGCACTTCTTAACCTTCCTATACTCACGTAAAAATGAAATACGTATACTATACTATATAAATCGGTCTCACAGACCGTATGCGTGAGTATAGGAAGGTTAATTCGGAACGTTTATAGACGGGAATACCTTTGTTACATTTTGAGAAATGATGCTATGCTCGGTTGTTGAGTTGATATGTAAAAGTTAGCTTTAATATGAAACTCTACCAGTCTTGGAAGCTAATCCAATTGCTATGCCGAAGTTGCAGATTTACAAATCTAAGTGTCTGGTTATGTCACAAATAAAGATTATTTGTTCAATTACCATTTATCACTATTTAATTTAGGTAGTCCGTTTTTTGTTGTTGTAGTTTTAGAATATCAGTTTTGAGAGTTAAAAACCCCTTTAATACTGTACCACTGCTTAACCTTCAAAATCTGTTAAGGTGGGGTAAATTGCTATAGTCAGGTTCGATATCTCTGACAAAAGTTTGAATCAATATGGGTTTAGGGTCTCTCATACAAATACGGTTCACTAGCGAAGCGGCAATTGGTAATAATTCTTCTGTAAGTATGCAGAAATTATGTTGACCTATTCCTAGTTATAACCATACGAGGTGTGTAAATAAAATGATGACACCGACTTCTTTCACTTGTTTTATTCCAATAACACTACAATTCAATAGTATTTCCCTTCAAAGTAACTACTTTGGGAAGCTTGACAGCGCTAGAAGCAGTTCTTTTTCTCCTCGTAGTAGTGCTGGAACTCAGATGCTTCAATAGCCTTCAGCTGGTCGGTTATGGTCGTTTGAATGTTGTTCAGTGTGCTCAAAATGACGTCTCTTGAACGGTTGTTTCAATCTCTAGAAGAGAGAAAGGTACATTAATGTTCTTATTGACCAAAAAACAGTTTACTGAAATTGTTCTGTGACAAGGCGCATTGTCGTGGTGTAACACCCAGTTCTTTTTTCTGTTTGGCCTCACACACATGACCTTTGTACAAAGTCTTTCAAGAAACTTTTGGTAAAAGTGTTGATCACATTCTTAGTCTAGAGGCACCAAGTCTTCGTGAACGATTCCTTAGCAATCAGAAAGTAAATTAGCATGTTTTTGAGCTTTTACTTGCTCATTATTGCTTCTTTTGGTCTGGCAGAGCTTGAAGTGTGCCATTTCATGCTCTGGCACTTGGTTCCGGGGTCGCACTCGAACACCCAAGTCTCGTCGTTGGTAATGATTCGTTGCAAAAAGAGGGGGATCATCTTCAATTGAACTTTTGTAAAAGTTTTCGTTGCACTGTGTGCAAATCCTAAGCAGAACCTAGTCGCACAGCGTTGCTCGAGATTTGTTTCACTCATTGTCAGAATGTACAAGCAAAATCTGCTTCACTAAAACAATAGCCATGGACAAACAATGTGACCCTAGCGAGTTCCAACTCCAACTCCGTATTTCCTGCATCCACTCAAGTCTTGCGCCACCAGTGGTGTCCGATCGTACACTACGCTAGGGTTTGTTTCCTTAAAGAAGAGCACATTACTTCAGCGGCGCAATGAACCAAATTTGGTGTTCTGTATACGTTACCACGGCAACCGACTAGCGAAAGTCAATGAAACGTCACATTTCGCGCATATTTTCATGACGTAATGTGCTCTTCGCTAAGGAAACAAACCCTACTACTTTCATTACTTTATTTACCACCTCATATGTTTTGCCAAAATTCTTTGATTTCATTCTACTATTAATATTATTTTCAAGTTTTAGAGTTGCGAGAGAAATTTTCAATATTATTGTATAGCTTATTGTTAATGGCTTACATTCATTCTACTAACAATAAGAGCATTCTGCATTTACACAGGTATTTATACATTTGTTTACTCGTTTGTATATTTTGACGGAACTCATATCCTTGCGATTATAGGGCTAATGAATCATTGTTATTTTTATTATTATTATATTATATATATTATTATATTATATTATTAATATAATAAATGTATATATATATATATATTTCGTGACCTTTTTATACTTATCTTATATGATAGATCTCTACCACTAATAGGTCAATAAAACAAGGCTGGTTTGAACGATAGTTAAAGAAGGAAACCTTTGGCTAGGTTTTTAAATTTGGGTTTTCCCTAGTCCTTGAACAGAATTGTTAAGGTTTCGACAAAGATTTTTTGATATAAGGTTTTACTTAATTTGCATGTATGTTTACACATTAATTTAGTTTTTATAATTTATATATATATAAAAGTTGGTTACACATCCTCTATATCAAGAAATCCTAGTCATTAGTCATTTTGTTGATAGTTCCCAAATAAAAAACAAATGTTTGTTTATATATTTATCTAGTTATATTTTCACTGAAGAAGGTATTCAGAAAATGTTTGTAAACGTTCTGAAAATATAACTATCGTTCAAACCAGCCTTGTTTTATTGACCTATTAGTGGTAGAGATCTATCATATAAGATTACATATAATTTCAATGCCTTATTTAGTTTGTCACATAGATTGTGAGTACATGAACTTATGTAATAGGGAACTATCGTTTTAAGTACAACTACTACTTGTACAAAAGCACAGTTATTGATATTTTGATTACAGTAATAGTATGGTTAGAAACAATATATACATATGTGCGCTTGCATATACAAGTATATGTGGACAGACCCATCTTCATAAAATTGTATATATCTATCTCAAACGTATTTTTACAATTCTGTCAATGGTCTGAGCAAGAATAGTTAAAAACCTAGTCAAGAGTTTTCTTGTTATAAAATATTTACTTTTCTCTGTCTATATGTATATGCATATTAAATGACGTAAAATTTGTTCCCACAAATTTGACTTGTTTGACTAGCATCTGGATGTAGATAAGAAAAAGCAAGTGCTTTGGCTTCATTTCTCTGTCCTTCCTTTAATTACATCTTTTACATGACCATCATTTGTTCTGAAAAATATTTAAAGAAAATATGGTAATTAATTAATTCATTCATTTGGTTGAAGTGTGTCAATATTTCGGTTAAGCCTTGCACTCGATTTTCGTTGATAGGTGAATTATTTTTGTTACATCGAAAGTGTTTTTTATTACTTTTCAGGGTGTGATTAGAACTAAATTTATGATAAATTATATCGGCGCCATTAATAAGTACTTGTATTAGTTTTATAATTGCACAATTCCACCAATTTTTATGTACACGACGGGTAATGCAATTGAAACTTCAAATGCTTTATCTACTTATTTTTTAAAATTACCAGGTATATATATGCATATATATATGAGAAGTATGGTACTAGTTAAATTTAAACCATTACTAAACTTCACTGCAGATATGCGTTTCCTAGGTGTATCTTTTCTAGTTTTAGCTTGTTCTCTGGCCATTTTCGCGGATCCAAGTAAGTTTCTCTATAAAGTACTTTATTAACCATTGTTGACTTATTTTTCACTATTTCTTAGGTCCACGAGTATTCGAGGATCAAGTCAATGATGTATTGGAATGTGTAAGAGGACTGTTAATAGATGGAGTCCCCGAGCAAGGAATTCCAACCTTTAATCCACTGGAAGTAGAATCGGTTTCCGAAGATTTGGGCTCATTGGGTATTGAAGGTTTAAGGTGTGTAGCATATTTACTATACAAATTAGTTTATAATCATGCTCAAATTAATTACAATTTCGATAATTACTTTTCAGTGGTAATGTCAACTTGGAAAATTTATATGTAGCAGGCATCACCGACTTTGTGCAAAGTAATTTAAGAGGAAGCATTGGTCTTATTCCCCCGAGGTATACCTTCGAACTAACTCTAACGTTCCCTTTAACTACTATTAGCACTCAGTATGATATTGACGTTACCTATACACCCTCGGATCTCCACGTCTATGGAGCTGGTGAACTTGGGTTAGTTGAAGGTTTTACCAATTTTATTGTATATAATTTTTTTAACCCTCTAATAGTGTCGAGGCTGTGAATTTCGCAGCCGACGTAGATGTAACCGCCACTATTTTGGGTGGAATTGCCATTAGCAACTTCGAATTGTGGGTCAGCTTGGAAAGCCTTAATTCGGTAAGCTAGGAAATGCAATACAAATAACATCGTATGATAACGATATTCTGTTTTCTGAAATAGTTTGTTCTTACTGGTTGGTACAACGATGAGGAACTCAGTGCACAGATTGTTGAGACCGTTCTTGCTGATCCAAGCGGATTTCTGGAACAATACGCTTCATCTATAAACGATTATGCTTACGATATTGCTACCGGTGCTGTGAACGATGGTTTGGACGGAGATAACCCCTTGTCTGATGCTTTGGCAGATTGTATATAATTTGAATATTGTATATTAAATATACGAATTTTATTAAATATTGGAATTGTATTTGTATTCTTCAATGTATAACTACTTAAACGCTACCTTCTATACTGTTAGTCATAAAGTCCTAGTCAATGGTACGTCAAAGTGCGTGCATCATAAGGGTACTATTTTATTTGAGTTTACTCATATATGTGTATGTAGATTGGACGTTTTTGCAACAGATGAAACGGACAAAACTGCTTACTAGTTATAAGCAAATTTTCATGGATCGGTACGTTATACAATCCTGTTCTGATATGCGTTTGTAAAGAATATTACGATCATACTTTATAAGAGAGGAGACACTCACCTTACACAATATATACATAGTTACCATGGCCGTAGCTACGGATTTTGTCCAAGAGGGGGAGACAGCTGACCAGCTGATTATATATATATATATATATATATATATATATATATATATATATATATATATACTTCAGAGGATTCTTTTAGGTGGGGTAACAAATTTTCTAGGGTGGGCAATGCACACTCTTGCCCCTCGCTAACTACGCCCACAGTTATTTACTTCAAACACATCCCCAAATACAAAACTATATATTATTTTAACTTCAACAGTAGGAATAACGATAAACTTAAAACACCCTATCATCGTCTAAAAACTATATGTAGATTGTAGGTGTTCAACATTTACTATAGGGTTCTCTACTTTCATTCATGGAACATAGACTGCTTCAGTTGTTCTGTTGTTGATTAGACACTAGTTGTAAGGAGTGATGATCCAACACAGCGATCCCCAAACGGTACTTAGCAATATTAGCTTGGTAAAACGAACCCTCCTCACAGGTGAATACTTAAGTGCTTGATCTAATCCTCTTCGATCATGTTTATCTTTAGCAGAAACAGTAATTTTTGTGCTTTTTATAACTGTCTTCCTAAACCAAATTAGTTGTACTACATAGAATTATTATTGAACATACACCTAGATGTTCCCCAACATCGTTGCCGACATTGGAGGTTACGGTATCAATATTCAACATCCTGCCGTAGATATGGAATTTATGGGGTGCTGGTGCAATTTCATAAGTTTCGTCATTGGTGTTATGATACCATCTGAATTGAATCGAAGTGGTTTCATAGCGTTGATGCATTAAACTTGAGAGCAGCTGCTGGGCTCGAAGTTTACATCCTGACTGGTATCGAAATTCGCTATTCCAGTCTGAAACATTGGAAGGTATTAGATCCATAAGTTAAATGCATGCTTTGATTCCTTCCTTTGCCAGCTTAATTTTCTTCTAGATCAGAAAGTGGTTTGTATAATGACGAAGATTTCTCTGTACAATTGGTCCAAGACTTTGTGAACGATGCAAGCGGTATCTTCGACAGATACGCAGGTAGACCCAACGATATCGCCGCCAATTTAATTAACGAACTTAGAACGGATTTGAGCCCGATAATGATGGTTTACTTAGCCAATGCTTGGGTAAAACTCATTTACGTATTGATTAATTAATATAATTAAGACACATGACAAATATATATATATATATATATAAAATAAACAATAAATGTTAAAAAGCTAATTAATATCCTTTTGTTCTCTGTTTTGTCTTCATCCAGCTCTTGCGTAGCCATAATAATATACACCTACATACATACGGTATAAGGAAGTAAGCGGAGAAGAAACGTAGAAATCAATTGTTGGAAATGGTAAAGTGTTTGGAATATTAGACTCACAAGTATGCGCTCAGTGTGGGAGACTCTACTTTCAATGTCCAGAAGATCAGCAACATCAGAAAAAAAAAAAACAATTTTTTCATTGAACATTTCTCCAAAATAGTAAAATCTATCATCGTACAGATAGGAATCTATTACCACAATTGAGAAACCGTACTTAAAATACTGGAACAATTGGGAATTCAAATAGACAAAAGTGGAAACATAAATATATAGAAGATAGCGATAGTTTACTCAATTCATGTACGCTATCAATTTAATATACTTTTGGGTTTCAATTTTCATGTAATAAGGTTTCGACATCTGTACCAATAGATTATAATGTATACTTTTCTTATCTGTCTACTTGTCGGGAGGAGTTGAGCACAATTATACATGTAAATACTCAACGTAATTCCTAATTTATTAACGAATTAATATGTTATGTGAATTGTTTCCGTTATTTATTGGGTATTTACAATCCAATATTTGGAAAGCTAGTATATGTCCGTGCTAAAGGTAGCGTATGCATAGCTGCATCCACCTGCCTTCCAAACTCTTCTTCGTTTACTCGCAAAATATGATTCAATCAGGAAAACAATCCCTCTTGCGCTGTTGTCATTATCGGCTTTATTTTTCATTCCCTATATCAACTTCTTTTCTTAAAAAGTCACTCCGGTTACCAGTGAGTTTGATCTTTTGGCCTGCATTTAGTGTTCATGATTCACATATTATTTCCTTGACTGCTTATAATTTTATTGCGACCAGTATCCCTTTTCCTTTAAAAGTTGGCGTGTAGTTCAATGAACAGCCCATCGCTGCTATTCTTATGCTTGGGCATAGACTTTTATCATAATTCCCTTATTGTCTGTAATAACACCGAAACTATTAATTTCAGGACCGATGTTAAAAATTTAACTAATGTATATAGCAATTTGTTAAAATGACATTTGCATTTCTTAAGAAGGAAACCTTTGGCTAGGTTTTAAATTTGGGTTTTCCCTAGTCCTTGAACAGAATTGTTAAGGTTTCGACAAAGATTTTTTGATATAAGGTTTATTTAATTTGCATGTATGTTTACACATTAATTTAGTTTTTATAATTTATATATACATATATAAAAGTTGGTTACACATCCTCTATATCAAGAAATCCTAGTCATTAGTTATTTTGTTGATACTTCCCAAATAAAAAACAAATGTTTGTTTATATATTTATCTAGTTATATTTTCACTGAAGAAGGTGTTCCGAGAACGTTTGTAAACGTTCTGAAAATATAACTATCGTTCAAATCAGCCTTGTTTTATTGAACTATTAGTGGTAGAGATCTATCATATAAGACTAGAAATTAAAAAAGAAGAAATTATAAGCTGTAGTAAAGTGCATTTTCTGTAGCAGATAACACAAAATTTTGTTAAAAAGTTGTTTGTAAAGAAAAACTCAAAGAGAATACAGAATTTCGAAGAACTACTTCTACTTTCATATTTTCTTAATAATAAAAATGGTGAGCAACGCACAATTGGATAGTTTAATATTATGAACCATCTTTATCAACGAAGCTTTTCAATATCTTTAACATGGAAGATATTTACCTCATTAAAAATTGAGAAATATAATATCAAAGTGGGCGGAGGTGAAATTTTTGTATTGTTACTTAGTTTTCTTTTACGAACAACTTTTCTTAAACACATTCTGTGGTTTATACTACAGAATATGTACTTTATCAGCATTTTTTATCAGAATATTTAATTTACTCATACGTATATCCGGGGACACACTATATATTTTTATATTGTGTTCTAATCTTCATATGCGGATATCATTAATTTTCCTTTTAATTGTTTATATACAAGTGTCGAAATTTATTCCCTACAGGGGTTTATTATTTTCATTAATTTTACTTTGCCTAGTGTTTGTGCTTTCTACTTATGTCTCCTTGGTTCCGTATCTAGTACCACGTTAAAGAATAGAGATTCATAAAGATACATACTTTTTGAACTGCCATTAATATAAGAATTTAAGCTATTAAAAATATACTTCTTCAAATTTTTAAACGTAGGTTACTCGAAAACTATGCCTGACCCACAAATTTGGACAGCATATTCAGAATCCGTGAGGAAAATATTATAACAGTGACCCGATTTGATCAAAAAAACATGCAAAAGTGAAATTTTGTTTACGAGTGAAATTACAGATGGACACTGTAACCAGTTTTAGACAATTCTTTTCAACACGGCGAGGTCCCAACAAACGTGATAAAACCACTCATTAAAATATTAAATGAGAGAATATTGAAACAGGCCTTTTTCAGAACCAAGATCAGGTCTAGATCAAAGACGTTTAAGAATTACGACAACCAAAGCTGTCAAATGTTTGGTCCAGTTTGTAATATTATATTTATAGCAGTTCCGTTTCTCGTCTCTATATGTATATATAAATGCAGACCAGGAGTCTCTGACGTTGAGAACAAAGGTGGAAAGAAGGTTATTGGAGAGTTCAGCAATCATACATTCAATGATAGTATGTTCAAATTTATTTTTATTCCGATATTTCACATCTAATAGTATGCTTCATCAAGGTTAAAAAAGTGAACAATTCGAAAAATCCATGCAAAACATTTGGAATAAATGATTACATTAAAAAGCAATTCTTAAATCTCATGATGCAGCACGTGCGTAACAGATGTAATGATTCACGATACGTGGTCGTGTTTGCGCGATGAAAAGGTGTTCTGTCCGGGTTTACGGTTACCTCGTTTATATTTTTGACACCTTTAATTTTTAAATAAATTTTTATCTTTTGACATCCGTTTCACACGTGCTGCATCATGAGATTTAAGAATTGCTTTTTAATGTAATCATTTATTCCAAATCTTTTGCATGGATCTTTCGAATTGTTCACTTTTTTAACTCTGATAAAGCACACACACACACACACACACACATATATATATATATATATATATATATATATAATTTTTGAAAAAGGCAAATGCATCGCATTAATTTTATTTGATTTTGCATGAGGTATGTCTCGAATGTTTTAGGAATTTTTCTCTAGTTCAATTGCGTAAGTCTTATAGGACACGGTATTGATAGATGGCAGGTCTTGATACGTTTACGCAGCCATCCCGTGCAATGCTGTTTACTATGCTTTAGCTAATTGAATGATCGAGACGTATTTCCAGTAATTTTGCAATCATGGAAATGCGAGTAGATCAGAAAGCGTTGTCATTTTTCTTTTGTTTACACTGGGTGTAAAACCTTCAGCAACCTTTCATCGTCGGCAAGGTGTATTTGGAGAATCATGACGGTGACAGATGACAGACCCGCATAGCGGGCGGTCAAGCACCTTTATAAATGATAGGAACGTAGTTGCCGTTTCTACTGAAAGATGATGGCAAATAATTATTTATGAAGTTAGTGCTGGTGTAGGAATAGATACACGACTAGTTCATGAGATTACAGGTACGCTTGGGAGTGAGCATGGTTTCGGTCCGCTGGGTAACGAGGCTGTTGGGCCCTGAACAGAAACATATCGGGTCCGACATATACCGTCAACTTCAGTAGCTTTCAGCATGTCAGCTTTCAGCGGCTAATTTTAGCAATGGATAATCGCTACTGATGAAACATGAATACCCTACTTCAGTCCTAAGGGCAAAAAATCAGGGCAAACCAGAAGAAGGGCCTCCACTTGCACATGTAGCTCCGTCGTCGGTTGAAACAGTAATGCTTACTGTATTTCAGGATGACAAGGGAATTATTTTCATGGATTATCTACCGAAAAGTACTACAATTAACAATATAATTCCGATCTTTTACCTATATCAGTGTGGTAGGCGCTTTGCAATGCACGCCCTTGGAAGTTATTGTAACATTACTAACAATAAGCAGAACTCCTTACCATACAAAGACCAAAGGATATTTTAGCAAGTTTAGGTGGGAATTGCTTCCACATTCACTCTATTCGTCAGATTTGACTCTTCGTGATGGTCATTCCAAATTTAAAAGAACCGCTATGGGGTGTTCGATTCGAGACCTTAAATAAGATAGAACTTGCTATAAATGGGTGAATTGCAGAGATTTCCGAAAAGTTATTCCAGGATGGTTAAAGAAGTTGTTAGTGTGTCATTTAGCTGGAGATTATTGAAAGCAATTCATTGTAATTTTTCTAAAAGTTAACGAAATAAAAGAATTATATCTATAACCTATCTATCTATAACCTTTAAGGCATCTCTCGTAATTTTTTTATATTTAAATCTGTCAATGTTAAAGCATTATGTTCTCTTTTGGGTATAGAAAGATGGGAATACGTAATTATTTTACCAACGCGTTTTGTATTACTTCGTAGACCCTTTCGCAACACGCTTTGTCCTTTCCCACGATTGCCTGAGGAATACACATCTAAAAAACCATTGAACTAAGGACTGCCATAATCCAAAGAACTTCAGTAAGATGTGCTATCAAGTGGGTGTCATAAAATAAATTTCTAAGCAATTGGTGGTGAGTGAGTTGACGTTAACTTAACACGTTGAGTGCCGTGTGCACCGCCGGCGGTACACACTTAACTTTGATTAGAGTGCCTTGTGTACCGCCGGCTGTCACACCTGTAACGGTACAAAAGCTCACATATACAAAAAACGATTTTCACAAATTATTTTTTTATCACAAAAATTTTAATTTCAAACTGTTATATATTGGCACCCTATAAATATATTTTTATTTTGTATGACGGCACTCAACGTGTTAAACCCTATATATTAACAAATAGGACAAAAGTGAAAAGGTGGTCAAAATTTTGGAGATGGCAGTCAACGTGAGTTCAAAGAAAATGCTCTCTTTTTAAACTCTAAGCTTTCGAATTATATTAAGTTCATCTTCAGAGAGTCACATAAGAGCCGAGAAACAGCAATACAGCATCAAACAGAATAGAAGAAAACCATCACACAATGGAGATATTGTAACAAAGCTAAAAATTTAATATTTTAAAAAATTTAAAAGTTTCCAAAGTTTACAAATTTCCACAACATGTTGTTCGACGACCGAATGTTGCACATGTCGAAATTCTTTTTAACACGTGAAGTTTGCCTGAAACTTGGTGGGCTGTGTAATGAACGAGTTCTCAGTAGTTTTATGATTGGAGAGAATTTTTGGAAATCTCCATTGTGTGATGGTTTTCTTCTATTCTGTTTGATGCTGTATTGCTGTTTCTCAGCTCTTATGTGACTCTCTGAAGATGAATTTAATATAATTCGAAAGCTTAGAGTTTGAAAAGGGAGCGTTTTATTTGAACTCACCCTTGGCTGCAATCGCCAGAAGTTTGACCACCTTTTACTTTTGTCCTAACGTTGTACTGCCAGTACTTCCTTAAAGTATATTAACAAATGTTGCGATACCATGACCAGACAATTTTAACAATAAAATGAAATAGCACATTAGAAATTTGTCATTGTCATTTTTCACAATACCACTTCTCATTCCACGTTGTAATAAAACAGCTTCGAGTATTTTAATACATTTAATAGAAAATGAAATTTGATGGAACTAACGTTAGTTGATCTAAATTTATAACCAAATTAAAATGCTATATTTAATTTCCATAAGAGTTCACAATCAGTTGAGTTAAACCTTGATCTGAAGAAGTGATAGTGTTGGTCGAACAGCTGTCATCAAATAAGAGAGTGGAAATTAAAAACAGTATTTTACTGTAAAATACAAAATTGATACTTGCTGAAGATAAAGCAGAAAAATATGAAACAGATGTCACTTGCGAACTATTAAAAAATGTAAACGTAATTGTTTTGTATATACTTTGTTCTATTGTTTTCTCAATAAATGTGTAAGTATTTTGTATTTGTTTTTATTTTAAAAATTTATCAGGGTGTCAATATTAAAAAATAAACGTTTAATGCATTTTAAGTGAAATATAACGTTTATATTAACTTCCCTGTCGCTTGGTATTAAAACTTTATTAAAAAAATATTTTTACATGAAGATATAATTATCAGATTTTATAGGTTGAATATCAACTTAAATGAGAATACAAATAAAAATATAATGGTGCACTTGAACACGTAAATCATAACATCGCCTCAATTTCCATTTAAATTTCGGTAAATACGATTGATAAGGCTGGGTTCTTCAAATCCTTGGTCATATGATTGCAGTACAATACAAAAAAATATATTTTATGTGGGAAATGGTATGTCACACTTTTACGTAAAATTTACATACGAGTCGTTAGAAATGCAAAGTGATATTCCAACATGCACCCTTAAAAATATTATTTGAGACTTAACTCAAAAGCGTGTTGAATTCTAACTTAAGCTTCAAAGTCGATCTAGAAATAAAGTATATCAATGAATATAGAAAAATATAATTACAAAATGAAGCATAAAATGTGACTTAAGTTTTAATTCCCCATTCGTTTTACGATCTCAAACGCAAAAGCCGAGATCTCAAAACACGGGTCATCCGAACTGTTCGCTTAAATTAATAAAATTATTTTCAATTCATACCCTTTGTGCTATTCAGAATACAAACGGTGCATCATTATTCGGGAGGAATAAAATCCCAGAAGCTAAGAATCAAAATAGGTTCAGAACAATATATTATACCTTAATTCCTTTAAACAGGCGAAATATTCCGGAAATTGGGCGCGCATATCTTTTAAAGCTAAAACATAATTTTGGATAGATTTTCAAGTTAAAAATCGAATTCCAGGCCATTCACAACTCTAAAGACTACTTCTTCCATGAAAATAGCGTTTATAAGTAGACCAGAAACTTTCACTCTCTTATATTCTTTTTACGCTTGCTTTAAAATATGTAAGTAATAAATTGCAAACATATTTTACTATTCATAGTATATAACAAACAAAGTATTCATATCCAGCATTAACAGGATAAATAAAATTGTTCCCCATTTTGTGTCGTCAATTCAAACAAATATTGTTTTATATTCTTATTTGAATTAAAGGTACAAAGAAGAAAGTTTAAATCAGATAAAAAAGTGGTCGCCAGTGTAGAGGAACTAAAGGTTTCAGATGGGAAAAATATATGTTCAATCATACTAACTGAATGTATGTAATATGAAAATTATAAAACCACTTTTAGGTATCATTATTGCTTGTGGTAAGAGGATTAGAATAGTTGTTATGTCAGAAAGCATTTCCTTGTTTCCCTTAGAATGAATGTTATTTTTATTACCTATTATTATTATATTAAATATTATTCATATTATGGGCTCCCCTAATAGGAAGTATACATATTTATACCTGAAAAACTGCAAGAAATAGAAACCAATTATAATAGTAATTGTAAAATTAATTATTAAAAATGTTGTTAATGTTTCCAATCATATTGGAAAGAATATACAAATTACCGCACTTTACCAATACAATCCGATTTTGCCGTCTCTTACAGAGTATTATTTATATTTTTAGATTCAAACACTTGGTCGTTTGCATATACACCTGCTCTTTACTATTATCTTAACTAACAGCAGATCACTGTATCGTCTTATCGATTATCTTTAATTTTGCTTTCAGATGAGCACTGAAGTTTGTTATATATAAGAAGACACATCGGTTCAGTACCATAATTCTGAGAAAGTAGCCTCTAGTGTGAATTACATCGCCAATATGAAAGTATTTTACTTAGTGGCTCTTTTGGCCAGCATTGGCTGCGCTTTTGGAATCGACCGTAAGTAAAGTTTTAAATAACATCCTTTATTTGCATGTGAAAGGACTGACTGCATAATTGATGTAATATATTTCTGTATCAGGAAACACACGCCTCTTTGAGCAACAAATCATTGATTTCATCGAGTGCTTTAGAGATATTGGTCTTAAAGGTGACGAAGCAGCAGGACTTCCAGTTCTAGATCCATTGGATCTTGCTGAGGCTTCATCTGATTTGGCCGAAGATGTAGGAATTCCCGGATTAAGGTACTTCTAAAGTTGTTAGATTATGGGTCTTGTGCCTGGCCTGTTACCATCATCTCCTCTAATCCGGAAATATCAGACGTTTCAACAGTCGATTCTTGCTAACGTCACGTCGATTTTAAGCTAAATATCAATGTTTTTGTTACGAGGTAGATGAAACTGCCGAAATATTGGAAAGAATTATGAGAATAGTTCAAATAATGAACCATCGTCAAGAACTAGACATCACTTTTAGTATCTTTTGTTGTACTATATGTGTTTTTATGCGTTTTTGTTCTTTTTTCTAGTGGTGTTGCTAAAGTTACTGATGTAAAAGCAATCGGCATTCTCGGTTTCGTTATTGAATATGTATCTGGAAGCCTTGGTATTATTCCACCAAGATACACACTCGCCGTAGACTTGCTATTTCCCAATATCGTTGCCGACATTGGAGGTTACGATATTAATATTCAATATCCTGCCGTAGATATTAATTTATGGGGTGCTGGTGCAATTTCGTAAGTTCGTTGGTGTTATGATACTATCTGAAATTAATCGAAGTGGTTTCACAGCGTTGACGCATTAAACTTCAGAGCAGCTGTTAGTCTCGAAGTTCATATCCTTACTGGTCTCGAAATTCGCTATCCCAGTCTGAAAACAACATTGGAAGACATTAAATCCGTAAGTTAAATGCGCGCCATGATTATTTCCTTAGCCAGATTAATTTTCTTCTAGATCAGTATAACCGGTTTGTACAATGACGAAGAGCTTTCTGCACAGTTAACCCAAGACTTCCTGAACGACCCAAGCGGTACCTTCGACAGATACGCAGGTAGAATCAATGATGTCACCTCCAATTTGATTAAAGAACTGGGAACGGATTTGAGCACCGATAGTGATGGTGTACTTGGCGAATGCTTGTCATTTTTGCCTTTTACCTATTAATTCTAATTAAAACACACGATAAATATGCAAATAAAGATATTAAATGATGATGAAAGTATTTGTTTGGCTCTCTCTACCTTGTCTCGATCGAGGCCTAGAGGCCCGAAACGCCGAAATTCTGGTGTTGAATGAATGCTATAATCTTTGGAGTGTTATAGAGTTGCAGATAATATTGTACTACAGATTCTCTATACAGTACTTATTAAACTAACAGTTTAAATGCAGAATATTTGGAAACCGATCAGGTGGTATCAGTAATGCTATATGATCGTCATTGTAATAATTATCAAGCGTATAGGAAAGAATTACAACCATGACCACATAAATAGGTATCAACTTTGGATAAGCATGAAACAGATGTAACTCTTTATATGCCAATATAACTGCCTCGCTAGAGTGTGCTAAGTGGATGATTTTGTAAATCCACAACACAATTTGTTGAAAAATATGGATTTTACAAGGAGTTAATGATCAGCGGTATAAAAATTGATTAATGGGTTGGTCTCCGCACTATGACAGTAATATTTTAATGCTTGATTAAATATTTAGCATTTTGAATGTTGTTTTGTCTGTTTTATTTTATCGATTTGGATATTTTATTGTAATATAGGGATATATGTTTATGGTTGGTCCTACCTTATATTTTCAACATTGATAATGTTAATTTTCTACTGCATAACAGCAGTAAACAATTATTATTATCGATTGTGGCTGCTAGATTGCTGATGTGTATATCAACCTGTAAAGCCCTAAAGACGTGTAATAAAATCTTTACAACATGAATGGTGCGTAATTTATAGGCCAGTTACCACGGAGTATGGTTTTTATTTCAGATTTATACTTACGCCAAAGAGAATGACAAATTGGATACTTGAATCAATTTTTAGAAAGGGTCCAAATAAAGAAGCGACCTAAAGTTCATATTTCTGTATATGCAAATAAAAAGAATTTATCGAATTCAAAATCGGGTTCATTTTTAAAATTAAATAGTCTCTTCACCGCTACTACCGCTCCTATGATTTCTAGCATTCTATGGACTAATTTCTGCACCTTCTCCATTCTTGCGCAGTCTAATTCTAGTGTTTCATGCATAAAGTAGCCTTTTAAGTCGGTTCTCTCAACTTTAAAGGGATCGACGCTTGGTCAGCACGGTTTCATTGTGCTGAGTAAAACTAAAACAGGGCGCGATTGTAATCTGCAACGATTCAAGTGTTGTTGGTCTCCAATTACGTTTGCTCATTAATTTCTTGCATTCACCACAAATTCTTGTTGTGATTGTTGAAAGTCCTGACTTAGGAGAGTCCTTCAAACTACACGTTGAAAGAACCGGACGATGTTCTCATTATAAGTATTTTGTTATGAATATTTTATCGCTTAGCTGCCGCACTTGAATACACTTATTGTAATAATATAAGGACGAATATAACAAATATAATATTTTCCTTAGGCATTTGCTATTAAATTACAAATTTAAGGTATTGATAAAGTATTGTGCTAATGTACTCCAAACAATCGGTAGGAAGTCTATTTCTGCATCCTCCGCAAAGTGTCTTGAACCATTTGAATATTATTCAACCGTCTATGACTGTTAGAAATAGTAGCGCCAGAACGAAATAATTTCTGAAACATCAAGTTCTAATGACGACACGATTCCTATATCCCTATTATTTAAATTAGGCACCCATTCAATGACAATCGCGAGGAACTTACTGCATTGATAACTGATTGTAACCCTGCTTCTGAACTTGCCACAAATTCACAAAAACCTCTTTTACTTACGTTCATACAAACACAAATTCGAGGCAAAGCAAAAACTGCATGTACGAATAGAACATTCAAAGAATAGAGTGAACTAAAAGAATACCTCAAAACCAGGTATCAAGACTGAAAGCATTATGCACAAATGATAAACGAAATGACATGATTACAGCAAAATTCTAAAGAAACAATATAGGGATAGAAAGTATTTTAAAAAGGGCGATAAATGCAGTACAGCAAAATTGTACAAATGCGAGCGACTTAGATGCTCAAATTGCGATGTTAAATCAAATTGCTTTAAATCGTCGTATATACTATATTAAACCTGAAATATAGAATCAATTAAGAACACCTGATCTGAAAACTCTAAATGAATCTATTTCTTACGCACTCAATAAAGAACAAATACAAAACATGCATACATTTAGCCCATTTAGAAAACCAATTCTAACTTCTAAATTTTGCAAATATGTAACTATTTTAAGAAACCTCAAAATAATAATGTTTCTGAAAAGCCTGAAAACCATACAAACTTTTATAAATATTGGAAATACAAAGGACACACAATTGACGAATGTCGGAAACGCCAGTAAACAATTAAAAAATGGTGAATCAAATTTCGCCAGTCACCGACGAAATTTATAACGAGGAACAATAGTTCAATTATAAAAGCCCGGAGTCTAAAAACAAATTCAAATTAAACCATAGAAATTAACGGTGTAAATAAAAATAGGTACAACTATTAAAATTCTAGGGACCACACATATTTCTAACTTCCGAATTCCACAAAACACAAAAGATGTAAAGTCATCTTTAGGTCTAGCCGATTATTACAGATGGTTTATCAATAATTCTTCATAATTAACAAAATCCTTAACCAACAAGCTAAAAAAGGACGTATCTTTCAATTGGATCGTTGAACAATAAAATTCATACGATACATTACGTGAAAAGCTAACGTCAAAACCGATTATATAATATCCTGATTTTAATCAAAAATTCATTCTTACCACTGATGCCTTCAGTTTCGCAATCGGTGCTGTATTATTGCAGGGTAAAATTGAAACCTTCCAATAGCCTATGCTTCACGAACTTTAAGTAAATCTGAGGGTAATTATTCAACTAACGAATGCGAACTCTTAGCAATTATTTGGGCAACAAAACACTTTCGATCATATTTGTACGGTAGAGAACTCCAAATCGTTACTGATCGCAAACCATTAACATGGTTATTTTCAGTAAAAGATCCTGGCTCAAAACTTGTAAGATGGCGTTTAAAACTTGATGAATATGATTATCAAAGTACCTATATAAGCAAGGTAAAATTAATTCTAATGCCCGTTGTCTTTCTCGAACAATTCCTGTAGCCAACAATGTACAAGTTGATTTCAACGATTTTTATAAATTTCAACAAATGTCAGGAAAAATTAAATGTTCATGAAATATCTAATTCTATAATTGATGAAAAGGGTGACATAGCACATTTTGTTTTTACTGATTTAGAAGGGTATGAAATAAATATTTTAAATAATATAGATTCTTTAAGAAATACTCAACATGAACTATATTCAGCAGCTAAAATAAATTCATTATCGGAAGAAACAACAATCCTTGTCTCATTCATAAAGTTAAAACATTATGACACTATCAAATACAGTGATGTATTCTATGCTATTCAAAGTCTAAAATTCAAATTAAAAGAAGAAAGTATTACTAAAATCACATTACCAAATCCATGTGATTATTTTTCCAATATAAAATTAGAAAAAAGATATTATATATATATATATATATATATATTCTATAACTAGTTTTATAATTTATAAAGAAGATATTGAAGTAAATATTTATACGAATAAGCTAATACAACCTTCATAGGACGAAATCAAAGTTATATTAAAAGAATTTCATGATTCCCCTATTAGAGGTCATCAAGGCCTTTATAAAATGTATAATTGCATTAAAACAAAGTATAAATGGGAAAATATGTCCAAACAAACAAGAAAACTACATCAAAAATTGTGGAAAATGTCAAATGAATAAAAAATGTAGAAAATCACTTAAAATACCAAAGGAAATCACTAGTACTTCATCTCGGTGTTTGGACGTTTAGCAATGCATATTGTAGGTCCATTACCCTGAGTGAAAATGGTAATAAATTTATTCTCAAAATGAAAGATGATTTAACAAAATTTTCATTTGCCTATCCTATGTCGAATCATGCAGGAAAAACAGCGGGTAAACTTGTTAATACTTTAACAAATTTCGAAATTCCTAAAACAATTCTTACTGATCAAGACACGGATTTTACATCAAAATTATTTAAAAAGATAGCAAAACTTTTCCAAATTAAGCACTTAGTTTCATCTGCTTATCGCCTACAAACCAATGGTGCTCTGGAAAGATCTCATTTTAATCTAAAGCATTACATAAATGATAATCAGACTGATGGGGATGAATATTTAAAATTTGCTATGTTCTCTGCTATACATTCTTCAACAAAGTATACTGTTTGATATGAATTACTTTTTGGACGTAAGCCTATAATTCGAAATTCTTTAAAACATGGGGCTGAATTCAAATATAATACATATGACAATTATATCGACCAGTTAAGGTATCGTTTAAATAAAAGTCATCAGATAGCTAAAAAGAATTTAATAAATAGTAAAGGAAAATCGAAGGATAAATATGGTTTAACCTCTAAAGTAAGACAATTTCCAGTAAATAATGAAGCATTGTTTAAAGATGAGAAAGGTCCGTATAAAATTATATCTGTTAATAAACCTAATGCTATTATAAAAATAGAAAATCGAAAAGTACACTTTAATAGACAAAAAATTGCTCACATTGATTCGGATGGGAATGCCTCGACATGACGCTAGGATATTCAATAAATTTGATAACAAATTCTGGTGGCATATTCTACGAACACATCTCATATTGAAAAGAAATTTTTCTTACAACATATCATTTTACGGAAATAAGATACAATTTATTACAAGAGTTTATGAACATACTAAAAATATGTGCAAAACACCAGGATTAGAATCAGAATTAATTCCTTGTCAACAATCAATAAATTTTATATTAAGTCAAATTAATGTATGATAATACAAGCAAAAGAAGAATCACTAAAACATCTTATAAATCATTCTCCTACAAGATCAAATCGTGGTATATTAAATGGCTTGGAAACCGCCAGGAAATCGTTAACAGGTTCATTAGATGCAAACGACGCTAAATATTAGGATAAAATAATAACAGAAGTATATATATAGATAAGACTAATAAGCAGATTCAAATTTTAATGAAAGATCAAATTCTGGTTATCAAATCAATCATTTCAAATTTCAATGATTCTATATCAATATGGAAAATTAATGAATCAGAAATATACAAAGATTTAATTTCTTTGCAAATTCCTAATAAAATCCAACAAAAAGTCTAGAAATTGCTACAAATCATATTACCTTATTAACATATTTAGTAAATGAATTATCAAAACAGTATGACATCTATATATTAATACGCAGTGGGTCGTTTTCTGGTACATATTTTAGAGTGTTCCCTCCATGTATCGCGATGGTACATACATCGTTGTTCTCGTATTACAATGCAGATTTGTCGAATGTATGTTTCATCGTGATACGTGCAGTGGAACGTAGATGATAGTCTGTAACATATTGCATATATCACATATTGTAAATGTCAGAATGATACACGCAACATGATATACGTCAAGCACGTCAAGTAAGGACATATTATTATAGTAAATACGTTCGAAAATTGTGTGGCATAATATTGATTGCACAAAAGCAGATTAAGTGGATTAAGTTGGCGTCTCAATACATTGCGCGTGAGTGAAATAATTGTATGCTCAGCTTATCCGTTCGTGCCAAGCATTTACATTTGTGTATTCGTCGCTAATAAGCGGAACACCAGGATTTTCATGGGTCTTATATATCTGGGTATGATATTTTGTCCTAACGTGCTTTATTTTTTGAGAAAATCGTTGAAAAAGGAATTGAAGTTTCCTATTTGTCCCTTATATCGTTAATTTTAAGTGTTGCTTAACGAAGCGATCGTAGTGCAGTGGATAAGGTCTAGGGTTTACATCCGTGGGGGATATGTGTTCAAGTCCTCCTCATGACCTTTTTTTCCAATCTCTTCGTGCACAAAGGACTTGAACACATATTCCCAGTAGAGCGCGATTTTTATTTTATTTTACTCGAAAATACAATAAAGATTCAATGTAAATCAGGTGTGATTGTTTGTATTTGACTGCGTATTAATATATAGATGTTGTGGTCGAATTTCGACCATGGGCCGATCCTAGTTCTTATAAATGTTGTGTTGTTGCCTAAACAGAGTACTACATATCCTGCTGTAATTACATCTATTTCGTTAATAACAAGTTTACGTGGAGGTCTAAATTCTGAAGCTAACAATAATGTAAGACATTTCCTATTTTATTAGACGAATAACACGCATCAAAATTAATCGAAATTCAGCAAACTTTCAGTCTATCATAATAACAATAAAATTGTGTTTGTTATCAAGATAATTCCTTATATAATACAAAATACATTCGCACATAAACAACCTGAATTTAAGTTGATTAGTCTTACACAAAATAAAGCTCAATATGTTCATTTAAATTCCTTATCAGATTGCTACCAGTTAACACATGACGACTATTTATGTGAAAATCAGGAAACCTATTCTACTTTGGGAAATAACAAATATGAAATATCTTTAATCACGAATTACATTCCGAAAACATGCAATACCAACTTACTTTCTGAAACTATTAAAATATGGCATGAACTATATGCGAAAAACAAATGGATTTATGTGTTATCAGAACCAAACATTCTAACCATACATTGTCCAAATACGACGGTGCGTGATGAAAAACTTGAGGGCATCAGAATAATCGAATTAGAACAATTGCAAAGCATATTCTGGCAATGCTCAACTAACATCCACATCTCAAATCAAATCTGTATATGAAAACATTGTACTAGACATTCCAATATTAGAAGATGATTGTTGAGCCTATTCACTTTGCTGACATTTGTCTCGATGAATTAAGGGTAACGTCACACAAGCTGGATGATTTGAATAAAGAAATTAACACACGTCTCAATCAACAACTATTTGGTAAGTATACAAACTCGTTCTCAATTTTTATATCACTATTATTCGGAATAATAGGACTAAATCTTTACATAGATTTATTAATTATATTGGAAAGAAATTATTTGCGTGCAATAACCGACCCAAACAAGATGGTTGTCTAGTAAAAATTTATAATCAATAACCGAGTCGCAAAAATTCATATTCTCCTACAGAAGTTCGATTAAATGAATTAGATGAAGCCGATCACTTCGTTCCTACAGTTTCAGCACCACCAATTTATCAGGAATCTCGCAGAATAACACGGTCAATGACTATGAACAACGAACCGTCTCCAGAAGGAAATCGAGCTCCCCATCTCTACAATGATCAATGAGGCCGTCACAAACTAGTAGCGTCTTCAATCTAAGGAGGCAGGTGTTATATAATTATATTATATATTTAACTATTGTTATTCAGTACAGAGTACTTAACTTTGAACTTTTACTTTTAAGTCATTACCGTCACTTTTCATTGGTAGGAAATTTACTTAATTTCTTGTTTGGAAGGTCACCTAATTACATGCGTTTTTATATATAGAGCGAATTTGTAAATTATTATTCTGTATTTTAAGTAGTTATATTTGATTCTAATACTCATACAGTATTACAGTTTATAATTTACTGAAGGATTTAATTAAAGTGTAAGTAAAATGAACAAAGTGTTTATTGTATTAAAACCCCTGTTAGGAATAATTCCATAAAACGATGAATTGTGCATAAACCTGCCGAAGCTCAAAAATAGGCTCGTGTTAATTGGTGTAATGAAATGCCGAAGAAATTCGACCGAGGTAATGCAAAATTCGTATACAACATCGTAACAGATGACGAGACTTCCCAGAAAATAATAGGTTGTTTTTCGTTTTTGCTGGACCTGTTGCAACCATTCCTTTAGATGATGTAAGAAGAATTAATGCTGAGTTGTATACAACAATTTTTTTGTCAGAAGTCATCGATGAAATTAGGAAAAACAACCGAAAACTTCGCATGATGATAATGCCAGCTCTCACACAGCTCGATAACAATTGATTATTTGGAAGGAGAAGAACGTAGAATTAATGTCTCATTGCCCGTATTCACTTGATTTATCCCTTAATATTTTCTTTATGTTCCCGAATGTAAAAAACAAAAAATGTGTGGGCAATGATTTCCACACGTTAAGAACCTGCCGAAACCTTAAAAAATTACGTTTTTGATATACCAACTTTGGAGTGGAAAAATTGTTTCTAGAATTGGTTTGAAAGCATGCAAATGGTAAAAGTAGATCCTTTGAAAAGCAATAAAACAGTTTGTCAAAAAAAGTTAAACGGTGCCCCTCGTAATATAAACATCTAGATTCTTCGAGAACTTTGCGATTAATAGAAAACCAAATTACAGCACTTTTCAGAAATGGAAACCGCCGTGTGATTATTTGCATTCTTATATAACGTACAGTCCAGTCTATTTTGAGCAGTCTATGTTGGAAGGGAAATATATATATATATATATATATATATATATATATATATTATGCAAACAGGATACATTGTTTGTTTTTGTTATCTATTAGTAATATTCTGTGACTTCCTAATTTCTTGCAAAATGAGAATGTACATATGTGTGTATGTACAGCTTGACAAGTCAAAGTTTGTCTTTCAACGGCAAATTTGCAAGGGTACTCTGGTGAAATATAAACGAAGCTCAGTTATCCTGTCACTTTAAACGGTGGGCTGTCTCATGCGCCGTCGACGAGTTTTACCAAGCTGCGTACATACATACATATGCATATATGTCTTGATTGGTATAGGATATAGCACTTGGCTAAGATTACAGATAGTTCATTTGGAAAAATGAAAAGTTTATCTACTGTATGCTATTAGATTATTTATTTAGGACAAACATTGTACATCTGGTTTTTAGTTCACAAACACTTGGTAAATACATGATAGATGAGACTGTCACTATTCAGTAAACCAGCATCGGACATATCCATCAAAATCGAACCAACAATTTCGTTTATTCTTCCGGATAGATCAGCCACTATGAAAGACCCTTCTGCCTTGATATACTCACTCACCTCTTTACTATATTCTTCATCGAAATTTACTCCAGTAATGGTGAACTGTAAATAAAAATCGTTAGTAGAATTTTTAGCAGTCACGAACAAGAAAGTTCAGTATTGGATACTTCGAAATATATGAAGATTAATTGAACTGATTGAATTTTGAAAATTCCGAAATTATAGAAGCTGATACGAAGATATTAATTTTGTGACTAATACTCACGCTATTTAGTCCTTCCATACTTGGCCAAAATTCAAAGTAGTCCAAAGTAATACCGATTAAAATAATAGCTTTTGTTCTTATCATTGTTTGAAAGTTGTAAGCATCACATCTAAAAAGCGGTTTAAATTAATTGTAGGATAGTGAAAACTTAATCGAAACATTATAGTAAGTTTTCGATGACCATAAGCGAAGCTATATTAAACTGGTATCTATACTATAGTACTTACTCCACGATTCCTTCACCTTTTATATCAAGATCATCTCTAGGACTTTGGAAATTAGCCCTGTATTTTGTACTAATTATTACTCTAGGAAAATTGAGGAGCATATTAACAGTATAGGAAGGTGGAATTATCCCAATGCTGCCAGTAACGGACTGTACCACGTATTTCGTAAGACCGGCGAATTCGAAGTCTTCTACGTATAGAAATCCACTGCAATTATAAAATCATAACAATGATATAATTTTTCATTGTAATTATTGTTCAAAACTGTATATTTAACTTCAATACCAGGAAGAAACGAAATAAATAATTAGAGACGTTCTTACGAAAAGTCACTGGAAAATTCGTTTAAAGTAAGGTTCAGACTGGGAATAGTAAGATTGTTTAAACTTGGGAAGTCAATTTCTGGAATTCCTTGCTCAAGTAAACCTCTTGCACATTCTAACATGTTGGTAATTATATCAGTAATCAGATCTCGCGGTTCTTCTGTGAAAAGTAAAATTGAGTTTAATTTTCCCTTCAGCATATCTACATAACATTTACTTACGCCTAACTTCCGCACTGATGTAGCCAATGGCTAACAAAGCAACAACCAAATAATTTGCGTTACGCATTTTACAAACTGTATGAAAAAAATGCCAAAGTGCAATTTATCATCTGGCTTATATAACCTAAGATGACTGTGCATCTAACAATAAGTGCAAAATTTCAGATAAAACATATATCATTTTCTAGAGTTCTATTGGAAAGGTATCTTTGGACGCGAATTCTCCTTAAAAATGGAAACCGCATATTCGTCGCGCATCCCAATTTCAGAATTTAGCTCGACTCTTTCTGAAGTATGTACGGATCTAATGCAAAATGGAAAAATATTCTTAAATATCTAATAATATTGGATTAAGTAGTAATTTCACTAATGCATTTTCAAGGGCAGGTGTACATTTAGTGTTTTCTAATTATCACACACAGATTGATGTTATGATACGAATACAATTTTAATCGCATCCAAGTGTTCCTCATGTTCTTACCGACTGTACGAACGTCGACGCAGGTGCCATTTTTCGAGTATCAATGTCAGACCACTTTCATATTTATGGTTTCAATGTTTTTATATAAGTATTGGAAACTATTTTTTATGTATTGCAAAGTTACTAGAGTTGTGTTATTTATTGTTTCTTTTAATGAACATTTATAGAGCATATCTATGTACAGTTTTTATCTCTTAAGGGCTACCATCTCAAAAAGATTTTTTGATTTTGGTTCATTATGCTATTGTATACAAATTTCATCATTTGTACTTGAAAAATTCTACTTCGGTTTAATTATTCACTTTGGCAATGAACGATGAATGAAATGCAAGTGCAAAAATATTTGAAGAACCTATGTCACTTTCATTTACCGGAAAAACCCTAATTTCCAATGAATTCCATCAGTAATGTGATAAATTATATATACTATATGATTCTAGTATCTTCTGCAAATATACGCAAGGAATGAAGGCGTTTGTCCTTTTAAGAATTTAGCACCAGATTTTGTTCATGTTAAGCAAATGTGAAATATCATTTCAGTCGGAATTTGGTTACACTAAATTTCTTTGTATCTGACTTTAGGACAATATTTTAGTTGATAGTGCAGTTGGAATGATATTTATACAATTTTTTTAATAGTGTGATTTCCAACGTTATAGAAAACGTTGTTTCGAGTTTGTACTATTCATTATAATTGAAATTTGTAGTGCTCTGCATTCATGCACGAAAGGACGTGAATTCACAGTACGTCTTTAGTTTCATACAAAATGCAACAAAATCCTTTTTCTTCTGCTTGTTCTTGTTCTTCTTTGACTCCTTTTATTTCATCTACTTCCTTATACTCTCCTGCATCGGTGCCCAATAAAATAAAAAAAAATTAAAACAGTAATAATCTACGAAATATGTGGGAAATCTGTAGAAAATAAACATGATAGCAGAAGTAAAAGCATTACTCAATTGTTTCTGTTAAACTAGTATAACTCTACCAAAGAATACAGTTTGTAGTACAACATAACAGTGTATAGCTGTTATATTTATTTATAATAGTCATAGGAAAGCGATATGTTGTACAAAGAAAGTAAAAGTAAGCCACTTATGAATGCTTAGGTAAAATCGTTATTCATACTTGTTTCTTATATTGGTTGATACAGAACAAGAAAGATGTACATGTTGCCACGTGTTGTAAGGTGAAGGGAACTAGGAATAGAATCAACGAAAAGAATTAAACTGATGGTCCAGATCATTGCTGAAGAAATAGTTTGCAGTGAGGAGAAAACCATCACTCACAAGAAATTACCTTTGAGAAATTTTTGCGCCTTTAATGCTGAATAAGAGAGAGATGAGCTGGTTTACCAGGGGTTAAGCACTAAAGCTAAAACCAACAATATCGGAATTTTTTCTACGTGGAAATTCAGCATACCTGTGTTTCCCAATTATTGGCGCCTTGATTCTCAAGAGTTTACAGCCTAAGTTTAGAATTATGAAAAAAATAAATAACTAAAAGAAATCTACAACCAAACGCGAGTTCAACATTCGCGTTAAATTCCTATTTTATATCATGCGCACACAATATATTCTTTATATATAAAGCTTGGGCCTTTTTATTTAGTTGTCCAAAAGGGTCCTTTGGGTGCGGCATAGAGGTTCATGGCAGAAAACATGATATTCTAGGGTCCACTACAAAAGGTATTTGGGAATCGGGCGATTGGTAGTTGGCAAACAATATTATAAATAGCACAAAACTTGAAAAGGAAATCAACCTTCAAACTATTTAAGTCTGTAGGGACACGGAGTGTATTCCTGCATGCTTCAAAGAGGCTGTAGAGAAACTGAGAGATCATCTTCTGAGAAACGCTCCATTGCATCAGAACTAGTTTACTTACCACTCAGGAAAATACCGTGAACTGGCAATATATACTATTATATTAAAACTGCAGAAGGTTTGTGTTTCAGTGAGGATGTGTCAGTGAATCCAGAAAAATCACGGTAATTGCATTTACACTTAGAAAAAATCTTACTTACGATACATCAAGGGGAGCATAGACATGATTTGCCAGTGAGGAAAATGCTCAAATATCTTGGAGTGTGTTTGATGAGGAAATGACGTTCAGAAGTCACCTACAAGCTATACAGATTCTGTCGTCCTGTAGGAAAGCAATGGGAAGGACGTGTAGACTGAAATTAATGACGATGCATTGGACATACACCAATGTGATGAATGTGATGATAACCACCTTACTTGATAGTAATGATGAAGAAAAAATTGAAACATGTCCTTTGTGACTACAAGTAGTGTGAGACTGAAACACTTTGGATTTCAATTGCTGCAGCCAGAAGAGGTAAAAGTACCTTCATTAGCAAGGTGATAGGCTTCATCGAGTTGAAGTTCATTGAAATAAATTAGTTAAGGGACACAATAAGCTATTGAACACACATCCAGCTGCGAGGGAATTTGATTTGTTAGCCGCGGATTGACGACACCGTACTGATGAGTCGTGATAGTAATAAGGATGAAACTATTATTATTAAGGTTATTTTTCTTCTTTTTGTTTGAATTGTTACGGCTCTCGTTGGAAACAACTCCCTGTATTAATTGTTTTTAGTACCTCTAAAACCTCGTGCAATTTGAGTCGATTCTGATGCCCTTATTTCGAACAGTTTTACAGTTGTATAATTTCTTTCCGTTGAAGAATAGGATAGATTAAATAACTAATGTATGTAACTAGAATTTAGAGCATTTTGAAATTTGTTTACAAAATCTTTACTGTTGCAGGTTTGTACATTAATTACATTGTATTTGTTACACTAATTATCGTATGCCACGGTTTAAGTTGTCATCTATTCAATAAAATGTGTGATTAATAATAGTTAAAAATCGTATTCGTTAACGAAAGGTAGAGGAATAAAAATATTTGAATAAACCCGTCGATATTACAAAATAAGAAAATTTCGATAAACTCTGAAGATATTTTGTAACTATCTCTTAAAAATAAAAATAATTTTCATTCGTCGCTGAACGCGATGTTACCGGGTATGCCAATACATCTCCTGCTCGGAAGATGGGGTCATTATTTTGACCGTATCCATCTCGCCGAGATTTCGACGTATCACCTGGAATTGTTCACTGTGTCACTCGCAGAACGATATACTGTACTGACGAGTCCTAATGAGGACGAAACTAATTAGTCTGCAGTTGCGTTTTGCGATTGACATAGTCAACATTTCCTACAGGATTATTGGCATATGCAAATTGTGCTTACTTTGTAGGCTTTTGCACGGTTACTTGTTAACTGCCCATTAACGAACCTAATTTTAGTATTAGGTCGTTTATAGAGAGTCTTCTACATTTAATATATTATATTATATTATATTGTATTGTATTATATTTTACTATCTCTTAATACAAATAGTTTAGGTTATTACTAACTACGTATCTGCAATATATATGTAACTAGGTAAACATGTAGCATCCCAATTTAAACAAAGATATTTTTTGTTTTAGTTACATTAATATGTTTCAATCGATAACAGCGTGCAAGTGGATCTCGTTGAAAATTTTGTATTCTAAAACGATAAGCAAACTTCAAGTAGAAAAGCATAATGTTTTTACAGTAAGGTGTGATTATACCTAAAATAGTACCCTGCAGTATTGATAACGTTTTAACATCGCAACCATCGCATAAGTGTATAATATCGTCTCAATCTACGTATTCAAATGGTGTTTGGTGGTGTGGTGTTTTTTTATTTTTTTTTCCAGAATTTTAACTGACGATGAGAATGATAATGGTTTAGAACAATGTGTATCTTTTTCTAAGCGTAAATTTATTTTCCAGGAATACAGTCGTATTTAAAAACTGCGGTGTGCTCACGTAACACGCATGATAGGATAACGTAGGCTAGAGTCAGTAATAAAATTGTTTCCAGAATTGAACCGTATCATGATATAATGACAATGAAATGGAAAAATAATTCACAATAAAATAATCTAGAGATTTCGTTTCACGCAAAAAATCTTTTTAGTGAAATGTACAACTACTTATGCACTGTTACCAAACCATTAAGTATAGATACAGGGCTCTGTATCTACATCCTTGTTTGAGGGAATTTATCTATATTGGAAACGTTAATTTATTTAATTTCAGTTAAAACAACTATTAAAACATATAAAAATTTATTGCAAAATATTACGTCCATATCAACAAGCTGCTTATGTTTATTACATTATTCTTTTAAGAAGATGTCGTCCATAGGTAGCCGAGTCAAGTAATTCTTTATTAATTCCGTGACTACAGTTCTAATAGTTTCACTTATAGGTCCGTTTAGTTCTTTTCCAACCTCAATAGAGTTTTCATTTAGTATTCTGTTTGTTTCGTCACCTGAAAATAATGAATTTCATCTTTACTCCAAAAGAGAAACTAATACGCATTAGAAGGAAAAATCGACTTTTAACTACTATATTCCTTAAATAAAAAAATAAATCCGTATAAAAACCGATAACCCGAAAATAGGAAAGAAAGTGTTTTACCCTTGGATAAAACTAAAATATATACGATACATACACATATTGTTTGTTTACTTGGTTTAGGAAGGCGAAAATTAGGGTACAAATAGAAATATATAGAGTTTGGAAAACTTGCAGATTACAAAAATAATTATACCGGCATTTTACGCTGACTAATTAATGAAATTCGGTGTCAATAAATACGTAATCCATTAGAAGGCACATAGTTGCTAGAAGTCTTCGAAGAATGCATCACTGAAGTGCAGTATGCAGTTAACAACTACATTTTAAACGTGAAAAGACAATTTAAGGCAATTTAATGGCAGCTTCAAAGTATAATCCTGTACGCAATACATTAGTGACTCTTAATCTTTATATCTTTATGTAATATAATTTTCAAAAGATGGTATACGTATCCTAAAGAAACACCAAATAGCCATAACTTTTGTCGAAGATTAGGATCTAGAAGGTACATTGGTAGTTGTTCTCAAAGGATATCACAAATGCTTCCAAAGTTCTAGGAATTTTCATCCAAATTGCAATGTAGTTTTGCAATATGGTTCCCGTTTCATTGAATGCACTTATCACAATGTGAAACTAATTTTTCTAGAGCGCCCTCAAAGAACTTTTCTGGAGTTTCTGCAATCCACTTATTTATATTTTATCTCACTTAAGGTTTAAAATCAAACGCTCTGCAGTGATTCTTTCAACTTTGGAAATAGAAGAAAATCACTAGGAGTCAAAGTCTGGCGAATAAGGTAGATGTGGAAACAATTTCGAGGGCAATTCGTTTAGAACATCCCTCATTCCTCGTGCGGTATGGACCTTGCATTATCCTGTGGCAATAACGGACACTTATGTAGTTTTCCAGTCCGTTCCTTGCAAACATTAGAATAAGTCCCGAATACAGTGAGCATTACTTTCCCAACCAATGGGATTGCACATGCATTAAGCGGGGGCTTCATCCGGTTTTCGTCATTCTTTCGACTGATTTTTCATCTTAGCACTGGAGTAAGGTACCCATGTTTCATCAGTAGTTATTATCCATACGCAAAATTGGTCGCCGAATTGTACTAAAAGGTTTTGAGGTTGGCGACATGTGTCGGACCAGTTGAGTTGCTGTTCGGACCCTAACAGCCTTGGCACCTTGGAAGGAAGCCGTGTTCACGCGTTCAACATACAAAGGTGTATTTTTGCCTTTAATTATTTATCGTTCATACAAATTCAACCGCTAAAGAGACATTTTGGAGTAAAATCTTAGAACACTTATTTACGAACAATCGAAACAATTCTATATTTATTTCATGTTGTGTTGATTTACGTATCAGGCAAATATCTGAGAAGGAAACTTGTCGAAGTGGAAAACTTCTGTCCTAGAGAGCTCAAAGATTGCCTAAGCATTGTAGATATATTTATTTCACATTTTCAGGCGAAAGTGACTGAACTGAATATAATTCTAAGCAACCTACTTGGAATTTGTAATCTAAGTGTTAGGTATGCTTGAAATGAAACCGCTGTTATCACAGATTATTACAGCATAGATGATCAAGACGACAAAGTTACAAACAAATCCATTCAAATATTAAATACGGGTCCGAAAATAGTTTTCGTAACATTTACTCCTCGGGTACATTTAATCTCTTGCACAAGAATTTAAATCTGAATCTAAAGTTGTTTACGCCATCTACTCCCTTCGTAAGACGTAAAACCTGTTCTATCCTCTGGGACTGCAGACATATCGGGGCGCTTTGTTTGTCCAACTCTTCCGAAATCTACTTCATTCTTCCCACCAAATTAGGGTAAACAGGAAAGCTCACCCAATCCGACTGGCAAAAATAACCCAACTCCCTTGGGTTGCTTCTCTATTTACGAATTCCGCCTCATCTCTCTAAGTTCACCATATTAGGGAAGATTCTATTCTTAAATTTTACGTAATGTTGGTGTAATAATAAAACAGATAATATTAAAATATTATTATAACTAAAATTGAAGCATGGATTAAAAGATCATTTTTGCTTATTACGAGGGAGCTCTCAAACAACTTCCGTGTACACACTGGAATTTTTTGTACAGGAAACTAATTTGCTATTATTTTTTCCGCTCGTGATGCGAATATTCACATCTTTCAAATCCTATATCGGGCTACGTGGACTGGTACTGTATTAGCGAGCCATAGACCATCGAGGGAAGATTGCGATGAGTACAATTTACATCAACTCAGGTATTGCACATTCCCTATTTCCCCATATTCACAGAGTGTGTTGTTTTCAGTATTTAGCCAGATTATATTTTACATGGGCAACGTTAGTGCGCATGCGGTTGAGCATTTACCTGGTTCCCTAGTGAAAGTCCATTCCTTATGGCGGTTCTGGCTGTAAAGCAAAGATTTCTGGAGGTTTGATGCTGACCTTTTTCATAATTCTTTTCCTTGATTTAAGCCGACTGGTCTCTCGGAGCTCCTCAAGGTTTTGTAAGAGGTGGTGACTCTTCCACAAATATTGGATAGCATCTGTCCGACCATCTGGGGGTCCAAAGTCCGCTGACGAGTACAGTACACAATATACTCCTATGAGGGCCGATTTTATACAGCCGGTGACTATTCTACAGGGGACTAAGTGTACCTGGGGACTAACTCTCTTGGAGGTTAAATGACACCCAAATAAGTGGCATTTAGGTACTGTCACTCCAATTTTGTTGGAGTTAAATAGAAATTGTAATTAGCATATAAATGTGAGACTTAGCCCTACAACTTTAGTACTAGATATTTAAACTTCATTATTTATTGTGAGTGTGATATTACACTTTTACTATGTAATCATATCCATTTAATACCAGTTAATACATTCTTCGAATTCTCATGTTTAGTGTTGAACTTTTAATTAAGAAAAACTTACAGCTGGTAATCGCCGCGGATCACATTTCATAGAATTTGTTAGTTTTCGGTTTTATTCACATCAATTGTCTTCAAACTGAGATGTTTTTACTTGGGACATACTTCCCAAACATATCAAAGAATAGTTGATAGCTATTTGTAAGCAAATGGAACTTTAGAAATGCGAATACTGACCTTTTAACTCTAAGAATATGTTCGTCAAATAATGTTTAAAGAACATAATTACATACCAAATAATTCCCTAATCTTTACACTTTCAATTTTATCTGAAAAATGTTGCAGTTTTTCTACAATACAAGTTTAAGCTGCATTTTTGCTCTTTATAAAGTTCAAAATTTAATTCTATTTAATTATTTATATATACTTCTTGATGCAGTATAAAAGATAGTTTTTCATAATTAGCTTATACCTGTGCTATTGGAATATATTTTTCATTATCAACATTATACTCGAAAATGTTATTAGTGGAAACGTATGTAACTGGTATCGCGAGATCAAAAATGTCGTATTTAGAAATCTATAACTTACTTAATTGTTGGTTTCCAAACAAGTTGTCTAGTAGATAATACGTCTTTCCACTCTTCAAGGTTAGGGAATCCTTTACGACCTGCATATAATCTTTACCATTTTTCTGTATAACTTTGAAATCTACCTGGTACTCGATATTAGGATTTGCTACAAATAAGTAAATTTGTTACCGCTATAGCAAATTAGATACAAAATATTAATTGGTAGCAATTAATAATAATAATAATAATAATATATTTAGTACCAATAGGATAGAAAAATTAATGAATTGAAATCAAATATTAACAATACTTTGACATGATCTCATAGAAAATTTAAAGCTAATTCTAATATACCCGTTTTGTAATAATTTTATAGTGAAGTAAAATTTCTTAAGTGACTTGCTTACATGAAGTTATATTGCATGGTCCATTGCCTCGTAGAGGTACTAGCAATCTTCCATCAATTTCATATTGTGCTAGGACTGTAAGGTATTCCATGACCAAGGATGCTCGAATCTGATTGTTATCAAAGTCAAATCTGAAAAGGGTTCGGTATAATTCCTTTTAGTACGGTGGACTTAATGCTAATTACACAATATCCTTAAGCGTTACAGTCTCAATACCCTGAATTTCCAAGTCAGTTAGTGTGATTTTTAAGTTATTGTTTGGTTGTAAGGCCACCTTGGGGAGTTTTAATGGTGCAAGAGGTGGTATTTTGTAGGCCCTATCACCTAGAATATTAAACAGTATTAATTAGAGCGGCTGTTTGGATTTTATAAAGATTATGAAATAAAGTTTGTATTGTGTATTGAAATTTGCACCAGTATGCAATCTATATGCAGCTTTTGATACTCACTAAAACACGTGGATATAGTAGTAATCAAGTCTTAGCTACCTGGGTAATCAAGATCGTAGATTTTCAATTATCATTCTCTAATTAGACTTCTCTCCTCTAGATGTATGCAGTGTGTTATGTATGTATGTACAGACATGTTTTAGGTATTGATTATACTATTTTGGAGAATACAGAAAATATCAATTTAAAAGGAAATAAATTATTTACGTCTAAATAAACGTGCAAAATGAAATGAAGCTAATCCCAACTGTTTTTGCTTTTTGGAAAAAATTATATTGGAAGCTTTTGCAATTGTTTAAAATACAATTAAAGTTAAAACCACAATAACTGCAGCTAAGTTACTGTTCCCTAACTTGTTTTTCTACATCTACAATATAGTATTTTATCAGGTTTATGTTCCAGTTTCATTAAATTTGACAAAAGTGATTTAAATATTTAAAGCGTCTTGTATTTGAATAACATTCACACAAATCTTAATAAGAAATCTATTAAAACTCAAACCCTTTTTTAATTTACTTGTACGAGTAGACGGGGTTGGTATCCTTTAGAATGTAGATCGTGCATCCCCTTTTGCTTGTGTTATTTAAAATTCTAGAGGTATTACAAATATAAGGAGTACAACTTTTTCAAATTATTCAGAACATTTAAATTTTGATAATTGCTAAAAATAAGCTAGATAATTTTTACTTGCCTTTTAATATGTAGGGTATAGCTTTTACGCCATTATCTATGCAACACTGATGGAAATCTGGTTTTGTTCTCACACAGGGTACAATGTAGGAAGCTAGAAATAAAATAGAATTGGAAATAATCACTTAAACATTTTAGTTTCTTTTTAAAAATACGTACGTAGCTTTTGACTACTGACTGAAGCAACAAACGCGATTAACACGAACAAGAAGAATTGCATTTTGTTTAATATTAATAATTCAGAGTTTACAGAAGCAACTAGCAACGACTAGCTACTAAACAATTCGAGTTCTTAAATATATGGATGCGATTCCAAGGTTTAAATAACCTACTGCTGTACCATTTATTACGTTATTGTTGTGTTTGTTGCTCTTATGAGGTATGCACCGACTTGACGACATTAATTAGCTTTATGTGTGGACACGTAACGCCATCGTCTTTGTGTACACAATTAATTATATACGGTGAAATGCAATATTATTACTAAAAATGTAACTACATGTGATGTATGGACGGAACGAGAATTAGGAAATGGTGATAATGCATGAGAGGTTAAAAATATGCTTCTTACAAGGTCATTACACAGTTTCAGTAAGGTTATTTTGATTTAAAATTTAAGTGCAAAGCTATTAATGAAGCAACTTGGGGAATGGTGCAAGGTAATGCTTTGGGAAATAGTATCAAACACTTAAAAGAAAATAGAAAATGGGTCTGAAATGAATAGAAAACGAGTTGACCAGATGTGTTATTGCCTTGATGGTATTGTAATAGCAAAATTAAGGCTGCTACTGAAAATATTTGAGGATGATTTATTATGAATAGAACATTATTTGCACTTTGTTGTACTATAATTTACTTGTGAAGGTTTTCATCGTTAACAACAATCATAATAATAACAAAGGAATGTCTATTCGACGCGCAGAGGAAACTGATTCAATTCTGATAGTTAACCATTTAAATGATTTGCTTCAGTATAGATCCATTGTTAGCAAACAATTTTATTTATTTTTCTATCAAACGAATTAAAGCATGTTTGAAGTTAATATTTTAATATAATTATATTTGTAAATCAGCATGCATGTACAGGGGATTTCACGTAAGTCGCACTTTTCACATTTATCACAACGAAGTACATAAATGTGCATGTTAAAATATCTTGAAAATAGCATCTCATCAAAAATTCGTTTTCAGGACTCTTTATGATTAGATTAGATAGATTAATCCGCTTTTTCTTTTTTTGTTATAGTTTGTTGTGTATTGTAAATGCTTTTATTATGTGTTCCACATTTTTTTCCATTGCTTTCTTTCCATATCCATTTTAGCTTTGGCCGCTTCGTCAGCTTTTCCTTTGTCTTGGCTTCTTTCCGTGGGATCCACTTCGCTACTTTTTTACATTGCTGTCGATGATCTTTTCATTATACGAGGGCGACTCGTAAAGTAAGTTCCGTGTGGTTATCAAAAAAAAAAAAACACCAATACAGGAAAAGGCTTTTATTATATACTAGCAGATACTCGTTGTGTTTTGCGTTTTTTCGGTAGGTGTGTAAACATAAAGTTTTTTCGACGTTCCAACTCTGGAGCAAGCAACATATAATTGGCCGTGCGAAAAACAGGAATTTTCTAAGTTCAAACCAGCAACACTTACCATCTTGTTCCGTTGCACAATTTCGGTGGGTCTAACAATAAGTTGCGAATGAGTATCAACGGTGAACCAACTTTTAAAGTTAAGATATGTGGTGGCATTCCAGATGGCTCCAAAGAGCTAAGAAACTCTATTAGAAAGTTGACAGCTTGTTCCTCATCTATAACTGTGTCAATTGATTTGTACGTGACAACTTCACCGGGTAGCTTGAATTAAATTTGATGATTTATTTTGTTGACGTCATCATTCTTCGGAACCAGAATTACTCGTTTTTACTGTCTATGAGATTTTTAATAATTTCTAATTCGATTATTTTACATGGTCGACCCGATAACCACAAATGATAAAACTTTCTGATGACAGTGACAGATCAATGTTTTTGTGTTGACAGTCTGTATTCGGAAAAATTATCGTATGGGAAAAGTCGAAAATCCACTTCATGAATGGACCGAATGCATTTTTAGTGGTCTAAAGTCATCCTCGCGTAATTGCCTTTTTAATGAAACCGGTTTGGGGCACATCGGTTGGATAGTTTCGAAGTCTATAACGGACATAGAAACATTTTTTGTATTTTATATACATATATAGAAGATAGATAACTTAAAGCTATTTTCAGTTATTTTTCTACATAGTTGCCATTAAGATTGAGACATTTGCCATAGCGATGAACCAGTTTTGTCAATTGTAGATTTCTCGTCGATATTACGTAAAATTTCGTCTGTTACGACAGTTGGTCTTTCACTCCGTTCTTCATCATAGGCAATTAGTTCGGCCTTCTCGAAACATACGCTACCACCGTCTAACCAAACTGTCACTCACGACATTTTCACGATGAATGTCACCAGCCCTCATGTTCTTTCCATACAGAAATCGGATAACAGCACGCAGTTCACAGTAGGCGGGATTTTCAATTTCAGAAGCCATTTTAAACGACCAACATAGAACGAAAGAATGTCCGAACAATACCTTCAGTAGCACTTCCAGACTCACATTGAACCAGACTACACCGCAGCGCTGCGATCGCGTCGATATCCCCACTCCTCTACTCACTAGGCGGAAACGGAACAGGGAAAGGGCTACTAATTATTATGTTTTCTTATTTTCCCTTCTTCTACGTTTTTATGCGTTCATGTTAAGTTTTTTCCTCCTTCTATTGGGTTTAAATATTGTTTTCGTACCTTTCATTTTAGCCTTCTTAAATAGTTTCGCTTATTGTTATTTATTATGGTTGTTTTCATTGTGTAAGCGATAATTCGACTCACTGCTAAATTTTCATTTATTATCTTTATTATCTTTCTGTGCTTTTTGCCATCTTCCTTTAAATCCATTTTATTGCAGTTTGTTTGCAGGTACATTGAGGTATTTGAATGCGGTTTCTTCTAAAATTCGTCTTTTTGTTTTTCGTTCTTTCTCTTCTTCATTCTTAGATATTTTGTTTTATTTTCGTTTACTTGCAGGCCACATTTTTACCCCATCCGTCTAGGTTTTGCAGCGCTTTCATTGCCATGCTTTTTGTTCCTCCTGTTAATCTCATATCATCCGTCTATACAAGTATAGACGGATGATATGAGATACAAGTATAGACGGATGATATGAGATTAACAGGAGGAACCAAAAGCATGGCAATGAAAGCGCTGCAAAACCTAGACGGATGGGGTAAAAATGTGGCCTGCAAGTAAACGAAAATAAAACAAAATATCTATATAGACTATACTAGTATACTGTATAGACTATACTAGTATCTGTATCTGGCGCCTGGTAATATTTGCATTACTTATTTTCACTTTTCGCAGTACTCTCTCTTATAGCATTACTGAATAGTTACAGACAGTTAGGAAAATTGGGTTTCCAAATTTTAGTTCTTGGTTTATATTGAAATTCTCTCTTATTTTTATTGCAATTTTATATTTTTACTGGATATATTTGTACTGATCTCCCTTTCCCTTCGATATTCCCAGTTTTTACACTATTTGAAGTTTACTTTTCCTCCTGGAGGCACATACTTATGTCTGATGTCTGGCGTACTCACGGTAGACTTGCGCATGTTTCGACTTCTTTCTGCCATTTTAACTCAGCTTCTCTTCTGCTTCTATGAAATTTGTTGTTATACCAGTTGTTTTATCGTGTTACTGTACTGTATTACGATCTATTAATTTGACGTTTACCATTCGTCATGTTATTGCAATTTTGTCAATATTTGCTTTCGTTAAGGCCTGTGCTTGAGCGCTATAGAGAGGTACATAGATAATTCAATTTCCTTATATTTTAAATTGAAACAATATAATAACAAATTTGATTTCATAATGAATATCAATTAAGCTTTCATTGTCGGGAAGAAAGCTTATCGCATGTGGGACATAAGTGTCGATTACTTGGTCATCTGGATACTGTGCATGTAACACTATTTAGTGTTAAGCGTGGCCATGTAGACTTATTTTATGTGCATAATGTTATTTAGTTATTTTTCTTCCGAAGACGAATACTAAATCATTATGCTAATATAAAAAGGAACAATAATAAAGCTCCTCGAAGTGATGTGCAAAAGAAGGGAAGGGAGATGACTTATAAAAACGGGGTAGCTTACTATAAGGTATCAGAAAACTGTTATGATGTTGAAACAAATCAAAAAGTGTATGTGCTCCTAAACCTTATACACAATAAACGCATAATTCTTAAAGACGTACGAGATAGTCATTGAAATTTTGAAATACGAACAAGAACATTTATCAACTTGATTTTGGTCTTTTCCTTATGTTCACTTCCACTACACATGTCTCTGTCTTAGCTAACGTCATCAAGATTTATTTCTCCCATTCCAATTCCAGTTTTTACATAGTCCATACTCAATATACTCTACATTTAGATCAAAATGCAATGAATTGTTGGATGTTGAGTTTTGTTCATATTATAAGTAAAAGTGTGAATGTCCTCTGTAGAAAGTCCAGTCTTCAACAATGTTTTATCAAATCGTTACATCATTTCCAAGTTGAATTTTAGTAAAACACAGCAAGAAATATTGGCTTAAATCTCACAAGGTCAGAAAATCATCTTGTTCCAAGTTTGAATTTGATGGTCGAGAAAAAGAATATTTTTGGTATTTAGTACTTTTATTTGGTTTCAATGTTTGTTAATTGCACAATGGTAAATGTTTATGGATGTTGTAAGGAGCCTCAAAACAATTAGACGGAAAAAGCCTCAGATTGAATCATTTCACTTTGTGAAATTTTGGTACTTCTTTCTATTCTAATATTTCAAAATGGACTGCTTTGTCCATTTTTGAGGATGCTCAGATTAAGGACAGGAAAGCTTGTATAACATACTACTAATATTATAGAAAATAGTTTACCTTTCTTTGGATTTTAAGTTTATACTGTATACATGTGCCTTTATACATGTTGCGTTATCAATTATATATAGATACGTTTGTACATCTAACTTGCTCTGATGTGATTAAATATACCTTTAAAAACATTTATGCATACATGACAATTTTAACATTTCCTTGTAGTTATAAGCATAGAATACAATTAATATGCTAATTATAATTCACAACATACGATATTCATCTCACAAAAAAAGTGTCGATAGACTTCGTAAGTAGAGTTGCAAACATATTGAAAAATAAATCCCCCAAAATTTGTTGCAAATTATTTATGTTACTTACTTTGGATATGGTATAATATAGAACTACCTGCAAAGTGGTCGACCTAGAATTAGGAGATGTCGTAACTGTGTTCTAGGTATAACAGTACTTTCCGAACAATAAAATTCACAGTCATGATTAGGGGAATACATTAATTTCATGTCAATCAGTTTTTGCTTTAAATAACGTCAGAGTGTAGAAGGTTGTTCACTAAAAAGCTTAGGAAAAATCGTTTGAGTCAATCAAGAGTATGTAAAGTAATGGTAAAGTCCAGAAAGTGTTAATTGTTGGTTAGCTATTAGAATTACAGCTTACATAATCGGCGATTCGTAAACATCCCACTAACGTTTAAATGTAGTAACAACAATGTAACAACATGGAAATCCAAAACAGACTATTTTGCCCATCCATTCCTTTCGCTGTTGCTATTAGTAGTCGTTCCCATAACAAGATACTTTAAATCTTATCAAGAACTCAAATGCATACTTTCGTTAAATACAACATTCTATGCAGAAAACCTTTGTTTCGTCCAATTGCACCTAAATGCTGGTTATAACTTTATTCTACCCCTTATGTTCCCAATCAGTATCAAATTATATTTACCTTTATAGTATTTTCTAATGAAAGTATACACATACGATGTTTTGTGTAAAGTGTGTTTGTGTTTGACAATCAAGAAATTTGTATACAGATTCTAGGAAGAATATAACGTCTGTCTACTGTATTTCCGATATTCACTACATTTGAACTTTTGGAGAATCGAGAATGAATATATTTTGTACTTAAATTCTTTTTTCAACCTTCAGTTACTTTATTTTGAAGCTTTATCTAAAACTAATTTTCTGTTGATATGGTGGCTATATGCTTGCAATTTTTATATGATCTAGGATGCCCACCTGCTTGTATTTTCCCTTCGTACGTTAATTTCCATTGTTATTATCAGAAAGAATGCCAAATTAAATTTTCAATAGAATATTTGATATTGTATAATATTATATTAACATCGACCATTTTCTCGGCCAATGTTTAGCCTCAAACATCTTTGAGGTTCTGCTGTATACCATGAATTTGATGTGTACTTCTCGCTGTCCGAACTCAGCTTCAATATTCCTGGAGAAGATGATAATATCGATAACAAAACGTCATTAGCTAGCGATACATAGTAGAATACGAAGGATGTTTCCACTTTTAATAATTTTGAAGTAAATTTCAATAGGTTGTTATTTAGAAAAAAATCATCTTACTGATTAATATCTTTATTACGCATGTTAATCAACGACTTTTAAATTATAGTGTTTATGGATTTTAAAATGTATCATTTAGCTTATAGAGGTATTAGGATGTCTGCTATTGTCTAAAAATAAATTGATTGCCTAGATAATTCCAAATTGTTTTAGGAAAGCTACTATTGACGCACAAGTAAATAATTATAACACACCGTAGACAAGAAATATTACTTCCTTATTTTATTGTAACTTTTCCAAAAAGTTTTAAATATTCAGTACAACCATGGGAACGTAAACTCTTCTTACATTTTTATTCAAACCTTGTAGAAGTATTGATTCTTTGAGATTTAACAAGATGCACTTAACTTCGATTTTTGCACCTTTGTTATATCACAGATAGTGCAATAACGGCTTGCCGAATATACGAAGGATATTTCGAATATTTTAAGAATTCGGTCCTATGTATATTTTATTTGATCCAACAAACGATCTGGATGATTGCATAAGGGTCTGTTATTACAACCGGACAATGCAGGACCTCATATCGCACAAAGAACAAAGAAAACGCACAAAACTATTCGTCAGATATGGCTCCTAGCAATTTTCATCTCTTCACAAGTTTGAAGAAACCACTAAGGAGTGCTCGATTTGAGACCTTAAATGAAGTAAAACTTGTTATAGATAGGTAGATTGCAGAGACTCTGAAAAAGTTATCTTAGAACGGTTAGTTTCATGTTGAGATAAGTGTACTCAATTAGTTAATGATGATATTGAAAATGTACATTGTAATGAAACGTTAGTAATGCATGGAGATGGAAGAGCTCAAACAATATACAGGCTGCAAATTATGTGATGACTTCAATTTCAAAGGATGTCATATTTGATGAGAAGTTCATATAAACATTGTCTTAACTTTCTTCGTTGGTTCTAGCATGTTAATACTATGATATTCTGGGAAGTAAATATAAACAACGTAAAATTAGTTCAAAGGCGTCTCATCTATGGGTTTGGAGATGGAAATGCTGCAGAAGCCCGTCGAATTGACCAAGAACGATATTTTAATAGAGAGATTTATTTCTTTGTCGAAAACTAAGTGAGATACAAGAAAACCCGAAAGACAAGAAAGATGTATTTTTAATTGTTTAATCTTATAAAAATATCGAACTTCGAAATAAACAGTGGCCTACAATAGCGAAGCCACTGGAATCCAAATATACATTATTGTAAACGAAAAAGGAAGAATGTGTCATGCTTCTTATTCTTTGTATACCAGATGAGTGAAGTTGATTTTCAGTTTTCCATGAGAAGTATCGTTTCTACTAACGTCAGTAGTAATAAAATAAATTATTATTCTTTTGAGATAATGTGTTCTAGTTGTTATATTTTCTTTGTATGGTTTGTAGAACCTTTAAGGCATTGTTGGCTGTTGGCACTTTTTCTGTTGGTAGAACATTTGCAAGAGCGGATAAAAATGTTTATTAATTTATTAAAGGAAAACCGTAATAATTGGTCGATAATAATTCCAAATGGCACAAATCAAAATATATAATTACACGTTCTCTAAAGAGCAGATCAACTCTCCAAATGGTCGGGTCAACAATCCGAGATTGAAGTATTTCCCTGAAATGAAGAACCTAACTGAGCAAACTCATATTGGTAAACTGGTTAACAATCTTCAATCTTTCATTGAATAGGTACTTTGGCTTCTCTTCGATTTGGTGGAGTAGTAGGTATTTGGTGGAGCTGGAGGGTATTGGTCGAACTCCTGGACAGACAAGCGCACTGGCGGATTAAGGAAAGAAACATTTGTTGAAAGATACAATCATTTGTGCATTTGCAGAGTTTCGTTGTTATAAGTGAATTTGTTGAGCTGCTTGCTACTCTTATACATATATAAGTAAACATAAACAACACATAAACACATAAAAAAATATATATATAAGTGTTATATATATATATATTTAGTAGGCCTTTTTACCCTTTCGGGTGTAGGCACGTGAAGTTTGTCTATCCTTTCACGAACTCTTTCCAAGTCTTCTGATGCTTAACCAATCTAGTGGCCTCTTCCCCTTTCAATGCCTCTCTTTTCCAGGATTGCACTGACATTGTCCTCCCACGTCTTCCTTGGTCTTCCTCTTCTTTTTTTCTTTTGCGTTTTAGCTTCGTATACTTCCTTCACTTGTACCGTTTCATCCATTTTTTGAACGTGTTCTCCCATCACAATTGTCTTTCTTATATGTATTCTATCACGCTCTTAAATTCCAACTTTTCTCTTATTTTATCACTTCTGGCTTTGTCCCGCGGGGTGACTCCGCACATCTTAGGTAATCCATTTCTACCGCTCTTACTCTGCTTTCATGTCTCTTATTTATTATCTAGGTTTCGCTTCTAAATGTTAATACTGGCCTTGTATACTTTCCTTTTTTGTATTTCGTTTTATTTCTTTTTTCCCTGCTATGTATTGATTCAGCGAATAAATAGTTTGTTTCTTGTTGCTAATTCTGTTATTTATCTCTTCTTCTTCTTGTCCTGAGTCTTGTATGGGCACTCCCAAATATTTATATTGTTTGTCAATTTTGATATTCATATTCACTTCTCGTACTGATATTGCCATCACTTTAATTTTATTTGCATTCATTTTCATGCCATGTCATGTGTGTCGTTTCTTTATTTGAAAATAAAATGTGGAAAACTAAACGAAGAACAGTGATTTTTAAAATCTACGAAACGATATTTTTCATTCATACGTCAACTGAATCGAACGTTTTGTTCATTAACTAAGTGTATTGTAAGAAAATTAAGTTTTATTTATACAATAAATATTCTCGATTTGGGAGACTGTTTGCGCCACTGTTACCAAATGCGACGGTGCGCAATTGATGTTCGACATACAGAGAGTAACTAACTTACTTCACCTCAAAAATCATTCATTTAAGAAAAGTTCGACGTAAAAAATTGAAGGTGCAGAACCGAATTTTAAAACTAAATTGCTAGCGCTCCAGTCAACTGAGGAATTCGACTTACAACGGAAGGCCGCCACTCGAATAATCCGAAGAATTTGAAAGCAAGTAGTTCACGCAAGTACATGCTGCTAGTACTTCATTCCACAAAAAATAAAATAAAAATATAAATAAAAATAAAGGAATTGATAATGAGACATTAGGGCATTTGTTCAGTATTATGAGTTTATATCCCAATTCAAACATGAACTTATTGTTAGTTAAATCGCAGAAAGATACTGCCGTGCAGTGTGAGCATGTACGGTGAATACCGGATTCTTATTACCATGTATAGTATAATTGCTATATCTATAGGTATGACAAAGCGTTTCAACAAATAAGTATCATTTATCATGCTGATACTACTACAACTAGCGTTGATCTTAGTATTTATGTTAAAAGGGTGATATGAATAGTCCCAAGTTTAAAATATATCTGAATTGCTTACATATTGAATGGTATAAAGTAGATTTGGTGTTAAAGGGTTGAAATTGAATTTATATTTAACGAAAAACAAATTTAACTTTTACTCTTACTTATTTACTAAGAAAATATATTTTTCCCCAGAGTTGAGTTTTTTAATGTTCTTTCTTCCATTTCCTCCATAGCTTCCGATCCTTAGCGAGTTCCTTCTTTTCTCTGATCATTCTTCCTCCCTCTCCTTCTATTTCCTTTATTTGTTGGTTCTCCCCTTTCTTCTCTTATTGGATCTTCTTGCCTCATATATGATCTTAACTATTCTGTATTTAATCATCCTTCATACATGTGCAAACAATCCCATTTGTTTCCTCCTAATAACTTCTATTATAGATTACTGATTTAGGTCACTTCTTATTTTCGCATTCCGAATTTTATCAAATTTCGTTGTTCCCATTATTTTCCGAAGGTATTTCATTTCTGCAGCATTTATTATACCGTTAGGTCTTTTTCGTCTTGTCCATGCTTGCTTGCGTATATTACTGTAGGTGCTGTGATTGCTTTGTATACATGTAACTTTATCTTTCTATCTATTTCTTCCTTCTCCAGAATAGTTTTATTAATAGCATAGTACATTCTGTTTGATTTTCCTGCTCTAAAGGGCTACTTCTGCATCAAGCTTTCCGTTATTTTATATTATAGATCCTAGATATTCGTATGTTCTTACTCTTTCTATCTCTTCTCCTTTATGAAGTATGTTCCTGCTCCTGTTACCCTCCGCCGCCCTCTCATTTACAATCATTACTTTACTTTTCTCAGCATTGACTTCCATCTTCATTCTATCTGTTTCTTCTGTTCATATGTTTATCATTGTTTGCATTTTTCTCCCAAGAAAATATAAAACATTTAATAAATAAGGTGCAAAATTATAAGTTTGTTGTATTTTAAATTCGTATGCACATATATTCACAATTTTTGAATTTTTATGGTTGTTTCTTACTCTAATTTGATAAGAAAATTTAAGCTATTGCTTAATTTCTATTCCACAAATTCTGTAATTCAAAGCAAGTACAATAGGAGAAGGGTTATTTTAATATTGTACATAGTAAACATGGAATACTAAATACTCTTCAGCAGATAAGAAAAAGTTGAGCTTCAGCGCAATCCAAAGATTTGAGCCAAACCTTTTCACGGCCTTTATAGGATCCGATTTCAGTTACTAATAAGAGTAATGTTTGAGTTCTGGGATCTCAATATTTTGAAATTTACTGGAGTCGAAGATATGAGTATCTTTTTAAATGTTAAGTAGAACGCGTGGAATATGGTACATCAACCATATCTTCAAAACAAATTTTGTGAATACCTGTATTAGCCAAAGTTCACGTAAAATGCGCTTCTTTTATTCGACATTGTAGTAATTATTGAAATGTTTGTCGCTCAGAAAGGTGTACAAAAATAAAGTTTTGCCATGAAATGTTAACCTATCTAGCATCCCAATATTATTACTAGAGCGGCAGCTAACATTTTATTATGATTTCTCGTAGGCAGTTTATGTTCAATATAAACTAGTTTATCTAATCAGTGTGTTTATACAGAAATAGGTAAGCTGGGTGTCCACGCCCCTTTTGCGGTTCTCTTAGCAGCCGAGTCGTTTTCATCAACCTATGAACATCTGTTTGAAAAGTTTTTTTTTGTTGTTCATCAACGAGATACGCTTTCAAAGTTCTAGGAATTTGGCTACAATTTTTCTGAATACCAATTTTACGAATAGTTTTTCGCCCTTCATCTTTCATTTACGGAGAAGCTTAGTCGTCCATGGGGATTACTAATCGATAAACTATACTTTTAGATTGCGGACGTTGAACGATTTCTGAAGGTTTCACATCCGCTTTAAATAAAAAGAAAATGGTAATTCTTTTTGTCTTAGTCGCGCCTATGATTGTAAAATTAATGGTACAGAAATATGGTTGTATCAGGCAAGTAGCTGAAATCTAAATAATATTGCACGGGATGGCTGAACAAAAATCTCAATACTTGTCTGTGACCAATAGATTAATTTATTCTTTTCTTAAGATATACATCAGGCATGGACAACCTTTTTTGTAGAAGTTTTATGCTGTGAGTAATCTTGAAAAATATACATTTTTGTAGTATCCTTATGATTCATTATGAATTAAGTTTAGACGGGCCGTGCTAATATGCAACGAAAGAATTCAGTAGCGGGCCGGACAAACGTTACTCGAGGGCCGCATGTGGCCCGCGGGCCGGAGGTTGCCCATACCTGATATATATGATAGCGCGACCAATAAGATTGGCGTAATTGAACTAGAATTTCGACAACTTTTGATGCCCTTGTACCTTTTTTCCCAATTCAACTCTCAATAATGTTAGCGGCGTACGTAGTTTTATTTGCATTGCGCCTACTCACTTAAAAAGCATACAACGCTATTCTCTAATTATTACTGAACAACTATTATTATTTAATTTGTACATTTTCAAATTGCACACCATTAGTATGTATTAGGCATATTGTAGTCAGTGAACAATTATATTTATTTATGTTTGTTGCATTATATTTGTTGCACATTAAAAATACTTTTATGTAACTTTTATTGCTTGTTGAAATCGCAATGTCTGACGTTTCATGTAATTCTATTGTTACATTAAGTATATTCCATTACTAATTCCTTTGATTCTATTCCCCTTCTTCCTATCTTGATTTCATCTTACCAATATCGGAAAAGTATAGTTACTAATGTCAAGACGTTGATGCCTTTAATAATAGTTTTCTTCTAAAAATGCTTTTATTTATAAAAATCAAGATTCGTAATTGGGAGAACCATCACTCAAAATCTATAGAGCAGAGGAGGAAAAATTCATTTGTCTGTCTTTTCTCTGACTTTTGGTAAGCAATCCAATTACGTTAGTAATACCTGTGGTAATACTCTTAGTTATTTACAGAAATTGATAAAGGTAAGATACGAGAAATTGGCTGACTTCATTGCGTTTTACTAATCATGACTAATATGTGCCTAATTATGTAATTATCTAACAATATCATTTAAATTTCCAGAAAAAACCTAACTTATTTTATTCTCTTCTACTTATTATTAATATGTAACTATGTATAAATGCCTAATATTATTTCTAATATTAAGAAATATCAGCACTTATTGTATCCACTCTGCTATATACTCTTTGACTCTTGTCTTAGCTAGTCGTAATTCATCCGAGTCGGCTGCACTTATCGACGACAGATCAGCACAATGCGAAGCACCTATAAATAAGAAGAGGGCTAATTAATGTTAATTAAATAAAATATTAATACTATTATCGAGAGAAATTTTAAAGTTATTGTAGTAATAGTAGTGTTTAAAGGAAGATGATACTAATTAATCTAAAGTTCACTTTAACATAGAGCAATAAAATTACAAATGTTATATTTGCCGCTTGTTACAATTAGGATTAAATAGTTTCAAAAAACTTTCGAATATACATATTTTAGGGTACATCATTGGCTAAATAAATATCTTAAGTCATTTTTTCAATCTCTGATGTATCTCCCTTTCATTTATTTAATAATGCAGTCATTCAAGTTTTTCTTTTTCTCTTGACATCCTAAGCATTTATGAATGTTTCATGTTTCTCTCTCATTTCTAAATTAGCAGACTTCAAACCATGGGTTTGCTGTGCATGCAGGTTAGTAAAACCTACTGAAAAATATTTACCGTATAGCATTCTTGATACTGCCATTGTGTTTATTAAATTCTGCTGTGCATTGTCTTCCAGCAGTCCACCGAATACCAGATGAATATTGCACATGTAAGAAAGTTTTTACATTCCAATAATATAGACTACCAGATTGACACAAATTGATAGTGTATTATATTCTCTTTCTACAGAGCTGGACATTTGTAAAACCAAATTCTACCTGTCTTTTATGAAAACGCTATAAATCTCTCTATCATTATCATACATGGTATAGATGTAGTATACAGTAGGTGGTCATCGAATTAGAAATTTCTGCCGATTAATATATTAGTTTTATTTTTGCATACTAAAAAGAATCGAAAAGGGAGTGATAATAAGAAGAGAAAAACTATAACCATTAGAAAATCAGTGTATGGATTTATATCTTTAATGATTTAGAAATAAGAAAATTAATAAAATATGGATATTTCGTCACTCTGCAGATACTTAGTTTTGAGTCATACAGTAATACGTTCTATAGAATAAATTTGTAGTCTTCATTGACCTCCTAGAATGATTGATGTAATTCAAAAAATAAATATCTTTCACACTTAAGATGAAATGCGTGCCTTCTTAAAAGAAGTTTGTAATTCGATGGCCACCTACTGTATCCCTCTAACCTCTGGTGTGCTTTTACTTTCTTTGTTATCTTCCTTTTTTCCTTTTGGGTTTTCAGTCGGTTTTCCGTCTGTTTAAGACTATATCTTTTATATCTTATTTTGTTTGATCTTTCCATCTGTACTTTAGTCTTCCTTCTGGAATTTATTCTTTGATTAATCTTATCGTTTCGTTCTTATTCCCTTCAAAAGTGTGACCATACCAGCAGTTTTGTTGTGACTCAATAACTCTATCCAAATTTTATTTCCCTAAGATGTACATTTTTATGGTTTATCAGTTCTCCATATTTTTCGCTCAATTTCTTTGAGCCATAAATTATTCATCATTCTTCTTTCAAATCGTTTAAGCTGTTCTTTTTCTTGATGTTAGTATATATAGTATAGTTTAGTGATGGTGCTGAAGTATTTACCTTATAGTACTTTTCTGTTGCCGCCCAAAGCTAGGTTTTCTTGTATTCATTGTTTGTGTCTCATTTTTCATTTCTTGTATGCATCATCTTTCCGAAATACTTGAACCACAATCCATGTATTTGGTCCTGCTCTTATTAATTTTAAGACTACTGGTTTGTACTTTAACTCCCCTTAAGTATTTTCCACTTCTTAATATGATTGTGATAGCAGTAACGTATGCTATGATTTATATTGCGTTTTTGTTTTGTCTGCTCTCTAATGTTGTGAATACTAAGGCGGGTAGTGCCCCAGCCCAATTCCTTTGTTAATCCTAAATTATTTTTATATATGGATTTATTAAGCATCCTGTATTCATATCTGAATTGCTGATTTTTGTCCCATTTTCCTCCGTTTCTCGGGGAAGATAATAGTACAGATAAGTGAAACAAATACCTCATCCAACGTATTTACGTAAAATCATGAGGGTTGCCTAGATTAGAGCTATTTCTCCTCTTCTAATATATACATGGTCCAACATAGGAATCGTTTCCATTTGAAGGCGATTGCCGTTGTCAATTCTCTCATAAAGATGGTCTATCTGTTCTATATCATCTTAATTGATTCCCATTTTTCCTTCTATTTCTTTCATTTGTCATAATTAAAGTTTTCTAGATAATTCAGTATTATAGTGTATTTGCAACTTAGGAAACAATACAAGACCTATGGGATATGTATATACTGATGTCATAATTCATGATTAAGGTTTGATAAAAGAATGGGTCATTAAGTAGTGTAAACCGGACTGACGCTCTTATTTCTCTAAATTTTAACTGGAGACCAAGACCGGTTTACAGTACTTAATGATAACACGTCATCCACTCTTTTATTATACCTTATACATGATGCATGCCAGTAAGAGGAATTTTTACGCGTTTCTGATTTAAACCTGACTGCAGAGCTGCTAGTTACGTGAGATATACCAGGTGTACCAAAATATGGAGATACTTAAATATTTGGCTGGAAATGACTTCTTAAGAAATCAAAGCTCAACATTTATGTATATTTCAATGGAGAAAATGGAGGAAATCAATGGCAACCTTAGATTTAACCATAAAATAGAATTTAAAGGGCATTTCACGGTCAACATTAATAGGAATCCCTATTTGTTGCTTCGGAAATCAAAATGTTCATGCGACAAACTTACCTTAGAGGTAACTGTAAGGTCATTTGACCTTGAAAAAGTGACTGGTTTTCCAACTTGAAAGTAATAAAATTCACCATAAGGTGCCCTTTTTCAAAGTAAACAACTTTTGCCCCAACGACATTTTTGTAAAGCGGCTTCCTTGCTGATATTTCCCGCAGTATCCATATTCTATGTAAGCATCTGGTCCATGTTCAAATGACATCGCAGAGGCCTTTAAGGTAAGTTTGACCTATAAAGTGTATACTTATTTTAACGCAAAATTTTCCTCTCCTTCAATTTTAGAAGCCAAAAATAGTCCATTAAGAAATAAGACTTTGAAATCAACTTGATATATTATGGTGTAATCTAAGGTCAGCATTCCTCGTTAAAAATTACATAAATGATTGATGATAAATGATTTTTAAGAGTTCATTTCCAACAATATTTTTGGTACAGCCGATAAATATATGTATGATAAAACATGCCTCTATAAGGCTATTGTGAAATATTTTATATTCGTATTTTTATATTTCTACAATTAATTCCAGTAAAAAAGGATTGCCATCTTGTGTGATTGATCACTAGTGGTTCTACAACTTTGCCTCACCATCTAGGCCATGAATATTTTTTTATTAAATTGGGCAGAAACTGTTAACTCTTGAAAGTTAATGAATGATTAAATTTTGGAGACTTTTGCATGAGTAGTCGTAATTTAAGTGATGTTTAACCTGGTAATTTTTAAGTGATATCGTATAAGTTGGTCATGAATCCTTTTTCGATATTTTGTCTGCTAATTTAATTTAACGTGTTCTTGGTTTGTCACAATGCCTAGAACAGGGAGCCGCGCCGTCCAAGTTATAGTTAAATGGACGATTTCCAAAGGGAAATTGTGGGTTTGCACGAACTCCGTCCTTTATTCAAAGAAATCGCAAATCACTTAAACCCAAATCGTGCTACGGAAATTAGAGTTTGTCAAGAGGAGTTTGAAGGAGGGCGGTACCATCGCCTAAGAAGTACTGCAACGTAATGGTTTTGTGGTGCAGACCGTCTAGTATGTATGTCCTGTTTGTTGCCGAATCCCAATCCTTCGGTTCCTTTTCCTCACAGCTTTACACCGTCAACGAAGATAAAAGTGTGGTGCAGAAAGAGACTTTAGCAGAATATACGGTTTTTAGTAATTAATCAAAATTATGTTCAGGAACGCATGACGACCGTATGATGGTTGGACGAAGTCGTACAAAATGGAGCAACCTTCAATCGTTAGTGGAAAGGCATGTGCCTTGCACTGTTGAGGTTATATTATGAGACTTTATTGCCTATGGGAGTAGATTCCTTTTGGGTTTTCATTCAATACGATCGTCCTGTGGTACATTCAGGATGTAGTGCAGCGCAATGTACTTCCATTTCTTCAAACGCTCGAGAATCCTCTGTTTCTGTAAAACAATGCTCGCATTTACATGGCGAGGACTATGTTGAATTGGTTTGAAGAGAAACACAATCTCCGGGTCTTCCCCCTCCGCTCCTCCCCCATAGAACATGTGTGAAAGATTATGGGTAGGGGGTTAGAAAGTTACCTAACCGACTATTGATTTTCATGAAAAAACCAATCCGACAAACCATTTGTTACTGAATGCTTAAATAATCGAGGTAGAGAAACGCATTATTAGTAAAGAATAAGAAAATAACTTCATATTATTCTTTTTATTAATCAGCTACTAGTTTTCAGTAGGTAAATGATTCTGCTAAAGCTAATCAAGAAGATCGAAGGTTTCCTAGGTAGTTCCATTTCCGTCAAGTAATACTTACAGTTGATTAATTGTAAAATCTATCTTGCAAGTATTAATTGTAAAATTATAAAACATTTTTTTCTTTTGAAAACTCAGTAATTATTTCACGTACTGACTACGTACCTGCCGTTTATGTCACTTACCATTTATTACAAATACGGGAGCTTCATCGTTAATGTCTTCGAGTGCTCCTAAAGCATGCCAAGGGTCTATAGTACCATGTGTGGAAACCACTTTTGTTACTTCAGGATAAATTGATCCGTAAAATAAATTGGATCTTTCAACTCCGGTGTTCAAGACTGCTGGTGGTATCCTATTACATCCAATTAAGAATTAAAATCAAGAAAAAAAAAGTTCATTGTTAATAATGTCATTAGTGTTGTAGTAAACAATAGAATGTAGTTCTTCCGTATATTATACGTAATTCATTAATTGACCGATTTCTAAACCGTCATGGTGTGCGTAATACACCAGCATAATTGAAATAAAACAACTTAAAGTTATTTATAGTCTTAAAAGTAATATTTGATAACACTCGGAAATTGGTTGGAAAATCCTATGTTTACGTCAAATACAATAATTACATATTTATGTAATTATGAGTGTACGCCTAAGTAAAGGTGGGGCGTAGGAGTAGTTACACGACTTGGTATTTGTATATTTGGATGTACATACATGCCTACATACTTGAGGTGTTCTTATGTAATTTTATATTAGCATTTATGTGTTTATGCATTTTAAATGGAAAAGACTGTTTGTCTTTCTCATTGCTTAAGTATATGTAAGTGACAGGAATAGCACTAGTATTGAAGATTCCAAATCTACTTTGTGTATTATACGTAACTTTTTCTGTGACCATAAAATTCTTTATCATTCTATTGTAAGTTAATTTATATCTCCATAATACTAGCGCTGTTTTATTATTTTTAGCACGGTACTCGAATACTACTATTAATAAAAACCCATAAAATAACTCAAGATGTGTTGTGATTAATGTCATTTTTTTGCTATTTCAATTATGAATGAAGTGTGTTTAAAATATTCTGCACCTTAAAGTTGAATTATTAAGCGATGAACAAACATTTAAAATATAATTGAAGATATCGTTAGTGCACCGTAGTACTGATAGTTTTCGGTATTTTGTTTGTTTATTTCATGTTCCAAGAAAGAAGAAATAGGCATTTAGGATTTATTCAGATTTTGAAGGTAGAGACAAAGCGACGTATTTTCGCCAGTTGCCTAGAAGAATCTTATCATTAGCACGGCCTTTAATTCTTCTTTGGAGCGTCACCAAAATGCATAACCTTCACCGCCGTCACCTAAGGTAGGAGTTAATATTTTTAACATTTTTTTCAGTGTTAACGACGTTCTGCTAAGTAAACAGTTTCTATTCTTTTCTTGACGCTTCTAGCGTTTTGAAACATTGGTCTTACGGCCGTCAGGTCAATGTGACTGGAATGAAATATGTATATCTTCTAGTGACGACGTAGGTACCTGGATACTTACAAATTTTTATATGACATATTTAATGGTAAGTACGAGGGCGATTAGTAAAATAAGTTCTGTTTGGTTATAAAAAAACACCCATACATAAAGAAGTTTTTATTATATGCAACTTAGAGCTACTACTTTTAGCTATTTTTCTACACAATTGCCATTGATAAAGAGGCATTTGTCATAGCGACGAAGCAGTTTCTTAATGCCCTCTTCATTGAACTCTGTCTGTGAATTAAGCCATGTTGTAGCACTGCGCTGCGGCTCTTCATTGCTCTCGAACATTTGTGATTGTAAATCGTTAATTTTTATGAATTTTCTCTTCGACATTACCCAAAAAGTTCGTCAGTCACAACTTTCGAAATATACGACACCACCTTCTAACCACACTGTCACTCATGACATTTTAACCATAAACAGAACACAGTTCACAATGAATCTCAGCAGCCTTCATGCCCTTTCCACACAGAAATCGGATATCAGCCTGCAGTTCACAATCGGCGGGATTTTCAAGTGCAGCAGCCATTTCAAACAACCAAAATAACAGGAAAGAATGTCCGAACGATTCTATCACTTGCACTGCCATACTCACATTGAACCAGACTACAACGCAACATGACTGAGTTCATTGTGTAAACAAGTGTTTTTGATTCCACTTATTACGAAATGTACGGGGAATTTACTATCAAAATAAAGGCAGTAGCTGGGGCTGTGAAAAGATTAAAAGAGGAAAAGCTGCGGGACATGATGGTATACGTACTGAAATGGTTAAGAATCTGGGAAGAGATGGATTAGAAGTAGTAACAGAACTGCTCAATAAGGTATGGAAAGGTGGAAAAATACCAAAACACTGGGAGTTACTGGGGATACTGATGGTAGTCTACAAGAAAGGAGACAGAAGGGATTGCATAAACTACAGAGGAATAACCATGACCTGGATATTAGCTAAGTTATTTGAAAGGATACTAGGAAGAAGATTGGAGAAAACCACGGAAATGCAATTGGAAGACTCTCAATGTGGTTTCAAGAAAGGAAGAGGTTTACAAGACCACATATCTACGATTAAACAACTGATAGAGAAATATACAAGTGAAAAGATATTAGTACCTTATTACCTTGATGCTTAGTGTGAAACAGCCTGGAAGGAGGAGGAATTGATAATAAATTACGAAACTGTATTAACAGCATGTATACAAATACCAGAAATTATGTGAGGACTGGTAATTCACAGTCGGAGGAGTTCACCACTAATGAGGGTTTAAGACAAGGAGGGGTTCTTGGTAAAACATTGTTTAATGTAGTCATAGACGATGTAACGAAGGAAATAAGAGGAAAAACTAAGAAGCTAGAAGTGGAATACAGAAACTTAAGATCAGTAGACGTAGCGAAATGTGTATTTGCATATGATCTGGGGATTTATGCAAAAAATGAGCAAGATATACAAAATAATATCGATTTATGGTCAAAAAGATTAATGGACAGAAATTTAGAAATAAATGTTAAACAGACAAAAGTGATGGTGATAGGAAAGCATGACATCAACACATCTATAACAATATACGGGAAAAATGTTGAACACGTGGATACACATAAATCTCTAGGAGATACAAAAGATACAAAAAAACCGAGAAAATTGATGCAGAGATAAGTGATAAACTGGTAAGCGCAGCAAACCTATATTACTTCTTGAACTATACATTTATTTGGAAAAAAGAAATATCTCGGAAAACATAAATGGCAGTCTACAAAACAATCTTCAAACCAATTCTACCGTATGGATGTGAAAGCTGGGTAGTAACAAAACAAGTGTCACATAAAAATACAACCGATTAAAATGGAATATTTAAGAGGGGTAAGGGGAATAATGAGACTATACAGATTTAGGAATGACAGAGTGAGAGAAGAGTTAGACGTAGAGCCCGTAGTGAACTCAATAAAATGACAGCAATTGAAATGATTTGGACACCTAGTAAGGATGGATGAAGGAAGAACACCGAATAAAGTATGGCCGGCAAAATCATGGCAGAGAAGAAAGAGAGGAAGACCAAGGAAGATGTGGCACAAAGAAATAGTGGATAATCTCCGAGAAAAGGATTGGAGCTGGAATGAAGGAAGAACACTAGCAGGAGATAAGAAGAAATAGGCGAAAGTGTTATATAGTTAGGGCAAATGGAATTAACCTTAATACATAACGGCACAAATAAGGCTTGTGCTACATATGAGGGATAATAAAGCTGGTTCAAGCCAAGGTCCTATAGTGAGTGATGGTGAGCCTTAATATTGGTGACCGAACGGTTTTGGATTTAGTTGTTTCCTACATACGTTCAAGAGGAAGTATCACCACAGATAATTCCTTTACAAATTTATAACACGCTCTTAACGTGAAGTCATAGGATTTGACGTAAGTAGGAACTGTAAAAAATGCCGTCTAAAGATGGAGCCATATATTTCACTAATTTCGCACTTAGGAAAGAAGAAACTGTATGTTCGTAGATGTCCAAAAACAACAAATCAGTTAGTTATTCTTCCATCATCAATGCATATGGTATATGATGACGTAAAGCAAACTATCACTGCGAAACCAATAATTCTAAAAGACTACAACCAAACCAAAGGAGGTGTCAACACTATGGATAAAGTGTTAGCTGAATATACAGTAAACCGTAAAACAAATTGTTGGTTTTTCGTAGTTATTTACAATACTGTTGATATGCCGCTTTATCTTCATATATAATATACATGGAGTACAATCTCTGGGTTAGATCTAAGCATTGAAGGCAAAAATTGCTGAAGGACCTTACAAAGCAGTTATGTGTACCTGGTATAGAAATTCGAAGCGCCATTCGAAACGTCGTTGGATCGGCAAATAAAACGAAAAATTGTAATAGCACCCAAAGATATTTCTGGACAAACTTCTGTAATTGATGGTTGTCCTATTTGCCAACAATCAAAACATAAACAACGCAAAATCCGAAACAGGTGCATAAAGCCGGTTTGCAATGAGCAGTGCGTAAATAAAGTAATATGCGAAACCTGCAACTAATAAGAAAACAAACGTGTACAGATTAGATTTGTATGCATATATTTTTTAATAAAATGTTTGTTACATTTTATCGCAAAGTCTAATTTTATACAAAATTGATAAACGTACCCGGTAGAACTTAGATGTTACCGTCTACATTAGGAAGTGACAAAAATATAATTAAAAATAGTATAAAGTATGCTACAACACTAGTTTAGAGATGTCACAGAGCCAGTAATCGGGGTGAAAACTTGTTCGAATGCATAGAAGTTACCCCGGTACCTTTCCAGTCACGTAAGAGTTAAGAATTTGTTAAGTTATATTCACAGTAAATGGCACTTCTTTCATGATAAAACTCTTAGTAGCGTTTGATTCGGACTTTGTTTCGCTAATTTTAATCCCACATTCTTAGCGCTGATGTTTTAGGCGGAGAACTTAGTAGTAGTCAACAGATCTCAAAAGGCCATAGCTGCCTGCTTCTTGTTTCTCATTTAAGTTCAATTTTGCGTAATCCTTGGTAGTCCCAGAGACTCAAATGGTTTCAAAAGGAATCGAACTTTGTGGAACATCCTGTACAGCGAAGCACGTACTACATTTTCTGTTCGGTTGATTCCTCCCTGTGATTATATTGTTTTCTTTTGTGTACTTGAGATTAGACAAGATTACTTGAGGTGGCACTGATGCCTGTTCCACTGCGACCTTTCCAGATCTATTGTGGTCCTCATGCCTCCTTAGAGTACGTTCTCCAGCTTTATTCCTTTAATTAGACTTAACAGCTTTGAGAGCGGTTCTTCCGCATATACATATATTTTTAAAGCGGATTTGAAGCCCCTGCTCCGTAATGCTGTTATATGCCTCGATAATAGAGTCTTGGTCTGCCTTAAGCTTTGGCGGCTCCATTTGGTTGGCTGAATAGTCGTTGCATACCAAACCGCGATCCTCTCCAAAGCAGCCTCCTTGAAGGTTTAACCTTCTGGCCCCTTGCCTTTCGGAAGACCTGCGGGAGTACTGCCCTCCGTTCTCGCCTTTTTGGACTTCCGTCCTTTCTTTACGTTTAGTAGCCTCCGCCGTCTGTTGAGGCCTAACTTCCTTGTCTAGACTAAACCTGACCACGCTGTGCATGCCTTGTGAACTTGACCTTGATTATGGCTCCTTTAGCCTGTATGTAACCTTGGCTCTGTTTCACAAGCTTTTCACCTTAGCCTTGGAAATTCTAGATAGCGTAGCTGTACTAAGAGTAGCTGGGGAAGTATCTGTCCGCCCGATCAGAGCCCCGCTTGATTGATTAAGGCTAATTACAAGGAGGTTTCGCCTGGTGTTCCCAGGGGAACGTTAAATACTGCACACCCCTGCGGTCACGCAACTCTCGGCACGTTACCTTACACCTTAGTTTGGGTTTTAGCTCGGGTACCTCAGGAGCGCTAAATTCCCGAACTCACTTGTTAACAGTGAGCCCCTGAGCTGTTTGTGTACTTTACAATCGCTGCACTATTATTTCGGCTTCTTCTTTACACTTTGCGCTTTGCTGATAGTTGTTTCACTTATGTATATCTCGGCAAAGATTTGTTTTGCAGTTATCGGTCTATATAAAATTCTAGTTTCTTTACATGTTTACAATGTTCTAAAGAAATGCCTCGAGCGTTTGGTGATAAAACGGATCCTTAGCTACCATAAAGCAGTGATACAATAAATTCCAACGTTGTCGACAATTTGTTACCTTCGAAGCTAAGAATGGCCATTACGGAGAAAGATATTGGTTTTATTCGGAACACGAGATCAACCTTTTAATATTAGGAGTATTTAACTAACTAAATTAGTGTGAAAGCCTTATTTCCATTAGTTCGTCTCATTTGGTGTGCAATATCATTACAGTTAATAAAATATGGGCACACTGCGATGATCCTCAAAACCAAGCAACAATCAACAGTTTAGGTCTTCGAGAATGGGTCGGCTTCAATAAAAATTGTTCGTGAAGAAACCGAAACCAAAAGGTAGTTGCTACATTTTTTAACTGACTGGATATGTTTCCAATGTAGCACTGAAGGGTCGACGTACTGTTAATGCTCAATGGTTTATTACAGCTTGCTTTCCTCAAGTTCTCCAAAATATTCTCGCGGCATCACAGTGTTGCTCAAACGATTGATTGTTAAGTTCTTAACAGTCTGTAATAGTTTTCAAGTGTTTCTTTTTCTTATATTTCCAGAACCCAAATGAAAACTTAACCTTTATTGTTATGATTTTTGTTTTTCCATCGATTTATTCTACATTAGAATTTCGTAAAATAAATGATATACCCAAGATAGAGTATACATGATAAGTTTATCAATGTATGTGATGGGACCAACGTTTTAACGGTTGGGATGTTTGCATTGTCAGTCTCGGCCAACGCGAAGTAAACATCGAGCATGCTAGAACATTGAAGTGACCATTGCTTGTGTGATGCTCGTGAGGTCTGTGCGTTTATTTTACCACAATAATTAATATTTCATTCTCTTAATATCGTTCAATAATAATAAAAAGTTTTCTATTAGATGCGTATATAGCACGTGGAGGGTAAAGAATATAGCTATAAGTACCTAAAGGGCCCAAAGCTAGGGACATTTATCCTGATGTAGATGATAAACTCATAAAATCTTGAGTTATTAGAATTCACAACTGATCAAGAAAGTGTCTTAAAGAATGTGTTGTCTGTAGATCCTGAAGAAGAAAATGATTGAGATTTTATTGAGGATGTGAACAATGATTCGAATAGCAAAGTTTCAGATACAAATCTTTCATCATTTTCAAGAAAACTATAATAAATAATGATTTCTTAGTGGCTTAAGTTATAACAGTATTAATCTATACTTGTTAGCTGTCGGCGATTACTTATTTTTTCTTGAAAAAGTAGACTTCTTTCATTATTATAATAATCTCTGCAGAGATGTCGTATATGTTCCACGAATGTACGTTTCTTTTCACGATTTTGTCGTATTGCAAAATACGTTGGTAACATTTTGTCTTATGTCTGTATGTGACTTGACTTGTAATGTAGTTTGGAAAACTTAAAACAGACTGACCAAAATTCTCAAATTATACTCCTGACACCACTGAGACGACAACTGAGAGAAATTGCTTTAGCAAGATAAGTTTTCATGAGATTTTCTTGGGAAAGGAAGGCGTCATCCTCTATGAATACGAATATAGACATATATTTCTATCATTCATAAAATTAGTTGAAGAAGAACTATTTAATTTATTTTCTTCCAACACTTCACCAAAATTGATATTTTGACAGACGCCTCCCTCTGAAACTTTGGTATTACTTATGCGGTGAACGTATAATGAATTCATAATTAGTGTTGCTAATTGCTAAGAGTATAACACAATGAAAGCAAAAAGAAAACAGAAAAACACCATTAAGCTGTCATAGACTTTAAATATGGACATGTTCCAGGTTCTGTAAGGAAGTAGTTCGCATTCTTTGGTTAGTTCAAGGTAATCAGGCAACAATTTGTGCCTTTGTATGTGATTTTAGACAACACAATAGTAGACCAATATGTAATAAGGCAAGGCTGAAAAATTTCGATTGTAGTATTTAAAGGAATTACCTATCTAAGTTGGAAGAGTGGTAGTACAACGTATAATCACTAAATTTTACTTTTTATCTACAAAAGCTGTTGGAAATATGATGTAATGAGGATCTACTTCGAGAAAGAACAAAGCTATAATGTAAAGCAAGACTTACCCAAAAACATCTGTGCAAAGATTTAAATAAAGATCCAATTCATACCCCTTGAAAGGTTGGTTGTTGGATGCAGATGTTTGATAAAATCCATACTCTGTGCAGGTTTGGTAATACCATTGCCTTGCTTAAATATAAATAGTTTTGTGGTTATAGATCTTACTTCCAAGTTTTGTCATGTCATTATACTTACATATTGCTGTTGTTAAAGCAGAATTATCGAGATAATTGACATAATAATTATAGTCGGTCATAGTATAACCTGCATAATACCAATTAACGTAGGAGATGTATTTGTCGAAAGCAGTGCCATTGAAAGATAATAGTATTTGGCACGCTCTTTCTAAATCAGAGCCTGATGCGTATTGCACTAAACCGGCGAAAGGTGATCCAAGCATTGAGAAAAAGTACGATCTCGACGGTTCCGTTGTGTCTATTTTATTTTGCATGCTACAAAAATGGTTATTTATTAAAGCGGAATTCTGCAAGCTTTATCTGTATTTACCCCAATATATTGGAAACATATTCCGGTCCATCACTGATCTCTAAACAACTTTCAATTTCTGTGAATGCGGCCGCAATTGTTTCCACACATTCTTCCGATTCCAACTTCAAACTATCGCTAACAACTTCGTAATACTCTGTGGAAAACTATGTCAGAACTTCTACTTCTACCTATTAGATTTAGTTTATTTACGGTAAAAATCAGCTATTGCCCTTAGTGGTGCACTGGAAGAAAAAGCCGCGTCTACTAAATGTGGATATTTTACTCTCATCCAAGTCGCTAGCATTGCAGAGTAAGACCCGCCAACCACAACCACCTAAAGATATCCCGTTTAATTATTGCTAAAAATTGAATTGCATAAAGACTACCGACTTTGCTAGTTTCCATCCCTGGAATTGTAGATTTTTGATATTCGATAAAATAGGCAATATCAGCTAATGCTTGGTCAGCGCTTAGGAATTGTAGGTTGGAGGTGGATAAATCCCTAAATATCAATAAGCATGAGATACGATCAGCAGTCTTATCTTTGTAATTATAGCATTGCCACTTACGCGGTAGGAAAGCTTTCACCATAATATCTGTGTTCAGTGTAGAACATATACCCTCTGTGTTCTTCAGCCATATCGTACATTTGACCAGTCATTAAATATGACGCGGTTATAACCCATTCCCCCAAGGAAAATAAACATAGGACCCCCTCTTCGTAAAATTCACTATTGTTCATATATCTCTGAAATCACAAATACGTAATTACAAATTACGATTTACGATATTAAATTACCATTTGCCATGTATTCTTATTTGTTGGATCGAAATGATCAATTCTTTGAGTGATCCAATCAATATCAGGTTGCTGTGCTCTAGTAGAAATCCCTTCCAAAGGGGTGGACCCCGTCTAGTTTTCTCCACATGGGATCTTAGTCCTGGTCTTGCCGATATTTTTCAAAATTTTCTCGATTGCCACATACCTACATAACATAAATCATATTATGCCATTTTTTTACGAGCGTATGACTTAAATGCGTTGAACATAATACCGAAATACAACTTACATTTTCTTTACGCAAAACATATACTAGAGTAACCGCTACAGCTGCACCAATTATAGCAACAACAAGGATTACAACCAGGGTAATCCAAACCCTTTTCGACAGATACATGTTGAGATATAATAATTTAGTGAGGCACTAGACAGTTTATTTTTTGGCTGAATATATTATGGCTATACACTATTAGGTACAGAGATAAATTTTATCACATATATCGGCCAATTCAAATGACTAAATATAATACCGGCAGGATTATTTTATCATCTAGATTTTTTAAATTATCTCTTTTCTGTTCGTTGATAATACTGGATTAGATATGCAAGAAATTAGTGTATTGTTTACTCATATCAAGATAAGAATTGGATGATGAATGGTTTTTCGATCTTCGAAGCGGATTATGGCAAAAATTTCCGGTCCTATCGAATAGTAACTAAATCAGTTTATGCAGAACCTTCAAAGTTCAATCTAGTTTTCTTAACGAAAAAAATAAAATGATGGAAATATTGCTTGCATAACCTTTCAAATAGTATTCGCTATAATATTCGGTTAGCAATTTGTAGAGAATGTGTGCATTGATATTTATTTACACAATTGTTTCATGAATCGTCAATGCCTGAGGGAGCATTATTTATAGTGCGTTTGTAGTAGATACGTCTTCATATAGAACGGAAGTTGATATTACCTTTTTATGGTTGTATTATGAAGGAATCTGGTTCAGTCATATGCTCAAAATATAATTAAAGAATAAATTTACTATCATATGCATTATTGGTTTGAAAGGAATTGTAGGATATGATGAGGATTTACGCAAATACTTTCAATCCCGTCAATCGCAGTAAACTATTATATATATTATATATTAAAGAAATGTAGAAATAACTGAATGTATCAAATTAGGGAAAAGAGCCTATTGGAAGTGCTGTAAACTATTACAAAGCAAATGTCGGTGATTCATTCCTTTCCCCAGAGTTAGCACCTTGTTACGGTGCGAAGATTTGTTCATTCTTGGTGAACTCTGATGAACTCTGCGGCTAGATTGGAGGAGACACCAATATCGGGGAGTCCCAGAGGAAGACGGCCGAATTGAGAGCAACACCCGGCCCACTCCGTATATATGTCGCAGGGAAATGATGAAAATGGACATTTGATCAAATCCCCAATTATAAGGTAGATGATCAATTCACGGAAGATGTTATAATAACAACTCTGTGGGGTGATTTCCCTAAAGAAAGTAAGTGATTTGATCAAATCTCTTAACCTTCCTATACTCACGTCAAAATGAAAGATATATACTATTCTATATAAGTCGGTCTCACAGACCGTATGCGTGAGTATAGGAAGGTTAACTGTAATAACAATAGTCATTGAAACAGAAATTATTTATTCGAAACTAATTAACAAAAATAGATATCTAAACTGATATTTTTAAAAAGAAAAAGTATATTTTTGGTAAAAGTTTAAACATTTTTAGTGACTGTAATTAATCTGACTTTGGCCGTATCTGAAGAACGGTTTAATGAAACTATCAGGAAAATTTTGAACAAGCGCCATAATAAATGAAAACCTGGACTCGCGAAATTGATTAAACTACAACGGACACATAAACAGTTCTATTGTGAAAAAAATACGATGTTATGGAAGTAGGTACTAAAAAATGTTTGATTTTGAAGAGAAAGTCTGGCTCCGATTCAGTTATGAAAATAGTTCCAAACGGAAAATTTTTACCACATACTTCGGAAAACCCATCAGTCAACTGGCCACGGAAGAAGAGATAAAATGCTGTATAGTTTAAAATGGAAATACCTAATACCTACTTCAGTAGTTTGCCCAATTGTATCTAGCGACTTCAATCATCATGGTCAGGTCGATTTAGTTGACTTACAGCCAACCCTAGATAGAAATTACATATGGTTATTACACTATCAGAACCACGCGAAAAATTCAACTTTCTCCGACCGTTGACTTCAAAAAGAGCTGCTGAAGTAGCCATGAAGCTATTAAAAATATTTCTGGAAGTAGGTTGTACTCATACACTACAAGGCCTAGGCCTAGACATCCAGTTAGTCAAGGATCTGTTGAGCGATTAAATCAAAATGTGGAAGCTATGCTATGTGCTTGGCTAATTAACAATGACACAAAAAATTGGGCTATAGGTTGTTACTTTGTGAAATTCCAAACTAATTCCTGCTTTCATCGAGCCATTAAACGATCGCCTTACAAGGCTTTATTTGGAACAGAACCAAAAACAGGACTCCAATCTAGTCATATTTCGAAAGAGTGGCTTTGAAAAACTTGTTATTGAAGAGGACTTGGATCTATTTCTTAATGATATTATTTTAACACGACGCTTCAACTTCAAAAGATCTATTAGCATCTGAATTAACTAATTACAATGCTTCAACTTCAAATGGTCTATCAATAGTTAAATCAGCCAACAATAACACTTCAATGTTACACGATCTACCGGCAGCTAATTTACTCATCAAAAAGGCTTTAAATTTAGAGGATCTACCAGACATTGAACAAGACAACGTGAACCCGGTAAAAAGTCTACTTCAACTCCTGCTTCAACTCTTAAAACATCTGTAGGAGAAGCAGCTGCCAGCGACAGTAAAGTGTGTTGTTTGTGGAATGGAATCTACTGCGGCCCATTCATGTGACATTTATAAAAATCCGGTGCAGGCAGTATGTGGGAATACAGTAGAAGAAGAAGAAGATATGGATCGAAAATTCTATGCTATTTAGGCCAAAAAGAAGAGAGCTTTGAAGATTAAAGGGAAAATGCTGCACAACACCTGAAAAGATCAGTTGAAAAAATGAGAGAAGTTTCTTTGAAGAAATTTAAAGACGTGTTAGTGGATTCCACAGTTTTGGTGTATGTACCTAAGATAGATAGAGGCCCATTAGATGGTAATAACATTGTGGGGATCGTATTAGATATAAAAATAATTGATACCAGACTAGTTGGAATTATAAAAGATTGGTTGCCTAGAAACGCTCTTGAAATCGCTACTCAGCTTTACTGTAAGAGTTCTACTAACGAAGTCTGCGTGAGATTGTAGAAAAATTATCCTCATTTGGAGGTCAAGGCTTTAAGAAGTGTTCCTGTGAACAATCCAAAATACAATGTAAAACAAACAGATGTTCCTGTAGAAAAGTAAGGTACTTTGTAACCCGAGATACTCCAAACCAACAACCTGTTTTAATAAAAATGAATGAATATTATTATTTATTAATTATATTCACTAAAAATGTTTAAAATTTCGCTAAAAATATTCTCTTTGTTTTTAAACATATCAGCTTAAGTACCTGTTTCTTTCGTTAATTAGTTTCGAATAAATACTTTGTGATTCAATGACTATTGTTGTATACCCTATTCTACATTTAATAATGCGTGGTTTACTAAATAAATACTAAATGTATATATATATATATATTTCGTGACCTTTTTATACTTATCTTATATGATAGATCTCTACCACTAATAGGTCAATAAAACAAGGCTGGTTTGAACGATAGTTATATTTTCAGAACGTTTACAAACGTTTTCGGAATACCTTCTTCAAATAAATACTTTTAATATCTAAACAATATTATTTCATTTTTTCAGTAAAACAGTTAAGGGATTTGATCAAATCACTTACTTTCTTGGGGAAAATCACCCCACACAGTTGTTATTTTAACATCTTCCGTGAATTGATCTGCCTTAAGGATTTGATCAAATTCTATTTTTATCATCTCTCTGCAACATATATGTATATAGCCTCCCATACGTATATGGACCTTTGGTGGTGAGACATTCTGAAGTTTTTTTTTCATGGGGAATGCATTAAAATTTTGTGTCGAACATGTACTTACAATGAGGGATACTATAATGATTGTGTTAGAAATCTTACACATTTGCAAATGGAACTTGTAATCTAAATTTGAACATTCTGTCTATGATAGAATGAAACATTGGTTATATCTTATCTAAATTAAACGCATTATACGCACAAGAAAACTTCCAATAGTGTTGAACGAAATAACTTGTTCCAAACCATTTACTCCGAAAATAGAAACATTGAAAAAATTAAGATAATTGAGAAATGATTATATGTATGTAGGTATTTATTTCCGATAACAAACTTGACACCGATTGTCGCTGTAAGCGGAAGTGATGAATATATATTTTCGTTTTGGGAGATAAGAGGATATAGATAACGGTATCAACGTTTTAAATAAGAATAAATCATAGAACACCGGTTGCGTGTGATACCTGTGTGTATATCAAGTACTACCTATTTTAATAGAACGTGCTTGAACATGTGCGCCCTCTTCATATCTTTTGCAATGTTGCATTGATTATTTGTACAGAGCATTGCGCATTGTTGTATTGACTTAAATGTGCCTGTACAATTACATACGTGCATACATACATAAAAGGACGATCGACTAGCTGCATACATTATATATACAGATGACGGAGTAATCAACCTTCGGGAAATATTGATAGCTCGCAAGTGAATTATACATACATACACATTATCAGTCATACTGGCAACTCATTACCACATTGTTCCTTCTGAACAGAGATATATGCTAGTAATAGCAAGCTAACAGATAATTTCAATCTGGATGCATCAATTCTAATGTGAGATTCGACCAGAGACAGCAATTACCCAAGAAAACTCCGAAGCAGTGTGTCCGCTGATCAAGGAAGGACATATCTGGAGATTGAGACTTTCCTACGTATTTAAAACACATTAATCTAGAAGGCGTTGCTTGTGAGGCAGTTTCCTTTAACTCCTCTATCTATCTCTATCTGTTAACAGAAAAGCCTAAGATGGGCACGTTGATTAGTTTCGAAAATATTTGAACCAATTCAACAATGGAAGCTCAAAAGACGCTTACAGTATCGTGAATAGTAACGAATCAGGAATTTCTTTCTTAGAAACCGGAATTTTTGTAAAAATAAAACGATTGTTATTCAAAAGTGATAAAAACTATTTTATTCAAAATAACTTCCAGTGGATTGTACACATTTTCCCACCTCTCCGGCAATTTATGGATGCCTTGCCAAAAACTTTTCCTCTTTCGAAGCGAACCAATTATCAAGCCATTTTTGTACATTTTCGTACGAATTGAAGCGTTGGTTAGCGAGAGCGTGACCCATCGATGCGAATAAGTGATAGTCGGATGGAGCCAAGTCTGGGGAATAAGCTGCATGCGCTAGTAATTCCCAATTGAACGATTCAATTGTTTCCCTGACCGGTTTTGCTGTATGAGATAGGGCGTTATCATGCAGCAAAATCACTTTGTGCTGCCTTTTTGCATATTCCGGTCGCTGTTCAGTTATTGCTCGGCTTAAATTTATCATTTGTTGTTGGTAGCATTGAGTGTTGACGGTTTGACCAGGTTTCAGCAGCTCATAATAAATAACACCCTTTTGGTCCTACCAAATACAGAGCATCGTCTTCTTTCCAAAGCGATTTGGTCTTGCAGTTGATGTCGATGGTTCGGTTGGATTCAGCCATGATCTACGACGCCTAGGATTTTCAAAATAAATCCATTTTTCATCACCTGTCACGATTCGATGGGGAAATGATTTTGTATTGAACCGGCTAAGCAGCATTTCACAAGTGGTTCTTCGGTTTTCTTGTTGTCTTTCCTTCAATTCATGCGGAACCCATTTACCCACTTTTTGAAATTTTCCCATAACTTTTAAACGATTGCAGATAGCTTTCTGCGATACATTTAATTGATACGCGAGTTCTTGTTGAGTTTGAGCATCGTCTTCATCCAATAAGGCTTGTAACTCTTTGTCTTCAAACTTTTTTGATGGATTTCCACGTTCTTTGTTACTAACCTCAAAATCACCACTTTCGAATCTTTTGAACCACTCGGAGCAGTGTATTTTACCGAGAGCATGTTCACCATATGCTTCGACAAGCATTCTATGCGACTCTGCAGCAGTTTTCTTTAAATGGTAACAAAAAATTAATGCTGTCCGCAAATCGTAGTTATTAGGCTCGAAACTTGACATGTTTGAAGTTATAAAAAATATACTAGTGTACGGAACGTGGGTTAATGTTTGTTGACACTCTTCGTCAGCTGTTAGAAGAAGACGATGGCTATGTAACAGGGGTCTTATGGTGATTAAACTGATCGCTGGCACCATTTATTAGGAAATTTCGGTTTCATATACCTAGACCTGGTATATATATATATATATATATATATGCAATATATCGAAGAACTTTGGAAAGATTTCTCACAAGCAGATCATGCAGCTCCGTATATTTCTTTATAAGATTGGGAAACGCCTAATATTCCCTCTCATTTGTCAGAAGTAATTGTTGTACTATTGTGCTCAGAACGATGAATCATGCTCTATCAATACACTGTAAGTTCACATATATTTCGGAAGATCATTGAGCTTTTGGAGTGAGGAAACAACATCGAACGATTATATCATTGTGCAGTTCTGATCAAAGTCTCAACGAGCTTGGATCAAGAATTAACAGGTTGGTGAACGGTTCTGGTCGCCAGAAGAAACAGTCGATGCTTTAACATGTGGTTTGTATAAATCGTATTGCAAAACTGCATGTTTTAGGAGCATACTTTTGAAAAATAATGAAGCACTTTCAACCGACCTGTATTTTCTGTTTTTGTGCAGTACTAAGAGGAAAACCCTTGCACTTAAAAATAAATAATAAATTAGAAATCGGTGTATATAGGGAACTAATAATTAACGATGAACTTGAATCTCCATGTTAATAACAAAGACCAGATTAATTAGCTTTCTGCCAAACTAAATCCTAATTTCGGTAGAATTTACTTAGAGAAAGTTGATTATATATAATGGCATAGGCGTCAAAGTAACTAAAAATCCCACTTCAAATAAGGAATTGAAGGAATTTGATACTGACCCAAATTTTCCATAAAGAATAAATTAATGTTTCCACAAAAACGTTTACATTTCTTGAGAGCAAAACTTTTCCACCAAAGGTACAACGTCAAAGTAACTTTTTACATTAATTTGATTTGCTTTTGCTACTAGCCATCTTCTTTGCGGTCGGTCCATTTTCTTCTTATAGTAACACCTTCTGTAGATTCGCCATTTTCCATCAAAAAATTCTCGATCGAATCCTAACAGATATTTCGTCTGTATCCCTGCTGTCTTTGTTCTTGGTTGTCATCCACAATTTTTGCTGTCTGGTGCAATTTGCACAAATCACAATTATGAATAACTATTATCCTTTCAAAAACACGATCCAATTTTAGGATTTTATACGCAAAGCCAAGGAAGCACCAACATTATACTAAACTTCGAGCATTGAATCTTTAATTGAGTTCTTATACGTCTTCTAGATATGTATTTTTGATAGCTCAACACATGAGAAATACCTTTTAAGTCAAGAAAATGTATACGCAAGATTATTTATTTCAATATATACGTTCTGTTAAATGAAATGGATGTTAATATAATAACATTGCTTTCATTCTGGTTTTAAGTTTTTTGTAAGTGCACACTTGGTTTTTCATTATTTTGTTGTGCGAAATCGAAACAATAAAAAATTACAGACTTCTTTATCACCGACAAATGCTAAAGCGTTCATTCGTTTAATATTTCTTAGAATTTCTGTTGTTAATTAAATAAATATTGTTTGAATGATGTATGTTTTAGTTATTAATAATTGGTACAATGCTTCCATACACTGTGGCTTAGAGAATCGCTGTATTAAGAATTTCTCAATAAGAACTTTTTCTGTTAATTGTAAATAAGCACACATTGTGAATGAAAGCTCGGAATATTATAATTGAAATATGTTGTAAGGACTCTACAATTTATGAATGAAAAGCAATTTCCGATAAATGTCCACCACAACTACATTGGCAGACATCGATCCTTTTGACAAAATTTTCAATCACATTTGTGCATATTCGTGGCTCATCTCTTACGCGGTCGTTGTTGGGTTGGGGCTCTGCAATTGTTGTTTAATTATTCTTATAAACTTCATCGCTCACGTAGCTCCAGAAGAAACAATCTAAGGGTATTAGATCGCATGATCTTGGTGGCCAATTAACATCACCTCTACGCGCAAGCCAACGTCCATCAAATTTGATTTTCAATAAATCGATTGTTTCTTGAACTGTGTCCCGTTTTGTTTAAACCACATGTTGTCGACAAACATATCATCCAAAATAGGCCATACAAATTAGATATCATGTCTCTATAGCGCACTCGATTGACCGTAATGGCAGTGTCACCCCGATTTTCGAAAAAAAACGGTCCAATGACACCGATGGCTTAAAAAGCACATCAAACAGTAACAAGAGATGAATGTAATGGTTGTTTAACATCTACCCTTGGATTTTCAGAAGCTCATATACGATAATTGTATTTCATAACGAAAACATTCAAATGACAATGAGCTTTGTCAGTAAGCATGATTTTGTTTGTAAATCCAGCCCTTTGTCCAATGATGAAATTAGCAAATTGTCGAGGTTGATCATAATTTGGTGGTTTTAATTCTTGCACCAACTGGACTTTATGAGGGTTTAGAGCCAAATCCTTGCGTAATATACGCCATGTTGTGCTCGCGATCACGCCCAAATGTTGAGAACACCGTGAAATTTATATACTTGGATCCTCCTCAATACTATCGCTCACAGCAGCAGTATTCTCTTGCGTTACGTTGGGAACTGACGCAGTTGACTCAATTTTTCCACTAAATTCCTAATGGCAGGCTTTCATGGACAATTATTAATTACCCAAAATATCCACGGTTTTACGGAATGTGGTTTTACAGACCGACCATTTTCATAATGGAGTTGAATTATTTTTATTCAATTTTCCAGCTAAATAGAATTTATTTCTTTAGATTATAGATGTTCTACTGTAAACATAATCATAAACTGAATGACGTACTGTTATTTTAATCAAATATCAATCTATCGAAAAAAGTTCATATTGGAAAATCCATTATTTATGTATACTCCGTAGTTTGGATTTTAAAATCTTCTGCCACCTATAGTTGTTTAAAGCCAAATTTTGTCACTTTTAAAACAATACGATTTTTCATTTTTATCGTTGTTCTGTTTATTTTTGCTTCTTTAGTTCTTCAATATTATCATATATTAAGTTATCCAAAAGATGTTACTTCATACTGTTCTATAATTGTGCTACTAGAAAAGCTGCTGATAGAAGAAGAATAAACAATGACTTTCACTCGTTCGGCTTTAGAGAAAGTTAGTCGAGTGTGTAGCAGACGCACATTTGCCATGAAATAAAAAGAAGTCCTACAAAGTAAGAAGTACTGCACATCTGTCTTTCCGATGTAAGTCAGGACTGCGACAGGGATTACAGCAGAGAATTTAGAGTCAGAATTAACGAAAGCACATTCAACAACTTCACTCAACTCAATTCTATCTAGAGTCTGGTAGGGTAATATAAATGATCCACTACTATACGTATTATACACATCAGATTTACCAGCTAATAGAAGCGCTGTCATTGGCACTTATGCGGATGATGCGGTCATCATTGTATTATTAGAAGACTCAATAACAGCGTATACTATTTTTTAATCCACCTGGAGCAAATACAAACCTGGCTAAAGCAATGGAAAATTGAATAATCATTAGCATGGAAAGACCACATGCTTCAAAAACGAAAGCAAATAGATTTAAAAACTAAGTAAATGTACTTCTTAATTGGAAGAAAATCCAAGCTCCCACTAGAAAACAAACTCAATTTGGGTCTACGGAATAGATTTATAAGTAAAATCAAGTGTAACCGTAATCCAAACAAGTAAATTCGAATGACTTCGGATGATAGCAGACGCACCCTGGTATGTTTCAACCAGACATTACACAATGAACTGAATATCCAACTGATCAGAAACGTCATGAGGGAGAAAAGTATAAAGCATTGCAACACATTGTCCAACCATGGTAATGCTCTACTCCATCTACTATTGGATCCACTTTCCGAGAGAACATTAAAGAGACGGTGGCCAACTGATCTAAAAAAGAATTAAGAGGATTTTGTCAATGAGAAAAATTCTATCACACCAGTGTACAGATAGAAGTACTGTCTTCTACGACTCATTCTACTCTTCTTTCCTGCTCTCCTTTGGAATCTCTTTTGACATAGGCGTTTACTCACCAAGAGCCTTTGTAAGTTGATATTTTCAAGTTATCCGTAGATATTGCGGTAAGAAATTCGAACGAGAGTAAAGACGTAAGACGGCGAATGCAAACCATTTCGCACTGAGAATTCCATAAATCTTGCTTTACCAGAAACTGGAATCTTCAAGTGTGGTGAACTATATAAATTGTAGTTACAATTTCTTAAAATTACTAAGGGATATTGAGTCGATGCGACCGAACAGTTACAGAGGTCGATTGACATGTCAATGACCAGCGTTGAAGTTCCCACTGTTTCGATCGTGCTCGTGGAAATCATTAAATCGATGAAATGCGTTCACTGTAAGCAAAAGGGTAGTAATTGTGATGGTCTAAAGATGCCCATCAAATCGCTATGTAATGGCCACCGAGTGTTAAAGAAAAGATATGGAGTCTCTGACGCTTTGTTTCGCGCATCGTACCTCTCCGCGGAAGTTAGTGTCTTATCATTATTATTAAAATAGATCGACCTCCGAAGAACAATAGCTTTTGAGGATGGTCTAAAAATGTGGTTCCTTAAGTTGTTTGATGCTGATATTTTGTTTTGATGTATTTAATGATACTTTTAAAATCAAGTGTGCTTAGAGTTGCTTTTAGAATTGAAGGAACATTCTGGAATATATACAATTGCACTTCTATAAGCCGAACGTTTATCTGCCACTCCATATTAAAATTGTATTCTAGCGCCCCAGACAATTGATAATTTCGACTTGGGAAAAGATTAAAAAGATCAAGTTAGAAGAATGTCCATTCAAAGGGTGTTTCAAATAATAAACGTGGACAATTATGGTTAGTAAAGAAGCAAAACATGATCTTGAATTAGGTACTAAACGGTGGAATAAGAAACATATTTATATAGCCTTAATCACACCAAGAAACCAGCTGGTACAATTTGCAATAGCATTGTCCAAGAACACAATTTTTAATGTAGAAATTTGTATATATTTGTTTTATCTTAAATTAAATATCCACTTAATTAAATATCTACTTAATTGTGTCTTCGCTTAGAATATTTTCCGGTATGAAAACATTGGGTTAAGTAAGTAGTTTGAAATTTACATGAATAATTGAGTATTATTTGATTATTAATATACCCGTAGTAATGTGTGTATTTACATATTTTCTTGATTCATTCTATAATTTTGGAGTTTGTTTATTATTTGGTTAAGAAATAAATAATCACACTGTAGACGACCATGAAAACATAATATACATTACATTTATGACATAATTTCCTTGAATAGTTGGTCAATGTTACCCTACTTATTTCCTGTACGAAGTACATTTAAATAAAATCAAGGAAAAAGGACGTCCCAAATATCGTCGTTGTGCTGACATCTCATAAATAATAAATGACTCATAATTTTTAGTTAATGCCCAAGAATCACAAAAGTAGCACGCTATATTATTAAGCGCGACCTTGCACCTAAAAGGCAATCATAATAAGGTATTAAACCAATATCTTACGAAACATAGAATCAAATCATGTTTGATATTCGAAATAGACACACAACGTGGCTTTTAGTAACAGCCAAATATTTAGCTATCTTACCTAAACAGGGTAGCGAAAAGAATTGTTACAAGAGCAGGACTTTATATAAATTATACGTTTTGATCGTCCTAAGTTTTACTACTTTGTTTTTTCTTGTTTCGTTCTATGGAAGAGTCAAACACGTTTTTCCCGAAATGGCGAAAAGCTCGCAGGTGTTAGATGGAATGTATTACTTAAGCGAGTACGTCATAAATGTGTTGACATTATATAGTTTGAATTTCCAACATTATTTGGAAATAGAAAGATATTATTTTATTCTACGTGGTATAAATAAGAAGCTTCAGATTTTAAATTTGTATAAAGAAAATGACGATAACATCACGATGGCCTATGTATTTTTCCATATATATTTCGTATTCGTTGTATTATACGACTTCTTCTTCGCCCTATTACCGGGTGGGAAATATTCCATAATCTTCTTCATGTTTGAATATTTTCAAAGGTACCACATACAAATTACCATACTGGTCGCATGTAGGATGTTGTATATCATTCATAAAAGATTTTTATGGTTGAATGATTTATTGCTAAAGATTATCAAAGGCGAGTGCGTTGTGTTGGTGCATTCTCTTGGTTCAGTACTGCAGATGAAGGAAAAAATGGCAAGCAATCCTAATTTAAATTCGAGGAGCGCTAAAATTGAAGTCGCCATTCATATCTATTCAGATATATCTGACTTGATGGACGCATTTAATACAATATTTGGTGTTATAGCTCTGGGAATAGTAGTGAATACGATAGCTATTACCTTAACGGCGATGAATTTTATAATACTATATGTTAAATTCAACCAGATTGATGAAGGAAATTTTAATTATGTTGGAGTTATGGTGTCCTGGGTACTTCTAGGTTTGGTAAGTACTTAGTCTGCCTTATGGCTAAAATTTCTGGCAATTGTTCTCAAATACTAACCAATATTTATCCCCCAGAGTACTTTATAATTTACACACACACCTATTCACAATTTAAAACGATTTAAATAAGTAAAACATTTGGTGGTCGACTTTCTTTTCTAGGGTTTGCTCGTAAATTTTGACCTATTGGTTATGACTGATCTCCAATTCTATCCTTATAAGAATCAAATCTTTCACTAGCTGAAAAAATAACAGGATGGCATTTTGTTTGAAGAAGTGTAATCCTCCGGAATGAGCAGTTATAGAACTGTTATAATTATTTGAACATTTGAATGTCATTTTCAACACCACTTAATTGTAAAGAGAAAAAGACAGCAACAGCATTGCGCTTACTTCTCAAACACGTCTACCTATTTGTCGATCTGTTCTCGTAACTAATTTGTCGGAGAAATTTGAGGACAACCAAGTGTTGACTTGCGCACAACCATTGAAACAAAAGCACGACTTCGGGTGTATAAGTTTTTGGCTTGAACATCGGTAAGTTGTTTATTGTATGGTGTCTTATACAATTATAATACACCAGTGCATTAAGCACGCCGAATGCGGAATGTACATATACAGAGTGAGCAAAGTCAAGTGTCCTGTAGTGGTATCATAAAAGTTCCTACACTAGGATAGTTTGAAGTTTTACATTTACCGATCTTGACTAATGCAGTTTGTTTACTTTTGCCATAATTTTTATACCTTTCTCTATTGCTATTTTTACTAAGTTCTTCCTATTTTCAGTCATTTGTTATAATCTGTCTTTATCAAGACATTATCAGCAGTCTATATTGAGTTTTACGGTAACTAGACAGCAACTATTAACATAATATTTTGACGTCAATGTTATGATTGCTTTCACAGGTTTAACGACATGTCATTTACCGTAGATCCGGATACGTTCATAGCCATGGCTCATTTTCATAGTGGGTTGCAAGATCAAGAGGGAGAGTGGACGTGCTCACTCCAATCCTGCATAAATTAATTTGCAGTGAGGTATCCAGATCACGAAATTATTTATACATTTGTCAAGCATAAGAATAGACTCGTAGAACGATTCATGGAAACAGGCAGTATATCAAGACATAAACGGGAGTATACAACAACTGTTTTAACTGAAGATGTTTTGGCAGATAATAATAATGGTAATAGGATTGAAACTAGTCCAAATAAATCAATGAGAAAATTGTCTGCACAGAGAGGTAGCCAGCTTTCCTAAGCAAAACATAAATAAATGAGAAAATATTTGTTACAGGTGTGTCCTATGGTAATACTCGTACAGCACTTAAACTTAAAAACTACAGCATTAAAATCATATAAAATATTGGTTCATAAATAACTGCATGCTCGTGATTTTGGTGCTCGAAAAGAATACTGCAACTGGTTCAACAGTATATTTGATAATGATGAAATATTAGATAGGAGTTTTTTCTGATGAACTTTGGTTGCACTTGTCTGGATATGATAATAGTCAAAATTATCGCATAGGTCATCCGAGAATCCACATGTGTCCAGAGAAACAGATTTGCATCCTATGTTGGAGTTTGGATTGCTATGTCACGTAGACGCATTGTGGGGCCGGTATTCTTTTATAACCCAATTAACACAGCTAGATATACAGAACATTTATTAGGACCTTTCATTAATAATCTATATGACAATGGTGCTGCACCACATACAGGATATGCTACTTTAAATTATTTAAAAGATTTCTTTGATGAAAGACTAATTAGTAGATGCCGTAGGGTAGCAAATTGCGCAGATTTGACACCGCTAGATTTTTTGTTTAGATACTTGGAAAACAAAGTCTTTGGCAACGCAGTGCATACCTTGGACGAACTGGAGCACTCAATAACAGAAGCAATACATAACATGAATGTGGACATATTACAAAATGTGTTTGCCAATATGAGGAAACGTGTAGATTTATGTTTTGTTTACAGACTGATGGTGGTCGTTTTAAACACTTATTGTAGTGATTTTTACCCTTTATTTTGAATAGTATGTGTAAATTATTTTTAAATGCAACCTGTGGTAATTTTGTGCTGCAATAGATATAACAGAAGTATGAAACATCGTTTTCTCTTCCTACATACGACGTTCAGTTATTCGTTTATAAAAGCTGTCAAATCATTGTCAAATTATCTTCAATGTTCACCAAACCCGTAGCAATTACTCAGTGTTGCCAATCTAAATTTCTCTTTCTTCCTGTGGACACTTGACTTTGCTCACTCCGTAGATACAGACGCAGCTTATTGATTCGATTAAGCTTACGAAGTGAGGGCAACTATTGATGTACCTTGGATGGTCTAGCATAAAGGCCATGGTATTTTATCGTTTCACGAACACATACATTACCGTTTACATTAGTTCGGACACTTAAGTAGATTTACAAAATTGTAGAATATTGACATTGAATTAGACTATGAAATAAGCTTTATATAATAATTTTGTTGTTCTTAACGCATGTCTATACTATACGATAAAAATAAGAATAGAATAGAATAGAATAAGTGTGTAATATTAAATTTATTAAATGTTCTTCTCGCTGCACAAACCTCATTACACGAAGGATGGCACTAACAATTCTAGGCATCTGTTCCTCCAATTTTTCAAGCACTGTATTTGGCATATTGTTCCACTGGTCCTGTATAATGTTCCATAAACTTGTCGTGGAGGTAGGACACACCTTTCGAATTCTTCTCTTGAGTTCATCCCATAACAGCTCAATCGAATTCATGTGGAGTGGCCACGTCATTATTTCAAGAATATTATTTTGTTGTTGATTATTTAAGGAATTTTTACATACCAATGCCGTATGTGTTGGATCACTTGTCATGCATGAATATAAAATTATTACCAATTAAACGCAACCCTGAGGATATTGCCTTCGATTCGCTGTAAGTCTCTTCTGCCAGCGTACGAAAAGCAACCCTAATCGAGCATAGAACGCCTTCCTTGCTTCACAGTCTGCACAATACCATCCCCCAACATTCTTCCACCCTCGGATCTTCTCAGAAAATACGCCTCGGTTGTCCAAAGACTTCAAACTTCGATTCATCAGTCCATAAAAGTCTAGTTTCAAGTTCAGTTTCTATGTATTTCAGCCCACTGTAACCGTTTTTTGTCTGTTACTCCTGCGTAGTAAGGATTTTCGCACAGCAACGCGGAGATGAAGATTTGTACCTTAATCGCCGCTTTGCAATGGTAACAGAAATTGGTCTTTCACGATCGCGATTTATTTCTGTAGGAATTTCGGATGCCGTCAGCCTTCTATCTTCTTTGCTTAACAATCTTATGCGCTCATCGTCTGCTATTGTTGTTATTCGCGAACGATCTGGACGTGCGCTAATTTGTAAACTGCCTGTGCATTGATATTTCCTGGTGATATCACTTACTGTTGACTTTTTCACCTGCGTCTTTTCCGCAATCTGGCGCAATGAATAGCTTTCCTGGTGAAAGGCAATTATAATAGCCCGTTTTTCTTTACTTTTTGGTTTTCCTCTCGGCATTTTCGACACTTTTAATAAAACTACTTGCTTCAATGCACACTTACTATCGATACATGCACAAGCACGTTTGTTGAGCTACTAAAATATTGCTCATAATCTGTAGCACTGTTAGGACAGAGTAATCTAAACTTCTTAAGCTTATTTATTAGTCATATTCATACTTCTACCTCGAAAATAAACATAATAAACAGATCGCAAATTTGTTCCACAAGTGCCAATAAAATGTAAATTTTAATTATTAATCGATGATGTTACTACCCAGAAATTCTGAAGGTATTTGTCTTTTGCGAACTATAAACTTCATATATAGTTTAATATTATAATATAATTTATATTTTAAAGTAATAGCACTGTCATTCCATACTTTACGAAATTTTACCAAGCATGCGATCTAATATGGACGGTAGTGTACATATAACGTGCACACGGGTGTTCGATGTAACCGATGACATGTGTTTCGCTAGCAACTAGCAGTCAAATCATCCTTACCGAATTCGATCTATGTGTACAATACTCAATTGAGTAAATTAAGAAGGTTCGAAGATTTGATTTTGTATGAATTCTTTCTAATTTAATCCTTTTCTATCTTTTTATTCAGAGAAACATCTTTACATTTATGTCTTAACGAAGTTTTTAATTCTGCACCAGAAAAAGAAGAAATGTACAGACTTGAGTTACTTTCCTGCAAAACCGCGGATAAACAAATTTAAAATATCATTGATATATTGCTTAATATTTACTGTACATCCAAGCTAATTTTCAAAACTGTGATTGTAAATAGCGAAAATAACTCACCGTTGCGCCACTTTATCCAGTATATATGCAATTGGGTGGTGATAAGTTTTACCAATGTTACACAATGTCAGTTTGTAGCACATTTATGTGATTCTTCTTACGAATAGTTAAAAAGCCATGTAAGCTAGATAAAAGAAATAAATTTGTTTTATTCCTGAAATCGATAGCTCGGTCGAAAAGGTGGAAGGTAATCGGGATCGAGTAGGTATATTTGACTGATAGATGGCTAAACGAAATTGACTAAACAAGGATAAATGCTGATCGATAAATATACAATCTACTCCGAAATATCTATACACCGTCTTTCAAATTGAAACTGTAGAAAGCTCAACCAAAATAAAATAAAATTTGTAACAAAAAACATTTTCCTATTATCCCCGTTTTAAGTTTCGCAAGTTCCATGAGGAACATTTGCAGAGGCACTGATGGTTTGCGATGAAGTGGGATATCTATTTTTGGAAGTAGAAACGTCATTATTAGTAAGATTTGGGTAACATATGGAGCAAGTGGTTCGTGTTCGTTTTATTACGCGGGCAATAAATAATATGTATCGACGAACATCGAAAATGCGATTGAAAAATAAAGGCGAATGTTCAATTGAGAAAGAGAAATACAAACGGTTGCAAAATCTGGGCCATATGTCAAGCACAGTGAAGTCTTTGATTTGATAGGACGCGTTTTGTTTACTTTTAATGGCCAGATCGTATGCAAAGAGTTCGACGACCTCGCGATTTTTGACATTATTTTTTATTGTTATTATTATCATATTTTATTATTGTTTAAATACCTTTCGACAATGCATATTGCAGTGGTTCCAAAACTGCACTTTTATTTGCCAAATCTTTTTTCTACATTCATTGACTTATTTTTATTGTATATAATTTTGTAAATAAATTGGACATATTAGTTATGACAAATCCTGTATATTACTTTTCAGAAATACCTTCAGTAATTATTTGCTTGTTTAGCTCTGACATACACTAAATTTTTGTTGAACACTTCAGGTAACGTAACATTCAATTTCGTGTTTATGAAAACCGGTGACGATCATATTTAATTTCCTGTCCTACTATTGTGTCGATGGGGTTGTCCTTGTACCTTTCATTGCATTGAAGTTTTATCAACAAGAAAATTAAGAAAACATATAACTATATACTTAAATGTAACTAAAGAAAGTAATAGGTCTCTCAATAAGCGAACAATGACATTTAATATCCTCACCATCGAAAAATATATGCCACGAGCTTATGGGTATAAATCCCAAAATCAATCACTCATACATCCTGACGAATTATTTACACATTTGAAAGAGTGAGAAGGACCAAATAATTATTAAAGATCCTTCAATTTGAAATAAATGTTTAATAAAGGAAAATTAGATAAAATGAATAAACATAATTTTCTTGGTCAAGTAATATTAAATATTTTAAGTTGTTGCTTCTACTTTTAGACTAGTAATGCAAATACGTTTATACCTATCACATACATATGCATATGTACACACCGCACAAGGGAGTCGATCTATTTGCACAGAATGTATCAGAAAAGCATAGGTATCTGTTTCATTTGTATTGTACACCTATTTCCTAAGCATTGTATATCAATATTACTGTGCCATTGATTAGCTACATTATGGCAGCAGGTGCGATGTTTACGTTTGGCTCTAGCAGAGCCATCATATTTCTTCAATTTATGGGCAATGGAAGAGTGAACAGTGTTTCTCTTTTTTGTGTCCTTTGTGCTCGTCATCATCGTCAGCCTTGTGACTACATTTGAGATTTATGTTATTATATTAACAGCATGTCTACGTTGATTCTACAATCTACATAGTGACTGTAAATGGATCAACAATCCATAAGTATGATAGACTTTTCTATGCTACTTTGTGGATTTTATAAATGATGGTACGATGACACCTGAACTGGCATGCGTACTTCCTTTTTAACGTTATTGTATTAAATAATGGCAGTTAGTATATTCTAATACATTTTCTTTATCTTCTATTTTGTTAACCTATAGGTATGAATTAAGCCTTCCGTTCCGGGACAGTGGTAAACATTCGAACTAAATCCTTATCCACCCAGTTTAGCATATTTACTCTTTCTTCGTCCCCTCTTCGTAGACCTGCTCTTTCTTAAGCGGCTTTGAACACATTTGCTTTGAATTTCTCCTTTTGTTGATGTTTTCCAAAAGATCTTAATACAATTGGGCGCTGGTTTGAGGTAGTTACCGATATAAATAAAATACTATATACCATTACTTATGGTATTGGAATAACGCTATTAGCACGATTTTTTGTAATATAACTGGTTTATTTTTTTACTAGCATATATTTGTATATAAACAATCTGGAGTATTGAAAACTTTTATTCCCTATTTGCGGTGTGTTTATGAGGAGGGAGGGGAGGGGCGGAGTTATTCACATCTAGTTGGTCGTTTAAAGCTTTCCAATTGCCCTATTCCCAATTTTTCGGTATTTTCTCAATACATGAGCATTATTGGCAAGTTAAAAATGCTACCTTTAGAATCATGCAAGTTTGTGTCATTTAGAAGAATTCCTACTTGAGCAGGAAACTGGGATTATTAAATTGAAGTGGGGCCTTGGCTACTTGCTTGCATTTATCGTGAAAAGCTAATCTTCCTGGTGATAAGATGAATTGTTATTTTCTTCGTTAGACCAGAATTTAAAAGGTTTAGATTCCTCTAAAAACAATGAAAAGTAGTTCTTTGTCAAACGAAGTCTAAATATCACGGGACGCTGAATAAAGGTAGTTAATCAAAGGAAAGTGCTGGCCTCCTTTGGAAAAAACGTTTGTGCTTTAGCCATTTCGGAATCATTCCTGGTATGTTCGATAGTTTTTGCAAACTACGCGTATCACTCATAAATTTATTCCTATAAGGCAAATTAAAACTTAGTTTAACATTCACTGAACTGATAGTGGTATCCTGCAATGTGGCCGAATGCGATGCCACAGCAGTAAGTTTATAGTTTGCAACCAGCACTATGGTCGCAAAAAGGCCCAAAACGTAATGAAATCGACTTTCATTCACAAAAAAGGGACGCAAAAATAAGTTTACATTCAAAAGAAAAAGATTGACCTAGATGCTGGGAAGCAATAATCACCTTCCGCGCGCCATTGGGAACGGTAAAATATCAAAACAACCGGTCAAAAGGCTAAATGGTATGATTGCAACATTTCTATATCAACGTAGAACCATTACATTATAAAATATATCGGTCAAAGTAACCTGAACTCTTCTTATAAGGTTCTGTCAACGTAGCATCAACTTTTTATACGAACGATATCTTGAATTACCTTCTAGTCCTTGCGACAAATTGTAATTTACACAGTACATATTTTTATACAAAAATAAGAAAAAGGTGAAATTTTCGTGATTTATGTACAGGAGTGAGAACTTGTACCTACATGGTTCAACAAATTTGAAAAATATTTGGTACATACATCAAAATGTGTTACTTTTAATTCTGACCATTGCTATGTAAACAACGTGAAACTTTATTCATAAATATTTTTTATGAAAGATTTTTGAAACCAAATTCGTTTTGAGGGGGTGAAAGTGCCCTTAAAAATTTAGATGATTTAGAACTTTTATTTATACCATTATTTTTTATTTTATTATATAGTATTACCTTTTATAATACAGATGGAACTTGAGATACTAAATATCCTGATATGATCTTTGTGTATGTATTCAACCCATTATCGAGTAAATAATAAATAATTCTAAAGTCATCTGAATTTAGAACGACGCTTTCATCGCTTTAAAACAAATTTGGGTCAATAAAAAGTTTCTCGCAGACTTCTCCATAAGGACGACCTACATATAAACTTTCGATATATATTCTTTTAATTTTTGGGTTAGGGTGTTCCCTTGTAAGCTGCCACCTCCAGTATAATAAACACGGAGCCAAATATCACATTGAACATCAGGCACAGATTATTGCACTTGATGTTGAAGACTACATTCAATGTGCCATTCTGCAGTACCCTGTGCGTGGTATTCAACCACGGTTCGTTTTAATTAAATAACTTGAAAAAATATAAAAAATGCATGTTTCAAATGAAGCAAAATTTGTGTCAAACCTTCATCGATTTGGATGTCTCTTGGCGATAAGTTTTTTAATTTTACTACTCTTGTTTTGTATTATTTCAGATGTCTGGTGTAATGCTAGCGAGGAGTTCTGAGAATATCATGCAAATAACTCAAAACATCTCAACAGATGTTATAAAATTATATACCAATGTATCAATACAGCCAATGGAAAATGAAAGGGAAGAAAGCTTATGTATCCGGAACGCTTACTTGCTTTTACAAAATGTTATTAACCGAAAAGCAGTTGTAACAGCTGCAAGATTTTTGAAATAAGCTATGCTACAGTTTTCGTATTGTGCACGTCATTTACTTCATATTTGATAGTATTGTTACAATTTAATTAAAAACAACAATATAGACTAGAAGCAATTTGTATTAGGTTGCGCTTATAATTAGCAATTGTAGTTTTTTACAGGTGTGAACTTTTACTGTTGCTTTTCTTTGTAGATTTAATTTCTAAAATTTAATGCAAAATAGCTAACTTAGTATAAGTATTCTGTATTTCAGTATATATATTTATAAACTTTTGTTTCTCGTTTGAATAAAATTTTCACAAATTCTGAAATTACACTTCGTAGTTTTGGAAAATCATCATTGGAGGCCCTATTATTTTAGATTCTGTGAATAAAACCTTTAGAAGTGATGTAGTATATACATTCGATGCCTTTTATCTGAAATAATATTAAAAAAGTGAAGTATTATTGGCACATCAATAAGATTCAATAATCAAAGTATAAGGGCTTATATATTGATATATTTACGTATAGTGGTACAAAAGTTATATAAAATATGAACTAGTCCGTTAAATATACATCAAATCTGCTTTTGATGTTCCGCTTTAGAAAGGGCTTTTGCATGTTGGCAGAATCTATAACTATATCAAACCGATGGTCGCGCGTTTTCATCAATAATAAATGAACTTTAAAAGTTATGGAAATCGATTTAAGTCAATTTATGTTTATGTCTCGTTAGTTTGAATTAACCTTTATAGTTAATTTAGTTGGTAAGTCGTCCTAAAGTACAGGGTGGGCCAAAAGTCACCATTGGGTTTAAGAATTTAATAACTTTTTCGTTTATATTAAAAAAATTTTTTTTTCAGATTATAAAATATACAAAATAGAATTTTTTTACACTCGGTATGGAAAACAATGCCACTTAAATGACTCCTGTTTTTAGCTTCGCAATGATGGGCTTGTTTTAGAGCATTTTTCATAACATCTTTCAAAATTTGTGGATGTAGCGCTCGAATTTCTGCAACAATGTTGGCCTTAAGTTCAAGGATTATCTCGGACTTGTTCACATATACTCGCTCCTTCAAATAACCCCAAAGAAAATAGTCGGGTGCTGATAAATCTGGCGAACGCGCTAGCCAATTAATTTTCGAATATCTCGAAATTATTCGCTCTCCAAAAATTTGACTTCAAAGTGCTATTGTGTCTCGGGCAGTGGCCCCATCCTGCTGAAACCACATCTCAGGTCTGTTTTCAAGAGCAGAACGTAAAAAATGTTTTATCATAAACCGATACCGCTCTTCATTTACGGTTACAGCACTTCCATTTTCATTTTCGAAGAAGTAAGGCCCCATGATATTTTCAGATGTAATGCCACAGCATACTGTACATCTAATGGGGTTCAATTGGCGTTGATGAATGGCTCTTGGATTTTCAGAACGCCAGAACCTACAGTTCTGCTTATTAACAAAGCTATTCAAATGAAAATGAGCTTCATCACTCATTATCAGATTTTCAATAAAATTGATTTTATTTCTTGCCAACTGTTGGAATTTAACTGCAAAATTTAGACGTTGCCGCTGATCTGCGGGTTTTAATTCTTGCACCAATTGCACCTTATATGGGAATAACAGTAAATCTTTTTAAAAATGCGCCGTAGTGACGTACATGCCATTCCCAGCTGAGCAAAGCGCCTTCTGGTTGATGTTTCTGGTGTTTCGTTAACACTTTGCTCTACACGTTCAATATTCTCCGCAGAGCGAATTGAACGTTGTCTACCGGTTCGAGGCAAATCCCTTACGGTGCCATGTTGCTGGTGACGATGAACTAAGCAACGAATCATTGCTTCAGAGGGCGAAATTCTGACGTTAAAATGTCGACGATGTGCTCTTTGCGCTAAAATAATTGATCCCTGACTTAAATAATAAAATTCTATTATTCTGGTTCTTTGTTCAGTTGTGCATCTCTCCATTATTTATTCTCCAGGTGTTATTTATATAACATGAAAATGGTGACTTTTGGCCCACCCTGTACTTTAGGACGACTTATCAACTAAATTAACTATAAAGGTTAATTCAAACCAACGAGACACAAACATAAATTGACTTCGATTTCCATAACTTTTAAAGTTCATTTAATATTGATGAAACCGTGCGACCTTCGGTTTGATATAGTAGTTACATATTTTTTCATTTGTGAATTGAATAAATTACATTAAGAAAACCCATAGCAATGTAGAAATCTTTTACAAAGTAAGGTTTTTATGGAAGTACTTTTCTATAAAATGCAATTCAAAATGGTAATCAACTTTACCTTCCAATATGGTCACGACTTGGATACTAAAACGTGGTTAGATGGTGCAACTACAAAATTATTTCTTCTTCTTCCCTGCTGTCTTATGTCCATTAGCTGAGTGTCGGAATTAATATTCGTTCTATCCGTTAATCGATTTCTTCTACTCTCTCCGATTCCTCGCTAAACTTTTCATTTCTTATAAGCATTTCCTGGGCTTCCCTGTTTTTCTTCCTACTCTTTTCATTTGCATACTTTTTCTGGTAAATTTGTCTTCATCCATTCTTAGAACCTACTCATACGTCCCATACCATTTTAAATATAGTCCTTCTATTTTTCGCAAGTGTTCTGTAGCAGTTAGACCGGATACAAATTGACTAATCCCTGTGAATGTTAATATACGAGGTACGTCCAGAAAGTAAGTTCCGTTTGGTAATAAAATTAAATTGTGTACATATACAGAAAAATTATTTATTGCACAAAATTCAACAACTCTTAAACTACTTTTCCACATAACTGCCGAAATTTTGCAGGCATTTGTCATAGCGTGGCACAAGTTTTTGTATACCTTCTTCATAGAAGTTTGCCGCCTGTGTCTTCGACCAGTTGGAAACATTTTCTTTCAGCTCTTCGCCATTGTTGAAGTGTTGGCCGCCAAGGAAAGACTTGAGATGTAAGAACAGATGAAAGTCGCTAGGAGCGAGGTCAGGGCTGTACGGAGGATGGTCAAACACGCCCCAGCCAAATCCCTGTAGGAAGTTTTTCGTCACATTTGCAGTGTGTGGTCGTGCGTTGTCGTGAAGAAAAACAACACCTTTTGACAGCAATCCTCGGCGCTTATTCTGTATTGCGCGACGCAATTTGCTAAGTGTCTCGCAAGAAACATCTGCTTTGATTGTTTGACCACGCGGGAAGAAATTAATGAGTAAGATGCCTTTCCAGTCCCAGAACACTGTGCACATCATTTTTCGAGGTGTCAAGATTTGTTTCGGCTTAACCTTTGCTGGGGATGAAGTGTGCCTCCATTCCATTGATTGCCGCTTACTTTCAGGTGGTGTCGTAAGAAACCCAAGTTTCATCTCCTGTGACTATCTGTGTCAGAAATTCTTAGCCGCTTTCATCATAACGGGTCAAAAACTGAAGTGCACTACCCATCCGTTTTGTTTTGTGTTGCTCAGTAAGAATCTTTGGTACCCAACGTGAGCAAAGTTTACAAAATTTCAGTTTCTCGCTAACAATTTCATGAATTAGTGATCGTGAGATTTGGAGAAATTCCATAGCGAGAGCACTAATTGTAAACTTGCGGTTTTCCTGGATCTTGTCATCAATGGCGTGAACCAGTTCTTCTGTAACCAAATATGGACGCCCATTTCGTTCTTCATCATGCACTTCACTACGTCCTTCATTGAACTGTCGGACCCATCTTCTCACCATTGAATCACTCATCGCATTTTGTCCGTAAACTTCGCAAATTTGCCGATAAATTTCAATTGGTTTCACCTTCCTAGCATTCAGAAAACGAATCACAGATCTGATTTCACAAGCGGAGGATTTTCAATCAACACCGACATTGTAAACAAGCACAACAAAACGTACGTGGCTGACAGCGATCTCAAAATGGCGCACGTTTCTTCTCCTTGATACAGAGCGTCTACCGCGCATGTGCGGAACTGCGATCGCAGCGCTGCAGCGGAGTTAAATTGAAACGGAACTTACTTTCTGGACGTACCTCATATGTTATTAAAATGCGTGTGGTCTTAAATCTAAAACATTAATTTTATACTAATATATGTGAACACACCTTTGACATTGTTGGAATCACTGAAACTTGGCTTGATGCATTACAGATGCAGACACATTTCCATTCACCTACAATGTAATAACATTTGATAAAAGGTTTTTTTATCGATAACCGATCTAGACCAGGTGGTGTTCTCCTCGCTTTGTCAAATGCAATTAATTATGAGACCATTGATACCAGCAAAATTTCAGATTTAGTACCCTTAATTGTTTCAGGTATTTCTCCTTACAATTTTGATATCTTTCTTGACTGTTTTGAGATCCTTTTATTGGATAAACCCACACTTATATCAAGGGACCTCAATCTTCGAGAAAACAATATTGATCTTCTGTCTTGCACCAAATGTCGTTTTTTTAAATATTTCTGTAACCTAATTAAATTTTGTTTTGAATTATATTAACAAGCTTCTAGAATTTGTAATTTCCATGAGATAACCGTTGCACGTGATGAGGGATTGGAAATCAGTCTCATCTTGCATTGTCCATTAATATCGTGATGCACAGTATATAATTTTAATTTAATTTATTTTATATACTTCTGACCAAAGGTTTTTTAAACTTGCTTGTTTGTTTGTTTATTTGATAGTATACACGCACAGTTGTTGTTATATTTATATACTGTTTGTTTGTCTCTTTATTTGTTATTGACATACTCAATGCCAAATATATACAATGATACTGAATAGATATATATTAATTATTATTATGATTATTATTATCAGCTTATCACAGTTTAGATCAGATGATTTCTTCCCTTCAAACACGAACATGAGATACAATTTTCGCCAAGCTGACTTGCCTGGCGTTTATAGTGACCTATTAAATATTAACTGGTCGTCTTTGGAAAATCACATTGATACCAATATTCCCCTTAGACATTTTAATAATATTTTATATAATATTTTTTATGGTTCCATTCGTAAGTATTCCACTCGTCCTTTCAAATCTTCGTTTCCATCACGGTTCACTGATGCCGTTATTAATAATCTACGAAGTAAACCTTATTACCATGTAAATAGAGATTCACAAATAATCAACATTATTACAGCGATTTTAAGGGGCTGAGAACTATATGCATGAATCTGATTTCTGCTTATTCTGATCATCTACAACAAGTTGAAATATCGACAAAAAGTAACCCCATTTTCAAATACATGTGTTCCAAAGAAGGCTCCACTAGGATTACTAATACTCCACACAACGGTGCTTTTTTTGGTTCTCCTCAAAGCATAGTTGATGCCTTAGCTGAAAGATTCTCATCAACTTACCTGAAGAACTCTGCTTCTTCTGGTGATGAAATTCTTACCAATTGCGGCCCTTTAATCTTTTTTGCTGTACCTGAGGATGAGATAATTAATGTTATTATTCCTCAAAACAACAACGGTAGTGATGATTTGGTCCCTAGTTCTCTTTGTACAACCTCCGATTTGTTTTAGCTAGATTTCGCAGGATCATAAATTTATCTATTCATCCTAAAGTCTTTTTTAATTTATGGGAGCGTGTTAGAGTTACTCAAGTCTTCAAGATAGGCGACAATACTGTTGTTGACAACTACATGCGTATTTCCAATTTCACTAATTTTGCTAAAGTGGTTAAAAATCTAATATTTGGTCGTATTTATTACAACATTAAATGTTATATATCACCTTATTAGCAGAGCTTTGTTCGTGGTAGGTCCACTGTTGTAAATTTGGTTGTAATTTCTCAGTACATTAGTCAGGAACTGGACGGCTGGGATCAGGTTGATGTTGTGTGCACGGACTTTAGCAAGGATTTTGACACTATCGATCATGGCGTGTTGCTTAGGAAACTGTTTGCATTTGGTATAAGTCCGTCTATACTAAGTTTAGTTTACTCATGCGTTACAGATAGAAGAAATCTTGTATTTTATAATGGTTATAAGCCTTTCGAGTAATGACCATCATCAGATGTTCCTCAAGGTTCTCATTTAGGACCATTAGCCCTTATTTTGTTTATTAACGATTTACTTCCGTCATTCTCTTATTTTTTGTATATTAAAAATATTTTTCTTATTAAAGCTGCACTCTCCAGACGGATATGTTACACTTAGAAAACAACCTAAATATTCTGACTGGGTGGTGTTTAGAATTGGAGTTGACAGTAAATGTCAGTAAATGCAGGTTTGCAATCTATACTGAGAAAAGTAACTATCTTCCATTCATTTATTATATATTTGGTGATTTTTTAATGGAGCTTAATGAGATTACTGATCTGGGAATTCCGTTCGATAGACGTCTTAGTTTTGTTCTGCATACTAACAATCTTTGTCTGCTGCTAGAATCTTAGCCTTTGTTCCGCGTACCTGTAAATATTTGAATAACATTGATGTATTGAAGATCTTATTTTTCAGCTTAGTTATGAGCAAACTTGGGTATCCTTCGCAAGTCTGGCCACCTCATTATGTTTATGTACAGCTAAGTTTAGAGAAACTACAGCGACGATTTTGATTTCTTTCTTTTAAAGCTGGCGGCATTAATCCAGAACGAAATATTGATTGTAACTCACTACTATGTAGATACAGTATGGAGTTCTTGCTTTCTCGTCGTGAAACTCATGGAGTTCACTTCATGATGAAATGTTTCTTGATCCATGATTTTATTGATTGTCCGTCTCTTCTTTCCAATATAAACCCTTTCCTACCAGTTTTTCTCTCCCTTTCTTTAGGAGGAATTCCTTCAGTCATCTCCACTTTTAACTATGTGTAGAGCCGCCGACTTGTACTAAAAGGATGTTTTTAATAGCATTGGTAGACCTTGAAAGTTTGTTATACTATTATTACGATTGTTATTATTTTCATTCTGATTTGTTGCATTTAGTTTGTTCTTTTGAATATTATTATTATGATTTGGTTTTTTGTTTATTCCTGTAGATATGTATATATGTATATATCTATGTATGTATGTACATATGTATTTTGGTTTGTCTTGTAATTTGGTTTCTTTCTGTTGAATAATTAATATATATTATTATTTTGCGTGGTACGGTTTCACAGATTTAAAATTTCCAGTTAAAAATTCACATATGCTGTTCATATCACTGCGCCAGGACCGACGACCATCCTGTTATGCTGTTATATCATTAAAACTTAGGAGCTTGTGCGTTGGTGTATTTACATAAATCCGTAGAAAAGCTACAAATGTACATGAATATACATCAGGTCGATAAATATACATCAAATGTTCTTTTGATGTCCTGTTTTTGCATATTGGAAACATATAATTTTCTAGAAAGCTATTGCAAACAGAGGACATGCAATCATTAATAATAAAGCAATTTTGAAAGTTTTGCAATCAATCCAATATAATTTCATATATGAATGTTAACTGGTCAAGTTAACCACAATAATTCTATTTGGTAAAACAATTAAAAGCGAACATTGGAATTTTATTTGATAACATTTCCTAAATACATTTATCGGTTAAATATATTATACTTCGGGAAAACAGCAACGTGGAGAACTTGTATAAGGTAAGATTGAACAAATTGTAATCGGATTAAATTGTTAGTGTGGTCATAAATTTAATACAACAACACCATTAATTGGTTCATTTACGCCACTTTCGAGTTACTGACGTAATATTGTTTACTACATTTTACTGTAAGATTTAAAAATTGGGACCAAGAAGGTTCTCATTCTTAATATTTATTTATATTCTAGGTAAATTAGTTTACTACTTAGCAATAAAATTGCACCAAGTAGAAGGCGTTGAAATCTTTTTGATGGAACTTAGCAGAAACCTCCAACTATTTGAAAGTGATATATTATTAGAGTTTTGCAGAATATGAACTAGTTTATTGTTTTTCACTAATAATGTGTACAGTTATCTCGCTTATTTGGGCATCCAGTAACATGTTGTGCGATCCAGTGTAAAGTTTTATCGAAATAACGTAGTCCATTGCATCCCGAGTAATTTGTATTTCATGTACTACTACCCATAATGTTCCATACACGTTCTATGGGCAAACGATGTGCAGAATTTTGGTGCCCAAAGCTAATGGTTTATTTAGCCACATTTAAAACAGTTGAAGGCAGTCTATGCAACGTGACATCCAGCATTATGTTGTTGAAACAAAAGGTTTGTCTGGGGTTTGAAGAAAACGGAATAACATTGACCTGTAATATCTCATAAATGTCCTGCCCGGTGGTTGTATTGAATGATAAACAAGTGGGATTTATTGCCATAGACAACTCAGTAGTGCTTTGCGCTTGTCTTTCGACTGAAAATTGAATGCAACGCCTTTTTACATGTCCGTCTCACAATGCTTTCCCGAATAGAATCTTGATTAATCACTTAAGAGAACGTGCTATCATTTCATATTTTACTGTAGAGTCTCTCTGCATAAGACTAAACTTTGCCGATATAAAACCCTAAGATAAAGCATTAGAAATAAGTGTGGTTGATAGGAGCAAAACCCAGGAGACCAAATTCGGCGATAAACGGTACGAACATAAACTGAACGGTCTGCTCCTTCAACCTATTCCTCAGAAATGTACTTGGTTGTTTGCGTTCTGCTTATGCGGTTTCCGACTTATTTGGATGAAAAACCGGCTTTGCGTAAACCTAATTTTTTACGAGATCGCTCATTTGACTATAATTTGCTCGTGGTCTTACTCTAGATATTGTAGCAAAGCAAGCACAGGTTAAATTAAACTAACAGACAAAGGAAAATCGAAAGAAATTTACGATAAACGATGCATAATCATTTAAATAGATGACAATTACTAAGGTCCCAACTATTTCATTAAACACCTCTATATTTTAATCATTTATACAATGCTTCTCAATAGTTAATGGTATATCCTAAATCTACTCAAGAAAGTTTCAACACCTAAGCGGTCCGATTTCTATATGGTGCAGACCTATCGGACAAGTTACCGAAGGCGATAACAGCTGCTCTTACGTTTCAGAAATAGTTTTCTCCAAATATGCTGGATGTTTTATATAAATATAATAAATATTGCGGCATCTGGCCAGATAATAACCGATTGTGGGATGTTGTAAAGGTAATTATACATACTGTATCGACGTCGTATCTTCTGATTGGTATGATTGCTTTCATGTTCAAAGTATTTTTAGGTAACTATGATACGTTTCAGAAATACATGTTAAATATTAGTGTAACACTTTCTGAAATCTACGCACGGTAGACAATAATTTCTTGCATGCCTATTCAATAATAAGTTTAAAATAAGTGTTGTATGGACTTAACTTTTTCGTAACTAAACCGTTGCTTTTCTTTTAGATTTACTTAATTGTGGTTAATATTGCAGATCCAACCGCTACGGTATTGAATATTACAGACGCTATTTATACAGTTCAAAGCGCTATCAACTTTTTCTTCAGCTATGTCGGCTGCGTTTTTGTGCGCAAACCATCTCTTGATTTTTTGAAAATATTCGAAATTTTCATACCTTCGGTGTTCCTAGAGCTTTGTACAAAATAGACGCGCAAATCAATAGAAATGTCAAAATATTGATTGGATATGGCACTGTGGCACCGATTTTTGTGAGTCTCTACTATTTTGCAACCTACAATTCATGTCTCAAGCAGCAAGAGGAAGCCGATAGTCTTTACTATTGTGGTTTCCTCTATGGTTTGTGTTATCCTTATAGTCATGATAAAGGAATTTCATTTATTATTCACCTAATTATTACTACATATGCGTATACGTTATTATGCATAGATGTAGTGATTTTCGTTTGCGCTGTATACTGCGCTATCGAGTATATCATAATAAAAATTGAACACTTGAACATTATGTTGGATGAAGTAACGAAAGTGGAAAATCAAGAAATGATGTTGCAAAATTTGAAGACATGTATTAAGTACCATATTCATATAATTAGGTAAGGAAAGCACTATACCAGTGACCAATAGGTAACATTGTTAAATATGCTGATAGTTATAATTTGAGTTAGGCTTCGAAGTTGTAAATACTTTTTGATCAGTACGAGTTTATAGCCTGTGGTATAAAGCATTACCTACATATGTATCTGCGTATACGTTTCCAGTATATTTGGATTGTCCTGTGGAACTAAAACTTCGGATTTGAAAAACGCTTGGTTTCTTGCACATATAATTCGGGATTGGACTTCACTATAGATATAATTGGTCAAATATTTTTTAATTTGATTTTAATGTTTTGGGATGCCACCCTGCTTTCTCTGTAAAGAACTTTAAGCATATTCTTACTTTTTAAAAATCCAGGTGTTCAGGACAATTGAGAGAAAAACATTTTCTGTCGGAGTAAAGTGCCATTTCGGTCAATAATACGGCAAGGTATTATTGAAAAAACGCTGTTTACAATATGAAATTATAACTCTGTGCAAAATTTCATATGTATCGGACCACTTTGACTAAATTAGTATTTGTATTCTTGCGTTGTAACTACAGAAAAATAAGTATTTTGTATAAGTTGTACAAGAAGTTATCGTAAGTTTTTAATAACGGATTGATTTGATTAACTATACCTATAGTGAAGGAAATCCGGGGACACATCGTATATAAAAAGTAATCACTAATAGGATTTCCACTTGACTTTAACTGTTTTTAAGATAAGCACGAGAAAAGGTAACAAATCCTCGTGCTTGCCCTAATTTAGGTATGCTTAAGTATTGTTCGTTGTTTGTTTTTATTTTCGGAGCGCCTATGAGAAGGTCCTGTTCTTTTCAACCGGGGTCTTCAGATTCATAGGAATAAATATAATTTCTAGGCTGGACAAACAGCTGTGACACCTTATAATTACGAAGTAAGTTACGATAGCATCTACGACTCCCCATTCTAGTCAGAAATAAATCCATGCGCTCTATGCCAGTAGTTCTGTGTATATGTAGGCTGTCCAAACTTAGTTCATAATTATCGCTGTTTTGTCTTCTAAGGTTACTAGCAGTTTCATTGACTTCAATTGTTTCATGCCCTGGCACCTACCACGGGATGAGCCAATTGTTGTTAGTTGTTTGAGGATTTGCTTAAAACCTCTGATAGTATTTCGTTACATTTTTTGTTTCATATTGGATTAGCAAACAGATCTTCAATATTTCGCAGTAACCTATTGGTCAATATTTGTTCCAATTTTTCCAAGTATTTAAACAATGTGATTCTATAAAAAATTTCAGCTTAGTGGATGAATTCAATTCATGTTATTCTATAATTAGTACTCCTGCAACGTTCGCCTATAGTGTTACTCTTGGAATATGTTTCTTCTCTCTTGCTAAGGTGAGTGATATTTATTCATATTCTAAATTACGTAATGACACCAAATTGAATTAAAAATCATTTTCAACATTCCTACCTAATACAAGGTAATTTACACAAACAACATTACTACCCTCTTAAGTTTATTAGGTTCTAAGAACGAAAGAGAGACCGAACTATTACCCTAAGAGTTAGAGCAGTTGCTTTCAAAATCGCTTATAATTCCCCTTACGCTACCAAAACACAAGTGGTTAACTTGGCCGGTACAGCTAATAAATTTCAGACCACAAGATTATAAGCTGTGTGAGCCACTTATAGATGAAGCAAACGGGAACAATATTAAAGAAATAACACTTACGTTGAGTTCTAACGAAGAAATCCCTGTTAGATATAATAATTAAAAATCGCATTCGCAATCAGCTTTACACGGAAAACTTCACACAAGTGTGTAAAATGTCAATAGTTGTCAAGAACATGAAATCGTCTAGCTTAATAATACTTTTCCAGATAAAAATTAAATCACAAAATGGGCTTAAATCCTTTAAAAATTATATAATCTAACTAAACCAAAATGAAATAAAATATTTGGTACCGTATCTATCTCATAAATACGTAGTTCACACAATAATCAGCTGATCTCTACTAAAGTAAAAAATATTGTTCGTGGTTATAAAACTGTAAATCAAATGATTAAATAAAAATAAGTGTCCCTCAGAGCGTGAGCATTCGCTACATCTACCACCTGGGGCTGAAACGTGAATAATAAGTTTTGGACACAAACTTGTTTGTCTTGCCGGAGAGGAAAAAGATCGGCTCATATTCGAAGCAATGTCCCAAAGTTGACGCCCTCCGAAGCTATTAGGCATTAAAGCTTGACTGTTAATCACTATTGAATGTTACATAGACCAAGAAGGTAACAAAATAAAATAAAACCAAATCAAAACAACCCAAAACAAAGGCTGTCACCGAAAGACGAATTGAACACAATAAAAGGTACACTTCTAACGGAGTACAGTATTACAACGTGGAAAAAGGGCCAATTACTATCCGAGAAAGTATCAGTTAGATTCCTCGAAAGGCTATAAAGTGTCTCACCAAGTCAAATCTAGATAAAATCAAAACGACACCATACAATTCTCCTGACAGAACAATAATCAGTACCACAAACGATGTTTGAATGAAAACACTGCACCTATGTACCTAGTCGACGTAGAGTACTGAATGCAAAAGAACTCCGCTCACTTTCTATTAACGAAAATACCGGAAGGGAACAAATTCCCTTTAATCGTCAACCAGTCCCGAATCATAGAGCAATTCACCGCCACTAAAACGTAAAAAAATTATAAAAGAAAAAAAGGAGAGGCGTCGTGGGACACCCGACAAGAGCGAAGTTCTTTACGCATTTGATGCTTATTTGAATAAAAGGTAAAATTCTATAATTGAATAAACAATGTATAAAGAAAAAGTATTTCATTTCGAAACCGATGGCAAATAAGTTGAAGTCGAATTTGAAGTCAAATCGGGTCTGAATAACAAGAGTGGCATTTGATGGGGAAGATGCAATGTGTGTGTGTGCGCGAGCGAGAAAAAACTGATGAAAAAAGAATGATAGAATAAAAGCGCCTCTCTGACGATTTCAAGCGTCTTTCTCAGTTAACTCCCCCTAACCTCCCTAAAAGAACTTCGCTCTAAAAATAATAAGATAAGTAGTGATAACTAAGAATAGTTACAAATACAAAACTAACGTGGCAGTGCGGAATGTAAGGAGGTTACAGAACTCGGACACAAAAGTTATTGATTACAGGTAATAACAATACGAAGGTTATGAAAGTTAAAATAAAAGCATTATACTTCGAACTTTCTCATTAATTGGCTTTATAAATTAATATAAATAAGGATCTCTTGTTGACGCAACGGTAAAGTGCCTGCCCGTCATGCCCCAAAGTTGCGTATTCGAATCTCGCCCAAAAGGGTCTGTGAACGGTCATCCCACTCTTTACCCTTCGTATTGATATACAATTAATAACGGTTTCACTATGTCTTGGGTATCGGTTAATAAAACTAACCAAATCCAGCATGTACACACACCCTAGTGCACTACAGCTTAGGAAATCTATTGGTTTACTAATTTTCGTCTCGTAAATTGAATTTGGGCGTCTCATTTTGAAGTATTATTCTTGGAAAGTTATATGCTGCAGTATACTCATGAAAGCAGGCGTTAGAATCACGGTAGTGCGAAAGAGTCGAATGAGGAGTGAGAGATGAGTGGAGTACATGGAACTGGAGAGACCGATCAATATCTGGCAATACTGTTATCCATCTACTTTATTCCAGTAATACATAGAATCATTTTGTCGTCCGCAGTAATGTATGTAAATGTAGACTCAGGTTACATTAGACAATACTGTATATAATAATAAAATTAGCGTAAAGCGAAGTAAGTGATTACGTAAGTTCAAATGTATGCACTGACATACAATGTACATTAATGAAAATATACACATCCTACTTCACTTCGTAAATTCTCTTTGCTTTGCTCGATATATTGCATCAGCGATAATGCACAAAGACAAAAATGTCTCATTTTATAATTATTTTATTGAACTAAGGTCTTTACTGCATATGCTGCTCTCTCTCTCTGTTTAGATAGATATGCAATTATTCGTTATCTGCTACATTTAGGCTTGTTGACGTGTGTGAAACTCAATGATGCAGTGGATAATGTAACTCAAATATGGGTAATTTTCTTACCGTATACGATTCTCCGTATATGGTTAGCTCTTTCGCTCATAACTATCTTGATTCTAGTCCCAACATCTCCTCCTCCTCTTCATATTTATGTTTAATTGCAGACGATAGCAATTACTCAAAGAAGAAATTCCATTTTGACAGTTGTTGACAAAGATGTAAAGGAGCCCGCTCAAAAGTAACTGTTAGAAAGTAATTTTAATTTTACTGGTGCTCATCTTATCTCGTGCTATTTACTTTGCTAATTATTTGGAATGGTCATCCTCCTCGCTTATGTACTATGTTCATTTTAGATGGGGGAGAGCAAAATTGGTAGGTCCACATTTGATAGGTGTCTTCTAAATTAAATTCGCCTAACTGTTCGCGTAGAATCTAGGTACTAAGATTTACACCTATATTCCTTGACTGTATATTTTATTCTAACTTTCAGCAATTGTAGCTTCTTCATCCCAAGAAATTGCTGTGCCTATTTCCATTATTGCGTTTTTCGTGTCAGGGCATCCTCCTTGATGACAGTTGGGGGTTATCTGTTGTATGTTGTATTTCTTGTGAGTTGCATGTTGTTTTATTACATTAGTTAGTTTTCTCTGCTAGAATAGTTGAAATGCGGTGCTTAATGGTGATTTGTTAGGTCGCACATACTCAATACTCATTTGGAAGTTGTTGTCTGTATTGTATTGAGAATTTGGATAATTTCTTAAAAATAATTGCACCGGGGTAGCTCTTAATTAATGATATAAAAAGCATAAATTATAACAAATTATATTTATAAATTTTGAGAAATATTTAACATAAATTAAAGATAATTACCTAGTGTTGTGTGTGTGAGTGTAATTTCTTTTATTCGATGATGGTTCTTCCTATGTCTCTTCTCTTGAATTCCTTCTTCGATGCAGCTCTATTTCCGGTGGATTCTTCCCTATCTTAACTTCTTTTTTCGGTGTGGCTCTATTTTCTATGGATTCTTCCCTTTTTTAAATTCTTTCTTCCCCGGTTTGGAGAGGTTCTTTTATTTGCTGGTACTTCCTTTAAAACCCTTTTGGTCCAAAATATATTTTAAACTTTTTTGTTGTCTTATCTATCTTGTCAATTTTCTTCGTCGTCAACCAAACAACTCTTTAGTTTTTCCGGAAACCAGGACTACACTACCTTATTTCTCCGTTGTTTACGAAACGAAAACATTAATTGACCACGACTTCAATTCATCCAAGATATAAGGTTGTTATAGAAACCTGTTTTGAATGTCGATGTATCCTTAATTATTTATATCCAGTGGTTATTAGGAATTCATGTGATGTGAAAGTGTTGCCTGTATGTGTCTGAATGGTTACAAAGCTTTTAATCGATGCTTTTTATAATAATTAATAATTTTATTTCTTGTTCCATTTTCTTCTCCCATTAAACGTCTCTGGCTGGAGTTAAAACAAGAAGCTAACACCCGTAGGGTAATAAAATGCTTAAAAGGTGGTGTGCGTGGTATCAAAAAGTATAAATAGAACCCAAAAATAAACCGAATGTCATTTGAACATAAACATCCATAACCGCAACATTTACTGTGAATTTTGATATCTTGAATTGTAGTAAATGATAACCTTCTAATGGTAATTAACCATTTGAGTATTACTATACTACAATATACTCTATACTATATACTCTTACTTCATCAAAATATCAGTTTATGAATAACTATAATGGGATAAAGCGATAAAACGTATTTACTTCGCATAATTACATTATGTTTCAGAAATTAACTATTAAGGCCGTATTAATGATCGCCGGTTATATCACAGGAATCTCATTGTTAACTTTATCGGGACAAAAGTTGATCGACATGGTAAGTATTTTAGTAAGTCTAAAACATATGTACGTAAGTATGGGTATCTATATGCACAGCAAAAATGTTAGGGGAACTCTAAACAAAATGTAAAGGACTCCAGATTAGATTTTATCCAATGAATTTCTTTCAATTATAAACACTAGGCACACAATAAAATTAGAGAACAAGTAGGAAAACTTCTTCGGAAAATATCCCAAACTTGTATGTTGTAACGAAGGCAAATAAAAGACACTGATCTGGCAGATACCACTACTCCCTGCAAAATTTTATTTTCAATTTAGACTTATATCACAAGAAACTTGAAGTTATATCTTTGTTACCAAAGTATTTTTGTACTTTCAATCTTTATAATTGTATGTGGACCCGCACAGCTCCAAAGGACACCTAGGCTTTTTTATGATTATTAGATTTCCTTTGTCTCTACATTACAGAAGGCGTACCAAACGTACGATTTAATTATTAAAACTTGGGACAGCGCAGGGAAATTCATAGTGCCAGATTTAGGTGGACACTTGTTCACGGCTTAATTGACTCTCCTGATTTACTTTCCCGCATTAATTTCCTTGTACCCCGTATTTCCTCTCGTTCCTCTCCTACATTTGTATTACCCTTCACTAGAACGATTCGTTATATGCCGATATTTGCTTCAATACTATTGATCAATTTTATTAGATTTTTAAAAATTATATTTCATTTCATATACTCGCACATAATAATATTTGTATGTATTTTTGTATGTATTTTTAATAATAATTATTATTAAAACTACATTTTTATTCTATAAAGTTTTTATTTTTACTAAACAATAAATTAATTTTATTTTTTTTTAGTCAGAGAGCATAGGCTTAGCCGCTTATAATGTCAACTGGTATGATATGAATTTAGAAGCACAGAAATGTATATTTCTTATGATAATCAGAAGTCAACGACCTTTAACATATAAATCTGGCCCGTTTGGAACCTTCTCCGTGCTTCTACTTGTGAATGTGAGTGGTTTTAATTTGTAATAGAACAATTCTTTCCACGTATTAACTTCCTAGATTGTGCGTGGTTCTTACACTTATATGACGATGCAAACAAATGTATAATAAGTGTCGACAACATCTCTTCGAGAGTTGACGTTTTGAATTAATTGGTTGCAAGATTTGTAGAATTAACAAACCAACTTGTAGCCATTAGGAGCTTACTTTACACCTGCCTAGTTTATGAAAGTTTAATTTGAGAGCAACACTATAACTAGTTCAAATGTACATGTAGAATAGGTACCGCATGTACAAATTTTAAATTAATAAAGCATCGATAAATACTACTAGCAAATTTCTTATTGTTAGTTATAATATCTATCCTAGTCGCTTGACGTATTCTTTATTTATAGATACTTGTCCTTGGATTAGCTCTACCATAACAGGTTAATATTTACAGGTAAGTATGATCTGAACGTGTTTACTGCGTACAGACTATATTAAATGTTGCAAAATACAAATATAGAAGTTAAATATGTACCCATCATAACCAAAGGTATTGTATCATATTCTAGGTTACGATATTTGAATACCAGCTAGTATATGCTTCAGAGAAAAAGACGGGAACCAGGACATATCGATTTGATAGCCGAACAGCTATTCAAACAAAACTATCATTTTAAAACTACTTTGCGGTCTTGGTCGCTTTAGACTTAGATGCAAATAAGGAGCTAAAGTCTAGTAGACTAGATGTTATAAACATTGTTACACCCCAAAATTAGGCAATTTACTTGTGAAAGAAAACGTAATCTGTATCCGGCGCATCCACCAAAATGTAATCGTCCAAAATTGAGAGAAGCCTAGAAAACCGCCGGTGTAAGTGACTACTTGCCCTATTCTACCTTCGTAACTTTACTCACTCTAAGGAAATCAGGCTGTTCAATATAAACAAAAATACACTGGACTTAACTTTATCATCTACTAAAATAAGTACAAGCGCCGCTGGTTGTTGGCATAGCACTTCCAACAACAACTCTGTCCAGTTTACATACATTTATAGATACCGGATAAATGCTTCACACAGTTTTCTCGCCTTATACATTGGCAGGGCAGTTACTAGGCGATAACCCGACTTGACAAGCAACTTTCCCTAATGGAATGAAGTGCTAAATACACACACAATATAAAATCCTGTGTTGCCACAAAACTGTTACGCCCAGTTTGTCACAGCGTTCCGTTATTGTTACTTTTGGCCTCACGTTCCATTTCTGAGGTGTAGATGGCGCACCGCTTTCGTAGGTTTTTGATACAATTCGCGCTTGTGGATGCACCTGTTAAGATTCCGCTGTAGCGTTCGGTTAAACAGCTCGTTTCCTGTGAATAAGTTATTCCATTTTTGTTTTAAAGTCTCGCATATCGAGGATATACACGAGAATTCGACTCTGGGAAGTTTAATATTATCGTTGTGTACATTTGAGAGCTACGCTTTCCCAATTTTATTGTTCGCACTACCGGTCACGTTCTCCGTTTGCCTTATCCTCTATTGGAGGTGAGTTTCCTTTTGCTAATTACCATACCGTCATCTTCTCTTTCACGTTGCTGTAGGAGACTAGTATAGGACTAGTAGAGTGCTAGAAGAGAGCTAAGATTTATTTTTGAGAACATCTAAGAACATTAAGAATATCTAAGAATTATCGTAGAACGTAGAAGGACGTTGGTTTCGATTCACCTAGTACCGACCATGAGCTATATGTCGCCCACTTAGTCCGGTTGGATTCCCGATATTTTGACACCGAGCGCGAGGAAACCCGCCATCATTTACAACTTCCGTCTCGATAGCGAATACAACGCCATACGAGAGTTGACAACCGGAAATACGTTATGTTAAGTCCCGCCTTTATTTTATTTTGTTTTTTGTCTCGTTGAGCTTTTGGGAAAAAATCTCTATATTATTTAATTTATTTAGATTTAGTAAGTCGGGGATTTGTTTTAGAATAAAAAGGGGTTCTTCCACTTTTACTATTTTACCGTCAACAATTTAGGAAGATATTTGTTGAACGAAATATTCAATTATTTTTAGTATTTTAAGGGGGAATCGCGCTTACTTGTTATTTGCACATATTTTTCTAAATACGTTCTGCTAAAGCTGTAATGTGTTTGTGAAGCCTTTGGAATTTCAACAGTTACTGAGAGTTTTGTAAGCATTATTTAAGAACGATACGAAGCTAGCTTATTTGAATTCTATTGGGACCCGCTGTCACTGACAAATAAAGTGCTGTTTAACGTCATTGTCTCGCCTTTATTTTTATTTCTTTCACTTTACGTTTAAAGAGAGTTTTCGCGTAACTTTGCTGGTCGCTTCACGACAGAATAAAAGAATCAGTAACGTAGATGGTTCGGATAACCTAGCATTACTTAGCAACGAAGCTGGGGGTCTCTTTGACTCCATGAACCTAGATGCGATCTAGTTTTATAATAAGAGAGTGGCGCCTTGTTACTAATACATTCTCGAACTTACACCTACGCCGGTTCCATTGAACTAGTACGGGCTGAATTTCCACCTTTTTAACCAACCAAGTGGGTTATTCGAATTGTAACGACTAACTTCCTAATTGGTCACGTTTCTGGCTTTTTCCCTTATTATTATCACTTTTACCAAGAGGTTTGAAGTTAGTAACAATAATTGAAAAAGTAAAAGAATTAGTAACAAAACCAATTCCAGTTCAGATGCTTTGGTTGCCCAAATCAAATAAAAGTGTATCTTTTGCAAAGGCGGATGTAGTCCTAAAAGAAATGTGGTAAAATTCAACACATATGCTACATCTCTGAAAACTAATCATTTTTAGTTTATAAAGTGTCAATATTTATTACACTTTTATTGCCAACGTTTATGTTAACACACTGGACGATTAAATATTCATGTATATTCGATAACGTAGTTAGCGTCAAATAATTTAGACAGCGCTTTCTACGTTTGATTGTAATTATATGATTCTTAGTTATTTAATGTGTTGGATCAACTGTTTCGTTCCACTAGATTCTATGTGTTACATTAATGATATATACTTCTTCACTTTAGTTATATGTACTCTATGTAAATAGAGGAGAATGAGGCGAATACATATATGTACATATATATATACTTCTAACAAGAAGAGAAACCGACAATTTGTCTACTCTCTGCCGAGAGAGATTACGTGCACATTTTCTAACATAATCGTGCACTAAAATTGAATATTAAAATTGAGCCCTTGCCTATAAGTATTATTTAAGTAATTTTCTTCGACGTAATTGAAAAGCGAAGCTCTCGGAAATTCAGGAGGCAAAAGGCTTACTGCGTGTGCGGCTTTTAATTTGTAAATTGCTTTTACTACTGGCTGTTTGTCTTTTCCTTGTTTTTTTAAATATTTCACGTTGTTCTTCAAGTATAAAATATGGTTTTATGATAAACTTCACTAGTAACTACATGGTTGTCACATGAGTAAGTAAAGTGCATTTGACGATTAGAGTATGCCTTCCTTTTTATCAAAAATTCATCCTGTTAGATTCTTTTCATCTTCTGGCGTTTCTCAAGATCTAAGCTTGGAACCACTTGACTCTGTGATCTTTTTACCAAATAGTATATCATTAACTATTAGCTGTTTTTGCACTATATTTTAGTTACATTAGGTCATCATTGCTATATCAGCTCTATATAAATAGGAAAGCGAAGCCTTGTGACTTTAAACATGCTGGAAGTGTTATATAAGTATAAGGAATTTTGCGGCGTCTGGTCGAAGAATGGAATTAAGGATATAATTAGGATGATCATACATGTTGGATTGATGCTGTATCTTGTACTTGGTATGATTCTCTATATGCTCGAACTATTTGCAGGTGAATACACTCATTTATTTTCTTATAATTTTATAAATAAGTATTACAATAATTTTACGTGATAGGTAAGTGCAATAGAAATTTGAATGTACCACTATCACCGTTTGATCTCTGAATTTAAATATTGAAAATTGCATTTCTTTGAAAAGAGGCAAGAAGTAATTAACAAGTCTCCCGAACTTATTTCCCAAAATTAGATACATATTTTGAGAGTTTCATTTACCAGTTTAGTAAATTTTTGATAGTTTCGTACTACTGGTAACCTAATAAGTGGAATCTTTAAACATCGAATAATTTGATAGGTAAAAGTTGGTCGCGTACCTATTTTTAATAACCTGCATAAAGGCATCATCAATGATACCTTTTGAGCTTTTGTGAGTGCTGGGTACAAAATATATCAACAAAATATTTACTTATCCTTTTTCAAAGTATTCACCTTTACAGTCAATGTATTTTTGTATCCGCGAAAAGCAGTCTCCAAAATATAATTGCCAATCTTTCTGCGTTAGATCTTTGTTTCACTTTGAAATGCGTCCACCGTATTTTTGCTCGATATAAAACGTAAACCTCGTAATTTATCATCTATACGTGGAAACAAACAGAAATCATTAGGCATCAAGTCTAGACCAAATAGCGAGCCACTACATCTTTTGTGCATTGGAATGCAATATGAGCCAAAGCGTTGTCAAAATGCAGGATAATCCTACCTCTTGGCCGCTTTTCGCGAACGCTTTAGAGAGCTTGAAGCAAACAAACTGAAGTTAATCATTCAGCATTAACAATACGGCGATGTTCCACAAAAGTGATAGAACTTCCAAGTCAGAATTCTCTCTGTGAGCTGTTGATGAACTTGCACTTTTAAATATTATCATGAGTATTAAATCTAGTGCCTCAGCTTCTGACGGCATTACGTTAGTCATGATAAAACTCTGTTACCCCACGATTGTTCCACATATTATTAATATGTCTTTGTTGGAGGGAATCTTTCCGGAATGCGGAAACATGCTCTGGTTGTACGTTACCTAAGGTTGCGGGACCAAGTCAGCTTTGCCATCTGCGCCCTATCAGCATGTTGCCTTTTCCTCCTAACCTCTTTGAAAGGGTTGTTACGTTGCAACTCAATAATTAGTTGGCCCATAATAACATTCTCCCTGCTATTTAATCTAGCTTCCGGGCTGGATACAGTTGCGAGACGGCCTTCTTAAGACTCTGGATGATATTGTTATTTCAACGGATGGGGGGATGCCTGTCTGTCTTGTTCTTCTGGATTACAGTAAGGCATTTGATACTGTTAACCATTTGATCTTACTTTCTAATTTGGATAATATTGGTTTTAATGATATATCCTTGTCATTGTTTAACGATTATTTATCTGGTCGTTTGCAGTTTGTTAGGGTGGGACAGTATGTTTCTTCCGCTTTCGATGTTTTACATGGTGTTCCTCAGAGCTCCGTGCTGGGTTGTCCACTATTTACACATCGCACCTTCTGGGTGGTCTGAAAAACTGTCAATCTCACGTCTATGCTGATGATACAATACTCTATTATTCTTTCAAAAGCTGATGCCTGGTTTGATGCTACTTAAAAGATCAATGATGATTTAGACTACTTATTTTCTTCTAATAAACACTGTCTTACTGTCAATCCCTCCAAGTCTAAAGTCTTACTCTTCGGTTCTCCCAAGGTTTGTAATAACTTATCAAACGTGTTTACAATATCAATTAACTAAAATACTCTACCTATTGTTGATCAAGCAAATATACTGGGTCTGTTAGTGGCCAATGCCTTTAGATATCGACTTCATATCTCGAAGTGTATACGTACTGCTTACATGCACTTGAAAAGGTTATATCCCTACCGTCATGTCTTCAACGTATTGTCTCATTTCAATTATTGTGCGCCGATTTACCACTTTACTATAGATTGTACAACGAAGGACCGCATTCAGAGGGTTCAAAACTCCTGTCTTAGATACATTTATGGAATTCGTAAATATGAGCATATCTCACATAAACTCTCTGATGCAAGAAGGCTTACTATGTACAATAGGAGGGAGTTACGTTGTTTTTCATTATTTCATACAATTATTATCTTAAAATCACTGCCTTATTTTTATCATAAAATTAAGTACAGAATGGATGTCCATAATCTCGGTACTAGGTTCCGTGGTAGAATTTCTCCTCCTCCGCATAAAACGTCACTTTTTGAGAGGTCTCTTACTCTTCAAGATTAGCGAAGTGCCGGAAGACATATTGAATTCCCGTTCCTTTAGAAATACAATAAGGTGGTTTTTGTTTGGAGAGCAGGCATTACGTCTTGCAGCACCCCTCCAATGAATCTTAGTTCTTTTAGACTCTTTGATACTGATGTGGTCTTGTATTATATACGTGTCTCTTTGCTATTTCGTCCTTCTTTCTTTCTTCTCTCCTAACTTAAGCGCCATCATCGATAGCTTTGGTTAAATTTTAGACACTTATAATTATATTTGCCTACTTAGTTTGTTTACTTTTTGTTTGTTTCTTTTTATTGTTATTTTTTTATTACCATTTCTTTGGCTCACGTATACCAAGGTTAAGTTGTAAAGCAGTATTTTCTGGACTTCGCCTTGTGATTGCAGCTTTATTTTTGTCATTATGTCACTATGTTATCTTTATGTTACATTTATTTGTTACATATTCCTTTTACAGTGGAAACAATTATAAAGTACGTAGAGCGTCGATTATCCGAATGTCCGTTATCCGAAAGTTCAATTATCCAAGAAAAAGAAATCAAATCATAGGAAATGTCGGTTCTAGCGGAGCACCGTTAACACTCAATGCTTTTCTATTTCTTGATAGCGGTATTCCAGAAAGACGAGTTCAGTCTTAGGTTGTCTCATTTTCGGAATTTTATGTATGGAAATTATTAAAAACAAAAACAAATTATGTGTAGTGAAGTGCTGAGACAAAAAGCTTAATTAATGCTTAGAAAGAAGGTTGTTACCTGGTCAATATTTCCTTATTAACAATTATGTCTGTGTAATTTCTTCATTAGATTTATCACTGAACCATACGATTCCTTTCCAACCAAGACTCTCAGTTTCAAATCATTCATTGTGAGGTGTACATTGAATTTGTAGTCCGATATTTTAAGTAAAATTTGAAAAACCTGGACAAGAAGGAAAACGAGTAGTATTTTCATTAATAGATAAAATGGAAATTATTAGGCGGCTGAAGGTGAACGGGTTAGGCACTAGGTACTAAGTTCGGTGGTAGTAAATCAACGATAACGGGAATAAAACATAATTTCTATTCAGTCACTAGGTATGCACTTAAGCTAGCCAGTGAGGAGGGCAGTTGATATCGTAAAACTATGGAAAAACCTAAATTCGAATTGTTGAAATATGCTGCATTCTGTACTTGGTTTTTGGAAAAACGGTTTTTTCGGCAGCCCATCTGAATCCATTTTGTGTGAAAAGCGGTGGAATTAAACATCAAGCTTGGTGGTGGCTTACCATTTGTCGCAAGTTCTAGGTGGCTGAAAAATTTAAAATTAGGACTGGGGAATTCGGCAAATCGAGAGTAATGGTGAAAATTAAGTGCTGACACCTCAGCAGTAGTTTCTTTTTCTGATAATTTAAAGCGATATCTTGAACAGAGTGAATATGACATGGATTTTGTATTCAATGCAGACAAAACAGGCCTCTATTGGGGAGCTTCACCATCTAAGTCGTTAATATCTCGAAGAGAATCCGCAGTTTCAGGCTACAAGGTCACCAAGGCGCGTGTTACAGTCATGGTGTGCACTAATGCAACTGGTACACAAAGACTTCCACTGCTTTTGATAGGAAAATCGAAAAACCCATGTTGTTTTAGAAATGTGAAAGTCTCGTTAAATGTGCCAAGGTAACAGCGATTTGTTCACGAAATGGTTTGAACGCAGTTTCGTTCCTGCAGTAAAAAAATTTCAGCAGCATCACGGCAAAGAAAGCAAGGTATTATTCCTATTCAACAATGCTCCGTCATAGCCATCACCCGAATCTCTGAACAAGATCAATAAATTCGACGTAAAGTTTTTCCCCCTCATGTAACTGCTTTAGTTCAAACTAAGGACTAGGCGTCATCGAAACATTTAAATCACTATCCCGCAAACAGTCCATGCGTCGTCTAGTGTTAAGGGATAAAAATGACGAGGAATGAAATATTTATATGTACAAAAATAGATTTAACAGAGAACTGTTATACAAGTCGACGAATCTGACAATAAACATGCCAAAATGTTGGAGGCGTTGAACAACGTTGGTGTTTTCACTGATTGTGATGAAGAGAACGTGAATGAGTGGCTACTTGTGGATAGTGATGGTTCAAGTTATCAGACGCTGAGAGAAGACGAAATTGTTCATGAATTATTACATAACAACAATCACACACGGGATAGTGACAAGTGCAAATCTAGAAGGAGGTTTGGGATAATCTCATGCGAAGACCTTTCAGGCACTGGATTTGGCATGGTGGTTCGAAAGGCAGCTCAAAATAATCAGAGACTTAGTTAGTATTAGTTAGTTAGTAGACTTAGTATTACGACTTTTCCTGCCAAATTCATGTCAGATATATGGTACAACTTATATGCTTCTTGTACCATTGATTCTTTTCCGCTATGTACTATAGTTAAATAAAGCTTTTCGTTTTTGTAAAAACGTGGTTGAGTATTTAACATCTTCCTTCTTTTCCTTTTTAGTAAATTTTGATGATATGAGCCACTCCTGACAACATTAGTTCGGATAATCGACGATCTACTGTAAGTCCCAAAAATGTGACATCAATTTCTTTCTTTCGGGGATAGGACGACCCATTGTCAATCCGATCTACTGCAAATCTGTAGATCTCAACTTGAGTCGTTGTATTACTAATGTAAACACAGGTCATTAATCGGTTTCCGTTTACTGTAAAAGAAAGAACAGGTTGCATAACCAACTTCTGTGCTTCTTGAATTTAACTTCTTATAGCTATCACTGTGTTGAGATTACCGTATTAAGTTTGGATATCTGCAAAAACTGCAAAACCTTTAAATTTAGGGAGGGCAAACATTATCCTCAATCTGGCGTCCATTCCTGGGTCCTTTGTATTTGCATGATTTATATGGGTCAAAATCAGGTATGTTAAAGAATATCAAGGGGATGGCTAAGAATTATCATATTTATGCAATTAAATTGATGATATAATTATATACCCGCCATTTCAAACGTTTATAGTTTTCCTACAGTTGGTTCGCATTCTATTTATTTAAATCAATACACGTACTACTTATTCACATGAATTACTAAGATGTTCTATTTTAGATAAAACCACTACAGTGGTAAAGATGACAGACGCTCTTTACACACTACAAAGTTCCTGCAACTTTCTTTTCAATTATGTCGGTTGTGTCGTCCTACGTAAATCGTCTCTTTTCGTCAGCTTTTTCAAAACATTCGAAACTTTGATAGTTTCGGTTTACCTGCAACGCTGTACAATAGAAATGCGCAAATTAATAAAAATGTCAAGATTTTCATCTACTACTGCATCGCAGCTCCTATTTCTGGAGGAATGTTTCATGCCTTAAGCTACAATTGGTGTATTAAACGACATGACAGAATTGGTATTACACATTACTGCGGTTTCTCACATGGTTTAAATTATTTTTATAACCATGACGTGGGGCTGTCTTTTATTCTTCATATAATGTTTGCAGTATACGCTTATACAGTGTTATGCATTAACGCCTTCATTTTCATTTGCGCCGGATACTGCGCCATTGAGTACATCGTAATAAAAATTGAACATCTGCAATTAATGTTGAGTCAAGTAAAAGACATAGAAAGGTACGAGAAGAAGTTGACACAATTGAAGATTTGTATTAGGTACCACATTCATATTATCAGGTAAGAAAGTGCGAATATCAAAGTTTCGTGGTATCCTATATTTAACATTTTTATATTAGCCAAGAAATAAATATCTCTAGCATGTTTGTTGCGGATGTGAAGTTTAAGGGTATTTGCAGTTGCTGCTCTGGAGATGCGAATGCGTATGCGGATGTCTATTTACGAAGCTATATGAAGGAATTATTGATTGTTTAATGTTATGACAACATACAATATGTACACACATATGTACATAAATTTCATTTGTTATCACGAAGTTTGGCTTGTGTGTTTGTAAAGAGAGGCGTATTTCTTCTATGAAAATAAAACAAAAAGATATGTAGACTTATTAATAAAGTTTAAAACCTAGACCTTCGAAAAAGAACTAAAAATGTGTTTTATATAAATAAGAAATAATAGAGACCAACAAATGAATCTCAATTAAAACAACGACAACAATGACATGCAATAGAGCTACAATTTCACTTAGAACACCTTAATGCTTTTGATATATAAATCCAATGCGATGCATAAGTAACCAATACTCCACCTGATATGTACAAAGGGTACCAGGAAAGTTTTGCAATATGACGCAACCATGTGTCGCAAGAGTCTACTTGTTGCTGCATGCTGAGACATGTTCATATTGCACAGTAACTGCTACGCCAAGTCGGTGGACTCAGTTATTATTAGCAGTGATACTGTAAAATGCTTCCTATGGTGACGTTTATCCACATCCTAAGACTGTACTCATGTGGCACAGAGAATTCAGAAGGGGAAATTACACTCTGGTGGATGTTGGGAGGGCGAAAGGCCTAAATGCACAAACAATTCGTTTCATTCTGCACGAACGTTGGCATGAAAAAGAAATGTGTCGCTTAGTGTGACTGTAGAGTAGATGACACCATGTCTCACATGGTGCCAGGAGACGCTGAAAATGTTTGATAAAGCACAATCTCGGTATGTGAACAACATCGTAATAGATAACGAGACTTGGCTGTATTGATATTATGATATGCCAACCAAGATTCAACGCAAAGTTTGGATCTTTGATGATGAGGATGCATCCGCAGCTATCAGAAAATCCCGATCAGTAAAAATGATAGCTGTATTCTTCAAATTGAGTTGAATTATGGAGCGTGTCATTTTGGATACACAGAAGACAGTCATAGCTAAGTGGTACATTGAACACTACCTGCCTAAAGTCATCGAATCCATGAAGAACCAACTACCAAATTCAAGAATGAACATCTGGTTCCTGTATCATGGCAACGTTCCAACTCACCACGCGAAAACCCGCACCGAATATTTGACCACTACTGGACTGAAACTTCTTGAGCCAGACATGTTTTCACATGAAGCTGAAAGGGATGCGTTTTTCCACTGATGAGAACCTTTTGAGGGCTTAGGACAACGAGTGTGCCAAAATCCCTGGTGAAACTTGTCAGATTTGGTTTAAGTAATGGTTTCGGAGGATGGAGCGATGTATCGAATGTGGTGGAACTTATTTTGAACTAAATAAATAAACCTGTATTGCAAAACTTTCCTAGTATCCTTTGTACATATATTTCTGAGCGGCACACCCCACTACGTTGCTAGTGTTAAAATAAACATAAATTGTTTTGTTGGATTTCTACATCTTGTAAATCGATCGTTTATTTGGTCCACTGAAATTATCTATGGCGACTTTGGATGTATATATGTTATATTGTTTATTAATTCATAAGAGGTGTTTGGTAGAAAATATGAACGGTGACGAATCGGTTGCTTCTATCACTATTGGTCAGCTAGAACCACAAATTCATGCTGCATCTTGCAAACATCCGCACCCGCATTATAGCCGTATTGAAAATAATACGGATTCTAAAACAAAGCAGATTTAAAAAATCGATGTAAGTGCTTCGTATATGCCAATACGGATGCAGATATTTGCAACAAAACAATAAAATAATTTTATTTATCATCCTAGCCTGGCGGATGAACTCAATGCATGTTATTCTGCAATTAATGCACCTGCTGCATTTTTCTACAGTGTTACACTTGGACTCTGCATTTTCTCTCTTATAGAAGTGAGTAATTCGTCTTTTGCATAAAAAGCTTGTAACACTATAGGTTATTTGCAATATTAGTTACTGCACTATGTATTACTATTAATGCAAATATGGGTAACATATGTGGATCCTAATCCACACGATATCCCCGTTGGAACTTGTTTCCAAGATATCTTTCCTTTCGTTTTAAAGTAGCAAGCTGTGCCAATTTAACAACTTTAACAACATTTTTATCCGACGCTGAAAGGCATAAGCATTGACGAGAAGAAGAAGAACAAGAACAACATTTTTATTCACTACTCGTAGGAGCTCACAACTGACCACAGCATGAATGATTTATTCCAAAATCGGAAGGAGTGCTTCTAATAAGTCGCACGAACAATAGTGCGGTACTTTGACGGTATTTTCACACCGAGTCGATTATTCTACGAGCTTCCCGCGCGACTTGTTTGAATAACTCCTCCACATTTTAGAATAAAGAAAAGGAATAAATTTTATCCTATTAAACCACATTTTGACATTATTTTTATTTCATATAATTAAATGTTTTAGGAGTTCACAGTAAAGGCAGTTTTCCTAATATGTGGTTATATGATGGCAATCTTCATATTGACGGTATCTGGGCAAAGGTTAATTGATAAGGCAAGTATATTAATATATTTGGTGCCTAACATTCTTGAACTTGATTTCTGCGCATTACTATTCAAGAAAAGAAGTATTGACAAACACGCTTGTGTAAACGAGAGGAAAAACACCGATATGAAACCTACATTTTAGGCTTGTAAGAGTGAACTCCTTTCAGTTGTTAATAACTAGTATCCCTTTTTTCTTCAGGCTGTGGTTAAGTGTCCACCGCATTCAACTTCATGTGCTTATTGTGCACATTAGATTCTTTACTCCATCAGGTTGGTGTTCCCAATCAAACTTGTCAGCTTGTCAATGGGTTTGTCTACAGGAACCAAGACATAAACTATTTAAATTTTACATTGGTCAACCACTGGCATTCACAGAGGACAAGTTGCAACGTTTCCTCTTCCTCACGACAGGCTCTACAGATGGGAATCGTCCACTATTCTTATGTTGTGTGTTCTCTTAACAGGTCCACATCCATTTCGTAGTTTAAAATTCAGCAAGTTGTTCCTCGTCTCAGTCTTTACGGTTGAGTATACAATTCCACATATGCTTTCAGGTTCTGCTAACTCCCCCTTTATTCCCTCTCCCATTCCAGGAGGTTAGTGCCTTCATTTCCTTAAACAATGTTGGTATCGTTTAGCACCTAGCTAGCTCCAGATATGAAATCAAACGACACATTTCCTCTGGTGATCGAGAAAGAAAGAAATGTGAATGTAAAGCATTTACTCACTACGAAAATGCGATAAGGGTTCTAATTAAAAAAGAAATATATATATATACTGTGTGTCTAGCTAAGTTCGCGACAAATGGAAAACTTTTTTATTCTTGGGTTTATGAAAAAGTTATTCTTTATAAAAAGTCCTGCTTCATCCAAAACTTAAATTCAAATTGTCAGATTTTAATATTTGTTAGTCATATACGAGATATGACAAAAAATATGAAATTAGTATAAGAGTAAAGTACCTTTATTTTCAATAATACTTAAAATGTTATAAGGAATAGTCGTTCAGAATTGGAAATTATACAATTTAAATACAGCATTTACACAAAAGAAAGCATTGAAAATGTTACACAAATGCTTCAACATATCCGCCTTCTCGTTCCATACATGTAACGGTTCACAAAAATGCCTTAAAACCCTTCTAATTGTTTGTGGAGTTATTTTACGGATTTCTTCTCTAATAACACGTTCTAGATGGCCTACATCCGTAAACGGCGCTTGAATATAAACATGTTATTTTAAATAACCCCACAAGAAAAAATCAAGTGGGGTCAGATCTGGAGACCGAGGTGGCTTTCGGAAATATCGAAAACAGATTTAACAACAAACGCCAAAACCATGTTGCTGATAACGAAATGGAACTAGAAGTGATGCTATCAGCAATAGAACAACCGAGATGTTCGTTGCGGAAAAGAGCATTGTTGATGTCAAACACTATAAGCAAAGATTCGGTAGCTAAAATTCTAAAAAAAAACAAATTTCATCCCTACAAGCCTACATTTGTACACACTCTAAGACCAGGTGATAATGGCAGATGATTGGAGTTTTGTGCCGACATTCGGGCAATATTAGCAGATAATCCTTTTGTGTCGAGACAAATTTTATTTTCCGATGAAGCAACATTTACATCGAACGGAACTGTATCGAGTCAAAACTGCCGTTGGTGGACAGATGCCAACCCACATTTTACAATAAAAACTCGAAGTCAATATGCGTTCAAGACAAATGTATGGTGCGGAATCTACAAAAGTTATGTAATTGGACCTTCTTTTTCACCAATCTTTGAATGCCGACCGGTATCTAAATTTTTTGCAAAGTGAAATTAGTAATTTTATCGACAGTCTTCCATTGCTGGAACGCCAACATATTTGGTTTCAACAGGATGGTGCACCTTGTCATAGCAGGTTGGACGTAAGGCAATATGTTGAAGATTGTTTTAACGAAAGGGTTGTACACCGCTTTTCCACAATACGTTGCCCACCTCGGTCTCCAGATCTGACCCCACTTGATTTTTTCTTGTGGGGTTATTTAAAAGAACATGTTTATATTCAAGCGCCGTTTACGGATGTAGGCCATCTATAACGTGTTATTAGAGAAGAAATCCGTAAAATAACTCATGCATTTTTGTGATAGAACCGTTACATGTATGGAACGAGAAGGCGGATATGTTGAAGCATTTGTGTAACATTTTCAATGCTTTCTTTTGTGTAAATGCTGTATTTAAATTGTATAATTTCCAATTCTGAACGACTATTCCTTATAACATTTTAAGTATGATTGAAAATAAAGGTACTTTACTCTTATACTAATTTCATATTTTTGTCATATCTCGTATATGACTAACAAATATTAAAATCTGACAATTTGAATATAAGTTTTGGATGAAGCAGGACTTTTTATAAAGAATAACTTTTTCATAAACCCAAGAATAAAAAAGTTTTCCATTTGTCGCGAACTTAGCTAGACACACAGTATATATATTGTTGCCTGCCAGGTATGTATTCATATATGCTTGATAAATAGCTTTTATTAGTACTAAAACGGATGATACATTTCTACTTTTTTCAATTTCTGCTGTTACATATTAACTCCAACTTTCTAAAAATTTACAGTCTGAATCTATTGGAGAAACTGCGTACAACATCAACTGGTACGATATGGATCCAGACGCCAGAAAGTATATATCTCTTTTAATCATGAGGAGTCAACGACCTTTATCGTACAGAGCTGGACCACTTGGCACGTTTTCACTAGTTCTTTTTCTGAATGTGAGTGATTTATATTTGACATATGGGTCAGGAATTTTATTTATTTTGTTTCTAGATCATGCGTGGTTCTTACACTTATATGACAATGCAAACAAATGTGAAGTAAAAGATGAATCCAAGGAAGATTTTCGTCTTAATTTTATATTAATAACTACAAATTACTACAATGTTGCTCTTTCAATTGACGCTTCATAAATGTCTTCTGTAGATGTTATTGACGGCTGCAAGCAAATATTTTTTACAAGTAGTAGTTATTACCACTAGGTATATGATTTGAAATAGATACCAACCTACTTTAGATCTTTGTGTAACAACATTAATCCTAGTTGTAATGTAATCGCCTTATGTTTCTCGAAAAAGATGCACTAATGGAACGTAAAATGATTCTTTGGTATAGTATATTTGTAGTTGAACGTAAATTATGTATGAACTTGATTTAAAACTTTATAAGTGTTGGTTTTGTTTATTTAAGCCTCTGAATTGGCCGAATAGCATTTGTATTCGGTGTTTTCGGAACCAGCGCAGAAAGTTGATGTACGAGGGACGTCTCAAACGTACACTAGTTTCTAAATCTGCGCGGTAGGCGGGAAAAGTTCAGAAATCACAAAATACTTTCTTCTGGGGACAGCGACAGCACTGTAAAATTTCTATACGTCTACCTCCACCGCTCAGTGCTCACGCGCCAGCAAACATGGACATCCCACTTGCTCCTACCACCGATTACAAACTTGGTGGCGTTATTCGCTTCCTTACGCCAAAAAACAAATTCAGTTGTACTTTAATTTTTTGCCGTAAAAAAACGAATAACAGCACGAACTTCGCGATTGGCGGTAAGAGCAAGTGGAGTCTCCATGATTGCTGGTGCGTGACTGTTCTAGCGAGGAAGGTAGACGCTTAAGAATTTTACAGTGCTGTTACTACACCCAGAAAAAAATTTTCTGAGACTCCCGGACTCTTCCTGCCTACCACACAGATTAAAAAAATAGTGTAGCTACTTTTATATCGTAGGTACTTTTGAGACGTCCCTCGTATGTGCAAACTAAGAAACATAAGCACATGTTACGAGAAAATCAAAATGGAAAGTAAAACAAACATGTAACGTTAAAATGCTAAGGATAATACTAAATAAATATGCAAGACAAACCAGCAATTCCGATACACAGTTCAACCGTTTACTAGTGAGACGTAGTGATTGAATGCGCCGTAGCAACTTAAGAGCAAACCGAGGTGGCATTAGTCTGTCGATAGTAACCGTTCAAATCAGAACTATACGGTATAGTATAGTAAAAATGGAAGTAAATAACTTACTATGCAATTTAGAACTTCCTACTCCAGGGTTCTTCAAATTATGGGGCGCCCGCTATGCAGAGGAGCACATGTCCCAAAAGGGAGGCACAGCAGAATAAATTAAAAGGCATACAATACGATGTAGTATATTGAAGACAATACAAAACACCTTAACTTAACTTAATGTTTAGTACAGTGGCGGCTCTTCCATTAGTGCTGCTGGGTTGCAGAACCACCAGAATAAATCCTCAATTTATGCATTAAGCATTAAATATTAACATTTAGCATTTACTGAGCATTTCATTAAAAATATTAAATTTCGATAATTTCATCGTGTGTAACTGACATTTTAATAATTATTTGCTCTTAGGAGAAATCCCACAGCTGTACAATCATACATACAATCGCAAGCGCAACGCACTCATAATTTCCGAGAAAGTCGTCTCTTCGGCGCAACTCTTTGCAATACAGATAAATTTGTACACGAAGTAAATCGAGGATAGCCGACGGTCTTTGGCAAACGGTCGCGAGAACGTCGAGATGAGCTGCATCTTCGGCCAACAGTGGTCAGTGGGAGTCGGTCGATGTTAATGTATGCATCGCGGGCGTTTAAAATTACAATTACATGTTACTGTGATGTAAAAATGTATTGTTTTTAAACTCGGCGAAACTAACTTTCAAAACTTCAATTTTCAACATAACTGATAGTAAAAGAGCGTGGATGTCCTCTTCCTGTATTCAGTATTGATGTGTTTCAATGTTATTGACCCTATTCAAAAGAAAATGATAGAAAAACCTCATTGGTCAAAGCTATGAGGGGGCAGCTGTAAAGAGTGGATAACCTGGCGGAGTTCAGGCATTAATCAACGAAAAATACGAAAAATCACATTTCGTATACTGCTATGCTCATCAATTAGATTTGGTGATGTCACGAGCATGTTCAATTAATTCTTAGGTATGTGCACCTACGCGTTGGAATTTCAATATTCGTACGGTTAATGTGATTTACGAACACAGAGATTCTATTACAGAATGTATGAAATATCTGGAAGAAGATTCAAAGGCAGCGATGTGCAAAGAAGCCGGACGTATTCGACGTATTGTGGTAGAACCAAATTTTACCTTTTGGCTGACTGTTTTTCAATATATTATGCCACATGTTGAAGTTTTATATAACCAACTGCAAAGGAAGGTCATGAATCCAATAAATGCACAAAACGTGGTAAATAATTTTGAGAAAAGCATTAACAACGTTCGAGATAAAATAGATTCTATCATACAGCAAGCTTCGAATCTTAGCACAGTCCCCTGTGATGCAAAAAGGGAAACGTTTGAATAATAGCAAAGAAGACCACCGTATTGCGTGTATAGAAGTTTGTGATGTTATTATAAATAATGCAAAAGAACGTTTTGCTTTTACAAACCACTTGAATGCCGCATCGCTCTTGCATTCAGATAATTTTGAAAACTATAACCAGTCATTTCCTGAATATAACCTGGACCTAACGTGCAGCTTATAAGTTTTTGGGAAAACAACGTCTGCGAACAGAGCTGTCAGTTTTGTATTCAAATTTTTAGTGAAGGCCATTGAAAGGTGCAGTGCTTTTTCTAACAATTTGGAAGAAATAATGGGAGAAATTAAAAAGTTGGACATTTTGACGACTGCTGCCATAACCACTGCTGAAGCCGAACGTAATTTCTTCACCTTGAAGCACTTTTCTTAGAAATTCAATGTGTGAAGATCGTATATCTGCTTTATCATTGCTTTCAACAGAAAAAAATTATCGCCTCAGTGCCGAATATCAACGAGAACGTAATTAAAAAGTTTGCCTCCAAAAAAGACCGCCGTGTTGAACCTCAGTTTAAGAAAATGAAATAGGGTAAGTTCAATTGACTTTGAAATTTTCCCTATTATTGTAAATTTTGTTACTGATGTTTTCTGTTTTTGGTTATAAATATTATGTATAATTTTATCATCGGATTATTATTATTATTACTTTAAACTGGTTGTGGTTCGTGCAGACCACCCACCTTGAAATATCAGAAACCGGCATTGTGTTTAGTATATTATTTTGTTTTACAGTATTTATTTATATATCACATATAATGTAACTAACAACTAGCAGTTTATTTAAACAAACTAGCGATTTAAATGCGCCTGATTTGAACTGCATAACTTATCCAAGTTTGATTCTAAATGAGTAATCGCTAGTTTTAGTTCACGTTCGATGTTGAGCCGATTTCTGTATTTCGATTTTATACAAGAATACATTTTATAGAAACTAATTTTATCCAGATAAGATGTAGGAAGTTGCCACATAGTGGCCATAATCTGCATAGTTCTCTTTAATAACCTGGAAATTTCTCATGCGAAGTAATCCAAAACACGACAAAACTTGTTTCTTTTCTCCTGTACTTGATTCTGAAATTGTTGTTCTTCTTCCAGCGATAAACCTGTATGTGTAACTTCAAACAAGTTTGTTATCCACTCATACTTGGTCAGAAGACTACCATTTTCTAAGAAGTAATATTAAAAAAAAATTATATAACGTTTTTAAATGATATTAGATGCATTCAAAAATGTATGTTATCGTTAACAAATGTTTCTAAATTAATGAACATTTCTGTCTTCAATGTTCCCTAATAGTGTGACGTTTCTCGTACTTGACTATGCGATGTGAAACTTTATCGGATGCTAACAGAGCTACTTGAGGCAACAATAAAACTGTATTAAAGTCTAATTTCTGATTACTGAACGCTTTCAACTTATTTGCAAAGAAATCGCGGCGTTTATTTTTATGATCTTTATGCTTTGTTTGCGAATACCTCTTTAGTTTCTTTGGATGCATACTGTTAGCAGGCAAAATATTGAAATATATTACACAAGGTGGTTGTTCTTCACCATTAATGACTGTATTTAGAAAACGAAAATTCAAATACTCGTCACAATATTTCCTAGTATATGCAGTGGGAGTGTTGTCTTTGTCTGCAGAGGCAGATGTACTTGCGCGCTCTAAATTACGGTCATTTTCCACTAAATCTTTTCCGTACTTGAAAACTATTTATAGAAACTCTAAATCACTTAGATTAGGTGCAACAGAACACCAACAAAATATTGCGCGCCTACTCGCCGCCACTCTCTATTAAACTATGTAACTTAACCGCACATGCATTATGGTTTTATAGTTTTGTCCTCACTATCACCGTTTCTTGGAAATTCTATAGCGCTGGGAAAAGTTACAGATTTGTGTTACTAGAAGGGGGATGTGAATCATAACATCAAAAGGGGACCGCGAAACTTAAAAGCTTGGGAAACGCTGCCCTATACTATTTCTTTCCCACTCTTTCAATGCTGTTGTACTTTGGACAATAACGAACCCCTTACGAGTAAATGGTTAGACAGTAGCCTGTTTAACTGAACATTTCTTAACCAAAGAGAGGCTAAATGTTGTTAGTATGGAGACGTACGACATTAAAATTTGTTACTGTAGAATAATCAGCATTCATGGCGGATCGTTGTTTATACTAAGAAATGATATACTTGCGTTTAACAAGACAGATATGGATGATTACTCAATTGATAATGAAATTGGATTCTCAGTATAGATACTATTATTATTGTTATTATTATTGTTATCAATGTAGTATATAGGGTTCCAGTTAAACAAACTTGTTGAAACAATTGCACTTGTGTTTTTTTATATCAAAATGGTACTTACTTAAGAAACATGCCTCATGTTTTACCTTGTGTACAAACCACTATTGAAGTAAAGCTTACTTGGTATTATTTAACTCTAGTCTTGCTGGACATAATTGAGAAGGATACCTACCGGTAATTCAAAGATCGAACCTTTATTATACGCATAGCGAATTTGTAATTGATGAATTACTGTCTGGCTATCCCTTTTCTTTTAACTTTAAATATCTCACATTTATCTTCAACGTGGCTGTCGATACGTCATGTCATCCCAAAATATTAAAACGTAGATTCCAAAATTTGTGATCAGTTACATATAATTTTAAAATAATTACTGGTATAAGTGATTATGCCGCAATAAATGCTACTTGGTTTTGGCCGTAAACATGACACATCAGATCCCGATCAAGACGAAAGTCTTAATCATGGTTTAAGAAGTAATCCATTTCGTACAGCAATAAATGCTCGAAACAGAACGTAATTTCCGGATTGTGTGCCCACTGCAAGAAATATTACTAGAAGAAACTGAGAATTAAAGAATCGAATGGCTGTTAATTTATTTTTTAATAAGTGAAATAACCAAGAAAGAATTGACTTGGCAATTTTGACCTACAATTAAAATTTGTAGGAGAACGTTATTTCTTTTTTCGTAAGATTTACAGGCGAAAATTTTAGAACTAGAGGTTCACTGCGTCAACGAACAGGATATGTAAACAGATGTGCTACATTTCCCATGACCATCGAAAGTCAATCATTTCTCATACTTTCTCATTTGACGCTATTGTATATGAAACAAAGGAAAGGTATTTGTAGGGTTAAATCGATTCTTGTGTTAAATAATGCCCGATGCGACTAATTCTATAGTAAAACAAGTGCAGAAACATAATAAATGAAAAGTGCAATTTGTTTAGTTCCTACATGCATACATACATACATGCATTTTTTATCGCAGTTTGCATACAGCACTGAATACTATGTTATTAGTATTATTTAAGCTCCCTTTTATCCGATATAATTGCAAAGCATATGTATTTGTTATTCAGGGATAAACCCTTTACCGTGCATACAATTTTCAATTTTTAAATTGATATATTATTGTGCGGTTGTTTCCGTTGAATTCTTTAATGTTTCATATGTATTTTCCGGTATAAAATAAATGCCTGTTCTGAAATTTATTAGATACTGTACGGTCTTTACGGAAGTGAGTATAAGATTTTTCGATAATTTGATAACGCTTCAGCATAGCACAGTGTCAAGTTTAATTTTTTATTATTTTATGTTAATATATGCACACTGTTACAAACTAAATTTTCGGAAGGTTTTTATTCCTTTTAGTGTAAGTATCCGCCGTCACACATTTACAATTGTATTTGTTGAATCTAATAAGCTGTATGTAAACCCTTGCCCTTACCACACCTTTTGAAAATGTGCTATTTACTTAATTTTCTCAGTTTTTTACTGAGGATGACAACTTAGTTGCCGAAACACGTATCTGGAATTATTTACGAAAGGTGCGGTAAGGATAATTTTATTTATTTTATACATTCTTTTAACCATGGTCTGCTTATTCTTATTTGCTAATAACCTGTATCAAGTCCCAAAGCAAGAATAATTTGGATAGGGGTATATTATGTGTTTGCAAATATTGAATCCACATATAATCTACAAATAAAAATATAGTCGACATTCAATATTCACGTCCTAATATAATTTATGTCCATGGTCAATCTTTGTGTTATGGGTGCTTTCCGAGGTAAATCCAAATCACGAATTAAGGGCGATTGATAGTTGTATACATCATCCACAAGAGAAAACATATAACCATCCGTAATATTCTAGTCCGTTTTTAGCTACACTTCGATAATATGAACAACCGCTAACAGTGGGTGGACATAATGAAGTAATAGGTACATTATTTTAATAAGTAGGTACTAAAAAGTAGCAAGAGCGGTATAGGGAAAAATGAAGAAACCATAATAATAAACCAATTTAAAGGTTTCCCATTGCGAAAGTACAATTAATTTCATTATAGCCATTATTAAAATATTCTCTAGAAAGTTATCTTATATGCATTGGATCATTTGCAGAACTATTTACTGTACATTTTATAGGATTATTTACCAGAAGCTACACAGTCAATATTTTTAATACTTTTCGGCAACACCAACGAATTTTTTCCCTGTATTTGTGTATTAAAATTTGATAGGGCGCAACATATCAATGTTACTGACTGCACTTTCTCTACAGTTTGAAGTATCGTAAACTGACAAGCGATTTGCCAAGATACCGAACACATTTTCTTTTAATCCTCCAACACGACTTGGATGATAATTAAAATTTTTCTCCATATTATTTCATCGATGCCCACAGGTGTCATAGTTCTTTGGGATAACCGAAATCCATCATCAACAACAAGAACATATAGTACTTTCTTACTTCAGTTAGGTAAATTTTAATCAATCTGGAAATAAAATAAAGTTTGTTCTATAGTGTGACATAAAGCAGTACTATTATAAGTATACTTGGGCATCATTTCCGCGTTCATTACACCGAACATCGATATAAATAAAATGATAATAAATAATTAACAATTGCCATCAAAACGGCATTGTTAAAATGTTATAACTGTAATAAAATAAACCATCTGTCTTTTTGTGTGCCTCCCGATGGATCCAGAAATACGTTAAAAATTCTTAAAATTTTTGCCTTAAAGTTTGTGAGGTTCAGCTCTGGGTAGATGGAAACTCATTTCTGCCATATTTTATATTATAAAAAATCAATTCTGCCTTATAAAGTAGAAAAAGAAATTATAGGCAATAGTAAAGTGCATATTCTTTAGTAAATACCACGAAATATTATTAAGAAAGTTGTTGCAAATAAAAACTGAATAGGAATAAAAAATTCAAAGCAATAGATATGTTTATTTTGATTTTTGTTATCTTGGATTCTTCGCAGATACACTTGACAAGATGTAAAAGCATTTACTCTTATTTGCAGTAAGAGCTTTACTTAATTAAAGAGATATGACAAGTAGCGATGTCTAACTTAAAGAACATAAACCAAACTTCTGGAACACTAAATTTTGCTCTGCGTATATACTCGACGATTCACAAACTAGTTTTGTGCTGCGTTGGAACGAACCTAGTGTGTATAGGAGAGTTCATATAATTTTCTTTTGCGACTTTTGTTTTTGGCGAAAGAGTACAGAACCAGCGAGCTTTATACATACACGTACACGCGATTGGGTTGCGAAACGCGGATCTTCTTACTGTAAAGCGCGTGTTTCACCACTTAATGCGTTTAAGTTGGGTAATTAAAGGACCTAATTAGTACACAACGTGATAGTTGAAACAATATATAAATCTTAAATAACAAATTCGGTTATCCAACAGTTCATTTAATTTCTATTAATAAACGAATAAAAGTAAATCGATTTTGTTAACAATGTTGTACAATTGAATAATTTATTATTCCGAACAACCTTTATTAACAAAATATTTTGTTGTCTTCAACATGGAAGGCACTTACGTCACTAAAGCTACGAAATTAAATATCAAACTGAAGAGAGGTGAAATTTTGACCCATTCTTGGTTGTGATCATGTCGTCCAAGGACACTTAGCCCAAATTATGCACATATCTCTTCTTTTTAACACCTGTAATTTTATTCTCTGACATCATTTAAGACGTTTATTGTATCTTGATCTTATGATCCACATTCAATTTAATTGAAGTCCTTCACATGTTTTGTAATGATCTTTCAGATTGTTTCTACATACGAAAATGCAACGGCGGGTCAGACAAATCTTACTCGAGAGCCGCATGTGAAATGTTATAATATCCGTAGGGAAGCGGGTTGGGTAATATGATTCAACAATACGCAAACACGCCATAAAGCTCTTTCAACTAAATGGAAATATACTTAACTTTTGAATACTCTCCACTACTATAGATCTTAATTAAAAGATAAATTTGAGATATAACAGCATATATTTCAGAACATTAAATTAAAACGTTTTTGTACAAACTTCGTCAGTGAAATATAAACTGTACGTGTAAACAAACAATTGTGTTCGTTTGGGTACTATCAACATAATAGCTAACTACCAGAATTTCTTGACGTATAGGATTTGTAATAAATTTATACATCTTACACTTTCATTCTTACGTGTGCGCGCATGCAAGACATGAAATATATCGAAAAGAAATCTTTATCAAAACCTATTCTGTTCAAAGACTAGAAAACACCCAAAGGCCGGCAACCAAAAGTTTTCTCCTTATATATACATATGTATACAGTAGGCGCCTAAAGTATTGAATAAACTCAACAAAATCGAAATAATATTTTGTTGGAAGAAATCCTTGAACAGGTCGATTTTGATAAAGGTACTCATTTTTTAAAATAACGATCGATTTTCAACCACCAGTTGTTCTTGAAACATGATAATCTCTTTATTAAACAGCAACCCCTATTTTTTCTTTTGATTTCAAAAGATATTTTCATTGCCCAACTGATAGTATAGAAGTGTTGCCATATTATGTAAACAATTCTTGAAGTAAATGACAATTGAATGTTAGAAAACGAAAAAAAAAAAAGCCAAACGCTCTTGCTAGCAGAAACCTTATCCAAGTTTGTTTTTCGAAGTGCCAGATGCTTTTAATAGATTACGTACGTACAAATCATTACATTCACACTTGTTAACACTATCGGTACAGAAATCTTGCAATTTAAGTATTATGGCACATTCAGCTGTTACATACAGGTTTAAAATTTTAATTCTCATTAGTTGCATAATTCAAAAGGAAGTTTGCGATTTGTTTATTGCAAAATATCGCTGTATTAGCTAATGTACAGTTAGTAATACTGAGTCTACATTTCTAGAAACTGGTGATGTTTAAGGTATTCAAAAACCTGTACGTCCAAAAGTTACTGAAAACCTGAAACTGAACCTTTTTTAAGTATGGAGAAAATTCTAACGATACATCTCGATTTGTTGCATTAGACAATGAAGTTAGTCAGACAATACTGTTAAGTATTATGAGAAAGGTCAAAGCTCTACATCACTAGACCACAAACTTTTGCTGAACTAGAACATCGCATTAGATATGAAATGTGCAGAATTAGTCGGGGATTGGTTCAACATGTACAAGGAAAATTCGGCTTTCGGATTGCGTATTATCAGGAAGTCGGTGGATGGTAGTTTGAGCACTTGAAAAATTGTATTTGTTTAGCGCGGGATTTGTTTTTATTTTGTGTTAACAATAGAGTTTACGTTTTCTAATATTCAATTGTAATTTACTCGAAGAATGATGATGGTAACATTTTTAGACTGTCAGTTTGATAATGAAAAAATAGCTCAAAGTGAAAAAAAAAAAAATTAAGGGTTGCTATTAACAAAAATTATGACGTCAGTACTCAAAAAGTACTGATGGTTGAAAAAATTGTCTATTTTTATCTAATATCGACCTGTTCCAGAATTTCTTCCAACAACATTTTATTTCACTTTTAGTGAATTTATTCCATACTTTAGACGCGCACTGTATACATATGTATTATATGTACTATATACATTTAATTACCCAGTAATATTGAATAAAAGTGGGCAGCTACCAAGTAGTTGTGCAAAACCTGAATAAGTATTTCCATATGCCAATAAGCCGTGAGGGAAATTAAGCTTTGTCCATCATAAATGCAAATAAGAATGAGGAGACTGTGGCTAAAATAATATATAAAATAAATAAAATTACCTTTACCACACCTTACAGAAAAGTCCAGATACGTATTTCGGCAACTAAGTTGCCATCATCAGTGGAATGCTGCGGAATTCAGTATCACTAGCAAATCCGGCTAATGTCCAAGACGAACCCTACACAATGAACACTGTAAAACACCAAAGCCCTGCACAATGAACATCGCACAATGAACGCGCGAAACACACCAAAACACTGTTGACATGAAATGTTGTTCCATCTCTCCGGTAGGAGAAATATTGGCATACTCGGTTACATCGCAATCTACGACTCTCTTCTCATTTGACAATAGCACACGGTATCACGGGAATAACCATGTGTACAGACCTTTATTAAATTTAAATCATAAATAATAAGTGTCACTTATACATATATCTCACATTTTAAAATGTTAATGTTACTTCGTATTGTTCTTAGTTTCAGGACTCATACGCATACGTGAAAGATGTTGGAAGCGTTACATACCGCGGAGAAAATTTTCGGTGTCTGGGCAGAAAATAAAGTTATGTTGTTTATTAAAGTAACTGTAGATATTACATTCTTATTGTATCTTCTCACTGGTTTGGCACTTTGCGTTTTCAGACAAATTTCAGGTGAATAGATCAATTTGATTTATTATAATTAATATAATATCTCCAACATTATTTTATCTATAAAAATAACATTATCACACCTATAACAATTAGACACAATACTGATTTACTTTTCGAAATTTCTGCTCCGACAAAATGTCTTTATCACCGCGAACATGTAATGGAACTAATTAACGTCGTAAAATCACATTGTAAGTTGCTTCTTTAATTATCTACTGAAGAGAGGGACACGAAAATAAAAGCTAGCTGGGATAATATCAACACATGCTCTTATGACCAAAATAACATATGGAAGCAGGTATAGTTTGCAATCAGATGTTGAACCAATCTTTTGCCTATTAAAATATCTTTTACTATATGCAAATATAATTTTCTTAGAAATCCAGTAACTTCAAAGTTGAATGACAAAATTTTAACAAGAGCTTTACAGAGTATTTAATATTTATTATTGACTAGGTGACTTGGCAAACTTCGTTTTGCTCAAAATTTTTTTCGACTTTTGTTTTTCCTAAACCTTCGCGTAGCAATTACGAACAAACCCCCAAAGGGAAGTATCCAATTTGGTCCAGTTGTTTCTAAGTTTTAAGCATCCGAACAAACCACTATCCCGTTCTATATATACAAATATGGTTATCATTCTTTCAGTTTATCAAAATTTCTTGTCAGCAACCACAACCACATACAACGCTTATTCATACAACATCAATTCGTTTCTATTAGATGGCGTGAAGTTACATCAAAGAACGGATTTCTGACCAAGAAATTGGTTTATCAAGTTTAGAAAAGAAAAATGGTTTGTGTATGTTACATGTCTGATAATATCATACCCAGAGGTCAGAATATATTCTGTGTATGCAGTAATGTGACAATAAACGGCAACCATTAGCCAAAATATTTTACAACTCTTTTTATAGAAGATAGAAATTATGTGTTTCCATCATTTCTGTAGTAAAACACGATCATCACGTTCTCTAGCTTTTTGATACCGACCACCGCGTTGTCCACTTTTTGCTATCCCCGTTTCATTGTATTTTTACAAAAAACAGCAAATTACGTATATACTGATTTTCATAAAAAATCGAAACACATGGAAGTTGTTCATCACCTTTAATGAAATTTTCAGAAAATGCATATCTTAATGAAAGAAAGAAATGATTAAAATTTTAATAAAAACGATCTATCGATTTTTTGTTTGTTTGCATGTTTGCGCTTAGTAACACTATATCACATCGGTAAACTCCTCACCACACAATTGATATTTAATAAAATCCGTGATACGTGTTTCGCTAACTCGAGGCAAGCATTATCACCACTGTATAAGTCGAATACCTGTATTAATACGGTTGTGATAATGCTTTCCTCGAGCTAGCGAAACACGTGTCACCGATTTTATTATAAAACAATTGTCTGGTGAGGAGTTTACCGATGTGATATAATGTCAGTAAATTACACCACAGTCCTTGCAATCACCTTCATTGCACTTAGTAACATTAACTTTTACGAAATAAAACAATTGGGAGTGTGATAATTGTCAATGTTGCCATTTGTTTGACAACTAGTGACTTCTAAACATTTAATAAAGCCAGAATTTCATCAACGTGCAAATTATCGGTATTATTTTGAACGTGGCCGTATATTGGCATGATAAAGGTTGGACTTTCGCTTAGAAATATTGCTGGCCGTGTTGACCGTGATGTTTCACCGGTGGTGAGAAGTTGTTCTAGATGATTCAAAGAAGGGGTTAAACAACATCTCTCTGAATCTAGACGTCTCAGGGGTCTACAGATAGTAAAGAATGTCGTTTAAGACTTTTGGTCACAAGAGACAGATTTTCCACAACACGGTCAATAGCCATAAAGTGGATAGGAAGTATAGGACGCACAATGTCAATGTCGTCTGTTTGTCGCCGTCCTTATGGAATGTACTCGTATTGTCCCTTTTTGCGTCTGCCTTTTACCCAAATTTACCGTGCCCGCAGACTAGAATGGAACAACGAAAGAGTGAATTGGCCACTAGAATAGTATCAAATTGTGTGTTCATTCACGAGCTTCGATTTTCGTTTGTGTGGTCACGACGGTGGTAGAAGTGCCAGGCGGTTGCGTGCAGAACGTAAAATCCATCCTTTTTGGTGGCACGTAACACAGCCCTCACACAAGAACCAATGACTTAGGATGCCATATGTTATGGTAATGGATCACCCTTGGTCTTCATTCACCTCAACACAAACAGGCGGGAAATGTGATCGGTAGACGCCTGAATGATTTACCACACCTTCCAGACGACTTGTTCCATCTTCGGCTGCGAATTCAGGAAGTTTGGAATGATATACCACAGATTAATATTGATGACTTGATTTAGAGCATGCCACGTCGACAAAATGAGTGCATAACAAATCGTGGCGGAGCAACTCCTTATTGAAAAAACTTTTTAGTTATGTTTTTTGGTTTCACATGCTAATCGTTTGTTTGTAGTAATAAATTACATCGTTGGTAAAAATTTTAATAAAACCATTCAGCTAATTCACAATAAGTGTTATGATTTTTGTGAAAGTCAGTATACAGGGTGATTCAGGAGGAAAGCTCAAGCTCTTTGGGAAATGTGCTTTTGGCTGAGATAGGCCAAAGAATAATGCGTTCCATATAATGCAGTATTCGTTCTTTCGTTCTTTTGGGTCGATTTTCTATCGTCCAAGACTAATACTGTCTCTCACTAACCGACATCCTGCTCTTAGATTATAATGGTATAATGTACGGACAGATTTGGAGGACGAGTGAAACAATGTGATTTCTTTAGACGAATTTTGATTCTGTTTGTGGGCTCATAATGGTTGTAGACGAGTTCGACGTTTGAAGGAAAGAAAGACTTTTTCCTTAGAACGTGAGACTGTACTTACTAGAGGATTGATGGTTTAGGGTGGAATTAGTATATGAAGTAGGACGCTTTTAGTATTCCTTTAAGGCCATTTAAACGTTCAAATGTACATTTACAACGTTTTGGAACCATTCGCTCTACCATATATTCAAGCGCTAAATAATGCCACATTCCAGCAAGGCAATGCCTCATATTGCCGCAGTTACACTACGGTTCCTGCAAGAGGCCAACATCTATATTATATAACCCTTCAGTGAACTTTCGATAGCTATATAATGCCTTACAAGTTGCTTGGAATGAAGACAGAAGTCAATAGATCATCTTCGTATAGGCATGTCTTGGCGGATAGCAGAATGTATAAGTTTACGCGGAGTGATTAAAGTTCCTCCATGAAAGGTACGAACTTCACAACGAAAATTTAATCATTTATTAGTCTCAACACAGTAAATATTTGTACAAAATTTGGTTTAAAACTATATAGTTTTACTGGGTGACTCGTTTTGTTCTTTTGTCACATGATATACATATGTCATATGGCCCTATTGGATTAATTATTTAACAGAATTTGTATTTGATTAGTTGATTATTATACATACTTTATTTACTTACTTTAATATATGGAACACACACACCATAATCTTTTCCAAATGTTATTATATATATTATTATTAAATATTACTAATTATGAATGTTATTAACCAAAATACTGATTTTGTAGATACAAATGCCACGAATGGAGATATTGTAGATTCTATTTACACGCTGCTAAGTACCTGTAATTTTTTATATGACTACGCGTGCCGTACTGTCCTTCGTAAATCGTTCTTTACATTTTTCCAAAATGTACAAACAATTGTTATATTCAATGCGCCCGCTGCTATGGGTGAAGTGAACGCACGCATTAATAAGAATGTAAAACTCGCTGTGGTATATAGTGTTACTGGGCCGTTTTTTATGATTATTTTCACTCTTACAACTTATAACCACTACACCGCATTGTACCAGAAAATTGCAAGAACTCACTACAATGGATTCTCTTATGGTTTGTATTACCCATACAATTATAGTCAAGGGCTATCTTTCGTTATTCACGTAATTATTACGTCGTACGCGTACATATTATTATGCAGTAACAGCATTCTATATATCTGTTCCGCTTATACTGCTATCGAATGCATCGTAATGAAAATTGAACATTTAAAAATGATGTTAGCTGAAGTAATGGAAACGAAGATACAATTGGAACAATTGAAAAAATGCGTTAAGTATCACATGCACATAATCAGGTAAATATACTTCCCACAAGCTACCAATAGATAACATTGTGACATTTCCGAACAGTAAAATAAAATATCTTTCAACATCCGAATAAACGTTTATCGTTATCCAAATCAGCACCTTACAACAAATGAAATTCCAATAGACACCCCTTCTCTACACGTATATGAAGATGATAAAACGTTTGATTAAGTATCCGCAGTCGGAGTGATGTTTACCCTAATAATTGTTATTTGTAAATATAATTGTATCGTTCTTCGTTTTCAGGAGTTTTCGCTTTGTTAGAATGCCTACAGTAATACTCGGTGCAAATTATAGTCAAATGAGCAATTTTGATGCACTTCGAATTATTAGTTTGCCCAAAGTCGGGTTTTCGCAAACCGCGCAAACAGAAATCATGTTACGATAGTAAAGTTTGTTAAATGCAAAAATAACGACTCAACATTAGGGTGACCACCTAAGACCTGTGACTGTTATAGATGGTTTTTCAACATCAGTCTATTGCTGACAAATGGTTTGAAGGTGGAGACCGCCTAGTATGTCTTCGTACTGTTTACTACATAATTAGATATTTTGGTCTATCAAGTACCTACAGTGTGATTGATTTAATGTAACGTCATCACTAACTATCCAATGTCATCGCCTCGATCAATGTTAAGGATATTGTTGGAGTAACTACTTTTGGGCGGTCGATCAATGGTATGTAGCCAGCGTTATCTTCAATTTGGTCCATTTGGCGTGCGACGTATCACCGGTTCTTCACCTTACTGACGACCGATCGACGCCATATAGTAAGCACCACAGATTAAAGAGATAAAGATAGGAAAGACCCATAAAAATACAATTATTTGTGCGGCTGTGTTTTATCCTATAAACTTTAATAAGCACTACAAACACCATAGGGCGAGTACTGTAAGAAATGCAATATATAAGCAAACACGTGAGCTGAATAAGGTCTGAATATGAACGTTATAAATCAACTATATGAATAGTGATGTATATAACCGTAAATATGTAATATAGGACATTTGACGGCAAAAAGTTAATATTAGAGATACAGATGACCGCACTGCCGATGTAGTCGCTTTGTTTCCTATCTTAACCCCTTTAATCTCTTTATCTCTGCACCAGAACCAACTTGCGCTTGCGCAGTGACGTCATCTCTTACTGTCCAACTAGGAACGCCTCGATCAATATTAAGAATGTTGGGTGAACTACTTTCATAAACGTCGCTGGGAATTTTGATTTCCGCGTTGAGCGAGGTTGTATACCATTAGAGTAATAAACATCTAATACTCATCGTGTTTATGACGTCATGGCTTATTAGCTGCTACCTACAATTATCTATGTATTTACCGACCAACAGCGACACCTTCTTGTGACGTCATACGTAATATACTTGAGATGCTACTTACAGTTATTCATTTGCTGATATCAACAACGACATATTATGAATAAGAGCGATACCTTCGGATTAGCAGCGACTCTTTCTGATCAAAAGGGGCATCTTCTAGTGACGACATGCGTAATATCTTATCCGCGGGGCGTAGCAGGAGTGATTTGGATCTTCCTCCTCGAGTGAGCGTGGATTGGACGAAGTATGTCGAGATCGCCGAGCGTCGCGCCGAAGAGATTGGGGACGTCGATGGGCCAGAAACCTTAAAGAATGTAGCCGCCGAATTCATCGGTATCGTGGCGACCGCCCCACATTAAGGCTGTTAGGATTGGAAAAACGAGGGCACTCATGATCACTCAGAGGAATTTGGCCCCAGTTGATCGCTCTGCGGCAAGCCGCCTTGCTGCGCGTCCTAAGCGAGGGCTGTTTTCGTTCCGCCGAAGCCAGTGGGGATCATGTGGCATATCTCGCCACCGCCGACGGGTCACTTTCACGATTCTTCAGCGCCTTGTAAAGAAATGCACCTTTTACAGCCGCCGCCCTTCTTCAGGAACCAGCGGTGATGATCCCCAAACCCGGAAAGAACAAACCCCATAAGTCTACACTATCTAAGACAGCAGAGATGAACTGCTCAGACTAGACGTACTGTCAGACAAGCAGTACGGATTTAGGGCCAGCCTACCAGCGGATTTTCAGCTGTTTAGGATGACGGAAGACGACCGGAGGGAGAGGGGGGCGTTATTCTTCTTTCGACTCAGAATGGCATGGTGGCCTCATCCTGGAAATGAGACCAGCAGGTATCAACATCCACTAGGCTGGGATCATGAAATCTTACCTTGAGGGGCGTTTTTGCTCGGTAAGAGCTGGGGGTTATCTTTCAACAATAGGGCCCATGGCGACCGGTATTCCCCAGGGCTCCTTTCTCTGCCCGGAGCTTTTTTCTTCTGTATATGTCCGACGTGCCACAACCGCCGACAATGGAGATTGCTCTATGCGCAGACGACACGGCCATGTTTACCACTTGTAGGGATGACCGGCTGGGGTGCTACCGCCTACAGGCTGCTGTTGATGGACTTCTAGAATGGATGGCGACTGCGCATTAATCCTACAAAATGCGTCGCTATCTGCTTCTCTCGCCAAAGATTTTCCCCCAGCGACAACATCTACGTAGAGAGGAGCTGCCTTCCGTAAACCCCCATCCGTCAAGTATTTGAGGGTGATCCTGGATAATCGATTGACCTTCCGATGCCACATCAAGACCGTCTTCGGAAAATATTACGTCGCCAGGAGGGCCCTGCTGTCGCTTTTATGTCTCAAATCTACGCTGAATCTTCGAATTAAAATATTACTATTCACGAGATTTTTGTGGCCAATACTTACGCATGGAGTGGTGTGGTGGTCGACTGCGGCGAGGACGAACATCAACAGCCTCGTGTAAAAGTAAAATGCTGTGGGTGATCGCCTGCTCCTCGTGGTTCGTTCGAAACAAGCAACTGCATGAAGATCTCGCTATACCGAATATGAGAGACTATCTTCTTCAATTGGCTAGAGCCACGATAGAGAGAATGCAGGTTTCGGTCAACCCGATAGTGAGGTATATCGCTGCTTTCGATCCCCGCCTAGGATCATCGTTAGGCGGGTGCAGGACCTCCTGAGGGATTGATGACGAACTGAGTGCGTCTACAGGGATCAAATCGGCAGGAAAATTCCTCTGGAGTTTTGTTGAAGATGAAGAAGCAGTTCGATTCTGATATCGAGGACGTCTCGTTAGCGAAAGATCTGTTCGGGTTACCTCCAACACACCATCTTGCGGCTAGATCTTGGGCCGCGTAACGGAAGAACAAGGAGCTTATGAATCCTTCGTTTAACGATTGACAGCTCTGCGTAATATCTTATTACGTGCTACCTACAGTTATCTCTTTACGGACCAACAGCACTACCTACAGTTGTCTGATTTACGCGCACTTTCTAGTTATCTGATTTACCGACCGAAAGCGATGGAGATTGGCACAAATTCCGAATCTTCGAGGAGGTTTGCACGAATTTAAATGGGGCCAACCCAACCCTCTTTTCAAACCGGGGAATGATTTCCTCGCAAACATGCATGCTCCGGGGGTTGAGCAAAAGCATTTTCTTAACAGGATGTATATATTTTTGTAATTCAACTAAGGGTTTTATGTATATCCTGTAGCAATTCGCATTTTTACAAACGACAATTCGGGTTGACATGCTAGTTTTGTAAACATGAGCCTATGCACCTATTTACATTCAAAGAAACTAAAATAGATGAGTAATTCTTAACTTTAACTAATATAACCAATGCAGATACGGATAAAAAGTGTTAGAGAGAAGTAATTCAGGGTTTAAGTAGTTTTGAAAAAGCCTGAATTGTTTTAGTACTGTATGAAGTATTGCAGAACTAGCTAATACTTGGCTAATATTTTAAATTTCAAAAGTTTGGCGAATGATTAATCCTGGCCTTTTTGATTAGAAATGGGATAACGCCAAATACAATAGATTTTACAATATTTACTGTTCGGATGATGAACTTATCCATGCTTCGCTGAAAGAGCATTAGTCTACAAAAATCATAGCTGCCTATTGGTATTTTGAACATTAAACTAACCTTACTACTAATTACAGTTTAGTGGACGAATTGAATGCATGTTACTATGCAATAACTACACCAGCACCATTTCTTTATGGCACCATTGTCGGAACAGTACTTTATTCTCTTACCGATGTGAGTACTAAAGATTATTATTTTTCTTAATACTCGCATAAGTTAAATAATTATGTCAGAATATGAAGGAGTTCAATTGATTGATTTTTTCAAATTAAGTTTGATAAATTATTTGTTATATTATCGGTAGACGAAAACAAAAGATGCCATTAAAAATATTTAAAAATTTACCTCAAATATTCCGCTCAATACATTGTAGCCATAAATTTTCGCCTCTCTTCACAGACCTTTCTGAGCTGGTTAGCACTGAATATTTGGCAAAGAAACAACCTGCTCCTGCAAAAATAATCTACAACTGTTTGATCTCAATGCATGAACTCGTAGAGAATCGACCCTTTGATTATAAATACGTCACCAACTATTCAAGTTGACAATAGTTCTCTTTTTCTTTATTGATGACCTTGCGGGATCAAAGCTCTTCTGCCGTTATAATACAATCCGCCGTAATTAGAATATGTATAATATGGGTATTAGTGTAGCAATAACAGCCTAGTATTTTAATGCTATGTGTGCAAATTTAGTTTGCATTGAAAATCAGTCTTCGATTGAATTCTAGCTGTTGCTACACGATACATATATTCCGACTTTTACGTATCACATTTTTGTATATAGAATGTGTACTAATAAACATACATATATGATAGAAATTTACGTTCTTATCCGAAACTAATTCTTTACTTTGTGTTCTTTATTGATGATGGTAACTTAGTTGCCGAAATACACATATAAAGAATTCAAATCGGTGTAGTATGGTTAGGGAGTGTTTACTTTGACTTAAGTAGAACTCCAAATACTCAGACTAATTAAAACTTATTCGATATTGCGAAATTTTAGGAGGCCACAATTAAAGCAGCATTCTTAGGATTTAGTTATATCACGGCAATTTTCCTAATTTGTTTGATGGGTCAGTGGCTGGTTGATAAGGTAAGTGCTTCACAATCTTTATACATACATACATATCTGTATGTGATACTGCAAAGTTTAAGAATTACTATAAACTTTGATTATGTATGAAAGATTTACAAACTATAAGGATACTCTGGTGCAAACTTTTGCAAGAAATCAAAGAATAAATTCCTCCTAGTAGACAAAACGGACGGACATTTGTGGCTACATAGTAATGTTGAGAATGACAAACTATATGCATTCATACATACGAAAATAGATTGAAAAGTTTCCGGAATGAGAATTAAAACAAAATAATATGGATTTAAATTATATTTTATTTTTCAATATAATCTCCTCGAAGCTTAACACACTTAGTCCAACGTTTCTCTAGCTTCTCCCGGAAGTAACTTTCTTTGAGGTTCCCAAAATAATCGTTTACAACCTCTGTCAGTTCTATATTCGACCAAAACCTCTTTCCTCCCACAAATGTTTTGGGTTTCGAGAACTGGTGCGGTGGAAGTCTGATGGAGTCAAATAAGGCGAACACGGCGGATGCGGAAGGATTTCGAACTTAAATTCTGTCAACTTTTGCTGAACGATTGCACTTGAATGAGCGGACGTATTGACGTGGTAAAACAACACTTTCTTTTAACCATTCCTCGACGTTTCTCCTGAATTGCTGCTTTCAATTTGTCGAAAAGTGTAATATTAGCCAGTAACAGTTTTTCCTCCTTTAAGATAACCAATAAGCAAAATTCCTTTTGCGTTTAAAAACTGATGCCATCATCTTTCCAACCGAGCAAATGGTCTTTACCTTTTTCGGAACCGATTCGGACTTGAAGGCTTCTTATCAGGTGACTGTAAAGGTGGTCAACGATGCGTCTAACCTAAACTTGTTTATATATTATTATATTAATATATATAACAATACTTTTTTTAACGTCAAGTAATAGTAATTGTTTTATTTTTGAAATTCAATTTTGCACTATTCCTAATGCATACAATACATTCAAGCAAACTCTGATGTTAATTAAGTAGCTCACTATGAGTCTTCCACCTTGTTACTAAATCAGCTAAGAACTACTTACCAAAAATTACTTTTGCATGCTATCAATGAAAAGAATTTGTCAAGAGCTTTCCAACGATGTTTCTCATACGAGACGTAAGATTTCAAAGTTGGGGTGGCTGTGAAGCCGGAAATTGGAGGTGGCGTCATATTTGTAAGATCGTCTGGGTACGCTCTGCATATCACTAAAACGGCTTTGAGCATTAATGGTAGCTTTAAGAAAATACAGAGAACCTATTGACCTATATTAAAAAATTACAAGAGGAAGACTAGAGGTGCAACGATTCTTGGTCAACGCAGTTTAAATATTCATCATAAGAGCTGAACACTTCTTCAATAAATGTTGTCAATTGTTAATGTTACCTCAAAATGGTTTCAAACCCACATTGCTGTTTATTGGAAGGGAATTAACAATCTAATAGAATAATAACGTCAACCCATTTAAGTTATTTGCGAAACGCAGATATTTGCTTATCGGACTATGTCTGGTTGTGTAACCGTGAAAATATGAATGTTTCGGGTAACTGATTTATATTTTGTTTAACATGCGCAAGGTAAGCAAATACAATTTGAGAAACAAAAGCTAGAATATTATTTTAGTTAATGCATCTCTAGAATTATCACAGTAGTTTAGACTTAGACGCAGCGCTTCCTTATAAAAGCTAAATACTTTATACCGACTGGATCTATGACCACAGATCGAAATCCCATAAGATACAAGCGAGTGAAATAAGAAAAAATAAATTTTTTCTTGATAAAGTATTTCAAATAATTCCTAGTTTGTCCATTATCATTACTGCAGCATAAGGGCCAAATGTATTATCAAAATAATGGGAAAAAGAAGAATGGTATCTATTATCCCTCTAACTTTAAACATATTTGGATTACAAGTTCTGGAAATTGTATTTGTAGATCAACTATAGGGCACAATTCCTTTCAACATAATATAGGGTAAGGGCGACAGTTATTGGCACATTTAGGCGGTAACTACTGTACTACTGCTGAGCGATCCGTCTTGAAAAGTCTATTAAAACTGGTATGTTATTATTTATGATACGTCATCTTTTTGGAATTTATCCTTGTTTTAAATAGTGCTTTATAGAGAAAGAAAGTTAAGTTAGCTAAATCTTATACTAACTGGCAACGACACCACAGTCGTTGGCAGGTGTGAATACAGTAATTGGCACACATATTTTGAAATGAATAGAGACAAATATAGAGATATAATAGAGAGCAAATATAAATATTTAGTCACTTTACGTTGCTAGGCATATTTTTCCAATAGGTATAAAGAAAATTAAATACAACTATTGCGTAGAAGAATGGTTGGAAAATGTTTTATTAGCACATTTGTGTAATGTTCACCTACATTTCACCCCATTCTCTTCAATAAAATTGGCATTATATATGAATAGCAAATCTCTTTGGACAGAAATGTCATTTCCTCCGTTGATTGATATATCGTATTCTGAACCAGATTGTATACTTACAGCTAAGTATACAAGCTGTATCAGTTTCTTTAACTATGCTGTCAGTCCATTTCATATCAGTTTCTTGCCCCACATTTACTTGCTTTGACCTTCAGCATGTTCAATGCCATTTCTTATATTTCCCGTACTCAAACTCTCTTCCTTATTTTCAGTTTGCATCGAGTTGATTTTAATATTTTGAACTATGTTTACTTTAGGTTTGGCTTTCTAAGACTTCATTCTTTATTGTTTTGTTATCCTAGTTTCTTCTTGAAGCTTTCGATCTTGCACTTTCTTATCCTCTTCCAGTTCTTTTGTTACTTTCTTTCTGTTCCATTACTTGTTTCCACCTCTGAGAAGTTATTATCTAGGGTAATCTCTCTATATGTCTGTTGCTTTTCCTTTTGGAACTTTGTGGCCAGTAAAGAATTGTATTCAAAGGATATTCAGCTGTGCAATCTCACAATCAATGTTATTGTGAACAACCTCAGCTTGACATTCATTTGGGGGTTCCTTTAATTTATAATTGCAGCTTGTTGAAACTGCCGAAACTATTTCTTTTTCGACTTCTACCTGCAACTCTTTGAAAAAATACATTTTTTTAAAGACTATATTGTTAATTATCTCGTTGTTGTTTTCGAATGACTTAATCAAGTGCTGACTAAGAAACCCTTTGAATTTTTCGAAATCTAGGACTATACTACTCTTGGTTATACCACACTCAATACCTTTCTTTCCATTTTCCCCTCCTCCGCTCTCTACGCACTGATTGTTTCCTCCGATACACTTTGAATGATCGATGGAATTACACCCCCATTGAAAATAGGCCAATTATCTTAAAGGCATTAACTATTGTGGAATGTTTAATATACAATAGTTTCCGATCGTCCTGGTAAGCGCGGAAAAAGGGGAGGGGGCGAAATTATGCTTCGTAAATTGAAATAACGCTTCTATCCTGAAATTCATCTATTTCACCTAGTCTTAGTTAAAGGCTTGAAGGCGACGACATCTGCAGGTTCTAGCAGTCTTGTTGCATTGAGATATAAGGCAATCAAAATTATGTCCAGACTATAACATACGTAGGTGACTTACTTAACGTAAGGTATCTTATATGTCCAGCGACAAATAGTATGACTGATCTTTTAAGATATTTAAGATATTGGCTACATATTCCTAAAACAGGGCAACTTTCAACTAGCCACTTTCTTGTAGTACCTACAGCTTCAATAATCTGCTTTGGAGGTAGTTGTTTGTACAGGTAAATATTCTATTTAGATCTTTTAAAATACCTTTAAAATCTTCTTTTCCCAGATCCTTCTAGATAGTGTCAAACCTGTGCCTAATCTTTTCTCCAGATCTTTTCTGCGACTCTAAGGCATAGTTCGGTGATCTCTTTCGCTCTGTACCAGCGGTAATTACACATATCATTAGGAAAGTAAGTCCTCCTATTATAGGTTTTGATGAAATTTTGTACGCTATGCTGTATATCCTCAATTCTTCTTGGGAATCCCTTTCTTGGATATTCATTTATCTACATAGAAGGAATATTTTATGAGAAATTGTAGTACTACAAAATTCAACTTCTTATTCAACCAACGTTGCTCACTCATCCTTTGTTAAATATGTACCTGGACTGTAGCCGGTTTTTGCAATTTCTCTCCTATACGAAATTGTATGGTAGCTCTAGGTATACTATACATTTTTAATGTCTCCAATTTTGACATGCCATTCCTAACAGCTTAAACTGCTTGTGCAACTTACTTTCTCTTTCACTCGTGTTTTTTTTTTTTTAATTGAAGTAGAGCAAAATTACAAATTGGATAAATATTTGTAAACTTGATGTTTGGTTTATATTTTATCTATATATAAAGGATAATCATTGAACATAGATAGGAAGACGTCTAATTAAAAATGAAATATTCAATTTAATCAACTTGCCAAATTCTGAATTACTTCCAGAACTTCGTGAGACAGTGGTTGACGACAATGGAATGATATAATTTTTAAAAATAAAATTCTTTAAATAAGAGTTATTTTGTCTGACAAGAAAGTCAAAAAATGCCAACGTTGATTTAAACAAAATACAGATACAGTCAACACTAGTTCTAATAGATTATAAAATAAAGAGGGCTACATTTTCGCTAAAACATTTGTAATAAAATCTACAAATACAATTTTTGACGACTGCAATTTATACTATCATATTTTTTCAAAATTCTAGTCGGAATCTATAGGACTAGCTGCTTACGATGTCAATTGGTATGATATGGACTTAGAAGCTAGAAAGTATATACAGCTGATGGTAATTAGAAGCCAAAAACCCCTAGATTACGACGCTGGTCCGTTCGGAACTTTCTCGCTTCTTCTTTTTGCAAGTGTAAGTGATTTTAATTTTTAACATGAATAGTTATTACAATACATTTTCTTCCTAGATTATGCGCTGTGCTTACACCTTTGTAACAATGCAAACGAATTTTAAGGAACAATAAAAACCATCGCCGTTGGAAGGAATACTTTCACAGAAATCAGCTTCGTAGTTTATAATATTATAGCTTCTATTAAGTAGATATGTGTTTAGTTGAACTAAATGCTGTGTAAGTTTGTTATATTTATTATGTTTTTAAGCAATGATTGACGATACTTGCGAGCGTAATTAACACTTTATGAATATATGCAAATATAAGGGAAAATAAAACTAATGTCACTGTACATTCAAAATGTAATAGTTTTTCTGTACTTCTTACCGTACTTCTAAAATCGATTGATTTAAACTTTTTCCCATTACATCGGTCCAGCTTTTGGTTGTAATTCTATCAACATTTATTTCTAAATGGCGAAAATCTGGATCAGGACCGCTATGCACGAAAAATGGATTTTCCACAGTAATGGCCTAATGCAATAATAATAATGTTTAACGTCCAACAGTTTAACCCAATCACAGGACATATCTAGATAAAAATTGTACGTACAAAGAAAATTAGGAATGATAATAAACAAAATTAAATATAACAGTACGCCAAGTCATTAATATTATCCAAGAATATATTAATATAGTGGAGATTGCCACTTCTGCACATCCTCGCAAGGGGAGATCCAAACAATAAGTTGGTTCTTGGTAGCGGCAGCGTAAACATTGTTGGATTGCGTGTAGGTAATGGTGGCACCTGGAAAATCAAACCAGACAGCAATGGTGGAGAATCTATCTGTCCATGAACTAGCTTCCAGATAAAGCGAGCACCATATATCTCACGACGATAACTTAATTAGTTTAAACTATAATAACGATACACTAAAGACTCATGATCAATATTTCGCTGCGGGTAAATGCCATCAATATTGAAAGAAAGAAACTTTATAAGGCGTCGTTGAACCTTTCAAGATACAACTGTAAGTACAAATAACGTGGAGACCATACTAGTGATACATATTCAAGTTATCTAACTACGAAGGTATGACACAAAGTTTTTAGTAATTGAATATTGCTGAAGAAATGTGAACAACGGAAGACATATCCTAAAATTTTAGACGAAGAGAGATTTATGATATGGGGAGAGAAAGTTAGGCGAGAGTCGAATAGAACACCGACATCCGTAACTCATGTTGGTGAGAGAATATTAAAGATCTAACACTGTTGAATAAGCACGTATTGAAGCTACTTTCGTAAATTTTGCAAAATTGGATAGAAGAGATGTATATATATATCTATATTTATAGTTCTCCACATTACTTTTATCACCGTTCTTAAACACTGGAATAATTTTTGCACGCTTTCAAGCCTCAGAGAAGATTTCACTAGTAAATGAAAGGTTAATTATTTCAAACAGGGGTTCAATAAATACAAGACGAGCATCATATAGAAGAAAACTGGGTATTCGATCATCACCAGCATTATAATTTTGTCGTAATATGGACATATATTTCAGCCATTCTTCGTCGTACGCAGTATGCTAACTGAATGAGCTATAATCCGATATAGACTCAATGCACGAGTCTGTGGTATAAGTGCTGTAAAATAGCAGAAGACTTATTGACAAAAGAATCCACAGCTTCTTGAGGAGACGCAAGGAAAATATTATTAAAAAACAAATATTTAGGAATCAGTGTTATACCTCGTCTGGAATTGATATAAGTATAAATTTCGCGAGGATTGTTAGATATAAATGCTTCGACATTTTGTAGGCACGCCCTGTAAGCACTAGAAATTTGAGTCTTGGGCACTATCCGCAGTCTTTTAAAATCATAGTAAAATATGGTTGGTGGGTTGATCTCCACTTGGGCCTATAGTAATCCTTAATTTTTAAGTTAGCAACAATATCAGCGCCGAACCAGCAATGACGCTGGTGAATGGCAGTGAACGAGTGGAATTAGGAGAACGGTCAATTATTGGATAAATGACATAAAATTTGCGTACAATCTCTTTTACATTAGTAATGTTATCTAAGAAAGACCAATCGGTTGCCGCTAGATCATTGTACAGCTGATTTATATTAGCTTTACGAAAATTGCACCTTACGTTTTCATTAGAAGGAAAAACAGAACCTATCGAAGTATTGATTGTATGTTTCAAAGTTGTGCAAAGGGGACGGTAGTATGGCAATAGATGGCATATCATCAGCATCAGAGTTACTGATCACCAAATCTAAAATGCTGCTGTCACAGTTGGGCACTGAATTATGTTTTTGAAAAGTAAGAGAATTACAAAAGCCGTTGAAGACGATAAATTTACGACATAAAGCAGGATTTAAAAGCTGTGGAAGATTAAAATAACTTATTAGAATTGTAGATTTATAAAGCAAGAAGACTTGAAGATACACAAAATAATTAGAACTCGTCACCGGAAACAATAGGAGGAATATATATCGATTCTATGAAGAATTTTACCGAATTGTAAGTACATTCACACATTACGAAATCGATTAAACGAGCAACATTTGTAATGGAGCTATCGTCGAGTAGATTGTAGGTAAATCTATTGGAGAGACTAATCGAAACTCTACCACCAGTGGAAATATTGGTCAGCTTGGAATTGCAATCATATCTGACAGTATAATAAAATGGTGGTAGTATTTAAGCACTACTGATAGAGTCATCAAGCCAAGTTTCAGAAATAACAATAATATTATACAAAGACTTACATTAGAGTAACTAGTAAGAAAGGAGGCAGTCTTAGTCCTTAATCCTCTAGCTTTCTGGTAGTAAACAGTGAGGGTGAAAAACGTTGAACTTACTCTGTTTGAAGCAGATATAATACTTGTGTATTACTTATGCTAACTTATAAATGAAGCTATTTAAATGCTCTTTAGTAATAAGGCCTTTATTTTAGATGCCTGACATACAATACTATAATCATTACATGCCACGTTGTTTACTATTATTTTTTAGCTATGCCGTTACCTATGCAACGGCAATCTATGATTATATTATACAACTTAGAATGCCTCTGTTGCTTTTGGATGCCCAATAACCTAATTAGGTAGTGTTCTTGTCGAAAATTAATTCGCAGTATGCGTCCGTAGTGATAGCGTTGGAAGTTGGCGCACGATTGTTGATCTATATATAATTCAATGATCGGCGATGGCGGATGGCCGATGGTAGTTACTTTTCTGTTGATAATTATCCATCACCACCAAATCACGAGAACCTCATCGAAATTATATGTTTACATTTCTTTCTGAAGTTATTAGTATTATGTTTGCCATGCTCAATGTGGAATCCTTCAGAATTGACGGCAAGTCCGATATAGATTGCCAGACAACTCCAGTGAAACCATTCTTGAAACATAAGAACACTAAAGTAAATGGAAATTAAAAGCTTGATATTTCCTTTGAGAGAAAATGTCGGTATTCTTGTAAGAAAAGTGAAGTTAAAGGGAATATCCTTTCTCGTATTTCTTGGTGGAAGTACTATTGTTATGCTTCTCTAACCATTAAGTGACCAATAAGAATGTAGTTGCCTCTTTATTTACGTAGGGGTTATCTTCCGTAGAAGGAGCGCGTAAATCGAAACTGTACAATTTAAAATATTGCTTTACCGGAAATTCAGTCTGATTACGGCGATGAGCTTTAGTAAAGATAACGGTAAGTAATAATAACAAATGTGTATAACAAAGAATGCAAAAAGCAAAAAGTAGTCTTCAGTGCATGATAAAAATATCAGACCGAAGTAAATATGAAAGGTAGTAATAGTGATGGTTTAGTGATTAATAGTTTATTTTTTGCCACAATTTTTAATAAGAGAAATTACATAGGAATCGATTTCTGCTCTTAACGTCAGAAACTTGATTTCAGAATATCAATTCCCTATAGCGGTATCTAGAGGACCAATAAATATTGTTAACATGGTATTATTGTAGTGGTACTATTAATATTATTGAACGTGTGAATGAATTGGTTCAGGTACGGTTAGTATATGACATATGAATGTATGTATAATGAGGCCAAAGCAGTCTGCCAATATTTAAGAACGCCAGCTTATTTGAATTTTATCGAGACTCAATACACCCCAAGGGTGCTGTCAGTAACGAATAAAGTGTAGTTAAACGTCAGTCTCTCGCCTCAATTTATCTTTATTTCTTTTATTTAATCTTTAAAAAGAGTTTTCGAGTAACCGTGCTGGTCACTTCACGACCGAATAAAAATCAGTACCGTAGACGGTTCGGATAACCTCGTCTCACTTACTAACGAAGCTGGAGGGTCTCTCTGACTCCAGAATCTTTGATGCGATCCGGTTTATAATAGGAGAGTGGCGGCTTGTTACTAATAAATTTTCGAACTTGCACCAAAGCCATTTCCATTGAGCTAGTACAGCCTGGATCTCCATCTTTATCACCACAATAACCCACTTAGTGGTCATTCGCATTGTAACGACTAACATCCGTACCGGTCACGTTTCCGACATTTTCTTTTATTATTTTCATTTTACCAATAGTTTTTGAAGCTAGTAGTAGTATTCCTGGCGGTACAAAACCGGAAATAAAAAGCAATATTCAAACGGTAATTATAGCGGTAAACCTAAAAGTATTTAAAACGGGGTAGTCAAAACGGTATACCTAGCGGTAGACAAACGGTATTCTTAGCGGTATACCCAACGGGATTATAGCAGTATACCCAACGGTATTCTTAGCGGTATATCGAACGATATCTTAGCGGTATATCCAACGGTATCTTAGCGGTATATCCAACAGCCCTTAGATGTAGTTTGGGCCAAAGAGAATGATTTTGTTTTCCCTTTCGTTCCACGTGTACAATTCCACAGAGGTTATACATATACGGAAAATCCCTTTGCAACTAAACACACACAATGTTCAATAAAACTCAATGGCAAGGTTTTCAACTGCTCTACAAGTACGTAGGTTTCAAAATGGACGATATGAGCGTCTCCTTGTAAGCTAAAGGCCTCGAAAAGCGTCGTGCCCACATCCGGAAATTTCCAAAGCGGAAGTCACTACAGACGCAAGGTGTTTGAAAATCGCGCATATGTGTGTGTGGCTTTAATCGTCATAAATAATAAGATTTTAATGTCCCATCAAAATGCATCTTTTAAAACGCTTCTGCAAATTGAACTGGGTGGTCCCGCACTATCGTTTCCTTTTAACAAAGAAAATCATTCAGTGTTTTACATATTCCTGCTTGTGAATAAGCGTTCTTTATTTTACTTTTTATTTTTACTTTTATCACCGTGAACGCACGCGTTTTTTAATTTCGAACATTTTCATTTGTGCGGCTACATAATGAGAATGAAGATTGTCTTCGTTAAGTTTTATTTCAATTGTCGTAAAATTTACAGCTGAAAAGTTTAGATCTAGACAGTTACGGTGTCGATTAACAGATACGTATACAAGTGTATTATATTTCCTAGAATCATCGAAAGTCACCCATGTTTGATACTTCCTAATTTTCCGGCGCTATTCCAAATAAAACAAGGAGAAGCTTTTGCAGAGTTTAACCTTCCTATACTCACGCATACGGTCTGTGAGACCGACTTATATAGTATAGTATACGTCTTTCATTTTGACGTGAGTATAGGAAGGTTAATCGATTATTATACTAAATAATGCCATATTCAGCTAATTCTATAATAGAACGAATGTAAAACATATGTTATAATATATAATAAATGAAAAGTGCAATCTGTTTAGTTCCTACATGCATTACATACATACACCTTAATTTATTGTATTTTATATCTTAGTTTGTATACAGTACTGAATACTATGTTGTTAGCATTATTTAAGCATTATTTTGTTCGTTGTAATTGAAAGGCATATCCATTGGATATTCAGGAGATAAAAGCTTTAACGTACGTACAGCTTTCAATTTATAAATTGATAAATTATTATGTGGTTGTGTTTCCGTTGAATTCTTTATTGTTTCATATATGTCTGCAGATATAAAATAAATGTGTGTCATGAAATCTATTAGATACTACATTGTTGTTACACAAGTGAGTATAACACTATAACACATCGGTGAACTACTTACCGAATAGTAATTAACGGTTGTAAAGATGCTGCCTCGTTCCTGGCGAAACACATATTGCCGAATTTAATTAAATAATTGTGTGGTGAGGAGTTTACGGATGTGATATAGTGTCAATAACTACATCAGAGTCCTTGCAATCACTATCAAGTGAGTATAAGACATTACCATTTGTTCGAGGATTAGGAATTATAACGCTTCAATTTTTTCTTTTACAAATAACTCATTGGCAAATTTTATCTTCTATTCATTTGTTATTATATGCAGACTATTACAAACTAAATATTCAAATTCAATTCTTATACATGTAAGTATACGCCGTCTTTGTATTTATGAAATCGAATAACCTGCATTAAGGTTGTAAGGTACTTACTTTCAAGATTGTTTAAAGTTAATTTCTTTGCTCGGTTCGAAAACTATGTCGAAAGCTATATATTTTAGCTCTAAAAGATGTATATATAACGAAAAATACTAATTGTTTACAATTTTAAGAGCTCGGGCAGGTCTAATCCTTTGTCAAAAATAAGTGAACGACCAGCAGGTTTGCAGGCTTGAAACTTTGAATACAACATACGGTAATTAAGACTTGTCAAAGAACAGTGTTGTAAGTTTCTTTGTTATCATTGCTTTCTAGAAGTCCAAATATGACGGTAAGCCCATGATCATTTTTCTATTCCCTAAGTGAGGCTAAATTCCAAAACAAACAAAGAATTTACAAAGGAGCTCGTCGACGAGTCGTAGCTATCGTGACGAATACACGGTATGCAAAATGGCAAGCCTGTAAACTTATTGGTTCTTCACTTATTATTGATAAACTGTTACACACACTACTTTTAAAGGTCAGGTATACAATTTTCAAAATAGTTTTGAAACCAACAAAAAAATTGAGTTTAACCGATCTTGAAAGAAGGTACCTTACAACCTTAAGTGCCTCAGCAAGATAAGTTTGGATTTAGATATACAGTAGAGCGTCGATTATCCGAACTAATGTTGCCAAACAACACAAAGAACATCTTTATTGAATTATAATGCATGGTGCAAAAAGAAGTAAACGACACCAAAAACATGTAAGTTGTATACCTTAGATGCATTTGGCACAAACAAACTGGTATGCTTCAATGATGACTTCCTCTTTATGGCAACTAGGTTAGCTGGAATAAGTGGGTGTTCGAACCACCAGAACGTCAAATCCAGTGTCTGAAAGGCCTCAGCATGAGATGGTCCTGAGTCACCTTCATCCCAATCGTTATTTGTATTTAATATGAATAATTTCGTCGTCTGTCAGCATCTGATACTCTGGATCATCACCCCTCCTTCATAATCAGTAAAAACACCAACGTTGCTCAACGCTTCCAACATTTCGGCGGGTTTATTGTTAAGTTCGTAGATTTGTAGTTCATCTTTAGATGATTTTAGTAGCTTATGACACGCTTTGTGCAAGGCGCTGTTTTTACTCCATTTCACGCTTCAACCAACATATAACAGCATCCTTTTAATTCGATTGTTTCGTACATGGAAATAATTGTTTCTTCGTCATTTTTATCACCTACTGACGCTCTGGTCCATACGTTGAATTGAGGAAGTTAGATTAGGGGAAGGAACTTTACCTCGAACATATCATTGACCTTGATCAAAGATTCAGGTAATGGATGTGACGGAGCATTGTCCAATAGGAGTAGCACCTCGCCCTCTTTGCTGCAATTCTGCTGAATTGTTTTAACGTCAGGAATGAAATTGTGTTCAAATCATTTTATAAACAAATAGGTTCGCGTATATTAACGGAACTTCCACATTTTTAAAGCGACGTGGATTTTTCGATTTCCCTATCAAAAGCAGTGGAACTCTGTGTATCCGAGTTGCATTAGCACACCCCATGACTGTGACACGCTACTTGCTGATTTTGTAGGCTGGAGCTGCGAATTGTTTTCGAGATATCAACGACTTAGACGGTAAAACTTTCCAATAGAGGCCTGTTTCGTCTGCATTGTAGACAAAATTCATGTCATATTCATTCTGTTCAAGTAATCTCTTTAAATTCTCGAAAAAGAAACTGCTGCTTGGACGTCAGCAATTAATTTTTCACCATGAATCTCGATTTGCCAAATCCCGTGTCGTAACTTGAACTTCTTCAACCACCCAGAACTTGCGACGAGTAAGAGTTCATCACCAAGCTGACAACCCTCTTTCAAGGAATTATTTAAGGTTGTTATACGTTAATCATCTCAGCACCTCACTATGTACAACCTTTTTTGTTTTTAATGATTTCCGTAAATAAAATTCCGAAAACTAAGGTAACCAAAAACTGAAACAGTCTTCCCTGAATACCGTTCTCAAGAAATACTCTGTAAAAGCATTGAGTGTTAACGATCCGCGGTCAGAACCGATATTTCCTATGATTTGATTTTTTCCATGAAGCTAGTTCGGGTAATTGAACGCTTGAATAACTAATGCTCGGATAATCGACGCTTCACTGTATTATATTTCTGAAAATATTGCGGTGCGCATATAATCTAGAAAAATTTGTAATCGACATTGAATGTTCACTTCCTAATATAATTTTCCTTCATTTTCAAATCTTTGTGTTATGGGTCTTTCGGAGGGAAACCTTCACTGTATCACGAATTAAGAGCAATTTACACCACATGTTTTCTCCTGTACATCGTCTATTTGCATTAGAGAAAACACAATTATAATTATCGGTTCTATAATCTTGTTTGGTTTTAGTAACACTTCTCTTCAACGTGAACAACAGCTACAATGGGTGACCTATTTACGTAATGATGTATTGTTTTAATAAGAACTAAACGAAAATGGCTAAGATAGTATAATTGAAAATGTATCAAATCTAGTAAGAAATAACTTTCAAGGTTTCTCATTAGCAAGCTATAAATCTTTCATTATTAAAATATTCAATAAAAAGTTATCTTATTTGTACTTTACAATTTTTTTTACTGTACAGTTTTGTAGGTTTGCCTTGTAAACTTTGGATCGCCATATTTACATGATTAACGATTTCATACTCGGCGGCACCAGAAATGTTTTCCCCTCTATGCGAACATTTTGTAGAGCATATGTCAATGTTATTGCTTGTACTTTCATTACAGATAAACTGAAATCAGTTTGTAATATCCTACATATTAACGAATTTTATCGGATTTTCTACAAATTTTCTAGGATTGCTTAGACGGTAATCTAAATTTTCTCCATATTAGTACATCGATGTTTCCAGACTAGCCGATAATGTACCATATATAACATTTATCTGGTGTACATTGAAACTCACTTAATACAGTGGAGATGTGTATAGAAAAGCAATTTCAGAGAATAACATTCCCACTTTACACATATCCTGACTCCTTTCTGTACACACGCTGCACCCTGTTTCAGAAATTGAGAGACGAATTTCTAAACGAACCACAAGCCTAAATTACACACTGTGTACAATCTCGAATAAAATTTACGCGGCAAATTAAAGCGATACTTCGAAAGAGGCAGAGAAAACAGAAAAATCTAATAAACACCACAATAATTAGGGGTAATAAACAAAGGTCAATACATTTGACAGGATTACATACACGATACGATTATGGTAGGATTGGTGCAGTGTAATTTATTATAAAAGTGGTGTGTTCAGAAATTCGTATCACTATTTCTGAAACAAGGTATAAGTACATACGTAAAACTGGTATTTAACTCGGATTTATTATTTATTTTTATCATATGTTACTATATATTTTACATTTTTAAATTTCAATGATACTTCTTGTTCTTAGTTTCAGAAGTCATCCACATTTAAGAGATGTTGGAAGTGTTACATGCCTTTGAGAAAATTTTTGGTGCCTGGGGAGAAAATAGAGTTATCCTGTTTATAAAAGTAACTGTAGATGTCACACTCATATTGTATTTCCTAACTGGTATGCTACTTTACATATTCAACCTGCTTTCAGGTGAATGACCGAACTTGATTTATTATAACTAGATTAATTAGTAATAGCTTTAAAATTAATTGATTAATGAAATTATTGCGTGTAACAACTAGACACAACACTGATTTAATTTACGAAATTTCTGTTCCGAGAAAATGTCTTTATCACATGTAATGAAAAATATCTCTTACTAAGCAACTAATTTACAAAGTTTGCAAAAGAAAATTATAATTCGTGTGTGTTACATATTTGATGACTAAGGTTCGACAAGCGCGTGTTTTGCTTCCTGAAAGAGCAGTCTATATACAGCAAACAAGTCACGCGTTTGTCGAAAGAAAGCGATAGACCTATACGAGTTTGATATATGTGACGGAACAGACATATATCGAACTTCGTATAAACTTATATACAAACTTCTTTTGACAAACGCGTGTCTTGTTCGCTGTATGTAGACTGTTCTTTCAGCGAACAAGACGCGCGTTTGTCGAACCTTACCGATGAAATTCACATCTAAAGCCCGGAATATACTACTGTAGAAATGAACCGCAACACTTCAGAAGAAAATTGATCAGGATGTTTTGTAATATTTTTATATAAAATAGAAATTATGATTTGTTATTACCACTATAATGTAAAAGACGATCGCGTGCTACTGCTGCTTGTTACCGGCTACAGCGCTTTCTACTATGCCCTGCACCAATTTCTTGGTATTTTTTCAAAAATCAGCTAATTCAGCGTTTCCCAGACTTTTAGGTTTTGCAGTTGTCTTTTGAAATGTTATGATTCACGTCCCCTTTCTAGTAAGATGGATAGATGGTATAAAATCAAGATGCATGCTTAGTTAGCTTAGGTTAGTAGAAAGTAGTAGCGAGTAGGCGCGCAATATTTTGTTTGCGTTCTGTTGGAACTTACCTTTATGATAAAGTTAACACAAATATTTTTCAAAAATGGATCTAAACGTAATTTGGAACATAAAAGTAAGTCTGCGTCTGCAGATAAAGAAGCTGTCAACACTTTCACAGCAAAAAATAGGAAATATTGTGACGACTATTTGAATTTTGGTTTTGTAAATAAAGCCGTTAATGGTGAAGAGCGATCGCCGTATGTAATATATTTTGGCTACTGACAGTATGAAAGCAAGTAAACTAAAGAGACAAACAAGGGATAAAGATTATGGAAAGAAACCTCGGGATTTCTGTTGTGAAGAAGTTGCGAAAGTTTAGTAATCAGAAATTGGCCTTCAATACAGTTTTGTCGTTGCCCCAAAGAGCTCTGCTTACATCTTATAAAGTTGTACACTCATGGAAATTTTAGCAGGCCCTTTCGAAACTTAGAAACAAATTATTTGATATTCACCACTACTGCGATGTAATGTATCTACAAGCGAGAACTTACTATAAATTCAGAAAAAAACTACAGTTTCAAATTACTGCTTGTATTGATGGGTTACCGGCGATGGCAGGAAAATATAAAGGTCTGCAAGCATTTATATGCAAAAGGAACGCAAATTACACTTGGCATTACTGCATCATACACAGGGGACCGCTCATTTGAAAGGAAAGTAGCCCAGGACTGCATTAGGGATTATTCGTTGTAATTTTTGTTTTAAATTATATAAAAATACGGCCTTTTAGGGCAAAACTATTGTCTGCAATGTACTATAATATGGGCGCCGACCATGCAACACTATTGTTCTATTATGAATCTCGGTGGTTATCTTGTGGGAAAGTTATATAGCGTGGTTTTGAATTTAGGCAGGAAATATACGAAATGGGACGTTTCTGCGCCGCCGTTTCTTCGCCGACGCTGTATTGAATATAACAATAATTTTTAAATACAACTATTCCAAATAGAAAATTGAAGCTTACGGATAAGTAATAAGCCTGTCTTGCGTTATAGAAATTTTGAAATTTCTATCGTTGTAGAATACGCATACTAAAATAAAATTGCATTTAAATTACTTTATTAATTCTTTATTCGGTCATACGTTTTTCACTCAAAACTTGTTTTCCTTTTAGTAACTTAAAAACGACAACATCTGCGTTCACAAACTTTCTAAACCTAGTAATCAAAACCATGCAGCCTTTTTGAAATTTTATGAAGCGTAACTGTGTATGGAATTCCTTCACGACCTGTCCAATTGTCTTTTATCAATTGTGCAATTGTCCGCATGGAAGATGTTAAATTTTGGCGTTGGGAGCAGATGGGACGTTGTAAAGCTAGACTTAACACCAAAAACGTAGATGTGATAAAAGAAATTAATTTATCATTATTCTTCAGCAGCAAACGTGGAAGTTGCTACTGAAGTTACTGCTACTAAACGTCGTGCACAAACTACAGTCGAAAACACTGTTCAAGTAACAAATGAGTGACAGTTAACTTATCACAAGCTGGTCACGCTGTAATTTCCAAAAATGTGCTGTGCGTAGGAACCTTGATCCACTGTAAGAACTTGTAGTGCCAGAATGTGACAAATTATACCAAACGCAACGAGGAATATAAGAAAACTTCTTACTGTATAATAGTGAACAAAACGATAATGAAAGAATTATAATTTCTGGTCGGGAAATGTGGCTCCAATAAACATCACAAATATGGTATGCTGATGGAACTTTTACAATTTCGCCATTTTCTCAAGTTAATGTGATCATACACCTTGGAGTGTATCCTATATTTTATACCCTTTTGGCAAATAAAGTGAGAAGGTCATAAGTAAAAATGTTTGAAGTTATTAAAGCGGTAGGGCCAAATTTAACCCCGGAATCCATCATTTGCGATTTTGAGCATGCATCTATTTCTGTCGTGATAGAATTTTTTCCCGGTGTTAGCATAAAAGGTTGTTTCTTTCATTTGGTTAAAAACATGAAAAAGCATTTAGCTGAAATGGGATTTACGGCACGTTACAATGATGATCCAGATTTTTCATTAATGGTTTACATGGTGATTGTTTTGGATTTTGTTTGCATTGATAGTGTAGACGATTATTTGGATCCTTTAGTAGACGAAACATCGCTGGAATTGGAACCATTATACAATTGGTTTGAAGATCATTATATTGAATACCAAAATAGACGTGGAAATGGAAGACGACCAGCTTTATTCGCACCAGAAATGCGGAATCTGTATAATAGAGTTTTAAACGAAGAAGAACCAACAACCACACGGAAGCTGGACATCGACGACTTCAGACTGAATTAGGTGTCAATCACCCGACTATTTGGAAGCTTATTAATAGATTGCGAAAAGTACAAAAAGGGAGTGATATCTATTAGGAATAACTTGTTGCCGGTAACGAACCACCTTTACAACTTCTTTCTCTGTACCATAACAATTTTAACATAATACGACCAACTTGACTTACGATCGATATTGAGAAACATATCTCGTAAGTCAAGGATCACCTGTATTAGTAATCACTTCGCGAAAATTTAACTACCGAATCAACTGCAATTTGTTCGGAGGATTAACTACCCTCATATGATTAAGGAAGTATTACTACCGTTGACTGAAATTCCAGGAAGACCCATAATTATCAGTTTTAAATATCAAATCTCTAAATATACATATTTTAAATTAATTTTGGTCATCTATTCATTATTCTAATCAATTATTTATAGTGTGTATAGCCTTAAATAGTACTTATTTTCAAATAAAATGAATTTGTATATTTCTACTTTTATTTACTATAACTGGCGGTGAATCGGCCGGCGATGAACCGGCCAGCGATGGACTGGCCTGGCGATGAAACGGCGGCGCTGAAACATCCTAGACCCGGAAATGAATGGATTTTTGAAAGAGGAAAATCACACAGATGTGCAGAATTTTGTCGGCGAACTTTTCATACTAAAACTGGCTTATTTTACTGACATTTTTAAAAATTAGATATTTTGAATACCACTTACAAGGAAATAGCACTGATATATTACAACTATCAGATAAAGTTTCCAGTTTACAGTTTTCCGCGAAAATTTGACTCTTGATCAAACAAGATTGCTAGTTGTTAGTAGTCAGTGTTATGTAGTTTTAAATTGTACTTTATACATGTATGCTATATACAATCTCTTGTAAGAAATGATAGTATACTAAACTTTAAGTTAAGTTAATGTGTTTTGTATTAATTTCAATATAGTAATTTTCGTTCTATTTTCTTTAATTTATTGTACTGCACCTCTCAACGGGGGCGCGCCACATTTTGGGAAACGCTGCGCTAATTATATTAAGGATGGATTTCATTTAATTCATTCACGTATGGCTCTAATGGGCAACCTTTCATCTTTTAGTGATAAAATTGTTGTTCTTTAATCATTTTTAATTAAGCGTACTTTTTACTGTTTACGTTTTACTTTAGTTTATGTACGCATTGACCAATTATAGGTAAAGTATCTAAATACCATTTAAGTACCTGAGTATTCGCCCAGCACTGTTAAAATGGATATTATTTATTATTATAAAGGATTACAGAATTGAATTACCCGTATTCAGATAATGGCACTTTTAATTTCTTGCGGTTCATTTTTGCAGTATTGCATATATTACGTCTGCAGAAAACAAATATAACCCGCATATTTATAGCACAGATATCAGCAACATGATATTTATATATTGGTTTCATAGATAGCGATAGACTTTTACGAGTTTGGTGTATGCCTGCTCCGTCACATGTATCAAACTCGTAAAGGTCTATCGCCTTCTTTCGACAAACACGTGTCTTGTTCGTTGTATATAGACTGTTCTTCCAGCGAACAAAACGCGCGTTCGTCGAACCTAAGTTATCACCAGAGACCGGATTATGTTGTTGCATATCGATAACTATCAACGATACACTTGAACGCTTCAAGATCTACACGAATTAGGGTAAATAAAAGCGTTTAGCACTAATTTAATTTTATTTACCCTAATTCGTGTAGATCTTAAAGTGTTCAATTGTACCATTGATTCTTATCGATATGCAAAAACATATAGTCCGGTCTCTGATTATCACACAAATCCACTTCACACCTGATATTTCTATCAGTTTAACTGTTGTGTGTTTGAAAATGTTAACTCCTACTTTATTTATTTGCTTTACTACATACGTAGATCACACCAAATATAGTCTTTCCCTATCGTTATCACTGTAGAATATTATTACTTATGTATATTATTTACTGAAATACTAATTTTGTAGATCCAGCTGCCACAAATGCAGATATTACAGACGCTATTTATACACTGCAAAGTACTTGTAACTTTTTCTACGATTACATTTGCCGCACTACTCTACGTAAATCGTTACGTCAATTTTTCCGCAATGTTGAAGCAATTGTTATCTTCGATGCACCCGATACTATGGGTGACGTAAATGCACAAATTAATAGGATTGTTAAAATTACCGTGGGCTATAGTATTGTTGCGCCTAGTTCTGTTATGTTGTTTTGCTATACAACTTCCAAGTGGTATACAGCGTTATACCATAAAATTGCAAGAAGTCCCTATAAAGGTTTTCCTCTTGGATTGTATTACCCGTATAATTATAGCCAAGGGCTGTCCTTTGTCCTTCACGCAATTATTATTACGTACGCTTACTTAATGTTGTCCACAAACACTTTCCTATACATTTGTTCCTCTTACACTGCCGTCGAATGCATCGTAATGAAAATTGAACACTTAAAAATGATGTTAGCTGAAGTGATCGACTTAGAAGCGAAGATGAAGTTGGAACAATTGAGAAAATGTGTGAAGTATCACATTCACATAATCAGGTAAAATACATTTCACGTGAGCCACCAGTAGATAACATTGTGAAATTTTCGAATAGTAAAGTAAAATATCTGCATAAAAAGTTTGTCGTTATCCAAATCAGCACCTTGCAACAAACAAATTTCTTATAGAGATCTCTATCAAGGTTCTGCCCAGGTAGTGAGGTCATAGCATTCATTTCCAAATTCTTTATGTAAAATTTCTTGAAAATTGTTTGTGTGTACTTGGTAGTGCTTTTATACCAAAACATATATATACAGGCTGGCTACGACTACCGCGTCGGACTCTAGCTCCCAAGCTAATAATTTTTTTAATTATCTTTTGACAGGATGGTGTACGTTTATAAAGGCCATAATTGGAAAATATTGTTACTTATACAGGGTGCCCCAAAAAAGCATTAAGTATCAAAGTTATGTTTTTTAATGCAACACTATATATTTTTTGCAACCTCGAACGATAAGAAGGACATGAACATATATATATTCAGTAAACTTTTCTACCCCTTTGGGTGTAGGCACGTTGATTTTGTCTCTTTTCAAGTCTTCCTATTCCTTACCAATCTAGTAGCCCCTTCCCTTTTGATGCCTCTCTTTTCCAGAATTGCACTGATAGTGTCGTCCCACGTCTTCTCTGGTCTCCCTCTTTCTCTTCTTTTTTACCATTTAGCTTCGTATATGTTATGAACGTGTCCCCACCATTCTAATTGCCTTTCTTCTTTGTATTCTTCCATGCTCCCGTTTTCCAATTTTTCTTTTATTTTTTACTTCTGACTTTGTCCCGCAGGGTCACTCCGTGATAGATGGCGTGCAACTTTTGCTGACGTGAGCCTAAATTAGTTGAGTAGTGCTTAATTTTAACTTAATATAAGCGGTCTAGATATGGGTTAGAAGTGTTAAAGAAAGCTAATTCAGGGTTAAAATAATTTCGAAAACTGTTTTAGTACTGCGCGAATTGTAACAGAAATAGCTAACACTTGGCTGATATTTCAGATGTCAATAATTAAGCAAATACTTAATTTTGGGCACCCTTAGTCAGAAATGGGATGACAACAAACGGGTGTTTATTGCCATTAATTTTCTGAACGTTTCCTGATAATCACTGCTTTTAAATGCTGTTCGGATGACCACAAATATACATACATATGTACATACATACATAGTTGCGTATTGGTACTTTGAACACTAAACTAATCTCACTATTAATTACAGCTTAGTGGACGAATTTAATTTATGCTATAATGCACTAACTACACCAGCTCCATTTTTGTATGGGTCTACTCTTGGAGCAATGCTTTATTCTCTTAGCGTCGTGAGTATTAAAAATTCAAGCTTGACTTTTTAACTCAAATTGGTGGTCTTAACCTTTCTTAGATGTTTATATAACTCTAAAGACACTATTGTTGATATTTATGTAAAATCTAATGATATTTTTTAAGTTATATAACTCAGGATACACTACTGTTTGGGATATTTTTGCAGTATCTAATGCTGTTTTCTGGTTTTTTCATTTTCATTTTGTATAAAAGTTGGTAACTCTTGCATTTTTCCATAAAAATTAAAAATTAAAAACCTGTATTAACATTCTTTTACATTTGCTCCATAGCAGATATTAATGTTTAACACAATCAAGCTGATATCCGATTATTACATTTGCCCCTTTTCACGGAGCAAATGTAATATATTGGAGTCAAACAAAAAATTAAATACATTTGCTAAAATTATTTGACTAATTTTTTATATCATTGACACAAACTACATAGTCTAAGTGTGTTACATGAATTTTCATAGATTAGATAGAACACACATCAAATTCTGAGGTATGTTTGAAGCTACACTATGCAAATGATATATTACAATTACCCCAGTTCACGTTATTTAGTTCGACTTGACTAAAGTTCAAAATATTACCAACCGATTGAAACTTATTTCATATTTTTAAATTTTAGGAAGTCACAATTAAGGCAACGGTATTAGTAATTACTTTTATCACGGCAATCTTCATATTGTGTATGTTGGGGCAGAGGCTGATTGATAAAGTAAGTGGTTAATAACTGTTATAATGTACATGTGCTACAAAGCTTAAGAATTATCATAAACTTTGACTATATATGAAAACTTTACCAAATGTATCACATTTGTGGCAATGGAAATGTTTTGATTATATTCTTATGCAAAGTTTTGCTAACAAGGGGACACCGCGTAATGTCTATTACGGACTTAGATGCTATTACGTCTGAGTGTTCTTTGAGACCTCACCAAAAAAAAACCTCCGAGCGTTTATCCGACTGGAGCTTCGTTTTCTAGATATTAAAGCCCGAACAATCAAACGAGCACACCACACGAGTCAGTACCGAATCGCGTGAATAAAATTGCACAAACCGCTATGGCCGAATAGAAAAGGTGACGGACTGGTACGATGGAAGTCCTGGTTTCTATTCTTATTGACTTCATTTTTTTCTTTTTCCTTTTCTCATTACAAACACCAATTCATCATGTTTCAGATGTTTTTACAATGATTATCATCCAACATCATGCTCACCCGAAAAAAAAATCGACTGATTCGCAATCAGATGACAAATGAACTTCTACATTTCCACAAATTTGCTTTACATTCTCCAGATTTCCTTCCACTCGATATCGCCCTTTCATCCTTGAATTGAAATTTATTGAACAATGTAAAGGTTACTTAAATTGTTTTTGACTATTGAATTAGAACCACTGATGTTTGTGATAAGGGAAACATTATTTTTTGCCGTTTTATCTTTGAATGAAAGTTAATGAAACGAAGGAAAAATGGTTTTCGATCCTTTTTAATTATTGGGTTCAATACCACTGATGTTTGCAATGAAAGAAAAATGAACTCAATTAGAATCGAAACCAAATCATCGATCGTTCTAGTTCGCTACCTTGTCCGTTCGGCCATCGCGGCTTGTGCAACCTCATTCACGCGATTCGGTACTGACTCCTGTGGGTGCGCGTTTCATTCTATGGAATTTAATATCTCGGAAACGAAGCCCCAATCGGATAAACGCTCGGAGGTTTTTCTTTTTCGTGAGGTCTCAAAGAACACTCACATGCAACAGGATGAAATCCGTGGTGGACATTACGCGGTGTCCCCTTGTAAGGGTCAAAGAATAGATACCTCCTTTGGTAGTAGACAGACATTTGTAACGAAATAGTCACAGTTCTTGAGAATAACAAATTATACAAGTTCTTTTACAATTTCTACATTAAACTATAACACAAGAAAATTCATTAAAAAGCATTTTTCTTACTGTCCCAGGAAAGTCGAAAAGATTTCTTTCGAAAGGAATTGACTGGGAATTACAGACAGTGAGAAGGCAAACATTTATTGTTTAGATAAAGTAAAATGTAAATGCAAGTAAGATGCATGATCAACTGAATATTATGGCAGGTCGTGTTGGTGTTTAATTTCATGACCACCATGTTCGCCTGCTTTAAATCCCATCGAGTGCTGTGTCGCTCATGCGTTGAATTATTTTATCAGGCATAGGTATGTATCGTCACTGTTGGGAATAACTTCGAACATCTGTTGCGAGAACTAAGTAAATATACCCAAAACAAAATTTTTATTTGTCCAATTTTCTTAATCAATTCTTTACATTCATACTTTTAACTTTAACCTCATATATAAATAGCTTTGACACCCAAGTTATAAAAATCCTGCATAGACGCACATGTACCTATATAAAACAATGATAATAAAGTATTTGTGTTTGCATGTTTACATACGTCTTAACCAAAGTAATAAGTATATAAAGTAATGCAAATATAGGAAAGTAACAATGGAAAATAATAAACTTATGTATAAGTAAAGTCTAACAGCATACATACATATACAGGTGTTTATTTGAAGAACTTCAATAAACTATGTTATAACAAAATTTGTAATAATGCAGGGTATATTCCATCCACCCCGGGAGATTTGAATGGTTGGAACTTACTTATAGCCTATCTAATTTTATCTGGTCTGGTGATCTCTGTGGCCAGTTTCCAGTCTCGTTGGACTGCTCTTCTTAGCCTTTCCCGAAAATCATCTAATCCTTTAGAGTGCGCTAGAATTGATGAAGCCGGAAAGTGAACTTTTAATAGTTCCTTAATACTTTCCTTGGGAGGAGCTATTAGCCCGAATAATTACGGTCTTTGGATGATGGAGATGTGCGTGATACACCCCAAATTTTTGAACGAGTTCGATAATCCACAATACGATACTATAACCTTTGAGTTGGAACTGGTGGTCGTAATTTAGAACAATTTTTATGACATTCTAATTTGTAGAGTTCCCATTATTTGTATTTTGTTCCGTTACTTGCTTAATAGGCTCCGTTTTTATACATCACAAACAAACCATTAGATATAGTACTACTGACACTATATCTCCGAAAGGAGGTATTTCCGGATATGAATTTCTTATGCCAAAAACTTTCTATTAACACCCTCTCTTATCTCTGCAAATTTTAAAACGTTATTCTGACTCACCTTGTATGTGCTTTATCATATTCACTACAACCAAATTTATAAGACCCGACCGTTGTACACCTTATAATTAAATCGACTAATAACTAACTATCCAAACCTACTAGTATCAATGAAAGTCATTCTCCAAGGGCTTTCCAACAATGTGACACATGCGACGGCTACTACTTACGATTTTAAAGTTGGAGTGGCTGCGGAGCCGGAGATTTGGGGTAGCGCTACATTTGTAAGGTCGTCTTCGTTTGCGCTTAATACTGCTGAAACGATTTTGAATATTTACGGTACCAATATAAACATATACAGCCCACTGGAAGTTTACAAATAGACACGCGATGTACAAACGAAGATATTTTAGAAGAACAGAATAAAAAGGACTAAGAGTGCAATGATCCGAGTCAAAGAATAAGAGTAGAAGGCTCCTTCAATCAATATTGTGTCCACCTTCTCTTGAAATGGTTCCAAATCTAACGCTGTGCTGTTTAATGGAAGAGCTTTAATAATCTAGTAGGATGATAACATGGTCCATTTTAGTTATTTGCTGAATACAGTTTGTGTATTCGGACTATGTTTTTTTGCATAACCGTGAAAGCATTTATTTCTTCGGTAACTATTTATATTTTCCTTAACATGCATAAGACAAGTAAATATAATTTGAGAATTTGTAAAAGTCAGAACATTATATGAGGTAAATGCCTGTCTAGAATTACCGCAGTAGTTTGGATTTGCAAGTACAGCTATCTTATGGAAGACAAATATTTTATACCGATAGGAGCCTTGATCTCTGATCAAAGTATGATCAAAAGATATGTAAATGTTTCCAGAAAAAACAAGAATGGTACCTATTATCCCTCTAAGTTTAGATTCATTATCAGTCCGGTTCTTAGAGAATCAGTCGGAGTATTGTATAACTTACAATTATTTACATAATTCAATTCGATAACACCTGTTTCGTTAGCAACGATGCAAGCATCTTCAAAATTCAAAATTCAATTACCGAATGGGACGTAAATTTCTTATATTCTAACAATATAGACTAAATATTCCCACCCTCACTTGTGGTTGTACGACTCTATCTATCATGGGGTGCAAATACTTCCAAGGGAAACAGCGACATCGTCGCAAACCCATAAATGAGGTACACTTTGACATGCATGTCTAATCCCAAGACGTAATTTCTAAATACACGTGCAAAGGCAAACAGTACCTATTCAAGGATTATCTTTAGTTTCTTTTTTTCTAATTTTCAGTCGGAATCTATAGCATTAGCTGCTTATGATATCAACTGGTATGACATGAACATAGAAGATAGGAAATATATATACCTGATGATGCTTAGAAGTCAAAGGCCCTTACAATACGATGCTGGCCCGTTTGGAACTTTCTCGCTTCTTCTTTTTGCAACTGTGAGTTTCATTTGTAACATGAATCATTATTACAGTACATTTACTCCCTAGATTATACGTTGTTCTTACACCTATGTAACAATGCAATCGAATTTTAATGAACAATAAAAACCATCGTCGTTGGAATACTTTCGTGGAAATCAGCTTCGTAGTTTATACAATAGCTTGTATTAGTAGATATGTGCTTAGTTGAAGTGTAACTTTATGTTTATTATATTTCTAAGTAGTGATTTGCGATAGTTATGAAATTAATTAACACTTTATGGATGATGCAAATATAAATGAAATAAAGCTGATAATATAATTGCACAAGCAAAATGTGATAGTTTCTCTGTACTTGTTACCATACTTCAAATCTAAAATCGATTGATATATAGGATTAGAGGAAAGATAAAATTACTTTTGGAACCTTTACTTCAGTAAAATTTTATAGAATTATATCGGTCCTGTTCTTTTTATAATTGTATCAAAATTTAGTTCTAATTGGCAAAGATCCCGGTCTTAGAGTGATATTCATGTAAACATAGAATTATGAACTAAAACCACCTACAGATGTATATAATCTAGATACGAAAAGTACGATCGATGAAAGAATAAAATTATATAAAATCAAGAAATACTACTTGGATACAATACCCAATACCCAATATTTACTTATGGGTTCAAGAACTAAAAGATATATACCCTGATCTTTTACAGGATATATTATAAAAGTGCGCCAAAAATAACTAAATAATTTATTTCATTCATGATTATATCAAATAATAAAATATTTTGTAAATTTTAACATCTACTATTCATTACGGGTAAATTATTATATATTATTAGAAAATTATGTTTCTTAAATGAGACTGTCACGACCATATACAGGCTCTTTGTACCGAAAATCGTCGGAAACGTGCGATGTTATCTCTGCTATTTTTCGGCGAATATTTCTACGCAATTTATCCATAAATTTTAAGGAATGGAACAACGTACTTCAAAGAAGCGTTTTTTGATAAATTTTGTATTGATTATAGAAATTAATGTTAGCGTTCTTTCATGCTTAACTCGATTTACTTCTAAATTGTAATCAAATCTCCAAAAATTTGCCCTAGATAAGTATAGTTTGATGCTTTCTGAAACTATAATTTTGAAAAAATGTTATTTTATAGGTAAAAGAAATAGATTACATCTCAGTAATTGTGTGTAATATGCTGCCCCTAGATGAAGAAACAAATGCCGCCCCAAAATTCGTTAAATACAGCCCAAAGCAAACGAAAATTGTAATTCTGTTAAAACAAGGGAGAATTCCGATGCGCGAATTATTCGCTTAAACAAATGTAGTACAACGTACGTAAAGGCAAGGAACTTATTCAACCCTGTATTTGCCTCTCAACATTAAGCATTTTTATGGGAATGGAAAGAATACAAATAAGTACAAATTTCGGCATATGGTGCATTCGATTGTGAAATCCTACGACAACCAGCCAGGAAAATAAATAATAATAATAATAATAATAATATGGATTTCTAAAATTTGTAAACAAATTTAATAAAAACGTCAATAAACAAGAGAACGGGTATATAACAAAACACAGAAAAAACTATACTAAGAAATAGACAAACAGCGGTCTGCTAGTAAAGTAATTACATAAATGTAAAGTGTAGAAATGTCAAGATGCAATTCAGGTGCCATTATCCCCCTGATCTTCCATTGTACCTGAGTAAAAAAACAACAGACACAAACGCAATAGAAACATTCATTTATTAAATTATTATTATTATTAAATTAAAATACGAACATAGTAGAGCGATAGATCTACATGACAAGTTCAACGTATAAATTTCAAAAAAAAAAAAAAGAAAACATGAATTTCAGTCACTTGTAGCGGGATATAGAGCGAGTTACATAAGGCAATAGATCTTGAGAATTGGGTGTCAATTTTATGAAAATCAAACGGAAAGCACAGAAGGCTCCCTTAGATAAAGAGTTCTACCTATCAAACAACTACATATCTATCTACAACAGAGTCACTTTGTTAACTCAACTTTACGGATAAAACACACACTTTGTTTAAAATCAACTTTAATTTTAACGGAAATATTGTTATATATATATATATGTATTAATATCAAAAATGCTTATACTTGAGCTTTAGGATATTTTATAGGTATTTGTAGCAAGCAATAAAACAATGGGGTTTCTTCATATGCTCCCTGGACATAAGAAAGAATTTCAATCAAAGTAAATAACTTGGTGGTTCAAATTCCACTAAATGTCAAGTGGAAGGCACCATATACATTACCTATCATATTTCTTTCGGTAGCCAGCAAGACCCGCCATGTCCTTCCATGTTGTGTATGTGAATATTCTATCACTAGATCCGTGTACTTTAATTTCTGCCAAATTTTACCATCAAATGCAGTCTCAGTATCGTTGAAAATAGCCACATTTTAGGATACGCTGGGAATATTTCTCTATTTCTCGGAATCTGACTGCATTTTGTACCCTTTTCTTTTTCTACTAAGAGGTAAATTCCCGAAAGTTTCCTCGTAATTACCTGATAATTCCTCTATTTGCGTCCGAAATGGTACTTTGCTTCAACAGAAAATGTTCTTTTTCTCAACTGTCATGATGGCCTCGATTTTAAAAAAGTAGAAATGTGCTTGAAATGTTGTTAAGACCAAGCTGGGTGGCATCCCAAAACATTAAAACGCGATTCAAAAATGTTTGATCAATTATACCAATCAATCCTCAATGTATATAATATATAATATATATATATATATATATATATATAAGTAGGTATACTGCTTGTTTTTCTGAAACAATAACATAAATTCTTATAAACTATCTACATGCTTACTTTGGATATATCCTCTGCAAACCAATACTGGTTTACATATAACGATTTAGATCGAACTCAGTTTCCTCATAATACCCTCCACAAATTATTCAAGTTATGGATATGGAGAATTACAAAACAATTGTATCAATCATATCGGATAGGAAACAATGCGTACAGTTTAACCAGTTTTTTTTTCATTTAGTACCACTGTGAATATCAAAGTTTGTTTCCAATGTACATAAATAATTTATCGGATGCACTGTTTGGTGTTGAAGTGGTGAGTTTGATTGATACAAATATCACATCGGTAAACTCCTCACCACACAATTGTTTATAATAAAATCGGTGACACGTGTTTCACTAGCTCGAGGCAAGCATCTCCAACAACCGTATAAACCTAAGTGATAAATTTTTAACATTAAAAATTCTACAACATGCATTTTTACCCCACTTTTTACTGCGATCATGTGTGTGCATGCACAAATATTTTCCCTCTCGGTGACGGCTCAGACGCCTTTGACCCCCGCAAATTCCCATATTAAGTAAAGTGGACGGCCAAGGGAAAAAGTACCTGCTAACCCCGAAGTTTGAACGTTAAAGATTTACAGGTACATTGTGTGAATTGGTTAATGCCCGAAGAAGAAATTAAATTATAGTTAAAAATCTTTCATTTGATCATAATAATCGGAATAAACTAGATTGAATCGGTCCCGCGTCCCGATTTAGAAGATTTATATTTTTGTGTATGTGTATGGCTTCAAATGTATCGAGTTTTCGCGGTAGATCGACCTGTCTTATCAATGATGATAAGACACCGAGAGGGAAAATATTTGTGCATGCACACACATGGTCACAGTAAAAAGTGGGGTAAAAATGCATGTTGTAGAATTTTTAATGTTAGAAATTTGTCACTTCGGTTTATAGGGTTGTTGAAGATGCTTGCCTAGAGCTAGCGAAACACGTGTCACCGATTTTATTATAAGCAATTGTGTGGTGAGGAGTTTACCGATGTGATATTTATCTCAGTAAATTACACCATAGTCCTTGCAATCATTTTTATCTAGTTTTATAAATAGATGAACCTAAAAACGTAAAATTTTGACAGTGCATTCCTATAATGATATAGATAACTGCAAAGGAATTAATTAATTTTCAAAATTCCACCCCCAAAGGATGTGCAACAGAGGTAGTCGAATTTTGTAGCTTTGCAGATGGATTAAATTTATTGTCTAAAAATTTTTGCCTATACTTTCATGATCTTTAATAAATATTTTTTGATATGAAGGTCAGAATTTTCTGATTTAGTCTTCATTTATATTAGTCTTTTATGTGTTGAATACTTAGGTGTAGTATTTATATTATAAAATATTTTCTCCTGCACATTTATCATCAGTCAAGAATCTTTCATATATATATATATATATATATATATATATATATATATATATATTATGAAAAACATATATAAAACGACGTCGTTCACTACCAGATAGAATTTCTTAAAGCCCTGAATCCTTTTAGTCTGCCATCATCTAAACTCATTCTTAAGGTGGGAACATCTATAATGTTACTGATAATTTTTAATGCGCCTAAATTATGCAATGTACCATTGCATAAAAAGTAAAAGTAAAAGCTTTGCATAAGAACATTGTAGAAGCTACAGTGATCACTGGATATGCTCGAAGAGAAATAGTTTTACCCCAAGAATGCCGTTAATATCATCAGAATATCCATTCGAGTTTAAGAGAGTTCACTCTCAAGCTTTGTTTTGCCATGATTATTAATAAATTACAAGAACAATCACTGAAAATGGCTGGCATCGACTTGAGTAAAAACATGGACAGTTCTATGTCGCATGTTCAAACGAGAGCTCTGCGAGCAGTCTAGTTATTTTAGCCCCGAAAGGCAGTAGTAGAGGTAGTAGAGTATTTATACTTTAAGAATTTTCAGATAACGTCATTTACGTTTGGAGGAAACATTTAACTTAACTCGTATTTCAGAATTTCATAATATGACTTGAACTTAAGTGTATTAGCAGTCCATAGTTTGAAACAAATAAAAATCAGTAATATTACCAATTTAGTAACAACTAATGATTGAGAACCTTACTTATATCAAGTTGCAAAATCAACACGGGCGAAACCGTGGGTAACAGCTTGTATATACATATTCCACTCTTCCACAGTTTTTATTTTTGACTCACCCCGTAATTTACAATTATGGTATTGAACGTTTCGTTTCAATAACGGTCGTAAGTGTTCAGTAGTTGACAGATGTGCTGACTGTGCGGGCCATTCAAGAACAGGAATATCCATTGTCCATTAACCATTGCCTACTGCGCTTAGAAGTGTGGTACGGAGCATTATTCTGTTGGGATAAATATTCCGCAGTATCTTCATAGTTTTTTTTTTTGACAGATGATATTAGAACTTCTTCTAACATTGCCGTATATGTAATGGAGTTCATTTTCCCGTCGCATACAAACGTGCTTTCCACCCCTGACAGCCCATACAGCCTCAAATCGTGACGCTGCCACCACTAAGCTTTACAGTTGTGGAAATACAAGCCTGATTATAGACCTCTCCCACTCTCAAGAAACAACACGTCATTTAAACTTATCACATAAAATTGACTAAATCGAAACAAAAGAAGTTTGCGGATTGAATTGAAAATCTATAGTTAAAAATATTTAATTAATCAATTACCTTTATATTTCTTTTATCAGACCATACCACTTTAGTCCAATCGGCGGTGGTCCAGTTTTAGCTATTCTTGGCTCAAAGTAACCATATTTCTTTATTCGCTGCAGAGGACCGAGATTTCTTTCTGGCTTTACGAGCTCTCAAACCTGCTTGTAATAATCGCCTTCTTGTCGTAGCCGACGAACAGAAGTTCGGGATGCTTCACTTAGTTCCTGGGTAAGTTGTTTTGAAGTTTCTCTCCGATCACGTAGAGGCATGAGTAGTATTTGCTGTCCGGAAGGGCACTAGACAGGCGTTTTCTGCCACTTCTTGGTTTGTTTCTATACGACCCGTAACATGAACATTTGATTCGTTTCGCTATTTTAACTTGAGTTAAGCCTGTTGACGACAGAGTTACAACCTTAGCTCTTTCAACCTTGCTTAACCCTCGTTTCTTTGGCATATGTTCAAATAAAAGTATTAAAATCAATTCACCTTCAGTTTCAAATTAGTGTACCAAGAATCTCAAAAATTCAAAAGCGACTGAGGGTTTATACTGCAAAAAATCAGTGTATGACTCACTGGCGGGGGTGGGGGGTATCTGAGGGTAATGTAGATGGTAATGTAGGTTACTGTAACACAGCTTCTGATTTTATTTAGATAATAATTTCCTAAATTTCAAATTAGTCCTTTCGTAGGGATGCCTAATACTTATGAACATAGCTGTGTACATTGATATCCAAAAATTCTTAAAACAGTAACTGTACTGAATAACACTTATAACAGTAATAACGGTATGACAACTACCCAGTCTACTATTAAGAGGGATAAGATACAATAAAGTAAAACCTGAATTTCCTCAGCAAATGAGTAACAAAAGACTGAGTCTACCATAATACACTAAAGTCTTAGGACTAGTGGGCGGTGTTGTTGGCTATTTTTCATTATTACATATTGATACTATAATATGAATACTATATTGTTATTCTCTTTAATCTAAATGAAAATAAAGGACGAAACTTCTAAAAATACTATATTATTCAAAAACACGAATTACATGGTAATCTTCGAAAAGGTACACATAAATAAATAAAAATCAATAAATTATTTACAAAGGTTATATAATAGCGAAATAAATATTAAAAATCGTTTTCATTTCTATTACTTTTATATAATATTCCAATATTAGAAGAGAATACCATCAAGTTTATCGCAGCTAGAAAAAAGTACCGAAAATCGTTCGCTTATAAATATAAGTATGTTTATGGAAATTTTTAATTTTCCACAAATTACGATCGATTATGGGATCGTAGATTTATAGAAAATTGAATTTTGTAGCAGCGAAAACTTGAATTCGTTACGCAAACAAAAAACGCGAAAAGTACGTCCCAACACCAAATAGACTACCACCAACCCGAAGACAATATTACTAATATCAATTAAGGGAACTTAAACTAAATTGTTTACGTATCTAATTAGTTTAAATAGAATCGCTTCTTACTTGCTTATCTAATATTTATTTCAAATATATGATATCTCTTATTGAGTTTCCCAAGCGATTAAAAGAATAAAGCAATTTTCCATTTTCATCGGTCGAGACCTTCCATCGTTTTTACATTATACTATTATAGCACCTAACTCAACAGAAAGATCATATATCATTTGTACAGGCTTCATAGAAACGATCGATATATATATGTAGCTTAAATGTCATTTAATGTGTATGTCTGTTATTTTAACGTATGTGCTTGCCAGGGTTTAGCCACTTTCTTATGTAATAACAGAATATTGTACTAATATATAATAGAACTAGCAGGGCACATGTAACTCCTAAAGCCAAAACGGAAGTTTTTGATGGACAAACTTCCCTTATTGTGATTTTATCTAAAAACGAATATTATCAATGAATATTTTTAAAAAGCATTAAATCATTTATATTACCTTTACTGAAGTCCGCACTTGTATACTCCAGTCTGGAAAAGTCTATTTGTTTCTCATCGCCAAGATCTAAAACAAGAATCTCTTGACTTAAAGTCATATCCTCATCTTTCTCTTCGTCGCTAGAATTCGATAGGGATCTCTTCTTTCTGCCCCAAGACTCTAAAGATTCACGTCCCCATTCACATACAGCAGGCTCGCACGGACCGAGACAATATTTCACATTACATTGGAATATAACACCGTACGATTCGGTAAATCTAAACGCTTCATATACCGATTGCAAAGCATTCCCATCTGGAGTGAACGCAGGGAAAATTGTGGGATCTACAGGACAGCCTTCATCGTCAATTATTTGAAATGTACTCTTAGAGTCCTTAGCCATTGCGACACAACTCCTAGCAAAAATGCCGTAGGGTGCTGGAAAATGTATAAGTTATATTACTAAACCCTTTAGTTACGTACAAGTTACTTACTATCTTCTGGAATTTCAATTCTGAAAGTAAGTTTGTCTCCAATTCTAACAGTTTCAACTTCCCTAAGGTGACTATCCAAGATACGAATTCTTGGTGGTGGAGCTTCGGGTGCCGAAGTAATGCTGATCATTTCTGGATCTCTAATTGGCATCATGCCGAAGGTAATATTTTTGGAAGACATATCGTAAGTACATTTTACTTTATAAATTTTGTCAGCCTTGGTCATTACGACGCTGTGATGTTGTAGAACAACTGTATTACTGTAGACACCGATCTGAAGAAAAGAAACAAGTGCTTCTGATTTTGTTTGTATAACCATTGAAATTAATTAAAAAATTTAAAACATATTGATAAGGCCATTCAATACATATCGTTGAAAAATTAAATTAACAGTTATAATTTGAAAAACCCGGTGTTACAATTTCATGCTGCGATTACTGAGACCACTATGGAGAAAGAAGACTGAATTTGATTTGTCGCAAATTTGGACCTGATGGACTTGACAATGCTTGAAGAATTATTTCTTGCAAAAACCAAATTTATATTTCCATATTTTACGTTTTGTTTGTGTAATATTGACCCTAGCGTGATAAGTAGTTGCATTGAAATTTTAGATTATTTTTCTTTAGTTAATATTAACTATATCGTGTACTTACCACAGATTGTGTGTTACAATCTTGACCTGTCATTGTTAGATCCAATCTGAACTGATCGCTGTTGATGACATCTACATTGCACGTTTCCGAACGACCCAAAGCGTAAATTCTTCCATTAAATGGTTTATTGGTCCGTACTTGAACAGCAATTTTCGTATCTTTGCAATTAACAGAGACTGTAACGTAAAGCTCGAGATATTATTTGTTTAAAAAGATACCCAGCGCAAGGCTTACCATCATAACATGTACCAGTCTTGTCACAATTTATATCACTTCTGGTAAGATTGAGGCTTGGATCTTCAGTAGCTTCAAATACTACCGGTAAGGAGGCTTCTGACGGACTTCCTGGTTGTCCACCTTGTTCTAGAAATGTCAACAAAGTTTAAATTTGGGAAGCAGCTTGCATTTCGACTAATGATCTATGCATTATTATAAAATTGTTCTTTTGAAAAGGAGAATTAAGCAAATATTTTGGCGACGTTAAACAAAACTATCCCTGCTCTTATTATGGCAAGGTAAAATATAGGTAAACTTGATTGAGAACTTGTTCTTTAACAATGTACAAAATCGCAGAAAATATTAAAATGATGTATTAAAAAGTAGTTTTCAAATGGCCTGGATCTTCGAGAACGTATAATCAGAGCAAAAGCTTATAATTGGTTTCGTTAAAATAGCCACAAGAAGCGGCAAGTATCCGCCGCAAACGAAAAGCAAAATAAAATACAGAGAGACAAGGTGCGGTTATAAGTAATTTAATTGGAGAATAATGAGAGTACAGCATGCGAGTTAAAAAAGAAAACAGCTTTGCTTTTACATATCGTATACTAACCATCACACAGTTATTATTCGTGCATAATATGGAAATGGTTTCATGCACTTCCTTTTTGATTTAATTGCTACTCAGATAATTATGGATAAGCAATCAAACGATATAAAAAAATAATTATTCTGTTTTATCATTACTCACTTTCGCAGACATTTTCCAAATATGATCCTATCCTGTCTCCGTTGTCTATCAAGGGACGTTCCGCATTTAAATAAGTACTAGGGCCATCCGGTAAAGTCTTATGATCTAAGTGGAATAACTGACAGTTGTATTGAGATCCAGAAGATGACCCTTTATACAAGAAAGATCGGCATAGAAATTCGTTTTCCAATTCACAAGCCAATTTGCAACCAGTTTCGCTGGTAACTTGAAGTTCTTTGTCGACGTAGTAATTCAGATCCGCGTATTGAGCTACTTTATCATCAGCGACTCCAATTTTGGGCACTTGGAAGATCCGATTGCCCTTGCAAGCTTGACTAGCTTTCAGGCAGAGATTTTCGAAGTAATCGACTCCTTGAGCGTCGACGAATTGCACATATTGACCCGTAGTGCGCCTATCTGTGTCACTGAGTTGGCATTGTAAGGTGACGTAGTTGTATTCAACGGATCGACAGGTAAAGCGATGCTGGAAAGTAGAAAAAATGTTTAATAAGCAAAATTAATCGCCGATATTGACAATTTTACATATGTAAAGTACAAAATAAATAAATTTGTCAAATTTGCGCTTCAACTCTACGGCAAAATGTGTCAGGTATATATGTATAATATAGTACATGTCAACGGAAACTCATTGTTGTGACTGATTTAATTAGAGTAATTCTATATGTGTATATACTCGAGGGATGTATTAAATGTTCTAGGAATTTGGCTCTAGTTCAATTGCGTAAATCTTACAGGTCACGCTATTGATCAGAGACAAGCCTTGATACCTTTATTCAGTCATCCCATGGAATACTGTTTCATATACTGCAATTACTAGGCTGATACAGACGTATTTCCATACCCCTGATTTTGCAAAGAAGAAAACATGATTGGACCACAAAGATCTAACACTTCCTTTCTATTTAATTGTGTAAAACCTTTAGAAATCGTGTATTTGGAGAGCCTGCAGAATCTAAAAATAGAGTGCATCGATGTATTGATAGTTTCAAAGCTGAAAGAACATACTAGAAGACCATCCGCGCCGTGGAGAATCTGCTGAAAGATGAATAACTCTTCCTGAAATTAGTATTAGTGTAGGAATAAGTACACGAGAAGTTTAGGAATTTTACATTAATCGTTTGGGGTGTGGACAAACTTTCAGCTTGGTACTATGGCTGTTGTGCTTGAACAAAAACTTAACAGGTCCAATGCATACCTTTAACATCAAGAGCTTTTAGCACCATAAGGTGACCAATTTTGGTAATGGATAATACCAGAGAGAGAAGAAGGACCTAAAGGCTTGAAGCACATGCAGTTTAGCTGGTTAGAGAAGTCATGTTTACTGTATTTTGGAATTGTTAGGGGATTATTTTTATGGATTATGTACCGAATGGTGGTAGAATTAATTATATTATCCTAATCTTGTATTTGGGTCATTGTGGTAGGTGCTCTCGAAACTCCGGCCTGGAAAGTTGTCTATGTATCAATTATTGCAACAGGACAATGCAAGATCTTTGCCGCACGAAGAATAAAAGATGATTTAAACAAATTGCGCTTGAAATTGCTTCCAGCTCCACCCTCTTCACCAGATTTGTCACCTAGTAATTTTCATCTGCGAATTCAGCATGGGATGTTCGATTTGAGACATTATGAGGTAAAACTTACTAAAAATAGGTAGATTGCAGAGACTTCGAGAAAGTTTTTTGACGACAGATTAAAGAACTTTAGTTTTAGGTTGGGATAACTGTATTCAATGAAATTACATTGAAAAACTTCATTGTAATTTTGATCAAAATTGACGAAGCAAAAATATTAGAGCCAAATTCCTTGAAGATCTGTCACAGTTTATACCTGTAAATATTGGAACATGCCATTCTTGCGTGTTTTCCTGGCGACAAATTTGGTCTTACACTTTGTTGGGCCGTAAGCTGCAGAACCTTCTGGTAACTAAGAATTTGTAGTCTGTTGTATATAAAATGTCTAGTGTTTTTTCATTGTGTCCACAAGTGGATTTCAATAGGACGTGGAAATGTCACATTATGAAATTAGGTTCTTTTCTAATAAAATATTTGGAGGAATAACTATAAAATGTGTTAATCCTACATAAACAAAGGAAACAAATGAATATCTAGTCTTCCTACTTTAAGACAGAATTTTAAAGTTTTAAATAGAACTTAAACAAATTTAATAGATATTTCAGTTTTTCATAAAAAATTCTTTACAATGATATACCACTCGACCTAACTTTTTCTAAATGCGTAGAAATTGTAAGTAAAAATGATTTGATTAAAGTAGCAGGTGATGCTAATCGTAAATTTGGGTTTGTAGTTGTAGGCGGTTACCTTCTATCTAACGTCAAATTGACGACTACATCTTCGTTACTAAGTAGTTAAACTGGAGTTACTTGTTATTCGTTATTAATTGTGTCTTAAATTATAACCACTAGATGTATGTTTGTTCTTTTGTTTATGAAGAATAATAGAAATCACGATACACATTTTTCATTCACACTGTATAGTAGTGCTACCACATATGGACAACACTACGTCCCTTATGAAACATTGGATATATATGGTTATATAGTATGATTATTGTTGTAATTATTACTTTCTATGTTGACTCCAGTAATTCGAGATTATGGGCTCCTTCGCTAGCGAAAATAGATCCTGCGACGCGTTGTTGAGCAATATATACACTTAGAAGATAGGTGCGCACTGCATGGCGGAAATCAGACACTAAATTACAGAATGTCTTCAGTAAAATTTTTGACCAGATTGGTTACCTGGTAGCCATTACTTCTGAACATTTTATATTGTTCCTATAATATCAGCATTTTCATTATTCGAAGTACGTAAACAGATTGATATAGGGTTGGTATTTCCGTACTTTCCTTCAATTATTGATATCATCCACACGCAAACTAGTGTTCATGAAATGTTACTTGCTTTTTTAAATTGTATCTATAATAATAAAGCTGTAAGAAGTTTCAAGCAAGCCAGATAGATGTTCTTTAGAAACAAATTTGATTTCTCAGGTCTTGGATTTGCTTTTTATTTTATTTTACACCTTCGGCATAATTGATATTTGGAGAATCGTGAGTATTAACCAGTAAACTTTTTATGAACGATCCCTTTATGAATATTCAAAGCACATTTGGTGCCTTTGCATTAATATAGGACAGCACTGATTGTCATCGTCTTCAGAGTAAAGTTGAGGTTGTTTATGAGTGGTGTTGCCTTAATAAATTGGAAATAAATATATCAAAATATAAAGTTGTTATCTACATTAGACATTAAACCTTATTGAATGTATGTGCGCTTTAGATTAGAATACGCTTCCATAATTTGGCCCGCCCGTTTCGCTGTCCATGAGCTGTAGTTGAGAGAGTCCAATGTAATTTTTTAAATTCATCTGTATCTTCGCTGACGGTTATTATTAAGGTTTGATGAAAGAGTGGGTGACGTGTTATCATTAAGTAGTGTAAACCGAACTTACGCCCTTACTTCTCCGAAGTTTAATGTCGCGCCTTGCACGTAAGTGGAAACAAAGATATATATTGGTAGTTATGCCCCACTGCGTATTATGTGCAGCAAACTTTTTCAGATCAATGCAATGTAAATAATCAATCAATCACGTAATTTACAAGTGTAATTAATTTTTGTTTAAAGTACTATTACAATATTTATTTATGTTTTTCTTTATTTAGATATAGTTATTACGTTCCGAATTCTAGATGTAGTTTTAGTATGTGTTTCAGCTTATTTTGTTATCCTGTATTTGGAGATTTCATTCAAAATTATGATAATCATTCAACTAATCTAGTTAATCACTTAATCGAGTCGCATATTCAGCTAGATAGAATACTGATTAGTGTCTCCTGTTTCCAAGCAGTCGGCCGTAGTTCGATTGCTGATCAGAGAAGTGGAACTCCTTTCAATACATGACGTATAAGAGGATAAAGGAGTTAGAAAGCGAGTTGTATACCGAATATTCGCTCAAAATAATGTCATATTTGTTCAAGAAATTGAATAGGCATGTTTAGATATTGAAGCCATTTCTACCATAGTCAGTATACCAAATATCACCAAACCTGCTTTAAGGGCAGGATCAGAATTAATTTACTGCATTTTCTGTCTATCAAATCGTCATCCAAAATATACGACAGCTTTGAACTAGTAAATTGTACGCAGAAAAGAATCAAGGATACAGCAATTATTTAATTCAATGACCAGATTTGTGATGAGGATTACGTATTAAATAAATAAAATTACCCTTACCACACCTTTCTGAAAAATCCAGATACGTATTTCGGCAACTAAGTTGCCATCCTCAGTGGAAAAGTGGGAAATTCAGTATCACTAGCAAATCCGGCTGATACCCAAGACCAAACTGTACAACACCAAAACACTGCACAATGTATATCACACAATGAATGCACGAAACATACCAAAACACTGTTGACCCTTCATTGTGTGATGAACTGACAAAAATAATAGAAAATGGTGACAGTTACTTAAACAATGTAACAATATACATTTTGAATTACAATGGGATAATAAAAAAAAAAGTAATAAGAATGGGTAGATTCTTCTACTTCTTCTGGTCTCTCTATTCTTCTTCAACCTAATCTTCCTGTGGTTCTAGTACTCATGGATCTTTAGCAACTCGTAAATCTTTTCATATGTTGTTTATTGCTATCCTGTTGATATAATCGTTCCAAGCTCTTCTCCCATGCCTCTTTTATGGTGTAACAGAGCACATTCTAGTACTTTTTGCAATTTATATCGTATATTCTGTATCCATTGATGAAATCAGATGGTATCGAATTAAAATGAATGTTTCGAGAAGCTGGTCATATCCGTAAACGATTTTGCATCACTTTGGTTATCATTTTTAAAAAGTCACATTAGTTCGAAAAGGTATAATCAAGAAAATTGCCAAATGAATCATTGGTTCCTAAAGTTCTTTCATAGGTGTACCTACATCAGTTCTACACTACAGGCTGCTTGATAACTCTTAAAAACTCGAATCAGGTGACGGCTTACTCTACAAGAGCCACAAAACTGTTTCAAATTTGTACCGCTAACAATAAAACAACAATGAAGTCTGAAGTATCCTAAAATATTTAAGATAAGTTAAGGATTTCATGCATTACGTATGTTATTTCTGTTGCACATATTTTCAATCTTCACATCATTTTAATCTGTGAACGCTTCTGTATTTCAATACTTTCTCAATGTTGTTCTTTCCTATATTCTTGTCCCATATACACGTACTACGTATAAATGTCAATTTGTTCCTTTTGTTCAGGTGTTTCGTCCTAAAATGTATGTATAAGAATCTAACTAATTTTGAAATATAACGAGGTGTAAAAGCCCATAGTCTTAAAAGTGTTCGTTTAAAAATGCAATTTAATGGACAACATCGTGAATTCAGTAAGTTCTCTTCTATCTAATCTGGCCTTTAGCTATCCTAACGTAAACCATCGTACACCTATATATTATGCATAGATACGTACACGTTCAAATTTACATATCTATCAATGCCCGTAGAACATAATTTGAGTTGATTATCTGTACAGCTAATCCATTACACTAACTGTACTAGCAAGACACAAGCGACTTTCTAATTCGCAAATTAATAAGTATTGCGTAAATTGGTTACAATCAACCAAAACCACTGAGCATCGTACATAAAGACATATACGTTAAATACTTAATTGTCGTTGACGGGAAATATTACTGTAATCTCTAATTTAGTTTGAGCTTGATTAATTAGAGCTTTCGGTCTAAATTAATTGGTCCATATTAGTAAGTGAATCACCCTCAGGTTAAAACAGGGTGTGTATCGAATTAAATCTTTTGCTGTATATATTTAGAGTAGTAGCGAAATTATATTCAATGGACTCGAACTCGAATGCTATTAATATACTTGACATTTAAATAAAGAAGCAATAACATTTATAGGTTCACATCTTCTTTAATTTAGCGAAGTAGCATTAATTAGGTACTTTAGTCAGTTTTTCCGTAATGCATACTGCACTTTTGTGATAACTTACCTCATTTAAACAAGCGGACAGGCACGCTTCCTTAGTAGAAGTATAAATTAATGCATTATCTAATCCTCTGATCATTTTATTTGGCACCCTTTCGAAGGCCCACGGTCTCAAACAAATATTCTCTGACCTCAACTGCATTTTGGTGATGTAATACATATTCACGGACCTTTGAGGAACGGCAGTCGGATTATTCGCTGAAGTTTCATTTTGCAATTGGCACATCGTTTCTTGTCTCGGTACTAGAGGGTTAAGTACGAAACTGAAGGCCGCTGCCTGACAATCTGGTTCTTCCCTACACCAACCTTGGCATTCATAAAGTGATAAGTTCTTTACTGTGTAGTAACTCGTTCCTTTGTAGTCGAAGTCGGTTAGTTTCTCAAAGGCTATTCGCGCTGAAAGTTAAAAATATCGATTTAGATTTCCTGAAATATATCGTGATCTGTTACACATACACAAAAGGATACAATAGAAGCGAATTATTGTAGGTGGCGGATTTTATAAATCTAGAAGTGTCAGGTATTGATGAATTACTACAATTGTCGTAGTATCTGTGGTAACACATATAATAATAATAATAATAATAATAATAATAATAATAATAATAATAATGTTTATTACCCAACAGTTTAAAAACCAATTACAGGGTAAGAGAAAGATACAAAAATATACTCAAACAAAAATACTCAAAATACATAAAATTAGAAAACAGTACAGTAAGGATATATAAACTAAATCTTATTCAATTAATTAGAAACCTAAATGAGAGTAAGTGCGTGCTCAGCAAAAGAAAAGGAAAAGTAAATTACGAAGTAAGTTTCAAAGCGCAACGTTCGAGTTGGCCCGTACAAGTTCCGTAAGATTGCAATGAAAAATATCGCAACTCGAACTAATGCCGTTATATGTTGAGCAAATAAATGATATCGGCGAGCTGAGCAATAAGTTGCTTCGAGCCTGGTCAATATAAAAAGTGTCAGAGTGCCGAGATGATTGACGGGGTACACAGAAATTTAACTTTGAAATAAGTTCGCTAGAATCAATTTGATTGTGTATTAATTTAAATAGAAAGGCCAGGCCTATATTATTATGTCGAACTTCGAGAGAAATAAAAGAAAATTCATTCAGCAACGCGTCGTAAGGAAATCCTCTATATGGATAAATATGATACTTCTTAAACCATAGGTACTTAGAAAATCGCCTTTGAACATTTTCCAGTGAAAGTTTGTGAGTCTGGTAATATGGGTTCCACACAAGTGCAGCATCTTGGAGCGAACTAAAGTTGAAAATAAACACTTGAGCGTGGACACGTTGGTAAAAGATTTAGCATTACGAAATACGAAACCTAGCATTCTACCAGCTGATGCTACCACATCCTGAACATGACAATTGAAAGTTAGACGAGAATCGAAGTGAACGACTAAGTCACGGATACCCTCACAACGGGAGAGAACAACAGACTCGGCAGAATAATCAAAAAGTAATGGTACCCGTTTTCGAGTGTACGAGATAGCCTTACATTTAGAAATATTTAGGTCAAGTCCGTTAGAAGCGCACCAGCTGCAAACCGCAAGCAAGTTAGACTGGAGATTATCACAGTCTCCTACTATCTGTATAGATGTGTATAACTTTACATCATCAGCAAATAACAAGATATTACAATCAACATGTTGAACTAAATCATTTATAAATAACAGAAATAAAAGTGGTCCAAGATTGGAACCTTGGGGAACACCAGAGGTAATACTACGAATGTTTGAAACAAATCCATTATAAGACACAAAAAATTGTCGATCCAGTAAATAAGACACGAAGAAATTAATAAGTGATGTACTAAAACCCAACCCCTCCAGCCTACGCAACAAGATACCATGATCAATACGATCAAACGCCTTAGATAGGTCAGCATAAATGACGTCGACCTGACCATGCTTATCAACGACCTCAGTAGCGTGTTGAAGAAAAACACACAAATTGGTGACCGTAGACCGTTTATTAACGAATCCATGTTGCTCAGGGGCTATAAGGTGGCTAACTTGACGGTAGATGATCCTGTAAAGAACAGATTCAAAAACTTTTGCGATATTAGACAGTATTGATATGGGTCGGTAATTAGCTATATCAGATACATCCCCGCTCTTAAACACGGGACAAATTCTAGCCAGCTTCCATACTGGAGGGAAAGTAGATGTTTTCAGCATCAAATTGAAAATCGTTTGCAAAGGTGCAGCAAATATTACAGCACAATCCTTGAGTAAAAAACCTGACCACCTGATCAAAGCCAGAACACAAATTATTTTTAAGTGTCTTCATACCACAAAGAATATCAGATTCCGAGAATGATCCAACGCGTATGGCAGACAAACAGCCATTCAGGGTGTCACCAATGGAGAAAGCAGTTGAAGGACGATACACACTAAGAAAATGTTGCGAAAACACATTCACTATTGACTCAGGATCATCAAAGGAGGAGTCACCGCTATGCATTACACCTGGTATTCTAGACTTTTTTGGCGTGAATGTACAAAAGACCAACATTTCTTAGGGTTAGAATTAATATACATATTACATATGTAAACTTACGAATCCTTCGTAAGGATGAAAATGCAAACAGCAGTTAAGGTTAATGTATACATTCTAACAGTTTATTGTATCTTGCTACGGCAACATTTTGCTAAATTATGCTGAATACCGTAATGCCACACTTTGTTGAAAGTGGAAAAGTAAACCAAACTTTTCTCATTTCTAATGATTTTTCAATTATATCTGTTATTTTATAAACTTGGACAGTGGTTGACTAGCTTCCTCTAAACCCAAATTGATGTGATTGAATTAAAATTGAATGTTGGCCCTGTGTAATGGGTTTCGCCCTTTCCCGTAATAACTCATCCAACAATTTTAAAATTGCAATGAGCAAGATCATCAGCATCTAAGTAGAATGTAACTTCGTTTAGTGATTTTCCATTCTCAGATATCGTTGTCACTTGGGCTACTTTATATAACTTTGATACATACATCAATCGACATACATTCATAAAATAGTTCAGATTACCTACACCTTCCTTGGAAAACTGTTTTAAGTCTTTCCGGTAATTAAATCAAATGCTGAGGCTATATTCGGATTCATATTATGCCTTATTTCAATAGAAACTTGTTTGGGAGCAAATTGATCTGATTTCATTCTCTTTCAAGTGTTCTTGCCTTAATTTCTTTCTAATATTAACTCAAGATATTAAAAAATCTGCCAACATTCCCTAAATTGCTGTTGCACAATCCCCTACATACTAGGAGCCTTCTTTTGAGATAATTAACCAAATAGGTATTTAAGGCATGTTTTATAAATGAAAAGTCCACAAATTTGGGTTTTTTATTCCTATAAAGTGGACATGTTGCATTTTATATATAAAAAAGTGGTTCAAATTGCGTTTTGAAGAAAGAAAATCATGAAAAATTATTACAAGCAGTAGCAAACAAAAAAGCGCGAAAGACTAAGGAAGGTTGCTTGCATCATTCCTACCGTAATTCATTTTAGTTGTTATCTTTACCACTAGTTTCCAATGGACATAGATTGTGTAGAGAAAATTTTCCTTTGATCTGAAATCCAATCGCTTCCTTTAAATACATCATTCAGTCCTTTTAGATTGTAAAATTCCCAATCTTTCCTTAAAATGTGGACAGTTCCAAATTTTCTGAACAAACACTCGACCCCTTGCGGTAGTAATATAGACGAATGCTTCTTCAACGCTTTCTCCATTCTACTAAATAGTTTGTTTACTTAAAACGGTTTCTATTTCACAAAGCTTTTTAGGGATCCTGTGTAACTCCAGTACCACAACAAATACATGTGTGAATTGAAATTTTGGCCTTCGCAGCCATCATAGAAGAATCCCAACTTCCACACTTTATCGCTGAACGTACAGTTTCTTAAAAAGTATAAAATTTCAGATCCGATTTCCTTTGATATTTCATACAACGTGCAGCAGTATGAATTGCTAGTGGCACACATTATTGTGATTAGTAGCTTCCAACATATTGCACTTTGAAAACCCAACATTTTCTGAACATATTGCGTTTTGAGAGGAATATCCTGTGTTTCAAATCAGATTACTATGGAATATGTTGCGTTTTGAAACAAATCTAATTCACTCTATATTCCCGTCCCCGCATAAGAGTTGCCCTTTGAATAATACATCCTCGTGCATTCCTTATTAGTGAATCTTGTGAAATCTTTCTTTTTAGTCTTAGTGGCTGTCCAAAATTAATATTTAGTTTTGGAATCATTAGTTAATTTACTCAGGTAATCACTAATCGATGCATTTACTTTTTATTGTGGCAATTTCTTTTCTGAGGCGCTGTGTAGCGGTGTTTGTTTGAGTTTTTGTTTTGGAGAAATAAACTCTCTAATTTTTTGGGGTAAAATTTACCTTTAGTTCTAGAAATAATCGCATCTAACTTAGATTTTACCTAAAATACCTCTGTTTTTACGGCAAATGAATTATTTCTTGAAATAAACGAAAACTTCACTCGCCTATTAATTTATTGATCAATTTAAAGTCCTAATCGATTTGGACATTATATCCCGTGCTATATAGTGCACAGAAATATTTCAAGTTATATAAAGAAACCAATCAGAGATTTTATTTAGATTTGTGAACTAATTCACATTTTAACTGGTGATTTTTTCTAAGGGGTCCTTTACTCTAGTTGCATATGCTCAAGATTGAATAGAAAAATTTAGTTAGACAATATCATAGATGACGATACCAAAATGCGCAGTTACTACTGCTGCTGTTTTTGTCCTTTCTTTTAGCAGCTGCATTCTAAAAGAATATGTAAGCTTGCTTTACTGGAAGTGGTGGTACAGCCTACATATCCACACGGTACATATAGAATCCACGTGTATACAGATCTAATAGTTCTTGGTATTGTTAGCAGGATAATGATCGAAATACGAGGAATGTTTTACAAGTCCTGGGAATTTGGCTATAATCACTTTATTTCGTCAATTCTCATCAAAATTACAACATATTTTTTCAATATAATCTTCATTTGATTGAATACACTTATCCCAACATGAAGTTTATTTCTCTAAACCGTCCTTAAATAACTTCTTTGTAACTTCCGCAATTCGCCTGTTTATAGTAAGGTTTAGCTCTCAAATGGAACAGCCCGTAGTAGTTCTTTCAAATTTGGGAACAGATAAAAATCAATAAAAGCCAGATCTGACGAATAGGTATAAGATATGCAGGCAACTTTCTACAGAATACGTTTAAAACATATTTTGTTCTTCGTGCAATATGGAGTCCAGCATTAATCGTTCTTCCGGATTGCCCCATTCTTTTGACTGATTTTTAGTCTCAGAATTGAAGTAAGGTTATATCAATAGTTATTATATCCAGAATTGCTCGTCGTAACGTGATAAAGGCTCTTGAAGTTGACAGCACCTCGATACAAACAGCCTTTGTACCCAGTGACCTGACACCTTGTTCATTCCCAAACTTTATGTAAAATCTCACGAGCGTGTGGGGTCCCTATCACGAATTTTAGGAAGAGTTAATCACCTACCATCTTTAGTAGGTTCTCCATAGTGGCAACATTTCTTGTGTGTTCACCCTAGTGGTGCTTTTCCCGCTTTAAAACGCACCCATCGCCAATTTGTGGTTTTAGATTCTGCAGACTCTCCAACTACATCTTGCAGACGTTGAACGATATCTGAAGGTTGTACATCCTCTTTAAATAAAATGAAAATGATAGTTCTTTGTGATTTAGTCGCGTGTTCCATAATTCCAACAGTCCAGAAATACGTCTGTACCAGACAAGTACTTAACTAATTTTGCACGGGATAGCAAGAAAATCCTAACATAATCTTCTACCATGTATCCACCTAAAACCATCACCTTTCATATAAGGACTGTATGCCGTTTGGCAATAAATTATAAATTTCCTCAGAACATCTTACTTTGGTACAATCATATCATGAACTCAAAACAAAATTGAAACTCGTCAGTCTCCATTCATGATTCTTAGTCTCTTATTTTCCGAAGGACCGATACCATACCTACTCCATCGTAAAGCTTTTAGCCTAACTTTAAACTTCGTCTCGTCGAAGCTTTGGATTAATTTTTATTTTTCTTATTACTAAATGGAAGAAAAGAATTTATTTAAACTTATATCGGTATAGCTAAGGGATGAATTTGAGGTGTTTATTTCTGATATCTTACCTAATATATACTGCAGATTAATAAGAACTATGGAGGCCACTATAATCAATCTCATCTGAAACAAAACAACAGAAATTATTTTGATATTCTTAAAGCGGTCTTACATGTTAGTACCAATAATATTACCATATATATTATATATACATATATATATATATATATATATATATATATATATATAGGCCATACTTAATCATGCAAATAAAATATGTAATCCTAACAATTACGTCATGGCGATTGAGATTTGGCTAATTTAGGCGTTGCCCTGAGGTACATAACATTACGGCAAGATAGTATTAACCTGGCGATCAATGATAGAAAAGATTACCGTCGTGCGACAACTAAAACAAAAGAGTCTGCTAGGAATTTCTCGCATAGTTTCATTGACCGTGACCAGAATAGTAATTACAAAACTCTATTATCATCATTCATTAACTGAGAGTGCAGCCTCAGCAATTTCTCTGGGTGATTTACTCTTTTTATTGCGACCAGTTTCGAGTGCTTGGTAATTACCCTGCTGTAAAGAAAACTGGGAGGATTGTAGTTAGAAGGAATTACTACTTCTACGTAGCAATAAACCAACTTTTTAATTGTATATACATATACATACATTAAAAATGGGAACACGTTTTGAAATTAACATGCTGCGGTTTTTGAATTTAAGACAACCAATGTTTGTTCTCCATTTAAATTTTAAACGATCAACTTTACGAGCAAAGAATTAAATTCAATCAGGAATATGAACAAGATGGAATTACTGTTTCTTATGTACACAATTATATTCAGTAATTATAATTCATCAATTATACAGCAAGGTGCTGCTTTCCCAACTGCAATCGTCAACGATCTTTATGGTCGCCATTTCTTTGTTCATACACCGTGCTCTAAGTGCTTGCCTCACCTCCTCGTTCCACGACCTGCGAGGTTTTCCCCTTTCTGTTTTTTTCCCTAGTAGTTACCCTAACCGAAGCTAGTTTAGTCATCTTGTGTTTTTCATGCGGAGCACGTAGCGAAATCATTTTAAACCGTCTTTCTCAATTCTTTGTATAATACTTTTCTTTGGTCCTTTGTCGTGTTTCTTCGTTTCTAGTTCGTTGTCTTCTTGACACCCTAGTACTCTAATGAAAGTAATCCAAGTAATTTGCGTTTATTTTCTTTCCTCACAGTTTAAATTTCACTTCCATAAAGTACAGATTCAATCATCGTATGACCAATCCGCTTTTTATTTTAAGTACTAGTGTGCCTATTCCACCACATATCATGGCTTAAGTATCTTTTATTTGATGTTTTCTTTTCCCGCTTCATTTCTCTCTACCATGGTCCCCAGATATTTGAAGTAATCTACTTGTTTTATTTCTCAAAATTGTATTGCATACTTTAAAAACAATTGGTTAATTTACGGAAAACGAGAAGGATAGGATAGCTTTTTGAGATGCAATGCAGATACAAAAGACAAAAGATTAATTGGAGCTACTGCAGAAGAATGTGATAAGAAATTATACAGCACAATAAAAGTTGAACAGACTAATTTTTCCGAATCTAACCAATCACATTTTAGATCTACAGACACGATGCATTAGATTGAATTGGGTAGCAACAAATGCACCTATCGGATGAGTCCCAATCACGGCAAAACCGGTTCAAAGTTTAGCTCCTGCTTAATTCGATGCAATTGCCGTCTCTTATTAATTAGCACATGGGTCCGTACTTACTGTATTGCAACTTGGTGCAAAATTCTCGATCTAAATATAATGCAATGATCATCAGTGCTTCTGACCTGGTAATAGCTGTGTTTTAAATGATAACTGCCTACCACCCAATTAGAAGATTAGATAATTTCCTGGAGATAGGCGAAATTGCTGTTTACAATTTGTTTTCAGCTTTTCCTATCTATGCGAACTTTGCTATTATTCTAAGGAGCATATCCAGAAGATTGAACAAGTCACTTTGAAAAGTAAATGTAAAGAGCAGTTGAGTAATTCTATGAGATGATCGAAAGTCATTTTATATTGTATTTTTCCAAACGGATAACTTTTTTACTTAGCATGTCAAGCTAAATAAAATTCTTGTTTGTAACACTACTCGAGTAGACGAAATACTAACAATAGCAATACAAAAAGATCTTGACACACTAGTTTGCGAATATGTTAAGAACCAAGCCAAATACATAGTACTATCCCATGAAATCATCAAAAAGCAAAACAAATTTCGATATAGTCTTAAATTTTGCTCGACTTTAAGAGAATAAAAATCGATGCTAGTACGAAAACAACCAAAACACCGTAAACAACCTGGCAGAGTTCAACGCAAATCGTATTATATACGATTTTTATTGTATCTCCACTCGTTATGAAATAATTGAGTAAACTAACTCAAATAGGTGGAAAGCAACTAATGCGGTACTCAAACAATAGCACAGAGAAATACGAAATACTTTGGAACTACTTAAAAACATTTTTAATACTTTCATCATTCACTCACCTAACTAATAAATTCATTTCGCTCCTAGCATCGCGAAGGAATAAATGACTATGATTAGGATAGATTCCAAGAAAAAAATGTTGTTGGCTCAAATAAAAGAAAAAAAAAAAGTATGAAACTAGGAAAGCCGGCATATTTATCGAAAACAAACAATTATCTCCAAAATTAGTTTCTGAGCATAATTGCCTATAATTTTAGAAAGAGTCATCAAATAGAGATTAAATAATCGGGTAGAATACATCTAAAAACTCTCATCAGCTAAAAAGGCTAGCAGAAACGCTTTAAATTGTATGAAAAAAGGCAGTACACAATAATTCTCTGTATATAACAGAAGCCTACGATAAGGTCTGCAGTGAAGGATTACAGTATAATTTTTTCCAAGTGAATCTATAGTTTCATTTATTAGCAATTCATTTTGCATTGAGAGAAGACAACGAAGAATCAACAACTATTCGAATCATTGTATCACAAGAGACTTGGACATGTTTTGTTCACTACTTTTGTGAGAGACAACACTCTTTGACACAGTTTAAAATTACTTCAACAAAATTTACTCTGCACAAAATAATTTCAAATCAACTAATCAAGTACTTCCTTGGGTATTTGGAACCAATGCTAAACCAAATGCGTTAACTTAACACGCGTTTAATTACCGACAACCAAATCCTTATCGGCCAACTTCTAATAATAAATACATGCAAAATTTGTTTTAATACCGTATATTCCACATTTCGGATGAAATAATCAAATTAATTATGATATTTCCCAAATTTTTGAAGCTATATTACGGAATACAAACTTAAAATAGAAAAAACTAGAATAGAAAGAATAAAAAATCAAATAAGAAAGCGAGAAAAAGCTACACACATGCCCACCCTGACCACCCTGCCCACCCCAGGGGCCCCTAACTGCTTCTACGTGGACGCATTTTCTATAGATGAAGTCAAAATGTCTTTGAGTGTGGTTAGGATGGATTCTGTTACTGGGCACGATGGGATTCCCAACTTATTTATTCGGAGATATGCTTCATTGCTATGTGAACCTTTGAATGTAATTTTCAACTTATCTCTTCGTACATCTACATTTCCAGAGATCTGGAAGTTAAGTAAGATCAATCCCGTCTTTAAAAAATGAGATAAAAACGATATATTGAACTACAGGCCAATTAATATTTTATCGCCTTGCTCCAAAGCATTTGAACACTTACTTTACAGCAAGATCTATAACTGCATAAGAACTTACATCTCCACACAGCAACATGGCTTCATGACAGGAAGATCTACACTATCGAATCTTGCTGAAATCACTTAGTATCTTAGCACATCTATGGACAAGAGGACTCAGGTGGATGTCTTGTACACTGACTTTGCCAAGGCATTCGACACCATTGATCATGGTATACTGCTGAACAAACTGAGCTCTATTGGTTTTTGATTTGCTCTTACTGAATTAATTGCTTCCTATCTTGAGAATAGATCGAGTTACGTGCATTATAATGGTTTCAGTTCTAACATCTTTACGATTTTCTCGGGAGTACCCCAGGGATCCAACCTTGGCCCTTTACTGTTCAATATATACATGAATGATCTATTAAATAAACTAAATTGTAGGGTTCTTGCATATGTTGATGATATGAAAATATTCTCGAGGATTACCAACCTTTCCGATTGCCACCAATTGCAACGAAATCTTACAATTATTAACAACTGGTGTCAGGAAAACAAAATTAAGCTCAGCATTAACAAATGCGCAGCTGTAACTTTTTCAATATGTAGTAAACCGATCTTATATGACTACTGTCTGGATTCAGTACTAATATCAAGAAACAATACCATTAGAGATCTGGGTGTATTATTTGACTCTCGTTTGGAATTTACCGGCCACATACAATCTATTTGTTCTTCCGCATCACGCACGCTGAGTTTTTTAATAAGGTCATGCAGAGGCTTTTCTAATTTGACGACGTTTACGACCCTGTTTTACACACTGGTTCGTCCAAAACTTGAGTACGCATCGATAATATGGTATCCTTACTACGTTTACCAGCAACTAGAATTGGAAAGAGTACAGAGAAGATTTCTGAAGTACATCTCTTACAGAATGAGTGGTGTTTATTCTCCCCGTGGAACTGACTATCAAACACTTTTGAATCGGCATAATTTCATAAGCTTGACTTCACGGCGGGAGATGGCTAGTGCAAGATACCTAATGAAACTAATCAATAATGAAATTGATTCACCCTATCTTCTATCTGCCATAGATTTTTGGTCCCGACCTATGCTACGCGTTCTACTGATACTTTCCTAGTTGCCAGACCAAGAACAAATATTTTGTTTAAAGCACCAATAAACTCATATGACCAGAAATGCCAATGCTCACTTTCATGACCCTTTTCAGAGATAATTTCATTCTTGCCGTCATGGCTCTACTATTTTTATTTTTATTTTTTATTATATATTTATATTGTAATGTTACAATAAGTACATTATATTCGATATCTATATTTAGTTTCTTTGTTTTTCCTTTTTAATTTACACCGATTAATAAATAGCTTGTTCTCTTAATTTAGATAATATTAACTTTTGCACTGTAGTGTAATGTCTATATTGTTTTGTCCTGTAATTGGATTCTGTCTGTTGGACAATAAAGATTATTATTATTATTATTATTACACTAAAGTTCGCAATACTTGTACACCAGACGTACACCTTCACGTAGTTATTCTGTCTTGATTAGTAGTTGTAAGTTAATTACGCAAATGCTGAAAACTACAATTAAGAAAATCTTAAATTACATACTTTGCGATTATGTAGTGAAGACAATATAATCATGGCGTTACAGCGACGTAGTTACTTCAATTGCTGTAATTAGGCACAACTACCAAGGATAGTGAAATATTAAGGATATTTAGAAACCATTGGCTCTTTTCTTGAAAAAATTTCTAGAAGACCACTAAAGTGAAAACCGATATGGCCACAAATTCAAAATAGAAATATGAAATTCTGAAGTATTGTATATTTATTGTTTAATTATTACAAAAGCGACAGCAGAACAGATCAATTGTTGAAGTTGCCATTGATTATGTGCAACTTGTCCAGACTGTTTTGTAAGACTACTTATAACTGATTATACTTTATTTTCCGAAATAATATTTTGTGGGCGGAAGCACCAGATAGGAAGAGATGGAGGGAAATATGCAAGAAGACAATATAGAGAACTCAAGTCCACACACGCCTTACACCCCAAGAAAAGGGGTAGAAAATGCTTAAGGGTTAAGTAATAAGTAAGTATAATATTTCGTTATAAACTTGTGCAAGAAAATTTGGATTAAATATTCCTTTGCTACAGGAATATACACAAATACCAAACAGTTGTCACAAGGAAAAAGTACCCTTTTATCCAAAATGGTCATTAACAGAAGCTGGCTACATTCCAAATCCTCTCAAGTTAGGGGAATCTCGAATCTCTATAACTCTTTGTATACGAGCAGTCATATGTATAAAAAGCACACCTGAGTTTTTAGGTAATACAAAATTTGGATCAGTAAATTTAATGCGACAATTTCCAAAAATATAATTACATAGATTCATTTTCTTAAGAAAAAGCAAATAAAATTTGGCAAATGAAATATGTAATTAAAAGTTTTAGTTATGTGCCTAAAAGATTTTTTAATTCCCAAATTTTGAGTTTTGTTTAGATAACAGTACAAACTTGTTACATTCTTTCGGAATATTTAAGAATCACAGCCAATGCAAGAGGACATTGTTATATACGTACATATGGTTAGTAAGGAAAAATCGAACAGCTTTTATGGGGATTAAGAAATTAGTAAGAAAAACGATTGAAAATCTCTAAAAAAAAATTAAGAGGTATAAAGATCCGAGTTTCTAACACTCGATCTTCCTTTAAGATTTGAGAGTCGAGTTTGAGGCATCTTAAATTATTAATATAATCTCTCATGAAATAGTTCTTTCTCATTTGTAAACTCTTACTAGAACTCTTGTAAAATTGCTTATGCAATTTGAACGTAAAAGTCCATTCACAATCAATTAAATGATAAAACAAGCATTACCAGAGAGACATCGGTATTATCTTCATTGACGCTTTTCAAAATCTAGTAAGTCGCAATTATGTGCATTTGCACTTCCTTCTAGATATGCAAAACGATTATATAGCGCGGAAGGTATGTGCGCTCAGAAACTTGGGATTTAATACGTGCTCCAGTGTTTGCAGTGCTTTCCAGTAGCGGGAATGATTATTCCATATAGTTTGCAATGTTTTTATGCGGTGTGGCCAAAGATAACCGTTGCATCGAACGGTATTTATAACAGTAATCAATGTCAGTCAGTGTTGTGTGTTCACAAAATAATCTTAACTGTTATAATTTCTCTCCTGTACTTGTACCGAATTAACGTGCCTATCTCGACGCGCTTATCTCTACGGCTAACTGACACCAACGGGCTCGCTTATAGCACGTAAATTATCTGGTAATGAGGCTCCGGTAATCACGATGGAAGAATAGATATGTTGTGTATGCATATACATAAAGGAATTTCTTTGTTAAATAATGTAGGATAGCGAATAACAATCGCAGATTTATCGTGCGAAATTGTGTTCCTTTTTGTTCTGGCTCGTTATATTTGCTTACAGCTTCTCAGCACATTGGTATAAGAGCTAAAAATTTATACAGAAAAGCCTTACATCGTATGTTTGAATGTCGATATAGTATACTTAAATCGTCACAAAATCCATTCCTGAATGCTGTAGGCTCTTATCTTAAGATATTTGACAAATTAAGACTGGACCAATTTTAATTGGTGTGGTATTATAATATGCTCCAAATAATAGTCCATTCTATGTTTGACCCAAGAATTTTTTTTTACTGTATACACTGGTCAACATATATTTTGCTGCCGGACTTTTTAACTGTTCGTAACTAATTTTAAAGCGCTGAATCTAAAAATACCATCACATTTTCTTTATCGACCCGTCTTCAAAATATGTGAGTACGTATTTGTATTTAGCTAGTTTTATTCCTGCATATAAATATTGATTTCAATACAACCTATAAAAACTCACAAATAAAAAACAAAATAACTTTATTCTACAAAACAAATATTTACAAATGTTATTATCCAAAATAAATATTTACAATAGATAGTAACTAATTTAAAAACTTTCTTTTGAGCGCTTTTCTTGCGTATGTCTGTAAAGGTTTGTCTCTTTTAATATTCCAGCAGTAATCAGCCGTGATGTGTTTGTCCCATCTGCTCTGGTATCTTTCTTCCATTATTCTGATACTCTGGTGGAATCTTTCGCCCTGCTTCTCACTAAAGTCGCCAAGATTTGCAGGAAATCTCTCTAAATCACCGTAGAGGTAATGGACCTTAATGCTCACATGGAAACCCAAAATTTTAAACCTATTAAGCATATCTTCCACTTTTGTTCATAATTTTCAGACAACTTTAACAAAAGAAGACTATGCATTGGACTCAATTCCAGTCATTGATTCTGTGAAGTGTGGGTCCTTTATAAGTTGCCTTATCTGAGGTCCAACAAATATGCCTGCTTTTAATTTCTGATTACTGATCGCAGAGAATTGATTTGCCAAGTATTGAAAACAAAGACCATTTTGATCTAAAACTTTCACAAATTGTTTCATTAACCCTAGTTTAATATGCAAGGGAGCTAAAGTTACTTTTTCTCGTTCTCCCTCTACTAGAGCGCCTCTGTTAGACCAATTTCTTTTATCCAATGTCAGTCTTTCGCTCTGCTGTCCTAAAGACAAAAACAAAGATAATTTGTATATCCACATCGCTGCCCTAAAAGCAAATTTACCATCCCCCCTCCCCCTCAAAATGTATCTTTACTTCGACTTTAATGGTACAAGAAATTTTACATACACAAAAAGTGAATGTAATCACTTTTCACATAACTTTTTTCTTTACAGCTACCCTAGATCATATTTCACGTACAGCCTAACGTGGGCTATATCCAAATTACGATGACACAAGTTCTATTTCACTCTGCACGTAAATTATCTAAACCTTCTCTGATATCTTTTTGGGGAAAATAAGTGTGCTTTTCATTACTAACTGTAAGAAACCCCTTTTATAGTACGTACAACATTTTGCATCATAATGAATTAAAACTCATTTCATTGCTAATTTTAACTGAAAATACCTCAAATGCAGTTGAAAAATTTTATGATTCAAAAAATTTTATGAAATCTTCTTCAACATCTCCGCCCTGTCCATATCAGTAGAGATAGAAAAAGTGATAAAATCGAATTAAGAACATCTAGAAACGTAGAACTAAAAATTGCAAAGCGACCTATCTAACTGACCTACAAAACTTGTGACAAAAATGAATTAGAATGCAAATGAATGTCTTAATCGCTATTACGTGCGCCGACAATCCGCTCAAGACAAGTTAATTAATTCCTCGCCTACAAATAGCGCTATTAAACAGCTATACAATTGTAGGTGTAGCTGTCAATATAAATCAGCCTTAGGCTTCGTCAAAGGAAAAATTGAAGATATTATTGCTCATTACCGTTCATTTTGACACCCATGGTGTTATTACTCCTAGAGAATTAACAACGTTTGCACTAATAGCGAATCGGTATTGTCAGTTGAATAGAATATAAATCAATCGAAAACTATTGTTCGCTCTGGAGATGTAGAAGTAGATTGTGACTTAGTTGTCTTTCATTATTACACTGTGCTGATTCACATTAAATTAATAACAGTTAGCAATTGTGGTATATGCGGTACGAATGCTATCAGTATCAGCACACGATTTAGTGTTTCCAAACGTAAAATAGAGGATTGCGATCTATATAATCTCATTACGCCCATGCGACAAGAGTAAGTGCATCTACACGTGTAATTGTATAGTCCTTGTATTCAAAAGGAATGATTCTTAGGTGAATTAAATTAAACCTAAGAGTGAACTGACACATACATAAAACAAATAATAAGCGTAGAATAAGAAAATATCTTACCTATATATACATTAAGAAAATAAACTAAAACTCGCAAGAACGAAAAATGTATTACAATGAATGGAGGATTAATATCTGTAAGGGTATATATTTAATAGTCAATTCCTCAGCTCGAAGATAATAGCTTTCTAAATTGTCTATTTCCTAGTTATGACAGTATAAAGCATGTATAAAGAAAATTTTGCAGATTTGTACTAAACCTTATCCTCTGTTTATAATAATTATAGATATCCGCCCAAAATAAAATACATCCTCCACATACGTGATTCATACTTGTAACTAATTAGAATCATTTTATAACTTTTAATATGCACTACACGGAAAAATACAGTTGCCTTCTGAGATGGATCGGCAGGCTAAACAAAGTGTTTGCATGAAAGGAACACTGATAGCCGCATACCAAACAATTTCCTGCCAATTCACCGAAATGCTGAGGAATAAAGAGATACGAATCGTTTCCTTACAAATCCTCACAATCGTACCGAACAAGCGAACAAACTAACGGTTATACAGGTGAAAGAAACCGAAATCGCCGGTTCCTTTCTTTAATTTTCGACAAAATCCGGATTTATTTAGCGGAAAATGTAACGCTTATTTGAAGAGTTTTTATAAACTCGCAATGCCTCTGCGACAACTGCATCATAAAATAAAATAAGATGGCAATGGTAATTCTTTATTGTTCATTTATATCATAATTAGCAATTCCTTAACGGTACAAACATATCGTGAATGTTAATTACATTTGTTTGAAAACAGCTGTGCAGCATTCCATTTACCACGTTTACTCATTATTTCTGATAAGTCTTAATCTGTCATTTCCGTTGTTTGAAACGTGAATGTACTGAATAACAGCGTCATAAAAGATTTTTCACTTTTAATGTGCACATAAGTACAAGGCGTACCTACGTGCAAACAGTCATAAAATTTCAAATAGTGTCAACAATATGAAAAACTTTTTGCCTTGATCTATAAAGTACATATTGCTTTTGTAGAATTTACAACTCCAAAAATAACGAGAGCAGAAATGCAAAATACAATTTTAAACTTTAATTCCCAAACCTAAGTAATATCTACGCACAACCACATAATCTTAATTGAACTTTCTATATCATTAGCAATCCAGCGACATCCCTTTCATATCTTTTGCCAAGTTCATGGAATAGTAATCGTAAACTTATTGAACACATACACTTCACCGTAATGCTTTGCTCAGAGAAGAGAAAAACATATGGTGAATAAGCACGCAGTCAATGTAACTGTCATTTAAGAACTAGCTAAATTTGAAGGTTACTTGCTTAACCTTCCTATACTCACGCATACGGTGTGTGAGACCGATTTATATAGTACAGTATACGTCTTTCATTTTGACGTGAGTATAGGAAGGTTAAGAAGAAATACGAGAAGAGTGAAGAGTTTCGATGTACTCAGTTGTATTTTTAAAGTTCCAATAAATACAAAATGGTTGCAGTGTTCTTCCCTGAAAACCCATAACCTTTGCTAAACCTCTGCGAAGTCGAGGTTTTAAGAGAAAATGTACATTAAAATTGTTAAGCATGCAGATCGAATTGAGCGTAAGTTCAAACCCTCGAGTATAAAGGAACCTAGTTAGAGGAAGAAAAAGACTCCAGAAAAAAGTGATAATGTAATAAAAGGGGGATTCAGAACCTACGAGAAGATGTGTCCTCTAAAACATGACTAGGCTCTCGAAGTTTAGTGTAGTATGAATTTTTAGTTAATATTATAGAAAGCAAAAATTATTACAATTTATATTTACAAAATTTTAGTATTATATTAACAAAATAATGAACAATATAATCAAAATATATTACCTAGTGTGTATAAGTGTAATTTGTTTTCTAATTCTTAACTTCTCCCTCCCTCTTGAATTCTTTCTTCACTTCTTTTCTTTGGTCTTTTCCTTTTATTGTACTTCTTTTTTCTTTGGTCTGTTCGTCGTTTGTAAACAACAAGTTCTTTTTGATGTGGTCTGCTTCTTTTCAACCCTGGTATTTTATATAGCTTTTTATCTGACTTTTTTCGTCGACCATCCCATTCCGTCGCTTATAAACAAACTTTCTTTTTTCGGCACGTCGTTATAGCAATTTGGAATTCTAGATTTTGAAATGTTTCAAGTGTATGTGTGTGGTAAATGTTTACAACGCTTTTCTATTTCTTAAAGAATGCTTTCTATAAAATTTACATCTTTTTATTGGTAATTTTACTAATGGGGTATTACCATACTACATTAGGCTAAGAATTACTTTGTACAGAATCTTCAACAGTTTCTCAGCATGCTCTTTGTTAATTTTGTGGATTTTAATTCCTTCATCTCCTTCATAAGACAAATTTTGAAAAGTTTAACAACATATTTGTTTGTTTATTTCATTGTAATTTATCTCTTATATCGTCGGTTTTCATAATTTGTTTTGAGTACATGATGAGAAAGAAACTAGTAGGCGTTACTTATGAATTAGTGTAACTGGCTCTTAGAACGATTTTAAATCTTGCGCTGGTCGTGAAACAAATTTGGCGACGCACTTTGCAGCGTACATATTGTTCAAATTACATTCTTTGCACAAGAAAGTTCAGTACTAAAAGAAAAGTGTGTACATTTGAGGTGAATTCAATTAATTTAATAGTTAATGCCTTAAATATTGATAGATGAACCACAAGGTGATGATTGTGTATAATTTTCTTTTCCAACAAGGATTTCCGCTCATAAACTACTTTATCAATTTCTTATTCACTGGCATATGTAGATAATTTCAAAATTTATAGAATTCATAACGAATAGTATAAATTAAACTTACATAACTGAAATGTAGTGCACGACAAATACTCTTGGGCTATATGTTGCAAAGAAGTAAAAAGTAAGATTACCTCTGCCTAAAAGCTTGCTGCTAGCCTTTGGTACATATAGGGCCTATGTCACTCTTTCTAACACAGAAACATTTAGGAATCTGCGTGTCTTACTTAATGTTGGCTTCATGTCTGTTTTCCGATGTATCCATTATATAAGTCCATTTTGATTTTATGTTTAACAAACATACAACGTAACAAAGTTTTTCTTTCAGTTTACTTCCAAATAATACAGATTGTCTTAATTTATGAACCTAAACAGGCTTTAATGTACCAAATTGGTTCACCAATAACTGTGATAAATTCTAATAAAGATTTCTTTTTTCTCTGATAAAATCTCCTAAGGTCTTTCCCTGTGATTATATCATTAGTGTTGATGAACTGTTTAAAGCCGTTTTTGATGCCAAATACCTTTGTATACATGCGTGAAGGATTTTTGAAGGAGATACAAAACGTTGTTTAGAAAATAATTGAAGTATTGTCCATGGATTAAACTTATACGTTTCTTTTAAATCCACAAATGGGCTGAATGAGTATTATTTATTGTTAGAATTATTATTGCGTTTCAGAAAGTTGACTCCCAATATAAAATATGAAGTCCTTTCTGGTATTTTCTATATTTAATTCTGGTTTGAGAATAGCACTAGAAAGAAGTGTGTTGAAAAGGTTACAAAGCATGCGTGTATATGTTGTGGTGACTTCAGTCCCACATTGCGGAGTCAGTTAAGTATGTGATAATTACCTTAAATTATGGCAATCAGAAATCAAATTTATACATCTTGGACTCTTCTAGAATTTAAAAATACAGTTCTATTTACTATCTGAGAGTTTTGGATTCCCATTTGCTAAATTCTTTCTTTACATTTTCTGCTTCAGAATATCTTTGGTACTTATTATGCAACTAAATAACAATTTAACTTCAAAACGTACGTACTGTCACAATCTCTAAACAAGAGTTTTTCGGAATACACCATCAATTGCTAACGATGTCTGCAGAAAACTACAAAACTCATGTGAAAAATAACCGACAAAATGCTCCGATAGTAATATAGATCATTGAAAAGTAAACTGATGGAATTACAAATGGAAAAAGGTTTTTTCAGGTAAGTTATTTTAAGAATTAAACAGGATAATAAATACCACACTTATATTACTGGATATGATCTTTTAGGTTAAGCTGTAGATCACCTTCTCATGCACGTTCTCCGTTATTCAAATTATCTCTTCCCCAAAAGGTGTAACTAACCTTAATCGCTTCGCTTGGAGCAGGTTACATTCTGAATATGAAACGACAGAAGTTAGTTCTTAGTTGTTCACTCCTGTAGAAGTAAATAGCTGCAAAAATGCGCATTTAAGTACATATTGGGGGAATTTCTTAATTGAATTCTCATATGTACAAGCATCAAACGTATTAGCATATATATATAGTGCTTATCTGAAAATGAAAACTACTTCTTACAAAGCCGCACTGACAAGCGGTATAACCGCGAAACACGTCTGCGATTGATGAAAGTAGTTTTCTAGTTACTTATTTTCCCACGATGGTTAGCGGTTGAAAAGTGCTGCTGAAGCTACTGCAGGAGTCTGTGGCAACTTAGTTGACCACTCCTCCAGAAGTAGCTGCAAAAATGCGCATTGAAGTACGTATTTGGAGTAGTTCTTAATTGGATTCTCATATGTACAAACATCAGAGCATTAATTCACTAATAAAACTGGCCGAAATTTAATTAAATATACTAATTTCTAGAAGCTTGCCGAAAAGTGGTTCCGCTGCTACACAATTTAAACGCCAACTCATTTGGTAACTTGGATACCTTCACACTATTTCCTTGTTCGTGGGTGCCATATTGGACGAAATTGAACGTACGTTGAAAGTCAAATTTGAAATGTAGACCTTTTAAAACCATAATTATGCTTTCTTCTAGAGAAATACATTTTGTAAGGACACCAGTACCATTCAAAATTTGACATCGGCTGCTGTATGATTCACAAAGTTTACAAAAGTTTCTATTTCTGGCTCCTAAATTCAATTTTAGTTTAAGTTTTAACACTTTATCTTTACATTTCTTTATATTCAACACAATAGGTGCTATTATTTGCCTCAAACATATAATATAAGAAAGACCTTCTTAAACAATAGTTAATTCAGTGCCTCTATACTTTAAACTTTTCCCCTACATACCACTAAAATATGCTTGTTTAAGATAAACAGTGTCGCAAGAGATAGTGATCTATAGGAAAGTTGAGGGAAATCGTTATTTTATATCGCATAGGTCTTACTCTTCAGACTTGTTTTAATCCCGAGAAGGAATTGTTATTCTTACTGAAATTTCGGAAAACGTATTCCAAATTCCAATGAGGCAACAATATGATTTAACACTATTTAGACCTGAAACCTCCAGCTCTCCATTGTGTATATAACAACACAAGTCTTTGAGTTTTTATTTTCCACATATGTACCTGCCTTGTTATTCATCTTTGTTTGAGATCAAAGAAAAAATAGTATGAACAGTTTGCTTATAGACTATTTGATAATATTTCGTCGATTTGTATGCATCATTTGCAACCGCAGTCAAAAATAGTAACAGTATAGCTTCACAAAACTTGGTAATAATTTCAACGCTAAAAATAGACAAAAGAAAAAACGTTATACAGTTTAAATTGAACCTACACCTAAAATACCGTGGGAGTTCCTATTAAATTTGGATACTCATATTGTATACTAAAGCTACAATGACGTATCGTGAGAAATGATGAGAAATGGCACCTGCAAATCTTGTACAGTTATATATTCGCTACGTGAACATACGAATGTCTGAAAGACCGAAGAAAAAGTTATTTAGATGCAACAAAGAATAATAAAACACGCACGAAATTTAAATCGATACGCTTTGGTCATGAAACTGCTACCGCAACTCAACGTACGTACATATACGATACGTACCTTTTGTAATGCAAGACGCAAGGAGATCAATCATACGACGCATTTTAAGATCCAGATATGCGAAACTAACATCGAAAAAAAAGGGGACAAGTGAGGCTTTACATGGCTAGCATCATTAACAGTTTTCAAGAACCGGTCGAAAGGACATACTATGCTCTAGCTGATATACGACGGGAGATAAGCGGGATGTTTTCTGGCACTTTAGCTGTGAATCTTTTTTCAATCTGCATACATTAACGATATAACGATATCTAAATATGGCAATTGGATTAGTGAGCAGTTATTATAAGCTAAGAAATCCACACGTGTATTACTTTCTGATAAAACGATGAAGATTATTTGGTATCGCATTCTTTCCACCACCAGGTTAGAATAAATATGTTCTTCTGTAACTACAAGTAGTTAACTGTAATTATCATATTTGCGATGTTTATTTGTAGCACAATGACAAATAAAATGAAATAGAAATAATTTTGTTCCTTCAAACATGTAACATGGTTCTCATGTTTTCGTTATTTGGTGTAAGTTTATAAAGATCACCATGTTTAGAGGTAAAACGCCTGATAAATCATCTTGATTACACAATTCTTGATTTCACATATGACTCTTTAACTTCAAGAAGAAGTAGTAGAAACGGGGACAATTACCATGAGAATATAGAGGATGTGGTATAATGTTAAACATTATCATGCAGAAATACGATCACAATTTCCTTTTTTTCTTTTTATAATAATAATAATAATAATAATAATAATAATCTTTATTGTCATGGCTCATCAGAGCATGGACATTGTCAATAATACATGTGTGTATAGATTAAAATCATAAGAAATTTTAAAATAAAATTTGTAAAACTAAAATTAAAATTGATGTTCACGTACATATTTATCACAGATATTCGTCACATATTACATACATTAAGCACTCATAAATTCGTCTAGACTATAAAACATATTCTCATAAAGGTATGTTTTTAAATTTAATTTAAAACTATTAAAGGATTGTGTGGCTTTTACACACGAGGGCAGTTTATTATAAAGAACTACTGCCATATATCTCGGACTTAATTCATACTGCCTTGTATGGTGTACCGGCACACTCAAATTATTTCGGTATCTGGTTTGCATATTGCAGTAAATATCGCTATTTTGAATAAATGTTTCTTCATTTCTTTTAAAGAACAGAAGAACTTCCAATATATAGAGTGAGGGCAAAGGCAAAACATTCATCTCCCTAAAGAAACGGCGACATGATGTTAACGAAGAAATAGAAAATATACATCTGACTATTCTTTTCTGTAGGAGGAACAATCGTTTAGCTTCAACAGCAGATCCCCAAAAGATCACACCATAGCGAAGACGAGTCTCGACGTAAGCAAGATAAAATAGTCTCACCGACTGCAAACCCACAATGCTACGCAAGTTTCTTATAGCATACAGCGCCGTTGCTAGTTTACCTTCCAGCATAGAGCAATGCTCAATAAACCTCAGGCGATTGTCTACTACTAGCCCCAGTGATTTCACCACATTACTTTCCGGAACCGATTTGCCATTAAGACGAACATACAAACTCTCCAAATTCGGCGCAGATGATCTAAACCGCACAACACTAGTCTTACCCGTATTAAGTTGGAGGGCATTTGTCTCGCACCAGTCTCCCATTTCGCTTACAAGTACCGTCATTGATGCGGAAAGTGATTTAGTATCGGAGGCAGAAACGATACAATTTGTATCGTCAGCATATTGTGAAAGAGTGCAAGGTGACAATGAAGAATTAAGATCGTTCACATAAATTAGAAAGAGTATTGGCCCCAGAATTGACCCCTGCGGCACACCGCATTCCATCACAAAAGGTGAAGATTTATATCTCTGTGTAACACCGTTCACATTCATTGTCAAACTAATAACACTCTTCCTGTCGCTCAAGTAGGAAGCAAACAGGTCTTTGGCTACACCGCGAACTCCAAGTGCATCCAATTTTGATAACAAAATCGAATAATCAATAGTATCAAAAGCTTTTGATAAATCGAAAAATACGCCAGCAACATTGATCTTTTTATCCAGGTTTTCATAAATCTTGTTCACAATATGGCATATGGCATCACACGTAGATTTCCCCTAACAAATCCAAACTGTGTTGGAGACAGGAAATTGTACTTCTCTAAGTAATTTGTCAATCGGGTGTTGATGATTATCGCGAAAACCTTAGCGAAGACTGTTGGTAAAGATATAGGTCTGTAATTAATTACATCATGCACATCACCCCGTTTGTGAATCGGAATTGTTTTGTTGGTCTTTAAACATCCAGGAAAAACTCCTTCGGAAAAGCATCGATTAATTATATATACGAGCGGCTGTATTATATAAATCGAAACATATTTAATAAGAAAACATGGTATATCGTCAACGCCAGCCGAACGTTTCATCGCAACACTCTCCAAAACCGAACCCATCTCAAATTCATTGGTCGGAAAAAGAAAAAATGAAGCACTCCCACCAATGTTTAAACTTGGGAATTGATTACTCTGTCTCCTGGGAACCACGAAGTGGTCTTGAAGCAACTCCGCAATCCGCCCAGGACTGGTGTGCATTTCCCCCTCACCGTCACGGATAGCCAAGTTGTTCGAATTGGAATTATTTGATCTTGTCAGAGCCCTAACGACACCCCATGCAGCTCCGGACTTATCACGTGAAGCAGAAATCAAATTTTCGTAGTATAGTTTTTTGTTTCATCAACTTGTTTTTGTAGTTTTTGTTAACTATCTTATACCACGTGACAATAATACCTGTATGCATCGCTATTTGCAAACACATTATCTAATAGAGTACTAGATGTAGCAGTTACTCGCGTGCATTCGGCAACATAAGGGGTCAAACCGAAACATGTGAACAGACATAGAACACTTCGTCTATTAGTTGTGTCTTCCATAAAATCAACGTTGAAGTCGCCGCAAACGATAACCTCCTTTCCTTACGTTTAACTAATCCTGGTATTTCTTGAACAATCCTGAACACCCTCCAGAACGATGTATTCCGGTCATAAACGTTGGGCTTCAGGGACATCTTTTGAATCACTTCTGCGTGTGTTTAGTGTGTTTGCATAAGTTCATAAATTAAACATGTTGAACTTGCGCTTATATCAATGCAAATTCACAATAAGGGAATAACAGCTTATCAAGAAATGCAGCCACAAAATTTACTGATTGAGCATCCGATGTACTACTCAATTTGTAAAATATCTTGCGTCCAATATGTTCCAAGTAATATGGACATATTATGAAAGCGATGACTTGCTTTTATGCAAAGCAATAGTAATACGATCTAATACATATAAATATAGCCTGTTTATTTTGATTTTTGTGTTATAGATTTAATAAAATATTAACCTAATTTCATTGGTTAGTAAATAATAGGTCGCATTGCAGTCCTCGTAGAACCATTGGTTTAGGCTTAGCACGGATTACCGAATCTTGAAAACCAACAAGTGGAAAATTGAAGATAGTGTGATTAACATATATTCTTCAGCCGTCCAATATTGAAACAGGAATTGAATTGGACGGGTGGACTTGGAATTCGAAAATATCGCCTCGATGTAATGGAAAACGTGGGAATCGAACCCACAACCTTGGAGTTTGTAACATATTGTCCCACCAAGTGAGCCACTGCAGACTCTAATGTTGTTTCTAAAGCATAATTTAAAGTGGCCGTGTAAACCACTGGGCACCGGAAACACAGAAATTAATTTTAAAATTAACCCTTAACTACATTTGTAGGATAAATTTTTACCCCACATCTCATATTTTCGTCCATAACTTTATAACTGTTTCACCGTACTTGTTCTGGGTCTGCCTTGAATATATTCCATTTTTTGTTAAAAAACAATTTTAAATAAAGTACATATATTCTGGTGAGAGATATATTTTTTGTTTAATTTAAAAAAAACCCTGTTTTAAATATGTGTTATTTTCCAAAATACTAGAAATTGTAATGGAGTAGAAATTCACTCCACGAAACCACTAATGTTGCCCAAAAATAGCGAAGGTAGTTGAGGGTTAAGACAAGAGAGAAAAACGTATAAGAGCATTAAAAAATATTTACTGTTCATAGAAATGGTTTCGAATCGCTTAAAGAGAAAAAATATTGCTTAAATTTATAGTTGGAAACGTTAAACAACTGAAAGAGATCATCGGTAAATTAACCAAATGGCTCAAAGCAAGAAGTAAATCTTGCAGATGATCCATCAGTAATTAGAAGACGTCTATTAAATCCTAATAATTACACTTAAAATCCATAAAGTGTCTTTGTTGACGAAACGTTATGTGGAAAACAGAATTAGGTTCGGAAAAATCATTAATAATTAGGGAAACTCTTTGGCCAAATGAAACCGAAATTTTAATTCATTGGTGCCAGAGGTAGCCAAGAACATGGAAAGAGTTCCATATACACCAAAGAAAAAGTAGGAGCAGGTCGTGGATTAAGTAGAGTTTTACTCCAAAATATTATAATATCGTATACTGAAGAAGAAATACTTCTATTTTAAATTTTTTGGACCATAGCGATCCAAAATGTAGGAAAAATGTGGGTCCTAACAGGCTTCAATTGAAGATTTGGTATAGTCAACTCACTCTCCAGACCCCCAACAATTTGGTGGATACAACAGAAATTGCAGCAAATAGTTTAGAATGCATGTAATTCTATCCCAATCGTACAATGCCAGTAGCTGGGCAGACGCAAGAGGGATTTGCAGACGATTTATTCCGATCTGATCGTTCGCCAATCTCGATCTGTTGATCTAACACACAATAAATTTCTACTTTGTTTTCTGCGAAATTTGAAATTTGGCGCTGTTATTGTTTAGCACAATTTGTAAATGGTAAATTTAAGTTGTTTTCTATTCTGTTACGTTTATAAAGGAATAGGAAGTAAGACGTAACCAGTTTAACTTTTTGCATTAATACGATGCACTGTGTAAATAAAATAAATATTACAATATAAAGTTGAATGTACTATAAGTTGTTCTTTTCTTATTTGCTGTACACTGCTATTATTTTGCACACAATTATATAGGTACAGTACAACATACATTTAAAATAGAGACAATATTCACGACATCGCTTAATTGCTAATTCCATATTCATACGTAGACATATTTCGTAAGTTACGTGATTAGCATTGTCAGTTACTCAAATGGAGAGATTAACTCGATGGTAATTGACGTCTGATACTTGTTTCTGTATATTTAGCAAATGGGTTGTGATTTCAAGTTTTACAGACGTTGAAGTTTAGGTTTTCTTAGTATGAGGTAAGCACTAGTACTTACCTAATACTAAGGTAGCTCCCTCATCAGCACCACAAGTGCAAAACCCGTTGTCGCAGCAACAAGCCACATACATGTGTACATACTTAACAGCTGTCGTCAACCGTCCAAATCATTTAAAAAATGAAATTCTTTGACTTACAAATTTTCATGTTTTTATTTTACAGTTCTCTTGTTTAACGGGAAAGTTTCTGCTATTTTCAGCTCGCTCGACGACAAGTTGATCTAGTCTGGTACAAGTGTTCTGGGGGGAAATTTATATCAACCTTCAGATGCAAAATGGTACGATCGGTTTGCACTAAACATATTACGCCAATAAAATGATTGTTCTCCGTAATTACTATGAACTACTTGTAATGAATATAGGACTGTAATTCCTATTGAATAAGGTCTATTGTTTAGTTTTATACAAATATAAGTAATAATTTAATAGTAATTCTAAATTCAAATCAATCAGATTTAATTTGAAAATAAAATATTGCTTTTACAAAAATAAATCGCATCCTCCCTAATCGCCCAATATATAATAGATTACTTATGTAAATTTTACAAAAATAGAACAGTTGTTAACGTTATTAGATTGCTGAAGAGATTACAAACTTTTCCTTTAAAGAAATTAATACCGACAATAATTTCATCATACTTAATTTTTGCAACGATTGTCGAAATACGTATCTGGATTTTTTCGAAAGGTGTGGTAATGGTAATTTTATTTATTTTATATAATACTTAATTTTTGTTATTAAAGGGTCAGAATTATATAAATCAATATCTTTAATAACATTTATGAAGCCTCCTATCTTTGTATGAAATTATAATTGTACAAGAAATTATGTATAGGGAACGTGAAATTATGCTATTATGGGGACAAATGCTTAAATTATCCTCACAACCATCTATTATTTCAATATATTGCAATAATATTTTAGTACCGTTCTGCACTCATGAAAACCGCTGATATGAATTCTAAACATTGCTACACCTTTGATTCTGTTGTAACAACGATGCATTCCATTAAATAAACTTCTAATTGAATACTAAGCGATAAAAAATCACCTACGGTTAATGTAACAAAGTTTTAAATAATATTATTGTGATAATTGTTATCTACCCTGCACCTCCACCAAAATTATAGTTTTATAGATTGATACGTAATCGTCTTATTAGATGAATAGTTCAATAGTTAACGTACTACTATAGTATTTAATGACAAATATGACATGAAGAGTGATAAAAATAAATTATTAAATAAGAGTTATCAAAATTTTAAGCAATTTAATTGGTTTACATATTGGCTCTAGTTTCTGCGCATATGCTTACTTGAACAATTGGCTAAAAATGTTGGCACGTGTAGTCAGTTTCTTCAGGTATGTATATATACAATATATGTATATATGTATAAAGTAACAATGTATATCGACCGTAGTGTTTAGAGTAGAATATAAAAACGAGCTAAAAACTCTATCGGAGTGGTCGGTCCGTGAAATAAAAGTCTCATTTGTTCAACATCTATATTTCGTCACCGTTTGGTAACTTCATCAGGAGTATGAACTAGAGTAGATCACTAGCCTTCAGATACATATTAACGTGGTATTAAACCATCAGATTTTGTACGTGTAATCACATGAACGCGCGGAATATTAATCATACATATTCCACAAATGAGACTTCTTATTTCACGGACCGACCACCCCAATAGAGTTTGTAGCTCGTTTTTATATTCTACTCTATATGTATGTATACATACCACTGCCCCCACTATTGACTACGTAGTACAAAAATGTCTGGTTCACATTGACGCGTTGTTCAACTTCTGTTTATGATATCGCCACAATGTATTGTATCCTAATTTACATAGCTATACCTTTTAGGAAGAAAGAAATAAAAGAAAGAAAATGATAAGAGTGGTAAAACAAAAAACTTAAGAACAATTCGGAAATAAAATGGAAGAAAACGCAAAAGATAATCAGAGGTAATTCTATAGAACTTGAGAATAGATAATAAAGATGAGTATAGACGAAACAGAGATAAAACAGGGCAATTATTAGCGATAGGGGATCAAACAATGGAAAGAATACTTTAAAGAACGACTAAATCAAGACTACGAACCAGACATAGAACAAGGCAACTGAACGGATAAGGACATGGAAAACGAAGGAGAAGATATAACTGACCAGGAGGTAGAAGATGTGATCAAATGGGTAAAAAATGGAAAAACATCAGAAATAGATAGCAGAAATGCTTAAGAACATGGAAGCAGAAGGGAGGATAATGCTAAGGAAACCACTAAACAGCGTATGGAAGAACGAAAAATAGCATAGGAATAGGAAGTGCAACAAGCAGTGTCAATTTATAAGGCCGGGAACAGAGAGCAGCAACCACAGATCACGTTACTCGGGACTACAATCAAAATATACGAGAATATCATCGAAGAAAAAGGAAAAGACGAATATTAGAAGATCGCAGAGTGGATTTAGACCAGAGAAAAGTGTACAAGGTCACATATTCACACTCAAGACAATAATAAACAGAACTCTAGAACTGAGGAAACAATGTACATAACACGCTTGGATATGGAGGAAAGTATGGGAAGGATTGAGGAAAATGGGAGCAAACAATGGTAAACTGGATCGTAGGCCAAACTGACTCTCTGTCCATTTTTAGTGATACAAAAATTTACTGTAAAATTTGTCGGGTAACTTTGAAAAACTGCCAACGGTGGAGCATCAAACGTTATTCCGCTTCTCAAACGCATTTGAGAAATATAAATCCATCAGCAGCCGACCATGAAAATTTGAATCACGAACTTTGTAAGGCTTTTTTATCAGCAAACACTCCATTAAAAACTTAATAACGTTCTTTCTTCTGAATATCAATACAGAGAAAAGATGTTGTTGTTTGTTACTAATACTGCGGCGTATATGCTAAAAGAATGGAATTTATTAAAACAAACGTATCCATCACATGTGTAGCACATGCACTTCATAAACTCTGTAAATATACTAGGGACGAATCCCCAAACGTATATGAACATATATCTTCCTTGAAAAACATTTCGAAAAGCTCCATTAAGAGTAGCTCTTTATAAAGAAAAACTTTTATCTTTACATTTATCTCCCCCACCAGTATTAACTAGATAGGTTACATGGTTGGAAGCTATTAATTTTTATGCTGAATATTTGGAAGACAAATGTTTTTAAACCTTTGTTGCGAAAATTTCGGAATTTTAGCAGAAACAATTAAATATTATGAAAATCGAAATCTGAAATTAAGCGAAAACTTAATGGTATTATTTAAGGCTAAAAAGTATTATATATATCTGAATTCGGGGTTCGTTCAAAGCAAAAGCTTAATGCAGTTTTTAGTAGAAACCCTAATTTGCAGCGACTGTATCAGCTGTGTGCGTCACCTAGGAAACTGGAATACAATACACTCGTAAAATATACTCAAATATTACAAAATTTTAATTATATACCTATAACTAGCTGTGATCTAGAGCGCGCTTTTTCTAAATCCAAAAATGTTCTCAGTTCGAAAAGAACAAGTTTCACTGAAGAAACTCTCGAGAAAGTATTAATAGTTTATGTAAAATACGTCACTGTTTGGAAGGAGAGACATATAGGTACACATAATCTCATAAAACACAACCAACGTTTTCTTGAATTAAATATAAGTACAATATTAACTAAATATCTAATTTAAAGTATGTACTAGATATTACCCCTACACCGAAAGGTAGAAAGGGTAAAAAGATTAAGAAGAAGAAGAAGAAGACTAGATATTAAATAATAAGATATAGCACGCCCATATTGATGAACCATCAAGCAAACAAGTAGTTAGTACTAGGCTTTGTTAAAAGGTGGATGACGTGTTAACTGATTATCATTGAATAATAAAATTCGTAAGAATGAGAGCGTCAGTTAACATGTCATCCACTTTATTAACAAACTCTAGTTATTAGTTCCTCTTACTGAGTGCTTGAAAAACGTGTGATGTAGTGTGATGATTAATTTTAGTTTCTTAAGAAGTAATTAAAATTTATGGAATATTGCGTTGTAATATGAATTTATTCATTCAATTGAATTATTAATTCAATTCTTTTGATTAAGGCTGATTGATCCCTTTTTTGGTCCAGGTAAATCTTTCTCTGGTGTTTTTTTGCCTCTCCTTTTATAAGTTTTCATGGGTCTTCCTTGCGTTTGTTAGTTTGTCCATTCTTTCCTATTCATGCATCTTGTTTTTAAGATCCGTACCTCATTACTTTTATATCCTCTTCCACCGCAGCTCACCATCTTCGTCTTGGTGTTCTTCTACTTCTAGCCCCGAATAGTTTCTAGTTTGTAATTACTTACTACTACATTGGAGTAGGAGGTCCACTCATCATATAACCAATAACCTACGTCGTGTGTAATTCTTAAATCATTCATGAACACATCATAAATTTACTTGAATTGCGTCTTTTTTGGTTCAATTTCACACCTTCCGGGACGTGTTTACCACTGATAGTACTAATACAATTAACCTTTCCTTATTACTTACTCAAATATTTCACCTGATTATTTTGTAGCGGCGCAAACAATAACAGTGAGTCATTCTTCTTTCGACAACGTAATAGCCGTAATATGAACGTACGATCTTAAAGAACACATGTAACCGGATCCGAGATTGGGTGGGCTCTATATATTATTAGCGGTTACGAAATCGCTGGCTGCCGAAACTAGTTCCTCACAGCTGTTCCACTTGCATTCCGTTCGAATGGGATCTTAACAGGTGATTCACCCAATTCGGTGAGGTCCGTTACGTGTTAATCTTTCGAACATGTGATCATCCTTTTGTGTTCCTTACCTCTTTTGAACCGAGTGTGTTATTTAATGTTTTCGAAATGATTTTGAATATATGTATGTGACAATAGACATTTGTGTTTGATTTCATTAAATAGTGAAAGAAACTCAAAAGACCGTAATAACATGATCCGCCCATCAGAGGAGATAGCGGTTGGACTAAAAATGATTTAGAGAAAACACAAATATTCGCTAACTACCTAAAATCCATCTTTCAATCATTGGACTCCCAATTAACAGCTGAAGAACAAAAAGAAATCAGAGATTTCCTAAGAGCACCCTTCCAAATGGATTTGTCTATAAAAAGTTCACAAGTAATGACATCAGAACTACTATTATGAAAGAAGTAAATGTCAAAACAGCCCCACGATATGATCTTATTACGGGAAAAATCTTACAAGAAATATCTCCAAAATGCCTAAAATTGTTAACATTCGTATTCAACGCTCTTATCAGAACAGGTCACTTTCCAAATACTTCGAAGATTTCCCAAATAATAACGATACCTAAGCCAGGATAGATACCAGAAGAAGTCACGTCGTACCAGTCGATTAGTTTACTTCCCACCCTATCTAAAATTTTTGAAAAAGTATACGGGAGAAGATTAGAAATGATAATCCAAACACACCAAATCATCAGTTCGGCTGTAGGAATAAGCAGGGCACCATAGATCAAATACACAGAATTGTCAATAGTATACAAATCGATATCAATCGCAAAAGGTACTGCAGTGCTGCATTCCTCGACATAAGCCGGGTCTTCAATAAGGTGTGACACATGGGACTAGCGTATAAAATGAATAAACTTCCACACCCACATTATTCTCTGCTCAGAAACTTTATAAACAGACGATACTACTAGATCTACACTCTGTATTATCACGCGTACCCCCAAGGAAGCATAGTAGGCCCTCTACCTTATTTACACTAGTGACCTGCCCACCACAGACTCAACCACGACAGCAACATTCGCAGACGATACAGCGATACGCGATACTGTCCTCTCATGAAAATCCAACTACAGCCTCTATAAATCATCAAAGACACCTAAACAAAATACAAGATTGGCTAAGAAAATGGCGCATGCAAGTCGATGAAGATAAATCTACCCACACTACATTCACATTGTGTAGAGCAATATGCTCTCACGTGAAAATCAACAATATTAAAATTCCACAAACTGAAGATGTTAAGTATTTGGATATGTATTTGGACCGTTGTCTATTCTGGGAGAAGCACATATTTTCGAAGCGCAAACAGCTAGGCATGAAAGTGAGTCAGATGTACTGGTTAATCGGAAGGAAGTCACAGCTCTCTTCAGAAAACAAAATATTACTTTATAAATGTATTCTGAAACCCATCTGGAGTTACGGAATAGAATTGCAGGGAACAGCTGCAAATAGCAACATGGACATCTTAGAAAGATTCCAAAATAAAATCAGGCGGATCTGCTCCATACTACGTTCTAAACTACGTCGTTCAACACGACCTAAAAATGTTATCAGTCAAAGCAGAAATAAGAGCCCGCAGTGCTAAATATCGAGAAAGAGTGGCCGTGCATCCGAATATACTAGCTAGAGGACTTTTCCAACAAAAAGAGAGATGGCTAGAATAAAAAGATTCCGACCAACAAATTTAATGGATAGATTTCTTTAAAAACTACTTATTAAAGAAGTGTTACAAACTAAAATAATGTGCATACATCAAATTATATATACAGTATATTCATTGGAATATCCTGTGCATGCCCTTTAGTAGTACCTGGTCATATTGATAGCTTATTGTTGAAATTATGACCAGATTACCGATTAAAGGAGTTTAAACAAAATTAAATAGCGTGTCTGTTTTCAAATTAATTATTTTTGTGAAACTTTTATTTATTAAATACTCACCCATTTCTAATAAACTACACAATTTGTATGGTTAACTATCCTAATCATGTAAAGACCCTGCTATAAGCTACGTGTAAGAAATGAGACGGTAAGAACAAAGGCAATTATAGATAAGCATTATTCCGTATGCTTATGGATGGATAAGGTACAGGACAGAAAATAAAACTATGGAATACGAATAGAGCAGTGGTCTCCAATTATCTAGCGAGCAAGAACACCTTAAGAAAATCTTTAATGTACTAGAAATTAGAAACTAGCATCCTTGCCTTCGTGTTAGAAAACGTACAAACCCGGAAATTTGGCGCGGTGACTTCGAACGTTTATAATGTTCCTTACTATATTAATTCTAGTACGTTTGGTTTTCTTAAATGTTGGCGATGGTCGCAGATTCCCTAGGAATAATTTGCGAACCACCATTAGGGAACCATTGGAATAGAGTTTAGTTTAAAAATACTTCACCAAAGATGGTAGACTGAGTAGGAATAAAACGAGCAGTGTAAAATAAAATGGTTATACTATATCACAAAAGCTACAATCAATGATGGAAAAAGGATTGAACCAAAAGGATTGAAATGGAAAAGTTTTGAAATGACTTGAACGAAAATGGTTGGAAGAATGTTGATATAGATAGTCCAGAATCCACTCTAAAAGAAGAAAGAAATAGAATCATGGGGAAGCAATTAAACCAGTAAGATACAAATATAGATTGCAGTAAGAAATCTGAATCGAAAAATGTGGAAAGACAGAACTTAAAACAAGATCGCAAATATTAATTAAGACGGTGGCCATCGCTCGATATAAAGTCGTTGTATATTGACATAGATATGATGTCACGTTGGCTTTGTGCGCAAGGGTGAAAGTAATTAAAGCTTCCAAACGTGAGTTAATTAAGAAAGTAAAATCTAGATAATAAATTATTTGAGGAAGTCGACAAGATCTTAGAAAGTAAAAGAGTCTGACGTTAATTTCCTTAATGGCGATTATAATAGACGTGATTATTGTAAGTTGATATGTTTATATTTTCGTGATCAACATTTGTTTACAAATTATTTAGGAGACACATTTAATGCTAGGTTAACGGTGGTTTCATCGATGACAATTAGACTGGTTGGAGAATAAGGATATACAAATATAAATGGTGTAATAGACTAAAGTTAGATTTATTAACTTCTGGGAATAAATGCTATAAATAAATACTGCAGTTTGTTGATTATTGGGGAAGCCAACACAAATAGTATCTTTTATTAAATTTGATTCTTTATGTGAATCCCAAATGCCTCTTCAGGGCATAAAAATATGGATTATATTTACTAAACATGCAATGCAATGCAAACGCAAGACCGATGTACAGTATCAGAGAAACAATTTTTTCGCTCTATTCTGTCTCCTACTTATAGTCTTTTTAGATCCTCTAGGAATTTTTAGCTTTCCTTCCCATACCATTTCCTTCTAGTCTGTTCTTCTTTTTCTAGGTTCCCCCATATCAAATATTTTCTTTGCCAGTCTCTCATATCCACATGTCCATACCAGTTTAAGTATTGGTTTCTGGTTTACTGTTTTCCTTATTTCATCGTTTCTTATTCCGTCCAGTTTGGTTCGTCCTCCTATCTTTCTAATATGTTTCATCTCCAATGCATTGATCGTCTCCTGTTTTTTATCTATCGTACAATTCTCACTCGCGTATGTCAGGGCTGGTACTGTAATTGCATTGTGGATTTACAGCTTTACTTCCCTCTGTGTTTCAATATTGTCTTGTTGAGTGCATAGTACATTTCTGTGAGTTTGTTTCCTCTATTTGGTACTTCCGTTTAGTTTAGTTTTATTTAAAAACGGTTTCCTCCAAAAAGAGAAAATAATGATATTTCTTAAAAAATTATTATATTAAATTATGAAAAATTGGTTAAAAAGGGGAATAACAGCTGACACATTATCATCCTGTTTCGATGGATGGTTTCCAACACATAAATATTATTATTACTATTATCATTATTATTCAAGTAGGTGTAAAAGATGTATACGTGATAATAATTCAAACTACATTCTAAACAGACCTTATTTATTTGACTGGAAACGCGACAACATAAAATTAATCATTAATTTTTAAACCTGCCTATTTTCCACAAATGTACCGGCACGATACGTACATTTCTATGCTAATGTAAAGGTTAAGGAGATGTGATTGACCCACTTTTCGGCCTCGGAATTTATTCTTATAAGATCGACCTCAATGTGGAGTCAGTTATGCGGTTCCTCAAGATACCCACACACACACACACATACAAGACATCACACACAGCTCGCCCAGCAGCCGGCACCAGTCGATGATTTGGTGCAGTGACCCGTTAAGCCTTCTGTATGAGTGTGCTGTAACGGTATGACACAATTGCCACATTTAAGTAGAACCCACACTCATATCGCATATACATTTACACTTACGTATTCGTCTACTTACTATGTATGTATTAAATAGGCTTATTTGTACGAAGTATTTACATCTACTACAACTTGGAGGACAGAGATAGTAAAATAACATACAAGCAAAGGCGAATTTTTTCTGGCGGAACGTCTTGAAGAACTGCGCTATGTACCTATAATTGCGGTAGAGTCTTCGTCGTCTTTTTAATGCGTTGTCTACCGTTAGATAAATACAAGATATTTTTTGTATGATTAGGAAAGGAAGGAGGACATGGATTAAATAATTACGAGTAAAGATCAGTTGATGTAGCGTTTGGAGTGGAGTGCATAAATATGAAGCATAATTACCGTAAACTTGGCACGTTACTTGGACCATTTCCGTAGTCGTCGGATATAATATATACACGACGTTACAACAGTTAATGTTATTGTTTTCAGGGCAGAAGGATGCCCCTAAAACCGCCATTAAAGATTCTAATTCTTAATCTTTTTCCTTTATACCTTTCGGAGCAACAAACTAGACGCCTGAGCTCTATACATACGTATAGTGTACCGCTACAATCGGGCTTCAATCCTCGGACCTTTACATTGTGGGGCGCGTAGTTTACCATTTAATGACTACAGTCCCTACAGCAGTTTTAACGTATGACTCAGAATTATAAACCACCAGGGAGGAACAGCAAAATAGTATTCAAAGCATAGAAATGAATCACCTAAAGAAGCCAGGGGGAAGTATCCACTTGGATAAAATCAGAAACACCACATACAGACACAACTGCAAGGTCAAATCAAATTGAAGGGAAGTAGAAGAAAGTACGGGACCAGGATGAGTGAGGGGCATCTAGTGAGAACGGTGTATAAAGTGAAACCAACCATAGAAAAGAACAGGGAGGCATACCAAGAAAAACAAGGAAAAGAGTGGTAGCAAAAAAGTAAGCATAAGCTGCATTGAGATAAAGAAGCCGTCAAGGCTAGGAAGATATGAAGACAAATTGTAATCCAAATTTACTAGGAATTATATTTAAAATATGACTGCATACGACAGTTCTTCGTTGGTCAGCATCTGTCGGATGGTATTCGGAGAAAAGACATATTGTAAGCGCTTAACTTACTGATGTTATGGACGCCATCTGGTTTTTAAAATATAAATTAAATACTATAAAACCTAGGAAAAAGTAACAAGACACAAATCAAATGCACAAAAATATGTAAGAAATTTATTAAAACTACACCGTGATCCAGAATGATTGACGGTCACGTGACAACTGTAGTGTCGTTCTATTATCAAAACTACTTTCCACGGGAAAATTGATAGTTCAATTAGGATTCGTTTTAATTCGTTTCCATGATCAGTGCCCTCATCATAGGCGTGCAGATAAAATTTTCACTTGTCATTTTAGTGGTCATTTCATTAACGTTTTCGTGCAAGTTTTAAATATTATGCCGATCGTTTCTCACTTATTTTATTACAAACAGTCTTCTTCAAGACTAAAACGGCAAATATATTCTATTTTGATAGGTTTACTAACTGTAAATGTTAATCAGTATTAACTCTCAACTTTTAGGTTGCGATAGTTTTGACTACCGATTACTTGAAGTTCAGCTTAATTATATATTTGAGCAAATAAAGCAATAATCTTCGTTACTTTTTCTTTCTTTCACGGTTTTAATTCGCCGTTTTTAAGATTTTGATATAAGTTTTGTTGTAAAATTCAATAATGTAATACATTGAGTGACAAACGAATGGATTGTCGGCACGCCTATGGAATTTATCGTTGCATCGAATACATTAGGAGCGGCAAATGTCATATTAGTATAGAGCAGCACACGTCAATCATTCTGGATGACTGTGTATTTGCAAAATGAAGCTCCAAAATTGTGGAACAACAGAGCACTACCACCTAAAAAATAATTTAACGTTCACCATGGAAAAGATCTTTGTTCGTACTGATATACTAAATAAAAAGAAGAAATGAGGGCTGACCTTAAAAACTCAAACTTTAATTTAAGATACCAAAGGAAGCAATCCAGTGCTTAACCTTCTTATTCTTGTTATTGAAAAGTGGAATCCCTTCATATGTTCCGATTTAAAATGAAACGGTAATATTCTAATAACTCATTACAAGACTAATGATAAATCTTATAGTTGCACATAAGAATAAACCATAAATTCTGATAGAATTCTCCATATGTAATTGTTCAGCAAATCCGACAATTTTCGGCCCGTACGTAGTTAGATCTAAATTTAATAAATTCAAATATCGTCTCTATACATTTATCAATCCATGCTTTACTCAATCCATACCTAAATAAATGGTACCTTAATGAATATATATTTGATAAATGGTGCCATAGTCGATCTAATTGTAAGTTTAATATTGCATATGATACCTCAATTGATCCCGCGAATAATCAAACTCCGAAAATTGCAAATGATACTGCTACAATGAGTTAGCTTCTAACATGTGGTTTTGCAGATCACAGAAATAAGCTTAAAGTCCAAAGAAGTTGTCTGTTTGAGCAGCTTGTTTCCGTTCGTTACAAGTCCCACAAAACTAAATAGATTACCGAAACTTGCTCAAGTAATGGTGTATTACATGCTAAACCACGAAGCCAACCGCGATGCCAATGTTAGTACCATACCAATGAAACAGGTAAGCGCTAGATTCGTTGGCAACCTAAAGTCCTAACCACAACAGCTGAAAAATTTCTACTGGACCAACTAAATCGTAACCATCAAACTGAAAAATGCTGCAAAATGAGGAAACAAGTCCAGGAAAACGACTCCAAGCAGAGGTAGAAGGGCATCAGGGTCAAGTAAATACGTAAGTAAACGCGTAGGATTTAAAATGAAAAAATCCAACATTATTGAGAAAGCATTTAGCAAGAGCTAAATAATCAGAGTGACTTTGGCCACAAAACGATATTATGGGAACTACCTTGAAGATGTTTGGAAGCTGAATATACAAATTAGATCTACTAAGAACGAATCGTATAAGATGCTGTACTGCTACTACTTTGAAATATTGAAAACGATATTACCAACGAGTACATGGAGTGATGGAGTGGTATGAGGTGGTAATGAAGAAGTTACTGCTCATTTTTCCAAATAAATTCTAGAAAGATTTATTCCGTTGCAATATAACTTTATCATTTCAGAAATTTTGCAATAGATTTCCGGAAATTAATTTAAATTTTTAAATTACAATATATTAATGGTATGTGATGTTTTCAGACGTAAGCTATTGAATGATGGGACGATTTTCACGTGTAAAACATCGTTTAAACTGGGGAAACTATGATACAATTTTTTCCTTTTTGGTTATCCTTAATTTATTGCAAATATCAACTTTGATAATGTATCTAACACATTACGACATTACTGGTAAATTGAGTAAACTTATCTTAAAATCAAAAGTAGAAATTCTGAAGTATTATCAGTACTACAAATTTAGTGTTTCCTTTAAAAAGCTGGTACCTCTAATTACTTGTATTTAATTTATTTTGTTTTAGAAAATTATTCCTAAATCTAGAAACATCAAAGTGTCGTAAGTACTGCTCCTTCAAGGTGCACTAGGTTCAGGTAAAGTCTTTGTCATCTATATATCTATAAAATCAGTGCATATCAAAGAGCACTAGTTACAGTAATGCCTTTCAAAAAAAAAGTTTACAGTTTTAAATATCTCTGGGGCGTTGGTAAAATCGAGTATTTATCATTGCTTTGAATAGTTATCGTCCTAGAATATTTAAAACACCATAAGCTTACTATCCCATTTAAAAATAGGTCCCTTCAAGTACCGTTGAGACCGAAATTCCACGCAAAGGATTAAACATCTAATAAGCGAAGGTTTCATACACAGCTCATCACATACGTAACTGGTATTCTACCTCCATCAGATGGGTATAGCATAATTGAATACTTCCACGTTTCTTCCAAATCCTCCGGACCCTTTCACCCATACTGAAACATTCTAAACGCTATAAATATCAAGTATCTTTGCCCACTCAATCACAAATTCTTAGTTCTTAGAATCGATAATAGCATGTAATTTCACATCGTATGAAGTATACCGAACATGAAATACTGTAAAGAGTACTTGATTTGAGCAGTTTAACATTCCTAAACAGGAATGTCCTACAGGCAACGTGTTTACTTCTAAACGGAAATGATCGACCTAATCGCAATGGAAAAATGCGCAAATATGCAAATACGATAATGTAGATGAAACGGTATTCACATTTTAACACTATATATGAGAATGTGCAAGTGGATACACATTATCAACGCAAGACAAGCGTCAGCTGGCACGGGGAACGTTATTTTACCGTTGTAGCTGAGAGCGATCAGAAAATAAAACGAAACCTTCTATGTCATGTATTTTATGCAAACTTAATTGAATATGGTCGACATTTTTACTAACCCGTAAATCATCTCATATCGTTTTCGAGTACAAGCATTGGTTTTAATGGGGAATGGCAGATTTTGAACTGTAAAGTTGAATTAAAATACCTTTCTCCTTACGAATTTAACATACATATAAAATGTTCTGATAGCGGTTTTTCGAGATGCGTATGTAAGAAAATGGATATCTTCGTTATCGTATACGTTAAATAACGGAAATATAAACTTAAAGTTGAATTAAAAGTAACTGAACGAATGATAAATGCTGTGGTCACAAAAATGCGGTGGGAATTGGTCACGGAAAATTGATTTCAGAGTTAACGTTACATTACAGAGAATATGGACGTTATAGTGGTCTTCTAATAAATAAAATTGTACGGGTTTTAATATTTTTTAAGAAACTGTATTCCGAGTACTGTATGATTATTTACGGAAACGATCAGACAAATAAATGATATTCATCGTTGTTTTATTTTAAATTGTGAAAGGAATGTATTTGATCCGAAAAATTAACAACTGTTCAGCAGATTGTAATTTTGCTCGAAATATGCGCCTCTGTTGTGGAAGAACACGCAACAATGGATTTTATTTTCAATGCAAATGTATGTATTTCTGGAAACAACCAATTTTATTTTCTCAAAGAATGGCAAAGCAAAGAAAACATCTACAATTTATTTGATGACTTAGGTACTTCTAATCCGATTAAAAAGAATTATGGCGATTATAAAGAATACATAATATCACAAGATGTTTCTCAAGAATTCATGATGCCCTAAAAACAAAACTTCGGAAGAATGCATTCTTTAGCTTTTTTAAAACGACCCAACTTGACAGTGACAATATGTTAAAATCACAGACAAATTGAGGAACTCAGTATGGTTAAAAAATTCCAACCGTGGTATCTATACCAGTACACACAATATAGAGTAGATTTATCTTTGCAGCTTCGGAATTAAAAGAAATAATATTGGAAAGAAACCGGATAGTATACTCGAATTAGGTTTAGGAATTACGAGAAGAACCAAAGCTTGTTCAATCTGAAAGTGTAAAATAGCCTCTATAAAACTAACGCTCAAACAGACACATTTTTTATGGAATAAAATTGAATGAAATAGAGCAAAGAATATGTTGTTTTACTCTTAACCGCCATTTAGTAACAAAGATATCAGAGAAGGAAGTGCAGATTTTCATTATTGGCAGATATTAAACGGAAAACTTGTGAAACGTGCCAAAACTGCAATTTATTTACATTATACGAATGTTTTCATTCTCACGAATACAAAAGCTTGACTCCGCATCTTCGGCAATTATCCTTATATGTATGTATTTCCAATACCCAACAGAAAATTGCCACAATTTTATAACAATGAATAACATCATACTAAGAATATCTTGCCTTCTAAAAAAGTACCAATAGTGGAAATTTTGAAAAGATTGAGATTTTCCCCAAACACAAATAGTTTACTCTCGGTACCAACTTCATGGGAGAAATGACATTATTTCTTCATACATTTGAAGAGCATTAAATTGTATGGTGTGTGAATACCGTGGTAATTATAAGTAGATAAGTAGAAATAATTCGCAAATATAGCAAGCAAAATTTTATTACCTCTAAATCGAAAGGAACGCAAAAGTAGAGAGAGTGAAGAAGAAAATAAGTTGACTCGAAACTAATTAAAGCAAGTCGAAATGCCAGAGTCAAATTAGAACAAGATAAGCTATCAAGGAACCCTAAATTTCGATTGTAAAAATTATTTTAAAAACAACGGCAATGTATGGCGGCAAAATCTAACTTTTAAATAAGAAGTAAATAAAAGAAAACTGCAAAAATAGAAACGCAAAATACTGAGAAGGACACTAGGTAGAAGGAAATCAGAACAAATTTATAACATTCACAAGGAGTCAAAATGTATGTATGCAAAGCAATCCAAGCAGGAAGACTGCAATGACAACGTCACATTGATGAAATGCCGGTTACGGATTAAATCTATTAGAAATTCATAAATTTAACACAAATGAGATTTCAAAGGTAAATACAAGACGAAATCAGAAAAAATAGAATATGGAACGAGATATTTAGACAAAAGTACGTATGTATATGGAACCTGTCCAAGACAAGATCATTAATGGTCAGATGGACCATGTATGTTAAATTGAAAGGAGTATATAAAATGAAAGGATAAGTCAAGGGCTCAAATGGTAGGTGAAAAATATATGGAACAAGGAAATAAGAGAAGAGCTGGAGGAAAAAAAGGGCTTAAGGGTGTAACCCATTAAAACTAATAAACATAAAATGTTACACTGTTATACTGTTATATATATTACCGATTCAATTGAAAATTTTGTTTTTAATTCACTTTATTTCAATTCGAATTCATTAATTCTACTGATCGTAAATCTAATCGTTGATTATTTAGAAAAATATTTGGTAAGAGTGTCAAAAAATTACAACAGGTTTAAAAGATTTTCTACAGCTTAACTTGGAAGGAAGTTCCGAATGTATTCATAATCATAATCACTACACTAGCAAGTTTGTAATAAACGAGGAAGTTTCAAGGTCCGATTTGTCTAATTAAAAATCTTTTCAATATCCTCTGTACTACTTTCCGGCCAATCAAACAATAAATCATGGGTTAATAGCTATAATAGTAGTTGTATAGTATTGTAACTACAATATTTTTAAGGAAAAGGGGTATTATGGAAACTAACATCCACATACTTTGGGGAAAAGAAGACAACACGATAGAACGTTGTTAAATACTTAGGAGCTATATTCGACGACCAAACGAAATTTTAATCCAAATTTTATGCACCAGCGGATGGAATATCTTACAAATAAGGTAGTTATATAATAGTTATTGATGAACTCAAAAATGGGGATGGTACAAAAGGAAAAATGAGGAAATTGCAAGAAGATTATAATAAAACAACAATAAAAAAGAAGTTGATGCTTCAAGGGTTAATTTAGCTACTAGTATATGTAAACAATTCAACTCAGTGCAAGATGGACTTTTTATTTTTAGACAACGCACATTAGCACACAGCTCCGTCTTGTAAATACTATATATTGACCAGAAAATAGTTTTCGCGCTTTCCATATTCATTTATTCAGTTCTAGGATAATGTGATGGTATCGGTAGGGACAACGTTTGAAAATTACTTTATATAGTATACATACAAGGTGCGACCCAAAAGCTGCCGGACTTGTGCCACATATCCGAATACCTAATTTTATTTTTTGTGACTGCTGTCACCTTCAAAGTAGTCGCCACCCACAACACGTATGCACGGATGTATTCTTGGAAAATTTGAAAATCCACTTCTGTAAACGAGTCCAGCACAGCCGGCGATTCGGTGTGAATTCCCTAGATCGTATCAAAACGTCGAGCTTCAACTTAATTCTCAGTTTGGGGAAGCAAAGTCGTAGGGTGTCAAATCCAGTGAATCAATGAATTTTTTGCATTATGTGGCGAGTGTGCGCTGGTGTATTGTCGTTGTAAAGCGCAAACTTTCTTTTGTCAAAGTTCATGGCTTTTGCGTCTGATGTCTTTGTGAAACAACCTTAAACCATCCCAATAGAACAGAGAATTAACGATTTTCCCTAGTGTCAAAAATTAGTGGTGCACAATGCCTTTCACGTAAAAAAACAATGAGCAAACTCTTTGCATTGCTTCTTACTTGTTTGCTTCTCTGTCTGATAGTGCTGCTAAATGCGGTATACCTTATCGAACCCTGAAAAAAATGTCTTTGCCAAAAAAGATTTAAATGACTCTACAGTAACTGATCATCCCGTAAACAATGCTTATACGAAGACTGGCTATTCAAAACCGCAAAACCAAAAAGTATGTTATTATTGAGAAATATTCAATAGGGACATATTCACTACTGGCGACTATATTCCTGGATACTCCCCTGATCAACCGAATCCAAATCCAATTTCATCATAAATATTGGCACGAAATAGAACTGAAGACTCCAATCTCGATTATGTTCCGTCAAGCTCGAGGCTGAGTAATTCCGAACGACTAGTTCTACCTGAGGAAATCAGACCGCCGCCGAAAGCAAATGCCATAAAAGCAGAGCAGCCCAAATGAATTGCAAGGAAACGCCACACAACGTTAATCCTTACTGAAAAAGATTGCGTTGCATAAAACGCATATTTTGCAAAGATAGTATTTTTCTGACACATTTTGTAAAGAGGGCCAACTTATTCCATAGATTTTCCTCTACTGGTAAGATTTGTTGTCAAGGACACACGCCTTTCTTAAGGAGTGTCAAATTTGCATCAATACTAACTACATGTATGTGTTATTAAATGACGTGAAGGGAATTTCGAAATAAATAACTGTAAATATTCTAAAAATCGACATGTCAAAACTGGTCCAACTAGCCCCAGTCCCCCTATCCACTTCACCCCGGTTTGATCCCGCGGAATTATAACTGTGACATTCAAAAGTCAGACATTCTTATCATTGCACCAACTAGAAGTTAAAAATTACTTTATACGAGAAATAAATGTGAAAATTTTGAAGAATTGTCACGCATAATATGAACAAAATCTGTATAATAAAATTCTTAATAGAATCATATCTTAATAATTGATAATTGAACGATGTTGGATAATTTTGTCTTATTATATATAGTGCCTGGTAATCAGGTTAACGTCAGTGCGTATGTTATGAATAATTATCCCGAAGAATGGTTTGCTCAGAATAGGTTTTGGGATATTTGTTTTATTATCACTTTATTTGTATTTGCTTATAGAAGATATTTACAATTTCCGGTTGTAACCCTCACAATCGTCCTTTATGGGATTACTAAGAAATTTAGAAGCCCGAGCATATATTCTCAACAAGAATTGCTAACAAAGAAGATATGTATTGGCATACAGTTCGCCGTATACCTAGCCAATTTATTCAAGGAAAGCTTGGCGTCAACATCAAGCGGTCGAGCTCATTGTCGCGGGATGCATAGAATTACAAAGGAGAAGATAGAATAGTTGTATGGTGACACAGTAGACAATCCACGTCCACTTCTGAATTGCAGCAAATATTAAGAGAAATATAAATGAACATATTAGTGAAAACATTGCAATCTCAATTATACGAGGCAGAGATGAAAAGTTGTTGTCCAGCAGGGAGTCACGAAAATTAAGCATGTCTTCAGTAAGCCGGAATGCATAAACATTTTACTATTGAGTGCTGGAAAAAGTAGATTACTATAAAAACTTCCTTAGGTTTTACGCTTGAAACACGTTTGCGCTTTTATTTGAAGATCATCTTCAGTGAACTACGTTTATAGATTATGGCACAGAATGTTCGTTTGGTTTGTTTCGTTGGAGAACCTCTAAACGCCATAGTGAAACGTGTTGCGACGCGAGTGAAACATTAATCTTCTGTTATGATTTGGTCATATATTACACGGAATGGAACTTTATTTTGTTGAAGACTCAATGAATCAAGTTGAATAAAGAAATATAATTGCAAACATTCTGGTACCAATTACTGATTCTGTAAATGAGGAGAGTGGTCCGTACACAGTTATGCAGGATGATGCGCCTTGCCACACTTCGAAATCGATTCAAGTATATTTAGGAAATATCCGGGGTCTTAACCCTATGGAAAATGTGTGGAGTAATCAAATATAATATAGTTATTTATTGACAAACCTCACACAAAGACTTCCTAAGAGGGAATATTCGAAAAACTACAAGATCACAAGATGGCGCTAATGTGATTACCAGGTACTTTATGTATATTACATTTTCGACCGTAAGAAAAATCAAAAAATTGGGCCAGAAATACAATGACACGAAGTCCAATTTCCTTTTCTTTGTGGTAATAATCATTTCGTAACGTATGATTATTTTATATTTTTAAGTATTCAATCGAAATAGCTTTCGGTAAATTAAATTACTACCTGATGAAGCGCCTCATTTAACGGTTTCTCTTTACAGCAACCACGTCAAATTAACTATAAATATATCTGCTCATCTACCATATGTCAAAATCGCAATATTCTGTTAGGCTACAATAATTCTCGATGTATGAGTTCAGAATTTAACTGAATAATCTTTAAATCGCCCGCCATTGTAAGAAAGACTATTATTTTACGATAATATGTTTCCTTACTACGCCTTTACTTTAATGCTTACAATAACATTTGCTGTTAATCGAACAGGTACCTGGCGTACACAGACATATGTCTACATCAATAAACTTTACAGTAGCACGTAACACATCTTAATATTGGCAGCCTAGTAGGTGATTTAAAGTAAATGGCGGGTATATTTTCCATAACTTCTCTTCAAGAATATTACTATTACTGCGTTGAACACCTACGGTCGTCAATTGACTTCAAGTAAAAATTATGACTATGTAATAATAATCCGCAATTCTATTTCAATACAAATTTTCAAAGTCAATTACACCTTCCTCGGCTAGGCTACCGCAATACGTTCATATTTACAGTTAGGTCTGCTTAGTTTATAAAACAAAATTCCCGCTAATAATTCCTGAAAAAATACAAAATGTAGAAAACTGCTGACATTAAAATTTCATGCTGCGTGATTTCTCCAGCTGTAAACAATATCCACGAAATTATCGCTGGTATTTTATGCATGAAAAAGAAGAATGGGTTATTTGACTGAAAGCCGTTGTAAAAATATTTATATCAACAGTTTTGTGGTAAACACGAAAAGTAGGTTAAATTACCTAAAGGAAAATGCTAAATTTCACATTAAAATTTCATTCAATAAACATTAAAAGGTCTAACTCAATCAGACGTTAAGTTTCCCAATTTTTCCAATTTTGCGTTTTATTAAATTTTCTCTTTTCTCTAATTTACTATATATATATATATATATATATAATTATATTCGTTATATATAATACACATATATTGGGTAGTAGTAATTTCACAAGGAAAGTAGACTGAACTAAGACAATAGAAAGATGAAGTAAACAGCTAACAATTTAGTTGTCAAAATACGGCATCCAAATTGATGTAGCAAGAGTAAGAATCATTTTAGTTGTGAAGTATTTTACTGGCACTATATCGCATCTGTAAACTCCTCACCACACAATTGTTTTATAATAAAATCGGTGACACGTGTTTCGCTAGCTCGAAGCAAGCAAAATACTGTCAGGAAATTACACCACAGTCCTAGCAATCACCTTCAAGTATTTTATTATAAATCGTGACTTTTAGTAGGAAAGTTTCAAATCTGTAATATATTTTATCATATTTTTCCCAATATGTGTCGCGTAATGCTCTCATTTCAAAAGAAAAGGCTCCTATATTCAGTCTAGATAAACTACAACTCTCAGTAAAGAATCATTGAATATTATTCAAAGTAAACGATTAGTTATTGTATAATAGTCAATATTACTGATTTCTCATAGAATGTTCTTGTCTATTATTAACTTGCTTCTTCTTTTTCTGTAGGCATCCTTCAGCCCTTATTGGATCGTTGGTTTGGTTGCAAATAATAAATATGGAACAATCTACCATTATTATTAAACTCCACTAATCGTTTCCAAATGTGTTTTATTTTAAAATAAGAAAGAAGTTGTTGACAAATGTATTCTCGTTTCAGAAGGTGTATTCAATTGTAGGTGAAGTATGAAGATTAGTAATTATTATTATAGTATGATGAAGATATAATTATAATGATGATTCTTTAAGGAATTGTGAATAACAGAAAATATATGAAAAGATGAAGGATAAACGCGATAATGGACTAATTATTCGAAAAAGGAAATGCACTATTCTAAAACAAATGTAACAAATGGCAGCATTGTGAATCAGATTTTGACATTAAATGAAATGCTAATAGAAAGCCCCAAAGTATACTTACACTGAATAACAGAAAATTAATGGGAAAGCACCAACAAATTTAAAGAAACAAACGAATAGTACAGAAATGTGTAACAAATTTGCCAAAATATGGATATAATGTGCCAAAGTATTAGAAGTTCGCCAAGGATATTTTAAAACTATTTACAAAACTGTGCGTTTTACTCTATAAGACCATTTTTTTGAAAATCCCTTCAATCAATACTGGTAATGTTCGTGTACACATATTTCTTCCCTATGTCCTACAATGTCGGTGATATATTCATTTAATTCCTTTTCACGCCTTTGAAATAGTTCTTACAATAAAGATACGATAATTATTATTATTGTATCTCTTGTGTACAGGACAGTTGTAAGCAAATTTTGAAGTTCGAAAGTTTTTTCCTGAAAGCATTGGAAAGAATGCACACACCGTCGAAAAAGGAAATTGGAAATATCATTATACCCGAAACGATGTAGTTTCCACCTCTAACCAAGAAAATAATCCAGGAAATAGTTGCAAAAGTATCAAACATAAGCCGAAGATTATCGAATAACACTACCATGAAGTTTGCTCTGGATTCTCAAGTAAATACAAAAATTTGGACAACTGAAGCATGGATATCTTACTTTAATTCTGAGACCAAAAATTAGTGCAAAGAATGGCCCAAACCAGAAGAAGGACTTCCGCTTAAAGTACGTGAAGTTCCGTTTGTTGGAAAAGTAATGCTTACTGTATTTTGAGACTGCGAGGGGATTATTTTTATGTATTATCTACTGAAATTATTTAATTAATTATCCTAATATTTTATCTGGCCTATTACAGCAGAGGCTTTGCAAGAAACGATCTGGGAACTTAACAAGCATACATTATTGCAACAGGAGAATGTAACACTCTATACCGTACGAAGAACGAAAGATGGTTTAAAGGAATTGCGCTGGAAATTATTTTTCCCCAGATTTGGCTACTAGTGATTCTTGTCTGTTCCCAAATTTAAAAGAACCATTACGAGATTTGAAACCTTAAATTAGCAAAACTTGCTATAAATACATAAATGGACTACAGAGGCTCCGAAAATGTTCTTTAAGGGCACTTTTAAAAAGAATAGTTTTACATTATTATACAATAAGTATATTCAATTAGATGGAGATTATATTTAAAACAACATTGTAATTTTGATGAAAATAGATGAAATAAAAAAATTGTATCCTAGTTCTTACCACTTTGGAAAGATCTCGTAGATTACAAAGAAACAGAAAATAAAGAAGAAATCGGAATAGTAATCGAAAAAAACTGGAACAACGGTAAAATAAGGTGGTAAGACAATGGAACTCCCATGGAGCTTTCTAAAGCGGTTAGAAAATTGGCATATGTCCTTCATCAACACCTATGTTAGAACACTCACATTGAAAGTCTACTAAAGCTACGGTCGCAATTTGGTCATGCCGTAGACTCCTTAGCAGAAGGTGAGGCTTAAAATACAAAAAATGTACAAACTCTACCTTATGGTCCTTACCCTATTTGTTTCTTATGGAAAGCAAAGCTATGTGAAGTGCAGACGTGAATTTGCCTGAGGGGCTACGAATAGTTGCCTCATTGCTTTTATGGCAGTGATGGACCAATCGCTCTAAAAATACTGCAGTCGAAGTGATAGTAACTGGTCTCATTGGTCATTTAATGTCACCACATGCTGGGATCTATGTAATTAACATGACCAGGGACATGTTCAAGATCAACGACTTTGAGATAATATTTAAGTGGGTAATTTAAGTCCCAGAGATATTAATAGTTCAAAAGTAATGTACTGAGTTGAAGCAACACAATTTAGGCTCAGATTTCGCGATCTATGGGTGTCTGTCTATTTTGCAAAGAGAACTCCGAAAACTAAAAATGTTCGTTTTCACTGGCAGTGAGGAAGTACTAAATGGTTTTACATCAATTCCATTTGAGTCGAATGCTGCCTTGAACTGTGAATAATCCCTAAGCTAGCTAGTCAACCAAGGTAAGGTAACTTCGATGTAAGTGTTGGGAAATGAAGGGATTGAAATCAACGATATTGCGGATAAACTAGAGAAAGTTCTTCAGCCCAATTTCTCGGACCAGAAGCATTTAATTACATTGCAGTAGGGTATACTATATGGAGAATACGAGAAAGGGGAGAAAAGGCAGGGAGCTTCTACCTCCCCTGGAGGAATATTCCAGGACTAAAACAGACAAATCGAGCTACAAAAAGAAGATCTAAAACTAATTAGCGATCTTCTCTGTTACTTGAGATACCATATCAAGAACGCAGAACAGATTATGGACGAAAACTGTATGTTTTACAACACTGTAATAGAAAGATCGCATCACATATCCGAATATGTAGGTATACTTTGCTGAAGGGTAAGATATCTTGGTCAGATTATCATTGAGTCTGGCATAAGAAGTAATGTCCCTCTCTTGAAGACTTTTACTAAAGGTCTCGGAATTGAGAACTGATTATAAATTAGAGTTTTATTACAAAAGATTTATCTTAGGTCGAAGTAATTGGGAGGCACACGCTACCGATCGACGAACTTGAAAGTCTAGAAATAGCGTTGTAACAACTCCAGCTGGCGCCAAAGATCTAAGTCAAGGTTATTGCCATACAATAATAACAGGTATGGCGCATGCATAGTGTTTCCATTTGAAATTGTTTGGGATTCTAGTTTATTGTATACTATAAATATGTGAAGTTTTCTTTCACTTTTCACCAGGAAACGAATAAAAGGGAGCAATGCAAAGACATACATAAATATACGTATGTAGGTATCTATTTCGTGTATTATAAAAGTATATCTAACTGATTATAACGAAATAATTGGCATGTGTCGTTGGAAAATTTCACTTCCTACTCCTTCCTCTAATGGCCTTTTCGTGAAGACTTCTAAACGCACACTCACACATATATAGGCAAAGACAATACAAGTGGATTACATACACATCGTTTAAACAGTTTATATTCTATTTTAAGTGCTACAATTTTCGTAATTTTGCTCTTCAAAAATGCGGAACTACTTCCTGACTTGCTGTTGAAAGCATACGCATACGTCACTGTACAGGTACTACCATACAACTACATATAATGAGGTTATTGCCATTTATAATACAACTGGCGACTCCTTAATAATTATTTTATAACTGTAAGGATTTTTAGTATACGTTACAAGTGGAATCATGTGAATTGAAGTAAAAATATCATCGCATGGTATAATAAACAAATGATAACTTCTGTTGCGATGTTATACCATGGAATTCATAAATTGCATGCCATGGCGTATTCATATTGTATTTATAGAAATGGCAGGTTATAACTGTTACTTTTCTTTGAAGCAAATCGATCGGAATGAAAAGTATATTACTGTTTATTATTCTGGCCAGCTAACATTTGCAGTATCCACATTCTTATCAGATTTTTCCAAGAAATGTGTAACTGTTTTTATTATATTTGCGTTAGGTACTGTGTTTTAATAAATAGTTCACTAATAAATTTATCCATATTGTTTAAATTAGATTTACGTATGTTTACATTCCTAACCGAAGAATTTTTTCTTGATTTATACTTAGAGCAATAAATGCACTTATCTTATTTACTACAAATTTATACGTCATTGAGTTATGGGTACACATTTTCTACCTTGGAAAATCAAAAACCGCGCGGGGATTCAATACGATTAACCTTCCTATACTCACGTCAAAATATGAAACACGTGTAGTATACTATATAAGTCGGTCCCACAGACCGTACGCGTGAGTATAGGAAGGTTAATAATGATGTATCAGACACTTTAGCAGTATATTTTAACAAATGACTTTCAATCTATTTCATTTGGAAAAACAGTAAATAGGGAACTATTTTCGAGAGCCAAAATTTTAATAAAATAATATGTAGAGGAGTAGTAATTATAATAATACATATTCTACACTTTTAGCTTTTTTTTATTAAAATTGTCTAATTTAGACTAAACCATAAATAGAAAACATTGGCTAACAAGATAATGGGCTACACTCATATGTTATGTGTTTATACGACAGGCGCCTTTTATGTTTTCACAAACGAGCAATAAGTGGCGTTATTGAGGTGTGTCCTTACTATTTTCGTAAAATTTAACATTTGTTAGTACTAAAACAGTACCAGCTTAGAAATTGGCCCAATAGTGTGCTTGCAGTGAACGTTCAAGCAAAGCAATTTTGTGAAAGAATGGAAATTTCATTTAAATATTTTCGTTGGATAGTTTTCTTACGATTTTAGTAAGGCCCAACTCAACAACAATCCATAGATTCGTTTCGTTCAGCTTTGGGTAATGAAACACAATCAGAAAAAACTGTTTACAATTGGTTTGCAAAATTTCGTCGTGAATAGCGCGAATGTTGACTAAAATCAATTGTTATTGCAAGACATGCTGTGCGCAACCTAGTTGAAGAAAATCGCCATGTAACTTACAGTGATACAGAAACATTCTTAGGCATATGGAACACTATAATACGTTCAATTTTGCATGGACATTTAACTGCGAAAACGATTCTTTCCCGATAGATTAGTTAGATAGGCTATTTTGAAAAAGAAATTGTACAGCGTCTGTATAAGTTTAGTGATATGAAGTGTCCAGACCGAAAACATCTAAGTCGTGTCTTAGTGTGATATTATTTGAAAAAATACTACAACCGCGAAAAAAATTATGTACGAACCAGGAAGAAAACATAAAGGAGGAACCGTATCAAATTGGCGTGAGCGCTTTTCTGATGAAAATATGAACTAAAATAGTATTCAAATTGACCATTCATGTTGTAGTGGAAGATCTTACACTACTAGTCATGACTTACCGAGGATGCTAAGATGTTTGAAAATGACTGTCATTCGTTCCTGTCTGCTAGAATCCTTCGATATCCCGCATAGAGGTTGCAGTCTTAATAACCCAGGTTTATTGGATGGATTTTACATTGTAACCCCAAACTGGAAGTAAGTCTTTTCTATCGATCTTGGTGAGTATTGATAAAGGATGCTACTGAATTCTTAGTGACCAACCAACCGAGGTCAATTTAAAGAAATAAATTTGTTAATTATCTAATGAAATTTTAAAGTAATTGCGCATGTAGCCAACAAATGAATAGGAACTATTCAACTTGAAGGCAAAAATACCTATCATTGGTCAACAGAAGCCAGATGTTGGCGTAACACAATAAGGTACCATCACATAAGTTATTTGACCCAGCAAAGCTTTTAACACAGTTGAATGAAGGAAGAGTTTCACCAGAATCGTGTAGTGTCCATGAAACATAATTTAAGTGAACAGCGACTTCGTGGTAGTTAAGAAATTAAAGTATTTATATTGGCTATGTATACATACATAAACCAAATCCTATAATTCCCTGAAAGATAATGTATGACCCTCCAAGTTAATAGCATTTTCTTTGAAGATAATACGTTTTTAGAAAATGATGTTTTAAGTACAACTTAATATAGTATCCTTTGTTTATTTCGCAGACTTCCCACCGTAACATTACTCTGTATAGAGAAACCCATTAATTCTTCTCCTATTCTCCTTTTTGTTCACTGTAATATATCAAACGCCATTAATTCATTCCTATAATTCTTATATCTAAATAATTTTGTTACAAAGATAATTCACTCATTCAGTTTTTGTGCTAACTTAGTTCTGATCTGTTTTTATTCAGAATACATTTCCCCACTTTAATCTTTCCCTTTATTTAAAAACTTCTTACAGTTAATGTCAAGCATTGAATTATATTCCAAACTAATATCAGAAACCGTTTCGCTGGCTTACATGTTTTATTTAATAAAACAAATACTAGAAATATATATATGCATATAACTTTGAATGTAAAAACTACTAATTACAAATTAGAATCGTATTTGCAGCTTAGCAGAACTGTATTCTTATTATCACATTTCCTACGCAAACATTATAAATACTCAAATGTGTGTGTATATATATATATATATATATATATAGATGCATATAACATAATCTCATATTTTCATTCGAATATTTACCAATGCGCATACCACCACGATTATGTTACAAAAACTGTAAAGAGTCGAATACACCTAAAAATATGCTATTTGCATAAATTAGCAGTAATTTCCCACCAACTAAAATGTATCCTACCTGTTGCGTGTATATACATATGTATCTTTTACTCTTGTTTCATACAGAGAACGTTCGTTAGGAAGAATATTAAAAGTAAACAAAATGTATGTAGATAAGTATGAAGGAGTGCACGATGAATGTATTCAAAGTGATACGTTAAAAGTGTAAATGAATATCTTTGCCTGGATGAATATCTTTAACCAGTTACAAACAGCCGCTGGATCATCGATCCTGATTTAAATTCCTAGACGTTTTTGCCGTAAAGTAAAATATAAATTATTCAATACATGATATAATTATTTAGATACGACCGCAAGAAGGGATCGTTTTCAAGAAAATTACTTGGCAACTTCTTAGATTATGCAAAATAGGCTTAGCTTATCTAAGTGTACGACAATGTTTCCTTACATTCATTATATTTAATGTGGGCAATATGCTAGATGCGTTTGATATTAAATTAAACTGGTTTATGTGCATATCTATTAAACCAGCCGTAAATTCATTACAGTATGTATGTAGATGCAATATTTCGTTATCGATGAAAAGCGTGTATCTTTATGAGACCAGGTTTCGATCTGTCAGCGAACAATCCTTAGAAGGGGTACCAAGATTTGGATTTTGGGACTATGAAAGATAGCCCATAGTCGAATAGAAGAGGAGGCATGTCACCCTTAAAATGGTGTAAATTTTAAAAAAATGGTGAGGAAAAGATACCACGGCGTCAACGTAATGGAGCACCTTCTCTTGAACTCCCTTGTAGATATTAACACAACAAACCTGCCACACATCCAATTGACTACAACCATTAGATGTTACATTATTGCTTATTAAATCTTGCGCTCCACTAAAAGTAATACCGTATGATTTGGCTAGCATTTTCACTAAAGTTTATTGTATAGTAACAGCAGTTCAGAAAGTTGTTTATCGGCTTTACTCAACTGGTATTTATTCCATAAACCCTAACATCTTTGATAATTGCATACTACATACGTTCACCCAAACAAAAAATTATCAGATTAATTGTACAAATAACATAGAGGTTACCAAGTACTTATGTAGTAATGGCACCAGAATTTACACCAACTGTAGTGACAACTGCTCCAGTAAGAATAAATGTGTATTAATCCTATAAGCAGTGGATCCAGTTTCCCAAAACTTCTCCAGATTCGAAAAACAAAGGCAACAAACAAAAGGGGAAAAAACCAGCATTTCGAAATTCTGACAAGCACACTTACGACGCAACAACAGGAAGCACGCAAAAGAAAGACTTTCGACTCAAACAAAAATCTAAAAAGAAGAGAATGAGTGCTCAAACATATACGTGAATCCGATTCTTCAGATGAAAGCATTCACAGCAATGAAGTATGCGCTGATAGTATTAACGAAGATATCGACTCTGAAATTTTTATCATATGTGAGGAATTTAGTGGGACCGAAATTTGGTATAATAGCTTCATTATTCGATTAAGACTATAATTAAACACTAATCTTCTTTATTTCTATAGGTTTAGTAATTGATTTCTTAATGACGGCTATTACCCCCAAGGTTGACCGGTATTACCCTCTACGAAGGGGATTACTGGTCTTTGTATTGATTACTATGTCTATGTGAAATGAAACTGATTCTATTAAATGATATTTTTGATAAATCCTTAATATTAAGGAAGAATTTCTTTTAAGTGAGCGTTACTCCCCTATCATCCAATAAATAAATGCATACATTACATATTGTGTAAGATGGCAAGATCATATTATTAATTCAAAGTTATAACTTTATCAATGATCTCCAAGCTGATGCTGATCTAGGCTCGAGTTTTAGTTCCGTCAAGTGTTGCTGTTATAGACATAGGAAGTTGGTGCAATTTAGTATAAAATTTATTTTAATAATAATTGTATTAGCAACATTTTTTGTTGACAAAACCTACGGAAAGCATGCCAAACGTAATTTATTGCTTTGCGTTCTGACGCCCACAAGAAGAGCTCCCTTACTATAGGCTAAACAAGCCTTTACTCAGATGATCAGTATTATAATACTGGTGTTCCTTTATCAAGTACCTTCAAACTATTGAATTTGAACAGAGGGGACATTGGGTATTTAAACCAGAATTCATTATACAGCTACCGATTATTTCTTATTGCAATTTTTATTTATTAATAATTCTGTTCTTCATGTTCTTATTTGGAAGAGCACATAATTTTTAGGTACTTTACTTTGATTTGTCAACTAAAACGAATAAAATTTAATGGTTCTCGAAGCACTTCAACGAAAGTAATAATTATTTCTTTTTTCAAATCAGATTATATTGCAATTGTATAATTTACTTCAAGCATCAACGAAGCGCTGATAGTGAATAATATACAATTTGCTTGCCAAATCAACTAATTCGCCAAATTATCCTTTTCATAATAATGCTTTCTCACACAGATACTTAAATAATCCACTCGTTGAAGACGTAAATGTCGAATTAATGGATCATTGTTACTTTCATAATAGCTCTTTTCTCGTCGTCAGTCATGAAGAAGAAAATATGCTGTCATCTGTGTAATAAAGCTAGTTTGATGGTATAGGCTGAAGAAGCCATTGTGTCGGCGAAACGAATGTTACATATTTTGTGTTAAATATAGTGAAGTGCTTTTACTCTATGAGTTTTATTCCTTACTAAGAAAATATGTGATTAATCGTTTTCAATGCCAGAAAATACATATTTAATAGATCACATCAGAGTGGAATAAATCTTTCGAAAATTGGTTCCATCTAATGCAAAAGCATTTTGGAAACCATTGAATTTTCTTCTGAAAATAGAAGGTTTTTATTTTCGGAACAAATCCTTCTGGGAATCAGAACAGAAGGTCTGCGTTCTTTGCAATTACTGATAACGAGCAAACACAACCTTCTCTCCAAGCAGTTTTCTATGTTTGGAAAGTAATTCCAAAATTGCTGCAAGATGCATAAGACGCTTTGTCTAATTTCTGATTACTAATGACTTTCTAAGCCATAAGCTCCGTATTGCTTTGCAATTTTCAAGGTACTAATGAGTTGTATATGTTTATGGAAGGAAATAAAGTAAGCATTCAAATATCTTATCACATACATATATGTATATTACCAAGACCCATTTCAACACATAAGTGTGTACTTATTAAATTTAATCTGCTCTAGACTTTATTAAATCGTACTGGATTTCAAAGTTTATGTCTCCGTTCAGAATAAATAAATAACAATAATAATAATTATGATAATATCCAACACAATAGACTAGACGAAAAAGTAAGGCATAGAATTCAAAAGTAATACTCTATAGATGTTTGCATTCTAAATGCAAGTGATCTCCAAATAGTTCATGACATCTTTGGAATACTAAAACAAGGCATATCATTCCAATTGTGATCTAAACTACATATGTATATAAAAAGTAATTGCTTTATTATTGGAACCACTTACCTTGTACATCACACCGCAAAAATTGTTCTCATTACGAGCAACATGACTAAAAATTCTAAGGAGGAAGTTAAGCTCCAGATGACCCTATGTAGTTTTAAACTCGTGATAAGCACCATAAGATGTCAAATCTATCCTTAAGCATCGCTTTGAACGTTTTAAACGTAGTTTTACTTACAATATTGCCAAAAGTATTAACACCGTTCTACTGGATGCGGATGTTTTTGAATTACTAATACGTCTCATTAGGTACAGATTGAAAGTCAAGCTTGTTGAATTGCAATAATCCCAATGTCGAGTTATAGTTTACATGGAATTGACTTCCCTCGTCTCTACTATTGTGATGTGTCATATGCTACGCACTTCTAATTAGAAATATTGCTATCATTGGCTTTTTTATTATTTTTTTCTTTTTCATTTTGATTATTATTATTTTTTTTTGTGATAGGCTATAGGAAGAACGCCAGTGTGCATATTTTTATGCTCCGCGGCGAATTCGCCTTATTGACTGTATGTATTGACTAGTATATACCTATTATTATATATTGTAGTACATTTAAGTATTATACGTATTTCAGCTATAGTCAATAAACTCCTATTATTATTATTATTATTATTATTATCTAACAATAACTTGAGAAGAAAACAATGCAATAGTAATAGTAATAACATAAAAGGAAAGGTACAGGCTGTGAGAAATACGTGAATATATGCAAAGCACAAACAATGAAATATAACCACATTGGAAAAAGTATGTTAAACACTGTGTCAGTAGATATATAGACTGTTCGGCAAAACATAAAACATGTCCCGACAATACGAGCTCGTCTCACATTTACTTCAATCGAACATCCATTGTTTACTTGAGAAAATCACGACTTTATGAAATGTACACCGCTCCATAAATTTCAACGCTGGAGAAACACTGGTTTTAAACTACACGAAAAGTGTATCTTCCTGATTGTCGCCTATGCTCGGGTACAGATGCCAAATTTGGCCTTATTAAGAAAAATATTGGTCTTTATTTACACATTCAAAGGTTAAACACTAGACGTAATTTTCACTCTTAAAACTTTCCCTTCGCTTACTAATGGTTAAATTAAATCTTTAATGCTATAGTCATTCATCTCATCAAACCAGAACGTTGACCTTACTTTTTCACTAGATTATAAGTATAACTCATTCCTGTATTATTTTGCTTTTAGCACTTGATGATCATATGCTCAACCGGTTGTTATCCTTTAAACACGCAGGTATGTTTACAGCGACAGTAAATTAATAGGAAACATAAATTTTATTGGCACTAATTTAGTATAATTGCTTGTTTTCAAAGCTAACTTTGCCTTCAATTAGTAATTTCGTTATAAGAAGCCATAAGTTCTTTGATATCCGAGATTAATATTGGCTAGTTGTGCCATTACTGTGTATCCTTTTATTGCAATCAGTGTGTTTGAGAAAAGAAAAGGGAGTAAAACGTTCAATTGAAATGTGAATTTTATAAAGGTTTTACTTCATGCACTCCATTAATGTTTCATGGAAAGAAAATCGGCAACTTTTAGTGAAAAGTATGCGGTTCTTTTTCAATATTTTTTATCTAATTACATTTATCAAACTTATTTATTTGTTCTTATTTCCATTGTATATATTGCTTCGTGGAATGCCTTAGCAACATTGTAGCACAAACGATCTTTATTACAGACTTGCTTCGTTCGCGAATTATATACCACAAGTGCCCTTGTAATACCGCAAAGCACATCGATGTCTGGCAATTGGTACGAAACAAGGACCATAATTATATTAGAATTACAGTCTAGAAATTTCTACTAATTGCGGTTTTTTGATCAATCAAAGAGTAATCGAAAATTTGGTTTTCTAAATAATTTGAAATTAAACTACACATTTGCATTATAAAATAATTGGATAAGGAAATTCCATTGAGCATATTGACTACCTTTCAAATATTAGAATCAAATCGAATTCGAAAAATAAGTTTTCAGATGATATTTCCTCGATTGGAGCAAATAATTTGTGTGAAATTGTTTAACTATAGCAAAACAAAAGTTTTCAGAACTAAAACGCTATGTATAGATTATTTTGTAAGCTCAGAACCAAAACCAACGATGATAACATTCTATTTTGGTTGGTTGTAAACACTTTGGTGTTACTTACCAGAAACCGTTATGGACAAATATGACGAAAGATTTGATACAGAAGGGAGATCATGATTCACATGTTTGGGAATAGTTCCATCCCACAAATTAACAAGTATTCAATACTCGAAGCCATTAGGATTTTCCAAGCGACTGTCACATTCAATAGGGCAATTTTCTTCTGCAATAATCTAACGTTTTCCAAATAGAACTTCATAAATCGGCGAAGAAATTCATTACCACCCACTTTCTCCAAACCAAAAGTGTTCCAGTATTGGTGCAATAAATATTCACATGTATAGACCATGATTTCTTCCCTTAAAGGTATCTTTAACGTCAGTTACCTACCGAAAGTAATTCTTTAGAAGAACCGTTGTTACAAGAAAACTAAGAATTGACTAAGCTTTAAATTCAATGTTCGTTCCGCCTTAGTTCATTTAGGAATGTAGTATCTTTATATCACATCATTACAAAGGAAATTGCGTACGACAATGAAACGCTACGAAATATTGAATATCCAAATGCATTTTTACTTGAAGAGATTCTTAAGTGCTAACTTTTTGTGTTATTGTCAAGATCCATAATTTCATAGATCTCATATAAATTTTCAATTTTTTAATCTTTTGTCATAAATCTTTCCCTTTGCTTTTATCCCTAAATCCCCAAACTCTAAACTTTTCTCAAAATCTATGCTTTTAGAATGTAAGTTATACTATTAAACTTTTAAATCTTCTGCCAAACGTTGCTCTTTTTATCAGAAAACAATTTAAATATAAAAAAGAGGTCGTAGGTCTTTTATTTAGAGGACTATTATTTACAAGTACGAAATTTCTAAATTCCTCACAAAAATGCGTACATCGGTGTAAATTTCCTTTCTTCTAAGCTTATTGCTATAACGCGATTTCTTTTTTATACCAGTGAATGCCAAGAATAAAGCCATACATGTTTATGTTGGAGGAATCTTGTTCGTACAAGTGTCCAGGAACAAGTGTCCTGAACTTTCCAAAATATCTATATTTCCAGGATGTAAATTGTTTCAACTTCTTAATCTTCTACCTAACTTCGTCCTTTTTTGTCAATAAAGGGTGTGAGTTCAAAAAGGATACTACACGTTTTTCTTTCACCACGCTATCATGCAGAAGTAAGAAAATTTCCAAAATCTTAAAATATTTTAATCTCCAGATTATAAACTTATCCTTTGATTAAAATTCTGCACAACGTAATTCTTATGCCAGTGAACGGGTCAAATAGAAAAATAAAGTCCTGTGTCCATGTCCTCGACCTCCAATACTTGTTTCAACAGTTGAGGTCCAAATATGAGGTTTTAGGTAACTTTTTTGCAAGACGGTTGATCATAGAATATTTTTTGTATCACTTTTAGTCACAAGTTACCAAGTCATAAACCAAATGTTAAGGATGTCACAACGTGTTTCTTTATGCCAATGAATGTTTAAATTTCTAAAATAAAACCATCTCTCTCTTGAAGATTTGCTACAAATGCCCAACCCTCTATTCAACGTGGTTTTTGTACATATTAAGAAATTGTTCAAAGAGATAAGTTAAAATATGAGGTGGTGGATTTTTGTTTTGCACAACTGTCATCCACGAGTAGTGAACGAGTAGAATTGAAATTCTTCACAAAATATACAAATATGCCAGATGCACACTTCGCTTTCTTTAAATTTCTATGCAACATAAGCTCTAGGAAATTACTTTTCTACTTCCTGTAATCCCAGCCAGAGTGAGTCTACAAATGGATTGGATTTAAATCCAAAAATGTTGGCACAAATTCTCGTTTTCCACACAAAACTTTCTCTACGAAATTAAAACGAAGGGTAATAACGAGAAATTTGCTGGTTATCCATTACTATACACCTTTAAAATACTAAAGATAAGAAAATAAGTATCAAATAATCAAAATGTTATAACTAATTCTGAAACGAAGTCTAGAATGACGTAAGCTGATATTTAGTCTATACTTCACTTTCTTAATCCGCTACGAAAACCAAGGAAATGTAATTTTTTTAATTGGAAACGATTTCCTGTTTCCACTTCTGATGAAACCAGGAATACGTTTAGAATAGAATTATAATAGTCTATCTCTCTCTGGCGCGATTGCTTGTGAAGTGGATATGCCTGCACTAAATTATAATATGAGGGGGATACTACGTGATATACATACATGTTTGTCGTCAAATGTTTTAGTTTAAAAAATACACAACGAAAACAATTCTGCTGATAGTAAATTGTAAACTAACTTCGGTTATGAAAAATCAATTCAATGTTCCTGCTTTTACTAATTTTTAAATAATATGATAAAAGTAGAATGAATTCATCACTTGCCCTTGGGAAAAGAATACATCTGGGGGATTATCAGAAATCGTTTAACTGGACAGAGGAAAACACAGAACAATGGTTTCAGTATATTCTGCTCAAATTGGATCAAAAATTTAATCCAATACTTACACCTTAAGAAGGAAGTAACTCTATATGTAAAAATATATTTCCCCATCATACTCATCCATACCGCTAAATAGATAGTGATTTAGAGAGTTCCTATGCGTACTATGAGCATTGCATTCTTAATTAACATAATGCAACTGTCGCGCTCTGTACGATTTTACCAACGTACTCGGTTTACCAAGTACGTTCGTATCTTTAGATCTATACTTACTGCAGCAGGTACAGGTATTTGAGGCTTTCGCGTAAGATGCTTGCCGAGTAGTGTTGCAAATCGTGGGTGTACGTATCGCTAGATTCTTGTTATGCACTCGAGATCTAAGAGGTTACACGGACCTTAGCGGTCAGCTCAGTTCAACGAACTTGAATCATTGTACCTAGTCATCTAACTTACTTTACTACAAACTCATCGGATCGACTAGGCGCACCATAAGATAGAAATTTTGCTCTCGGATAGAAGACGATCTCGTAATGCACGATGCTGTGCGAATATTTCTTCCCCTACTCGTGTGATTTATCGAGTTAGTACAATAGTAATAAAAAAACTATTTAATAAATCAGTTTTCTTTGCTTCGCGACTAATATTTTTAATTTATGATTTATTCAATTACGAAAGTATTTCTGGTTATTGAACAAAGAAAAACTTGCATCGTGACTTACGTTACGCTTCGCCACTCGAATGAATTCGCTCTCATTAGGTTTTGCGAAGGATTCACTTCATACCAGTGCAAATTACTAAGAAAATGTATTTTTAATACGTTCTCAAAAATAATTTTTCGGGTACTAACGACGTGTTTTTTGACGTTCAGCATTGAAAATTAAAGTACAAACGAAAGCATATATTTTTAACTGATGGATTTATTCTTTGAAACAGAAGGTATAATGGAGTTACGTGTAAATATAATATTAATACCATTTCCCTTCATAAGTGTGGGCTTAATATAATCTTAGTCCTTTCCATATCAATTTAAATGACTTTATATAATACATCACTCCATAAGTTCGTAGGATGACTAATAAAACAATAACTTTTAGGCAAAATTTGGGTTTACTCATTAATATAGTCCCCTTCAAAAGTGATACATTCGCTTCAACGCTTCCCTAACATTTCAATGCCTTTGTTGCAGAACGATGTATTTTTGGCCTCAGAATACCCTTCAGTTTCGGTAATTACTTCTTCATTGGAGCCAAATCTCCTTCCCTGGAGCATTCTTCTTAGGTCTGCAAACAAATAGCGGTCGCTGGGAGCCATATCCGGAAAATACGGTGGATTGCAGTTCCTGCAATTTTGCCATTGTTGCGGAGGACTTGTGACACGGTGCATTTTCTTAGCGAACGAGCATCTTCTCTTCTTCGTTTGGGGTCGCTTTTTCGCAGTTTCTTCCTTCAAGCGCACCAATAACATCATATAATATTCACTAAAGATTGTTGTTCCTTTTTCAAGGCAATCGACGAATAAAGTATCATACGTCTCCCAAAATACGTAAGCCAAACCTTACTAGCTGACATTTGCGTTTTTGGTCACTTTGAACGGTTTTCATCCCTTGCTGTCCACTCAGCTGACTGCCGATTTCGCACTGGACTGCTTATCCATTGTCACATACTACATGAAAAATTCTTTCTACTGCACTGAAACAGCTCCAAGAAGCACTTTGGGTCCTCGACGCGTTGTTGTTTTTGATGGACTTTGAGCAAACGCGGCACCCATTTCGAACAGAATTTTCTCATGCTCAAATGTACGTGCAAAATCGTAAATACACTGCCTTCTGATATTTTTAAGATGTGAGCTATCTCATGCAACTTCAATTCACGATCGACCAAAACCATTTGTAGATTTTTTTGTTTTCTGGATGAACTGCCGAATTTGAACGATCAAAACGTTCAGCATGATCGGTGTTTGTACGGCAGCAAACCACTTCGCTACCATTTGTCTTGATGGAGCAGAGTCCGAATAGCACTTGTCAAGCCATTGCTTTGCTTGAACCGTTTTCCCATTAAAAAGCAATGCTTTATCAACACACGAAATTCAGATTTTTCCATTGTTTGAAAGATTGCAAAAGTATCATCACTAGAGCAACTGTAACTTGTGAACCAAACGTCAAATTGTCATAAAATTTTGACACGTATCGCCTGAAAGTTGGCAGTTCCTAAAAGACATATGGATTTGTTTCTTTAAGGACAATGTATGGTAAACACATCCTTTGCTCATACTTAATCCATAACTAGTGTAATACAAGTATGGTCTGAGATCCTGGACAAAGATGACAGAGAAGAAACAGCACATGTTTGTACATAATTTAATAAACATCTTTATTCCAAATATGACTACTCCTGGACGGCAAATATTAAATATTTTCTTCTATAACCACCTTGTCCTATTACCATCTAAAGAATTAGAACAGAAATATCGATGCTTAGTAAGAAAGAGAGATAAGATAACCAAACAGGTAACTACTGTTTTACTTGACATTTGTAATATTAGATACTTCAGCATTCACCAAAGCAACAAACAATAAGAACCAATCAAGATTAGTGCATACTATACAGATATTTACCTATTCCCAACCAAATTCTAGATCTTTTTAGAAATGAATATCTAACCACACAACGGTATTGCCACATAATTCAACATATTAACAGTTTCCTGGTTAATAAGACTAAATTAGAAATGTTTCTGATTTAAATCGGCAATAAATTAGTCATCACCCTAATCATACAGATTCTTTGACAACACATTGAGTACCATATCTATCACATTTAATAGCCACTCATGTTTCCGTTGAGGCTTTGTATATATATATATATATGTATTTCGTAGAAGTTTGACTGCTGGTCCCCCTGCGATGTGCTCAAATTTGATAGCCACGATCCATGCTGAAAAAACTTGTGTTTAAGTTTTACGGAGAGTCGCGGCTATTTTTTTTTTTTTTTTGATACCCAGACAAAAATCCATCATTACCATTCAAAATTTAGGCCGATTAAAAATACTCTTTTACTTAAGTTTAATGTTAAATACTACGTACTATGAAAAAGCAGTTATGGTGCCACCCCCACTGATCATTAGCGAAATTGGTTGGGCAGTCAAAGTGTTAAGAAGAAATTTGTCGTCTTTACTAATTTTAATTAATTTGTCTTACTTTTCATGGGACGCACTCATAATACACAATTTGGAAATAAGAGAAACACCCATTGAAAAATATTCAGACGCAGAATAAAGCTAAAAGTCTGTAATAAAGTGGTAGCACATAAAGTTTTCTAATTACATTTCCAGAGAAGAACTCACCTTTAACAATACCGTCTCTTAGAAAACACCTTTGGAATTAATTACATCCTTACTATGCAAAGAATATATAATTCTGATTTTTAGCCAGTAATTCTCCTATGCCTTCGCATAGGTATACACACATACAGTTACCCATTATCCTCATTTAATTGTGAGTATATCTACACCATAATGTGTGAGAACGCTCTAATAGTAATAAATGTACATTATACTTAATTACTCTACTTAATAATGGGAGTATTGCGTCTAAAGGCAAGGTCAGATTCGGAAGGTAAGATGTAGCACTCCGCGATAATTTTGTCTCGCTTTACAAGGAAGTGCAAACCAACAATTACGCTATAGGTATGTATTTCGAAAGTTTATGTATTTCTTTGCCGACTTCGTGTCTGTACTGCGGCTACACAAAAAGAAGAAGTAATTACGGTTATTCAATTTATTCCTATTGTTTGCGTAAATGCAGCAATGCATTTACCTGGTGGCAGAAGTTGTGCTACATTGAACAAATTCAAAAATGAGCATATTGTACGGTAATGCAGCGTCATCGTAATATAAAGAAATTTCCATCGACAAATACTACCACGGGAAATTCAAATTTACAATGTCGTTTGTAGTCGTTCCTTTTTAACTGAGGCTGCTGTAGTTGTTTTTTTCATTATTTAATAATATGCTACTCATTCAAATGGATATCATTAAGTCAGTTGCAAAAACTATGACCTAAATTCAGAATTATCGATGCTTTTCAAATAGCGGAAGCTTAAATTGATAATTTCATTATCAGAACCGTTTGTTGCCCTTTTATAACCTAATTTTAATTTTCACAATTTTCCATTCATTAAATTGGTCTTTCTCCTACCACTGCAATTTGAATACGTATACATCCGGTATTTTGACAACCATGTTGATATTCTCTGTGGAAAAATGTATAGTTTCAGTCACAAAAAAATTATCAAACGATCAGTTCTTTCAGTCAAACAAAAACTTGAAATAATACAGAAAAAGGAAAATGGTGTGCGCGTTGGGAATTTAGCGTGCGTTTACAACGTGGGATTACAAATCATTTGTGACATTATTATACGTAAACAAAAACTACAAGATTTTGTTTCAAGCGCAGATAACTTTACCAGCGCAACTGCTCGCAAAACACTTAAAGAATCAACATATAAGAACCTTCACAATGTCAAGACAAATATTTTCTCCAGAAACGATCAGGTGTGCCAATGTCTGGGCCTATGTGTACACGCCAAGGGCATCTCTTCGATAAACGACTTAAAATTGAAAAACTTTATGGAATTAGAAAATTATCTATATAAGAGAAAAAATAAGTGACGATAGGTGAATTTTGTTATGAACTGGAGAATCTAATAAAGCTTCATAATTTAAGCAACGATCAAATTTACAACGCGGACGAAACAGGACTGTACTGTTAAGCAATACCAAAGAAAACATTAGCCGCAGAAAATTAAAAAGGGTGCTGGGATTAAAGCAAAAAATGATGGAATTACTGTACTGTGTCGCCCTAATGTCTTCGGTAAGTACAAACTTAAACTTACAGTAATAGGCAAATCTAAAAATCCTAGAGCGTTTAAAAACCAAAAAAGGCATCCAGTTAATTACTTTTACCAACGTTATTCATGGATGAACCAAGAAATATTTTTTGAGTAGTTTCACAACGACTTTGTTCGCGAAGTTGGTGCCAAGAACATATTGCCACAAAAAGCGCTAGTTCTTGTTGATTGTCCTCATTCTCTTCCTGTTATGGACGTTTTAAAATCAAATGACGGGAATATTTTTGCTAACTATTTTCTACCAAATGTCACCGCCGTTGCACAACTAAATCAACCAAAAGATATTTAATTATGAATTTACTGGGAGAAGATGTTAACATACAGAGATATTACAGATCATTAAATCTCAAAGATGCTATTTATTACCTAGGTAATGTTTGGAACACCATAAAGAAAACCCATATCAAACAAGCTTTTTCAAAATTCATGACTTTAAATGACTTTGAAACGGAAGAATTTGAGATGCCACACGAAATTTCAACGAAGGCAATCTGTAGCATTGTCAATGAAGTGGATGAAATAATAATAATAATAATAATATTTTATTGAGTGCCCAACAGTTACAACCTTAATAGACACTACAACAAAGTATGTATGTACATACATGGGCATAATGCTATAAATATTCTTAAAAAAGAAATAACATTAGCAAAAAATTAAACGAAAATGAAACACTAAAGGAAAAAAGTATCAAAATTTAATTCGCGGCTCAAAGAAGATGTCGTTGTAAAGTTCATTAGCATTTAAATCCATCTGGTATAATGGGCTTCTCAGTAACACGTTGGTTCTACACCTTGGTAAATGAAACGTCATCATATCTCTAACAGTCAACCTAGGTACATTAAAATAAATTTGCTGCAAGCGTTCTGGACAATTCAACCTGTTAACTAAGTGATCGCGAAGAGTGTTGGTACTAACTACTTCTCTGCGGGTATCCAAGGAACACACGTTATTCTGGGCCAATAGTTGCACATGATCAGTGTTGCGTGGTGGGTACTCTCCGTCGCGTTTAAAAATTAAATATTTTGGGAAACGTCTTTGTATCCTTTCAATCTGGAGCTTTTGATATGTATAGATGGGGCTCCAAACAGTCGACGCATACTCAAGTGTACTCCGAACTATGGAGAAGCACAAACACTTTATGACGTCAGTATCGACGAAATAGGGCGAACTTCGTAATATAAATCCTAAGGATCTAATTGCACGATCACTTGTTAATATCTTGCTGAAGTTTCAGTGCATCACGTTCACCATCAATTTTGGTATATATGTATCTTGACATCATCGGCGTAGGCGAAGTGCGCGACATGTAAACTTATCAAGCAAGTCATTTATGAATACCAAGAAAAATAAGGGTCCCAGATTAGAGCCTTGAGGCAGACCGCTCAATGATATAAATTCATATGAACTAAACCCGTTATAGTACACATAGTTTATTCTTCCAGTAAGATAAGATTTTATCAATGGAAGTAAATTCATATTCAACCCAATTAACTCCAATTTTCTCAATAATAATTTGTGGTCTATTCTATCAAAGGCCTTAGAAAAATCTAAGTAGATCACATCTACCTGTCCCCGCATGTCAAGGACAGTACACAAATACTGTAAGGCAAACCAAATTTGTGACCGTGGACCTACCCTTCACAAATCCATGTTGATTCTGTGATATTTTCGAACATATGTTTTTATATATTGCGCTGTACAAGATCTGTTCGAAGATCTTAGAAAAATTACACAAAATTGCAATTGGTCTATAATTTTTAATATTAGATTTATCTCCATTTTTTAAAATCGGAGTAAATCTGGCCACCTTCCACTTAGAAGAAAATGTGCATGTCCGAAGAGCGAGATTATATATAAATTTCAGTGGTTCTACAAATGCCATTCCACAATCTTTGATCAAAAGGTTGGTATTTGATCGTCACCAGAACTCGAATTAGAACTTAATTTAGAAATACTCCACAAAATATCCTCTTCCGTAACTTGCAAAACTGCTGCTGAATAACTGAGATCATAGTTACAGGATATTTGCGTGTCACGATTGAAATCTTCAGAGTAAAAATGGAAGAGTTAGAAGAAGTAGAAATTCAAGGCTGGTTAAATTGTGATCAAGACGATGTTGGTTATCAAATTGTGACCGAAGAAAAGATGTGTGATTTGTGAAGAAAACTCTAACTCTACATCTGCTCAAAATGAAACTCGGAAAAAACTGAATGCGAAAGTAGTGAAACGCCTGTAGGGAGTCAATTGATGAGGTAGACAAGCTGATTATTTACTTTGAGTAACAAAGTTATTACTTTTAGTACTTTTTTTTTAGTACTATTGTACTGTTTTAAGTTGGCACCATATAAACTAACAATAAGTAATCTGAACAAATTTCCTAAAAACGAGAAAACAGACAAAGGTGGTTTTTCTGCTACTTAGTATGTGAAACCCTATGTAAGAATAATATTTATATTTTTGCTTTTCAATGTATTTTCAAGAACTTTTGTTTTATACTTTATATAAATATCAATGTAACTACTTTATTTTAACGCATATGTTGTGTTCATGATCCTTCCCTTACAATATAGTACAAAATATTAAAATTTGAACAAAAACTACAATAATTAGTGCGGATTTACGGTGCGTTTCGATTATTCGGCAAACGGTCGGTCCCGATCGGCCCACATAATCGAGGTTCAACTGTACATATTTGGATATATCTAAACCAATAAGGTGGGAACCATTATTTAAGTTGATTCTAAACCAGACTGCTCTCTATTTTCTTAATTTAATGTTTCCCTCGCCTAAGATTTGAAAGCCCCAAAAGTTGTGTTTACTTTTGTCATTAAGATACTAACCAAATTTAAAATGTTGCTGTAATTTAACACAAAATATTTGATCAAAATTCTACTGCAAAACCAAAAAAATGTATTTTGTACAGTTTATTAGTGTAAATAAAAGCCATTAAATAGCCTAAATATAATCTTTTACTTTGATTTTAATTTTGAAAGGAACTTTACTTTGCATTTCCTGATTCTTCCTTAAATGAGTCAAATGCCAGTTCCGGAAGATTCAGTACGCTTCTTTCTTTAAAAAATCTTATGTCACAATGGTCTTGAAAAATATAAGATAGTAGGTTACAGCGTATCTGATGGATACCACAATAATTATTATTGAACTTTACGGGCATATAAAAATTCATAACTTTAACAAAAAGAAAAAGTAATTTCCTCGCAAGAAATATTGCTCAGCGAAATGTATGAGGTCATGCTATTTGCTCTAGAATAATTTAATGCCAATTTCCTTAGCAAAAGGGCTACGAAGAAGCAAGTAATAAGCTGGTTTCCCATTTTGAGCGTAACTGCTTTATTATATTTAATATTGCTCTATAGAAGAAGTCGATGATTGCTATAATAATAACCATAATGGTACTGTACGCCGGTGGTATGATGATTGGATGTCACATCCGATTCGATATGAATATCTGGCCGCGAAAGAAAATTTTCCAGTTCCAAGTAATCGGTCGGTGGTCGGTAGCGGTTAAAATTTGACGCGTACGCCGTCTCTAACACTTCTGTGGACAGTTGAGTGTGCCGTTTCTCTCACGGCAAGTACAGAAACGAAACTCTCATTATGACAAATTGCATAGAACGGATTAAAAGTGAAAAACCGGTTGGATGGTTGGTGTATCTGTATGTCTCAGAGTACAAGCACGCAAGTATGTGTTTCTACGCGCACTTGTATGAGTATATTCATTATTATGGTGCCGCGCTTCTATTAATAACCGCCTTAGACGACCTTGAAAGTTCATCATGGGTTAGCACCAAGTGCACCCTACGTGCGTACAAAAAGAAAGAAAGGAAGACGGTAGCTTTTTCCGCTCTCAAAGTGGCTATGTGTGGTGAAATTGACTGCTACAAGTCGAGTATTAACTATTCACAATAAGAAATTACGACTGAAAAAGGAAAATAAATTTGAAGGCTTCTGTATAGTATTGTTGTTGGAAATTTTGAAAATTATCACAAGAGAGAAAATTCATTAATTACTTGAAAACTGAGTCCTGATTATAATTAAGGATGTGTAATTTTATTTGTCTTTTTATCTTTTGTATCTTTTAATCTCCCCTCACTGCAATACATTTGTAAATTATAAAGCATATTTTTATACGTCGCGTCGTGAAGTAGCGCGACCAAACGTTCTTCTTATGACTTATTTTCTTCTTAAATATTGTCTTCTTATTTTGTATTTTATGGCAAAACGGAAAATTCAAAACCTAGTATATTTTTACTGGTTAGACCAAAACCTAAGGACAGTGAAGATAGTTGCCTCAGTGAGTTATTCAAGAACAGAAAAGCTGAAAATGTATGGGTTGGCGAAACCGTAGAGTAGTGTATAGAAGAAGAATTTGAAGCAAATGAAGAATAAATTAATTCAAAAGAAGATAAAGAAAATTGTGAAGAAAACCATCAAAATAAAACAAAAAACAAAAGTATATGGAAAGATATGAAGGACATAGACGATTCTAAAAGTTACTAGACTAGTTTGGAAGTGTGCTCCCTTCACGAATATTGAACTTATCAATTGGTTATTTTCGCAGTTTCTATTATCATGAAATTTTTTATTTTCTGGTTGAGCAAAGCAACCTCTTTACTGTACAACAGAATCCTAATACATCACTTGATTTGACTAGAAGCGAACTTGAACAAATTCTTCCAAGAACCCGTATGTACTGGGCGAAAAAAATAGTGTAAGTCAAGTTGATGATATTATGAGCAGAGATAGATGGGAAGAAATAAAATTTTGTTTGCATATGAACGACAACGGCAAAATGCCCGCCAAAAGTAATCTACAAAGAGACAAATTATATAAAATAATACCCCCAGTAAATCACATACAAACAAAATTTTTGCAAATTCCTCAAGAACAAAAAAGATCAAAGATCATTCGAGCCTCAAACAGTACCTTCCAAACAAACCTTCAAAGTGGGGCTATAAAATATTTTTTATTTGTAGTCTGAAAGGATTGGTACATAACTTTGTAATATACATACACGGGAAAAATCGAAAAAGTAGATGGCTATCCTGATTTGGTAGCAAGCACCAATATAGTTCTATTGCTGACAAATTGTGAGAAAAATGTGAGCAATTCGTTGTTTTCTGATAACTGGTTTTCATCACAAAAGGTATTCCTTGAACTTCTTGAAGTAGGATTTGATATACTAGGAACAATTTGCATCAATAGATTTCCTGATCTTACTTTCACAGATGATAATCTTACTAAAAAGAAAGGCAAAGGTTCTTGCGAAGAAAAAGAAGCAACCTTTGGAAATCAGTCTACATTCTGGCCGTCAAATACTTTGACAATTGAGCTGCAGGCGTCATTTTCCAGTGCTGGTCTTATGAAAATATGGGACAAAGCCACAAAAAGTCAATTTGAAATTCAGTATCCCTAAATAATAAAAATGTATAATACTTTTATGTATGCTCTTGGTTCCGATTTTCGAATACACATCAAATCTCAAAAGTGGCACCATCGGTTGATTTTCCATTTTATAGATTTAGTCGTTCAGAATTGCTGGCTTTTATACCGAAGTGATTGTGAATCTTTAGATATTTCTATAAAAGATAGATGAATATAATAAAATTTCGAACTGATATTGTAGGAGTCTTATGTAAAGAAGGAAAGGGGGCGTCTTCTCGAAAACGTGGACGGTCTTCAACGTCAGTTCAGCAACTATATGAAAAGAAGGAAAAGAGTGGTCCATCTACCGTCTTACCTTCAATAAATGTAAGATAGGACGGCTTACATCATTGGCCTGCAATAAAGGAGCCTCGGCAACGATGTAAAAGACCTTTATGTACTGGTCAGATAAATGTGTTTTGCGAAAAATGCCAAATTAATTTATGTTTCAACAAAAAAAATGATTGTTTCAAGAATTTTCATTCAAAGTAATACAAATTTTAAACATTTCATGCAATGTTAAAAGCAAGTATTTTGAATTTAATTGGGGACACCCTATTCAAGCATTTCCCACATTGGAATGTATAAATTATTTTTTTTTTCTTTTGCGTGTGTTATCTGCAAAATGTAAGCATTTTTTATTTGAAAATTAAATGAAAAATAAATTCGGCGTTAAGGGGTTAAATCAGGTGATGCCTCTGTTGTGTTCGATGACAATTAACAACTTATATTGAAGATCAACACCAAGTACGTATGAAAAATTAAAATGATACTTCAAGTACTGTAATAGAACATTATTAGAACAGACTTCACATATTTGGTAATTCCTAACCTCGACTTCGCCACAATGTTCATACAAAATTTAATCAGAATGTTCTCATATTGCAAACCGACAATCGTAATGAGATAAATAGGTAACTAAATCTTTTGGTGGAAACTGCAACGCTTGAATCGCACACAGTTTATAAATGACTGTAGATTATTTTGTAAAAGACCAAATAAAGGTTATGAATTTGACTTTCTAGCGTTTTGATGATGTGATTGTTTTTATTAAAATATATACTTGACTTATTTTTCAGAATTTCTTTTGTGGTAGCTGATGAGGTACGAATGTATTCAGTTTGAAAACATATTCTAACGTATTGACTTCAATTTTTTAGTGTTATACGATAAATGCCCAAAGTTTGTCGGATGTTTGTGATGGCCAAATAACAATCTGCTTCGATCATTGAAAGTATTGATAAGTACTGATTTGCTATCCATAACTTCATGAGGATATATCCTGTGCGCATGTACGTTCACCAAAAGCTAACCCAATATTGGGGCACAATCTCAATGAATTGATGGTGTGGGCAGTCTCCAATATTTTCTTTGTTTGGCGCAATAACATGATGCATTTCTCTATTAAAACGCAGTCTACGTCTCATCTTCACATTTCTACATCATATACTTTTATATCACTTCCAGTTTGTGAACATGCAAGACTTCACTTATTTCTGGCTTTATTTTAAAGTAATTTGAGGAACATTGAGTTCCCCGCACAAGACATTTAAGCTTCTATCAGAAAGTAGTTTGAGACAATAAGTCATTCATAACAATTCCTCCATTCTAACCATCACACCGGAACTTATTGAACAAGGACAAAGTCATCCAGCATTTTGCTCTATGTGTAGATTAAGATCCTATTAGTTCAAAGTTCTTCACGCGCTTTGGTGGAGTGTCCCACAATAACCGCTCAATATAAAATATTGATATGATTCTGATATATTCGTCTATACATACTTAAGTATTTTGGTACTTTTTGATAGCGCATCATATTACAGTTTGTGCACAAGTAATGTTAAGGTATGGTCGAATAACGGTGAAACCAGAACTTTGGAAATTTATAGGAAGTCTGCAAAAAGATTAATAGCTAGAAACATTAGACAGAAATAGGAACGACAGTTTCAAGTATTCAAGTAACAAAAACAAAAAATGGTATAGTTTTTGAGGTAACAATACTTTTATCAGCCTTGAAGAGGATTATTTGAAACTTTACTACATTTCTAAATTAAATCAGAACACAAATACTAAATTCTGAAAAAAAAATCGAGGTTTTCCTGTGACACATATGTAATAAATTTGTTACGAATTTTTAATAACAGGCAGATGATTACAAATATATCAAACCCTATCAAGATCGTCTCAACAGGAGGGGGAGAGGTGCAAGAGGTACAGCGCACCCGCGCGCCTAGGATTTTGGGGCGTTAACAGGAAATGTATTCAAATTTAAATTAGAGTTTGTAAACAAGTAGGGGCACCATATACACTGTGCCACCACGCATTAGAATCGCTTAAGGCGGCTTCCAACTCTACTATGAATCGTTTTGAATAAGACTTTTACTAAGAAAACGGAACACAAAATAAAACTTGCATTAATGTGCATTTGTGATTCCCAAGTTTTACAACAATTAAAAGCTGAGCAAGATAAAATAATAAATAAGAGTAAAACCTGAATTTTATTTCCTATAATTTTATCTTAACTTCCCTATACATCACATATTTGCATTCCAAAACGGAACCGCCACAAAAACTTTATAATTTGGTTGCTCTTCACACATTTGTCTCTACACCATAAGTTATATACGCTTCTTCAAAAGAACATATCCCGCTGTTTTAATGAAGAAGTAATTCTATTCAAATGCCGATACTTAACTATTTCCTCCTAATGCTCGTTTCTCAGAATTAATGGAATCTCTCTTTCCGTTCGAAAGGCTTGCCGAGTTTTAAGTTCGCATTTTTCCCATACGCTTGTATGGAACTTCTTTCATTTCAACAATATTCCGCTACTAAGACAATAAGTATGGTATCTTTGATTGAAGGCTTAAGTAAGCAGAAATCGATATAGCATATTCAAATGATTTGCGTACATACATATGTAGTATATGTATTTATGCAACCTGTTAAGATACAAGTAAAAAGTGCTTAACAATACGATGAATACGGAGATATGTTGTGTTTGGAATGTATCGAATACTTTAGGAAGCTCGCGACACCAAGTTGTAAATTATTTTAAAAATCTTATACGGTACTTTTCGATTCACAATAAACTTATATGATAGATCTCTACCACTAATATATATATATATATATATATATATATATATATATTTAATTCACAATAAAAGAAGTACAAAAGATCAAATACCAAAGTCGTACATATAAGCAAGTCAAATACCACAAGGATGATCCAGGGGATGTATAGACAACATGAAATTGTTAAAATCATTCAAAATATACTTCTTAAAAGTGTATTTCTAGCAATAATCTAAGTGTGGGAAAGAAAGATGAATGTCCTTCATTATGAAGGCATGAAGAGTTTAATTATTTTGATGTTTCCGATCTTTTTCTCCGAGTTGGGAAATATCTTAAGATAAGATATAAAATAAATAAAATTCCTCCTACCACACCTTTCGGAAAAAAATCCAGATACTAAGTGGTGATACTTAGTGGTAAACTGGGAGAATTCAGTATCAGTACAGTGTTCGTCGTGGGCATTAGCCGAATTCGCCAATGATACTGAATTCCCCAGTTTTCCACTGGGAATGGCAACTGAGTTGCCGAAATACGTATCTGGACTTTTTCGAAATGTGTGGTAAGTGTAATTTTATTTACCTTATTCTTGTCATAAGATATGTACTCAATGCCCAGTGCAAGTTTGAAGGGATGCCACAAATTTTTGGTGGTACGTACTTCATTCGCATATGATTCTAACGAGAAACTGGTGAAGAAACAGCAGAAATTCTCCCATTATCCACTATATAATAGACCGATTAAAGAAAAAGGAAATTGGTAATTGAAATATGTTTCTATATGCAGTGTCTACAGGTACAAGTAGGGGTAAATATTACACATACGCACGCCTTTCAAGCCGTTTAGTTAAAGTACAACATTATAGCAATCAAGGAAACCAACCGATCACAATTATAACATGTTAAAAAAGAAAAGTAGGAAATATATCCCAGATGGATAGTGCTTTGAGTAATAAATACGGTTCCTCTCGCAAGATCACACAATTGCTGATTGCTCCCTTCAATTCTGGGAGACACCATTTCGTAAGAAATTATAGTATTATAGGAATTATGGACTGATTACTTTATTATGGCTATTACAGTACCAACTATTTTCTCGTTTCCTTCTATGCAAGCAGATTGAAATATGAAAAAGCCGCATATGCCCTGCCCAACTACAAAAATTAGAAATGTACATCCACCGCCACTTAATTCAGAGGTAATCTATTTATTAATGGTTTGGGCACATGGTCAAAATGGGGAAAAAGAAAAAGGCCAAGCAAATATTGAAAATGGATGTACACGACAAAGTGGAAAGAAAGACAGGTCTAGAAAAAATTGCTACCGCTAGTTCAGGAAACCCCTACATAAGAGGGTATTGGATTGGACAGAAGCCGAGAAAATACTTCTTTGTAGTAACCCGTCGCTAAGTTACGTACTGAAGTCTGTGGTGAGAAATTAAGAGAAGTGAAAGAAATTACGTATATGAGAGCAATCATAGGTAAGAATAGAAAAGCTAAGAAAAATATTAAGAACAGACTAATACGTGAGCAAGAGGCCAATGAATAAAAATAAAATATATAAACTAGCTGTTAAGCCTGCCCCTCCCAGGCAGGAAGAAAAAGAAAATATAAGCTAAAATGTTAAAAATTGAATTTTGCCACGCCCCTTTTTCGTCTTAATTCTCCGCCCACAGGCCAAAAACCAAAAATCCGGCTACGTTAAAATTTGGCCTAGGCGTTTTACTATATGCATGCCAATTTCCAGCTTTCTAGCCCATCAGTGGGCTTTAGAAAACTCTGGATAGACAAAAAACACAAATAAGGAAATTATATATATATAGATAGTGAAGAAAATTATCGAACACGTCAGCCTTAATTTTAAATGCAGAAATTTTTACAAAAATCGGATTTTGAGGCATCATTATTGTCTCAAATATGACGTCACTTCTTCTTCTCTTAAATGATAACCCTAAATTTAATAGCGCCATTTGGAGGAAAACGTTTTGTGCATATAGACCGATGATTTCTGAAATAGGTTACATAACAAGATTTTTGAGGAAAGAAATATTTTGGGCATTATTGAATTTAACAATCAAAGTTTAACGTAAAAGTCGAATGTGAAAAACAAATTTAAAATTATTCAAATTAATTGTTGAAACTGCGTACCATTTACGTGTTGAGCAAGATCTCCTCGGTTATTCTAATCTTTAAATCTTCAATATTATTGGGTCGGTTTAGATACACTTTACACTGAATGCTTAAAGAACATTTCTTATACTTCGAAATCGTAAATTGGGACTATCATTTAATAGAAGAGGAGGTAACGTCATAACTGCTACAATAGTAAGGTTGACTTGTCCGATGGTTTTTGCCATTTACAGATTTTATTGATTTTGTTCCTATATACATGTATGTATTGTCGAATTAGATAATTCTTTATAGCTAAATTGAAAATTAGTTCACCTTCCCTTGCAAGTAAATCAAGAAATGTCATTGTAACATGACCGTGCACTAGCTTACTGCTCACAAGAAGTTTGAAATTATTTTTATCGAGTTTATCCTGAGAAACTGAAGAAATTACACAATCAGCTGGCCAGCTCGATCAACTGATTTAACCAAAGTCAATTATTTATTCTGGAGCATAGGTGCTTAACTCTTAGCACAAGCAGACCAAAATATTATTTGTTGAACTTCATGTTTACAAATGTGGCGCTTTTCAAATACAGATACAAAATAACTGTCTTTTTCTCAGCATTATAACTCAGCAACATATGATTGGCTCTTGCTAATATTTTCCACATTAATAGAGACCATCGATGGGCATAAAAAACTGCGGAAATATACAAGTACATATTCCATTACAAAGAATGAAGTGCGCGCCGGTACTCTTTCTGGGACAATCTGTATAGTAATTGAAAATCATTTTTGAAGATGCATACTTTCTACTTAAATGTCTATTGAAAAGTCAAGTCAAGTCAAGTTCATGTCTTCAATAAGAACTGAGACATGGAACACCGACGTATTATTGCACTGTATATTCTTAGTTAACAAATAAACCTTGCAATTGAGGATGCACCGGTGTATATAACTACTAGTGGTCCACCAGCTATTCAAGTTGAGTAGTCCAATGTGAAATAAAAATTCTCATAAATCTCTAGTTTCTAGTTACCTGTATGCAAATTAATATTTCATTCACTCATCATAAACCCTTTTTGTTGACTGACGTCACTTGCCAAATCCTTCTTTGGCTTTTAGCGTGCGATCGCAAGGCAACGACACATTAACTGTTTCAGTTTATTTAGTATCCTGTCGGAATCTCATAAATAAATATTGGGAATGTATGTTTGATACATACACAGCTATAATGTACAGTTTGCTTCATAAATACCAAGTAAATTTCTCAGATGTATTTTAGTAAAAAAAAAATCCGGCATCTTTCTTTAGAATACTGATTTTCTCTTAAACAGAGGGAACTCCTCACCATAAACTTCTTTTCTAGATTCGATAAAATTGAAATAAATTTTCTTTTTTAATCTGTAAGTAGGTATCAATTTTGTTATTTTTAAGATAGCTTCACGATCATCATTTGATTCACGGTAACTTCATCAATTACCCCTTACTATTGTTGCAAAAAGAATTTGAACCGTGTTTAAGAAAAGAGCTTATTTATAATTTTGTTTGAAATTTTCGAATACTTTTCGAACTCCTAATATTTAACTCCCATTAAATACTTGAAGAGAAAATAAACGGTATTTAGTTTTATTTACTATGATAATACAATATTTTATAGTTTATCTAAAATGTACGCTAAAAATTAGTACGTGATAATCCCAAGAAATAATAGCGTAATCATCAAAGAAAAACTGGAAAGAAATCGACTTTAAATGCAAAACTTGTATTCTTTAGTTATTCATTTTGGGATTTCCGCAAGACAACAAAAATTATTGCTTTCATTACACACCTTTCTCTAAATGTGTTATGTTTGAATAAGTTTTTAAAACTTCCTAATAAGAAATGCAAAATGCACCTAAACCAGATTGTAGAAGGTCTTTTCTTGTTATTGGTATTTAACACGGAAGTGACGGTGGCTCTCTTCACAAACCAGATCTTCAGAAGACCGGTCTGAGAAATCATAACTATTAAACAAACATTAGTGGTCAGTTTTTGTAGCAATTTACATAAGATTATGTATAAGTGCGTACGACTAGCATAAGGCTGTTGCCATTTCCTTTTCACCACATTAGGACTGTACGCCATCTCTAGATGTACGTGGCGAAGAACGGGTGAAAAGAAGGTAATTGCAACTTAATATGCGATTTGCATGCATCAGTTATGGATATAAATTACTTATGCTACTTGCCTGTTGGATATTCTCAGGCGTATTAGACGCGTATTACCTGCACCTTATTATCGTAATATCAGAAAATGTTTACTAACTGCGGGTGTAGATTCAAAATCAATCTAAAATAGGATTGCATCTAAATATTAGGTTGAGGCTCCGGTTAAGTTTGTATGATAATATTTCTTAAAGTTAAACCACACGATATCGGTTTGAATTGTATCAATCGTTGTACTAACCTTCCTCAAACGGTTTAATTTTTTGGAATGGAGAACAATAATGACTTGGTAACGATTGTAGTATTGCTCATACTCGATCAGATCGGGTAGCAGTGCTTAGCCTCGTCAGCGAAATACGTGTCCCGAAATTAACGAATAATTGTGTAGTGAAGAGTTCACCGATATGTTCTAATATCAGCCGTTTCATGACGGTAAACTAACCTGCTCAAAATAGTTAACGTTGTTAAAGTTGTACGTTTTTGCCATTCATTACCTAGGATGAAAATATAAAGGTCAAATTCAAACATTTGAGTAAGTGTTTGTCAGAATTGTGAATTGTAAGAAGCGTTTGAGTACCGTTAAGTTATTTGATTGTTGCAAAATTGTGAAGGCGCCCAAATGGGTGTATAAACTGCAAATAAACATTTCAAGGGTTCACTCCAATTTGACAAACAATAATTACAAAAATGTGAGCAACAAAAAGTTCATAACAGGATGATTACTACAGACCGCTGAAAAGGCTGCGCCTTTTATAGACATAGGATCAATCAAGGTATCTTTTCAGAGTAGTGGAAATCATTGATTTCCAAGATCACCTGATTTGAAGATATCATGTTCAAAGGTGCCATAGTTCCGAAATAAAGCAAAATATTGGCCTAGACTTGCAAATAAGTAATCATTATTTGGACAAATCCTTGTTACAAGATGTTGATGAAAAGTGACGAAAAATTTACTTTATTCTTCAAAGCTGAAAAAACTGTGTAAACGGTTTTATCGCTTCAGGTCGAAATGAGTTTCTTTCCTCTGATAATTTATTATTGATATTTAAATTTTAATCGCATATAATTGCTTTTGATTTTTCCGGAAACATTTATGACCTTATTAGCTCTAACACAAAGTGATGGCGATCAGTTTCCAGAAAAGGAAATAACTACAAAGAAAATTTAAACACAGTTATGTTTCGAGTATCTTCCTTCTGAAGCTCACAATAAGAGAGTGTAGTACATGTTTTACAATTGAATACTTTTGGCTACGATTAGTGTTTAATATCAGAAGGTTTGGGGAAATTCTGATAAAATTTGGCGCGCAAGTTGGCTAAACATTCAAAATCGAAGAACGTTTCAGACGTTAGTCTTTCACGATACAATTGTCGTTTTGCATCCTAAATTGATATTTTTCGTGATTTCTGCACTTTCGAGATCAAAACAAAAACATAATATTTATACTTCACCATCATTCATCAATGTTTCAGAGATATTTTTCATATCATGTATACAATCTAGTATATAATGCTTTGACCAGCAACTTCCATACGATGATTCTCCGTTTTATCTTCCCTTCTGTCTTCCTTTTTTGTTTCGGTTAATCATATCTATCCCATATGTATTTATGTCCACTTTAGGCGAAAGTTGGGATGATAGAGCAGCAAAATTCAATTTTTTGGTTGCATATTGTATAATATGTATTAATAATTATTAATGTTATTTCTATTATTTGTATTATTAATGTTATTTCTCAACCTTATTTTCTATTACGAATATCAATCACAATAAGGATTTGTGTAAAATTTGCATATTTTTGTAAATTACATTTTTATGGGCTACCATAACTGCTGCATTTAACACAGAGCACTGTTCTGGTACTACATCGATGTCACCAGCAAAAGAGAAGAATCTGTGTGATAATTGAATTTGACAATTTAGATTTAAGAAATGGAATATATTTACTTAAGGGTTAAGAAAGAAAGTCAATTGATATTATTTTCTGCTACGTATTTCTCAAGCAATATGTAACAAGAACAGCATTAATAAACATTTTCATGTTGAATGATGAAAAAGATATTAATCTATAAATCTTCTGTTGGACATAGGCCTTTTCCTATTTTTATTTCTTGGAATATATTCTCCACCCCTCAAAGTACAATTTACTATCACAAAAAAGATATAAGGCTTTCAAGAAATCGATACTGTTATTAGAAAATTCCATAGTTACAAGGGTGTCAGGGTAACAGGTGTCGCTTCTAACATGTTTCTCAGGTTCAAATGGTTTTTCTTGTAACCATTTATTAACACCTGTTTGTTAACAGACTAATATTTGTAGAATTCTTTACTTTGCTAACAAATCTGTCACCTCTAAGTTTGCACACCGCCTGTAAGTTCTGGAGCGTGTATCTTTTTTAAAGATTGTATATGGATGCTTTTCGAACTTCCAATAGCAAACCAAGAACGCAAAATTTGTAATCGCTCAGTCCTTTGTGTATTTATAAGTAATTTGAGCTGCGATAATTTCCAGAAACAAAGCCCAAATCTGAACAAAATTATCTTATTCGGCATGTGTGTGTATTCCACCTTAATTTACTATTAACTAAGGTTCATGTGAAAAAATTAAAAAAAAGGTTCTAGCAAAGATATAATTAAAAATTGAACATTATAAGAATCATTTCGATCCTTTTTATTTTATTCCTCTAATCATAAAAGAACATAAATCACTTGAAATTACTTTTCTTTTTCGTCAATTTCGACATTACTAGGCAAAACTAATCCAGATTGTATCTATTAAAATTTCTGCTTCCCAACCACCATCCTTGTAATTTCACGAGGTAAAATTTCTCATAATTCAATTTCCTTTCTTCGGCGAAGAAACCGGTCTATACCATCGATGCAACAGAAAATATTAGAAGCGCAACAAGTTGCTATTGGATTGGTTGTAGCTATGCGACTCTCTGCTAATTTTCTCGCTGTGCAACAACAGCGATATTTGAAAGACAAACCAAAGGCCTAGTCAGGATATACGCAAAGATCTTTATTTATTTTAATGCCATGTATAGCTTAACTGACGATATAATAGTCTATTCAGACGTCTAGTAGGCATGTGTATAAGAACGGTAGCTTAAATCGTCGTTAAAGCGAGTCACAAATCACATCAACGCGCCAATTCCTTCCAATAAGACGTACCAGCCACCAATACAGCGACAGACTTACCTTTAAATAGTGGACGGATATTAATGTCGCTTCTTTTTGTTCCTCCTCTTCCTTCTTGGGCTACCGTCAGAGTCGAGTCACTTGGACGTTTTAGCACCGTACACAGAACCAAACACAATCAAGTTCAAGTTCACTGTTTCTCTTTCGAGGTAATGTGGTCGTGTGGCGATGTCGATGATGGTGTGTGACTTCTTCTTCTTGGTTACCCGTCCAGTAGAACGTTGCGCGAGTTCTTCTGCGTCTACGGACTTCGAATGGCTTTAAAATACAGGTGTCTAATCTTATACTTCTGCATAAGCCGAACGGCCGGTATGCCTATTGGTCGAGAAGAAGATTCTCAGCCAACCATTGGTTCACGTTCGACTTTTTCCACGGCTTAATGAGTTCGCATAACAGTTAAGTTCGTGAAATACAGTTGTCGTATTTAAGCAAAAGCGTATGTAGATAGGTGTAGAATGTGTGTGTGGATAGATACACTTCATATGCGAAATTGTAATTGTAATAGGAAACGTGATGCGAAGTAAAATCAAACTACACCGCTATAAACACCATATGTTTAAAACTCTTTTGAACTAATAATCTCTGAAATTCCAATGCTAATTAGCTGAAACATTTCTCAAAAAGATTGCACGGAATGAACAATACCACAATCGGAAACGAAAAAGGCTGAGAACAAATCCTCTATTTTCAATTCCTTATGTATATCAATGTACTCGACGTAAATGATCATTATTGAGATTGATGTCTCTAGAGTCTGTCACTTTCCTTTAATTTGCTTTAAGATCGTATTGCTATCAATTGTAATTACATTAAAATTACATATTATGTAACAATAAATAACAGACTAAGAAATAAAAAGTAATTGTACATTTCGCTAAAACAATTTTGTGCTGAAAAAAGTCCTGTGCGCAACATACGTATTAGTTATTGACCCCACCAATAAAATCAAAGATTACATTTAGGCAGAGTCATATACATAGAGATTAATATAACAACTTGTGTAATGATCCGTATTCCGCTCAAGGTTGTAATAGCATTGCTATATTGCATAGATAATTCATTATAACGTCGTCGTACCCGACTCAAGATTCCCTTTCTTGAAGGTTGATCTATGAAACGAATCCAAAAAGAAAACTATCGATCGAAACACGCACAAACCTATTTCTTGACAAAATGATATGTATAGCTCAGCTATTGCATGATAGTGGTTCTTTCAAATCTTTTTATTCCAGACAAAATCAGTTCCTCGATATTTCACCATTCATATTTTCGTACTCGTTTCTTTTTCCTTTGTAAACAGTTTCAAAATTTTTCAAAACAAGTTAATGTAAGTTGCTTATTAAATTTTTTTATAGCAAATTATTTCTGATGTTTTACGTAAGTAAAAAAAAAAAGTGTACAAATCAGATCAGAAACCGAATTCTTTCATATGAACTAAGGAAATTGTTTGTACTTTGGATATTTTCTTTCCCAAAAGGGTGAGTTTGGTCATCTCACTAGACTCAAGCTCATTAGCTTATTGTGCCCTCTAGATAATCTACTTCACGAGATCGATGTCTTCAATGAACCTACCACTTGGCTAATAAAAATATTTTTTACCTCCTCTGATTGCAGGATCTGAAACCCAAAGTAATTAAATCCTATCCTGCTAATTTCTGACATTCACAGACGCCATGTTACGTAGTTTCCTCTTTCTTGCAACTATCCCAACAGATAGAATCGTTATCCGTATGATGTGAGGATACTCAAGATTTATCTTAAGCAGACAATGTCCTTGTCAACAGGATCTCTGCCTTTCAAATTTGGTTCCTTCTCATTTACAGCAATTGCTGTGTTTTGCAATCTAAAGGAACCAGTATGAATGTGCGAGATTGCCCTAGTCCCGATGTGGTCTCCAATGTTTAACATTTTGGTCCTTCAGCAAATTCCTTGTCTTGGCTCTTTCCATTTCATAAATAATTCGACATGTAAGATCACGCTCCACAAACACCTTCCTTTGACAAGAGGTACGTTCTCTTCGTTTTTTTGTATGCCCCAATATCCCAGCAACTAAAATAGGCACTGCATTGTGGATTATAAACAATATCTGTGCTTTCCTGTATTCCGGCAGGGTCGTTAATAGTGTTGACACGTTCTGAATTGCTCTATGAATTGCTTCACTGTCCGTTGTGTCTTTTCCTATCTGGCTGATTTAGGATAATCTCTACACATCTGCAATGACATTTCCCCGCGTCATACACACCCAGTCCAGTTTTGATATCATTTCCATATGTTTGTGAAGCATGCACCATCGTTTCCTTTAAGTAACTCCCGCAATTCTGACTGCATTCTTATCAGAAATTGCATTCACATCGGAAATTATTAATTTGCCAAGACTCTCGATGATGTTAAATGCACCTGTACATTTTACAATTAATACATCTGCTAATGAAACACAGCAAAGTACCTGATAAATTAATCTAAGCAGAAGATTTAAGTGAATGTTCTAGAAGTCAAGCTTTCAGTATAAAAAGTAATTGATATACGAATATAAATTTTAAGTTCTTGAGGTATGATAAACTCATATTGTACAAACGGCTGCTAAAACCTGTTTTAATAAATGAGATACAACATTGTGATCATACGAAAGTTCGCAGAATAAAGTTCTGGGAAGCGCATTTGGAAATGGAATGTGGAAATGCTTGCAGGCGTAATTACGCAATTTGCACAAGAATACAAAAATAGACTTCATAACTACTGGCGAAAATACTGAAAAAGTGGAACCTCTTAAATTGGTGAGTCGTGTAAAAAGTGGAGCATTTTACCAAAAAAGCAATTTGCCAACGAAAGAATCCTAAAAATAAACCAACGGAACGTTAATTTAATTTTTACAAGGTCTTATAGGGAAGAAATTAATTCTGTTATTTATAATGTTACAGACTTTCCTCTATTAGTTCTAACTTCCGAATTAAAAATATAAAATAGATTGAAATTAGTAATGCATCGACCTGGACCTGAATGCATCTTTACGGTATACACCTTTATATGGCTTGTACGTTTAAATTTCTAACAAAATCTGTGCCTTCAACAGATTCAACAGTTGCTCTTCTCCTACATTTCAAACAATTTTTAATAGTTAAATAATAAGTAGTGTAAACCGGACTGACGCCCAAACAAATTTTTAATAGTTAAATAATAAGTAGTGTAAACCGGACTGACGCCCTTACTTCTTCGCGCCTTGCGCGTAAGTGGAGACAAGGACCGGTTTACTACCCTACTGGATGATAACACGTCATCCACTCTTTTATCAAACCTTAGTTATGTTGCTTACCAACATAAATATTCGACCGTGATCAATAGTACCCAAGATGATAGGTATCATGCACAATTAACACGTAGAAATCGAAGTTTAAAAGCCACTAAGCTTTGACGCAAGTTTTCTGCTGCTACTAGAAGGTAAGTGTCAACGCGATAAATTGGCTACATGATATGGGGCTGTAAGCACGAAAGCCAGTGATGTCTTTCACTTATTGTTAATGGACAATAGAGCAATTTTTTTGCAATTTTGTTTGTTCAAAAAAGCGACAGATTAAAGTTAGATATGCAATGATATGGACTGAACGAGTGAAACGATCACACATATTCTTGATAGTCATCTTAATGTTCGAGTGAAATGTTGACCGCTCGTTTTCGAGCTCTGCTAATCCATTTTTACTCCGTGGATCGGACCTTTTTTTTTTGCTTTTCTGCTTCCTTTGCCAGAGATTGTTATGTACTTTCGTCGATTCCACTATTTCTTCCATTCTCGTCTTTCTTTCTCTTTTTGCCTCCGTTTTGTGATGTTAATTTTTCTAATATCATTACAGATTTGGTCTCCCCACCTGCTTGTTGGTCTTCCTCCTGGCGGCTTCCAATTAAGTATTTTCTTTATTAGTGAGTTTTGGTCTCTTCTTTGTATGTGCCCTGGCCACGTCAGTTGTTGAGCTTTTATGTATCTTATGATGTCCTCTCCATCCATCATCTGCCTTATCTTTTCGTTCATTAGTGGTCTGTATTCTTTTCGTACTTTCATTGGTCTCATTATTCTTCTTAGTAGTATTTGTAGTGTTTCTTCGTCCATTTGTATAAGGCACATTGTTTCGGCATTGTAGGTTATTGCTGGTCTAACTATTGTTTTATACAGTTTTATTTTCGTGTATGCAAAGTTCGATGTTTGCTGGTGAGCATCTGCGGGATGAGCTTCGGAGCAAAGACACATATGAGCTAGTAACTTACTGGTTTTATGATCGCACTTATGCAACAAGGTACATAATAAAGCAAACCGAACAAATTCACTCCGAATGCTGGTTAAATCATTCGAATACAATGAGCAACGTTAGTTTTGACCGCACCTGTATAGACGTTTCGTTTTGTAGTCTAAACACGTCCAATTTTATTAATCTTAAATGTATTAGTTCCTAGCTTTACCGTGTTCTTAATATCGTTTCAAAAAAATTCCAACTGGTGTCTACTACTTTTGAAATGTTAAAAATTCTATTAAAGACAATGTGGTTATTTTTTCAAAAGCACGCGTCAAGGTAACCAACCTCTGTGGATTGGCACTAGTGTAGTGGAATGAAGATGTTAATGTTAGTATTATACGATGGAATATCGAAATGTAGGGCGATGGGGACTAGTCAGGGGCCTCATCCACGATATTTTTAATGAAACTAACTTCAACGAATATAAATATGTATTTCTTCGTCTTTACCAAATTACGACTCCCGTCGACAGTATTGTTATTCTACTTCATGGCATTGTATTACCAACTTAACAGCTACTAGTTGCAAATAGTAAATAATACCAACTTAAGACTATACCTTACAAAAATAAAGTTGTTTAGTTTTAAAGTACCCTTCAGTAGTTTCTGGTATTTCCAGTAGAGTTTGTTCCCTCTTTTAATACTCTTGTTTATTTCCATACTCATTTTTCGCGTTCATTGTTACCCCTAATTAAAACTCTTTACTTTTTGAAGGGCGTATTGGTCTATTTTTAACTCCGTCTAATTGTCTCTTTCTTGTCTTGAACTCGCCGTGTGCTTTGTCTTCTATTCTGGTTAATACTTCTTCTTCTTCTTTCACCTTATCCTTCTGCCCATCTAGGGCGCCCGATCTGGAGTACCACTCTCCTTTACCCATCTTTTCCATTCTTTCCTATCTTACGTTAATATCTGCATACTCCTCATTTCTACGCCTTTTTCCTCCCCTATCCTGCGGATCTGGTCCACCCTTGTCTTCCTCGGTCTTCCCCTTCTTCTATTATTTCCCAATCCCGCCTCGTTAATCTTCTTTAGCATTCTGCCCTGGTCTAGTTGCGCTATGTATCTGTACCAGCTTAGTTGTTTATTTTCAATTCTCCTCAATACTGACTGCTGTCTGAGTTTTGCTTTAATGTCTTCACTTCTACACCTGGCGATTTTAGTTACCCCAGCTATTCTCCTTAGATATCTCATTTCTGCTGCATTTATCAACGATTTGTGTTTCGTTTGTATCGTCCAAGTTTCCGCTCCATACATACATAGGTGTTCTAATTTCCGTTTCTTTGATTATTGATATTAGTGCTTCTCCTAGACTTCGTTTATTTGTTGATATTAGACCCAGCTCCTCGGCGTATCCTACTAGTTGTTGTTAATGTTAATGTTAAAAAGTACCTTAATGAAATCCAGTTCCTATTTCTTATAACTGCTTGGATTAAGTTGGAATCCAAAGGATGAACCGCCCAAAAAATTCTCCTGATGATAATCCAATTAAGCATGCCTAGTATACATTAGGAAGACGCGTTTCTGTCCGAAATATGTTCCTACGCAGGATATAGTAACTTCACATTGCTCTGCAAAAAAATGGAATAGCATTCCGCAATAGCTGTTTAATATTTTGATTGGTAACAGACGTAGCTCTTTAACTAGTCCTGGTAATGATACGTGTTATTAAGTACGAGGGCGATTCGTAAAGTAAGTTCCGTCTCCGCCTAGTGAGCGGATGAGTGGGGATATTGACGCGATCGCAACGCTACGGTGTAATCTGGCTCAATGTGAGTCTGGCAGTGCTAGTGAGAGAATCGTTCGGACATTCTTTCGTATCATTTTGATCTGTGTGCAAAGAACATGAAGATTGCTGAGATTCATCGTGAACTCTGTTTATGATCAAAATGTCATGAGTGGCAATGTGGTTATAAGATGGTTCTATGGAGAGGGCATTAGAAACTGATTCACCACTATGACAAATGTCTCAATCTTAATGGCAACTATGTAGAAAAATAGCTTTAAGTTGTATATAATAAAAACCTCTTCGTGTATTGGTATTTTTGCTTTTAAATAACCAAACGGAACTCACTTTACAAACCGTTGTCGTATTTTGTTTCTTTTTTGTTTGGAATTATTGCTTCTCAAATTTGAAACCCTCAAAATGATTGCTGGCTGTTTATACACCAAATTTCACACTTTCCAGTTTTGAAGTAAACAATAGCATAACGAAAGCTAAACACTTCTTATTATTCGTAATTCTGTAAAATAGTTATCCAATTGTAGTTGAGCTTGAAATTAGTATTTATGTTTCCACTTTAAAAAATTAATAAAAACGTTCAATATTCATTATTTTGTTTGTGCAATGTGTATTGGTCTCAATAAAAATTGGGATAGTCCTATCATTAAAGTTAGGCAATCACCGTTTTTTGTCATCCATTACTAAAGTACATATGCTGGCGGGGGTGCTCTTGTCTAATAACACTATAAGTAACCTGTACGCGAATCGATGGGTCACAGTAGTGGAGTCAGATTTGCGCCATTTCAATGTCAAGTTATCATCAACAATGGGAATCTGAAAATTGAAACCGTCGAAGGAACTAACCACAAAAGTATTCTATGCAATTAGTAAATCAGAATTTCGCTAGTAACTGCAAGTATATATACAATCCTGAATGCTAACAAAGCATGGCTATTGCTCACCATTAATGTAAAATAAAATAAGTGTAAAAGATAATTACCTAAACGAATATGTCTTTATTGGTAGTTCTTGGTGGAACATCCTCAACAGGTGATGAATACGTTAGCATCGACTAATTCCAGTAAATTTTAATTACTCTTTCAAAAATATAACTGTCAACAGAGTAATGTACAAGTACGTAGTTAAGTTGTTTCTTTAACATTTAAATTCAGCGTTCCTAATGCAGTCGGAAAGCTTTTATTATCGTCATAAATTCATAATACCTATGAACCTTGCTGACCAACCAACATACAAATTCGTTATAAATCGAATAAACAGTTTCATTTCCTCAAGAACGGCAATTCGTCATAGCACAACGTACAGCTACATATGGCTTGCATCAGTTGCAAACTACCGTCACTAGTAACCTCAAACTCTCTTTTTTCTATTTGTTTTCATTAATAGACGGTGATAAAGTTACGATACATAGATACGGTGCACAGTTTACAATAATAATAAGTTAGTAAAATCGTCCTGAAGTTTGCTAACAATGCTGTAAGTATTATGACTCGATATCATAAACTCTGATACCACACTCAATCCAATTTTCGACGCTGTAAACTTCCACTTCAGAGTAGTAATAAAACGTAATAAAACCCGGTTTGCACCGAGAAAGTAATATACAAATTAAGTTTCGTGCCTGTACTAACTCTTGGAAGTGAAAGCTGGGTGTTAACACAACGACGGAAAAGCAAAGCTGCTAGCCGTAGAAATGAGATATTTTCGCGATGTTACGGCTATAAGTTACGGCTATAAGTTACGGCTAAGTTACGCCACTGGTAAGTATAGAAAAATACAACTTAGAGGGTTCAGTCCAATGGGAACGAAAGGCAGAAAAGGAGAATATGTAAAACTACACCAAAGAAGAAAGCAAACAGATCTTAAACTAAGAAGATGTGGAATTACATAATTGCAGCAAACCTAAAAGAATGAGACCTAGTCTGGAACACGGCAACGAAACTGGCAAGAAATCGACAGGGATGGATATGATTTATTGATAGATAAACGAAAATTATACATGACTGTTTTTTTGGACCAAAAAGTGCGTTGCTTGTGGAGTTTATGCAACCGGAAACAATTGCTGCAGATTGTAACTTTGCTACGCTTACGGAGAGCTATTCAAAACAAAAAAATAGGCTACTGAAATTGTTCTGATCCATGACAATACCCATCCCCACACTGCTCGTGTAACCCAACGGTTCCTTGATCAATTTCAATGGAACATTTTTTAACACCCATCATATAGCCCCGGCCTAGCGCCTAGTGACTACCATCTTTTTCTAAACTGAAGAAGTGGTTTGGGAAGCAGCGCTTCCGAACTAACCAGGAGCTCAAAGAAATCGTCGCAACTTACTCCAAATCATGGGCGGTAACATTTTATGAAGAGGGTATTGCAAAGTTTGTTAACAAATATGACAAATGCCTCAATCGTCCAGGTGGTTATGTAGAGAAGTAACCTTTCTTGTACATTACTTTTGGTAATAGAATTATTTTTATATTCACCCTTTTCCTTTGTAGCCTATCGGAGGCTAAAAAGGACAGCTCCCGTATCTAATTAAAATAAAAAATTACATGACCTCTTTTCTAACAGCACCTTATACATCCCAAAAATGTTGTACTCGCCACTTGGAAGTGTCTTCAACTAACTCATGTTGTTTGTATTCAAATGTTGACGTACGTTTGGGAAGTATTATGACTCAAAGCTAGTTGATATAAGGAAATTTCAAGATTTGTTGAAACGGCTACTAAAACATTGCACTTGCTTTCTTCGTCAATGGCTTATTTAAGTGGGCCTATCCTCGACTACTATTTAAGTTGACGATTTGGCTCATATCGCTTGGCAATTCTATATACCGTCACTTTAATAACTTCGCAATTTGGATGAATAGTATTGAGCAGAATATGAGCTTCCTTTAATGGTCGTCATACATCCCCACGCATCATCCGCATCTTAATTCGTCCTGCTTCACTCAATTGAATGGCCATTCATTAAATTTACTAACCGCATGGGTCGGATCTGTTGAGATTATATTGCGGTCCCAACAGCCCTGGTATCCAACGGGCTTAGAAATGTTTGTGTAAAATCTCATGAAGCTATAGTGTACTTACCTCTACACTATTTTACGAAGAGTTATTGGCCTATTATCTGTTTATCTTCTTATTCCTATTCACTGCGCGGATCCTCTTCTAGTGACGTTCTGTTAGTTTTAAAATGATCAACTTATTGTACTTTTACATTCTGCAGACTCTTTAAATACACCTTGCAGACGTTGAACGATTTCTGAAGGTTTCACACCCTCTTTAAATAAAAAGGAAATGATACCCCTTGTAATTTAGTCGCGCCTTCCATGATTGTAAAATTGGTGGTACAGAAATACATCTGAATTAGTGAAGCAGCTGAAATATATTAAACAATATCACACGCGTAAACATTTCAAGACTTGTTTTGAACCAATAGCAACACCCATAACATTTATGCAGTTGAACTAGCCCCAAGTTCCTAAAACATTCGAAACATCGTACTTGAATGATTTGTGTTTTCTGTTTCTGTAGAACGACGTTGGTTATTCATAGAGACACAGACTTTACCTGGAATAGGCATGGATCTTATGTTTTGATGAAATAAGAACACATACATACATCTACAACATGCCGGCTTTCCTTGTTCCGTCTTCAACGTTATACATATTTCCTCTGCTATTTGGTTTTATTCTTTTTCAGTCATATATGATATTGCGCCGTTTCCATCGTTTTTAAGTCTGAAATGTGAACAAATATAAGTTTGTTGTTTAATGGTTCCAGCCACCAGGAGTTTGCTTCCTTTTTTCATTGTAACATTTGTTATATTTGGGGGTTTTTAACCATAACTTTCTTCGTTGGCCAAATGTATTAGTAACTGGATTATCGATTTCTGAGCGATATATAGAGTATCTGGTAAAACTAATGTTAGGATTTGATTCTCTTCGATAATAGTATTTAAGAAACAAATCAGAGATCATGTGGAGTCCCGCTCTTGACGTAGATGTATAGATCCACCAACATCGCGAAGGAACATCTACTTACTATCTCAGCTTTCAAGTTAATTTTCCTAAATTATCAACTTCCAACGCAAAATATTCCATATAATAGTAATTATTTTCCAAAAATTTTACTAAAGAATAATAGAAGAAAATGTGATATTGTAGTATCACATTAAACAATTTTATTCGAATGAGTTTTTTTTTTTGTATAATACACCTCGCCCACATCAACAAGTCAAATAGTATATCTTAAATGTTTAATCCAAAAAAAAAAACAATTACACTTCAAAACTATGGGAATAAAATTATGAGGAAGGAAGTGAATAATATATCTATTCAACATTGATTTGTAAGGAAGAGGTTTAAAATAATTAGTATACTGTAGTGATAAGCCTCATGAAAATGACAATTACACGAAACATAAAGTTCCTGAACTTGAATACGAGCACTTTTTCCTAAAGCAGCTAAACGTAACTTCAGATAAACTATGTTCTAGTATCTTCTGTACGTTTTTCGAATTATAATATTAATAATTAATTTGACATTTCAATAAATTTTCTGTGTCATTCCCCGATATAGAGTTTATGTTTACACCGGGGAAATGTGATACGTAATTATCTAACTAATAATCTTCATACGTTATTGTTCAAATAGGCTTATGCGATGGATACCAAACGAATATGACCATTTTCTTATTGAAACGTGTGTGCTATCGCCCAATTAAATCTACCTATTATCCCCTCTAGAAATTGGATTTACTTTCTGAATTCCACGTATGCTTTATTACCATTGAATTAACAGACTTATGGGACAATATTGTTCTGCGTGCCATTGCAGTTGAAAGCACAACACCTCTACACCACCAAACTGCTTCCTCTTTTTGCAAATCCTACCAAATTGATTTCTTTATATCAAATAGCGTTCTGGCAATTTTTTGTCTACTTCATTTAGCTAATTAAAGACCTTTTTACACGTTTTATATCTAGAAAACCTTGCAACAGTTTTTGTATGGTGCATACAGATGGCATAGCCCCTATATTATCAGTTATTTGGTGAATTGTTAGAGCTAAATTTAATACTGCGTACGTTTTTATTTAGTTGTGGGAAATGTCATACATTTTTACTTAGTTGTGGGAAATTTCGTACGTTTTTCGAGATTCTTCCATAACTTCCAGAATATTTCTTATTCTTATTATGGTCATTGACTCGTGGTCGAGTATTACATAGTTATCAGAATCAGTGTAAAAATGACCATATTTAAGTATATTAGACATTGTGACCTCCTCTGTGACTTAATAGTCTTACCCTCCTGTCAGTTATCCGCAACGTTTACATTCATAAAGGCTTTGTCAGGACTGTTTTTGTATCGAAGTAGTTGGTCTTCTATCTTTAGATTCTAGTGTACACATTATGTGATAGCCTAGCGTGTCGGTAAGTTGAATACAGTTACACTGCTGCATCAGTCTTGACGCAGCAGTTGTTCCATGGTACAGAGGGGCCTGCGAAAATTAGGCTTCCTTCGTTGTTTTGGCGTCGGAGCGCCTAGCTTAGAAATATAATAATGAATAAAACTGTTTATAACATATGCTTGTTTGGCGGTAGCCCTTCTATTCTCATTTTACCTTGAGCTGTGTTTTTAATTTGTAGACCATAAAGGAACCATAACTTTATCCTTAAAATAAATAAACTTGATTGAATGCAATATTGAATGCACTGGAACGGATTATTTTACAATTTGAATTGGTGGTAGTTAAGCGGTACGTTTTTATTTATTAGTACAGATACACATCCAGTAATTAAAATGTTGATCCTTAATGCACACTATTGTATAATATTTAATGTCTAATATTTTGCAATACAAGAAAATGTGAAACAATTAAATTATTTTGACATTCGTAGTGAATTCCAAAAAGCAAAAACTTTTCTTGCATTGACCTTGCAATATAAATACGGTACATTGACCATATTCACGTTGCGCAGAGTGTACATATTTATCTCATTAAATGCTCGTTTCACAACTCCACACATGTAAACATGTAAATATTCAGTTAATAAGAGATCCACCAATAGATATATGTTTAGCATAAACGCGTTCATATTCCATTCGTTTATTTTTTTAACAGTACCGTCTCATCAACTCTGTAAAAATCCATACGGAAGCTACCTAACGAACATGTGCATACCAGGCGCACATAGGTATTTGTTAATTTTAATATTTCGTGCTCTCCTTTTCCTTTTAGTTTAGCAAACTGCAGTATGTTTATGCGAACATTTTATTTGTATTTACGCCATGCCTACGTAGTAACACGCGAATTTCAAGCATTTCAGCTCGTTATACTTTGCGTTTTAATAATCTTCACTTAGCATGTAAATCTGTTATGGAGTAAGTGCATTAAGGAAGTACAAAGGCGGTCATTGGCATGACCTTGTGAAGGTTTTCCGACATCGCTCCTCATAGTAGATGCATTAGAAGCTATGCATACATACTGTGTTCTTATTCGTCTAATAATCACTCTGGATTGAAATCAACTGCGAATAATCGACAATTCACGGTATCTGAACTTATTCTAATGGATGACTAGCTAGTACGTAAGAATACATGACAATCGAAGCAATTAGGAGACCAACTACTACGATGCATGAGGTGAAAATATCACGACAACGATATTGATAGATAGTTGTTGTGGAACAAAAGCGGAACCGTTAAGCGAAGAACTTACGAGCCGATGGATGATGTCGCTGTTCTAAAAATAAAAATTCAGGCGTGCTAAAACATTTGTGACCACTAAACGTACAACGTACAATGAGAACAATAAGTATTAAAATGGAGGCGATATCAATGAATATGGACATGAAAATTCAAAATTAAGTTCCAAAAACCTTAAATTTTAATAAGTTCATTTCTGAATAAGTCATGATGAGAATTACACATTTACATACGTCAAATTCATGTTTAAAAAATGGAGCTAAACGTGATGTCTCGTATGTACGAAATATATGATAGCATACAAAAATGATTATTAGTTGATACATATTTCTGAGACCACCATCTCTCTTGCAAAATTATAAAACTTAAGTGCGATATAATAACCTTATGAAGAAATTTTATATGTGCATTTCGGTAATTCCTTGCCAGTAATCAGAAATTTTTTTAACTTGCAGTTTTTGGGTGTTATTTTGTTAGTACGACCTAGACTCGTGGGCGTACCATTAGTGCCTAAAAGACGACCAAATGGAGTATTTCAATTTTTATAATAATAATAATAATTTAATTTGCCCAACAGATTTAAGCATCTATTTACAGGACAATTTATGAACTAATTGCATTAAACATATAGGTATCGTATGCTAACAACTAAATTACTTGAATAAAAAAATTAACATAAATTAAACAAATAGGTAATTGTATAAACAAAACACAATAAATGGATAGCAGAAAAATAAAAAATACTTTGCACAGCTTTCCTTGAAAGTTGCCGAATCAGCTTCAGTGAGTATATTTTTGTGAGAATTCTGTAGATTTTCATTTATATTTCTACTTTTCCGTTGTAATTGTAACTCTCTCCATGCTCTTGGAACTATTTTTCTATAAGAAAAATATAACTCAACTACTACTCTTTTATTTCGGAAATATTGTTAATTAAAAATTGACGTGAAGATATGCGCAGCACAAGAAGACAGATTTCTGATAGTAGTAATGGACTGTCAGTTTTATTATAAAGGAGTTTGTACAGAAAGGTCAATCCATTAATCATTTTTCTATCTTCCAAAAAAGCAAGTTAAATCGAGACAGTAATTGAGTGTGCTCAACACCTCGCGAGGGATAATGGGCGTCAACTCGAAATGAGAGAAACTTTAGAAATTACCCCTGGACAATCTCAAGATTGAACTTGCGTACTTCGTAGTATGGAGGCCAAACAAGAGCCACATATTCAAGTTTAGACTTCACCAGTGCACAGTACAACGTGTGTACTGCCGCTCTAGAAATGAAGGGAGAGGGGGCAGTTCCGGACGACGAAGAATAATATCTTATTACCTGAGGAAGGTGTAATCATAATGTGTTGAGTAAAAGTAAATACGCTATCAAAGGTAACTGCACGATCATTAACTAGACTAGATCTTAAAATAACTGTATCATGCAGTGCATAGTCAAAAACAACAGGATGGAGCACAAATCATTTCTCTGGCACCAGACTAGATTAAGTTGTTCTTGCATGTATATGCCCCATCATAGTGCCTCACAACTGAACTACATATTTTCAAGCCATTAGCAAAGAGAAGCCTTTCAATATGCGCTACAAAATCGTTAATAAAGATTAGGAATAATAATGGGCTCACATTTGACTTTTGATGTATACCCGAAGAAGCGGTAAAAAATGAGAAGCAAATCCATTGTATTATATATGCGCAAAAAAGGCGGAAAAAATCACTAAATCTCAAATTCTTAAGCTTAACCAACAGTACCTGGTCACATACGCCATCGACAGCTTTGCAAATTCCATATATATGACATCCACCTGTTTCATCCATAGCGTGTGTGTGCGTAAAGTAAGCCAAATTAGTGAGCGTGGAACGTTTTTGCACGAAGCTCTGCTGTTTGGTCGATATATTGTTATGGCCAATTTGTCACAGCTTTTCGGTTTGTTACTTTCGGCATCTTGCTTGCACTTTTAACTTGTAGATGGCGCTCCGCTTTCGTAAGTTTTGATACAATTCGCGCCTTTTGGATGCAAGTGTTATTCATCCGGCTTGTGATGTTCGGTTGAACAGGTTGCTTTCCCTGAGTAGGTTATTCCGTTTCCGCCTTAAAAACTCGCTTATCGAGGATCTGCACGCGAATTCGACTCTGGAAAGATTAATACTATCATTGTGTGAGTGTGGTAGATACGCCTCCCCAATTTTGCTGTTCGAACTACCGGCCACGTTGTGCGTTTGCTTTCCCCCTTTCTTTTTCTCTTTTGCCATAATCCAATACCAAGAGTTTTGAAGCCAGTAACAATATAGTCGGAAACATACGGATTAACATTGAAGTGCAGACACCGAATAACTTGGCAAAATTGGTTAAGATGGTTATTGTTTGTTACATCCGAAGCTATCAGCCTCCCGATATGTAGATTTGATAAATTATCGATACTTTCGCCCTAATAGTGACTATACTTATATAACGTTTGGCAAATACACAGAACTAAAACAGTCTGCAAAAGCATTTACAATAGCTATTGGAACCTCAATTTCGACGTGGTTAAAATTCATTTTTGATGGTAAATACCAGAACGATTTACGATTTGCGATAATATTATTCTCAACGTTGAATAGGTACGATTTACAAGCGGCAGAGATCTGCTCCTTTAGCAACTTTCTAACTCTTCTGAAGTTTCCAAATCTACACTGCATTTATATTTCTTATATTTAACGTAGTAGTTCCGCTTCAGCTTTATATTATAAATTATTTCAGTGGTATATCAGTTAGGAAAAGAAGACTTTTTATTTTTAGTAGGAACATGTAAATCAAAGGCTGAGTGCAGTACTCGGTAGAACTCAAAACAAGCTGCATCAATATCTGAAAAGTTATGCAAAAGAGTCCAATCCAAATAAGTAAGTAAAGCATTGTAAAATTCGGGAAAGTTTGCTTTCTTGGAACAACATTGTTTCCGGGATGGTTAATCTCAAAGGGTTAAGTATTATGAGTTGACAGTACCAAACTAATTGTTAGTACTGGATGATATAAATCAATAGATATTAATGGAATATCATCAGTCAAGACAAGATCCAATATTCGACCATAGTGATTATTAACATTATTTACTTGTTTTAATATTTAATAATTTAATGAAATCATGCATAATACGTGACTTATTATTATTCAAATACCTTACATTAAAGCATGGAGCATTGAAGTTGCCAAAAATGACAACAATCGCCAACCCATACAAATACTGAAACTGTTCCAGAAACACCTCAAGATCTACAACACTCAAATTAGGCGGTATATAAACAAAAATATATAGAGGTTTAGACCTATAATTAATTTTACAAGCCAAAATACCCACCAATATGTTAATTTTTAGGTGAAATATATTAACTTCTCCAAATGAAAACCGCCCATCCACCTCCTTAGAGCGAGAATCTTCCGTCAGCCCTAAATACTGTGTAATTATCCGGAAAGCACTCAATATCGCAAATATCATCCGATAGTCGAGTCTCAGAAATAGCGACAATCTTATATTTCATATCAGAAGACTTTTGATAGGTCTGTAAAGTTGGCAATATAGAAAAAAATCCTTGGAAATGGCATATTTGTTTGACGACTTTTTGACCATGTTTGACCACAAACTAGTTTTATTTGACCACCCTTCATTAACGAGAAAAATAATTTTCGAAAAACATTAATAATCAATGATACAATATCCCTCGTGTGTAGCAAACCGTTGGCCACGTTTGACCACTGCTTAGAATTTTGATAAAGTTCAATGAACATTATTTATTCATAAAAATTGCTTGGCAGAATGGATATTTCCAGATTGATAGTCAAAACAGTTTAGATAATCATTTGACCATGTTTAACCACCACGATTTTCTGTACGATTTTCACCTTAAATCCTTGAATATCTACATTGAATAATCTTTTTGAATAAATAAGTAATTTCTGTTACTCTTAACTAAAAATTCATGAGGTAATCAAACATGGTCAAATGATTATCCAAACGGTTTTGACTACCAATCTGAAAATATTCATTTTGCCAAACAATTTTTATGAATAAATAATGTTTATTAAACTTTATCAACATTCTAAGCAGTGGTCGAACGTAGCAAAACGATCTGCTACGTGCAAGGGATATTGTATCATCGATTATTGATTGAAAACTTTTTCTCATTAACGACGGGTGGTCAAACAAAACTATTTTGAGATCAAACATGGTCAAAAAATGGTCAAACAAATATGTCATTTCCAAGGACTTTTTTCTATTTTGCGGTGCCAACTTCACAGATCTCATTTTGATAACATATCGCTATGGGATGTTTATTTTCGTTGGACAATACTAGTTCCCCGATATGATAATCGAGTTTCCACGCAAGTACTTACTTACTACAATACCTAAATTCTTCTCACCACCAGCCATTCGTTCCTCCAACTCATTCTTAAGGGCACGATAGTGGTCTATCTGTTTTGGTGTTCGATCAAAAGCGAAGCGAGTGCCTTTCAACTGTTCATCGTTTCTCAATCTATTTACCTGTACTATGATGGCAGCCGGATCAAATTTACCCATTCGAGTTATTGCCTTAGTTTCATTGCCTATATTATCTTATATGATAGATCTCTACCACTAATAGGTCAATAAAACAAGGCTGGTTTGAACGATAGTTATATTTTCAGAACGTTTACAAACGTTTTCAGAATACCTTCTTCAGTGAAAATATAACTAGATAAATATATAAACAAACATTTGTTTTTTATTTGGGAACTATCAACAAAATGACTAATGACTAGGATTTCTTGATATAGAGGATGTGTAACCAACTTTTATATATATATATATAAATTATAAAAACTAAATTAATGTGTAAACATACATGTAAATTAAGTAAAACCTTATATCAAAAAATCTTTGTCGAAACCTTAACAATTCTGTTCAAGGACTAGGGAAAACCCAAATTTAAAAACCTAGCCAAAGGTTTCCTTCTTAAGAAATGTAAATGTCATTTTAGCAAATTGCTATATACATTTTTTTACTTAATTTACATGTATGTTTACACATTAATTTAGTTTTTATAATTTATATATATATAAAAGTTGGTTACACATCCTCTATATCAAGAAATCCTAGTCATTAGTCATTTTGTTGATAGTTCCCAAATAAAAAACAAATGTTTGTTTATATATTTATCTAGTTATATTTTCACTGAAGAAGATATTCCGAAAACGTTTGTAAACGTTCTGAAAATATAACTATCGTTCAAACCAGCCTTGTTTTATTGACCTATTAGTGGTAGAGATCTATCATATAAGATAAGTATAAAAAGGTCACGAAATATATATATATATATATCATTTAATTGCCTATATTGAGAGATCAAAGTATTTTCTAAAATTTTAAATACTACAACTACCTATATAAACTGATGTGTGAATTTTAAATGGTTATCTTCTCTTTCCGCTGAGTCAAATTTTGTTTGACATTTTAAGCTAGTTGTTTCTAAGGTTAATACCTGAGATAGTTGATAAATATATTTCAACATTTTTCAAGTACATAATTTAAAAGCAATCGTTTACATAGGAAAGGGCAGTGGTTTGTTACAATTTCAAACGGGGCTTGAGCCATAGAAAATGTTTTAAGGAAATCAATATTGACCTTATTGTTATAACATGAGCCGCTTGTTACTATAAAGAGCATTCAAGCGATTCTATAGATTGTTGTTAAAACAATTACACCAGTTAACAGAAGCATTTGAAGGTACGTAGGCTTTGTTGTACAACTTTGCAAGATGTGTCTTTCTTGAAAATACTGTAATGAATAAATGTTAAAAATATCGTTTCCAGCAAATGGTGTCAAAAATCGATATCGAAGAATAACACTTATTTGTAGAATAAAAGTCCAAACTTCTAGAACCTTGTGAAAACGTATGAAGCGTGGTATAATACTTTGATGTTGAGATTTTCGATTCAGAATTTCATTACGTCACTTGTAAATTTTTCGCCAACTTATACACAACCGATATTGTTAGAACTATATATTATATACATTTATAAAACAGAGCATCTACTGATGAAAGTAGAACCGTCCATAAACTTCGACAAATTAGCTCTTAAAAAGTTTGAGGTCAAAATTTGTATGTACAGAAATGGTTAAAATTCCATCCAAATCATACAGTTATTTAATCCAATTAGAATTAAATACGTACATATGTAATTAAGTTATTATGTTTGACCGGCATTGTATCTGTTTACATACTTCGCTGCAAATCCACTTTACATAGATTCCTTTTTACATGCCAGATCTGATATGCACACTGTACATACAACGAATAAAGATGTAATCATCTATACGAATAATAAGCTGCTAGCTCTGTAAATTCCATTTTTAAAAGCAATTTTGCGGACAGGATTCTCATTTTGCATTAATAATGAGTACGAGATTTGAAATAGCATCATGAATGCTGTCATGAATACAAGAGAAGTATTTGAACAGGTCCGCCGCATATCTTCATTATAGATAATGCTTGAAGGACTTTGCAAGGATACTTCTTCGAGCTTCTTAATTATTGTTATTACCGTTAAACTGGTAATGCCAAGTAATATGTTTGTGAATAAAGCATTAACAGTGCACTGATTTTTAAAGCAATTATTGCTCTATTTTTCTTTTATAGTTCATATACCGATCTAGTACAAAATTATAGGTACAATATTGGAAAAATGCATGATAATACGAAGAAATATAATAAGCTATAATCAACCTGCTCAAACAATGCCGGTTAATAGATGGAGGTTAAAATTTAGAAACCACACGATATTTCTTAGCTTTATCTCCCAAATGTTTTGTCTTCCCCACACGTTTTTTCTGTTTCTAGTTTACTCTTTCACTTTTTTCGTTGTTACTTCGGGTAATAGCGCTATTCTTTATCCTCTTTCTTTCTATCGGTATCTCCAAACTTTTCTGATTGATAAGCTAGCTAGTTCTCAGTGCTTGCAATTCTCCTGTTCTCAGTTGATTGTCTATTTCAGCCCCCTTTCTTACGTCTGTATTATTGTTTATATATCTTGTGTGCATACTCTGCTCACGTAATGTTCTTCCGCTACATAAGTGTATTTTTATTTATGCGTTTCATATTAATAGATTATGTTTTGTACAAAATTCGATTATTTTTTCTTGCACCTTAACTTGCCACATCTTACCGCCATTTTTCAATTATAGTCGTTGCTTACCCCAGCATTCAAATCTCCCATGATTATTACCGATTCGTACTCCTTCCTGGCTTCCTTTTAGTTCGTTTTGTAGGGATTAAAAAATTCTACTATTTCCTCCTCCTTTTTTTCATTTTTCATCTAATTGAACTCCCATTACAAACATTCTTGAATTTACTTCCTTGAAATGTATTACTTGTTTTCATGTCTTCTGCTATTATCCTGACTACTTCCCTTGCCCTAAATTTTTACTTTGCCTCTGTTACTCCTTAGTAGTATATTGTATATTTATTTGTTCTTTAGTAACGTCTTTCCTATAGGTGAGGAAACAAATTTATTCGTATAGGATCATTTCAGGTCAACTGGACCAGGGATCTCCACTCGACCATCTCCAATTTGGCTGAAAATTTGTACAGATGTACATATATGTTTGAAACGAGGTCCTGCAAAGTTTAAGGTCTAGGTATCATTTTTCTTGCACCTTACACTTGCCACTTCTTACCGCTATTTTTCGATTATAGTCGTTGCTTACCCCAGCATTCAAATCTCCCATGATTATTACCGATTCGTACTCCTTCCTGGCTTCCTTTTAGTTCGTTTTGTAGGATATTAAAAAATTCTACTATTTCCTCCTCCTTTTTTTTTCATTTTTCATCTAATTAAACTCCCATTACAAGCATTCTTGAATTTACTTCCTTGAAATGTATTACTTGTTTCCATGTCTTCTGCTATTATCCTGACTACTTCCCTTGCCCTAAATTTTTACTTTGCCTCTTTTACTCCTTAGTAGTATATTGTATATTTATTTGTTGGTTAGTAGCGTCTTTCCTATAGGTGAGGAAACTTTAATTTATTCGTATAGGATCATTCCATGTCAACTGGACCAGTGATCTCCACTCGACCATCTCCAATTTGACTGAAAATTTGTACAGATGTACATATATGTTTGAAACGGGGTCCTGCAAAGTTTAAGCTCTAGGTATCATTTTTCTTGCACCTTACACTTGCCACATCTTACCGCTATTTTTCGATTATAGTCGTTGACTACCCCAGCATTCAAATCTCCCATGATTATTACCGATTCGTACTCCTTCCTGGCTTCCTCTTAGTTCGTTTTGTAGGGATTAAAAAATTCTACTATTTCCTCCTCCTTTTTTTCATTTTTCATCTAATTGAACTCCCATTACAAACATTCTTGAATTTACTTCCTTGAAATTTATTACTTTTTTCCATGTCTTCTGCTATTATCCTGACTACTTCCCTTGCCTTAAATTTTTACTTTGCCTCTTTTACTCCTTAGTAGTATATTGTATATTTATTTGTTGTTTAGTAGCGTCTTTCCTATAGGTGAGGAAACTTTAATTTATTCGTATAGGATCATTCCATGTCAACTGGACCAGGGATCTCCACTCGACCATCTCCAATTTGGCTGAAAATTTGTACAGATGTACATATATGTTTGAAACGAGGTCCTGCAAAGTTTAAGCTCTAGGTATCATTTTTCTTGCACCTTACACTTGCCACATCTTACCGCTATTTTTCGATTATAGTCGTTGGCTACCCCAGCATTCAAATCTCCCATGATTATTACCGATTCGTACTCCTTCCTGGCTTCCTTTTAGTTCGTTTTGTAGGGATTAAGAAATTCTACTATTTCCTCCTCCTTTTTTCATTTTTCATCTAATTGAACTCCCATTACAAACATTCTTGAATTTACTTCCTTGAAATGTATTACTTGTTTTCATGTCTTCTGCTATTATCCTGACTACTTCCCTTGCCCTAAATTTTTACTTTGCCTCTTTTACTCCTTAGTAGTATATTGTATATTTATTTGTTGTTTAGTAGCGTCTTTCCTATAGGTGAGGAAACTTTAATTTATTCGTATAGGATCATTCCATGTCAACTGGACCAGGGATCTCCACTCGACCATCTCCAATTTGGCTGAAAATTTGTACAGATGTACATATATGTTTGAAACGAGGTCCTGCAAAGTTTAAGCTCTAGGTATCATTTTCCTTGCACCTTACACTTGCCACATCTTACCGCTATTTTTCGATTATAGTCGTTGGCTACCCCAGCATTCAAATCTCCCATGATTATTACCGATTCGTACTCCTTCCTGGCTTCCTTTTAGTTCGTTTTGTAGGATATTAAAAAATTCTACTATTTCTTCTTCCTTTTTTCTTTTTCATCTAATTAAACTCCCATTACAAACATTCTTGAATTTACTTCCTTGAAATTTATTACTTGTTTTCATCTCTTCTGCTATTATCCTGACTACTTCCCTTGCCCTAAATTTTTACTTTGCCTCTTTTACTCCTTAGTAGTATATTGTGTATTTATTTGTTGGTTAGTAGCGTCTTTCCTATAGGTGAGGAAACTTTAATTTATTCGTATAGGATCATTCCATGTCAACTGGACCAGGAATCTCCACTCGACCATCTCCAATTTGGCTGAAAATTTATATCGATGTACATATATGTTTGAAACGAGGTTCTGCAAAGTTTAAGCTATAGGTATCATATACCTGGAGCTCCACAGCCCTTTCTGTGGAAGTCCCACCAACTCCGCGGCGTCAACCACGAAGATTTTACAAAGTTTGACATGTGGCCATTGCAGAATTATGGTAGCTGTGATGCTGAAATTCAACATACTAGCTCAACTTGTGCCTGTTAACATTAAAAATTTAGTATCAACATCCACAAAACAATATACAGATCGCAATTTAAGCTCAAAGTGGCTTCAAAATTACGTCGCGTAATGCACAAGCCAAAATGTTGACACCGTAGAACTCAAAAACAAAACCAGGTAGTTGGTTCTGCTTTTTCCAGTATACTACCCAGTGGCAATACAATATATTGCTGCAATATTAGAACAAAGAGTCCCATACTTGTGGAGATATTAACACACAAACATAGTACAAAACACTTAAAAGCCAAATCTAACCTATTCCCAAAGTCAAATATCTCAAGGTGGGACCACTCCAAATTCATTTATCTTTATACCACTGGAAAGAGCAGAATTTTTTCTACCAGAATCATATTTCTCTATTTTAGTGTAATTTGTTTTAAGGAAGAAAAGTCCCTTTGAACATGCTGCTATTTCTTTTGCGAAATCACCATTAATTACAGCATTTTTAGAAACGGAGATTTTACAAGTTTTTCATGTCGCTATTAAGGTACCACAGTAACTGCAATGCTGAAATTTATCACACTAGCTCAATTTGTGCCAGCGAACAAGAAAAGTTTACTGTCAACATTCGCAGAACAATATGTGAATCACAATTTGAGCTCAAAGTGGCTTCAAAATTACATCGTGTAATGCACAAGCTATACTTTGACAGTTAAAAACTAAAAAAGAAAAACAGTTGATAGGTTGTGCGCCAGTCCACTAACCAGCTGCACGACATTGTACTACTGTAATGTCAGAACAAAGGCTCACATACTTGTGGAGGTATATATTTACACGCAAACATGGTGCAACCTGAAAAACGTTTAAAAGCCAAATCTAACCTATTTTCAAATAAAGTATCTCTAAAAGAGTACCATTTAATTTGATTTATTTTGGTGCCACTTGAAACAGCTAGGCGGTGCAACATTGTTATTAGACTTTATCAAAATTCACAGTACATGCAGGCATTGGTCCCCGCAAATCAAAAACCTTGGTCCCCCAAATTAGCTACGTTGCTGTAGGTTGAATATTAGTTGGCGCATTATGCGATGTAATTTTGAAGCCACTTTGAGCTCAAATTGAGATTCCCATATTGTTCTGTGAGTGTTGACAGTAAACTTTTATTGTTCACTGGTACAAATTAAGCTAGTATGTCAAATTTCAGCATCACAGTTACTGTGGTACCTTAATAGCGACATGAAAAACTTTGCAAAATCTCCGTAACTTAAAAATGCTGTAATTAGTGTTGATTTCACGAAAGAAGTAGCACCATGTTCAAAGGGATTTTTCTTCCTTAAACCAAAAAACACTAAAATAGAAAAATAGGTTGTAGTAGAAAGAATTCTGCTTTTTCCAGTGGTATAAAAATAAATGAATTTGGAGTAGTTCCACATTGAGATATTTGACTTTGGAAATAATGTGCGATCCTTTGTTCTAATATTGCAGCAACATATTGTCTTGCCAGTGGGTAGTGTACTGGTAAAAGCAGAACCTACCAACTGTTTTTGTTTTTGAGTTGTACAGTGTAAAAATTTGGCGTGTGCATTACGCGACGTAATTTTGAAGCCACTTTAAGCTTAAATTGCGATCTATACATTGTTTTGTGGATGTTGATACTAATTTTTTCATGTTCACAGGCACAAGTTGAGCTAGTATGTTGAATTTCAGCATCACAGCTACCATAGTTCTACAATGGCCACATGTCAAACTTTGCAAAATCTTCGTGGTTGACGGCGCGGGGTTGGTGGGACCTCCACCGGAAAGGGCTGTGGAGCTCCAGGTATATGATACCTAGAGCTAAAACTTTGCAGAACCTCGTTTCAAACATATATGTACATCCGTATAAATTTTCAGCCAAATTGGAGAAGGTCGAGTGGGGACGATTTTCAAAACTGGTCCGCTTGACATGGAATGACCCTACACTTAAGCCTGAAGTGGAATAACGTAGAATGTTTGAGGTATTCCAAGCTAAATCGAAAATAAAATGCGTCCACTCACAAACAAATCATTTTTCTTCGGTGTTACTAGTCATATAGCTATTCTTATTTTAAAGAACGATCAACGTAGATTGGTACGCAACCACAGGAACCATCGAAAGTTACCAACCAAATCAGGCCAAAGCAAAACATCTAAACATCCAGTACTATGACAATGCAATATCTCACACAGTAATATAAACAGTCTATTATTCAAAACGGGAAACACCTATTTAACGATTCGCTGATTTATGTTCAAATGACTTCTTTTTTATTCTTGTTTGTCAAAAATAAAATACTTATATGATAGAGATCTCTACCACTAATAGGTCAATAAAACAAGGCTGGTTTGAACGATAGTTATTTTCAGAACGTTTACAAACGTTTTCGGAACACTTTCGTCAGTGAAAATATAACTAGATAAATATATAAACAAACTTTTGTTTTTATTTGGGACTATCAACAAAATAACTAGTGACTAGGATTTCTTGATATAGAGGATGTGTAACCAACTTTTATATATATATATAAATTATAAAAACTAAATTAATATAAGGTTTTACTTAATTTGCATGTATGTTTACACATTAATTTAGTTTTTATAATTTATATATATATAGAAGTTGGTTACACATCCTCTATATCAAGAAATCCTAGTCACTAGTTATTTTGTTGATAGTCCCAAATAAAAAACAAAAGTTTGTTTATATATTTATCTAGTTATATTTTCACTGACCAAGGTGTTCCGAAAACGTTTGTAAACGTTCTGAAAATATAACTATCGTTCAAACCAGCCTTGTTTTATTGACCTATTAGTGGTAGATCTCTATCATATAAGATAAGTATAAAAAGGTCACGAAATATATATATATATATATATATATATAAATAAAATACGTGAAACCTGTTCTACAGTGTGGAAGCATTTAATCATCAGGTTTCTGCTCTATCAATTTCTAAACGCAGAAGAGCTTCTGGCTTCAACACACGTAAATGTGTATTGATTCCAAAGGAACATACATGGATAAATAATAAATGCATTATGCTATAATCTGATTCCTTTTTGTATCTTTTCCCGAAATTTTGGCGACGATCCTCGCATACATTTCGCAATATTTGTTGTTCGTTAAAGTAGTGAAATATTGAAACCCTCTAGTGACATCTTGCTTAGTCGATTGTAGAGCTGTTTCTCCTCTTTCTTTAACTGAGATCCTAAATTGCAATATTAATATTAACAATAGAGGGAGTATTTTAAACGCGAGCCATATAATTCAAACAAAATGAAGGAAAATAATCTTCTCCTTCTTTTTGTTTGATTAATATTAACCCTTACTTGAGTTACTTCATTAATGCTGGACTTTATATACTTTATAGCTTGGCGAACTACAAGTAATTTTGCTTTTAACAACGTCATAAAATCGTAAAACAGCAAACGAAAAAATTAAAGTCTCATCGTTACCAAAACGAATCACGAATGGAAATCAAAACGTATAATTAGCAAGCTTCACTCTGTTGATTTATTATTATTACCTTGCTTCTCTTCTGTCATAGTCTACTATGGTACCGCTTTTTATTCGTTTTCAACAGGTTTTGCGCTACTCACTTTTCAATTATTCTCACTATCAACGCCCTAGGATGTTTTAAACATTGATTTAAATTAGTGTGTACCGAAATCGAGCGGATTTCTACTGGTTCGGTTACTGTTATAATGTTAGATCTAAATTGCTTTTTTAATCATGCCCACATTGAAAGTAAAATTAATATGAGAAATGGACACAGACATGATTTTAAGACGTTCATTTTCATTAAAAAATGATGTTATTCGATTCAAAAAACGCAAATCGGTAATCAACGTAAAAAAAGAAGTTATATTGACTACTATATCCGCTGAAATTTATTGCTGTAAGATACTACCAGAAACCCTTATTTCTTACTTTGATATGATTGCAATGCTAATTTTCAGAGATTTCTTTTCTAAGGTGAGATTGCTTTCATCGTCTCGATATTTATACTGATGGAAGTGAGAGACCAATGGATGCCAGAGATAATAAGTAATAGAAAATAAATTTTTGAGAAACGGAATAAAGGCGAGGAGGAGGTTAATAACCATAAGAAGATTAGAGAATACTAATAAGAAATATGAGGCTCCCAAGAAAGAGTGACAAAAACGAAACAAGCGATAGATGCAACAAGAAAGACAGGAATATTATCAACCAGCCTTGTTAAAAATTTACAACACAGCAACAAGACCAGTGACAATAAAGATGATTCATAAGAACTTTAGCAAGGAAGACGTTTCCACTAAAAGATGTCCAGCATGCGATATTGACGGAACTGTTTACACTCCACACTACCATGATCATTATTAGCCTGGACAAACAACGGTAACAACGTAAAGTTCTATGTAGATGTACGCTGTCGTAACTTAGTTCGTAATTACCGCTGTTTGCTCACACTAATCATTGCACTGAATATCTAAGCTGCAGAACGATTTACAAGGGGAACTCCACAAAGCTGAGTAATATGGAAATCCTTGTTGAGACAGCGGAGCTTAATAACAATGGTATTTCCCCTCAGAACGTCGTAGATGCTTTCGCCGAAGTCTTTCGATCTACTTATCTTGCTGGTGCACCGTTTTCTGATCATACCACCTACAGTGCTTGTGTTCCGTTTTGCCTCCCACTTGTTACTGAGGAGGAATTGATCAAAATTATGGCCTCTTTTCCTGAGAGTTACACTTCTGGCGATGACTCAGTTCCTTCTTTTCTTTTGCGTAGCGCTGATTCAGCTTTTGCTAGGCCTCTGGCGGTTTTGCTTAATTTGTCTATCAGGACTTCCGTTTTTCCTTCTGTGTGGCAAAGAACAAGAATATGTTTTATATTTAAAAAAGGGAATAAATCTGACATTAATAACTACAGACCTGTATCGGTCTCGTCGAATTTTGCCAAGGTTTTTGAGAATGTTCTGTATTTACATTTATATAAAAACGTTATACCTTACATATCGCCTAATCAGCACGGCTTTGTCCGTGGTCGGTCAACTGTCACCAACCTTGTCAGTGTTTCTCAATTTATCTGGGGTGAGTTGGATAGCCGTGACCAGGTGGATGTGGTCTACACAGATTTCAGCAAGGCCTTCGACATCATTGATCACAATTACAAATACATTAGTATAAACTATGTGGGTTTGGCCTTAGTACACCATTTTTAAGTTAATTCAGTCATACTTAAGTAATAGATGTAATTATGTACACTATAATGGCTATAAATCCTTTGATATTATTTCGACATCTGGTGTCCTGTAGTGATCAAATCTGGGGCCTCTGCTATTTATTCTGTACATTAATAACCTCTTGGAGAATCTATCATGTCCGGTGTTGGGATATGCTGACGACATAAAAATTTATTCTACTATTAACAGTTGGAATGATGTTTCAAATTTGCAGGACAATGTTAATTACATTATTAACTGGTGCGCTAAATTTAAATTAAATCTCAATAAACGCTGCTACGTTTCTTTTAGCCGTAAATTTAATCCAATTGCCTCTAACTATAACATGGGTTGTCACTCGTTGACCAATCTGGATGTGGTTAAGGATCTTGGTGTGCTGTTTAATCATGCCCTGAGCTTCTTACCTCACATAACTCACCTATGTATTTCTGCTTTTAAGACTTTGGGGTTTATAATACGCTCTTGCAGATCATTTCATAATAACCAATTGCTGAAATCACTTTTTTCAGCTTTATTATTAGTAAATTAGAATACGCGTCGCAAGTTTGGTCTCCTCATTATATCTATCTTCAGTTGTCAATTGAAAGGATTCAGCGTCGTTTTCTTAAATATTTATCATTTAGGATGGATGGCATATATCCCGATCGAGGAATTGATTACAATTCGTTGCTCGGGAGGCACGGCTTTAATTCTCTAGCCTTTCGACGTGAATGCAGTGGTGCCCGTTTCATATGGAAATTGGTACATGGAATCATTGACTGTTCGGCTCGGCTTTTCCAGTTAAACTTCTATGTTCCATTTGCTAAAATGTGCCGATCTGCCGACCTGCATTACATGCACATTTTTGTTAATAATATTAATGATTTGTAGTTACCTTAATATTTTGTATTTTTCTTTTAATGTATGTATCTAATTATTCTATTTTTTGTCTTATTATTGGTAATTACTGTTACTGACAATAAACTATTATTATTATTATTATTATTATTATTATTATTATTTAATGACTTTCCTAGCTTGCATTTACTCCATTAATTCTCAGTGTCTGCTTGATAGCCAACTAAAAGTGCAAACTCATGCTAAGTATTTCCTCTTCTACTTACCTCATTGCCTTATTAATGAGCCTGATCACGAATTAAACTTATTTCACCCAACGAAAGGCCAATTGTGTATTTGTGTATTTGCAAAAATTTCAGCAACAGCAACTGTTACATTTTTGCTCACATGGATATGTTTGTTATGTTGAATACTTTCAATTCATTTTGTGTTGAACAGCACCACTTTACTGGATTATCTGCTTATAAATTAAGTATACAATTTCAATTGCTTTTTCGTTGTTTTGCATTTTACATATCCTTCCCACAAGAAATAAGCAACCTAAGTAAACAATCGATATGAACAAAAACAGATGGCACTAATATTAAGCTAGATTGGCCGGTAGATGAATACAATTGACAACAAAATTATTAACGAGAAACCCAGACGTAGAAAACAATATATTTATTAATGAAAAGCAAACAACAAAAGAAGTAACATAATTCTGCTATTTTGTTAATTGTCATGAACAGCGAAGGAAGTATTCAAGAGAATATCAACAAAGGGATCAGTCTTGTAAACAAAACATTTCAATTACAGGAACATAGTAACCCAATAACATGCTGCTTGAAGCACAACTAAAAGGGAACATAAAAACATGCTTTATTATATGGGGAAGAAGCATAGAGAATTAACAAAACATACCAAGGAAATAGAAGCCTTCATAAATAAACGCGTAAAGGTCATACTTAGTATATATATATTGACCAAACAAAATAATGAATAAAACTTTATGGCAAAAAGGGGCGTTGATCTTCCCAAAGCCATATGAGAAAAATTGGAAGATCTGTAAGCAGTTAGGTAAAAAGTACACAACAAAATGTGAATGAATGAAAAAATCGTAAGAAGGTTCATAGACGATGCGTAAATATAACAATTCTCACATACCTACACTTACAGCAAACCAGAATACTGCAGAAAACTAAACACACTTTCTTCTAGAAAGACGACAGAAGGAGAACACAAGAATCCCTTTACTATGATAATGACATTATTCATTAGGAAAAACAAAGACCACTTCCGCGTTGTTATCTCAAATATGAAAACTAGTCGAGAAGTCTAAATTGCCGAAGTAAAGGATACTAAGCGTCGAAAATCTGCAGATTTTAGAATAGTAAAGAAAAAACGTTAACAATATTGGTGGGATTAGCTGTCAGACAACAGAGCCTAATTAAAGGATTTCTCTGAACGTAATTGGTACAGCAAAGCGAGATACATGTTTAAGCAATAAGCAGAAGGCCGTCAAAGATGCCTACGCAGATTACTGAATAACGAGAAAAAAACGAGAGATAAGGAACCTCATCCTGCAGGTGACAGGATCAAAGTGTGCCACGCGCAGAGCAAACGCAAAAATATAGCCAAGAAAAAGACAAGTCCTCAAGCTAGTGACGATGGAATTATGGTCTGATGATTGTTTTCCTTTGAGGACTGCGGATCTCTTGAGATGATTGAGAGCATCTCTCAGTAGCGTAGCTTACTTCAACGTTATTATTAATCACTAACAGTTGTTTATAATTGTTTTTGCTTCCTAATGCGGCGTTTCACTACGCTCGATTAGTCTGAAATTGGTTTAAGGGCCATGATTCCGAGTTCAGATTGCTTTCTTACCCTGCTCAGGTCTTTCAACTCGTTCCTATTGAGCATTTGTCAAGCGAAGTCGAAAAATCAATTCAAAGCTTGGAAACGTCACCACATGGTTTGAACAAACTTAGAGCTGCCATTATGTCGACATGGTCTAATATTTCTCATAAGCAATTGATTGAATCCATATCGAAAAAGTATCACTAAAGTGTATCAATTTATTATTATGAACTGTCTTTAATATCTTGGCCACCAAAAACAATTTTTTTTCCAATATATGAATTAGTTACATCAAGAAATAAATTCTAATAATCTGATATCTAACAGAATCACTCCCATGAATTGATTGCCACCGAAGGATTCAAAAATTGAAGGAAATTCAAATACTCATAATGGTGAGGCATTAATACCCTGCGAGGCATCGTCAAGAACCCCTGTTGGCAGACACCAATCCAATCTGGAATAAGACGTGGAAATGTGGTGGGCATCACGCATTAAATAACGACATTATTCCCTTGTTCACAATGAACGCAGAGACTCAAAATTTAGCGTTACATGAGGAGGTTACTCGTCGGATTAAGACAGCAGAGTTTTCAAACGCAGGCTCTCTCAGTATTAAATACTTATAAAATACTTATCTTTTAAAATGGATGGCATCTATCCTGAGCGCGGTATTGAGTATGGTGTACTGCTGAGAAGACATGATGTGGAGTCCTTGACATGTCGTCGTGAAGCCCAGGAAGCTCGATTCTTGTGGAAGATTGTACATGGTGTCATTGATTCCTCGGACCCTCTTTCCTCTATTAATTTCCTTCTTCCCCGGATATCTGCTCGTTCCTCTCCTACTTTTACTGTACCTTTTTCTAGGACCAACTTGCTACTGCATGACTCTCCGTTTGCATCTATGTACCATTCTGCCGATGCGCTATATAATGAATTTTTTTTTATGGAATTAATGAATTTATTTAATTGTTTTTTCCTTCTCTTTCTTTTGTTTTTGTTTTTGGATATTGTAATTCAGTCAGTATGACTTATTTGTTGTATAGCATATCTATATGTATGTGTGTACCTATTGTTAATTTGTCCTGTTATTGGTCTAACCGTTGGACAATAAACACTATTATTATTATTATTATTATTATTAAAGCCAAGCGCTTTAACCGTTAGCCCTTTATGCTCATAATGTAGCAGTTTCATCTTCTCATTCCATAATTTTAAGAAATATCTCCCTTAATCATTTACATAATTTAGGAAGAAATTGTCAGTATCTAAACGCCCTAATATTAAGCGAATATAATATTAATTGCACCCACTCTCGGAAAATGCAAACGGTAGATTCACTTTCCTGCAGAGTACACCACCTGCTAGTTAGCATGACATTTTATCGCGGATGTCTTATCGTCGAACAAGCAAGAACTTTTAATTTTCTCCACCGAAATAAATTATTCGCATTCTTTCAATTTTAGAACAATCATCAACCAAAGTACTAACAACGTCGTCGTGTTGGACGTTAGCTAACAGTTACCTTCCTCACGAATACAGTTACCAAACTAGAAACGCAAGTTGAATTACTTGTTCCAACGCATAGTTCCAGCATAGTTAATAACATATAAATTAGTCCACCTATTTTAATGTTCGTGGTGTAATAGCATGGAATCTTAAAAAATACTTCGGTAAATGTAAATGTTTTTATTTATTTTCTTAATTATCGTTGTTGGTAATCCTAAAAGAATAATAAATTACAAAATTAAAAATTAATAAAACATTTGGTATTGTTTCACAAAATTATATTCTTAGCTAGATGTACATTTCGCCTTATACCATCTTCAGTAGTAACTAAAGTTAATACAGTGTGTGTAGTTTTATAAGTACCTAAACTAAATTAATTAACTGTAATTACATGTTAACCCATTAGGTTGTGATTATCTCTTTGTGTTATTCTATCTTCAATGATGATGGGATTAATCAAAGGTGAGGCTATCAAATCTAATTGATCAGAATATATTCTGGGTCCTCTAGCACTTTCTCTTTGATGTAATATGATTCGAGGTTTATAACGTTTTTTACTTCTATTCAATATTTTAAAATTGTCAATTGAAGATTTATGGCTGTTACTATTACAGAGTGGCTACATTCGAATTGTTCTTGTGTAGTAGTCTATGCGATCTCAGGTGTTCGTTAAACCTTGTTAAAAAGCTTCTATCCTATGTAGGTACAGCCTGTTGTAATCGTTATAATTAATTTGATATATCCCAAAATTATTCTACTTGTCTCTATTAAGTTTATTATTACATTATTATTTACAAGTGCTTTTCCCAGAATATTACTATTATAAAATGCCACCTTATAATTGTATATTCTTAATGCATTGACCAACTTATAATTCACGTTTCGTATTTTTATGCATTTCTCATTGGGGATACATGGATAATTTAAGCTGCTTGTTATTGCATGCTTTGTGTTTCGTCTAATTTTATCTAGTTTTTTAAACCAGTCATTTCTGACAATGATCTTGATGCAATATACATAGTTCAGAGGAGTTGTTTTTATTAGACATGGGAACGTTCAGTAGTCTAACCATCATTGAATTGAAGGCTGAAAATTTTTGGATGGTTAGAATCAAGTGTTTTTCTTTTAATAACTAAACGGAACATGCTTTACAAATTGCCCTTGTATATACTTTCAAATAAGTTTCTTCCTTCATATTTTATTAGCCCGTTACTAATCACCCACTTCTGGAGCTTTTCCTAACTTGCTTAGGTTGTTGTATTAATGTATTCCTCAAACTTCGGTATCATTATCTATGTTTTCTTCATTAAATCATACAATATGCATGTTTTCTTCTGAATCTTGTTTTTGTATATCTGTATAAAATGTTGTTCCCATGCTTTTGTTTCGATCCAGTTATTTTGTGTTTTCTTATTATTTGTTAATTTTTTATACTTCTAAATAATTTATTTGTTATTCTTACTGGGTTGCTTCACTTAATTCATATAGCTTTTGATCCTTTGTTGCTTTTCGCTTTATATATACAGTAATGTCTGGTTATAAGGAACTTGAACGCACCAACGAAAACAGTTCGGTTTAACCGTAGTTCGCTTTAAATGAAATCTCATAAAGGAAAACATTACTACCTGATTTAATTCCTTTATTTTATTTCTCTCCTTTCCAAATATCAGAATATGTATGTGAGACAAGTATAAATAAACATAATAAAAATACATACATGTACATACATATGTATATTATAGTGTACGTAGATAGCAAATAAATTTTATTTAAAATATGTATTCATATAGTTTAGTTTGTTTTGTTTCTTTGTTCATGTAAATTTTATGAATATATAATTGCACTTCAGTTAGTTTGTTAAGAATATCCTGAGGACTGTTTTGCGGCTGCAGAAAATATTGAACAGTTTCAATATATCTAATTGCATCTGATGTAGTTGGAATTTGTATTATTTCATCGCTTTCTATTTCTTCGTTTTCCTCATCTTCTGCCTCACTATCAAAATTTTGATTACCTACACAAGCAATGATAGCATCATCACTTAAAAATTCTACCTTAAGAATATTGTCATCAACGTGGACGTATTCGTTGAAGTCATTGTCAGCTTGAGCAAATTTATAGTCTTGTTGAATTCGTTCAAGCCATTCGGCTAATGGTAGATAATCATCTAAATCAAATTCGTCTTCTGTCATGATAAATTCACCGCGACGAAAACAATTAACGATTGTTTGTCTTGTTAACAGTTGCCATGCTATATAAACTAAGTTTAAAGCGTCTAAGAGATTAATACTAAATCTTTCGTTTCGAGCATCAATAGAATTTACCATCTTCGCAAGGAGAAGTCGTCGGTAGTTACTTTTTAAACTGTGTGTAACACCCTGATCCATGGGCTGCAATTTCGAACTTGTATTGGGTGGCATAAAGTTTAATTTAATGCCGTCTAAATTTTTTAAATGAAGGTGCGTTGGGCAATTATCAATTAGTAATAATATTTTTCTTTTACTGCTATGCAATTCGTCATTCCATTCTCGTAATTCGTTGGTAAAAATCTCGGCAGTTATCCAAGCTCTGCTTTTGGATTTATAATTTACAGGTAGTTGTACACAGGTAGTTGTACACTTTTACAACAACTTGGGTGTTTAACCTTTCCTATTATCAACAATTTTCTCTTCTCTGTCCCTAGTAAATTTGCCGCTAGTAACACCGAAATCCTTTCTTCAGACATTTTTCCACCAACACATGTTTCACCTTTGAATTGTAATGTCTTATCAGGTGTTAGCTTATAAAATAACCCTGTTTCATCAGCATTCAATATATCTTCATCTTTATAGTTTTCTTTTATAAGTAGCCAACTGTTTTGCAGCCCATCGTATACAATATTGATATTAACTGCATCTGTTTCGCCAACAACTTTTCCTTAATGTTATATCGTTTTTTAAACCTTTCGATCCAGCTTCTACAAAATTTACAACAACGTTCGTTAACAATTTTTTACTGAAATCATCAGGTTTTGTTTGCAATACGGGTCCGCTAATAATTACAGTATTAATTCTTTGTTGGGTAAACCATTTTAATAATCTTTGGTCAACTTCTGAGTGGGTAGCTTTTTTAACTTTTTTAGTGCTTGAATGTAAACGTTCAAAGTTTTCCAATCTTCCTTTTTTTTTTTCTTCCAAATTGTAGCCATCCTTGATTTACTCTACTAGTTTTATTTCGTAATGGTACCCGTCTGGAATCACCCCAAGGCATTGTTGATGCATTTGCCAATGTGTTCTCGTCTATACATATTATCAGCACTGATTCTTGTTTTAATAATGAACATTCCAATCATGTTCCTTTTACATTATTACCTGTTACGGAGGAGGAGGTGGTCAAGTTAATGGCCGGGTTTCCACAGAGACATATTTCCGGCGATGATTTAATTCCGAGCTTTCTTTTGCACTATGCAAGGATTGCATTTGGAAGACCATTGACTTTCATTATAAACTTAGCAATTAAAACTTCTACTTTTCCGACCGCTTGGAAGCGTGCAAGAATAAGCCCCGTATTTAAAAAGGCGATAATACACATGTGGATAATTATAGACCTATATCTATATTGTCTAACTTTGCTAAAATTTTTGAAAGTATCATATACTCATGTGTATGTTACAACACTAAATCATACATCTCACATTATCAGCACGGCTTTGTTCCCGGGAGATCTACAGTTACGAACCTTGTGTCGATTTGTCAACATATTGGCGAGGTACTTGATGCTCGTGGCCAAGTCGACATCATTTACACGGACTTTAGTAGTGCCTTTGATATTATCGACCACGGAATTCTACTTGCCAAATTATCGTCTTTAGGCTTGAGCACTTCCTTATTATTGCTTATAAAATGTTATTTAAGCAACAGATCTCAGTATGTTTTTTATAATGGATTTAAATCATTCGAATTTCTGCCCACATCAGGAGTTCCGCAGGGATCACATTTGGGACCTCTCTTATTCATATTATTTATTAACGATTTGTTAACATCTATAACTTGTCCGGTACTGGCTTATGCGGATGACCTGAAGATATATCTGCCTATTGCAACTTGGGATGATGTCAATCGCCTGCAACATGATTTGGATTTGATTGCTCGGTGGTGTTCTATACATAAATTAAAATTGAATGTCAATAAGTGCTGCTTTGTTTCGTTTACAAGAAAGAATAATTTCATTAATTCTACTTATAATATTAATAACTCCATTCTTAAAAAGTTGATATTGTTAAAGATCTTGGCGTCTTCTTTGATTCCCGCTTAACCTTTGCTACTCATATTAATAACATTTGCATTTCTGCGTCAAAGGCTTTGGGATTTGTTTTACGCACCTGCAAGTTTTTTTCGTAATACATCTTTACTTAAGACTATGTTCTTCGCTTTTGTTGTAACAAAGTTGGAATATGCTTCGCCTGTCTGGTCGCCACACTATATTTACCCGCAATTATCCTTAGAGAAGATACAAAGGCGATTCTTGAAACACTTATCCTTTAAAATGGATGGGATTTACCCGGAGCGTGGTATGGATTATGGACTGCTTTTGCAAAGACATGGTGTCCGGTCCTTGGGACAGCGCAGAGAAATTCATAGTGCCAGATTTATGTGGAGACTTGTTCACGGCTTAATTGACTCCCCGATTTACTTTCCCGTATTAATTTCCTTGTACCTCGTATTTCCTCTCGTTCCTCGCTTACATTTGCATTACCCTTCCCTAGAACGAATTTGTTACTCCATTCATCTCCTATCACATCAATGGGTCGTATTGCAGATTTGTTATATTCTGATATTTTCTACAACACAATTAATCAATTTTATTAGTTTTACTTTTTCTTTTTGAATTATATTTCATTTCATTTCTACGCACATAGTAATATATGTAATTATGAATCTTTAATAATGTATGTATGTTGTTCTATATATAATTTGTCCTGTAAATGGTTAGCCGTTGGACAATAAAGCTATTATTATTATTATTATTATTATTACTCTCATACCCCAACATAGGCAGCGTTAACGTCACTCATTTTTATAATTCACAGCGGTAAGTAAACATCTAGCACAGTTAGAGACTCGATGTTTACTCTCGACTGCTATTTGTTCATTTGGGGAAGTCGGTTTTATTTTCGAAGAAGAAGAAAGAAGCGGAGTTTGGTTTATCAGAAACATCGTTTTAAACGGGTTCATTATAGTAGGTAAAAATTAACACTGCTTTTATGGAATTTTGGTCCTTACCTTGCAGATGGTTCGTTATAACCGGGAGTTCGTTTTAACCGGGTTCGTTATAAGTGAACATTACTGTATATATAATATATAATCGGTAAATGCTTTGCCTCTATTTGTTCTTATCGATCGCAGTCTGGACTAGTTTTTGTATTATGTACTCTAAACATTCATCATCCAACATTCGTTCTTTCTGATTTTACTTATTCCTAGTATTATTTTTGCTAAGTTTATCAGTCTACTTCTTACGATGTTGTTCCATTCTTCTCCATTTCTCTCTTGAATGATCGTACAATTGTCTTGTTTTTTAATTTTTCTCTATTTTATCTTCTCCTTTTGCTATGGTTTTATATTTTTCTATTATTATCGTTTTCATCTTAGATATAAGTAGGTATTGATTCGTGTGGACTCTTGCTCCTCTGAAGGACCTTACACCGTATATTATTTTTCCTCATTTATTTTTATCAACTGATGATCTAAATCATTGATTACCCGATGTTTGTCCTGATGTCTTTCACTTTTCTGTGTGGTCCGGTTTGTACAACAATCTATACTAACAATATGAATATCTAGGGCTGAGCGATGTGCACGTTGACCCCATTACAGCACTTCGTAGGAATTGTTCTTTCTCAATATTTGCGTTAACATCCACCAGTATAGGAGGATATTTCTTGGTACATTTTCGCATGATTTAAGTTTTTCGTAGAATTGTGGTTTATCCTTCTCGTTCGCGTTATATTTTGTATCATTGTTACATTTAATTGTTTCCCTTTCATTCTTATAAGCGATATTCGTCAATTTATTGGGTAAAATTTGTTTATATTTTCCCTTAATTACATATTAATCAATTCAATTTTTACCTTGTGTATTTTCCTCTCCGTAGACTAATGTGTCTCCAATATCGTTCGTCGCCATTCACTCTTCCATTTGATCTCTAGCAGTGCCAATACATCCACTTTATAGTTGTTCATTTGTCTAGCTATTCCTTCTAGTTTTGCTTGATAAAAAATTGTCATCAAAGAAATTAGGAGAATCTATCGAAAAGGATGATCTAAGAGAATCTATAACCCTCTACGTGACTGTTGCTGGAATGGTGGAAATATCTAAATAATTCTTCTTCTTCTTAATCTTTTACCCTTTCTACCTTTCGGTGTAAGGGTGAAGGGGTGAAATATCTAAATAATAAATATCGTAATTAAAGAAATTATGAATAATTAAATGTGAGGGAGATATATGTACGTGAATTCTTAATAGATCTTTGTAATATATTACAGTACACATTTCGACAACAATATTGCTATCTTGTTTCCAAAACCGTTCTTCTGAACCACAAGTTCCTCTCTGGAGTTTGTGAAAATCACAAATAGCTTGCCACAATGTACATATAATATTGCTTTTAAGAAACGAAAAAATGTAGAGATAGGGAAAGAGATGTCTTTCAAAGAAATAATATCTCCATTTTTTAATGTCCTTCAATAAGAAAAATTTAGAACAATAATTTGTGCATCTTCCTATCAATTTCTAATCGTTCAATAGTTTATTCGAACTATGTTCATAGATTCGTAATTGGCTTTAATTATTCAGCTACGTTATAAAGCGCCAACAGTTTACCTAGCATTACTGTTGTTTGGACCTTGGTAATTAGTTTATAAACAAGATCAGAATCCGATTAATGACTGTTTTGTATTAAATTACTTTTTCTTTTTAATTTCTAACATACTGTTTAACACTCTCCGCTCTATTTACCCGGAATCTACAGTTTCATTTCGAATTAGATCATATATCTTCAATAAACAAGAATTTCATACAAAAACTTTAAATATGTATTTCTCAGTATAAATATTGAATATAATGTATTTAACATAAACTTCGCAGCGTTAAATATCGTATAAATCCAATTTTTGCTGCAAATGGGGTTTAACCGTTAAATAATTTTAATACATAATTGAATTTTTATCTCTCGTTAACTCATTCGGAAACGACATTCATTTGCATTTGATGTCGCATCTATAGGAACAACTGACCTAATCTTCATTTAATTATAGTTTGCCTACATACATATCGATTGTACGTAAATATCAATAAAAGCAAAAGATATAAACCTAGAATATTTGCGCTTGAATAGCTGCAGCTGCGGTTGGAACATTCTTCTTACATTCTTTACAGTGTTATGCGATGCCCCAATTGCTTGACGAGACGATAATCAGGAACTTGATGAAAGTTTACTCAAAATAATTTAATAATTTAATTAAAGATTTTGTTACGCAAAAGGACAAAATAAACATTTAATTTAAAAGTCATGACATGTATAAGTATATCTCGACCTATTATGTCTTACCTTTGTGATTATTCTGTACCACTTTTATAGGTCAATTAAACAACAAATCGGGATTTAACAGCTATATTTCAGAACGCTAATTATGTAATAACGTTTTCCTACAACCTTCCTCAGTGATATATAACTGTATATAAACAAACAATCATTTTATATGGGCTATCAACCTACTAATAACCAACGACTAGATTTCCTTGATAAATAGGATGTGTAATAAATTTATGTATGTATACTTATGTGTAAATTCGGTTAGAAATCAAACAATTCCTAATAATTTCGCATTATTTAGTATAGATGTTGTTTCTTTACTAATATTCCTGTGGATTTAGCACTAACTAGCACTGTGGATGAAAATGGGGTTCCATTAAAGGTTTTTGCAGATCTTCCAAAAAAGGGTTCGTCTTAGCTTCGAAAATTTGCTTGAATTCTATATATTTTAAAGACCAGAAAGGAATTAATAACCAAATTTTCGGTACTTCAATGAATTCTCCGTTATCAGCAATTATTGCAAACCTAGGACAAAATTGTTTACCAAAACTAAATTCCAGTGTATATAGTTTTTGCAGGCGTTCTGTGGTTGCTTTTTGTTCCGTAACAAAGGGTAGTATTGATGATTTCTTTAGTAGTTATCGTAATAGATTAAAATTTACATATGAGGAGGAATTTAATGGGTTATTAAATTTCCTGAACGTGACAGTCATTCACAATAACGACATTGTATTTGTTGTATATATTTCATTTATTTATTTAGTAGGAGTATAAAGGCTACCAATACTGATACACATCCAAATGATTTTTCGCAAACCTGAAAGTTACACAAAATTAGTAGTTACTGCATTATCTATGACATGATTCCTGACCAAGGCTTAATTGCTTATTGTGTTCTGCCAGTCAGTTTACCCCATCAAATGGGTACACACTATACAACTCCACCACCTTGTCAATGGAAAGCTGCTTTATCTCTTTGGGTTGCGGGAACCAAGATCCGAAGTGTTTATGCCTTACAGCCTCTGATACTCACAGGGAACATGCTTTGATGTGTTTTCCCCCTTACAGCAGGCCCTACGGATAGACTGGTCCACAAACCCTATGCGCTGGGTTCTTCAGACGGCAATCCTCGTCAACAGTTTTACTGCCTTTCTAAGTTTTATTCTGCTCATTCGCATCAACTTCTCTATTGGGGCATCTGACGGTAACCCTTGTTCTTAAAAATATTATCTCCTCCCTCCCCTCTGATTTACGGAAACACCGATTTCGATAAAACTTGGTAATTGTATAGAGGTTGTTGGACTATGCAAAACGCCAGTTTCATTTTCTGCCACTAGCGCTTTTGGAGGAATGAGAAGGGTTCCTAAAGATGGTACCGTTTTTGCCAATTCCTCTGCAGTTGTTGCGAGACGAAAATATTCAAAATATAGGGATATAGCGCATCAACAGTGCTATTAAAACATGTTTGAATCAGTAACCCTTATTCTTCAAAATATTCCTAGCTAGTCTGTTTCACTATCTGGTGTAAGTTCTTGCAAGTATTGGCTAACTGTTTGTTTCATTTTTTAATCTCCATTGACAAACGTTACGTCAGATTATTTAGAATTGTTTTATTTTAATGATTCTAGTATTTCGCCAATTTCTTTTGACTTTTCTTTTTTCTTGTACCAATATTTTAATTTCATATGGATAGTTATTCCCACTCATTTTCTTTGTGATTTGTGGTGTGTTATTCCAGGCCACTTCTTGAATTACATCCACAAATTCCTCAACTTCGGTATCTACTTGTTCCATGGTTTTCAGTGGTACCTTCAATAGAATTCTTTCGTTTAATTCGAATTGCCTTTTACTCCTATAAAATGTTGACGAATTTTATTGCTTATATAGAAATCTAATAAATCTGGGATTTTATTTTTATTAGTAGGCCATTAAGTAGATCTGTCCGTAGTACGTATATTTCCATTCACACTATCGATAGCTTTCATTAATTCTCTTCCCTTCAACTTGATTCCCACTGTGTATTTTTTGCGTTAAAATCGCCACCTAGTACAGGTTTGTTGAAAAGTTTTGAAAGCAAAAATAAAAGAATGTGCAGTTTTTAATGAAATTAGTTTTTATTCAATATAATCTCCCTCTTCAACTTCAACACACTTATTCCAACGATCCGCCAATAATTTTATACCGTTTCTGTAATGATTTTCTGGAAGTTAAGAAAATACTGTTCCACGGCTGCAATAGCTTCTTCATTCGATGAAAAACACTTTCCACGAAGAAATTGTTTCAAATTTCTGAAAAGGTAATATATAGTATACATATATATACATATAGCAGTACTTCTGGGTGTATCCATAACCCTGGCTGTTCTTGCATTGTGGGATTAATTTGGTTTTCACACTTTCAATTTCAACCCTTGCTCCGTTTATTATTTCTGTCTCGTATATCTTCTCCTTGGTGGAATGTAATCATAAACATTGCGACAAGATATTTATCTCTGTTGCTTAGTATTGCAGTAGCTGAAATTATTTTTAATCCTTTGTCAGCTACATCCTATGATCTCTAATGAATCGTAGGAGGGATGCACATCTTTAGCCATTACTCTTATGGGCCTTGTATGCTTATTCTCATGAGAATACCATTCATTTAATTGTTGGGTTACTTTTCTATAGTCACTTTGATTTTTAAGTTTAACTGTTTATTATGTTTACGCTAGCGCTTATATTCTGTTTTTTAAGATCTTCTTGTAGCGTATCATATTTTGTTACATCTGATATGATTATATGTGGTGTTTGGACAAATTTAAAGCAGCAATTCAGAAAAACGCCCGGGAATCTTTAACAGTGTTGTTTCATCACGATAATGATGTGGCTCCGTTAGACTTCCAATTGTTCCCAAAACTCAAAACATTTTTGGGTGGAAAAAGTTTTTGGTCGAATGAAGAACTGATAGAGGTTGTAAACAATTATTTTGGTAACCGCGAAGAAAGTTACTTCCGGAAAGAAATCGAGAAGCTAGAGAAACGTTGGACCAAGTTTGTTGAGCTTCGAGGAGATTATATTGAAAAATAAAATATTATTTGAATCCGTATTACTTTGTTTTCATTGTGGTATAAATGGTCACAGAACGTAAATCAAACATGCAGGATGTTGAAATACTTGTTTCTCCTTGCAACATTTCAACGAACAACGACCGTCAATTACCATTACTGATTACGTTCTGCTCGTGTTACGTTACAATATTCAGTTACAAATCAGTCAGTTCAATAATTTTAATTAAATGTATATATATATATATATTTTTCGTGACCTTTTATACTTATCTTATATGATAGATCTCTACCACTAATAGGTCAATAAAACAAGGCTGGTTTGAACGATAGTTATATTTTCAGAACGTTTACAAACGTTTTCGGAATACCTTCTTCAGTGAAAATATAACTAGATAAATATATAAACAAACATTTGTTTTTATTTGGGAACTATCAACAAAATGACTAATGACTAGGATTTCTTGATATAGAGGATGTGTAACAAACTTTTATATATATATATAAATTATAAAAACTAAATTAATGTGTAAACATACACGCAAATTAAGTAAAAGCCTATATCAAAAAATCTTTGTCGAAACCTTAACAATTCTGTTCAAGGACTAGGGAAAACCCAAATTTAAAAACCTAGCCAAAGGTTTCCTTCTTAAGAAATGCAAATGTCATTTTAACAAATTGCTATATACATTACTTAAATTTTGAATATCGGTTCTGAAATTAATAGTTTTAGTGTCTTTTTGTATATTTATCATTTCATATATTAGTCTTTTTTTATAATTATTCTCTGTTTTTAATATAATTGTGTTTTCAAAATCAAAGTAATGCCCAAGATCTTTGTAATGCTTTGTTACAGCGGTCATTGCACCAAAATCATTATTTAAAGAATACTTATGGCTATACAACCTTTTCTTTAAATATTGTTTCGTCTGACCGATGTAACAACCATCACAGTCTTTACAGTTTATTTTATAAACTACATTACTTTGATTTTGTTTAATTATTTTAGATTTAGTATTTACTAATACTAAATCTAAAATAATTAAACAAAATCAAAGTAATGTAGTTTATAAAATAAACTGTAAAGACTGTGATGGTTGTTACATCGGTCAGACGAAACAATATTTAAAGAAAAGGTTGTATAGCCATAAGTATTCTTTAAATAATGATTTTGGTGCAATGACCGCTGTAACAAAGCATTACAAAGATCTTGAGCATTACTTTGATTTTGAAAACACAATTATATTAAAAACAGAGAATAATTATAAAAGACTAATATATGAAATGATAAATATACAAAAAGACACTAAAACTATTAATTTCAGAACCGATATTCAAAATTTAAGTAATGTATATAGCAATTTGTTAAAATGACATTTGCATTTCTTAAGAAGGAAACCTTTGGCTAGGTTTTTAAATTTGGGTTTTCCCTAGTCCTTGAACAGAATTGTTAAGGTTTCGACAAAGATTTTTTGATATAGGCTTTTACTTAATTTGCATGTATGTTTACACATTAATTTAGTTTTTATAATTTATATATATATATATAAAAGTTTGTTACACATCCTCTATATCAAGAAATCCTAGTCATTAGTCATTTTGTTGATAGTTCCCAAATAAAAAACAAATGTTTGTTTATATATTTATCTAGTTATATTTTCACTGAAGAAGGTATTCCGAAAACGTTTGTAAACGTTCTGAAAATATAACTATCGTTCAAACCAGCCTTGTTCTATTGACCTATTAGTGGTAGAGATCTATCATATAAAATAATTTTAATGGAATTTAGATTTATTTAATAACTTGGTCATCTAAATTTGGTCGGTGCTGCTCAGAGTGCGGAGAGCGAGCTCAATTCGAACGAGCTCAATTCGAGCGAGCTTTATTTTCTGCATTAAAAGAGCAATTTTTTTAGGGCTCGCGAGCTTAAAGCATAAAGCTCGCAAACGAGACCAATTTTTAAGAGCCAAAAATAAAGCTCGACTCACGAGCTAAAAGAACCGTTCGCGAGCTTTATTTTTGTTTACAAATTTAATATTTGAAATTTTTTAAAGCAAAAAATATTCATGCTTATGTAGGCATATATGTACCCTGCCAGCAAATTGGTAGTTGACCACAAATAAAATAAACTACACGCTGGCTCCAATGTAATCCAGAACTTGCTCAAATCAAACTGTGTGTGTATTTTTAACCGACTTCAAAAAAGGAGGATGTTATCAATTCGGTTATTTTTTTTTATGTTTGTTCCACCATAACTCCGTCATTTGTAAACCGATTTTGAAAATTCTTTTTTGTTTGAAAGATGTTGACTGCAGTTGGGCCCCATAATTCTTTTTGGAAATCGAACAGACAAAATGTCCGTACGAAAAATCAATTCTTGCATAACTCCATTTATGACCCGATTTTTAAACAATTTTTTCAATACAATATAATATAATATTTTCTATTTTCCGTAAAATTTATATAAATTCAACTACATTACATGTTTGCATTCTTTTATATGAAGAAATACGTAATTTGTTTGCATTGTATTCCTTTCCTATTCCTTCTTTATGATGACTTTTGTGTGTTCGTCACAATGTGTTATGTGGCTTCGATTTAACATAGACACATGCAATACGTACGTACAAGCACGTACACAATTCAACAAGAATATACATACTTGCCTACATAAGCGTGTATGTATGTATATTATTCGCTTTAAAAAATTTGTAAACAAAAATTAAGTTTGTGAACGATTCTTTTTAGCTGGACTCGCGGGTCGAGCACAAATTTTTAAAACGAGTCGTTTGGCTTACGAGCCGAGCACAAAAATTTGGCGAGCCTTGAAAAGTTTGGGCTCGCGAGCTAAATAATAAAGCACAAACTTTAAAACGAAACAATTTAATGAAATTGAGCTCGCGAGCCAAACTTTTTCCTATTCTGGTGCTGATGCACTACATTGGCGACCGCCACTGTTACATTGTGTGGTAAACTCTGAAGAAGGAAACAAATGTTATAATCCATTATATACTTTATTTCTTATTAGTCAAATTTCTTTAACTACAATCTGTACAAGTTATACAACTCAATATTAATGTGAGGTATAAAATAACAATTAACAATAGTAATAAAATCACAAGTGTTATATGATAATAAAATTAAGCACTATGAAATAATGGTAAAAGAAATGTTTATAAAAGTATTTTACACAATATACAAAAATAACTTTTCGATCATGCCTATGTAATTTAGATTACAGTAGTAATAATAATAATAATGGTATAATAAGAATGGTAATAGAACATCATAAAATTAAGCTAATGCGGAAGCTGGCAATGAGCTATGTTTAGGTTTCATCTTGTTGATGAAGATCTTTATACAGCCATTGAAATCAGCTGATATTAGTACGTAACCGCCACAGCCTCTAGTACGTTGCTCCACCATAGGATCATTTTCCTGAAAAATAAATTGAAAGTAATCAGCGAGAATATATATTTTATGCACTAATGAGAACTTTTTAGACAAATAAAGTTTGAAAGCAAATTCGAGGAGAACAAAACTATTAATATTTAAGAAGGGAAAAGGGAAAAATAGGAATAAAGTTTTAGTTAGTAACATATAACTTACTTTTTCACTTGATTCTTGCTCCTCTTTATGACTTTGCCTTTCCTGTTCGTCAACCATTCTAATAATACTATCAGGATTAGGAGCAAATATAGCACAAGTAACTACAGCGTTGTGTGCTTTAATAGCCTCCCAAAAATCGTTTCTATCCCTTCGAACCGACGAGAACTTGGAATAGTCGTGGTTCGTCTTCCAGATGTATATATCTCGATTCTCCGAACCACTCAGAATATATTTTCCATCATGACTAAAACTTGCTTTGATTTGACTGCTGGTATTTACATAACCTTTATATTTGCAAGAAAGATTTAGGTCTCGCAAGTCATACAATCTGATGCGACTATCATTTGAAGTGACCAATATTTTGTCTTCACCAGGCATAGGTTCAATACCGCTGATTTTTCTCCCTGTGGCATTGCGCCCTCTACTGGATCGGACGTGTATTTGAGTATGATATTTCAGTTGATCAGTGTTGTAGAAAATACAGCGACCGTCGTAAGATCCCACGACTGCGAATTTTCCGTTTTGGCAGAAATTCGCAGCCGTTATTAATTTCGTAGTACCTTCAAGTTCGTTCCAAACAGCAACCTAACGAAAAAATTAGCTCGATTAATCAAAAACAATAAGAGTCGTGATTTACTCTTACTTTTTTATCGGGGATATTCCACAGCCTAATTTTTCCATCTAGCGAACCACTTAAGAAATATCTATCATCTCTGGGGTGAAATACAATCGCAGTGACAAAATCAATGTGTTGAAAACAACATAAACATTCTTTCCGCGATATATGCCACAACCTGACAGTTTTGTCCATCGAAGATGACAATATAAAGTAATTTTTAGACCAAGATACGTCTAGCAAATCAGATGTATGTCCAGAATAGGTACAGAAAGGTTTTGGCATAAATATACACTTGCTTGCTTCATCAGAGCTAAAGGCTTCCAAAGCAGCTAGATTAGAACTTTCTGCCGAGTGATGTGATACCAAGGATTCTTGGGACGGAGTTGGAGATACTTTCTCAGCATTGTATTTAGTCCTCATATCCTATGTGCAAAAGAAAGTAAAAACACTCATTTCTCATATATGAACCTCGTATACCTGGAAGAAAGTGAACGCATTTTTTATGATCCAAATTCGAAGAACCTTATCTTGACCAGCAGTCGCAAGTAATCGCCCACAACTGGAAAATTTCATACACCAAATTGGACCTTCATGTTCATTAAATTCTTGCACGTGCTGTACTTTCTCGAATTCATATGGACCTTTATGGGAGTTGGCTGCCTAAAAGTATTCCATACATAAATATTAAATGTTTATGATTTTTTTACAAAAATTACTTTCAATTTGATATTTTGTTCTCCCGGATGTACATTATCAACTAAATCAGCAACATCTTCCTTATGTCGAGCGTGTGATACTTCTTGAGCAATACTTTTGCTTTATCGACAGTTTTCTTAACTGTAGACCCAAGAAACCTTTTCAGTTTTGCCGTTCTTTTTCGAACTCTGCCAACGTCACCGTCAGTTCCATCCAAATTGGGAATTTCGGCCTTTTTACTACTACAAACACTTTCTTCGTCAGAATCTTTATCTTTTTCCATGCTGGAGCTGCTGACGTATTCCGAAGTTAAACGCATTATATGCAATGAGAGCGGATTTATACATTGCGGCAATTTATCCTCGGCTACGCTTAAAGGAATTCGTTCGCCAGTATCAAGATTTAAAACAGTCACTTGTTCCAAAATTTCTAAATCCGTCAACTGTTTCCCAGAATCTGTACGAGTGCGAACGAAGGCATTCATTTGTTTTATATTCGACTTTATGTTTTCATCGCCAGCTGATTTTCTTCTCTCCTTTGAACCTCTTTTATCGAAATAATGTGAATTTCTATAAAAAGTATCAAAGTAGAAATATCTGTAGTTTGAAGATTAGCTAATTACAGTAATTACCCTTACCACAATTACTTCATTTCGACCACAAAATGGCCCATCTTCAGGGGAAAAGCAGGAAAGAAAGTGTTACTCATTAAAATTCCTTAACAATGCTCTAAAAAGACACACATAACCATTGGTTGACCACTTTGTGGTGGAAATGCGTATTTGGAGTTTCCAAATTATATGTTTGGTAAGGGAATATTTTATTCGAATTTCTTTAAGATAGAACTTATTACAACTTCGAAATAATATTTAAGAGAAGTCACCTATGAGGACCTAAGCTCCAAGTCCATGAACCTCTGGTACTTTTATTCGATGTACTTGTATTTTCTAAACGCTCATCTTTCAAACTTTCCAAATCTTCTTGATCATACGAACCTTCGGCCTTGGACTTAGCATGATCTTGTGGTTTAACAACAAAGCTGCCGTTTGCTAGTTGGGTTATGTCTAGTGAATGTCCTGATCTGATGGAATTGGATTTGAGCTTGTGTATTTCAGGAATTGATTCGACGACCTGTGGTTGTGATTTCGGTACCTGATCCAACGCATGCTCAAATTCTCTGGTCAACGATTCGATAGTACTTGTCGGACTGGATATTGGCGGAACGGAAAACGAATCTGTCGATACTGATGGCTAAAAGTACATAAAAGTGTGCTTGCATGTTTGAGACGAAGTAACTTTAATAATAAATTATGAAGCAGCAATTTAGCTGTAAAAGCAAACGATATGACAAAGTAGCAAGCGAGATTGGAGATATTTCAAACACATTCTAACGACTGTTTTAAGCAGTTTACTTTCAATTCGTCAAGAGCAGGCAAAAAAGAAAACGAATTTCACGAATCCAATTGTCTCCCGTATGAATTCGATAAACGCCCAACCCCACCTAAAGGCAAGTTTGGTATAGAAAGTATTTAAACATATTGATAGCTCTCATAATATAGTGTTGAATTATTAATATATAGTGCGTTTTGCACTGTTCTAAGTTGTGTTTGAAGATTGTCTGATCCAATAACTCGAAGAATATTCTGATGACAAGCCAATGGATGCATTTTCTAAATTTGATTTGACGCAAATTTCTCATATTAAGTTCCTGAGAAACCCCGCCTGGAGCGCTATTCATGGAAACATGGAATTTTGGTATACCTCCAGTAAATTACCTGTTGTAATGAAGTGTCATTGCATTATATTTAGGTCGACAATTTTGTACCAACTTGCAATGTTGCAAATACGAGGGTAGATTGAAAAGTTTCAGGAACGACAATGAAAACAAAATAATACGGATTCTAATTATATTTTATTTTTGAATATAATCGCCTCAAAACTCAACACACTTGGTCCAACGTTTCTCTAGCTTCTCAATTTCTTCCCGAAAGTGCCTTTCCTCGATGTTCCCAAAATAATCGTTTACAGCCTTCATCACTTCTTCATTCAGCCAAAATCTTTTTCCACCCAAAAATGTTTCGGCAACAATTTTTCAATTCTGTCAATTGCAACGATTGCACTTGAATGAGCGGGTGCATTGTCGTGGTGCAACAACACTTTTGTCTTAGCAATTCCCGGGCGTTTTTTGTTTTTCTGAATTGCTGCTTTCAATTTGTCCAAAAGTGTTGTGTAATATTGACCAGTAACAGTTTTGCCTTTTTAAGACAACCAACTAGCAAAAAACCAATACCACCACTTTTCCAGCTGAGTAAGTGATCTTTGCCTTCTTCGGAACCGATTCACCGCGTGCAATCCCGTTTTCATTGCATTTTTGTTTCTGGTGTGTAGTGATGAATCCAGATCTCATCCATACACACGAATCGCGTTTTGAAATCCATTGGATTCCTTGTAAACACTTCCAAACAATCGGTTAAGTAATTCGAGCTCGAATGCGTTTTTGCTCCGAATTGAGCAAATGCGGCACCCATCTTGCAAAAAGCTTTTTTCAACCCACTTCGTTATATAAAACACTAACTCGTTCATAAGAGATGCCCACGGCTTCCTCAATTTCACAAACGTTTATTCGCCGATCTGACCACGTCATATCTGGCGTGGTAGCCGTTTTCAGACGTCCTGAACGTGTTTCATCGCTTGTATGCATGCAGGCACGCTTGAATTCTGAAACCCAAAAATTCACGGTGGAAAATGAAGGTGATGAATACTCAAGAGCGTCATATAACCTTGATTTGAAGAATACTCAAAAACGTCATCTAACCTTGTTTGATTTCCGTTGTTGTTTTCCCGTCTAAATAAAAAAATGCTTGTCAAACCCAGACTATTTAACAGATCAATTTAACATTTGCAGTCAATTGATATGAAAGAGTTTCCAACACAACGACATAAACTTGTTGATCCACCCTCGTATTGCAATTCCCTAGTTAATTAGTACATGCGTCTATACTAGCTATATTGGAAGTTGGCCCACAATTCTTGACCTAAATATAATGGATTGACATGATTGGGCAAGAATTGTCCACTACCTAATTACAACATTAGGTAATTTACTGGAGACATACCAAAAATTCCATATTTACATTCTCCCATTAAGATTTAGAATGAAATCTATTTACATGAATTACAACATATGCTGTCTCGCATGTCATGCAAATGTACATTTATTATACAACGCATCATACAGCTAGTAGACGTACGTTTTAGCCCCATTTGATTTCACTGTTTTTTGATAACCTGATAACCAACGCCAATCAACCGGTTCAACATATATGAATACAATAACAAATACTACCAGCACTAAAAAAATACTAATCATAAATATTAAAAACTCGCTCACTTCGACAGAGAGAGAATTCAGTTTATTTGGAACAGAAGCAAATATTGCTTGATATCTTCTAGTGAAGCGCTCATAAAGTGTAAGTTGCTGAAATTATTAAATTTAATTAACATCTTAGATTCTTATACATCCATTACTATACTATATTTTTCCGTCTCTCCCTAGAAAGAACATATCCTACAAGTAGGTCTCAAATGAGCCAGTTTTAATTTTTAAGTTGATTATTGATTCAAAACGTATATAATTAAGTGGGCAACGTAATATTTTTACAATGTAATTATTATTTCTCTTTCGGATTACCACATTTCTAGGTCAATTAAAGACAAATTTTAAAAAAACTCAAATTTGTCTTTGATTTACCTAGAACAGTGGTGGAGGCAAACCGAAAGATAAATATTTAAATCGGTCACGATTTGTATATATGTCAGTGCTTTCCACAATGCAATATAGGAACAATGAACTCCTTCTTCCTCCGTGAGAGACTGGCGAGAATCTTGCTGATGATTGCTCGTCTTTCACAGTTTACAATAACCGCGCTAAGGCTTATTCAAAACTCTGAAGTTCATAAATATTATCAATACTACTAACCCAATAATACTTTATAATAAATCGATCTAACGGCACCCTAGTTTAATAAAATGTAACATTATTACAAACGCCTACGCATAAAGGTTAATAACTAAACGTGGGTTATCAGTTCATTTTCAACATAATATTAGTAAAAGAAAAGTTAAATTAAAGACGATTTTCTCTAAAACTAAGAAAGTTAGCTTACAGTTAAAGAGTGGCTGGATCCTATTCTTTTAAATTTCTTTTTCTTTCTAGGTGGTGCTACTGGTACACTTTTAACTGCAGACTCATTTCCTGTTGGAGGGCTGACTTTGAGTGAATTAGTTTTTGTGCTCGCAATTACATCTGGCTCCTGCAGTGGAAGACATTTTATGTCACTCTTGCTTGCGATTTCCGATGTAACTGTAGATAATGTAACCGTACTGGGATACTGGGAAGTATTCTTTGAACTGGTTGTGGAAGAGTCATGAGAACTATTTGATAACGCGGATATAGAAGCGTGCCTGCTTTCTGTTATGCTAAAACCTATAAATAAATAGTAATTATGATTTTATTGTGTCCGCAAATTTTAATTCAAGTTTTAAATATTATATATATATATTTAAGTTTTTTAAATTCGGTCTTAGTTGGTTAGTCAATAATGCAACTAATACCATTCTGTATATTCATATGCTGTTTTATAAAAATTCAATTACTTCTGAATTCTTAAATTAAGAGCTATATGAAGCTATGTAAAATAAAGTTATTTATTTAGTACTATTTCGTCGATCCTCCCTTACTTTCATTGAACTTCTACCTGTTCACGTAATCATAATTTTTTCGAAAAAATTAGAAAGAAAATGGGCGATAGTGTACCACAAACTTTTAGCCAACAATAAACCACCAATGTCTTGTAGTGCTAGTAACAAAAAGTAAAAGCAGAATATTTTCGAAAATCAAATCAATCTAAGAGGAACTGATTTTAATAATTTATTTACGTTACAAATTACACCTAATTTATTATAACAATATTTAACATTTTGACACTAAATGTGAAGTAAATCTACCTAGATCATTATTCCCTTCTTTCATCGCACTGGTTAATAGCGTTTATCTTAGAACTTCAATCCTTCAACAAATCTTAATCGATCCACTTAGAATTTCTACCGTAGCTTTATATGTGCATTATTTACAGATGTAAGTAATGACTTTTCACGTAATTGTTTATGAAAATTATAGATTTTATTCCTACAGTGCACCAATTTTACAAAAAAAAAAAAAACGGTATCTTTTGAATTACCTCCACCTCTTTCTAGATCAAATAAAAGATAAATTCAAAATTTTTGTCAAAAATATGTTTCTCACAAGGCCTAACAACTACATATATGTACGAACACTTAATTTTTTGGAGTAGTTACAGTTCGAAAAGCCTTTAAATGAAACTAAAACAAGGAAAAGTGTTTTCAAGTATATAAAAATGAATCATGTTTGTGAAAGAATATAAAATCGGTTTTCAATAAAAGACTTGTCTGTGTGATTGACTAGTCCGTTACTTTGTGGTACTACATGGTCACTTATGAAAAGAAAATACTACTTTGTTAAACGACCACTTTGTTTTATTTTACATAGAAACGTAACTACAGTTTCGTAAACACTGTTACATTGTCAAACTTGAACTGAGAGAAAGACTCGTATTCTCATTGTGTTCAACACAAAGAGTCGTTTTCTGTGCAATATTGCAAAGAACTTGTTAAATCTCTGTCAACACGAATTATAGATGTTATTAAAGCAAATGGGGACATAACTACGTATTAGAAGTCATGACGTCTAATATTAACTTCGCCTCCGAACACTAAAAAGAAAATTGGGTATCCCCCGCGTCTAACCAATCATTCTATTTTATATTTTCAAGTCATTCAGACAGAAACTTTTGCTTTCTCGACCGTTATTATTATGCTTACACTGGTCGCATGATTTTCTTTTGTTTAGATTTTAAGTGATTGCGAGAAACGATATGACTTTTCACGCGCTGTAGATTTGTCGCAGCAAACGCTTGATTAAAAGAGGTGCGAAAAATTTAGTTGGATCTGCGTCTTTTGTCGTACATACACCAATCGAGGGATTTTCCAACCACCGTTTTACAAATTTATTTTTTATTCAACTACGCCATATTAGAAAGAAGATGAGTAAAAATTAGTAAAATTAGTTAATAACATAATAGAACGAATCAAAAAATTATCTTACAATAGTGATGCGAAGAGGACAATACCACAATATACCAACAGCACTATTACTTTGTTTTATATCACAATTTATTATAACGCAAACGTTACTGCAATTTCGACATTTCGACATAATTACTACGGAGAAGGATATAGTACTTTAAAAAATGCATTATGAATGTTCTTTGTTGATTAGTTTTAACCTCACGCATACGGTCTGTGAGACCGATTTATATAGTATCGTATACGTCTTTCATTTTGACGTGAGTATAGGAAGATTAAACAGGTAAATTTTGCAAGGTACAAAACCTAAATCGCGCAGCAGCCTCAATCATGGATCATCACAGGCTGAAAGCATTATGCTCGATAAAATCGGAGATAAAATCACGAGAAGAAACGCCGGGTAATATGACTGTTTCCCCAAGAACAAATTTCTTTAATGGCTGTACAAACGATCACCTAACATAGGCCCATCAAAAGCACGTAGAGTAGAGTAACTTGACGCGTTAAAACATTTTTATTATGATATTTTTAATTAAATAAATTTCTGGCTTATTAAGTTTTATTTTCGGATTATTCTATCTCTAACACATTTTCATTTTTTATTGCATGTTTTCATTAGTGATACAAAAACGGCTCCTTTCAGAGCCTCCAATACAATATACAAAGAGGAACATGTACTATTGTTTCTGAATATAAATCAAATAAACCTATGATAATCCTTCTCAATCCTTTAATCGTAAGTGTATTGCACTTACATAAATAAAGGGAAAATAGAAATATGTAATGTAATGATATATAATGGCAATGTAAGAATACAATAAAAAATAGTATAAAAAATAAATAGATTCTATAAAAATAGATAGTAGAAAAAAACTATACAAAAGATAATGAAAAACGAGAAAACTGAACTTTAATGACATGCCAATTCATTCACTATACATTACATGAAATAAACAATAAATACGGAAAAGAATTCAAACTATTGAAGGATTAAAAAATTGTATACACGACTTGAGAGAGTGTGTGTGAGCGTTGTCGTTTGCAACATGAGACCCCTATTACTACCTCGTCAGACACATGAAACATTGGCTTGCATCCCACCATTTCGACAATAACATTGCACTTCGCAATGCTGTTACATAATGGCTTTATCCCCAGGCAGCAGATTTTCTTGAAGATATATCAAAACAAATTTGAATAGCGATTGTGTCGAAAAGTAAAGTACAGTTGCAATTTTCAAATGTATGTAATAAAATTTCTATCACTACAAGTGTCTATCATTGATCACCAAATACAAGTCTTTTTTTTTTTTGAAATATTCTCGTGTACAATAGATTTCTGCATACCTGACCTTTGGCCCTTACAAATAAAACAAACAGTTTGTTGAAATTATGTATAATATTGAAGGATTCCAGTAAATATCTATACTTCCGAACTTCAAGATAGTGTAATTCAATGACCAGCGGTGTGTCTGTAGGGGTAGTACTTGCTTTAGAGGTGAGAATTACCCATTATCTATTGACAAAATTAGATAGTTACAAGAGGTATGCAAAAATCTATATTTTATATCATCCTTCAGGCCAATAGTTTTATATACTCTCCACGTACTACATTCTTATAGAAAGTATTGAAAATTAGTATTTGTTTGGTAATTAGAGTGGAAATGTCCCTTATATTTTATTCTTCAGTTATCTTTAATTTTCTATCAATCTACTCCATTTTTATCTGATTAAGATTATATACATGATATTTCTATTTTAATTATCATGATACATAATTATATCCGCAAACTATACCTTCTGGTAAGTTGACAATACGACCAGCTCTCACAAGAGAATTATAACTTTGCAAACTAACAGTATCATGTTCAATCACTCGAAAAGGATGTGATGTACGATTAGTATAAACTCCATCGACAGAATTTGTATGACTACTGGGAGGTGTTATATTTACAGCGGCAAACTCGTCATCCGCATCGGTCTGCAATTTTTGTCGAATTTCTTTGAATTTTTCCTACCTCCTACCAACAATTGCGGTTCTACCTACAATATACACTCTGATTCAAGGATGTACAATTTATTAATGTATCTTACAAACACATTTGCGTCGTCAGGCTGCTCAGAATTTTCTATTTTCTTTTCCGTCTCACTAGTAGTTGGTGGTTTCTCTTTGGAAGATTTACGTAGTTTCCTGTAATTTTAAAATCGTTTCAAAGATCTTGTCTTTGTAAAGATTACTTATATAATAAATGATATGTGTTTGATTTGTTGACATTAGAATTCCAAAAGAATATAAATAATATGTAAATTGTAAGTTTCAATGATAAAATTCATGGATAGAATTCGTGGATCACTTAGGCCTTGTATTTTCTAAGAACTGTCAAATGTTTTTTCAACTGTTGATTTAAATCAAATTGGTAAACAACTTCTGTAATTAATTTAAGAAAATAGAGTTTTTATGAAGATTCCGGTAAAGGTAAGTGGATAATTGCATTAACTACCTTACACTACCCTTATTATTTACCTTGTGCCATGGATGGGAGTGTTATCTTCAGCATCGTAAAATTCATCCGAGTCGCTGCTATTTGACATAATTAATTTTTGGCACTGTTTCCTAAAAAGAAAATTAGTTTCGTAAACGGAATAATAAGGATATATAGGGTTGTTCGTGTAAGATTGAATTATTTTTCAGTGCCATCGCTGTCAAAATATGCTCATTCAATTTGCCATTTTTAAACGACCAATCGCTTTTGAGGGGAATATATGCACGTTCAGTCACTTATATTTTGCGCTTAATACTTGATGTTACAGCGCCTTTAGAAAGCAGATCTTCTGCAGATTATTTCAGATATTTATCAATTAAAAGGGCATATTTTTATAAATGATTGTCATTAAGATCAAAGCGGATTTTATATCAAAGGTAAACGAAAAGAAAAAGGGAAAGGATGAATTTCTTTTTACTTCATATCGTAACGTAACTATAAAAATTATTTCATCTTTATTTTTTATAAGTAATAATAATAATAAAATGTAGGAATGAATTGGGAAACTTTGAATTAACTAATTAAATAGAACGTTTACATATTTCATGGCAAATTGTACAGAACGGTTGATTCTTTTCTCGAATCGTTAGAGAAAAGAAAATATTCAGATCAGTATAAACTTACTATTCTCCTATAAATGCTAAAAAAGAAATTTAATTTTTTAAATATTGACAGATCCCAAATTTGACATACCTGAATGTCAAAATAAAATTTTCATTGCGTCATACTCCATTTAATGTCTATAACTCAAAAGCGGAAATTATTTCCATTTTCTTTTCACTAAATTAGAAATCGGTATTTTTGCATTTGCAAAAAAAAGGAATAAAACTGTGTTTTAAGGCGAGAATTGGCTGAACGTGCTGAGAACTTTTATTTTATTAAATTGTCCAACAGAGGCAGAGCGGCAGCACAACTCGTTCCCAACTAAAGGCCGTTTCCTCACCCAAGTACCAAAGCAACATGGAGGACTTGGTAGTGGAAGTAAGCGGTGAAAACGGTGCTCTTTATAAGGTTCGTACCAGCTAAAGTATACATTTATTACTTAATTTGAGTATATAAGTTTGTGTGCGTCGCGTGAGTTTACTTTGCGGCATCAAAATATAGCAGTTGCTAGTCATACTTTCCACGTATTTACGGAAATTCTGATTGAACCAAACGCGGTTCTTTCTGACGCCATGACCATTTGACAGGGCGTGATGTTCCATGTGTCTTAAAATACTTTAGTGAAAGCGCTAGAATTAGAAATTTTACTCGCTTAATGGTTATTTATAGAGGTATTAGTATTGAATATTATTTATTGGACATCCACTGATAAATAGGTTAGGCGATCTCAGTATCAAATTACACAATTTTCATACTAGACACACATCACCACGGGCATTTAACGTTATTCCACATCATTGATATCCTTTCTTTTTAGGGCTACGTGCTAGATGTATTTGATGAAGAAGTATTAATCCATTTTGAAGATGAGTAAGTGTACTTTATCTCCACATCTCTCGTATAATATCACTATGCTGTTTCTTCAGGTGGCAACCCGATTCAAATTTCCCCTATTCGAGGTTACGGTTTCCGCAAAAAGTGGATCCCAAAGCCGAATTTGTTGAAAATCAAGAGGTTGAAGTATATTCTAGGTCCAATATGCAAGAAGCTAATGGCTGGTGGAAATGTCGAATTAAGGTTTGTTCTTCAACACATACCAAATTATAGTTAACATTCGTCTTACAGATGATGAAAGGAGACTTTTATGTATTAGAATATACCGGTTGGGATAATTCATATAATGAAATTGTCAGTAGTGATCGTATTCGTCATAAAAACAGTAATCCACCACTCGATAGGTCAATGTTTCACAAATTTGAAATTGAAGTTCCTGAAGACGTACGAGAATAGTAAGTTCTTCACTTTTTGTACAATCAATATACTAACACATTCCTATATTATTAATCATTGTTATGTAATAAAACAAAGCACAGTTTATGTTGCAATCATATGTTTCTGTGTTGTTGTGTTATAATTGACTGCACCATTACTTTTGCCTCATTCACAAATCTAAACATTATTTTCTATTAACAAAAGGAATTAAAAGTTGTAAAACAGGACACCAATACGTTTCTAAAATATCAAGTAACTAGGTTATGATTGAATTTTTAAAGTAAATCAAATGGTAGTGTAAATAAGTTTTAGCAAATACTTTTGTTACATTTCATTAGACTAAAATTAATTTTAGTATTATTTAAATAACAAATTCTGTAAGGAATTGCTGCTTTTCATCCAAAAATATTTGTAATAAATGATGAAGGTTTTATTACTCATATTCCAGTATATTTAACCTTGTTCTGTAGATTAAAATTACTGAGTTGTTTTTTGAGTTTATTCAGCACTTTGCATTTTATTACATTTTCTACTTTGGGCATAAAATGTTGTCATTTTTGCATACCACTTTCAATTGTTATGCATATGATGTATATATATCCTAAACAATTGACAACAATTTACAAATAATAAAACATTAGGAACTATCAATAATTGATTCATAGTTATGAAAATGAATAGGGACACAGCCATCGAATTGATGTCGTTGCAATTTATTGATGATTATAAATGACTACAATCTGACAATCCAATGATTTGATTTTAAAATAACTGATCTAACATTATTTATGCTGATAGAACTTCTCCCATTCTAAGCATAGGCATATGTATAGACATATTTGAATAATATTTTACATATTCCCTAATTACCCTGACTAACGAATAAATACTACAATTACTACTAACTGCTTATGTACATTTTCTTTATCATTGCAATTTATTTCATTCCTTTATTTGAAATTGATATTCACATACACTAATTTGATAAATGTGTATTTCTCAATTGAAAAACCTGAAGAAATATATTTTTTGATTTGAGTTATAACAATTTTCTCCTGAATGAAGCAGTTTTATCCAGATTGCTTGTTCAAATTCACCACAATCATACAATTTTGTTTTGTTGTGTTTGAGTTTCCATTTCTTCCCATTTCTTTTTTTTTGTTTCCAACATCAACCAGATTTCTATTAAAAAGCAACAACACAAATTTTATCCCCGTCTTAAATTCTTTTGAACTTCCAAACTTTGTATTTAGACTAGGTAGCCATTGAATTAGAAACTTTTACAGATAAATATATTAGTTTTATTTTTACTTCCTAGAAAAGTGTTGGAAAGGGAGTGATATTAAATACCTTTTGACTAAGTGACAAATAATGGAGTGCGAATTACGTTTGTTAAGAGAAATTTAATTTATATCTATGTAATTACTCAAACTTTTGACTTAACTCCACCATTGTATGGGTCAAAGAAAGCTACAAATTAACTCTACAGAATATATTTCGAATGTCAATTAAAAAATCTTTACCTGGGTTTATTTCTTCACTTATGATACATATAGAAATAAGAAAATAAGAAAAACATATATATTTAGTGACCTTGCAGGTATGTACTTACTTTTGAGTTACACTAATACATTCTGTAAAATGAATTTGAAGTTTTCATTGGGCTAGATAAGTGGTCATGTGCCGAAATAGAAATATTATTTATTCAAAGTGAAATAAATGCTTTTAAAGAAAAGTTTATAATTTGATGGCTACCTACTGCAAGTTACATAATTCATCGTTTTATTATTTACAAAATGTTTACCAGTCACCCTGATTTATAACAATTTGAATGAATAGTAAAACTTACTATAACTACTGCATGTAAGAACTTTTACTTATAACTAGCAACGGAATCCTTTTAGTTATAGCGTAGATAACCCACACCTGGAGACACGTGCTACAAAGGAAGATCAAAAAGACTGCATGAACATTATTTTGAGTCGTTTCATTTTTATTTTTAATACAGCCTCCTTTAAAAGTCTATACATTTCACCCAGCGATTTTCCAACTTTTTAAAGTCGTCTAAAAAGTAAGATTTCGGAAGGTCCTCGACATAAATCGTTTTCCGCGATGACTTTACCGCAATTCTCACTTACTCACTCACTCACACACAATTGGCACTTTAATTCATGTATTTTCTCCATCGAAATACCCCGCACCTGCGCATTGCCTTGATGGAGAAGCATTTTATTGGCTAAATATGATCGTTTTCACTTGATTTCTTTGCTCAACCGGCCCAATAACGACGTATACCATTCTTCATTTATGATTTGCCCTTTTCCCCAGTAATCTACGTGGATGATGCCGCGCACTTTCCAAGAAACATGGCCTTTGCTTTCTTTGTAGTTGGTTTGCCTAGTGAAATTCATTGTTTTGACTGTTCCTTTGTCTCTCACTTAATCCAGTCTTGGACAGTAACTAATGAAAATTCTACATCTGCCAGTCTTCACAGCGTCTTATTTAAAAGAAACATTTTACTTTGCTAAATTGTTTTTAACTTGAGCCCATATCATTTCAATCGGATTCAAATCCGGCTGGTAGGGTGGCAGACTTAAAGGCACGTGCCCATTTTTTGGAGCAAACTATTCATAATTTCATACAGCTGTGGCTTACGCAAATTCGGCGAAAAAGATACATTTTTACTTGTCAACCAGTCTATTGTATCTATTTTCCTTGAGTTGCTGGTAGGTCCTTTCTGTATTTGTATATTATGATAGGGTGCATTATTACTTACAAGAACACAATTCAGGGGAAGATTTGGGATCGGCTTTATAAGCCATTTCTCATAATTTAGTGAGTTCATTTCGTCGTGGTAATCTCCGGATCTAGAAACAGTTATGTATGAAACCCATTTCACCACCGGCCTGAACAATAACTAATTGATTGTCTTTAGATATAGTTGATAACAATCCATTAATAGTATTGTCTGTCCAACTGTTGAAATTAGTGTGGCGTGCGTGAATGTAAGTTTAATCTAAAAAGACAATTGGTCTGCCTTCACTCTAATATTTTATTTGGTCCAGATAATTCAACCTCAAAGCACCAATATCAGCCTGCCATTAGTTTTCCTCCACTTTATTTCAAGTTTTTTTTAATAATTAGATGATTGTATGCAGGGGGATACGTTTTTCTGAAAAGTCATATTCCGCATTTAATTTTTCTTGTAGGTGAATCGGAGTAACTCCACAATGATCGGTTTTGTGGAAGTTATAAATCTTGTTTCTAATATCCATTTGTTCCCTTCCCGATATGTTGGTTTTTGTGCATGTTGTCTTGCTTTTTTTAGGAAAATTGAATTTGACTTTACCTCCTACTCGGGTGTTGAATGCGGTTTATTCCAAGAAATGACGTAGCGACTGTCTAGGAATTCTGCCTGCAAGAAATATAATACTGGCTGTAGGTATTCACTCTTGTTTTCAAGTGTCGTGCAGCATTTAAACACTTTTATTTGGAAAGCAAAGCACCAAAAGAAACCAAGCCGAATTGGGTAAAGTTCATTGGGTATCTGTACCAGCGTTTAAGACCGTTTAGAATTAGGTAAATGAGTTTACCACTACAATTGATGAATCACGTTCAGGGCTTTCAGTTGAAGTAGTCACATTGCAAATCATCAACAAAATCCACAATTTGGTTTTAAATGATCGGCAAGTTGAAATGCGCTCACTCGTCAAGACTACAGGCATATCGTATGGCTCAGTAGTTTAAATTTTACACAAAAATGGGTATAAAGAAAGTATCGGCAAGATGGATGCTACATTTACTCACAGGGGGAATAAACACGATCGTGTGAGCGATGCAGTGATTGGTTTGGCGCGTTTCCGTGGCAAACTGTTGATGAAACATGAGTCCAGTTCTACTCACGAAAGAGAAAGGAACACAAAACAAGGGATTTCGCCAACGAATCCGCCTCAAAGAAAGCAAAGACGGGCAATAAGGTGATAGCCTTGAGATGCGTCGCTATTGGTTCAATTGAGCGATAAATCAATCGAAAACATTCACCGTAGCCGAGAAGAAAGTATTCTGCTCTCAAGACTATGCACGTGTGCAATTTAGATAGCGAAAATTAATATGGGTCTGTGCAACGGAAAAGAGATTTGCGGCAAATGAGGAAGTTATTTTATCTATTCCAAAATTTTACTTTTTGGACGGCTTAAGAAAGTGGGAAAACCGCTACGTGAAATGTATCGACTTTAAAGGATACCATATTGAAAAATAAAAATGAAACGAGTCGAAATCATATGTTTCTTTCAAGTCTTTTCGATCTTCCCTCTGCCGTCACTAACACGATTCCGTTTCTAGTTATAAGTAAAAGTAGTAGTAGTAAGTTTTACTACTCATTCAAATTGTTATTGAGCGTAGACCGGGTGACTGGTAGAGATTTTGTATATAATAGAACGTAACGTTGTAAGAACTTCTGAAGGTTCCTTCGTATAACTGCTTGGTAATATTAGCACTCCTATTAACATTAGCATTAGCAGCGCTGAAAATTGCATTTTTATTTCGTAAGTCAAACGTTGACGGTCTTTTTTAATTTGAAGTTTTCGCACTAAGAATGCAGGATTAGACAAACAAAGGTGCTGTGTATTTCGATGCAGTACCTGAATCGTTATCGAATTTGGCATATTGACATTTTACATATTTCCACAAATTTCTTTTTATATTTTTCTAATAGTAGTTATATAACATTATCAAAGAATAAAATATACCTACTAAAGTAAAGTAGGATTGCGCTGATATTTATAAGCTATGTCATTGTGACAATTTAATTGTTGTATCTAGTAGTGGAATGTTTGTTAACCATCTTCCGAGGAATGTAAAACTTATTTCTTTCGATATTAAAACCCTTTTCACCTCAATATGTACTAATGGGTTACAATTAATCAAAATACAATACATAAAGGAAAATGAAGTAGAACATTTACTATAATACTTGGCATTTAAAGGCATATGTGTTTCGTTAGCAACTTTTTCAAATAGTTGAACTAAAAAAATTGCATTTCCAGATTCAGCAGCTTCGATTTAATTTCAATCTTAGTAAAATTTAACATTCCTTCAAATTTCACCGAAACTACAAGCGATAGGTAGATGGAAACCTAATACAGTTTTGGTAAGAATTTAAAAACCTTTCTTCGAATCTAAAAATATACAGGGTGTTCTGTTTGAAATAAGAAAGTTATACACATTGAAGTTGAAAAAGCACAAAAATACATAGTATTCCATTAAAAAACATAACTTTGATACTTAGTGCTTTTCTGGGGTATCCTGTGTAAATGACAATATTTTCTAATTATGGCCCTTATAAACATACAACATTCTGTCAAAAGAGATTTAAGAAAAAATTATTAGTTTAGGAGCTATAGTCCGACGCGCTGGTCGTGAGCTACCATGTATACTTATAATACAGTCTATTGTGTATTGGTGCAGCCAGTTAACAAAGAAATATAAGGCTGTGTATTTAATAACATCCACTTTTACTTCCTACCTCTAAAGGTGTACGTTAATTATTAATGAACGGTAGAACACACATCTTGGTTCACTGTGATTGTTGTATACATTTTCATTTTGTATGTACTATAGAATACATTCCAGCAGTAATAATCCTTTCATCATTTTTATCAATTACTTTGCAGCGCCAAAGTGGAATCAGCACATAAGGAATTTCAAAAAGCGATAGGTGCTGGCGTAATTAGGTATATACCTGAGCGCGGCGTTCTCATTGTTATATCGCGATGCGAAAGCAGTCGCAAAAGGGCAGAAATTTTACAAGAAATGCATTTCCGAAGTTTACAGCAAAAAGTGCTCTTATTGAAACGGACCGAGGAAGCTCAACGACAATTGGAGAGCACGAAGCTGGCTAGTGTAGGAGGGTATGTCTTTGATGTTGTGTAATATTTACGGTTTTTCTTGTTTTACTTTTACCATACAAATGTTGATTGGCCAATGGAACAATGTTTGGTATTAATATTGTTGAAATGATAAATGTGTTTCCATGAAAATTTTCCGTTCCATTTGAATTATTATTTAAGAAAATATCTTCGATATTTTATACTTTTATAACAATTTAATCTTAATTTAAATGTTTAGTCGTATTTAATATAACTTACCGCGTATTGCACCTCAAATTTTGGGGCGAGGGAAACATTTTTCATATCAATTATAATACAGCTTTCTTACAACTTTTAAGTTGTTTTTTTTTTTTTTGGATAATCGAATGTTTTGCTCTTCTCTTTCTTTTATCTAATATATGCATTCATATTTCATTGTTCTGAATACATTATAACCACATTAAATTAGTGAATGGTCAGTATGTGATTTTGCCGATAATTTTTAAGGAAAATAGAGTTATAAAAATAACAAGCATATTAGCCAGGAAGAGTCTCGTTGTATATTCCAACAGAAAAAGGATTAAGAATACATTTTTGAAATACATGTCAGTTGATAGTATGTTTCTCTCTTTCAGCAGATTTAAGCCTGTGTATCAGCGAGTCTCAAATTTTGAGGCAGGGCGTGCAGGCTTCAGGTGAGAACGGACCTGCACTAAGCATGCTATTTATTACATTATTATTAGTAGAATAACCTTTCTTCTCCTGGCTCTTACTGGCTGTATTATTTTTAATGAACGTCGAGTTTTGAGGCAAATCTATAAGTGTTGACCATTCCTTGAAATTTCATGTATTCACTCGTTTTCTATTTGTTTCTTCACGTGTACGCATGTTTTATGTGATAATTCTCGCATGATTTCTGGTATGTACTACGAAGCTTAATGTGGTAGTTAGTAGTTGCTGTTTTATCGGTTTTTGAAGGAGCCAGGTTATTTGTACAAACAGTATTTTCATTTATTTGTGTTAATGCATAATAGTCGTGATTCATATAGTAACAATGAAGATATAATCTTTTAAATCCATCATTTCAGATTTTCGGACGAGTTCAACGTACGAGAAGATCTGATGGGATTGGCTATTGGTGCCCATGGAGCCAACATTCAGCAAGCTAGAAAAGTAGAAGGAATTACGAACATTGAATTAGAAGAAAATTCCTGCACCTTCAAAATATATGGGGAGGTATTAATTGTGTAATTGCGTTCTGTAATTTTTATATGTATAAAAAAAATGTAAGAGCTGATTTTGTTATATTAGTCTGTTTTCTAATTTTGTTCTCAGACTGACGAGGCTGTGAAAAAGGCAAGATCGATGCTGGAATATAGTGAAGAATCATTGCAAGTGCCGCGAGCTTTAGTGGGTAAAGTGATAGGGAAGAATGGTCGAATTATACAAGAAATCGTCGATAAGAGTGGTGTTGTACGTTACTCGATATTATCTTTATGAAAAATTATTGTAATTTTCTTAAAGGTCCGGGTAAAAATTGAAGGGGACAACGAACCACAACCCACTATACCTAGGGAAGAAGGTCAAGTGCCCTTTGTCTTCGTTGGTACAGTTGAAAGTATATCAAATGCGAAAGTCTTGTTAGAATATCATTTAGCACATTTGAAGGTAAACTCAACATATGTTGCTAATAATTAAATAATGAATTTCAGCTATAGTTTAAGGTGTTTATTGCAACTTTTTAATTTTCTAAATGAATCGGTTATTACTTACACTTACACCTCAAGTCGTTTTATACAAATGTTCAGGAAATGAAAAAAGCGTTTGCCGTATATATGTTTTCAGTAAATAAATTAAAAAAAAATTGATTATGAAGAAATATTTTTTTAACATTCTGACTTAGAGTCTTGTAATAATAAACGTAATAAATAATATTTTTTATTAATAACATATTAGAAAATGTTAAAACACTTATTTTTTCCCAATGTTTTTAGCTTTTGGCTGCCTTGTGTTCCCTGCGTTGATTATTGCTTCATAAAATTGTTTGTACTCGTCTTCAATCCACTTAAGCAATATTTTCAGATGTTCAGTCTTACTTGCTAAAACTGGAAGATTTCCGGTATAAGCACCAACGTCTGGAAACTTTACCTTGCTATTTTTTGTTCTTTTTGCATGTGCTAAAGAAAAGGTATGCCATGTCCCACCATTTATAAATTTTGAAGCCTTAAGACATCCAGGTTTTGAAGAATCTTGTACGATGTGATGAAATTTGGAAATGGTACATGTGACTTTTTCCTGTCTTTGTAAGTTCTGTGTTTCTTGTGATGAAATATCTTTTTATAATATGTCGGCCACCAATTTTGAAAGTCCATTGACTTAAGGTGTTTTAGCGTCACATATTGAATAGCTCACAACCATTTTTCTAACTTGCGCTATGTTTATTTATGGGATTTTCACACCAATCAATGTGGAGTTGTGTGGTCAAAATTGTGGGTTTTCAGATTTAACTCGAATTGACATAAAAATGACTTAAGGTGTTTAAGAAATAACCGATTCAAATAAATTTCTGTAAACTGAGGATCGTTGAAAGAATTTCAGGAAAATACAGCCGAAGCTCCCTAAATCGAATATTTGTTAGATCGAGCGGAAGCCTGCGATTTTCTTTTAAAACTCAATATGTTTGTGATATGTACTTGTATTCAAAATACGTGCAAGTTACTCTTTTAGTTGAACATCAATCGTGCGTCGTTATTTTGTGTGGTAATAATGGCAGTTTAAACACTGTCTGATATACACATCTGAGGAGTGTATCATATACTATTATGGTTTAAGTCTATTTAAGAGATTATTTTATCCCATTATGTAAATTATACGCATACTCATATTTTCATCGCTGTCCTATTCTTGGTTTAGATTTCTAATTATTTTTCTAACATCTTTTGTAAGTATTCATACTTACTAAGCTTTCTGAATTACAGGAGGTAGAACAGCTTCGACAGGAAAAGTTAGAAATTGATCAGCAGCTCAGAAGTATACACGGTTCGGGTATGGGTTCAATGCAGAGTCTACCAATGTCGCGTAGAAACGATCGCGGTTACAGTTCTGATATGGATGGTGGATCAAGGGGTCGAGGTGGTTCTATGAGAGGACGAGGCGGTCGAGGAAGAGGTGGTCCTGGCCGACAAAACGATTCTAGATACAATACCGGTAGTACCATCTCAGATTTCGTAAATAATGTGGACAAACGCAAGCAAATGGGCAACGGGAGAGGGCGCGGCCCCACTAGTAACGGTCGCACGCCTAGGGGTGGTCCGGGTGGCGATAGAAGTGGACGTGACAGACCAAATAGGGGCGGACGGTCGAATGTAGACACTGCCGCTGGCGGCGATCGAGAGAGAAAGTGATTTTCACTACCCCTGTTGGCCGACTCAGTCGGCCAAAAACATCTGTTTTGCATCAGCAATGTTCTCATCGTGATGTGAGAAATTTTGGATCCGGGCTTTATGCACCACGATCTCCGATTCAGCTTTGATAATTTTTTTCTTTAATCGGTGAAATTTATAAACAATATTTTAGTAATGTATAAAAGAATTTTGATTTTGCGTTGATGGCCATCTTTCAGTTAATTTTTTGTTTAAATAGTTGAGGTTTACGTTCTTCAATAATTTTGTATCTAATGTTAATCATAATTTAAAACTAATCAAGGATAAATTTAGCTGTTAATTAAAGCGTCGGAACTAAAGGATAGAAACAAATTTATCTGAAAGTTGAACTTGTCGTACAACAACTTTTTGCACATAATTGATAATAAAATTCTTATACCAATTAGGTTATATATTAATGTAGTATTTGGCAGGCCATCTATCCAGCACGCAATTTATTTCCTGTTAGTACTAAAATATTAGTGATTGGAAATATTTAATATTTGTACTGGAATATACGGCCGGAAACTAATCAGGAAATTACTGTGATACATTGCATGTTCTCGTTAATTGCATTGAATGATGTACTCTCTTGTACTTGACGCTTCAATAACCAACTTTGAAAGTTCCACCAACGAAATATTTTGCTTTTGACTTATGATTAAATTAAATGCTGATAACATTTTTAATTATAAAATCCGACAATAAACATATAGTACAAAAGATGTACTGAAAGGTGATATCGCCAACAAGACGCAATCATTTCTATCGCTTAATTTTTTTGTTGATCTTATGCTAAAAAAGTGTAGTAAAAGGTGTGAATACCAATGACCATTACATGAATTTTTATTACAATGAAAAACGTTGCTTCGCTGGTGCATAAAGCTATTCAGAATTCCAAGTGGTTCCATATGTTACTAGACTGACCCGGCAGACGACTATTAATAACGACTTCTTGACTTGCGAATTTTAATCAACTTGAATATGTATATGGACTTTGTGAAATAATATTTTGATATATTATCATAATATAAAAAAAGTAATAGACACAACAGATTTTCGGAAATGAAAATTACGATATTGTGACCTAATTCATCTCTCTTGATAAATGTTCTGTTATATAAGATTGTTGGACAACCTTGTCTCGTTTTTATTCACCTTAATTGCAAAAACAAGGATTTTGATAATTACATAACTGGTTAATCATATATTCGACAGTTGTTTTTCTTTTAATGTAGATCATAAGGTGGATTTATTTCGACGCTTTTCAAACAAAACAAGCTATTTTCAATCTATTACAAAGATATATTCCTGTGTATTTTTTGATATCAGGTGACGTCACATTAGTCACGCATTTGATTTGCAGGTTTGTGGGAATTTTACATTAGTTTCCAAAATTACAAAAGAGTAATCGAAGTATGTGCATAGCTAAATAATTACTTGATCATGGCTTTTAACAATAACAATAGTAATTTTTTACTTTTTATTTGCGTTAATCATTAGATGAGAATTTTTTTATACTAGCACCAGCAATTAGTGTTCTGACACTAATAATGTACATAATAATCGTTCTACTTCTTTCTTCAAACACCTGAGCTGATTAAATAGAGAACAATACAGAGTGAATTATGTATTCTAATACCATATTCAAATAAGTACGATTCGATGAGGTGTGCATGTATTTAATAATTGAAATTAAATCTATTTGCAAGTGCACACTAGACAAATAATTTGAGATATGTTACTCCTTATGTTAAATAGATTTAATAACGAAAGTAATATAAAAACAGTTCTTTTATTTACATAGATTTAATTTCAATGAATATTACGAAAGTTACATTTATTATTTCATCGCTTAAACTAATACCTAAACTGCTTCTTTCTGACAATTTTCTTGATAATTCTATTTTCTCACACAGGAAGATGCAAACAAAGAAAATTTGAAATAAAATGTCTATCTGCTTTAATTTTTACATAAATTTCATTTCACACCGGTCAAAATTAGATTATTACTAAATAGATATTATCAAGAAAAATTGCATAGATAGGAAGAAATAATTCATACCAATAAATTGGAACATATTCAACATTTTAATATATTTTATCTGGTTTAATAGTAGTAAAAACGTAGCTGGCGTATGATTCTTTTCATTAACATCACTCTGTAAACTCTTTGGGTTAGTTTCTTTAATCAATTTTAAGAGTATATTTGTTCTCATATTCTTTTCCAAAATAACGTTTATTAGATGTGCTTTTTCTATTATTAATTATAATTAATAAATAACATTCATTTCAATTTAAACAATTCTACTTTGTACTATAATAATGTATGTGTAATATATAGACATAATTTTGAATTATATCTCGGTGTTGAACTATAAATGTTCACGAGTAATTATATATTTAATTTAAATATATATATATCTTCGTAAATATAAAAAAGCATATATGAAAATGTATTGTAAACAGGGAGATGCAGTTGATGATTTATCAATATGTTTTTGACATTTGAATAAAATTGAAAAAAAAAAAGAAAATTGTAATGTAATTGTTATTATACTATATTCTATCAGTGGTAAAGTAGATGTGTTCAGTTTTCTAAATATTTGTCAAACTGCATGTTCCACTAAGAAAGTAAACTTAATAAGAAATATTGTCAACAGAACCTTAGTTTATGAAGCAAGGATTTCAATTGGCAAAGAATAAAGTATTAAATAAAGAAATAAGTAATAAATGGGGTGTCATGGGTTTTTTCTCCGTTCATTGTTACGTTGCATAAAAGATTCTTGTCAATGGAAGTTGCTTGCTTAAATTTTAGTGTATCTTTGCCTCAAAAGAGAAAGTTACACTAACTTCTCGACATATAACTAAAAGAAAACCTTGCTGGAAGGGTACTCAAGTCAAACTCTTTGCAGAACCATTACGTATATAATATAAACAAAACGCCATCTACAAAGAGAATGATGAATATTTCTTTAGATGGCCACGAAGATCGAGTTTGCAACGGCATTAGACTGCCATGGAAAAGACTGGCTGATACAACTCAAGTCCTATGAATATTATTGTGAGAATTTTTTAGAAATATAACTTGATTACAAAAATACCAGTGTGTTTTTTTGCTTTTATCATTGGATGGACTCTTCGTACCCTTTCAGCAAGGCCCACCCCTCTATTAATTTCTATTTTATTTTTTTGTTTGTTTTAAATCGAATGAAATCAATTATTACGTATTGCATGTGCGTGACTTTGCTTGAAGGGTTCGAATTTCCCATTCATATATTTGATTAAACGTCATAACAGCAATATAAAGTTACGGCATGGACTAGGGTTTCAAAATAACAGTTTAAAGTATAAGTTACTAACCCTTAACTACGCTGATGGTGGGGTCTCTGAGAATCAAGTTAAGAAAAAGATAATTCGTTGTGTGTCAATACATATATTTTTCAGATATCACTCCGAATAGAATGGGAAAGTTTGTTAATTATTGTGTTGAAAGTTTTATAGTGGAAAAATTCTCCGCATATACAAGTTCAACATAGCTGGGATGGGATTCCCAAGCAACTGTCATTCCTGTAAAAGCGATTTCAATTTATAAAAGCTGAATTGTCATCTAGGAACTTCCAATCAATAGAATTTTTTGCATACAGCAGCGTAGGATTTTCCAAAATGAGTATCTTCTATTCAACACGAAAAACCTGTATCAAACTGGAACTACTATACTTCTATCTTTGCGTGGTATTCTTCCAAATAACCTCAATGGTTATCGACATCAGGAGAATCATTGGCTTCCTCCATTTTTGGTAGAATCTGAATTGACCATACGCGTGAATTCCCCGACGCGCAATTTAGTTTTGATGTAATTTTTTGCAGATCTATTTTGATTGTTTGCTATTTTCTGCTATATTTACGTTGTGACACCATTATTTTAAAATATTTGAAAATTATTGATTATATGACCACCACTAGGCGTATTGCTTAAATTACTTTATTCTATCTTGTGAGGCTAAAGTGGTTTCTAAGCTGATGGACGACTTTATTAAATATATGTTATTTAAAAATGTAAAATCTATTCTCCACTTCATTATTTCTATAATCGATTCCAACTTTCTTGTCGATAGAAAAATCTGATCATTGTATATCCAATCTACAAATTTGTAATATTGTCTCCTATTTGCATCATTTATCTACTTCTTGATTAGTATCCAAGAAACTTCTTGTGCTTGTACGTTCGTCAAATAACTTTCATGCACCGAATTGATCCATTCTCCATCCTACGTGTTAATTTGTAATTAGTTTAATTACCTATCAACCATACGAAGTTTCCCATTCTCTTAACTTGCGAATCACAATACAGTGTAATAAGTGAGTGCTGTAGATCTTTTTTGTTTTTGTTCAAAACAGTTCCGTGATCATACATTTTGCATAAGAAATATTGCTGTGCCTTATTTTCGTCTAAAACTAAAGTAGCAACCGTATCTTCTAAGGCTGTACAATGATCATTAGAGTTGCTCAATTTGTGTCAATAGTACTACAACTATCTGAAACGACTGTACTACAATAGTAACATTACGCTATGTTACTATTCTAGTACAGTTGTTTCAGAAAGCTGTAGTACTATTGGGCGCAAATTGAGGAACTCTAATGATCAGTGATTTCAAGTGAACTATCAATACCAACACCCATTGAAAAAAACCGATAATCTAAAATTATGTTCTTGTAATTCGGAAAGATGAGAGAGCACGTTTTGTTTTATAAGGGGATGATATACTATACAAAGACAGAAAATTTGTCAATTAAATTGCTAGTACTAAATCTCCCGTAAACGGATAAGTTCCTTGATCGGACATATGTCCGAATTTACCTTACTGGAACTGCACATAACTCAATTTCCTTTTAAACTGAGATCTTTTAAGGGTGCTGATCATGTTCGCACAAGGGAGATTTCACTATTGTCTAGGCTGCTGAGAAATTGTATTTTATTTATTTCCAATAACAATTCAAAGAAATAAAACCTTAACGTTTAGATGTTGGTGGGGGTATTTTTCAAGACTTAACCGGACGTAATCCAATTCTGTAATTTGTGGTAAATAGTGGTGATGGTTGATATGTAGTTATTTGAAATACCATAGGTCCTGATAAAAATATATCTAATAACTCAACTAAAATGTATATCAGTGAAATTCGTGCGGAACTCGATGGAATCGTGAAGAATTAATTTAAACATCTGAGCCAGTTAGCTTTGTTTATTATTTAGTGTTTTGTCTTCTTAGTGTAATTTGATGACTTATTTATTATAATTATTAGCATAATTTTCTTAAATTTTCAGCAAATTTGTTACTTTTTGGCCTGTTTCATTTTGTTATTACCCAAAATAATTGGGTATAAATTGATTAACATACTATTTGATTTATTATATAATATAAATACTTTTTAGCGGTTTATATTTCTGCCTAAGAAATCGATCTAACAGATAGATAACAATACGAATAAATGCAGAATATATGTAGTAAAATAAAAATTAATATTTCTTCAAGATGTTGGACAGTGTGTAGAGATGTGTATTAATTTAAAGAACAATACATGCCAGTAACGTTTCATTATTAATTGAATGGCATCATCAGGCTGGAATTAAAAAATCACAGTAATAATAAACCAAATTGTCATCTTTAGTGCAAATAATCAAATTAATTTTGTAATCACAAATTAATCGATTTACACATCTTGTAAGGTGAGGATAAACATATTGAAGCTTTTGGTTGCTATGAAACGACACAAATATGATTTTATTTACACATTAAAATTTATAAAATCAGTTTCTCTGCCAACTTTGAAATACGCTAATTTCTTTTGCAGTTTTGAAGGACTCAATACCTCCACCAATTTAGTGCTAATGGACATTTTGTTTTAAATTGCAATTTTAAGCACCATTTAAACCAATGTAAAAATTAATGATATATAACAAAAAATTTAATGCATTTTTCAAAATTCTGGACCATTCGAATGCAAATTTGATATTTCCCTAACCGACTTTAATATATGTTCAACAATCTGTTCAAATATTAACTAATAACTACCATGTAAATCGAAATTTGTAATTTCTGGAAAGGTCATTTTAGATTTCGAGGAACGTTGATCTTATGTGATCAGCTTATGTTTGAATTCTTAAACATCTACTTCAGTGAAATAATGCGTATGAATTGTCTGGGCAAACAGCGGTCATTGCGAAATAAGTTACGACAGCGTGCATACACACAGAACTACTCGCATACACCCTACTGACTAGACTGTGGAGTCAGCGATGCTGTCGTAACTTATTTCATAATTGTACGCTGTACCCAGACCACGTATAAATGTATTTCGGACGCTGTATATACTTGACTTTGAACCCAAGATGAATAACTTAGAAACTAAGCTGATTTATCTTCCATCGTCATACATTTTCTTTTTAATTCTAATAATTAATTAATACCACAATAAGTTATAAAACATTTGAAATTTCATTCGTCTGACCCATTTCACCAACTAATCGAGAAATTACCCATTAGAATAACAGAGAAGTTTAATATAAATGTAACAGTCACGAAAGGTATTCTTCAAAGTATTTGACGAAACTATCATTATTTAGGCTCCCGACATCAAACTCCAGACACGGCAGAAGAACGAATTAGCAATCTCCCACCTCGACAATATGGAGGCGGAGCTAGGGGTCGTGGAGGCAGGAGAGATAACCGCGACAGACGTGATGAAAGGCGTAGAACTACCGATGACGAGGAAACTGTTTTAGATACTCAGGACGTATCTAGTGTAGATCTCGGTAAGTTGTTTGACAATTAGTTTTTGTATAGATAGAAAGTCGAATTGCAGATAACAAGGTTTGTATTTATTTATTTTATATCCAGTCCCATTTATATGTATACATATGTGCTCCTTAAAATTGACTAATTATCTCTTTCGAGCTAAAAGAATATAAACAAAACCAAAAAAGGTAAAATGGTTACATTATAGATGTGCTTCTTAAGTATATTGAAAAATGAGAAAAAACTGTTTATAATTCACTACATAATTGCTAACTTAAGGTTGTTCAGTACTTCTTTTTTACTTGTTTTTTTGTATTATATATTGCGATATGTTTCATGTTGCAAAACAAAGGGTTTATCTTTATTTATATGTTGCTATTTAGTTTTTTAGGAGAAGTCTATAACCGAAATTTGTCGTTTCTGTGGCCAAGCTTACAGACAAACGAGTTAACGAAAGAATTTTGTTTTAATGAAAATTGAAAGATATATTCGAGAACTGGAGCGTATCAATCTCGAATTTTTATAAAGAAACTCAATTTAATTACAAATCAGATTTTATAAACGCCTTTCTTGGATGTAATTTTTAATACTTTTAATGAGAAAAATCTTCATTTCTACGATCGGTATGTCCTAGGTATTAAGAATGTCTGTATATATACACGGTAAAAAAATCGAAATTGTTTTAAATTAGGATGAAAGTAATGCCGAAAGTAATTTAGCACCGCCCCTCAGCTAATCTCTCCTATGAATTAGTAGTCAACCAATAAGGATCATTTCTTATGCCTTTAACTGGCAACAAACGTAACTGTTTGTAGTTAGTATCATGAGTATTGTATCTGTTCGGGAATTTAATATCCCAATTTATTTTATAATAGACACCCCAATGTAATTTACAAATTTACTAAGTGCAAGGAAACTTTCACATTCAATCTGCCGAATTTTTATTAATGTTTCGGGAACCAAATTTTGATGATTAGAAAATTAACCGCAATCGAAAAATCGACCATAGTATAACAGACAACCATTTGTGGCGAAAAATCAGACAAAATTATTTGACTGCATCCAACTTTGGAATAGTCATTAAAGCAAGAGATTTCACCCATTACCACAACTTACAAGAAAAGGTTCTCAATTCGTACATGCCGATTTCGATAAAACTTGATAATTATGTAGAGCTGGTAGGACTATGTAATGTCATTTTTTGTCAATTACTCTAGAACTGTTCCAAGAAAAAAATATTCAAATGGGTTGAAACATGTCTGAATCGGTAACCCTTATTCTTAAAAATATCCCCTCCCACCCCCACTGATTTGAAGAAAGACCGATTTCGATGAAACTTGGTAATTATATAGGGCTGCTTGAACTGTGTAAAATATTGGTCCCTGTTTTTGCCAGTAGCGCCTTTAAACAGATGAAAAGTAACCCCAAGAATGGGACCGTGTCTTACCAATTACTCGGTAAGAAGAAGATATTGAAATTTAACCATATAGTGCCTGAAGAGGGCTACTGAAATATATCTGAATCGGTAACCATCATTCTTAAAAATAATGCCCCTACAAAAGTACTGAACAACCTTAAGGACAACTGCTTCGTTGATAAAAACATTAACATTGTCTAGAATATCGCACCGATTGACGTTGCTAATCGGAGTAGCGAAACACGTGCCCTAGATTAATAATAAAATTGTACAATGAAAATTTACAATGTACATGGTGCGTCCCCAAAGTCATGAAATATATTTAATAAAAAAGATATTGACGATATCGGCACAAAGTGTTCACAATTTTCAAACCACTCTCCATGAGCATCTATAGATTTTTTCCACCAACTATCGCATACGCACCCTCGAACGCCTCGACGGGAACCTCCTTTAAAGCTGTTGTCATGGCCGCTTGTAGAGCCTCAATGCTGTCGGAATGGCGTCCTTTGACTATAGTTTGGGGCCTCGGGAACAAAAAGGTTTGGCTTGTTGATGGTCGTCGAGAGCGGGGGTCATCGTCCATCCCTTCCTCGCCTTCCTTGTACATCTTCACCCATCTTGTAACTTGCACATACTATAGTACAGACCGCCCATAGGCTTGCTTGAGCAATTCGGAGTTTAGGCAGCTTTTTTGTCGAGCTTTGTGTAGTATTTGATCGCCCAACATTGTTCGCAAATTGCCATCGCGCGAGCTGTCGTGGTCTTAAAACAGTGGTGCGCTAAATCAGCGGTCCTGACAAGAGATAACTAAAGACTGACTAGTCTGGGCAAATAGCGTTAATTATGAACTAAGTTAAGACAGCCTACATATACACACAACTATTCGTATACATCGGACTCACTAGTTTGGGGAGTTGACGATGCTGTCGTAACTTTTTTCGTAATCGTATGCTGTTACTGTTGTTTGCCACAGTAGTCCTGACTCCACCGATGCTCGAAGTAGACTGACCTTGAGTGCTCTGTGAAGTTGAGGTCCACCTCGCCTAACACCAACCGGTCCGATTGCGCTGCGACCAGTAGGGGCGCGGCAAAAATATTTTATGACTTTTGGGGCGCATCTTGTATAATATCAGACTACACCACAGTCCGTGTAATTATCAAATATCAACATATGCAAATTATAGATACACATTTAATTTAAGTCAGATTTTATATTCATAATCGTTTCGTTTTTATTCAACATTTGACTATTGCAAAGCACATCTCGTTTGGTCAAATTTATGGTTAATGTTTTTTCGTCTGGGACATAACACGCATAATTAAGTAGTTGCTCGAGTTGTCTTCTTCCTCTATTATTATTGAATTAGATCTTTTGGCATGTTATTATTTACGAGAATGTAAGATAGCCTGGGGTTGTCTTAGAGTCAGTGTCGAGCGTAGAAGCAGTGTCTTTGTCGGGTGGTGGTTCCCAGAGAAGAAGGAGAAGGCGATTGAGACAACGTAGCCGTACTCCGTCTTCGTCCAGTACAACCGGTAAGTCGTAGTTTGTCGACGATTTCGTAGCTTATTGCATGCATTCGTACGCATATTAACGAAATAATAACCAGTAAGTATGAAGATCTATAAATCTTTAGTTATAAGTACGTAAATCAAATAATTGAAATATGTGACTGGAAAATATAGTACTGGAGAAACACTTTGATCTACGTACGCGTTTCTGTGAAGTTTGTGGATATTGCTTTTTATAACCATTTTAATGTCTTCAACTGCTGCAGAGAATTTTTCATTTGTCTATACTATTTGTTACCACATAATATGTAGTGGATTAATATGTGTGCACCTTGTGCAACATGAATATGTATAAATTAGTGACCGACCGAACATTCGGTGTGGGACAGTTTTGGCCAAAAAATCTAGTTTTGGTTTTTGGCAAAAATCAGCGGAAACTTCGGCCGCACCGAAACTCGATGTTCGTGAACTGTCGCGCTTCGTTCGGGAGAGTTCGTGTCTCGTAGTCGTCAGAGTCAGCAAGTTAATATTACATAAATAACTATTTACTTTTCTTACATATCGCAATTGTTGTTTTTTTAATTTCATTTAACACAAATGAACCATATGACATGTAAAACATGCATTAGATTTCAGCATACAATTGAAATTTGAACATGTCTAAATAAGTTTCGGTTTCGGCCGAATCTGAGATGTCGTGTCATTTCTAGATCCAGCTGTTTTTCAATTATTTTAAATTATTCCTTTTTTCTGGTTTAGCAGCGGATGCTTAAGAGCTAGTTATTTCAGCCAGCATTAAACCCCAAGGTTCATTATACGCGCTATACATTTAGTTTAGGTATGAACATATTGACTTGTGAAAAAGGCGCTATTGTATCATATACAATGTTCCAAATTTAGGTAGGATAAACATAAGTTCAAGCATGTTTAAGTATGATGTTTAAGCGCTTAACGCATATAGTACTGCGGCCTATGATGAGTTGAAGAAGAATTGAATACTATTGTTAGGCGGATTTTAGTTCAATTGGCATTCAAATAATACGGAACCATTCTAACTATGTCTTTCCATACTCTCTTCAACGCTATCTTGCTCCGCATAGCAGTGAGTTGGCGTGGGAATGTTCCTCACGGTAATAGGTCGGCATAATTCTAAGACGGATTGCGGGTAATTTCTCACTGGAATGTTACACACAACAAAAAAATTAACTCGTATAAAAACAGTCGAATACAGTAAACATTTTTTAAACATTTTGTATTTTCCTTTGTACATATGTTTTTCGCAATCAATAAAATTACAATTACAACATATATATTAAATGAAAAATACACAACATTAATGAATACCTTGTTACAACTAGAACAGAAAGCGACGTACCGACAGCATATATATTTCACACCGCCACTCGAAGTCTGCTTTTCTAAGTATAGACTTACATAAATACACATGTGGTCATTAAAAAGGGTAGGCAGCCTTTGGCGTTGAAGTTTTACGTGCAAAATTTTTATTGCACAATAAATTTGAATAATATTAATTTCTTTCAACTGGCAAGAATGTACGCTTCTTCAGTTTGTTAAAACCGTTGTTTACGTTAGCTACAATAACTTCTCAGTTTCGTTAAAGGTACTCAGTAACAATTTTCAATGGCCACTAAAATAGGTACTTCGTGAATATCTGGTACCTTTCTATAAATTTTACAAAAATAATTCCTAAAATGTGTTTTAGTTTGTAGATTTGATATAAAATAATTATTAATAAATTGCACACCGGAGGAGAGAAGACTTATTCTAAATCTTAGAAATCAAAATAAATCCTATAATTTTATTGCTGAATCATCAAAACTTTGTCGAAAAATGTGGAGGTGTAAGAATAATTTTTTATTCTCTGTGGTAGTTGGACATCCATGTGCACTGACAGCACCACTTTCGCTACTTGAAATATCAGCGACATATTTACGCAGCAGATTTGGTTTTGTAATTATTATATTTTCTGCTGTACAAATAATTTTTCTTATTTACAGTTAATAACACCCAGACAAGTGGAAGCGTTCCAACGCCGGAAGCAAACGTCTCAAACAATAATCGTCCAGCCAGCAACGGTGCAAAAGAGACGAAACCGCGCTCCAATAAACCGCCTCCCAGTCGTCGCAGCGAATCAAAACACAAGGAATTAGTGAACGGCACAACAGCTTAACCACGTAATGGTTGTGCTGTGCCAAAGTATTGTTTTTAAAGGTTGTATTTACTACTACTAATCCATCTTCAAAAAAATAATAATAAAAGAAAATGTGCGCTTGTGCTAAATAAGGAGAAGAAGAAACAAGAACAAAATAGGAAAAAAAAAACAGAAAAAGGACCTTATTTTTACGTTAATCTGTAATTGTTATATATACGTATATATAGAATTGTGTTTGCATAATTTTCCAGTCTTCAAGCGTAATAATAAAAGTTTATATCTGCCTATATAAATAAAATAAAAAGACAAAAGGGAAGAAAGACAGTTTATCATCTACTCCAGGAATGCATGGTCAAGAACTGAGCGACACGAATTGATAAAATCATGATGACGAGGATGTTCAAATTTTTAATAAATTATGCGAAGGGTGGACTACTACCCGTTTACCCGGCTGAAACAAGTGTTGTGACTATTTAGGTTCTGTGAACCAGTTTCACTTCTTTCCGCAACATCCACTGAGGGGATCAGAAGACTGTTTGATGGTGATGAGTGTGTTCATTTAATTAAAAAATATAGAGATAGATAAATTAAATGATGTCAGTGGTTACTCCTACTTGTAATTTGTAACGCATTGTATAAAATGATAATATAAGATATCGTTAACAACATATAATTTCATGTCTTACTTTATGCAGAGTATACAGGGTGATATGTACTTACGTTGAAAAGCATCATTTTGTAGTCATCACGTAAATTACAAGGCTTTGTGATTTTTTCAGAACTGAATTTCAATTTCTCCGCTAGAATGTAAAAAGGTTAAGGTCGATATTGCAAATTTAGTATAAATTACCCACTTTAAAAAAGAATCAGATTTCTAAACTCTACTAAGTTTATTGTACAATATTCAATAAAAATAACTTGTATCAACCTGTATATGCACAAATTACTACAACATCGAGTACAACAAAAGAGAACCACTTTAAAGCATCAATTAAGCAATTAGTTATTGTCGCTGAAAATTCTTTCGTTACTTACTACTTTTCTAACATTACACACATCCACGCATAGAAAAAGCAAATTTGATATTAATTTTAGCGCACATTTGAACAAAAAATTCTAAATTCTGTTTTACATCATTCAATTGTTTATCTACTTAAGTGAAGGAAGCTGATAAAAAGGCGATGCTCCTAAAGGTTAAAAATAACCAAAGCATTTGAAAATTTATTTAGAAAAAAATCTAAGCAAGAAAAACATGGATTTAATTTTTGCCTGCATCCAAGAATGACCTATATTTTAATTTATATATTGTATTTTTATTTATTATTTTGTATTTTTGTTTTCTAGAATTGTAGAGTGCAAATCGTTATTTTAGTTGTCCTAATAATCCTTACTTTTGTATACTAAAAAAATACAGACGGTTAGTCTGATAAAATCACATAAATATATATGCAATGAAAGTTTCAGTTTTAATTTTTCTTTTTCTTCGAGAACGAAATATGAAATGATATTTCGCCAGAAAACAATTGCAATGAAAACAAAAAAAGATGAACAAGTAAAAAAGAATACAAAGAAAGTTATGGCCTCTTCATTTTGTATAGCTTTTATTTTTGGTGCTCACAAGTTTTCTTATATCGGTTGAAATGCTGTGTACTCATTATTGTAACTCTTTTGCATTGAATAAAGAATAGATTTGCGCAAAATTGCATGTTATTGCGAACTTTAAAAGATTGCTGTAGACGGTAAGAGTGACAAGCAATATAAGGTTTTACTCTACGCCATTTGCGAAAAAGAAGTATTGGCAAAATCTTGGGAGATTTATACAAACAACGGCAAGCCTCGATTACAGCTAAACGGAGCTTCGTATTGTATTCTAGGAAATTTCTATAATTATACAACAACTTTGTTTTTATGGAATACCCCATCATTTTTCATATCGTACGTTAAGAAGTCGAACAATCGGATTTTATATCTATGAAATTGCTTTATTTATTTGGACTTACACAATTTAAATTAAATGTTCAAAATCAACTCAAAATAAAACAATGCGATTGCCTGAAAATATCTTGATTTCTCCACAAATTCCCGTTAGACATATTCGAAGAAGTTGGGTGTAATTAAAGAAATTATGTAATATAGAGGAAACATCCGAACCGAATCTTGTGCATAGACGGCGTTGACTACAATAGTAAATAGAATGCACATATACATATGTCGAGTATGCGCACTAATGAGTAATACTAAAATAAACTAATTCCCGCCTAGGTAAATACACGATGGCTAAAAAAATTCTTTAATGTAAGATAGGAAATGGTTTTTCTATGTACGTAAGTATGTAGACCGTGCCCAAGATGAGAATGAACAGCATGAGAATCTTCGGAACGGTAAAAGTTACAGAGTTAAGAGCATACATACGAGGTAGACGCCATAAATTCTCGGCCTGACAGTCATGTACAGGTTTAAGCGTGTTTCAAACTTCCTAGTGTCATAGTTACACATGGGAAAGACCTACACTATTCATATATTAGGTCTCAGAGTAGTAGTTTTTAGTAGCCAGCCAGACAGCGTGACTAGTTCACGAAAATATCACAGCTAACGATAACAGAGTACCGCGCGACCATTAAATGTTTAACAAATGAAGGGCATACACCTAATCACATTAAACAAAGTTTAGACAGCGTTTATGGTGATTTATATGCTTCATATTCCACTGTAAAAAGTGGGCAAACTGTTTCCGTTTGGGGCAAGAGTCCCTTGAAGATGATGAGCGCTGAGATCGGCCGGCTGAAGTTATAAGGCCTCAAAAAATGGTATTTGAAGATCGCCGTTTGAAAGTGATGGCATTAGCAATAATGTCTAACATTTCTGAAACGAATATTCGCCGAATACTCCATGACCAATTGGGTATGAATAAGATTAGTGCAAGGTGGATAGCGCGTCTTTTTCCGCTCTCCAACGTCAACGTTGCACAGTGGTTAATTGGCGGAAAGATTCCAACAAATGATGATTCAAATTTACGATTGATTTTCGTTGTATTCGGTTCTAAATTCTCCGAATAACTGAACTAAAAATTTGCTAAACAGGGTGAGTTATAATGGGTTATTCCTGATGCCAAACATGGGAATTACATACATATCAACCAAAAAGAGGGTTATTGTTGCTGTAACTAACGATTGATTTTTTAATAACAATGAAAACAGAAATGGGTAAATTAAGTTCAGAAAGCTATTATTGGATTAGCAAACATTAAGTTTTGCTGAAAATTTGTATATATATACATATATATGTTTTTAATTACAGCTATGAAACTGTAATTATGAGTTCATCTGTAATGCGTTAAAAATTATTACATTGGACAATATCTAGTTAGCGTCGGTTGCAGCCGGTCTGTGGTTGGTATGTGGGTGATCAATAAGGTATTGTAAAGGTAATCACATAGTTTTCAGATGTTGAAAAGTGCCGCTTTTGGAATTAACCTCAAAAATAGATGCGCGTCCACGAAGTAGGTCACATAATGCAACTACCTATACGTAATTAGTGTAATAATCAAATAATGCAAATAGTATTTAAAGCCATAATCTTTAGATTTAAGTTTAATGTCAAGCGAAACTTTGTAGTAATACAGTCAAAATTAGCAAGTTTAGTGTTTTGTATAGAGTATTAGTTGACATGGTGCTATTGTGTAAGCTTGACCTTAGAGAGAATCTGAAATCTACATACTCACATGTAACGGAGGAACAACGAGAAGTAGTATGTAGTTACACACAGAAGATATATATATTATATAAAATGGAAGAGTGCAAATCGATGCCGTAAAACATATGAGTTTAATATGGTGATTGGCTTGAAAATGTAGTTCACAATCAATTTGAGGACGAACAGGAAAACTGTCCTGGGCCATCCACGAGTGTGCTTGGATGAGCAACGAAGGATTTCGATGATTACTGTTACAGATCCACGCGATATAAAGTTAAGAGAGTTTGTGAGGAGACATTTCATGAGGTGCTTGTAACGGCAGCGAAAAACTAAACAGAGATGATACCCGGAAATTAACTGGCTTTGGCGATGATAAAGCGTCAGCTTTACTTATGAATGCTAACCTTTCGAAATACCAGTACGAACATTTGCGACATTCATGTAAAGAAATCGGTAGCGATATCTTCTCTCCTTATTATAGAATTAATGTTAAAAATGATCATTATCCCGAAAATGTAATCATAATAGAAGATTATGCAAGAGCCGGATTGCAAGAGCTATTAGACCACACAATCAAAAGACTTACAATCCAAAAACCAAGAAGAAGCTATTAGAAATACCGAATTAAAATTGACAACAAAGGGAGTTGTGAGTTCCTCTGGTCACAGTGAATATCAGTAACTTTTGATAAATGCTGGTGTGTCAGATGGGTCCATGTCTTTATCGTCTATGGTGCCACTACATTTAAGTGCAAGGAAGAATGAATCTTCAATATATTGGAGTAATCCACGACCTTCATCCACTCGGTTTTATCGACCAATCAACTTTCAGCATGCAAAGGAGAAACAATAGAAAGTAAAAGAAGAAATTCAAGAAATAAAAGAATGCATTACAGAATTAAGTAAGTCGCAAATGTTTGTATTAACAATAGAGAACTGCGAATAACTCATGAAATGGTGTTAACTAATATGGTTGATGCCAAAGTAGCACAAGCGGTTACTCAAGACTTCTTCATCGGCTACATGTTTATTTGTCACGCTAAGCCCTCTGAAATGAATAATTTAGATAAAATGAAATGTAGGGCAAAAAACGACAACGCTTATCGTTTAGGTATGCCCCCCTGTCCGCTCGAATAAAATTTATGGAATGCATTCTACACATCGCATATAATATGGAGTTTAAATCGTGGAAAACAAATACTCGTCATTTAAAGGAAGCTGCAAAGGAAAGGATTTAGAGAAAAATTCGCAAACGTATAGGATTGAAGATCGATGTTGTAAAACAGGGAGTAGAGACAACAAATGACGGTAATTGTACTAGGCGATTTTTCTCTAATCCAAAGTTAACTGCTGAAATAACTGGTGTTGGTGAAGCACTGATACAAAGATTCTCCACGATATTGGAAGCAATAAATTCTGGCGCATATATTAATGCATGTAAATTCGGAAACTACGCCAATGAAACTGCCCAACTTTATGTTGAATATATGTATATGGTACTATATGCAAGTAACAGTACATAACATGTTTATACATGGAAGTGATATTATCGAAGCTTCAGTACTGCCCATTGGTTTATGGTCAGAACAAGCACAGGAAGAACGTAACAGTGACTATAAGAGATATCGTTTAACCCATTCAAGGAAATGTAGCAGGATTGCAACAAATGAAGTTGTTTTTCACATGTTCTTGGTGTCATCAGACTCGTATATATCTCATTTGAGAGCAGAACCATGAAAATCATACATGATAATTAAGTGAATTAAGGTAATTTTTGTAAATTTTCAAGCCAGGAACTTATTATTATGCTTATATTTAAGTACTTTCTTTAGATTAGGTTAAGTGAATATTCAGTTTTTCTCCCGTATTTTAGTTTATATCACATGAGCTATATGTTCTGAAGTACGGCAAACAATTCTATTCGTTAATAAATTGTTATAACACGAGGGTACAGTTTTGGCTGAAAGGCGATTAATATTGTACCATGTATTACCCAATGTTTTCAATACAAATCAGCCCTAAAAGCGATCGACCCAAATTTTTGGAGTGGGCTCCCGGACTATTAAGGCTGATTTTGGAGAGTAAAGTTTGCGGGAGGATCGTTAACTAATTCTTCTTTCGATAATATTCAACATTTATTTAATGGAGTTGAAATCAGAGGGACACCAAAAAAATCTGTTTTTCTTCTCAATTCATTGTTCTCTCTGATCATGCATGGGTCACAAGGGAACACCGGCAATCTGCACTTCTAGATTTCGATGAAATTATACAGACTGAGAGTACCTTGGCATAAGAACAACACCTCTTTCTGCGAAACCCCCGTTTTCGGGGTACAACCCCTCCAAAGATTTGAATGCTTTTTAAAGTTTTGTATATATCTTGGAAGCTATAATAGGTTTCTCCTTTATTGTAGAATATAATTTGAAGTATATTACATCGTTCCAAGGACGACGTGAATTATTTTCGGTAAAAATTAATAACGGGGAACCGGGTACGCCATACGTTCCATTTTTAAAAAGAATTTAATTTTCGTTTTTCACAAATAAAGTATATTACATAGTCTCAAGGATAACGCGAATTATTTTCGGAAAATATTAATAACGGGGAACCGGGTATCCCATACCCCCATTTTTTAAGGTTTTTTCACAAGTAAAATCGGTTTATATGCAAAACTATGCTGCACAGCAAATTTAGACAAAGATATAAGAAAATAAAAATGAAACTGGGTGTTCCTCTAATTTCAATTCCATTAAATAGGTGTTGAATATTATCGAAAGAAGAATTAGCTAACGATCTTCCCGCAAACTTTACTCTCCAAAATTTAGTTGACATTAATAGAAACCAATTATGCGAAGAAGGAATCGATTACCATTAGTGCACAATATACGAAGGTCATCAAACGTAGTAACTGTTTTGTTGCTGAGCTTTTTTTTAAGTCTGCCTAAAATGTTGTACCCAAAAAGTATTTATTTATTTTTTCTACTATTATCTAAACAAGCACAACTCAAGCGTACGCCAAACAAACAAACCAAACACTGACCAATGCGAAGCTCGTCCGATTTTTCAAGAGTTCTCGTGCTTTTCAGCACTAAAACGGACTTCTTTCCCTATTTTTTAATAATTGCTGTGTAATTATCCAATCTAAATATTTAATAAATTCATTAGAAAGAAATACCTACGAATCATGATTGCAAAAAAAAAGAAATTGGGAAAAGGTATTTTAATAGCAGGAAAGTACCAACTTTCCTTCCTTTAGATCTCATTATTTTTGCATTTCCATCGGAAATTAAAAGGGCAAATTTAATTAAGAAAAGCGGCATCTCTGCTTCCTAAATACTTCGTTTTTTTTTAACTTTTCTCGGCAAAACTTTCGCCGTTGAATAGGTCAACAGTGAAAGCAATGATAACTTCTGCATTTTTTATCCGAACTTCAACTTGTTAGAAATACGATGACAAAAGGAAGGGGTGTAAGGAGAAAAGCGAGTTCACATTTTAGAAATTCCTCACAGGATAGTAATGGTATAATAGATCTACCATAAATTATTGGATTATGGGAATATGTACTAGAATAGCGTGCATAAATGTTAAAACTTTATTTTATAAGAACTAGCGTAATTTTTGCTTGTAGTAGTAATATTAGGCAATGGTAAAATGCGAACATTTTCTGCCTAAAACTTTTTATTGGTAAGTCGATATAACGACGGCAATTTATAACACAGGCAAACACATGTTTTGGTCTCAGTATTTTTTGAAGTGGTATCTGCATACTGGAAAAAGTACGTCTAGAATAACAGGGCCCATCAAAAATTAGTCTTTACGGTGTATAAAGCAAGTTTAGTTCTAAAGTTGTTTCGCTTTTTTCAAATGATATTGGTTTGGGACAAAAGAGAACCCTTTGGTTAGGGACATAAGAAAGAAAACCAAGCAACGTTAGACCACGGCACATCAAAATTGATCCCAAGTTCAGCGGAATTGTGTCATCAGTGGTTTGTGCAGCGTTGAAGCGCGAATCTCGCTTGTAATACTTGTTGGTAAAAGTGGAGTCGTTACAATAAAAATGAAGCGTTTAATTACCCTAAAAGAGAAGTTAAACTTTCAGCTTCTGCGAGGATCTTGGAATACATGTTGGCAAGTGGAGAAGGCAACCAAGGAATTATTCTGATTTAACAATGGTATTTGAAATCATCTATTGAAGAAATGTCACGGCCTGTAGTTAATTATGTATTTCAGCAAGATGATTCAGCATGCCACAATTAGAAAAGTATGAAACGAGACATGAATATAAAATTTCACTATTAGATTTTCTTTCTAGTTGCCCAGACCTTCCTCCAATTGAATCTTTATGGTATATTATTAAGAAAACGCTATGGGTACGTCCTATAAGAACTGTGCAAGAATTGTCTGCTGGATATTTAGAATGGTTTTACGCCTAATGAGTCAAATATTAGTGTTTGCTATTACAAAATGTATAAACTTTGATATTAAACAGAAGGGTAATTTAACTCGGCGATAATTTCACATGAAAGTTACTTACATCACAAAAAAGGTCATTCCATTTGTTATCCAATAAAAGTAAACTATTTATTGTACCTTATTTACTAGGATTGTATTTATTTTGGCACAAATTCATGTAAAATTATTTTTTTAACATAAAAAAATAGTTTCCGTCTTCTTTTATTTAGTTTCTTTCTGTGTGAATTAATTCCCCTATTTTTCTAGCGTTTCGCTTAGAATTTTCCATTTACGGACCAACTTGACCAAGGCAGTTTCTATATATGGAAGCATTACATTAAATACAGTCAAAATCAATTAGAACATTCCTGGCATCAACGAAAGAATTTCACCAACCAACACTTCCTCCAGAATTACCGCCCCATAAGCCTGCTGTCTGGGCTATCGAAGAGAGTAGATTCAATAATATTAAGCTGTCCCCGTCAAGAACTGGAAGCCAAAAACGTACTACAGGATGAGTAGTTTGACTTAGAGAAAAGGCAGACGGTCGGGGCGGTATTTTTGACCTGGCCAATGCTTTTGACACCGTTTGGCATGCTGGTCAAATCACGAAGATGATTAGAGCCGGCATAAACAGCCAGTTGGCCAGGATCATCCAATCTTCCTTGGAGGGAAGAAGTTTCTCGGTGAAAATAGGGGATCATCAATCGTCATCGAGGCCTGAAGCTGTTCCTCCTTTACGCCTCAGATCTTCCAAGGACGACAGCGACGACGTTGGCCATGTACGCTGATGACACAGCCGTTTGGACGGCGTCCAGACCCGACGATCTTATATGCAGAAAACTGCAAGCGACCAGGGATGAGATCCTGTAGTGGGCCAACCGTTGGAGGATCCGACTCAATACGGACAAATGTGTGGCGGTCAGATTTACGAGGAAGAGGACGAACCCATCGAATAATATCTTCGTGGGAAACCAGAGACTTCTATGGAGCGTAGAGGCCAAATACCTGAGAGTGATCCTCGACCGCCGCCTCACATTCGGTGCCCACATTGGTTCGGTCATGAGGAGATATTACATCGCGAGGAGATCGTTGCTGCCGCTCCTCTGTAAGAACTCGACGCTGGATTTGAAAACAGAAAAGTTGATATATACATACATCATATTTAAGACCAATTCTTACATATGGAGCGCTATCATGGTCGTCACTAGCAAAGTATCATCTACAAAAACTAGTGATAGCACAGGACAAAATGTTGCGCATGATGACAGGAGCACCGTGGTTTGTTCGAAACACACAGCTGCATCACGATTTAAAAATACCGCCGTTAAATGAATTCATTAGGCAGCTGGCGAAACGCACTTTAGATAGAATACGAAACTCGGACAACCCGGTGCTTGGATACCTCGCCGCGCTCGACCTTGACAGACCCCCGCCTAAGACCCAAGTGCGGAGGGTGCAGGATCTCCTCCAAGGCGAGTGACATCCTACGTCAGCCCGATGTCACTCATGTTCAATCGACGATGCCTCCAGTGGACCGGATCACCAGGATCAAAACCTCCCAACTCCACTAGCGGTGAGACCGTGGCCGCTAAGTAGAAGATCGAGGGGCCAATGGGGTGCTTGCGCCTCGGCTTCGAATGATGAAAGACAGCTCTCCGACATACTGGAAAAACTTAAAACTTACTTTTCGTTGATGTAACAACAACAGTTTTAGGAGTTGAAGTTGTGATTTGTACTTTAAAGTAATCGGCTTCGTTTGGACAAGGTCCGCTTTTTAATTTATCTGACTCTTCCAAAATTTGTTGTACCTACAGGTTTTTCAATGATGAACGTGTTTCGGTTTAAATAGGTTTATTCGTACATTAAAAATAGTTTTACTTTGATATAAACATGTACAGTGTTACACATATACATACAATTGGAAATCTCTAATCTCATATAAACATCAATTCCAAACTTCCATTCCTCAAAATTAACAACTCAAAAATAAATTGCTATTAGCATTGGATTGTTTCGTAATTATTCGCCAATTGAAGTCAGACTGGTTTGCACCCCGAATTAGAAAGGGATGCATTATTACTATTACCTATAGTCGGTGACACAATTACAACGGAAAGTAAGTGAACAGTGAACACAAAATGTGTGTTCGCTACAGAGCTTAGCTGTTGTTTCTAAACATTTGGCCACGATGACACAGATTTGAAAATTGGATGTGCAGATCCAAGTGAGTCGCTAGGCAGCGTGTGCCTTTCAATTACTTTGATCATAGATTTTTTAAATACAACCATAAGTAATAGCGAGCCCTCAATTGCTCTTTGGCAAAAGTCTTCAGACAGGAGCCACATTTTTCTGAGTTTCTTGGAATTTGTTCCTCCTACTGACTAGGCTGGTTAGTTTTTATCTTCGTGGGCTTAGATGTACGCTTGATTCATACGTTGAAACTCCACGTTTAACACTGTTCTTTAGGATCTTCATTAATCCTGGTAAGGCTTACACAACCGAAGAATGCCGGCTCTGCAAAAGTGTGGATTGGTATTATGGGGAGGGTGCGTCAAGCTTCCTTTGTTAAAAGCTGGAGAATTGGGCTCTTAAGGGGCTTAACGATTAACTATAGATATCGAAATACGCATTGACCTCCAAAATCATACGCCTAACACCTACAATTAGTCTTCCGTTGGATTCTCTTTTTTGTGTGTAGTTGTTTCGATAAAGAGAAATCATTGATGCAAGTCACCTAAGTAGTTAGGGTTTGGCTATTTACCCAGTTGAACACCAGAAGTGGTCTATTGTTCACCATTATACTCGTACATGATAGAAATAAATATTGTAATAAATGTAATGTAAATAAATGTAATAAATATTTTGTCATTGAAAAGTTGAAGGACCAAATGGTTCACTAACTAACTAACTTACTAAATGTTCTAGTTCATACATCCCAACAATATTAACTTGTACCATCGCGATGCTGTACTAAAAAATATTGAATGTGTTGATTAAAATTTTCCTAAATAAAATTACAATTTGTGGTTTGATTTTCTTCTATTTATGGCTTAATTGGTCAACAGTTATGAAAGAATCCAGTACATTACTTAAAATTCGGTTAGTTCTACAATCAATTCTTTTAACTTTGTAGATATGCGGGCTCGATATATGGCACAATAATACTGTATTACATAATAATAATAATAACAAATATAGTAAGTATGTATTGTGAAAATAAGTAAAATTGTTTTCATATTTATAAGCAAACGAACGTTACAACAAATTTACGTAGCATTTTCCTTTTGGTTGAAAACTTTTATATTTAAAAACTTACTAATTATCCATAAATAAAAATGAACGAAATAATTCTACTCCCGGAAAACTGGAACAGGTTGCATCAGTGAATTAAGGAGAACTTTTCGTATGTGTCTTGTTTTTTCAGTTGGAGACAATTTGCATCTTTTTTAGTAGTGGTATGACAACGAAATATTTAACAAAGAAGGCGGCAGTAAGTATTTATACACCTTTTTGTCCATTTTTAAACACATTTCTATACAATGTTTAAAATATTAGTAAACTAGCCTTCACATTTTATAATTTGGATCACTTTAGATCTTAGTCTCTGTTATGGGGGTGGTTCAGGACTAATAACCTCTTTGCTTTAGCTTTATTCTTTCACATTGACTAAATAAAATTTTCTAGGTGAATAATCTGCCTGAAACGATTATATTTCTACAAACTTTGAACTTCCTAATTAAAAAAGAAGCAATATCGGTTGTTTACGATGAATTCAAGTACAACAGTTTTTATCTTTACTACAACAACTTGGATACCTCTAAATATGATTCGCTTATTCCTATTCGAGAAGACAACTTACATAAATGTATGAAACGCAACAATGAAACTTGACCAGGAAAGTATCTAATAAATTCATCTATAGAATAGCAATTAAGTTTCAGTAGATATGAGATACATATATACAAATGTATATACTAGCAGTAATAGAGGAAATAATTATATGGAAGAAGAAAAGGGAGTATGATAGTATTTTCCTTTTAAAAATGCCATTTACAGACAGCTCAAACTTTTCTATCAAAGTAAATCTTTATTACGCTTCCATTTGTCTCTTTCTATTACCCCTCGTATATCATCATACCAACGCAGAATAGATTGTCCCCGGTTTGCGTCCAGCAGTTTCTTGGGCCCATTTACTTTGCCCAATCACTACAATGTGATATGTCCATCGCCAGTTTACCTTCAGCATCATGTCCATATTATGTCCTCCATTTTAGTATGCATTCTGATCCAGTTGTTTGATTTTTTATCTCTTAATGTAATATCTAAAATTATTCGTTCATGTGACGTTGGATAGTTCGTAATTTAGCCATTGTTGTTTTTGTAAGCGTCTATGTCTCTGTCATATGTTAAAGCTGAGATAACTCATTGTTTCAAAACTTTCTATGCCATATATATTTATTTATTGAGCCAGAATTCCTAGAAATATGAAGTACGTTGCATGCGGTTTATTTCAAGAAATAACGTAGCGGCCTTCTAGAAATTCTGGCTCAACAAATATCGTGCTGGCTCTATGACTTGAGTTTTTCCTTTTATTTCGTAGTATGTATATAAGTCTTTCAAAAGTCTCCACCCAAGCCTCACTCTCCTATTCATGTCTGTTGTCTGCATACCTCTGCCCATCCCGATTATTTCAGATATGTGTATCGCTCTACTTTTTTATTTGTGTCCCATTTAATGCGATGCCTTGTTGTTGAGTTAAATTTCTCTCTACATTATGCCGGTCTTGTTCATCATTAATCCTATTTTTTTCTGATTCTTTTTCTAGTTGTTTGATCATTTCCTGTACCAACCTCTGATGGGTCTTGGTTTATCAATACCACACCATCCGCATACCTGAGGTTATTCAATCTTTGTCTTTCGATGTTTGTGTCATAGTTTTCTCCAGTCTAGTTGCTTCAAAATATCTCTACTGCTAACGTGAATAATCTGGGTGATATAGAGTCGGAGAGTCGTATTCCTCATCCGAGTTTGATGTGATTTCTATAGTACTTGTGGCGTTGTTCTATATATACTTTCGATATATCTGGAGTCAGCTCTGGCATTTCGTAGCGAATGTAGTATTACACTTATTTCAACTGTATCAAAAGTCTTATTACTATATTATATACATCAGGGTAGATTAACAAGTTCCTGGGATCGTTGCTAAAGGATTGCTATTTTTCCAAATACTTTATATCGTTGTGTTGACAAGGCTTTCATATCAATTGAGCGTAAATGTTAAATCGATCTTGAGGATTCATCACCTTCATTTTCCACCGTGAGTGAACCACGTTCAGGACGTCCAAGAAAACGACTACCACGCCAGAAACTATGGAAAAAATCCATGACATGGTTTTTGACAGATCGCCGAATAAAACTGCGTGAAATTAAGGAAGACGTACGCGTCTCTTATGAACGAGTAGTTAGTACTTTACGTAATGAATTGGATTGAAAAAAGCACTCTGCAAGATGGGAGCTGCATTCGGTCAATCCGCAGCAAAAACGTATTCAAGCTCGAATCTCAGCTAAATTATTTGGAAGTGTTTACGGGGAATCCAACAGATTTCAAGAGACGATTCGTGACCATGGATGAGACCTGGATTCATCACTATACACCAGAAACAAAAATGCAATTAAAGCAGTGGATTGTATGCGATGAATCGGTTTCGGAGAAAGCAAAAACCATTCACTCGGTTGGGAAGGTGATGGCATTGGGACGCAAAAGGAATTTTGGTAATTGGTTATCTTGAAAAAGGCAAAACTGTTACTTGTAAATATTACACTATCCTTTTGGTCAAATTGAAAGTAGTAATTTAGTCAAATCGGGTAAATACGGTGGATATGCACCTGATTTGTCTCCGTCAGACTTCCACTTGTTCCCAAAACTCAAAACATTTCTGGGTGGAAAGAGATTTTGGTCGAATGAACAACTGATACAGGCTGTAAAGGATTACTTTGGGAACCTCGAAGACAATCACTTCCGGGAGGGAATGGAGAAACTAGAAAAACGTTAGACTAAGTGTATTGAGCTTCGAGGGGATTATATTGAAAAACTAAATTATAATTTGTATCATTATTATTCTTTCATTCTGGAAACTTTTCAATCTTCCTTCGTATATATGTATATATATATATATATATATATATATATATATATATGCATATATACACATATTGCATATATTATATTGTAGAGAGAGATTTCTATTAAAACATTGCAGAGTGTTTGAATGTGGTCTAAAGTGCCTTAATATTTTCTGAAACCAACTTGCTCCTTGTATGTGTGGTACGTTAAATTGTGAAATAAATGTATAAACAAAACTAACCTAGAATGTACGCATGAAGAATCATTAGGAATTTATTTTGCATCAAAATTGGCTCGCATAAGTCCTCAGCTTTCAATTTAAATATTGTTCTTCCAGACCTTTTTGAAGTTGGAGAATTCTGTGGACTTTACTATTTATACCGCAAATATAAAGGGAAAGGAAAAGAAATTCTGAATAATAAACTACTTTAATTACTTGGTACATGACCCTCGTGATGAAGCACATATAAGTTTTGCGTAATTTGCAACAAAGTTATTCCACTTCAAACCTTTATCGACAAATATGCTAAGTAACCAAGCTTCATTACATCAATTCACCTTTAGAGCTACAAAACTTGTATGGGTAGAGAATATTTGTTGTTCTGTAATATCATTCATGTCTTTTTGATGTTTATTATAAACTGATTACTTTCCACCCATCGATTTACGTTATAGGTAATTGAAATGATAGTGGTCATAAGCTCTTTTACACTACGGTAGCAGCTCAGTAAAGTTAATATCAGAACCCTCTTAATACCTGTTCGCGATTTCGAATAAGTTGCTATCCTCAGTAAAGAATCCGAGTGGGAATATCTGTGCCATCGCAGTGTTGCGATATAGTCTGTTTTAATGTGAGTCTGGCAGTGCTACTGAGAGAATCGTTCGGACATTCTTTCGTGCAATTTTCGTCATTTAAAACGGCTGCTGGAATTGAAAACCCCACCGACTGTGAATTGCGTGCTGTTATCCGATGTCTGTGCGCAAAGAACATGAGCGCTGCTGAGATTCATCGTAAACTTTGTTCTGTTTATGGTGAAAATGTCATGAGTGACAATGTGGTTAGAAGAAGTTGCTGTATGTTTCGAGAAGGACGATCTAATATCCATGATGAAGAACAGACTGGAAGACCAACTGTTGTGACGGACGAACTTTTGGGTATTGTCGAAGAGAAAATGCGAGAAAATCGGCAATTCACAATCACAGAATTAAATGCCTCTTTTCTTCAAATTTCAGGTACAGTATTACAGCATGGCTTTAATTCACAGACGACAGAGTTTTATGAAAAGGCTATTAAACAACTGGTTCATCACTATGACAAATATCTCAATCTCATTGACAACTATATAAAAAAATAGTTGAAGGTAGTAGCTTTAAGTTGTATTTAATAAAAACCTCTCCAGGTGTTGGTGCCTTTTTTAATAGCCAAACGGAACTCTCTTTACGAATCGCCCTCGTATATAATGGAACGGGAAGATCACTCCGAAGAGCTGTGGTTCATTAATCGAAGGCGAGGCGCAAGCAGTCTATTGGGCCTTCGATCTTCTGCTTGGCGGCCACGGTTTCACCGCTGGTGGAATTTGATATTTTTGATTCTGATGATCCTGTCACTGGAGGTGTCGTCTATTGATCATTTGAGTGACATCAAGTTGACGTAGGATCTCACTCGTCTTGGAAGAGATCCTGCACCCTCCGCACTTGGGTCTTAGGCGGGGTCTGTCAAGATCGAGCTCGGCGAGGTATCTCTGCACCGGGTTGTCCGAATTCTGGATTCTTTCGAACGTATCTTCGCTAGCTGCTTAATAAATTCATTCAACGGTGGTAATTTTAGATCTTCGTGCAGCTGAGCGTTTCGGAAAAAACATGGTGCTCCGATCATCATTCGCAATATCTTACTTTGCGCCATCACTAGTTTTTGTATATGACATTTTGCGGTTGATGACTATGACAGCGCTCTGTAAGAACGGTTACTGGCAGACTTCGGTTAACACAGTTTTAAACAGTCTGACAATTATGAGATGCTAGTGTGCGCTCTTTTAAGAGCAATGCTAGTCAACATTCACAAATGACGCCTTTCTTTTGTTGTGATTTTTTTACTGAGGATGACAACTTAGATGTCGAAAGATATATTTGCAGGTATCTAAATCGGCGTGGTAAGTGGATAAACTATTTTATTTGAATCTTTGTCTTACGAAGTGAATCCTCTCTATCTTGAAGTTTTTGTTTTTAGTATTGGTACTATCTCCAGAAATGCTCAGTGGTTCCGTCTTTAATTTACGTTTACTCAAATGTATTTACTGGTGATCACTACGTATAAATCATATAAAGCTTCTTTGTACGTGTTCAATGAAACGACACAGAATTTTCGTTTAATCTGTGATGTCGTTTACCAGTGCTCCTTTGAACGTTTCATTCGTCTTCTATTACGCTTTGCTGATGGACAACATTTTATCACATTATTTGGACATCATGAGTGAATTTTTACGTTTTCATCTGAAAGTGTTCATTTTATTGAAATCAAAGTGCTCAAACTTGATTATATCGAGAAGATTAATTTTGCAAGAAGTTCAACGTGACGAACATATCGTCTTGAAAATTCATAATAATTGCAAGAAGTTGTGACTAGAGTATTCTGAAATCCATTGTGAGATCTAATTTAATAAAGCGGTCAATTTTTCTTCTGAACAGAGCACCACTGCACCCTATAAACAATTTGTATCTAACATTCAGTGTTGATAGGCGGTTGACCATTTCTAGTTAAAATGAGTTACTTGTAATCGGAATATCACGGCGTGCAACGTAAATTTGAGCGTTACTTCGGCACGTTTCCAAGCACAATATTTTATAACTCCCACCAGAAATTAACTTCGCATTAAAAATAACAAACAGTGGAGATCTATATTATCTATATTAAGGATTGGAGTTTTAGCATGTATATTCGTTTTATTAAGGATTTATCACGTGGGAATACTCTAATTAAGAGAAAATACGTTTCATACAGTCGTTAATTTGGTGTTAGAGTAGATGGAGGTGGTGAACAACCGACCTTATTGATTAAATTCTTAGGGCATTTTGCATCTTTCCTCTGATAGTTTGCTATTAATGCTGCCACAAAAAATTTACTACATCGTAGTGATTGGAAACCTTGGTGTAGACAAATATCATATTCTTTCAAACACTTCTTATGTTATCCTAAGATTAAGTACAAATAACTACCAAAATCAGGAGAGCACTGTCTTAAGAAAGCTATTTCTTATACAATACTTTTAGAGTTTTGTAATGGATACAAACAATCATATAAAATGAAATAATAAAAAGAATTACTGCTGAAACCAGATTCGAAGTAATTTTTGAACAAAACTAATTTAAATTACGTGCTGGTACTTTCCTACAGTTCACTGATGCACCCTCCCGTAAAGTTAAATATAAAAGTTCCAAATGTATAATTTATACAACAGAATTCAATTGTATTTGCGATAATTAAAGTAGTCTCGCAAACAAAATATTACATGTGGCTAAATGCATGGGTGGTGCTTGAAGAGAAAACACGTTGGATGTTTCCCAAATTAAATTATATAATAGCGTATTATTTGAATAAAGTCTTCGAAATACCTAGCAATTATACACTGAAGCCAAACAAATTATCCAAATTTTCTTACGAGATCGTATTTTGCAATTGACGGTCTGCAAACAAATTCGTAAATAAAATTGCCTGTTACTTGGTAGTCGACTTTCATACCAAGTCTGCCTTTTCCAATAACGAAATACTGTGAATAAATTTCGCGCGAAAAGGGAGTTGTATCGAAATAAAACCATTATCCTCCTCCTAGACCCCCTTTTTACGTATCCAGTTAAAAGCTGAAAACTGCCTGAAGGGAATTATTAAAAACCCTACAAAGAAAACATTTTGAAAAAAATGAGAGCAACGTAGGCATAAACGCAATTTTAGAAATCTGCGTTCTCTTTAGAATAGGTCACTGATTATTTTTTAGGTATACAAAAATGACAAATTACATTTTTCAATTATTTTCCCTTGAATTCATACTGTAATATCCGTTCCCTCAGTTTTATATACCGTTATTAAATTCAGCGACACCTCTTGCTAATTAAAATTGTAATTCATGGCCGACCTTCGTTTTAATTAAATTAGCGATTTGTTGTAATTAATTTCGCCGCAAGATGGGTTTCGCCGCTTACATAAATTTCGATATAATTTTCTCTCCAAACAACACCCATATTTACATTCAAAGCAATTTCAAATCCTTTCAGAATCGCATTCGATCACGTACATACGTTAAAATATTATCACGCACATGGATTCTAAAAGTTTTAAACTGATCCGAATGCACGTCCATGATCGAATTACGAGCCCTAACAACTATGTATATGTTTGAACACTTTATTTTTTTGAAGTAATTACAGTTTGAACGAGTTGTAAGTTAAACATAATACAACGAAATGTATTCTCAATTTATATCCTTGAGAATTAATCATATGTGAAAGAGTACAAAAACGGTTTTCAATAAAAGACTTATTGGTCTTCTTAGTGCATTCAACACCAGGAAGATTGTGAAAAATTTGTTAAAACTCTGCCAATACGAATTGTAAGTAGGTAGTGGAACTCATTTTCTTAATTCTTTTTACTTTTAGTCAAATATTTTGTTATTAGGTCGTATTTAAATTTTTATTTTAATTTTCAACTATTTTTATTGTTTGCGTAGTTTATTCAATATATGTTTATTTAAAAAAAAATTCATAATATAATTAGTAATAAAAAGTAATAAAATTAAGTATTAACAGGAAAAATACAATTAAATATGCAAAGAGAGAATCTTTAATGTAACTTTATTGTTCAAACATATAGTTATTAGGGTTCGTACAAATTTATGCAAAATACTTTCAGTTTGATATTCAGAGTTAATAAATATTTTAGGGGTTTCGTCGTCTGACATATTACAACGCTAATTTGGGGTGTATATATTACATCTATTTACAGTAACCTCTCGCACTCTTCTGTTACCACAGTTTCGTCCTGGTCATCCTCAGAGTCTGTACAAGTTACATCCTCGTCGCCGGACCAGTGTTCGAACTCCTCTTTATGATGTTCTAGTGCCATTAAAGATGGAAATAGGCTGTCGCAAGCTGAACATCTGAAAGAAGGAAGGGGGATGCTTAATATTTTCTTTTTAAAGGAAATTAATTGTAGCGGATCTTAGCAGTATAATATTCTCACTTCGGGACAAATTTTCCTCGAAGTCTTAACCGTAAGTAAACGTTTTACATTTATAATGACGTTTACATTTTGTTTAAAAGCAATCAGTGTAATTTGAGTTTGAAAGTTTGCGCTAACAATTCCTCAAGAATCTGTTTAAAGTTTTACTAACGGCGTGAAATTAAAATACACATGTTTAAAACGCGCTAGATTCTATATAATAGCTACAATGGCGTAATGATGTGTAAAATAAACTGGAACGAAAAAAGAGCATATTTTACTACACAATTTATTGGATTGAGAAGAATCAACCCAAACGATAGCTGTACGAAATTATTATTATTAATACCAATAATATTAATTAAAATTATTTCTTCTGGGTCTCAGACTGAAATCGAACAATCAAAGGAGCGTCACAGTAATAGTTCTAACAGTTCATAACTGATATTCTTTAAGTTAAATTTTAGAATACATGTACTACTAATAGCGGTCCATCTAACTTAATTATTGTGCAATTTAAAATTTATTAAGACGGGGGTGTAATATGTATAAGTATTATTAGTGGTAATATTGTCTCCGCTGTGTTACGCGACACAGTACATTGAAATACTCAAACAAATGTGAGACGAAGGCGAAAATTCAAAGATGTGAAAGTATTTCTTAGAAGAAACACAAAAAGGAGAGAAAGGGGAACAGTTCTTTTATAAAAATATATGTACAGAGAAAACTAGTTTGACACCCCAACATAGGCATTAGATAAGATATGATAATAATACTATTGCCTCTAAATGGCACTGCAAACCTACTAGCTCTTGTTGATTGCTGATTTTAATTCACAACACCCAATACGCAACTCTAAAAAATAGAATATTATTTAAGTAGACAAGAGCTCCATAGCGAAGAAAAATTCTTGTTAAAAGTACATTAAGATCTAACCAATACCCTCTTAAATTTATCAGCAAATTATTACATAGAAATAGAATAATGCGTCGCGTTAACAACAATGAACAGCATACAGATAAAAAGTATTTCTCTTTCCCCTACATCAAAGGACTCAATACTAAAACGTAATTTTGAATAAAGAAATAGACAAGTTTGCGTTCTACAAAAACTTGGGCACCCCTATTTCACCCCCTTACAAACAAAAACACTGATGTCATTACAAAGCAATTTAATTTAAACTGGACTGCTAAACCTGTGACGTAACCTACATAGAACATGCGAAGCAATATTTAAGAAACTGAATTCAGAATCATAACTTGGATTGCAGAAATGCCTCACTTGGAGTTAAAGAGTAAAACATGACAGGTTTGTGTACACACACTGCAAACACAAGTCAATCATTTAACTTTGGTGGACACACAATACTAGATAAGAAAAAAATTGGCATAAGATTAATACTGGAATCGATCTACATATATAAAGGGTATAGCAGGTGAATTCAATTTTAGACGGGATATTTCTGACTTATCTAATGCTTTTGTTGGGGTGTTAAACCTAATGAAAACTACTTTTCTCTTTGCACATATTTTCATACAAACCGTTCCCCTTTCTCTCCGTATTGTAGGGTAGGCGTAAGAAATTATGGAGTTGACAGCCTTATACAGGTTTAAGCGTGTTTCAAACTTTGTTGCGTAGTAGTTGCGCACAGGTGAGGTCTACAGTATGTATATTACGGCTCGCAGAGTAGTAGTTTTTAGTAGTCAGCCAGACAATGTGACTAGTGCATGTAAATGTCGCAGCTAACGAAAACAGAGTACCGCGGGATCATTAATTTTTTAACAGAAGAAGGGCATACGCCTAATCATATTAGACAACGTTCAGGCGCGGCGTTTATGGTGATTTATCTCCTTCATATTCCACTGTAAAAAAGTGGACAAAATATTTCTCTTTGGGACAAGAATCCCTTGAAGATAGCGACCGACCAACTGAAGTGATAACACTTCAAAAGATTGCAATGATTGACGAAATTGTATTCGGAAATCGCCGTTTGAACGTGAAAGAATTGATAGCAATGTCTAATATTTCTGAAGCAAGTACTCGCCGAATTCGCCACGATCATTTGGGTATGAATAAGTTTAGTGGAGGATGGGTACCGCGTCTTCCTCCCTCTCTCCAACATCAACGACCGTTTTTTAACATGTGTGTAGTGGACTCCAAACTGATTTTGGAGTCCAATGTAACGAACAATGGAACGATGGTTTTCTTTCACGATCCACTATCCAAAAGGAAATCGATGGATAAACCTCATCCCAAGAAAGCGAAAGTCGTTCAATCAACGAAAAAGATGATGGCCACAATATTCTGGGATTGTGAAGTCATTTTACTCATTGACATTAAAAAGCGCAATACAACTGTCAACAGCACTTATTATGTATCTTTGTTGCATAAATTGAGGGATAATGTTCGTGCCAAATGTCGAGGAAAATTGACGAAAGGTGTTTGATTATTGCACGATAATCCCCCGTCCATACTACCGCTATTTTACAAGCTGCCAGCCGCAAATACGGTTTTCAAGAATTGGAACATCCACCGTATGTCCGGACATGGTTCCTAGTGATTATTATTTATTTTCCAATTTAAAAGAAGACCTTAGAGGAAATCGTTTTAAGGGCGATAGTGAGTTACAAGCAGCCGTAGTAGAACATTTTAATGGGAAAACTTTAGATTTGTTTTTAAAGGGTATAGAATTATTAATTAATCGTTTGTAGGAAATGTATTGAAGTTAAAGGAGATTATATTGAAAAATAAAACTTGATATATTTTACCAAGTTTATTTTTCTATATCAGGCCGAGAACTTATGGCATAGGTTTGGGTATTTCAACGTACTGTGATCCGTAACAGAGAGCAGAGACAATCTTATTACAATATTTAGAAATATTGCACCCCTGCCTTAACAAATTTTAAATTGCACAACAATTAAGTCACATAGACCGTTAGTTGTACATATGTACGTGTACCCTAAAATCTAGCTTTAAGTACATCAGGTATATAGACTGTTGTAACTATCTATTACTGTAACGATCCTTTGTTTGTTTAATTTCAGTCCGAGGATCCTAGGCAGTAAATAGCGAAACATGTACTATTGCGTTTGATTAATCACACTTTTACGCTCCGATACCCCGAAGAAATTACTTTAATTAAATTCACACCTGATAAACTAACATATATCTTCATTACCAATAGTATTAGTATGCAAACGAGACATAAACGAGACACAAACGAGATCATAGTTTGCGTTATAATAATTAATGTAAACGAAATTTACCATTTGAGGAAGATGATAAAAGAGCGAATAGGAAAGAAATCGATTGGGATGATAAGAAAGAGAAGTAGTCGAATTGGTATGATGAGTGGAAATAATAAGGAAGAATGTTGGCCCGGAAAGCTCTTGTACTGAAAAGATGTAGAGGAAAGATCGAAATTGGAGCGGGGCGAAGAAAGATAGGAAATGAACGGTTCACCGAATGCAAGAAAGTACCAAAATTCATTAATTGCCAATTCGATTCGTTGAAAACGAGAAGGACGCTTTACAGCAAGATAACTTTTTGTTAATTAGAATTGTCCCGACCAAATAAATTTCATTTACTTGCTGAAATCCCAGTATTGACGAAAATACATAATATAATGAAATATATGTACATACATTTTTGGTAATCCATTTATATAGATGCATAGCTTTTGAGTTAGTACCTCCACCACATTTTAGATCAAAAACAACACCAAATTTTAAATTTATAGATTATATTTCATAATGGTAACTGAACCGTTTTTATAAAAACTTTCTCAGCAAAATAGATACATATGTGTATGAACAAAACATTTTATTTTATTTTGGTAATTTTTGTGTCCACTTACGTGCAAGACGCGACCTAAAAATTCGGACAACTAAAAGCGTCAGTCCAATTTACACTACTTAATGATAACACGTCATCCACTCTTTTATGAAACCTTAGTAATTACTATCATAATAGCAACAGTGATTTTTATATATACACGGTTTGTAAGTCAATGAGAGTAAAATAAAAATAAAATGTATTTAAAAAAGAATTAGGCAAACAAAACTTGTTTTGATACCGCCGACTTATTCTACCGATACGATATTCAACGCCGTAATTGTAAAAATAAATATACACGTGCTATCCAAATATGCATTTGGCTTTGCTTAACATATTGGCCTGATTCTAGCAGCGTTTACATTTCTTTGACTAAACAGTAAACATAAGCGGTTAGTTTACCTTATGTGTATCTAAAAATAATGTCCTTTGGCATCTTAAAACGTTCTTTTTGGCTTTCTTGTGATTGTAAGAAAATATCTTTTGTACAAATTTTGTTTTATTTGCTATTAACTTTGTTCTGTTTTAAATTGATGCATAAGTTGCAAATAATTTTCCACAACTTATGCGTCAAATTAATTTAGATTGCATGAGATGAGAAAAGTAAGTCTATATATAAGAAAAAATTCATAAAATATATAATAAATAGATGTTCGAAGTTATTACCGCCGGTCTCGATACATATTCCAGCTCGACGTAATAATGAATATCCGCATGCACGATTATGGACCGGCATCGTGGCCGACAAAGGATAGTGATAGGGACAATTTTGGGTGAAGAAAGTTCGGATACAATCACGTTTCGTACAATCCTCGAAAAACTAAATAGCTTTATTACAATATTTAGAAATTGTACGCTTAACACTGATGTTGTTTCCTACCTATCTATTATACGTAACGAAAGTATTTATACACGAATGTATTTATTGGAAAAGAGAAACAATTAATTAATTAAGATAAATACCATTTTGTTTTAGTAGGCGAAATGTAACAAGCCTTGATTAAAACCTAATATCCACTTAATTTCCCTATCAATATTGACTGCATTTTACGTGCGTTTACATTTCTCTGTCTAAACAGTGACCATTCGAGAAATTTAACACGACAAATTTATGAATATGTACTAAAAGGTTCGGTGAACTCGGCGTTAAAACGGGGACCCCATAAAATAATAGCCACTTAACCTTGCTAAAGATATGGTTCAAATTTATTAGCGTTTCTTCGTCTAAACAGTAAATATAAGTAATTTCAATGGTATTATAACGTTCCTTGCGATTTTCTTCTGAAATTTAAAAGAATAATTTCGGCTTTCTTTTGATAGTAAAATATCTTTTCTTACAATTTTTTAACATTTTGTTTGAAGTTTCTTCTGTTTTAAATTTATGCATAAGTTATGAAAAGTATTGTACAGGATCTGTAATTAATTTATACATTATTTTTTGTATGTGGTACGTGGTATAAAAAGGTAGTCATTTATAGCTATATCAAAAAGTCTTAATATAAACCTTAACAATTTTGTTCAAGGACTAGAGGAAAGCTGGAGGATTATGCTGATGATCATTTGGTGTATTACTACTTTTTGTAATTGTTTAGTTGTCTTACAATAGCGGTGTTTCCAAAATCATACAATGGCCTAAATCAATCGAATATGTTCTTACAGCGGCCATTGCACCAAAATTATTATTTTAGGAATAGTTATAATTATTCAAGCTTTTCTTTAAATATTTATCTCTGGTCTGGCCAATGTAATATTCATTACAGTCTTTACAATACATTTTATAAATTATATTACTTCGATTTTGCTGACGTATTGAATATTTAGTATTAGTAAAGTGAAATATGTAAGTATACTTTGAATAACGATAATATTATTTTATAAGAAACAGAATTATAACTTTTATTCCCACTACCTTTATTTTCTTTTTGCAATGGTTGTGCATGACTGCCCCGTTTGGGAAATTTAAGATTCCTTCTCATACGCAAATTTTAATCTCGTATGTTAACTGTTAAATGAATCTAATATGTCATGGTTACCACTTTTCTTCACGGAATAAAAACAATCATCCACAAAACGATTGTATAACCTTACAGTACATGTTACTTTTGCGAAACAATTTTGCTCTGTTTTCCAGAGCCAGGTTTGCAATAATTACTGATAATAAAGAATCCGATGGAGTGCAGATTTTTTTATAGAATTTGTCTGATATTTTAAATATGAATATAATTTAAATAAAGTTTTGAAAATAAGATGAACTTCCCGTTTGGAGAAATCTGTAAAATCTTTTAAGGAATTTTATTTTTGTTCTTATTTTAATTTTTAGTGCTAAATCCACAGAAATATTAGTTAATAAAGAAACAACGTCTTAAATGATTAATTCGAAATTACTACGAATCGTTTGATTTTTCATAGATCTCAATAAAAGTGATCAAATCAGATAGTGACTAATTCTTTAGACTTTAGAATGCTATAGGAATAACTTTCCTTAATGTAGTTTTGTCTATTCTTTTACTTTAAATGCTTTCCACATCCTAATTTACAATAAAATAAAATTAGATAGAGATCTTGATCGTTGATATATGAACTTCATGTACGGCACAATATCATTGCAAAGTGCTTTCTCCATATTTTTGGCTAGTATGTGCACTCTTCCTGTTTTAACCAAAACCATATTGCGCAATAATGTATATTCCTAAATACACAATATTTTGTAATTCAAAGGAGAAAATGGAGTATTTTGTTTTCAAATACAGTAAATTAAAAATTTATTGGTCATATCCGTGTAGCGTGGAGTACGCATATATTCCATGCATATTAGATTAGGTTACCACACAGTTTACTAGTCAATTTGTTCTATCGATTCTCACTTCATCAAATTGATCACAATGTCTTCTCTCTAGATAAGAATTATAGTCCGTGAAGTGAACGGTACCTAATGAGTCATAAAGTCCCATTCAAGTGTCCTCGGATAATAGGAATATCATTCTGAATGGAATAAATATCCCTGTCTCTTCCAATTCCTGATTGATATCATCAAACTACGGCCTGCATATTATGACTTCTTCTTAAAAAATTTTGGTACTTTGGCTCGTAAAACGATGACGTCGTCAATTTCCTTCCTTCTTCTAACCTTTTGTAGAATGTGCTCCACAACAGATATGGTCCTCATGTCTTATAGTTGTTGGTTCTAGAAGCACATTTCCAGATTTGGAACAAACGATACGGGATGAACTGCGTTATATAAAATGATCTTAACAAGTTACTTGTTGAAATTTTTCTAGTTTCAGTTTGTACTAAAAAGTTCACTCATTCTACCAACTATTGGATTTGCTCGAACTTTAAAAATCGAGACATTTAATTTTCATTCACCTCAGAAAACTTGGACACTGCAGGTAGTAATTCGTCATTTATAGTAATGCAAAGGTAATTTTATGACAATCTGACATTTAGTTCACAAGCTACAGTGGTTTTAGCATCACTAAAACCACTGTGCAGTGACGCTCCTTTCGTAATTTTTAAAGCAATGGAAAAATCTGAACTTCGTGTGATGATAAAACCTTTTTAATGGGAAAAAGTACGGTTCGAGGAAAGCAATGGCTTGCCCAAATTCGACAGTTGTTCTATAAAACATAAAGAAAGTCCACAAAATAGTTTTGGGCCGATCGTACATTGAAGTTGAGTGATATAACTGACACCTTAAAGAAATCAGAAGGCAGTATATTCACCATTTTGCATGAATATTTGAGCATGAGAAAGCTCTGTTTCGAATGGGTACCGCGTTTGCTCACAGTCGATCAACAACAACAACACCTCGACGACCCAAAGCGTTGTTTCGAGCTGTTTTAGTGCAATAAAAAGATTTTTTTTTCATGCGGTATGTTGCAATGGATGAAAAGTGGATTCATCACTACACTTCCGAGCCAAGTCGAGAGTCAGCTGAGGCAGCAAACGATGAAAACCGTACAAAACGATCAAAAACACAAATGTCGACTGGTATTAATGGCAAATTGCGGAATAATAACTCCAAATGAAGGAAAAACGTGCTCTTTCACCAAGACAATGCACCGTGTCATAAGTTCATCGCAGCAATGGCAAAATTGAATGAACTGCACCTTGAATTGCTTCCCCATCTACCGGATCTCCAGATCTGGCTCCAGCGTCTACTATCTGTTTTGAGATCTAAAAAGAATGTTCCAGAGAAAGAGATTTGGCTCCAATGAAGAAATGATTGCCGACTGAAGGCCAAAGACAAATCGTTCTACAAAAAGAGCATCATCGAAATGTTAAGGAAGCGTTGGAAAGAACTATCACTCTGAAAGGAGACTGTGTTAATGAGTACAGTCGAATTTTGCCCAAAAGTTGTTGTTTTATTAGTCATCCTACGAACTTATTGAGTGATGTGTTAAAATATTGCTCAATTAAGTTGTAGCAAAAATGCGACGCTATACAATCTTTATCTTTCATTTAGATCCATGTAAATTTCGAAGATCTCATTCCAACTAAATACCTACCTTTTCGTTCAAACACTTTCTTGTTACGCGGGCATATGCTGAACATCACATTTAAGAGAGGCATTGAGATGTGGTTCTATTTATGTTGTTATTTTATACGTGACTGAAGTTGTACTTTTGTTACCTTCTAAGTATATTAGGAATATCATTTTATTCTAAAATTCATTTACCATTTCTAAAGTCGACGTTTGACTCCTGTAGGTACTGTCAAGGCATATTTTTTAAATAAACCACTGTATATAGAATTCCTTGCTTATTTTCTTCAAGCACAAGAAACATAGCTTCAACGGGCAACGATCACACAAGAAAAAATTTAAGCGACGGTGGAATTATTAATCAAATTTCAATATTTCACCAACTGGACAAGAAACTGACAATTTTAAGAGTGGTTCATTCTATGAAAACATTAGGACTCTACAAAAAATGATAGCGACAACTCAAGGTTATTTGCAATATGTGGTCTGGCATTATCCTGCTAGAAAGTTATGAAGTTGTAAATCATACTTTATCCTCATATCTTCAACTCAAGGTGGATAAAACTATAATTCCACCAAATGCACAGCATCAGCCAGCATCACCATTTCATCCATACGTTTTGTTTTACGACAAGGTTTCTCAAATTGACTCCAATTTAATTTCTGGTTCTATTTGCTCGAATTACGGTAATAGATTCCATCATTAATTGCATTACTTCTGAAGAGATATTGATTCCAAGGTACGTACTTCATTTCAAAATTTAAACACTATTGTACTTGTTTTCTCGGTTGAACCGTAGGGCACTTCTACACATCGGCTGTTACTTTTCCCAAATTGGCTTAATAAAGGATAAAACTGTCATACTTCAACATTCTGGGGTCAGCTTCAACCTCAAGTGAAGACTTTTCCAGAAATAAATGGCTTTTGAAGATCAATTTGTTCCTTCCCGATCTTTTTATACCAGTTTTGTGTACCGGTTTATCATTCTTAGCTTCCACCTAATGCAATATGCATATGAGCAAAATCAGTAGCACTTCGGTTCAATTTACAATAACAGCTTAAACAATTACCAAAATCTGAACATTTTGAATAAGTCTAAAATATAAAACTGTTTAAATGTTTTTAGGAGTTACCAATACAAAAGATTACTACACACCAAATTAGTTTTTATCGTTACCACTTCAAGATAGGAGCTATTTAGTTGAACGACTGTTCATACTATGATATCACACGAAGAATTGTTATCATTTACAGATCATGGTGATCTTTCAACACTTGCGCGAAAAATGAAGGAAACATTCACTATAACCGAGTCCATCCAAGTGCTTAGACCTTCAGTGAGTACAGTGCGAGTTCCACAGATACAATATTTGAGGATCTCAAGTGAAGATATGCACGTATCCCTAAGTAGATTAAAGGTATTTCTGCTTCCTTTTACTATCGATTAAATATGTATGAACTTTTGAGTAATTACATCAAACTTGAAGTCTTGTATCGCATTCAAATAAATTTGTTTATCATTGAATTCTAGTATGTGGTACTATAAGCAGTACAAACGTTTGAGTATGTTGATCACGTCTTCCTTTTTCCTTGATATCACTAGATCTCCAATTATATATTCCCCATCTCCGTCAATTCACATACAATGCTTCAAGCCACTTATTTTCATTCTGTTTTATTTTTCTCTTTTTCACTTTTCGCAATGATTGTTACTAATTGTATATTCCCTGGCATTCTAGAAACGCAATCTAGCCAAGATTTTATTGCTAACTCCACTTATTGTCAGTTACGTATCTATGTCCTGCGTGTTTATAATTTTGTATGATATTTTTCTTTATTATTCACAGTTTCCTTCTATCCAAAGCCGACGTCCTTAGCATAATCTTATGAATTTGCAGTTTGATTATTTTTCTTTTTGATGTGATACTTGACCCAAGTGTTGTGCATAATATTCCTCTTGCTTTACTGTATTTTATTAATCTTGCGTTCATTTCCATTTCTTCGTTACAGTTTGACATGATATAAATCTAAACCATGTTCTTAGTTTTTTTCCTTATACTAATTCTTGTGTCCGTTCGGGTCCATTTTATCCATTATGGATCCAGATACATCATAAATAATAAGCGAATAATGATATTGTTATATATATCAGTATTGATCTTGATTCAAATGTAATTGTGAGACACATTTCTTCTATAGCAACTAAGTACTTCTCAGGTAAGTGTCTTTGTTTCTGATCCATACCCTTCGGAGTTATTTTTCTACTTTTAGCGAAACCAACCAAGCAAAAGGTGCGGGTAGGGACTTTCAAAATGCTAATTTTAGAAACATCAATTTTGTGTTAACCTGCCACTAAATGAATTATCCTTTTTCCAAAATTATTGCCAGGAAGAAAAATTCCTTTCATATTTTTATAAAGAGGTACGAAGCAATGCCAAAGTATTGCACGTTCTCTGAATACATAATTCACTTGCACACTTTGCTTTCAGCTCTGCCTTATTTTTAAGGTCAATTCTAATGAGTTGCAAACTACGTCGTTACTAGAATATTACATTAACAAGGAAAAAAAAACAAAGAATCCGTGTCTCGCGAACCAGAATAGGTAGGTCAGTTCACGTCATGGTACCGACCAAAATCGCGATATACGCGAATCACGAAAGAATTTCCACTAGTGCAGATACGTTTCATCGATTTTACACGAGTCTGGGAAAATTAGTTGCACGACATGCTTCTATTTTCGTAGTGGGTTAACATTGCGGTAGTTATTCCATATCATTAAGTTCACTTCTTTGTAATTTTAGTTGATTAACGTAGTGCTATAGTATATCTATGTATACAGTATAATAAGAAAAGTAATATGGATAATCTTTTCTAATCACAATAATGAAAACAAATAAAAACCGCAGTACTTACCCAAAATGTCTCTTTTTCTGCTTGTGCGACGATAATTGCTTTGGACAAGCAAAGGATCTATCACAAACGTTGCAAGTTAATGCTTCATCTAGAACAAAAGGAAGTCTTGTTTAAAACCAAAAATGATCATTAAAACTAGACTATATAAAGTACACATATGAAATGCATCGTATGCGTATTATTTCCAACCGATATATCAAAAACGTTTATTGATAACTTTCTTCGCAAACTACTCTCAAAACTTCCTTCACGTGTTAATAATTTACAGTTCATTAAGTCTTCGCAGAAGTTTTCAATATCGCCTTGCCTTAGAAATTCTTGCAGCCTGTTATTTGCACGAAATTCAATTCGAGCGAACTACATTTAAGTTTAACGCTTACATCTACATCCTATAGCTAAGCATTCAATGGCTTTGAGTTCCCCTATCAACAAAATTCCTTTAAGATTTCTTGCTTTTGTACTGAATATCGATTTCAAGTAATTCGTATGCACGCGTTAATTTACAATTTTAAAGGCTTTGGTATGCCGATATTTACCAGTATGGACTTCAACCAGTAATATTCAACTATAGTCCTTAAATAAATACTTAATAATAGTTGCAAGGATTGTAGTGCAGTTAACACGTCGAAAAACGGTTAAAATATGTTAAACAGAAAGATATCGGAACAAATAGAACGATTCCTTTCCTACGTGCCTCGTGAAAATAAATTGACGTATCATAAAATTGAGACCATAAAACGACATAAAAGGACAATGTCTTTTACATCGAAAAATATCATTGGGCAAGCAAACGGAAGGATAAAAAAACCGTCCAGAATTTATAAAATCGGGCGTGAAGATTGCAATAAGCTGTATGCTGGACAGATTAAATGCGCAATCACCATCAGATTTAAGGAACACGCAGTGCATCATCACTTCGGTGGAATAAGTTCATCTGGTACAATGCGTAGAGACCGGATTAGATGCTTTTTGCATATCGATAACTATCAACCGTACAATTGAACGCTTTAAGATCTACACGAATTAGGGTAAATAAAAGCATTTAGCACTAATTTGATGTTAGATAATTAGAATATTTCTCCGTTTGAAAATCGCGTTATTTTTATAGAAAATATAGTAGAAATTTACATTGTACGATTACCGATATTTCGTTAAATACAATAAAATAAATATTAAATTAAATAGGGATTAATGCTTTCACCAAAAAATATATGTTAAACTTCCAAACGAAGTATCATGTTCAATACCGAAGAGCAAAGATTATTTCGTTATGGTTTCTAAGAATAAAAATAGGAAATTAAACGAATAAAGGTGAGTTCTGATTGCTTAAAAATAATTAGGTAGAGGGTGTATACGTTTCAGCATTTATCATTTAAAAGTTTTCATCATTTACAAACACCGAATAAAGTGAAGTGTTACCGTTACCGTAAGTTTTATCCAATAATGCCAAAACTGAAAAGCAATTTAGTACCTTCCTGGACCGGGACCGTTCCAGAATTACTAATGAACGAAAATTGGAAAAAGTGAGACAATCAAAATTAGTGCAAATGTCTGTAAGTCAGTCACTACCAGGTTCATCTTCATCTTAAAAAATTTGTGAACAAGAAATTTTAAAACGTTTTTGCAAAAGCATTGCAATAATACTGTACCTAACGAAAGCACTTTAAGGAAAAATTATGTTACAAATGTATGTATATAAGGACTTAAAACTGAATCACTCTCGTTACAAGAGTCTTTCATTTGATTGATAAATTTAAGGAAAAACTTCAGAAAGTTCCTGGACAAGTAGGACAATTATAAATAAAAAATTTAATGATATTTTAAAAAGAAATACAATATATTAATTGAAGTTTTTCAACCGCTACTAACGGACAGGAGACATAATTTAACTATTGAAAATATTGAAAAACATTTGATTGTGGTTTCCTTTTACAATAAAGAATCTAATGTTTAATGTAGAAATGTAAGTGATAGGTATCTGTTTAATAAAAATTGTTTAAATTTTCTTAGTGTTTGTTTCTTTTCCTTGTTACTTGAAAATTATTCGGCATTCTAAATATATTTTTGAAACATATTTTACATATTCCAGACATTTTAGGAATATTTTCAACATATTTAAGACATGTATATGTACATATTTTAGTCAAATTTCGAACATATAATCCGGTCTCTAGTGATGAGGCACATGCCATATGGCCGATATAGGCTATTATATTCAAAGCAGAAAATTAAAACGCATAAAATGTGTGAATTCGCTGCGAGAATTAAAATCTTTTAAGTAAATACGATAGTCGTCTGGGTTCTATTACTGTTGAAAACAAATGGACCTTCTGTGCCGTATCTGTTATGTAGCATTAGAATTACTAAGATTACTGCACAAACAATAACGTTCCATTTTATAGCCATCCTGCAGAAATTTACAGCAGAATCCAACTAAGTACATATCTTAGTGGCGGATGGCACTGGAAAAATGTTTTTTCAATTTCCTCTATATAACGTGTTTGCTGGATACTCTGCATCTTCTAGTCGACACTGTTGGGCAGTGTTAACTTGCAGTTAATGCATTAAAGATTTTTCTGAATTTTCCTAATCTAAGTTAAGAATTTTGTAAGTTATGCCCGGGAATTCTGATACCACCACAACGAAATGGATAATGTGGTTTCATGCAGTAGGTATATTATAGCAAGCAACAAAGTGAAAAACGTAATTTTAACTTTAAACCTGCAAAAAAGGTCTATAACATTACGCAGTTATATCCGGTTGCATTAAGAGTTTGTAGAAAATATTTCCTTGTTATTCGAACAATAAATGACATTTATACCAAGGCTCGAAGTTACGTTAAATTAATTAAATGATTCTGCAAGCCAACAAATGGCTGAAAAATTACGGTCGGTTTTACGATAAAATTCCTGGTGTGTTTCCCATTGACATAGATCCATTTTTAGGACTTCAAATCTTACCTTGTTTGATGCAGAAAATTTTTTCTTACGTATGGAGACCGTAGAAAGCTATCTGGTACTTCGATTTTACAATAGGTCTGGAGATGGCCTGTCTAGACTACTTCCATAACACGTAATGACTTTTACCTTCATATTTATTACAATCAGAATAGTTGTCCCTCTTTGTAATTAAATATCCAGTGGGAATAAAAAACCTTCACATTTAAGCGATTAAAAGTTTATAACACTTTAATATTAACAACACAAGTCGACAGTTTGTGATGTTCATAGGTATTTACTGTTTCTTCTTAATATTATAATATAGTAAATTCTAATTAACTATATACCTTCATGTACTTATGTATTCACATTTATCACTATATGCTTGACTTTTATGGTAATTGTAATTACCTTTTTTCCCAGTATCTCCTGCCGCCCTGATAGAGCGACGGAGTTGAGTTGTTTAATATTCTTTGTTCCATTTCCGCCATAGCTTCCGATCTTGTGGGAGTTCCTTTGTTTCTCTGATCGTTCTTCCTCTCTATTCGCCTATTCCCTATATTCGTTGGGTCCATGTTTACCTGGGTCTCCCCTTTCTTCTCTTCCTGGATCTTCTTGCCTCGTATATGATCTTAACTAATCTGTTTTCACTCATGCTACATACATGTCCAAACCATCCGATTTGTTTCCTCTCAATAACTTCTATGATAGATTCCTGCTTTGGGTCATTTCTTAATGCCTGATTTCGAATTTTATCCAGTTTCGTTCTTTCGCTTATTTTCCGAAGGTATTTCATTTCTACAGCATTTATTACACTATCAAGTTTTTTTGTCTTGTCCACGTTACGCTTGCGTATGTTAGCGTAGGTACAATGACTGTTTTGTATACATGTCACTTTATGTAACTTTATCTTTTTATCTATTAAATAATATAAATAAATCACTATAGTTTGTCTAGACCTATTAATGCTGAATATCCAAAAAGCCATCAAAGTATTATCATGTATCAGTAAACTTCTAAAAGCCAAAGGTTGTATTTGGCACATTTCATTAAGAATCAGTGGATCCTCTTCCTTTCTACACGTAATCGTATCTATCAAATTACCGATTAGAATGTTCGGATATAATATATACCATTAATTCCGGTTTCGTAGCCAGATTTCTTAATCCCTCTCATAATCGTTATTGGATTAGATGCCAAACGTTCTCTAGATTATATTTGTTGGCTGCCCAGGTCATGGCAAAATATTAATTTCATTTTTCTTCTTCGATTCCATCGTTACGCACGTTCCGCGATTTAAGACTCCATCCTCGATAACTTATTTACTAATAAATAAATCAATTTTTCATCAGTACTATTTGTATTTCACACATAAAATTTCACATTATTCTTTGAAGTACAGATATATTCTGCTGGAAACTATAGACAGATCTTATACCTTTTGTAATTATTTTGCTAAGATAGCGGTATAAACGCCAATTTCAAGGTCGACCATATTTGAGTAACTGTGTACAATGTGTTGCGAATTACAAGAAGTATTTGAGTTTCGTTATTGTTTAGTTCAAAATTGGAAAGGTATACAATCTGGTCTATAACCTGCGAACAAACATTTTAAGAACACAGACATTTCCTGATCTTTGGAAGCGTGCTATTATCTGTCCTGTTCATAAAAAGGGTAATAAATCACTATTATCTAACTATCGTCCAATTTCGATATTTTCCAACTTTGCGAAAGTTTATGAACAGATCCTTTACTCCAAGATTTATAAAAATTTCAATCCGTTCTTGTCACCTGACCAGCATGGACTCATTCGTGGACGCTCTACTTCAACAAATTTGTGCACAATTTCTCAATTTTTGAGTGAGGTATTGGACAGACGTGGACGAGTGGATGTGGTGTATACTGATTTTTCACAGGCCTTTGACAGTATAAATCACGAAGCATTGTTATCTAAACTTGACGCTTTTGGTTTTGCCCTTCGGCACTGAATCTAATGCGGTCATATTTAAAAATCGAATTTGTTGTGTATCTTACAACGGCTTCTACTCGAATGAATTCACTGCAATATCTGGTGTGCCACAAGGGTCAAATTTAGGACCACTCTTATTTCTTCTATACATAAACGATTTGCTGCTTACAGTGACCTGTCCGGTTTTAGCATACGCTGATGATCTAAAAATATATTCTGAAATATCTAATGCTGACGACATTCTCCACCCACAACGTAACTTAGATATTATTGTAGAATGGTGCAATATTTACAAGTTACAATTAAATATTGACAAATGTTGCTTTGTTATCTATACTCGTGCAAAGTCAACCAGACCTTCACATTATAAGCTTAATGACATTCCTATTGAAAGAAAAGTTGTATTTAAAGATTTGGGAGTGCTTTTTGATTCGGAGCTATCCTTTAGACCTCAACTAGAAAATGTTTGCACCTCCTCTTTCAAAACTGTTGGTTTTATTATGCCTGTAACCGCCCAATTCAAAAATTCAGATTTGCTAAAGGTACTATATTACGCATTTGTAATCAGTAAGATAGATTATGCTGCTATTGTTTGGTGTCCCTTCTATGCTTCACATTGTCTACTCCTTGATCGAATACACCGAGGTTTTCTTAAATTTCTATCTTTTAAAATTGATGGAGTTTATCCCGTAATTGGTACCAGCCAGGAGGACTTGTTACTTCGTCATGGCATGCCTTCGCTGTTGGACAGAAAAAATATCCAATGTTCCACATTTCTGTGGAAATTACTGAATAATCGGATTGACTGTCAGTTTCAGAATAGCGTTCCACGTGTCCAGGTTTTCGACCAGGTATAGCTGCACCTTCCAGTTACCTGCTGCGAGGACAAATATACTGCAACGCTCTCCCGTTAATGTAATGTGTCGCTGTGCTAATAGACTTGTACCAGATATATTTTTTAATTAGGCTTTATTTTTAGTATTAGTAAATTGAACGGTATTATTTTATTTTTGTTTAGTATTAAATAATTATTTGTTGAGTTATATCTTTACATATGTATTTATTTTTATATTCTATTTATGTTCTGTAAATGGGTTTGACCTGTTGGACATTAAAGATCATCATTATTATTATTATTATTATTATTATTATTATTATTATTATTATTAAGGATCTATTCTGAATTGAGAAGCAATAATTGCAAAAATGTGAAAAAGGGAAAACTTAAATAACTCCTGCGATCACCACGCGCCGCTAAAAGGACTGCCTATTTTGCAAGCATGGAACAGATCTAATTGTAAGTATCAAATAGCTCTCATGGAATTCGATTCGATTCTTCTCGCAGAGCAATGTGAGCTGAAGAGTCGTGCGTGGGAGCATATTATGGGTAAAAATGTAATGTTCTAATCTATTCCAAACATGTTCCATTTGATTATTGTCAGGGAAGTTGTTTTTCAGTTCATCCTCTCGATTTTCATTTGATCCAGCCTGTTATCAACAGCGTGAGCTCGACATGGACGGGTTAATACGATAATTCGTCCATAAACTTGCATGTCCTCTTTTGTATAGAGAACAACAAGTGGCTGCAAGATTTCATTGAGTTTCCTTTGGGCATTAGGAGGATGATCCAGAGTGAGATAAAGGTGCATGTGATCTCAATAACTTATTTTGGCCCATATAATGACATTCCCACATCCATGTTGTGGCCTTTCTGCAACTAATTGTTGACTATTTGGGATATCGTGTCTCTATCCACACTATTTCTGATCTTCGTGTATGCTACTTTAGGTCATGTAGCTAATTTTTTATCTTTTGCATGTACACCAGTCTTCCAATACCAGTAGCAAACCCACTTCGAAGCTAGGTTGCGTCTTAAAATGCGATTGCTACGGGTCAATGGTCCAAAATTGTGTTGATTCAAAATTTCCGATTTTCGGCCAAGCTTTAATATTTTCTTTTCAAGCAGCATCTGTGTGGTCTTGCAATGTTATAGTGAAGTAAAATACAATTGGAATTTGCCTATAGTAGTATGTTTTCTTAGTCTATTGTCTACAGTTTGGGTAGATGTTAAGCTGAATTAATTGCTTGGTTACTTGACAAAACTTTAAAATAAACAACTCCTTCACAATCCCATCGAACCAATAACATAACATTCTTTAGATGAGAGGGTTGAACTTGCTTACTCCACCGTCTTTTCCGATGGACATTATTGTAAATAATCCTTTTTGCATAATCAATTATCAATCGTTTTAAAAACGCATGCAAATCGTCATTGCGATTCATATGCAAAATATGTAGATTTTGATGATAAGGATTGTAGGGAACGGATATATCGAGGTTCTATACGCATCCGAGTTGTATTAAACGTTTTTCAATGCGTGATACATCAAACTTCTCTACAATTCCCCCGGTTATGTTATGACGACCCGAATCGATTGTTCTTTTATTTTGGTCGATTTTGACTTTAACTGGACGATCGAACGTTATTCACGTTTCAGTGAAAACCACCAGCACGAAATTTAGTGAACAAATTTGATACTGTCAGTCATGTGAAGCTGCGTCATACATACGCGGCGCACAACTTTTTGTGGGCATGTGATGCGTGTCTCCCTTGCAGAAGTAATACAGTGAAATGTAATGAAAATATTTGTTTTGATTTGCCATTCTACAACCGACGTCGAACAAAAAGTACAGAGTTGTTCAATTCATACATCAAAGAAAAGTGAAGTGCTATTTGGTAGGAGGCTAGATTGGCAATTCAAATAAAATATTTCTAAAGGAATCTATCACGCGATTTGCGGTAAAAGTTAAAGTCGATAAAATCAGATACTTAATTCATTAACACTGGCGAATGCTTTCTCAAGACGCGACGCTTTAGCGGTATTCGACTGGGGATCTGCGATTTGGGTTGTAATTTGTTTATTAATATTTTGTAGAGATCCATCACCTATCGTGTACAAAGACAACGGTGGAGTACACGGAAATTTCAAGAATGCCCTAAATTGTTTTTTCGAGGCGCGAAATATTGCTCGTAGTTCGGCGTAGCGATTTGGGTTACAATCTGTTTATTATTAGTTTTGTAGGGATGATTAAGTGGACTGCCGGTCGGTTTAGCTCATCCATCACCTATCGTCTACAGAGACAACGATGGTGTACACGGAAATCTCAAGAATTGATACTTCGAGGGGCGAAATGTCGACCTTAATCGGCTGGAAATCTGCGATGTGGGTTGCGATCTGTTTATTATGGATTCTGTGGGATAGTTAGCTGGACTACGACTCCGTCTAGCTGATCTATGACTCGTGGTGTCCATGGGTAACGGTGGTGTACACAAACATTTTGCGAATGCATTGGCAATTGGTTTCTGCAGGCGCGAAATGTTAGCCGTAATTTGGCGTAGCGATTTTGGATTGCAATCTGTTTATTATATTGCAGTAGTTTATGAAATTAAACTATATTAGCTTTTTGATAGCCGCAAATCGTAAAAGCTTTTTCACATAACATAATACCGCTAGTTATTGGAAGGGTGATCGTACGGAGTCAGATCTGTCAGTAACATTCGCCATTTCCTAGTTACCACACAAATATAAATAGGACGGGATGGAATATTAGTCTGAAATGAAAATTTATGTAGATTGTAGCCAAACAATAACTCATGTATTAATATGCGACACTTGAACCACATTTATCGCCAATTATTTACTTGTGCTTTTCAGGATAATTTTATTTAAGATTTCGTTTTAATCCGAATCACGCAGTTAGGTATATTGTAGTATAATAATACTCGAATAGTTAGTTACCATTAGAAAATTCATCATTTATTACAATTCAATATATCAAAATTCAGAGTTAATGTTGATGTTGATGATCTTCAATTGATATTCGGTTTATTTTGGGGTTCTATTTATACCTTTTCGACACCACGCCCACTACCTCTTCAGCACTTTATTACCCTACGGGTGTTCGCTTCTTATTTTAACTCCAGCCAGAGACGTTTACTGGGAGAAAAAAATGTAACCAAAAATAAAATTATTAATTATTATAAAACGAATCGATTAATAGATAGAGACGCATTGTAAACATTCAGACACATACATACAACACCTTTACACAAGAATTCATAAAATTTACTGCACAAATAACCAAGGATACATCGACAATCAAATACAGGTTTCTATAACAACGTATGCCTGGATGAACTGGAGACAAGGAGAATTAAAGTTTTCGTTTCGTGGACAACGGAGAAATAATGTAGTGTAGTCCTGGTTTACAAAAAATAAAAAGTTTGTTTGGTTAACGACGAACAAAACTGACAAGAGAGATAAGTCAACAAAAAGTTTATAAATATATTTGCAATAAAAGGGTTTTAAGAAGAAGTACCAGTGAATAAAAGAACCTCACCATACAGGAGAAGAAAAGGAGTTAAGAGAGGAGATATAGGAAGAACCATCATCGAATAAAAGAAAGTACACTCACATACACACAACACTAGGTAATTATCTTGATTTTATGTTAAATATTTCTCAAAAATTATAAATGTATATATATATATATATTTCGTGACCTTTTTATACTTATCTTATATGATAGATCTCTACCACTAATAGGTCAATAAAACAAGGCTGGTTTGAACGATAGTTATATTTTCAGAACGTTTACAAACGTTTTCGGAATACCTTCTTCAGTGAAAATATAACTAGATAAATATATAAACAAACATTTGTTTTTTATTTGGGAACTATCAACAAAATGACTAATGACTAGGATTTCTTGATATAGAGGATGTGTAACAAACTTTTATATATATATATAAATTATAAAAACCAAATTAATGTGTAAACATACATGCAAATTAAGTAAAACCCTATATCAAAAAATCTTTGTCGAAACCTTAACAATTCTGTTCAAGGACTAGGGAAAACCCAAATTTAAAAACCTAGCCAAAGGTTTCCTTCTTAAGAAATGCAAATGTCATTTTAACAAATTGCTATATACATTACTTAAATTTTGAATATCGGTTCTGAAATTAATAGTTTTAGTGTCTTTTTGTATATTTATCATTTCATATATTAGTCTTTTTTTATAATTATTCTCTGTTTTTAATATAATTGTGTTTTCAAAATCAAAGTAATGCCCAAGATCTTTGTAATGCTTTGTTACAGCGGTCATTGCACCAAAATCATTATTTAAAGAATACTTATGGCTATACAACCTTTTCTTTAAATATTGTTTCGTCTGACCGATGTAACAACCATCACAGTCTTTACAGTTTATTTTATAAACTACATTACTTTGATTTTGTTTAATTATTTTAGATTTAGTATTAGTAAAAAGAGATCTGTTACTATAATTTGGAATGAAAGTAATGTTTATGTTGTTTTTATTAAACTCTTTTTTATTTTTTCGCTTAAACCTTTTTTATAAGGAATAGCGTTATAAGATTTATTGTTATTATTTTTAATTCCTCTATTGTATAATTTGTTAATTCTATTTTTTATTATTTTTCATAAAAACTATTTGGATAATTATTTTTATCTAAGATTTCTTTAACTTTGTTTAAATTCTTTTCCCTAAATTCAGGATTAGCTAATCTAACCGCTTGATCAACTAAACCGGTAACTACATTAATTTTATGTAATTTTGATGTTTCTGAAAAATAATTTAAATGTCTTCCTGTATTGGTAGACTTTATATGCCAATTTGTTTTTACAATGCCGTTATTATGCATGACTGTCACGTTCAGGAAACTCAATGAGTTATTAGATTCCCTCTATTATTATAGTAGCAGATCTCTTTTTACTAATACTAACTCTAAAATAATTAAACAAAATCAAAGTAATGTAGTTTATAAAATAAACTGTAAAGACTGTGATGGTTGTTACATCGGTCAGACGAAACAATATTTAAAGAAAAGGTGGTATAGCCATAAGTATCCTTTAAATAATGATTTTGGTGCAATGACCGCTGTAACAAAGCATTACAAAGATCTTGGGCATTACTTTGATTTTGAAAACACAATTATATTAAAAACAGAGAATAATTATAAAAAAGGCTAATATATGAAATGATAAATATACAAAAAGACACTAAAACTATTAATTTCAGAACCGATATTCAAAATTTAAGTAATGTATATAGCAATTTGTTAAAATGACATTTGCATTTCTTAAGAAGGAAACCTTTGGCTAGGTTTTTAAATTTGGGTTTTCCCTAGTCCTTGAACAGAATTGTTAAGGTTTCGACAAAGATTTTTTGATATAAGGTTTTACTTAATTTGCATGTATGTTTACACATTAATTTAGTTTTTATAATTTATATATATATAAAAGTTGGTTACACATCCTCTATATCAAGAAATCCTAGTCATTAGTCATTTTGTTGATAGTTCCCAAATAAAAAACAAATGTTTGTTTATATATTTATCTAGTTATATTTTCACTGAAGAAGGTATTCCGAAAACGTTTGTAAACGTTCTGAAAATATAACTATCGTTCAAACCAGCCTTGTTTTATTGACCTATTAGTGGTAGAGATCTATCATATAAGAAAAATTATAAATATAATTTGTTATAATTAATGCTTTTTATATCATTAATTAAGAGCTAGGCCGGTGCAATATTGTTTAAGAAATTAACTAAATTCTCAGTACAATATACATACATATGCATAATCTTCATCCCCTCATTTTCTTGTTCCAGATATAAAGCCCGAAACTAATTTTCTCATTATACAATTTTAAAGTGATTTGCAAGAGATCCGCTTAACTTGCTTATTATATACCTACTTGTTAAAATATCTTCATTAAACGTGACACGTGTTACGATGCAACGTTGCCCGATTAAAGCAGAAGAACGACAAGAAATTATTATTGCTAAGGTACGAGTCGCAGCATGATACCCGAGGCTGCCTCGTCCGACAATTTAATTATATCTAAACCGGCACGGTGTAGTGGTGATCTCCCTCAGGAAATTCAATTTTTCAATGAACCGTCTATCTTGGTTTCCTATTCGTCAATTTAAGAAATTGAATTGAACGATTGGTGATTTAAATATTGATTTTTTCGCTTTCGTAATAGATTAGATTTGAGATTGGTATTAAGGAGAAATATTCTAAAAAGAAATAAAAGCAAAACCAATTTTCGTTAAGATCATAAAAATCAATTGAATCTGAAGAAGTAAATAAATTGGGATATTATTGATAAATTGTTATCAAGTTCTTTGTGGAAAAAGAAGTGAAATCTTTAGTAATTTTGAGAACACTTACACACAATTTTGAAAAAAGACACTTGTACAGTTGACACTAAACATAGTATTAATCTATGACCTACGGATAATAACGCCGTTATTTCTCAACCCTTTGATTGGGAATTAACTGTAGGTCAAGATTAACCATTTTTATCAATAAAAACTTATTTTTAGTGATTCAGAACAATGATAACTAGTAAACGGCAAGGAATATTTTATTTGCGTTGGCGCCAACTCGGTAGTTTATGGTTCGTGTTCAATACGCGCCAGTATATTTAATCGTAAATGTTTTTATGCAGAAGTAATTAACTTGCTGTGAACGCCTATCTTATACTTTTCCTTCGCAACCATGTCGACCATATCAAACTATCAACACATGTGCGATAAGGTATTTTCCCTATAAATTGTGTTTCCTAGTTCAGTAGTCAATAATCCTAGAGAAAAATGTAAGTTTACTCGCATTAATTTTTGCCGCTACTCACTTGCAAAGTATGAAACGCCCTTCACTAATGATAACGCACTGTTCCATACAGCAGCTTTCACATATGAGGACCTAAAGAAATATACCCAACAGCACCTGAACATGCTCGATCCTTACAAGATTTATCGCCTATCATCGGCATTCTGAAAGAAACAATGGCAATCGATTTGAAGTCAAAGTACAGATGGAGGAATTCATGTACAATTTGGTTTCTTCGATGAAGTTAGCAACTTCCTGTACATAGCTAAAATTTGAAAACCGATTGATATTTGATTCGCTCTTGAGGTTAACTAAATAACTTTACATGTATTTAACCAATGTACTCACTGTATCACTCCTTGCTTTAATCCTGCAAATCTCGAACATTACAAGGTAGGTTTATTATTTAATCCATTAATGCCGAAGATTGTTGACTTTTTTTACTCGTTTTCAATGTTAATTCTGAGCTCGGATTCCGAAAAAGCATACCCAAAAGGACGCGGAAACAACACTCCCATTCATTTGTTTCTTTATTATAAAGATGGAAATGAAGTTCGAAAGCAAATTAAAAAGGAAATGATCTTAGGCGTTCATGAGTTAATTTCTCTTATGTCAACATCTGTTGATAATTAAAATTTTAAATGCTTGAAAAAAATGCAGGCAACGGTATATTTATAAACTCTGGATTTTCTTGAGGTTTCTTTCTTTCGCGATTATGATTCTTTCTTTTAGCGAAAGCCAAATTTAATTGATCTAAGAGGTACTGGTAATAATTGGATGAATTATCTCTGATATACTTTGAAAATAGGTCTAGTAAACTAATTCATCCCCTAAACTGTCTAGACCAGAGTAGTAGTAGTAAGTGTACGTAACTCAATGATGGGCTTTTACACGGACAGTAGTTGTTTTCTGGACAAACTCGTTCATTGAAACGGTTTCCTTTGGTCAACCAAAATTCACCAACCGATTCCTTTATACAATTACATCTGGTCTCTATAAATTTGCCCAATTCATTCATGCACCTGTTGTTTTTATATTTATCAGATAATGTGAGTATAGCTCACATAATTTAAGTGTAAATCTCGTAGATTACACGAGCTCATATACGACGGTTGTTGTTTCTCCACTGAACGTCTGTAGCAGACCATGATCTTTTTCAACAAATTTTGTTTGATATAGTAAGCGAACGGTTTACATATTTAATAAATGTGATGGTTGACAAATATACTTGAATATTTTTGAAATAGGTATATAAGTTTAAAGTGATCCATATAATTAAATGAAGTGCATTTTCCTGATTTTTTACAATTTGATACGTGGCGTAACCCGTAGGAAGGTTTGGTAACAGGTTGTGTTCCTTACCTAGAACCTATTCTATATGGAGTGTTCATTGTTAGGGATTTATTTATTTAGGTAGTACGGATGTTCAGATTGAAACCTAGCAACGAAACTTAGGAAAGAATAAGAGTCTAAAATGGAATGTAAGTAGCCTATCAGGCTGTATATTTAGGACATGTGGAATAAGCTATACCATATAGTGGTGGTAAAATCAATGTCAACGTAGTGGACTTTAGCTAAAAACTAAGCAAAAAACCTAAATTACTGGAAAGTGTATTTAGTCCTTTTTAGAATATAATTCAAAAGGACCGACATGTTACTATAAGGAGTATTCAAGCAACTCTAAAGATTCTTGTGAATGTAATTAACACCAGTTTACACAAGTATTTGAAGTTACGTAAGTTTTGTTTCCGTCGGATTTCCTACAATTTGATCCTAATTCAAAATGAAGACCATATCAAATGGTACAGATCTATTCAAAATTACTTTGACAGTGGGTCGTCTCATGTGGTGTGCCACATGATGATGAAACTATGGACATATTCATATGATCCCGGAAAGGCAAGAATCGGCAGTTTGTGTCCTTAAGAGTGAGCGGGCTCTAATAAAGATTATTCATGAAAAAGACGCAATAAAAAGATGGTCGCCATATTTTTCGGAATTACTGGACATGTTTCCAATGTAATATTGGAGAATTGCCGTGTTGTTAATGCTGAAGTTACTATACTTTGTCTCAAAATTAGGAGGAATGACAGTGTCAATCCGGTTTACACTACTTAATAAGAAGCTTATATGATAGATCTCTACCACTAATAGGTATTATACCTATTAGTGGTAGAGATCTATCATATAAGATAAGTATAAAAGGTCACGAAATATATATATATATACACTTAATAAGAAGTAAAAATTTAGAGGAAATTAAGTACTGGTTGTATAGAAAACAATGAGGATTGCAACCAAAGGATAAGGTGAGAACTCTCGAAAGCTTAGAATCTTTTATTTATCATATTATCCTTTGGCTGCAATCCCCATTCATTTCTGCCAACACTTTAGTTCCTTTTATATATATATATATATATATATATATATATATATATGTATGTATATATGACATTATACATTTTGAAACATATTAGTTTAGACATCTTGATTTTCATGTTTTATAGATTTTGCTTTAATAACATTCTCTACTTCGTCGAAAATTTAACTTAACATACGTTTTTGTAATTAAAAATAATCTATAAAAGTGATTTTACTGGCTATGTTCATGATTACATCAAACTGATAGATTACACTTAAATTGCCTATTGTTAGATATCTGTACTTATAACATCCAACTGAGCAGCAAATCAATGAACGCGTTTGGCGCGTATTTAAACTAGTCCTCCTAATTTTGAGAGGTATGCTGCAATGTACTTCTCTCAACTTCTCCAAAAGGTTTGCGGAAAGCGTTCAAAAGGTAGTATCATCTTGCATTTCGATAACACTCGGACTTACACTGCTGCAACGATTGAGTATTGGAATGTTCAAAACAATAACAATAATAATAATAACTTTATAGCCATTTAACTCAGAGAGTACCAGTATGGTCATACAAACAGGTTACCAAAAAATATAAAAGTATTCAACAGAACAGTAGTAAAACGCTAAAACTACACACATTAAGAATAACACAGTTACATATATTTATTATAAGGTGAATCTCAGTTGGAAGCAGTGGGCTTCAAACACAAAAAGTCTTCAAAGTCATATAAAGCATTCTGAAGTGGTGTACGTTTAGTTTCAATTTAAACTCTACACATTTGATGCGATTAAGAAGAACGTTGTAAAATTTTATTCCCCAATATTGGGCCCTGTTTTGCTTTTCGATAATCTAAACTAGTCTGGTCTACTTGTGGTATTATCCATTTGAACCAAATTCCTGAAAGTTATCTGTGACATAGAGGAGAGGCTCCGGAATGACTATCGAGCAGTGTCAAAATTTTATTTTCAACAAAGGCATCAGACAGTCATCTCTGTATCGAAGGCCCGCCACAATACGCACAGCTCTCCTTTATCGCGCAAACAAACCATGTCTACAGATCGGGTGACCCCAGAATAAATGATGGTGGGATGGAGTGAAAACTAGAAAGGTAAACCATCTTCAACATATGTGGTAGCACGTGACTATTTTAACAAGGTTTTCAATGAATGTATGGACCGAGTGAGCTTTCTAACGAGTAACAGCGTACAATTACGAAATAAGTTACGACAGCATGGGCGACTCCCCACTTTAATCAGTACGCTGTATGCGAGTAGTTCTGTGTGAATGTAGGCTGCCATAACTTATTTCGTAATTACTGTTTGCCCAGACTAGTCATGAACATTCCAATCCAGGTTAGAATCCACCTAGACTCACAAAAATTTTACACTATTCACATCATAATCCACAGATATTCCTCTGAAATTGTTAGAACCATTGCTTGTGTTTTGCGATCATTACCACTCAATGTATTCGCAATAAAACCACTCCTCCACATTCTAAAACATTGAAATAATGATTCATTCGCCATACGTATGTGCTTACCTGGCATTTAATGATTTCTTTTTGTTTCCACGTGTAAAGATAAATTGAGATAGAAGAGATGGAAGCATTTAAAAATTAAATAAAGAACCTAACGCGGCGTCCAAAAATGCAATTACTGTAAAAGGAAATGCTTTAGAAATTATAAATAAATGTTTTCTTAATATTGTATATTCCTTTACTAAACTCAGCGGCAAGAGAACAGCTTCCATGTATTATAAAATTATGAAAATCAATAATTTAATATTCGTCTAACCAAAATGTCAATGCCTTTAGGGATTTATTAGCTACTTTTAGGATAATTTTACTACGTGTACTAATTTCTAGTTTCACCATCAACTTGGCAGTATATGTATGTACGTAAAAACGAGAGTTAACATAAACTCTAAAACGCTACCAGTAATTGTAACTTCCCATCGGTGTCAGTGGATGTGAAACATAGTTTTGCAACCACTTAATCCATTTAAGACGTCTAACCAGCTCAAATGTAATAAGAACGGTTCTATCGTTTAAAATGTTATCTCGGCCAAGTGGGACAAAGATGTCTCTCCGTTACAGTGCAATGAGCAGAAGGTACATTCCCCACGGAAGGCAATTTAAACAAGGGTGCTATCGGATATCGATTTTCAGTCAACTTCAAAGCGACGCTTCCCCCGAGGGTAAACGCCGATAAACTGGTGGCCCTTGGTTAAACTGATTGTGTAGTTAAGATTTAGAGACAATTTGCGAAGCTCATTCAAATCAATTTTACAAAAAACGGTCTACATTCGGATAAGCCTTTGATTTGTTTGTACGATTTCGCTAAGGCAAATTTTGGAAAATCTTTTTGCCTTTGATGTGGCATCACACAACAAATAAAAATTAATATCTAACACATCCGATCAGTCAATCAGAGGCCAGAAAAAGGGAAGGAAACAAATTACTGCGACATAAAGAACAATTTGTATCTTCGTTGCTGGAAAATGTAAATAACTGTAATTTTAGTCAGCAGTTACTGTTAACGTTTAAATAAAAGAAGAGTAAAGTAAGATTGTCTCTACAAAGAGATGAAACTCTTTATAAACTCTGTTCGGGTAAAATATACATATTTATGAACATGTTCTCAGACATGAATTCACAATCTTAACTCAAGTGACAAAGATATTTCGCTTTCAGAAATTCGTAGCGAGTTCTAGTCAAGATATTTCATAATTATCTAGCATTTATTTAACATTAAATTAAAAGGAAATTAGATGTTGGTAAATGCAGCGACGTTTACATTAACAATCTATTATAGACATTTGGTTGGATATATTGTTCCAAACTAATATTTGCTGATGATATGAAATTGTATACTTTAATAACTAACTGCTTTTGTTTGCGAGTACCTACCTACATGAGTTAACGTGAAGTATTTACACGAATACTCTCTGGGTGATTCTTCCCTACCTAGAGGTAATTCTATAGAAGACTTACATAGGTGTCTTGTTTGATTTTCAACTATTATTTACGGACCATATATTGAGCGTATCTAACAACAAGTCGGCACTTAAAATGCTAGGTTTTATTATACGAACTGCACGTAAATTCTCTTCTGTTCATTCAATTCTGACTCTGTCTTTTGCTTCCGTATGTTTTAGGTTGGAATATACATCGGTAGTCTGGTCGTCTATGTACAATTGTTACATATATGATATAAAAGAAATAAAATTACCGTTACCACATCTTTCGGAAATAATTCCAGATACGTAGTTCGGCGACTAAGATGCTATCCTCAGTGGAAAACTGGGGGAATTAAGTATCACCAACAATATCCAGATAACGCCCAAGACGAACACCACGAAACGAGCACTGTTCAACTCTAAAGCACTGCCAATAAGCATCGCCCACTGAACGCCCTTGCAAAACACACCAAAACACTATTAACACTTGACTCTCATTACAAAGGCGTGGATACCAATTATGAATCTAAAATTCATGCTCTATGGAGCGTGTCGTACGTAGTTCCCTGTTATTTTCTAAAGCCTTAATTATTTTCAAACTTTTTATTGACACAGCCTGTCCTTTGTCCAACATATGTTAGGTCACACATGATTTTTTAGGCTTGTTGAACCGATAATGAGCAATGTGCTCCTTTGTATCGTGCTAGGATTGATCGCTCTGTTTGTCCAATATATTTTATGCCACATTTCAGAAAGCATATTTTGTAGATACCTAATTTTTTATTTATTTTCACCCTTATCCTTGGCGTTTCGCAAAAGATTATGTAATGAATTGACTGATTTGTATGCTACCTGTAAAAATGGAAGAAATTGAATTGTTTGAAAACTTTTGGGAAGGGCCTTAGTGTAATGATGGAGTGGTAATTTAACGAATTTTTGGACTTGTTTACCCAAAGTTGGGCTCGTTGATTCCCTAATCAAGGTTTTGAAAGCTTATTTTCTAATTATCAGTTAATTTTGCTTCGAAGCCGTTATATTCGGCGATGTTTCTTATGTACTTAAGTTCTCTTTGTTATCTTTCTGATGTAAGGGGAAAATTTAATGTACGATGTACGAGATGCAATTTTTTGCTGAAAACTGTGGTTAGAATCTTTCGCTATAAACCTGTTGACATTGGTTTTTTTACGATATATGTCTATTTGGTGTTATTCCTGATTACTAAGGTATCGAGGAATGAAAGTTCATATTTTTCTCTTTTTCCATCGTAAACGTTACGGTGTTGAACCTAATTCCTCCAAAGAGTCCTGTAATTTATACATTTTAATATCAAAAATGGCAAACATGTCGTCTACATATCTAATCGAAATAGTCGAGAAATACTAGCATCTCTTTTAAATTGAGTCTCAAAATTCCTCGCAAACAAAGCGACTATAAATGGTGACAAACTATTGTCCATAGCAGTCCCGTGCTTTAGTTCGAAATATTTGCCCTCAATTTGAAAAACAGTTTTGGGACATACAGAATGTTGTTACTTTGATATATTCTTCTATTTTAGCCGCGCTCATATCACTTCTATGGAGTAGGTTTTCCAAATACATATTTCAAAATGTCAGGAATAAGTAAATAATGAACTGACATCAAAATATACTAAAACATCGTCTTCTTTTATTATAATTTTTTTATTTTCTTAACGAATTCTGAAGCATTATGTACTGCTAAACTTTCAGATTTTGCGGGTAAATTTCTAAGCTTTTCTACAAGCCATTTCGATATCAAATATGTCGGTGAGTTAATTCCTGATACGATGGGTCTCATCGACTTACTAGGTTTGTGTATTTTGAGCAAGCAGTACATTTGGTATAGTCTGTATTTTAGTGATGAAGTAACCAAGCAACATTTGTTGTTACATATCCTTACTAGACCAACTACAAAGATGATGTAATGTAATAAGATGGGGTCTGGCCCAAAATGGCCCTTTGGACTGCGACCATCGTTGATCTATTGTGCTTCCCCTTGTCTTTATTTATTTAATACGTCCAGGAACAGGATCAGCTCCTTCAATGGAGTGTTAGTAGGTCCTCTTCACTCAGCGTATATGCATGTAGTATTCTGTATCTCCTGTGGCCCAGTGCCCCACAATTAGTAATCAAGTGTTCCATTGACTCCTCTTCTTCAGCGCAGAATCTGCAAGTGTCCGTGTTGGATAAGCCCGTTCTGTAAAGGTGCTTGTTGCAGGTATGGTGGCCTGTAAGTGCCCCTGTAAGTAAATTATATATTTCCGTGCGTTTGCAATTTTACTTGAAAATGTTAATTAAACTGCAGGTCGCACAAATATGAAAACATTTCACGAAAATATAATTTCAAACATTATACATTTTCAAATCTAGTAAAATCCCCAACGAAATATAACTTGCTCATTCTCGTTTATTTACATAGCTCTTATTTCTCTGCAACTGGGCACGCAACATCGTTAATAAAAATAAAAGTGCTGAAGGTGTAGCGCGAGTGAAATATACAACTTTATGGCGATTATTTGTTTCAACATGAGCACTTCTTATTCTATGTAGAAAACGTCCACATGAATATTTTTATCTTTTATTGTTTTAGCAATCGCAATATTTCTAATTTCATGTAACATAAAAATACGCTGTATTTTGTCGAACCGAATTTAAACACGTCTGCAATATTACCTATGGCTTCATTCATAAATGAGCAATCTTTGAAATACTACTCATCAAAATTTAAAGAAAAGATTTCGTTAGTATTAGGTCGAGTAATACTAAAAATAGAATTTCGTCGACTTTTTACCAAGAAAATGTAATACCAAACTACCTTTTTCAAAGAAAGTTTGACCTTCAAAGATTATAAAATTGGTAAAGATCCTTTCAATCCCATTTTCTCTGATAATTTTTATTGTGCCTATAATATAACTTAACGGCATATGTACGTAAGAACGAGAGTTAAGATAAACTCTAAAACGTTATATCCCAGTAATTGTTACTGCATATGTCAGGGGATATAACAGATAGTTTGGCAACCACTTAATTCATTTAAGAGGTTTAACCAGCTCGAATGTATTAAGAACGGTTCTATTATTGAAAATATTATTTCGACCAAGTGGGACACAGACGTCTCCGTTATAGTGCAATGAGCAGAAGGTACATTCTCCACGGAAGGCAATTTAAACAAGGATGTTATCGGATATCAATTTTCAGTCAACTTCAAAGAGACGCTAACCCCCGAGGGTAAACGCCGATAAACTGGGAGCCTTTGGTTAAACCGATTGTACAGTTAAGATTTAGAGACAATTTGCGAAGCTTATTGAAATCACTTTTACAAAGATGAAAACGGTCTAAATTCGGATCAGCCTTTGATTTGTTTGTACGACTTCTCTAAAGCAAATTTTGGAAAATATTGTCGCCTTTGGTGTGGCATTACACCAGAAATAAACATTAATATCTAACGCATCAGATCTATCAATTAGAGGTCACTCTATAAAAACCACAAAAAAGAAAGGAATATTCCAAAGCAAATTACTGTGACTACTCTGTTTATAATGCTCCAAACGGCGAAATTTTAACCTGTAGGCGGTATGGCAAGATGCGACGAAATTTCCTATCCTTGTTGATTCAACTTGTGCAGGATAAGAACATGTCATTTTGCGTTATCGTGTAGGAGAATTGTGAATGCTAAGTTCTATGCGCATTTCTAAGATTTCTTGGGAATATGGCTTGGTATTAATTGTCTCTCGATGTCTAAGGAAGGAAAAGTTAGCGTTAACCATTGCTGTCTATCACACAATCACAATAACTGTTTTAACCGATATGCGCTCAGCGACTCATTTTTCAAAAACTTTATATTGCTTCATATATTTTTAATGCCCAAAACCTCAAAAAGCAAAGACAAAATGCCTGAAGGATATGCTTTCCAAACCCTTTTAGTAGTTTAATGTTGACCAAATCACTGTAAAATGTAATTTTTCAAAATTAGGGCTTATACGGGTTAAGTATGCAATGGCGGTTTCGGAAAATTTCTGAGATGTTTAACGCTATCTCGTAACTCTCCTGATCCCTATTTAATCCCTAGGTAACAAGTCTTTTAAAAATTGTGTTCAGGTGTTCCTTAACAACTGTTCAAACGAACGGATAGCGCCAGAGCGTATTTTGTACAACAGTAGATGCTACCCCTGCAGTCTGCGTATTTACGATCTCAAATTACATGTATGACAATAATCACCTTTGTATAGCAATTGGTAGCAACTATATTTGCATGACCAGGAAAACATATTAAATTAAAATTCTGTACCACCGTTCGACATCGACGAAAAATATATGGATTATTGGAGGCTAAATTTTTTAAGAAAATTCCCGAGGAGATTAACGTACTACCGTGATCAAAATTCAAACTACAAAATTTACCAGGAACTTCAAACTTTTTGTTATTATTTTAAACTATTGCCTTGTGTGTTTTTGACGGGTTTGTGACAATTATTGTGATGGTTCTCTTACAAGAAATAAATATGTATTGTATTCTATTGCTTCTGACCTTCTTTCCACTCATAATTCACTTATAGAATATTACCACTACCAATTTATTTCATGTTTTGGAACATACTTTAAGCCATTGTGGGAGAGTTAACGAAAGATTACCCTCCACCAAAGTCTTACGAGGACTGCTTGTTGAAATTTCCTGTAGAAGGCATGTGAAGAAGATCTGAGAAGCAAGACCACACAGACTATGCATGAGGTTAGGAAAGATAGCAAAAGACTAACCCACTACGTAAGCGAAGGGTAGGTGTTAAGACTGTGACTCGAGACATAGACGTCTACAATGTTCTAAGCCGATATTTTAACACTCGGTCTTCTATTTGGCTTCAAGTAGTGCATGCGAAATGGCTTGGCTTGCCGCTATCCTCAGTAGCCCCGTTTATAGTCTGTATAGCCCGAAAAGCAAACCATATTAATACGTTCAAAACAATAATTTTGTTTAAAATCGTTTTCAAATATGTATGTATGTCCTCTTCATGTTATTCTTTTACTAATGTTTCGGGTGAGTAAAACCTGTTACGTTTGATCTACTTGGGAACTACCTAATATGAAGGAATTCAATGTAGACCTACTTATCGTTAATATGGGTTCTCCTCACATTTATTGTCTTCATAAATGTTAATCAACTTCCGAAATCGAACGCTGTTTCTCAATTGAAATAAGCTTCTACAGGTAACACAAGTGCTTCATAAATGCAGAACTTTTACGATTTGAAGTTATATCAATGGTTCATACATACAAGTTTGATACAGAGTTTTTCTTTATATCTACCTACTGTTTCTATATTTCCTCCTTGATTTTTCAGTACTTTCCCCTTTATCGATTAGGTAGTTACTACAAAATTTTCTCATTAGAACGAATGGCTGCTTTTTGTCTCTGCGCCCACTGAACTCACGTCGGAAGCGACTAATTGAGAAACTTTTAATCACCGACCATGAATATAATTTCGCAATGTACAATGCTGAAATTCTTTATTTAGTTCTTTTTGGAGACTGTTTGATGTAACTTATATTTGCATTTGAAAGAACGTACACATATAATAACATTTACGAATTTCAAATGTCAGCAATTCAAAATGCCAGCATGCAAAATATTATTGCGGTCAGCACTCATTGTCGGTCGTGCCTATATGGTATAAAATCTTCTTTTCGTTTCGCCTACTTGCATTCCGACGTATGTACATATGTACAGGTATGAAAATATTTCGCATTTCAGCTTTTCCTATATTATATGTAGAGATAATATAAATATCATGGAACAACGGTATTTTTCTGCGTTGCTAAGATTGGCAAATATATGGAATGAATAAATTGTGAAATCTTTTAAATAGCAGTTCTCATCTAAAATATGTAAGACTGGCTATTGTAAAATATTTTGCGCTATATTTGTTTATTTGAAGAAGAATATATTTAACCATATACGCATACTGGTCCTTCTTAAATTAATTATACACTGTTTATCAATGCAGGCCTTGAACCTAGAAATGCTGTTATTCGAGCAAGATAGAATGATTCCTTCTATTGCTGAAATGGAGTCGATAACTGGCAATACTGCACTTTGTTTCAAATTTCAGAATTCAACATTTCAGGCATCGCATCACAGAATAGAAGTATGCACTCCACTTCGCATTTTATTTGGCAACATGGAATATCACTTGCTTCAAGCTCTATCTCAGTCTTACAATAAAACTGCTAATTGTTCTCACTCGAACAATTGTATTTCTACATTTGAATCTAAACGTTCTTGTAGTCTTACAGGTGTCCCTCAAGTATGCTTTTTAGGTCAATCTTTAGACCAGTCAGTTTTACTTCAACAGTTACAAAGCTAATGTCTTTTTATTATTTTGTTCTAATTGACTCTTTCCATACGCTTACTGGTGATGATCAAAAGGGCGTTAGCAGCAATTTTTTTTTAATCCCATTAAATTGACACTTCTACAATTACAATGGTGACACCTTTAATTCTATGAACTATATCAAAATAAAAATTAGGAACATTTTTTAAATAACTTAATCCTGCTACGTATAATTCAAAAAGTAACACATAAGTAATTTGTGGGGTTAAATTGTCTCAACATTAACTTACATAAAACCTTAAATTATACTTCAAAAAAAAAACAAAGTTAATATATATTTATATGTATATAATTTTCCCTAATACCGTGAGGTGTCGGGATAGTCTATATGTTGTGCACAAACTTGCGCCATTCTTTTTGTCCATTGCCAAAGCTTTTGCTTCAGTCCACCTCAGTCTTCTTTTATTTTTGTGATCACTTCGCTCCACGTCTCCTTTGGTCTATCTCTGCGTCTCCGATACAAAGTTCTTATCTCCCATATTTTCTTAACTGGCCTATCCAGTCTATGTAAATGAGCCCACCATCCTAATTGTCGTTCTTCCACTACTTCCAAAGCCGGTACAACTATCAAATCTTCTCTCTTTTTTTGTTTCTAATTCGGTCTCTTCTTGTTACTCCTTTAACACCACGTACATACATCATCTCCACCGCCTGAACTCTGCTTTTCATGGCGTTTCACTGCTAAAGAGGTAGATTGAAAGATAGTTTTATGTACGAACATTCTCGTCTTGGGTATATGGATACTTCTTTCTTTTTAAACAATTGAATTACAGATGCTATAATATGCTTTTGAAACTTTCTCTGTACGCTGTTTAATGTCTTTTTCTTAATTCCCTTTGCTGTCAATTATTACTCCCAAGTACTTAAATTATTTAACTTGCTCTATTTCTTTTTCACCAGTTCTTACATATATGGATTTCCTTGCTTTCATTATTTGTTATTATAATTACTTTAGTTTTACGGGTATTTATCGTCAAGTTCTTATCATACAATGTTTCTTTCCATATATTTACGTTACTTTGTAGATTCTTCTCATTGGTAGCGAATATAGCTGCATCATCTGCGAAAGCGCATTGTGATACACACACTGTCTGTACATTTTTGTAGTCTATCTCTACTTTCTGTATTTTTGTAGCATTTTGTTTAATTATGTTATCTATCAAAATTACAAAGAGAATAGGGCTCAAAACTCTTCCCTGTCGTTGTCCATCTTTTACCTCAAATTCATCGAATTCCATATTTTGTGTTCTAACCTAATTTATGTTAGGTGTGTATAAACTTTTAATTGCTTGCATTACCTTTCTATTGACTCCTCTTTCTTGTAAAAATCTTACATATAATATGTCTCGGTGCCCTATCAAACGCCTTTTCGAGATCTGAAAACGCTATATACATTTCTCTCTCTTTTGGATCAATGTTTAGTCTATAATTTATTTCACAGTAAATATATGACCTTGTATACTATGACCTCTTCTAAATCCACTTTGGGAATTGCTAAGCTGTGGTTCTATAACTGTCTTGAGTCTCTTTTGTATACTTTTGTTGCAGTGTTCAATAGTGTAATCCCCCTGTAGTTGTGGCAATCTCTTTTATTTCCTTTTTTATGAATAGGTAGTATTACACCTACCTCTCAATCGTGTGATATCTGCCCTTCTTATCAGGCTTTATTACAGATATTGTGCAACAAATGTATGCCTTTCTTTCCTATATCTTTAATCATATCAGATGTACTTCGATCATGTCCGTGCGCTTTGCCGATTCTACTTTCTTTGATGGCATCAACCGGTTAATAAGGGAAGTTTATTATTTGTTTTTGCAATTGTCTCAAATAATTCTTAGTTGTTTATGCTCTGATATAAATGAGTTAATTTTATCTACTAATTATAGTTTATGTACGTATGTGTGATTTTTATTGAGTTGTGGATTACTCACACTATATAACAGCAGTAAACTACACAGCACACAATTAATTAAGTCAATCCGTTGACACCAAAGTCCTTGCAATCACTAATAAATTGTGTATTAGGAGGATGTTTGTACACAATTATTGTCAGTGAATTTCAGAGGATTGTGTTTTGTATTGAATATATTTAATTTTATTTTAGGGCCAAGATGGCCTACTTCTTACGTTTGTGCACATAACACATATAAAGTCCAATAAAGTGAAGGAGATATTTTTGGGGATTTTATGAATAGTACAGATAAACAGAGGTATTTTGAGGAATATCATAAAGTGGCCATTGAATCATGTTATAGTCTATTAGTAAAAACACAGTTAGAGTTTTCGACTGGGTCAAAATGATCCACGGTTACATAAAAGGATTGTTAATATCTCTTTAGTATATCCGAAGTTTTAAATGCTTTTTATTCCACCAGTGTCCATCAACAAACTTTTAACCAGGGCATTAAGGTGCGCTGTAATCTCTTCTTTATTCTTTAACCGAGAGGATTTGAAGATCACATAGTTCTGTGTCTATATCTGATACATAACAATGGCGTCAATAATGCGATGTATCATCTTAATTTGAAATCTCTTTATTATTTTCCTGTTCAAGTTGGCGCCAGTTCCTCGTAACTTCGTAGATCCATACAGGTTTAATAATCAATGTGTATAATAGGACTTAATCCTTTAAATAACTTTCAGTCTATCTTGCCAATATAATTGGCTTAATTTTTGTGGTGTTATATTTGTACAATTACTGCTCCACCTTTTAACTTGGGAAATAAAGGAAATTGTACGAATATCATACACCTGTGTTCCGAATATCATCTAGTAATACACAATAAACTTCCAACTATATTGAACTACTACAAAGCGACTACAGAAGCTTTGTTTTGGTCTGTACACAATATTCGTATGATCTTCAATCGGAGAGTGAGTTGTTAAAATTTAACGATCTCGACCTGCACTGTAGAATGTTTGGGTTGAATTGTTATTTTCTTGCTTAATAAGGTTTGTTTATGTTGTAAAAATTAGACATTCTAAATTCGTTTAGTGTGCATATTTATGTATGAATGTTATTGGTCCAAATTCTGATATAAGTTACAATAACAGAAGCTCAGAACGATATTATTTTCAACATATGGTATTTCAAACCGTAAGGTATAAATTCAAAAGTATTAACATTCAAACGTGTTTTGTACATAAGTTCCACAAACTAGAGGCAATATTTTTACGCACTAATGAAGTAGTTACTCAGTTTTTGTGTATATACGAGGGACGCCTTTTATGTTTTTACAAACAACCACTAGGTGGCGCCATTGAGATGAGTAAAATTTGACATTTATTATTGTGAAGACAATGGCAGCTTAGAGATTAACCAAATAATTTGTTTATAATGAACGTTTAAAAAAATCTATTTCGTGAAAGAATGGAAATTTTGCGTAAAGGTTTTCGTTGGGTGATTTCTTACGATTCTAGTAAAAGCCTAACTCATAAAAATATATAGAATTTTTCATTCAACTTTTGGTGAAGACCGAAAGATTTCATACTGTGCACAACATGATTGAAGAAGATCGGCATTTGACTTATAGTGCGATAGGGGCATTATTAGGCATATCCAAGACTGCAATATATTTCATTTTACATAAACAATTAGCAGCGAAAAAGATCTGTTCCCGATGGATTCCGTATAATTTGACGGAAGCTCAAAAAGGTGTTCGCGTTGATTGATGTAAGAGAATGCTCGAGAAATTCGACCGAGGCACTTCAAAATCCGCATACAACATCGTAAATAGTGATCATACTTGGATATATTTGTATAAATCGGAAACCGGTGTTCCAAGATGAAAAGTTGTTCATTCACGAAGCATGTCATTAATTTAGAAGATCGAAGAACAGGTAGTACTTAATGGCATAGAACAATTTGTTTTCCAGAAGTCATCAACGAAATCAAGAAAAACACCAGAAAACGTCGCAACATTTGGAAAAGAAAAATATCCAATTAATGTCTCAATGACCATTTCCACCTGATTTATGGTCTAACGATTTCTTTCTGCTCCCAAATGTCAAACCAAAAATGCATGGACAGCGATTTTCAACACCTCAAGGAGCTATCGAAGCCATCATAAACGATGTTTTTGAAATACCAACTTTAGAGTGGAAAAAATGTTTTGAGAATTGGTTTGAACGCACGCAAAAGTGTATAAATCCTAGAGGCCAATATTTTGAAAATAAGTGAAACAGTTTGTTCCAAAAAATTGTTTCTCTTTCCTAGTTTCTGTAATAATTTAAAAGGCGCCCACGTATGTATTAAGCATTTGAAAGAATAACATACGGACATTTTACGTGTGTACATATATTAGGTTTGGTTGAAAATAGATACGTACGGGAAAGGGTTTTAGAAAATAGTAGTTTGATTTGCTAGAATATGAGTTTGCATCTCCGCACAGTCGAGAGCAATTTCAAACTGCATCGCCCTATTACGATAACAAATTTGTAATCAACCATACGTGACACAATAAAGAAAGTTCTACATATACTACATACTAAAATGCAGATATCAATGGCTTGTGAGTTATGTTCAGATTCTATGTTGACGTCAGCATGCAACATGTAGAATCAGAGGCGTTCGTGTTCATGTTCCCACATTGCGCCAAGTTCAAGAGTTTAGTTGCCTTTGGCTATAACTATGGAAGTGCTTAAAGTACCCTGAGTATCCATCTATTATATCCTCATTATCTTTGTTAAATATTTTTAGTTTAATTTATCTAACAGAAAAATAGTTTTAGTGCAATTTCTTATTTAAGTATATATTCGGTTTAAATTTTTTCTTTTTCGTTAAAATAGTTTCATTACACTTCTTTTGTTGTTTTGCTCTTTATACCATACTTATTAACCTTCCTATACTCACGTCAAAATGAAAGACGTATACTATACTATATAAATCGGTCTCGCAGACCGTATGCGTGAGTATAGGAAGGTTAAAGAAAATGTCATGGCATATAGTTCGTAGTCATTTCTTTATGAAACTTCTCGCTGAGTTGACAATTATGTCTCTCTGTCGTAAATCGTCATCGTCATGTCTTTCAGCCCTTTGGCTATGGCTAACATCTTATGACGTTTTTGAAGTTCTATTTGATGAGGTGAACTAATCCTCTTGTTCCCTGTGCTTTAAAGTTTGTTGTGTGTCCTGGCGGCCTGTCCCTTGCTTTTTATCTCCATTATCTTTATCTTTTTTATCATACCGTTGGTTTCCTCCTCATGGAGCCGTTGAGCGTTAATGTATCTTATGATATTTTCTCCCTCAAGTTGATCATCTATTTCTTTGTTAGTTTTCGTTCTTATTACTCCCTGTTCTGTGACGTGCGGCTTCAATATTGCTCTTAAAATTCTTCTTTCTGCTATATTTAGGTCTTTAGGTCTTTCTGTTATTTTTTATTATGACTGGCCTTATTAAAGTTTTGTAAATCTTCATTTTGGTTTTCTTAGTTAGTGTTTTGCTTTTCAGTAGTGATCGATTTCGTCCAAAAGCTTGTAGTCCTTTTACAAATCTCTGTCTCCCCCTCCTCTCCCATTACATTCTGTAGACAATTTAATTAGTAGTTACAAAAGTATTTTTGAAAGTTCCTCAGAGAATAGCTTTGTATAAAGAAAAATATCGAAATATCTCTTTGCCTCCTGCACCAATAATTACGCGATGGCTATGTGACTAGAGGCAAGTTCATTTTATTCAAAGAATTTTAAGTGCATAAAAGATATAATATTTTCTGTAAAAGATAATTCCTAAAGTATTATGCAAAGTGAAGGTATATTCCAGCTTATTCAATGAACTAAATTATGTATGTGCTCATTTAAAGATATATCTAAATCTGCAAAGTATTTTGAAATGCAAAATATTCCATTGAATGACGGAACGGTAAAATTTAACTTAATTATTACGGATTTTAAGGCTATTTCAGGTGAATTGCCTCACCATAGATAAGGTAATGTAAAGTTGACGTCAACATAGAATGTGCTTAACAGTGCTTGTGAGCATACACCACCAAAATATTTCTATTAACACATATGTAGCTTTGTAACCAAAATGCAATGGTTGTGATAAAACAATTGACGTTTCGCTGATCAAGCCCCCGATTTCTTCAGAAGTTGTATGTTTGTAGTTTCGACAACAGCTGTCAACAACCTAGATACATTCAGTCAAACCTTTTGCTTCGAAATACAACACTGTATTTCATATTATTTTCAGGTGGTATATCCAGACTTTACATTTATAACTTCTAATTTAGTTAGTATCACTTGTTAGGAAAAACTTCTACTTAGATTACATTAGATTAGATTACTTGAGGTGGCACTGATGCCTGTTCCACTGCGACCTTGCCAGGTCAATTGTGGTCCTCATGCCTCCTTAGAATACGTTCTCTAGCTTTATTCCTTTAATTAGACTTAACAGCTTTGAGAGCGGTTCTTCCGCATATACATATATTTTTAAAAGCGGACTTGAAGCACTTGCTCCGTAATGCTGTTATATGCCTCCATAATAGAGTCCTGGTCTGCCGTAAGCTTTGCCGGCTCCATCCGGGTGGCTGGATAGTCGTTGCATACTACCACGATCTTCTCCAAAGCAGCCTCCTTTAAGGTTAAACCTTGTGGCCGCTTGCTTTTCGGAAGACCTGCGGGAGTACTGCCCTCCGACCTCGCCTTTTTGGACTTCCCTCCTTTCTTTACGTTTAGTAGCCTCGTTAAGGCCTAACTTCCTTATCTAGACTATCCTGGCCCTTTGTGCATGCCTAGTGAAGTTGGCCTTGATTATGGCCCTTTTAGCCTGTATGAAATCTTGGCCCTGTTTCACAAGCTTTTGCACTTTAACCTTGAAAATTCTAGATAGCGTAGCTATACGAGGAGTAGACAGGAAAGCATTTTTCAGCCGATAAGAGCCTCGCTTGATCGGGTAAGGCTAATTACAAGGGGGTTTTGCCTGGTGCCCCCAGGGGAATGTTAAATACCGCACACCCCTGCGGCCACGCAACTTTCGGCACGTTACCTTACACCTTAGTTTGGGTTTTAGCTCGGATACCTCGGGAGCGCTAAATGCCCGAATTCACTTGTTAAACTTGTTAACAGTGAGCTCCTGAGGCAAAAACTTCTACTTGGTCCCAGTCAAGCCTTCCGTGGCTTTTCATTATGAATAATCTATATTTTCAATTGCCATGGTAATTTTAGTATGTTTTGCATATTTTAGTTTCTCCAGATCTGAAGCTCATCTTAAACTATTAGCACAATAAGAGTCATGATCACGGCGTATTTGTTCCCCAGGTAACACCAACAATACGAAAGGACAATATCCTGCTATGATTGAAACCAAATTAAAAATCATTGATCCAAAAATTTCAACCAAAAAAGAATTCTGCAGAATAATTCAACATATATATATGTACATGTATGTACATGTATGTACATATATGGATACATTAATCCCAACGACACTTGAAACGAATGCAACGTGCTTCCGTACGACCGGGGTTAAATCGGAACTTTTGTTGAGAAAGAGGGGAAGGGACATAATCTAAATCTGCATTGTCCGCGACGTCGACTATAAAGGAGGAAGCACGACAAAGCCTGAAAAAGATTTTATGGAGAATGATGACGCAAAAGCTTACGAATTTTAATAAGCTCCCCAATTTTAAAAGTACCACAACTTACCTGCGTTTTCGCTCAAACTAAATTGAATTTTCTACTGTTCCTCAGAATGAAACATACGAAAACATACAAATTAACAGTTTTCATGCTAATAATGAGAGTAATATTTGTGAACTATGCAAACTCGCATCATTTTATCGCCAATCACTAACTCTAAACTTGGTATGCACATTTATAGGAAAATGCATTGTTGATTAAGTCAGATTTTTATTTATATGTTATCCGGCGGTATAGGTATAAACAACTTTCTGTGTTTGGTTAATACTGTGTCTGAAAAAGTACATGTCATTTCTAAAATTATTATATATAAGAATTAAGTGTGCGTGACAACTTGCAAACAAGTATAAATTGTTGTCAAAAGTACAATAAGTAGTAACTGATATTCTCTAGAATTAAAAAATTAAAAAAAAATTGTAAAGAACTGCAGATCTGACTGAAATTTTTGAAGAAGCCGTAGGCTTGTACGAGTGCCAAAAGAATTTCAGTCTTATTCGGAACATGGTTGAGAGGAGTAACATGTTACTGTAAGGAGCACTTAGCCAACTCTAAGAACTGGTATGAAAGTAATGAACACAATTTTACGCAAGCACTTGAAGATACATAAGCTTTGTTCTCGTTGGAATCCCTATAATTTAACACCAGTTCAAAAAACGGCGTGTGAATTTGTGCAGATCTGCACCAGATCGCTTTGACAAAGGGTCGCCTCGTCCAGTGCACAGCATTATTACTATTACATTGCCATGATCCTGAAGAAAAGCAACAATCGGCAGTTTTGGTTTTTGAGAATGAATCGGCTCCAATAAAAGTAATTCGTGCATAGAGCCGAAACAAAAAAATCGATGATTAGAAATTATTGGATATGTTTCAACTGTAGCACTGGAAGATTGTGGTACTAATTACAGTAAACAACTTAACACGGGAAGATTGGACAAAAATTTCAAGATTGGTTTTGACGGAATCAAAAACTCATTGATTATACAGAAGAAAACGTATAAATATTTAAATGTATCTTGTCAATATAGTGTGCATTACTTGACTAGGCTCAACAGAAAGGTAAAAACCCCCGTACATAATAAAAGCTAATAGCACTTGCTCTTTCTAACCCATAAATATTACAAGCAAAATGACAATCTAAACTATCTACCAATTGGCTTGTATACAGGAAACGACTAAAGACAGTTTTTATGTCTTGATAATTGCAGATTCAGCCACTGTAGCCAATTGATTTTGGAGTTAAACTTTATTACTGGGGGTCAGAGTTGCATTCCCAGTCTTTCCGGCATAATTTATGATCTAATCTATTACTATAAGTATCTACGTTCCTTGGGAACAAAGGACAAAAATTGCGCTTGCCCCAGGTATAATACCCACCACCACGGTACGTACTACTACTTTGACATTCCCCATTCCAGTAATAGCATATAATTATTAGGTTTAGGTTAATATTGCAATACGTTTCTTACTGCCTAATTATATTTGTATATGTTTATAACCCACACCTTAATGTGTATAGGTTCGTTCCAACACAGCACAAAACCAATTTCTGGAGATACAAATTTGGTGTTCCAAATTTGCTTTGCGCATGTACCCGAAGATTCACAAACTGGCTTTGTGGTGTGTTGGACCAAACCATATATTAACCTAATAATCGCAACGCCCACTTCACTTTCGAATTTTATTTCTCTGTTGATAATGAAAAAATAAATAAATAAAAGTAATGTTTCACCTGTTTCTGGATGAGCTGTTTTTTCACAGAGCCAAAACTTAATACGTTTTTTGTGGACGTTTTATCGAAGACATAGACAAAACCATCACTGGAAAACTTCACAATCACGTTTGCTAAGAATTATTGATTGTTCGCCCATCTTATTATTACTTAATAGGAATAAACTAATCAGTCTGTGTGTATTTAACGCGGAGTTTTCACTTCTAATTTTTATATCTTGAGTTTAGATGATAGAATCATTGTTGTACTTGTATATATTTACTTTTACTCCCAAACCAGTCCCAAATTTGCACCAACTTCAAAGCTGATGTACAACTATTTTTCTTTGTATCTTTTTTAAAATAAAAATTCGTTAAGTATTACTAGCGATAATGGGATAATATCTATTGGTGAATTTTTAGTTTGTTCAAGGGTTTATAATGGTACACAGTGGTGAAAATGAGTTAAGAAGTACTTTATGGTACAGAATAAATAAGCATCATACTAAGAAATACGTGACACGAATGCTAGCTTCTTAAAATAAAGACGTTTGGCATTTATTACCCTTGCCAGGAAACTATTTCGTACATCAAGGCCAAAGCTAAATTTTAAATACATCGCAGGTAAAATAACTGCAATTGCATAACATAAAAATATAACAGGTCAACTTAGATTTTTAAATATACGAGGGCTGTTTTCTTTCAACCTCTGATCGCACAGTATGAAGACCATGTATGCGACAGGTGGCTGGTGAGCGTATTGGTGACTGCGCATCTCGTCCAACACGCTATTTCTTGTTGAGCTGCAGTCATCTAAACATGGCTGCCTCTATTGCTGTGTAAATTGCGAAGTGTTATTCGTTTCTTGCACGAAGAAGGGAATAGTGCAGCGGAAATTCATCGAATGAAGAGAAAATGAGTCGAATGCATGGTGACAGCTTTATGAGTGATGGTGTTATTCGTGAATGGTGTGGAATCAATTGTGCCAGGCGATGAGACATGAGTTCAATGTGACACGCCCGAAACGAAACGACAATCACAACAATGGATGCACACAAATTCTCCAAAGAAACCCACAAAATTCAAACGAACCTTCAACAACCGTACGGTTATGGCAACTGTTTTTTGGACCAAAACGGTGTTGCTTGTGGAGTTTATGCAACCGGGAACAACAATTACTGCAGATTCACCAGCCATGTAGTCCCGACCTAGCACGGAGTGATTCCCATCTTTTTCTGAACTGAAAAAGTGGCTTGGGGGCTGCGCTTCCAAACTGATCAGGAACTCAAAAAAACTCACTTCAAATCATTGACGGCAACATTTTATGAAGAGGGTTTTGCAAAGCTTGTTCACAGGTATGACAAATGCCTCAATCATTTTTGATATTCACCCGTCTTTCCTTTATAGCTTATCGGAGGTTGAAAAAAACAGTCCTCGTACCCATTTTTATAGGTATACATTATAAAAGAAATGGAAAGAAAAAGCAGGACACAATATGATATCATAAGATACCTAATTAAAACTACATTTTGTTCACACATTTTTTAAACAACTTCTTATTTCTCTGTATTAATATATTGTTTAAACGGTTTAGGAACTTTTTAGCTGAAGTACTAGCATGTGTTTATGGTATCCTGAATATTACAGCTTGGTAGCGAAACGACGTATACTTTGCACTGAAGCTCGTTTGCTTATTGTGCACCTTAGATATTTATTCCAACAGGTTGGTGTCTTCGATAAAGCGTATCAACTTGTTAATAAAAATGTTTTTGTCTTTCTTGACTGTATGAACCGGGATCCAAAGTGTTTAAGCCTAAGATTCCTGAAGTTCACAACGGATATGTAAAGTTTTTCATCGTCACAATAGGCCCTTCAGATCTTCCACATAGCTATGCTGTGAAGATGTTTGATAAGCCAGTATTGTCATGTCAGCAGGTCAAATATCTTCCCAATTTGGTTCCTGCACATTGACTACAATTGTATTTTATTCTCTAAAGTTCCCGCACTGAACATACGGAATGCCTCAGTCTCAGTGCGATCCTCCAGTGTCTATCATGCTGCTGCTTCAGCAAGGTTTATCTCAGTTTTTGCGGTTTGACAAGAAATGCTATGTGCATGTTCGAGCCCCACAAGCTTTATCTTTGGCTCGGGACCCATCATAGATTTACTCTATTCTATTTTGCTAAAAGACATCAGTCTATCCTCTACACCCCTGGATAGCCCTCGATTGTGTGCTAATCTTTTGAATTGTTTTAGAAGCTACTTGACCAACCGTCATGATATAGGCTTTCCTATTCTAGTCGCCCCTCTATATCATAATTTCCGTGCATGTAATTACAGCAGTAACCTCGATCTGGGAAAACGTCGCATGGGCTTATTATTATTATGCTAATACTTTTAGTATTCTTAGCTCAGACAAACCGATTCCAATGTCAGTTTACATCATTGATCTGTCTATGGGCCAAACGTTTCCATTACCCTTGAGTAGCTCCTATAGGTCGCATCCCTATCAAGCATTACCACCTTGAAAGGACTGCGGAGAATGTATTCATCTATCGGATTGCATTTGGAGAGACGCCCATCCTCCTTTTGTTTTCTAGCAAAGTCTCAAGATGTTCTTCCTCCCTTCTGGCGGTTTCCTCTTTGCCGATTTTAATTATGTATGCTGCTGTCTTAGCCAGAACCTCAATTCCTATATGCAGATGCGACAAATCTTCCAGCATCCTGCTAATATATACTGAACACAATACAAAATTGTAAAATATAAGTAATATAAGTAGTCTCAGAAATAGGTGTTTTTGATTGGCTACCACAATAAATAATACTATTTATAAAAATTACACAGCTTTATCTACATATAAACGCAATACTAGATTTTTGTGGTAAAAAACAGCCGTAGTGCCCAAAGTACGTATTAATATTTATTATCACATTTCTCTTTCGTGTCCAGAATTCTATTCGAAGATTTTCTCTTATTTCATTTTTCGTTATAATAATTTTTATATTGTTTTCGTAGTTGAATTTCAATGTTGGAAATGACGGCTTTAGCCTTTTCTACTTGCACTTAACACTTCCATTCCAATCTCACTAGCTCTTTTAATAAATTTTCAATTTTAATGTTGTCACTCATTGTATCAAACCAATGAGTAGGGAAGAATTTTTTTCTTTGATGCCTTGATTCCAGGCATTTGTTATTAGACATTTAATTTATATTTTCTCTGTTATTCCCAAAGTCTCAATCACTATCACATTACTTAAACGACTTTTTATGTGTAAAAGTCTTCTTACACACCTTGCCTATATGTTTCAAATTCAAACGAATCCTTAACATTTATTTCTGCAGATTATTCTTTATCAGAATATTTTTAAAAGCAGAAATAAAAAAAATAGAGGTCGAAAATTGAATACCTCATTAGAACTTGATCATAAATAATTATAATTGTAATTGTTGCTTTCAGTTTCTAAATTATGTAATTCTAGTTACTCCTAATTCAATACGCCAAGCTATAATTATACTGTAATTTAATCGACGGATTGACGATTAAATCTAGCAGTGCATTTACAATTCTATCAAACCTATATATCCCATCTTTCTTTCTGCTGGTTAATAGCAATCAATCTAATTACAATGTTCTGCTCTAGTGTTGCATGGTATATATCTGCAGCAACTAACTTCCTCTCAACTGTAAAATGGTGGTGCAGTGCATACCGTTTAATTCATTTTGCAGGTTCTAGTATGCAGAAGAATGTAATCGCAAATTGTTTAGCTTTATTGGAAAAAGTAATGTTGTTAGGTTTGTGTTTATAGTCCCAAATATGAACATTTTAATAATAAAGCAGATACCTATATGACAACGTATCTGTTAACAAAAGCACAATACAAATGAGTATAATTCGGTAAAAATTAAGTAGGTACAAACATACGTATCTATAATTAAAGTAGAATTGAAAATACTTTTCTTCTTTTCGAAATTATAAAATCGTTTCGTAAAAAGGAACAAGACATTTATTTTAGATTGTTGAACAAATAGGTATGTGCTCGAAAATATTTTTCATCAAGTTATATATATAGGTACACGCTATTCAGTTCGGAAGTAATGCCAACGAAGTAAAAATATTTGTGGTTCCTTAAAATTGATGTCCGATACATAAAAGAGGGTTCACCGCTATAACAAACAATACAATGGTTTCAATTTACTACATTGTATCTAGTGAACCGTTGTTTCTTCCTATAAGGGATTGAAAGTTCGATAAATACAATTTGTTCCCTAATTTATTTCCATTGAATTTCATTAATACATTTCTACTGTCTTAATACATATTCGTAAATACAATTGTATACATTTATTGGAAAAAAGTAACATTAATTTGCAACTGCAAAACCTTTAAAAGAGATATCTAAAACTACAGTCGGTTACGAAACACTTCGCACACCCCAAAATTGCTGATTTTGGAGGCAATAACATGTTTTGTTTTTTCTAATTTATTTATTTAAACATACATGACTCATAAACTGCAACTGCATGCACGAAACATTTCTTTATACTGTAAGCCTTGTAAACTCAAATAAATCGTTATCAGCAAATAAGGAAATAGTTTAATACTTAGTTAGTCGGATCCACTCGTGATTGAAGAATTGCCGCCAAATGTCGTGATATCGAATGTACCAGTTTTTCAGTAAATTGTGTTGGAACTTTTGTCCATTCATCTAATGATACGTTTTGTAGCGATTCCTTATTTGTTATTGTGTGTTTTCTTGTTCTCGTCTCTAAATAATTCCACACGTGCTCTATAGGATTGTAAATTTTTATTAACCTTCCTATACTCACGTCAAAATATGAAACACGTATACTATACTATATAAGTCGGTCTCACAGACCGTATGCGTGAGTATACGAAGGTTAATATCAGTTGTTCGAGTGTAGTAGAACATATCTTGTTCCCGCTAGTTCCTGAAGATACCTTTCATACTGCGCTATCTTTTCTTATAACTTCATACACTACCAATATTAAAAACTTTCCTTCTGAAACAAATCCTAGATATAACTTCCAGAATGCTCATTTTCCGAAGTTATATAATAAACTTAACGGAGTTGATTGATCTTACTTCGAGAAATGTCTTGAAGTCAACTTCGCTGTCTCGAGTTTTTATGCAACAATGTTTTTGATCATTGATAAGCATGTGCCGAAATATTCAGCGTCAACACATACATTGCCTATCTGGTATAGCAGAGCATTAATAAGATTGATTAAACTAAAGGAATTATATCACAAGAAATGGAAGTCTGAGGGCCTTTGAATAGTCAGAGATGAATTTAATCGGGTTCGTGTGTTGGTTGAAGCAGAAACACTTACAGCCTATGAAGCATATTTAGCGGATTTAGAAGATGAAATATCCAGGAATCGTAAGGCATTTTGGCGATTTATTGGATAGAAGAAGAGGAAGTCTAGTATTCCTGTCTGTTTAAGGCTGGATGATAAAGAACTGGGATATCCTGATGTGATAGTTGAAGCCTTTGCCAAAACGTTCTCAGATGTATTTCAACGACGGCCATTGTCACTTTCGTTGACACCCAGTGATGGTTTGAATGGTTTCAATATAGGACCCTTTTCAGAGAATGAGGCATTAGTAGTCCTTAAGCAACTATAAGTGCACCACACTTCCGGTCATGATGACCTTCCACATTTTCTTATCAATGATTACGCATCCATTTTACGCGCTCCGTTATGTACGATTTTTAACATCTCACTTCACACTTCTACATTTTCAGACATCTGGAAGACAAATAACATCACTCCTACTTTTAAAAGAAGAAGCGAGTATGAAGTCATCAACTAGAGGTCTATCAGAATTTTATCCAGTTGTTCAAAGATTTTCGAAAAATTACTTTACAACAGGATTTATAACTGTGTACGGTGTTATATTTTCACACGACAACACGGTTTCATGCCGGATACATCAACCTTGACGAATCTGGCGGAAGTAACGCAGTATATCAGTTCCTGTATTTACCCACGGGATAAGGTTGTTGTTTTGTATACGGATTTCGCAAAGGCCTTCTATACCACCGACCATAACATTTTACTGGCCAAATTGAGCTCATTTGGCTTTAGTTCAACTACAATTAACTTAATAGCTCTTGTAAGTATACAACTTATGTTGTTTATGTCGTTTATTTTTTCCACTATGTACTATAGTTAAATAAATATCTTTTTTTGTAAAAACGTAGTTGATTATTTTACACCTTCCTTTCTTTTTTCCTTAATTTTTACCGAATTTTGATTATCCGAAGCAATCTTACAACATTAGTTCGGATAATCGTCGCTCTGCTGTATATTGTATGTATTTCTGTTGTTCATGCATGTGTACTTCCTGAGAAATAGGTAGGGCAATTCAAAGAATGCCAGGGCGATAGAGAAATTCTTTTTCTGACTTCATATTTTGGAATCAACACCTGAAAATTGTTACCGCCAATTGTTAGGTTTTCTGTATTATTCCAGTTTTCTGTTTTAATATTCTGTGATCTCTTCCTTCAATGTTTGACGTGTGAATGATGCCCCGCGTTCGTAATTTTCATTCAATGATACAGATTGCGCCGTTTAGATGTGCACGTAGTAAAACATTCTGCTTGGTAACTTTGAGTTGAACTGATCGATTTCCGTACCTAAGTTTATTCCGTTTAGCTTTTTAAATCTTGTTACCGATGATTATACGGAAATTCGACGCTGGGAACTGAATAGTATCGTTTAGTTTCTTTTCCCCAAGTTTTGCTCTTGAAACTAATCGTCCACGTTGCTTTTCTCTGGATTGGAGGTGAGTTTTCTTTTCTTTCTTTTTGTTAATTACATTTGAACTAATAAAGGCTGGTATATCTAGTATAGGCAGGCATAACTAACTAGTATTAACGAGTATAGAATTGTCGTAGGAGCTAGAAGCTAGTTTATTTTTTCCGACATCTATTTCACACGTGCTAGATAACCCGCCATATTGGACCATTTCCGTCCGAAACCTATTACCAGACCGTGCAAAGTCAACAACGGAAAACTACATTACTCTCAGTTCCGCTTTGTTTCTTTTTAATATTTTTGTAACCTTAAGTTTTTGGGATAAAATCCATAGAATCTGGTAATTAATTTGAAGTTAGGAGATTGGGGATTTGTGTGCGAGTATACAGGAGTTTCTTTACGTTTGCAAACAATCAATTACTTTAGTATTTTTAGGGAGGGGGAATTCAGATTTGTTTTCGAGTAAAGGGGATTTATTTCGTTGTTACGTTTGTTAATTAGCATTATCTAATGCTATTAGTATTTTAGGGAGGGAGGGGAGGAATTATCAGTACTTGTCACTCGAATATATCCTTGTTTATAATTACGTTCAGAGAAGCTGTAAGGTGGCTGTAAGGAATGTCACCGGTTACCGAAGCGTGTGAACTAACTTAATTGATATTCTTTTCTTTTCTTCTTTATATACAGCAAGTGACAATGGAATGCTGTTAAACGTCAATTACTCGCCTAAATTCAATTTTTGTTTTGCTTATGTTAATTTTAAATAGCAATTAATTTAGTATAGACAGTTCCGATAACCTCGTACCATCTACTATGGAGGGTCTCTCCGACTCCAGTCATTTAGAGGTGATTTGGTTTCACAATTGGAGAGTGGCGTTTTGTTACTATTTCTCGAACCTTAACCTACGCCGTTTTTACTGGACTGGCACGGCGTGGATCGCCATAGTTATTACCAACGGGGTGGGTTATCCGCAATGTAACGGTATCGGTCGCGTTTCTGACTTTCCGTTTATCATTTCCTTTTAATAGTACTTTTTTAACAAAATATATATGATTCAGAAAATATTGAGCATATAATAAAATCATGGTTAACCAGTGTCATTTAACAATGTTTATTATGAAAGAGGCATTATTTGGCTTTCAATTTACCTTCGAGAATTTCAAGAATGTCTTATAATATCTGGTACATACACAATATCTTTCATGCAATAACCATACCGTAGTCTGAATCGTCGGTGAAATCCTCCCTATCCAAGTCGATATCCGTAAATGTGGATTCGGAATCTGTGTCAATTAGCTCGGTGTTAGTGATATCGTCGCGAAAAATTGCTTCGTTATCCAATTTTTCGTTCTTGTTTTTCATATCGTCATTTTGCGACTGATGCGATGTCTCCTGGTGTATATCCTCCTTGTCCTGCAATAGATTCTGATCGTCACCTTGAAGTTTATTGTAATCCTTTCGAGCTGGACGACTTTCTGAAAATAGAATTCGAAGTTTAGATGAATACATGCTTAGATCATGAAAATATCGTTAGAGAAAAATATACATTTTTCCCAAGTAAATAATTATTTTAAAGAACCTTATTTTAGGATGGTGGTTAATTAATAAACAGTCAAATGCAAACGATCTGCTCTAATGTTACACTAATTATTTATTCTGAATTAAATTTCAGTCAATAGGGAAAGCCCAGATCTTTATCACAAAATAAAGCAAAACAGGTAATGGTGTATAGGAGCGCTTCCAGTAAATTGAAAATTTAATTTCGTTGGTAATCAAATCAAATCGGTAAATTTCTATTTCGTAAATGATCCTTAACTGATAATAAACTGTCAGAACTATTAACCTTAATCATAACGTAATAGAACAAGTTTCCTCTAAAGTGAAATTAATTGTTGAAAATAAAAGCTTCCTATCAAATCGAACTAGCGTATATGTCCCGCAACTTTAGCCGCTGAAATAGCAACGTTGCTGGGATTACTGATAATTCCATTATTTACGCGTTATTGATGTGAGCATAGATTTAATATTAAATGAGATTAGACTTAACGGCGTGGTGTAATTTCGAACGGCATAAATAGATAATACATAATAAACGGGTAGATTGCGACGACAAATCTCGCAACGCGTAAATGTATTAATGTCCTTTGGGACTATATTCATTATACATATAATGCAATTTCACCGCAACGCTACAAGGTACACAGAGTAAAAGATAATTATTGCAAATGGAATGTTTCCGCCTTAGTGCTGATTAATACACCAGGATCTTTTACAATTCTTGTATGTATACAGGAACTGATGACCAGAGATCGAATTATATTTTCTTTTTGCTGGAAAAATAGAACAATTAATTAAAAAAATTAATGATATGTTAAAAAGAAATAGCAATTTCAATTTGTTGCAACAAGCAAACCAAATTTTCCGTGACGATTTTGATGTTGAAACCGATTTAAATTCGGAAGTTGTTATTGTTTTAAAATATGCACCAATTACATCAGTTGACGTCGAGCGAAGTTTTTCATCGTAAAAATCGCTACTAACTACTACATAGGAGAAATAATTTAACTATTGAAAATATTGAAAAGCATTTTATTGTAAATTGTTTTTACATTAAGAAATGTAATGTTTAATATAGAAACGTAAGTGATCTGTTTAATAAAACCGGTTTAAATTTTCTTAGTTATTGTTACTTTAAAATATATTCGACATTTTGAAAATATTTTTGAAACATATTTTACATATTCTAGACATTTTAGGAATATTTTCAACATATTTTGCTCTTATTTCAAACATATATATGTAACATACTTTAGTCAAATTTCGAACATATAATCCGGTCTCTACTGATCACAAATAATCCCTAAAATTTTTGTTCATTTGAAAATGCGCTTCCTCCTTTATTTTTACATTACCGTTTTCAGAGCAATATACGTACATTAACCCACACCGTAACTCTTACTCTATTTATCTCTTGTGGGTCACTAATGGTTTAGGAGTGTATGTCAGCTGCAACGGTTGGTGGCTTACACTTTATTGGGACACCAGAACGTTCTAAAAGCAAATTGTACAAGGAAACATTCTCAAGGGTCACCCCCGATTTGAATGAAAATTGGTCAGTTTGTAGACCCCATCCAGTGTTCTAAATCTTCGCTTTCCGTTGCTGCTGAGTCCTACATTTAGGAGGTAAAAGTCGCCTTCGAAATTTCGATGATTTTCAGTTATTTGCGATTTACACCGTTATTATGAATTAATGAATTTTAAATTATATATCACGAAATTCTCTTTTTATAGGTGCATCAAATTGTGCCAGACTTTTTGCCCTTTACCGTGTTAATACGATCACCTTCCCCTACGCAAGAGCGAGTTCAGTTCACCAATGACAAGGGGACTACTGGAAATATAATTTTCGCGTATATATTGTACATTTTTACTCTGCCAATTCATCCCTTTCTACCCTTGATAAAATAGAAAATGTGGAACCTTTATGTATAGCATGGACTAATTGAATACAAATTTGCGAACTTTCAACATTCTTTGTTTTAGATGACTTTTTCCATAATTAGATCAAGTGTATATAAATTAAAACCAAATAAGTAAATCAAAGAAGACTTTATTTAACTCGTTTTAATGCTTCCGCCACAATAACATTGAAACTCAGCCTCTTCCTTAGATTATGCGGGGTGTGTAATTAAGGCAATGAGACCGATTTCTTTTCACTTGTTTTATTCCATTAACAAATTCAACATTGTTCCTTCCCAAGTAACTACCTTGGAAAGCTGGAGTCAGTTCTTTCATTCCTAATAGCATTGCTGGAACTCGCATAGTGGAATAGCCTTCATCTGGTTGGTTAAAGCCGTTTGAATGTTGTTCAGTGCCCCAAAACGGCGTCTCTTGAGCTGTTGTTTCAATCTGGGGAAGATAAGAAAGTCACAAGGACTCAAGTCGGGCGAATGATACTGAGGAGACACAGGAATGTTCTTACTGACCAGAAAACGGTTTACTGAGATTGCTGTGTGATGCAACACCCAGTTATTTTTGCTGTTTGGTCCCGCACGCTTGATCTTTTTCCGAAATCTTTCAAGAACTTTTCGGTAAAAATGTTAATTAACTCATTGGTCTAGAGGCACAAACTCTTTCTGAACGATTCCCTGGCTATCGAGAAACCAAGTCAGCATGCTTTTGACCTTTGACTTGCTCATTCTTGATTTTTATTTGCCTTTGGAGAGCTCGAGGTGTGCCATTCTATGCTCTGACGCTTAGTTGACTGATTGCACAACGGTGGTCGAAATTTGTGTCACTCATTGTTAGAACACACAAGCAAAACCTGGTTCACTAAAACAATTGCTAGAGACAAACAAGTGATTCTAATTGTAAGTCCAAGTTCGATAATATTGTGCAGTTGTGTTGGGTACACAACTGTTTTCAGGTAAAGCTACAAGAAGAAATCAAGTGGAGTTAAATCTGGGGAGCGGGTAGGCCATTTGATTGATTTTCGCCGTCCTATCCAATGATATGGAAACCGACTATCCAGCCAATTTCTAACCGGCGCGCCATCTTGTTGGAAGAAAAGCTCATTTTTATTAATTTCCCCATTTGATCTTGGTGGTTTTTCAAACTCTGTATTATTAAGGGATGAATTGTATTTTGTAATGGTTCGAGGTATAGTTCACCGGCAAGATTTTGATTATTGAAAGTAGGTACCTCATTTGAAAGTATACTAGTCCAAACATTATTTTTTTTTTTGGTTTTTGCGTATGAACTTCTTTGAATAAATGAGGCTTTCCATTGTCCCAGTATCTACAGTTATGGCGGTTTACAAACCGCTTAGATAGAATGTTAATTTATCACTAAAACAAATATCAAATAATCTGATCTCATTATTATTAATTTTCTCTGTCATCGTTTCACAAAACTCCATTTCTCCTATCAAAATCATCCTCGTTGAGCTGCTGAACAATATGCACCTTATAAGGGTGGAATTTGTGTACTTTCAGAATTTGGTGCACGGAGTTGTGTTTCGGAAGCCATTTTCCTAATTAATACACGAGTATTTAGTATGACCTAAAATTTCTATTTGTTTGCCCTCATCAACGACTTCATTTCCCATTCGTCTCTTGTTAAGTACAAAACCAGTTTCTCAAATTTTTTTAACGATATCTTCTTGTATACCAGACCCAACCGCAGAATACTGATGAAGTTGAGATTTAGAATCACTGGAGAAGGCAAACGTATATCACCAGAAACATTTGAAAGGGTCAGAAGAGAATTTGATATTAGGCTATATTATTGTCTTCAACAAAATGGTGCACAATATGAACACTTAGTTAACTAATTTGAATACTTTTTGAAGAAAAGTTGATAATTTTAGAATTCTTACTTAGCATTATTTTTTTTTCTGCTACAACCTCAAACTCAAACTTTAGCCTTTCCAACCTTTCCAACGATGTGTCACGAATGGTATTATCCCATTTAAGATTTTTATGTTGGGGTGGCAGGGCTTAAGGGGGTAAGTTCAGCATCAAAATGGTTCCTCCTCGAAACAAAAATTGACGTGTCTTTGCATTTTTTAATAATTCTATTAGTTTCGGATGTAAGCCGCGCGGGAAGTTTTCAAATGAACATACTGTATACATATATATATCTACAGAGATGTTTAATTTGTAATATGTAAGAATAAGCAAATAGTTGTAACTGTATCATTTAAAACGATTCGGCCGGAGATGGATGTAGGGCATGTACATCGGTTATAATCCATTTTTTCTGCGAGCCTCGTGATCTATATAACTAGGTATCTTATCTTCAATTATTAATTCCTAGTAGATTGTAATGCATCGCGAGAAGATGTATGTGTTAATTCAAACAACGTTATAGTGTGCTAGTTACATATAACTATAATGAGAAACAAATAATAAATATAATAAAATTGATGAAATAGAATTACATGTTGGTATAAAAGACATTATAGATACAAGAGTTCAAGATCATTTCAATTTGCACCTGCCAATGGCATGAAATATGAAAATATGTTTCGTTCCGTGTTACGGAGATTGTGGATTGAACTAGCCGTCCTGATTGTATGATTTGGAGATGCCGAAGGGGTGTACAGGAAAGATGTGCGATGGAAGATAGTAATACAAACCCAAAATATAAGGATAGTACAGTTGAATTTTGGAAATCGCGAAAAGCAGGTTTAGAAAAATTAAAACCCTTCAACAGTTATATAAGTGGGAAAAGTAATTAGTAAAAGGGAAACTAATCGAGAAAAGCTTTGGGAAATTGCTGAATACGTTTTTTCGAAATTTTTCAACACCTATGGAACAAAGCACTATTGTTTACGGTACAGATATTCGTTAATGGCGAATAGAAGGAAATGGAAGACCTCATTTGGAAAATTGTAGGGCGTCCAGTAAATACATACGGCATGTTAACCTTTCTATACTCACGCATACGGTCTGTGAGACCGATTTATATAGTATAGTATACGTCTTTCATTTTGACGTGAGTATAGGAAGGTTAAAGAAAATAATGGGATAGTTAGCATCAGAAACTATTGCTACCAATTTTCTAGAGTCCCAAAAAACGGTACATCGAATTGTGTGGTGCAGATAATGTATACAACGCAGATGAAAGTGGCTTTAATTTTAAAATGCACACTGACTGATAAGGAAATTCGAATTAGATACTTTCGATACTTTTAAATTGTATCAGGACGACGATCTCAAACACAAAGTTTATAAACTACGGTCCTGGTTACTCTACACTTGTCCTCATGTACTTCATAACTTCACTCCAGTACCCGGACTGAAATATGATCTATGGAATTATGAAGTGCGTACTAGCAAAAGTACGGGTAAAAATTCCCTAAAAAAGATGTATTGAATATCTGGCACAACATAATCCTAGATTATTGTGAAACGTAGTGATTAATTGGAATCTAAAATAAATACGTGTCTCACGCTGAGGTCCATTCCGATGTATTTATACTTCTGATATAGATTTTATAAAAGTTTCTATTACCTTATGTCCTGATTTTTATAATTTTATTGTTGTATTTAAAAGAATTCCTCTGAAGTGAATATTAAATAATCCTAGGACCATAAGTGTTTATTTGTTTATAGTATATGTATTTCAATTTGAGTCACTGTGTACGGAATATGAGATACTTACGTCAATAGTTCTGTATTGCAGTATTATTGTAATATTGTCTGGAAGTTATAAATGGTGTAATAGGCATTGAGATAAAACCAATGCCTATTTATGATACAGCTGCTATGAATTGTCTTTCCAAAAACTTTTTCTATAGAAATTTTATTTTATTACTACACTGGATGTGGTGACCATTCTTTTATATTTGATTCAACATTCATCAGAAATTATTTGCTCGAATTGATTACCAAATCTTTAGTATCTATCTAATATTATTGCAAGCTTCGAGGCTCATGATTGGTATAGGCACAAGAATTAAAATACAGCAATATATTTTGCTCTCTTTGGAAAAATGTAAATCCGTATTTCAACAATGATGCTATCTTCAGCAGACAAATCCACATGGACGGAAAACCAAATTGATAATGTGCGACCTGGTGTTTGAAACAGATACACATATCCTTCTTTAGAATTTTATTCTTAAGTATTACTACTCAGAAAAGTTGGAAATTTTCGAGCTGACTTGCGCTAAGATCGTAATACTCATAGTAAAAGTTTGGGTAAGTAATTAAAACATATGATAAGAGTCCATAATGTACTGAATAATAAGGCAACTCAATTTAACGTACACGTCATGTCATGTTGTACAATAGAACATTGTTTTGCTATTGTCTATATTTGTGACCTTCTCCGAGAAAAGGGACCTAGTGTGCTAAAAAACGGGTTTGGGCTTAAGAGTAGATTCTGGTACCTAAAAGGGTGTAGAATAAGATGAAATGAGTTAGATTTCTGATAAAAATTTATTTACCGCATAAAAACGTACAAAACGAACTTGGGAAAATCGATAAAAATGAGAAAAACATTAAAATTATATTTTTTTGATTTTTGGTTTTAAATTGTTTTTTTTTGTCAGTCTTCGAATTTTTTGGAGTTTGGACTTTTTTCGGTGTTTCGTGATCTGGTACTCCGATTTTCTTCCGTTTGACAATTTCAGTTTTTTCTTTTTCGGCGCTTTGACTTCAGCTTTCTTTATCTCGTGAACCGGTGCTTAGATTTTTTTTTGCTGGCAGGTTCAGATTTATTTTTCGTTTTTTCGCTTTGGGTTCACTCGGTTTAGGTGCTACAAAATCCCGTTTCTGTGAATCAGTACATAAGACCGTGACATTCTCATACAAATACCATTTGCGATCTAACGATAAACCGCTTGGTGCAATGAGCGGAGGTAATTCGTTTGGTAGCTCAGCCGTTAATCGCAGATTAAATCTTTCTTCTTCCGAGTCCACAAGTTCTTTACATACAATTCCGTTTTTTTAAGTCAAAGTGGTGGTACTTGGTAATACCTAAAATGCAAACGTTTACAAAATTAATTGAAATGAATTTGAAAAATTAAAATCACAAAATCGCGACAGTTTACCTGGTAATCTTTTGTAAAATCCTTCGTAATGAGTATCCCATGTTCGCCACTCTACTTCACTTCCATTCACAGCGTTGTTAAACTTATTACTGCTAGATCTATTGACCACATCTTCAAAATCTTGGTAATAATCTACATTTGAGCGACTATATTCTAATTTCATTAATCCGAAAGAGCGATCGGGACTGAACTTGGTGTGGCCAGTTAGGAGGAAATTTAATGATATCGATTCGTTTAAGCCAGAATCCACTCGCCAGGCCAAATAATGCATCATTGGATTATTTTTATTCTGTGCTACGCAGTTATCACAAAATAAAACTAAATTTTTAACGGCATTCTTCGTGAAGTAATCGTGAATTTGGCTAATGACAGCATTAGGTCCTTTTCCTATTTCGAACTCTTCGTCTAATAAATAGTTCGACTGAACGTTAGTGAATTCATTGTGAATACCAAAAATTGAACATTTACGAGCTGCTTTGAAATATGCCGTTCCGACTTGTTGTGGACTGGATGGATAAGATATATTTTGTGCATAGTCGAAACTCACTACAAGAGTAGAATAAGCATAACTCATCTTGCAGCATTGTTGGTAGAATTCACGCTGGAGTTTCGCATGGTCAAGATGAGTAACAGCCATTCGTAATTTTGCTTCTTTTGTATCTGAATCAGATTCTTCCAAAACTCGTCGTAGCATCAAGGTATTCTGTTGACAGACGTCACAAAGATCAGTTTTCGGTTTCATAGGCGAGATGTAAGGGCAGTACTTCATCCAAATTTTGTAAAAAGTTTTAATTGTGATTTTCTCTTCAGTAAGACAAACTTTCTCAAAACGACGATAAACAGCACTTTTTGTTTCACTGGATGGTAGCAGCATTACTTTACAGTCTTTGTAGTTTGGCATTCTACCAGGAAGAGGTATTGCGAATTTTTCAGCAAAATTTTGAATAAATTGAACGATACGAGTAAGTGATTCCGGTGATAAAACACGCGATTGCCGTTTTAAAGACTTGCCACTTAGTTCATGTTTTCGTTCAGAAAAGCCAACATTATCACTATGTCGAATCAAATTTTTATAACGTTTTAAACCAACATCGTAAATAAAACAAAACATCTTTCTACAAATATGAATGCCACGAAATAAGTACATTGTATCAACTCTGGATTTATTTTTTACCCTTTGGCCATACTTCTTCCGACTTTCAGTATTATAAACGTTTTCGACCGATAAATGTTGTCGATGAAATTCCAAATGGCTCAAATGGACTAAATCTTGTTCTGGTTTACTTAATTCTTGGAAAAATTGCCGGCTTTGTATAGCAAGATTTTCTGGAATTATCTTATTACATTCTTTCGAACAACATGCTTCAGATTTTCTCCGTATATCAAATCGATGTTCATCGACTCTTGTATATCTTCAACGGATTCCTCCAATTCGGATATAATATTGGATTCGGAAACATCATGCAAAAAACTTTGATTTTCAGTTAGTCCCGAAGTATTAGCACCGACACTCAGATAACGTCATATCGATCTCATCATCGCCATAAACCGAGTCTAGTCTTTTTAAATCAGCATCAAAACTGTCAGAAATATCCATTTTTATAAAAATTACTTCAAATTAACATCAACTTAGTAACAAAATTACAAAAGAACCAAAATTGCGAAACAACTTTTGAGATATTGATAACACTCGTTATACAGTTGGCACAAGACTGAAGCGTCACTTTATTCTTTTCCTTTCTTATAGTTATTTTTACAATGTGTACAGAGCAGCAACAATAGCAAAGGTATTGTCATACTAAAAGCGAAAAAACTACGTCACCACATAGGCATAACGTCACCAAAGTCGGCACCCAATGATAACTAACCATACCAAATCGCATCTCCCAACTGAAGGTGTGTTCAAAGTGATAATGCGTTATGAAACTTTAAATGCATTTTTCTCAAAACTTCATTTTCACACACTAGGTCCCTTTTCTCGGAGAAGGTCACATTTGTAAAGATAATATTGGAATGAGTACTTCCTTATTCTAATATTATGTTATAGTTACCGAAAAGAATTTGAGTTATAGAAAGTCTTTCATTCAAGCATTTTTCTTTTAAAACAATGAACCTAATGTTTTCCGGGCACAACTCAATAAAACGTAGAACCTCGTTTGTGCTTTTATAAACAACCACTTATTGTTAGTGGCGTTATTAAGGTATATCACCACTATTTTCGTAAAACTTGATATTTGTTATTGTGAAAATAGTGGCAGCTTAGACATTAACCGAATAGTTTGTTTACAGTGAAGGTTTGAAAAAAATTTCTGAAAGAATTAAGATTAGCATTTCGTTAGATAATATTTTACAATCTAGTAAAGGCATAACTGGACAACAATATATAGAATCGCTTACTTAAAGTTTGCTAATGAAGCACCATTGGAAAATATGTGATCGTGCGTCCGTCGGTGATAGATTGCGTAAATATTGTCCAAAATGAGTGAGATAAAGCATTCTTAGACATATCGACAATACATTCGATTTTACAGGAGCATTTAGCTGTGGAAAAGATCTGTTCTCAATGGATTTCACATAATTTAAGCTCAAAAAAGGCTGATGGTGAAGGTGATGATTGGTGCCAGGAAATCCTCAAGAAATTCGACCGAGGAACCGCAAAATCCGTATACAATATCGTAACAGGTGACAAAATTTGGTTCTATTCATATGAACCTGAAACTAAGCAACAATCAACTGTTTGGGTATTCCAAAATAAACTGAATCGTTTAAAAGTTATTCGTTCACAAAGCATTTTCAAGAGAATAATCGCTTGTTTCGTTGGTTGTGCTGGATATATAGCAAGCATTACTTTCGTGGATCGAAAAACAGTTAATGATGAATGGTATACGAAAATTTGTTTACCAGAAGTCGTCGATGAAATTAGGAAAAACAACCAAAAGCGTTGCATCATTCTGCATTATTACGATGCCAGAACGTCAAGCAATTGATTATTTGTAGGAGAGAAACATCATTAATGTCTCATTGCCCGTATTCATCTGATGGATCGCTAAACTATTTCTTTCTGTTACCGAATGTCAAACACCATATGCGCGGAAAGCGATTTTCATCAATTCAAGAAGTTGTCGAGTCTTCAAACACCATTTTTGGGATACCAGCTTCAGAGTGGAAAATAAATGTTTTGAGAATTGGTTTGATCGCAGGCAAAGGTATAAAAGTTATAAAAGTGAATAATTCAAAATTTCTTTTCTTTCCTGGTTTCATAATAACTTAAAAGGCACCCCTATCCCACACTTTTCTTTCTCGATTTTCGAACTCTCCATTTACTGTTTTTCCGTAACAGCTACATCTCTTCATTTGAAGAGCTTTGCATTCCATTTTCTTTGACTTCAATCGTTATCATTATATTAAGTTTTATCGATATAGATGAGATCGCGTAATCATGATTTGCAATTATGCATCTTCCCATCATGTATGCAATCTGATATATGTAACTACTCGGCCAAATTTGTTTCTTGCATATTTTATTATGTTACATGATCAAGAGGAGAGTCAAGGTCTGGAAAACTACTTCTGGGTGATTGAGAAACCTAATATGAACGGAATTATTATATCTTAAAATCTTACGATAACATCTTATATACATATGTTTGATTTATGTACATACATCTTCATTCCAAGAAATAGCTTTCCATGCTCTTGCTATTTTAAATCCTAGACAAGTTTAGTATTACATATCTGTACTAAATACGCATGAATATTCAACGGTCTGTAACAACGGGGGTTCATGCCGTAACATTGTATGTAATGTAATAAATTGGAGCAGAAGGGTGGTGCAATATCTACAGCTACTATGGAGGGAATTATGTTACAAAATAAATAACGTTGAGGGTTCCAACGCTTATAACATGAAACGCTATCGTTCAGTGTCAACCTTCACAGCCCAAATGTACGCTGTGTAAGTACAATTGTTTTTAAAATTCAAATGGGTAAAACGCGGTAAAGCTTTTCGTTTCAACTACGAGAATAGGGAAGTTCATTTATCTACTCTAATGCACAAAATAGTGTAAGATATAAGTACAGTTATATATTTATACATATATGCCTATGTTCCTATATATATATATATATATATAGGCATTTTGCTAACCGCAAATATTACTGTTACGGGTCTAATCGCAACGATATCTATATACTTGGAAGGGTCGAAGATTTAACCTACGTAAATTATGGAAATAATAATCAAGGAACCCAACATTAAATGTAAAATCATCGATATATTCAACTGTTACGGAATTTCGAGGTAAATTTGGTATGAAAGGTTCGCTTAGTTACGAACTTATTACATGTATAATACGTTGGTTATTTAATATAACATCTGTTACAAACATCCCTTTGTAGTTACATACTTTCCTTTTTTGAGTCTCCATCAAACTTGTTCGTTGCTCCTTGAGCTTTGAGTTTCTGATAGAATTTAGTTACTAAAACTCATATATTTATTAACTGTACTGGATTAAAGCTTGGATTTTTGCACTGCTTGAAATAATACTTTCCTTTTTCTTGCAGTGGAACGCGTAAGCCTCGTCCAGGTTAACGAGATGCAATCAATAGATGCTCTATTACTCGAAAAATTAGCCACCAGCAAAATAGATTGAGTAAGAATATCGAATCACCTTGCCAGAAATATATCACATATTTCGGGTGACTTGTTCTACCGCTTAAAGATGGTATTTCCTTTGGTGGCTAAATACGATGGAATCGTGCAAAGGATGTTATTAGTGAGGAGTAGAAAGATAAAATGTGGTATTCAACGATGAATCGCAATTTTGCTTGGCGATGTAGTGTGATAATGGAACAATGAGAAAATATGGAAGGGAAGGACATCATATGGTTTGTTGCAAAACACCACATTGTGGGACTATTGATTTGTGAAGGTGTTCCTTATACTAAGTGATTACCATGACTATTTATTTAAAAGAGTATAACAGTAGGTAAATACATCAACAACTTCTTTGAAATTTCTCTACTGCCATATCTCTAAAGGCTGTATTTCAGGAAAATAACATTCGTTTCAGATAGAACATACAGAAGTTCTTTGGAATAACAGCAAATCATCCCGTGGCCAACTAGATCTTTTGAGTTCAATTCCATTTAACATCTGTCGACCAACTTGAATTATCTACGAATCTATTATGTCCTTTCTGGGATATGCCTAACGGTTTTGATCAGTACAATCTACTACTAATGCCCTGCTTCTTCTTTATCTTTTTATATAGCTAAGGATGTTTGTTCCTATCACTTAAAAAAGTATTATGTAGTCGAAACATCAATATCGAACTTGGATGCGTATGCTACGATGCGATGTTTTCTACGTTATTCTGTGGAGTGGAGTGGAGGCTTGGAATCTCAAGAAGACGCATGTACTTAAATCACAACATTTCGGAAGTGTGGCTCATACTTTGGACATTAACAGAGAAGTTCTTTGAAAAAGAAGTAAAGAGTGTGAAGTCTCTCTTATCGCAAAAAGAGCAAACTGGAATACTCACCTCCTGTTATGAGAGGACCTCAATATGTTCTGCTTCTGTTGATGATACGAGGAAAATAAAAGGAAAGCAAAACGGTGGACAAAGAGAAATATCCTGGCCGGAAAGTTTAAGGGATTGGACTGGCTGGAGCAGGATTCAGTTATTCTGAGCGGCTATAAACAGAATGCAAATTGCGATGATGATTACCAACATCCGAGAGGAGATGGATTTAAATCAGAAGAACCTCAAAGGTTACAGGGGATGGTACTGAGTCGTAGTGATGACTGTTGCCTATTATCTAACTACTGGTCCGTAAAATTGCTGCTTGACTTCATTTCACCTTCATTTCCCACAATTTCTGCATGAAGCTGACCAAATAGAAACAAAATTTCGATAGAACGCCTTTGTCCTGTTATCCTGCAGCTTTAATTTTGGCCGCAGAAGAAACAATAAACATGGCCATCGATCACGCGATATCGGGTGAGGGAATAGTCTGAGGGATAATTTCTAAAGGAATTAAATAAATTGAGATTACTGCAAAATTACGAAATAATGTATTGTATCTTCGTGGGTTTTCCGGCCCGGTGTTCTTCTTCTTCTTTCTCTTTCATGGCAGGTTTTCACCTGTTTTTATTAATTTTACACGTCACGGTGTTTCCTTCAACGATGATTGCCAGGTTTGCATCCATCATTCTTCCTTAATAGTTTCTCATGTTCTACTATTATTATCGGTCTGTTATGGTTTGATCTTCCGTATAACTATTTCTCGCATTTACCTGGTGTTAAATTATTTGGTTGATTTATAGTTCTCTGTTTTTTAACATAGTCCATCTTTTCCTTTGCGACCCATATAGATCCTCCTCCATTTCCTTCATGTATCTTCCCAGTATTCTTCCTTTATTTCTATATTTTGGCGATCACTTTGTTTCTATTTTCTATGTACTTTCTCCAGTCTTCGGGGATCTTGTATCATCATATCTCCGATATGCTGATTTATTTTAATTTTGTATTTTACTTTTTATATGGGTGTTTTGTTAATACATATTTGTATTTCTTTTGGTCTTATCCATTGCTTCATCCGCTGCTTGACAAACATTGTCCTTCATTTTCTTCCATGATTTGTCTATATTATCTTGATCTATTTTCCTTTGTAGGAGACTTTGGTACAAATTCTTTATTGTTTCATGATATAGTAGTTCTGTGTTAATTTTCTCTACTACAACCTTTTTCTTTTTTAAGATTTCCGTTTCAGTTTTAATTTTCGCGAGAGGAGCTGAACTAATTTATTAATTTCTAGAAAAGCTAGGCGGAAGCAAGTTGAGAACAAACTGCAAAGCCACTATTTTCCAGATATTTTGTAGCTTATCTAAATATGAATATTGAATATCGAAGCATTAACATAAAAACTTTTTGCAAAAGCCAGTAAGTAAATTCATAATTGTATCTTCTTCTGGGAATATCTTTTATGCATTGTTTTTTCAAAAGCAAGGAAGAAGGAAGTAGTAAACTAGGTATTAACTTTCCTACAAAGAGATGCGTACTAAATATTTACATAATAGTAGCTATGCAATTAGCCACTTCAGTCTTCATGCTTGCCATAAAGCAGTTTCAACCTTACACAAAATATAAATAGTCCAATTAGAAAAAATCTAATTGAAAAATGATCTTTTGCATTTCGTCTATTTTCAGACTCTAATCTGGTCCTATAGGGGTTCAAATGAAAATACCGAAGAAAATATTACGTATTTTTAATTTCATTATTTTATGGTCGAATAAAACTCCTTGTAAAATATAGGAAATGATCCAGTAAAACAAGGTGACTACCATCGTTAACAATGACGTTTAACAATTGGAAATTGTTCTAATATAACATGTGAAGTTATTTGTGCTCAAACAAGAAAAATTATGGATGATTGTCTAGTGTAGAAATACTTAGACCCGGAACAATTGAAAGGAAATGTACATAACACCATGACGTCATATTTATGCTTCGGGAATTGACTTTATTGAAAGGGTAGAACAAATATGTATTAGAATTAGTTATCTGTTTGACTTAAGATTATATGACAGCCTAGAACAATTAACATTAAAAAAATTAACATAAACTAAAGGTAACGCCTGTCACACCCTGAAAATTCCAAATCCATATTTCGATAAGTAAATTATTCATTTCAGTCGACAAATGTACGGGATTCGCGTATTATGGAAGACTTTGTTATACCTATCGATGTTTTGTGTCGCTGTTTACGGTGCGTAGATTCATTGATACAATTAGTTATTGTCAATGCGAGGTGGTCTACGCGTCGTATTAAATGCGATTTTTCCCGAAAATGTATGTGCGCTACGTGAATTCCATGGATTTGTTTACTGAAAACGATAATCTGGTAGTCTAAAGACGTATCTGTATTTTTAAACAAGGTGAACATGATGTACACTTTCTTCGATTGTCACTAATCATTATTATTACTATTATTGTAAAATTCTCTTATCCGTCTTCTCCATCCTAACAGGAAAACCAATTATGGAAAAAGGCCTAAATCATACCTATCGCCTGGACAAGTTATGCTATTTAGCACACTAGTAGAACTAATATGTAATACATAAACTAGTTGGCCAAACTTGCGGTTTGTATCCATTTGTATCCCAAAATTATACGTAGATGGAGTTCAAGAATTCAAACCACAAGAGCAAGTCAAACACACTTATAGGCAAGAGTAAGTTAGAAGAAAGGAGAAAGGCAGGCGAAATAAATTTCTTTATATCAAACCAATCAGTAAAGAACCATCAAACTGACAATAGACACACTTCTAGATAGTTGTTCAACTCATTCCCATGTAGACACCACTTAGTATGCTTAGCGTATTTCTTTCTTTTTTATTGCTACAGAAATTCTAATCATTTTGTAGTTAACTTAAAACTAACGTCGTAATGAAATCACTTCGGGATATTCACTACTTCCAGCTGTGTTTCTAATAGTATTTCATATATGTACCAATAAATATTTACATCTTTCTTGTAATAAGTACGTAGAAAATGTTCCGATTACCGTACTATTTCTTTCAATCTCTACCAGAAGAAGCACTTCATACTGTATACAAAAGAAAATACTCAAAAATAGACCACCTAATAGTAATCAATATCAATGAAAACTGCCGTCAACCACCGAGTCCAAAGGAGAGACATGCCCAAGGAAGTATTCATTACGATGATAACCTCTGCAACCTGTCATAAACGTTAACTAAGACCAGAAGACGTATTTACTGGCACGGTTATAATGACGCCAGCCAAACTTTGATCTTTCTTTCTTCGAAATGGGAAATCAATATCTACCTTCCGTTTGATATTTTCTGAACCCTTAAAGATCTTTTACATATGTCTACAGGAAAAGTGTAGCATGCGATTTGCTTTCCGTTACACAAAGAAAAATCGATATCCTTATATAATAGGTATACACGCGGAGGTATAACAGCCGAGAGGTATTTTTATTCTTAGTGAATAGCAGAAAATATTTTTTGATTTTATTGTGGTCCCACACTCTATGCATATGTATAAGCACATATACATACGAATCTACAATTGTACCGGTAGATAGAGGTACAGCTTTAATTTCAAAGGACGGTCTCTTCACGAGAAAGCTTTGAAATGTAAGTATATACATATTCTGCATAAGCTTCACGCAAGCATGTTCATTAAGTGTACGAGATCTTGAAATACAGGAATTAATCTACGAAATTGAAAGAGTTATATTTGAGTCAAAGCTGGTTTAATGTGCATAAATACTTCGCCTAAAGTACATATTTCCCCATTTACTTTCTCAAACTCTACCTTTTCAAATATGAACTGCTAGGGTCAAGGAACCCTTATAGATATTTTATCAAATTTTCAACCCTAATGGGGCAATGAATATATATCTAGTCAAATTTGGAAACGAAGTACTTTGCGGATAAACTTAAAAGTACATTAAGAGAGAACAGCGCAAAAAGATAATCAAAAAGCGTATTGAGAATTCTTTTTTTCATTTTCAACAAGAGCATAGTTAAGGGTAAGGACTAAAGGGAACGAAGATATCGTCTTTATTGCTTAAATTAGGATTTGACCTTCGGCACCTCGAAATAGCGAAGAAGAAGATGTGATTTGAAGGACTATCATAACGCTCTCTCTCGTACGCGTAAAAAAATTTCAAATATTTTATTAACTTTACTGATCATTTTAATCTGTCGAAGTGCACGAATAATCAGGTTGGAACTCAGGAGAGTGGCTCGACTCTAACATAAATATAATGATCGTGATCGGTAATTCTGAGGTATATGCCAAATTGCAAAGGCAAGAGCTTTTAATTTTCGTATTATAACAACGGAAAACTAACTGCTTCTTGTACTAACGAGTTCAATGTTAATGTAATTCTAAGCGTTAAATATAAAGAAGCACTAAATATAATATTATTAAAGGGTAAATACAAACCCATTGCCTCTGGAACAGAATTAAAATTAAAAATCGAATACTTACTGGACCAAACTTCAAATACTTTCTGCCAGTAGTATATATTTACTCGTTTATTTATATATTCATGTACAAACTACCGGTGCAATATTTAGCTAATTACACTGACACAAAATCAAACTTTTTGAATGTTATACAAACTAACTACAACTTCTTCTGTTAACTACGAATTTACTCTTCTAATCCACGAACCTAAGGTTTTTAATAATGGGTGATGCACAAATTCTGATGGCATACTCTGATGCACCAGTCAAAATTCCATGGGGATTAGGGAGATCTGTTCCTGCAACTAAATTGTTATATACCAGTGCTAACTACTCCTATATAATATTGATATGACTCCGAATTACTAAAAACAAATGTAAAGAAAAGACAAACGATTAAAATTTTTATGAAATCTAATTATGAGAATGTTATAAAGTTGTAGCAATTACTAATTAGTTTTCGAATTTGAAGGGTTTTTGTTAAATCATCTGTAATTCATATTTAATAGTATTGGCTCTATTTATTGGTATTAATTTAATTACCTCACGATTCGTAAGGTACACACCTTTTTCCCTTCTTCTTTGTTGGACATGCTTAGTACAATCTTAACTTAATTGATTACTATTGATAACACTGTACTTATTTAAGAATTATTTAGTACAATACGATAAGTAAGACGGGTATTGGTTGCAGCACCAGTGCGCAGGTGAGTTAATGAGTTCATAAGGTTTAGTTCGTTTTAGTCTTCTTATATCTTGACTATTGTCTACTAGCTAAATGGCTTCCACCTTAGTATGACGGAGTAGTCTTCCTTCATGTTCGAAGGCGTAGTCTTGAATTACTTCATCTACCAGTCGTTGTGCAGTTCAGCGTCGGTTACATATCAATAGATAGTATCAGTAATCGATCGAAGTTATTTATTTTGCCATTGTTGGATTATAAGTTAGATTCTTTGGTATATCCCCAAAGCTGAATGCCATAAAGTCCATATGGGTTTTAAAATGGACTGGTAGATCCTTTTTTTTTTATTTATGTCTGAGCATGGATTTTTTCTAATCAGCCAATCCATGTCACGGACTTTGTGCCGTATCCGCCTAGTTTTCTGCAGGACGTGGTGCTTCCAATTTAGCCTTCCGTCCAAATGTAGACCAAGGTATTTTACAGATTTAGCTAGTGGTATAATCCTTAGATGCTGTTTTAAGGATAAGCGTTGGTCACTACTTTTGTGACGTAGCGTGTATACGATATGGGTGCATTTTGCCCCATGGAGTTTGATCTTCCAATCTGTCGTTCGTTCAGTGCTTTCTGGACTCTCTCAGTTGCTTTCTCTTGGGTAACATCGATGGCCATTATGACAGTGTAATCGGCAAATGTGCCCAATACTGTGTTTTCTGTCGTAGGTATGTTACCAGTGTAAGGCAAATACAAGAGAGGCCCAAGAACACTCCTTTGTGAGACTCCTGCTGATACTTGATGGAATGAAGAAAGCGCTTCTTGGTATGCAACTCTGAATGTTCTTCCGGATAGGTAGAACATTTGTAATCGACAGTAGTTTTCTGGTAGCATTTGGGGCATCTTGTAGATAAGGTTTTGGTGCCATACTCCATCGAAGGATTGAGAAACATCCAGAAATACGGCAGGACAGTGCTGCACATCTTCGATGTGGGTGATAGCTCTATGCACCTGGTAAATCGTGGAATGTTGGTTACGAAACCAAAATTGAAATTCCGGAATATTGATCATTGGTTTGAGTTTTCTCAGTAGAAATTTTCCAAACAACTTTGAAACTACAGGCAACAGTGAAATCGGTCGATAGGATGTCACCTGCCCCGCTGGCTTATCTGGCTTCTTCAGCATAATTATTTGTGCTATCTTGAAACATTATGGAATATATTGTAACCTAAAACAAGCATTAAACATGTAAGTTAACATGATAATCGCTCTTCTTGGGAGCTCTTCCAAAAGTCCAGGAGATATTTTGTCTATTCCAGGTGTTCTTTTCGAGTTGATGTTGTTGCTTATTTCATGTGCTACTTCTATTGGTAATACCAGTTTGATAAGCACATTTAGTTGGTACTCGTGCGTAAGATCGACCGTCGATCGAGTGGGTGTCATTCGGTTGAAGTACTGATGCTAGATTTGGCGCTAACAACTCCGTTTTACCACTGGTTTTTCTCACCCACTGATTTTCGGCATTTATAATCGGAGGTACGTGTATAATTACGCGTTGCTTTCCATAGCGAATAGTCATTCTCGGCCTCGGCACTTAAACCGCTAAGGTAGTTTTCGAAACAGCACTGATTGTATTCGTTTATCGATTGTTTTGTCTTATTAGTTATTCTATTGAACTCGCGTTTATCGTTTTCGTTTCTTGTTCTGTACCAGATTCGTCGAGCTTTATTTCTTTCTTTAATTAAGTCTCTAATTTTAGAAGGATAGTTGATTCCGTTAGGGAGGCGATAAGTTTTATCGAGGATACCGACCTAACCTAATGGCGTAAACTAGCTAAGGGGGCACTAAGATCCTTTGAGCTTCTGCGCAATGGGCCAGAAAGCACAGCTAAAAAAATCCTCATTGAGCGAAAGCATTTAGACGAGTGGAATGCAATTTGGTAATTACTTTCAACCCATTGAACTGTTTAAAGAAGTAGTTCGCACATTCTCTATATACGAACTTGAAAGGTGTAAAGTTCGTACAAAATTTGTTTCGTTTTTGGGGAAAACGCAGCAGCCATGTATTGAGGGTAATTTAGGACACATGTTTTGTAGAATGCAACAAATCCAAAAATATTTTTAATCGAACTTAGGATTAAAATATATTAAACTAAAATAGAATAGAAAATTCCGGCGCATCCACCATAGTTTCCAAACATTTCTGTAAGCAATTATGTTTTCTTCCTGTGCGTTAATACATTCTTTCATGTCTTCTACCTAATGTTAGATCTGTAAATGCCATTTTTGTCGGTTTCTAATGCTTGATGTGGCTCTACGTTGGAAACTTGCAGGTTTTAATATAGACAGGGTTGTTAATTCCGCTTCTGGTAATTGCCTGCTGCTGATTACACGATTCTTTTGATTAAATTCACGAATGTCTCGTATATATACACATCAAGTTTAGGATCTCCCGAGAAATAACCTTATTTCCGTGATAACGAATCCAATCTCCCCTACAACGTGGACTTTCGTCTGCGAATGTAAATTTCCGGCACCTCTAAAGCTGACGGATGTATCAACTAATAAGCACGGAGACGTATCAAGCATTAATTTCTGCTCGCGCTTTCCTGTCTACCCCAGCAAATTACGTAGTTATACTTATTATTTTGTATATCGCAAACCTCTCCGCAACTACGTTGTGTTGTAATGGTAAACGTTTACGAAGGTACATAGATCTTCCGTTCTCTGGTTTGCTTTATAGGATTATTATTCCGAACTGCCTCTTGTCTACGTTTTGATCTTGACACAAAATGTTAACGCCCCAGTTATTTTCTGATTGAGGAACATGTCTGGAATAAAGGAATCGATATAGTGACAAACTCTTCGAACTAAAATTAACAAGATGTCCTTGTTAATATGCAAATTTATAGAAGGAGCCGAAAGTCTAAGGGTATATAGAACTCCTAAATGTCGGGCAATAAATAACGCAAGTAGAATTTTTACTTCCTTGTGTTCACTTTATCATTATTAGAACTAAAAACTTACATCTCTTAGAGAACAAAGTCAGATCGCCGTAAATTTGAGGTTCCTGCAATGCGATCTATGTATGATTCTACATTTACATATTCATTTAATTCTAAATATTTCTTCAATATTATTATACGAATAAAATTGTTTGCGAAGGTCACTATGAACTTCTTGTTAATTATTATTAAAATTTTACCATCGAAGTTGTGTATTTCGATAGTTTTGCAATAAAATTGTATACTTCATAATTTATGGGTCTCTTGTCCAGGATATACGCAATGCAGTCGAGGAAGGGGAAGAGGGACAAAGCCAAAGGAGAAATGATTAAGAATCTCGAAGATTATTTTAGAAAAGAATTATTATAAATAATTAACCAGGCCCCGAGAGAAGAAAAGAAGAATGATTGGCAAACTGGTCTGATACTACCAATACATAAAAAAGGAGACCCTAAAGATCGTGATAATTACAGGGGCATCAACCTAATAGGCGTGGTAATGAGGAAATGAGAATTATAAGACTCAAACATAAAATGGAAGAACAATTGTCAGAATCAAACATCTTATAGAAAATACACACCCACAAAAGAAACCAATATATTTGGCATTCATAGACATCGTACCACACAGAAAGCTAAGGAAAGCAGTAAAAGACAAAGAAGTCAGCAACAAAATGAGTAGAATCATTAACAATATATACGAAGATAACATCAATGTAATAATCCACCACAAACGATATTCAGATCCATTCATAACCGGAAGCGGACTAAGAACATTGTTTATTACGTACATCGACGAGATAATGAAGTAAAGTGAACGAGCAGGGAAGAAGATGTTGGTGGGGTACAGGAATATAAAAAAATCGAAGTCTCAATTGGATCTTTTGCAGATGACGTTGTGATTACAGCACATTCGGAGAATAGTCTACAAAATAATTTGGGAGTATGGACCGCCGAACTAATAAGCGCTGGAATGGAAATGAACAAGGGATAAGATCAAGGTGAAGATAGTGGGACAACAAAAACTAGTAAAGGTTAGAGTTGGTAATGAAGAAATAAAGCAGGTAACCAACTTTCAGTACCTTGGTGTAGAAATAAACAGCAATGGAAAAATTGGACACAGAGATAAATATAAAAATAGAGAAAACAACAAACTGATACCAGGCACTTGAAAACATCATCATAAATATTATAACTTTTGGATGAGAAACAAGGATACTAACACAAAAGGATAAAAGTAAACTACAAGCGTCGGAGATAAGATTCGTAAGAAGAGTAAGAAGGGTGAGCAAACTGCAAGGATTGGAAGAGGATAGACAGGTGAAGCAAGTGTGGATGGCGGCAACACAAAAAAACAACAAGAGAATAAGAAGACCAAGGCAAACATACAATAAATGCATTGAGGAGATTTTAAACAGGAAAGGAAAAACACCAGGAGACGCAAAAGAACTGGCGTACGACAAGAAGACGTGGCAAGAATTCATGGAAGAATAGAAAAATAGCGGTAAAGGAGGCTAATGAAGATTCTTGAGCTATGAGAAACGTGCGAAAAACCATCTCTGAGTGAACAGTTAATTTATTCTTAAAATTCCAAATTTAAAATTATGACAGAAGTTTCGAGGCTGTGTTCTCCTCATTTTCAATGTCGCAATGCTGTTAATTCCAACAACGTGAAAGGAAAATTTCCATTTTTTCATTCTGAGACTTATTTTATTATTAACCTTTGCTGATGAAGAAGGAATAAACAATCGGTTTTGTCTCGGCTAAGAGTTTGATTATGAAATTCTGTCAAACGTCTATAGACATTATTGTATCCGTATAGGATCTTTCTTATGCTCATCTTATGCAAAATATTGTGTATTGAACTTCACCACTTCATTTGTAGGCGCATTGATCGTCCATTTATTATAAAATTGCTTGCGCATAATTAGAATTTTCTGGATACGTTATTTAATGAGACGAGACTGTACATTTCTGGAAAACTCTTTTTGTCTACTTCGAAATGGGAATGTGTGCGTTTGTGTATTAAAATACGTAGTTGTTGTATAAATTATAGATTTTTAGATTTGATGGCAAAGAAGTAGCAGAAGGATTCGACGTCATTAGTTCATTTTTCATGCGCTGTGGGGTATATAATTCGAAGAACATATTTTCATTGAAAATATGCTCACCAATACAAACGCAAGGAAAATAAAATAAAACTGGGAAAATGTCTATGGAAATCAAATATGCTTTCTCATTTTAAAGAAGCGAAGAAAAACCTAAGATAAACCTAAGATAAAACACTGTAACCGTACTCGCAATTCTAACGATGGCAATCAAAAACTGTGTATAAACTGCTTAATATATTTCGTAAGGGATAAAATGGTAGTATTTAATTCCATCATATACTTTATATACGTAGCGGAAGTTGGATAAAGTTTAATTAAATTTACTTTACCGTAAAGCATATTTCCAGGAAATAAAATACGGGTAAAATGATAGTTTGAAGCTTCTGCGGTTTTAGTTGCAAGTGACGTTTTGAGAACAACTATCTATAAACGATGTTGCTCCGTATTCCCGATAAACTCTTTCCTGGTACTAATGAGATTAAAACTTCGTTCTGTGCGACTTTCACCCTTCTTTTTCGCTTAGTGTGGGGGTTTAAACGTTCTCATTAAATTTCAGTCATAACTTTGTGCAAGACCGGGCTACTAGTTCGGTTGTTTAATTGCATGTCTTTGAGAATTTTCGCCGACTGCTTGACGGCTGAAACGAAAGGAATATTACGCAAGTTCTCGGACAACTTCGCTGTCGGCGCGCTCTTAATTGCGACAAAATAACTCCGGAAAATTGTTGTCGTCCTTCGTGCAGACGCTCTAGGGAAATTCAACGTATTACGGCGATCTTTACCGAGAGAAGGTAAACTGTATTTTTCGAAATTTAATAGTGTCAGGTCTAAGCCTACATTATCCGTAATATGTTTAAGGAATTCATTAAACTAAAGTAAACATGATCGAAGTAGTTTCAAAAGTAACAGGAAATTATTTTACCTTTGGCGTTAATGGTGGAGGAGCCTAGTAGAAGTAGTAAGATTAGGCTACAACCGTTACTTTGAGTAACTTTTAACACCCTTCATGTAATTTCAATTTATTCGGCTTTATCCTAGCAAATCATCTTTGAACCCGATAGAAATTTTAAAGAAAGAGCTGGACTGCACCAGGAAAAGCAGAGAAAGATCAAATTCTTATAATAGCATGATAAACAAACGTTACCGCAGCTGTTAGGAACTCATGTTACTGACTTCAAAACTCTTGGTACTTGATTGTGGCAAAAGAGAAAAAAAAACGATAATAAAAAGAAGTCGGAAACGTGACTGATACGGGAGTTAGTCGTTGCAATTCGAATAACCCACTTAGTTGGTTATAAATATGAATATCCAGGCCGTACTGGCTCAATGGAAACGGCGTAGGTTCAAGTTCGAGAATTCATTAGTAACAAGGCGCCACTCTCCTATTATAAACCGGATCGCATCTTCGCAAGTTCCTGGAGTCAGAGACCCTCCAGTTTCGTTGGTAAGTGAAAGGAGGTTATCCGAACCGTCTACGTTAGTTATTCTTTTATTCGGTCGTGAAGCGACCAGAATAGTTACTCGAAAACTCTATTTAAAAAGAAAATAAAAGAAATAATATAAATTGAGGCGAGAGAATGACGTTGAACAGCACTTTATTTGTCACTGACAGCACCCTTGGGGTGTATAGGATCCCGATAACATTCAAATGAGCTAGCTTCGAATCGTATTTAAATAATGCTTACAAAACTCTCCATAACCGTTGAAATTCCAGAGGCTTCCCTACTTCCTACTAGCAAACTACTAGCACCCTACAACAACCTTAAAGGAGAAAACAACGGCATCATAATTAATAAAAGAAAACTCACCTCGAATAGAGGAAAAAGCAAATGCACAACGTGGCCGATCGTTCGAACAGTATAGGGAAGACTTACTCCCAAATGCACATAACGACAGTATGAAAAGTCGAATTCGCGTGCATATCCTCGACAAGCGAGTTTTTAAAGCGAAAACGGAATAACGTATTTGCAACACGTGTAGCCAAAAGGTGCGAGTTATATTAAAACCTACGAAAGCGGGACGCCATCTACACGTCAGAAGTTAAAGCGAGAGGCCAAATGTAACAAACCGGAACGCTACAAGAAATTGGCCGTAACAATCAATATAAAGTTTGTAGCTTCAAAAATTCACATGGAACAACACGTGGATATGTTGAATTGAATATGTTGGTTATTATCTAGCGTTGCATAACTTGAAACATGTTATCTTTCAAGTAACTGCACCACCTTACTTAATTTCTATGCTTGTTCTCTTTCCGATTTTCAAACAATAGTTTTTACTTCGCTTTTCTTTGGAATGTTTTGATTAAGAAGATAGCCTGCTATTAGAATTATTCTATTTTCCAAGCACCTGCGTAACTTTTCCTTCTTTCCTTCTTAAAACAACCTAGGCGAAAATAAAAGCTTCAACTAACAAAAAAGGAAGGAAAAGAAGTAACTCAAACGAAACAACTCCTACCATTACTATAATAGCTTGCATATCTTTGACTATGTACTTCGTTGACAAAAAGCAACATTCCTAGCCAAATTACTTGAAACACTCAATATCTGGCAGTTAAAACTACACATGCGCTTTATATTTTGTTCATGGAAAATATTTAATGATATGAAACACGTCGATATTAAATAAGTGGTTAATAATTGGTCCATGATCCACGCTTTTTTATAACTTCGTTAATTCTGATACAAATATCACATCGTTAAACTCCTTACCACACAATTGTTTATAATAAAATCGGTGACACGTGGTCACTTCGGTCTATACGGTTGTTGAAAATGCTTGCCTCGAGCTAGCGAAACACGTGTCACTGATTTTATTATAAACAATTTTGTGGCGAGGAGTTTACCGATGCGATATTTGTGTCAGTAAATTACACCACAGTCCTTGCAATCACCTTCATCGTCGTTAATTCTGTTGGAGTATTAATTGCAGACGTAGTGGTTGGTCATGTCACCGTCGTTTAACATACACATCTTGTACTATATACTAGTATTTCCTTCATAAGTGAATCTTACGATTTAAGACGAGCAGATTTCATTTTTGTCGTTAAGCGCGGTTTTTTACCAAGTCTCCATTAGGCAATTTGCGTATAGTCGACGCCTAAGAATTCCGCTTGAAACTTTTATGCCTTTCCCCTATGGCCTTTCTAATTGTTTCTACTGTAGCAAATCTATTATTTATAGTCTAGCGAACAATTTCACAGTCAGATCTCAGTGGAGTTTTCCTTTTACGGCCAGATTTTTCTCCCCTTTGTGTAGGGGCACCAGCTTTTTCATTTAATTTGTTTACTAACCGAGGTGCAGAACTACGAATTACTTTCTGTAGTTTCGCAATTTCCCGTTGTAAATATTTGACCGACTCTAAAAGATCTTTTTTCCGGGCATTTTCTAAGAAACCGAAATACAGATGTTTGGTAATGATAAATAATTAATCAAAAGGGAAAGGAACTAGAATAATAGTTTTACCTTCATACTGACGAAGTTCTAGCACAAAATAATAGACAGTACTGCACAACCTAGTTTTTAAACGATTATATTTTATATATGATATTTTTTTATATCGATGCGATCTCAAAACTGTAAGCTTGTTTAACGTTGCGCAAATTAAAAGAATTAAGAAGTTATATCGCTCTAAATTAATATAAGTTAATATTTAATAAATAAATATTTTCGTCGTAATTTATTTTCGTGATATGATATAACCCTGTACTTAAAACTTTCAATATCCATACAATGAGCTGGTATTTCCATGTAAAAGGATGATTAATGAAGTTTGCCAACAAATTTGCCAGGGACTATACTCTCAATGAAAGAATCACGAAGGAAAAAAGCACCACATGTGATCATCGATTAATATTGTACTACATGACATGGAAATTGCGACACCAAGAAAGGATGCGAATATTTTGATCAAACTTGGCAGAAATGTTTACCTATTCAAATGTAATAATTGATTAAAATTTCCAAGAAAAAGAACAAAAGATTAACACATTTTAGATTTATCATTGTTAATAATATGTTGCCCCTCGCCTATTAATTTTACACTCCCCCACTTTTCGTGGCATTGATTGTAATTGGTGGTTGGTGTCCTCTTGAGGTATGTTGTTCCAAGCAACCAGCAGCTTCCAGTGTTTACGGAAGATTCGTTAAGTTTCTCAAGTTTCTTTCCATAAAGTCTCACACGTGTTCAATTGGCGGGAGGTCGGAAGATCTGGGTGGTCATGGCAAGATATCGACATGGGCCTTTTCGAACTGGTTTAGAGAAATTCTCGCAACGTGGAGACGGGCATTACCCTACTGAAAAAGTGAGTCTTCCTGCTGCTTCAGATATGAGAAATATAAGGTTCTACCACCTCATCAACGTAACGTTGGGCACTAATGTGGCCTTAGATAAACACCAACATAAACCTACCATAACTGCTATGGCTCGGTGCACATGTCTTTCAACGAAAAATTGAATATCACGACGTTGGCGGTAATTTTCAGGTTGTCGCACTCTAACCATAATGAAACTTCTAAGCCAAGTTGAACCAAATTGAAACAGGAGGAAACGGTGAACATCGAATAAAAAGTCGCAAGAAATACAACTGACAACAATGCAAGCGAAAACTACATGAAGTGTCAGACGTGCCATGATCAATTGATGCATCTGAACAAAATTTTAATCAATTATCACCTTTGAATAGAAAAAGTTTTGTGCCAAGTTCTGTTAACAATCTCGCACCCCTTCTTGCAGTTGCAATTTATATGTCATGCAGTATAAAAAAATTGAAGCAGTGCATTACTCAATCTTGCCGAAAACTTCACCAAATTGTTGTTCACGACGTTCAGAGTCAAGCTAAGCCTTTGCGAGAATTTTTGCAAATATCAACATGTGCGATTCATCCCACTTAAATAATGTGGATAGATCTTCTGTATCCATTTATGGAAAATGCAGGTATTGGAGACTTGTTTAAGATTGAGATGATTACGGAACCATTGATGGAAAATGTTCACATCGTCGTTCAGGTTGAACTTCGCTGTTGTTTGATCTAATCCGTTTTCTCCAACACATTCTCCTATCTCATCGTCCTGTTGACCAAGTCCATTAAGTTTGCACAAATTCGTTTAATTAATCTTTCCGCTGTTGTAATCCAGGCGCATTATACATGAAATTAAAGTTAGTTCACTCACTATAAAACTATCTTTTATAAATTCAATTTAGATTTATGTTGATCACTGTCATTATCGACAGTAAATTCCGAAAATTCGTGCTACATATTCTTGCTACGTCTATCACCTTAATAGCCTGTATTGGTGGAATACTGTCAAGAAGGCACGAAATTCGTCCTAATATCTTCATAATTCATCTTTCTTCAATTTTCTGTACTATATCCGCCGACTTGAATCACTTATCATTTCGTCATCGTGATTATCCATTACTCTTCATAATGTAGCTATTCATCCCTGCTTCGTCATAGCAATGTTTGATTATCGGATCTTTCTTTATACGAATTTTCGCATTGTATACTTTGGGACTTATATAGCAAATAAAACATATGTTGTTCTGATGCTTGGCCTTAATACATTGTCCACCAGGACATGAAAATGTAAGCAACAGGATATACAGCCTGTACAGATTGAATAATAATTATCTGCTCCATATATTTTACAGAAGTCCTGACGTATTTGATAAGTTGTCATTGCAACAACCATTACATAATGTGTTCTGGAGAAGGCAAGTAATTTATTTTAGCTGACGAAAATTCCTACTTTATCATATATATTCATGTATCTATCTTTTGTTCTATTATAATGACCGCCTTATTCGTTAAAAGATCAACCCAGAATTATTTTTAGGTCAGCTAAATCTTAGAGATGTGAAATATCACATAGTGTTACTTAATATTTATCATATTTATTTGTTTGCGATGATTATCTTAACAAAGGTACTGCTTGGTGTGATTTTTTATTTATTATTAAATATTATTAAATATTTTGCCTATAATTATTTTTGATAGGGCGCAACATAATTGTATATAACTGTCTATTTACATATGTCTAAAGCTATATTTACATCCGCTCAATACGGAAATACATAAAGCCTTCCACGACTCCCCGATTGAGAAAACTTTTCACATTTTCTGCACATACTGCACTTAGACGCAAAAAGAGATTTCCCACATTATAAAAAATAAATAAAACCTTTTTAAATTCCGAATAGATTGTTATTGCCCCGAAGCTAGGCGCATCTCTGTGGAAAGATTACAACTTGGCCAAGGAAGGAAATTCAGGAAAAATAACCGGGTGACGTACCTAATATAAAATTCAATTCTTCGATTTGATGGCCGAAAGGGAACCGATAAGCCCCTTTCATAGTTCGCATATAAATCAGACGCTTAATGGAACGGCCAACGTTTATGTTACCCATCTCAGTTTCTTTTTCCTTGCCGCATATGCAGATAACCGAAGTCATAATAAATGGATAGGAAAAGATGGGAATGGACACCGAAAGGTAAAGATAACAAGACCAGAAGGGTCTTCAATAACATTACAGAAGGAACAAAAAAATTATTATTATTACTATGTACATATAATGGAATGAATGAAGGGACGGATAACCAAATAAAGTCGTTTGAGAATATAACGTGCTTGCATGCGTTACTATTAATTGTTTCAGTTTTATGTATTATTATGTTTATATTATATTATATGTTTGATTATATGTATTGTAACAATATGCATCGTACACAGATTTAAACCATTTTTCTATTGATCAAGATTTATGGCCGATGACTCTGATAATATTTCACTAATTATCTGTCTGACACCGCCGAAAGAACACATGCAATTAATGGTCATTATCTGTTTTTATATAAATTTCAGTGTTTCCAAATATATTTTAAAGAAAAAAATGATATGTATATAGTCACTGTTTCTACTTTGTTGACGCATATGAGTAGATATCAGCAGCTCTAGAGGGTGTGACAACACGAGAGAAATACACATTCGTATGTCAACTTATTGGAGAATGTGAACTTTGTAAATATTTGCCAAGTGAAAATCTCGCGATGTCGTCTTTTTTATCATATTTCTTGCGACGCCAGTAATAGGGAGCTTTCTATAGAAAGTGTTTCAATTCTTCCTTTATTGAGTGGTGCACAATAAAAATTTCATCTACAAATTCTTGCTCTCGCAAGATTTATTAACCTATTTGACAGGTATCCCAACGAATCAATTCTTCAAAAGAAGGGCATCCAAAAATGTTAAAGGTTAAAGATCAATAATTTCCGATAAATTAATTAAAAATAGAATTGGTTGTTCTATTATAGTAGGAGCAAAATCGATAATATATTTATACCTGTTAATTATTTGATTAATTACAGTTTAAAAGTTTTTGCCCGCAATTTTGCACTTCATTTGATTAGTGTGGGATTTCTACCCTTTGTCCGTTTCATTATCAGATCCATATATAGCGGAAAGCGGGAATCAAGTGAATTACGTCAACATAAAAGTGCATTATCCTTAGCAGAATAACGTAATTCGTTTGATTCCTGTCTTCCGTTATATGTACATACATATATGAATATTTCTTTCAATGATTTATAAATGCTTAGGGTGAATCGCGAGTTTAAATACAGCAACGATGAAGGACAACGGAAACCCCGTCATGCTCGTGCTCATCAACTTTGATAAATGGTCTAAAATTACGTATTACACCCCTACAGATTGTTGGATCATTAACTAGAGTTTGTTTTAAAATTTTGGACACTTTATAACGGCGAAATTTTATTATTATCCTTTAGTTAACGTATTGTGCTTGTTTCGGCGCTTGTTCGCCCAAAATACGTGATTAAATATGGAATTGTTTACGAATATCATACCGCCCAATAAAGGTACAGAGTTGATCGCAAAACTGTTGATCATTTTAGAATTCGTAAACCAACCAAATATCACGTTTATTCTATAGAAACATAAAAAAGAAAGTAAAAGTGATAGTGAAGTGTTAAACTGTTGTTACCATTAGTATAAAAATTCAAAAACAAAACAAATAATATAAAGAGGGAAAATTTGTTTTCTTTTTCTTTTTTGCTACCGATCGGTTATTTTCTAAGTTTATTGCTCAACCAAATCCCCTCTTTTTAACGAAATAGAATGAACTTTGTTCTATTGAAAGTATATACAATGTAATGTTATGACCGAAAGGTACAAATCTTTTGTAGTACTGCTATAACAATAATCTTTCTTCTTCTTAAGGGCGTAGTTCGTTGACCACTCACCGAAGCTAAATTGCTTATTGTGTCCTGATCTGGCATTGCTTCTTCAAATATTATAGTTTTGAAAAGTGCTAATGAAAATGTATTTTCTCATTAATTTTATTTCAAAACTAAATGGGAGAGCTTAAATCTAAGAACATGGCATATGTTTTTAGATTGAAATGTTCAGCAACTATATGTGATGTCTGCATTCGGAATGTGAGATCTATAGCTGTTAAAGATTATAATAATGTACTGATATCTTCAGCAGAATATAAGAGGGTTCATGAAAAACTAATACGATACACAAAAATATAAAACAGAGGAAAAGCGAACTCTCTGGGCGGCATGAAAGAAAATATGGAACTTCCAGAATCTGATGTAGTCATTAGAACAGTAGTTAATCTCAACGGAATTAACAACCATTGAGATGCCAAAACGATATAGTAGTGTAAAGTAGTGAAAATGGGAAAAGGCTTTATCGTTACGGCCAATGATTAGTTTTCTGTATCATTACTTTTGGTCTCTTGCTCCAACTTTTGTCGTAAATGGCGCCCCGCTTTCATAAGTTTGTGATACCGCCTGCGCCGGCTGGACACACGTGTTATTCATTCAGCTTCTGACGTTGAGTGGGAACAGATCGGTTTCCGTGAATAAGTTTATTCCGTTTTCGATTTCAAATCTCGTTTTTGAGGGTATACACGGAAATTCGAAGCTGGGAAGTGTATAGTATCGTTCGAAGTTTCGTTTCCCCAAGTTTTGCTGTTCAAATTAATGGTCCACGTTGCTTTCTCTTCAATTGGAGGCGAGTCCTTCTTTTTTTTTCTTAATTGCAATGTCGTTATCATATTTTTCACATTGTTGCTAGGGCAAGCAGTCGTTAAGTTTGCTAATTAATACTATATTTAATTCTTTTAGTAGTTTAACCCTTTGTATACACACCTCCAGAAAATGCCGGGTCATACACACGGGGTCCAGGGGACCCCATCGATTTTTGAATGCTTATTATAAGAAAACTATTCATCCGATTTGAATGAAACACACGCGAAAACGTAGCTCAAACTATCTATAATGCGATAGGATTACAATAAAAAATTTGAAAAGAAATTAAGGTTCTCAAAAATGTACCGAAATGAGAGAAGTTGTGAAAAACCGCGTTTTTTATTCAAAAATCATAACTTCGTTATTTTATTAAATGGAACTTCCACGAAAATACTGTTAACGTATTGTATTTTTATGAAATAAATAGTGCGAAATAAGTCCTTCAAAAAGGGAAATTGTCCGCATTGGTTCTTACAGGTTTCATATTGTAACCAGTTGATTGAGACAGTTGACGTTGGGGTCCACAGGACCCCTAGTGTATACGAAGGGTTAAGGGGAAATTACAAGTATTTGTCACTTGAATATGATATATACGATTGGAGAGTGGCGCCTTGTTACTATTTCTCGAACTTTAACCTACGCCGTTTTCACTGGGCTAGTATGGCCTAAATCTCCATCTTTATCATCAACGAGATGGATTACCCGCACTGTAACTGTATCGGTCATGTTTCTGACTTTCTTCTTACTATTTTGATTTTTAACAAAAGCCAGTAACATTACCTATAGATTCTACTGTGAATAAGGAATCTTGATACGTTTGTTGACTATCGCAGCTATAGAATGAAGTATCTAAGATATCTTATGCCCAGTACTCGAGGATAATGACTTTATACGATTAAGGAGTAATATTATATCTTTACTAGAAAAGGTAAAATCAGCAACTGGATGTTGAGAAACTAATCTATATTAATCAGAATACAAAAGAGATAAGCTAGCTATCTGTGTCACATCCACAGGTACTAAGAAATATATTAACTATTAGAGTACCAACAAAAAAGACAGTCGAGGGGAGCATGTCAGGTTGGAATAGAACAAGTGGTTCTAGAGAAAGACATCAAATGAAAAATAAACTTAGAAGCTTAACATAAATAAATAGAATAGAAAGGGACCGAAATAAGAGTCGGCTCAAAGTCAGTCTTCAGAGAATTAAGTAAGTAAGACGTGGTAGATAATGGTTGGTGCATGTCATTTGCTTCACATCCTCAATATATGATTTCCTTGAAAACTAATAAATTGACGTATTTTACAGAAAGAATGGTACATGAAAACCGAGGTTTTCTCAAAGTATAAAAGTCATACGAAGTTGAATGGCAATGTTGAATAAACGTATCCATTTTATGGGTACCTGGTATTATTAAAAATTGTTTGCTTCTATATCCAATTTTTTTAAATCTTAGGTCTCCACTCATTATATTTCAAATTATAAAGTTAAAAATACTTTGATAATATAAATATCTTGTCAGTAAGAAGCATGATAAATTTCTTACCTATAGGTATACTTTCGATAGAACTAATTCTAACGAAGGATATTATAACAACTATTAAGTGCATTGTTCGAATGTAAGTAAACATTCGAAAGTATCATTTGTTTGAAAGTACTACTAGCTCGAAAAAACAATTGCTATTCGAAGATAAGTTGTTGGTTTTGTGGCATGTAAAATAAACTTAATAAAATATAACAAATTTTATTTTTCAATATGTATAACCTCTCCCAACTTTAATACATTTCCTACAACGATCAATTAATAATTCTATACCCTTGTGAAAATAATCTACAATTTTTCCCGCAAAATGTTCCATTACAGCTGCTTGAAACTCACTATCGTCCTTAAAACGATTTCCCAAATATTGGTTTGGACTATATGGTGGATATTCCAATTCTTGAAAGCCGCATTCGCAATTGGCACCTTGTGAAATGGCGGGGGCATTGTCGTGCAATAATCGAACACCTTTTGTCAATTTTCCTTGACGTTTGGCACGAATATTGTCGCTCAATTTATGCAGCAAATACAAATAATATGTACTGTTGACAGTTGTATTGCGTTCTATAATTTCAATGAGTGAAATGAGATTTAAAATCCCCGAATATTGTGGCCATCCTCTTCTTTGTTGATTGAATGACGCCCCTTTATGGGACGAAGTCCATCGAGTTAACGCTATTTCATCGATTCCCTTTTAGATAGAGGATCATAAAACAGAACCATTGTTTGATCTGCTGTGACAATGGACTCTAAAATCGCTTTGGGGTCATTTCCACGCAGTTTTAGAAACACACCCGCACATTCGATCCGACGTTGACGGTGAGAGTGGAAAGAAGACGCGGTACCCATCTTGCACTAATCTTATTCATACCCAAATGGTTACGGAGAATTTGGCGAATACTTGTTTCAGAAATATAAGACAGTACTACTAATTCCTTAACATTCAAACGGCGATCTGGTAATACCTTTTCTTCGATCATTGCAACTTTTTGAAACGTTACCACTTCAGTTGGCCGACCAGAGCGCTCATCATCTTCAAGGAATGTTGCCCCAAATGGAAAAATTTTGCCCACCTTCTCGCACCTTTTCAGAGAAATATAAAGGACATAAATCACCATAAACGCCATCTAAACGTTGTTTAATGTGATTAGGCGTATGTTCTTCTTTTGTTAAGAAAATTAATGATCGTGCGGTACGCTGTTCTCGTTAGCTGCGAGATTTTCATGCATTAGTCACGTTGTTTGGCTGGCTACGAAAAACTACTAGTGTAATATACATATCTAGTGTAGACCTCAGGGATGTGCAACTAGGACGCAACGGATTTTGAAACACGCCTGAACCTGTATAAGCCTGTCAGGCCGAGATTTATGGCGCCTATCTCGTGTGTATATACATATATTTCTATATACACTTGTTCCTAAATTATAGGAAACAAAACGAGTAAATTGAGTTTCGACAATAAAATTAGTTATTCCGTGCAGGTGTTTCACCGAACTCGAACGAGAACGGTTGATAATAATCTACAAGTTCCTACAGTTCACAACTTCCTGCAGAATCAGTATTTCTTGAAAAGCATTCGTACTTCACCTCACAATTAATTGTATTAGAGTAAGAGATATAGTGATCTCTTTGGAACATCTTGAAATTTCGTATCGTAATTTTCAATCTGTATTTGTCGCAGTATAAATGTGGCAAAGTTATCTGATTATTTGCTAACAATCCGTAGTTGACAATGAGTAAGTTCATACGCGCAATTAGCACTAGTATGATACGAGTATATTATTTGCTAATGAAGTCTTTATGTCCAGTACATATTTGCTGATACCGTATTTCTATTTGTTAATACTCACACGTTTTGCGCTGTGTGTGAGAATTATCCAATCAACCTAAGCACTGGACATGTAGCAGCCATTTCTTTAGAGGATAAATGCTATACAAGAATTTGTTTGCTAGAAGACATCGACGAAATCAGGGAAAGCAACAGAAAACATCGAATTGATGATTCTAAATGCCCGTATTCACCTGATTTATTGTCTAACGATTTCTTTCTGTTCCCAAATGTCAAGCAAAAATGCGTGGATAGTAATATTTAGCACATCAAGAAGCTGTCGAAGCGATCAAAAACTTCATAGTGAAAAAAATATTTTGAAAATCGATTTGAACGCATACCACAAGTTTATACATTTTAGAGGCAAATATTTGCAAAACCATAAAGTAGTTTGTTCCTTCCTCGTTCCTAGTTGTCGTAACAACGTAAAAGGCGCCCCTCTTAGAGATTGCCCGGCGGAAGAAGTTACAGTGATGACTCGCTGATCCGAACCCTCAGAAATCCGAACTCCCTTGTAATCCGAAAAATTTAAATATTGCCGTTTAACATTGGGTATCTTGTAATCCGAATGGCTTAGGGGTCCGGTAATCTGAATCGCAACCATACAATCGGTCACAGTCGGTGTCGTGTATTATATTGGTTGGTTTGTTATTGCCGAAGCTATATACGTCGGGGAATCACCGGAATAGTTTAACTTATGCATTACGGCGACTAAACGAGCGCATAAAACGCTAACGCTTAGCGAAAAACAGGACATTTTGAAGCAATTAAACAGTGGTGCAAGTGGAAAATCGTTGGCTGTAAAGTATGGCGTTGGTGCGGCGACAATTTCGAACATTAAAAGCAATAAGGATAAAATAGTGGGGTATGTAGTTTATTTGTTCATTAACAGATTCTAGTTATTATCGCAATTAAATTTCGCATAGGTACATTGGGCATTGTATTTCGACACCAAAATGTAAAAAAACTCTGTGCAATTCAGATTACCCCTAATGGAAACATAACTTTATAAATGGTTCTTGTCAAAAAGAGAAATACACGCGAACGTAACCACCACTGTTCTAAGGGAAAAGGCTATACAGATTTATGCAAACATTACAATGATAACAAGTTTATTGCAAGTAAGGGGTGGCTTAACCGATTTAAAGAAAGGCATGGCATTCGCAGACGAAAAGTTTGTGGGGAAAAGCTGTCAACCGATCCTACATTGATTCAGCCTTTTCTGAAAAAATTACGGAAAAAATCAACGAGTTTAAGCTATTACCTAATCAGATATACAATGCTGACGAATCAGCATTATTTTGGAAGCTGCTACCAGATCATACATTAGTACACGACAAAGAAACCTCAGTGCCAGGGCGAAAAAGCTCCAAAGAGAGAGTAAATTTTCTCGCTTGTGCCACAATAGCTATGGTACTCATAAACTACCACTGATAGTTATTGGCAAAGCTAAAAATCCGAGAGCTGTAAAAGCGCTAATATTCCAGTTGAATACCACTCAACAAAGAATGCATGGGTGACATCCGCATTATTCGTTGAACGGTTTCATACATCTTTTGTCAAACAGGTAAGAATATTTCAAAAGAGAACAATTTTAATGGGAAGGTGCTGTTATTAATCGACAATGCTCCCAGTCACGCTTCAGAGGCGCAGTTGAGAAGCGATGACGGTGAAATTAAAACAATATTTTTGCCGCCTAATTCCATCCCGTTATTTCAGCCAATAGATCAAAATGTCATACGGCTAACAAAACTCTATTATCAAAAAGTCTTTTGGTCCACATTCTGGCTGACTGGGACGACATTTTAAACGCCCTTAAAAATATTAATTTGACGGGATACAGTCTTTCTCCTCTCTCGTTCTTGGGAGAACGTGTCAACTGATGCAATAAATAACTGCTGGAAGAAAATATTTTCTTATTCGCCTATTTCCGCGGTAACATCATCTGAAGATGACTCAGATGATGATCTTCCATTAAGTGCAGTGAAGGAAAAGCTACTTTCTGAAGACAATCACCAAGAACTTGCTGAAATCAGAAACATGTTGCAACAAATTTTGTGTGATAATCATCAGCATTACTAAACTGAACTTAACGAATGGATTGATGGAAATGACGACCTTTTACCTCTACATAGCGACCATAGTGTTTCAAATGATAAAACAGTTATAGATGAACCAAAAGTGAAACATGAAGAAGCAATCAGCAGTTTTAACACTTGTATAAAGTGGGCTGAAGAAAATGGAGCCGAATTAGGAACACCGCACACACTTAGGCTGATACGAGAACGAGCAATGGAAGCTAAGCAATTGAAATATCGACAAGCAAAAATTACAAACTTGTTAGTGATGCTTTAAGATGTTATGATATTGAATTACAACTTATGCATTATGTAGTAATGTATTTTTTTCTTGAAAATCTATTTATGTATTTATTTTTTTATTTTGACAGATGCAATAAATGTTTAACAGTCTAAAACGCAAGTTTTAAATTATTTTAATAATGACTCAGTAATCCGAATTTTCCGATAATACGAATCGTCCATGTTTTAATTAATTCGGATTAGCGAGTTCCCACTGTATATCCTAAAAAATTATCAGTTTGCGCGCGAAGTTAAAAGACTAATGTTGAAAGTATCATTTTCACTACGAAAGCCTTATACTTTGAAAATTTTATCTACATATTTATTTCTTTCAGAATAAACTATTGGTTAAAAACTTGCTAACAAACATGCCGTTTCAGTTTACTAAAATTGAGCATAGTTAGCGCTACAAGCAACCAGCTGCAACACAGCGTATGTTATTAGTTTTGATAAAGTTTCAGCTTACAAGAAATGTGTGGATCTTGTAAATATTCAAATATCATACGTATTTCAACAACTACGTAAAGCATCTGCAATGGAAATATCAAAGAGGTTAAATGTTTCACATGTCACCAGTATGGAACGATTTTAATTTATCCCATAATGGACAGCAGACATATACACACAACCGGATCACGGATGTTAATAGTGATAAATGTTAATAGTGATCTGATCATCCATCTCTCCATGCATTGCAAATGATTTATTTTATAATATTGTACTGTTTGTATTGTAATGAGATGGCGTCTGGCCCAAAGTGGCCCTTTGCACTGCGACCACATTGATCTATTGTGCTTCCCATTATTTTTTTATTCAGTAATCTGTATCTCCTGTGGCCTAGTGCCCCACAATTAGTGATTAAGTGTTCCATTGACTCCTCTTCTTCACCGCAGAATCTGCAAGTGTCCGTGTTGGATAACCCCATTTTGTGTAGGTGCTTGTTGCAGGTATAGTGGCCCGTGAGTGCCCCTGTCAGTGTTTTTAAACTTCTCCTGTCCAGTTTTAGGGCGAGGTCCGCCCGCCTAGCGTCGAAGCTCAGAAACTTTTTGAAATGTTCCATCCCGCTGATATCATTCCAGTGTTTTATTGTGATAGATGCTGTCCATTTCTTTGTCTCCCCTTTAAGGAAACCTTTATTAAACCCAAAAGGTGGGGTAGGTCCAATAAAGTTTCTCTCAGCCCCTTTCTTTGCGCAGATGTCTGCCATCTCATTTCCTCCGTGCCCCTCATGTCCTGGCACCCAGACCAGGGTAATCTAGTTCGAAGTAGCCAGGGCGTTAAGCATGTTGTGACATTCCAATAATAACTTGGACGTAATTGTACAACTGCTCAAGGCCTTCAGAACTGATTGGCTGTCCGAGAATATTTTGATTCGTATTCCCCTGTGTCCCCTTTCGGATAGGATTCCTACAGTTTCCAAGATTGCATATAGTTCCGCTTGGAAGATTGAGGTGTCCTTGCTCAGAGTTATTGACCTGTGTGTTCTAGGCCCCACTATTCCTGCTCCCACTCCGTGGAGCGTTTTGGAACCATCTGTGTACCACTTTGGCGATCCATCCCGCAACCATCTTGGGTTTGCGCACCACTCATTCCTTGTCGGGAAGACGACCCCGTACTTCCTATTTTATAATAACCTACAGATTTTTTATTGAATACTCCCAAATTTGGTAAAATCACATTGCTTACAATATAAAACGTCGAGTCTCTCCAAATGAGTCGAAGTCTCCAGTTAGCTGGGGTGCTAGCATATAATTTCCTTTTGAAATGTCGCTCTATAACTTGAGTTCTTTAACTCATACTCTTCTTAAATTGAATTATTGTTGGGGACATTTGTATTCAAAATAGATGTAAGTTGGTTGCTGTTCTTAAGTCGGACATCAAATGTACGTCGTCTTATATTCGGCAACAATCGCAATTTTAACACTAGCGCAAAGAGTTTCCTAAATCAGAGACATTTCATATGCAAATAACATCTAATTTTCTTAAAATATACTCAATTCATAAATTAGATACTGTTTTATTCAGTCGATATAACACGTCATCTTGTGGATATCTAAAACAGTATGTTCTTGGTTTAGTTTCTTTTTTGTGATGGATGATTGAGATAAGTAGGTAAAGTTGAAGATGTAGGTAGAATCAATGCAACCGAAACAAGTGATTATCCTTCTTTACCAATGCAAATGTGCCGATATTTTTTCCTCTCCATCGGAAATAATTTACCAAACGATCACCTCCAGTTAAAGAATCATAAAGAAAAAACAGCCACTTGTAAATTTTGATTTGCTCCACAAAGTTATGGTCATCAATTCAAAACTAGGGTAGTTCTTTTCTTTGGTCATTTTGCCATCCAGGGTGGATGTTAAGTTGGTGACATACATATTTGGTGGTTCCTAAATTGGCGTTGTAAAAATTAGTTATGTACTTGCACATACTCTTTTACTTTGAAAAAGTTTTATTCCTTTTTAATATCCATGCGTATATTAAAAACCTTTATGTTTTAGATAAGCTGAAGCCTACTACTTTGCCAGATTATGTATTGCCAATACTACAATAACTGTTGTCGCTTACATTCGCAAGTTATATTGCATGCACATACAGTTTACGATTTATAAAGGAATTCCAAAAATATGACATCAGCCCTATCACACCAATCTTTTTAATATGCTTCAAGTATGAACTCGACAACCGCATTTCCCTTTCCCTAGTTTCCTAGTGAAGTACATATTACGATTCTTTCTATTGTATTATAAATATTGATATATTTTAAACATTTACCAAAATGAATGTTGAAGCTGTATTTTAATTCCACACAACAATGAGCTCCTTCTACTGCAATAACATTATCGGATTGAGTGAAATATTTATAAACGTGTAGTTTTGTTTATCGCTTGATCTTCTTACATTTAATGCGAAATTGTTTTCCTCTCTTTCGTTTCGAACATCGAAAGAGACCTTTTTCAATCTTTTCGGTTCATCGGTTACATACATACGGAAATATAGAAGATCGAAAGAAAAGAAACAATGTAAGACTCAGCCCTCAGACTCAATATCTCAATAAGAAAGCATTGTAGTAAAAAACGTATTGATTCTTCTATTTATTTTGAGTATACTTCACCGCTTTTATCTGTTTTTAGTTTAAGAGAAAGATATTGAACATGGCAAAGAAATTGAAAATAAATACAATTTTCAAACGTGCCTTTTAAGTATATATACATAGTCAAACAAGTCTCATCAATCATCTATGAGTAATCTTCGCTAAGAAAGACTACTTTTGTTTGTTCCACCAATTCATCCGGTTTAGAATTACACCTGACAACTCGTTTTGTCAAATGTTTGTAGGGCACGAAGAATATATGTAGACTATTCACTCAAGCATGCATACATATACTAACGCAGCCGAAATAACCGAACACAACAAGAATTTGTGTAAAATATATTTAAGCGTTACATAACATATGTATATGTATACTTTTAGTGTTGTCCCAAGAATGATCTTTTAATATTTGAACAGGAGTTATGTAACTACCTCAGGAGCTTAAAGTGTGATTCATTTTAGAAAACAAATTATGAAGTAAAAGTGCAATTTATGAGTTAGGTACCTCTAACATCTTTAAAAGTAATTCAGAGATTTATTTCCTTCATTCAGTGCCTGGTACTAGAATATTTATAACAATTGTGTAGCCTTTTGTATATTGTCTAAACAAATTATGGGCCTCCATGCACCCATAACCTTTCTCTGTTCCAAATACTGGGTGAATAGTTTCTACACAAAATTTAATGTACTGTAAACGAGGAGTCAAAATAGCAACAGCAAGCCTAAATAAAGAAAAGTATTTATAACACTTTCGTGAGAAATATTTTTACTTAATCAACCACATTAATAAAGGTCGCATCGATCGAATTGCAAAATATGAGCTGGTGTGTACATTCTTCATTCAACAACAGATCTCGCAAAATAAATGTGTTTTCCTCCCCAATGAACGGAAAAATTACTGCGACCGGTTACATCATGACACGTGGCAACCGAGAGATAAAAGTATTTTGCTCTAGGAAGATTAATTAAAGAAGAAAGAGATCTCTATTGAGGAGACCGCGTTCAATCGATCGCGCAACGTTTTATTGGCTTTAATTCAAAGTGATTTCGTCGAGGTAACGGCGATAGATTAAAGACATTGGATTTACTGAATGATGGATGGCGGTTCCTTTGAAAGACTCGGTTATAATATATCTACGAAACGCCCCTTCTGCGAAAGTTTATGATACAATTACCATCTCAGCTGGTGGTAGACTTAATCAAATTGTATAGTGAGAGTTTCGGGTGGGGAAAATAAACGGTAAGTTTCAGTCAGTAAAGGTGTTTTGAGTAACGGCGGATCGAAGATAATGCATATTAGATTTTCAATTACTTTGCGAGATGGAATAGAAATAAAAGCTGCAATGATGATAGTTATATGTTGGCGTAAATATTTATATAATTATTTCATATACTTAGTATTTATGACATAAGGAATTAATACGAATTTAGCTTTATTATTATGCTTTAATTACATTAAATTTATGTACTCTCTATTTTATGCGTAGGATATTTTGAAAGCCCTCAGTGTTACACTTCTTAAACAAAACTTGGTTTTAATATTTAGTTTATATGACACCATGGAAAAATTTTACAATTTTCTGTTTGCGTTGCTAGTTGTTGGTGTTTCGATTTGATAACTTACTGTACTGTACTTAGATTACCCAGACGAGAAAGATAATAGACAATAAGGTAAAGTTGATAGAGATCAGATAGTGGATAGGCGTGCGACAGAAGCGTCATTTCGCCAAACTGCTGGTGGAATACAGAGATACATTTGCATTGTACTAAGCTGTAATCATTTTGTTCACCCAAAGGAGAAAGCCCAGTGGCATTAAGGAAATCAAAAAATATGGAGACAACTTGCTAATGAACAAAAGAGTAACGTAGTTCGTGATTACTTTTGACACCAGGCATTTGGAAAACATTTTTGATAAAGCTAGACGGACTTTGTGGGCATGTGGTGCAAAGACAATGACAATCTTGATAACGATTTGAACATTTACTTAAAGCGAATACAAAAGTGTATCAGTTTCACTTTCACTGTCTAGTTCTCTTGCTGTACGTAACATTAAGAAGACAACCCTCGTATTTAATAATAAGTTGGGAGCATTGAAAAATCTAATTCAGGTAAATAATTATTCAAGCACTTCGTCACTTTGACGTAGTTAAAATTCTGATAAGTGCACTGCGGTCTTATCCCTTTATAGTCGACAAATCACATTAGGATTTTCAGTAATTTGAACAAGTCTCAAACGGGAAATTCAAACAAAAATTAAATTTTGTGAACCATCTTTAGATAAAGACTAAAGACCATTTACCTACAACATTTCCAACTCCTTGACTAAAGGACTTCGTCGTTACCTCATAAAATGTTATATGCTGACAAGTATACCTCCTCTATACAAATACAGACGGGTAAATTTTGGAAAACATAATAACTAAGGTTTTTAATCATTACGTAGTGTAAACCTTTGCCTCCACTTACGTGCAAAGCGAGACATTAAAATTCGGAGAAGTAAGGGCGTCAGTCCGGTTTACACTACTTAATGATAACGACATCCACTCATTTATCAACCCCCTTAATAATAATCATTGTGGTTGCGGCATATTCATCGAAAAGAACAATAATAATCAAACCGTTGCAGAGTAACCCAGGAAACCGACGCCATCGTTACCCGGTGCTTCGACAACGCAACCGTTACTGGTCAGCAGTTGTTTAGGTTTTACATATGAAAAGTTATTGTTTTGGTTTTAATTAGATATGGAGAAGATTTGATGTGCATGGCTAATGTGGGTTATCGAATTTCTGCATCATCTTTTATGAATTTCATGTGGTTATCACACTGTACTCTACTTTTCTCTTGTTTAGTAATTTTAAATTAAATGGTACTGCAAAGCCTTCTTATTTTCCGCGAAGGTAAATAACGGGAATTATTTTATTTCTATAAACTACTAATGCGTTTATAAAAAGAAAGTAAATCATTGGACTTAGTTACAGGGAAGAATAAACTACAAAACTGTTCATGAAATTGGTAGAAGTAGATACAGGTGTGAAGTATGGCTAAAGAAAAGGTAAAGCGGTATAATCTGTGTATAACACAGCGCAGATCGTCATCAACTGCGCAGAAGGCGTTATTAACCCAATGGCTGAAATCTTTCACAGAACTCGTCTTCCAGGACACGTTCTGCTCTTTCAATCAACTTGTTAAATATTTTCATATTTGAGAAAGCTGCTTAACCAAGACAGTTTACACTTTGTCAAGTTTATAAGTATAGTAGTTATAAGTAAGGTTTAATAAAAGAGTGGATGATGTGTTATTATTGAATAGTATAAATTGGACTGACGCTGCCACTCCTTCGAATTTTATTATTCAATAAGTTGTCATTTATAAGTTATCATTGAATAATAAAATTCGGAGGAGTGACACCGTCAGTGCGATTTACACTACTTAATGATAACACGTCATCCACCTTTTTAATAAACTCTAGTTAACACACTAACTATTGATTAATTTACATTTTTATAGCTTAAGTGCCCATGATTTAAGTAAGTACGTTCATCAATTAGGTTGTAAACATTTATTTCTCTGACTACCTTTTGTAAATGCTACAATCGGTTTTCCGTTTGTTCTATCTACGTTAACCAATTATACACACATGTTGTTTCAGGGAAGATAATAAATTGTTTCAGGAAGCATGCACTGCGAATAATTTCAATATGGCGATGTCTGTAATTTTTAGTTGGGATAAAGTTAAGTCTTTTATTCCCACTTTTTGTTTTATATAAAAAGAATAAGTGCTACTAAAGCTATTGTTCCAAATTTCTTCTTAGTGCTATTTATTCCAATGGTATGTTTAGAATGAATATTTCTTGTTCAATCCGTTCTGCAGAGATTGAGACAACTTTAGAAATAATATATGTTATTCATTATTTCTAGGGAAGGCAACAAAATAATGTTTTTGCTAAACGAGAATATGTTCCTAATTCCAATTCCTGTCTAGCAGTATTTACTTTTATGATTGAAAATTAGCGAAATGATCCGTACATTGTTAAATGACGCAAATTAAGCATTATATCTTAGTTGTTTGATCGATAGGTGATCATTAGCATTCGAAATACTTCTTGCCATTTTTAAGGCCTTCCATACAAAGTCTTTCTTGACAGATTATATACATCTTTTATACATAAAAGTGTATCTGTTTATTACCACTGAGATAGACCTAAGTTTAGTTTTAATGAAAATAATAACTATTAGAACTATTCTACGTAACTGGTTTAATAGAAGTCTTCGATATTCTACTATTTATTTATATTTCAAACCTCTACCCTCTTATCTGCCAAGGAAACTATTTACGCAAAAATATCACTTCCTTCCCTCCTGTAGATAGATTCCCGAAATAAACCCCTTCGTCGCCCAAAGAAGAGTGTCTATTCGTCATCACTGGTATGGATCTTTTCTCTGTATTTAGTTTTGTATCCATCTACATATGAAAACTTCTAATTCGCAGGTTTTAGCGAAATTTACTTCGACAAAAATATCTCTACCGGAAATCGATCTAAACTTTGTTATTTTAAATACAATGCTAAAATTATTATTATTTCTTTGTATTCTATGTCTTATTAAAGCGCAATAATGACTAGAGTTCGGATGTTCAGGCCAAATACCTAAAACGCTTAAAATGACTATTTGGCTATTTTTATTTGTAAATGTCCTTTTTGCTTATATGTGATGTTATACCTTTTATTAAGTTTTTATTATTATTACGGAGCGACGGTTACAAGATGGAGCTTTCAAATGTAGAAAAAGCTTGCAAACTCGCTGGAGTGGCAGCGTAAAACATAACATCGAAAACTTAATGTCTAGTGTAGCGTAAAGGTCTGGATAACTTGGATGATTGTCTACGGTGTTTGCGTGATAAGAGGATACCAAGACGACTACAAAAACTTAGGCGTATTTCGACAAAGAAAGGTAAAAGAACGCGATTGCGACACCTGTAGTTCGAAGTTCACTGAGAGTTGTGATCCCCCGAAAAAGCTTGCATAGGAGTGGTCTTTATATTTTGCTTAATTCATACATTCATGCACGTGTAAAACAAAGAGAAACAACCATAGAATGTTACATATAACAACTATTATTGCAAAATTTAATACTCAGTACTTTTTGGATCTGTAGATACACAGCCGCTTTCCAAAATACGAGTTTACTTGAAATATATGCACACAATTTATTAAATATGTGTCTCCTTAGTCGAAACAGATTTATTCTGTTGCAATGACACAAAATGTTATAACCTGTAATGTAGGATACTTCGCGCTAAGTTTTCGCTTCGCTTCTTCGCTTTAAGTATAGTTTTCAACATTTCCTATCACAAAAGAAAGAAAATTAGAAACATGCTAAATTACTTTCTAATTAATTACGTTTTCAGTACACCTCTAACCACATACTTTTAATACTAATGAACACTCTGGGTAAACAGCGTTAATTACGAAATAAGTTACAGCCTATATATACACAGAACTACTCGCATACAGCGTATTGACTAGAGTGGGGAGTCGGTGATGCTGTCGTAACTTATTTCGTAATTGTACGCTGTTACCGCTGTTTGTCCAGGCTATAATAAATTACCAGTTTAGGATTTCTCTGCTAATACAGTTGGAACACTATAAGTGTTTATACGTAAATATTATTTATACCTAATTACATTTACTGCAAGCCATCGCCTTTGCTAGTGGTTTTGGAGAATCGACATTTGCTTTAAGATATCGAGCAATTGTAGCTCCACTTCTACAGAATATTTTGATTATGGGTAGGTAAAAGTAATGGATAAGGAGATTATATTCTCGAGAAATTATAATTACCGTAAAATCTAACGAACTACGGCTGAAAGGACCCACCCGAATATAGAAGATCAAAATAACAGTTAATGTATTTGTTATGGTTGCAAGCATACCTACGTAATGCCTGAGTAATATAGGTACTACGTACAGGTCTTACGCTATAATCGTTGTATTGCTAACACATTTGATTTGGACTTATCCCAAAGGGATGGAGAAGTGCGGAATCTACTCAGTTGGAATACATGTTGCTCACAAAATAACCTGGCTTCATCAAACATTTAATTCGATTGCATCCTGTACATGCAAAACTACCGTAGAATGAAAACCGCTGGTACTCATTGTTTTCCTAAACTCCTTTCCGTCAAACCTGAAATATTTGCCGTAAAAATACCAACTTCTTCTTCTATAATTCTACATGAACACACCTTTCGTGCGGAAATGACTTTGTGGATATTGGATTGCTTGTAAATTAATATCAGATGCTTTCAGCAGAAAGTGGACAGCCTCTTTTAAACCATTTGCAGAAAAATTGGATTTTCTTAAGGTAAAACATTCTTATAACGTTGAAACTTCGCTTTTATTTCTATAGGATTTGGAATTTAAAATAATTTGTAGTGACCGTAACGGATGAATAATGGACAAGCGCAATGTACGATGAATATAGTGTATGACAGAACTCCAGTTCAGTTCAGTCAATTCAAATCAATTTTCCAGATTTTTGCAAGGTATGTAAACTTTCACGCTTTCATCCAGATAGATACAGACCGCTTTCCAGGAATGGCAGCTTTTAGATGTTGATGCTACTCACTATAGAGATCACTTGTTAATTTTTCCACTTGCAAAGCTCATAATCAATGAGCCCTCTTATATCCCGCTATATGTACTATATGTATTTGTTGGTGTAGTAGCGCTTTAGAGGTGGTTGGAGCTTATTTAGCTGGTGCATAATAAATACCTCTTTCAACCACATTTCCATAAATAATCCACTTTTCATTCTTAATTATTAGGTTATCCAATTAATGGATCGACAGCTTGCCGAAAAACAAGCGAATAGCATTTATATACTGTCCACGTTGCAATCGCTGAAGTTATGAGAAACCCATCCCAAATATTTTAGCATGTATGTGTTTTATTAAAGTGGACTGCACTACCCCAAAATCATTTCCAAATTGGTGATAAGTTTTCAATGGATCTTTTTAAACGTCACTATCCAGGTCCGATTGCTTCGTTAGACCAGATTCGCCATCCAATCTGCAATTATTTTAATAAAATTTGATGAATCATTCCGTGGTAGGTTCTGATATGACATTTGATCCCAAAAGCTTGCACACATTTGTAAACACCAAATTGACGTTATTATCCACTGGCAGCTTGTACAAATACGTGGCAAATGTATCTCATCGGTTACCATTTTCACTTAATGTATGTATGTACTAACGTATGTTTTAGCAATTATTATATAATTGATACGGGAGTATTTTCGTATCGCTGATTTTTCAATCAAAGAATCACTTTCTTTTAATTTAAAGAGGACGTCAAATCTACAAAAATCGTTCTCACATTTGCACGTTGTATTTGGATAGTATGCAGAATCTAACCGTAGAGTCTATCTATGGGTAGCTTGTTTTAGAGCTTGTAGAATGTGACTAGAAGGGAATCCACGCAATGGGCGGCCGAGTACTTCTGTAAATGAAAGAAATGTTGTTGTCGTGGAAAATGTAGTGAGAGATAATAGACAAATAACTATTCGAGAAATTAGTATTAGTCCGGGAGTAGGCACACGAAAAATTCATGAAATTTTACACAAACGTTTGGACGTAAACTAGGTTTAGGCCTGCATCAGGCCCGACACATGCCGCCTTTAAGAGCCTTTAGTAGGTTACGGCAACCAATTTTGGCAATGGATAATAACTACTGATGAAACGTGGATATATTGCTTCTATGTCGAGACCAAAAATCAGTCGAAAGAATAATACAAACCAGAAGAAGGAACTCCGCTTAATGCACGTGCAGTGCCGTCTGTTCTGGGATTAATGAATTATCTACCGAACGTTACACTTAACGCAAAATATTATTTTAATCTTTTATCTGGATGACAAGCGTTTTGCAAGAAATAGCCTGAAAAGTTGCATAAGTATCCGTTATTGCAATAGGAGAATGCAATAAGCCCATACCGTACCATGAACGAATAATATTTTAAACGAATTGCACTTCCATATTAACCCCATTCGCCAGATCTGGCTCTTAGTGACCACTACGGGGTGTTTGATTTGAAACCTTAAATAAGGTAACGCTTGTTATAAACATGTGGATTGCAGAAACTCTGAAAAAGTTCTATGGAGACGGTTTAATAAAATTAATTTTACTTTGGGATAAGTGTAATCAATTAAATGGAGATTATGTTGAAAACCCATATTTTAAATTTGATGAAAATTGGCGAAACAAAAAAACAATATCCAAATTCCTAGAACTCCAGAAACCTCCCTGGCACATAGTGTTTGGTATTAGCCTTCACCAATAGTTGTCTACAACTATCCAGACCAAAATTTACGCAGAAAAATCTCGGAATAAAGTAAGTAACGCAAAATGAAAATCTAACATAAATTTCCGATCAATTCAATATAACAAATAGGTGTATCTACCTCAATAGTTACTTATAATACTTCACTTAATAATATTTTGTGAAGTTTATTTCTTTTATATGGTATGTTCAGACCTCTGTTAAGCCATAAACATGTTTATCGCTTTATTGCAAACGACCACTTTTATATTCGATTAAAAGATCAAAATTCCTCCAATCTTTACTGGGGATCAAAAACGAGTTTCAGTTTTCATAGAAATTTTCCTCATGTTTGTAAGAAATTATAAGTAACGGGTACTGTTTATATCCAGCACCTCTAAAAGAATCTTTACCAAATATGTTACTTCGATATTAATGAACTTTTTTCCCCTTGATAATATGTGCAAAATAACGATAACACGCGGACTGTTTATCTCCTATCATCTACAACTGACATTTTTCCACAGTGTTTACAATTGTCTTAATCAAAAATGTTTATTAATATAGTAGATCTTATAAACACAAAGGTAAACACTTTCCGAGATAAACTAATTTTTACAAATCAAATTCCTATATACTAAATAGATTATTTACAAAAAAGAGAGGATGGATAGTGGAATTGTTTAAAGTTAATTTTGCCCGATTTAAATTTCCAAATCGAATGGATATGAGATTACGTATGTAAATGCGTTGTATAGTAAAATTCAATTCACTTCAGTTCATGTGTATTGTATTAATTTGTTCGGTTAAGTGTATTTCCCTAACCACCGCTCGGTGTATATGTATATATACAGAATTTCCCAAATTAGTCATAGACATATTTCACATATGCAGAAAATTTGTTTCGCCCTTACCGTATCATGAAATTATGGCTGGTATCATTCTGGTCGATTTCCCATGATAGGTCAACCCAGAAGTTCGTAAAATGTTTATGAGTCGTTAGTTTCCTTTCTAATCTAATTTGGAGATATGGACAGAAAAGTAATTAATTAGATTTAATTTTAAATAAAATAAATTATTCAAAAGTTGAAAAGGTTCGTTCCAATTGTGCTAACATTAGTTAAGTCAAAAGTTTGGTCCTTGAAAACAATTTTGTTTCGCATGCTTTGCGGTAACACTTACTTATATCATTAAAATGAAAACCAAGACACCAAGAAACCAGAGCACAGGGATGAGTTAATGAAAAAGTAATGATGACACAGCCCGACAAAAAAATTTGCTACATCAAAAAAAGCTGACTTTTAAATATTTCAAGAACTCTGATTCACAAAATTCCATTCTGTTTCTTGTATCAGCTCTAGTTGTTGAGATAGGCAAGAATTAAATATTTCATATATTTTCATTCATATTGCTACAGTAGACCTTCTGAATAGGCGCTTGTTTTTTACTTCCCTAATCTTTCGAAGTAAGAAGCTATTAGTTATCATCTTAAATTCCTCTAATTACCCCCAATGTATAAAACTAATTTGTGAGTTTGTGAAAGAGGCATACATGATCTATTTTGGTGTTCATCTAGGAATCAAATCATGTGTTAAGAACCTGCGCCAGTAGACAAAATGACAAAGAAAGTATTGGAAATTTGGGATTCTAATGGTATAGAGGGAACCAAGAAACCATTTTGACGATTGTTACTTTTATCTAGTGAATATAAAGGGTATTAATCGGAATAATCAGTATAAGTGAACATATCGCAATTTGGATTCTGTGAGAAGACCTATTCCACCTTCAGAAGCAATACCAGTTCCAATATTTAGTAACCTAAATATATTACCAGAGGATTGTGAACATGAAAATAGTGACTTTGAAGGAGGCTCAACATGTCCAGAAAGGTTTACCCAGAAATAATTAAATTACCTTTTTAGAGATTTCAAAGGTGCCTTCCGAGTTTCTTAATGAAAAACTCCTTCTTTTTCCGGAAACGAAAGTTACGTATTACCTTAACAGAGAAAAAGATCCTCTGCCATTTTATTCTTAGAAAAATAACTTGGTATTTTAGGTATAAACTGAGTGTTACAAAAAATGGGTATATCAGGGTACACATCAAGTGATTGGCGACTTTTTATAGATAGTTCCAAAAGAAGTCTGAAGTGTGTCCTTCTACACAATGGAAACAAATATGCAAGTACATTCCAATTGGGCATTCCACAAAGATGGAAGAGGATTATAAAACAATATCTCTACTTCAAAAAAATTAACGATTACACAAATGGGTGGATTTATATGTGTTGATCTAAACATGGCAAATTTCCTTTTAGGACAGCAATGTGGATACACAAGTTATCCCTGTTATTCGTGTTTTTGGGACAGCAGATTAAAAGATCAACATTGGATAGAAAGAAATTGGCCTAACAGAGACGCTCTAGTAGGGGGTTATTAATGGAGCATTAGTAGAACGAAGAATTTTACCCCCTTGCACATTAAACTAGGGCTAATGAAACAATTTGTGAAAGCTTTGGATCAAAAGGATCTTTGTTTTCAATACTTGGCAAACCAATTCCCTGCAATCAGTAATGAAAAATTAAGACCCACACTTCACAGAATCAATGGCTGAAATAGAGTCCAGTACATAGTCTTCTTTTGTTAAAGTTGTGCAACATTTTCTTGGTAATTATAAGTCTGAAAATTACAAACAAATAGTGGAAAATATGCTTAATAACTTTCAAATTTTGGGTTGCCATATGAGCATTAAGGTCCATTACCTCAACATTCACATCCACAGTCATTTAGAGAGATTTCCTACAAATCTTGGCGATCTTAGTGAGAAACAGGGAGAATGATTCCATCAGGATATCAGACTAATAGAAGAAAGGTACCAGGGCGGATAGGACACACACATGGCTGCTAATTACTGCTGCAGTATCAAAACAGACAAACCCTTTCAGACATAGGCAAGAAAAGTGCTCAAAAGAAAGTTTGTAAATTAGTTACCAACTACTGTAAATATTTATTTTGAATAATAACATTTGTAAAAATTTGTTTCATAGAAGCGTTTTTTATAGGTTGTATTGGAACCATGCAGGAATAAGACTAGCTAAGTACAAATACGTGCTCACATCTTTTAAAAACAAACTGATAGAGAAAATGTGACGGTATTTTTGGATTCAACGCACCAAAATTAGTTGAAACAGTTAAAAAAAAGTCCGGCAGCAAAATATGTGTTGACCAGTGTAATCCAAACGCAGTTTGCTTCTGTTTTAACAACAATTTAAAAAATATTGAACAAAGACTATTGTTGAAAGGTTAAACATGTGTAAAATTTGAGGTTGATATGCAAGAAAAAGAAAAACAGTAAAAAAATGTAATGAAACAGTTTTAACTTTTCAAATGAAGTACAGATGCGTACCATGAATTCCTGAAGAAAAATATATAATTTTAATCTGTCAGATTTATGGTTTAATTGACATTAATGTATATACCGTCGGGCAGACTGGTTACACGATGCTAATTACTGCTTCATTAATTCTAGCAAATGTTAATTAAGGAAATACCTGCATCCAATAGTTATATTACAGATCACCCGTTGCCAAATGTTTTGTACCTACTGTAAGTACACACACTACGGACGTGTATCCTAGATATCAGCGTCAGTATCGATTGGTTTAGCCCTCATCTATGTAGATGTAAAGAATCACCTACTTCTATGGCATATTGTTTTGACCTGAGAGCATGTTATTGTTGCAACTTTGCTGCATGTATGTGACTAGAAACAATGAGCGACTGAAATTTGATTGATGTCAGCAATGCGTATCCGGTTTCAAAACACGTTATTTGTTAGCCTCGATACCGCAAAACGAAATATGTGTATCTACATGTCCATATATACGAGTATAACGTCCATGGGACAATGGAAATCGCATATTGACATCAGCAAATAGGTAAATGTTAGAATATAAAAGCCCAATTTGAACTTTTAAATTGCATATTCGAACTTGCGATGTTTCCCGATTTGGTATTTTACATTACTAAGAAGAAAACCTATCCTCAGGATAATTCTAACACACACGGATTTTGATATTTTATTATGAAAAGTTCCTCGGTATATCTATATATTATTGTATATATATATTTTAAATAGTTGCCCAACTTCTATGGGTTTGATTAGGATTCGTGATGGAATAACTCCATATATGTTTCAGCAAAGATGGGCTGTACACTGTAATAAAAGTAGTAAAAGTATATATAAATGTACCACAAGATCATCATAAATACTACAGTAGCTTGGTTTACTGTTTAACAATATTGGTGGAGGAGCATACACACAAGTCTTGTCTCAATCTTCACTTATGTATATACAGATCCCAGAAAAATAGTTAAACTTTTTCATCTGGCGGTAATTATACAAATAGCATTTCCTAATCATTAAGGATCTTATTGGGTTCTTATTTCCAATCCCATTGCACCTATTTTACATCTTACCCTCTATAACGAAAAGCACCTTATGTTCCCTATTTCGTCAATTTTATTAGTACCACCATATTCCCAATACAATCACGCAGAGATAACAGCAACTAAATTGTAGGCGCGACATCCATCACTGACACGATAAGAAACGAAAACCTAAATCTGTCGATCTCTGCTTATTATGCATCAATATTTTTTCCTATTGTCGATAAATTTTATCAAATAGCTTGTTTCTATTTCAAGCTTCTACGATAAGGGTCTAATAAATATGCACCGTCGTTATACTACTTCTTAGGTATTTGTTTAAATGTTAAACCTACATGTCTTAAATTTTATTTATGCGTTCATGATTTAAGCAAGTTACGACAATCTACTCACCATTTATTCATTCAGACCTACCACCCTATTTGTTTTCTGTCTGGTCTGAGCCGCACACGCCGATTTCGATGAAACTTGCCTTTACAGAAGTGAAAGACGCTCCTAGAAATTGGTCTGTTTTTTGTTTCTTTGCCAATTACTCTTACAATTGTTTCAAGAAAAAAACATTAAAAAATATGACCATATAGCGTTTCAAAAGGGCTATTGAAACAATCCTTGTTCTTAAAATATTATCCCCTTCCATCCACAACGATTTACAGAAACACCCATTTCGTTCAAACTTGGCAATTAAGTAAAGCTGGTTGTACTATGTTAAAGGTCGTTTCCTGTTTCTGCCAATAACGTCTTTGAAGAGGTGAAAAGCGCACCCAAGAATGGGAGCGTTTTTTGCCAATTACTTTACAATTGTTGCAAGGAGAAAATGTTTAAAATATGGGCACATAATATTTGAAGAGGGCTATTAAGGCATATGTGATTCGGTAAACCTCAGAAAAAAAATTACCCCTTCTCAACCTCACGAACCTCGGAAGTCATGCAAAGCTGGTAGGACCATAGAAAAATCTGGTTTCTGTCTCTGGTGTAAAAGCATTTGAAGGCTAGAAATAGGGCTGTATCTAGTTCTCTTTTTTTTGGCAATTACAATTATTGCTAGAAAAGAAAATTGGATTTAAGCAAATATCAAAACCAAAGCCTTTATGGTATCAATAGACTCAGAGCTGGAGTCGGTGGTAATAGGGAACTTCATAACGAAACTATTTAGTCGCTTTTGTTTTGATGCATAAATAAAGTGATGGTTGTTTATTATACGTACTGTATACACGTTTGTTGTGTTAATTTGTTAACTTCTTATGCGAATAACATAACTACACTTCAAACGGATTTACAGCTTCTCTTTATTGCATATAACACATGTATATAACTAAATTGCGATAAATACAAGTCCCTGGACAATGTCTTTATCGGAAGTTGAAATATAGATACACAGAAATTGAAGACGAGCGGCTATTAACCACTGAAGTCTATCTAAGTTTGTGAAATTTTAAAAATAAGCGTTAACCATTAAAACATGTTCAGATGGCCCTCTTGAAACTATACAAGTTCCCTCAAAATCGCAAAACCGATTCATATACGATATGTTTCGAGAGTCCTTTTGAAGCTCACACATATATATGACTAACTATTTAATTAGACGGTTTTTACCACTTCAAACGCGTTTGGATCAGTAACAGAAACAGGCTCTTTTGCATGGTATGATTCCACATAACTGTCAAAGCTTCATCGAAATCGGTGTTTCCGCAAATCAATGGGGTGAGAGAGAGTTTTCTTTTTTAAGAATAAGGGTCACTGATTCAAAAATGTTTTAATAACACTATTTATGCGCTATATACCGATATTTTGAATATTCTCTTTTTGCAACAATTGCAGAGTAATTGGCAAAGCAGTGTCATCCTTAGGAGCCCCTTCAAGCGTTTGTGACCAAAAAATGGCGCTTTGCATGGTCCAAACAGCTGTACCCAATTACCAACTTGCATCGAAATCGATGTTTCCGCAAATCGGAGGGGGTGGGGTGGGTAATTTTTAAAGAATAAGGATCACCGGTTCAAACATGCCTTAATAGCCTTCTTGATGCCCTATATGCCCATATTTTGAATAGTTTGTTCTTGCAATAATTGCAGAGTAATTGGCAAAAAACAGTCTCATTCTTGAGGGAGTTTTTCAACCTTTCAAAGGCGTTACTAGTAGAAACAGGAACCGACCATTTTACGTATGTAGTTCAGCCAACCCTACATAATTACCAAGTTTCATCGAAATTGGTGTTTCCGCAAATCGGTGGGGATGGAAGAAAATAATAATTGAAAATAACGGTTAGCGACTCAGGCATGTTTAAATAGCTCTCTTGAAGCGCTATATGCTCATATGGCTGAATATTTTTTCGTGAAACAATTCCAGAGTAATTGGCAAAAAAACGAAAAACAGTACAATTTTCAGGGGCGCTTTTCACCCCTTCGATGACTGTAATCGGAGAAACAGAAAGGGGCGTCTTACATAGTCTTATTAGCTCTACATAATTTCATTCAAATCGGTGTGTGCGGGATGGGAACCTTTCCGTGTGAGTCAGTGATTCATTTTCGATTGAGAGGCAAACTGCTACACCCAGACGTTATTCAAAATAAACAGTTTGAATCACGGATGGTCTAACTATGAATTAACAACTTCTCCGAGTAACATTGGCTATCCGTGACCACCTAGAGAACAAGTAGACAACGGGTGCCTCCTTTCTAGACTTCTCCCGTGTATTCGATACGATCTGGCATGACGCAACAGGTTGATCCACAAATTGAGCCGCACTGGAAATAAATATCAGCTCTATCCCTATATTTTCCATAAGACTTGCGAATGAACTGTTTATCGTCTCCCAAATCGGTGCCAGAGTTCCCCAAGGATCATTACTTAGACTAGAGCTTTTCCTGGCCTATCCTTTAAATCTTCCCTCGCGAATCAGTCGCGGACGACGCCATGGTGTTCACGTCCCAACTAAGTAAAGTCCTCGTCTATTGACACCTTCGGTGAGATGTCGACGCGCTCTGCGATTGATCCAGAATGTCAGAAGTTAACGAAGAAGTTGATGAGAACGTAATAGATCCTTTAGCAACGACAACATCTTCGAGAGAGGAGTCCAAATACCTCGGAATGAAGGTTAACTTTTCGTTAGCACGCTGCTATTCTCAAGTCAGATCGCTCTTAGCCAGGAATATGTTTTTCTCCTCAATCGATACTCATAACTGGAACGCAGAACCTAGGTGTTCATTTATAAATCATGGCTCAGATCCTTACTAACGTATGGAACCTTGTCCTGGTTGAGCACGGTAAAAATAACTTTTAGACTCTGGAGACTCTCCAAAACAAAGCCTTAAGTACTACTCTCAACCACAAGAGAACACCAAGATCATAGTTTTAAGGATTAGGAGTACGTTTTATAGTTCGCCAAGGATACACTCTTGCGGGTCAAGAGGAGCCACATCATAAAAGGAGTCGACCCAGACAAGTCGGCTCTAACTATCAGGGATAGGCAGTCTTTGGACGTCAAGGGACCGTTCAGTTTGAATTATTTTTGTTGAACCTAATTGTCGAGGACAACCTCTCAGCAGCAGATTTAAAATACCCAATTAGGAACCTAGATCTACAGCAATTACACTTTGGATAATGTACTCGTAGTCTGTCATAATATTCAGATATTGATAGTAGGATATCACAGAAAGTAGAGAAGAATAAATACCTGAGATCAATAATAGCTGGTATAGCAGATCTAGATGTTAATAATAGACTAAATACGGCAAATAGGTTGTACATTACTTTTGGTGAAAACGTTCTTCAACAAGACGAAAATGAGCAGAAAAACAAAAATAAATGTATAGAGTATTCATGACAGCTTTGTTATATGTTGTAATTTGACGGCATTTGACGGAGAGGCTGGAAAGCATGCTGAAGATGTGGGAAACGAGGAAACTACTGAGGATTTCAAAATGGACGAAATGAAAAGTGAGAGAATAAGAGAATTACTGCAAAATTTAAATTGGTAAGGGCATGTAATGAGAATGCCTGAATCAAGGGTGGTACAAAACCAAAATTACAAAGAGAAGAAAAGGTACCTGAACGGACATGTGACAAGCAGGAAGCAGATTCGCTTGCGCATAGAAACACCGATTGGAAAAAGAGGGAAAATCTCAAAGCACAGAAGTGGAAGAAGCTTCTTGAAAACCATCAAGACTCAACTCATAACCTCAACATCTGTAATGGGTAGACGATAATCGGATAAGTATATAAAGCAAATATAACAAACGAAGAAATTTTTTGACTGTATTATATATAAATTGTAATTAGGTTATAATTTGCGCAATTACCTAAACAGGTATTAGATAAATATATCTTTAGATTACCTGTAACGTAGTGTAATGTACGAATTTGCGAGTTTGAGAGGTTTTAGTATATAAAGTTTCTGTAATAAATGTGATACCAACAAACCAAAAGTAAAATAAAACCGATACTAACCACCAATAATATTCAATAGAACACGGATTTTGATACAATCAGTACACCTCACCTTCATTTGATACTGCTGATTCAAAGTGGACAGCGATTAATCAACTTTAGATTATCAATATATGATCTCTCCGCCTAGGGATAGAACTGCGTTTTATGAAAGAAGCTTCCCATACCACATCTACAAGTCGTACAATGATTGGCGAAATAGCTTTTAGGGGAGGTACCTGAGTAAACGGCGAGAAAAACACGTAAACTTCGGGAATTTTTATCCAAAAACAAATGTTTCGATTGGTTCCAGGTTTCCTTTATTAGATCTACATTGAGGTATGCTTACGAATTTTTATAAATAAATTCGTTGACTGGAGGCGCCATTATTGTGGTCAGCATCAGACGTGTTGTTCGTTGACATGATTTGTGGTGCCAAGGATTGCGAGCAGTCGGTTCATCCGAAACATGAAAACGCAACGGATTCTTGAAATATAATATAGGAAGGAATTGGCATCGTAGGATTTTTTGAAATTTTCATTTTTGACGGAATTGCGACCACTTTAATTTAACATTCGCTTTTCGTTCGCAATTTCCAATGTTTTTGTTGCCTAAAAGGAAATGGTTCATTCAAATGAAAAACCCCTAGGTAGCGAGCGTGAAAAACTATCGAAGAATATTGTGTCCAAATTTGGACAAAATCGGACAAGCTGTTTTCGAGATACATCTGGCACCGACTTTGAAAACTGTGTTTCGAGTTAATCGCGTTTGAAAAGTGGGTAAAGAAATGACGTGAGCACTTATTTGCGAATTAATCTAATTATACAGTTGAACTTCTTGCTTATATATCATTTGTAGTGTGCACATCGTGGTTTCTTTCTCCTTTCTTCTTTTTTCTTTCTTTTTTTTTTTACTTTCCTAAAAGTTCTCTTTCATCTCCTTTCTTTGTCTTATTTTTATCCTCGATTTGAAGGTACTAGATTAGGCATTCGCTGCATTAGCTTGTACTTATTTGCCAAGGTTTTGATGGCAGAGCAGTGGTAGGACTTGCACTCACGCACTGAATCTCACCTTGTGATTGTGGCATATTAATTTAATTTATAGGTAGTTCGAAGCATTTCATTAATTTTGTGCATACATAAATATTTTTATTTGTATAAAAAATAAATAAACTGGAACTGTCTCCTAACAAAATATTTTTTGGGCATCCGCTGAACGATCATTATACATATCATAATAGAAAATTAATTTGTGTTCCCTCAAGTTTTGAACTAATTCAGAAGTCTCGATAATATGTACATATGCATCCACATACAAATTCGTATATATAGCAATGTGTTCAAAGTACTCGTAGAGCTTGCACATGTAATATTAATAATTCAGAAAGTGTTGTTTGTTTAATGATACGCTTGCCATCTTCCAAAGCAAAGGATAATATATAAGCATCAAATTTACTTCAAAATTACACTTCACACTAGCTCCCTAATTAATCTTCCGAGTGTAGTATTGCAGATTTTAAAACCGAAGCTTTCGTAGGCAGCACTACATAAAAGTTGGATGTACTCGGGATCTAAGTGGATTAAAAGGCAAAGCAGAAGACAGCTGCTTTCAACTTAATTGAAATTAATGGCATACTTCGACAATATGAAGTTTATTTAGATTCGTGTATCCAGTTGAACTGTTTATTGCAGTAATGGCTTTGTCTGTTTTCAACAAAGTATAAATTGCTACGAAGGAAATTAACAACTAGTGCAGTCGGAAAATAGTGTTACACGTTTGCTGTATCATCTATTAATCAAAAATAATACTATTTGCAATAATATTTTTAAAGGTAGAATTTCCATAAATATTTAGATTATTTGGTTTTGTAGAATTAATAATCTGATGCCATTTTTTATTTATTATTTATTTTATTAATCGATTATAACATACCTAGTACAAGGCTGCGCTCAATAATGTTTCGTATACACATTATAAAGCGCATTAATAACTACCTTTCAAATCCCTTATCTCTTTCTTTTTCAGTACGAAAGCAAGAGTAATTGGAATGTGAACTCTTTCCATGACGAACTGTTAACTTTGATTTGAAAATTGTACTACTATAGTTAAAACAATATTTTAACACCAATAGTGTCAAATTCTTTACCTACGAGACATTTTTTACTTCCAAACATAAAAACAAATAACTCCATTGAACCAAATTATTAATAAAAACTTGCTTGGGGGACCTACCTAAGTAGCAGTGGCACAAGTAACCTAGTACAAATTTTATGTTGGGGAATCCGTAGGAGCTAGAATCATCCCAAAAACGTAAGTCGTTTAGGAATTCCAGAGTTCTATGGGCTCTAAAGCGTCGGTTAAAATTAGAAAATCGGTACAGATAAGAAAATTAAGAAAGCTGTAAAATAAAACTATTAAATATTTCCTTCAACTTCTAACTAAATTACCTTAATTTATTATACACTTTACAAAGTTAATAGAAGAAAGAAATTGGTGCTTTTAAATAATTTAACATCTAAGGCGTTAAATCAGCTTATTAAATAAAGGTGATTGCAAGGACGGTGGTGCAATTTAGTAACACAAATATCACATCGGTAAACTCCTCACCACACAATTGTTTATAATAAAATCGGTGACACGTGTTTCGCTAGCTCGAGGCAAGCATCTTCAAGAACCGTATAAACCGTATAAAGTGACAAATTTCTAACATTAAAAATTCTACAACTTGCATTTTTACCCCACTTTTTACTGTGACCATGTGTGTGCATGCACAAATATTTTCCCTCTCGATGACGGCTCGGACGCCTTTCACCCCCGCAAATTCCCATATTAAGTCAAGTGGACGGCCAAGGGATAAGTACCTGCTAAACTCTAAGTTTGAATGTTAAAGATTTACAAGTACATTGTGTGAATTGGTTAATGCCCGAAGAAATTAAATTATAGTTAAAAATTTTTTATTTGGTCATAATAATCGGAATAAACTAAATTGAATCGGTCCCGCGTCCCGATTTAGAAGATTTATATTTTTGTGTATGTGTATGGCTTCAAATCCATCGAGTTCTCGCGGTGAATCGACCTGTCTTATCAATTTTAAATTTTCCATTTTTATGTCATGCATATGTTTCGCGATACTTGACGAGTCTATCCTGCCGTAGCGATAATGTGCCACATGTTCTTTGAATCGTGTAGGTATTGCACGTCTCGACTGTCCTATATATGCTTTATCGCATTCACTACAATTAATTTTATAGATACCCGACCGTTGTTCCGGAACTGTTTTGTCTTTCGGTCGGGTATCTATAAAATTAATTGTAGTGAATGCGATAAAGCATATATAGGACAGTCGAGACGCGCAATAGGTACACGATTCAAAGAATATGCTTAGAGTTGAGGAAACCTGGATATACTGCTATGATCCTGATAGAAGGCAACAATTCGCAGTTTGGACCTTTGTGAATCAGCCCAAAGAGGACCACTTTATTGCCGTTAAAAATAATTGTCTTTAAGAATTATAAGCATTTACATGCATTCCAACCAATTCTCAATATATTTTTTCCACTTTGAACTTCAACAGCTGTCCACTCATTTTTTCTATGACATTCGAGAACAGAAAAAATCGGGAATAGATTAAGTAAATACGGGCAACGACGCGCAAACACAATGTTTGTTCCAGCAAATGAATCTTTGAATTGAGGAATAATCTAGCCTTGAAAATAAGCTTCAAAACCTAACTCAATATCTAAATACACAATAGTCACCAAGCGAACTGTAATGATTCAAAAATCACACATCACAAATCTAAAACAAATGATATATCTTCAACCGTGTTGGTAAACTGGTCGCCAAATCACTTTGATCCTTGATCCAACAAGTATGTAAATTTATGTTAAGCAGAGCAGGAATTAACCAACCAAAGTAAGGTTCTCCCGATTTTTATCAATTTAATGGAGTCGAACAAATTTATCAGAATTTTTGAGAAAATTCTCGCCCCAGCAGTGGTGGTTTCTCTCTTTTGGGTGGTGAACAAGACAACCTTCGCCTAATTTTCGACAATTTAGTGGAGTTGGAGAGAGGAGGTGGAGTTCCAAAAAGAGTCAGAATACCGGTGTGTTAATGAACGAAGCATTTATTTAAATGATTATAATATGTGCTATTGACCAACTTACCCGAACCCATCTTCAAAGGGTTTCTTGAATGAAAAAGTAAAGTGTATAGTATTAGCAGTATTTTTTCCTTCAGAATACTCATCTCAATGTCGTTTCAAATACATATAATTATTCTTAAAGGCTGCGGATACAAATTACCAATTTCGTTCTAATAAACGCTGGAATATGTCATGAGCTAATTACAGACGAACCCCACGAAGGTATTTTCAAGTTATATCTGGAAGCCTTTTAAAGTGAAGCAAGGCAAATTTAACGGGTAGAGGATATACAAAACATCAAAATAAACTTGTCTCTTGCGTCAAGAACTAATCCACGTTGCAGAACGTATAACAAATATCTCATGTTTGTTGTGTTGTCTATCTACATTCGATTATATAGCAATTATTTTGAGTACCACAGCTCTCTAAATACAATATATAAACTTTCCTGAATGAAACAGCTTGTTATTTTTAGAGACAGGCTATTGATTCGAGGAGCAAAATAATGTAGAATAATAATTACGCAAAGCAGTTGTTTAAGTAGTTATTTAGAAAGTATAAAATTACCCTCTTAGGACGAGTTTTCACAAGCTTCAAGTGTGTACGTACCTACATCTACATACGTATGTATATCACAAAAGTTGTGCTCAATGAACCACGAACGAAGTTTTGCTAAAACTTTTACAAAACTATACAAAGGAGTGATGCGCTGCACTCCGTTAGGATACCATAACTATATTTTTATGAACACTAGTGTTGCACACTTTAATTTTAAGAGCGAAAGATATAAATGTTAATGGTTTTTTAAATTAAAATATTCCGATACCGCCTTTTCGTTAGGGGCTCTAAAAAATCTTACAGCGAAAGAGGAAAAATCCGCTAAAGCGAGTTTATTAAATCTTACTGCGGATACGCTTTTAGCGAGCTTTTGCTGTAAAACTGTTGTGACACACGCCTCGTAATTACGTTGGTGTTTCTGAGCACTCGTGTCGGCCGTTAGGATTACATTAAGTGTTCCGTGTACTCAGTAAACAAAACTATGCTATTAACTTCAATGCGTTCTCGTTTGTATTATGCATGCCCGTCTCGCGCAATTAATAATAAATTAAGGCTTTGTTTGGTGTCTGTTTCGAGAGAAAATATATTTTTAAACGTTTATCTGTTCCAGTATATTTGTGGTCTTAAAGGATCTACCTAATGGAATGTGTTGAAGGGCTTAGTCGAATCTGCATTGGTAATTTAGTTTGATATCCCTTTCTAAGTTTATTATGTATTACACCCAGAATCCTCTTAAATGCTGGACAACTTTTCGGTAGCGTGGAGTACATTTAAAAGCAAACCGAAACACCTGAAGCAGTCCTTCGTAAAGCTCTTTTACCAGAAAGTTTTTTCTTTGTAAGTAAAAGTAAAGTTGGTAGGTAGGATAAAAAAGAGAATAAATGAGAGTAATAAACAAACTAAAAGTCTTTTACCTTTCGTTCTACGTTTGACCCTTCTCAATTCGATCTAAATTCTTCATGTCTACCTTGTGTACTCTTGCACTTATCGTATTATTCGGTCTCAGCGGGTATAAATACTATTCTATTTTCATTTTATTCATCTTGAAATCATATTTTCGCTTGTTCAGCATTACTGTTCTATACATTTTGTTCCAACAAACCAATATATTTTGAGGATTTTTGCAATAAATCTTTGTACTAGTATTTTCCACATTTTCCATGGCTTTTTATGTTCTTGTACGGTACCAGAGGTACCAGACAACTATATGGCATAAGTTATACCATGGAGTGTTCTGGTACCTCTCACGGAATGTACCGTTTCCCACATTTAGAATATTTATTGAACAAAATGTGGTAAAGTTGAAAACAGCTTAATTCAAATGATAATATATTCTTCAGTAATAATTTTTTAATAGTTTCCTAAGGAACTTCTAATGTCAAAGTGTAAAATTTAGAAGGACAATAAAAAAATTATACTCTTTTTCATGGTTTACCTTTAAATATTCTAAATTACTGGAGCCATCGAGCTGTGCTATATTTAAGCATCATAGTTATGAGTACTTTGTTACTTCCGGCCGTACTTTATAAATATTCTTCTACCGTTTATGAAGGTAAACTGTGTGAATGAACATTTCTTGGCACCATTATTAGGTCTCCTACTTTTATACCGTCCTTCGGGATCATGAAAATTTATAAGGTGGAAAAAGGTATTTTTCGAGGTAAAACATTTTAAAGCTCAACTGAAAAGCAGTATATAAGACCGATTTGTTTCGGCTCCTGTTTATATGTCCCCGTGGGATTTCTCAGGTTGAATAGGGAATTTCATGTACGAGAAATCTTATTTGAACATTTCGTCAGAAACACTTTCCTTTGGAAGATTCCTTTTATAACAAGAAGTTATTAGAAAGTTTAGTTATTCTGAAGGATCGGCATCCTATTTACTAAGCAATTTAATCAAGTCTAATGCAAGAACTAATTGATCAGACAAATTATGAAATAAATCAACCAAACTTGTATTTTGTTGCGCTATTATATATATTTATCTATAAATACTTCTTTGTACAAATCGAAAAGAACACTAATTTCTACGAGGACATACAAGATTTCAATTATCAGAAAAGAATTAGTATACGATTCTACATAATACTTTTAATGTTACTTATAAGCAATTACAATTTAATATGTTGCAGAATTTTCGAATGTTGGAGAAAATAACATTTTATTGGGATAGGTACTTTTATGGTATGGCGTTACATCTTTTTCAAGTAAAAGATAATGTAATTAAATTTGAGAATTCTACGCTGTCGTTTAAAACTCGCAGGAATTTCGAATTCGTAGGAAGAAGATGTTATCGAGTGTCACAGTTAAAAAATTATACTTGCTTATGGAAACGCTCATTTTGACATACCACGAATCTAAAATTTGCTTAACGATTAATTTTTGAAACTTCTTAACAACTTAAAATAAAATAGTGAAACGATAGTGCTGGTCTAAGTAAAAGGAAAAAGTATAACATTCGGACTTTAGTTACTCACTCTAGCACCATTTTTCCGGCACAATTTGCAACATATTTTCTTACTACAAGAGTAGCACTGCTGGATGTTAGACAGAACTTTGACAGAACAAGGAAAAGTCTGTTGAAGTTCATTTGCAATTCTTTTTCCTTTTATGGTTATCAGAATATATATTTGAACTATTCCAATTGGTATAGGGATAGTGAGGGCTATTTCGTCCATGTTTATAGCTCGAGGATACCCAATTTTTTGAAATGGTAAGATGATGCACAAACCGAGATTGCAGTACATCAAAACTTCAAAGAAGATCAATTGAAGATGTTTTATCGAATCTTTCCTCTAGATTGCTAGCATAGCATCATATCATCAGAAAGCATCATTAGAAATTATTGATTGCAAGCACTAAGAAATAAAATCGCTGACTACTTTATGATAGATATTTTTTTCTGCAAATGACAATTTCTGATTTTCTATGATAGACAGTGCAGAGCTCATTTTAAACGACGTGATTCTATTTCCTGTGATAAGTTGATAAGTGATTGTAAATATCCAAATTCATGTGGTAAAAGTAAGAATTATTTCGTTTATTGTTTGAGCATGGACATTACAAAGGAAATCCTAGGGAATCATAGGAAACTTGATGGTAGAAGGGAGGAATTCTATACAGCTTTCTACGTTAAGGATTCTGATCTGCACAAAGGAATAATACCATTGACTGTAAATTGCAATTAGATTTTCTTTTTCTGTAGATCACCATTTTCCACAGAAACAGAAAGTGTTAATATCAAATGTTCTTTCAGTGAAAATTGCAATTTAGTTGACAAAATACACATTTCACAAGTTGATCGGTAGGTAAAGGTGAGAACCATTTCATTTGAGGACATTGGTTAATGGTTACAAAGTCCAAGACCACCGTTTTCGTGGTCTTGAGGTTCTCATATAAAGAACTCTACATTGGGCGTGGTGTCATCCTGCAGTGTAATTAGTGCAGATAATACAGTTATGAATCAAACCCACGCGACCACTATAACAACCGTTGCCTGCTTTTAAAATTGGTATTTCTAACCAATTTTTTTAAACCCATAAACAATAGAGCGAGTGAAATTGATAGATTAGTTTTCTTGTTACTTCTATTTTCATTATTTTCGAATTCATCGCATTTCAGTACAACTTCTTTCAAAAACCAACAAGCCAGTGTTCATTTTTATGTATTGTAAGTCATTGCGCTGACTAATAAATAATTAATGTCAAAAATAAGAAATGAATTATTAGGTTGTGAGATCTTTAACAATGGTGTTTACATCGGAACAAAATGCGTTTACTTTAATAGCGCATTATCGAAGTGCAAGTGATGATCATAACGCGACTTGGAATTATTCAATTTAGAACTGTATCGATCATTTTGTACAACGCTTTCCTGATTTCAATCTCGATTATGATACCTTCAAATATCGAAGTCATGTTATTATTAATCGATTTGAAGAAAGAAATTGTATTTGATGATATTCAAGTTCGTATGGACCGTAGCCGCTTGACTTTCTTTTAATTTGTCTAAATTTCGCACAATAATATTACTTTTTGGACCTTCTGTGGGACTACGTACGAGGAAATTACTAAATTACTCAAAATGCATCCTTATATTAAGAATCGTTTAACAATTAAATCCACTTGGTTTTTGAAAACCAATAATTTTTGTGAATGGTTTAATGAACATATAAATATGAATACCACACTAGATGCGACTTTCTTTTGTGATGGGGCGTGGTTCCATTTATCTGGGTATGTCGATTCGGAAAATTATAGAAGATGGGGTAGAGAAAATTTACATCAGTTCGTCGAAACACATCTACGTCCTATCAAAATTGGAGTTAAGATAGCTATGTACAAAGAAAAGCGGGACGAATCTCTTTTCATGACACTATAACACGCTGAACGATATCGTCATATTTTAGATCTGCTTATAGAACAACTGTTGACAATGAAATCCAGCACGGTTTGTTTTAACAGAACAATACCCCACCTCACACTGCTACATTAACTCAGAACAATTTTTTGTTAACAGAGTAATTACCACATATTTATGGCCTTCACGTTCTCCGGATTTACTCCTCTCCATTTTAATTTATTTAGGAACTTAATAAAACAAGAGACGAAAACTGACTCCATGACCAGTAGAATTGCAAGCAGCCATACAGCATGACATTAAAAACATTAGTGTAGAAGAATTGCAACGTGTTTTTAAAAAATTGAAGCAACGAATAAATCTTTGTTTAGAAAATATCGATTTTGAGCAGTTTCTGTAAATTGAAATAAATAAAGTCACCATGCCCCACTGTAAGAAAAGGTGTCACTGTCAGATGTTAGGCAGAACTTTTGATGAAGAATAGATTTGCAAATGAATTACTTAGAAAGGCGTGGGATTTGTACATTAGGGTGACCGCAAAAAATCGATGTCTAAATTTTGTTCGTCTGGACCCCACAAAACGATTCCTCTTTCCAGATATTGAGATGGCCGAAATTTCAGCTCGATTAAACGACGTTAACCCGTGCCGCTCGCCGCTCAGTTTTGAAAAATCTAAATTTTTGGCCAAAAAGCTGACATATGGAGCCATAACTCCAGAACGGTAAATAATAAAAACACGCTTAATATCTCAAAAGAAAGCTAATGTTGTTCTTCAAAATTTATATTCTATACATAATTGTTGTTATTTTAAGTCAAACCGAGTTACAATAGCCTTTGGCTCCAAAAACGTGACCTCGTACCACTAGGAGCATACTTCGTATATTTTGTTATTAAGTGATAAATTATGCTTTTTTGGTATATTTTTGAGTTTAAAGTAGAACTATAATAAAAAAACAAGTAATACGGACAAGTCTAATGCGGTTTTTTATTTTAAAATATATATAGGGGTATATAATACACACAAAACAGACACAGAAAAGATACAGACGTAGTACCTACATGAGTTGATAATTTTACATAGTTATCTAATCTATTCTAGAACTTTTGTTAAAGTAGTTTTTGAAACGTCTTTTGAGATATTAAGCGTGTTTTTATTATTTACCGTTCTGGAGTTATGGCTCCATATGTCAGCTTTTTTGCCCAAAATTTGGATTTTTTCAAACTTTGAGCGACGAGCGGCACATGTTAACATCGTTTAATCGACCTCAAATTGCGGCTATCTCAATATCTGGAAAGGGGAATCGTTTTGTGGGGTCCAGACGAACAAAATTCCGACATTTTCTTTTCCCCTCTATGAGATCCGGTAACCCTATTGTACATACTATATCCTCACACTTTTTACCATTCTGATTTATTATTTATTGGTTGTTTTCTTCGTTCCCTAATTTTCCTTTTTCTAAATATTTTTCCAGTTGCCTTGTCCTATGTCTGCCTTGGTCGCGTATGCTTTCCTTGGCGTTCCTTTCTTGCCTGCCACTATGTGCCAATTAATGCTTTCTATAGAATTTTGCTTTCTACTTATCAACTCTTATTCATAATAAAGTAAAATTCTTTTTCAATTCCTTTTGCAATCTTTTTTAATTTCTATCCCAGTGTTGTTATCAATTTTGGATTTAGAGTAAATTTGAGACCGTGGTTTAATAAAATGAAATAAAGAGTATTCTCTCTTTCGCACCCCTATATGGTAACACGTTTCTTACCACAACTAAGTTGTCATTTTCAGTGGTAAACACTAAAGGAATTAAACGTCAGGCACGATGTTTAATTCCTGAGTGTGATTTCCACTAAAGATGACAACTTAGTTGTCGAAACACGTACTTGCATTATAATATCAAATCAAGGTTTGATAAGGAGAATTTTTTCTAATTTCGCCTATTGATTTTGATGTTTTTCACTCTACCTTCCTCTGTCACTGCCACAAACTTCGTCTTCTGCTTTTTTAAATCCATGCTTTTGCAACGTTTCATCCCTTGTTCCTTTGTAGATCTTTTTGTCCTGTTATAATAATGATATTGTAAGAAAATGCGCCGTCTGTGATTTTAATCACATTTTTATCGTATCTTTTGTCGAAATCCTTTTCTTGTCGAAAAAGTTCCCGATCTCAAGTTTTTATTTGTTAGATAGTTTCCATTGCTTTTATATGAACTACTGTATTGATAATGAGTTTTCTTGTTAACTTTTTCTCATATAAGCTTTCCTAAATTTCTAGGTAACGAAACTCTATAACTCAATTTAAAGAAAGGTATTATTCTACCTTCCATTTTACATTTTGTCCGGCAGTCGTATATCTACCTGTTGTTTGTGAGCATACCTACGATTTTCGAAGATGTTATTCCGCCAACATCGATTTAAGTGCTCCTAATTAGAACTTTTTTAAAACATTCTTCCCTTCATCGGCGTTAACTGGAGACTAAATTAAAAGAGAAATAAATTAACAGTATGGTGAGGGATAAGCAAGAACAGACGATTTCGACACAGGCACGGACAGGAGCAGTAGCAATTAAGAATTCAGAACAGACAAACAGAGCTGGTACTATTACAATATAATTTTGCGTAAAAATAGTATTATATTGTATATTATTATCGTATATTTGCTTATTGTGTAATGCAAACAAAAATAATAGATTAAATATTTTAGAACATTAAATTCAATCTTTTTGTCAAGAATTCCAGAAATGTTGATCACTACAGTGATACCGCTATTAAAGATCTCCGTAAAAAGCACACTTTACTTTACTTATAAATGACCATCGAAAAGGCGCTTAAATATTCTATCTTCATTCCTGACCCAAAAGTTTAAAAATACACTGTTATAATTTGGGCATTTACTTTACGTCAGAATTCTGGAAAATTGCAAGCTGATTGCAATTGTCCAATATTTTCCGAGCGTTTCCTCATCTATCGTCAGTCATGCAATAGTAATATTATGCTAAATTTGAGAAGAAAAACGTTACCACCAATTATTATTATGTATTCAACTCCCTTTTTAATAGAGAATATAATACTCGACTTAAGTTTACTTAGAATTTAAAGGAAAACTGGACACTGGATAAAGTAAATGTTATTGCAAGGAATTTTTAGTTCGCATTCGTAGAATAGGAAGCATAATTAACCGCTTTTCATGAACCTGCGGGTACCGAAGGCGAATAAAATAGTCTACAAAGTAAATTAAACCTGCACAGTCGTAAAATGCTACTTTACTCTATTTGCTGCTTTGCCCACTGGGATGCCTTCGTTTAATATTGCAACGATAGAAACATTAAGTTTCCTGACGTGTCCGTACGCTTCAGAAACTTGAATCTAATTGCTTTATTTATAGTTACACGTCTTTGCTTGAGAGTACTGTTTACGTGATATCTGTCGTTTTATTACATCGATATATAGAAGTTACTTTTCCCTTGATAAAATCTATTTAAACAAGAAAAATCGCCCAGAACTTAACTGATTGAAATTTTCATTACGTCATGCTCCCAATTTATAAAGATTCTTAAGAAATGCACACTGTAATAACCAGATGGAACTTCACGGTAAATTAAAATTAATTTTGGGCATATTTATTGTAAGCTCGGATTAGTCTTAAGCAAGTACAGAAGTTCCCTTTCATTGAATCAATCTAATATCTCTGGATACTCGGTATAGATTTACATACAAAGCAATATAGCGGAAATTCGCAGGCTATAATAGTTTTAGCTTGCATTGTATTTATATGAATCCCAATAACGCAGTTGACGCTTTCGACATGCATCTCCGGGATCGGAGAGTAGATCCCCATCCAATAATTATATACCGACCGCAACATCTAATCAAGCTCGAACTACTTGCATAATTAAAAAGGTATTACCGGATTAATGATCGTAATCTTCAATGTAATCTGGTTCCAGCTAAAACTCGTGGAGGGACTGTAACTCGATAATGATGGTGGGCGCACCCTTAACATGAGATTGATTGTTAATATGAAGTCAACCGACCTGTTTAAATTACATCAATATTGATTGTGCCGAAGTGACAGTGGAACGCGTTAAAATCGCGGCTATTCATCGACCTAAAAGAGCTACCATAGAAAATGATGACGCAGCAAGTCATTAATTACTTTGCTTTGTAAATGTAAGTAAAGTAATATTACAGTATGTAGTTACAGTTACAATATTTCAAAGATGAAAGTTGTAGCAATTATGTTAATAAGTGTACAAATCTTATACTTACTAAAATAAACAGGTAGCTAATATTGGGGAAATTGCTCTGAATGTATTAGATCAGGAATTCTTAACCGTTTCATTAGAAGGGAACATTTAACAAATTTTTTGTCTGGATATGGACCACCAAATATTTGGTAGTACTAAAGTAAGTACACAAAAACGATAGTAAGTAATTACAAATTTTATATTAATTAATCAAAAAAACATTGCAAAAGGTGCATACAAGTTACACTTTTAATATGATTTTTGTGTCTGCATGTTCTTCACCGACTGCTGAATCGTTGGTTCAGAGCTGCTGAAGACCAAACGTAGGTAGGCCTTAGCATCCAAGCGATTCCTATTTTTATTTTTAATCGTCAAAAGTGTCCAGAAACCCTGCTCACGTAAGTACGTTTTCGAAAATAAAGTAAGGCAACGCAAAGCAAATTTTTTAATTTTAAGATGCGTTTAGGCTCCAAAAATTAGAAAGATCAATGCCTGCCTAAAATAAATCTTTGCGATTTGCTCTCGTGTTGTAACTCAATCAGTTCTTAAATTTCATCGGACACCCCGGATATTTTGACAATGAAAGGACTGCGAATTAATTACCCAATGCTCCTTCCTTCACAATCAGGGGAATAACGAATGAATTCGTTCTTTCAGTGTTGCAAGTGGATTATAAGAGTTTCTTGGATTTCTTATTCCAATTCATTTACACTGCGCTGCAATATTTGGTTTTAATGTTTCAAAATGTGAAAAGCTGTCTTTAACATTATTTAACCAAAGGTCGATTTCGGAGACAAATGCACTAATTATAAGTTTATTTTGATATGCGAATATGTTTCCTGCGTCTTGTAATTTAATATTTCCCGAGTCTTGCAATTGAAGATATAATTCATTCAGCTATGCAAAAAGAATCTACTAAATAATGCAAATTTCTTTGAAATTTGAGATCACAGATCTGATACAACAATTTCTTTTTTTCCCTATTATGCAAAAATATTTTAACTTCTTCTTTGAGTTCGTACAGCTTCGCCAACATGTTTCCAGCAAACTTTTTTGGAAAAGACGTGAATTGAGTGCACTACTTTTAATGTAGTTCACAATTTTGATAGCAATTTTTATCGTTTCGGCAAAGCATTCCCGAAGTGTTTTGGCAGCCAAAGCTTAGCGTTGAATAATGCAGTGAGATGTTACCGCTAATGCATTTTTTTGTTTTGTTAAAAGCAGCAAGACCAGAGCGCGTGTCAAGCATAGCACGACCGCAGTCCATACAAACTTCGGCGAACTTTTACCACATGATGCTATGTTTCTCAAAATAAGCACTTATATTCATAACTTCAAAACCTTGAGTCGTAGTTTCTAGTTGAAAACTTTGCGGACCACTTCTAGTACCATTGGGTCAGAAACACTGTATTAGATTGTATATTAATATACAATATTACCAAAACTTTCAGTAATGATTAATAGGATACAAAATATAAATTGGAAACAAAAGAAAAACAATCAGAAAATAAATAATAAATAAATCTTTTGTAGCAGTTTGTTTTTGAGTAATAAATAAACCACGTCATCAAAATTGTCAATGTTGAATACTGTAGACTCAGTGTTGTTACAATGTATAATGAATCAAGTATTTGGACGTGAAATGTGAAACTTTAAGTAAACGAAAGTTTGTTAAACCTAACTTTTTATTAGTCAAAATAGGCTAAGTTGGATACAATAAAATTGTCCTAACGAGATGTAAATAGTTTTCCAATTACTTGCAGGTAACGAAAAACTTGAATAGCAACAAGTAATCCTATCTTCGCTGTTGAACATAGCCATATAAAGATCTCACGAATATAACATTAGGCATCAAAATATACCGGAATATTTAGTTAGCTCAAACTCGCAGATTTATCAAGTTACGGTAAATAATCTAGTCGCAGTAACTTTTTCCTTTACCGCCATGCCCCCATAAAAATGAGTTTTTGTGTCTAAAAATAAATCAAACAATGATTTTGACAATTTTTGAGTAAATTACCTCAATATCAATATCTCGACGAGTTCGTTTCTCTTTTTGGTTAATAAGCATCACATCAATCAACTAGTTACCGCTGGTATTATGAATTGGTTTGGGCACCTAATTTGAATGAACAAGATGAGACCAGTGAGGAGTATATGGGAAGCGAAGGTGAACAGCAACAAGAAAAGAGCCCGACCAAGAAAAACTTGGAATGACCAAATTCCTAAGATATTAGAGAAAAAAGGATCCGACTGGACCACGGCAAGGAAGCTGGCAAGAAACAAGAAGGAATGGTATACAAGTAGGGGGAAACTACCTCCCTCACACCCAATGGGTACAAAAGGGTTTTTGATTATATATTGCAAATTCCAATGTGGGAGCACTAGTCCCATAACTATCCCAAAACAGGTGCTCCCAGGACAGCAATCATCCAGAAAACTGACCAGGGATTGTCGATATACGACACATCACTAGATCCCAAAGATTCTGTACGATAAACTGAGGATGTTTCCCGTTATATCCCTTATTTTTCAACCTAGAAAAAATACAACCAGCGTCAATTGGTACCGGAAAACGTAGAATCAATTCAACAATGGAGGTTCAAGAAAGACTTGCAGTACCGTGAGTAATAACGAATTTAAGATTTATCCCTACGAACCCAAAAATAAATCAAAATCTGCTGTTTGAATATTTCGACAAAAGTCGTCCATGCCCGTAGTGTACCAAAGAAAATGTGGAACTCCTTTACAAGATCAAAGAACGGTTAATGCCATGGGGTCCACCGTTTGTTTGCTAGAAGTAGTCGTGGTGCTCCGAAAAATTAACCCTGATGGACGAATTTTCCTCCACTAAGATAATGCAAGTTCACATACATCTTGAAAAACAATTTAATTTATGGAGCAGCAGAACATCGAATAATTGGGTAATCCTCCGCACAGTCCCGACTTAACTTCCAACAATTTTTTTATGTTATCAAGGATCAAAAATGGACTGAGATTCAATGTTTCTCCATATTTTCTGTTATTTTAATACTGTTAATTTATGATTCAAGATACGGTTATAACTAGAGCTTGGAAAATAGGCACTAAAAAACGCAAAAATATGCACCAAAAAGTTCTAAAATAGGATCTTAAATATGCATCTATGTACTTCAGTATGCTTTTATACCAAAAAGTGTGCAAAAAAAAGTTCATTTCAACAGAATTTGCACTTGTAACTAACCACAAAAAAATTCACACATACCTTAAAAAATAACGGTACATTTATTTACAATAAACCGGCATAGATACATATACAAAATGCACTATTTAATTAAATTTCAACAATACAACACTAAAACTATTTCTATATTATCCATACTCATACATTGCCTGCGGTCTCTTAACATGCGTTTTTAAGATGAAAAAACTCTTTGAACACCATAGAATGTTATTGGAGCATATTTAAATTTACAAATAATGCTTAGTTCTATATCTATATTTTCAGTGTTAACAAAATTTCCATTTAAAATATTATTTATTTCATTAAATTGCTTCAAACCTTCTTTTTGTTCTAAAACGGAACAATAGTTCCTGTTTATATTATTTGTGGCTGGCAACTGATTACTCTGATGCCTTAATGAACTTACAATTGAAATTGATGTATTTAAAACACATCCTTTAGTTTCTAACTTTGCAATTGCATCTTCAATACAAACAAAATTGCTTTGGATATATGCTAGCTGATTTGTTAATATGGGGTTTTTAGAAAGACATACATTTTTCAATTGCTGTATTGTCGCAGTTAAACTCACTAATTACATTTTTCAATCCATTATAATTTTTTGATATCAATTCAACTGCTCGTAAACAAGTGCCCCATCTTGTTAAAACAGGCTTAGGGGGTAATGGAATTCCGAGCACTTTTTCCCTTATAAACTTGCACACGTAAGGGTGCTCATACAAATAATTTCTTAATATTTGATACTAATCTATTTACAATGGGAAATGTGATTGATGTCAACTATCTTGAAATCCTTTTGTCAGCAATCCATTTCTTTAACAGGGCACCTTTATCAGAAGCCTGCTTAGGCATTTTAATACTGAGACAATCACTATACTATAAGTTTAGGAATACACCGTTGATGTTGCTGAGTAACAACTGATTCATAAAATGTGAATCTTCACTATTTATGGCGAAAAGAAGAAGAAAAGGGCGGAAAATTTATTTCCGCCAACAACAAGAATCACAACACAACAAGAAATAATCTCGCCTAACGTAGTCCTAATGGAACTAAGTATTAATATTATTTACTTTTCATTACCTACCCTCAAAAATGTATTTAGCGCATCAGGATGTATTCAGTACTTACTTGTTTATCAGTATAGTTGGACATTCCCATCAAAAAATTTCTACAATAGGGAATAACGTCATAGTACAGTTGTATTTTACCATAAATTACGAAATTACGCTGATAATTTTTGGAAATTATTTAAAAACTTCCTAAATATGTAATCTTTTCTTGCATAGGCATTTATAGAAAATGATGAAAATATGCATTTATGCACTTACTATGAATTTTGCTCATTTTTCAAGCTCTAGTTATAACATCGATAACATTAGCTTAGTACAAATAATGAAACAAGGCTGCTCTAATTTCATTATTGCCTATATTAGTGCACAAAATCAATCTACATTTACAAATTTCTAATTGGAGAATCAATTACTAACAAACGCTGAAATCACAATATGACTACGGATGTTATCAGGTAAGGATAATTATGCGTGCAAACATTTGATTGTTAAGGCTCGAATTAGCAAGTTCAGCAAATATTGACCTGTTCGTGCTATGCCTTGGATTGGCACGCAAATTATAATCATGTTTAGTGATAGAACTCTATACTTGCAAGTTTTTAATCAAGAAGTACGAGTATATCCTGCAACGATTTACTTCAAGTCTTTTTACTTTGTTAATGAATAAACTTGAAAGATAAAATAAATACTGTCGACATGTTTTAATCAAACACGTTCGTTATAAAAGGACATTCATTTCTTTCTAACATCTATTTTCGATAATTACAAGACTATGTAATCCATTCGATTTAGTTTCTATACATCAGAAGGAGACAAGCAGATATCTTACTTCAAAGCCTGTATTATGAAGTGAACTTAATAAGTTGAGATTTAACGTCGGCATAAGCCGTGGGCGACGATTTCAGCTAATCACCAATCAGGAAAACTCAATCTTAGTTAAACTACGTTGAAACTTTCAAAATGTTAGGAGCTAATATTGGAGCATAAATGAGAAATCAGAATATCTAATTACTAACGCAATATTAATAGTGCACCCGATACGGCGTAGCACAAATATTGACGTGAAGGCATCTCAACCAGTTTGCAATATGCAATATATGTAGTACAAAAAGGGGCAAAAATGGAAATACAATCAAATGCAGCAAAAAGTGTGGGGCCACAATGTGTACTTCAGAAAGTTATCATGTGTATGTACTTACCCATATCGCAAAAAAGTGAAATGTAATCGGTTATCTTTTCACAATAGATGAAACTTTAGTTCTCCAAGTTTCCGAATTCGTTGCTATTTTTCCAAATATTTAATGTCCTTCTGTTGGGAATTCTTTCATATCAATTGACTGCAAATGTTAAATCGACCTGTCAAATAGCCTGGTATTGACAAGTATTCAAGTCAAGTACCTTTTTGTGTTTTCAATTATTGATAATTAACGGCGGTCATCAACTTTTTCCTTTTGGAAGGGAAAACCACAACGAAAATCAAGTCAGGGTTAGATCCCGTTCTTGAGGATTCATCACCTTGATTTCTCACCGTGAGTTTTTGGGTTTCGGAATTCAAGTTTGGACGCACGCATACAAGTGATGAACCTCGTTTTCAGGACGTCCGAAAACAGCTACCACACCAAAAATTGTGGAATGAATCCATGACATGGTTTTTGGCAGATTGCCGAATAAAAGTCCGTGGAATTGATGAAGCCGTTGGCATCTCTTACGAACGAATAGTTCATATTTTACCTAATGGATTGGGTTTAAAAAGCTTTCTGCAAGATGGGTGCCGCATTTGCTCAATTCGGAGCAGAAACGCATTCGAGCTCGAACCTGAGTCGATTGTTTGAAAGTGATTATAATGAATACAACGGACTTCAAGAAACGATTCGTAACCATGGATGAAACCTGGAATTACCATCACACATCAGAAACAAAAATGCAATCAAAGCAGTGGATTACACGAAGTGAATCGGTTGCGAAGAAGGCAAAGACTTGGGTAGACAGGTGATGGCATCGGTATTATTGGCACGCAAAATGAATTTTGCTAACTGGTTATCTCGAAAAAGGCATAACCATTACTGGCCGATGTTACACAACTCTTGCGGACAAATTGAAAGTAGAAATTCAGGAAAAACGTCAGGGAATTGTTAAGAAAAAGGTGTTCTTTCACTACGATAATGGGTCCGCTCATTCCAGTGCACACGTTCAGCAAAAATTGGCCGAATTCAAGTTCGAAATGCTTCCGCATCGGCCGTATTCGCCTAATTTGACTCCGTCAGACTTTCATTTGTCTCCGAAACTCAAAACATTTCTGGGGGAAAGAGATTTTAGTGGAATGAGGAACTAATAGAAGCCGTAAACGATTATTTTGGGAACCTCGAAGAAAGTCATTTCCGGGAGGGAAGCGAGAAGCTAGAGAATCGTTGGACCAAGTGTGTTGACCTTCGAGGGGATAATATTGGAAACTAAAATATAACTAGAATCCGTATTATTTTGTTTTCATTGTCATTCCGGCAACTTTTCAATCTACCCTCGTACCTACCAATCTGAAGAATACTAGCAATTTCAAATGTGTACATTCTAAGCCACTGATGATGATCTTTATCGTTGATTTCCAAGGTAATTGTAGAAAATAAATAAAACAATCAACACACTTATGTATCACTTTTGATATATTGCCAATAACTACAATATGCTAAGACATATTCGTTGTACACTCGTAGATGCGTTGTCATGAACGGAAATGCACAATCTTTTCTATTCTATTATTTTCATTACACAGCAAAAATATTGTGTATGCAATAATGCTAATTAATTTATGGATTCGACCTTACCTTTTACCGTCTACGTCAAAGATCAATAGGTACTGATTTACAAAATAATATCCTGCTAAGAACGTTTTGCAATAAAGATATCAATGCATATTTATTAAGAAACATACCTAGTAGGATAAAAAATATGACAATAATTTTTTGAATTTGAAACAGCAATTGAAGGGCACTAAATCCAATGTAGTTGAAAAATTAAAATACTGAATCGATCGAAAACGAAGCAGCGAGATCTATATAACAGAATTACAGTGGCAAATAATACAATAATACAAAAAAGAACTACTATGGGTGGAAGCGCTAGAAAAGAAGCTCGAAAAACAAATAACTTGGATGACAGGAATGCAAGAAGAACGATTAGTGAAAAAACAGTATGGAAGGCAAGTGTTAGAAAACATGGAAGTGCAAGGCATAGAAAAATGTGGGATGACGAGATAGCAAGAGAATCAAGAGGTGCTGGCAGTGTCAAATGTAGTTAAAAATAGACAAGTCAGAGATATCTAACAAATTTAGTGAAGGGTAAATCAGTCAGAAAACGGGTGGAAATCCAAGTGATAAGTAATTATTAGAATTTATCAATCGATGTTGCCACACAATTTTTTACTAATATTAAAGCAACTGGATTAATGATCACTTATCAAGTCAGAACATTATTTTTTTATTAACAAACAAGGACGTACATGGATTCATGTCTATAAGACAAATTGAAGCTCACACCACTACATAATAGTGTGCAAGAATAAAGCAGTTGTTACCAGAAATACATCTTATGGGAGCAGTAGGTCTTTATATACACATATATCAATTTTCTAGACAATATCTTGACCAATTCTCTTAGAAAAAGTATCAAAACCAACTATATACAAAGAACTAATTGAAATCAGGAAATGAATTAGAACAACCATCCAAAGCATTGGAATACATATATAAAAGAACACAATCATTTACTTATCATGTTCCTCTTTTACCTCTCAATGTGGAAGGTTTTGACTTGCGTCTGTGTATTACTTTACAAATTTCTTTCACTTTTCTCTATTCTTAGCTACATGGCGCATAATTCCAGGCATTACCACTACTCTTTAATACGCTTGCTATCTAGTAATTGCAGAATTTTCTGTTTTCCTCATCCACGTTTTCTAGTACTTGTTATCCACACTTCTTTTGCTAATCTTTCTTCTGACATTCTTATCATGTATCCCCTTTGTTCAAGTTGTATTCTTTCGATTTTCGTTTCTAACGCTACCACCCCTAGTCATTCTTTTATTTTTGTATTTCCTCATTTTGTCTCTGCTTGTCACTCCCAGGACGATTCTAAGAAAGTTAATTTTGCAAACTCAACATTTTTCTACGCCTGCCCGCTAAGCACCACATAGTAATATCGGTGCACAGATCTCGTCATATACACGTAGTTTAATTTTCTTTCCCCTACTACCGTCTTTCTTCTTACTTCCACAATGTGTTGTATGAATTATTTGGCGCTATAATCATCTTCTTCTTCTTAATACTTAAGCGTTTTCTACCCTTCCCTGGGGTGCAAGGCGTGTGTGAAGTTAAGTTCTCTCTGTTGTCTTCTTGCATATTTTCCCCCATCCCTTCTTATCTGGTGTGGCCTGTTCTGCTTGCTCGCACGATACTCTTCTCTTACTCAATGCGCCTCTCACGCTCTCGAACCATGTGTCTCTTGATATCTTCTTGTTAGTCCTGGATTTAAACACCCCTTTGACTATTCTGTATTTACTTTTCTATTATATATCTCGCTGTCAAGTTTTCGGTCAACTTTTCTACATAAACCAAAGTATTTTACTCTCTCAACCATAGTTGAATTCTACAGTCCTCAATGTCTGTTTACTTCTTTCACCCTTGTGGTTCGATATCCATTAGTCAAGTTTTCCTTATATTCATTCAACCCCATTACAACATTATATAGGAGAAAACTCAAAATAATGTCTTGTCTTAAAACCCTTTTTAGTCACAAATTCTTCTGTGACTCTATTGTTTTTCCTTATCACATTTTCAGTTTATCAGTTCTAATAATATTGTCACTTCTTTAAAGGCTTCCATTATGTATCCCGCCAGCCATATCCTTCTTCTTCTTATTGTTTCGTCAGACGCCTGTCTCATATGCACTCGAATTTTTTCTTTTTTAAATCCTACTTGTGCGTCACCTCCATTAAGACTTTGAGTCTTCCCTTCAACACTCTCATGCATTTTATTTGCAAAAACACAAAATGAAAACTCCCCTTTAATTTGCGCACGTTATCTTATCACCCTTCTTAAACAATGGTATAATCGCCGCTAATTCTCAGTCCTTTGGTATACTCTTGGATTTCCAGATTTTATTTAGTAATATCCTTAACACTTCCCCCTTTTCGTGCCTTTCCTTTTTAGCATTTCCGATTTTATCCCACCGACTTCTGCTGTTTTAATATTCTTTAATGCACTTTTAACTTTACTTTCTGTAGTTTCTCCAATATTACGGTTGCTTATTTCCATTTCCTTTTCTGCGTTACCTTACGTCCTATTTCCCAATTATCTCTGTCTTGCAATATTTAAAAAAAAACCTTCATTCCATCTATTTCCTTTATATTTTTAAAGTCCTTCGTCCAGTAAACTCCGTCTAATTTTTGACTCTAAGGACCTAAACTTGCTCTCTGAGTTGCCAAATCTACATACAAAGCTAGTCTAAAAACCAATTCCAGCGATCCAAGATCTCCATAGGGGTCCTCTTGAATTGCAATAGAGACCATGAGCATTGTATAACTCAAGCGCAGTCAACTCAAGGCTATAACTGTTGTCTCTATCGAACGTTGTGTGGCCAACTATCATCTACATAGAATCCGACTCAGCAATGAACCGAAATGTAGATTTTCTAGTTAAGTAAATAAAACTACAGATCACTTACTTTGGCATATCGTTGCTTAGGTGGGAAGTGTCTGGAATCTAGGGATGTAAATCGTGTTTAGCCGGGAGCTAATAATGAGCATATGCAGTTACGGGAGGGTCCACTTGCCCCCTTTTCGAGCTCTCTACCTAACTAACAAAATTGGAGGGCATTGAATTGAGTATTTAATTATTATAATAAATGGTTCCCCAGGCACATACCGACAGTTTCAAATTAAGAAACTGGATAGCAGATCATCCCCGGCAATTAGAAAATTTATTAGAAAAGTTTGACTTAATATAACAACTCAGAAAAATAAAAGAATCTCTGTAAAAACATTCACAGTATCTTAGGTATTATCTTTATTCTTCACACTTCTGATGGTTCCATACCAATTGGTGCCAACCTTTTCAAGATCTTATTCGGAAAACGAATTAGTAATTTTCGCACAAACTCATACTAATTCATCATAAATTCCACGTTCTGCTTCCCCATCACAGCTTTTCGTCATAAATCCTTCTTTTTTGTTGGGTCGCAAGTTTGACTCAAGGAAAAACCGAAGAGTTATTTTTATTTTAGCTAATTCTAAACCACAAGTTTTTTTACTTTTCTTAACTCCCGTTCGCTTCTTTCAAAATGACATAGTTGTTTTCATATAAGATTTTTTATCAAACTATCTAATTCCTCTTGCTATTATAAGTTTTGTGTCATTAAATATTTTCTACCACACGGAAAATTGCGAATTCAATCAAATTGAATTCGGGTATTTAGGGAACTCATAAAAAGGAACAGGAGGCAAAAATATTTATAGCAGCCTTTCTGTTTTATTACACGCGCCATAGATTCCAGGCATGTCATTAGGAACCCCCAAAGGGCCATAAAAATGAAGTGTACTTAATGGCGGTCAGTTCCAATATTGTTGAGTACAGCATGCTTACACAAAAAGGCGTCCGACAGCCTAAGAGGCGAATAAATAAGTTCTATTGACGTCTACGTAACTATATAAATATGCCAGAAACATAGAAAGAAATACATCAATAAATTGATGCACATATAATAGAAAATAGAATTTCGATTAGATATATAATTCTTTATTGAAGATTGTAATTGTGTTTGTATCATGGCAAAGGGAAAACTTCAGCAAAAATGTATTTGATAGTAAAGTCAAACCAACCGTTCCCAAATCATTTTCAAATTTAATGAAGTCAAGAAAAAAATACAATTTAACAAAAATGTCTAAAAAACCTTTAAATTTGTATTAATTTTCTAATTTAAAAATCATTTTCTGTGTCAACATTATTTTATAGTACAATTAAGTTAGAACCGTCCTTTCTAAATAATTTTCTTTCCATCCACAATTTCTCTCATGTATTTATTTTTGTTACGTTGTGTGAGAATACTTACAAAATCTGATTCGAGAAGCGTTTTAAAAATTAATTACGGAGATAGCATGGCCCTTACGGAAACGAAGAAACCCAAGGATTTCGTAAATTCTTAATAACTCACGTCGGATTCGAGGTATTCTCATCGGAGAGGGAACTTACAATGTACACAAGAATATTTGAAATGGCTGCGAGGCATCTGAGAAAGAGAAAAACAGAACCATTTTGCTTCTATTATGTTCAATTGTTCAAAGTGTTTTGTTATTGAAGAGCAAAATGTTCTCTGTTATATGGGCGTTACAATTTGACACAAATAACTGTTAAAGATCAAATATGTATATTTAGCGTGGAATCGTAATATGACATTCAAATTAAACAAAGAGCAAGTTAAATATTATATATCCAATATATTTGTGTACTTAAAAGTAATCTAAAGTACTTATGTCTAGTTTCTTGTGTATACAACCTGCAATCACTACCATTTGTGTTCTTCTAAATTTGTTTTGTTTATTGAGGTGATTCATACATATGTAACTTCCGACGGTGAGCGGCAAAACTTTCTCTTAGTTAAAATCCCAAATGGGTCATTACCCACTAATGACATTCAGTCATTTGGATCGGGTAAATTCCTGCCAGTCTAGAAACAATGGCTATTGCTATCAATATTCTCTTATGTCGTATTGTAACGAAACAATTTAAAGGAGTGTTTTCGTCATGTTTTTCTTCCCTTGAGGGTAGTGTTCATCATCCACTGCACTGAAGTTCACTATTTTATTGTAAATCTTAGACGGCCTACTTCATCAGACTGGTGTCATTTCCATCTTTCAGTTGCAGAAATCGAGACCAGAATGCTTAAGTCTAACCATACCCAGCGTTCCGTACTGACAAGGATATATTACGTCGTTTACTTTCTAATGAAGACTCAATACCATTCCAATGTGGTTACTGCTCATTCGCAGAATTTGTCGTGTTCAGTCATCCGTAGGTCCCGCAATGTATGTATAGTCACAATCAGAGAAATTGGCTCGGTCACAGTTTGAGTTCGTGAGATTTCGTCTTCTTTCAATAATCCACCAGGTGCCATAGTTCAGGAATGGTTTATAAAATATTACCCTTACCACACCTTTCGGAAATAATTGCAGATATGTATTTCGGCAACTAGGTTGCCATCCTCAGTAAGAAACTGCGGACATTCAGTATCACCAGCGAAATCCGGCTAATCCCCAAGAGGAACACCACAAAACAAGCACTGTACAATTCTAAAGCACTTCACAATGAATATCACACACTGAACGCCCGCGCGAAACACACCAAAACACTGTTGACATTGTAACCACAGCCTCCTTATTTTCATTTGAAGGAATGGTATATTGATAATAACGTCATAAAATTCAATTGACCAGCGATGTTGTCTGGCCTAAATTCTATAGAACAGGCGTGGACAGTAATATTCCCTAATAGGGTGAATCAGATAATTTGGGAAACCATAGCAAATGACTAGCAGACTTGAAGATTACATCGAAGTTAATGGTTATTATGTCAAATATTAAAAAATATCTTAAAAACTTGATTGATTTATTACACTCTATATATTTTTCGAATCTAACTTATTTTGTTAGTTCCCGTTAGTTTTACTTAAATTGAAATAAATTTGGGGATTTGCTTCGTTTTATTTTTACTGTAAATGAGTGCAAAGAATGTTTTTATAATTTATAATCGTTTGTTAATTTACTTTCAAAATACGAACTATTATTCATAACATATAAGAGCATAATACGCATTTCTACATGAATCTACAAGGGCGTAGAAAACGAAATTGATATATATATATATATATATTAATTAAATTCACATGACTGTGGACAATCGCTTACAAATTGTAGTAAATTGGAAAGGAAAATAATACGTGCACATAAACTTAATCAAACCATTCCTAATCGTTGGTGACCTATTTAATATAAGTATTGTTTTTGTTCCACAATTAGGTGGACAACTAAGCTGTTTTTACAGTAGGTACCAAAAAATTATCGAAAACAGACGAAGTTTCAAGAACTCAAATTGTGATCGAGCTGGTCTGCAATGACATTGCCCCGGCCAATTTCTGTGACTGTACATGCAAGACTGCTTCCGTCCTGATGCAGATCTTCAGTGTTTGTCATTCTGCTCCTTCGGCAAGTTTTTCATTTCAGTCCTTACATCTCCTTGCTCCATTGCTTACCAGAAGATTTCACCTCTTCGTTTCCATGTACTCCCCATTGCGGCAGGACGTACCATAAACTCATATTGTTTTCTATCAAGGATACCAGTGCTTTCGTATCATTCCTGGATGGTACTTGATTGTATTTGCACATTTTGAATTGCTTTCATCGCTACTTTGGATGTCTTTTTATGATACAATGGTTTCTATTCTTATTCTGGTTACATCTCATCTGATCATAATTTGAGCATATGTAGTTATGCAGTTCACCAAGTGATGTATTGAGAATTCAAGCAAGCCACTATTCTTTCTGCGATGGCAAGAAAGTAAACGCTATGTATAGTAAAAGAGTAATCACAGTTTGGACGATACGAAGTTGATTTTCGAAATTTTGTGCTGAAGTCGCCTCTTTAGAAGATGAACCATGCTTTGATTGCTCAACTAACTTCGAATATTAGTCGATATTAGTCTCCAGATCCTGAGCCTTCGGAATACCACCTTTTGCTTTGTTCTAAGTAATCACATTTTCACAACGATACCCAAATGTGAGGATTCTAAAGGGCAGTACTCACTCAGTACAGATACTCCTCACCCGATCGTAAACTGTCATTGATAATGATGATTATAATATCGATAAACAACCATGATATAATTTTTATCTCCTAACGCATTTTTAATGCAAAAAATGTTTTTAAATCTCACTCAATAATATCCTCATCTGGCACTATATGCTTCGATTTTGGGCATTCCATAATTATACAAGACCATAATTTGTTTTAGATAAGTCATATCCTAATATGTAAATAAGCTAGGAAAATTTGACCCTGATTAAACATCAAGGGTATTGTTCTATTTCACAGCACAAATATCATGCATTTCTTTACTTATGGTAATACCTCGTACAATAATATTAAATAAAATAACTGAGTGCACGAGAAAAGAAAGTCATTATCTAATGCTTAAATTTAAGTTGTTTAGTGACAATAAGTAAGCAGTATTAAGATGTAAAGTTCCATCGTTTATATGTCGAATTAGTTTACAACAATCCATATGGAATTTTATGACGGGTAATTATTAAGAACTGTACCAAACGTAGAAATGTCAGTTTCTAGAAATTACTGCCTCTATGAAGCTACAGTAGCGTGCGAGGTCGTTGAATAATTACAGATAGTGCGCTTACGGTCATTTACTAACTGCATAATTCATGGTGATAACTGTTTCGAGTAAATGCGGTCATGGGTTTCCGAAAATATTTTGCTATTAAATTTTGTACTGCATATATTATTATCTATGATAACCTTCAGATAATTTTATCGAGTCTAAAGCCAACAGAATTAAAGTACATCACTCTTCTTTTTCATCCAACGCCGCTAGTATGCATTCACTCAGCAATTCAAGAGTACTTGCTAACATAATTACGCAATTACTCTAAGAACGAAAGAAAAATATTATATATCGGAGAAATTATCTTAGGGTTAAAAGGAAACATAGAAACCCCAAAACAGATCAACGTGGAGCTTCCACGTCAACACTATGTCTCTTGTCATCTGTGGAATATAAGTAAAGGTGATTGCAAGGACTGTGGTGTAATTTACCACTTGGGTTTATACAGTTGTTGAAGATGCTTGCCTCGAGCTAGCGAAACACGTGTCACCGATTTTATTATAAACAATTGTGTGGTGAGGAGTTTACCGATGTGATATTTGTGACTCTGGAATATGAGAATAAACGAATCCATCCAAAACAAATATCTGAATCACATTCGATATTCTTCTTCTTCCTCTTTTTCCTTTATAAAGGTAGCCTTAGAGTCTAGCATTCTGGCATTCTGCGGGTGACGTTCGGTTGAACAGGTGGTTTTCCGTGAATAGGTTATTCTATTTTCGGTTTAAAGTCTCGTTTGTCGAGGATGTTCACGCGAATTCGACTCTGGGAAGTTTATTATTATCGCTGTGTGAATTTTGGGAGTTACGCTTCCCCAGTTTTACTCTACTACTACTACTTTCTCCCTATTGGAGGTGTGTTTTCTTTTTTGTTAATTACGATGCCATCATTATCTCTTTCACGTTGTTGTAGGGTACTAGTATAGGACTAGCAGAGACCTAAAATTTATTCTGAGAACATCTGAAAACTTTACAAACGTCTAAGAATTATCGTAGAAGTTAGAAGCACTCTGAGAATAAACGTCAACGTCATTCTCTCGCCTCAATTTATCTTTATTTCTTTTCTTTTATTTTTAAATAGAATCTTCGTTTCACGACCCAATAAAAGAAACAGTGCGTAGAAAGTTCGGATAACCTCGTCTCACTTACCAACGAAGTTGGAAGGTCTCTCTGACTCCAGAAACTTAGATACGATTCAATTTATAATAGGAGAGTGGCGCCTTGGTACTAATAAATTCTCGAAGTTGAACCTACGCCGCGCCGTTTCCATTGAGCTAGTACGGCCTGGATATCCATCTTTATAACCAACTATCGTCCGTATCGGTCGCGTTTCCGACTTTCCGTGTTATTATTTTCATTTTACCAAAAATTTTTGAAACCAGTAACAATTTCAGTATTTTCTTCCATCTCTTGCGTATTTCTCTATGTCTTGTATGCCAGTCCTCTCTCTTAATTTTAATCTTTATTTCGCATTCGGACCATTCTCTTTAGTTGTCTAGTTTTTATCATGGTCCGCTCTTTCAGCACCATACGCCATTGTCGGACAAACCACTGATCTATAGATTCTTGATTCACATTCTGTATTCACATACACAGTATGTCCCTGGTTTGAGTTTACAATAGGTATGATTGACCAAAAATTTTCGAATTGGAATTTCATATTTTGGGTTCCGCCCTGCTTGGTGTGAAACTTATTTTTAGTTTACGTTCGATTTTTTAAAGTCAAGTAGGCGTTTACAGCTGAGCAAATACTATTTTAGTTCTAGGTAAACTACCTTTTCCGTTCACAGTGCGCCAAAGTCTTACTAAGAAAAGTTGTTCAAAATGAAAAGCTATGTCGCTATGCAGATTTTCAGAATGAACGAAATATTTATAACAGCATTTGTGGTTCTGAAGAGAGTTTGTATTTGCAGCCCATATAGAAGGTGGAAAGTGGAATTTTCAACTAAATAATCGGAAAATTTCTTTACCCGAAGGTCTTCTGGCTGTTCATTGTCAAAGTCGAATGCAAAACAATCTCCCACTTCTTCGGCATTTAAAAAAGTTAATCCGAACAAATGCCGCATCCAATTTCCGATAAATAAAACCTTGATTTGTATATTTTGCGGTAATCCCAATTTGGGCCACCACGATTGAGCTATCGTGGTGGCCAAACGTAGTTATAACAACTACGTTTGGAAAAACTTCATAAATAACACACAACGACATGCATTGCTTTTTCAAAATCCATAGCAATATTTAGTGAATTAAAATTATATCCCGTCTCACATTTTTGTTATATTTTTTGTACTAACTGGCAATAAGTAGATTTTTCTTCATTAGTAGGCAGACAGAAACCTACAGATATGTAATGATTTGAAAATGCATGAATGGTAAAAAAGCTGCACAAAATCGAAAGTTTCATCGAAATAGAGACTTTTAGAGTTGCAGATAAGAATTTCATACGATTTATCATTAATCTATAGAAAATTTTCATTTTGTATACTTTTTACCGGAATCGCATCCAAGAGATTTAAAATTTCTAAAACTGAATGCGGCGGTTTTGGTATCGTTTTCAATTTCGCACGATTTATATTGTTTTTAACATACGTCACGCCTTTTACCGTTAACGAACTTCTCTTTCCGTTGAAAGCTCCTTGAGTATTAATTTTAATGGCTTTTCACAAATATCTTTTCTTTCAACAGTGTTACTGATTTTCTGTCTAATTATAACATTGTCAGTACTAACCTAATGCTTATGTTCACCACCTTTTTTGAAAAAGTAAATTTTGGTCTATTTCGTGGTACATAATCTTTTTGTGCGCCACCAACATAGTAAAACCCTTAGTTTTAAGCTTTTGATAATGCTAAAATTAAAAACTATCACAAAGTATAATAAAATGTTGCCTTTGTCACTCTACATTTAAACTAATGCCCTTCTTAGACGTTCACTGTTTCTAGTTAAACAAAAATTAAATTGCTCCACAATATTGTAACTTATATAATATAATTTTTGAGAATAGATTTCATAATTGTAGGATTATCCTTTTCCTGTGCTATTACGGCCAATTGTTACAGTTTTATGTAATTATTATTTTTGGCCTCTCGCTTCAATTTTTGCCGTTGATGGCGCCCCGCTTCCGTAAGTTTCTGATACGGCTTGCGCCTGTTCGATGCGCGTTCGGAATTATTCGGTTTCTAGGGTTGAGTTGAACACGTCGTTTTCAATGAATAAGTTATTTCGTTTTTGCTTACAAGTCTCGTTTATCGAGGATATACACGGAAATTCGACTCTGAGAAGCGCAATAGTATCGTTGTGTAAATCTGAAAGTTTCGCTTTCCCAATTTTACTGTTAGAACTATCGCCCGTTGTATGACTGCTTTTCCCTCGATTGGAGGCAAATTTTCCTTTTCTTTTTGTTAATCACGATGCGTTATTTTCCCTTTCACGTTGTTGTAGGCAACTAGTGTAGGCTAGGATAGCTAGTATATGCGAGTACAGAGAACTAAGATTTATTTTTGAGAACATCTGAGAACTAGAAACTAGAAGCCGACTCAATTTTTAGATTGCTGTGAGCGGCTAGTTTCCCGACATCGTTTCATCAAGTGCGAGAAAACCCGCCATCTTGGACAGTTTCCGTCCGGATACCAAATACCACGCCGTACGTACCGGAAAGCGTAACGAATTTCCGAAGTCCCGCTTTTATTTGATTTTATATTTGTTTTTCTCGTTAAGTTTAAGAGAAGTTTCCTTAGAATCTCTAGCTAATTTAGGGTTAGAAAATCAGGGATTTTTATTCGGGGGAACAGGAGTTTTCTTACTTTTGGAAAGATCCCATTCTTTTGGTATTTTAAAGGGTAGCATCAGATTGGTTTTTCAGGTAAAAAGGATTTTCCTTACGTTTGCTAGTTAATATTACATTTGTGGAATGAAACATTTAATCCCAGTTGTTTATCACTTGCATATATAATATTTTTAAATAGAGTGTTCAAGTAATTTTGCTGGTAGGTTCACGACAGGTTAAAGATCCACAACGTAGACGGTTCGGATAACTTCGTATCACCTACGAAAGAAGCTGAAAGTTCTCTCTGACTCCAGACACTCAGATGTGATCCAGTTCTTTAATTGGAGAGTGGCACCTTGTTACTAATTTCTCGAACTTTGATCTACGCCGTTTCCATTGGGCTAGCACGGCCTGGATCGCCATCTTTATCACCAACGAAGTGGATGATTCGAACCGTAACACCGAACTTCCGTATCGGTCACGTTTCTGACTTTTCCGTTTATCATTTCCATTTCACCAAAAGCTTTAAAGGCAGGTAACAGTACCAACTCAACAATTTTAACATATTATGGCCAACTGCATTAGCATCACGGAAGTCGAAATACCGAATCGACTGCAATTCGTTCAGAGGAAACTACCCTCATTATCATTAAGGAAATGTTAGTAGCATTAACTGCAATTCAAGTAAGACCATAGGTTCCACCGTAATATCTACGCAGTAATTTCTTTCTTTTTAAGAATAGTTTGGTATTTTACTTTTTCGTGTTTATCTCTCTATTATTTCTTATTTTCGTAATTCGTGTCTGTAATTTTCGATTTGTTTTTGTTTTTTTGGTTTTAAAACTTTTTTATTATTTCTACTTTTGCTCCTTTTTTGTTCCTTCTGCTTCTCTTAAATATTATATATTGTATTAAAGGATTTTCTGCAACTTCGAAATATTTTATGAATGTAGTTTTAGTTATCCGAAGCTTATTCGATCAGCAATAATACACATATCGAATCTTGTTTTATTTAAACACACCATCACGGTTTTTGTTTTTCACTTATTTATATCCATTTTAAACATCTTAGCTTCTGCGCTAAATCTGTTTATAGTACATTGTAAATTTCTCTCCGCGTAGAATCAACAACGTGTCGTTTGCATAATATGTTTCAGACATTAATCTGTCAATATCTCACCCACCACTAGACTCTTAAATTTAACTACACACTTTTATAGCGTAAGGAAAGTAGGTATTGGATAATAACGCATATTGCTGTTTCAAATTTTTTAGTTTCTTATAAATTTCTGTTGCATATGATTTTGTGCTTTTATATGAACTTGTTAAGTTCTTTGTTAACAACTGTACTTGTGTAATTATAAAGATTCTGCGCTTCTCCACGGTTTCCATAGCATTTTCTAGTCTTTACCTGAGTGTTTTCTGAAATCTGCACACATGCTCTTTCCACTGCATCTAAGCAGATTATTTCTCTGTAACTTTGTATTCTTCGTTATCTTCCAATTTGTATATACTTGTAGGTATTAACATTTTCATTTTCCAACTTATAAAATACAGTTTTTTATTTACTCTGTCTGATTTGGTTTGGAAATTTTATCACCGATTCTCTAACCTCGTCACCATCGAGCGTACTTTTAAAATAAAATCAGTATTTATATTCCTTTTGCCCTGAAATTTCATTCAATTTCATTTTAAAATCTGTTAATCGCGTTCGCACGAAGAATTAGAAATGTTCCCCTTCGTTGGCGAAAAATGTTCCCCTTCGTTGGCGAAAAATGTTCCCCTTCGTTGGCGAAAAATGTTCCCCTTTCAGCGCACTAATCCGTTTTGCCGGTAAAGGCAGCTGGCAGCGTAGTCTTATTTCAATTTGTAATTTACAGGGACGCACTTAATACGCCGTGTGCCAGCTAGATCCGTGAAGCTCCGAAGCGGTCGTGAATACGCTTTTCCGATTAGAATAAGCAGTCCATTTATATGTAAGCACCACGCTAGCAGAGGACGTCAGGACGTCAACTACTGTTGAGCGTCGCGACGCCAGGACAGACACAATCTGATGCAAATTAAACTGGGCCCTCGTTCGTGCCGCACAATTTTGACGCCGAATCTAGTTACCCGAAGCGACGTTTTGATATTTCACAGCCAGATAACTCAGTTACATTGCATCCTGTGTCGGTTACAATAATAATTATGCCAAATGTCGACCTATGAGAACAACAGGATATGAAGATATGAATAGAGCAAAACGTTGCAGCGTGATTTTTAATGAAATGAGATTTGGATTTATAGGTGTAGGTGATTACAATTTCAAAATTTTAAATATGTGGTATACAGGCGATGTGATTAACCACACGCAATTACATTTCTGTCCTGTATAAATAAAAGCCTCCTCTACACTACAGGGTGGAAGACGACTCCTTTTAAGTAAATAATAATGTAATAATAATTCTTTTCCCTCTTCGGTACACTGAGGATGCCCTTAATTGAGGGCGAAAATTCTGTAGCAGCAATAAACGTTATCAACAAAATTTAAGAGTCTAACACGTTGTTACTTCTGAAGTTTGTAGTTACGTTGTACTCGTTACTTCTGCCTGCCGTAAATAATAATATAAGAAACAGTGCAAGTAGAAAATTACTAGGGTTTCATGATGTTCATGATAGCAACTTGCTTCGTAGTATGTCCTGTAGAAGTTGGCAGTATCGATACTACCAGCTTCTGCAAGAATACTGAAATGTCGACATCAACTAGTAATACACTTTGTTACAGTCTAAATTTATCGTTTGGTATGTCCCTCTTTTTTAATCATCTGAAACGTTGTTACCTACGAATAATAGTATAAAATAATAATAAAAATAAAATATGTATTTGGATATGAGGCAGCGTTAGATTTGTCTTTATAATTTGTATTCTTGATCATTATCAATAGTATCGATTTCAAATGACCCACAGGGCGCTATCTGATATCTCTTAGGTTTAGTTCATTGTTCGATTAGAAATTTCATTCGTTTACGAATTGCTTTTATTCTTTTCGTTTCCGATCCGGCAAGGGACAACCGTTCTGGGAGATTTTCTCAATTAGCTGAAGCATTTTGTGATTCTTTGAGTGCATTTGGGCTTTATCGAGCTAAGTCTCAGACTTGTTATTGTTACGGCCAATTTGTTACAGCAGCATTCTGGTTCGTGGCGTTCAGTTGAACAGGTCGTTTCCTGTAAATAGGTTATTTCGTTCTCGCTTGTCGAGGATCTGCGCGCGAATTCGACTCTGAGAAGTTTAATACTATCGCTGCGTGCATATGGGAGTTACGCTTCCCCAATTTTAATGTTCGAACTATCGGTCACATTATGCGTTTGCTTTTCCCTCTATTGGGGATGAGTTTTTCTTTTTGTTAATTACGATGCTGTCGTTTTCTCTTTCACGTTGTTATATTTCTGAAATGGTATCATCTTCATAAGGGCTAACAACTCTTTTGCCGTGTTTAGGTGTTAACCTGTGGAACGCACGGTAAAATCTTTCAAGTACATAGATCTTGTAAGAGCACACGCAAAAGATTTGATAACAGTGTACTAATCCAAAATTAATGACAAATATACAAAATGCAAAATAACGAAAATATGGTTACACACCCGGATGAAACAAACGGCCTACAAAAGTTTAGTCTGCGATATACTATATAGGGATGTTTGTGTCTTTCCGCTGTATCTTTCTATAGAGCCATGACAGTTTTCAATAAGTTTTGTTTTGGCATTTTAAGCTAGTTGTTTACATATTGAATAGTTGTGAGGGTTGACAAATATACTTCAATACTTAAAAAAACATAGTTTCAAAGAGATCTTTTGCACAAAAAGTCTTGAAATTGGGAAAAAGGCATTATTGGGCTGTGATTTTTGTCAATTTTAAACGTGGATTAACCCGTAAACAGTGTTGCAAGGAAATCAGTCCAGTCTTTGGTGATAAGTTGGGTGCCTAAACTAACAGAAAGCGGTCATACAATGAATTTCAACGTGGTCGACTTTCCTTAAATGACAGTGTTCGAATTCCTAAGCCAAAAAATGTCACTACCAGAAAAGATCGGTCCTATTCGGAACATGATTAAAGAAGGTCGACATGGTAATATAAGGAGTATTCAAGCAACTCTAAATATGAGTGTGAAAGCAATTGGCACCATGTGGCACAAACATTTGAAGGCACGTAATCTTCGTTCCGGTTAAATTCCCCAGAATTTGACACTAAATCAAAGAGAAGATCGTATGACATGATACAGATCTACACAAAGACACTTTGAGGATGGTTTGTATCATTACATATGATAAAACATGAGGATACTGCCATTATTCTGAAAAAAGGTAACAGTAGTTTGAGTCTTTGAGAATGAGTTGGCTCAAACACAGGTTATTCGTAAAAAAGCAGCAACAAAAAGGTGGTTGCGATATTTTTGGAATTACTAGACATGTTACCACTGTAGCACTGGAGGATCGCCCTACTATCAATGCGGAATAGTTCACTACAGCTTTTTGTCCCAAATTCTCCAAATTGTGGGTGAAAACACCCAACAGACAGGATCATCGTGCATTTTGATAGCGCCCGGACTCACACCGCTACTGGAATGCTAACAAAAAAATTAAATAATAGGCCCCTCCAGACCGTATACTCCAGACTTGGCTCATATTTTTGTTTTAGTTCCACATGTAAAGGATAGGTTAAGCATCTACGTTTTACATGATGTACACATTTAAAGACCAAATAAACAATTTAAAATTAGAAGAAATATTTTGGAGATTGATTTTTTCAGACTCAAGAACATATTGACTGAAAAGGAGAATCGTTTGGTAAAATATAAATAAATGTGTTTTGTCAATATAATGTATATTACTTTACTAGATTCAACGGTAAGAGAACAGCCCTCGTCTGCACTAAGTAACATACAACCGTAACACTCATAAAATCTCTGCATCCGGTTGTTTCGGGAATGGAAGACATATTCCTCAATCCCCAATCCTTGCTGAACTATGTGTTGTAATTTTTAACGTAATATCTATTGTAACCAGACCCTTTGTAAAATGAGTACTACCTACTCCGTACATCAAGCGATTAGAAGCAGGTTCTTGCGTACACACACGAAAGGTCCTCATATGTCCTTCAAAACGGTGGCAGAATATACGTATAGGTCAGTGACATTTGTCGTGGGGAGGGGAGGGGTGTAGTGGAGTGGAGTGGAGTGGATTGCGAGATATCAATCACAAAATTTGCCGCGGAACGAACCGCACAATCCTCAGTCGTTGAAGACAAAGTTGTTATGAACTTGCTGAAAAGAATTCCCAGTATAAACCACAGAGAGACTTACCAGCGACTAGCTAATCGCAACAGCAACAATAGTATAATGACTGTACGTCGTCTAGTGCGCGAGGGCAATATTCAGGGTCCAATGCAATCCACTCTTAACGTCATGTTGAAAAACCTCGGAGTTAGACACAAGGGAATCTCAATCGAAAGTGGGAATTTTTTACAGCGAAATTATAATCCTGAAGATTAGTTCCATGAAAAAATGCATGAATAGGTCGCGGTAGACAAGTGGTACAAAGATCAGTGGTTTTGGACAACTGTGTATGTATATATCTTCAGCAGTAAATTAAATATAAAATGAATGGCTAAAATGTATGGAAAGTACCTTCTACCATCTGCGGAACAATGGTTTGGTGATGATAATTCATGTTGGGTGCTTCAAGAGAGCAACAATCCTAAATATCGGAGTAGCTTTTATCTGCCCTGAAAGGACAAGAACGACGTTTAGGGACTGAATTGTCTTGCAATGCTCCGACCCAATCCGATCGAAAATGTATGGTCGCTGTTAAAGAATAAATCACGTGTAAAACCCAGTTTTAGATTAAAATCGCTATGTATCAAAATTAAGAATATATAGCGGGTAGTATCCATCAGTTATGCGGAAAACTGGTTACAAACATGTCACGACGTTATGGAGCCATAGTAAATAATAATGGCGATTGATCACCCTATTAATTATAAATGTACTAGCTGTTAAGCCTGTCCCTGCCAGGCAGGAAAAAAAGAAAATATAAGCTAAAATGTTAAAAATTTAATTTTGCCACGCCCTTTTTCGTCTTAACTCTCCGTCCACAGGCCAAAAATCAAAAATTCGGCTATGTTAGGATTTGGCCTAGGCGTTTTACTATATGCATGCCAATTTTCAGCTTTCTAGCCCATCAGTGGGCTTCAAGAAGCTCTGGATAGACAAAATAAAAAGACGAACACACAAATAAGGAAATTATATATATAGATTAGGTCTTTATCTGTCCTGTTCATCAAAAATTGCTATTGTAGGTTTCGTTCATTATACGTAATTCGCCATACGCTCTTGTTACTGCATATTCGCGGAATTTCTACAATACAAAACACAACGACTACGACTACAATTGGTTCGAATAAATACTATCCATTAGAATGTGCTATAAAGCGAACTAAAATCATTTTGACAGAAAAATCGCCCATACGAAAAATTGTTCCGCATTCACGAATATGCAAATGTCAATTCTTTGTTTATTTATTTTGGAACTCGTGCGTTTATGTTTTGAATGCTTTTTGTTAGAAAAATAAATAGGGAAAAATACACTCAGTAATGTCCTTAAAACATTTTGCAAATTCTCTAACTAAATTAAAATAAATGAATATGATTGCAAAACTAAAGCCAAACGATTAGCTACGTTTTTCCTGTAGTTATGGTAAAGATTTTCTAGTTTCTTACACAAATTTATTACATTAGAAGATCACTTAAGAAATTAGTTCACCAATAGGAAAAAAATCATAAATATTTTATAGCCAATTTTTAAAGCCTATTCAATTCCGTCTTTGATGTACTCTATTAACTATGAACTTATTGCAATCTCATAAGTAATTACAAACGATTGATATTGGATTTCTTCTCGTGTTTTGGTAAAAGTGGACAAATTTTGTACTGCGATAAATCCCAGTTGCAATGATTGGTCGTAGTGCAATTTTGGACTAGAACTGGTTTAAAAGTAGCCAACATAATTTCTATGGCAATTTAATTTCAATTGAAGTATATCCTCAAAACTGCATTAAATTCAATGAAATATATATGCTGTTAGATATCTAAATGTTCGTACCCTATAACACTGTTAAACATATGTTTTATGACGTGGTAATTTTTCGGCGTTCCTGATGAATTTCGGCACCCTAAAAACGATTTTAAAAACAGAAATTGCCTATCAGCCACGAATTTTTAGTATATTTTTATGTATATGGATAGATTTATCTAAACAAATAACTATTGCACTACTTTGTGTAATGTATCAACAGTGACGAATAGACCGTGTTAATTCCTGGCCAAACTGCTTCTTCTTGGACTGCAGCTGGAGTATACGAAATACTGCTGTTTCGTGTGTGAATAAGACAGTTGTGTACGAGACCGGCACTATACACAGTAACAAATAGCCACTACGTCAAGCAGTAACTCCGGGTCTAAAAAATATTACCAACGAACCACTGGTTGATCCTAAAAACGTATTTCTAACACCACTGCATATTAAAGTAGGCTTAATGAAAAATTTCGTTAAAGCACTACATCGCAACGGTTCGCAGAGGGTTCTTGTATCTGAAATTGAAATTTCCGAGAGTTAGTGAAGCAAAAATTAAAGAAGGCATGTTAGTGGGGCCACAAATATGAGAAGTTGTAGAAGATGGCGAATTTGGCAACATACTGACTGAAGTTGAACTGAGACCATGGGGAGCTTTTCAAACAGTTGTGAGCCATTACAAATACCTTGTAATTGAATTACTCTGTGCCCACAGAGAAATCGGATGTAACACGTCATTAAAAATTCACTTTTTGGATGCTTATCTCGATTTCTTTCCGGAAAATTTGGGACGAATATAGGGAACGGTTTCACCAGGACGTTGCAACCATGGAAAAGCGATACCAAAGCAAATGGAGTCCTACTTTACTTGGTAATTATAACTGCACATTAATACGGGATTCCGCATATCGCCGTAAAACATCCGCAACAACATTTTAACATTAATAACTTACCGATATTGATATGTTTCAGTATAACACACAATACTTTGTAACAAACAATGTATGGGTGAGAGAGAAAATCTAAGGTCATTTTCTGCTTTCCAGTGTAATTTTAGTCAACATTTTTTCATGCATGTCGCAAAAAAGTTAATTTTTCTTTAATAAGTGTAATTGCTGTTTGATCAATTCCGTTCATAAATTACAATTTTATTGCAGAGTATTCAACTATCTTTTGTTCTACTAGAATATATACCCGTGTGAATATGAAAAGAAAGGTTAAAAGAGAATTCACAAATTAGGCGAGGATATAATCGCCTTGTTATTGAGCATTTTTTGTCGCTCGTAAAGGAGAGAACTTTATCCACCTATCCGCCGATCTTCCACTTGAGCGCGATTCGCGTCATTAACGTGAGACTAATTCCGGAGAGGCTGTCTTATAACCGGAATAATCCGGTGACACCATTTTGGCATGTAGTCCGGGATCGAAAGTGCGGGTTCTCTTCGTCACGTTTCGCATTTCCATCAACAGATATGAAGAGTGGTAGCTGACGTGAACGTCTTAAATTCGCCAACGATGTTGGGATTAAACGATGAAATGAATACCCTCGCTTGGATTCCGTACACCTGGTAATAAGCAATTAATTCTGGGTCAGCTTTCACGGATACTGAAAAAATAGTAGCTGAAAATAGTAGCGATAATCATATTACAAATGTAACACCTGAAAGTAATATTTCTGTTTTCATCATTTTTTTATAGTTTATTGAGCACAAAACATGCTGTCGTTCATGTTCAGCTCCTTATCAGGTCTATTTTATATCTTAACCAGATCATTTTCTTCTAAAGTTAGTAATAATAGCAACTCTCTTAATCCTATCATGATCTAACACCTTGAAGTTATATTATGTGTGAGGTTATAGTAATATTGCTGCTAACAGGAATTTGAAGAGTATTACGTGCACAAATGAAGAAAACGAACAAGAATATTGGAGATTATTATAAAGCATCTGCTTACTGATTACCAGAGACCCGATTATATGTTTTTGCATATCGATAACTGTCCACGATACAATTGAACGCTTTAAGATCTACACGCATTATGGTAAATAAAAACGTTTAGCACTAATTTAATTTCACATATTTCGAATATTTTAACATATTTAAAATTATTCGACATATTTTCCGTTTGTAAATCGCCTTATTTTTATAAGAAAATATAGTAGAAGATTTTCTGGAAAATTTATGTTGTACGATCACCGACTTTTCATTAAATATAATAAAATAAATATTACTTAAATAGGGATTAATGCTTTTTCCAAGAAATTTACGTTTCTACATTTTTCTAAGAAATTGCTAATTGCTTTTAAAATTCCAAACAAAATATCATGTTCAATACCGAAGAGCAAACATTATTTTCTTACGATTTATAAGAATAAAAATCGGAAAGTAAACGAATAAAGGTGAGTTCTGATTAGTTAAAAATAATTAAGTAGGAGGTGTATACGTTTCAGCATTTATCATTTAAAAATTTTCATCATTTACAAACACCGACGGTTATCCAAAAATTCTAAAAGTGAAAAGCGATTTAGTAACCTCTTGGATCAAGACCGCTCCAGAATTACTTTTGAACGAAGAAAAAGTATTCTGCAAAGCGTACAGTAAAATGGTAAGTTGATAATTTTACAAAACAATTTTATTTTATTTTATTTATTTAATTCAAATTGCATGTTTATTTTGCAAATTCTAGTCTGCCATACAATTGGTTCAAAACTTGCTTTCGACTGCTGAATAAAATTATTTTCATTAATAAAAATATTTCCCTTTAATTTGAAAATCATTTTCTTATCTTATATCTAGAAGGGTGTATACATTTTCTACTATAAGTTTCTTCTTTTATAGGTTCCATGTGAGAAAAAATCCCAAATTACTCAACATCTCACGACTGACCTCCATAAACGAAAGTTAGAAAAATAAGACAATCAAAATTAATGCAAATGTCTGTAGATCAGTCACTGGCAGGTTCAGCTTCATCTCCAAAAAATGAGAGTAACCAACAAGCATTTAATTCTGAATTAACCAAAGCTTTGCTTTCTGCTAATATCGCACTTTATAAGTTACAAAACCTAAATTTTAAAATGTTATTGCAAAAGCATTGCAGAACCCCTGTACCTGACGAAGTTCTTCAAAGAAAAATTAGGTTACACATGTACATAAGGACGTAATTAAAGATATCAAGCAAACTGTAAATAACAGTTTAATATATTTTATAGTAGATGAAACCACAGATACTTGTGGACGCTATATAGCAAATTTATTAATAGGTTCTTTAAATAACAACACTCCCGGTAAAACCTATTTGATTTCTTCTTCTTCTTCTTCTTCGTGTAACCAAATGGAAAAAGCTAACCATGTAACAATGGTTAGGTTTATTAATGAAACTTTTTCCTTCCCGACATTGTTCCAACTAATAAAATTGTGCTCATGCTTTCCGACGCTGCGTGGTACGTCAAAGCTGGTCAACAACATAAAGTTTTCTATTCCAATTTAATTCACGTGACGTGTTTAGCACACCGTTTAGACAGAGTAGCGTAAAATATTAGAAATTAATTTCCTATAGTTAATAGTTTAATTAGTGACGTAAAGAAAATATTTTTAAAATCTCATATGAGGATTCAGAGAAAAATTTGCCACCGAAACCAATAATCACAAGATGGGGAACATGGTTGAAAGCTGCTAGTTGTAATGCAGAAAATTTTATCCCTTTTAAAGAACTGATTTTAAGTTTTGAAATGGAAAATATTGGTGCAATTTCAAAGTGGAAATCAATTTTAGAAAATAATTCATCCCGCCATGAACTGAATCACTTCCGTTACAAGAGTCTCTTCATTTGATTGCTGAATTTTTAATAAAAACTTGAGAAAGTTCGTGGAAAAATAGGACAATTAAGAAATAAAAAGAATTATGATATTTTAAAAGAAATAGCGATTTAAATTTGTTGCAACAAGCAAACCTAGTTTTCCGTAGCGATTTCGATGTTGAAACCGATTTAAATCTGGAAGTTGTTAATGTTTTAAAATATGCACCAATCACCTCAGTTGACGTCGAACGAAGTTTTTCAACGTACAAATCGTTACTAACGAACTATTGAAAATGTTGAAAAATATTTGATTGTCAATGGTTTTTACAGTAAGGAATGCAATGTTTAATGTAGAAATGGAAGTGATAAGTATCTGTTTAATAAAACGTGTTTAAATTTTCTTAGTGTTTGTTTCTTTTCCTTGTTGCTTCAAAATATATTTGATATTCTGAAAATATTTTACATATTCTAGACATTTTAGAAATATTTTACTCATATTTAAGACATATACATGTACATATTTTAGTCAAATCTCGAACATATAATCCGGTCTCTACTGATTACATGATTCATAGTCATGTTCACGTATAGGCACAAAATATGAATTTAGAAAGTTAAAATGGTGTAAATTGTATATTCTAGTACCATTCATTAACCATAGCACTCGTAAATTGATCTCTGTCTTCAGAAATAAAAGTAATGTTTTCTAGCTGTATCAAATATTTCCGACCTTTTTAAGATTCCATTACAAAGTCTTCTTGTAATTAGTAACGTTAAATTTTATTAGGTAAGTTTCCTTATACACAGACCTAATGCCCTGTCCCTTTTTAATGACAGTTTAATGGAAGCTGAAACTCCATTTTGTTAGATGGAATTTTTAAAACCTGTATATACAATTTCTGCTGTATAACTTTCTTTAATTAAGTTTTAATGGAATGGAGCGCGTCGCTCTTAATCTCTCACGTTAGTAGTCAACGAAATGAACGAAATGTAATTTATAATTTAAGGTCTGAGCTTCGAGTGGCACGAACCATATATGAAACTTTGTATATTGTGTCTTCTTAATTAAAATGTTCCTAAGTTAAACGTACTACGTAATAAATTATGTTATATGGATATCTCTTTAATAATATCGAAATAAATACACTTACAATCAGTTAATAACGTCTATTTAATGTCATAATTCAAAATATTTCGTAAATGTGTACAGATTATGTTGTACTAGTGTAGATAACATATACGAGGACTGTTCCTTTTCAACCTCCAATAGGCTATAAAGGAAAAACGGATGAATATAAAAAAATGATTTTATTACCAAACGTAATAAATACAATAAAGATTACTTCTCCACATAATCGCCTTGGCGATTGAAGCATTTGTCGTATCTGTGAACAAGCTTTGCAGTACCCTCTTCATAAAATTTTGCACCAATGATTTGAAGTTGTAAGTTGTAACGATTTCTTTGTGCTGCTGATCAGTTTGAAAGCGCTGCTCCCCAAGCCACTTCTTCAATTCAGGAGAAAGATGGTAGTCACCAGGTCGCTAGATCGGGTGGGTGTTCGAAAATGTTCCACTGAATTTGCTCAAGAAGCCGTTGGGTTACACGTGTGAGAACGGGCATTGTCATGTATCAGAACAATTCCAGAAGTCAGCATGCTTCTTCTTTCCTAAATTTTTATAAATTTCCGCTGCACTATTCCCTTCTGTCTGCAAGAGATGCGCAACCACAAATACGCTCACCAGCCACCTGCTCCATATCTGGTCTTCATACTGTGTGATCGGAGGTTAAAAAAACAGCCCTCGTATATGATATGTAGATTTCATTTGCTTGCCAACCGTTGGCTACACAAGATACGCACTGTTGAAGATGTTAATCAATAATATGTGTTCACTATAAGTTTTTATATCTTCCTAACAAGTTAGAACTAGTGCTTTCCGATTACTTTTTGCTTTGAAATCTCATACTTTGATTGAGCCACCTGCCGCATGCTTGGTCTTCATACTGTGCGATCGAAGGTTGAAAAAACAACAGCCCTCGTATGTATATGTTGGAGATATATAGGATTCATCAAAAGCTTTGACATTTCCCCCTAAATTAAAAAGTGATGAGTAAAAAGATTAACGAAGCAACGTGCTAATAATGTAATTAATCTGTACTTACATAGGTGTGTGTGTATAGCGACATTTTGTTATATAATATCAGATATTATCGCAAGTTTGAACTTCAAATTTTACTATAGCACAGCGTCCTTGTTACTGATTCGATTATTAGTTGAAAAACATTTCCTTTTCTTTCGGTCAAAGTAATACATTAGGTCAAAGTTTTACGGTACCTCTATAAATGTCATGGCCACACAAACCAATATATTTTGGGAAAACCCAATGTAATTGTACCTCTTATTACCGATCATAAATTGTCTTGCAAATATTATGGCTCTCTAAATCTCATTATAACTACCTGTTAATCCTATCTTAGGATAATGGTAGTAAGAGTTTCTTATGTTCCTTTGAATAGCGAAGTGCGGTCAATATTGCTGCAAAAGCTTGTAGCTGTTATTGAGAGGTGTTACTGTATAACTTTTAATTACACTAGAAATCAAAGAACTTCAATTTAAGATAAGAACGAAACTATAGTTCCCCGCGTAATAATTATTGGCATATGCTATTTGTGCTTGCTCAGTAAGCCATTGCACAGCTACTTTTGCGAGCTGCCCCATAACGTATCTAATAAGATCGTTTTGTAGAGAGTTATTTAGGCTACTCTTAAAATCCTTAAAACCCTCAAATTTCATTAAACATTTAATTCTAGGAGCACCGTATTCTTAACAAAATTACTGACAGAAAACTATCCAATCATTAATAATTGATTGTTCTATTTCAATAAGACACATGTAATAAACAAAAGTAATTTCAATATTAATCCAACAGGGCATACTATCAATATCTTCGCGCTATAAGAACTAACCAGTTTTTTCGAATCCGCTGCATAGCAATAGCATTCTTTCATTACTTTAAGTACTTGTTTAGTTTTCGAAATAAGCCACATAGGACTCAACTAAATGTTACAACTTTTGGTACACCCTCTTTTACGACAAAATACTCTCGGCTGACCTGAAAGGGACATATCAAAAGGGTCGTAAAGCGAACCATTGCAAGGGTTTGGCATGTAGAAGGTGCTTTGGACGTACCTGGCAACTATAATCCCGAATAGTGCATTGGCCTTACACAGTCCTGATAAGGCCAATACGTATGGTGCTCTTGTATGGCAACGGAGAAGAGGCAGCACATTAAGCTTCAGAAATTGGTCTGTGTTATAATCCGGAAGTCATTCCAGGACTTGAGCCTCTACATTTGGTGGTTGAAGCTGAGGCTCACAAGAGTTCTATTCGTCTAAATCACTGAAGTAGGTGGGCATTTATAAACTGAGCTCTCGAACACGCTCGGGTCTGGCTGGAAACGGTAGGATGCCGTCGGTGCCGTTTTTTGGTCGATCGAAGCAATATAAAATGATTCTTTCACTAAACGATCAATGGTTGGCTGCTAACTTATCTTTTCTCGAGGCAGAGGCAAAGGGAGGGTAGAGAGGGAATCATTTGGTTTACAGGCGGATATCTGACGAGGAAATGAACGCGGCGGCAATTTATGGGAATCAACTGAAAGCAAGATTAAGTATGTCGCTAGGTCGCTAGTCCACGGTTTACCAAGTCGAGGTAGTTGTTACTATAGCTTGTGTCTAGAAGAGCCTCAAGAGAGGTAATTCGGGGAAACGTATACGCAAATGCCAGAGTTGGTTTGGCACCAACACTTAACTGTAAACGAACTCTAAGAAGGTATTGAGCGAGCAGATGAATTGGCTCAAGAGGGTAGCAGCACCGTCCTCGCGGAACCTGAACTTGTCCTCGAAATTGTGAAATCCACTGTAAAGACCAGGACACAGGAACCCATTCCGGTTCGAATGGCAAGATAGCAGATAGGGCTCAAGCAATCCAGAACTTTCTTGAAATTACCTTTAAGTTGCAATGAGAACATAAACCTTTTAAAATTAAAGAGAAGCCAAACTCAGGGTCATAAAGGGTGGATAGTCAACAATCATTTGCATAAGACCAGGTTCGGGAATGAGCTTGAGTGCACATTTTGAAGCAAAATAAATGACACTATTGAGCGCCTAATATGCAGCTGTGAGTCTTTAGTTAATAGCGGATCTTTATACTGCCAGAAAAGATACATTCCCTGATAAGGAAGATATTGTTCTTGGATTGATCCGTCGATTTGAAGAACCTTCCCATATGAACTAACTAAGGAAAGAATAAATAACAGAGTAAAAAGCAATAGCAACATTAGCGTTCGTAGTTAAAAGATTGCAGAAACGACTGGTTTTTAGATCTCTTTATACGATTTAGAAAAATATGCTATACAAGAATTGGATATTATTGCAAGAGGGAAACTTTACTGCAGGACTGCTTAACTGAAATGCATACAAAATGTTTTAAATACGGTTAAATGCTTCTGTTCTTACAATGAAGATGACAATTTTCAATGAAATCAATACAGTAGTGAAAGTGAGACTAAAATGGAATCGAAGCAATATTCTAGGAATCAAAATAGTACTTTAAAACACAAAGAATTATATACTGTTAGATGTATTAATAACAAATGTAATCAACTATTTAAAGCAGACTTCAGACCAGTAGAAATTAACAGATATGCAGAAGCACCAATCCTTCTCCTAGTTGCCATATCTCTTGAGATTGACGATCAACATGGCAAGTTCATATTGCAATTGGGTATTTTCAATTTCTTCCCGGGAATTCTTAGCACCCCTTAACCATTGAAGTCCGTTGCATACCAGGGGACTACCGACAATTGTATTGACTTTATACTGTCATATTGATCCGCTTGGTAAAAATCACACGATGGTTTCGCATTTGTCATACGCATCCTATGCCGTTTATTAGTCATTTGCCTTGCTGATTCGTCCACATTTCTAAGAGATTTCTCTTTTCCAAGACAAAAGGGTGGTCCTTGTCCGTTCTTGACGACGTTGAACGCTTATTCCAGCGAACAATTGGTCCGCAACCATGTATGCCAGACACTTAACATTAACTGTTGTAGATGTTGCCCGGGTTCTATCACGTCAAGGTACGGGTTGGTAATTTCTCTTCATCGAGTTTGAAATCTTAAGTGTAATGCATACAAAGAAACGATCCAAGGAAGACAAAAATAAAGATGTACAAACAAATACAAACATGAAAGGGAAAATGGTGCTAAGGATACGTGAAGGAAAGCAGAAACAAACGACTGTTAAAAGGGAGAACAAATAATAATGTAAATTTATCAACAACACAATAATAAATAAAGAAGTAAAGAAGATAGTGGCACGTGTGGAGAATATAAGAAAAATTAAAATAACAATATAAAGTGCACTAGAAAGTACGACAAGAAATGCAATACAGGACAAAATTGTAGGAAGCAGTATTAAAAAATAGGAAATTGAAAAGAGAAAGCGATAAGTCGAAAAACAAAATTTCAGTGTATATATCTAAATGACTTCTGAAAGGGACAGTCTAGAATAAGTTTAGCTTTAGGTAAACTTCCATTTGGTCTTCGACATTGGGATTTATCTGCATAGGCAGCATAACCTTCGGATTTAAAAGTCGCAACGAAGCTTAGGAGAGAAAAGTATAAAAAGTAAAAGTGTAATTTCCGCAGACTAAGTGGGAGGTCACAATCCCATATGATGTTCCATGTGGAATAAACTGTGGTAGCATTTTTCAATCGAACTATTCTTTATGCAATCCAACCTTTTTATATTTACTATATGCATATTTTCTTAATAAAATTCTGTATTAATCAAAAGATCACCTCCTTTACTTTCAAACATCGATATTGCTCTAGAATAAAAGTATCAAACATAATAAACACGTATAGAACAATGTAAGAAATATGTTTCAGGAAGCAATCCAAGGAGTTTTAGTTTTATGTTCGGTTACGTATTGCTCTCTGCTACTGCAGATACGTGGGAAACCACTTTTCTACTACATATGTACTTTTATAGGTGTTCATTGATTTTATCGGAGTGTCGCACGTCCTTTTACTTATCGAAATGGTTTCCGTTAAAAACGGTAGTTTTAAAACTATCGCATAATACGTCAAAATATTTGGCATGAATTTCTATAAAAAGCAACCACAGGGCAATCACTTTCAATTGTTAATTCAACTTATTATTAGTAATTAATACAACAAATATTAGGTATTAATTAAGTTTTGCAGACAGATAGTTATATTTTACATGAAACAACGGTTTTATCCATTCAAGATCCAACAAATTACAAATTACATTTTTTAATAATCCACATCCAAATCCCAGGGTTACCCTACTGGGAAATAGGATTAATTGAAAATGAAAGGCAATTGTTTGGTTGATTATACATATAAAAGGAATACGAATATGTGCTTGCATATTCCAAACTAAAAACGAAAATCTTTGCTTAAATTGACTAATAATTATATAATAATAACATCCAATATAATATATTTTTCCAACCGTTACAGAGTTAAACGTATCAATAAAATCTCATTATCCATCTGGTTCATCACTTTAAATAAAATATTTCAGAATATTATGCGATTAGGATAAAACTAAGTGCTTTAAAATAAAACTTTACTCCGAACATCCGCAAAGTATGAAAGATAATGAGGTACATAAAATTTTATTACATATTACATAAATCAATGATTTTTGTATGAAACACATTACAAACTTCCTGGCCAGAATTTTTTGTAATTCCGGAAACTGATATGATCTCTTTTACCTCAACCACGGCTTTACAAATTCTAGTTTAAAGGAGATATCGGAACAGGGTTTAGTGGAGCGGTAGTTAAATCGATGACAGACTAATAGTCTGCGTTTGAGCTCGAATATTTCAATTTTCACCTCGTCGGTCCGCCTTTTCCAATCATCCAGTTAGCACCCTTCATGCCATACGTTCCAGACCAAATTTAGTTTTTTATTAATTTTGCAGCAACGTATGCTATTGAAATATATTTTAAAAGTGTTTACCCATCTTCCTGTATTTAAAATTCCGTTAATTAACTGACGCAGTGTAATTGTCAGTTACAAATATCACATCTCCTCAATGAGCTGGCGCAATGAAAGTTAAAGAGAGATAACTTACTTCTCACTAATAAAACTAATGGCGATAGTAAGTTATATAGAATTGTAATTCCCTCAGTGAGAATCAAACTAAACCGAAGATCTCACATCACAATCTGACAATACACTAAAACAACAACAGTAAAATTATTCCAAGATTACTTAATACGACGAGCTGGTGTTGTGTCTTCATGAACCATCGACAATGTTTTCAAGAGGTGCTATGTATCCTTTGATATTTGTACTGTTCTGGTGTCTACAGCAATCGTCTCCCTCCTAATTCATAAACAACATTCAATGAGATGTAAAGATCCGCGAACAATTCCTTAAACATCATCTTTGGTATCAAATTGTGACTTAAGAAGAAAAAGAGAAAAATGAATTCCTAAAGTTGATAAATTAAATGGGTTTAATCGATTGAAAAGAAAATACATGCAACTAACTGCATTTATAAATTACCTCTTCTTCTCTATGACTATATTCTGATACCAACAACTGAAAATTGGAAAGCAAAAATATCCAAGGTTGGGTCAGTTGCAAACTTTTTCGCTTCCAGATGTATTACTCTGTATATTTAGGAGCTTACCGTTATTTTAACTACTGCTGATGAACGATGGCGAATATATATTAAATTCATGAAACTTTTGAGTAAGCATAATGAAATATTCCCGAACCATTCAAATTTCAACAATAACAAGTTTAGTTTAAACGTTGAATACGTTTTTACGAAAGATAAAACATTTTACGCAAATACAGTTACACTTCGTGATTAAATTTGCACGAAGAAGCGTGACTATTTCAAAGTATTCAACAGAAACGAATTCAAAACGTAATATGCATCCAAATTCTATTGTTTCAGCGGTAACGTCGTTGCGAACAATTTTATTTTATATTATTAGACTCAACAGATCCGCTTTCCGTTTAGAATTAATTATTTTCACTGTTCTAGCGTTTTTCTCCCTCGAATTTTCGAGCATTATACCATTTGTTCGCCATAAAATAAATGAGCACTTCTAAAAAAAGGGGAAGAATGCAAAGTCCACGAATGGAGGAGCGAATGGCATGGATGTCATTATTCTTCGCCAAATTTGCAAATAAATTGCGTTTCATACACGTACTAAAATTAGATCAGATAAGAGGCGATTGGTGGGTTTTCATTCTGTTAGTATTTTCTTCCTTTTATAGCAAAGAAATGTAAAACTTACTTATTCATTCTTATTATAACTTTGCAAATTTTGAATCACAACTAAGAAAATCCTACGAAGGAGATTGACAAGTTTCCGGAATTACTGCTAAAAGATCGCTATTTTTTCAAATACTTTAGGTCGTTATGGTGGCAACTCTTTCGTCTCAATTGACTGCAAATGTTATATCGACTTTTCTGGTTTTGACAAGCATTTAAATAAAGTACCTTTTTGTGTTTTCGATTATGAATAAGAACCAAGTTTGAGCAGTCATCAAATTCTTCCAATTGGAAGGGAAAACCGCAACGGAAATCAAACCAACTAATGCCGTTCTTGAGGATTCATCACCTTCATTTTCCACCGTGAGTTCTTGGGTTGGAAATTCAAGCGTGGCCGCCATGTTCAGGACGTTCGAAAGCGGCGTATGGTTTTGGCAAATTGCCGGAAAAAGTGCGTCAAATTGGAGAAGTCGTGGACACCTCTTATGAACGAGTAGTTTGTATTTTACATAACAAATTTGGTTTAGAAAAGCTTGCTCAATTTGGAGGAAAAACGCATTCGAGCTGTAACCTCAGCCGATCTTTTGGAAGTGTTTACGAGGAATAGAACGGATTTCAAGAGATGATCGTGACCATGGATGAGATCTGGACTCGTCACTACACACCGAAGACAAAAATCCAATCAAAACAGTGGATTACGCGTGGTGAATCTGTTCCGAGGAAGGCAAAGACCATTTACTTGGCTGGAAAGGTGGTGATATCGATTTCTTTTGGGACGGAAAAGCAATTTTGCTGATAGGTTATCTTGAAAAGGCAAAAGTGTTATTGGCCAATATTACACAACACATTTGGACAAATCGAAAGCAGCAATTCAGGGAAAACGCCCGGGAATGGTTAAGACAAAGATGTTGTTTCACCACGACAATGCGCCCACTCATTTAGGTTCAATCGTTCAGCAAAAATTTACAGAATTCAAGAAATCCTTCCGCATCCATCGTATTCGCTTGATTTGGCTCCGTAAGATCCGAAACTCAAAACTTTTCAGGGTGGAAAGAGATTTTGGTCTAATGAAGAACTGATAGAGGCTGTAAATCATTATTTTGAGAACCTCGAAGAAAATCATTTCCGGGAGGGAAGCTAGACAAACTTTGGGCCAAGCTTCGAGGGGATTATATTGAAAAATAAAATATAACTTGACTCCGTATTATTTTGTTATCATTGTTATTCCGGAAACTTTTCAATCTACTCTCGTAATAACATCAGCGTTAGCTGGTGCTCCACAAAATAGTTTATGCTTGCTAAGAGCTCATTAAATCAATAGCAAATTTGATATTCAAATTATACTGTTATTTTAGATCACAATTTGCATCATTTTCATCAGAATCTAGAGCACTCTTCTTAACATTGACGAAACGATTTCTATGTAATATTATTACGTTATAGGTTTATTATCTATTATCTAATATGATTGCTGCGTACTGAAAAAGAAATACAAAACAATGTGTTCTGATCACATTCATACGGAGACAAAATACATTACAAGTTATCCGATTTTGTATAAAAGTATGATAAATATAATATCGTAAACGGTCTACCGAAAAAAGGAATTTAGTAAGCCACAATAACGCGTGGAGGTAAGGTAAGTCTGGGATATTTAAAGTATTCCAATTTGCACAATTCTTTATCAAGACTGCCTACAATAGATGTATGTAAGTGTAAGTTTTACTAGCGCTCAGTATAGATTGTTGCTAATATAAAAGGTCTTAAATTAGCTATCATTTGATTAATTCGATTAATTTAATTAACAATTCCTCTTAGCGCAATATACTCTTATCATGCTTCTGACAAACTATACAGATTAAAATTCTTATTTACTGATGTATGTGGTTTAATTAACGTGTCAAAGAAAATAATTACTTGAATTTCCTGTTTAACATTATATATGTATGTGATTGTTATTACAATTTGATTAGTATTTAGCTGATAATTAAATAGAGATACTCCAAAATTACACATTAGGTAATAAGTTGGAAATAAAACTCTTGAACTAAATGTAAAACTAATGGACAATGGAATGTACACCTCGGCATCTAGTGAAATGCCGAAGGAAAGTATCTTATTATACACTTACAATTAGTCACAAAAGTCTAGATACGCAAACAAAATTATTAATAAACCATTAAACGCAAAGTATATATATCATGTAATCACGCTAAAATTGAAATAATTTTGTCATAAAGAGACAACTATATCTGTTATTGTAGTGCCTTCTAAAGCTCTCAACAGATTAGGAAACGCCCAAAGGTCTTAACATCGATGACAGAAAAATCCGAACCTACACCTCCACGTGGTAGAATCTGGGCAATCCTTCGGATGGCAAACGATCGTTAAAATAAGCGATCAATTTGTACGAGTCAACAGCATTGGGACACTCTCTTGCCATTGGAGTGAAAAATCGCACCTAAACGTTAATGAACTATAAGAGGTCAACCGCAGGGGAATGCAGAAGGCAACGGGAAACCACTGCATTAAAAGTCCCCATGGTCAACACTAGTGTAGTCACTATAACAAAATTCAAAACAAAATTATATCTATTCTCTCACTTGGATCTCCGGGAAAGACGATTTTGAATGAGAAACATAAATTAAGGATCGGCACATGGAGCATCAGATTTATATTTGAAGGTGAAAATATCTGTAATGTACTTAAAAAAATGCAACGGCTTAAGGTCAACGTACTGCGACTAAGTAAAACTAGATGCCTAAATTCGGGCGAATTTCTTTGCAAATCGGTGAATATAAGATTTACTACTGCGGTAACAACGACAACCAACATTGGAATGAAGTAGCGATAGTAGTTAACAAAAGCTTTCCCTCGATCTATGGCTTACTTTACCCCTATTTCCAATAGAGTAATTATGATTAGAATAAAGACAACCCAAGGCTTACTGAGCATTATTCAAATATACGCAAAATTAGGGAGAGGAAAGCTGGAGGATATTATTGGCTCATGTAGATTGAGAAAGAGAAATGATCGGAGAAGCAGGTTAGTGCAATATTGTCAATAACAACATATGGCAACTGCAAGCAGCTTATTTAAACTAGATCAAGGAAGACTACATACTTGTAAATCCCCTACAAAGAAAAGTGACAACATTGTCAGAAACCAAATTGACTATGTGTTAATAAACAAAAGATCTACAATAATAATATAGTTTGAAGTGTGATTATAAGTGTAAAAGTTATTACACCAACAATAAATTAGTAGTATTCATTACTTAAGAAACTCAAAAGTAAAACAATAGTTAACAGATAAAATCAATGTGGAATTGAGCAAAACTATCTGTGCGATCAAAGAACCAAATAAAAGTAGTATTCTATTAGATACAGAAAGATGGATAGAGTACATACAGGAATTATTTTAGATGAATGTCAGCATGAGACAATGGAAAATAATACAGATGTTGAGAACGGAACTAGTATAGCAAGCGAAGAGGTGATACCACGGCTCCTGATGAAATCACAGCAGAAGTCCTCAAATTAATTTCAGAGGAGCATACAGACCTATGCAACACATGACAGGAGTCATCGCTAAGGAATGGGTTAGATGTACGTTTGTTACTTTACAGAAAAGTTGTCGCAAAAGAATGTAGTAATAGAGCAAAGAATGTTCAGAAAATTAGATCAACGGAACACAGTTCTGCTTTAGGAAAACGATGAAAACGAGAAGGGCTTCTTTGTTTTCAACGTCTTAACTCAAACATGTATGGACATAAATCAATTACTGCATATCTGCTTTCTTAACTATAATAAAGCATTTGACAGGATTCGTCATAATTGCGTCATTCAATTGTTAAAGAGTAAAAATGTAGGTAACAAAAACCCCTAACAACAATTCTAAAACCAAGGAATATATCAAGAACTGCAAAGCTGCGAGCATATGAAACGGTAATAAGACCTGCTGTACTATATGCTAGCGAAACATGGGTAATGACCAAGAAAGAAGAGAACAAACTGGAAGCTTGGGAAAGAAAAGTCATGAGAAAGATAATTGGGGGAGTCAAAACGACTGAGGGCGAGTGTAGGTGAACAACAAATGCTGAGGTAATGAATATGTTGACAAAACCAAGTATTAAAAACAAGATTCGGGCTCAAAGATTAGGATGGATAGGACACGTCATTCGAATGCCAAAACGAAGACTCGTGAAGAGGGTACTGGTGGCTGGGAAAGGTGAGAAAAAGAAAAGAGGACGCCGAAGAAGGAGATGGTTGGAGGTAGTGAAAAGAGATTTGGAAGAGATCGGACTAAAGGACTAGAAGGACAGGGCACAAGATCGAAGAGAGCGGAAAAAAGTAACTCTGAATCTAGAAGCTAGGGGCATTCAAAACCTATAGCGCTGACGTATATAACAAAAACATTAGAATCATTTTTCATCTGTACTTCAACCAGACAACAGAAGTTGTTGAATAAACGATGAATTTTCAGAAGAAATCAGGATACAGCAAGGGGATGTGTTTTACCGCCAGGTTTGTTTAATCTTCATTCTATAGAAATAGTTCAGAAACCTTTGGTGGACGTAACAATTGGGTTAAAATTAAATGGAACATCCATCAATAACATCCGATTTATGAACGCTACAATACTGATAGCTGGAAAAAGAGAGAACTTACAAGGATTGTTAAATCGAGTGGTGGTCCAAATACCAAATTTATGGTTATAACAAAATCACAGAAACGACTAGAAACTTTATCGAGAGTAATAGAAATACAAGTATTCGAAACGATAGGGAATGAAAGCAATTAATACATAGAAGAAGTAAGGTGAAGAATTGGCCAAGTTCAAAGAGTGTTTAATAAAATGTTAAAGATTGTTTGTAGTAGCTACATTAATCTACAATTTAAAATAAGATTGTTTAGGTGTTACGTCATTTCAGTACCGTTTTATTGTATGGGACTGTGGATGCGAAAAAGAATATTAGTTACCGGATAGAGGCATTTGAATTGTGGACATATAGAAAGATCTTGGGGCTGAGCTGGGTAGACAAAATAACGAATGACGAAGTCCTCAGGGGAATGAAGAAAAAGAAAGAATTATTGAATACCATCAAGATACTTACTTTACATAATCCTTAGGCATTTTCTACCCCCATCCTGGAGTATAAGGCGTGTGTGGAGTTGAGTTCTCTAAGATTGACTGGTTGCATATTTTCCTCCATCGCTTCCTATCTGTTACGGCTTGTTGGGCTTCCTCCCACGATACTGCTCTTTTACACATCTATTACGTTCTCTAGCCACGTCCGTCTGGACCATCGAGATGACAAAGCTACATTACCTTGGTCACGTGATGAGGAGAGACAAGTATGAACTGCTGCGAATCATAATACAAGGTAGAAGAAGTCTAAGAGTAAACGCATTTTTTGGATGAAGAATTTCAGGTTATTGTATGGGATGTAGTTCCATTGTGTTATTTAGAGCTGCAACATCAACAATTAAAATAGCCATATGATAGCTGACCTCCTTAGAGCAGATGGCATTTAAAGAAAAAGATATCTGTTGTAGTTTGGAGAAACAAGACTAAACCGCAAAATTACCCCACACCAAAGTACACACATATGTACATAGGTCCACATACGCATATTTCTTCATTAATTGGTTATAGAAAGAAATACTGTTTGTACTAAAATTTTTCTTAAACCTATACCGCAATACTTTATTTACCCTTCTAACAGTAAAACCTTCAATGTTTTACTCGATATTCCTAAAATGGGGAAAAAATGAAAGAAATTCTTATAGAAATAAGAACTCTTGGTCCAGCCAAATCAACTGTACACAATTATTTATAAAAAATACTAGGGTGCTACACAGAAAAACCGGGATCGAGGGCATAATCAATTGTAAATTTGCCGACGGAGAATTCTCAGGAGCATAAAAACTTCAATACCAATCTTTAAAAGTGAGCGGCTATGTGAAGCTATCATTGCGAGGTATACTGCATAATTCATGATGCGCTGCTGTAAGTTTTTCAAGTTTGTCAATTAGCTGTCTAATTGTGTGTCTAAATAAATAACATAACACCCTCCTAAAAATATCTACCACCAAATTTCGTATTATCTATATATAAGTGATCATTCTATTTTTCCAATAAAAGACAAAATAGATAAAATTAAACTTGATAAGAGCTGTTAGATATCCCATACATTTAAAATACAATAGACGAAAGCTGAAAATAAAACAGAAAACAAGACGCAAGTAAGCAATGCAATAACCATCCACAAAAATAAGGAACAATGGCAATGAATCCAAAGATTTGTATACAATGATTCCACCAATTTTATTTAGTACAGCAAATTAAGGACACAGCACACCAATTGTAAACACACTTCAACATTCACTTGGGTTTACGTACTTGAATGTTAGTACAGTAGTTAGCTAAAGTAATAACGTTAACAATTAACTAAAAGCGTAAGCTATTATATTTAAAAGTAACTTTTAGGATATTTTTCATGGATCATTTTAGAAATATCAGTTCATACCAACAAAAATATTACTTGATCAGATAGTTGTATGTAGTAATGTATGAAGCTACAGAATTATCTCCTTTCTGTTGTTTTCATATTTCTGCTAGTTTCAGACTTCGTAATAACTACTAAATCTAATAAATCTAAACTACAGTACGGGTATTCTACATTGTAACATAAACTACAGTCTCCGTTGCGTGTTATTCTGTTTTTCATTCAGAGATTTCAGGCGGACAGATTAAGGTTGCCGTAAACATAGGGAAAACTAATTCAAGCAATATATCTGGGATGTGTATACATTTAGTTTCACTATTTTGGCTAAGAACGGAACGCTAATTAATATCTAGGAATACACACCAATGATTTTGTTTCGTTAAACTTTTCAATTTCAATCGTAACAACAATAAACTCCCGAAAATGTCTGTCGACAGGCCAAGTTTTAATTGGGGCGTATACAGCTATTTATAGAGGATTCCACACAAATTCAGAAACCAAGTGTATTTAAGTCTGTAAATTGTAGAATTTCAAAACCTGCCTTTCTGCGATATGAAAATTTCGCCAAGTAAATGGAATTGATATAAATTTTAATGCAGTGATAATTTATACATGTTTGTATTTCGTTATTGTTTTCATAAATGCGTTAAAACCCAACCATGTTGTACTTCTTCGCATCGAGGAAAACATTAAGTAAAATAAAAACGAGATAAAATAAAAGCTGGAAAAAGCAGCTATGATCACACTTGTCGAAGGCATGTGATTGATTACCGCAGAGCGGAACACGAAATTATAAATAAATAAATGGAGAAAATTTTAGTAAGCGTTTTGATTAATGGCAGAGGATGTTTTGTGAAAAATTGACACGTAATCAAGCCGTCTTAATATTTTATCAGATAATAATGATAATTTTAAGAAAGCTTGCTTTCATTTTACCAAAGTTTAAAGGTCGATAACTGCTAACATAGAGGTGTTCGGTTTATTTCTTAGAGAGAAATCAACAAAAAACTGTTAACCGAAACGTACATGCAGAAAAGTAGAAAGCGTCTTCATTTCCTTAAACTTAAAAAATGTATGGAAATGTAAAGATATTTTAACAAAAGCAGAAGTAAACAAGTAACAAGCGGTTGTAATCATTGTTTGTGGGAAAATATCTCAGAGAAGGAATTTGGAGCAATTCAGTATTTCGAAGGGTGCCTTTTAAGTTGTTACGAAAATCAGGAAAGAAAACAACATTTTTGGAACAACCTGTTTTATTGCTTTCCAAACTATTCGCCTTTCATATTTATATACTATTGCATGCGTTCAAATCCATTCTCTAAATTTTTTCCTCTCTGAAGTTGGTATTTCGAAAACATGTTTTTTAAAGGCTTAAGCAGCTTCTCGAAGTGCTGAAAATCGCTCTCCACGCATAAACTGATGAGCACAGGAAAAGTTGAAAAGTGACACGTCGATTACCACCCATGAAATGAACAGCGTTCTAATGGGACCGCTATCGAGGAAATTGAAACAAACAACCACATGGACAGTCTCAAGTAATCCAGAAGTAAACCGACTGAAAAAGTGAAGAATATATGACTACCGATTATAAGGGAAGCAATGAAGCAAAAAGTAAAGAAATTGGTAAATAGTTCAGATAATCAAAGTATATCAAATATTCAAATTTGAAGTTACTTAAAAATTTTGTAAATCGCTGTCATATTATGACCAAAAGACCAAAATAAATTATGCCAAAGGATAGCCCTTATTTGCTGTTGTTATTGTAATTACAGTTGTTATTGTTTGTTTATTGCTCTTTTATATTCTTCTTGTTTGTATTGTAATGAGGTGGGATCTGGCCGAAAATGGCCCTTTGTACTGCGACCACGTTGACCTATTGTGCTTCCCCCTTTTTTTTATTTATTTAATACGTCTAGGAACAGGATCAGCTCCTTCAATGGGAGTGTAAATAGGTCCTCTTCACTCAGCATATATGCATGTAGTAATCTGTATCTCCTGTGGCCTAGTGCCCCACAGTTAGGGATCAAGTGTTCCATTGACTCCTCTTCTTCACCGCAGAATCTGCAAGTGTCCGTGTTGGATAAGCCCATTTTGTATAGGTGCTTGTTGCAGGTATAGTGGCCTGTAAGTGCCCCTGTCAGTGTTTTTAAGCTTCTCCTGTCCAGTTTTAGGGCGAGATCCGCCCTCCTAGCGTCGAAGCTCAGAAGCTTTTGGAATGTTCCAGCCCGCTGGTGTCATTCCAGTGTTTTATTGTGATAGATGCTGTCCATTTCTTAGCTCCCTTTTAAGGAGACCTTTATTAAACCCAAAAGGTGGGGTAGGTCCAGAAAGGTTTCTCTCAGCCCCTTTTTTGCGTAGATGTCTGCCATCTCATTTCCCCCGTGCCCCTCATATCCTGGCACCCAGACCAGAGTAATCTGGTTCTGAGTAGCCAGGCCGTTAAGCATGTTGTGACATTCCAACATTCTTCTTGTTTAGTGCTACATTTTCTTGTTTCTGTTTATTGTCCTTGCGTATCGTTGTTATTTATTGTTCGTGTTTACTTTATGTTCTTTTTTGTTATTTGTAATACTCCTTTTTCATTCTCATTTGTGTTTCATGCTTGTTACTCTGCTTTATTTTACTTCTTCACTGTTCTCATTTATTGTTATTACGGTTGTTTTTTTATACATTACTATTAATGCTAATAGAATTTGACTGCAACAGTATATTCAACAACTAACTCCTAACAATAAGTCATATGGTACTACACATTCACTACCACCTTTTACAAGGGGAACGTCAAGGTTGTGAATAACGGATTTTGATGTGTCTCGAATATGTTATAAGGGTACCTCCCACGAGTATCTTGCCATGATAATTTTATTAATAAAATGATGATATTTTAAATCGCTTAAGAAAATTAAAGCTGGTTTTTGACACAAAATGTATGTAGTTCTTTGTGGGTAAATTCGGCTATTTCTTCAAAAAGAACATTTAGGGTTTAGAATCAAAATTATTTGACTCTTTTTCTTTAAATGCTTTGGCTATTTTTTACTTTTTGCTCGGCAGAAACTGAATCATCAAAAAATACCGAACTGCTTCGGTGAGATACCATAAATGCCCACAAAAATTCTTTGATGTTACTTTTCACATGTTTTCACTTATTTTATTATAAAAATAAAGGTTGCTTTAAAACATCCAGTCCTGGGGCGATGCTTTGTAGGCAAAAGAAGCATTACAATACGCTTTTATATATATCTTTAAGTCAATTTTAGTTTAAAATATAAAAATAGTTTAAATTATGATCACTAGTGATAAAACGATTTAATTATAACATTTGATTGTGAAATTTAAAATACACACCATGCTGCACATTTGCTTCCGATTAATTTTATTAATAAAATTAGTATGGCGAAACATATTTTTGAACAATTTTGAAATTAAATATATTTGTTAATATCATATGCAATAAGGTTGAGAAAAAGAACTACAAGAGCAGGATTTGAACACGGATCGCCAGCGTACTATGCCTGGAACTTAACCACTGCACTATACTAACTTCTTTACAAAGTTATTACGATTAACGGTATATAAAGCCTGCTAGGAAAACTTTCGCAATTTTCTCGAAAACTAGGGCAAATGGCTACAAAAGCTGGTAGCAAGATACTCGTGGGAGGTGCCTCTATAACATATTCGAAACCCATCAAACGTCACAACCTTGACGTTCCCCTTGTTAGTTCGAACTGGTAGCAATTTTAAAGTTGACATAACGTTAAAAATGTCTCTTGTGTATACAGAAAGAATGAAATAAGTATAATTATATTTAAATATTAAAACAATACATAAAATTGAAAGTCATTAGATAAAGATATTAGAATTACCATTGCATGGGATGGGAAATTATGTTAGATTGGTTCTGCTCGTCGAGATTTCGGGAAATGAGGATACTTCGAAGGTTTCTCCTTAAGTGCTATTATATTTTATTGTATATTTAAGATACAGCAATAACCCTCAACACGCACAATGCAGGATTACACAGTATTCCGGTGATGTTAGCATTATTATGAGTAAGAAATTGACATTATATCAAAACCCTCAATGCTGTACATTAAGCTTTGGAATTCAATCCCGGATAACAATATATTTCTATCTATGTACATTATATGATAAAATCAGATATCTGCTATTTCAGTAAATTCGAATCATCCACATATCTTAACAAATAATCTCATTAAATAATACATATACAAAACTTAGTGGTTTTGTAAGAGTTGCGGAAGTTAAATTGATAATTTGATGGTAGTATGAGAATAAATTATTCATATTTTTTGTCCGATATGTAAAGAGTGCCTATTTCTAATTAAAAAAGGTCTAGAATAACGTAGGCTTCCACTGCCAGAATCAGTAGCAAAATTGTTGCCAGGTTTGAATCGCGTCATAATAAAACTGTAATTACCTCTTCTTCTTACTTCCTTGTAGACATCTGCCCGTTTGTTCCAAATTTACATTGATTTCTGTCATCTTTTAGAGGGTGCACATCGTGGTTTCTTCCCCATCGGTAATTTGTCTCTAGCAATTGTAACAAGTTCATCTTCCTCCATTCTCGATATGTGGTTGTTCCATTCTTTTCCTTGTTCTCATCCATTCATTCAGATCATATCTGTCTAATGCTTGCTCCATCCGTCAGTTCTTTAAACTCCTGGAGAAGTCACTTAGAAGAGGACTAGTGTTATTTAATTACTTTAATTTCATATCTGTTTTCTTTTTTTGTGCAATTATTTCATTTTATTTGCTTTATTATTTTGATGTCAACGGTATTACTTTCGTTTTCTGCATTTTATTTTATTTTATTATATTTTAGTTACATTTTTATTATGACCCGGTTCAATCCCAAGAACAATCCTTTTGTTCAGAAGGCGGTAGATTAATTTAAAAAACTTTAAAAAATAACTTGGGTTTAAATAATTACGTATACGCGCTTGATTTCCTTCTTTTACATTGTTTCAACCAAGTTAGCATTTCGAATAACTATAAAATACACTGGTATACAACAATTTTGTTACAGAAGCAATCCTTGGTGATTCTACTGTAATTTTACCTGTTGAATTTGAATATGCCATCAGACTTTCACCCACCATTTTATGTGTAAGTGTATGTTTTATCCTCAAGTTAATATGTATATCTTGCTCCAATGCTCTTTTAACCCATTCAGTTTTATTCACCTAATAGGGTATTAGTTCGGATAAATTTGATTTCGGGAATTAGGGTTTTCCCGGCTGGAAAACTAGAACTTCGAAAAGTATGTAAGAGTCAAGATATTTTAATTTGAACATAAAACATGCAATCATAGAGAAAAATGGCGGATGAGGGGCATATTTTGACGGCATATTCGGATTCAGCAGGAAAAACTACACAAGGATCAGTCAGAACTGTTCCTGCAACAAAATCGTTGTATACCAATGTAATTAATTTATACCTTACAAATTAGAATTTCTGAAATTTCGCACGTTTTACCTAAAAATCTTACGTGCTGGGAAAGTTTGGGAAAGAGATTCAGAATTAGGACAAAGATTCTATAAGAGACCTTTTAAGTAGTTCATGTATCATTCAATAAGCTTAATTTTGTATATCAGTTCTATTGCTTAATCATATTTTGGCTTCATAATAATTTGGTCTTCGCAAATTTTCAGCCAGAGTGTTAAACTGTATGATATTACAAACTAATTATTTTATTTGTAGAAACTACTTTTAGGCCTTGCCGTGTGTCATAACGAAATATGGACATCAGATTATGATACAGAGCAAAACCCGATAAAGTTTCCGCCATTGAGATCAGCCATGAAAGTATACAATATATTACTGTATTATAAGCACCGAAATTTATGAGTAACTTCCTTATTGGTTTACAATACGCTACTAAATATGATGCTATACTTGCAAATACATTTCATTTTCAAGCATTATTTGAAAATGTATACCAGGTTTTTATATTTATTCCATTACCATATGCTGCGTCAAATAAAGTAAGAGACAATTAATACAAATTTTCAACTCTTACTTGTATCACAGTAGTTTGGGAAAATTTAAGGTATATCTACACACTCATACGTACAGATTTTAAAAAATACAGTGTTGTTTCATAGAAATGAAAAGACGGATGGTATACTGAAATACGCACACAAAGTTTCAAAAATTCTGTGAACATAATGGTACCAATGTTATTTCCTTTACTTTTTCCATAAAATTTTGGAACCGAAATGCTTAAATGAACCCCAGAAAATGTATTTATTCCTGCATATGTGAAACCTATTTGGATTCTAGAGCTAACATTCTCACCTTAAACTTGAATTAATACTTTCACTGTAATTTAAGTTCAACTTCCCATTCAAAGTTCAGGGGAAGTTTAAGTCAAACTTTTGATACGAAAACGAATAAATCGCATAAACATATCAGAAGTAAATAGAGCAAACTTTCAGAGACAATACTTTCTTTAAACTCCATTTTTATGTATTTCTTTAGAAAAGCCAGTTCAACTTAATAGTTACATACAAAAACCAAAAGTTCAATATTTTCCGTTGAAATTCCAATAGTTACACGCCTAAATTAAAAGGAACATCTTCAAGCGCCTCTCAAGTATAAAAATTTTATTGTTTGAAAATGCATACTGAGGTGGCGGGAACTTTTAAGACGATTAATCGTTTTCTTTGTGCATGTTTGTTTCTATAATTATTAATGCAAATTAACACCATGACTCACCGCTACTGTTATTGTTGTTAATGCCGTTGAAAAGAGCAGCTGCATTTGAAAATCGCGTCCTTCGCAATATCCAAAACATCGCTCCTAGAATTTTCGGTTGACGGTGACCAACGTTTAAAACAAGTTCGCGCGTTCTCCGGACGCGCTGATACAGTTTGCGTGATAAATTGACGGCAATGGGGCGAAGCTCACGCGCATACGTTTAGTATTGGAAGCTCACGCTGCGCGACTAACATTTACTGAAAACGGCTTTCAGACGTTGCTACGGCAGGATTTTCTGTACTGCGCGCTTCGCGTTGCCAACAGTTCGGAGACAACATATTCACACGTACAATATAAATTACTATTAAATAAGTACCTTATTGCAAAATACCAATAAATAAGTTATCTCCAAAGCATCGACAGTACATTATTAAACCCTAATAGCGGAATATATAAGCCTCTAAATTTTAATAAATCTTTGTCGTCAAATACCGGTCTTAACGTACACTGACGATTTAAAAAATTCCAAGAAATCGCTTCAGTATCGAATTACCTGGTGCTTGAGAGAAATTGTTCAACTCAAAACAACTTGATAATAAGCTATATTCAAACATTGAAAAGTATCTGATTACTTTCTCCCTTTATTCTTCGGTAAAAGACTCGTTAAACTTTGATACCACAGATTTTGTTTCTTGATGATATCGTTTGGCCTTTAGATCCTGTTGGAATAAAATCTGTTTGGCAGCTGTTTAATTATCAGATTTCATTATAAAACCATATTTCAACATAGTTCTGTAATTTTCTGGCCATAACGGTTTCGGTCGTTTCTTAGCTGCGTTTAAAATTGAAGTGCCCCTGAATCACACTCTATTCAAATTATTGGTACCAAAACTTACTTTTACAAAAAAACGTATTTTATGACGCCATTATTGTCCAAAGGATGACGTCACTTCCTTTTCTTTTAAATGATAACCCCAATTTTGATAGCACCATTTGGAGGAGAACGTTTTCCTGCGTACAGAACGATAATTGCTAAGAGAGGTTGCATAACAAAATTTTTAGAAAAAAATGTGTATTATTCAATTTAACAATCAAAGTTTAACTAAAAAGTCAAAAGTTACAGACAAATTAAATGTTCAAACTGCGTACCATTAGGTGTTAACAATGGGCAAGGCGATGTTCAAATTCGTTTACGACGTCATTTAATACTTGGGAAGTTGTTAAACTGATTTCCTTAGTTATTCTGATCTTCAAGTGTTCAATATTATTAGGTCGGTTTAGATACCTTTTGAATTTTAGATAACCCCACAAGAAAGAATCGAGTGGAATTAGATCGGAAGATCTTGATCCACATTCAATTGCTTTTACCAATCCATTTGTTTGAGAAAATGTGGCAGTGCGCCATCCTGCTGGAGCCATAAGGGGCTATTCAGCAAAAGGGGATGTTCTGTATTTGAATGTAGAGTAACAATTGCGTGTATTGTGTTTCGCTGCACTAATAGCAAATGATTTTCACCATTTAATGCACCTTCAATAAGAAACGGCCCTATGACTAAATTACCAACAATCTCTGGTCATACGTTGACTTTCTTTTGTCGGAATTGAGTGTGTCCTTCCATCAGTGTAGATTTTCAGGTGCCCAGCATCTACAGTTTTGCCGATTGACAAATCTGTTTAGGTAGAAGATAGTTTCGTCGAAGAAAATTACAGATTGTTATTACATCGGTGCATCATTATGTCACAAAATTCAACTCTTCTATCATGATCATCTACGTGAAGTTCTTGAACCAGTTTTATTTTGTATGGATGCCATTTGTTCTTTTTTATTGATAGACATTTTAATACGATAGAGTGACTAATTGACTGCGGTAATGAGACTTCACGACTTGGTTTGTGAAGGTTTTCTTGAAACGTTAACACTACATCCAATTATTTTCTTTCTGAACTTGCCGGACGACCTTTCGTAAAGTTATGTCTTACGTGACCCAAGTCCCTAAATTTGCGTTCTACGTTACTTACTGTTCATCGCGTAATAAGCCGATCAGGGCATTTGTTACTGAACAAATCATAAACTTCTGCTTGTGTCCGGGACTTGTCTCCAAAAAAAATCATTAAAATTTCTATTCTTTGAGTTTCACTTGAATGTGTCATCTTTAGTTTTACGTCAGTTGATCAAAAAATAAATAAAGTTTATCAAACCTGACAACACAGAATCAACAATACATTTTACGTGGAAATTTATCACCTTTTTGTTTAAAACAAAAATAATGCGACAAAAAGGATCAGATTGTGACAACAAAACGAGCAAGAACGGAATTTTTAAGGAACATTTCTTAGATCTTATTCGAAATTAACTTCTTTTGTTAGAATCGTAAATTTTAAACAAAAAGTTGCAACTAAACGTACATAAAAATGTGAAGGAGAGCCAAAATATTTTTTCTCAAAATCTTATTACGTAATCTATCTCAAAAATCATCGTTCTGTATGCAGAAAGACGTTCTACTATCAAAAATAGGGGTTGCCACATAAAAGAAAAGGCGGTGACGTCATATTTGTGGCAATAATGACGTCACAAAATACGTTTTTTTGTAAACATTTGTGCATTTAAAAATGAAGGTTGAAGTGTTCGATGGCTTTTTTTCACTGTTTACAGGTTTTATTAACTTTGTTTCAACCTATACCTTTCCTATTTTCCTAACTGATCTTCTGTCCGATTTCACCTGCGACATCCTGACCTATGCTGATAATGGAAATAACATACATATAAAAATAAGTATTTCAGGCTTAGTAGGCCAATAGCTTTGTTGAATAACAGCCTTCATTTCTTCTTATCCATTGTCATTTGTTTTCAATCCGCAACTCCCAAATTTCAGAGATTTCTTTCTACAGTTTCTATCTGTCTTGTCTATGGTCGCCCTCTCCGCCTTCTTCCAGTAATTCAACCCACTAGTACTTGACTTGTAATTATTTCTTCCGACAGTCTTAGACCAATTAAGGCATTAAATGCCCTCCCTGGTTACCTATAACAGTCACGAGGTAATACAGCTTTCAATCGTAACATAAAAGAATACCTTATTGACAGGAGCTTTTATAGCTTCAACGAATATTTAACTGGAATATAATTCCTTTTGTGTTTAGTTATTTAGTTCTTCATATTATGTATGACAATGACAATGACAATTATTATTATTATTATTACCACAGCTCAGCTATTTCAGCCTTTGTGCTATAACCACAGCTGTTATTGGCAGCTCTGCATATCATTCTGTTAATTCCTCCTAGCAACAGTTTCCCGTTTTTGCCTCCATATATTCCCCTTAGTACTTTTCTTTCCGAAATTTCCAACATTAGTTCCTCCTTCTGGTTTAACTTCATAGCATAGCATTATCATAAAATTCTCACCAAATAATTATTTAATTAAATCCAGTGACGTGTAATTCAATAGCAACGAGGCAAGCATATTCAACCGCACTTTAGAGAATATTTGGTAAGGTACGGCAATTCGAGATAGCTAAATGCCAAACAGAAGAACAGTATATAGTCAGCAAGTGCAAGTAATGACCTATGCAGACAACATTGAAATTCTTGCCAGAAATAAAGAAAATCTAATCAGCACAATAAGGAAGAGCGAGTTAATAGCAAAGAATAAAGAATTGAGTATAAACAGGACAAAAAATAAATATATGATACTAGAGAGAACAGCAGAAATGAGTACAAGGGGATCTGATATTATCGGAAATAACTTCAGAAGTGGAAAACACTATGATTTTGGAGAAGTGGATCCGTTTAATGAGTTAGGCGTATACACGAGCGTATACGAACTAATGTTATCTTCACAACAGCTCCGAAGATACGGTATCACAAACCGCCGCTGTATCCAACCTTAACCTTTTCTCTATTTCGTCTCTCCGCTGCTGCTCTTCTCATTGGTTTTTTATTTTTCGTTAATTTTCGTTCGACTGTTAAATCGATGTATATTTTATCTCTCTATACACCTGCAGATAAATCTTTATATATTGTTAATTGAACTACAGCAAATAAAGTGTGCTTTATGTTATTCTAAGTTTAAAACCTTATATAAATTTAAATGCAGATCCTCGGCATTTTCGACAGGGTGCCTGATCAATAGCATACTTTTAAGTCATCACCCTTAACCATGAATTCTGCATACATTTTTAGTATCTAACACGTGAGTATAGAAGAAAAATTCAAATTTTAGAGAACGACTGCCTTAGGTTTTCATATAATATCCCTAAATTTGATCATATTACTCTATTTTACAATGAATTTAATATTTCTTATTTTGCTATTTTACTGCACATTATATGAAGTAATAAGCCTGGGTATTCCCAAATACCTTGTTAATTATTTATGAAAACGTTTGGAGCAATTAATATTAATTTCTTATTATTGTATTCCTCGTTTTGTATTACTTTCTATTGCGTTCATGTTCAAATGAAAGATTGTTATTATTATTATTATTGAATCAAACTTCTTTTTCGTAAAGCACCGCCGTCGTTTAGCTATCGCAGCCATCTGTTCGAGGGTCTCCAAACAATTGGACTTTAATATCAGAATTTCAAAGTACCTCCAAACTACTGATTTAATCAAAATCCTATATTCTCATAGGTGGTAAATAAAATGGGATATGCTGGCATGGTCTGGATAATCAGCAGTTAACAACAGGGAGAAAACAGCTCCGCTTCTTCAAGTACTTTGCCCACAAAGGTGATGGTGTTTGCCTGGAATACTGGGTATAATGATCTCTTACAACGATCTAATGTGTAATCAGTTCCGAATAACAAGGATGGTCACAATATGCGAGTTCTTAAGAAATTGGTTGCCTGTCAGACTGATCTAGACCTAGTGACTAGTCAGATTTAATTCACCGCGGCTGACGTCACGTCTTATCAACACGTTGTAGCTGCCAACTCCAAGAACAATCACCTGTATACAGCATCAGTGTATCGTATGATGCGGAATGCTAGTAGGTTATATAAAGTTTGTTAAAAAGGTGGATGATGTGTTATCATTACGTACTATAAATCGGACTAACACTGTCTCTCCTTTGAATTTTATTATTCAATAATAGGTTGTCATTGATAAGTACTTAATGATAACACATCATCCACCTTTTAACAAACTCTAATCATGATATTTTTGTGTAGTCTGCTTCTTCTCTCCTATTTTTTTATATGCATCTTAAAACATTGTGTCCTGTAAAATGAGAGTGCCTATTAGGCAACAACGTGTTATTATCATTATTATTTCAAAGCTTCTTTTTCAATTATATATGTATCTATATAGTATGATTCGAATGCATCCTCACCACACAAACATAAGTTTTACTAGCAGCAATGCCAGCACCTATAACCCTTTCCGACCTATAGCCGATCCAAGTGATAGATTTATCAAAATTTTTGAATTCTGTTATTTCTGTGAACATAGAACATTTTAAGTTTTGTCAGTGAGACCCTTTATCCTTTTTTTTTTCAGGATACGCGCAATTGCTGCAGTTCGGTTTAATTATATTAAAAAAATCAATCTCTTTAAAACAATGTTATTTATTTTTAGTTTTCAGTGCAAACTTATCCTTTCTACTCATTTTCACAACTGCGCAAAGTACACAACTGAAACTACGAAATTAATATGAAAAAAGAGAAACTGATAACGGTTTTTCACAATGATCTACAAAGACAGAGCATACACAATTGTGTTTTGCCGTATAACGTCATATATTAAAGAAATTATAGAGACTTAAACTTACCCACACAATTGTGCGTACACGGTCGGAAAGGGTTAAGCCGTACTTTACCAAATCTAGTATGAGTAAACCAGACCATACTAATCAATAAGTATATTCAACACAATTTCCAGTGTACATTCAATTTCATTTGAGAAGGGTGAAACCGCTACGTGCAATTTAAAAATTAATGAATTTCTGCAAAAGACGATGTGTGCCTTCATGTCCAAAATACAAGTAGAATATATGCAAAACCAATTACCAACTAATTTTAAGAAGTATCTTCACATTACCAGTAAAAAACAAGTATATTATTTTACATTCTACTTTCGAATACCAACAAAATACAAAGGATTTGCCAAGAAATCTCTGAAGTTTACCAGTGTTATGATATTTACTAAGTTGATAAAACTTATCAGTAAAAACAGAGAGAGACTGCACAAACGTAGAAAAGATATGTGCCGTTGGAAACTCATGGCGACGTTTTGATCACATATGCGGGTTTGTCCAGTGCTTAATTAGGGTTTAAAACTATGGGAGTGCAAGCGAGAATGAATTTAGGACGGAAAGTTCCAACATTCCAACTCTATTCTTAAAATTGTTCTTCGATTGGTTGTAATTTACTTTTTTATCTGGTCAACTATCAACGATTTAAATACAGCAATCGGTTGACCAATTAAAACAATAAGATATCATATTTTCCGCCAACTAATTTTGTATTTAACGACAAATATACGTACAAATTTCCGAATGATTAAGTAGTGTGTAAACCATGTATAACAACAAAACATCAAATTATTCCCAAAGTCGAAAACTTTTATAGCAGTAAAATTTGTAATTAAATGCTTAGGAGATTATGGTGAACATTATAGAGCGCATTGCATTTTGATAAATAAAGCTCTTTCATATGAAAGTATAAAAGTTTAGATATTGGTTTGCTCTTGCATCAAAATAATTCCACATTCGGTGGGTGAGAAATCTGGAGATTATTGTTGCTCTCGAGATTATGGTACTTCTTTTATCATCCACAAATCTTTTATAATCATTTACTCCATGCTTGAGTGAATCATTCTACTGCTTAGACAAAAACAACTGGTCGATAACTAGTTCTTCAAAGGATGCATCGAGAATACGCAGATGCTCTTACTTCTTCATTAGCTTCTAGATATATTCTCGCTAGTTTTTTTTTTTGCTAGAGCACCTACCGTTATACTAGAGAAATTCATTGCACCAGATATTTTTCTTCCATTTGTTCCATAGTAATTAGCAGTGGACAAATATTTACTTAGTGAGCCAAACAATTAGAACGCTTACTCAACTGTCCACAATACTGTCTTCCACTTATCAAGTGCCCAATCCAATGAACAAGACAGTATAACTTAATTATTAAAACAAACATTGAAAGAAACGATTGTTCAACAGCCAAATGGCAATTAAGAATGCAACTAGCTAATATTTTACGAAGAAATAATAGAAGTGATGAGTTCCACAATCATTAACTCTCGATAAAAAATTTAAATAGATTGGCGGCACAAGAAGAACACTTAATAAACTACAAAAATTAAAAACTGTTTTACATCTTTACTCTACTCTCAACACAGCTATTGCGTATCAGATAATTTCTTAAGAATAAATATGGTTTACAATGAACTTAAATGAATTAGCTTTCAACATTACCATTGATTACCCTATCGATTGCGAGATAGTGAACCGTGCTGTTTCAAGTAGATATTGTGGTAATCAAAGTCTATTAGTGAGGCTATCTTTTCCGTTTCCTCTATCCTCCAGATATGACAAATTCTACGGTAAGCGTAAAAACAAATTTATTTCAATTGTTGAACAATAACGCGGGTTCCTAAATGTTTGTTCTTTACTAATACTTTAGTTACGTCTCCTCAAAAAACTGTTGATTCTTTTGCCAATAAGTTTTCTGCTATTTACAGCACTTCTACCACATACATGCGTTGAGTCTATTTCGGATTATATCTCATTCAGTTTGCATACCGTGTGCTACGAAGAATTGCTGAAATATGCATGTGCCAATCTCTACTATATTGATATATTCTTTGACAATTTTAATGACTTTGCGTTGTGTTATATTTAATTTTATTTATTATTGTTTCTAATTTTTCTTTATATGTACAATTTCCATTTGCTTGTCCTGTAATTGGGTTAAACTGTAGGACATTAAACATTATTATCATTTTGACAATTGCATAATAGGTATAAAATAATGCCCAGGTTAAGTTTCAAAATTTTGAACATATTCAAAACTATGTTTATATAAAATTTAAATACCAATAAACTATTATCGCCAATCTATGTTTCGTCCAGTCATAAACTGTATAAAATAAATAGTCATTATAATTTTATAATCTAAACCGTCAGCTCATAGACAGCTTATTTGTGTTATACAATACTATGAATGATTATTATCAACCACATGGGCATTAGTGGCTTAGAAAAATAGATAAATTAAAAGAGTAGCGAATAATGGTCTAGAAAATCTTGCGCCTTGTATATAAATGATGTAATTCAATTTATTGGTTATATTTTACTAATGATACAATTAATTTAAGCCAGGCTTCCTAATTTATGGTATAATAATTCTCCCATTAATGATCCTCATCATAATATAATTAGCTTCCAAATCAATATATATATACACCCATGATCATAATAATAGGTACACCAAGATTATAAATATTAAAAACTAACAAATTCCTATTTCTAAATGAAAAAATTACTTACTTTATAAAGTTTCTGTGTGTGGCAACTTTACTAATTACAAAAATATGGCAAGTGCCACTTTATTTATATTCTGACAGTTAACGGTTTATGCAAAGTGCCGAAATAAACTGATCATAATAATACGTACAAGGAAAGTTTATCTAATTTTGTGAAATTTACAAGTGATATTTTCTTAAAATTCTTATCGTTTCATAAAAAGTAGTAAGAATATTTAAGACTTTGAATAAATTATTCAATATTAAGTGTGTATTCTTTTTTAAAAATGGGTAGAAATAAGCATTGCAGCTCTAATGAATGAACCATAGCTAAAAACTTAAGAAAAGAAGGGAAATCGTTAAGACAAATTGCAAAAAGCCTAGGACGTTCTGTGAACTTTGACCAAAACGCATTAAAAGGAAACGAACAGCAGAAAACCGTGGTAGACCACACAAAACAGGTCCAGCTACTGATCGCCACATTCTCTTAATTTCAAAAATGGACCCGTTTAAGTCCTCAAAAGCAATTGTCGCCGAAATTGGCAATGTAATCAGCGCTCCAACTGTTCGACGACGTCTTCAAGAAGCTAATTTACGCGCCCGAATAGCACGAAAACTACTAGGTCAAATTTTGCCAATGAACATTTGAACTGGTGCGGAAGTGAAGGTGACAAAAAGTGGCGAAATATTTTCTTTAGTGACGAAACAAAAATTAATTTGTTTGGAAATGACTATCAAAGGAACATTCGTCGCCCAAAAGGAAAAGAATTCGACATACGATTTACAAAGAAGACTGTTAAGCATGGCGGCGGTAATATAATGGTTTGGGGATGCTTCTCATGGAGTGGAGTAGGTCCAATATATCGCATAGAAAATACTATGAAGGCAATGGGGTACAGAAGCATTTTGCAAGATGTTATGCTTCCTTATGCACGTGAAGAAATGCCATTCCTTTGGGTTTCCCAACAGGATAATGACCCAAAGCATACCTCTACATTGCTCAAGAATTGGTTCAGGTAGAACAACGTCCACCTTTTAAATTGGCCTAGTCAATATCCCGACTTGAACCCTATAGAAAATCTTTGGGGCGAACTAAAACAAAAATTGTCGAAGGAAACTTTCAGGAATAAAGACGATATATGGGAGAAAACCAAAAAAGCATGGTACGAAATTACAACTGAAACATGCCAAAAACTAGTACGCCAGACAGAATGAAAAAAGTGGCACAAAATAGACGCGGTTATACTGGGTACTAGTCCAATTTAGATATTCTAAATTAATTTATGAAAAATAAATGAATTGTCTGATTAATTTTTTAGTATTATTGAAATGTACCTATTATTATGAACAGCAATTGAATTGCCCTTAGTTAAAAGATGACCTGATTTTTTTTGTTGAAGTACAATTTACGTTATTTGTTAAATTTTTGTATTCTTGTGACCATAATGACTAAATATGAACACTTTTTAGTTTCTTTATATTATTAAAGCTATTTTGTTTTACTTAAAAAGAAAAGTATAAAGTGTACCTATTATTTTGATCGTGAGTGTATATACCTGTCTTTGTACATTTCAAATTGCTTTACAATTTTCTTATGACTGGCGTGGGCAAACAGCGGTAACAGCGTACAGTTACGAAGTAAGTTACGACAGCATCGCCGACTCCCTACTCTAGTCAATACTAATTCGATGTTGTATGCGAATAGTTCTGTGTATATGGAGGCTGTCGTAATTTATTTGGTAATTACCGCTGTTTACCAAAACTACTTAAAGCTTAATTTGGTGGTAGATTGGAAGTGTGCTTAAACTTACGAGTGTACACACAAACTTTCACCAAAACCACTCTCTTTTGAAGAAGCTGTTAATTGAATAAATTAGATATGTAGTTTCTTATTCTATATGCGTTTTAATTCAAATAGATGTTTCAAAGACGACTTTTTAATTGCAATTACAAATCTTAGCATGCCTTCTTCTCGAATGGGAAGTAAAACCTGTGGTTAAACCGTAGGCTGCAGGTCAATACGATTTTTGACACATTTAAAAGTCCCTAATGCGGTGGTGGAATTCCCCCAGGTTGACCAAGTTCTAGTTTTTATAAGTGCAAAAGATTTGTGCATGATCAACACTTAATAAATCCAACTAAACTAAAACTAAGAAAAAGAAAATGTTTTGCCATTTTTTACTATTTGATCTACAATTTTCTTGCACTTTCTTTACTTGATCTAGAATCTCATTCATAATGCTAACATTTTTATAAATTGCATTGGAATTCAACCAGATCAATTGATAGAAGAGTAGACAGAATAGTAATGATAAAACTTTATCATTACTATTCTTAGCTACAAGTGCTGTGTTTCTAGACCTTAAAGATCTAATTATTGCGTTAAATTAATTAATAAGCAGATTACATGCGATTTTATGAAACAATATTGGCTCTATTATCAACCAGAAAGGGAAAAGATTTGAACACAAAATTTACAAAACAGAAAGTTTTATTCAGTTGGGGCTTGCTTATAAAGATACACATTTTTACTTATGAATATATCACATGGTTAATAAATATAATGGTATAACAGAATCATAGAGCTTTTGATAAATATACTGCAGATGACTTCACAAAATTATCCAATTTTGTTTTAAATAGATCTGATTGTATAGGCTGATTAGTCTTTGTCAATGGATTCTTTACAACATATTCAACATACATCTGAAAACAGAAATATTAAAAAGGTAATAGAGCTTTAATAAATGTTTGGTAATCATATAATACATAATTTTCTGAACACCTATATAAGAACAATAGTGATAGTAAGCAAAAACTATTAAGTGTGTTCCAGAAGAAATTCTTGTTTCCAATAGTGGAACATACACAAGTATGATGTTTAATATAAATATAAATACCTTCATAACAATAAGGGGTTATCAAATTCTGTTTATCATAGAAAGTTACTTATGCCCTAATACAGTTTATAAGGATTACTTGCAAATCAACATAAATCCTTACAAAATATAATATGAAAATGAGAAATTATGTATTTCGTGATAAAAACACATGAGATGCTTACAATGTACAGGGATTTTAAATTTAGGTATATATAACTAATTACTAAGCATATTCAATTTTGAAATATGAAACAAACCTGGCTATAAATTTGGTGTAACAATTCTCGTACTCCTTGAGCATTATTATCAGTATTTATAATAAATTTTAAACCAGAGGCAATTTCTAAATAATGAAGTGTATACTTTGAAGTTTTGTAATAGAGAAAGCCTTCTTTGGTATCAGTAGGCGAAATCTTTGACACAAAAGATTTGATAGAAAACAGCATTCCATACATTAACTTAGCTTCCTGTTAAAATTAACGTAATTTAGTTTGAAGTTTATCACCAAAGTGTTGTACAACCTCTTCCTTTGTCATTCCCGATTGCTTGTATCTATTCCATTCATAATAATATAGCAGTGTGCCACTTTTATCGAATATATACAAATTGTAAATAGTCATTATTTGGAGGATAGAATTCTTTTTAACCTGGTATTGATAAACCAAAACTCAGTTATGGGTGGTTATGTTAAAATTTGACGTTTGAATTGATCCAGAGTGAATTTAGCAAAAATTGGTCTAAATTTCAGGAATTGAACTGTTCCGGTTACAAATTGTACAACTGTTCTTGTCATTTCACGATTGTGTGATTAAAAGTTTGTGAAGTGCTGATGTCAGAGAAAGTCACTAGAAGAAGTACGAACATGTATTTGGAAGCAGCTATTAGTTTGTAAACTTACATATACTAAAACAAAAAGTTTCAGAAATAAATAGTTTTGCATGTGGAACTAATAACAGTGACAAGAAAATGAAAGTGAGAATTCACAGTCAAACTGTTCCATCTGCGTACAAAAGATGTGCAGTCGTGGGAATAGATGCTTGGTAGGTGTCATGGTTGACGTATTTACGTTGGCAGAATTGATTGATCTAAATTCAGTCCAAATTAGTCAGCTGAAGCACAGCTGAAGTTAACCGTGAAGTACTAGTGTAGTATCAGCCTTAAACAAATTGTAATTAATTTTTTCAGTTGTGTGTGTATAAGTTTGACAACTTTAAAATGTGTTGTTCTAAACTTTTAATATGAAAATTCAAATCGCGTAGTGTGAGCGACCAAGGTTAGTAACTTCATACTGTCTGAAGATATTATTAATCTATATTTGATAATTACTTGGAAAATATTGTGTTTTAAAATTGAAATTATGTGTGATTATTACTCTTAAATTCGAAGACGTAATTATAGACATTGTTTCTACAAAACCTGTTTCAATTATCTTACAGGACTGTAATTGTCAATAGGGGAAACAGGACCTACTGATAAGGATATGATCCTTCATCACTCAAATTTTGAATTTATAAAGGGTATGTACACACTTTTATTATCAAAACGTATCATCAAAGTACTCCAAATTATTTTTAGAAGCTTGACATTTGGGATGACAACCTATTTGATGAGGTTACAAGTAAACAGCTGTTTTATTAGTTCCTATCACTAATTGATAATAGTGTTTGTTAGTATTATAAGAAGGAAGACACCAAGATGCCTGATTCATCTGAACTTATAAGGAATATCCTTCATTATCAGAAATCATTGGATCGATATTCACTGAAACGAGAAGATGCCAAGGTGCAATTTCAATCTGAACTTATTTACTAGTTCTAAAACATTAATATTTTAGATTTTGCATTGCATATTTAAATTATTTAATATGCCCATCACAGTTTCCCATTTAGAACAGACAGGAATTGGTAGAACTGTTAACTCTTTGCGGAAACTAGGAGGGAAGTTGAAGATGCTGCAAAAACATTAGTTCGGAAGTGGAAGCAGATGGTATCAGGAATTGATGAAGGGGACGAACCACAAAATAATGGTAATAAAATGGGTTATTTTTGATATCCAATATTGATTAATGTCATTTGCAGATGCTAATAGAGAAAGTAAAAGTAATTCTAGTCATAAGCATAGTGATAAGTATAGGAATAGTGATAAACAAGAAAAATCTAGTAAAGATAGTAAAAATAATCACAGTAGAATGGAAAAGTATAATGATAGAAGTAGTCCAGAATCAAGATCCAACTCACCACCAGGCAGATATGATGAAGATGAAGATGAAGATGAAGATGAAGATAGACATTCATACAAATCTGAAGATTGTGAGTCTGGGGTGGCATCTGTATCAGAACAGTCATCACTCGAAGAAGAAGCTGAGGATGAAATAGTTCCTAAAAATAACAAATATGAAAGAGATATGGGATACATTGATAAATTTCATTCAATTCCGTCATCATCTGCGGGGACATCAAGCTCAAAAAGAGAAATGGAGAAAGAGAGGAAAAGGGAAAGATCACATTCGCGAGATAAAACAGGGAAACGTGAATCACATTCGGATGAAGAACATAGAAAAAGAAGAAAATATGATAGCTCTTCAAGTGAAAGTAGTGAGGAATTGAATTATACCCATACAAGCAGAGATAAATCTAGTAGCAAGCGCAAACATGATCATAGTGCTAGTGATGAGGATACCAAGAAAAAAACTTCAAGGAAATCCCCATCAAGAAATGAGTCTCATCCATCTAGCAGCTCTCATAGGGATAAGGACAGCAGTCATAAACATAAAAAGGAAAGTAAATCTGAAAGTGAAAACAATCACTCCAAGTCAAGTTACAAAAGTAGCAGCAGTAGGGACCATAAAAAGAACAATAGTAGGTCAGATTCCAATAAGAAGGATTCTAAGAATTCCTCGAAAGATGATTCAAAAAATGAAAAGAGAAAATCCGAATCAATCAGAGAAGAGCGTTCAAAGTCCGAGGATAAATCCAAAAAAGAACTTAGCCCAACAAAAAGTGATAAGAAAAATAGCGATAAGGAGAAATCGAAAAATAAACATAGTAGTGGTAGCAATAAATATGTTGATATTGGGTCTGGATCTGGGACTAGTTTCGCTGAAGCTCTTGGAATGCTTGAACCAACAACAAGTAAGAAAAGTGATAAAAAGTCGAAATCTCATGAAAAAGTCAGCCACAAACAAGATAAACCAGAAAAAAGTTATAAGGAAAAAGTAGTTGAAAAGCCCTGGAAAAGCGATAGAGAAGATATATTGGTAAGTTGCAGTATATCATTTTTGTTAGATGCATTGTTTATGTCTGTATATTTCTTTTCTGAAATTGAAATTGTATACATACCGTCTTTCCCACAACTTATGCATCAAATTTAAATAAAAGAAAGTTCAAAGAAAATTTGTAACAAGAAAGCCGTCATTAATTTGTGCAATAATAAAGCTTCACATGGAAGATTTTGAGAACCTCTGACCTCGTCTGAGGTCAACTACAATGTTTAGTTTTTGAACGTAGAAACCGTAAACGCTAGTAAAATTTGAGCCATATGTTCAACAATGTTAAGTGGCCAGTATACCTTCAAATAGGATTTTTGTTATTTAGACAGAAACACACGCGTTAATAATGGCTCGAGCCATATCTGAAATATCTGGGATATAACGGGAGGAGTACCCAAGTGGAAAAGACAATATTGGTTTTATTTTTTTACATTTCTTTTAGCTCGTATAATCTTCTAAAATGAATTTGACGAATATGAGGTTTTCACAACTAATGTATCATATTAAAACAGCAGGAAGTTTATAACAAATACAACAAAATTTGTAATATAAAATATTTTTCTACTATCACGGGAAAGCCGTAAAGTATTTATAAACCGGTAAGAAATTATTTTCACATGCACTTAGAGTAAAATAAAGGCGTATGTTTAGTGTTTAGGCGAAGAAATGTAAACTTCAATAGAACTAGGTCAATATATTGAAGAAGGTCGAGTTTACGTTTAAATACGATGTTTATGTTTACTTTTACCATCGACGCGTCTAATGAGATATCTTTAGCGATAAATATGTCAGCGGTCCCAAACTAAACTTATTTGCCCATTTTTTTGTTTGAATTCATATTTTTACACTCATTAACTTACCTTTACTTCATGCAATCTTAAATAAATTTGACGTATTAGTAAAAAAGAAACCTGTATAATAAACATTAATGGAGATATCGAAAACAATTTTTATTTTCAGATACCACCTCCTCCACCAAAAGCTGATATAGACATTAACATTGCGAGTTTGCTTCCATCTATAACGCCAAATTACAGACCTGTCGCTAACCCATTTGTTGACAGCGGTAATTCGAGAAATAAGATCATGAATGATGATGAAGCATTAAATTTGGTTATGTCGCAGAAGAATATGAGGTACAGCTATTTTTAAGACAAATTAATGAAAACTAATTCATTGTTTTACTTTTAGGACGAAGGTATATTCTGGCAATAAAATCTATTTTGATACTGTACCATCTTTATTTGACTTATGCATAAGGGTTCTGCAAGATAATATTGATGGTAAGCCTCCCCATTTTAATTAATTTTTTCTAAAAATAATAATAAGCTTCAGCTTTCTTTACAAAGAAATCGACTTATTAAGATTGAAATCATTCATTTCTGAATAACTATATAATAGAGCACTTGGAATTAGTCTAATGCTAATGCTTGTATGGACAATTGTCATTGCTGAAGATACTGAAATTTATCATTAATCATTTATATCTTCTTTTGCTTAAATGTTTTTCTTAGAACAAATTTGATGAAAACTTAGCACATTAACTAATATTACCATTTTCAATAACAACAAGTAATAGTAACAGCAAGTAGTTCTGTATCGTTTCAAGCAATGCAATTTTGATTCGAAGTAGGCATAAGTGTTATAATTATAGTTAAACATATTTTAGCTCTGGAATATACTGGAGGTGTTCCATATTCAATTCTGAAACCTGTGTTAGATAAAGCAACACCTGATCAGCTATACATGTTAGAACACCATAACCCCTATTTAATTGATGATAGCGATGAAATATGGCAATTTCACTGCCAAAAGAATTTCGGAATAAGAAACGAGAAGAAATGGAATCTTGGAGGGAAATGTATATGAGATGTTTGGACGAAAGAGAGACCAAACTTAGAACGTTGACGAAAAACATAAAATTCGCCCAAGATACATCGATTCCTGTTAGACAAACCAAATTGGCGTACGTCGATAGCGTTGTTAAACCTCCACGGGATGTTATACGAAAACAGATTAAAAGTGGCATAGCTGACAAAAAACCAGTTATCACTCCTACTGCTCGGTTAGCAGCAATAGCAACATCTGGAGCTGCTGGCCAAATTGCAGTTCCGAACCCGGTAAAGGCATCTTCCTCAGGTAAGATTTCTTTTCCCAAATTGATTTTGGAAATACAGATTTCCATTTCTTTGTGAAATTGGTATTTACATTTTGAAAGAGCATTTATATAATGTCTAATAAATAAGACAGGACATTCTGTGTATCATTAATGCTTAGCGACAAATTTGAATTTCAGGTGGCAGTTCTGCTGCGGCAAAACCGAAAAAGGCGCCATTAATGGCAAAAACACTTCAATTTTTGAAAGGAAATCGCTTTAGAAGATAGTGTTGTGTGTATATAATGACAATTAAATAAATTTATACATATTGGGTAACTAAAGTTAATATTTGTTTGGTCTATACTCGCACATTATATTTCAAAATGCAATTCAGTTATTTTTGTGACTATATTTTATGACTTTCGAGTTTTCTTTTTACTTATTGTATATAGTAAGTAATTTTAATTACATATTTATCGTTTTACGCATTTTATCCTTTTAATAAGTTAATACACGCAATACATTATTTTAGGTACCCAATATGCATTGGCCTTCTAAATATATCGTGTGTTATCCTTAAGTTACTTATTGCTCCAAGTAAATAAATTCAACAATAGAGAAACACTAGTACTGTTATTTTTTAAGCTCAATTTTACTTGTAATTATAGGCAGAAATACATTCATGTAGAAATATGTAATTTCCAGGTCAAAATTCTAAATTAAATAGAAATAAGATGATTTACAATTGTTTGTTTTGCATTTTTAAATTAGTTTATCAGTGGACCTAAGTAGGTTAGGTCAATCGACTCGCGCATACACCGAAAGTTTGTTTTAAATCACATATTTCTAATATAACGTTATTGTTATAGCATAAATTTTATTCAAAGTTACGACACTTACTTCCTCTGTTTTATTTGCTTATAAATATATCCATAAAATTATTAAAAGTGATGTAAATCAAAAAGAGCTCTTTTAAACGGGCCGCCACGGAAATGGCATGCGTTTCTCTCAACGGAACTTTGTCCAATAAGCCAGTGGAACAGCAGATATGGGTACACTTCAGATAAGTGCAGTTTCACATCTTTCGGTTAGTTCTAACTTACGAAGATTACTATCTGCTGTAAATAGCCAAAATCACGTACAGTCGAGTCTCGTTTATCTTGAGGCTCATGTATTTTGAGTTTCATTTATCTTAACTTGGGGGTCTCGTTTATTTTAAGTTCCACGCTCCCCTCCATGTTCCACAATTTCACCGTAATGCTATAATCTAGAGTGAGCTTGGAAGAAATGGGAGGGGTGGAGGTGACGCAATTCCAGTAGACATGGAAACGGTAGCGGTAGTGGGGACCCCTGCCGACTTAGATAAACGAAACTCGTTCGTTTCCGAGGACTGAAGATAAACGAGACTCGACTGTATCTTAATGCGTAGAGTTTTATATACAGGGTTTGTCACAATTAATGCGTCAAATTTATTATGAAGATTATATGAGGTAAAAGTAAGTCAATGACTACTAATTTCTAGCATGATGAACTGTCTGTTCCGTCCGTTGGAATACATTTATGAGTAGTAGCTTAACTATGTACTTTGTTGGATGAAGAGAGTATAGTATCTATATTTCTTTCTTTACACTAAACATTAATCTTTATATTTCAATTACATATTAGAAGAGTGTCGGCAGATATGATTTACAATTCATATGGTAAAAGGAACATGATCCACTTGACTTTGTTTCAGATATGGCCAGAATTTTACTACCGTTTAAATAATAAACATCCTAGTTCATTGCAAGTGGTTCTGCAGATGTTCCTTATGAAACTTGCAGAAGCTTCAAAAATTAATTGCGACGTTCTTGTGATAGGATTTGTTTGAACTTTCTTCTGTTTTAATTTGATAAGTTGTTAAAAATGGTGTGTCTCCTATGACGGCGTCTGAAAACCTACGTTCTCTTCTTATCAGTGATTCGAATTTTCTTGGTTATTAATAGTGTAACGTACTTAAGTTTAACCCTTGTACGTAATTTAAAGAAAACAACATATAACAATTTGTGGGTAAAATTGTCTCAACATTAACTTGCATAAAAACTTAACTTACAGCACGTGAAATAATATTAATTATTTAGTTTTTCAATGGTTACAAATAATTTTTAGTTGTCCATAGCTTTTGGAAACAAATCGCGCGCAAACTTGATACTTACAATAAAGTCAAAATTACGAGCTTTTAGGTAGAAGAGTTAATAAAATAGTAAAAGGGCAGAAATCTACTACTAACTTCAATTGTTAGTAAGTACTTTCAAAAGTTAAGAACTGCTAATAAGAATAATAAGTCATAATGGTGGCAGTGCCGATGCCACTAGAAAAGAAATAGAACAAGTACGTAGCATATTATAAGTTCTAAGGATGTAGGCTATTTCTCATTATTTGCTGGCTTTCATCCACATAATCTGTTTTTCCATATATCAACTTTCGATTTTGCATAATATTAAATTAAGTAACACTTTTCAAATAGAACACCTGTATTTTTATATTAGTTTCTTCTTACGGAAAGTAATCCGAATAATTTTAGCCCAAATTAAGACTATCTGTGTGTTCAAAGGTGTTTTGGCCTGGTATGAATTTTTAATATATTTCTTTATTAGCTTTCTTAAGTACTTTTCGACACCACATCAGAAAATGAAGAAATATTCTGGTGTTCCATTTGAAAAACCTAACTTGAGTTAATTTAGTGCAAAACCAGAAGTGAAGAAAAATTGGAAATATTCGTAATTTGCCTAATATCGACTGTATATATTTACCAACTTTCAGATTTGAAAAAGGATATAATAAGTTCTCTTTTGTCCTGCCAAGACAGTAGTTTTTTGCAATACGAATACTCTTCTCAATTATTTTTTATTAAAACCATTGAAAAAAGAGTACAATTTAAGTCACACTAAAGCCTTCAAAGTTCTGGGTTACAAGGTGTCTCCAATTCGATCAACTTCATCCTCTCAGTCTTTGTTTAATCCACTTGTACCTTTTTTATTTAGTGGTGTTTGGGTGATTATTCTTTTTATCATTTCAGGTGAAAGTATTTTTATTACTTATTACTATGGTTTGATAAAAAAAGTGGACGATGTGTTATCATTAAGTAGTGTAAACTAGACTGACGCCCTTCTCCAAATTTTAATGACGTCCCTTGCACGTAAGTGGAGACAAAGCCCGGTTTACACTACTTAATGATAACACGTCATTCACTCTATTATCAAACCTTATTTAGTACATACTCCGTCTTTTTAAGTCGACCTACTTTTATATGTCTTCTGTATTTCTTCATTTAAATTCCTCTCTAGTTCTTATTTCTTTTCCTCTGTCTATTGATTGCTATATCAGAGCTAAGTATTGTTGGAAAAATGTGTCATGGCATATATGTTGACTAATCCTGAACCTGCCTCTCCCTGAGGGGTGTAGAGGTTGTCGAGTTGCGTTGTTCTATGGTTTTATGGATTTGCTCCCATCTCTTTATGTCCAACGTAACTTGTTGTGTTTCCTCCCATACACTCCTCTTATAGTCACAGCAGATCTTACATCCTCTAACCACAATTGTCTGGGTCGACTTCTTGTTTTCTTTTTACTTACTTTAGCTTCAAATACCTTACCCTTTTACATATCCCGTTCCCCATTTTCTTCCATTATAGGTCTTAACTTCAATTCTCTGAATGTTGCGTTTCTATCTTTATCCATTTCTGTTTTATGCTCAATGCTGTTTGTAAATCTAATTTTTACAGCTTTTATTTTTCTTCCCTTTCTTTGGTCATTGTCCATGTTTCTCCTCTGTACAAAAGTATTAGAATTACAACTTTCTTTAATATTTGAACTGTGATGTTTTCGGTAGCTCTGTCTTTCTCACAAATGTATTTTTATGTTGCTAAATAATCTTCCTGCCGCTGATGTTTTCTCTTTTAGTTCTTCCTCCATTCTTTTATCTTGTGATAGTATTGATTTCTGGTATTTCAATTTCTATACTTGATCTGGTTTTCTCCTTCCATCTTTATTAAATGTTGATGTGTTCCCTACTCTCATAGTTCTTGTCTTTTCTTTACTAGTTTTTATAAAGATTTCTTTATAAACTTTAGGTATATTCTTGTTAACTGGTTTTTCAGCTTTTGCTGTAATTTAACTATGTCGTTCGCACATTCCAATTCTATAATTTCTATCTTTGTCTTCCTACAAGCTCATCTCCTGCGTTTTTACCACTTTTTTACTTCCTTTATTGCTTTGCCCAGAATTAGTAAAAACAGTAAAGGACTCAAGATGCATCCTTATCTAGAAAGGTGAAAAAGAAATAATGTTGATTTATCTTGTTTAGTTCTGACAAGAATAATTTACTGTTTATTTATATAAACTTTGTATACTTTTTAACAAAGTTTCTCCTGTTAGTGTACTTTTTAGCATGTTTCATATCTTCTCTAATAGAGTGTTATACCGATCCAAAGATAAATCAAAAACTCTGCCTATCCGAAGGCGTAGTAGTAGTCTTTTACATATTAATTTTTGTTTAAATTGTAAAAGTTTCTTGGGGAATCCAGCACAAATAATCTTATTAAATTTGATTCTTTATTTATATATTTATCAACAGGATATAAGAATATCAATCATATCAAAGCCCATGTGCAGTGTCATAAAAACAATTTTTACATTTTTGTTTAAATAAGAATTTCACAAGAAAGGGGAAGTAAAATTTAATGTTATTAATTAAAATTATATCATTAAAACTAGAACGTTTTAATTGATTGGAAACAGTTCTAAACCATCCACCGCAATTGAAGCATGTGAAAATAATGTGCCTTTGAATGCGAAATATATGGCCTGAATATATAAGGAATCAAACTTTATAAAATAATATTATTTCTGCTAGTTTCCTCAAAAATTTTTCACAATTTAAGTGTATTAGAACAGCAGCAACGCCAGCAACTCCTGGTTGCGTTATTGTTATTAATTATGTAGACTCTTCATCCTTTGATACTTCCCCTTAAGTTGTATGCTGTTCAATATCTGAAGACACAAATAAACTACAAAAATAAATTTTTCAAAAACGTTTTACAACATATTCAGCTACAATATTTAAAAACATTATGAAAGCATGTCTTTCTATGTTTGCTTTGTCTATAGTTTCTTGCCTATATTAGGTTAAAGAGGTTTAGTCTGATTTATCATCCTAGCGATTTCAAAATTTAAATAAACTAGCTGTAATGTTTACTATATAGTATTTTTCCTATTGAAGATGTTATGTTTGTTATCGAAATATATAATTAGGAATTTCTAAAATCGATGCGGTGAATGTAACAGCCAATTTATTTAAGTTTATTCTGAACCACAAGAAAGTAGCCTAGTAAAATCAGAAGCAAAAATGGAAGAAATTGAGAAAAATGAAACCAAAGCATACACATATTGAGAAACCCAGTAACTCAAAGGACACATCAAGAAGTAACTGATGTTACTAAACCAAAATAAATAAGAAATAGACGATGGTACAAAAAAGTTGGAGCAGACTCAAAGAGGAACCAAAATATATAGTATGTGGTTGTAATAAAATCAGGGCAAAGGTATACAAGCTACGTAGTGGAATGAAGATATAAACATGGAAGTCAGAGAAAATAAAAAAGATATGGAAAAAGTACCCTAGGGATAAAATAGATATAAAAGATCAAAGATTCAAAAAACGAGTGGATAGTAAGGAGGGATAAAACGTTTTAATATCAAAGAAAAGAACACTACAAGATTAAAAAATTAAAAAGTGTGCTACAAAATAAAGAATTTCAGCAATCAGCAAACAACATATACTATGCAAATGCATTATACGAAAAAAGAATGTTTCACATAGCGAGTTCACAGGAAGAACTAATATATGCAGGTATGTAAAACTGTATATGTACTTCCTGTATTTCATAGTGGAGAAAATTGAATTGTTAATGAGAAACAGTGGGACAACATACAAGCAAGTACTAGGGGTAAAGTGAAGGGAACTGGAACTTCATTAAAGAGATAATAGGCAGAAAAAAGAAAGGAGGACAAAGATTGTGAGATAAACCATTAGTGTTTCTATTGATTTGAATTTTGATCTATTATATTATATATAAATATATCTAAATTAAGTATTTTTAGGAGTATTCGCCCAATTCTCTTATATTTAATCCACTGTATCCGGTTCTCTACCGTTGCCCATGTTTAAATTCCTTATAAGTCCATTCCTTTCTCTGATTGGAATTGTTGATTGATTGCTTTCAGGGTACAGCATCTGGATAAGAATTGCTTCCCCTTATCCTCTCGTACCTACATATCTTATTTAACACGATACAGTGTTGTCCCTATTGACAGCAAAACAAGTGTCTCAAAATTATTATGTTTCATCTATAACTTTGTGGGAGAGAGCAATTAATGTGATCTGATATTGCGATTAAAGTGTTCTGTAGAAATGTCGTATAAATTATAAATAATTATAAATAATTTATAAATACTAACAAATAAAACTACACTTGTCTATTATATTTTAAAATTCAAAAATTAAATTTTGGCGCGTATTTTATTAGTAAATACGAAAAGTAACTACCTTCAGGAAGTGCCAACCGTACATTTACTTTCAGCAAATTGAATCTCATCTGGGCATTTCTTATTTTAACTGTAAGCTCTTGTAAGTTGTTGCGTAGCAATATATAGTAATAATTGGAGCTTATTTCAAATTATACTTTGTCTGGAATTCTTAAATATGTCCTAATTTTGCTGCTGCCATCTAGTGGTAAAGTGCCAAAGTTCTCCCCCTTCCACTATTCAGTTGCAAATGGTAGCATTTTTCCCCTACTCCTTGGTATGTCATGTCCGCGTATTCCTATTGTAGTTGTTAATTAGGATAGTTCTTAACGTTTAGATTTAATATAATTTTAAGTTAGTGTAAGAGATTATATAAGTTATGGACGATTACGAGTACGGGTACGTATAAGGAAATATTTTATTTTTTTGGTACACGAAAGAGCAAAATTGCAATTGATAGTGGCGGTGGCGTCTTGAATCACACATTTCTGTTAAAATTGACGGAAGTTGACTGGCTGCCATTGTCGTTGGTAGCTTTGTAACGTCGTGTTGTAAACCGACTGTTCGGGAAAATAGTGAAGTGCATCATAGGTTTCTAAGCATATTATGCGAATGTTGAGGCAACCTCAGGATATGGACGACGACGAAAAAGGGTATTTAATGTTGATTGAATTTATAGCATAGAAATGATGCGATCACCGTTGCATATTATAGGTCACGTCGTATTTATTACCCACATAATTCGTTTAATCACACCTTCGAATAAATTTTGTTCTTTACAGATCAGTTTACCAAAGATACTTTAAGAATTTTAAGTTACCGATCTATTTTTTACCTGATCTTTGAACTTGCTTCATGGTAATACAACCGGCTATTCGTCTAGCGTTCACCGACCCCAAGCGAAATCCTGTACGGTCATGGAACGGAAACGAACATTGTTGATTCGTTTATTAAAAGTTTAATTTAGACAATTTACAACGAATTAAATTGAATACGGTGCGAATATTATCACAACTTTCGTACGTCCGCTTAGGCTCCACCGAATTTCATGCATGAATAAATATCATTTTCTCGCGAATTAACGGTACTTTCACTATTCACCATGTTCAGCACTATTTACATATGTTACGTTAAAATAAACGTGCTTTATCAACGTGGTCTGCTTATTACTCATTACTTCTTATTTTTGTAGGAAACTTTTTGTTGGTGGGCTGTCTTGGGAGACCTCTCAAGACAACCTTCAACGTTATTTCTCAAGGTATGGAGAAGTTATCGACTGTGTTGTTATGAAAAATGCGGAATCTGGTAGATCTCGCGGATTTGGATTTGTTACGTTTTCTGACCCAAATAATGTGTCTGTTGTTTTACAAAATGGACCTCATAGTTTGGACGGCAGGTATGTACATGTTAAGATTTCCGAGTTAATTGAATATTCTTCAATCAACATTACACTGTTTCTTTTGTTGGTGGTGCTTTATAGCAAATTAATTCCTCGTAAACGAATCAGGTTTAATGATTATCTGTAATTCTTAAGTGATACTTTTTAAATGATAAGATAAAAATATTACATTTCAAAAATATATTTCTTGGTATTGCCATTCTCCAATAATTAAAGCTGATATTGCTACTTGTTAGATGTATAAACTACATCCTTATTGAATATTTATACACAATTTCAATTTGAAAATTTGACTGATCCGCAGTAACCGATTATATCAATTTATAGTATACAATACATGTACATCTTATACTTTGCTGATACAATTTATACAGATACAAAGGAATGCGGTTAATTTAGGCTTAGAGGCATGGAAGTAGTGTCATAGTGTTTTCGTTTTTATGTTATTTAAAGGATAAATAACTATCAAAATATGAACAGAAGCCATTATATTAGGTGGTTAGTTGCAATTTTTTTTTTTTAACAAGATTTCTTACCGTTTCACTAATTTTGTATGGTTTAGAGGTTAAGTACTAGCAAAAGCTTGCCCCTACTTGGCGAAATGACATGGATAGAGAAAGTGTACAATACACAGAAGATAGCCAGTTGATAACCTCAGGCTATATGCAAATTATAGAAAGAAGTTCAATTCATGTACATTGCCCTATTTGTACTGATCAATACCACATGTCCTTTTCATAAATTTGTTGGTTAGTGGGTATATGTAACTTGATGTTTATTAAACTTTACCATTGAGCAGTAGCCCGAAGCAGATGGCATCAGTATGGATATACAGTAACCGCTCACTTAGCGCAGATTTGTCAAATTTTTCAAAATGAATATTCAATTTAGGTATATGCATCGATGTAGTTGATGAATTTTGTGAAATGCAATGACTTTGCGCACCTCATCGCGCATGTGTGTATGTGGTTATATATCTGGGTTACTATGCGTTTCTGGGTCACTTTTGTCATGTTTTTTAAATAGATCCATTATTAGAAAGAAGTTTAATAAAGATATTAGGACCGTACGAAGAAATACAAAAACACTTAAATACATTCGCAAATTGTGATTTTGCAGTACATGCAATATGTAATTATTAAGGTTCGACAAATGCGTGTCTTGTTCGTTGAAAGAACAGTCTATATACAGCGTACAAGGCACGTGTTTGTCGAAAGAAGGCGATAAACCAAACTCGTATAGGTCCATCGCCATCTTGCGACAAACACGTGTCTTGTTCGCTGTATATAGACTGTTCTTTCAGTGAAGAAGACTGGCGTTTATCGACCCTTAGTAGTTATTGAAAGCTTACTATTTAACTAATTTTCTTGCTTTGGTGTCTTCATATGTAGTACTCTCGCCAACCGTGCTAATTCTGTGGAACATGACCCCTGCGGTAGGTGGGCGATTACTAGAGTTTATCACGATGTAAGGTCCCATAGTAAAGAAAATCTATTAAACACTAATAAAAGCAACAGAAAAATCAAGTAGAACGAAAAGCAACAACTTTTAACAGTTAAACTTAATTTGAGACGGTATAAATTACAGGTATGAATATAACCTGTAAATTTGAAATTTGTCTTATGTTGACGTAAAAAGTGGTGGAGGTTATTCGAAATGTAGGTAGGACACTTAAATAGGTGGCAAATTATATATGTACATTTTATAAAAAAGAAATTGTATTTAGTTGCAATTTGTGTAGTGTTATCTGTAAAAAGAATAGCACTAATCAACAAATTTCATTGGATATATGAAAAATTCTAATTTCTTAAAGATGGCAACTTACGCAAAAAAGAATTACATCCTGAAAATATTAGAAGAGTACTATTATATAAAAATAAATATCACCGTAGAACTGCCAAAAGAAGACCGTATGTTAGTAAAAGGAAATAGGGTAGTAGGACTACACTTTGTATAGTCACATCTAAATAAAGAGTTTTTCCTTTGGAAAAATGTGTTATGTGATCAGATGGAAAAAATAAACGTGTGGAGAGGAGCTAATGGATACCTGCAACCCAAGAACTTAAATCCAACAGTTAAGCACGGAGGAAGTTCGCTTATGTTGTAGGATTGAATGTGACAGGTGTTGGGAACATTCACTTTGTTGAATGCAGAATGAATAAGTGGGTCAACCTGGATATTCTAAAACAAAATGTGAAACAAAGTGCAAAGAAACTAGGTAGCTTACGCGGTGTGGCTATAAAATAACGAGACTGATGCTGTAAAACTTTATTTTATTTATACATTTATAGATTATTACCCCCTTCAATATACACCCCTCCTCTGTCCCTACAACGCTTTATGCGAATTTTCCATGATTTAAAACAGTGCTGGAAGTCTTCTGCTGCGAGCGCGTTCATGACGCGTTCCGCTTTTTCGTTTAGAGTCTTAACGCCTTGAAATCTTGTTCCTTTTAATACAATTTTGACCTTGGGAACAAGAGTCACATGGTGGTAGGTCATACAAATAAAGCGGATGGTCTAATATTGGGATGTTATAGTTGCGTGGTAAGATCTTGATAGACAATACAGTGTGAGCCTGTGAGTTGTACTGATGAAGAACCTATGACTTTCTTTGCCACAATTCAGGAATTTTTATTGTTTCACGGAATTGAGCAAGAACCTTAAGGTAGTAATGCTGATTAACAATTTGACCTTCAGCAACCCAGTGAAGGTGCACAATTCCATGGATATCGAACAATCATTTTGAATTTTGATTTGCTTATTCCAGTTTCCTTACCTCTCGGTGAAGATGGGCTTTTCCAATGCATTCGCGCTTAGTTTTAGGATCATCAGGGAAAAACCTAGACCTATCATGGCTCTTTACTAGAAGTTTGGGCCATTTTTACTAATTCGTTTCTTTTTGTTCGTTTGTTAGAATTCTCGACACTATCTTCGCACACACTTTTTGCATGTTAAAATTCTGATGTAAAATTTGCCTTACGCATTCTTTGTCAATTCCTACAATTTCAGCAATCGCACGAATAGTTAACTGACAGTCAGATCGGATCAGATTATCAATTTTTTTTTTTAAGTTTCAGTAGCGGTTTTCCCAAGTTTCACATGAAATTTCACGACAATTCGTTGTTCTAATAAAACAGTTATCATTTTTCCGGCAAAACAAAGAAATAGGTCTTCTACAAACGAAATCGGTCAAACTAATATGTCTATAAACACAGGTGGGACTTCAAGCTCCATAGCTGATCGCACGTCTTTGGCGCATGCGTAGTTGGTCTGTAGCAGCACAATTCTCGTTATTTTATAGCCACACCTCGTATCACACATCTTTTATCAGGACAACGACCCAAGACACAAATCTAGCATTGTGGGGGAATGGTTATTTTATAACTGTTCGAATGCTCAAAATACCGTCTCAATCAATAGATTTAAATATTTTAAAATAAAAAAACTTATAAGCTTATAAATGCAATTTTGAAAGAATCAGCGCACATTTCATCCGGATTTACATCTAATTTAGTGTAATTTATGAATAATAGACTGAGATGTAGAGAACAGTAAGGAGTGGCTTATAAAATATAAAGTAATTTTTTGTTGTTAAATACTTGTCTTCGTTATTTTTATTTATTATTATTTTTTTTGTAAATGGACGATTTTTACCGCTGTATTTTTACGTGACGTTTTGATTTATATTTTTATAAGGATACCGTGTTTCTTTTTGGTCAATTTTTGTAGGTCACTAGTTAGTATAATGTAATATACAGACATAAGCAGTATGTATAATTTTAACCTCTTCTCAATAAATAATTTAGGTTATACCTCAATTTTAATGAAAAAATATTTAGAGCGAGGTCGACGATCTTGACTGAGTAACGGTATATCTACAACTATAGTGGAATTAACTATTGTTAGCAGTTAATTCACGTCATCATCGCCGTCAGCAAGCGATTTCTTTGCATTGGAGGGGATATAAATTTTATATTGGTGGATATAGTTTTGCTACTTATGATTTTTTTTTTTCTAAATAGTAAACCGATTGTACTTATCTCCTTATACACATTCCTTCCAAAGCAACCAATTATAAAAATATTTATTGAAGTAAAATATATCTACCTTTGGTTGTCACCACTGAACGTTGTAACTAAACGTAGTCGATACTCCGATAGAACGAACTTGCACGTGCTGTCATTTCTGAAATCACTAAACTAGAATCATTTCATAACCTACACGATTGTTTTTATGTACACTGAACTTGTAAGCCACATTTTAGTAATTGGATTTTCCTAAAATTCTGCAAAGAGAATAGAGGTACCAGTATGAAATAATATGCATAGTTTAATCGAAACAAAGCTTTAATCATTCTAATTCCTTAACAAGTTCAGTGCCAGGCATAAATAGATAATTTGTTACTATGCCACGTCTACCCATATAGGTGGACATGGCGCTCAACGTGTTAAAACACTATTTTACAATTACATAAAAGAGTGAAATTAAAAATAGACAAAAACTATTGTAACCTTAAATTTTGAAGAGAGCGCTCAACAGAGTCACTTTATTTGAATTAATAAAGCTAAGATAAACTGAAATTAATAATGTAATCAACATAAAACTTGAAAGGGACATTTTAGTGGGAGTCGTGTTGTCGATCAGCTGCGTCTACCAATGGACGAATGTCCATCTCCAGCCCTGTCGTGGCTAATCTCACAAGATACGGTAAGGAAGAATCTGCAAGTTGACTTCTGTACTGATTTTTAATGAATTTCATAGAAGAAAAAACACTCACATGTACGTGCTTCCAAACATTGAAGCCATTTTTAGTTTTAAGTTTGGGTATTTTTCTTGAGATAGAAATTTCTTGTCATATCTGGTGTGCAGGATGTTATCGGCTTATAGATCGCACAGCTGAAGTTGTATGTGGTTCTTCCTGGATTGTACCACCAAGAGGATTCATGTAAAGCTGTGGGCTGTTTTTCGGTGTTTCAGTTTTCTTGAATCGTATGCTAAATTCTTCAATGATCTCGTGAACTGAAATCTGAAAAATACACTTTCCTGCATTTGTTTGCTGCTAATTGTAGACAGCAATGGAAATTGTCAATTCATTGTTTTCCAAAGAACGTTTGAAAAGTTTTAACTCGTTTAGGAATCCATTTACAGTATCTGATAACACTAGGTTTTTTTCCTTGAAGGTTTACGTCTAGGTTATTAAGATTATTTGTCATTTCTGTCAGGAAAACTAACTGCTCTAAAAATTTTGTTTGTGAATTTCTTATACTTTCGTGGTACCAGACGACACAAACTTATTAGGGAACTGCTGAAATCACTTGCCTGCACTCAGCCACCTAACATAGTTATACATCACAAAGCATCCATATTCAATTCCAAGCAAAAGCCATAAGTTAAAAAGCTTCATTTTTCTTCATTGATTTCCCATTGCTCCTTGATAAATCAAACAGTGGGTACGTTAGGGCATTTTCTTTTCCCCTGATATTGCTGGTGTTGATTTTTTAACAGTATGTTCCTACCTTTGTTGTTCCCTAAAGAGAGCAGACATCAAATAGCTCTTCTTTACTGCTGAAGTCCTCGAAGGTGGTGCGTAAAAATAATTGCTGACTGACATCTGACTGGGCAGTAATGTCATGAAGACATTGCGAGAAATGTCCTTTTTTAACCAAACCAACTCAGTTTTTCTACGTTATGTTGGCAACTCAATCTATAATATATATCTGTAATATTGATAATTCCACGGCGTACTGTGTTAAGATATTCGGGTCGTACCTTACGACCCACAAAGCACATGTTGAAAAGTTGTTCTTTCCACACTGGGAATTCTGATTTTAAAATATACCCGTCAAATTTCCGATGGACCTTGCCAATTCTATTTTTCAGTGTAGTCCGCATCTTTTGTTATATCTACCTGCGATAATTACTTGACCTAAATATTTGTATGACTTTGTCTTTTCTATGTGAAGGCCTTCAATGCTTACATTTTCACTTAGGACGGTTATTTTTTATACCAATCGTTCTTGGAACTACATTTAATTATTTTTAACATTCTTTTGACATTGTAGGTGCGATTAGCGAACGAACGTATATCTGTAAATTTCGAATAAGTAAGCATCTCGCCATTTACAGTGAAAGCTCTCAGAAGTTTACACTCATGGTCCCAGTGTTTTCGTCCGGCTGTGGGAGATGTCCGCTTATGGGAATAGTTCGAAAATAATTCATTATTTCACGTGCATTTTTAATGTAATGAATAAAATTTGCGTAAAATTCAGTTATAATAAATAACTTTTATACCAATTTCATTACATAGTTTTTATTACAAATTGGTATGTTTAGTAGATACAAACAATATAGTATCTATGATACCACATACATATGTACTTGCATGTATGTGGGATTGTACATACATATTCATGTGTATTTATTAAAAGTTTTAAATAAATTGACATGGGTTGAAAATATGTATAAATTTTCGTTTGCTGTAACTTGGCTTGCTTCTATTTCAACTGAGGATTTTCTAAGTTTTTCAAATGTTGAAATCCTATAAAGCCATCTTTTGCAAAGCTTTTCAAACGGGCAATTTGCTTCAGTGCCTCATCATATGATTTTGTAGAATTAGGAGCTTGGTTATCGACTTCCTTTTCGTCCTCTAACTTGTTTGCTTCCGTAGTGTCTTTTTCATTTTCTAATTGAATTTTTAATAGTCGCACCTGTTGTTAATAGTTCAACTTTATTCCAACATTAAGTTTTCATGAACTATAAAGCCTCAAGTACATTAATACATCTCGCCAGTTGTGATGCTGAATTGGCTGCATCCATTTTTCATTATTGTGCTTAAAAATATAGCGTCTGTAATAAACCTTAAAATTTTGGATTATGGCCTGATCCAAGGGTTGACATACTGCAGTTGTGTTTACAGGAAAAAAAAATATATTAACTTCGTTACATTCAAATCTCTAGGATGAGATCCTGCATTATCCAAGAATAAAATCACTTTTATTTTCTGTGATCTCATTTTTTTAACAAATTGCTGCAACCATTCAGACATGATATCTAGCGTCATCCATGCCTTTCTGTTAGATTTTTAATTTGCTGGTAGTCTTTAAGTAAAAGATTTTTGAATGCTCGAGGAAGAGCCGCTTTACCCATAACATCTCTTTTTCTTCTGCCATGTTTACACAAAACAAAATAGTGAATCTTTTCCTTCGACAGCTTACCACCGATACATTTCTCAGATTTGATGGCGAAAGTTTTATCAGGTAAAGCATGGAAGAATAACCCACTTTCATCAGCGTTGTAAATATCCTCTGGTGGATATCCAAGCAATAGAAATGGAGGCTCTGCTTTGAACTGGTCAAAGTCTACCTGAATTATATCTGAAGCTTCGCCAGCTATACGTTTGAAGTAATGTTATGTCTTCTATGCTATTTTTGTAGCAATCCATCTGACACAGAAAATGTAGGGTATCCCTACTTGTAGCCCTAAATATACGAATTCGGTAATTTCATCAGTCATACGTTTTTCTGATTCCGTCCTTAAATTCCCATTTTCCCGCTGCTTCTCTCTGCTGACTTCTCATTACCATGTATTTTGTCTTCCGTTGATTGACTTCCAACCCAAATTCTTTTGTTTCTTTTATTAGTTTCTTCGTAATGTTTTTCAGTTCCTTCTCGGATTTCGCTATTACAGCCATATCATCCGCAAAAGCAATACATCGATGTTTATTTTGAAATAAAGTACCTTCTCTCTTCAGCCCGCTCTTCCTTATTATTACCTCAATAACAAAGTTAAAAATCGTTGTCGATTATGAGTCTCCCTGCCTAAGGCTTTCTATGACTTTAAATTATCCAGATCACATTCCGTTCCATACTACTTCGTTTCTTGTTACCTTTAGTGTCGTTTTTGTTAATCTTGCTAGTTTTCTTGGTACACCTAATTATAACATTGCTTGGTATGCTCCTTGGTATCTCTTCTGATTATACCGTACACTGGTTTTAAATCAGCAAGTAGAGTATATAGTTTTATTTCATCTTCATCGCGTGCTGTCTGTATTTCTTTGAAGGTAAAAAATGGGTCGATAATGGAAATCCGGCGTGATATTCCCCTACTTCTTTCTCCATATACACTCTCGAAAATATCTTACAACTTGTATCCAGGAGAGCGATTCCTCTGTAATTCTGGCATTGCATTTTGTTCCCGTGTGGAGTGGTTATATTCTTACTTTTCCCCAATCTGTCGGCAAATTTTCTCTATCAAACAAAAAAATTTTCTTGTAGCGTTTTTCCTCCTCCTTTTAGTACTGTTGCGCTAATTTTGTTTGGATCTGGGTTTTTATGATTCTTGACCCCCTTATTATTTTGCTGACTTCTTCCGTTGTTGGCTTTTATTGGAAGAATTTGTCTTCTTCTATAGGTTGGTTTTCGCATTCTTTTCCATCTTCTCTTCGATTATGGAGGGTTTGCAAAAAATGTTCCCACTCTTTCATAATTTCCTCTGGACTACTCAACATCTCATCCTCCTTGTTCTTCATAGAAGTATTTCTGCTCTGGTAACCTTTTCCAACTTGTTTTACTTCCTGGTAGAAAGCTGTACTTTATTTAAGAATTTTTCTTCAATGCATTTTAATCTTGACTCACTGTATTGTCTCTTCAATTTTTTGCACGTTCTTCTGAATTCTTTTCTTATTTCTAAGTACCCTCGCCCGTTTTCCTCGGTCTTATGTGCTAGCATTTCTAGTCTAGCATTTGTCTTTCTGTCTGACAGCTTTGAACATTCATCGTTCTTTTAGTTTTCTTAACTTATCTTCTCTTTTTATTAGCTCGGAATTTACACATTTTCCCAGATCCACCTACTCGCTCATTTTCGCTTTCGTCTTGTATCCGTGCACTTGTTTTACTTTCTTAAGCTTCAATTAGTTCTTTCATTTTCCAAAAACTACATCGAAGAGTTCTTATTTTTTGTTTTTATTCCCTCATTGTTTGACATTTTACTGTCATCAAAAAGTGATTTGATCCACAATCTGCCCCTTTCATTGTTCTGATTTCTTTGATAATATCTTCGCGATACCCTTCTATTAATACGTGATCTATTTGGTTGATCATTTTGCCTTTCGAAGATATCCAAGTGCCTTTATGAACCTTTCTTCGTTCGAACTGCGTGCTTCTAATCACCAATTTTTTTCTATTACCAGGCTTGTGAGTTTTTGTCCAGTTTCGTTCGTTTCCTCGTGTTTACTGTGCCTCTCTGCTATGCTCCTGTATATTTCCTCTTCATTTATTTTGGCATTGGAATATCCCATTACTATTTGTATATGTTAATTATCTAAAATTTTGTAAATTATAAATGGTGCCATATTGAAATTAGATACAAGATGCGTAATGCGCTAATGATTATCTTGCACTATCAACAAAATTTACACTTACGTCTTCAGATGGTGAGGGTCGATCAGACTTTGGCAGATCACGAACAGCCCGAATTTTATCGAATTATCTGAATATTGATTCATGCTCGGATTAATCGGTTACCGGTCAGGATGAGTTGCATTGAACAAGTTAATGACATTTATATGTATTCTTTAAAGAATTAAACAACTGTCGAAACGAAGTACGACTGCAAGCATGTAGCATATATAGCTGAAAGTGGTAGGTTTAAGTTGTATATAATAAAAACCTTTGTGTACTGGTGTTTTTTTTTTTTTAATAACGGAACTTACTTTATAAGTCGCCCTCGTACATACATTCCTTGAACCGTGTCGGGATGAAATTGATTAAGTAATCTTTGGCTTCTTATCTTGCCGAATGTGGACTGTATTTGCTTACGAAGAACTTCCAGTATCCATAGAGGTTGAGGTAAATTAGTTAGTCCAAATATTTAATATGTTCATTTGGTGACAAATTTGGAGATCTCGACAGTTAGAGTAACAGATTAACTTGCATGTTATTCAAATGGTATAAAGTTGCCCCAGCAACATGGACATTATCTCTAGAAACAAGGTGACGAAGTAAATTCTTTTTGCTTTGAAAATATTTATATATGCTACACATACAATAGTAATCATGTGCACAACAAATTATCAAAACTAAATTACACATGATGAGTGTTCGGCATTTGTATAATTTGATAACATCAGAAACCCCAGTTTATTGATGATAGAAAGCTGAAAATAACGAAAGCAGTTTTGTGATACAATCCTAATGCACCAAGTCTTCAAAATATTAACCTAATTAATTTGGGAATTGTGTTTTGTTAGCCCTTATTAAACGATGTATTATTTCTTTTCTAGAACAATTGATCCTAAACCTTGCAACCCTCGTACACTGCAAAAACCGAAGAAAGGTGGCGGATATCCCAAGGTCTTTTTGGGGGTTTACCTTCGAACGTTACGGAAACTGATTTGAGAACCTACTTCACTCGATTTGGAAAAGTCATGGAGGTAGTAATTATGTACGACCAGGAGAAAAAGAAGTCCAGAGGTATCTAAATTACATTTTATTAATAACATTTGGTTTGTAGTTTTGGTTGTTACATATATATTTTTTTATTTTTCTCTATCGAGTTTTGTAACTACTGTAACTGGAGGTAGTGAATATTCAGATATTATCTCGGTACGAGAGCTATCCAGAAACTAAGTTACGTTTTAGAACAAAAACAAGTGAGAGTGAGTGAAAACATCTTTCATTATCTTAATATTATGGCCCAACTCTGAAGCTACTTTTCGATGTAATCCCCGTTGAGATGGAGGCACTTATCGTAGTAATGCGCTAGTTTGTTGATACCATTGTCATAGAATCCTGCCGTTGAGACTTCAACCACTCGTTTGCGCCTTGCTGTAGTTCCACATCGTCGTGGAAACAGCGGGTTGCGAGCCATGTTTTCATGTGCAGAAATATGTGGTAGTCGCCTGGCGCCAGACATGGACTATGTGGAAGTTGGTGGAACACTTCTCAATAAAAACCATCCAAAAGCTTCTTGCGAGTTTTATTAGCCGAGTGCAGGCCACTGTCTCACTCCACCTTCACTCATTACGTTGTTTCCGTACACTTTACAAAGTTTCAGATGAATTTTAATTGGCCTGTTTTCTGCTAACATAAACCTGATCACCGATTGCACTTCACAACTAATGGGATTTTCTATTGCAACACTCATTTTAAAAATGCACAGTTCATTAACCATAAGGAACACGAACCGCTACCGCAGCTGGATATGCGCTGAGTGGGGAACGCCCTTGCCACGTTAGCCCAAAACGTAAGTTAGATTCTGGATAGGTCTCGTATATTTATTTAACTCATCGAGTTCTATTAAACAATTCTTAAATCATGTACATTTTGAGAAATTTAGACCCCATAAAAAGTGGTTTCGAAGGACTATTTATGGTTAAAATTTCAGATTTCCCTTCTAAGTATGAGCTCAATAGGATTTTTAAGATAGTGTTCAATGACGTTTATTATGTCCCTCTTGTGAGACAAGTACTATACATTTTTATTGAAACATTACATATTTGAATCTGTAATGTATTGTAATCGACTCAATTTTAAAATAAGCTGCGTAACTGATGAATTAGAACGAACAAGTTATTTACAATTTGTGTATTTATTTAAAAGAGATAAAGATTTTATTTCTAATTGTGGCAGGCTTTGGATTTTTATCATTTGAGGACGAAGAATCGGTAGACCGCTGCGTTTCTGAACATTTTATCAACTTAAATGGGAAACAGGTAATTATACTTACAAAGATCTGGTTGTCTTTTCAAAAGTAAATTACAATACTGAAAAGCATTCGCATTATAACTACTAACTAGCACATTTTATACTGTAATTTTCAGCGAACTTTTTGTCGGAATTAATAAGTAAACAATAATGTCGCTTCATCTATATCTTGTAATATTTTTCATTCTGCACTGGCGCTATGTATTAAATTATCAAGAAAAAGAAAAACATGCAGGTTTCAAGTCAGTAACTAATTTACTTTTACAAAGATTATTTAGTGCAACGGGTTTAACTCTTTTAGGGGCAGCGGTATTTATGTTATACCACAGCAAAAAGCCACTGCGGTGTGCAGTGTTACAAATTTTGTATCACTTTTTCAACCAGTCATTGGCTAGTGGTTTAAAATGCAAACGACTACGTAAAAAGTATATATAAAAGTATAGAGAGATGGCGGTGGCAAACAAATTTTAACCGCTTTCTATTTACAGAGTTTCAAAGACAGATTGACACGTGCAACAAAGATTTTATTCAAACATAAACATAATTTGTAAAATTTTTATAGAAGTGTTTAATTACATTATGTTTAATTGAAATGTACCTTGGGGATAGGTGAGTTTACTAAGCCCTAAGTCGAATATTACTTTTTGCAATGAATGAGAGTACATTCTATTCCTGGTTAAAATATGTACCACCAAACAAGGACTAAATTGATTTGCAATTAAATTTAGTGGATATAACGGAAGAAGAGTTATTAGAGAATCTCTATTTGGGCAGAGAGTCAGATCAGTATGAAAGTATTCCTTCCGATGTAGATTCTGTCATTAGCAATTATAACGACTGCAGTTCTTAGGCAGAAAATGTTGACCAACTCAAACTACTAGAACAATTAGAAGTAGAAGTTTCGAATACTGAAAGTGAAGCTGACATTCCTTTAAAAATAATACAAAACCAGTTATTACGCCATAAAAATAATGGAAACAATAATTTGTCTACGCAAACAAAAATCACTTAGAGTAAACCATATAAACCAACTCATCTAGAAGAGTTCAAAACAATTATAGATATTAATTTGATGATGGGTATAAAGACACTTCCTAGTTACCGTGATAATTGGTCCATTTCCCCTTATTTACGTGATCATTTTATTAGTCAACTTATGCCAGTAAAGAGCTTCAGTTAACTATTAGCAAATCTCCATTTAAATGACAATTCTCAGCAACCAGCCCGCAATGATCCTCCATTTCACAAGCTGTAGAAAGCTAGACCATTGCTTACCGCACTGCAGAGAAAATGTTTAGAATGCTATCTGCCATCAGAAAATTTAGCTATCGATGACTCCACGATTCGGTTCAAAGGCTGATCTATCATGAAACAGTATCTACCAAAAGAATCTATACAAAGAGGTTACAAGATGTGGATGTTATAGTAGAGGTTACTGTCTGAAATTCGATATTTATATAGGAAAAAGTAGTGAAACTGGAGAAAAAGTTTGGGAACCCGTGTGGTGCAGAATTTATGCCGAGCATTCGAAAACAAAGGACATCGTCTATACTTCGATAATTGTTTTAATAACGTGGACCTTCAAGATAAATTAAAACAAGATGAAATTTATGCATGTGGAACAGTGAACATTACAAGGAGAAACATACCAACATTTTTGTCAGATAAACGAATGAAGCCGGGGGAATTTGATTATTACGTTAACTGTAAAATGGCAGGATACAAGATGTGTCCATTTACTTCCAAATTATTACAATCCAGAACGGATTGGATCTGTACAAAAGGAGGAACGTTTCACAGGGTTATAGATAGGGCACCAATCAAAAACTACTGCGTAGAATCAATCAAACTTTTTCACAAGCCAGTATTGCTATATCAGCTGTCAAAATATATAATGACCATGTGACTTAAGTGTGAAGTTGGCTGTGAAAAAATACAATTAAGTCATCTGTTGGGAAAAAAAAACCAAATTGCTTTCTGAACAACCCAATGTATATTTTTTCAATTTTTTATCTATTTTGCTATCATAAAATAAAATATAAACATTTCGATCTCCTTTTTATATCTTTGCTCGCATAAGGTAAATATGTTCAAGCATCCCTGCCTCTAAAAGAGTTAATTACCTTTAATTAATCTCTGCTTGCAATTATTCTAGTACAAGAATTTTAATATTTTTTAGGTGGAGATTAAAAAGGCGGAACCCCGTGACGGTTCTGGTGGGGCAAAAATGGGAGCAGCTGATCCGGGTTCGACGTGGGGACCACCTCAAAATCCTATGGGTATGATGCAGGGCCCGAACGGTCAGATGGGTGGACCCCCAATGAATTTAGGTGCACCTATGGGTCCTAATATGATGCAAAGTTACCAAGGATGGGGAACATCGCCACAGCAACAAAGTTATGCTGGTTATGGAACTCCATCGGGACCTGGCTCCTATACAGGTTGGGGGCACCGCCTGCGCCACAAGGACCTCCACCTCAGTGGGGTAATAATTACGGAGGACCTCCACAACAGCAAGGATATGGATCTTATGGTTAGTACAGTATAATCTGTTTTAGTCTCGCATTTCTGTAATTTGTTTTATACAATAGAGTAAATGATGTTCGATTGAATTTATTAACAGTACTTAGTATTATTTGAATAACACAATGTGCAGTAATGAGACATAAAACACGTTTAATTGTTAATTAAAAGCAAAAAAAAGTCACATCATTTTATACCTTTTCATTTAAATTCTATATAGTTTTTACAACTTTAACCATATTTTTACATATGGCAGTATCAAGTACGTTTTCAAAGTATTCTTGATGTAAAAATTTCGATTGAGATAATTTGTTGCTGATTCAAAATATAAGTATTTTTAAAACTTACATACCCCTTCATATGTACTATGCACAACCTGATTTCCACACAATTTGTTGTTAGTTGCTGTTCATACTGTTGCAAATAACAATTACATAACATTGGTTTCGATGTCAAAAAGGGGGCCACAGGAGAGAACTTTGCGTAAATAAAACCTTAATGAAATCAACACTACACAATTTAGGTAGGTAACCATTCGACCATGAGTAGAGGAAAACTGGTTTACTCATTGGAACTGACTATATCTTATCGCTTAGATACCTCCTCATTTTTCTTTTGTACTATCATTCATTCGAGAGAAGTTTATATTCTGATTGATCACTGCTTCAAAGTATGTGTTTTTACAATTTCATGTTATGTGAGAGCTTACTATTTTTATATTTGTCGCCTCTTCCACATCGGAATGTTGATATATTTGAAGTACTTTTGAAGAAATCGATTGTTTCTTTGCTAATACCAGTCGCAAGTTGCTAATTACCATTGGAAGAAATTTGGTAATACATACACATAGCCTCTGCACTCCATCTACGAAACAAGGTGTTTTTGTGGTATTATATTTTCTTCAATGTATCCTCCCTTATAGAGATGGGCTTAGTTAATCTTCTCATCGTCTTGTCGTCTCAACAATTCGAACTTGTGAGAATCCAAATTGGGTTTTAGAGGGCATTTAATTATAAAAACAATTCGTTTGATGGTGAAGTTCAACAGAGAAATGAACGATTTTTCCAATTATGATTTTCCAAGTGCTTTTCTTCAATAACCTGTTACTTTTATCAGTTGGTGGGGAACATCTGCTTCAGTTTGGCCTTAAAGATAATTATGTTTGTTTCCAAACAAACAAGAAATAGTTGTATTACTTTTACATTAGTTTCTGGAACAAAAGTGCAGATTTGTAACAAAAACTGTATGTGTAGGTCCGGGTACCGGAAGTGGCGCAGCTAGCTGGAATAGCTGGAACATGCCGCAGAATAGTCAGTCAACAGGTCCATCAGGTAAGTAATAAAAATCTTATTGAGATGAGTTTCGAAATTAACTTAACCGTATCCGTTTCTAAAATTTCGCTGACAGGGTATATTACAGGCGATATGTATTCCCGCCAACAATCCGGTCCCGGAGGCCCAGCTACACCCAATGCCCCGCCCAATATGTCTTCGTCAAATGCCAATTCCAAACCAGGCTCAGACTATAGCAACTACGCATACAGTTCTTACAATGCTGATGCCGCCTATGGTCCTCCACCCAGATCCTACAGCAGTGACGCCGGTTCGCAAGTCGGAGGCTATTCCTCTCAGCCGCCCAACGCAGGTGCTAAACATTTCAATGATTTTAAAGAGTGGCCCACTTCTTGACAACCTTTCGATAACATGTGCGCCAACAATTTGACGCCCACCAACAAAAATTTTACTACAACTACTACCAGCAACACCACCGCGCCGCCGACTATACCTTTCGACAATTGTGTCCCTAAAAACATTCGCTTTTATTTTAATGCTCTTAAAGCCATATCCGCGTATTATCCACCTAATACTGAAAACAACAATCTACCCAAACAGCTTTACGAGCTGAACAACGATACGGACATTGAGGAGTACAATTGTCTTAAGGACGGCACCGCGGTGGGTTCTAAATATGTCGGCAACTTAATTAATAACAACAACACGTGTTACAATACTTGGAAACGTGCCGCCGGCTTAATAAACATCAAGAGAACGGCCGGCTTAATCACTCCCGCCAAACACAGTTACTCTGATTAGAGAGACATATGATTGCCTTTTCTGTTTTTGTTTTTTCACTTTCACACTTCTATCTCCCGCACAGCTAAAGTATAGCAGTGACAGTAAAATAAAGATACGTAGTGATTGCATGTATGCCTTAGATATAGCCTTTCTTTTTATTTTCCATTTCCTTCATGGCGGTATTTAGGGTGAATTTAAAGATAATGGCGTTTGATGAATGATAGTTAGGACAATTATAGTTGGAACTGAACCCTTTGTATAGTGTTGCACTAACCGTGTTTATTAATGGACACAAGTTCAACTTTGAAATAAGTGAATTGCCTGATTTCTGATGGGGATTATTCAATGTAATTTATTAACAATTCAATTTAATAACAATACAGTCATTACCTGCTATTTCAAAAATTATCACCAATATATATATAGACTAACAATTGAAGTTTAGGTCGACACTGTCTCCTTAAATGACGAATCCTTTTTTTAATCTAAAGAAAATATCCCATATTACATATTTATAAATTTGAAAATCATTTGCTTATTTCATTTTTAATTTACGTCTTTTATTGCATGCGTAATTATTTTTATATTAGAGTTACGATAGTTAACGTGATTCACAGGGCATCTTCAACCTGGACTGTTATAGTGTTCCCACTAGAATTTTCATTGCCAACTCTTATACCTTCAACAAAATATTTTTAAACAATTCCCAAGATTATATATTTTTTTAATTTGCAATAGCGTCATTATCTTTTTATTGCTTTCCTTTTTTCGTTTGATACTTGTAGATTTCCTCTTGTGTATCTAATTTTCTTACATTTTTATATTGGTTATTGTGTTCTCTTTTCTCTCTGACGCATAGTCTACATACTTTTTGATTTCTACTTATCAAACAAAAAAAAATCAAATTGATAGATTTCTCAACGTAAAAACAGACAGACAGAAGAAAAATGTTGACTATTTTTAAGCACCGCTCAAGTTGTTAAGATGTATTTACTACTACATTTAAAAATAGTATAAATTAAAATTTTTTACCTCATGATACTACTATTAATTACTACTACTACTATTTACTATTTAAATAAATATTCAAAAGATGAGGGGCTAGAGTGTCAGCCTAAATACACGGCGCGCTTTTTTTACTATACTTTTTATGGATAAATAATTACTACTAGACAAACAATGTGATTCATAATTTTTAGTTGTAGTTTAAGGTGAACTTTCATATAAATACCTTAACCAATGCATTTACAATAGCAATTTATTACTATGACTTTTTACTAATTGATATATCGAGCTGTATATGTTTATATAAATATTTATATATAATATATAATTATTCCTATCATTTTTTAAGTTCATTCAGATCTAGTCTAATATATTTCATAATGATTAAGAATTTAATAATCTTTTAAACAACTAAATGTAAATGATTGTGTATTGTACATAGAACTATTAGGTGTTTCTTTTTCGTATTTTTTAATCTATAGTAATTTGTAAATTTTTCTGTATTAGGTTGACACTCTAGTCGCACATTATATCGGACTTTTAATCTAATAATACACATGTGGTAAATTTTTAAATACGATTGTTATAAGATTATAAGATCAAATTTTTTTCTCGTATGTAGGACGAATTTTCTTATTAGAAAAGATGCTGCACAACCACAAAAGTACCCAGTATGCATCAGCGTAACATCTGGCAGTACTGTAGTTGGGTTACAAATATATTTATATATATATATATAAATATATAGAAAATAATGAACAAAAGCCCCTGATTGAGGCCCCCACTACTTTAATTATGATACCTATTTAATGTTGAAAGTTTTGTCGTATATGATTTTTAAAATATAGAAGAATAAAAAGCATGCCGAAATACATAGATTCATTACCCAGATATTACACAATTGCAAGTGATGAAGTACAAATAGTTTTATTACATTCTTCATTTGTCTTTGTATTAGTTTTTTTTCTAGTATAATTTGTTCCACTGATGTTTAAACCATGGTAAGTATATAAAATGGGAAACGGTCAACATTACAGAGGTATCAAATAATAGTTTATAATGATAGATAATTATAAACTTGTTTTTGTTTTTTGTTTTACCCTTATATATTTTTTTTTTGTTGAATAGACTATTTTGTTTCTGATTAATCGTTGAATATTTATATATATATGTATATATGGATTATATATTCTCTTTCTACAACATAATCAAAAACCGAATGACTGAATAAAAGCCCACTTTTAATCTGTTATTATATGTAAATATAGGCAATTTTCGATATTTTTAATTTATTTTTATTATTTATTTTGAAATCGCAAATTATTTTATTACCGTTTTAAATTAGTGAAATTTTCTTTACCAAACAGATAAATATATATGCTCCGTCTGACAAACTTGCCGTTTTAAATAATCTCACCGTTAAAAGCTTTTACCCGAAAATCTGCGAGTCATATCAAAGAAATTGTATTCATAAGCGAACATTGTTTTTATATAAATATAAATCAGCACTGCGGCCGTGCAAGAAGAGTATCTAAAACCTGAAATGTTAGAAGGAGTATTTCTATAATTATATAATGTAGGTAATAATTGTTCATTCAATGTTATCTAGTGTAAGGGTATAATAATAATTTATTTAGTTAAATGTGGTTGTGATCGAACAATTTAAATTTTTAACTTTAGACTCGACATAAACATGACCTAGCTATTAACTAAGTTTTTAATTTACTGTTTTCTGAAGCCTCTAACTTAAGACGCGATATATAAGATATATTTTAGACTAGATTTATAATAATATATCATGGTAACTTATTTTAGTAGAAGGTTAAATTAATGGTAAAAGAAAAAAGGTTCTTCGTCTGTCTGGGTTTCATATGTCTATCTAATCAATGAGTGATTGTTCTTTTTATATATAGATATAACAAATATATATATATTTCAAATCTCATACTATATACTACTATATATAAAACTAATATATATAATTCTATTTTTATTTACTACTTGGTGAATTTACAAATGATTGAAAACGTTCTTATCTGACAATCTTTATCTAAGCAATGTTTGATTCATAATGCCGTAGTTACATTTATAAGGTGAATTGTTTTCTAGTTTTAATTTTACGATATATAATATAATAATATTCCTTGGTTATTATGTATGTGTGGATAATAATTAGAGAACAAGATACTAACTTTGAAAAGGCTTAATTCTTAGTAGATGATTTGCTTTCCTTTTCTTTTTAATTTCCACCCGCAGAAATGCATTAAAAAAATCGGTCGAATCAAATAAGAAATACATAAGTCGTCATTTTATTTGCGATATATCATCTTGACCTTAAACTCTTTTCGTTTGAACAAATTCTAAAAACTAAAATTGTAGAATAAATTAATAACAAAACAAATACCTTCTCCTTTCTAAACATGAAAAATATCGATGAATTGAGTAAAATCATATAGATACACTATAAAGTTAAGCGTTACGTTAGATATCAAAAATGGGTAAAATTAAAATGAAATTAAATAATATTTAAGGTGTCATCATACACCACATTACTGTTGACCACATAATATTTAAAGTAATTAAACATAGCTAAAATGTTGCCTTATTTATTTAGTACGCAACTGTAGTTAATTCCAATTCTTAAATGAGATAAATGAAGATCATTATATACATATACATACCATACATACAGTGTCTGTCAAAAGTTACTATACGAAGAGGAAAGACCTATCTTTTATATAATTATAATTGCTTGACTATATCTACAATAACAGTCAGTCACATAAGTATTCAGAATTTATTTAACCTTACTGCACAATTTTCATCGTCTTGAAATTTAAAAAGTATAATAAAAAGTTGATCTTTCTGCGTCTATATTGATAAACATGTTAAATGATTACAAATGAAACCTGTCAATTTAATGTGTGGTACCCTTTCTTGCAGGTAATTCAAGGGATAAATGGTATGTGAAAAAATTTACTAAATTTAGACCAATTACTGTTACATTTTGCTATTATTTTCGACTTTATTATTTCCAAATTTTTATTTAAAGTGAATATTTATGTGACATTGAATAGAAGGGGGAAAATGTTTTTATTTTCGTCACCTGTTTGATAGTATTTTCGTGATTATCTAACGCATTTTTTGTGAAGTTTGAAAGTGGTGTTAGAGTTAATTGCTTAGGTTCCTGTTTGAAGCATATTGGTATAATAAGTAATTATAATAATATCAAAGTAAGCTCCTTAGAATTTTCGTCAGACACGACTTTATATATATATATTATATATGTATTAGAGTAGTAGAAAGCTTTCCGTCGAAGAATGTGCTTTATTTAAAATTAGTAAATTTGGCACGTCTTCTGGCACTATCCAGTTTTTCTGAGTGGTTCATAAAAAGGCGGGGCACGATTAACCAATTACCGAGTTTTTATAGTAGGCTGATTCTATTTCAATAATTAAAACAAACATGGAAAGAATATTTATCGGTTTTAAATGAACAAAAAAGTAGAAATGTACACACGAATATATTAATATACATTAAAGATATCTAGTTAATTATTTAACGTATGTAGTTTTTAAACAATATAAAAACAAAGAGAAACCTTAGACTTAAATAACACTAATACAAAATAAATCTACAAATTAATGTATAGCTTATTTGTAAACTGTATTTTATATTTACAATAATGATGAATATGAGACGATGAATATAGTTAATTCAATTGTTAGTGTAATTATAATAAATTTAAAAATAGTAAATTTTAGAACAAATTGACTGATGTACAGATACAATACAGAATAAGTTTAAATTAAAGAGAAAAAGAATATGAGAATATTATAAATACAATAAAAGAAAAACGTTTTATGATTAGGGCCTTTTAACATAGTGCAATTCAACCCTAGCAAGATAGTTTGTTGTGTATAAGGGAAACCTCGATATTTTTAACGTATATGATAAATTAAATTAATTTTTAAGTAACTATGTAATAAATCAAGTTGTTCGATTATCCTGATATAATAATTATAAAATAATGGAAACTATTTGTTGCTCAAGATATTATTTTGTATTAAGTTGAACGTATAGATGGAGTGGAGTACGTTAATAATAATATAATTGTATGTCTCTAAATCAATACGGTGATCCTTTCCATTTAAAAGGAATCAAAAGAAAAAAACAAATTGTATATTTAATATATGAGTGTGACCTTGTAGTGTATAAAAAGATTTGTTTTCTAATTCCTAAGACTTAAAATAGTGATATAATTCTGAACAGGACATGGATGTTATAATTTGTTTTATTATTACTACTATTACGACTAATTATTTCTATTATTAGTAATAATTACTTTTAAGTCCGACTTAATTGATATCTCGTCCCTTACTATTTTTAAACTTCCGCATAATGCCTTTACACCACTGTATTTTAACTCGATAGTATTCTACAACTTACATGTTATTGAACGAGTAACCTGTTTTTATTATTTTTCTACTTTTTTGGAATAATTAGTATTGTGAAGAAGGTTCTCGAAATGATGTGTACTATTTATTAGTAGTTGTTATTTGAAATATGAGACCTGGTTTTTGAATATATCTGTTTAAGAAATCTATAATATATATATTAATATATAATAGTGCATTTGTATTTGGGGTAGTTAAACTTAATATACTTAGCGTGATTATGTCTATTAGATTAACAAAATACTTACAAAAATTGTACCTATCATTATCTTCAACGTATGATAATGATTAAAATACATATAATATTAAATCTTAATTTGTCTCTTTTTAATATTAAATCCCCCAAAACTTGACTCGCAAAATAGCCAGCCTTCCGCACAACAGACACATCAAATTTAATTCAATAAATTTCCAATAACTTTCCAGTTTGAGCTTAACTTAATTCGTAAATAAAAAGTGCAATTATCTTAAATAACTACTACTACTAAGATTTACCTCAAATTCCCGCTCGTTCCAATCAAATAGGTCATTTTTTCAACTTGACATAAAACTAGTTTCAGTTTCGGTGCTTATCCACTTTTTCTCTTTTTATTGAACGTGATTTCAAATTAGTGTTCTAAAGTGAAAGTGCCTGAAGTATCACGGTAATTATGATATCAAATATTTATCGTTGTTTAATTTTTAATATATGGTTCAAGTCAAGGAGGGGTCATCCTTGAATTTATTGCGATGCTAAGAATTTAGTAAAGAGGTAGAGGAATCTTATTTTCTTTACTTCATTCAACATTGCTGTATTAAAATTTTATACATATTACAATTTCTGTTAATTGAATTTATGTACTTAGAAAAGAATATTGTTTTAAAGTTTAATTGCTAATAATACGCAAATATAAAATCTTATATATGATAGTTACTCGCGAAATCGCAAAATATTTGGAGGACTATATATTCCCTTTTTTGTTTTTGTATATATTGACATTTATTAGGAACTACTGGAATTATTACAATTGTGATCAGAAAATAACTACATACTTGCTACAATTTCGAATGTGTTACAACTGGCTAGAAGTTAAATTGTCATTTATGAAAATGCTGCTTTTATAAGGGGAGAAAAAAATTAAATTAATTTTTTAAATTCAAATTAATTTAAATCGTGTCACACAAGCCTAACTTCCCTCCCCATGCTGTGGTTTCTTCAATAAATACCTCAAATCTAAAAGCACGTGGCCTAATAGCTTCTGGAAGCAAGTGCCAAGGAATATCAATTTAGTTCCTTACCAGAATAAATTTACAGTCCCCAAATGTTAGCTCAATTCGACAAACATTCAAAAATGGCAATCGGAAGCCTTATCGTTAGATTAATGGCTCTTTGAATTAAATATAATTTTAAATAAACCTAACATATAAAATTCGGGCGTGGTTTTTAAAGAAATTTTCATCACAGTATATTCCGGTCGGATGTCGGTAACTATTACTCATATTTGGCTCCGTTCACGATTTATTAACCATAACCATTATTGAATATTGCGTTTTATTTGTTTAAATTCGCAAGTTCGAAGGTATCTTGCACAATATATATAAATCGCATTAAAAATAATTAAAACATTTCTTATTTTATTTTTCGTGTTCGAATACCACTGTTTTTATTTTTGTGATGTACAACTTTCCCAATAATGAAAGATGAACGTGTAAATTTGAATAGTCCGTCTCTCGTAGGTAACTATATTGCGGCAGGTGGCGATTCTTATGCAGGTGGACCGCAACGTGGGAATTCTTACAATAATACCTCACAACCATATCACCCATACAGACGTTAAATATTACCTATTGGACGTGTCTAACGCGAAGGCATTCCAGCAAAAATCTACACAAAAATTTGTATTATAACTGCAATATTTTTATTATATTGTATCTTAACATCTGCAACACCGAGTCGATGAAATAAAAAATATTCTAGATTCGTCTAGAGTGCAACAAATTCGATTATAATTGAGCACGTGTAGTTGCTCAGATTTCTACTTGATTTAACAATTATATTCAGCATCCTCTGACCGATTTTCATTACATTATACATATGGTCATGTAAAAATATGTAATGTCAGTGCTTTCTCTTTCCTCTTTTGTTTTTCATTTTTTTTTTTTGTAATAAATACAAGATGTAAACTATTGTGGATATAACGATGTAGTAAGAATAAATTTGATACAAGCTTAGTTTTTAAGTTTTTTATTTTCATTTCATTTACATAAAATTAAAGGCGGTTTGAATGAGTAACTTTTTTGTTAGAACTTGAACCATAAGATATATGCATATTGAAATTAGAAAGGGAACGTCTCCACTTCAAAGTAATTTTGAAACTTGAAGGAAAGTATTGGGTGAGTACGGGAAAACTTCATTGGTCCAAGAGTATTGGAGGTATTAAGTATCTGAGAGTTAACCGTGCAAAAATAACAATTTTTATACCGGGTGTTTCGGGATTGCACGGTACTATTTGAGGGATGTGTTCTCCAGCACGAAATAAACTAATGGCTCTAGCGGGCCAGTTTCCCTATGATGTCTCTCGATGGCTTCAGACGTTTTAAAAGCATGTCGGTTTGTTCTGTAAAACTAAACAAATCGTGTCTCCCATGACAATAATAAATTGAAGTAACTAGTAAAACAGGTTACTTAATACTAATCAACAGATTTAATGACAGACGTTTAATCAACTATTTAAAAAATAAACGATATGCAATTGAAGACTACTTGATTAACTTCGGACTTTTAGCTATTTATCTTTAACTTTCAATATCTTGGTAATAAATTGTTTCGAGCCATATGTTTGTATGAACTTTTTGTTAATTTTGCGCTGGAGAACATTCCTAGAATAGTGCCATGCAATTCCAAAACACCCGGTATAGTAATGCGTGCAGTAAAATACTAAAATTGTTAGAATTATTATTTTTCTTTTTATTACATTGTGTTTAAAATATTTAGTTATTCCTCCATTGTTCTTAATAACAGCTTTAATTCTATCAGGCATGCTATGAGTACACGATTTAATGACCATGTTCCAACGTTTCCCAAATACGAGCGTCGATTATCCAAACGTTAAATTATCTGAACTGGCTTCATGGAAAAGAAACTCAAATCATAGGAAATGTCGATTCTGGCGGGGCATCGTTAGCACTCAATGCTTTTACAGAGTATTTCATGAGGGGTATTCCGACAAGACAGGTTGTCACATGGTTCGGAATTTTATTTATGGAAATCATTAAAAACAAAAAATTATCTATATTGAAGTGCTGCGACGATTCACGTATAAAAAGCTTAATTAATTTTTAGAAAGGGGGTTTTTAGCTCTGTCAATATTTCTTACCTAAGAATTATATCTCTCTAATTTGTTCATTAGGTTTTTCACTGAAGCCATTTCTGTTCATACGGTCGGTTACTAACCGAGGCTCTCAGCTTCAAATAATTCATTGTGAGGTGTACATTGAATTTGTGCTCACATATGTTAAGTAAAAGTTGTAAAATGTCGACAAAAAGGAAACTAGTAGTGCATTCATTAAAAGATAAAATGGATATTATTACGCGGCTGAAAAAATGTGATACGGGCGAAGCACTAGCCGCCAAGTTCAGTCTTGATAAATCAATGATAACGAGAATAAGAAATAATTCTGATTCAATCATTAGGTATGCACTTAATCTTGACATTGAGAAGAGCAGTTCATATCGTAATACTATGAAAAAACCTAAGTCCAAACGGTTGGAAGGTGCTGCATTCACTTGATTTTTGTAAAAAAACGGGCTTTTGGGTAGCCCATTCTGTGTGAAAAAGGAGTGGAATTAAACATGAAGCTTGGTGACTTGTCACGAGTTCTGGATGGCTCAAAATTGTCAAATTACGACATGGGATTCGGAAAATCGAGATTCATGGTGAAATATGCTGACGCTCCAGCAGCTCTTTTTCACGTGCTATAGTTGAATGAAAATTTTTTGTAAAAAAACGTGGTTGATAATTTTACAGCTTCCTTTTATTCTTTATTTCTTTTTGTAAATTTTTCTTATTCGAACCAACCCCGACATTAGTTCGGATAATCAACGCTCTACTGTAGTTGAGAAACATGGTATTGTTCTCATTTTTTTAATATTATTCACTTGGTTTTTGCAAAACCGGGCTTCTGGACAGCTGACAAAGCGGACGAAGCAGGCCTCTAACAGAAAGCTTTACGATCTAAGTCGTTGATATCTCGAAGAGTATCCGCAGCTGCAGGCTGCAAGATCAGCAAGGAACGTGTTACAGTCATTGGATGTACTAATTCAACTGGGACACCCAGAGTTCTACTGTTTTTGATAGGGAAATCGAAAAACCTAAGTTGTTTTAAACATGTGAAAGTTTGGTTAATATATACGAGTTAAAACAACGCGTGGATGAATAGCAATTTGTTCACGAAATGGTTTGAACACAATTTCATTCCTGAAGTAAAAATGTTTCAGCAGCATTGCAACAAAGAAGACAAGGTGCTACTTCTATTGAACAATGCTCTGTCGCATCCATCACTTGAATCTTGGATTAAGATCAAATGATATGTTCAAGGTAAGTTTTTCCCCTTATTGTAACTTCTTTAATTCAACCTATGGGCCAAAGCGTCATCGAAACATTGAAAAAACTATACCGAAAACAATTTCGTCGCTTTTAGGCGACAAAAATGACGAAGAAACATTTATTCCTATGTATAAAAAAATTGATTTAAAAGAATGCAGTTATATGTTGGTGGAAGCATGGAATGGAGTAAAACAGTACGTTGCATAAATCGTAGAATAACTGCTGAAGCCATCTAAAGATGAAATGCAAATCGAGGAATCTGACAATGAACTCGCCAAAATGTTGAAGGCGTTGAGCAACGTTGGTGTTTTCACCGATTGTGATGAGAACGCGAATGAGTGACTACTTGTGGATAGTGGTAATCCAGAGTATCAGGTGCTGACAGACGACGAAATTGTTCACGACTTATTACATGACAACGATCACACAGAGGATGGTGATACCAATGGCGATCCAGATGGAGATGACACGGCATCATCTGATACTGAGGCCTTTCAGGCATTGGATTTGGTATTTCGGTGGTTCGAACGGCAAGAAGAATCCGATCACACCCAGCTATTGCAGCTCACAACCATTCGACTTATTAAACTACCAAGATGATCAATTGGAAGTATTGGAATTTGTCGAGTTGGAACTACCAACAACATGCATTAGCCACTGTAATAGAAACTGGACACATACTATAGGTACCACGTTGCTGAGGAACATGCTGGAGAGGCAATTCATCAACACTTCAATGCTTTAATATAATTACTATGTACGATTAATTATTTAAGAATTTTATTTTGAATAGGCTCAAAGTAATTCCAGCAATTCAGCAATGATACACTTAACCATTTTTTCTTTCCACTGTTTAAAGGCTCCCAACCAATCTTCTTTCCGAATACCTTCAAAATAAGCGTGAACTGTACTATCAATCCCTTCTTCAAACTAAAACCTTCTACCCCGCAAATTTCTTTTAAGCCCAAAAAATAGCCAAAAGTCATACATTGATAAATCAGGTGAGTACGGCGTATGTTCTATTACTTTTATATTTTTTTCAGCCAAAAACTGGAGAGTTGAAACTGCCGTATGGTGGAGCATAATTCCCTTGTCTAGAACTTTATTGAACACGTCGGGCAAACATTTTTTGCATTTACTAAGCCCACACTCCTGAAGAATACCGCATACATAACCTTTTTCATAGATCGCTGCTTTTTAGTCATTGTTGGAGTTTCCCCATCTTTGTGAATATATAAACGTCTCTCTTGGCGGGTAGGAAGGTCGAAAAGGGAACATAAGTTTCGCAACCTGTCACTACTTTGGAAAAAATTGATGCTCGCCACTATTTAAGAGCAAGTTCTCACACGCTCTTATTTTTGGAAATCACAAAGGTGATGCGGCACAAAACGGCTTACCATATTTTTTAATGTATGTAGGTGATCGTGTATGATTGTTTTAACAATTGAGGATCCAATTTTGAGTTGATGCTATATTACGGCATAAGTGGTTTTACTGTCCTTTTCAATTATTTTTTTAACAGCAGCAACGTTTTTGTCGTGAGCAGCCGCGGGAGGACACCCTGCACCTTTTTGATGCTAAACAGAATTCCTTTCGTGTTCAAATTCCTTATACCACCCGTAAATTGTAGCCAACGAAAGTGCTTGTTCACTAAAAACTGAAACTAAACTCTCTGCACTCATAAACGCTCAAACCTCTTTTAAAATCATAGTAAATTATGATTCGAAAGTGGTCTCTGGTTAATTCCATTTTATTTTACTTTAAAAAAGTAAGTAGCTGAGTTATAACAAACTTAACTTCAACAACTAAACGTCAAATGATAAAAAGTTGCTCTAAATAAACACTATGTTGTTTTTCATAGTCTCCTAAATCTAGTGGAATATTACGAAAATCTTATTCTCAATAAATTCAGCTCATCCCTCGTATATCTAGTACATCAATCATATTTCTGCAATGGAAAACGTGGAAACACAATCTGTGAAAACACTCAACGTCTCCAATTATTATTATTTTCTATTCCCGTTATCATTGACTTACCAACACCAACTTCGTAGTTAGTGCTTGACCCGTTTCACCTTTCTTCAGCCGCGTAATAATTTCCATCTTATCTTTTAATGAAAGCACTTCTCGTTTCATTTTCGATTGGTAACCGACTGTATGAATAGAAAGGGATTCAGTGAAAAATCTAACGAACAAATTACACAGACATAATTGTTAATAAAGAAATATTGACACAGTTAAGAGCCCTCTTACTATGAATTAATTAAGCCTTTTATGCGTCTCAGCCCTTCACTATACATTTTGTTTTTTGTTTTTAATGATTTCCGTACATAAAATGAGGCAACCAAAGACAAATGTAAAAGCATCGGGTGCTAACGATGCTTTCTATGATTTGATTTTTTTTTCATGCTGCCAGTTCGGATAATCGGCGCTCTGCTGTATAATGAAAATAACGGGGCACTAAAATGTGTACACTTACTGTTGCTTGTAGTAAATAAAGCTAATTAAAAGTCGATATAACGCTCATGATTAAACTAACACGATTAATATGTTGTTACTTATAAAATCAGATAACCCAATTATGATACTAAAACGCGGGCAAAACAGCCAAAAATAAATACTACAATGCCAAATTCTCTAACGAGAGAATAATTCGTGGTAATATTCCAAGTACCAACTTATATCTAGCGCTGAACTAAAGGTACGTTTCGGTGGGTTGGTGTAATATTTGTAATTTGACAGTTAAATTTAAGTACTGCTTACTTAGGCGAACACGTTAAGGCTGACCGGAGCAAAATTCTTGTATTTATACACACAGTTAAAAGAAAAATGTCAACACTTGTATTACTGAGATTGTAAATGTCTCGGTTATTATAGTGTTGTTTACAACGGGAAAATCTAAATATCTTTTATAATGAAGTAATGTACATAAAAAAATTCTTCAAGCCCATTGAATAAACTATTTTTCAGGATACTTATTCATAAAATACGTAGTGACACGAATTCGATTACTACGTACTATAATCAACACATTACTGGAGCGTGTTTTTAGCATTTACGGCTTTAATTTGAGCTTCATAAATCATAACTTTCAGACGATCATTTGTTTTATCAAAGGCATACCGTCCTGAAGAGGCAACTGGTGTTCTAACTCATACAAGAAGTAATCTAGAGCTATAGTGACGTTTATTTGGGATCAACTGGTGTGAGAAGTGTGTGAAATAAAATTCATGGGTCCCTATTTAAACGTTTATTTTATAAACATTTTGCAAATTACAGTGATTACAGTGGCCCAAACTTTATCTTTAGAAGAAACAAAAAACATATGTATGTAGACCAAATAAATAAAAAGAAACGTTGGTTTTGAATTGAAACAAAAGAAACTTAATATCCCGTTAATTTTCTCTCACTATCAAATAATCCCTCAAATTAGTAATAATTAGGATATTTCTGTGAAATTTTATTAAGTCAGACATTTTCGCCATTCCGACAAAATTGGATAGGTAAGTACTATTTCTCTTCTTTTTTCCAAAGTAATAGTAGGTACAGTGAACATTTTGTAAATATGCTACCAAGAAACTTAGAACCGTGCCTTCAAAATATTTAAATCGATGCAAACATTTGTAAAAGCACACATTAACGAAATTGATATTCTGTAAAACGTGAATCACAACAGTAAAAATAATTATTCTACTTCTAAATAAATTAATATTCAATGGTCTTGGACAACAAACTATTTGATTATCTTAATACATTCTTGACAATGAAAGACAAAAATCAATTAATAAACAATTATATGATAATATAAAGTCAATATGAGTTAATTGTTGTAAGGCACAGCCCTAAACGTAAACAGTACGTACTGAATTAATACAAACATTTCTCTCATTAACTGCTTAAATTATCTTTGTGGCGAATCGGAGATTTTGGCCGAAATCTATTCCTGGAATAACTAGTGGGCGATTTTGGTCTCGTTGGTTGGAATGTGCTGCTACTGGTGGTAGTCGTGCTGGTTGACGTGGAAGAGCTACTACGTCTTCTTCTTTTGGATTCTTCTGCTTCTTCATGCTTTTCGCGATAACGCGTTTTTGATGATCGAGTTGAGGAAACAAATCTAGAAATCAGCACATAAATGGACATGTTAGTGAACAAACAAGAGAACATTAAAACGTGTTACTTATCTTACGTAAAAGTTTGGATGACAGTGCGTACATACATATGTATGCAGATATATTCCGTAGAAAAGTTATATGTACAATACAGTAATATATTATTACAATTCATTTCACTTAGTGGTTATAAGTACTGGATCATTTGTATACTTCGGAACTGCATGCATGACGTGGATTTGTGAAATGCGCAACTTCAAAAATGCTTGTATGTGGATAAAATCTATGAAATTGTTCATTGTGCGAGGCACTAAGTAACAAGAGTGTAACGCTCATAAAATGAATGATGCTTATTTAAAAAAAAAGACCGGATCTTACAGGAAGATGACTCATGCAAATCCCATTGAAAATGTGTGGGCATATGTCAAGCACAAGCTTCGAGGAAAAAGTAGCTGACACGACATATTTGTCACATTTGAAGGTCTTTACCGAACGAATACGCAATCAACTTAGTGGAAAGTTTGCCTCGAAGATGGCATTAATCCGTACACCCTTTTACTTTTCAGACTGTGTACTCTGTACTTCCCAACCAGTTGCATCTGTCAATCCCATTTCTAAACCTTGTAAAAACACCAAAATTCTCTATTACCAGCATTTTCGTGAATCGCCGAGAAGGTAATACTTTAACCATAGCAGTATATAGGCGATCAAATGATTATCCCAAATCAGTGCTAGCGTGGGATTAGGCGGTGAGGTGACCTCCTCAGGCGGCGTGTTACTTGAGACGGCAGATCTACACGCGCCGGCCTTGTTCCAAAGGAGCAATTGAGATTTCAAACTGGCCAAGATAGGGTGTGCTATCATACTAGAATGGTTAACAACTCAATTAATGTATTCAACAAACTAAACTACCGCCGTTACCACACTCGACCTGGAAAAGGTGTACAATCAAGTATAAACCCAAGATCTAATTTATAAACTAATTCAACACTAATTTGCCCCAGCAGACGACCTATGTTATCGGGAGAAAATGCAGTATACAAACTAATAACTAAAGTTTGATAAAAGAGTGGATGACGTGTTATCATTAAGTAGTGTAAGGTAGTGCACAAAGCGGTAGCCTAGCAAACGGTTTTTAGGTTTTTTTCTAGAAAAAGTTTTGCTCATGTACACGGAGAGTATAACCAAAAACTATGTGTTATAAGCAGACCCGGAAAGTTTTGGAAAATAAACTCCCCACCAGTTGTCAGCAACGGCGTTGTAAGCGCTCGGACGAATCTAATGTGCCTGCATACCAACCCTCTCCATATAGGTTTGGAGACGGACCATTTATTAGTGGAAGGAATGGTTTTCTTATCAACAGACAATTTTAACGTACAAGCAAAACAAAGAAAATACAAAATGGTTAAACCCGCTCTATCTACTTCACTGATCGCTAATCGGTTGCCATGGTAACGTATACCGAACACCAAATTCAATGTGCTCTTCCCTTAGGAAACAAACTCTACATATATTTTTATCGAAAAACTCACCGATTCTGATTAAAATCGTAATAAAATGTACATTCTTCCGTTCTAATGGGCAGCTACGTTATTATTTTGCATAGACAACCAACAACGCACCATCCAGAAATGGCCGGTGATAAGTTGTTCAATTTGCGCCAATAGTACCATAACTATCTGAAACGGCTGTACTAGAAGAAAGAAACATTGCACTATACGAATACAGATGCTTTCATACTATACACTGAAACTAAGAATGTGTAGCACAGTCGTTTCAGATAATTGTAGCACTATTGGCGCAAATTGAGCAGCTTTAGTGATGACGCGCATTGGTAAATGCGCAAGAAAATCCTTTTTTTTTTGGTAAACTAATGCGCATACCTTTTTATAATATATTTGTATAATGGTTTCGAGTAGTGACTATGTCTATCCTCGTTTAACACATTGTAACTACAGAATGTTTACAGAATGTTACAGTTTTTTCATGCATAGTTTGGCTATTGCCCATATTTCGAATAGATGATGTTACCACTGAATCACGTGGTTTTATTGTTAGGGCGCATTTTCGAATTGGAATTCAAACTAAAAACATTACCTGGGGATATTGAACTTAGTATTGTATAGGTTATGTATTCTTGTAAATTGTCAAATCTTACTACTACCAACATACCCAACTAAAAATTGCAGGTCGCATGATGGATACTTCCGGTTGATTATCTATACTTAAATGTTACATAGTCCGTCCTTTTTTATATTGTGGTTGTTAAATACTAAAGTGCTAGTCACATGAATGCCAAATTAAAACGAACGTAGTATACACTACCCAATGGGTATAAGTAGGTTATCAGAACCATTTCGCATTGTTCTAGCAAGTATCGATTTGCAGTACCTTCTTATTGGTCTACTATTCGTTCACTCGCACAATCATAAGCACGTCATAAATAAGGCAATGCTTCGTCGGAGTGAAGTTATGACAAGATGACTAGCCTGTGCCTTCGAGAATGTCTGTTATGGTCAAGTGCTTTTGCGCAGTTTTTGCTATATATTAGCCTATAGATGCTTGGTTGTCACCTCCAAACTGCACAATTTTAGTCATAAGTAGTGATTACTTATTTATTTACGTAAGGGGGCTAATCTTGTAATGAAATACCGTTTGTAAATATAAACTTATACAGGGTGCGCCATCTTGAGCTTCGGTGTAGAAATGCTTAATAACTTGATTTCACAATAGATTTCGTAATGTTCCGAGTTTTTACTTGGTCCTTCACAATTTATGTGAGCTATTTTTAACACAATATGGACCGCCTTTATCGCTGATACAAAGTTGGGATCTTTTTCTGGAATTTTGCATCACATTAGCCAGCGTGTCGGGCGATATCGCGGCTATTTCGGCTAGAATGTGGTTTTTGAGTTCATCTACAGCCTTCGGCTTGTTGGAATAAACTTTGTTTTTAAATAGCCCGACAGGAAGAAGTCTGGAGGAAACAAATTGGAGAACTTGGAGGCCAGTCCATGTCACGTATCGGAAATTGTTGCATCAAAATGTTCATTATTTGGTGCGTAGTGTGGCATGGCGTGCTGTCTTGTTAAAACCAGAAATCTTGTAGACCTCTTTCAGCACTTTCGGATACACAAAGTGCGCCAATCGTCTATGCAACTTTAAAGAAAAATGGTCCAATGATGGCTTTTTGGAGCAAATACCGGTCCAAACAATCATTTTCTCATCGTGCAGTGGTGTTTCATGAATTATGTGAGGATTATCGGTTTCCCAAAAACGACAATTTTGTTTGTTTACTCCGCCAGAGAGGTTGAAATGAGCATCGTCGTTCATCAAAATTGGCTCCCAAAAAGGCGGCTCATTTTCAATTATTCGAACGACGCTATTCGTGTAAGCCAAGCGACGCGACTTATCTATTTCCAATAATCTTTGAGTCGACTGCACTTTGTATGAAAACATGTGAAGGTCTTACTTCAAAACCCTCTTAAAGTGGTCCCACTAATGTTTAATTCCCGAGATCGGCGGCGATACCAGACATTTGGATTTTCGCCAACATTCTCTCCAACAGCTTGAGTGACTTCATTGGAACGCCATGGGCGCTGTCTAACGTCTTGGCGATTTGCTACAGACTCGTGCTCTAAAAAATTTGAATTCAGTGTGTTCTTGTGCTATCGGAAGGCGCAGGACAATCATGATATTTTCGACGACATGCATGCTGTGTTAACGCAACTGAGCGATTATTTTCAATGAAAAGCGTCACTATTTCGGCGCGTTCTCGGAATTGTACTGAACTGACGTTTCCAAATCGTGCTTACCGAAACCGATCGGTTGATACTTGTAAAAAGTTATTAAACATTTCAATACCGAAGCTCCAGATGGCGCACCCTGTACAAAATTGTAAACTTTAAGATATGAATATTTTGCACATATCACTGTATAAATCATTACATTCAAAATCACATTTCAACATGGAGTAATTCCTGCATAAAATGATATTAAACGTTGTAATACCCATCCACACAGTTCTCTAATCCTGTGGACTGAACAATATTCCAATTCCCATACCTCCCAGTAAGAATGTGTACCGTCATACGGGTTTCGGGATTAAGTAAGTAAGTGTACCGTCATATATTTACCTAGGCATAGATCAATTTTAAAGACTCAACAAGAACCATAACGTATCAAGGATGACCCAAAAATTTTATTTAGACGCTCGTTAGCCTGTGCACCAGCAAACAAAACGAAATGCTATTGTCTTTTTTTTTCATTTTGATCAGAAATAATTTGTAACGAACCGGCTGGTATGGAAAATATAGGATCATATACAAAAGATGGCTGCAAGTTGCGTTCTACTATACATACAGTGAGTCAAATATAGGAACGCGCCTCAAGCTCAGGAGTGCACAGGCAAAATGTAAGTTTCCACAGCCCACTTCATTCAGCTATTGGCCGTGATCTTTTGATTGCAACTTGTACTCGATGTTCACATGCACACAACCACTAGGTAAATGAGGTGCGCTGTGGAAACGTACACTTTACCGGTGCACTCCTGACCTTGACGTGCCTTCTTATATTTGACTCGCCGTATATGGTCACATTATAAATGGTGCAATTATCCACGGTGATACACGAAAGTCGTTAAACTAATCAGCTCGCTAAAGTCGAAACGACAATTTATTGCAAGAATTGGCCTACGTTTCTACTTCTAGAATTTGACAAAATTCAAATAAAACCAAATCAAGAATAAACCGATCTATCAAGAAAGAAATTCCGGAAATAAATATACCCCTTATCTTCAGTGCTTGGGTTAAAATCCCAAAGCTGACATATCGGGTTCAAAATGCAAACCCTACAAGAAAAATCGGCTCCGTACCTCTAACAAGGAGAAGGCAAGGTAATCGGATTTTTGTAATTTTTGATATTTATGGTACGTGTAGTTTGGACCTTAAATAAGAATATTTTGGAGTAGTTCGACGCAACGTTCATAAATTACCGAGATAATCGATGTTGAAGTTTCTCCCACCATTTAAATCCACTAGATATAATCTTCTTCTTAATCTTTTACCCTTTCTACCTTTCGGTGTAAGGATTCGGATAGATATAATACGATTGGTAAATGCACTCGTGGCCTAGTCGATAGCGTTTTGGTGCGATACTCACGAGATCGCTGGTTTCGGTCTCGTCACGGGACATTTCTTTTTCTTCCATTCAAAACGCACCATGTTTTTCATTCTTCTCATATCAAAAATTATGAACAAACGAAATATATTAACTATATGCAGGAACATTCATCAAGTACTTCATTAAAATGCACAATCGGTGGATAAACAATATTCATTTAAATTCATTCATTAAAATCTCAACATCAAAATATTGTATCACGCTTCATACTTCTTCATAAGGTTCCAATGTATTGGAACAAGTTACTGACGAGATGCCGTTGAATATACGTCATAACATGATTTACATGCATGACAGCTCGTGGTCATTTTTCTCGTAATGAGGGAGTGATTGGATGAATACGTTCCAAACAGATAAATTGGTCATGACGGCCCTATAATATGGCCAGCGAGATCCCCCAATCTCACTCCTTTACACCTTTTTATTCAGGGTTTCATTAGAGACAAAATTTATGCTACGATTATTCAAGACGCTGACGAAGTTAGAGACAGAATAAACCCGGCCGTATTAGAAATTACACCAGAAGGGCTCGTAGATTGCAACTATCCATAGAAACAGACGGATTTCAATTCGAACAATTACGTAGGTAATAGTGTCAATGATTCAATATCAGATAAATATCCAAAAATGAATTAATCCTATTATAAAATCCACTGTAATTTAACATTTTTCAATATGTATTATTTAAATAATTAAATAAGTTTAAGTGGAAATCATATCTTGCGTAATGTGTCGAATTTGAAACGTAAAATTCACCCATCTGATATTACTAATGACTAATGACGAGTAAAATATTTTGGGAGATTGAAATTCAGAAAATATTACGATACTTACTATTACAGTAGTATCCGAGTGCAGTGTTGCCAAATGTATGTTTCTTTCAAGTGCTTCCTAGAAACACGAAGCATGATACAACACTTTAAGATTAAGAGTTTCGATTCAGAACCGAACGAAGGATGTTACTGCATGTAGCACTTTCGCCAATTTATACACATCCTGTATAGTATAGTGCAATCAAAGATCAAATACAAGTGAGCGGACAAAGATCGACAAACTTTTTAACAAATAGGAGTATAAAACAAGGAAATAGTACAAGTCTCTTACAGTTTATACTTATCCAATTAAACTTGAAGCACTCATGTGTGCATGTGATACAGTATGAGTGGCCTATTCAAATAGACAAATACAACAACTAGTAAATATGTGGACGGAAGAGATTGAATAATTGAAAATGGAAGTAAACATCAACAAATGTAAACGCCTGATCGTTGATTAGAAAGACGACAGATACATATTGTGTACATGTAAAACCCAAGCTATTGAATACGTAATAACACACGAATATCAAACAACAACAATCTACACTGACGATGGAAAGGCCAGAAAATATATATTATGTATTAAATAATATAATATTGGACACGAGAAAGATTACAAGAACAACAAAACTACGAGTATATAACTACTGAGTCACAATACCACCTTTACTGTACGGAAACGGAACTTGCATGATAAATCAAAAGTTTGGAAGCACAATTAACGTAGCTGAAATAAGACAACTAAGGAAAATTGCAGGAAGAACGGAAAGGGACAGAATACGGAGCGAAAAAATAAACAGGAACCAATAGTGACAAAAATCGATAAAAGACGGATGAACTGGTTTGGAAGCATAAACAAGATGCAATCAACAAAGTTAGCAAAAGCGATGGATAAGAGACAGGAAAAGAAGAGAAGGTTGACCTAGGAAACAATGAATCAGATAGTGGGACTAGATAGCAAAAAGGCTGTAGAAATGCAAGACTTAAAGGCTAAGGCAATGGATCGGAAACAGTAGGAGAAATGGTTCAAAGAAAATGTGGACTAAATCTCCATCCGACGTCAAATATGGCCATAAGGATGTATAGGAAGGAGAATGGTGAAAAAATCAAGGAGAAAGAGGAGAGTGCACAAATTGAAGAATAAACATAATGAGTGATAGTCAGGTGACTACTAACGCCGTTATGAAGTATATTACCAGGTACAAACTGGTAAAACATTGTAAAGAAGTCCTCAATGAACTGGCATAGGATAACATTGTGTCGTTGATCTGGGCGCTAGGACATGAAAGGCAATCTAATTGCCAATGAATTAGCCAAGAAAGTTGCCAAACTTGCTAGGACCAGACCTTGTATGCGGGATTCCATCAGACCGGAGATCTGGTTATTGCTAGAAAAAGAACATTCAAAGAAATGGAAATTCACTGAGGGTAAGACACTGTTAGGTAGGCTAGATGCAAAATTTTTAGCTAACCTAAAGAAGTAAAAAAGACATCAAGATTATTACCGGTCTAGTAACCGGACACTGTCCTCTGAAAAAGCATCAATGCAACATGCGAACCGTGGTGGAGATATGAATTACAAGAGGAAACCAGTTTGCGTAGTATCTGCACCTGTGAGGCGTCTCTTGATAGTTGCCTTTGTGAAGGGCACGGAGTTGCTCGAACGAAACCGAAAGTGTTATTGGGGATAAAGGGCATAATGTTCAAATACCTGGTTTATTACTGACCAACCCTAAAATATGAATCAATGGGAAGAAAAAGAGAGAAAAATTAGTATTCATGATGTGAGAAATGACACAGAATAATAAAAATGGAGAATTATGTGGCTTATTAATGAGCTAACTCATTTTTTTTTTTTAATCTGGTACGACATGGTAACACCATGATTACAAAAATCCGCAACACATGAACGAAAAATATTGAAATCTCACCGTGCGATATTTCCAATGCTTTTTTAGCTGCATTCATTTCCGCTTGTTGAATACTATGTCCGACGGCGCTAGCCAGTCTTGTTCCTCGAAAATAAACGGCGACCGTGTAAACTCTTGTATTTGTAGGTCCCTTGCATTCGATAACTCTACAGGTAAACAGAAATTATCCCTATGCTCTTAGATTAATTAAATAACAGCTTTTATTGCACAAAAACTTATATACTAAAAAATAGTTTAATTTTTAAAGTACTTGTAAACTGGAATATCTGGCTCCCCGCCGTCCATAGTTCGTAATGTGAGGCAACATTGTTGCAGTTTAGATTTTGGATCGTTCCAATCTTGGTTCATAATAAAATCTTGTAGGCGAGGAAAGAGCGTTACTTGACAAAATACCTCGCAGTATTCCAAACCCTGCAATAGATCGACTTATTCTAAAAAAGTGGATGTGCCAAGTAAATTGTACCTTGTCAACATACAATGCACCAATAAAGGCTTCTAGCAAATCTGCTCTGTCTTTCGTCTTTAATTCAGCTTTGGGATTGTTGTACAAAGCATAGTTTGCCATGCCTAAATCATCGCATACAACCGCTTGTGTTCTATTGTTGACTAATGAACTTCTAAGGAGCTGAAAGAAAAACAATAGATTTAAATACAGTATGGTGTCGTTTATCTGTTATGGCTGTTATTCGAACGTTCAATTATCCGAACTGGCTTCATAGAAAAATAAATCAAATCATAGGCAATGTCGGTTCTGGCCTAGCATCGTTAGCACTCAATGCTTTTACAGAGTATTTCTTGAGAGCGGTATTCTGGGAAGACGGGTTCAGTATTTGGTTGCCTCGGTTTCCGGAATTTAATTTACGGAAATCATTCAAACCAACAAAATTATGTATTGTGAAGTGCTGAGACGATGCATAAAAAGCTCAATTAATTCTTAGAAAAAGCGTTGTTAGCTCTGTTAGTATTTCTTATCTAAGAATTATGTCTGTGTAATTTGTTAATTAGATTTTTCACTGAATCCCTTTCCATTCATACGGTCGGTTACCAATCAAGACTCTCAGTTTTAAATCATTCATTGTGAGATCTACACTAAATTTGAAGTCACATATTTTATGCGACACTAGCAAACTGTCGGCAAGAAGAAAGCGAGTAGTGCTTTCTTTAAAAGATAAAATGGAAATTATTATTAATTACCAAGTTCGGTGTTGGTAAACCAACGATAAGGGGAATAAAAATTATTCTGATTCAATCACTAGGTATGCACTTGATCTTGCCAGTGAGGAGGGCAGTTCATATCGTAAAATTATGAAAAACCTTAAATCAGAATTGTTAGAAGATACTGCATTCACTTGGTTTTTGCAAAAACGGGCTTCTGGGCAGTCTATATCTGGGCCCATTTTGTGTGAAAAAGCAGTGGAATTAAACATGAAGCTCGATGGTAATTCGTCATTCGTCGCAAGTTCCGGGTGGCTGAAAATTTTCAAATTACGACATAGGATTCGGCAAATCGGGATTCATGGTGAAAAATTAAGTGTTGACACCACAGCAGCAGCTTCCTTTCCGCGAATTTAAAGAAATTTCTTAAACAGAGTAAATTTGACATGGATTTTGTCTACAATGCCGATGAAACAGGCCTCTATTGGAAAGCTTTACCATTTAAGTCGCTGATATCTCGAAGAGAATTCGCAGCTGTTGGCTACAAGATCAGCAAGAAGCTTGTTATAGTCATGGTGTGTGCTAATGCAACTGGGATATACACACTGCTTTTGATAAGAAAATCGAAAAACCCACGTTGTTTACAAAATGTAAAAGTTCCGTTAATATACAGAGCCTATAAAAACGCGTGGATGAATAGCGATTTGTTCACGAAATGGTTTCAGCATATTTTCATTCCTGAATTAAAAAATTTCAGCAGTATTGCGGCAAAGAAGGCAAGGTGCTATTCCTGTTGGACAATGTTCCATCACATCCATCACCCGAATCTTTGAATAAGGTCAATGACATGTTCGAAGTGAAGGTTTTCCCCTAATGTAACTTCTTTAATTCAATCTATGGACCAGAGCGTCATCGAAACATTGAAAAACTATACCGAAAACACTCCATGCGTCGTCTGTTTTTAGGGGATAAAAATGACGAAGACACAATAATTTTTATGTACAGAAAAAATCTATTTATCACACCTAGTTATTTCAGCTCAAAAGAATTAGAGACCTAGCTGCCATAAAGACGAAGTCATCATTAAAGAAGACCAATATTACGACTTTTTTGTGCCAAATTTATTATTTATTTTTTTCCAATATGTACTATAGTTGAATAAAGATTTTCTTTTGTTGGAGAAACGTGGTTGATTGTTTTACACTTTTTTGTCATTTCTTTTTTAGTGGATTTTGATTATCTGAGCCACTCCCAACAACATTAGTTCGGATAATTGACGCCCTACTATAGTTGAGTAACAAGGTATTGTTCTGATTCTTTAATTTTAACATTCTGTGTGTTTGCCTGCAATATATCCCTAGAAAATACCTAAATATTTTAAGTTTGGTAGGTTATTTTTCTTAATTCGCTAAGATTTCTCACAATGCATGAACTAGACTGATTGGACGCAAAGTGCGAAGTCTTTTGCACCAACAATCAAGATAGTCCATGCGATTTCCATGTTAACTAGAAGTTATTTGTTTATTTGTTGTTTTTCATTCTAATTAAAATGTAAATACAGCTACATGTACATGCTTGTAACTTACAGACAAATGACCTTCGTGATGCTCAGGAAAATATTTATACAAATATTCCGACGCTATGAGCTGTAGCACGGTATCGCCAAGAAATTCCAATCTCTGATTTGACCCAAGAGTTAAATTAGTATAGCCAACACTACGATCAGTAAACGCTCTAGCCAATAATCTAATATGGGTGAACTCTACACCTATAGACTCTTCAAATTTTGTTAGTTTCTGCAAAAGATCGAACTTGGGTATCCATAATCGGTCTCCTAAAGGCTCCTTCTCTTGAAGTGGATGAGGTGGTAAATTGATCCATACGTGTAACAAATCTGGATGGGATTTGAAAAGGGTTTCAGAGAATACTCTATCAACAACCTACAACGTAATCATATCTAAGCAATTCGTACAACATGTAAGAGATAAAATACCTACATCTATACCTCCATCCAAAAATAATGCTCCCATTAAGGCTTCGAAACAATTGGCCATTGCATGTCTAAGCTCTAAATCATGACATAAATCAGAGCCGTGTGCGTACAGCATGAATTGATCTAAATTTAAGGTTCGCGCTAGGACAGCTAAATGTTGATTTTGGACAATAGCAGCTCTGTATGTTGCAAGACCTCCTTCTTCTAGATACGGAAACGTATAAAATAAATGAATTGACGATAAAAATTCAACGACGGCATCTCCAAGAAATTCCAAACGTTCGTTATGAGTTATATTCGATTCAGTTTCGTGCTGCCTACCGAATCTTGACATGATATTTATAAGTGTGTTTATACCTATAATTACGGGTGAAAAGAAATTGCTAACTAGTTATGATGTTCTGAGACTATTCTTTTTACTTACCTCTTTTTCGCGTATTCTTGTAATGAATGCGTCTATCTCCATACTCAGGCTGCCTTATACCGCAATTCGTAAGACTATTACGAGCGTGGTCTGGATTAGTACCAAAATTTTCCCTATACGATGGATGTGTTAAAGCTAGTTGCAGTAGAGCTCGATTTTTGAATTTGTATTTCATTGACTGTTCCAGTACATTGAGAGAGTGGTGAAAACGTAAATGGCATACCAGTACGGGAATTAACATAGCGTGCTAAAAAGTATGCATTTAATATCTTATGTTTTATTTGTAAGAGTTAACTGTCAGGCATACAGAAAGCCTATGCACTTTCAGATATAGCAGTAACACTTTCGTATTACGTAATCTGCGCAATAGACCAAATTACCTTAAATAAATTAATTACCATCGACTAATAACGTTTTTACCTTCATTACTTAACTCTAACAATAAGTATGATTTTCGTGGTTCTGCTCTCAAATGAGATATATACGAGTCGGAAGACACCAACAACATGTGAAAAACATCTTCATGTGTTGCAACCCTCCTTTATTTCCTTGAATGGCTTAAACGATATCGCTTATAATTTTTGCTACGGGCTTCCTGTACTTTTTCTGACAATAAACCAATGAACAGTACTGAAACTTTGGTAATATCAGTTCCATGTATAAGTATCTTCTGTACTGTGACTTGCATATATCATCTATATTCTTCAACATAAAGTTGGCCACTTTCCAAATTTACGCGCGCCAGAATTTATTGCTTCCAATATCGTGGAGAACCTTTGTATTAGTGCTTCACTAACACCACTTATTTCGGCAGTCAACTTTGGATTAGAGAAAAATCGCCTAGCACAATTACCGTCATTTGTTGTCCTTACTCCCTGTTGTACAACACAGATCTTCAATCCTATACGTCTGTGAAATTCTTTCTGAATCGTTTCCTTTACAGCTTTCTTTAAATAACGGGCGACCTCATTTGTTTTCCACGATTTAAACTCCAAATTATATGCAATGTGTAGAATGCATTCCATAAATTTTATTTGAGCGTGACATACCCAAACGACAAGCGCTATCGCCTATTTCCTATTTTATCTAAATTATTCATTTCAGAGGGCTTTGCGTGACAAATTAAACATGTAGCCGATGAAGAAGTCTTGGGTAACCGCTTGTGCTACTTTGCCTTCAACCATAGTTAACACCATTTCATGAGTGTTTCGCAGTTTTCTATTGTTAATACAAATACTTGCGTCTCTTAGTTTTCTAATGCATTCTTCTATTTCTTGAATTTCTTCTGTTACTTTCTGTTGTCGTTTTGCATGCTAAAGGTTGATTGGTCAACAAAGCCGCCTGGATGAAGGTCGTAGATTACTCCAATATATTGGCGATTCCTCCTTCTTTGCACTTAAATATAGTGGCACCATAGACGATAAAAACATGGACCCATTTGATACACCAGCATCTACGAAAATTTGCTGACATTCACTGTGACCAAAGGAACCATCACAACCCAAATTCGGTATTTTTAATAGCTGCTAATTCTACTTGGATTTTGGGTTGTAACAGTCTTTTGAGTGTGTGGTCTAATAGCTTTTGCAATCCGATTCTTCCATAATCTTCTGTTATGATTATATTTTCGGGATAACAATCATTTTTAATATTAATTACTCTATAATTAGTAAAGCTAACGCCTTATCATCGCTAAAGCCAGTTAATTTCATGATATCATCTCCATTTACTCTTTTCGCTGCGGTTACAAGCATCTCATGAGATAATCTGAGGTGCAGACTTCCGCGGTGGCGTTGCTGCCGACGTTTCGTCCCCTGTTGCACGCGACATCTTCAGGGCTGCTCGTTGATCGCGTTGCTGTCGCTTGAAGACTGAGTCGGACTCTGAGTGGCGCGACTTATATAGAGAGGGGATGTACCGCTGTCAGAACCCGGAGTTTGTTACCAGTTGGAACATACGCTACGCCGGAGCGCAACTTCAACGTGGATTTAAGACGTAATTTGCGGATGGGCACGTTTGAATTTTTGTATATATCTTTGTTGATCCCCCGTTAATGCCCCTTTAAAATTGTATATAATTTCATCCATCAGTTCCGTTGCAATTTCGATTTGTACAGTACGACTGCAAATGGCCAAATGCCGAGTGTGCAGTCATAGCAGTCGTACTTATAGATTGAGACACACGTCACTAGGCCCCGCCCACCTAGGAAAACCGGTAATAGCAATTGTTTATATCTGTGTATGCAAACCCGGCCCTTTCGCCATTTGGTTGAGAGTCGCCTTGAGCGTTGGCTTCCGGTTGGTTAAGTCTGGCCCAGGAATCTGCAATACAGGGACACGCCTGAGGCTCCTGAAAGGGCGTGAGCACTGATCTGACTCCCGCAGTCGAGCGATCCGCCGGCTCGTGCGAACCACGGTAGTCTACCGCCGTGTCCCCATATTTTCTTGCATATTTTATTATTGTTATTTCTTGTTGTATATTAACCTATTTATTCCAGCGGTTCTTGTTTCTTGTTTCTTATTCTTGTTCTTGTTATTATTATCGTGATATTTACATGTGCATTAATTCTTTTTATCTATTGTTTACCGTCAATTTTTTATAATATACACTGTTAGCCTTTTTGTGTGCCTCCTTCGACAAATCCACGGTCAAAAGACCGCATCCATCGAAGGATTGCCGTCACCGCAGCCCATCTCGTACATAGTTGGCATTGTTCTCAGGACCCAACGAGCTACAACCCGACGTTCCACCCAGTCGGATAAGCCCCCGGATAACAAGTTGAAGCAGTTGTTTGTGGCACGACGTGAGTGGGAGGGGATTTAATTTTACCATGTAGAAGTGAATGCAAAGATGAATGTAACATATAACCCCCATCTCTGTTCAACATCCACACAATTTGACGAGAGATGGGGATTATATGTTACATGTGTTATGGGGAGAATGTACCTCAACCACTATGTACATAATGTGTATTCTTATTTTACGAAAAAGCATATTACCTGTATAACATCGCACAAAATCCCAGTCCTATAAAATCCCTCCGCAGACACGGCTACTGTAACATCACGCTTCATTTTGCTTTGAGTTCTCATTTCTTGGAGTTTATTTTCTTTTACTTCAAGCTTTCTCCTATCTTCGAAAGTAGGTTTGGACATGTTTGCTAGAAGATGTCTGAACTTCACGTAATCTCTCCAAGCTTTCTGATATCTAATAGAAGGTAAATGCTATTATTTAAATTAAAATATGGTAATGCGCGCAATGCTATTTCCTTACGTTACAGGTTATAGTTCTCACTATTAATTGTACTTACTCTGGATTGCCTGCATAACTAAGTTGAGGGGGCGGATACCAAAGTGAACGATTTCAGGAAACTTTCTCTTTTCAGGAGTTTGTAGATCAATATTTCTATCCAATTGATCGACTCTAACTGAGCATGGCTTTTTCCCAGGATAAGTTACAACCATACCCTACATCATTTTCTTAATTTAGAAAAAACAATTATACTCATAAAATGGAGATAAAAATTGTTTTTATAAAAGAAATGTAATTATAATGTATTTTTATTATCACCTACATATGTAAGATATACACCGTGCACCTCTCTTAACGCTGCAACTTGCGTCCCTTTTAACCGATTTCGTAAGTCTTACCGTTTCGAAGATCCCCTAACTTTTCATCCTTACCTTGGACATGGTATATAAGTAATAGATATATATTGAAAATCGCACAAAAGGGAAAATAAAAGATAAGAGAAAAATGAAAAATTAGTAATCAGTGTAATATCAGTAGAGGGCGTAAGCACCGCTCTTTTAATATACCATTTACACGATCACGCATTCGGTGCAAATTTCTTTTGTTTTTTCTATTTCTTGTTAAGCTGCATTAATTTGATGCTGTAATTCATCAGTGGTACTGACTGGAAGAAAACGTCGACGGCGATGCAAAAGCCCTATCAAACTCCATGCGTGCCTAGTGAAGAAAAAATCTGGAGATCAGGTAGGCAATAAGGGAACTGCTTCTACTTTGCTGCAATAAACTATTTGCACATACGGCAGTTTTGTTATCTCGAATTGATAAATCAACAATATAGGTGTTTTAGAGTTAGAGACGTAGTTAGACATTTCATATTGGGTGAACCACAATTGGGCCCGCATTTTTTGGGGTGGGCCTCATGCGTTACAGTCCACTAATATAATAATAAATCAAAACTATACGTGCTATTATTTATATAATGGAATATGTAAAATAATTCTGTTGGCATGAAGTTCACCAAACCTATTAACATATCACTGTGATCCAATGATTTAGATGTCGATTGTCCAATACTAACTATTGCCAAATGATTAAATCTGCCGTCACTGATTCAGTTTGTAATTTAATTTTTAAGTATTCTGAGACACGAAAAGTTCTTTCAACTTTCAACTTGACACTGGATTTTGGATCGCAATCATACTTAGTTTGTATAGTTGATTAAATACTATTTTATAAATTTGTTATTATAAATTTTTATATTATTTTTGTAGCTCATATTGCTGTATTGCTTTCGGTAAAATTGTAACTTTTGCTTTAAGCGTGTCAGTATCAACTGCATAGTGTACAGTAAGTGTTTACATTTTTCGAAATAAAAACTTCATTTCTGCATGAAGTGCCATTTTCAAACAGTGTAGCAGAGAGAAGATAAGAAATAATACATTCCAAAGAAACGTTGGAATAAAAATAATTTTTATGATACGCTACCTTTATTTCATCTGCATATGTTTGCCATTCATATTGGGTCATATTTATCATTTCCTCCAATTCTGGTTCTTTAATTAATGGAATTGAGCTATTCAGTAAATATTGCAGGACCTCTTTCATCGAAAGAATTTCTTTACCATTATCCGGCAGTTCCCGTACAAACCTTGGCATAAAATGAAACTGTGAACAACCTTCTTCATCACCAGCAGCTTTAAAATCCAAATCAACCAACTCCAATATTTCGGCAAATAAATAGTCATCTAAACATATGTATTACAACCATTAAAATCAAAACATAGAAAATATTTTCTATACATACGAAATAGGTCCAATTCACGAACAGTAAAGTTGTCAGGTATCTTTTCATCGATGTAAAGAATGGTGTACTCTATGTTAAATCTGATGACCTTGCAAGTCGGGAGCTCACCTAAAGGAAAATGTGAGAACATTGAAAAGCCTTCAAAGAGGAATTCATGTTCATCATGTTGTATTATCGTTGGAGTTTTTATCAAAAAATTTGTTGGTGGAGAAATTGTTATTCGATAGTGATATAACTTGTCTCCATTATTAGTATCCAAATCACAAAGTTTTAAAAACTTTTCTCCAGGATATATGCCATGCCTTATTCCGGATTTTTGAGATTTTTTAGAACATCTACATAACGGCCCATCGTTCATTTCACCTACATCATTATACCACATTTCAGAATGCAAACGATCAGGATGCTGTTGTTTGCGCGTCAATTCTTCCATTGTACAGTCTTCCTCGTCAGTTAATTCTTCTTCTGAACTGTCACTACTGGATTGTTCACCTGAAATAAAAGCATTGCAGATTGCCTGCTACTCATAATATGTTTATTTTTACTTTTGTGTTTACAAATCCTTGCTCTGTTTTTACGAGGTGGTGGTTCATAAACAGGTTTCATGGCATTAATTTTCGTTGCTCTTAGAACAAGTTCTTCCTTAAATATTTCACATATTTTTAGCAACCTTTGAGTTCCTTTTATAATTTTAGGATTACTTTCATCCCGCTGATAATACAAATCTGCTGGTGTCGTTCTTGTCCATATTTTCTTTTCTTTTTCTAAAATATCGTCTTCACTATCAGAATTTAATTCCTCTATCCTTCTAGTAACTTCTTCTCTGGTAGCACAGTAATTTTTTCGCCATTTTGAAAGTAGCATTTCACGTTCACTAGTTGTAGAACTAATTTTTCTTAATGAAGATTTACCGGGGTCATTGTTCCAACTTTTTGATGATTTTGGCCTTTCAATAGGACTTTTTGCCTACTTCTACTTCTTGATTTTCTTGATTTATGTCTACTTCTATGCCTGCTACTTGGAGAACATGATCTTGACCTATAAAATAATAATCTTTGTAAGCTTTCATGAGTTGAAGACGATTGTAGGCCTCGAGTGTGCGTCCAAGCCATCAAGCATGAAGACCGAGAAATATTAACTAGAAGTAGGAACAGACTCCAAAACTTAGTGACGATCTGGGCAATGATCCTTTCCAATAATTTATCACCTTTTTGTACAGGTCTAGAAAGTCGGGATTTTAAGGAAAAATTAGTTTTAACATTATGAAGCTTGAAGGTCGAATGTAAGTCACGAGTATACGTCCAAGCTTTCGAACAGAAAGACTGAAGAACCTACGTAGAGAGAGGAATAGTGATAATGTAGATTTTTAGCCTTTGCTTTAAGGTAGGATTTGTCCTAAAACCGTTATGTATGGAAGTTGAGTATAGCCCTCAGACATATGTACAAGGTCTAACATTGTTGAACATGTAAGTCGAACATAGGCCTCAGGCATATGCCCAAGTGCTTCCTAGAAAACTGGGAAAATATTGGCAACATCCCGGCCTAAAGACTTGTAACCTTTCGGTTTCAAAATTTTGTCCTTATCGTAGATTAGGGCTCTGATACAGAAGATATGTGATAGATTAAAGTATTTGAGAATGCTGAACAACATATTTCTTACAACATAAAACTTCTTATCAGATAACAGCAAGAATGTATATAATTTAGAGCCGACATAAATTAGCTATTAATCAAAGCTCATCAGTGGTTGTTGTTTACTTTTACATGCTCTACTAAAGATGACAATTCAGTAGTCACAATAAGTATTTGCAGTGTCTCAAAACTGGTATGGAAAGTGTAAAAGCTAATTTATATAAAATAAGGTGTACAGGGTGGGCCAGAAGACAGATTAGGATTTCACATGTAAATATCTTGTTTGCTAACAGTTTTGTTTCTTTACTTACAGGTGCATATCATAAGTGATTCCCTGGAGATTGGGCATCATGATTTACACCAGGAGTGAACGACTAAAAATAGTCGAATTATATTTTCAAAATAACAGGTCTATTAGTCTAACGCAAAGAGCTTATCGCAACCATTTCCACATCAAACAAGGACCCTCAGCGACGATGATTCGGAAACTAATAGCACCCTTAGAGGAAAAGGGTTCTGTAATAAACCTTCAGGCAGACAACACTGGGCTCACTCTGGAGAGCACATTCAAAGAGTAGAGCCAGTGACGAACAAGAACTAGAAACATCAACCAGAAGACGTTCTAGGGAATTCGGAATGTCCTGAACATCCTTAAGAAGAATTTAAAAAAATTGATTAAAGATGTTTCCATACCAAAATACAGTTAGTGCAGGTACTGAAACCTGCGGACAATTACTGGTGAGAGATATCGGGATATGATTGATAATTTTTTACATTCTGCCCATACAGTCAATGTCACAATAACCCTCCTGAGGCAACTGTCTGGTGATCGGATAATTTAAAGAAATTCCCATGTTAATTGGCCGCCATGTTCTCCCGACTCATTTGAAGGATGTTCTTTTCCTACATAATCCATATGTTAAACATTTACTGCGTGAAGTATCAATAATATTGGTTTACAACTAACAAAGTTATTTAAATCTTAAATCCTATGCTGCCTTCTGACCCACCCTGTATATAATGTATAATATTTAAGTTATAGTATCACCTTCTACTTTTCCTAGTTTCCTGACTTCTGGGCTGTTGATCACATTTCTGATTGTAATTGCTATCACCATTGCTTGCAGATATTTTCTCCTGGATCTGTTCCGTTTTATACGACTCTAATTCCTGAGAATAATCATACACATTGCTACTAGAATATGAAGGATAATTCGTCATCCCCTGCTGTACATTATAATAGGGATAAGTATTTGCATTATAATTTTGATAATAATTATAATCGAGATTATTTGGGGGTGCATGATAGGGATATCCGTTTACAACTTCGTTATAGTTAGGTGGTGGAACTGAAAAGTTAGGATACGGCGGTATTTGGTATTGATTCCATTCGTATTCTGAAGGAGGCTGCTCAGGTCCTTGTGGTGGCGGATAGTAGCCTCCGTTATAGTACCAGTTTCCATTTTCACTATTTTGATAATTACTCATTAGGGAAATTAATAGCACAGCACCGTCATAACATTTTTAACTGAAGAATTAATTATAAATATTTTCTTAATATAATTTGAATCATTTTTAAAACACCACAACTCGACCTTCGAAACATAGGTTAAAATCTGCTGTCATTCTTAAGTTACGGAGTAGCCAACTTCTGTTGAAGAAATACTCTAAATTTTCCAACATTTGATTTATTCTTTTATACACAATAAGAAATATTATATTTTCTTAAAGTAAATCATATAATATATCTATGGTCATTTTTAAAGTAATATATATAGCTGTTGAGTTGAGAAAGAACACAATTGGAATATAATCGTCCAAAAACGTCGTTGCGTTGGTTACCTGTATCCCATTTTCTGGATTTGAGTGGGTTATGGCGTTTTGAGGTTATGTACTAGATAATTTGTTGATATTGGGATTGGAAAATTAATTTAAAATGTTTCTAACGCGAATTCTACTTAAGAAAGTTAAAGCCAAGTAAGTAGATTACTGTAGTAAGAGCAAAACCTCTAATTTATTTTATACAACAGGCACATTATGGTTCAGATGGAAAGTGCTGTTAGTGGTCACACATTTAATAAAATTAGGGAAAGGTTAGCCGATAAATTGGAAATTGTGCGTTTTGATCCATACAGTAAGTATTGAGTAAAATAATAGCTTAAGTCAAGTTTTAGATTAACGCATTTACTGCTGTTATAATTTATTGAACTAAGAATAAAATGTTTATCTGTTAAAGATAACGTATTGGTCTTTCTGTGGCGGTTTATAGTGTAATTGGCTCAAGGTTCTAAGTTCCCTAACTTTATATTGTCCTCAGAGCATAGAAATAACAAAAACTGAGACTTTGTCTTAGTCACTCATTTATCTGCATGCTTTTCTAATACGTGGTAGAGAGGCTTGACGTTCTTTATGTTGTCTCTATTGGTCCCTGTCGCAAGCTTACACTTTGGCTTCCTTGCAATTGTAGATGTAGATATTCAGTGCCTCCACAGCTCTGGTTTGTGTCTTTTGGGATCTCCATCTACTTTTCTTGTTTATACCAGTTTTTTATACTACTTTCATTAAATTCAATAAAACCAATTTAAATATCTCTATTTAATTGGATTGATTTACACTGTAACTTTTGGGCTGTGCCCTGCTTGTTGTATTTGTAATTCTATCCTTCCCATTAATTTCTAGACATTTAACAGTTGTGAAAAAAATCAGGATTCACTGTTACATGTCAGACGAGATACAAAAGATTTTATCTCTTTTTGAGTTTTTCTCATAGAAATTATTGCCTTCAATCTACAAGGGTCGATCAATAAGTACCCGTGTTAGGAATAAAAACGCAAGTTTATCAGATTTTATTTATTTTTTTAGAATAAACTTTTCTGCCTTTTTTAAGCCCTCCTAAAAATAAAATTTGTCAAACTCTTCAAAATACGTAATAACTAAATTACTAGGATTATCTAAAACTTCAAATCCTTGTAGCTCAGTTACGATAAAGGTTTGGGCATATGTCCATTAGACATTTTTAACTTGAAATTGCTTCAGTAACATGTCCTTAAGCTGTGGCAGTCATGTCATGGGACGCCCTGCATATTTGTAGCACGGACCAACAATTATTGATCTATTGATATGCTGTAATTTTCCATTTTCGGGCTACAAGCCATTATAATAAAGTGATCTTTATCTTTACCACATTTATTTGGATGTTTCAATATACGTATTTCGACAACTAAGCTATCAAAATATCATGGAAGGAAAGCGTCAGTCGTGGTGGTAGACAAGAAGTAGTATTATTCGAGTTAATTCTAAACCAGACCTTTCTACTTGTGCTAGTTCAACAGGAAACAGTACTAACGAACACAGATGATTTGTTTGAAATGTTTTTGCTGTTCTTGAATTCAGCTTACATTGTGACTTGTTACTTACCAGTGTGTATTCTGTTTCAGTTCAACAGGTTTCCTTATACAGAGAAAAGAAAAAGTAAAGAGTATGAAATCGTAGTATTAATTGTATATTTGTATAGAAATTAAACATAGCAATATTTATGTATTATAACAAACCAATAAAATAGTTTATTACATTATTTCACTGACAGTGTTTTCATTTTTAAATTCCCCCAAATTGCAACATTAATAAACTGTAATAAAATTAAATACGCATATATTTAAAAGGCAAAACTTTAAAAATGATTTATTTATTTACTAAATAAAATCATTGTTTACGATCGGCTGGTCTGACGTATGTAGATCCACCGTGAGCGTCCCAATCTTTATTGAATTCCTTTTCTAGAATTTCAGCTCCACGTTTCCTAGTTAGGCCAGTTTCGTCCAATGACAATTCACACATTTGCATATCGTCTTTGCCTATAACAAAATATTTAAAATAAGATGTAATAATATTAATCTAAGTAATATTTAATATTTTGCAGCCGTACCGGCAACTAGTAAGATAGCAGGTTTATCCGGATGCAATTCCATTTGGCGAGCGACATATTGACCATCGAAATGGGCGAACCACCATCCCCTCTTACTCTGTTCATTATTTCCAGTAATCTGTTGTGGTCTCACAAACGGTATGCGGAAATAACGTTGCGAATTCTCGTCGCGTAAAACCGCTTGTTTCTGTTGTATCTTGGGTGCTTTTGCAGCATCCATTATGGAACGCGGCGCCCTTTCGTTTTCCTCCATGGTAGTTCGTTTACGGTTCTTTGCCTTCCACGCATGGTAGACCTTCAATCTACGATGGAATTCGTGACGACATGCCTTAATAAAGAAAAGTTGACGTAAATAAACATTTTAAGTCGGGGTTAGCGCGTAGAAATACTACAGAAAAAGATGGTAAACGCCTTAAATTATAATAATTCATTTTAAACCCAAGCGTTTAAAATAAATAATTAACAGAATTGAAGACGTTTTGTCTGTAGTAACTTTACTGGGACTATTTTAACCCGACTTAATAGTTACAAAGTACTCCCTTGCTTTTCTTCCCAATTAAATACTGGAGAATTAGATGACGATTACGTACTTCTAACAGTTCGATATCACAAGACGTGTTTATCGTATCCCTCAATTCGGAATATTTCCACTTTGATAGATCGTATTTGCTCTTACTCATAGCAGCAAGTTGATTCTTAACAGCTTCAGATCTGAGAGAAAGGAATCAGAGTTAGAATTCATGTTATAATTTTCGTTAGTTCAGGATACAAGCATGTTATTGTAGGTTTTAGTGATAAGAACTAGAAGCAAAGCGGACATTCTACTGATGTCAATTGTTAGATGTTAACAAGAAAAACTGGAATAGTATACAGCTACACTTTTAGATAATCAACTGTATCCTGTTTCCATGGTGTACATCTCCTGTATTCAATGAAACTTATAGTTATTACTTAACTGAGAAATAAGCGGCATGATGAGTTATCTGTCCTTTTGTGAATGTAATATATGACAGAGGACAAAGGAGAGATGACTCATCATATCGCAGATTTGTCCAGTCTAGTTATTACATCTTTGCTGTAGGTCGCCGGTTGTAATAAATTTGGGGCAACCAAAGTGAGTATTAGATTTTTATGGAAGTCTTAAGTAAAACCTTCTTTAGAAATGTTCTTTACGATTGTAGGAGAAATGTTAGCATTGCAAAAGAGATATAGTGTCACTGTAATGTATGGCACATTAACCTGTTCAACTACTAAGTATATCATAGTACAGTCTTGTTAGTTAATTTCACCCAAATTAGGAAAATGTTTCATCATATTCTACTTATACATCACTGAAACCATATTGCACTCAATAAGACCGTAGTGCTTTTCTAAAAAATATTTTAGTACTTGATCTTCTACAGTGTCTTCCTTGCTGGTTACACTAATTTTATTCTAAACAAACGTGCCTAAATAATTTCTAATAAACATGCAGTTTCTTTTTAAACTGGTTCGATGGGAGCAAGCCTAACTAGCATGTATAACTAATGCAAGTGTTAAACTACTTCTAAAATGGTTAGTAGCTCTGTTAGTATATATTTACTCAACCTTTTTGATACTCAAAATACCTGACAAGTTTCTGGGACTGTCGTATACCATCAACTGTGCCGCTGTATCATGAAATAAAAAAGAAGCACGACAATGAACTATAATACAATATGCACAATGCAGGATGTACACTGTCCGAAATTGAAATCGCACCTTCGAAGCAATTGCTATGCAAAGTTCGCGAAAGTTGAAATGAATGTTTCTTAAAGTATGTTGTGCAGTTGTGTACAAACTATTAGCAAACTCTTCATCTCACAATTATTTATTCATCTCGGAGCACGTTGTTTCGCTGGCAATAAGTGCCAATAATACTATATTCTCGCAATTTTAAGCAGGGATAACAAGGATTAATAGTGTATTTTTAATAATCTGTACGACGATGAATGAAGTTTCTATGAAAGTAAATTAATTTTTTTCACTGTGACTATAATGCAGGGCTTCAAGCCTTAGAACTTCCGACCTGGTTTGGGACGTACTCCGGCAGTCCAGAATAGAGGAAATAACGGCGGCTCCCTAAATCAAATCATGCAACTGTGATCATATGTTGGAATGCATGGATCACAGAATATAAGGGAAGAGCAGCTTCGGGTGTGTCAATGAAAACCATTCCGTGAGAAGATTACATTTTAAAATTTTTAATAATGCGCAACTGGTTTACGTTAGCGACGACCATTACACAAGAATCGTGAATCGGCTATATATCCTGGAACATCTTTACGAATTATTTATAATTACGTCTGTTCTTAACACTAAATCATCGGCAGAGAAGATCTAATGGTGTAATGAGCAACAATGATAACAGATCGAATAAAAATGAGTTTCAATTTTCATGTGAAATTTATGAAGCGACGTTGACTGTTTAGATTTAATGATCAACATGCCGTAACCAAATCTTAGGTCTCAATGGAGTATATCTTGGGCCAAGGATTCAATGAAGATAATGGGATAACAATAGGGAAAAGAGGTAACCCTTATGTAGCTGATACTTCTCGGTACACTTGTCCTTCGAATGTGAAGTATGACAATATAAAGTACTTCTAAAATAAAAAATTAAGCTCTGCTTGATGGTTATCTAATAAACGTTTTAAGAGTAATGACAGATATAAGTGGAACAAATTCGAAATCTGAATAAGAAGCTATTATTACAGAATAACCAAAACTATAATAAATGGCAAAAAAGAACAGAACTACACCATAAAAAATAAGGAACTCGGTTAAATGATTGCCAATCAGTGATAAGGAGATGGAGATAATACTTCGAACAATTCTCGAATGAAAGCGTGGCCATTTCAGGGATACAATGCGATGAAAGGAAAATAGACATAAATGACGCGATCACACCAGACATGCTACTATCCATGGGTGAAAAAGCTACTAAATTGCTACCAGAAGTGATCAAGAAAAGCTGGGAAGAAGAGACCGCCCCAACAGATTGGAAGATAGGAGTTAGCCTACCCACTTTTGAGAAGATGTACAAAAAGAACTCCAATAATTACAGCGGGATCACACTAATGAACACTGCGGCAAAAATCTACGAAAAAATAGACCTCCAAAAGGCCTTTGACTCCGTCTCAAGATGAAGTATTTCTCTGCTGGTCGAGGAGGGATTTCTACAAATTAGGCACACCTTAAAATGGGGGAGGGGGAAGGAGGGGGGCTGGGGGCTTGTCGGTGGAAACATTATGTTAGGATTAAAACAAAATGCTCTTTTCACTAAAATTGAAATTACGTCTTCTTTTGGCATTGCATTAGAGGTGTGGGTGAAATTTAACCCTTTCATTAACACTGAAATGTACTGATGATTTCCACTTTTGAGAGTACACAGAAAGTTATGTGAAAGATATTTTGAAGAATGCGTTCCTAAGCGAAAGCTATCAACTTTCATACCAGATCTCTCTTATCACTGCTTGAAAGATCTGTAACTGTTACGTTTCGTAGAAGATGTCAATAAAGTAGTATCAGACCCCGCATGACTCGTCAGATTATGTTATTCACGCAATATCTACATATATGTCATTTCTATAATACATACGTTGCCTAATATAGATTTGTCGCAGATCGAGCACGTATAGAATATTGTCGGTCTCCATCTCCTACAAAATCCACTGTCCCCTATCAAGCGAATTTCGGCAATAAACCGAAACATCTCGGATAAAGACACCATCAGAAATGATATCTCCCTTAGTACACTTAAAAACCAATTGTATAAACGAATGTATAAATTTAAGAAACTTCTTCAGTACAAATTTATTTTGAATATTCATTGCAATATTGTATGAATCTTATTTGGAATTCCAAAGGAAGTGCGATTTCAATTGTAAATTGTGTACAATTAGATGTTTTATATTGGGAATATAATTAATAATGATGTTTAAGTCTGATCTTTAAATCTGAACGTTTTGCCATATTACACATAAGACAATTTTAATAAATTTCGTCTTAGAAACAAAAAATTGGTGAAAGGATAAGTAGTTATAAGAGTCGTTACAACACAACACAAAAACAGTTTGTTAATCGTCAGATACATGCGAAAAGCAAATTTGGCTCTGCGTATGTACCCGACGGTCCACACTCTGGTTTTGTGCCCTGTTGGGATGAACCTATAATCAACTTCAAAATTAAACATTTTAAATATTCCTTTCCTAAAAGCTGGCCAAAAATACCAAGTTATCTGTACAACTCGGGGATGTCACAATGTAGATACATCAAAGATCTTTGCCACGTAAGTATGTACAAGCAACAGCAACCATGGAATTACAATAAATAGTAGTGTCTCCCATGTCCTACAGTTATGTTCAACAATAAAATGTTTTACCTAATTCAAACAAATCCAAATGAAAACGTAAATGCGTCGCAATCATATTTTAAAAAATAAACCTGGTGAAACATGCAAAGACACGTACTTAAAGTAACAGACCGTATATGGGCAGGAATGCATGAGCCATATCCAAGTTTACGAGTGGTATAAACGATTCAAGGATGGCCGAGAAAGTGTTGAAAGTTATTTGAAGACGTTGGTCTTAGTTTCGGTTCAGTGCAGTCAATTTTTACGGATGATTTGGGCATGAGACGCATCTCACTCAAAACATGTGTTTCAGCTGCGCGTGACCTGCTTGGATGCCTCAAAAACGACGGAAAGTTTCTAAAATCTGCGATCACTGGTTTTGAGTCGTGGGTTTATGGGTATAATCCTGAAACTGAGGCTCAGTCTTCACAGTTGACCTAAACAAGCACGGCAGAGCTACAGCAATGTGAAAACGATGCTGATTGTGTTTTTCGATTATAAGGGAATTGTGCACCACGAATGCGCTCCACCAGGTCAAACAATAAATAAGGAGTACTATTGTCAAGTCTTGAGTCGTTTAAGGGACGTAGTACGTCGCCAAAGAAATGGCATTGCATAGGAGTGGCGAGTGGAAAATCAAACATGACAACGCATCTGCACACTAATCTTAGCTGGTGCAGCAGTTTCTTGCTAAACACCACATTCCACAGGTCGAACAGCCACCATATTCGCTAGATCTCGCACCATGCGATTTTATTTGAAAATTAAATACCATTTGAAAGGTCGAAGATTTCAGGATGTTCAGGAGATACAACACAATGCGACGAGGCAGTTGTTCGCTATTTCCGAAGATGACTTCAAAAATTGCTGAGTGCAGTGGGAACAGCGGTGGTCTAAGTGTGGCTTCGGATGGGGACTACTTTGAAGGACACTAAATAATATACCTGCAAGTGTTGTATTTCTCTTTTAATAAACCCAATCCGGGTACATTTTGGTCATACCTCGTAGATAACTTTCAACCTCAACGCCAAGTAATAAATTTAGTGGCCTAACTGAGCCAAATGAAGCACCTAAAACAAACTGTCTAACAATCAGTGGAAACAGAAACAAAGAACATCAAACACTCACCCAACCTCCCTCCAATATTTGTTTATGGAGTGACAAACTATGAAGGAATGGTGGTTGAAAAACTCAGAGAAATAATAACAGATGAACAATACATCAGAAAATGCCTAGCCAATATGGTAATACGATAAAAACAAATTGCATTACACCGGGGAATATGCGCGTGAAAACAACATAATACACCATACCATAGGCACGTTCTTTTTTAAGTAGGTACCAAGAAAGAACGTGCCTATAGAATTCTTATCAAACTGCTACATCATACTACAGGACTTTAAGGAAATTAAAGGATAATTAGAAGAAAAAAGGGATAGCAAATTAGAAATGTAATAAATGATCGATACGAAGTGACGAAGAACCCTAAATCTATTTTCTGTGGATTTAGAACCAATATTAAAGACATTTACAAAATTGAACATCTCCAAAACAAATAGGACTACCCCAAAAACTTGTACGAAAAGTAGAGACACTCCTGCTCGATACAGCGGTTCCGATTCTGCAGATTATAACTCTAAGAATTCTGCCACAGTCTAATACAAGGATTCCCTCGAAGCTCAACACACTTCCAACTTCTCGATTTCCTCTCGGAAGCGACTTTCTTCGAGGATCCCAAAATAATCGTTTACAGCCTCTGTCCGTTCTTCGTTCGACTCAAATCTCTTTCCACCGCGACATGTTTTGAGTTTCGGGAACAAGTGGAAGTCTCACGGAGGTAAATCAGGCGAATACGGCGGATGCAGAACGATTTCAAACTTTCCAATTCTGCCAAGTTTTGCTGAATGATTGCACTTGAATGAGCGGGCACATTGTCGTGGTAAAACAATACTCTCTTTTAGCAATTTTCGGGCGATTCTCCGGAATTGTTGCTTTCAATTTGTCCAAAACTGTTGTGTAAGATTAGCCAGTAATAGTTTTGCGTTTTTCAAGATAACCAAAAGGCAAAATTCCTTTTGCGTCGCAAAAAGAACCGTTGCCATCAGCTTTACAGCCGAGTGAATGGTCTTTGTCTTCTTCAGAACTGATTCACCGCGTGCAATCCACTGCTTTGATTGTTTCTGGTGTACAGTGATGAATCCAGGTTTCATCTATGGTCACGAATCGTCTCTTGAAATCCGTTAGATTCCTCGTAAGCACTTCCAAACAATCGGCTGAGGTTCGAAATCGTATGCGGTTCTGCTCCGAATTGAGCAAATGCGGCACCAATCTTGCATAAAGCTTTCCTAAACCCAATTCATTATGTAAAAACGAATTACTCGTTCATAACCTAAACCATATGACCGATTTTTTTATAATTTCTGGTGTGATAGCCGTTTTCGGACATCCTGAAGCGCGCACGCTTGAATTCGGAACCCCAAAAACTCACGGTCGAAAATGAAGGTGATGATTCTTCAAGAACGGGATCTAACACTGGTTTGATTTCAGTTGCGGTTTCCCCTTCCAAATAGAAACATTGGATGACGACTGGAATTTCGTTTCTATCCATAATTGAAAACACAAAAAGTACTTGGCTTAAATCCTTATCAAAACCAGACCATTTGACAGATCGATTTAGCATTTGCAGTCAATTGATAAGAAAGAGCTACCAACGCAAGGACATAAACTATTTGGAAAAAATAGCAACCCTCTAGCAGCGATTCCGAAAACTTGTCAATCTATCCTCATAAAATTAAACAATGCGAACAACGACTAAATATTCAATGTGTAACAAAATCGATGCTAACCATCATTTAAATCTACGGCTATGAACTCAAAACTATGCGCAACCAATCAGTAATAATTTAATAAACTGGGAGCAACCAAACATCAACTACCTTATGAACAAATATCTAGAAAAGTTTAAAGTTATGTTCCAAAGCAAATAATACAATAGAACAGCATGGTTCTAAACACGCGCGTTTGCTCTGAAGTGTGTGGTCGTACGTTACCGTGGTGGAAGACGATGTCTATTTTTGGTTAATTTTGAGTTTTGGTTTATTGCTGTCTTCAATTGGGCCAATTGTGTGCAGTGCTTTGTGGAATCAATAGTTCGGTTTTGTCAGAATAACTCAATGTAAAGGATGCCCTTCCTTCTTTGGAGTGCATTTACAAGTTTATACTTGCTTATTTTGGTTCACTTCACTTTAAAGAAGAATCGGTTTCATTATGTCTAAGCAATCAATCACCAGCGGATGTTCAGTCCACTAAACTGTTGTCAATTAATTGATGTGATATCCAAGTACCATATTAAGTTTATCAATCCTAATTTTCGTATGTGTCTTGAAACCTTTATAAACTTTTAGTGTTTTGGCCAGTTCATTTGTCGTTAAATGTCGATTATTTTTAATCATAAAAATACTAAACTACTACTACTAAGTTCATGGGCAGCTACCAAGTAACTGTGCAAAAGCTTGTTAAGTAGTAACCTTAGTAGTATTATTTTTTAATGCCTTCTTGATCCGTGTTCGTCGTGAACCAGAAGCGTTTTAGACGTCAAAACCTCCTTTTCTAAATCGTCGAAACTAATGTCCGCACATTATAACATACGTTTCATAAACAATACAAATTTTTCACAAGTTTCTGACGTGCCTTGTCCTTATTTTCAGAAAAGAACTATTGCGTATGGTAGGAATCAATAGTAAAAACAAAACTTCTAAAATAATTCTTTGAGAAGAACTTTAAAGCGATTTCAAACGTCTTTTAGTATGAAATTAGAGAAAAGAGACCGCAACTTAATCAAGTGGCCGAAACTGGGACAAAATTCTGTTAAAACCCGATATTTCAAGTCTAAAAAATTAAAAATCTCGGAAGTACAAAGACAACTTATTACCTTTGGCCAAGAGAATATAAAACATCTAATACCTTAAAAAATGCTGTTGAATTAAAAACTTTATTTTTATAGAACTCGGTATGTCCTATTAAAGTAATAATATGCCATACTTGCGTGATAGAGGTGGACTTTCTTCAAGCTGTCCATTGCTCTCCTGGGCCAAACGTAAGGCGAGTTCATGATCTTGCCTCTCTTGCTCCAACTGTTGTTCCATTCGTCTTTCTTCTTCGGCCTCCTTTTCTTTTTGCTTTTGCAGTTCCAGAGCGGCTTTCTTCTGGGCCTCGTCCTTTAATGATAGAATAGGAAAATGATACACTTTTACGTGACAAATTTGAATAAAAAATACCTGTTTCTTCCGTTCTTCTTCCTCTTTCTTTCTTCGCGCTTCCATTTCAGCTTTCTTCTTTCTATCTTCCTCTTCTTCCCGTTTCCTCCTTTCTTCTTCCTCCTTTCGTTTCCTTTCTCTTTCCATCTCTTCCTGTATCTTTCTAATCCTTTCTTGTTCTTCAGCGTTCTTCTGTTCTTGTACCCTCTTTTGCAACATCGACATTTCGTGATTCATTTTGTTTACCAATTGTGTATGCAAGACATCTATTGTTTGGGGCGAGATGGTTTCTTCCGTTTTAATTTTCTGCAAGACTTTCGTAACCTCCGTATTCAAAGCAGCGACTTCTTTCAAACTGGTATCTTTGTCCTTCTTCAATTGCGCTGCTATGGAGTCCAGTTGCTTAAGCATTACGGTTAGGCTTTTAATTTTCGCGGAACCTTGAATCCTAGGTTTGTGCTTCTTTCTGGCTAAATGTCCTTTCACTGTTTTCTGCATCGTTATTAAAGCTTGTCTTCTATATAAAATTTTATTCTTTACTGAAAAACACAAATTGGCTTTATTATGTGCTGCACATATTTATTCATTTACTTACATTTAATCGTAGAAAGAGCCGTGAATTGGGCTTTCCACCAGCGCGATCTCACTAACCACAAAGATAAGTTGTCAATCATCTCTTTCAGGTTTTCAGGATCTGATTTTATAAGCTTATCAAACTCGGTATATTTTCCAGGTCTAAAGAACAATCGTGTGATACCAAATTTATAATCTTTCTCGTGTAGTTTCAAGCTACCCAAAATTGCCTAGAATTATAAAAAAATTAGCAAGTAGAGTATAAGTATGCATGAAAATTTCTGGAGAATATAGATCTTATTTTGTTTTTGTTTTTAATGAGACTGATTTTGTCATTAGTAGGTGATCTATAGTTGGTAGTGTTAAACGTTCATCTTGTGCTTTTTGTCCTAAGATGACACACAGTTGTTATTGAACGAAACTTGTGATCAATCATACCTCACAGAATAATCTTGGAGATAAACTCTTCATCTTGGGAGGAAGGTACGATTGATACATGGTGTACAACTCATTGAAAGGTGCTCTGATTGGATAACCATGCTCCATAAGTTCCAATACCACAGTCATACCAGAACATTTCAGTTGCATTAAGCTTAAGCCACCATCAAATTGTTGATGAACCATCCTCGTATTTGGCTTGATACATCGAATGAAATTCGTGCCCTAACAATTATGAATAAATCATTTATGAAAGTATTATTGAAAAATGAATAAGAAACTCACGTTTTCTCGTAACTTTTCCATTAACTCGGCTAATTGCGCCTTAAATTTGTTACCTACGCTTATAAAGCTCAATTTTCCTTTAAGCGTATTCGAAGTAGAAAAAGTGATTGTATTAATTTATTTGAACTCTCCTGGATTATTCCTTCTAAGGAAGCGTGAAGTGCGTCGTTGTTTTTCTCAATAAATTGTTTCTATAACAATTTTATATAAGTAAGAAAGCTAAAATCGCTTTAAAATATCTCACCGTTTGATAGCAAACTGCACCCGCAAAATGTCTCACTAAAAATCCCTCATCATCGCGAATACTGCGGTGGGCTTTCAGTCTGGAAGACCTAGGCAAACCTAATCGGAAGTGACTAGGCCATTTTGCATGCAGGTCAGAAGTGAAGTGTGTGTACAGTGGCTTTGGTAATTTGGATTCTTCATCCAAGATTGTAAAAATGCCATTGTTCTTGCTTTCGATGATATCTTAGATGAAAAGAATAACATGTTACGATTATGTAATTTTTAATCAAATTTATAAACGTAATACCTATACAGTCTTGATTATCGGCATAGGTAATTTCAGGAACGTTGAGGCCTTCTCTTTTGTATACTTCTTGCTCAAATTTTAAAATAGTTTCGTTGAAGAATTGCTGTAGTTTCTCATTGCAATAATTAATGCAAAATTGTTCAAAACTATTTACGGTGAAAAATTCTAAAATAATAAGGAAATGTATTCATTGAAATTCTGAAATAAGGGCTGGTGATATATGATTATGGGCGCTCACTTTAAGTGATGGTTGTTCTTCTCTCGTCATGTGTTTCTTATTTGCAAGCTAGTTAGTTAAGCTTGGAAAACTATCAAAAGCTGATTGATTAAACTATGTCGCAACGTCGTAAAACTTGTTCTTTGGATGACAAGTTCATAACATGGGTAGACTCCAGAAGAACAACACATCATACTTCCACCACGGAAACTTTTCGAATTTACATTTAAATGGTTTTCAACATAACCACAGCCAATTCAATATATGAGGTGTGTGCCCCGTGGGATAGGTATGAATCAAAATTTTGCCCGTGCTGTTTATTCCTTCCTGATTTTTCCACTGAGAAGGATGACTTTTTATCGAAATACGGATGTGGAACTATTGACAATGGTGCGGTCAAAATACATTTTGCTTTAGGGTTTCTTATTTTTGCTTAGGTATGTATAATTAAGTATTTCTACAAACCGAAACCAGCAATATCCAATACACCGATGTAGTAACTTGAAGCTTGGAACGGAATGCTTTGGTTGATTTTGTTGACGATGTAATCAAAAAGTTTACTGTATATAGCTTTGGCTAAGGCATCTCGCGCATTGATTGCTTCGTATACTTTTAGAGGAACCCTATCAAAAAAGAAACGAGATAATTCGTTCTGTTTAATTTTCAACGTTTAGTGGTACTTACATTATAACCGTGCCTTTAACACCGCCTCGACTACTTTGCATAACTCTCGACGTAAGAGCTTGTTTCAGTTCTGAAGCATCAATTCCTAACAATCCTGATGCTGTAGATAAGGAATTTTCTTTAGATTGCTTCGCTCTACATCCTCCTCTTGTATCTTCGGGGTCGTCTTCGAAATCTATATTTCCTAAATGTAAAACAGCCGCTACCATTGTGTAAATCTGCATTTTTTGTTCATCTGACAGGTCCATTCTACTTAAACCTGTATCTAACGTTTTGAAGTCTTGGACATCATCGAGAATATTATCCTTTAACGGCCCTTGTTTCGAATGTGCTGCGCTTTTTGATTAGGGGAAAGGCCTTTCTCCGTTGCGGATGTGGTAAAATACCTTGTACATCCGGTTTTTAGATACTAAACAGAACTTGTATTAGTTTTTTGATTTTGATGTTGGTAAAATATGCTTACGTTAAAATCATCGGGTCGCGTTAGTTTCAATTTTTGCCTTAAACTTTCAGGGGCTCCCGCCATCAACTGGTAGAATACATGATAACTCCTTTCCTCCCCAGACGCCGAGCATATTCTAGATTTTTCTAATAAATAATGACTGATATGTCCACCAACGACTTGAAAATTCTTATTAAAGTGTACTTCTATGAACTTTCCAAATCTGGAGCTGTTATTATTCCTAGTAGTTTTAGCATTACCGAACGCTTCAAGAACAGGATTGGCGTCCAATATTTTTTCTATCGGTCCAGCCGACGAACCGTAAGAATAACAGAGATATCGAAGTAGATGTTTCGTAGATTCAGTCTTTCCAGCTCCGGATTCGCCGGAGACAATTATCGATTGCGATTGTTTTAGGACTTTCATGTCGCGAAAGGCTTTATCGGCTATGGCGAACACATGGGGTGGTTTCTGTCCTAGCGATTTACCCTGATATTGCTTGATTGTCTCTTGACTATATAAGTCGGGAATTTCAATGTATGGATTAACCGCGATTAGGATGTTTGCTACGTAAGACTGGAACGGAAAAATATATCTGAAGTTTCTATGTATTTGCTTCGTACATATTATTACGGCGAAGTTTATATAACACGATGATAACATATTTTTTAAATCATATTTTATTCAAAAATTTAATTGTATCGTGACTTACATCATACATACATAAATACTTACATAAATTCTATTGTCATAATATCGCTTTCTGACGTTGTTCAATAACGTTGCTTCATTGAGATGCATCATTTCACCTTAAATATAAAAATAAACAAAAAATGCTCCTTTGCTATTTCTTTAAGCATAATCATTAAGGTTTGATAAAAGGTGGTTGACGTGTTATCATTAAGTAGTGTAAACGGACTCACGTCTTTCTCCGAATTTTAATGTCGCGCCTTGCACGTAAGTGGAGACAAAGACCGGTTTACACTACTTAATGATAACACGGCATCTACTCTTTTATCAAACCTTAATAATCATACAATACAAAGGAATACTTCTTCGTTCAACTAATATGTTGAGTTATGTGATTAATAAAGAAGTGTGCTGTGTAGATTGTAGTTTGTGTTATCAGTATTGCAGTAACTAATATGTCAAATTGCTCTTGTTGAAGACTTCATAATTTACGTTAGACAAACGCGTGCTACGGGGAAGCGCCGAGAGGGGATTGAGGTCGATGCTTAGCCAGTGGAGAGTTTAGTCATTCGATAGCCGTTGAAGTGAACGGTCGTTTGATAATTATCGGTTGATGTCTTTTAAAACATGGATCATCGTAAACGAGTTTTACCTTTAGCATCGCATGTTAATAAATAAATTAGCCGTTTCCCTGGGTTGGAATATATGTAGGTATAGATATAATCGTTCAGTGCAAAATTTGCAAATACGGTTGATACATCGCGTTACATTTCACTGTAAAATACATATTAAAAGTAAACGTTATGTACTGAATTTAAACAACAATTTTTACACCATTAAAAGGAAACAGTTTATCACATTTGCAGGGTACAGTAAAAAACTGTATAATAGACGAGTTGAAGATGACACAACTGATGCACAGAAACACAGCGTGATTCATGTTGTGGGCGTAATGGTCCAGCAGCTTCCTTGTTATTAACCAGTAAAAGGATTGAAAAAAGTGATGTGAAGAAGAACAAAAGATTCGTTAAGAGAGTTTTGTATCACAGGAGCCCAAGCCACAATGTTAGTTACTGATGGAGCTGCAACAATGCTGAAAGTCGGTAGGATGTTCACAATATGCTTTCCCACTCTTCTTCACATAACATGTCTCATACACGCATATCACCTCATCGTAGAAACCATTGGAAACCAAAAAAGTGTTTGTGGCATTACAGAAAGACGGAAAATAAGGGAAGAAGAACTGGATAACGAAAATTATTTACCCGCAAGGACTGATTTCCTACTAATCAATAATGAACCCGTAGTTGGGAATAGCGGACAATAAAGGATATGTCTTCCCCAAACATCAGGTACCAGTAAAAAGGCGAAATATAATCATATTTCCAATATCATTGCTGTCACAATTCAACTACCTTAACAATTAAAAAAGATTATACTGTCAGTCGATAGATCGCGACAACATTTTCCACAAAATAGGGGATCGGGACTAAATTTTGTACTAAATAGGGAATGGAAAATGAAAATAATAGACTCTGATGTTATCGTCAACAGCTTTGGCTTTGAGAGTTAAATACCGCGGTGTGATGTAGAAAATACCAATTATTGGAAGTAAAGTCGGGGTATATGATGGACGTAAAAGAATAAAAAGACTGCGTTACAAGGCTACTGCCCATTGCGGTCGACTACCATTAATGCTTAGGCAGAGCAGTATAACAGCAGCCTTTACCATGTCTAAAAGGTTTTTCCGACGTATGTATTTCTTTGTAAGGTGGTAATCGACTTTGCCATTGATTTTGACTTTTTTAAACTCGTATTCCAGTGAAAACCCATGGGACATGATTAGAAGAAAATTGGTTAATTTAAATCATCTTTCCCAAACTTTTAGACTACCTCTAATTAGGAGAAATTATGTTGCTAATTTTACTTTCGTGAATTCTCGACGTTTTAGATGAATAAAGCATCTTGACCGGCTAAGTATCTACGAATCTACTACTACTTGTTTTAACGTAATTTCAAGTATGCATCGGCAGTTTGAAGAAAGCCCAATGTACATTATTTAACCATCACTTTATAATATAATACGAGTACATAACACATCACTCAATAAATTCGTAGGACTACATATAGATGGCGCCACAATTGACAAATCCATATGAGTTCTAGTTAGTACCAACCTTCAATCGATACGTGTCAAAATTTTATGACAATCTGGGGCTTAGTTCACAAGTTACAGTTGTTTTAGTGACGCTACTTTTGTAATTTTTAAAAATCTGAAGTTCGTGTGTTGATAAAGAATTGCTTCTTAATGGGAAAAAATACGGTTCAAGTAAGCAATGGCTTGACAAGTGTTATTCGAACTCTATTCCATCGAGACAAATGGTAGAGAGCTGGTTTGCTGATTTTAAAAGCGGTCGTACAAACACCGATGCTGGTGAACGTTTTGGTTGCCCAAATTCGGCAGTTGTTCCAAAAACATAAAAAAGTCCACAAAATGGTGTTGGCCGATCGTAAATTGACGTTGCCTGAGATAGCTGGCACCTTACAGATATCAGAAGGCAGTTTCACCATTAAGTTCTATTCTTAATGGGGACCGCGTTCGTTCACTATCCGACGATTCAAAGTGCTCTTTGTAGCCATTTCAGCGGTATGCGATAATGGATGCAAGAATGATCCATTTCTACACTCCAAGGTCACATAGGCAGTCAGCTGAGTGGACAGCAAAGAATGAAAACTGTCCAAAGCGACCAGAAAAACAAATGTCAGCTGGTAAGGTTTTGGCTTCCGTATTTTGGGATGCGCACGGTATTTTATTCATCGATTACTTTGAGAAAGGAAGAGCAACCCATAGTGAATATTATAAGGTGTTATTGGTGCGTTTTAAGGAGGAAATTGCGAAAAAGCCCCAAATGAAGAAAAAGTACCCTTTTACCAACACAATGCATTGTGTCACAAGTCCATCGCAACAATGGCAAAGTTACACGAATTGCACTTTGAATTGCTTCCCCATCCAGCGTATTCTCCGGATGTGGCTCCCAGCGACTACTTCTTATTTGCAAACCTAAAACAATGCTCCAGGAAAAGAGGTTTGGCCCCAATGAAGAAGTGATTGCCAAAACTGAAGGATATTTTGAGACCAAATATAAATCGTTCTACAAAAAGAGCATCGAAATATTGAGAAAACGTTGGAAAGAATGTATCAATCTTGAAGGAAACTATTTTAATGAGTCAAGTCGAATTTGGACTAAAAGTTGTTATTTTAGTAGTCATCCTACAAGCTTATTGAGCGATGTGTTAACTTTTTACTGCTGAGGTGTCTTTCTATGAAACCTTTGAAGGAACCTTATTAAGTTATTTCTGTTTAGGTAAAAAGGTATTTAAAAGGAAATTGAGCACAGAATTAGGAATATGCACGGAAGTCATCCACAACCGTTTATACAGTAGTAGTGCCTGAGAGGAAGACAATTTCGAAGCAGAATTATGCAAATCCGACAGTACCACCAGTGTCTGAAGTAAATTCCAATCTTTCTTCTTCTGCAACCTCTGAAAGCTCGAAGTAGATAGTGATTGTTAACAAAGCAAGACTAACCAGTAACGATAGACACGAATTGTTTGCACACTTTCCTCAGAAATGCAAAAAGTATAGTTGTCACGAATACAAGGTCACGTCCTTACATACGTAAGGACGTGAAAATTACTATGTAATTTTAATATTATCGAAGCAATGTCAATGTTTCTCAAATGGTAAAAGAAGTGTCTCAGGTTTTATTTGCAATTCTAATGAAGTAATCATTTATCTGCAAAACATGTGCTCGTCTACATTACTTATGTCTGATTTTTCCTAAAATTTACGCATGGATTGTGACAGTTTTACATATGTATCTGCTGAATTATCTAAGATTTGATGTGAAGGAAGCACAACCAAGCAGAAACCTAAGTGACCCTGTCGCACAGATCAGAGAAATATCGTATATTTTCGTCAAAATGTGTGGGGTTTCTTAAATAGCATTCCAATTGATTAGGACTTGTTAGGCGTCCGCAATGATGTCCATTCTTAATGTAAATATTGATATTGAAATTGGATATTGTAGACGAATGGCGACTAAAATAATAAGATGAACGAATGAAGGACCAATGTCTTTGATATGGAAACTCGTTGGGCTGAATATGCTAGTTATAATAGGGCATAATAGAAAGTCTAAAACACAAGTATATGTAGTACTACACAACCAAATAACTTGAAAAATATATTATTGCCAGCACTGCCATTACAAATGTTGACGAAAACTTAAGACAAATGTGCGTTAGTATGAGTACCATAAAGCTTATTAATACAACTTATAGTTAGAAACATATTTCAAGAAATTATAATTTGTAGTTTTATACAATGTAGTGTATAATATACTTAAGTATGTTGTTATCGTATGCACTCGTACTTACAGTTATCATCGTATAGCTTATTCAAATCTCCGGTTTGAAATATATCGTTGAACGTAACCACTCTTTTGTTGTGTTTTGGGTTGATTGGTATCACCTCCGCGCCATCCTGAAGGAGTTCTGATATGTGGCCTAGAACGAAACCCTCTTCAGGATCGCGCACCCACACCGTGTCCATCATTTTGGACCTGTAAGAATGCAAAGATTAATAACACTAGTATTACATACATGCTATGCTATAGCTTTCCATTCACTATTTTTATTAAAAGTGTAATTTGGCAACAATTAACTAACAGTATTATAGGATAATGCTCAAAGGCTATAACCGAGTAAGTATGAGATTTGTTCTCCTAAGCGGATTGTAGTGATATTTATAAAGTTTATGTAGATCGTCAATAGGAAAATGAAACCAGTACACTGAGCCTGGGAAAACAAGTGACAGTTTTTCAGGTTGAGCCATTTGCAGTAGCAGTCTGTGCTGAAGAAATCAGAGGGGAGGCCGCATAAAGAAGAATAAACATAATGACAGTTAGGCGGCCATTGAAACCGTTATGAAGCCTATTACCAGGTAAAACATTATTAAGAAGTCCTTAGTGAACTGGTACGGAACAACATGGTGTTGTTAACCTGGATGCCTGGGTTAATATTAAAGGCAATTTAATTGCCGATGAACTAGACAAGGAAGGCTCAAAAACAAACTTACTAGAACCAAAATCTGTATGCAGGATATTAAAAGATACCGTCAGATGACTGGAAAGAAAACATTCAAAGAAATGAAAATTGACTCAAGATTAATTCCACAGTAAGACATTTTCAGGTGGCTAGATGCAAAATTCTCAGCTAACCTAATTAAAAGAAGCAAAATAATTATATTACCGGTCTAGTAACCGGACATTGCAACGTGAAAAAGCATCTATGCAACATGGGACTGGTAAGCGTAGGAGATGAACTACAAGAGCAAAGTAGCATGCATATTATCTGCGTCTGTGAGGAAGGAGCTGAAAGGACTCAGGCGGAAACATTTCGGCAAGGATTCACTGGAGCCTATGCAAATATTCAGGCTCTTCTTGGGTAAGATAGTGGCATTTGTGAGAATGTTATTGGGGGAACGGTACAAAGAGCATAAAGCTCAAGTGTCTAGTCAATTGGGGATCAACCCTAAGAAGAATGAATAAAAAATAAAAGAAACCAGCAGCTAAAATTACGTATTACACTAAATATCTTCTATGATACAGCTTCATAATTAATCAGAACTGATGCCATATTGTAGCTAGGTGCGCTCTATCCGATTTTTAGAGTAATTGGCTTTTGAGAAAAATGCAGAAGGTAATATGGTGGAGTTATATGATTCAACTTAATTAACCTGGTGCCGGTGGTAGCTTTATCGTTACCTTTAGACTGGTATTTTCATTATGTTGAATTTGGCGAACACTTTGGAAATGGTTAAATGAGTTTAAATTACAGGAGGTTGCCTGGAAATGTTATTCTATTAGATAAAGTCGTAAACGGATAGTATAGATTGCACATTACTGAAAAATATTGACATTATGGTCCTATATCATCTGGTCCCTAACATTTATTTTATTTATTTTTGTAACATTGTGATACATTCCCAAAGATAACAAAAATATTTCGGTTTTGCCAACACATACTATTTTAGGTCCATACTTGAGGAGCGAGATTTGAAGCAAATTGTTTGTTTTTGTACATACATACACAATTATAACTCAAAACGAAGGAAGCAAGATTACTTTTCTATTGAATTCTATATCAGCGATTTGTTTAGATTATTCTATTGATAAATATTAAATAACACAACGAACTAAAAGCATTGAACCCTATCTCCGCGATTTGCTTATTCTATTGACTAATGTCAAAGTCTAGTGTACACAAATTATTGCGCTAAAACATTCAATTTATATTTGTCTTATCGAGCTGTAAAGCAATCGATAAACAGATAAAGATAATTACAGAGATATGTTTAGGCGTAGGTGCAGATGAAGCCGTGAAAGGTAAATGTTAAATTAGTATGTGTGCTTTGGGCGTATAGATTTCGTTGGTACGGACAAACAAACGTAAAGTAAATTACAAGATTAATTAATTTGATTTTATGCGTTGAAAATTCTAAACTAAACTTGCAAAAACTCGAACAGCTTTTTATTCGGAGTAAGCAGAAATTTGATATTGTAGGTTTCATTAAAAATAAATAAATAAATAACTTCTGAGAATTTAGTCTTTTAATAATATTTACAATAATAATAATAATACCAATAATAATAATAATAGTAACCACGCCTCACAACTAGCCCCGAGTATTCTACGAGGACTATAACGGCGATATTTAGGTTGCAATAAATTTTCCTCGGTCTTTCTAATCTTGAAAATGTAACTTATAAACAGATGTGGTAGTTGTGTTGCTCTGTTTTACCAATTATATACCCAGCAATAATACTTTGATGCCGTTTCATGTTTTGTTGGCTTTCCTATTTGTTTTTTCTCCTACGTTTTTCATGTTTGCTCGATGACTTTTTTTATTTAGCCCAATAACCGGAATTCGTTTTCTTGAAGTTCCTTAAATTTCACCTCTCCCATGATTTACATATTTTAGATTTCGTTGCTTTTTATATCCCTAACAATTTTCTCATGTCTCTCCATATCTTTGAGACTCCCATTACTTTGGTTTTTAGTGCCCTACGCCACTGTTAGTTCCGGATACACACAAAAATAAAATGTATATTAAAATTTACGACATTTTAATGGCACTAGTGGAACAAATTGACGATCCGTTTATTATGTTTTTTTTTCGAGGTAGAAGTATGAATATGACTAATAAATAAGCTGAAGTACCTTACTCTGTCCTAACAGTCCTGCATGTTATAATTAATATTTTAGTTGCTCGACAACCGTGCTTGTGCGTGTATCGATTTAAGTGTGTATTCAAATAAATAGTTTTGTTAAAAGTGTCTAAAATACCGAGGGGAAAGCCAACAAGCCAAGAAAAACGTGCTGTTATAATTGCTTTTCACCAGGAAGGCTATTCATTGTGCCAGATTACGAAAAAGACATGCGAACAAGTCAATAGTATATGATATCATTAGGAAATATCAACGCACGGGTAGTTCGCAAGCCAGCACAGGTCCAAGTCATTCGCGAATTACAACAAGAGCAGACGAAGAGCGCATAAAATTGTTAAGCAGATGAGTTAGAATGCCGACAGCTTCCGAAATTGCTGCAGAAATATATAGCAACCGTATAAGACAAATTTTTGTTACACACAGTAAAGCGGCGATTAAAAGATGCAAATCTTCATGGCCGCGTTGCTGTGCGAAAACTTTTCCTACGCAGGATCAACAAACAAAAACGGTTGCAATGGGCTGAAATACATAGCAATTGGACAGTTGAAGACTTCAAACGAGGTTTATGATGACCGATGATTCAAAGTTTCAAGTTCAGTTTCAAGTTTGGACAAGCGAGGCGGGTTTGAGTAAGAAGATCCAATGGTGAAAGAATATTAAGGGAATGTATGGGACCGATTGTGAAGCGGGAAAGTGCTTCTGTGCTCGTTTAGGGTTGCTTTTCGTATGCTGGGACAAGAGACTTGCAGCGAATTGAAGGCATTATGAGAAAAGAAAATTATTTAAAAATATTACAAGAAAATGCAATACCCTCAGGGTTCCATTTAATTGGTAATAATTTTATATTCATGCATGACAACTACCCAAAGATACGGCATTGGTATGCAAACATTCTTAACCTTCCTATACTCACGCATACGGTCTGTGAGACCGATTTATATAGTATAGTATACGTCTTTCATTTTGACGTGAGTATAGGAAGGTTAAATAACCAACAACAAAATAATATTCCTGAAATAATGACGTGGCCACCGCAAAGTCCTGACATCAATCCGCTTGAACTGTTGTGGGATAAACTCAACCGAAGAATTCGAAGGGTGTGTCCTACCTCCACCAGAAAAAGAACATATACAATAAATTTAGTATTATATGTTGAGACTTATTTTTGTCGTAGATTATAAATACGAGTTTATACATACCAATAATATTATTACATAAATTTCATTTTGTAGTTTGATTAAATGTCAATATTCTAAAACTTTGTAAATTTACTTAAGTGTCTGAAGTAATATGGACAGCAGTGTATTACATATACAAACGCTGCCCCGTGGATAGCATTTTTAATTTTTACATATATTTTTTCTGAATGGGGTAATAGAAATGCGTTTGGTATTCATATCATTTCTTTTCCACCGTCTGTTTATTTACACCAAGGAATATGCAAATTATTTTATCTATTCTAATTGTTCCCTATGTTATTCTGTTTCCACTGATATGTTTATTTTATCCACCATTGTAACCTTGGTTTTATACTCATTTACCTTTATTATCCTTGTGAAAATTCCATTACACATTTTCAAATTTTTTTCTGTCCTCTGCCGATATTCTGAGTTTTACAGAGCTTTCCTGATTCTAACATTAAAGGACTATATAACTACTAATTTTTTAACGGCAATTTTCTTGCTTGTCGACTTTTTTTGCAAATATCCATTGATTATTCAATTCTGATGATTGAACATTGTTTTCTTTCCACACAAAATGTGCAGGCTAGTTATAAAATAAAAAATACTTAGAAAAACTTTTAAGGTGAAAATTCAGAGAATAATCTTCATCAGAACGTTGAGAGTAACGTATGTACGTAAAGTAGTAAACAGTTCATGTTAACCTGTTTTAAACTTAAAGGGGAAATTATGGTGAATATTTATGGATGAAATTAAGCCAAATCAATAATGTGTAAGAGTATCAGCACGTAAAAGGCATCAGAATAATGACATCTATGACATTAGGTTTAGTAGAAGGTCACAGTCTCACATTGTAGGCTCTTGAAATGTCGCTACGTACTTGGTCTGCCGAATTTTGCTGTTTTTCTTTGAAATCCTCGACGTTGACAAGGTAAGAATACGTCAATCATTTCAATAACTGGTTGGTGTTGAACTAATTAAATTTTCAATTAATGACGTGATAGATCATAAAGAATGTTCGAAACAACATCTAAATAGAATAGATAACAACTGATTCCCAAAAATATATTATTAATTGTATATGCCGAAAGGCAAAAGAAACGTAGAATAAACTAGTAATTAAGCTGGACCAGCATATGTAGAAGACCTAAAATTAGTGAAAGGGACGAATAAGACGTGAAATGATAAATATTATTCAACGTCAATGGGAATGTAAGAGAAAACGCAATGAATATATGTACATACATATATTATACTGACATTGGAATTGACAAATTCCTCTTCTTCCTTTCCTTATTCGTACATTCAAATGGGTGTTGGATAAAATGACGAATGAAAAAATTTAAGACATTGAATAAGCTTTTGAATAACGCAAAACCCAAAAGACCTGCAGGAAAATTCGGATTTGGACCGAAACACGCAAGGAATATGAAATGCAGATAAATAAGAATAAAACCAAAGTGATGGGGGTAGGAGAGAACTGGAAAACTTCCAACTAGAAAACATGAAGTTACTACGTTTCAATACCGTATACTTAGACGTACAAGGGGCAAATACAGGTTGGAAAAAAAGTGGACATCAAGAGCAAACTTAGAAAGAATGGCTGTGAAAACTTATTACGTCCTGAGCACCAGTTTTATAGTAGTAAGGAGGTGTCAAGGAGAAGGAAATTAAATGTTTATAAGGCAATCTGCAGTATTACCAGTATTAACTTATGGTTGTGAATCCTGGATATTAACGGAGAAACAGAACCAGAAATGTAAAATGTCGCAGAAGAGGTAGAGGAGTTACACCAAGAAATACACAAATACCACAAGACTTAGATATCAACCGCTTACAGAATTTATTGAGCAAAGACCACTGAGTTGGCGGGGGCATTTGGAAACAATAGATAGTTGAAGTCTAGTAAAGCAAGTATCGAACGAAAAACATGCAAAGGAAAGAAAACAGGGCAAGTTGGGAAAACTTGGAATGTAATTGGAGAAGTATTGGAGAGAAGAGGCAGTAGGCATAAAGCAAGGGAGAAGGCAAGGATAAGAGGGGATGGATCACATTCTTGTATCAAAGTTCTTACACCACACACCATAATTTTGTAGAAGTGGATTGTATGCAATATTATGAGTCCGTGTAATGCGGAGCATTGAATCATAGGACGAATTATTTGGAGTAGAAGACTAAAATCATTACGGTTTTCATCTTTTGTCTTTAGTCTGTGGATGGAGTCATTTTATCGTGGTATTTGAGTCCATTCCAAACTAAAGTTTTCCCCATTTCACACAATACTTTTATAAGAGTAAGAATCATTAGCGTTTTCCTGGCTTCTAGCTTTCAGAAACACAACATTCCTGACGTACTTTATTGAGATTCATAAGAGAAGGTAATGGCTTCTTGAAGTTGCACATGTACCTTCCTATTTCAAATGGCAATGGTGTTTCGCGTGTATAAAAATGATTATGACATTTGAAAGCAATTCAACACCTCGACTTTGATAAAAGCTACGCCTTTCTATTTTGTTCAATTTCAATTAATTTAAAACACTTATCGAGTTTTATTCATCAAATATTTTTATATGTAACAACTTTTTTAGAACATAACGTCGATAATAGAATTACGTATGAACGTACATATAAATAAATCAGAGATATGTTATCAAAATAAAAACTATCGATTGTATACATCCAGATGTACATAATTCAAGTTTTGGAAGGATTAGTTACTTATCATCAAAGAATGTTCGTAACCGCAGTCCCATATAATCATGTAATTTATAACATGCCATAATTTTGGCTATTATTTCGTTTGTTTTTAATTATCTAAAACCTAATGACATAAAGAATCGTGAATTAAAATTACCTCCACGTAACACTGATTAGAATTTCCTTGCTCTTGCCATATTAGTAAGTTTTTACAATAAAATGTTTATGAATTAAATTGGAATATGCCTGTTTCAATCGATTAAATTCCATCAGTAGTCACATATGAAACGTATGCTACAACCACATTATCTGTCGAAGATAAGATGCCTAATTAGAGTGTCGATTGCCTAGAAACAAGCAGAGTGGTAGCAATTAACGGACATCTATTCGATAGCAAAGAACCGTTTTTCTCTGATCTCCTTTTGTCAATATCATGCGTATAACCCGATACTTAGGGAGAGAACCATATGTTGTAGTTACTGTTAAACCTGTCTCTTCGCGGTACAACACAAAAAACGCCGGCTCCGTTGAAGAGCAATACAAAGAACAAGACATCTTAGTCGATTAACTGTGTTGTGTGCATACCAAAATATAATAATATCTATTCGCGCAGCTTATCTTCTATGCATGGAGTTTAATTAAACTCCCATCATAACAATTAAAGACGGAAGAATTACGAAGAATGGATGATTAAGAATACAATACAGATAATACAATAAATTAGAAAATATATTAGTATATATAGGTTTTTGAATTTCTGATCTTGTTGATGTGCCTGTATCATCTTTTTCTTTCTAGCAGTTGCGCATATACATATGTACATAAATATATACATACACATGTTACTTGCTTAGGATGGCAAATAAACCGTGCAATAAAAATTATCAGTGATTGATCCCAGAAATTGAGGTCGATATGTAGGCTGGTATTACAAGAAACCTATGCTTCTTATTAGGTTTGTCTCGAATTATTTTCCAAATAGTTTAGTCAAGCACTTTTTACGCCAAATATCAATAAGTTTTTAACATTTTCCTACAGATTTCCAAGCTAGAAAATGTAACAACCCTGATGATAAATTTGTAAAATGGCAACATTAATTGATTCCGATATTTTGATCTGCTCATGTGCGTCTTAATATCACATAGCAGCACAAAAGCACCTATTGCTCTTATTTTCATGGTAAGCTTAGGCGATGTACCACCGATTTTTGGTTAATTTTTTAATTTCGTTTTATACGAAAGGATAATCTATTCACCATAACAACAATTGCTATAAATTTGCTAAGGTAACAACAGAAATGCCAATTTCAAACTCAACATCATTTGGTTAACTGTTTTACAGAATTGTGAATCATAAAACATGTTTAAATTCCAATATGTTACTGTTTACTTGACAATACGACGTGAAAAACTGGAAAGACTCCGAAGGATCGGGCGATGGGGGTAGTTATATCACTACACAAAAGAGGGGACTCCAGAAAGTGTAGCAGAGAAGTTTCAAAATTAACCACAGCCATAGGAACAATGGACCTAATATTCGGTACAAAAGTTACGGAGAAAACCTTACACTACCATCGTAGCTTATATGAGACTTTTATATATCTTGCCTTTTAATAATGCTTCCCGGGACGAAATATAATAGATAGAACTGTGGATAAGCTTCTATCTAATGTAATAAAGGCCACTATATAGTTAGAAGGAATAATCTTCAATCAATTAAATTTGCAACGACTAGGGAAGTACGCCAGGGAGATGATTCGACAAGGGAACGCGTAAATATTTTTAGTATGGAAAATGCAGAATCTATTCGTATCCAGAAGTGATGTACGCGTATGATTTGGGATTATACGGGAGAAAGAAATTACAGACTATAAGACGAAAAGAAATATGCAGAGATTGAGATATGTTATTATGTTAAGAGAGGGATGGAAGTTTAAACCAACGCACAGATACAAAGCGTGCAGAAAATACACAACGATCTAAACTAATTAGGAAAAATAAGTGGGCAGGGAAACAAAAGCCAACATAATCAACTGTGCGTTTAAGCTATTTAAGGGATGCAGGGAGCTACGTGATTGTGTCTGCAAAACCATAGTGAGTGGAAGTGGCTAAAAATGGGATCAATTAGTAACATATTTCAGCGAAGATAATTGAGTTTGTTTAATCATGTGTGAAACTAAAGGCTATATGGTAAGCGGAAGTACACCAAAAACAGAGAGACAGCAAACCTAAGTGAGCTCGAAATAGTCAAGGTGCTACAGCAAAGACACTTCGGCTGAAGACAAGCGGCGGTCCTCGCAAAAGATTGAAAGTTATGCAGGTACCAATCTTTAAAGTAGAAGTGCACTTGGATTAAGTAAGTACGAGGTAGGCGGTCTTATATAGAAAAAATAAACTTGGTAATCTCCCATAATATTAATGATAAATGGAATCGTATTGAAAATAAAGTAGAAGAGATGGCCAGCGATTTACTGTATTTTAAGGACGTAAAAACAAAAGATCAAGAAGCCAAATAGCCTTTGAACTAAGAAACTCTGCCCGAATTAGAGTTGAATAACCCAACAATCGCAAATGTGGAAGATGACCAACACAAAAGGAGAGGGACAAAAGGAAAGCATGGCCATGGAAAAGAGGATAGACGAAATAGTATTAGATATGGGGAAATGAAGAACTTTTACCAGGAAATTAAGCGCGCAGCAGGGTCTAATAAGAAAACAATATATTATAAAGCTAAAAATGGAAGTTTAATCGAGAATATTGATGGAAAAGTGAGCAGGTGGGCAGAATATTAAAAAAAAACCTAAATGATGAAATGGAAGAAAGTTACACTGAAGAGATTGTTTTAGATCCACAAGTCAGAGAATATGAAATGGGGAGTACAGAAATACTCGATGAGGAAGAAATAAGAGAAGTAATCAGAAATCTAAAAGAGAGAATGGAGTATTAGCAGAAATGCTAAGAGAAAGTAATTTACAGAAAGAAAAATTGGCTGATAAGTATAAGGTGTTAGCAAAGCTGCTAGACTACAGATTATGGCTGAAGATAGTATAGGAGAATATCAGTGCGGATTTAGACCCAATATATCCGTGACTGATCAAATTTTTACGGTAGAACAAATACTGAGTAATTCACATGAAAATAATATACCGCTGCACATCTTATTTATAGATTTCCAACAGGCATATGATTCTGTAAAAGCAACAAAAATCCCCGAAGTTTTGAACGATCTAGAAATACCCCAAAAAATAATTAGACTGATACAAATGACACTTCAGAGAACAAACTGTACTAAAGGTAAAATGTCCGGAGTGATCAACGTTAATAAAGGGCTAAGACAACGAACCTCCTGTCATCAATACTATCAAATTTGATACTCGAGGAAAGTACTAAGAACTAGTACAATGCCCTTATAACACGATTCAAGTAAGACATGAAAAACATATTCCGGAGATTTGAGGACACGGCAAGGAAGTATGGACCAAGAATTAATGACACTAAAGCTAAATACTTAGAAATGCGAGGGGTCGATGATTCTAATGAGACCGAAATAAATATTCAGAATAATTCTGATCAAAGATACGCTGTCGAAAAGGTAAGAAAAGATCGTGTATTTGGGAGCACATTTTGCCCACTTTCTTACAGTGGAATATAAAGGACATAAATCACCATAAATGCGGTCTACACATTGTTTAATGTGATAAGGCGTATGACCTTATTTTGTTAATAATTTATGATCGCGCGATACTCTGTTTTCATTAGCTGCAGTATTTGCATGTACTAGTCACGTTGTCTGGCTGGCTACTAAAAACTACTACGCTGCCAGTTGTAATATGTATACTGTGGGCCTGACACCTGACACATGTGCAACTATGACGTGATGGAGTCTGAATCAAGCTTGAACCTGCATAAGCCTGTCAGTCTGAGAATTTATAGAGCTTACCTCGTATGTTACTCATTACGGCAAAATTGCTAAACGGCACAATTTGGAGTATAAACGCGAATAAGTATTTGAGAAGCAATAATTAGAAAACTGTGAGGAACAAACAACCTAATAAAAAAAGTGTGATCACCAGGAGCGGATACAAAGGTTAAGGCTAACCATAATGCAGGCATGGAATCAATCATAGTATCTTTTACCAGCAATTTCTAAAAGTACTTCAGAAACATAACTTTTCGATTTTGAATAGCTTTCTAGAAACTACACACATTTGTTCAAGAATTCTTAAAGTTTTTTCGTTCTGCTGGTTCTAAGATTGACGTTAAAGCAGATTAATGCTTTGCTATTAGCAGTTACAATAGAATGCGAGGTTAATATTATTGATTTATATTTAAGAAGCTATTCCTACATATTTTTAATTTATCAAACCCGGTATATTGCCCGATTGTGGTCATGCCTATTATTAAATCCGATAGAGAATGCGAAATTTCTAATTATCGATATACTTCAATTATCTCTAATATACTTAAAATGTTCGAAGTTATCTAACATAAATCTAGTCCTGTAAGAAGTAGACCTTCTACACAGAATACCTTTGTAATGGATAGATCCATTAGCACTAAATATTATCAATACTGTCTCGATTAGAGATTTAGATAATCGCACTGAAATAGATGCGATCTATAAAGATTTTACTGAAGCCTTCGATAGGATATAGCACGGATTAATTCTTCAAAAATTTCGTGGAAATGCACTTTCTGAGAAAGTGATTAGCAAATTGAGATATTATCTTTCGAACAATTCGTTTAAATATACGGGGTGGGTATAAAGGCCGGGAATGGTCAATTATGTATCTTCGTTAGTTTTAAAACCATTTTTTGTGAAAATTGGCATGCATACCATGTCTCAATTCTGATGCATAACATTGATATCTTCGTTAAGGAATCTTGAATGAGAAAAGTTTCCTGTATGTTTGTGCTAATTACAGATATCTTTCCCACTTCATTCTATTTTGTTTAGCGTTTGAGTTTTTCGGAAAAAAGCATGAAATTTTGTTTATCCTTTGAGCCAAGATCATATTAGTTCTAAGTCCAACACTTTTTAAACTTGTATATTATCAAGATACTCTTTAAGAGTGATTCTTATGATGGCAAAAGCAAATCTCTAGCGTATTTTGTTTTCTAGTTATCAACCCCAACTTCAGTTTTTCTTAGGATGAGCGCATTGATTTTTATATTTAATTAAGCTTTATTATGATGTATCACATAGCAATTATTTTTTTCTTTAAAGAAATTTAAGAAAACCTATTTTGGTTTTGTTACAGAAAAAAAACTAGTATTCCGTGGAAGTATTGTCGTTAATTTGAGACATAAATTTATCTGAAAGTGATGTATTGGTAAGTTGTAAATCCTTCGAACTAACAATAACTAATTTTAATAGCAACAAAACAATGGTACATAAATTCTCTAATGAGGAACAGTTAGATCTGCTAGTAATGAGAGGCGCAATATATAACTTGAAACTATAATCTTGGTATATACACTAATTATAGACTTATTGTCAGATGGAATGACCACATTTCCAGTATATTGAATTATGCTTTCAAGTTACTTGGTTCTTTATCAAGAAACATGAGGTATTTGGAGGAAATACAACGTTGTTAAGTATTTACAACTTACTTATTTGTTCAAACTATAGCGTTCTATGGCGAGGAAGAAATGGACAAGGCTGTCAACCCAGTGGATTGTAATTCTAGTCAAAGTTGCTTCAGGTGTGTTAGGTCAATGAATTTAAATCAAAATTATCGTCTTTACTTTAAAAGTGCATCCGTAACAATTGAAGTATAATAAAAAATTGATTAGCATCTTATGCTGATAATATCTACATATATTCCTCTTACAAAGTATGCACGCAGTTTCGATAAACGGCTAATCTTAGTTATCATATCTTCTATTTAAATGTAAATCTTGCTAAGTAAAGAGTTTTTCAATAAGGAAGATAGAACTTTGAACGCCTGTCACGGCCAAAACGATTCTGTCTTCTGTCATAGCACACTAACATTTCTCTTCAGCAATATTTGCCATTGATTGTAATTAAAGCTTAATTCACTGGAACAACATTTGAAAATTTATAATAAAAACAATGTGTGTGCGTGAAACTCATATCGGACTCTTGGGCCTTCTCATGGTCGATATAATCGTCTTTCTAAGCAGCTTATTCGTCGTCAATACCGAACAATATATAAGACAAAAAAAAATCCGTGGTGTCGAATGTAAACGTCTATTCCACGGGGTTCTCAACGATTGAACATGTCTATGAGCTCCACACGGCGTATTTTGTTTAAAGGACCTTGTAAGATCCAGCTGGTACAAGAAATAAAGTCATGTGAGTATTTATTGCGTCATAGATTGGCCAAATTTGCTCATGAAGACATTGCCACTGATGGTCGTTTTTATCGCAAAATTTTATTTAGCGATGAAGCTCATTTCTGGCCCAATGACCATGTGAATAAGCAAAATTGCCATTTATGGAGTGATGGAAATCCACAGGTGATCCACAAGACCCTATTGCATCCTGACAAAGTGACTGTGTAATGTTCTTTACATGTTGAAGGCATCATCGATCCTTATTTTTTGAAGATGATGCTAGAGCGCATGTTACGATATATTGTGCGCGCTACAGATCAATGATAAATGACATTTTGTTTCCAAATTTGAAGAATATTGATCCGGACGAGATGAGGTTTCAAGAGGATGGTGCTACGTATCACACAGCCATCGAGACAATCTATTTCTTGAAGCGGAAATTCAACTATTCATTAATTTCCCAAAATGTACTAACCAATTGGCTGCCACGTTTGTGGGATCTGCCGCCTTTGGATTACCTCTTGCGGGAATATTTGAAGTCACAAGTTTACGTAACTGATAATGCATTAATTTGAAATACGTATTTTCACTGTTCAGAAGGGTTATTGGTTGATTGTTACTCGTTACTTGGCTGTTGAACAACGTGGATCACCTTCAATAATTCCTGATGCGCTGGTTTGGTTATATTTTTTTACTGATTCTGTGTTTTATACAAATTAATTTTGTGTATGATGTACAAATGTTCTTTTTCGACTGATTTCAAGAAAAATCCAATCGATGTCCTAACAACGGTCGTTAACACGAACATTAAGAGAAGACTATTAAGAAAGGATGATAGCAAGAAGACTTAGCGTATCATCAAAGAGGATGCACTATATGAAAGAGCATAAGGGAGAAATAGGCCCTCATTCATTCATTTTAGGGGTTGGATTTAGAGGGCATGCAGTTGTAAAGAAAACCATGATTATGACCGGTACATAACAAGGAGAGAATGAATTGGCAAGAGAATCTGATAATTCATGCTATGAAAATTTATGTTAAAGTCTGTATACATACCTCCAGTGAGTTAACCCAAAAATATAATGCTTTGCACAAATTTACGATTATCGAATTCAATACTTTTTGTTAACATATTTACTTCAGCATTAATTGGGTAGGTACATTACAAAGATTATTTTACGATGGTAGATTGATAAGTTTCCGGAATCGCGGCTGGGGGTTGTTGTTTTTCCAAATACTTTCTCTCGTTGTATAGGTTGTTTGTCTTTCATATCAATTGACTGTAAATATTAAATTGATCCGTTAAATGGTCTGGTTTTAATAAGCAGTTAAATCAAGTACGTTTTTGTGTTTTCAATTATGGATAAAAACGAAGTTTGACCAGTTATCAAATTTTTCTAAACCGCAACGGAAACCAAATCAAGGTTAAATGTCATTCTTGAGGACTCACCACCTTTATTTTGCACCGTGAGTTTTGGAGTTTCAGAATTTAAGTGTGACCATACCCATACAAGTAATGAACCACGTTGAAGGACGTTTGAAGACGGTTTTGGCAGATCGCCTAATAAAAGCGCGTGAAATTGAGAAAGTCTTGGGTATCTTTCATGAACGAGTAGTTCGTATTTTACATATTGAATTGGGTTTAAAAAGTTTTCTGCAACATGAGTGCCGAATTTGATTAATTCGGAGAAAAAATGCATTCGAGCTCGAACCTCAGCCGATTGTTTGGAAATAGAAGGAGGAATCCAATGAATTTCGAAAGACAATTTGTGACCATCGATGAGACCTGGATTCACCACTACACGCCAGAAACAAAAATGCAGTCAAAACAGTGGAATGGAGGCGGTGAATCGGTTCCGAACAGACCTATTCACTCGGCTGAAAAGGTGCTGGCATCTGTCTTTTTGGGACGCAAAAGGAATTTTGGTAATTGGTTATCCTGAGAAAAGCAAAACTATTACTGGCCAATATTACACAACAGTTTTGGACAAATTGAAAGCAGCAATTTAGGAAAAACCCCGGTAATGGTGAAGGTAAAAGTATTGTTTCACAACGACAATGCGCTCGCTTCTTCAAGTGCAATCGTTCAACAAAAATTGACAGAAATGAAGTTGGAAATCCTTCTGTATCCCCCGTATTCGCCTAATTTGGGTACGTTAGACTTCCATTTGTTCCCGAAATTTAAAACATTTAAAGGTGGAAAGAGATTCTGGTTTAATGAAGATCTGATAGAGGCTGTAGAGCGATTTTTTTGGGAACCTTGAAGAAGTCACTTTCAGGAGGGAATCAAGAAGCTAGAGAAACATTGGACTAAGTGTGTCGAGCTTCGACTTTTCAATCTACCCTCGTACATTACGATTAAAGCAATTCTGAATACTGAATACTGAAAAGTTCTTCTACATATTTTTCTCGCTTAATATCTGCCCTTTAGTGGACATATTTTTGTCGATTATGAGTCAATTTATTACTGTTCTTATTTATAAGGTAATTCATCAATTGATTCATAGGTGAAACAGATTTGGATCGGCATATGCAAAAGTACATACATGATCACTAAAACTTGTTGGATAACGTTATACAATATATATTTTGTTTGAACCCCAGAATGAACTAATACTTTACTACCAAAAATAATTAGCGTAGATGATGCGAAAGTATACATATCATTTCTTACGTTCATTTACATATGCACATATTTTTGTGAATTGCAAAACCTGACATATACATTACATACATCGTTATACATAGGTCAAGTCTCATTACTGTTTGATTAGTTTATGTACATTGTATTGAAACTCTTTTAGATATCTATAAATAATCTGCCAATCTTATTTCCACTTTACTGGTATTTCAACAAGGCCGAACGGTGAATAATTGGAGAATATTATGGACAATTTAGAAATGCGATCAGGGTATCCTGTTCCAATCGCAATAATAAAGTGAACGTACTCTAGACAATACCTGTACATTATGTATATGCCAATTGCAACAACCTATGTACCTTACCACATAAGAACAAGGTAACAAAAATTACAGGCTTGTTCAAAAGACACGCTAAGTTTGTTATGATGGAGAAATACCGTTATTGTCGTTGTTTCTATCGACGTCTCTTATGGGAAAGGCAAAAGTTATTCACGAAGTTACAAGAGATGTACTTACATATACGTAGGTTGATAAGCGAATGAGTTAGCTATTTTTGCTGCGGCGAGACGGTATATGTTACGTACTACGATTGCAATCATCTCGAAAACGGTGGTAAAATCTATTGATGCATGTAATTACAACAGTTTCAAAAGATGTGTTTCCAGTATGGGCTAAACAGAAAATGCTTATTTCCAAAGAGCGTTTTGCTTCTTAAGAAGAAATTGTTATGTATGTATATATACATATATGCACTACATAACATGGAAATTGCAAACCAAACTTGCCAGAAACGTTTACGTTATTCAAAGGTGATAATTGATTAAAATTTTGTTGCGATGGTTCAAGTGGTCATGGCATATTTGACACTTCAGTTTTTTTCTTTGCAGTTTTTCCTAGCATTTATGTCAGTTGTATTTCTTGCGATTCTTTTATTCAATTTTCATCGTTTTCTCTTGTTTCAATTTTATTTAACTCGTTTTAGAAGTTTGATTATATGCAGAGTGCGGCAACGTGAAAATTACCGCCAGTTGAGCGAATTTAAAAGAGATCGCATTATTGATTTGCACGAAGGTGGTTTTTCGTTCAGGAAAATTGCAAATCGCCTTCACATTGATTCCTGTGCATAATGCGCTGCTATGAGTCATGGCGTAGGGAGGGCCAGGAACGTCGCCGAAGAGGAACCAGAGGGCAAAGAAGAACTAATGAGGTGCAACACCGCCACCTTCGTCTAATGGCACTAAGAGACCGATTCTCCAGTACCAGATCAATGGAAGATCAAAGGTTAGGTAAGTTCGAACTGTTCATCACCGTACCAGGGGTATCGGCTTACAATTCTATTGGCCACATCTTGTGCTACTAACGGGTGATTTTTTGCTATTTGGTTTTCAGTGTAAAAAAAGATTCGTGACATGTGACAATGTCAAAAATTCTCAGTAAGGTTTGCCATTTCACCATGAATAGACTTACAAACGAACAACGCTTGCAAATCATTAAATTTTATCATAAAATTCGTGCTGTGTGAGAAATGTGTTTCGTAAATTACGTCCATTTTATGGTCGTCATAATCGACCCACTGAACAGGCTTTTAAAGCTGTTGTAACCAAATTTCGCACCCGCTTCACTTTATTGGACATTAATCCACCAACCTGTATGCGAAGAGTGCGTACCGAGGAAAATATTGCTGCTGTATTGGCCAGTGTCAATTAAGATCGCGATATGTCAATTCGTCGCCTTTGTCAACAATTGGGCTTGTGTTATTCGACCACCTGGAAGATTTTAAGTAAGAACCTCGGTATGAAACCATACAAAATACAGCTGCTGCAATAACTGAAGCCAGGTGACGTACCACAACGTCGTTTGTTTGTTGAATGGGCCTTAGGAAAGTTGAATGAAGACCCATTTTTCTATCAAAAAATTGTCTTAAGCGACGAAGCTCATTTTTGGCTCAATGGGTACGTCAACAAACGGAATTGCCGAATTTGGTGTGACGAGCAGTCAGAGGCAGTTCAAAAGCTGCCAATGCACCCCGAAAGATGCACTGTTTGGTGCGGCTTGTGGGCCGGCAGCATTATTGGACCGTACTTCTTAAAGAACGATGGGAATAGCAACGTTACAGTCAATGGAGCAAGGTACCGTGCGATGATTACCGACTTTTGCCCAAAATCGAAGAATTGGACTAGGTTGGCATGTGGTTTCAACAAGACGGTGCCACATGCCATACGGCACGCGATACCATGAACCTATTGAGAGACGAGTTTGGTGAGCAATTAATCTCGCGTTTTGGAGCAGTCCATTGGCCGCCAAGATCATGCAATTTGACCCCACTAGAATATTTTTGTGGGGCTACGTGAAGACTCTTGTGTACAGGGACAAGCCATCCACAATTCCAGCCCTAGAAGACAACATTACAGCTGCCATTGGTGAGATACCGGCCGGAATGCTGGAAAAAGTATACCAAAATTGGAGCTCACGGATGGACCAATATTTAAAAAGTAAATGGCAGGCATTCATTTATCGGCCCAAATAAATATTTCATTCACTTATGCAAATTTTCTGTGTTTTCTTCAATTTTCAAAACCCAAACGGTTAAAAAATCACCCATTACTTACGGCTCAACACCGACTGCAACGTTTGGAGTCGTGTAGGTTGCGAATGCACTGGAACGGGCAGTGGCATAGGGTAGTGTTCAGTGATGAATCCCAATTTTATATAGGGATGCATGAAGGCCACATGAGGGTCAGGCGAAGACGTGAGGAACGTCGTAATATTCGAGCCGTGGGAGTTATGGTATGGGGTGCTATAGCATATAGGAGTAGGTCCCAGTTGATGTTTATTCGAGGCAACATGAATACCCAGCGTTACGTTGATGAGGTGGTGCAACCAGCAGGATAATGCCCATTTCAATATTGCGAGAATTTTTCTAAACGGGTTGGAAGAGGTCCATGCCAATTTCATGCCATGCCCACCCAGATCCTGGGACCGCCGCCAATTGAACGCGTGTAGGACATTATGAGAAGAAAACTAAGGAACTTAGCAAATCTTTCGCAAACACTGGAAGCTCTCCGGCATGAATTGCAGGTTGTTAGGGACACCATACCATAAAAGGATATCAACCACCTACTGGAATCAATGCCACGGAGAGTGAACGAGTGTAATACTAATAGGCGAGGTCTAACATATTAGTAATAAACAAAAAAGTAAAATGTGTTAATCTTTTATCGTTTTTCTTTGAAATCTTAAACAATTATTACATTTGAATAGGTAAACGTTTTTAACAAGTTTGATAAAAAATTCGCACCCTTTCTTGGTGTTGCAATTTTCATGTCATATATATATATATATATATAAATAAGAATGTAAATATATACTTTTTTTCTAAAGAAATATGAACTTTCATCTAAATTTAAAGAGCTCTTTCATACTGTTCATTACAAATATAACAATTTTGCATAAATGCTTTGATTTTTTGTTATTCTTTTAATACTATTATTCCGCGTTACACGCAAAAATGATTAGAAAGTCTTCCTTATTTGAGTGTCGTGTGACTAGGTAAAATGAAAGTACTAACGCGGAGATGTTCCAAAATTATTAGTGCATAAACGCTTCTCAAAGCGCTGAAAGGTGTTGTTGAAATTCTTGTTAAACGATTTATTCCACCACGGTAAAATATTATCTAATACTCTGCGTACTCATCTAAAAGATAAATGTATCGAAAATTCGCCAAATTGGTTGTAGTGAACATTACTACATCGATTTGGATAACTTCAAATTCAAAATACATACATATTTCAATAATTAATTTGTCATTATCAATAAAGAAAACAGATAAAAGTGCGCTTCATAAAGCAGAGGTTAATCGTTAGTTCACGGGTTATGCCGATGGTCGCTAGGTTGTCGAAGTGCGCATTTGGAAGCATTTAAATCAGTACGGGCAAGCTAAGGATGATTTTATGTGAATTCATTCTAAACCACTGAATTTTCTAGTTTTCGTTATTAGCTGTAAAAGGTCCAAACAGTGTCTACATATATAATTCCAATCAATTAAAATGAACAGCCTTAATCATCACTATCCTGCTAATACAATTTTATTTACCTTCTAATTGCAACGACTGTAATCCTTTATGATTTTCTGTTGCACATGCTACAGTTTATAGATAAACTTCGGCTATTCCAAAGATGTGTAATTGTTGATTAGTGTGTCGTATCAAAAGGCTTACTGTCTTTACAATTTGTTGTCTTCTCATTTGTATTGGTTATTCAGTTTGGCATAAGAAATGTATCAAAGTGCTCAAGACTAAGTATTGGGTTTTGGTAATTGCAGGCTGTTCCAGCAAAGTTTCATTTTGTCCCTGATGATTCGATAGGAAATCTCACAAGTAGACTGAGGTTATATTAGGTTCTATTTTTGCATTTGTCTTGTCAAAAGTTTCGGTATTTGACTTTTTCTATAGGGCTGCATTCCACCCATAGCTTTAAATTAGCTTCATAATGAATTCCTGCAATTCTTAGCAACTCTAGATTAAACTCTTACATTGTAAATTACTTTTTCGTATATTCTATTATTTCTTTTTAGTTTTGCTACTCTTGTATTGTTGCGTGCATATTGTACTGAGAGTTTAGTTAAATTTCTTAAACAAAATTGCACCGGCCCAACTCTTAATTATTGATATAAATAGCATAAATTATAACAAATGTATTTATAAATTTTGACAAATATTTAACATAGAATCAAGATAATTACCTAGTGTTGTGTGTGTGTGAGTGTAATTTCTCTTTCGATAATGGTTCTTCCTATATTTCCTCTCTTAACTTCTATTCTCGATGCACCTTTAATTTCTATGGATTCTGCCCCTTCTTAGATTCTATCTTCTCCGGTATGGTGAGGATCTTTTATTCACTGGTACTTCTTCTTAAAACCCTTTTATTCCAAATATATTTATTGACTTATCTATCTTGTCAAGTTTCTTCGTCGTTAACCAAACAAACTTTTCATTTCTTTTGGAAATCAGGACTACACTGCTCTATTTCTAAGTTGTCCACGAAACGAAAACTTTAATTCACCTTGACTCCAGTTCACCCAGGTATATCGTTGTTATAGAAATCTGTATTGAATGTCGATGTATCCTTGGTTATTTCCAGTAATTCTTTTATGAATTCTTGTAATGTAAAAATGTTGTATGTATGTGTCTGAATGATAACAAGGCTTTTCTGTCTATTAACCGATGCTTTTTATAAAAATTAAGCGTTTTATTTCTAGTGACATTTGTTTCTCCCATTAAACGTGTCTGGCTGGAGTTAAGATAAGAAGCCAGCACCCGTAGAGTAATAAAATGCTGAAAAGGTGGTGGGCGTGGTATCGAAAAGGTATAAATAGAACCCCAAAATAAACCGTATGACAATTGAAAACCATAACCCCAACATTAACTGTAATTTTTGATATATTGATTTGTAATAAATGATGAATTTTCTAATAGTAATTAACCATTCGAGTATTACTATACTACAATATACACAAATAGAAAGTATGGGCTTAGGATACAATCAGATAAGTACATATTTATTTTTATATTTTCAAGTTATAGGTACTTAAAACTAATGCTGAGAAAGAACAACAACTCAAACATGGGTTAAAAAATTCTTCATACGTGTATTAATGAAAATGCCGAGGAATCGATTGATGAAAAAATGCGTTACTATTTCCAGCATTTGACCAGTCGATTAAGCTGTAAGTTATATTCGAATTGTTAATTCATGAATCCATCATTCCCATACAATTGTGTAGGCATATTTTTGCTTCAGTTTAATAAAAATAGAGATAAGAAGCATCACATATGTATTTATTACAGCATCACATCTCTACAACCTTGGTTTGACTCCTGACCTGATCATATATTCTCCGTGATTAGACTGTTTTTAGGAAGAGGCTATGGGAAAGGTGCGATACCCTTCGCAGCAAATTCTTACCACTAGATCTGCACAGAACAATTCTTGGAGTGGAAAGTTTGAATAGTCTTAGTTAAAATAAAAGTTAGCAAGACGATACCGGTTTGTAAACAAAAGTTAGGAATAAAAACTCAAAACGATTAGGATTGATGAGATATGCTGACACAGATTAATTAAATTTTTAACTAGGTAAGATATTTTCTGGCGTTTCCCTAAATTTCATATCCACTTGTTTTCCAGATATGATGTCAGTACGTGTTATTCCATTGGAACCTAGAATTTTTCAGCGGAAGTCGATAATGTTAATTTTTCTAATTACAATGATACTCCATAAGTGGGAGTACTGTAAAGTCCATAAATATGATATTGGAAGTAAATCTCCAATTCACAACGGCAGCTGACAGTGCCCTTCCGTTCCCTACCATTCGTTTTACACGTTGCTGATTATATCAAAAGATATCTGTCCTATTTTTGCCTTCATTGTGTTTTCCAAATCATCTAATTTATGTGTTCCATGATCGTACATGTTAATTTTTAATTATTTCTACAAGAAGAAATCGAGAAGTGAGCGATTATGAAATATGTACTTCATTTAGAAATTCTTGAACCGGTGCTGAGTAATAAGGAGGTTCTCCATGGTGTTGGAATCTTATTTCAGCAGAAGGAATATTTAGATCTTCTTTGTTTAGAAATAAAATAGTTACAAGTCGGGATCAGTTAAAGACGAAGAAAATATAAATATCTCTCAGCATTCAAAGTTTCTTCTCACAAATTATAATCGTCTTATTGTTAGATTTAGGCACAATAATTCCGACTTCTGTTATACGCTGTAGAAGAAAAGGAAAAGTAGTTTGTTTGGATTATCACCAGAGTTTAAGTACAAAAATTCATACTACAATATAATCATAACCTTAAGCAGAGAAACGTGTATTGTAAAGTGTCCCAGGACGATTGGATTGTAACGTTTAAATTCCCTCGTAAACATTGCCTTTTGGAATAGCTATTAAAAACATACACACATAATAATTAGTTTTGTCATAAAATCATACAATTTTTCTAGTGTACAAGGATAAGTTCATTTTAATGGTAACGTACGACGTAAACGAAAAGTTTTAAACATTTTAATAAACCGAGTGTACACAACATACTTATGCTTTTATTCCACATATTGTAAAAATGAAATCTAGACTATATAAGTAGTACCTAGCTGTACGTGGTCATATTTTAAATAATTCGTGTTTCAAACTATTTTCTCTTTTCTTCTACTAGTCTTCGTGTAAAAATGTAAGTAATAGCAATTACGTTACACTTGCGTTACATTTAAGAACGTTATCTTTGGTAGGTCAGTGAAAATATTCACAACAAAATATTCAAAACATGTTTCAGAAGATGGTTATGACAATTAATAAAATCTACTTGAAAACGGCTGATTTAATGTAAGACTCGAAGAAAATGCTATATAACGTTTGGAACTACGTGCATATATTGAATGACATTGGGAACGCAACAGTAAGAAAAAGTACATTTAAACTGATATTGTTACCATATATCAGCCTTGAATTAACAAACTGAATCATCAAAAGTTCGAAATCAAGAAGTAAAAGTTTACAATTTCGATTTTTAACATTGGGCATTGATAAAATACGATGACCATTTTCTTACTGAGTGATTCGTCCCAAAAATAATTTAAACATTTGTTGGAACTGGAACAAATTTTGTGAGGAACGATCAAAATTGCTCGGCCATCTTGCTCAAAAAGTTGTTTGTTATTCAGGTTGTTAGCTATTGACCTTGAGTGCACTTCAGTGGCTATAAGATATTAGGAAATATATTTACACAGAATGATTTAATAGTAAAATGTTCAAACTCAACTACTCTTATGTGTAACTTCTTCTTTATATGGATACAAGTCGTTTCAATACAATGGAGACTCGTTTTAATGAAAGTTCATTGAATGCTTTTAAGAATAAGAATGAAAATAATGGGATGATGAGTAAAGAAGGCTACCAGAACTTAATTGGGAAGGTGGGAATGTCGAAATGTAAAACCAATGGGAAAAAACCTGAGGATTGTCAACGGTACGACATTATGAAGTTGGGTGATCGTGAAAAATCATTATACCCGTTGAGTGACGAGTCATCAACAGTCCGTTATTATGTGCATACAGAGCAGATCTTCAATATAATTCACGAGACACATTTGGCGATTAAACATGGAGGAAGAACAAGAATTTTGAAGCAGCTGCAGGAAAAAAAACAAAAACATCACTCAAGAACAAGTAAAAATGCACTTGACATTATGTGAAACCTTTGAAAAGAAATCAGAAGTGGCAAAAAAAGGACTAGTAGTGCGTCCCGTGATTTTTAAGGAGATGAACTCAATATGTCAGGTTCATTTAATTGTTATGCGGAGTCAGCCAGACTATGACTGCAATTTCATCCTCGTTGGCCAAGATCCTGTTACCAAATTTGTACAGTTGCGGTCTTTGAAAAGTAAAAAAGCAGAGAAAGTTGCACATAACGTGCTTGATATTTTCACAATTTTAGGTACTCCTAGCATATTGCAAAGTGATATTGGCCGTGAATTCTGCAATTACATCATACAAGAAGTATGCGAAATGTGGACTGATGTGGAGATGGTTCATGGAAACCGAGACATAACCAGTCGCAAGGTTCTGTGGAGCGTGCAAGTCAAGACATTGAAAACATGCTGATGACTTGGATGGAAACAAACCAAACTCCACACTGGTCGGAGGGACTAAGATTTGTTCAATTCATGTAGAATAAAGACCATCATGAAGGCATAAATTGTAACCCACGTGAGGCCATTTTTGGTGTTCTAGCAAAAGTCGGTCTTACAATATCACCACTCTCTGTTGATCTCATCAGAAACCTGGAAACTTTAATCGACTCTTTTTCAGGTGCTTTAGTACGAGATGAAGATGGACAAACAGAGAGTGGTGGCGAAGAAGATGGGGAAGTAACAGAGAATGGTGGCGAAGAAGATGGGGAAGTCATAGAGAATGTTGAACAGGACGATGGACAAACAGGGGACGGAGATAGTGCTGTAGAAGATATTTCGGGAGAAAATACGATTTGAGACAAAATCCACATTATTAAAAGGAGATAAAAAATGCCATAAGTGCATTTAAGTGCCAGGCAAAAGCGATGGGGATAATCTCTGAATCGAAGTTTCCAAAAGGCAAGATTGGAGATACTGTAAAAATACGGGTTCCTGATATAGACGGGAGTAGAAGTAAATTCCAGGAACATTCTTGGGGTCATTCTGCATATGGATGCTGATGGCAAGATGTGTGAGATTGGCACTAAGGACGGACGATTGGCTCAAAAGTGTTCTAGAAGCCAGTTTGCCATTTCTTAAGAGAATTTCATTTTACAGGAGAAAGTTCCAGATCTAATTGTGACTCTTCGTGAGTGTGCCAAGAAATCTTCAATCATAAGTGGTCACGGTTTTAACAGATCAAAGATGTAGAAGGCAGTAGAAGGATATTTGTTTACAAATAGTAAGAATAAAACACTTTTTCATTGAATAAGACATTGTTCTTTTATTTCACAAGCACTAATTAAAATTCCGTGTTTCTTAAATATTATAATTTGTCACTTCAGCCAAGAGGGTTTGGATTGTATGTAAAATAACCGGGTAAAACAATAAATTTCTTATTACGGAAAAGAAAGAGCAATCATGTCCTGAAGAATTACTGTGCCTATATTTGGTAAGCAAATCATTCGATATTACTTTTTTGAATTGAAGTAATAATTTTCCTATTAATTACAAAAATTTCTCCTTAACATTTCGATTATCTAAATAAGGGTCATCTCATCTGTTGTAAGCGGTAGTAATTTATCTGCTCTACTCATATCGAAACGAAACAACGCTATACCTCACGAATTCCACAGAAGTAACCACTGTCTCGGTAAGATGTATACAAAATACACAAATTAGCATCAATTTAGTGCAAGGAATGTGTAAATTGAATTACTAAATGTTTCACGTGCCTTTCTAATAATATTACTTAAACTAAATGCACTGATAAATATGGATATTTAGAAAACAAGTGTTAGGATTAATTGTGGGCAGTTCTCGATGCATAATTCATGAGACTACCGTGTAGTTTACAAAACTATTTAAAATACCACTCGTCCACGTTAACCTTAATAACATAAAAGTTATGTGTAGTTCCGGTATGAAACAAGCGATTCGGAAAGTTGTAACTGGAAAACAATAGCGCCGCGCCGGAAGCTCGTGAAGCTTTGGGACAATTGCTTTCGCTTTTATTGTTCTGGGGCTGCATGTCCGTTTTTTTTGGACTAGAAAATATTTCATGCATGAATCAGTGAGTCGGAACGATAAAAAGATAATCCCATATGTGATTTGCGATATAATACTGGTAGGATATTAAAAATGTAACGGTTACGATTCGAAATTACTTTCCGTGTTTAAAATATTACGTCCGATTCTTTTTCAGTCATTGAAGAGGATCCTAATTCAAGTTCTGATGAAGTTCTTCCATAAGAAGTCATAGAAATTTATTGCAAGTGATACATTCAGAAACTTGACATTATCAAGGAATTCAGGCTTACAAGTAATTAGGAAAATACCTGAAGTATGTTACAGGCTTACGAAAATAAAACGTTATTTCGTAATCCCACTTTATACAAATTAATCAGCCAATTATCGGCGCAACATCAATTTCATTTTAAATTATTTTAAGATTATCTAGTATTGAAGATAAGAATTGTCGGCTTTTATTTTTTTCAATGTATTGACACATTCGAAATGCTTTTAACTTAATTGTTAGTAGTTGGTTGAATGGTGGCGTCTTTAGACCTCATCTTCAAAGCGCGATACATGTATACATGTGTATATAGATGATGTCTTTGAGTAGCATTGTCGTAATTGCTAACCAACATCATTGCTCTAAAGTATGTAAGGAGAAATTATCTTAATGGATGTCGTTATGATAACACGTCACCGCCTGTATAGAACAATAAATTGTATTAGCTACTTGTACGACATAGGATAAATAGCTGGTTTCAGATAATATATTATTTCTATTTCTCAGATGATCTCGAACAGGAATAACTCGAAAACAGAAAGTTTATAGCCAATTTTCTACGAAAATATCAGCTATAGTAGACAATACTTGTTAAACATTTCAGTTCAATAATAACTCAGAAGTTAGAGAAGACATTAAATCCAGGATTTTGACGGGAAATAAGTAGTCCTATTCACTGAAAAGTCAAAAAGTAAAGTACTAAAACGTATGCAGAGAGACCAAGAACTAAAATATTATTCAATAGACCGCCACACATCTAAGCTCTGTTTTCTCACGATTCTCTCTCTCAAATTCTTCCTTTGATGCAGCTTTGTTTATAATGGTTACTTCTACTTCTTATAAACCCCTAGTATGTTAAATTTCAGCATCACAGTTACTGTGGTACCTTAATAGCGACATGACAAACTTTGCAAAATCTCCATATCTAAAAAATGCTGTAATTAATGTTGATTCCGCGACAGAAATAGCACCATGTTCAAAGGAATTTTCCTCCTTAAACCAAAAAACACTAAAATAGAAAAATATGATTCTGGTAGAAAAAATTCTGCTCTTTCCAGTGGTATAAAAATAAATGAATTTGGAGTGGTCCCACATTTAGTTATTTGACTTTGGAAATAGGTTAGATTTGGCTTTTAAGTGTTTTGTACCATGTTTGTGTGTTAATATCTCCACAAGTATGCGAGCCCTTGTTCTAATATTGCAGCAATATATTGTCTTGCCGGTGGGTAGTGTACAGGTAAAAGCAGAACCTACCATTTTTTTTTGTTTTTGAGTTGTACAGTGTCAAAATTTGGCGTGTGCATTACGCGACGTAATTTTGAAGCCACTTTGAGCTTAATATCTATATATTGTTTTGTGGATATTCGTACTAAATTTGTCATGTTCACAGGCACAAGTTGAGCTAGTATGTTGAATTTTAGCATCACAGCTACCATACTTCTGCAATGACTACATGTTAAACTTTGCAAAATCTTCGTGGTTAACGCCACGGGGTTGGTGGGACCTCCACAGAAAGGGCTGTGGTGCTCCAGATATATGATACCTAGAGCTAAAATTTTGCAAAACCTCGTTTCAAATATATATGTACATCCGTATAAATGTTCAGCTAAATTGGAGATGGTCGAGTGAGGACCCCTGGTCCAGTTGACATGGAATGACCCACATGTAGGTTCTGAATATGTTACAGTACACCAACTTCTGATTAGAGTAAAATGTCTTTCAAAGCTGTGTGGTTTTCTTTTGTATTTTGTAGACTTCTATGCTTCTCATGAAGTTTCAATTCTTTGTTCACATTGAGCCTACGTTTATTGACCGCCTCTTCTTCGTGGCCCTTCTTATGTTTACGTTTGTAGAAAACAGTTCATGTCACTTACTAGTTATAGTGTCTAGTTATTTTCATCAAATCTACAGCCTTCCATTTCAAATTCATTTCATCTACTTTGACTATGCCATTTCCGTGGCCAGGCTGACTTTTATAATCATTATATACATAAAACCCAATCTTCATCCTGAGGAATTATAGAAACGGAAATGCTATATATTCTAGTATACTCCTTAATTTATACCAAATCCAAGATAATAACCATTAGATTGGATTGAAAATAAAATTTGTGAAGTTCTCAAATCATATTTTTTGTTGTACGTATCGGCAGCGAACAACGTTTGGGATTTTGGGCTGTATATTGATAATCCATTCAAAGAAGAAACACATTTCTTTGTTTGCAAGGTATCTACCTATGTATATGATAATTTCAAAATGCTTGAATACAAATACTTAATGTTTTGTTTGTGTTTGAATATCTTTCTTCAATTCTTTATTAGAATTTCAGCTATGAAAAAATGTTCTCTCGACGTATACACACAATGGGTTATTTTACTTGACTTGCAGAATGGATAATTGGTAATCTTTTACCTGATTTGTTTTGATGAATACCCAATTTTGAAAAAAAGTGTTGTATCAGAAATCTAACAAAACTAAGTAGTCATCAAGCACCGTAATTAGTTACACTAACAATTCAACCTTTTGAATCTTTTCGGCGTGGTATGGTAACTTCTCAAAAGTATCATTTTCATAGCTTATATTGTTGAATATACGATTTTTGGATTTCCATGAAAAATGTATCTATTTCGATAACTGGATTTTTCATAATTTAATTTTATCACAGTACGTGCTTGAATGATAAAATTTTACATGCATCTCCATATGGATCTCATAGATTTGATGTAGAATAGAATGAATAACGAAAATGGTTTCTGATTTATAACGAACCTTTTAAGTAGAGTATCGTGTCAATGTGTTAGTCTAAAATGGTTCAAAGTAGTAGGTATTAAATGTATATATATATATATATATTCCGTGACCTTTTTATACTTATCTTATATGATAGATCTCTACCACTAATAGGTCAATAAAACAAGGCTGGTTTGATATATTTATCTAGTTATATTTTCACTGACGAAGGTGTTCCGAAAACGTTTGTAAACGTTCTGAAAATATAACTATCGTTCAAACCAGCCTTGTTTTATTGACCTATTAGTGGTAGAGATCTATCATATAAGATAAGTAGTAGGTATGTCATATCTGAAATAATATGCTTGGATAGATGTTTTAAAAATTCGTATTAAGGGGCATTTCTACCATATCTGCTAATAACAGAAAATTAAACGAGTATGAGACAGTTCTTATAATTCAAAGGTTTGTAGAGATTAAATGAAGTTGTGGTCATTCGAAAGCACAAAATGTTTGATAAAGCATTTTGAAACGAGAATTAGAGACTAGCATAAAAACTAAGACAAAAAATTATAAAAAATGCAGCAGCATGGTGTTCAAAATCACAAAATGATTGTATGCGGAAATGTAGAACAGTATACATGCTGAAAAAATGGTGAAAAGTATTACAAAGTAGATTGATGTTAAGACATCCAGATAGTTTTTCGGTCTCAGGATATAACGGTGTGTGAGAATGAGTACCACGGAATTCTTGAATCATAAGGTTGCTCGTATTATTAAAGTTAATAAATCTATAAGCTGAGTATGATAAAACTTAACTGAAGATACTAGTCATATTACCGACGAAAAACACGTATAAAAATGAGTTGGTGAACAGTATATCGATGCATTTTGGTATCATCTATATTATATCGTACTCTTTACAATCATTAATCAAATAAACCAAATTAATAACATTGGTCCCAAAAATATCTTGCGATAATGAATAATCTACGTATGGTATCTTCGCAATGTATACGTGTATAGTAAAAATGGTCTATATTTGAGTTTAGTAGTTAAATGCATAATTCATCATCATTGTGTACAAATTAATATTTCAATAATTTTCATAATTCAATATATACATTTTCGTACATCTGCCAAAATTGTAAAACACTGATTTGGGTTTGCACATTAAAATGAGAATAAACATTTACGTGGTAACGATTCCTTCAATTTTTGTAATAAGCGATCGATTTAGTTCTGCACACAACAGTAAGTACGAGGGATGTTTCGAATTTTCTAGGAATTTGGCTGTAGTTCTAGTCACGCTATTAATCAGAGACGAGTCTCGAGACGTTTACGCAGCCACTAGGTGCAATATTGTTCAGTATACATCAGCTACTTGATTGATATGGACATGTTTTCCTACCGCTGATCTTGCAATCATGGAAGACGCGAGTAAATCGCAAACAGCAATCATTTTCTTTTTTATTTGAACATAGTGTGAAACCTTCAGAACCCGCATTTGAACAAGGAAGAGTAAAGCAAAGCGGCTTTTCAAACTTCTCAAGTTAAACTTTTCTTTTCAAAATAAACTCTCATTAGCATTAACACTTGCTCAGATCTAAATCCGCATTAGTCAATAATATTTAAAATGATGGATATGCTTCGAGTACTTTTAAATCTGCAGGAGCGGCTTCTCTTATAATTTCACGTAGTGCAAGCTGTCTTTATTTGAACATGGCAAACCATCCGCTACTTGCATTAACTTTTTGTGCAATCTCAGTAGTTGATGGGTAATCTTTCAGTTACAAATTTTATTAGCTTAGGAGAGTCGAACCAATTTGATAGGAGACTTGGGGGAATCCTGTGCTCGAGAGCACACAGATGCATAACTTTTTCAGTAAATCAACTAACGGATAATTCTGGGTAAAGTATAGGTACAAAATCCGAAGTAAAATATACAATATTACAACACTGACATTATTGTTACTATATTCTAATAAAATAGAAGAAATTATTCCGACATTATTTTTTATTGATTAATGTTTAAATTTTCTTCTCTTCAAAATACCCTCCCTTTGTATTAATTATAGCTTGAAATTTTGAATTAACTCTTCCAAAAATGTATTTGGAATATTATTTCATTCAGATTGACCGATATTCCACAAATGTCCCTCCCTACTGTTTACGCTATCAAGTTTATCCTGTAAAACTATTCCATTATGTTCAAATCTGGACTTTGTGGGGTCATGCCATTACATTTACTACATTATTTTCCTCTTGGGATTTTAAACAGTTGGTACACGAGAACACTGTGTGTTTAACCTGGAGAATTTCGTTTGTCAGTCGCAGATCGGTATAATGTACTGACGAGTCTTGACAAGGACGAAACTTACTAGTCTGCAGTTGCGATCTGCGACTGATAAAGCTTAATTCTCCTCACGGATTATTGGCGTATGGAAATTGTGCTTACTTTGTAAGCTTTTATACAGTTAATCGCTGGCTACCCATTAACACACCTACTCTATTAGGTCGTTACATTAAAGTTTTGGTTCTCAAAAATAGTTTACAACTTAATATGTTGATCATGGCCGCACATTATTTTAACAGTTCGTTGTTTAATATCATCGAATAATATCATTAACGGTTGATATCTTCATATTTAGTTTCTCGCTAATTAAGCGTACCAAATAATATTCTTTCTGCAACATTATGATATTTGCACGTTTCTACTACTAGCCTACTGGTCTCCCTCATCGCATTCTTTTTTCATAAACACATTCGTGCCGAAACTATTAAATAACCGATGCGCATACGGGTACTTATAATCAATAACTGGTCTTCTGTTTGTAAAGTGAAGTCCATGATAATCTATGCAGGTCAATCGACTATATGACTCACGTTTATAGAATAGAAAACCGTATTCAAACGGTTATACATTTCAAATAGTTTTGCTTGGGATTCCCATATAATATAAATATTATTGGATTCTCCAATCCAATAATCTTCTTCTTCTTCTTCTTCTCGTTAATCCTTATGCCTTTCAGCGTCGGATCAATCCAATAATAAGATTGCAAAATTTACTGTAAAATGTATTCATGTGGAGATTGCGCTGTATGTAGGTATGTATTAGGAGCGACTAAGATTAAATATTTGATAATAATGATAAAGTGAATAAATAAATAAGTAGCAATGAAAAAGGAGGTAGCTTAAACGTTACCGATAAATAAATATTCTTACATTTTAATTGGAAGTACTTTTCAGAAAAAAAGAATATAAGAATAGTATCGTGCTTTTTCAATTTAGCGTTGAAATGCATAAAACCGCCAATGAAATTCGGCTATGTATTTGAACAACTGCAAGCACCATGATTGCATATTATAACTTAGTTGTTGAAATACGTATTTAGATTTTATCTAAATAAGATGTGATCAGGATTTATTTTATTTTATTAATATATGTGTCTATGGTGGTAATCATAATAAGCAACGGTTTGTATATACAGTAACCAAGCACCAATCGTATTCATTCACTACCACATGTTTTTCTGTCGGGGTTTTTGGAGATGATATTATCTATGTTTGGTGTACTCAAGTCAAATATGATAATAGTTATTGGCCTAATTCCTCTAATTTTTTTTTAGATATGAACACTGCGTGATTTACGTTACTCCATTCTTAATTGGGTCTATGGTTTAGGAAAGCAAACATGAGAAATTGAAAAAACAGCATAATAGTATTTTTTGAGCATATTTGTTAAAAGAAACAGTAATGTTCAGTAAGCATACGGATTTAAAAAGATCAAACGAAAATTTGCGCGGAATTGCTGAATAAACTTTGTTAGAACAGTTTCTTTACAAATTGCAGCACTAATCCGCCACCATGTGTGTATTCCATCTTTCCCTACTTGCGTCATCCATTGCTCTTATATTCTAGTCAAATCTTTCATCTTACTCTTCGCTGGTACCACCCAAAATTTCGCAAATGCAGTCCAAATGACATTGAACCTTTATGCTCATGTTAGGTCCAAGGTTTCTGAAGTTATTGACTATGTTGTTTACTAGTTCAATTAATTATCAGCTTTGTGATTGTCCAAACAGTGTCTGACAACCAACATACATAAATGACGTTCATGTACTTTGCTCAGCTTTAGTCATTGAATGTAGGAAGGTATAATCACTTATGAGTAACGTCATTTGGGGACCATCAAAACTTCTAGCTCTAAGTTTATCTCTACTTAATCCAGGTATTCGTCGTCCTATATGCCCAGCACATGCTCGATCATGGGCAGGAGCCTTCACATCAAGCTTAATATACAGGAATGTTACGAATTTGTGAATCCGGTAACTCAACATTGTGTTAGTAATGACTCAAATCGAATGTTATATGAAACTAATCGACAGCTCGGAGGGGTTTATAGGGCAATGGCGCTGTATATCAAAGAATATAATTGGCAGAAGGAAATAGTTTCTATATTTGGAATTAGTAACTACACTAAATACAAACAAAATCAGTTATAGCCTTTCAGACACCAACCAAAAAGTTTCTTTTGTTGAGTGGTGTTATGAGTTGCCTCTGTAGTACATATAAAAATATGTATATTTTATTCCTCTTGATAGTTGTGTCACAGATTGCATGGGTAGGCTTTCGTATATCCTGTAGGCGAAATAAGATAAAATAAACTAATACCTTGCTTGATACTCGTTAGAGTCTATCATAGCTCGTGACCATTTTGGGTTGAATTTTCTTCCATGGCAACATTTTAAGAATATGAGGCGTATTTAACCATTCCTTTTTTATCGCGGAAAGTAGGAATCAAACGGGTTATCTTTCTGTTAGGGGATAATGTACTTGTATGTTGACGTAACTCTTCTTCTTCTTTCTTTCTTTCTTTGTTCTTGGCCTCTGGTCTATACCATCCCAGCCAGTCACTTGGGTATGCGAGGTTTCTGGTGTTGATTAAAAGGGTGTAAGTGGTACTTAAGTTTTTATAGCTTGGTTGCTCGGATCAAAAGAATAAACTGAAGATTTATACTGTAATACGAAAGGTAAGGTAACACATACATGACTCTTCTTGCTGTAGGACCCTTTACAGCTGCACATAAATGGGCCACGGAAAACATTTAACAGTAGAGTTTAAAAGAAAGGAGGGAACAGAATGCAAGTGGAGGAAATTCAAGACAAAACAGCCGAAAAAATGGAAAGAGAAAATCTACTTTCCAATACAACGTTTACAGTTTTATATTGGTCTCTTTCAAAAAATTTATTATATCTTTGATGGATTTTTCATTAGGTAGCCGTAAAATATCGTTAAGAATAATAGGGGCCTCCGAATTGGCTATTAGTCGTCTGTATAAAGTATTAGAAGTCCTTACCGTTAGCGGGCAAGAAAATAAGATGTGTTGAATATCGCCATTTTCACCGCATTCATAGTTGGGATTATCTTTTATATTGATTTTATAGAGATGTGCTGGTGACAAGCAGTGATCTAATCGCATTCTGCACATTGTAGTCACATAAGACCTTGGTAAATGGGGAAGGTGGTTAAACCATGGTTTCTTTGAGACTTTCTCAGATATCTGGAAGTATCTTTTTGCCTTGCTACCACAGAACGCCTCCCATTCTCGTTGCCATAATTCATGGACATTTTTATTCATAGCCGGTAGTAAGTCTGTTGCGACCAGTCTATGTATCCTAGTAGCGTGTTTTTCCGTTGCTGCTTCCTTCGCCAACCTATCAGCCATTTCATTCCCCGAATTCCTTTGTGGCCCGGGATCCACACAAACTTGATTTCAAATCCTCTGTTAGATAGTTCGAAGAATTTTTGACGAGTCTCAGGGTGTAGTTATTAGTTTTGGGAATATTCCCGCTGTGCTCAATGCTGACAAGGAGCTTTTAAAGTCCGAGAAGATAATAACTTTAGGCACTGGAATCCGTTCTATTAGTAATAATGCCTCTAAAATAGCGATGCTCTCTGCCAAAAAATGCTGGTCCGGGGATCTAGGCTTAATTTGAACGACTGTTGGAGTGAGGGGATTGTGATACCTATTCCTGTACTTGCTGGATTACTGTTCTTTGATGCGTCTGAGAAAGCGTGGACGAAATTAGGCCATTTGTTTTTAATAAGCGTATTAAAAACCGCGTTTATTTGCGATTCCGGAGTATTTGATAACTTATGGATTTCTGAAAACTGCAGAAAAATAGGTATCGATTTTATTTGATCGTGATAGTTATATCGAAAACATGGAGGGCCTACGTTGTATTTGACGTAACTCGTTAAATAGATAGAAAGTATGCTTAGGGTCATTACCCTGGTCAAATTGAAAACGACCCTTTAGTCCTAGATTGTTGGTGCTTCGTTTGAGATAAAATATCCAAATAAACTTCTTTCGTGACGGTGCCTTGAATAATATATAATTTTCCAACATTACTGGCTGTTATGTCTCCCTATACTATGGCACCACCCGCATCTTGAATGAATGGTTTTCGGATTTTCAAAGTATGTGCTTGCTATTCAAACGTATACGAATGGAAATTTGCAACTATGTACCCTTTGATGTTATCATGTCATCAAGCGACTTTCGAATACCAGTCGTTAGAAAAATATTCATTCTTATGGACGCTGATGGGTCATGATAAGAACACGCATCGGATGGACTTCTGAATCGAATGTTGCAAAGTACATTCGAGAATTTCAAGCTGCCCTCAAATTGTTGATATTGAACAACTCCTAGTTTTTTGACCTTCTTCCGAGGCTCTTTTGATCTCTCTTTTTCTACTTCCTGCATTCTCTCCTTCGTAGATTCTATTCGGGGGCACATGTAATCGTCTTGTTTGTTGTTATTGGTATGGTATATTTCGTTTCTGTTCAGGTTCCTTCCCGTTTTACCTGGTATTCTTCTCAAAAACTTCACTTCCATATTCTCCATTCTGTTATTCTGTCTTTAGTTAATGGTTCATAACTGGCATGGATATGAAAGGATTGAATTTAATACACTTTTGACTATTTCTGCTTTAGGTTTCTGTGAAATGTCATGCTTACTTAATTCCATTGACTTGGAAAGCTTCCTTGTCGCAAATCGTTAGTATTAGTATATCTAAAGGTTATCTGATTCAACTATGTACTTACATATACGATGGTAGATTGAAAAGTTTCCGGAATGACAAAAAAGAACAAAATAATACGGATTCAAGTTATATCTTATTTTTCAATATAATCCCCTCGAAACTCAACACGCTTGATCCGACGTCTGTTTAGCTTCTCCATTCCCTTTCGGAAATCACTTTCTTCGAGATTTCCAAAATAGTCGTTTACGGCCTATATCAGTTCTTCATTCGACAAAAATGTGTTTCCCCAGAAATGTTTTGAGTTTCGGGAACAGGTGGAAGTCAGGACCGGAGCCAAATCAGCTGAATACGGCGAACTTTAATTACCTCGATTTTTGCTGAACGATTGCATTTGAATGAGCGGGTGCATTGTCGTGGTGAAAAAACACTTTTTCTTAACCATTCTCGACCGTTTTTCCTGAATTGCTGTTTTCAATTTGTCCATAAGTGTTGTGTAATATAGATCAGTTTAGTCTTTTTCAAGATAATTAATTTGCAAAATTCCTTCTGCGTCCCAAAAAAGAAAACGATGCCATCACTTTTCCAGCTGAGTGAATAGTCTTTGCCTTCTTCGAAATCGATTCACCGCAAACAATCCACTGTTTTGATTACATTTTTTTGCACATTCTGGTGTGTTGTGACGAATCCAGGTCTCGTCCATGGTCACAAAGAGTCTCTTGAAATCCTTTGGATTCCTCGTAAACACTTGCAAACAATCGGCTGAGGTTCGGTTTTTATCCATAAGTAAAAACATAAAATGGTACTTGACTTAAATGCTTGACAAAATCAGACTATTTGAGAGATCGATTTAACATTTTCAGTCAACTAATATGAAAAAGGCTGCCAATACAGCGATATAAAGTATTTGGAAAAATAACAACCCCCTAGGAGCGATTCCGGAAACTTGTCAATCTACCCTCGTATTGACGATTTGTGCTTAGAAATATAAAATATGTACTTGATTCATAAATTTCCGGCTTTCCTCGTTTGAACAAAATCTTCTGGAATACATAGTAAGTGGAAGTTTCTGCTTGTTTTAAAACTTTCTAACCCGAATGTACGTGAAACTAGATATTCTATCTTAATTACTTGTGACTCACTGAAAAAATCGATTCTAGGCTCAAACGGTCTGGTCGTTCTTAGAAGTCAATAAAATGGAAACAACAGTTCGTATATTGTATATATTTGCCGTTCTTGTTTTGAATATGGCGTTGTTGCAATATAAATTACGTTTGTAAACCTTGAAATTGAATCATCGCAAATTGTGCGGATGACCACGGGGGTCCCTACGTAGGCAAATGGTTATATAAATACACTAACAATTCGACACATACACTTAATAGTATTTAAATTATTTAGTTCAGTTTTATCTGTGAAGGAATGAATTCCTATGACGCAATGGGACAAACGACTGGATTCTACATGTATGCATAGATGTAGTAGATATACATTGTATTCAGGATGACTTTCAGGTAGTATACAATCAAAATTTGTAATCGACGTGTATCATTCATCAAAGCTCAATATCATCATCCTTGTAAATTTTTTAAATTCTCAGATTAGAAATACGATAACTAAATTCAACTAAAGCCAAAAATATTTTTGCAGCTCGCAAGAATATTTCCAAATATTATACTGCGTCCCATATTAATTATCGTAAGCAACATATTTACATATTAAATTTGAAAAATGATGCTGATAAGCAGACGCAATCAGAATAGAATTAAAACGTAACAAATGAAGGAAGATATTAATCAGCTAATCGTTACCTGGTCCTTATAGATATCTAAAACTTTACGAGTTGAAAATTAATTGAAGAAAGACCGCTGCTGGTCATATCTTTTTACACAACTTGAATGGATATCTCTAAATAATTTACTAAATGAATCATGTTATCAAGATACACGGCGTGCGATAAGGATTTTTAGTACAATAATGACGTTTCGTGTCCTATTGGAAGTTGCCACTGATGATGTTTTTGGGAAAAGAAAACTGCTTTGGACCAACCGCAAAAATTTAAAGATCATGGAATAATTATATCCGGAAACGCATATTCAACTTCCTATCAATTTAAATAGACGTTGGTGTTAATAGCAAAAATAAATTGAGCAATAGTAAGAGAGCAAATTACACTTTTATTACTGCGAAAAGTCTCGGTACATATTGCAATAAACTGTTTAGAGTTTATAAAACAATATTTAGATTGCAAAATCCTTTATGATTGCTAAAATCACTTTTTATAAACACTAACATATCAAAATATTTGTACTTTTTGGTACTGCGACTAACGAATCCAATTTAATTTTTTAAATCGAACCAGTGGCGTTGACTTTTCACGTAAAATTAATTACAGTAATCCAGATGCAATATCTGTATATTCCTCCTATAATTATTGAGATTTTATGTAATTTCTAATGCTATTATACCTCAGTAACAGGCACCGGCTGTTGTAAAATCTTCTTTCGTTTACAGTGGAACAAAAGCACTACACAAACACCAACCAACACTCATACAACCACCTGCTCTCTAAAATCCAGCACTGTCTGTTCTGTCTTTTCTCTTTTTTGCGTTTATCTCGTTCTATAATTTTGTCTGGGACATTGCGCATGTCCCAGCCGTTACCTGCAATTTACCTTTAATAAGCGATATGTCGACGTGTACGTGTTTAACTGTCTCCTCATAAATTGGAACTTGTTATACACTTTTTTAAATTGCTTTTGGCGTATATCAATTTCGAGATAGGAATTTTCAACTTGTCATTTAGATTATAGATGGTATTAATCTTCAAACATTAATCCAGATCTAATTTTTTGTGATTACGTTGATAATTCCATGTAAAAGTAGTTGCCTAACTTCTAAAACCTAAATTAATAGGAATATACATTGCTGGTGAAAAGTTTGGCAACGCATCGTATGCAGCTGTGTACCTAAATCTTGTCTTTTCGAGGACGTAGTTATTATTTAACCTTTAAACAATTTCATTCAGATTTGAAGTACACCAGGAATGTTGTCCACCATCCAGAATTTTTACACTACCTCGTTTTAACAAAAGATTTACAGCTTTCTGGTGCTCATTTGTAATACTTTTCTAATTTTAGTCTTCCTTAAAGTTTATGGAGTTGCTCCAGTTATGGATTAAGTTTCACTCTATTTTTATCCAGTTTTTATACTGGTTCAGGTTCCACCATGCGCGCTTTTGCTTCTCCTTTTGTTAAGTTGAAGTAGTTTGGTCACCTGGCTCATGTTAGGGCACAAATTAATTAATGTGTACTATATAGTTCACGAAAAGACCTTTTTTAAAGTTAAAATGATAATCCTAGTAAGTAGTTTAATTTCTACAATCGAAATGAATATACGCCACAGGCGAAAACAGCAATAGGTACAAATACGAATACAGGATGTTAATGAATACGTATTACAGATTTATAGGGTATGTGATGCAAAATAGAGCAACTTTTAATAAGAAACTCATATCCGGAAACGCACCGTTTTCGAGCTACGACTGAATTCTTCATTAGTTTTAGGAGTAGTGGTCATAATTATTTTAAGATGTTATTGTACACTTTATTTGCGATAACATGACATATACATTTTTGAATTCTTGCGTTAAAATTCATGTTAACCCTTCAAAATATGTTTGTTTGATTTCTAATAAAATTCGCAGAATTTTGTATTTGTTGCTACGAGGGCGGGTCAATAAGTCCGTGACTTCTTGAATGAAACACAGGTTTTTGGATAAAAATTTATTTTATTTTTCAACCTAATCTCCTTTGAGCTCTATACACTTTGTCCAACATTTCTCCAATTTTTTATCCTTTCCAAAAAATAAGATTTGTCGGTGTCATCAAAATTGTATTTGTTTGTGAGATGATGTCACCGTTGGAGTCAAATCTCTTTCCGTCGAGCAATTTTTTCAGGTTTGGGAAAAGAAATAGTCACTCGGGGCTAAATCCAGAAAATAGGGCGGATGAGGGAGCAATTCGTAGCCCAATTCATAGACTTTTACCATGGAAAGTGCACATGTGTGCACCTTCACATTTTCCTGGGGGAAAAGAACTTTTTCTTGGACAAATGCGGTCGTTTTTTTTTCATATCTTCATTAAATCGACCCAATAAGTAGGGCATAATATTCTCCATTGATTGTTTTACCCTTTTGAAGGTAGTCAATGTGGATTATACCGCGTGCATCCCAAAAACGGTCGCCATGACTTTATTGGCTGACAAACCCACATTGGCCTTCTTTGGCGCCAATTCACCCCGAGAAACCCACTGTTTTGACTGCTGTTTGGTCTATGGTATGTTGTGGTGGATCCAGGTTTCGTCCACGGTTACGAAACGGTGCAAAAACTCGTCCATATTACAATAGATTGTGAGTACGGCACCTATCTTGCGGAAAGCTTTCTCATACCCAAGTGATCATTCAAAAATGAAACCACTGAGCCATGTGAGATGCCTTTGACTTCCACACTCTCTCGCACTTTCTATATCCGAATGGCCAACCCCAAACCCAATTGTTTCGGGCGTAGAGATCTCAACAGGGCGTCCAGAACGTTCGGCATCCTCCGTGCTTGTACGGCCACAACGAAATTCAGTAAACCACTTTTTTACCATTGAAATTGTTTTTTTTCCGAAAAAAATAATGCTTAATAACCACACGAAATTCACTTTTTTCAATTTCACGCGGTAGTCTGCTATCAATGGCTGTAAACATAAACTAAATGACGCAGCTTGTTCAAATTTTGACAGGAGTCAACTGTCAGTTGCCTGTTGACAAAAGCAGTCAATGCGGGACATTCAAAAAGTCACGGACTTATTGACCCACTCTCCTATAATTCTTGTCGGGTATTAATCTCCTGAGCGTACACTACAAGAGGAGACAAGGGGGAGAGGAGAAAGGGGGAGGGATTATTAATGAACTATTCTGTATATTTGTAGTTATGTGCCAAGCACTGTGATAAACAATTTCATTTCATGGGATTAATTAATTTTGGAGGTATAAGGGTGACCAAACACTTATACTGGAAATATTCAGTCGAAAAAATTTGATTTACATTTTATTTAATCGAAAGTCCTTATACCTTTCGGTGTCGGACTATAGTACACTCATGTTTGCATTAGTATTAGTGGTATTAGTATCAGTATTGTACATTATATTTCGAAATACTCGTATATTTGCTTAAGGTTGTAAGATACTTTCAGGATCGGTTAAACTTAAATTCTTTTTGCTGGTTCCAAAACTATTTTGAAAATTGTATATCTAACCTTTAAAAATTGTGTGTGTAACGATAAACTACTAGGTTTTTACAGTATTAAAACCTTCTACAACTTTAACTTTTGTCAATAATAAGTGAAGAACTAGTAAGTTTACAGGCTCGAAATTTTGCATACCGTGTATTCGTCACCACAGTTACGACTTGTCGATGAGCTCTTTTGTAAATTCCTTGTTTGCTGTTGAGTTTAACCTCAATTCAGGAATATAAAAAGGACTACGAGCTTACCGCCCTTTTTTGACTTCAAAAAGCAACGATGACAAAAGAATTTACAAGAATGCTCTTTGACAAGTCTTAACTGTCGTATCGAATATTCAAAATTCCAAGCCTGCAAACCTGCTGGTTCTTCACTTACTACTTAAAATTATAAGCTATTAGTATTTTATCGTTATACATACATCTTTTAGAGCTAAAATATACAGCTTTCGAAATAGTTTTCGAGACGACAAAAAAGAAAGCTTTAAGCGATCTTGAAAATAAGTATCTTACAGTCTTAACAATTACTTGTCATGAATTCCGATTTTGTCTAATTTGTCTCTTCCATGCTATTCTGTTTTGAACCAATGTTCCTGCTTCCTTCCAATTTATATCTCTCTGTTCGGCTGCTGTCTGACTTGTTCTATCTATTCTGTTTATTGCTTTTTCCTGGTACTCTGGCGTCAAATGTTTCCTTGAATAATCTTTGGTCATTCGTTCTGCGTAGATGTCCAAGCCAGCTCAGCTGTCTTTCTTCTATGACCTTTTCTATCAGCACTATGTTTAATTCTGCCACTACTACTGTGTCTTGTCTTGTCTTATCTCTTCTAGTGATCCCTCTTATTCTCCTGAGAAATCTCATCTCCATTGCCTTGATTTTACTCTTATTCCTTTCGTTTAATGTCTATGATTCTACAACTTTCTGATACACTTGCGTTTTGGTTTCTTTAGGAATTTCTTTCTTCCCAAAGAAGGTAGTTTTGAGCATGTTCTAGAGTCCCCCTGTTTGATGTTCTCTCTGCTATTTCCTCGTTTACTTTAGTGTTGTGCTCTATTATTGTTCCCAAATATCTTTAGCGTTTGACTTGTTCTAGTAATTGCCCACTAATTTTTATTTTATGTTCTTTAAGCTTATTCGTTATTATCATTTTACTTTTGCTTATATTAATTTCCATATTTATTACACTTAGTTCTCTTTAGTATTCGTTCACATTATGTTGCAATTTTTCTTCGGTTTCAGCCACGATTACCATATGGTTTGCGAATAACACATCTTGTAACTGTATTGCTCTCATCTTCCAGAATCCTAGGAACATACTCTTCCATTTGTCTTTACGTTCCTTAAGGGCATCGTCTAACATAATTGAAAACAGAAGTGGACTGAGTACACACCCTTGTTTCAGATCCATTTTTGTAATAAATTCTTTCAATTCGTCATTGTGTGATCTTACTTGGTTATATTGTCTTTATATACAGTTTGTACTATTTTTATCATGTCTTCTATTTCTCTGCTCCTTAGGCTTTCCCAGGCATCCCTTCTTTTTATTTTATCAAAGACTTTTACAGGTCAACAAGCATATATGTATTTCTTTGCTTTTACTCACTTTGTTTTTCACTTAATTGTCTCATTGTAAGTATTAGGTCTTATGTGCTTCTACTTTTTCCGAAACCATGTTGCGTCTCTCCTATAGTACTTTCTAGTCTTTCAATCAGTCTGTTCTCTATGATTCTTTTGAACACTTTTCCTGGTCTGCTAGTTAAGGTGATTCCTCTGTAATTCGAACATTCTTTGGCATCTCCTTTTTGAACAATGGTAATACAATACCAATATTCTAGTTATTTGGTATCGCTTTTGATTCTATAATACAGTTTAGTAGGCCTCTGAATACCTCCATTGTTTCTTCTCCAGGGTGTTTCATCATTTCTGCTGTGATCTAGTTTTGTCCGGGTGCCTTTCCTAGCTTCAGTTTTCCGATTACTGTCATCAATTCTTCGTCTGATATCGGATGAATGGTGTTTCCTTCTGTTCTTCTCGGTTGCACTTCACCCCAGTTCGTTTCATCTTGTATATTTTCTGTTAGCTCTTCAAAGTACTGGCGCCAACGCTCCATGATTTCTGCTTCTTCTGTTAGTATGTTTCCTTCTTTGTCCTTTATGGTTAGTAGTCTTGGTGTCTTTTTTGTTTTAACCGTTTTAACGTACTATACAATAGTTTTTGGTTTTCTGAATAGTGTTCTTTCACTTTGTTCCCGAAATCGGCCCATAATTCTTTCTTTGCTTCCATGACTAGATGCCTTGGTCTTATTTCTGGTCATTTGATATTCTTTAAGTTCTTCCTTTAGTTTTGTTTTCAAGAATTGTTTCCATTTTTGCTTCTTTTCTTTCACTTTCTCTTGTATTTCTGTAATTTCTGATTTTTTGTTTTGTTATTTCTTTTCTTTTGACTAGAGACGGTTTTCCCGTTTGGATTCAAAAAATTTGATTTATAAAATAATAAAATTCAATTTTATATATAATATATTTATTTACAATATATTTACAATTTATAACCTACGAAGTAAGTAAAATTACAGGACAAATTGTCACCTTGTTTGGGAATGATTGTACAAAATATTTATTATTATATTAGCATTATTTAGTAATAGGTTGATGACTGTATAATTATATAATAATTACACTTTTCTTGGTCCATTTAGGGAGCCATGGATGACTTTTCAACAATTTGTTATACATAATGTATATACAATATCTACGTGAAAATTAAGAACAAATGAATGTTTTTATACAATCATGTTCGCGTACGAGCGTCAAATTTATGCTTTTATGTTGTCATGTTGTAATGTTTAAATTTTACGCTGTGGCGTGCGACGATGTCATAATGGAAAATAATAAAAAATAAAAAATTAATGATGCGGGAAAGGTAATAAAGAATATATTTTTTTACACATAAACGGCTTCCGGTTTCGTATCCAATTTTCTTTTTCGGTTATTTATTATGATAATGTTCCATTCATTCATACAAATGCATTGAAGATTTAGTACATACATTCATTCACTTTGTTCAATTGCAATGTTGAACACAAATTGAAATAACCTTACTCGTAATATTACTGCATATGAATATGTTGATATGAATTCATTACAATGGCTTTGATTTTTGATTTTCTTATCAAACATTTTTAGAACCTTCGGTGAAGAGCATGTGCAGGATAGTTCGTTCGAATAATTATTGTTTAAATTTTGTTTGGTTTCGTTTAGCTGAAATTCTTGTTTTACAATTCATTTTGGTTGTATATCGTTTTTATTTGAGTAGATGTTCTATTTGGATAGACTTTTAATTTAAGTAGACATGATATTTTCGTAACGAATTCATCATAATAATAAGAAAAATGCAGTTCAGTGTCTTAAAGGTAATGCATTAATCCTTAAAATATTTTTATAAAAATATTCAAAACATCATACACACGTGCAGTAATGTTACCTGTCCAACCGTATAACTACGTTTGTTTGGGATGAGGAACCAGCGCTTGTGGTTGAGGTTTAAAGCACTGCAGAAGAAAGGCTGTATACGTTACAAATGCGACTGCGATCGCTAAAGTCGCGTACATAAACAGGTTCAGTTCCGGTTGCCGGAAACGATTCTTCCTCAACCACTCCAGAACATCCTTTTCAGATTTCAAGTCTCCCCTGTATATGCTCGGGAATCGACGTCTGAAGTAGACGATAGCTGGTAATTGTGTAACTCCCCATTTCCGAGCGTATCGTGGATCAGCCATTTTGACGAAAGTTATGTCGAAGTTGTCGGTTTCGCTGTCGATATTTTCCAGCTTTTCAATGATGATTTTACTCTCTTCTAATTGTGCTTCATCTAAAAATTCATAGACTTTGGTGAATTTGAAATTTGAATCGGACATTATCCAGAAGGACTATGCTTATTTTCAATGACGAAGAATTATATATTTTAGTTTCAAGCGATATACTCACAGAAAAACACAGTAACGAATTCGTTTTCCTCCAGGAGTTTCTCTAACATCTTCTTATTAACCTCTTCGATTTCATTCTTAATTTCAAAGACGTCTTGTGAAGTAAGCCAATCCAATACCCTATCTGCTTGCATCAAATCACCATCGAAAACCATAGGAGTTTTCTTTCGAAAGTACATTAACGCTGGTAGATTATGAATACCATGTTGTGCCGCTGCTTCTGCACTGCATATTTTAACAAAATCAATTCCGAAGAGATCTGCCTCTCCGTCTATTTCTTCTAATTGTTCTAGAATTTCATCGCATTCTGGACAATCATCATCATCTAAAAACGAAACAAAAATTAACGTCAATGTATTCAAAGGTAATTTATACTTACAGAAGAAAACTGCAAGAAATGGCGATTCCGACAATAATCTTCCCAGCATTCGTTCGTTAACCGATTCGATTTCATCCGCCAATTCTCTATTATCATCATCTATTAGCCATTCCAACACTGACTCTTCATTTTGCAAGTCGCCCTCAAACAATAAAGGATTGCCGTTCCGGAAATAGACTAAAGCTGGAAACGTCTTAATGCTGTATCTTTTCGCCAATTGGGGATCTTGTATCTTAACCAAGTGTATACCATATACATCACATTCATCATCGATGTTTTCCAAGTCTTCTAAAATTTCCTCGCAGATATGACAGTTTGTTTTGTAAAAATACACCGCAAGGTATTGCGTCTCTTCAACGAGCGATTCCAGCATTACCCTAGTAATCAACTCGATTCGATCTTCAGTACGTTGTTGTATTAACCATTGCAATACTTCTTCCTCCTCCTCGATATCACCGTCGAACATGCCACCGATACCATTTTCGAAATACATGAGTACTGGAAAGTCTGTAGCTCCGTACTGTTCTGCAACTTTGAGATCTTGCGTCTTAACGAAAGTAATTCCGTGTCTTTCGCAATCATCGTCTATATTTTCCAGTTCTTCTAAGATCGGTCCACATTGGTCGCATTCTCCACTATCTGCGGAAATACGAAAGTGTAAAGGAACGCAAGAGATTTTGGAAGTATGCACACATCTACGTTTACTGTTGATGGAGTTTGGATTTGCTCTTATGTATTCTAAAAGAATGTATATTAGTGTGTGTTACGTCGATTGTGATGCTACGGAAAACAAATGTGGATATGGGTGTGTTAGAAAACCTTAAAATACGGGATTTCATTCAAAAACAAAAAATATATATTCGATAGGGGAAAAATATCCGTGATTTCTGGAGTTGAACGCTATAATCTTCGGCTCACAGCTAAATGTGAAATGATGAAACAGACAGTAAAAGATTTCATTGTTAAATTCTGATTCAGAATAAATGTAATCTATGCTTGTTCCTAGGGTAATTTTGTTTGTCAAAAATTTTGAAGAGTGGAGTTACAACAATTTTGATGCCAATTGTTTAGATAGCAACTATAGTACGTGTAATATACGCAATATCAACTTTTCGGTATTTCTATTCCTACAAGCGCAAATTTTCAAAAATTTCAACTCAAAGATCCTCCACATTATTTTCTGCTGTCTTTATTCTTTTTAAGAACTGTCAACACTTTTCTAAAGTTAAATTTAGAATGTAAATGTGTCATTATATTTGAACGTATTAAAAAATTAGGTATATCTCCAATTAGTCGAATCTAAGTATACCACATATTAAATTCTATGTTTCGAATCGCTCCATAATCCTGACTGAGATTTGTGGTACCTTTGTTGCTCTAAACCAATTTCCGACCTGATTTTATTTACTAATATTTACTTTGTCAAATGGTGCAGTTTTTCAAGTATCCTCTTATTTTACAAGGAACGGCATTAAATACCCAAATGTTGGAAATTCTAAAGATCAAAATTGATCCAAGAGCAAATAAAAAGTATTCAACAATGACCTATTAATAAAAAATTTAAGTAGGAAAGACTAACAGCCGAAGCTTTAGTTTTCACTTTCCTAGTTGTGGTCAGCTTTCACTTGGAATTAAGTAGTATCATGAGTGTCTGCATTAAAATCTTGATAGTTCTAGATTAAACTCTAAATAACATGAGAGTTTAACCTCGTCCCCTGTGTACCGTGAGTTAATCCAAAGCCCTAAAGGAGGAGAGTGAGTGATTGCTAATGGGATCTTAGTAATAGTATCGATGTCGAGCAGAAACTGTTCTTAATCTTTTGAACCCTAAACTTGTCATCTACTAGAACTGTGAGTCGAAATTTTTGAGTAATATTTGAGAAATTATCAAGTATATTCATTTAGTTTATTCATTATATAAAAGAGAATAATACGTGTGCCATCGTGTTACGATGATTGCAGAGAGCGGCCAATCGAGTATGTTTTGTTCCTTCACGCTGGTTTCTAGGCTTATGGCGTTTAGAAGATTTATTGCTAAGCCTTGGCCAATATATGTCGCTGATACTATCTAATCCTACCGTTTGGTATGTGTGAGGGAGAGTTTGCAGCGCCTTGAAACCGTAATTACTCGATTAACAAACCAGGAGTATTATTTAACGAAATAGAGGAATACAATTTGACCATTACTATTTTATAAGAAACTCAACGGTTAAGTACCATAAAGATAAGAAGTCACAAAATTTTGTAGTTGCAGCGCATGTGTGTGTAGAAATTAACGATATCATTCATAGTACAAAATAAAGTAAACTAAAAAGTGAAACTCCAAATAACATAAACGTATTTCCTCAATTTAGCAATATCAAATACCTCACAGAGAGAGCATTCAAAATGAAATGGGGGAAAAGAAAAATACATAGGACGACATGATAAATAAAGAAACAAACGAAAGTCAACGCCAACAATGGACCAAAGTATAATCGACTTGACCTAATTATTGATAAAAGGTCAGCATTATCGATGTTAAGAAGAGAGGAGCAGCCTGTGATGGATTTGATTATTGGTTGCTTTGATTATCAGACCAGCAGTACGGTGCTGAAATGTATGTATTCATGCAAACATTATGCAAAAATGGCGTACACAATTTTGGAAAGACGATATTAAAAAGGATACTGGTGCCAGTCCAGGACAAATTGTGAAAGGCAATTTAATAGATAAGATGTACCATACATTGGGAGACCCATCACTATCAGATTGCATTTGAATTTATAAACCAGAGTGGGAAGAGCAAAGAACTTGGGCGATAGAAGAACGAATATCGAGAAGGTTTATTAACAAAAGCACCCAAGGAACAGGCCTAAATGGGAGCCAAAAATATGATACCACGAAGCATTCAAAATATTTTGAAACTTACAAAGTCTTTTGATTTATCATAAGCTATTCGTTATGGAGTTTCAACAAGTGATATTTGTATCAATTAATTATTTGAATAATGAATGTTTCGAAATTCAAGATTACTCTGACGACCTAGATTTACTATCAGAGACAAATATAACAATTTCCTATTAAACTGCATTCAAACTGTTTTCCATTTGATGACAAATTATAAGATTCTGTATCGAAAATCGATGGGTACACTTCAACCATCTGCCATGCTTCGAATTTTGCGCTTAAGAATTCATGTGAAGAAACCGCCAAAGAGACAATATCTGCATGTGCTTTCATAAATAGGCAACATTGGGGTTTGTAAAGTCTTTTAATTGCTAGCGAACAGCTGCAGAAATGCAGAAATCTTAAATACAAACAACAAGATAGGTTTATTGTGGGTACCTGGAGGTGAAGAACTGAAAGATTGCCAGTAGACTTGCTACAAATATCTATATATTTGGCAATTTTCAGCTTAAATGGCATCAACAAAGTTTTAATTATAGGAACCTCCTGGACATTTTTATAACATAAAATATTAAAATATTGGTAGTAATAAATGAACTTAAAATCTCATTGGATACATCAGTTTGCGTCTTCGTATAATCTTTAGTAGTCTATCCAAGTTTTGGTATATGAATATTTGTTTTAAAACCACAATTATGTACGAATTAATTAAAAGAAACAAATAATTTAATATTCACGTTCTTCAAGAAAATTATGAAGTTGTTGTTTTGGAAAACCATTTGTACTTTTGTATTTATACCCATAGAATCTTGTAATTCAGGATTTTATATAATTCAGCTTGCATATGCATATAAAACTATTTTTTGAATAAGTTATGGTGCGATGTTAGCTTTTTGAAACTGGTTGAGTATTAATTATTTCTTCTAGCATAACAGAAATAATCATTTTATATTTAAAATTGTTTTGTAATTCGCGATTACTAACGCAACAAAATTCTATTAAGTTTTACTGTTCTAAAAATGTGGCAATTCACCGATGTTGATCCTTGCCAAGAATATTACAAGTTGTATTTATTAATAAACACATTTTAGAACAAACGGCAGGAGATTTATTTTGGTGGATATAAATTGTGAAATTTATTCGCCTAGAACGGTGTTGAGTTTCGAAATTTATTAAACAGCTGTAAGAAAAATATGCATTTTGTTTTTTAGTAAGTACAATTTATCTGTTGACATCCTTATTAAGCAATTCTAATTTAATAGTATATTGGCAAAACACTGAAAAAATATACAAGGGAAGAAATTGTATTTCCACAAAAAGCTACCACAAAAAGATACGAGTCCTGTATCGCATTGACATGTGTATTACTGATTACTACAACAAAATAGACAAATCTACGGCGATATTCTACCATTACTACTCGGGATAAAGACAAAATGGGTTAAAATGCATAAATCGTAATACCGATAACGCCAATTATTTCTTCTTCAGACATTGGACGCTGCTTGTGGCTAGGTTTGCGGCCAACTTGCTGAAGATTGTTGCAAATATTGCAAAGCGTTTTATTCCCTGTTCAATTAGAGTCAAGTTAGATAAGCGAAACATGCAAACAATGAGCAACAAGAAAAGATATGTACGTATGTATATAGTTGAAACGGTGTAAGTAGAAAGAAAGTTCTGTATGACACAAGTATTCTCAAAAATAGTGTAATATCATAAATGCATTAAAAAGAAATTAGAACGACAATAATATTTCTTTTGGAATTCGAGTAATAGAATCATTTTTAGTTTACGCAGTACGATGGTAGATTGACAAGTTTCCGGAATCGCTGCTAGGGAGCTGCTATTTTTCTAAATATTTTATGTCGTTGTGTTGGCAACTTTTTTATCAGCTCAGTGCAAATGCTAAATTGATCCATCAAATAGTCTGGTCTTGACAAGCATTTAAGGTATGCACCTTTTGTGATTTCAATTACGGATACAAACGAAGCGGTCATGAAATTTTTCTATTTGGAAGGGAAAACAGCAGCGGAAATCAAATCAAGATTAAATACTGTTCTTGAGGATTAATCGCCTTCATTTTCCACCGTGAGTGATTTTTGGGTTTCGGAATTCAAGCGTGGCCGCACGCATATGAGTGATGATCCACATTCAGGACGTATGAAAACGGCTACCGTGCTAAAAATTGTGGAAAAAATCCATGACATAGTTTTGGCAGATCACCGAATAAAACTGGGTGAAATTGAGGAAGCAATGGGCATCTCTCATTAGTAGTTCGTATTTTACATAATACATTGGATTTAAGAAAGCCCCCTACAAGATGGGTGCCGCACTTGCTCAATTCGAAGCAAAAACGGTTTCGAGCTCCAAACCTCAGTGGATTGTTTGGAAGTGTTTACGAGGAATCCAACGGCTTGCAAGAGACGATTCGTGATAACGGATGAAACTTGGATTCATCACTACACACCAGAAACAAAAATTCAATCAAAACAGTGGGTTGCACGCGGTGAATCGGTTCCCAAAAAGGCAAAGACCATTCATTCGGCTAGTAAGGTGATTGCATCGGCATTTTGCCAATTAGTTATCTTGAAAAAGGCAAAACTGTTACTGGCCAATAGTACTCAACAGTTGTGGACAAACTGAAAGTAGCAATTTGGGATAAACGCCCGGGAATGGTTAAGAGAAAAGGGTTGTTTCATCACGACAATGCCCTAGCGCATTCAAGTGCAATTGTTCAGCAAAATTAACAGAATTGAAGTTGGAAATCCTTCTGCATCCCCAATATTTGCCTGATTTGGGTCCGTCAGACTTCCACCTGTTCCCGAAACTCAAAACATTTCTGGGTGGAAAGAGATTTTGGTTGAATAAAGAACTGATAGAGGCTGTAAACGATTATTTTGGTAATCTCGAAGAAAGTCACTTCCGAGTGGGAATCGACAAGCTAGAGAAACATTGGATCAAGTGTGCTGATCTTTGCGGGAATTATATTGACAAATAAAAGATAACTTGAATCCGTATTATTTTGTTTTCGATGTCATTCCGGAAACTTTTCAATCTATCCTCGTATCATAAAGTAAAACATGTACCAGGTAATTATGTAGAGATCGTAATTTTCTTTAGGATAAGTACTAGGATGGAAATACACTTTAATTAATTTAAAATCGGACAGTAACGTTTTAAGGATATGGCAGTTAAAACTATGGTGGAGGAAAAGAATGATGTAAGTAAATATTATCATTTATAGAATGCTCAGTTGCAGTTAACTATAGAATATATGGGATAAAGAGTGGTGTGTCTTCTAAATACGACTAAGGGTCAAAACACAAAGTTCCTGAATTGGAATACATTCATATTTTTTTATAATCAATTTTGGGCACCTACTTTTTGATGTTTTCTTATCATTTTAAAAACATGAAATAGTATTAAGTTGTACAGCCTTCTTAAGTAGTCAAGAAAAATTCTTATCAAGCACGTGTCTAGTGTCCACTCGATTTTTCCGAGTTACTACACTGTTTGGCATGTGAATGTATATTGCTTTTGAACCATCACGTTTAGATTTTGGAAGATCCTAAACCACACTCGCACGACGAAAGCCCAATGAATACTACCACTATTGGGTTAAATATATGTGGCACACAACTAGATTTATATTTATTCTTTATTACTGCCAGATCAATGGGTCATTATACGAGATTCTTACCTACATCATAATAACCTCAAATTCGCCCAACTTCGGAACAAAATTATTTCCTACTTTGGAAAATTATGGCAATAGTTTAATCAAAATGGATCTCTTCAATCATAACATGCCATCCATCTTCCCATCCTCTTTTAGCTTCAACGAATTGAATACGACGCACGCAATTAATTTTTTAAAGCTTACAATCATTCGCTTTTCCGATGTTATAAGATTGGGGAATTTTTTGTAGTGCTTGTACCATTTTTGTAACATAATAATTCGCGGTTGAAATGAATAATCCAACTGTGCAAAATTGCTTTAATCCTTAATCAAACAGGTAATTCGGCCAATGATTTTAAAATTTATGTTAATCGTGCAAGCAATTTGTTCAATAATTTTTTCGGAAGATGAAGAACTAAGCAGTATTTTTGATGGAGTTGGATAGGTTTGATGGAATTTGTCCGATTTGGCGGAGTTGGAGGGAGTTGGTTGTTGGTGTGTTGGCTCTTATACTTATACATCACGGATCCATATTGCAGAATTGTAATTGTTAAAGCAAAAAGTAAATAAATTAATTTATAAAACTACTCTGCATCTAAAGAAATTGGGATGTAATGAATAAGGTTCGACACACGAGTAAGTAGTCTCAACAGCGTAACAGCGTACTAAGTTACGACATCCCCTTATTTAGTCAGTACTGAATCGATGCGGTATGCGAGTAGTTCTGTGTACATGTAGGCTGTCGTAACCTGTTTCGTAATTGTCGCTGCTACCGCTGCGCGCCTAGATGATAGATGATAAGTAATCATTAAGTAGTGTAAACCGGACTGACCCTCTTCCTCCACTGCTTGTCTCCACTTGGGTGGAAGGGGCGACATTAAAATTGGAAGGAGTGGAACGTCAGTCCGGTTTACACGACTTATCATGCACTGGTTTGTCGAACCGTAATAATGAGCATGCTTAAGTTCAGTAGGCTTTTGTGGTGTGTTTTGTAAAAGATGTTTATCACTACAAACTGCAGGTAGACTATAAGAATGCTTTGTGTTTTATCTTTCAAATACCTTGAAAATATATGTGTACAAGAGATTATTAGTTTTGTTGCATAGAATATAAAATCTACAACTAAATTTCCAAATATAGCATCCCAAACATGATGCGCCATGAAAGAGCGAGACGTCAATCTCTCGACTTTTATTTTGTTTTATGTTTCCAGATTATCCACTATTGTAGAGATAGCCTGTGTATACACATTTACAAATGGTTAACAATGGTATTAAATGATTTAAAACGACGGTTATAGAATGATATACATACATAATTTATATTACTTTCAGTAATATATAGGTATTTAATACTTTTACTAAAATCCTAACCTGAAGAGCTAAACGAAACCTTCTTCGAAATTACAATAGGTAAACAGTATTAATACATCAAAAGATTTTAGAAGCTTCTTACGACTCCTTATGAGAAAACAAAATCTCATTTCCCATTGCATAGTGTATGTATCATCTTCAAAAATAAAGGAATTACATACACGGACATGCTTCGTCGGCAAAATATTTCTTATTGCAATAGTATACAGGTTCATTTCTGCAATTTTTACTAGTTAAGATAACAGGAAGTTGCAAACTGCTGGGAAAAAATATTGAAAAATTGGTGCTAGGAATACAAGTGACAAACGATATAACACAATATATGAAAATATAGCTGTTGATTTTCAATTTGTTTTTTAATTGACATAAAAGTGGTAGAGAATATTTAAAAGATTTTTCTTTCAGTAATATGGATTAAAACGGAAATATATTTTGGACTCCTTAGCATGGTGCTAGAGAAGGCATGTAAGAAAACTAATGAAAGCAGTGAAAATAGGACAAGCTCTACTATGGAAATGACACGATGGTACCGACAGAATCTGAGAACACCTAGGAACAAACTGAAACATTTTAAATAAGCAATTGAAAGTTAACATGCCATGGCGTTTAAGCTTTACAGTGAAGCCATCTTCATGGTCATTGTCAATAATTTATAAAAAAGGGAAAAATGGATATATATATATATATATATATATATATATATATATATATATATATATATATATATTATACGAGGGTTGCGGTTTATGTTTCTATAAACAACTATTTAGCAGCGTTATTGAGATGATTACCATTACCATTTTCGTAAAGTTTGGCATCGGAATAGTTTGTTTACAGTGAACGTTTAAAAAGAAATGTTGTGGAGGAATCAAAATTTTGCCTGTAGATTTTCGTTGATTTATTTTTCACAATTTTAGTAAAGGTCTAACTCAGCAGTAATGCATAGAATCGCTTCGTTCAACTTTTGGTAATGAAGCACCATCACAAAAGACTGTCCACAATTGGTTTGCAGAATTTCGTCGTGGCCGTGCGTTCGTCAGTAATGAACTGCGCGGAAACCGACCAAAATAAAGTTGTTATTCCAAAAATATCGATGCTGCGTGTAACTTGATTGAATAAGATCTGTTTGTGACGTACAGTAAGATAGAGGCATTCTTAGATATTCAATTTTACATGAGCACTTAGCTGTGCAAAAGATTTGTTCTCGATAGATTCTGCATAATTTGACCGAAGCTAAAAAAGATTCGTGTTGATTGGTGTACGAAAAAATTCCATCGAGGAACTGCAAAATCCGCATACAACCTAACATGTGACAAAACTTGGATATATTCAAATGAATTGCAAAGTAAGCAACAATCCACTGTTTGGGTGTTCCGAAAAGAACGCAATCCCACAAAAGTTGTTCGTTTACGACGCACTTCCAAGAATATGTTGCAATCATTCCTTTAGAGGACCGAAGAGCAGTTAATGCTGAATAGTATACAACAATTTGTTTATCAGAAGACAAAATCGACAAAATCAGGAAAAGTAACCGGAAACATCGCGTCATTCGGCATCATGACAATGCCAACTCTCACACGGCACGTCAAACGATTAATTATTTGGAGGAGAAAGACATCCGATTATATGTCATTGCCTTCACAAACCATGTCAGATACCAACTTCAAAGTGCAAAAACTGTCTCGAGAATTGGTTTGAAACCGACCAAAATAAAGTTGTTATTCCAAAAATATCGATGCTGCGTGTAACTTGATTGAATAAGATCTGTTTGTGACGTACAGTGAGATAGAGGCATTCTTAGATATTCAATTTTGCATGTGCACTTTGCTCTGCAAAAGATTTGTTCTCGACAGATTCTGCATAATTTGACCGAAGCTCAAAAAAGATTGGTGTTGATTGGTGTATGAAAAAATTCGATCGAGGAACTGCAAAATCCGCATACAACCTAACATGTCACAAAACTTGGATATATTCGAATGAATGTTTGGGCGTCCCGAGAAAAACGCAGTCCCACAAAAAGTTCTTCGTTTATGACGCACTTCCAAGAAAATGTTGCAACCATTCCTTTAGAGGATCGAAGAGCAGTTAATGCTGAATAGTATACAACAATTTGTTTATCAGAAGACAAAATCGACAAAATCAGGAAAAGTAACCGGAAACATTGCGTCATTCGGCATCATGACAATGCCAGCTCTCACACGGCACGTCAAACGATTGATTATTTGGAGGAGAAAGACATCGGATTATATCTCATTGCCCGTATTCACCAAAATTATCGCCTAACTATTTCTGTCTGTTCCTTAATGTCAAAGAATAATACAGGGATTTTCACCACATCAAGAAGCTGTTGAAGCCTTCAAACACCATGCCAGATACCAACTTCAGAGTGCAAAAACTGTCTCCAGAATTGGTTTGAACGCTTCAAAAAGTGTATAAATTCTTAGGGCGGATATTTTGAAAAGCAATAAAACAGTTTGTTCCAGAAAATGTTTTCTTTCAAAGGTTTTGGAACAACTTGAAACGCGCCCCCTATATTATATATAGTATTTCAGTTTTACATTTCCACATATTGATTCCAACAACAGAAATCTATACAGGGGTAACGTCCAGAGTATAAGTTATGTAAGTGAAAGCACACGCCTGTGAAAATATGGCAAAGCACAGTCACCTATCTTTGAACGGAAAATCATACCCACATTCTTTGGCCCGAGCAGACAGACGACGGAATGAATGCGTTGGTATGGTATGGTACATAAACAAAAGAATAGAGTAATCCACCATAAGAAAAATTGACCGACTGGAAATAAATAACGAGCAAGATGAGAAGATCAGGTGATAGCTCACCCATGTGCAATAGGGCGCAGGGGCTGGAGAGCAGATATTATACACAGAAAGAAATGTTGAATGCTTTGAATTGCCGAAAAAGGTGGAGTGATTCACGACACTAACCGAATCAGAGAATTCCTCTCAGGAGTGCTTCACTTCCTATAATTTATGTACATAAATCCAAACTTATATACATATATTCAGCTCTGGAAAAATTCCTAAAAGTGTTGCTACCTATGGTGTTACCAGTATTTTTTCCTTTGATGTAAACCTTGTTTGGTTTAAACTTAATTTTATTATTCTGGCAATACTAACTTATTTATCTATTGTAAAATCGAAAATATTACGCGCTTATGTAAAAATGATATTAACATTCGAGACATATACTTCATTTCTTCTAGAAATAATAACGTTACTGAATACTTTTGCACATTAAATTAGTTACACAGTTACGAACATCGTTCAAAATCTATTTTCCATAGATAGAATTTGATACTAAAATGTTAGTTTACAATTGCTTGCAGCACGAGTTAGAAAATAATTGAAGAAAATCTTACAAAAATAGATCGCCAGTGCTTCTTCATTCTCTATTAAATCCAATAGTTGGCCCCCTTCCACAGGTTCTATAATGTCCCCAGATGGATCTTTTGTGTTAGTAACCATTGCAAAATTTGTTGCTCGTCATAAAGATCGCCAGCATAAATAACCGGTTCCCTAGAATCCATTTTGAAAAAGAGAATTGCGGGTAATGCGAATACTCCGAATTCTTTTGCCAGAAACTTATCGTCTATTTTAACAAAGTTGATTCCGGCTGCATCGGCTTCATCATCAATGTGTTCCACTTCCGTGAGTACCCTTGGGCATTGTTTACAGTCAGCGCTATCTGAAACATAGATCTTGAGCGGCTAGTATATTTTCTATACATATAGATACATATTAAATGCCTGAACAATAAAGTAATAAGAAAAACAGTTTAATTTTGAAGATTAAGGATTTCGTTTTAGATACGGTTCACTTACATAAAAATACGGCAATGTAATCGGATCTTTTCCTTATTTTTTCAAACATTTTTCTATTAACTCTTTCTATGTGGTCGGTTAGTTCCATGTTCTCCGGATCCGTTAACCAATCGAGGAGTTCCTCTTCGTCGTCTATGTCACCGTCATAGTTTATGACTTTTCCTTTCCTGAAATAACTCACCCCGGGGGTTTCCTGAAGCCGTATTTTTTAGCCATCAGAAGGTCTTTGGTTTTTACTATTTTGATACCGTATTCTGCCGCTTCATCGTCGATCAGTTCGATATGCCTCAAGATTCGTGGACTATCTGGATCATCTTCATTATCTGAATTGAGCGTTTAAGAAATATATTGTTATTGATGAATACCTAATCGGACTTGAAGATGAGTGTAATTTGTGTTGTGAAATTATTCAAACCCAAAGGAAACAAGACAGAAACTGCTACCGCTATACCGATTGTAAACGGACAAAATCTTATCACAAAATTTATCGTAACCTCCATGCGATGTTCGATTTCTATTGTATCTACCTTCATCTATAATTGTGTTATTGTTGAAGTTAAATACCCCATCCTTTTTAAGATTGCCTATATCGAGAGAAATAGATGTGTTAGATTAATAAATATTTAATCAATGCAACCTGTTGGTTAAAATAATGTACGACAAAATATTTTAGTTCCATTAAATATACATACACCGGTTCAACATTCAGAATAATTTTAAATCAATCAATTTTTGGATTAGTTCAACGAAAAATGAACAACGAAAAAGAAATGTTGACGTAACCAAGTAAAAGTAAAAGTAAGCTCAACTAAAGTCATTATCTTGTTTCAACACATTTATTTCTCTCAGTGTAGCATATAATTTTTCACTTTACTGATCAGTATTTCTTACAATTAGATGCTTGCGCTTACGTTAATAATACACTAGCATTGTTTGCACTGGCATTTTGTGAAGAACTAGTCATTATGTAAAGATGATGGAAACTATTTTTCTTAGTTGCTCAGTTTCCTTTTAAGACGGTGAAATCTTTCAGATATTTCAAAATTCTTTCATATTTCGTTTTCTTAAAAAAATATTAAAATTACATATGAAAACAGGTCAGAACTCAACGCATTCCTAGCTCGTTTTTGCTTTCTACAGGCCCTCTTGTAGGGAGCTCAATCTCGAGTTAACACCAAATTTGAAATGAGAAGTTGACGATTATCTAGATCATTTAGAATCTATATTCATCTTCGAAAAGTGTGAAATTTAGCAAAAAATATAATGTCTCGAGACTATCTGGACTATTTTTATTGTTTACTTCAAAGTCAATTTTCTGTCGGTTTCCGGGTAAGAAAATTGTCGCCAACCGCTGTTTCATTCTGACATTTTGCAGATCCCTTTACATAAACAAAATCATAGTTTTCCGTTCGGAAGGAAAAGGTTATGTAAAAGTCGCCAATATACTCGCCAAAGGTGAAAGCCGAATAAGAGGAAAAACTTTGTTGACCCAGGAACGATCGAAAAGCATAATCTTGGTAGCAATTTCTTTGAAGCGGAGTTATAAACCCAGGAAAATAAGTGAAATAATCTAGGGGGAGGCACACATCCGTCTTTATGGAAATATATGGATACAGTCATTGCTTGGCTAATGTAGATAAAGCCAACTAAAATCTGCTTTAAGAATGAGTCAGAAATATCGGCATGTGAGGGTGGATTCTGATCCACTTTATCATTTAATAAGTTATCGTACAATTAAATTGAATAAAAACCAAGTGATAAGTTGAATATTTTGTTTGAAAAAACGTTTACATTCTATAACATTTAATATGATATTTTTCTATTATAACCCCCAAAGCTTGATCAGGTGTCAGTGTGATATAATATTGAATTCATACTGACGATTGCCTTCCAACGATATGTCGCAAATGACATAATCCTATTTAAGATTTTTATGTTGGGGTGGAAGCAGTTACGGGAGAAAGTTGAAGATCATGATATAGGATTCAAAATGACTCCCCTCAAAACAATAATCGAATTGGCTTTGCATTTTTTAATAAGGTTCTACGATAGACAATGCCGAAGGTTTTCCAGTGAACACACTGTACAATATAAAAAGAGAAGAATAAATTAAAGAAAGCTAAAGTTTGATATCATCCGTTTGGTTTGAAATTAAGAAATATTCGAACTACTATCTCTACATCCCTTTTTAGATTAATTCTGAGTTAACTGGGAATATTTTGTAAACTTTAGAAGTATGATCGTGATCTCAACATTTGCGGAGCACAAGGATAGACTAAGCTTACGCTGACGTAAAAATTGGTGAGAGTCAACTTCATTGAAACATTATTACCAATAAAATAATTTAGAGATAGAACTTTTAAAAAAATATTTGATAGAAAAACCAGAAGCAATTTATGAAAAAATATTTTGGGAAATCTAACGTCGCACCAAGCATTTCGTGATTGGAACTTGAAAACCGCGTCCTTGATCTTTCAAATGATGCGTGCATGACGTAAAAGTTAATTTGGATTTTTGACGATTTTACTAAAAATGCATTCCACGGATTTATTGATATTTAAATGAAGAAAATATTTCTTATTAAATGACAATTTGAAAAACGTATAGAGTCAAAATTATTGGAGGTAAATGAGTGAAATTTGTACCTAATACAAGGCTCATAGATTTGACGCTTCTTATAGAGTTGATCGCTGATTTGAATGATGATCACTGTGCTTCTGGAAGGTGAATACCAATTCACCCATGCAATGTTTCGATAACAGCGTTTTGAAATGAAACTGAAACTGTGTTATCTAAATAAGGCAAGGAATGTTATGGCATTCAGATACGCTGGCTAAAAACGGTGAACAATGAAAAATATACAGCCTTGCCTTTTGATTTGGAAAATATAACATGTTTCAAGAAAATTCCTGCAAAAACATGATTTTTTTGGTATATTTGCCTCTTTTAATCAGTGCACAGAGCTATAATCTCACATTCAACTTTAAGAAAAAATGATCATGCCTCTTTGCTAGACTCTTATGGTATACACATTTCCAGAGAAAACTGTCCTCCCCATTTTGCAATCAGGCTCTATTGATGTTATCGATATTTTAAAGTAGCTGTGTTTGTTACCAACGAATTTCAAGGATCAAAAACATGAATAATGAACGTAGAATCAAAATATCCGATTTTGAGAACTCACCGCAAATTCTATAGAACTAAAATTACTTAATGTATTTTAATTGCATATTTCAAAATCTTTTGCTCATGAATTATCGTTAGTGGTAGTATGGGCAGGGATACGTCTACTACGAGTCTCATATAGCAGAAAACAAAAGAATTAAAATGGTTTACTTACAGAATATTACGGCTAAAAATTCCTTCGTTTCGATATATTTAAATAACTTCTCGCGATCGATTCCTTCTATACTCTCATCATTTTTTGATCGGTCATCCATTCTAACACTTCGTTTTCATCCAGCAAATTACCTGTACGCATAGAATAGTCCATAATGCTTTTTGTTTGCTAAATACACCATAATATGCTCTAGAGAAAAAAAGTTTTGGAATGGCTATCTTTCAATAAAATTAAAATTTAATATAGAAAACAATTTATTCAATAACAATTCAGGTGTCTACATGTGTATACAATGTGGTAGTGTGTGCGAACTAAATCATAAGTATTTGTTTCATGATATTTTTAAATAAATAGATTTTCAGTTTATACTGCGCAGTGTAAGGCAGTGATTTAGCACTATCACCATTATATTAATGTAGTTTTAGAAATAGTAATAATAGCCGCAAGAACTTGGCAAACTTGGAAAATACAACTGAAACATTAATACATACACGCAGAGCCCTAAGATCGAATAATTTACGTTTTAGTAGGTATAAGCTATTTCAGTTGAATTTTATGTGGTAGTATCATTACCATATTTCCTAATTTCTACGTAGTTTGCAGTCATACAGCGCTATTGCAACTGCGAGTGATCTTTATAACATTTACTATGAAAAATAGGAAAAATATGTGGTACTTAAAAGTTTAAAAAATTAAGGTATTCATACAGTGAAAGTTTGTCATTAACAAAATTGTAATTAGTTAATTAAATCTGGGGATTAATTTATAAACAAGGAGGGCGTTTGTAACGTATCATTGTTTACATTACGCACGAAGCATTGTAAAAAAAGGAAAAAGTGGTTTGGAGCAAAAATTCAGAGGAACTATAAAATTGAAATGTTGGATTATGCAAAAAAAAATTAAGAAACTTGTTACTGGTAACAGTTTTTATAAAAGAATTATTTCTAGAAACGAAGATCCAACAGTTCATTTTTAAACAATTTTCTGGCATTTTATTTTAAGTAGCATGGAAATATTTAAAGAAAAACAATAACGTAAAACGTTCCACTCTTAAAAAGCCAAAAAGGAAATCAGTCAAAGAGAAGAGAAATTATTTTCTTTCTTTTTGTTTTGAAAGAGTCTTATGTGTATGTTTATTTTCATTTGCTGGTAGATATAAATCACAGTCATGTTCTTCATAAACAACATCGTTGAACTCGCATCATCATCGTCATTTTCATCATCATCATCATCATCAAGAATCATGTCATCATCACACTTCATCATGGAACATTTTGTTGATATTAGATATTGGTGCGGTCTACCACCACCAAATATATTTACCGGTACCGAAGAATCCCTTTTTTCCTTTTCCTGGTGCTTTATCTTGTTTTTCTTTCGCCTTGTTTTGATCTTTCGAGGATTCCTTTGGCAGCTTACCCAAAGGTTTCGCCGAGGAAACTTGCTGTGGTGGAGGTCTCTTTACCACTTTAGCATCTTTTTCTTACCGTTGTGAAGGGCTTCTCTGGCTGTTTCGACTGCTTCTGGACGGTTTTAGTCGCTACTTGCTTAGTAGATGCGGGTAACTTGACCACCTTGGATCCGCTGCTGGGTTTACTACTGGGGCAACATTGGTATGGTTCGAAAGTGTTTTTGGGAGATTGCCCTTTTCCACCAAGGCCGACGTAGAAGCAACCATCGCCTGTTACAGGAAACATAATGTCAGAATTCACTCAAAATCAAGGTGTTAAAAATTATATCATAGTAGCTAAAGGTATATAACAAAATATCAGAAGTAGACAAAAATACGAGAAAAAATAAACAAAAAGTTAACGTTTCATTTTTGCAATTTTTTCAGTGGCAGTTAGTAGATAGAAAAAAAAAAAACAAAGGAGCGAGTCTGACACTATGTCCTGCATGCAGCAAAATAGAGGTAGTAGAGGGATTTTAATATAGTCGACATGCACAGACAAGAAAGCTCCCATTTATCACGCTTACGGTGTTCTACGTCATTATCAATGGGGCTAATGTATCTGCTTTTATTTTTAGAATGAATTCTTTTAAAAAATCTTAAATATTCCTTTAACTTCTCTAACGAATACCATTATGTATTGACCATGTCTTTTTATCCGATTTTCTTTGATACTTCATTTACCTGAAATCAGGCCTTTGACTAAATCCCGTTTGTTGGTTTTACCCCGGTGATCATCGTCGTCATCGTCATCATCATCTTCATCATCAGAATCATCATCATCGTCCTTATCATCATCCGAATCCGAATCTCCATTACCTGAGACATCATAGCAACATGCAGCAGATCATGCAAAACACTCGCCTTACGCCCGAAGCATTTTTGTAGGCAAAATGGTGATTATTTGTGATACATCGCTTCTGGCATTTGGTTTAAGTAGAATTATTATAGATTTTTCTAGTTATAGATTTACACGAATATTTCTTAAATGTTGTTACGAAAAGTGTCAAATTTGTTATAGTCATCTTCACATAGATTAGCTTAGTAAAGTTATAAACTGTTAGTGAAATATATTGTATGTATGTCTGCCGCTTTCATTTTCAAGATTATAACATAGGTAATTAGTACGGTTTACAACGAATAACACTTTAATGACTGGTAAACAGCTAGCCGTAAATTCGATTGTCAAATTAAAACTGGTTCCTGAGAAAATGCAACTGTGTGGTGTGTGTGTAGTAAATAAAGGAGGACTATGGAACTAACTAGGTCATGTTTAAGAAATTAAAAAGATTTGGATATTGAGTGGTGACCGATATGACCATGGACTAGTTCATTTAGTTAACTAGTTTACTAGTTAGTTAAAAGTACCCTAACCCTAGTGGCTATTTAATTTAAGAAAGAGCGTAGCTAATCTATTCTGAATAAATCTGGGAAAATTGATTCTATCTAAAAGGTGAAGTGTACGAAACCAATATAAACATTTAGGAATCACCACATATACAATTTGAATGTGTATATATATATGTCCTAATCGTGAAGTAGTTTAGTTAGAACTGTGAAATAACTTACTTCGAAACTTATTAACAATATCCTATTCTTCTACGCAAAGCTAATGATGATGAAATAATTTAAGTGATGTGTGTATAAGTATATGGAAAATATTCTTACTTTTTTGATCAATAAGCCATTCCAGAACTTTGTCCTCGTTTTTGAGATTTCCTATAAAAACAACAATTTAATAACAACCAAAAAAGTTTCTGATCTCATTTTAATTAACTTCTACTACAAGCAGAAATGTTATTTTTAAAATTTTGTATAGAGTTGTTTTTATGAAATCTGCATCTTTATCTTAAATCTTACCGTCATACATGATGGGCACTCCAGTTTCATAGTAAACCAACGCTGGGAAACTAAAAATACCAATTTCCGATGCTAATTTGGCATCTTTGGACTTGACGAATTGAATATCGTGTTGATCTGTATCATCGTCGATTGTTTCTAGTTCTTCTAGGATTTCTGGACACTCCTTACATTTATCATCGTAGAAAAATACTGCTAGATGGTCGACGTCACTGATTAAAGTCTGGACAAGAAAGAGAAAGACGAAGAGCTTTCGTATCAAATACGTTTGAAAATTATAGATTTTTCAGCAAGTTAGTGCAAGTAGTTTCAACTAAATGTATATATATATATATTTCAACCGCATTTTGGTATAAAATTCAGGTAATGCTTAAACAAACGGCCTTTCAAATTTCAAGCTTTGGTCAGCGAATACACTTAAAAGATCAAACTTTGTAACAAGTAGGTAATACACAGTACAAGTGGCATTAATATTAAATCGTGTGCGAATTGTATTTAGTATTTTCAGTTCTTTTAATGATCTAAAGTGTTTAACAACTTTAAGTATTGTTAGTGCGATGAAATGTGATGTAAATCTGTAAAAGGTAAAACGAAATCGATATTTGTTTAGTTTTGTAAGTTTTAAACCTTCTCTGGGGTAATAATATTAATTAGAAAACAATGCCTGATTTGTTATTATTGTGTAGAAGCTAATTATCAAGTATTAAAGTTGTAAGATTTACTTACCACTTTAAGAAGTTTGGACTTATTGATATGGATTTATTAATGTTACTATGTCTAAAAAGATGTTCGGAAAAAGCGTGTGAACTTTGTGGATTCCACATTACGTTTGACTGGTTTTACAAAGTTAAAGCCTTATATGAACATCGAAGTATATGAAAGTATTGTTGTTATCGTAAATTTGACAATCCTACAAGGATTGTGGTGTAATCTCGTACTGGATCACTTTGACGAACTGATCGCTAATAATTGTTTATTAATTTCGGAACACGTGTTTCGTTGGCTACGAGACTAGCATCTTCAAACTGCATGTTATCGAATCGATTAAACGGGTGAAGGGCTTTGTGATATGCACATAGTCGCTTTGGTAACAAAATGTTCTAGATAATCTATTCGGATTTGTTCAAACGCACCAATAACATCATATAATATTCACTGTGAACGGTTCTTTCTTTCTCAAGGTAGTCGATGAATAAAATACCGTGTGGATCCCAAAATACGGAGGCGAAAACCTTACCAGTTGACATTAGCGTTTTTGGTCGTTTTGGACGGTTTGCATCCCTTGCTATCCATTCAGCTGACTATCGATTTGACTCTGGAGTGTAGTGATGGATGCATGTTTTATCCATATTCACATACCGCATAAAAGAGATGTTTCTATTCCGCTGTAACAGCTTGAAACAGCGCATTGAATCGTCAATTCGTTGTTGCTTTTGATCGACTGTGAGCAAATGCGGCATCCATTTCGAACAGAGCTTTCCCATGCTCAAATGTTCATGCAGAATGGTAAATACACTGTCTTCTGATGTGCTTAAGGTGTCAGCCATCTCGCGCAACTTCAATTTATGGTCGGCCAAAACCATTTTGTGGACTCCTTTCATGTTTTCTGGAACAACTGCCGAATTTTGGCGACCAAAGCGATCAAGATTATCGGTGATTGTACGGGCGCATTTAAAATCAGCAAATTGCTTTTCCACCATTTGTCTCGATGGACCAGAATCCGAACAACACTTGTCAAGTCATTGCTTTGCTTGACCCGCATTGTTTTTTTCATTAAAAAGCAATGCTTTATCAACACACGGAATTCAGATTTCCCATTGTTTTAAAAATCACAAGAGTTGCGTCAATAAATCCACTGTGAACTAAATTTCAGATTGGCATAAAATTTCGAGACGTATCGTATGAAGATTGGTACTTCCTAAAAGTAATTTGGATTTGTCGATAGTGGCGCGATCTATATGTCATCCTTCGAAGTTATTGAGTGATGTGTTATAGAGATGTCTTCTCTAGAGATAATTTTACAAGTCTAAGAGAAAAGGTCGCAATTTAGAAAAGACATCAACCACGTTTTCTTCTAAAGTCCTGTTAAGTCCATTTTAACCTGTTTTCTCGTTTTTTTGTTTTGAGTGGACGGAATATGGTGTACATACAAAAACATTTTTACTTGATTTCGGCCATATTCAACCAACTCTGGCCTGGCTTTGCTACGAAAAAGTAATTAACTCGTTTCCATCTAAATACTTTTTCAGTCTTTAAGTTTTAAAGTTAAATTAGTAGTGTACTAGATGTTCATATAAACGCTTGAATGTGACATGTTTGCATAATTAAACATATTTGCCGAACACCTGTAAACAGACCGCGCGTTGAAACGTGGCGAGATTTTTAAAACGAATTATTGAAAAATTTATATTTAAAAAAGGATACTTTTTAAATTTCAATTTCACTTAATTTATTTTTACCATTAAGTTTTTTGTTTCATACGTAAGAAGTGCTCTAGTTTTATCAAATTAGCCGTAAAAAGGTAAAAAGGTTTACAATCTATATACATATATGGAGGGTACTTGTAACACATTATTTTTTATTTTCATGTACCCCGTTTATCACTAAACATAAGAAGGTTATTTTATTACATGTGTGCGTTGCCCAATAGAAGAATATTGTAATTCATAAAACTTTTTCCAAGTTTTTATAATGTTTTATTCGAACAATTAATAGGAAAAATATAAATACCGGAATCTCGCCACGTTAACACGCGCGACCTGCATACTTAAGCTATAGCTTAAGAAAAAGCGGAATTAGACAGTACCATGCTTTTAAAATTATTATGAAAGTATTACAGTTTGTGTTACGTGTGAAGTAGTTATGTTTTACTTGTTACAAATAACCCTTTCTTTGAAACATTTGCGTTTGAATTTATTTAAATGTAAATGTGGAGGTAAGTTGGAATTTGTTTAACTTTTTTCTCGTATGTCCGAAATATCGGTTATTAAAGCCTCGATACGCACGAACTTGCTAGAAACATGTTTTTGCATGAATCATAAAAAAGTACCATAAAATTTTGTAAATAAAATAAAATGTTATAGGTGTTCTTAATCTAGGTTTATAGTAGTTCAAAGTGGTTTTCAAGATCAAAGGATCTAATGCAAACATTTTAACTTTAAAACCGTAATGGTTAACACTTTAAAACTGAAATCCTTGTTCAAAGTTCTTTAACTTTGCATATTACAATTACCAGCCCGTTAAAATTTCTTTTTACAGTCTGAAAATGATTAAAATTTATCTATATGTGGTATATACAAATAATACAGTAAGTGTGATACACATGAGGACTGAATTGTTAAAGTTCGGTAATATGGTTACAACAACCTGCCGAATGATTACGGCAACAACTAGGATATACTTCTGCATTAGATTATGGACGTGAAAACCATTAAACTGACAACTAAGAAATGTTGTATTAAGCGTTTTTACCATATTATGAAAACCTATTCTTCAACACTGTAAAACAAGTGGTATACTGGGTAGGAAAATGCAGACGGACACATGGCAAGGAATATATGTATAAAGATTTTACCGTGCGCCCAGAAAATATGGAGTAATGGTTCTGCAACCTCATCCGTCGCTATATTAAAAATTGATCGAATCATTCATTGTTTAATTTGTTTTGTTGACTTTACTTTTAGTATGTCAGGTGTATATGTTTTAAATAGAACATCCAGCACATGCCCAGTTTTTTACATTAATCTTGATGAGGCCTTTTAAATGGTATCAGGTTGTAATAGTTTTCGAGATATTTGAGCTTTTGTTCAAATAAACTGAAATATTTCGACGACTAATTTAATTGTATCAAAAGCCCAAAATTGAATCCTTTATGCAATTAAATATTCAAAATTTCATCGATTAACAGCAAGACAATGGTACAGTCGATCCCAAAAAGCACGAAGAGTGTTCTTTAAAGAGTTGAGAGATATTTGTTCTGCTTCATTTTGTATTGGTGCTTCTATATCTGCAAAATTTTTAGGACTGTTTCTATAAGTTTTATCTTTCCGGTAGTCCCACAAACAGAAGTTAGAAAGTGTCACATCTGGAGACCGTTGTTGCCATTCTAGAAGACCTCGCGCTCCATACAACAGTTCGGAAAGATTTTCATTTACCTAACAATGAGTTGGTGCCCCATTTGATTAAAACCATAGATTGTTATTGTTAGGAAAGGACGCAATTATTTTTTCTCGCAATAACTGCAGATATCGATGACCAGTAAGGTTCCTAGAAATGGAAAAAGGTCAGATGATTTCATCGCGACAAATACCTGCCCACACTTTGAGTTTCTCTAGCATTTACGTATGGCATTCTATCATCCAAGGGGTCTTTAGCAGCGCAATAGTGACAATTGTGTCTATTTACGCTTCCAGTTAGACGGAAAGTACCTTTGTCAGAAAAAGAAAAATGATTATTAACAAAGTTCGAAAAATCGTTAATTTGTTCCATAATGTGTTCACAGAATTCTGTCAAAATTATCTTCGAAAGTAAGTTTATAAGGATGCTGGTTTTGTTTCCTCAAAATGTTGTGAATGGGGCCTTTATTGACATCGCTATTTAAAGATAATTGATGAGTTGACGAATGGGAACATTCAGATACCTCTAGTAATACACCTAGCCTCATATCTTGGTTTGTTGCAACATAAGGTCGATCGCTTCTCGTAACATCCTTAACATTACCCGCTTCTCTAAAATGCTTTAAGGTTTTACTGACAACCCATTGAGGACTTCATTAAATAGAGCATACAGGTTCTGTTGGGCTCTCGCACGATCTCCATAGCTAGCCGCCATTAAAACAGTAATGCGTCCCTCTTCTGCTACATCAACCGTTTTATAATAGCAATTACTTCTACAAATTCTTGACAATAATGAATAAAACTCGCAGAGTAAACACTTCACTAACAAAGAAATTGTGAAGTGTTTACTCTATGAGTTTTGTTCCTTATTATTATGGATCCTCACCACGTAAAAGCCAGTTCTATTCAAATTTCTGACAGTTACACTAACAACTAAGCTATGTAAATAAACTAGGTGGTTGGAACCTCTTCATTTGTTTAGATACTTCTTCAAAGCATTCTATTTACGCTAGTCATTTTTTCAGTAAAAGCTCCAATATCTCGAAAATTATTAACTTACCATTTAAATGGTCTCATCAAGAGTAACGTAGAAAAAACTTGAAATATACATGTGCTTCATTTAGAAAATATATAAATTGACCGCATTACTCGAAGTCAACAAAATAATTTTTAGGGTACGTCAAAATATACGCAAGATAATTGTTAAACAAATGTGTTTGAAACTTTATTTTATATAGCGTCTGACTAAGGCTGTAGAATTATTAGTCCATACTTTTTGGACACACAGTATATGAAGACCACGGAATGGTTGGTTGCTTAGTCTGTCGTAACTGTCGTACTTCTCACTACTGCGAAAATTCAAGACCTCTAATATGTTTCTTGCTATGTGTCAGTCTGCATTTCCCTATATGTACATATATGTATTCTGTAGGAATACTATCTATCTTTTATTGAGCTCTATATGTGAAATAAAATTTACATAATCTAATTTAAAATTAATATTAAACATTTAAAAATTACGCCTGAAGTGTAAATAGGGACATATAGACTGTAGGGTATTTTATTTACACTAAATATACCGATTTACAAGATAATATATATTAAATTGAATACGAGTAACACGCAGGTTTGACAGCAGAAGAAAATGTTTGACTTTCCACAATTTCTTCTTGTGTTCAGCGGTGAAAGACAAATTTCGAGACATGCAATTTACAACCGGTGCTGTTTTAAAATATGAGACAAATTATAGGACTGAATTTTGGAAGGAATGTTCTCAAAACTGTTTTTGAAATACAAAAACTATATTAATTGCAAAAGAGATGCTTTTAAAAGTTATAACTAGTAACTAAAGTTCGTATTCTAGGCAAAATGCATATTTTTGCATGTTTTTTTCATATCTAACCAATTTTCTGCATTTTCTTTATAATATGTGTTGTACATTTTCAACATATTTGTAAGATTCTTATAACTATTCCTATAACTATAACTTATTAATGAAATTATCGATTTTAATACAATTTTAACTAGGTCCTTGACAGAAAGCAGGTAAGTAAATATCATCGACATCTTAATACAATAATTAATGATTTGCTAGTAAATATTTCATTATTCATTTTTCATTCTTCTGCGAACTTGGTGCGGTGCAGAGCGGTGGTACTGAGTACCAACAAAAATTATGTTGAAAATGTTTTCCAAATTATTGTCGTGGATTTGGCCTTGCTCGGAGTTGTCTCTAAGTGGAGATAGTGTTTTTGGAAAACGTCGCGACATAGCAGTAAGTTAAAGAATTATAAGAAGAATTATAGAAGTCGATTTACTCAAGAATATTCAGACAATATTAATGTACCCAATACTGCTCGTGAGGAATGATAGATAACAAAGGAGACTGTGGTTAAAATAATAGAATAAAAGAATTAAAATCACCCTTACAACATCTGTCGGAAATAATTCCAGATGCTTATTTCGGCAATTAGGTTGTCATCCTCAGTGAAAAACAGGGCGAATTAACTGACTGTGAACAGTTTTTTGATGTGTTTGACAGTCACTGTCAACAGTGTTTTGATGTGTCTCGCGTGTTCAGTGTGTCATGATTTAGAGTTGTACAGTGCTCGTTGCGTTTTGAGTATTAGCCGAATAACGCTAGTGATAACTTAATTCTCCCAGTTTTCCACGGAGGATGGCAACTTAGTTGCCGAAATACGTATCTGGCATTATTTCCGAAAGGTGTGGCAAGAGTAATTTTATTTTTATATAACGAATGATAACTTAATAAATTAAGGTAAATTTTTTCTTTCTTTCTGCAGGTTTGGATATAGTCTTACATATTTCAACAATTTTTTGCATATTTTGCCAAAATTTTCTGGATATATATGCACATATTTCTACAATTGTTTAGCAAATAAATCCAAGCTGTAAAATTTGTTATACTGTATCAGGTTCGAAATAGAGCCTCCCTAGCATATTATTATGCACAATATCTAAGTAATATATATTGCATTTATATATAAAAAAATTACCTTGCAACTTACCGTTTCAAAAGTATACTTGAAAACATTGCTTTTTTCAATTAAATTTGGCAGAGCATAAAATCGGGGAACATAATTAAATATTGTGAATGCCATTCACCAAATTCTCTTATGACTTTTGTCATTCCTGTGCGCTACTCTTATAATTAGTACTAACAAATAAAAGTATATAGATATATTACTACACACTACACACTAATGTTTCAAATAAATAATTACTGAGTCCACACGGTTCAAAAACTTTTCACTACATGACTTTAAAATTAAAATATAAGAGAGATATAAACGTATAGATTATATAGTAAGTAATTATTGAAAAAAAAAAATACTAATTATAATAATAAAAATAAAAAGAAAATGCTCTGTACATTGCTAACTTTTTAAATTGTAAAGTATTAAAATTCAGTTCTTGTAAGTTGTAAGAATTCATTTGCTACTAGTCTTTTTCTGTGAAGCTTTTTCTTTTTATCTACATTCTAAATAAATTAATAAGTCAATTAGAACTATACCTACAAAAATTGGAAATGATTTTTAACTTACCTGCAATGTTTTCCTATCGACGCTTTCTATCACATCTGGTTTTGCGTCCCTCAATTTAAGAACCCATTCTAAAATATTTTCCTCGTGCATTAGATCACCAGTATATATCTCTCTGAATCGGTTCCTATAGAAGGCTAGAGCTGGAAGAGATGGAAGGTCGTATTCTTTTTGGATACCATCGTCGGATGTTTTTACGAAATCTATATCCTTTTCTTCGCATTCGTCATCGATGTTTTCTAATTCTTGAAGTATTTTCTGGGACTTTTTATCACCCTCTTTGTCTGAAATAAACAAACAGAATAGGGTAAATCAGTTACTAGTAAGTATAGAATCGATTTGGAAATATGTAATTTATTACAACGATAACCTTGTTTTTATTCCAATTTAACTTACAAAAGAATACAACGACGTGTTCATTTTCAGCTAGAATTTTATCCAACATCCTAGTATTAACTTCTTCAATCCTATCCGGTATTTCTAAAGTGTTTTCATCAGTCAACCAAGCCAAGACTTCATCTTCGTCTTCTATATCTCCCGAATATATCAATGGTTCTTTGTTCCTGAAGAATACCAATTTTGGGAAGGTTTTGATCCCATGCTTTTGCCAAAATTCAAATCCTCCGTAGTGACAAATATGATGCCCGTTTCGTCTAATTCATCGTCAATATTTTCCAATTCATCCAGGATGTTATCGCATTCTTCTCCTTCATCGCATTTACCACTGAAGTAAACCACTACGTATTCGTGTTCTTCAATGAGGTCTTCTATAATTTCATCCGTAACCTCTTCGATGGTGGCGCTATTTTTGCTCGATAAGCCACTCTAGTACTTCATTTTCATTCATTAGATCGCCTTCGTATAAAGATGGAATTTTATCTTCAAAATAGACTAAAGTTGGAAGGTGGTCGATACCGAATTCTTTGGCTTCAGCGTCATTGTCCATGCGTACTATGACAATACCTTCTTTTTCAAGTTCATCGTCAATATTTTCCAGTTCATTTAAGACTCTAATGTCCTCTTTATCATCTTTGTCATCTAGAAAAAGATTGCAAATTTCATAAACAATAAACAGGATAAATAGGTGCTTACAGAATAGAACGGCTAGGTATGGCGTCTTTTCGATTAATATGTCCATCATTTCATCTGTTATATCTGGAATTTCACTGTGCTTCTTTTGATGAATTAGCCAACCAAGTAACTCCTCTTCTTTCGTTAAATCACCTTCGTACAGATGCGGTATGCCTTTCTCAAAGAAGACTAGACTGGGAATTACATCAATGCCATACTCTTTGGCTTCATTGTCGTCATCGATCTTGACAAATGCTATACCATTTTGATCACATTCATCATCTATATTTTCTAATTCGGTGAGTACTTTCAGACTCTTCTTTTGATCTTTGTCGTCTGTTAGAAAAATAAAATAAGGTTAGTAACTTCTAACTTCTAGATAACTATAATAAAAAAATGAACATACAAAATAGTACAGCGACATAATGCATTTTAGACAGAACCATATCCAACATTTCATCTGTTACGTCTTCGATTTCGTCGCTCTTCACTTGATGCTCGAACCACTTAAGCACCTTCTCCTCTTCCTCGAGATTACCCTCGTAAAGGGTCGGTATGCCCTTCTCGAAATAAACTAGAGAAGGTATCTTTTCAATGCCGTATTCGCGAGCTTCTTCATCGTTGTCGATCTTGACGAAAACGATGCCAAGCTTGTCGCATTCGTCGTCGATGTTTTCAAGTTCGTTGAGGACGCGCTGGGATTTCCTGTCATCGTTATCATCTGCAAGTAATAAAACAAGGTTACTCAATTCGGTTAGGTTACACGAAGCAGAGGCTTACAAAAGAGAACGGCTACAGTTTTTCCATCTTTTACTAATTTATCGAGCATCTCGTCCGTGACGTCTTCAATTTCGTCTTTTTCTAACTGTTGCACCAACCACTCTAAGAGCTCATGTTCTTCTTCTAAGTCACCGTCGTATACATTTGGGATTCCTTTCTCGAAGTAGACTACGGCTGGTAAAGTATCAATACCAAATTCATCAGCGGCGGCTTCATCATCTATTTTAACAAATTGAATTCCGTGTTTGTCGCAGTCATCATCTATATTTTCCAATTCCAAAAGAACTTGCATCGAGTCCTCGTCACCATGATCGTCTGCAAATTCAGAACAAAAATAATGAGGATCATTTGGATATATAAACCATGGTCGTTCTTACAGAATAACACCACCAAATTGTCAACGCTGTCGATTAACGTGCTTAAGGTCTTGAGCGTAACGTCCTCTATAATATCTTCTTCATCTCCTGTACTTTTATGCTGGACCAACCATTCCAATACATCTTCCTCTTTGGTTAGTTCACCTGAGGAAGAAATCAACGTAGCTAATGCACAAAAAATAATCGAGTCGTACCTTCATAAATGATTGGGATTTGATGCCTATAATATACCAGCGCTGGTAACTGGCCCAAATTATATTCCTCCGCTAGGGCTTCATCGTTGATCTTTACGAAACCAATACCTAACTGATCAGCTTCATCGTCTATATTTTCCAGTTCTTGTAGGACTTTGACGCATTTTTGCAATCGGGTTTATCTGTATAAAGGTTTTATATTAATAATTGGAAACATCTCTTAAAATTAAGAACTATAACTAGGGAAGACCTTAAGGCGTGAATGTGCATATGTACAAAACTGACTCTACTTATACAAATTGAGAGGTATATGCATGCTAGAATTGAATGCCTATGTACAAAATAAATTTTCCAAGACACCATGCTCAAGATATTGTATACTTGACTTCAATGTGTCGTATATGTATCGTATGCCCGATTCTTAAGCATACGCGGGATGGATCGGTCTCCATGCACAATAGCGATTTTTAACTTTTTCCGCTGTTTCCACACCGTATACTTCATATACCAGCACGACTTAATTCTAATTTTGGGCATCGCATGTTTGCGATAATTAAATAATTAAGTTAGAGTTAAAAATAGTTAATAATTTTAACCTTTATGCACATTTTCCTCTGGCCAAATTAATATTGACAGAATAGGCTCTCAAAGAAATAGGAACTACGAGCTATGGCCTATGACCACTAAAATTTAGAATAAAAAATAAGAACCCCCAACTACTGCTACAGATGCTCTATTCTTGAATACGGTGCTTTTATAATAAATCATAAATAATTGAATAGTGCATTGACATCAACATGGAGTCAACTTAAAGACAATAGTTACATTTGGCGAATGTGCTTCCAAACTTTAAGAATTCAGATCACATCATTCTTAGTACCACATTCAATGGCAAAATCAATATTAAAAGCCGGATCACATACAATAATAGCTACGTAGGTTTTTAAAACCAGATGCTAAGATGATTTTTCGCATGCGTTAATTCTAAGAGTAACATCTAATACAAAGTTATTCTCGATGAATAGATGCTGTTGGATTAAAAAGACCGGGACTGCGCTTTAGATGTTTTACTTCCTGTTATTTCTAGAAATCGAGTATAGAAGCCTCTATTGGACCATAAAAGGGAGACCTTTTTACGTTTTTACTTACTTACGCCATCTTTGGAACATGTAAGTCTATCTGGACCTGTAACATCGGTATAGGAACTCTATCTTCTATAAAATATCAAAGTTATATAATTTGTGACAATAAATGGCGTCTATTTATTCGACATATAAATTTTAAATATCGGAACCTCAGAAAGCAAACAGAACGATCTTCTAAACGAGTAGATTGTTAAAGTAAAGCTGGAATAAGACGCAATGTTATGTTCACTATATCCCTTGGTACCAACGTACCAACAACGTTGTCCGATTTTTAATTCTTAATTATCAATGACATAACGTCAATGCCATTTGACAGCCTATAGGTAGTTTCCAATTGAACCAAGTCAGTTCCATCTTGTTAGCACAAACTAAAAATTCAAGTTAAATATAATCTATAATATTATTCGCCCTTCTACTATCCACTACATATGTATATTTGTCTTCCATCCTCTGTTCCCAAAACGTATTTCTAACCTTGAGATTATTTGTCATGCAGAAGTTCAATCTTCTTTCTCCATTCCTGTTTAAACTCCCTTCTCCAAACCTCCCTATACATCTACCACCCCTGTTTTCATCCCCCATTAATATTACTTTTCAGTTTGTCTCTCTTATTTCATCCAGCAGTTCCTGCAGTTTGTCATAGAACTCTTCTACTTTACTTCCATCGGTTCCCTCTAGTGTATTATGTCTACTACTTCCTTCTCCAATTCTATTCTTAGGCGTATCAACCTTGATGAAAGTGATTGATGTATAGTTACTCTTCTATTCACTTCCTTTGTTAACAATATTTCCACTCCCTCTTTCTTCATTTGATCCGGCCTCAGGCCTGAATAGTATAGAAAATGCTGGTCTCCCAACCCTATTCTTTCGGCTCTGGCTTTCTTTGTTTCACCTATTCCTAGTATTTCAATTTGGTACTTGTTCATTTCCTCTGCTAGTTCGTATTCTTTTTCCGTTAGGGAAGTTATGCTCCACGTTCCTACACGTATCATTCCATTTTTCTTATTCATAGCTATCGTCATCCTATTAGATTCTTCTCTGTGCCTACTTTACTTCTCATGCTCACATCCGTATATTTTCGTCTTCGAATTTGTTCTGTATCCTTTTTCATTGCCAGGTACGTCTACTCTTTTCCTTGCTCTTTCACGCCTTCTAGTTTTTCGATCTTTGTATCTGTGTCAACTTATCCTTCCTCTCTATCCCATCGCCATTCTTCATTTGCAATGTACAATTTCCTGAACCCAATTTTTGTTTTCCGTTTTCTCTCTCAGTTTTAGTTCTGATTCTAATTTGTTCCTGTATCTTCCTGTCCAGTTTAGATAGATTATCGTTAATAAAAATAAAAAATTTTGTTCTTAATTTCCTTTTGGTTTTCGTTATCTCTGCCTTATCCTCTGTCCTTTCTAATCGAACTAAACAGGTTTTCTCGCCTAATTTTATGGCCTGTTTTACCTCTACTGTTATCTGTAACTCTTTATCTATGAGATTTTCCATTGCGTTTTTTAGTTTTTACCTATCTTGTGTATCTATTTTGCAACCCTGAATCACAACATTATTTCGTTTTTCTCATTTTCTACTCGTTCTAATATATCTTTCATCTCCATTACTACCCGCTTAGATTAACCCTTTTTAAGGAAGTAAAAGAACATTAGGAGAAACAAATTCCTATCTTGCCGCTAATTATAAGTAGCTTTTCAATTTGTGGTTATTCGGTTCATAGTATTCTGCATTTCCAAATTCTAATAACATTTAGTTGCATTATGAGTGAATTTTATTTTTAACTAACGAATCATTTTAACCACTTTTGATTTCAACTTTAATTATCATTCCTTTAAAACTACACCTTTAAATTTCTACAACAAATACAAATTACTCGCTTTTTACGGTTTAACAGCATATCGGGCTGGGAGTTGAAATAAACAGCTATGTTATGTAATGTCTTAATTATGTCATGACATAAAATGATGAATATTGTATACAAAAAGCAAGGTTACCTACATGTGTACATACCTATCTATAACTGAAACATATATTTATAGGAGAATTTGGACTGATTCACGAAAGCAACTATTCTTAACCGACTAAAATTGTACACGTGAAATTTCTTACGTAGAAACGATTTTGTACTTAAAAGCTTTTTAAAAGTCACAGATGGCTGTTGTGGCCAACGAGACTGTCTTCTAATGTTTAAATTCCATCAATTAAATTCGTATTATAATAATATACGTAATTAGCATACCAACTCAAAGTATAGTAAACTATTTTTGAGATCCAAAACCTTAATAAAATAAAATCTGGAGGAGTCCCTATATCACGGCCTAATGAATTAGGTGCGTTAATGGATAGCTATCAAGTAACTGTGCAAAAACTTACAAAGTAAGGAGAATTAAGGTTTGTCAATCGCAGACCGCAATTGCAGACTAATTAGTTTCACCTTTGTTACGACTCGTCAGTACAGTATATCCGTCTGTGATTGACAAAGCTTAATTCTCCTCACGGATGATTGCCATATGCGAATTGTGCTTACTTTAAAGTTATATAGAGAGTCCTCCAGAGTTCATTTTATTAAAACTCATAGTATGACGAAAGTTATTAAAGAAATCATTATTAAGCTTTCCAGAGTTTCTAACCGTCAATCAACAAGGACGTAAGAGGAAGTAAGCGTCATTCAAAGTGAGAGGTGAGATCTGAGTTATCACAAGAAGTAAATCGATTCCTGAGAGCATCCTTGTACATACGTAGTTCCCAAGATATTCCTCTAATCTTTTTATGCTTAGAAGAATTGCACTTCTACAATACAAATGAATAAATTTAAGTGTAAAACACTAAATCGATATATGCATAGTAAAATGAATCTACTTTATTATAGATTACTCTTCTCTTAAAGCCAGTTCTATTAGTAAATACATAGATATTTATATTTTGCAACACAAGCTTGAGTAATCAACTTCATTTGCCAAGAATTTAATGATTATTATGTCAATGCTTTTGATTTATTATTTATCCGAGCCATTCACACTTAATTTTTATTAAGTGCATGGTCAAACGAACAGTGGTATAACCAGTATTTCTGCGAAAGCAAAAGATATAGGTAAATATTTATTGTTTAATAGTCGGCCAAAAATTATTAAAACTACTAAACTACAGCTCGCAAGTCAAGTTATAGCTAACAAAAATATTTCTTTTATTATCGGTAAACCAATGCTTTTAAATTTATATTTTCTTCTAGTGACCTATAAAAATTTCTACCTCCATGGTTTCCCGAAATAAACATTGTTTCGCTCTGCTAGCACACATATATAAGCTCGTAGGTCTTATTGTTGAACGTTCACCTCAGCAGCCTTAGAAATTCTCTCTCAAATGTTTCTGGCTCAAGTTCAACTTTTCGGTCGCCCACTTGACTCTCGAGCGAATAATCCTAGGCACGTCACGCTGCGCTGAGTTAACACAACCAATGATTTCATAAATGATCCTATTTTGCTTTGCTATTTATTAGTAGGAGTAGCTCTCAGGACGTAAACGAAAACACCTAAATTATCGACAGTTTGTTTTAAATTCTGTTGCAGAACAAATCAAGGAGTTGTAAGTAATTTATTTTACAATTCTATGATTGTGTCTTTTACATAACCATTTATTGTCACAAAATTTATATTGGCTGATGTTGTTTTTGAAAAATATTTTAAACGGTAACACGGAGTCTCTTACTTACAGAATAAGACAGCGACAAATTCAGTTTCCTGCACGATTTTTTCCAGTATCCTTGAGTTTACTTCTTCTATCCGGTCCGGTAAATCCATCGCTTCTAAACTAGTTAAGAAGTCCAGCACGTTATCTTCATCCATCAGGTCACCTAGAAAAGAACAACTGCGTTAAAAACTGGTTCACGAAAGTATTTCAGAGCTTCAAATTGTATTAGCCCTTTGCGTACTAGATTTACTTCGAAGCCTTATGCCTTTCTAAATATCAACTCTTCAAAACAGGAGATATTTAAAGAACGTTAATGGCTTTAATTCGTTTGGAAGTGTATTTATGCTTTAATTAATTGGCAATCCTTGCTCATAAAGTCAATATCTTGGTATATGGCACGTGCAAGTACTATTGAGACAAAACGTACGAACGGTGTATATTGTAAAACTATTCATAAAAGCAATTCTTATTTTGGAATATTTGCCCATTTTATAAGAAAAATTCATAAAAAGATAACTGGGTTAAAAATCTTCTCTGTCTTAGTATTTAAATATAGTTCCAAACTAGTTTCGATTTATTAAGAGCTCTTTTTAATCATTTGAAGTAAGCTGTTGCATCCACTTTCCCGGCTCCTTTCGTTTCTCTTATGAAATTCACTACAATTTAAAAAAGATATTTATTTCGAACAAGGGCCAAACAGAAAAACTTTGTCCTCCAAATGGCGCCATTAAAAATAGGGGTTACCATTTAAAGAAAAGGAGGTGACGTCATATCTGTGACAATAATGACGTCACAAAATACGTTCTTTGCAAAAACTTGCGCATTTAAAAAGTTATCAGATTTTATTGATTTTGTTCCATTTTGTTCCATCAGTATTGCAATACCGAAATTAGGTATTGCATTACGTTACATTTCTTTCCTAGGTCCTAGAATACTTGGAAATTATCCAATCTTATCCCATAAATAATTGAGCTTGGGCGTATGGAATCGTTTAGAGAGTAGATGAAGGTACTTGGTAAAATAAAATTAGAAATAACCGTTATCATCTCATGTAGTTTCTAAAAATTCAGTTACACATCTCGACAATTAAATTGTCATAGCCAATGGACAAATACATAGATTTGGGACATGTTGTCCTCGATGTGCGGTGGCAATTGTATAGTGTCCGTTGCAGTTGTATATTGCTCTGTGCGACATATTCAGTGTAGCGAAACACATGAACCTTTTATATTTGTCCAGTGAAGATAAAAACCTGGTTGTCGATATCATTATTAAAATTTGAACCAAGGGTGCTAGATAGAGGACGGGACAAAAAATTGTAATTTGTTAGCCACGTATAGAACTTTTATGATTGCCCTTATGTCCAACTCGCGAATGGATACAAAAGTTAATGGCGAAGAAATATTAAGTTTCGAGTCATACACTCCGGCTGAAGGTTTTGAGTTATTAGCCGAGGTTACGATGAAGACCGCATATTTAATCCATTTTGAAATGATTTAAATATGTACCTTTCAGACGGCTCACGGTCGAAAAAATGTGGGAGATAATGGTTGTCCAGACTACATGTATGTAGCCGCCACAGATAATAACTTGAATAGGGTAGTATTAGCGAAAGGTTTGTCCAATGATAGTGGTTTACTAAGTAAAAACGCAAACTATTGTGGGTATTTGCCAATGTAATACACTAACTAGAATACTTAAGTCGTTATGCAACGAAATGTATTTCCAGGACTAAGGAGGCCATGAAACGATCCATGCTACGCTTATTGCTCCCTTCATGATAAAAGGATTAATAATTTACTCTACTTTTGATTTTACTGAAGCCGTTCTGTACTTTTTAAAAAATAAATTGATCTACTTAGACTGGCTAAATGCATTCAAGTAAGTGACTAAACGTTGCTCTATAAGTTCAGCCGGCACGAATCTATATATTGGTTCACCGTCATACCTTTCGATCAGGAAGCAATTATTTAAATTTGTTTCCAGAAATCTCGTGATTTAAGCGGAATACCAATACTAGAAGTGCGTCAGAGTATATATTAAGGATATTTGTACTTTCGAATGTTTAATAACGCGTTTGCAATGAATTATGCAAACGACATAACTTTTCTTATAGAAGATGAACTATAGTAAAACAGAAACCGTGAACCAGGTTTTTCTGAACACAGAAAGCTCATGTTTAAGAATTAAATTTAATAATTGTATTTTTCGGTTAAGAAAATTGTGATAAGTTGTTGATGTTTTTTGAATTACTTGGTACGATGGATCTTTCCAGTTCGTACCATAAGAGACTGCCTCTTAAATACATATAAATATTGTTGGATGTTCGTCATTTTCAATTATTATAGATTAATCCGTTATGTCAGGTGATTGAAAAGATTCCCCGCATTAACTATATATACATATACTGAATTACTTCGTTATAAGCTACATGTGGTATTATTATTTCGGGCGGAAACTCGGATTTAAAGCTTGTATTTGTGTCCAGAAGATGTTTAGAATCATCTTTAGCCTTAACCTTGGTAAATCATATTGGGAGTTCTTCAGAAGTAATAATTTTCTAACAGCATATACTGTATACCTACATTTTCAATCTCAAATATTCATTTTCAAAAATAAAGATGTATTGACTCAAATTTGTATAACTCAAAATAAATTCAATTAAAAAATTTCCATATATGGATTAACATCACTCAAAAGCAGTACACCTTCTCATAGAAAGTTTTAACAACCTCCTATTGAAATTCAGTTTCCCTCACTTAATCACTTAATTTCTTTGCGTAATTGTTTCAATATTAGGATATATATAATTTAAATCAATTTCACATGGACTTCTGTTTTTTGCTTGTTATTATTACCACTACTATTATCATTAAACACATTGTATCTCCAGAATACTATCTGATATTTACATTCACAATCGGCAGTAGCTAGTTAACCCTACAAATAAATTTAATTATTTCCTTAATGTTCAAAGAATCGAATTCATGTCGGTAGAAAATATATGAGCGAAAAATTGTCAAGAACCTTTTAACACATCACCATGAACTGCCGAACTTGAAAATAATTATACTTTGCCTTTCTGATTGTGTAAAATACAAGTAACAAGCACATTTGCCTGATTTTATTTCTTTTTTATTTTTGTGGCGATAGGGAAAGCATTTATTTTCAGGTCATTAAACTCAAACTTTAGCTTCATTTCAAATTGGCTGGTATTGCAGCCCATTTATCATTATCCAAGAAATTAATTGAAGGTGATTATATTTACAGCATGAGTACATTTGTAGCTGGAAATGACATGTGTTGCCAGGGCGTGGAAACCAAACCTTTGACCTATGTATTTGTTGTTTAGTTAGTAGTTTATTTACTTTATTCGTTTGTAGAATTAATGTTGAAAAGGAAAATCTTTAATACCACTGGCCAACAATGCCTTTGTTACATGGGCAATATTTGCTGAATCATATATTTTCAGGTGCTAATTTGGAAAATCAGAATTTCCCTATCAACATCAGTTTTCTGGTATACGCCCTTCATACTTTCCAGTATGTGCATCTGCATGAACGATGCAAATACCATATATTATTGTATCTGTGTTTTTAATTTCTTGCAGCAGTTATTTGGGTATTATTATTATTTATATTTTTTATTTTTTATTATTACTTCTTATTATTCACGTAGTAATTAAAATGATTAGAAATTATACATATGAATTATGCCATATTTTTCCTATGTAATTATGTCACCCATTGCGTAGTGTATGTAAATTTTGTTCTGGTGACTCAGCAGGATATAATACTGAAAACAATAACAATAGATATTGGTTAAGAAAAACCCCAACTGCCCCGGTTAAGTACGAGCTCTCGTGTGTGCAATATTTAGTGGTACACCTACCTAGTTTTCACTGTAAAGTCAGTGTAGACACTAGATTAATCTGTGTCTGAAGTGTTTAAAGTTGTGTAATACCTGTTTGTGAGTGTTTCTAGTGAACTTTTTAATAAAAATACCACACAGTTGCATTAACAATTCAAACAATTCTTGCTACGTTTGGAGTGAGGCAATATTGAAGTCTCAGAGAAGGAATGAAGCTACAATAATACAAAAATCATATGGTCCAAATTTTGGATGTCAAGTAGGTGATCAGGACAAGTCGTGAGCTCTCCATATTTGCAGCTATTCGTATGTAATACTTTTCATATGTAACGCACTGGTCGGTTAAACGAATCTTGTCACATAACTATTTTTGTATGATGCAAATATTAGGGATAACAACTAAGAGCAGACCTACTGTTAAATATCCTACGATACATCCTACAGTCCACAGCTTACAATTTTAGTACCATCAAAAACATTGGAGTTGGATAAAGATGAAGCAGTTGATGTTAATAATAATAATAATAATAATAATAATAATAATAGTGTTTATTGTCCAACGGTTAGACCAATAAAAGGACAAATTAACAATAGGTACACGCATACATATAGATATATTATACAACAAATAAGTCGAATTGATTGAATTATTATACAATACCCAAAAACAAGAAAAACAAGAACAAAAGAAAAAGAAGGAAAGAAACAATTAAATAAATTCATTAATTCCATAAAAAAGTCATTATATAGCGCATCGGCAGAATGGTACATGGATGCAAACGGAGAGCCATGCAGTAGCAGATCCTAGAAAAGGGTAAAGTAAAAGTAGGAGAGGAACGAGCGGATATACGGGGAACAAGGAAATTAATAGAGGAAAGAAGATCCGAAGAATCAATGACATCATGTACAATCTTCCACAAGAATCGAGCTTCCTGAGCTTTACGACGATTTGCTAAGGACTCCACATCATGTCTTCTCAGTAGTACATCATAATCAATACCGCGCTCAGGATAGATGCCATCCATTTTAAAAGATAAGTATTTTAAAAAGCGTCGTTGCACCTTTTCAATGTTGAAGATTGTGTAGATTTATCAGATGAAAGACGCGAAAGACGTAGACTTTTTAAATAATACAAATACTGAACCACGCTTAATTAATCAGTCAAAATTGAGTGATTTCGTTGGTGATCTGAATTTGTCCAAAAATCAAGCAGGCATTACGACTTAAAGAATGGAATCTATTATCAAATACCACTCAAATAAGTGCTTTTTGTTACAGACAGTATGATCTTGAACGTTTCTCCCAGTACGAAGATTTAATTTACTGTAGTGACGTGAAAGTTTGGAATATATACACCATCCTGATAAATGGCGTCTTTTTATAGATTCTACAAAACGTAGTTTGTAAGCAGCCCTTCTTGATGTTGGAAATAAATACCCATCAACCTCTTTAGCTCATGCAGCTCACATGAAGGAAACATGAAAATATGATGCTTGTATTGGATATAATTAAGTATGAGAAACATCTGTGCTATATTTGTCAAATCTTGAAGGTGATAACACTTGGTTTATGACTTGGGTATATTCAATTTTGTTGTTTCTTGGGTGAGTAGGATAGCTGAGATAGAAAGAATCATGATGTTAAACAAGAGTGATCGAAAACAGGAACATTGACTATAGGAGAGAAGAACGTTGTGAGTTTAGCACTAATAAAACCTGAAAAAGTAGATAAGTTAGGTTTAATGAAAAATTTCGTTCAAGCAATAAATCGTGATGACACTGGATTTCACTTTCCAAAGAAACAAGTTCCCTAATATGAAGGATGCTAAGAAAAAGGATTTAATTTGTAGGTAGTTTGAACGAAGCTATGGTTGCTGTTGCTGCTAGAAATCTTTTAAAAAGGTTGTAAACAACTACCTTGGACATCATAATGTAGATACCTACAGACCACTTATAACTGATAACTGAGCTCTTTCAAAACTAAAAACTTGGGCGACTACATGTTAGCAAAAGAATCCAGATGAGAATCTAAGAAGTAGATCTTTAATCTTGAAGTTGCGAATGATAAATATCGAGGACGTTTTCACCAGGAAATACCGACAATGTAAGCACACTACCAGGGAAAATGGAACCCAAGAATGCTGTCTGATTAGAGCTGGAATCCAGAACTGATGTAACAACTGCTAACTACACCAAGAAAACCAAAGGAATCAGATTTTACGCGTATAGAGATTGCGAGTATATTGTTATACTATTGACACAATGCTTTTTCTTATAACAAAAAATTGGAATTACAAAAAACCTATACCTGATGGAAAGAAGCAACTTACATATTTGAAATCTACGTCAAAAATACTATTGAGATTCTTGCTATAAATAAAGAACAAAATTTTGTTGTCTAGTGTCAATAGCGTACATAAAGGAGCAAATTTGATACTGAGAACAAATTTTATAGTTTTATTTCATGCTAAAATATCTGGCCCTAGTGGTACAATGGTTTTCAATAAGTTATATTTATGCACTAATTTTTTCTGTAAGCTGATCCTAGATTAATTTTTAAATAAAATACGTTTTATTTCATTTAAATGTATAATCACTATATTACGTTATCTATCAGAATTTCAAGCGTAATTACTCTGAATTTTAAAAATAGTGGCTGTAGATCATTAATATTGTATACATAAATGCCCACGTCCCAAAATAACTTCTAAAATGGTCTCCATGCGAAGAACTGACATTTCTATTCTTATGAATACGTTCATATACCCATAACTATATTTTGAAGAGGAACACACCGTCTGTATGGAGTTATATTTAAACCTTATTGGTAGTCTGTTCATCGTGAGGTTGAATAACTCAACGTCTATTCCGGAGAGTTCATTTATGCACTCTCCGTAAATCATTCTGCAGCAATCGATAATCAAATTCGATTTCGTTCCTTTTGTCCACAAATAATATTTTCGGTTATTATAAAATGTGTGGCAAATACACGTTTTATTTCTGGGATTTAAGATGGTATTAATAACACTATTCGATTTCGTAGCGTAATATATTGCCGGCACTTAATAGTAAAAATTTGCCAAATGAACATAAATTTTGTTATGATTATTGCTTTAGTGAAAGAAAAATGAGGAAGACTGTCATAAATAGCATTTATGAACCAAATAAAAGTGATGGTAAAGTAAAATTTAAATCGTTTCACACTGAATTAATAGATAATTTTCAGTTTTAACGCTTTCGCTTAGAGTAAATAACTTTTTAGGTGTTAGGATAATAAATAAGTAAAACATAAATGAAATTAGTGTTCAATTCCTCTGATTACTGTAGTCTGTTCTAGTTCTACACGTTTTAAATTGTTAGTATATTGGCTCTAGGAATTTGGATATAATTTTCTTTTTCGTCGATTTTCATCAAAGTTACTATGTACGAGGACAGATTGACAAGTTTCCGGAATCACTGCTAGGGGGTTGATATTGTTTCAAATACTTTATGTCGTTGTGTTGGCAACTCTTTCATATCAATTGACTGCAAATGTTAAATCGATCTATCAAATAGTCTGGTTTTCACAAGTATTTAAGTCAAGTAATGTTGTGTTTTCATTTATGGGTCAAAACGAAATTCAAGCGGTCATCAAATTTTCCTATTTGGAAGAGACAACCGCAATGGAAATCAAATCAAAGTTAGATGATGTTCGTGAGGATTCAACAAGTCAAGGTTATATGACGTTCTTGACGATTCTTCATCTTCATTTTCCACCATGAATTTTTAGGTGAATAGGACCGCGTGACCGCATGCATACAAGTGATGAACCACCTTCAGGACATCTGAAAACGGCCACTACAGTAGATATTGTGGAAAAATCCACGACATGGCTTTAGGCAGATAGCCGAATAAAAGTGCATGAAATTAAGGAAGTCATGGGCATCTTTTATGAACGAGTAGTTCGTATTTTACATAATGAATTGAGTTTAAAAAAGCTTTCTGCAGGATGGGTGCCGTATTTGCTCAATTCGGAGCAAAACGCATTCGAGCCGATTCTTTGGGAGTGTTTACGAGGAATTCAATGGATTTAAGCTATTTTTGCAGTAATAATCCGTGGCTAATTGTATCGAAAACCTTTGATAAATCTGTGAACCATTTTTGTACCTACGTTCATCCAAGATAGCCATAAATCTTAAGTAGACCGATTTATGTATGTTAATGAGTAGATATTTTGAAATGAATCTTGCCAACTTCGACTTTGTTGGAAGGATTCCTGATTGCCAAGGCTGAATTGAATGAAGTTAGAGAAAAATATGTTGCATTTAAGGTTGGAATCTCTTTGTCTCTGCCAGCAAAGTTTGTTTCTATATTTGATTCCCGCATAAATTCTATATAGCAAAATAAGGATTAAAAATCAGTGTCAACATAATTGTTCATATCGAAACTATAAGGTATGCTATAAAACTTGCTGGTAAAGCTATGTATTACTTAACAATAAGTGATAAAAACCGAAGAATCAATTTCGTGTATCATAATAGGTATCCCAAAAGTTTTTAGAGCATGTTTGCATATTGCTCCAGTATTCAACGATTCCTTTTAATATTAGCTTCAACTTGTGATGTAACTATTGTAGATATAAAAGTATGAATTTGATTTCTGTAAGAGTGCCAACTTTGTGGAATGCAATGTAACGTGAAACAATTACCCTAAATTTCAGTGCAAGTTTTGTAAGAGGCGTGCTCTCGTTAATTCCCTATAAGAGAATGTAGCGGCTGAATTCACTTGAAGCTTCTTTCGTCAAGTTTATATGTTGCAAGCAAATAATCTGGATTAGATCCTGTTCTTGTGTACGTTTCTGACAGTGAAATATTTACTCGGGAGTGTACCGTTGAAGATGAAAAAGAAGAAGCAATATCAATATTGTAATGGTCAAAAATATAGTCATGAAAATGCAGAAAGATTTACTTAAATAGATATAAGTATAAAATGGCAAGGGCAGTAAAGAAAGCGAACTATTTAAGAGTTACATTGCGGATGAAATATTTCAGAATTGCCGCAGAAGCAAAATTGCAAAAGTGCTGGTGCTATCAATACCAACAGAAATGGCACAAACTATGGTTAATTGAACAAAAACATGAAATAAGGGTGATTGCAAGGACTGTGGCGTACTTTACTGACACAAATATCACATCGGTAAACTCCTCACCACACAATTGTTTATAATAAAATCGGTGACACGTGTTTTGCTAGCTCGAGGCAAGCACTTCGGTTTATGCGGTTGTTGAAGATGCTTGCCTCGAGCTAGCGAAACACGTGTCACCGATTTTATAATAAACAATTGTGTGGTGAGGAGTTTACCGATGTGATATTTGTGTCAAAAACATGAAAGAGATAGGAAGAATACATCAAGAGAATAAAAAATAAAGATAGCTTCATTTCCTTTGGTGACTAAAGTCAAAGTGAGGAACGACAAGGCAAACAGAAATTATTTCAGTGGAAGTCAAATAAATCAGTTGTGGCAATACATTTATGAAAATATTGAAACTGTTCTGATCAACCCCTTCAGACTTTATTGAGACTAAATCTAATGGGTAAACGGCATACTATAAGATTGTTTATTAGTTCCGGGACACATATCAAATGACTAATAAACAATAATGTGGTGAGAAGTTCGCAGAAGTTCGAAGAAGTCTTCAGATCTTATTTCGTGGTAGTTACCTCCATTTCTTTCTTACGTGCTGTATGGTGAGTTTTTCCTTATTAAACTATCCTCCTCCACTCGTTTCTGTTATTTAATACTTTAGCATTTTCAATTTTGTTGATCTCTTTCCGCCGAGTCTCAAATTTATTGTTGCATCTTTATTCCTTCCTATATGTGACGAATCGGAGGAAAAAGAGCGACAAAGGGGAAATAATAGAAGAAGAAAGGAGGCAGTTTTCTAATCGGTTGAAATTATTTGCCGAATAAAAGTTATTCCAAGCTCCAATAGATTAAAATATGATAAAAGTTAGGACAAACGAATATTTAAATGAATAATACTTTTAATTCGTTGATGTTATCGAATTCTTTAAGGCAAAATAAACGGCCAGTATATTCTTAACATTAGGTGCGGTGTAAGAGAAGACGAATTGGTCCATTTCTAGCCCAGTTTTCTAAACTACTATCAATGTTTTACGATGTAAAAGAAATATGAAACAGAAACGACAAGTTCTTTTGAAGTGTTAGTCGGCACTTACCCATTCTGCGTTTACAAACTTCCAAAAAAGCATCCACTCTCAAAATATTTACAAAATATATGTATATGTTTAAATTTATCCACTCTAGTTGCGAAAAATAAATGAAATTGCAAACGCATTGCATTTCGTGAAGTTGGACATTTGGAAAACGTAAAGCTTCAACTCACGTCCAAATATTTAAAGACAAATGATTGGTATATGGAGCAATAAAACCGTTTACCATTTAGAAGATTTGTTACTGCTATTTTTCAAAACCTCTTCCCGGGCATCGCAGTATTATTGAGTTGAGAATCCATTGCAGACTTCTTCTGCCGAGCTCAACTTGCTAAATAAACATTTATAAAAGTGATTTGGCTGATTTTTTCAATTACTAATGAGTTTAATTTTATCAACTTACTCGATTTGATTAATTTAATTAAATATCATTTTTGTAAGGAGCAATTTGGAAATTGTAAGAATAAATAAGGAGGAAAGGTTAGTCATATTTCTTCATGTTTTTGTATTTACGACCATTTTGCTTTCCTCATTACTTTGGTGTTAATTCTACTACTTTCAATTTCTTTAGGCTTAGATTGACTATTTGCATTACTCTTGGCCGATCTCCTTTTCTATTCCCAGTACTTTTAGATTTGTAATTACGTGACCTATCCACTTTATTTATAGATTTTGATGATTTATTAATTCATTTCCGGCCACTATATTCCATTATGCGTTATTGACTCATAAATCTCTACCACTTTGTATTTCCACGTATCCAGTGCTATTGCACCTCTTTGTGTTAAACAACAAATCTCGGTTGCCTTCGTAATTGTTATAACCGTTATGTGGATTTTAATCTTCAAACTTAAGGATAACTTTTAGATGTATTACATTCTTCTGGATACAAAAGCTTCCATTTTTCACTAGGACGGTAGATTTTATCTTCTATTATTTCATTTTTCCGTTATTATCTAAAGGTTTAAATCGATCGTAAACTATTTACGAGAACTAAACTATGAATTCATACCCTGAATAGACTCGCTATAAAACGACCTAATTAATTTGTTGGGTTAATTAGGCAGCTACAAGGTGCATCTGTGCAATAGCGGAGAGAACTATGCTTTGTTAATCGCGGAATGCAACCGCTATATAGTATAGTTATAGTTAAACTTAGGTAGTTTCGTCCTCATTAGAACTTGTTGGTACGGTATAGGCAATCCGCGATTAATAAAAAATAAGCAGATAATATCACCAATATTCGTGGGGATGGATTTGACAAAAAGGGTGGCCCCATCTCCAAAAGATATTCTCTTATCATTAAAAGAGTATACGTTTCACTATTTGACGAAAGGGTCTCACTGTATGATTGTATTATTTAATATTTTTTCTGACCACTCTTAGAGTTCTTGCACAATTTGCTAATACAGAATTCATGTGTTTATAAGATCTTACTGCTCAGACAAATTATATTTCCTTTTGATTGCATGTCCTAAGTACTTGTTGTCCTGGCTCTGTTTTGGTTCCTTCCAAGATTGCTTAGGAAATTTAATAATAATAAGAATTTCTCATAAACTGGGATTTCGTTGTTTCTTTCTAGACCAACCTTGTTTGCTTCCTCATGCGACATGTTTAGCATACATTAAACCTCTCGTATACTGTCTGTGATTAAAACAATACTGTTAGCGCAGGATAAATACACTTTCTAGTGTTTACCCCTAGTTCTTTCAGTCTAAATATATTTTGCAACAATGTTACGGGTAGTTTGGAAGCACCTCCTCTTTCCTTAAATCTCCCTCAATTTTAAATTTGTTAGTGTACTGACTATATGACACTTTGACATTTACTATTGGTTTTTTCCTAAATATGTTTGATTATAAGAAAAGATCGGTAGTCGATGCGACTTTCGATAAAGGCTTCTAAAACTTGTGGCGTCTTTAGAGAGTTAAAAACTTTTTCCAACTTTCCAATGTCAACAGAGAAGTGGTTTATTTTACTCGAGCCATTTTTTGATGAGGATTTTTATGGCTCAGAGATAATTATTTGTCCTGTATGCCGTTATAGATCTTACCAGTTCTTCATTGCTTATTGTTGACACATAAAATACACGTATACGATATTAGACAAATATGTATGTATGTTAATTATAATAGCGAATTGCAAATGATTGCAAAACTGGCGACATTAAATCGTATCTTACCGAATTCTAATGTTAACTATAATACGTTGAATTGATATAAAGATTATGTTTCTGTTACATAAATTGGAAAACCTGCGCCCAGTGAAAAGGCAGCTTACAAGATTCAGTGAAGTGCATTTCATATAGTATGTATGTATGTATATATGTTACTGAAGTTGTCCTTTGTGCCGTTTGCCAGCAGATCTTTAGAAAGTACAGATATTTGTCAGATACTTCAGACTTTAAAAACTTGAAAGCATGAGAGTTGCTCTGAATTTTCTTGATGACGTTGTACAGGAAGTTTTCCATAGAAATGTCGATTTTAATGTCATGTCCAGAAATTTTGAAGAATTGCAGAGTAACAATCCACTCCCATTAAATACATTTGTAAGATCTTGGTGTGTGGCTTGTGTACATACTGACATGTCATGTATGTTATCGGTAGTAAGTTACTATCCCTATCGAGTGACCTTTAGAACATATTTAGCTCATCATTTGTACAGTTGGCTAAAATCGGTTCAATCTCATCTGCCACTCGTCTGTAGGGACTTCGGATGCCGGCGTAAAACATATGTGAGGTTGGGATAGCGCTTTCTATTCTAATTGTAACAAGGTATACGTGTTCGTATTTATTAAACTTATCAACGCCGCATGGAGAACGTGTACCCATGTGTGGACAAAAATCTGTCGTGCGATGAGCTTGTTGAAACTGTACAGTAATCATGTAGGCAAATGTCGTCCTCATGTGAACAGTGCAAAACACAGACAAAAGAAAAAGGCAGTTTACTGTATTCGATGTTTTCTATACGTTTTAATTTTCTTGTTAGGTGTTTGTAACATTCCGGAAAATGTAGTTGGCAATGAACAGTTTAAAATGTTTTGGAAGATAAACGTATCTGCTTTTCAATAACCAACCCGAAGCCTCCTACGATATTATTTGCCGCATATAAAGAAAATGGCAGAAGAAAATTTCAACTCAGAACAAAAAAATATAACGCCGTGGTTGAGAGTGGATCAAACAACGGAAGTAAAAAATAGTATGCTCTATGTTTTAGTACGATAATTGAAGATAAACGGACTTTATGTGCCGTACCTCTTATGCAGCACTAAAATTACCAAAGTTACTGCACAAACAATAGCGTCCCATTTCATAGCCACCCTGCAAAAATTTGCAGTGGAACCTAACCAGTTGTTAGTGACAAACGCAGCTTTATTTATGCTAAACGCTGGTAGGGTACTGAAAACACGTTTTCCTAATCTCCCGCAATATAACATGATAACTGCATGCTGTGCATATTGTAGTTGAAACTGTTAACATTACCTTAAAGTTGACGCATTAACCAATAAATTGCAAAAAGATTTTCTGAAATTGTCTAAGCGAATTCGGGAGTTTTCCACGTTGTGTCCAGGAATTCCTCTACCACCACAACCTGTTATAACGAAATGGGAAACGTGGCTTGATGCCGTTTCTTATAACAAATATTTCAATAAAGAGACAACGTAGTTTCAAATTTAAACCAGCAAGATACAAAAGCTATTAAGGAAACCTAAGAATAGTTTAAAGATTTCTAGATGTGTAAGTTATTCCGCAATATTAGGCAGTTAAGAGTATGCATGATACCTCCTTGTCATAAGAACAATCAATAATATTTACACAAACAATCAGAGTCACGTTAAATCAACTGATTGATTCCACAGCTCAACAAGAACCTGAAAAATTACGGTCGATTTTACGGAAAATCCTGATTACGTCAAACTTTCTGATATGTTTCCGAGTGATATTTAAAATTTCCAAATCTTACCTCGATCAATTCCGAACATTCTTTTTCTATATATGGAGACCTTTTTAGTGATAAACGTCGAAATTTAGCAAAGTCGACCACAGAGAGCTATCTGGTGCTCCGATTTTACAAAAAATCTCGGGATTGTCTGCTTACACTAGTTCTATAACAGGTAACGACTTGTCACTTCATGGTTATTACTAGTAAGTAATAGTTGTCGCCTTTTGTAATGCCATTAAATTTCCGGTGAATCTAAATAACCTACATATTTATGCTAGTAAAGTTATCATAATTTAGCAATACAAGCCCAAAGGTGCCGCCTTTCGTAACGCTCATGTATTTGTCTCGTCTAAACCAACTCTAATTATGTGTTGGTCAGAATGTCGAAAAATAAAAACAGTTAAAAAATGCAATATGATGTTACTTCGCTTTTATTTCAATGTGATATTTCTTTTATTATGTGCCGTACACAATAACGCCTTTCTCCGTTGTGTTTTGCATAAATATTCTTCAAAAAGCGATTGAAAGACGATTGTAAAAATCGTTACAGATTCCATTGAGCAATTTTGTTATAAATATATAATTCTATGAAACGAATGAGCGAATCAAAATTAATTTCAAAAAATAAATAATAGTGGCGTCTAATTAGCTTTAGTTAAACTTTGAATAAATATTTTGTAACATTGAAAATTAATTACAGTCGATAACAGATGCGTTATATATAAACAAATCACAAAGAAATAAAAATTAGTAAGAAAAGAAACTCTTGGAAATTACATTTTTATATAAATACAACACATATGTAAAGCCGTTTAAATCCTATTATTATCACCTATTTAACGCAGTCCCATTTTAAAAATATCTTTGTTTTTCCACTCGGCGCGAAATAAGTTAATAAATGCTTCAGCGGGGTACTTGTTTCTACTTCTTTGCAGCATTTCTGAATCTCTATAAATATCGTCCCTACCAGTCTAAAATGTGTGCTCTTCATTGAGATTTGCCTAGTGTTAATTCAAGTCGTATATCTTACACATTTCTTTGCAAATGAAGTATTAAGTACCATGCCAGGAATTATTTTTGCCTAGGCCCTATATAGGTCACGGAATTATTAATCTGGCAAATCTTCAACATTTATAAAATTAAAATTATGTATGTTATAAAGCGATAACTTAATTCTAGAATTTGTTTTCACTTATTATGACATCTGATTTATTACAACTATTAAGGTATACCCATATTTTCGAAAATTTTAATACTAGTGTAGAATGGTAACAGTATATATTTTGAAAAATAGTGATTATTAGTAAAACCTGGAATACCGTTTTTGGCGCTTTGTCATTTGTAATATTACAAATATTTAAAAAAATATGAAGAAGAAACGGACAGGACGTTCTAGTCCCGTTGTGTAAGTTCTGGCAACGCAATGGTTGTTGAAAGATATAAATGTATATTTCAAAGCGCTTGAGACAGTTTGTATTTTTATTTTTCTTTTGCAATTAACAGTGCTAGATTATGATCTTCTCAATTTAGTCTTCGAGGACTGTGGAGACATTGAAAGTATAGAGTATTTTTGCTTCATACTTTTGGGCGAAGAAAAAGTGTAAGTAATTCTTCGAGTTTAAAATTGGAAAAACAGCAGGAAAGATTTGGTCAGTGTTAATATTGAAGTACGACTCTGATGATTGGTTATTTCGCCTCATATAAATGGAACGCTGATTACAACCTATTACCTATTACGTTTTAACCTTTAGATGTATTATGGGATTGAATAGGGATTTTCCGTCCGTTACTGTTACTATAATTTATCAATAACGTCCGGTTATGATGTTGCATATTGCATAAAACACAAGTGTTGTTAATTAGGTTCGACAAATGAGTGCATGATAAGTAATCATTAAGTAGTGTAAACCGGACTGACGCTGTCACTCCACCACTTGTCCCCAGTTACGTGCAAGGCGCGACATTAAAATTCGGAGGAGTCACAGCGTCGGTCCGGTTTACACATCTTATCATGCACTCGTTTGTCGAACCATAGCTATTAAACACATGAAATCTGAAACATGATTTGGCAACCCAACAGTCAATTGCGATAAGACTTGTACTGTATTTTTAAGTTTGAGAGGGACTATATCTGAATGTGTTAAGGTCGTATTACACGTATCAGTTTGTAGTGCTGCTTTCTGACGTGTTTTTACACGTGTAATAGGAGGAGAAACACATCTACAAGCCACGTCAGCTTGCACTCGCGAATCAGATCCATTTGATATTTAAGCCTATATTACATGTTTGATGTGCAAGTTGATAGGTGCAAGTTTACTTTCATTAGTCAGTATTAATAGGAATATTACCCAACTATCTGCGCAACACAGACCTACGTATACATTTCGTAGATCCGTATTTTACAGAATCATAAAAATTTGGGCCAAAGTAGCTGATGATAAGAATTATTTAATAATTAATCGAAAATTCATTCCCCTAGCATACCACTACGTGTGAATTCAAAACACTCTATACATCTACTTAATGCTTTATATACTTTTTTAATTTAATTTGATAAGCATCGGTGATTCGGCGGAGTTTTGTTTTAATAAAGATTGGTTTACGATCCTGTTTGTTACATCGGCAATATTAATTTTTCATGAATAATAACCTATAAACCTATAAAATCAAATCCTATAATTGTTACACCAATGAATGTCCAGTAACAAGAAAAGTTGTTGCACAAAATATGTCATCTAATTTTTGCTAGGAATTTATATCACTGTCTTAGGTTTGAGATGGAAGATGGAGAACGAAAACGATAGAAGAGAATCGCAGTAATAAAATGGCTATTTAATTCCATTAAACACACAGCCTCGGCAAGCAAAGAAATACCAAAGATGTTGTTCTTTTTTTGTTTCATTGATACATCTGATTACTCTGTCCTGGCGAAGATTCGACTGTTGAGGGCCTCGCTGGTGATTTTTGATGTTAAAGTTATCCTCTTCAGTGGCTTTGGAGAGTCTGTTCATTTTGTATACGCAATCACTTAATTCTGTTCGCCTAAATTTAACAAATTTTATAATGGTCTGTATTCCCTTATTTGATGATTGGATACTTTATCCCTTAATGTTTAATCCACATCTTAAGATTTTCATTTGGTTGTTCGCGACGGTTGTTTTGCTTTGCTGGTCGCGGGTGGCGTTTGAGCCACATGTATTAGCACGGGTGTAGTTCAAGTCAAAGCCAAGGGAAATAAGAGTGCGGAACACAATGACACATGAATTGGAAGTATAAATGGATGCGCAATAAAACAACTCAATGAAAAACAATAAAGATAAAAGTAGAGTGAAATATAAAATTGTGCAATATTAGAAGTACTAAACTAACATAAATAACTACACAAGACGGACAGGAAATGTAATTTAATTCCAAAAAAAAATCATAAAAAAGCAGAAAAACGTTGATTGGGAAGAAAACAGCCGGTTTTTATGGACAAGAAAGAATGAAATTAAATCATGGAAGGAGACATCAAAAGATCTTAATTCAAAACCTCGGCATTGATCATTGGACTCAGCAAGATGCCACCTCATTTTAGTTGTCCTTAGTGATCTAACGCTGTTGTTAATCTTTTAACTTTACCGAATTTAAACCAAGAATGATAATGACTATTTGATAAAGGTGGTATTTTAAAGAAGAAAGATGGTGAAAATGCATGGGCTACAACAACCAATGTACAACAAAATCAGAATCATCTTAAAATTTATACTGTAGAATTATATTATATTTAGGTGCTGCAGGTTTATTTCTTTATGGTTGGCTTATTCCTAAGTTTTTCTACAATTAAGTGTCAAACTGTGGGATGGGGCCTTCCACACATTTCTATTTATTTTATTTTATTTTATATTTCTTTCCAGTATTGCTTCCTACAGCTTTTGTTTCAAACGTTTTCTTAGTTGTCCTCTTCTGTGTCATCGGTCTGGTTTCGTTTCGTAAATTTTCCTCGTAATTTTGGCTTTTATCATTCTGGTTATATGTTCTACCGACCTTTGCATTCTCATATTTCGTCTCTAATTTTATTTTCGTGATTTTGCCCCATCGTTTCCATGAATCTCATTTTTGTTGCATTTAGATTGCCAATATTAATTTGAGTTTTCGTAGGTGAACACTCGCATAAGGCGCAAAAGATTCTTTGCTTTACTTGCTTGGTAACACCACTTCCATTCATCCTAGCTATTCCCTCTAACTATACAATCCATTTTGATTTTTGTGGTACCCCATTTCGTTCAGTTTCCATCAATATACCATATTGGTAGACTAATAGCAGTAAAATAGGAAACGTGTTCTAAATTCAATAAATTTGCCTTTATTGCATTCTCTTTGGTTCATTTTAAATGTACATGTTTCTATACTTCTTGTTAATATTTACTTACTTATCAGCAAGCTCTTGTACCTGTTTCCCGTATTAACTTCATTTTTGTCTTCGATGATTCGGGATAAGTGACCAAATATCTTAGCGGTTGTATTTCTATTTTCTCTATTATTCCTCGTCTTTTTAATCTTCTTCTTATCTCGTCCTTTCCTATTCTATCAATTTCGGTTACATCCTCTATATTTTTCTTAAAATGTTCTTCTCACATAAACCAAAAACACAGGCATCAGTACGAATTTGATAAATTATTAAACATTCTTAACATTACAATTCTCTCTGATTTAAAGATGTGGACATGTGTCCAACGCCTTTACTAAAATCGTTGAAATCTAAAATTATCTTTTCCTTGCTCTTGAAGCGAAATTAATGACCTAGATATAATGTAGTGAACCTAGAGAATATTTTATTGTAACTCGCTAATCCCTCAGAACTAGTTTAGAAAGGTATGACCTTTGTTTGCAAAACACTGTCATTTCGTCAAATACACTCCTGGGTTGATGGAACATTAGTTCTGTAAACGCTACTATAAAGAAGAAAATACTTGTGTACGTGATAAATGGTTTTTCTCTGATGTTTAGCCTATGGTTATAGTAGGAATTAATATTTTAGTAAAACACTTCGGTGGAACATTATATAGTTTTATATTTTTATTTTTTCTGAATTTTTAATTTCCCTTGAATTTTATTCAAATAGACCAATCATACTTGACAAATCCAGATCGTTTTATATTAAATTTAAAGACAACTGTGTATGATATTGCGTACGTTAACAAATGTTTTTCATTTCGAGTTTTAAATAAAGCTTAGATGTGTAAGCCTGAAACAATGCCAACGAATATAAATTTCAACGATTTCACCGTCGACTGCTGACTATAAAACGATCTTGTTGTAGCTGACAGACGTGTACATATCTGAAAATCGATCTCGGCTTACCTTCATAGATGATGGGTTGCTTCTCCCGGAAATAGGTAAGAGCCGGAAATTTAGTGATGCCATATTGTTTCGCAAGTCGCTTGTCGTTGATTTTAACGAAATCCACGCCAAACGTGTCGGTATCGTCGTCAATTTGTTCCAATTCTTCAAGTACCTTGTCGCAAGTGGTGCAACTTCGAGCATCTGCAAGATTCAAACGAAAAACAAGTAAATAAAAGCTAATGGGAGTACTGAAAAGAGAAATAATATAAATAAATTTAAAGTAGATAAAACACAGACATTAGGATGTGACTATTTTTTACAACCGCTGTCCCAACGCATTCGACCTACTTCTATTTATAAGATGGAGTGAACATTTCAGATCGAACTTCGTTTGGCTTAAGTACGATTTCGTGTAATGTAATCCTACATTTAGGCGATCGGATTATTTATTAGAGACAATAAAATATGGTAGGTGCAATGGAAATTTTGGTCTAGATATAAATATCCTTAAATGTGTAAAGCGTTGAGCGACAAACGTCAACACAACTCAAAATTTCGTAAAGTTTACAAATTTAATATTTATAGCGCGTCAGAAATAGCAGTCATAACTCAATGCTCCTTTTCCAAAATAAGGATCCTCATGTACCATTAATGTAAGCAAATTCGATAGCAACATAAAATATTTCTTAACTGAAAATTCGGCGAAGGCATTAAGATAGTTTCGTAACTTTTGAAATAACTTTGGAAATCAATTGTTGGCATAAGTAACACTAACACAATTACTCTCTCAGGAACTAATAAATATTTTCCAAATTTCATATAAGGAAATTAGAAAATTGTTATATACATGTGTTATGGCAAACGAAAAGCAACATACATGATGAAAACTCTCTTTAACAAAACTCTCTATAGTGAACAATTATCTATAACGTAATTAGGTAAACATAATTAATTGGCTTTCTAACTCACGCCACGATTCAATCTTTGTAACGAACACTCTATAATAAATAGAGTTGACCAAAATCGTTTGAACCCGATCTGTGACTTGTCTAAATGAGCTTCGGGTGGCACTACGAAACATTTATACTGTCGATACATCATTTTCTATGCTAATTGCAGCAAGGTATATTTATTGTATATTTTGCATTTCGTAAACTTACCGATATCGTGTGAAAAACGTGTCCCATTTATAGCGCATTCACAAAAATTATTTACTGCATCGTTTGTAAGAGTACAATAATCATGTATGTAAATGGCGCGCTCATGTAAACAGTGCGAAACATACACAAAACAAAACTGTTTTCCGCATTTTTTGTATAAAGTCTGTATAACATTCAGCAACATATAGTTGACAACGAAAATTTTAAACTTTTTGGAAGACACATGCATCTGCCTGGAAGTTATCAATGCTGGACGCAAATTTAAAATCTGAACCAAAAAAATAAAACGCTGTGGTTCACAATGGCACAAGCAATGACGTCCCGTTTCATAGCCATCCTGTAAAAATTTATTTACACTAACTAATTTTGTAGTGGAACCCAAGTAACGTATGTTAGTGACGGATGGAGCTTCATACATGCTAAACGCAGGTTGGGCACTGAAAACACGTTTTACGAGCCTCCTTCATTAGACATGTGTACTGCTTGATCTGCATCTTGTAGCCAAAACTATTAGATAGCGTTACCATGAAGTCGACGCATTAATCAATAAAAAAAAGAAAAGAAAAATAGAAGCGAATTCTGGAATTCTACAAGTTGGGTCCAGGAATTCCGATACCACCACAGCCTGTTATAGATGGAAAAAGTGGCTTGGTATGGTTTTATATTATAACAAGTATTCCAACAAAGTGAAAAATGTAGTTTTAAATTTAAACTCACAAGATGCAAATGCGATTAAGGAAACAGTTTAAGAATTTCTGTATGCTTCCTTTCATGACACTCATGTATTCATCTTCTATTAACCAATTCTTATAATGAAACAATACGTCATTGTTTCATTGTTTAGAAATTATTAGATAAATACTTGTTGTTTCCTGAAGATGATCCGTACCTACTCCAAAAACAGAATATATAGGAAAATACAAAGAAAATATTAGAATACTAAAGAAATCCACAGGACGGATAAATAATTACTTTAATATGTAATATGAATGCATAAAAGAGTTAGGCAAATGATTTACTTTCTTTGCATATAGCAAATAAACAAAATTTAATAAAACTGTAAATTTATATTCTTCATTTTCCTCACTCTATAAAAGAAAACTCTGTGTAACGAAAGAAATTGGTCCGCCTCTTGAGCTATAGAGAGTTTATACTGCATTTTGTTTGTGCCAACAAAAATTTCTCATTAATTCCTCTGCCAATCATTTTTTTTGTATACTTAACGATATACTTTAAGCTGGAATTCGCAGTATCAGAAGGCGACCCACCATAAATGAATGAAAATGAAAAAGAAATAAAAACTGTATAACAATGATTTCAAAAAAACGGAAAATATAAAAATACAAATCTATAAGTGCATCCATAGTATAACTTTAGAGTTGTTAATTGAAGTAGGTGTGTTAATTTCTTTGGAAAAATCTATACAATTAAACATTTTCTTCATCAGTGCTAGACATGAAGAGTTTCGTTAGTAGGCGTGATACATGTTACGTATGTAACGTATGTAGATTTAGAGATATTTATATACATAAACTTCCTAAACATCCTTAAATGATTTATTCACTACTATGTACAATTTTTAAGAAATACGTCGCAGAATATGAATTCCCTAACTTCAAAATTATTTCCATCTTGGAATTTTTACAGCAAATTCCAATTCAACCAGTGTAAAATTCTGTGTTCCTCACAATGACAATAATTTGTTGCAAATTTTAACTTTTGTATTTTTCGAATGGGTAGTCATGTGAATGAAAATTTTAAATCCCAATATTTCTTGCACAAACACAAATGTTGGCATCTAAGGGACTGGTATGTGCATTGGTCTGACAAAATAAAATGCTTCTTATCTCTTAAAGTATGTGCTACGGAAACTAAGTTTCCATCCTCAGAACAGTCACGAAGGAAAATAGTTTTACGCGGGAGCTTAAACTAAATTGGCGTGGTAATGGTAAAGACCATTTTGTTTTAAGTTTAATCTAAACCCTGATTTTACTATTTTAAATAGCAAAACCAGTAAACATTGATTGTAATTTGACTTAATTAGATATAATTTCAAAGTCAAATTCAAATCAACCTCGAGATACAATACAAAATATGTAACAATACCGTAAATACGATAATCACTTTTCCCCTACCGATTGATTAAATTTACTTTCTGATCACGTACACCAATATGTTTTATTTCCTGTCTGATATCCCACGAGCACAATTTATGACATTATGAAATAAATTTCCGATATATCAAACAATAAATAAAGAGCCACTGGAAAGGTGGAAAGGAGCACTTCAAAATAATGAATGATAACAAAATATATTTCTCCAGACTAGGAAACCATTGTAGGCAACCGTGTCCCGACAAAATTACTTATAGGTCATCGTTGCTTCAACAGCAGCATGCACTTATACATATATGTTGATGTTCAATGTTGAACATCACACCAGTAAAGTTCAATAGAATTTAAATATATGCCCCAACCATCAAAGCATCTGAAGAAGATAATGTGGAAGAAGAGATATCAAAGAATCCAGGAAAAGAAATACTGATAATAATAGCACTTGTAACGTAAGACTAATCTAGGAAAAAGATGGCCGCAATATGATCGTGGGAATCGAGAAAGAGAAATGAACGACAAGAGAGGGCGCATCGTTTTGCATAGACAACGGACTTAACATAATACATATATAACTAACACAATATTTCAGCATCATTAGAAACATTTATATACACGTTAAGCTCCGGTGACTATCAAAGGAACCAGATCGAAAACAGCTTTGTATCGCAGAGATTTAGGGGACCATACAAAAACGTATTCTGGTGTCGACGCGAGCCCAATATCAACTGTTAGTAGCAAATTAAATAGTGATTGTCATGATTAGGGAAAACGGATCAATACGTATCTTGTTTTTACAATATTGTACAACATGTTACATACATATTTGTGCCAAAACACTACAGTACTACCAGAAAATTCCCCGAATGGTATTTTTATAGAAATAAGAAATATCGAAATTCAGAAATTAAAAATTACTACAAGATCCAAAAGAAACTAATAATAATCAGTACTTCTGAAGTAGAACTCGGTAGTCAATATGATTCTCAAAAATTCTATACTTACCTTGGAAAATTCTTGGAACTTTAAAAAATTAGGAACAACAATTGATTTTTTTACTTCTAATGTAATACATCATAGATTTTATGTAGGATATTCTTGAATTTACTGAAAATTTAATCTCTTTGTGTATCTAATGTAGCATACACAACCTAAAAAATGTTTATTGGGATATACATGATCCTACATATTTTTTCGTTTTCCTTTGTTATCCTATGCAGTATGAATCCACTTGCAGATTAGCAATAAGTACAAATTGTTCAATAGTTGTCAAAGGAGAATGGATCCCAGAGGGTTTAGCTACATATATTACGTATATACGCAATCAATTTCCCCAATCTCCCCTTTTAAACGCTGGGAAATACATCTGAGATTCCTTTGCACATCATACAATTGGGGACCCAACAATGCAATAGGTTTTTGTAATAAAATTGTCCATCTATTTAGTATCGAATTATTTAATATGACATGCATGTTTCCGAAGTTCTAGGGATTTGGCCAAATTTTTTTAGTTCGCGAATTTCTATCAATTACATTATAGTTTTTCAATATAATCTCCATTTAATTGAATACACTTATCCCACCTGGAACCAAATACTTTAAACCGTCCTCAAATTACTTTTTCGGATTCTTTATATATACATAAATCCAGTAGGGGTTTGTTTCAAACGTTGGAACAGATAAAAATCACTACGACCCAGACCAAATAGCGTGAAGGCGAAAGCAATTCCCAGCGCATACGTTTAAAACATCCTTCGTTCTTTGTACGGTGTGAGGTTTATGTAATCCCTAACATGCTGTAGCAAGCAACAGCAAGTGCAACCTCTAGTTTGCTGTTGCTTGCTGTTCTCTTCTTTTTGTTGTTTATCTATCTATACCGTTTGTTCTTGTAAGAGACTTATCTGTAGTTCTTTACTATTTTGTAGTACACCATGTAGTATGTGTAACTATGTAAGTAACATCAGCTACTAACCTTTAGAAATAGTGTGCCGAATAAATTCAATCGAATGAAAAGGCAGCAATTTTGCTTCGATCGACTTCTGTTAACATTTACAATCCTGTTTTCAACACGTATGAAACATATTTGTGCGTGTTTGGTTCTTAAGTAACTTTCCAAATATAGGCAGATTGACCAGAGCTGTGAAACAAAAGATGTAGCGGCTATTTGTTTTGCTATTATACGAACCGCACAATTATAGCTATTTTTACCAGTTACTATTTTTATTGTGTCTATATTTACGAAAAGTAGAAATGGCGTCATCACTGGTACTGAAAATTATCATTTCATGTGTGAGGTAACCGAATAAGTTTTTTGTTGTTTATACATATTTAGCAATTAACAATCGTACTGATATAGCTTTAGGGTAGCTTTGCGGTATTTAACTTATTCTAAAATCTTTAGTTTTTGCACAGGACGTACTAACCGAAAAATTAATAAAATTCAGGAACTGGTTCCCACACACAATTTGATACATAAAAAAAGAATCGAATCAACTTTTTATCTATATTGTGATTCAAACTGATTTGCTCCTTTGACCACATTTAACGTGTCGTGTGCTTTATATTATGAATTCCAATTTCAATAAATTTAATGTGTGTTTTTGAATTTAATTTTATTGTTTGAGTAAACAAGCGGCATTTTTATTTTTGCTAGACTGCTCCAACAAAAATCAAAGTAAATTATGGATGGACAAATTATTATTTTCTACTACCTCTGCACAACGATGGGAGATAGAAATATTTAGTAACTTGTTGCAACCAAACAGAAATTGTATTACAAAAAGAAATTGTGGGCTTTTTTCAATCAAATTGTTGAAACAATGTAATAGAATGTGAAGGACTATTGTTTTAACTTGAAAATAAAATTTATATATACAGTATATGATTGACTTCACTATAGGTATAATTGATAGAAAATTTTTGAATCTCGTTCGAATGTTTTGTGGTACCGCCCTGCTTGGTCTGAAAAGAATATCAAGCACTTTTTTATTTTTTTAAATTAAGGCCGTGCGGATATTCGGGTTTAAATTCAAAAAGAAAAAATTGCGAAAATATATTATATAAGTAGGTCATTTTTGTTATTTGTACTTTATAGTTCGATAATTCTGAAAACAACAACAATTACTATTAAATAAAGTAGGACCAATGATCATTACAATACGATACATAAATAGTAAGTATTGTGATTGAATTAGAATAAATACAGGATTCCATTAAATTTCATTGATTTTAAACATTAGCGTTGCAGTGTTCAGCAAACTTTATGATCAGTATAACGACGTTTTAGTTGCAGGAAAATTTTAAAGCGTGAAGTTAACTAACTCGTTTGATACGCAATAAAATACAATGCAAGTATTAGGAACGAAGGCGGCAAACGTTTTACTTCTCGTAAAATATGCGCAAAAATAACTAGAGGATGCGGTAAAATAATTTTATAGGAGTGAAAGCGCTCGCAATAAACTTAACGATAAATATAAAATAGCCAAAGTACGAGTATATAATCGATTAGTTTGGATTGAAATTCTATTTGGTTGTTTGTGAAAGATTTTACCTAAAGATCATAGATATTATGAAATGACAAATTTCAATTTTTTCGCATATTAAAGTATGGGTGTATGTCCAAAAATTTTATAGCTTTCAAGCTCTTTCTTAGAATGTTGAAACGTATTTACGTCATTGGAAGCAATTAGAACGATTATTTAATTTTTGTATTATACAAATCAAGCTTATCTTAATTAGATTTCCTTCCTGTTGTTTTTAATATATATAATGATTACAGCAGATACGTTAAATTAATTGATACACTGTTGCTATACGCCAATTGTTAGAAAACTTGAAATAAAAGTGTTTGCCAAATTATTTAGAATAAAACAGGAATGTAATAATAATAATAATTTGTTTGATATTGTATTACAATTTGGATCAGCATTTGAAAGAATTTTTGGTTGTGTGCCAGTAGTGATTAATGAAAATAGCATTCTTTTCTCTGAAATGGGCTTATCGTAACACACGCTGGTAACCTGTTTTGAAAGTTTAATGCCCTCTTGAGTATCAAATCAAAAAGTAAATCAGGAAAATTGTGTCGAACTTTGTACCTACATTTTAGTTCAATACTACACCTACTCGCTCAAAATTGGGAAGTAGTACCAAAATAACATAATTACATAATTTACATGGAAAAGATTAACTTGCATTCCTACTAGCCTACAGTGGAATTTAGAATAATTTTCTCTTCCTATCTCTGGAAAATTTTTGCAGTGCACTTTATTATGGGAACATGTAAAGTTTTGAATCGCATTAAGTACTAAAGAATTTTTTTCACAATGCATATTTGATAACAGGAACAAACAGAGGATCCATTTCTTAAAAATGCTGTAGTTCGAGTTAAATAGTTTTGTATCTAATTTACTATGAAATTTTAATGTAGATATTTCGAAGCGTGTCTTTTAATGGACATAAATAAATTAGCTTATTAGATTAATTAGATTCTTATCGCATGGATTTTTAAATTTCAAATACATATTTCGACATTTCAGTTGTCATTCTCAGAGGAGAAAACACAAAGGAAAAGGAAGTTATCATAAATGTTGGTCCTGAATGAGCATAGTACATCATCTCACATTTGATACTTATTGTTAGTATTTTCTCTTAAGAATGCCACCAAAGCTCACCATTGATAATTTATTTACTTTTGTTTTACTTCTTCGCTGAAAATGACAAATTTTCAAGATATATATTTGGAGTTTTTAAAATCAGCGTGGTAAGGCTATAGACCATTCCGCGAATCTTTTGAGTGACATGACATAACATATGACTAAATTTTAACTACATATGTATATATAAATTACAAGGTGCAGAATCAAGAAGAAAGAGAGGGAATGCCCAGTATATATATATAACTCAGCGCTACAGATCTTGTAGGCCCTTGGTTTTCAAATTTTTCTCTCTTACTTGTCTCCATTGTATTCGGTCCTTAGCGTTCTTACTTCAAACTTTCACACCCAAAACTTCAAGATCACGTTTTACAGCCTCCATCCCCTTTCTCCCTGATTCTGGGCTTTGTAATATTCTTTTGGCAGTTCTTTCTTCTAGCATTTGTAAGATATGGCTCAACCATCGGGCTTATTGTACTCAGATCTTCTGCGTAATCTTTGGCTTTTCATATGCATCCATTATTTCTGGATTTGTTTGACGTCTCCATATTCCTTCAGTCACTTTGATTCCTCCAAAATCTTTCTTAACACTTTCGTCTCCCATATTTCTACTTTCTTCTCTTTCTGTTGGTTTATGGTGCATGTCTCACGTGCATACCGTACTGTTGGTCGTATAATTGTTTCGTATATTCGGATTTTTGCTGCTATAGATACGTTCCTAGCTTTTAGAAGTGTCGTTAAACATCCAATCGCTTTACTTCCCAGCAATAGTTTGGTCTATAAGTCCGAAGTACATATATACCTAGTATCTCCAAGAATATTTGTATGTATTGAAGAAAGAACTATCATTCACCGTCTGTGAAATAAGCACGAGCACTGTTTACTAGAGAAACGTAGTTGAATCAATGTAAGCGGGAAAATTTATAGATTACTACGTAGTTTATTCAATTTACTAGTAATAAGTAAATTGGTTGACTGATTTTCCTTGACGCTGAGTATGGTGCACCTTATTTAACTAATTGGGTCTTTTAGCTAATGAACTGCCTAATTAATAGAAAGTTCTTCAGCTATCATTGAAAAATAAATTAGGCATATTTAAAACTAATATGCCATATATATTATGGATACTTCATGATTTGTACCCAATAAAACCTTCCAGGAAGTTTTAAAAATCCCAGCATCACTCAAGTAGGTCAACCACATGCCAATAAACATAGAATGCAGACTCTACATCACGACAATCCACTGGTGCGAGAACTACACAATCAATCACTAGTCAAGAGAAAATTAAAGGTGGATAATATGAGTTGAAATGCGACGGAAGATAACCCAATATTTTTTGAACAATGGAATCTCTGTGACATAAAAAAAAAAGAACATGCGGTTCCTTCTTCGAAGCGAACTAAGATGGCGGTTCACCTCCGTTCACGTGTGAGGATCAATTAACCAAGAAAACTGGGAACTTAAAATTTGGTCTTATAATCGTTTAACTTTAAAATTCAGAATCTTCTTACAGTGTTATTCGGCTATCCAATTATGACAGGTGGCACACAAGCCAGAAACTTCTTCCTTAATAGGATAAGCTTCCTCGATAGAGGTAGAAAAGGCTTAAGAATTATTCGGGCGTCAACTCAGCGGGTAGTACTAGTGAGATACAAGGAAAAAAATGGTGATGAAAATGGTCCGAAAGAAAGTGATTGGTACACATGAGTGCTTCTTAAATCGTAAATATCTTCAACAAATTGCAACTGGGCTACAGAGATGGTTCCTAAACGAGTTCCCTTGTTTAAAACAAGATCCTTTCAAATGGATTTAAGGTAGCAGACTAGATATTAAACGAAAATTTCGATACAACAGGGATGTTCGAAATATGGAGCATGTCAGTTGGTGTTGAAGGAACAGCGCGGGTTGAATAAGAAATACACGTCGGCGCAAAATGGAACCAAAAAGCTGAATACAGGGGTCACTCAAAAATTAAAAACGATAAAACGGAATGATATACCGTACCATTGGATGTTGTGGGAAATTACTTTAATCCTGAATCTTAAGCTCCTCCTCTTACCAGCACCGTTAGCCTTGGCTCCTGAGCAATATTTGGTAAATCATCAAAATCCTTTATTACATAATCATACCTATCCTTATAGCTCAAGAGCTGTCTTGAGGTTGCTTTATTACGGGTTACAAACTGTTAGATGGAATTGAAGGTAGTGTGGTTATAAAAACGTGATACGCGATGACACCCAAATCCTCGCCCTTTTAGTGGGATTCTGTGATATATCGCTTAATTGGATATAGGCATTCGGGTCGACAGGGCTTAAAGGGTCCAGATTCTTTTTTTCAGAAAATAACTCTAGTGAAAGTACCACTTCCTTTGACGACGATGATTCTAGAACGGTGAATTTCAAATTGACCTTACTGTAAATTATAGATAGATTGGATTATATTTTCATGAATTTCAACAACCTCAAATAAAATTAGATGGATATCACACAACTCGAGACTCTAAAAGAAAGTGCAGTCTAGTTTGAACGGATTTCATTAGTCATTGAAGGATTCGTGTCACAAATATCCACGGCATGTATAATTGCCCAAAAAATCTTGTTGAATACAACATTCATTACAGAAATCGTTCACTAAAAATAATAAAATATTCAAGATACTCAGGTATAAAATCAACTGCTGATAGAGAGTCATAAGTGATATGCAAAAAGTCTTGTTCTTGTCACATAAGATTCAGCGTGCAGCAAGAATCAGGTAAATAAAACCTTGGAAGTACAATTGAATCGTATGAGAAATAAATATTTCAGTAGTGTGGACTACAAGACATCATTTTTTTGCAAGGTTAAGTAACAGACTTCGTAAGCTTTCATAGACGGTTTCAATAATAGAATTTGTGTTTTACACAATAAATATTTAATAACGACTTTCTACAGGGTCACACTGTCAATTTCTTCAAGAACCTATACAGTGATAAAAAAATTTACAAGTTGTCAATTTGTTGGAAAGCAAGTTTAAATAAGGAAATCCAGGTTTTTGAATTTTAGTCCGAAAACCTAAAGAAACTTACTGGATCACCTACCTATGGAATAATAGGGGAATTATTAGAAAAGCAGTAAATTTCAATTAAACCGGATTAAACTAAAATTTTGGATTCAATTGCGGCTGGTCTACTTGCGAAAGTAATTGCAGACATAATGAACTAGATAATTAAATAGAGAATACATTGTAAATAAATTGTACGGGTGCCAAGAATTAGAACTTAAATTTATTCTTTATTAGATACTATTAGTCAATGCATTTGTTTAAAGATAATGAAGTTAGTAATGTAAAAGGGAATTACACAATGTGCAATTACAGACAATAACTTTTAATGAACAGAATATCCGTATTTAGTATTTCAGCTAATTCTTTATTAAATCTATGATTATACAGGAAAGGTTTGCCCTAACATCTTTTTTCTTTTATAAGTGGATAAAAAATATCTGGAATGATTTCGGAAAGGTGTGGTAATGGTAAACTTATTTCTCTTATATATTGTAGGTGGATGTTTCAATTTCGTTACAGTTCTTGTTGAACGAGCTTTTGGATAAGTAGGAGAAGTATTCGATAGGAAATCCAGAATGGAATGATTGTGTTACAGAATGACATATTAACTATTTTGGTCGTACTGCCAAGTCCTGAGGAGTAAGGTCAAGATTAGGCAATTTGTCAATTACTACAAATTAGTTACTCGCGAAGTTCAATATTTTAATAATATATATCTATCTTGACCTAATTTATACTTCTACATTATTATGTGAAACAAAACCAAAAAACGTTTACACGATGAATTTTTTATACCTAATACTAGACGAGACAAAAAGTTAAAAATAAGCATTTAAATATCTCCAGGACAGTAAGAAGGACTATTTTGTTTGTTAAAGTATCCCCAGCTTCTGAAATTAAATAGTACACATTGGTCTTTTTCAAACTTGTAAATAGAACATTGCTATTGCTAAAATCTCTAGTAGAAATATTCCAAACTATATGTTTTCCTCTTATTGGTATATTTAGATAAAACTAATGTCTGTTATTTTAGTTAAGTAACGAGATTATGAAGCAATCGTATCTGTAGTCTTTCGCAGGAGCCCGCAAAGAAAATTTTATGTGAATTTTTGGTAAGAATAATTTTTAAACGCACGTACGAGGGTTACCACGTGTATTTTATACATTATACGTATTTCGTGTGAATAAATAAAGATAAATATATCCGTTTGGCTTCTGAGTATGTTCTCGCGTATACGTCAAAAGTAGCTCTGAATAATATTCGTCCGGCGAGCTGAGAGAAGATCTCGAATCGCACACTCCTATCCGACGCGCCAAATTGGGATATGGCATTCTCGTATCCCAGACCAGACACTCTACACTACGCGTGCAACAAAACACACCATTTGGATTCGGCACAGTTCAGCGACAGCCAAAATGATTTTTCCAAACGAATCGACGATGATTTTCCACATTATTTTCGATTTTCGGAAATGATTACCTAGTCGCAAATAGTGCTCGACTTTCGCGAAATTGTGGATTTAAATCACTTTTTCAGCACGGCAAAAGTTTTTAAAAGCAATTTTGTTCATTGATTACTTACACCAGAACACCGCCACGTAATCCTTTTCGGCTAGCACTCGTTCCAATTGCTTTGCCGTAACCTCTTCGATGACGGACTCCTGCTGCTGTTGCTGCTGGGTAGACGGGCCGCGCTTGGCCGTCGCCAGCGCCACGAGTAACAGCAACCACCACATGCCGCCGTCCACTGAGAGACGCTCTTCTGCGACGACGTTGCGACGCCACCCCACCACTCTTTTGATCAGAGACTCTCGCACCTCTGAAACGTCATCGTCGTGGTCGTACGTTCTATTTTGCCATCGTCGACGTTATCGTCAGAATCGTCATCTCTGTTAAACACATCACGTCTTTAGGTATTTTTGTAAAGAGTTAAATAAAGACACTTTCTTTAAAATAAACGGCAGAGGTAGAGGTCAATATCCAATCAACATGTTTCGGAAAGAATCAGTTTAATCTTTACAAGCCCACCATATTCTAAAACAAAAGTTACTAAACGTGTAGGTGTACTTTTATAGGGTTCACTAATCTACTTTTGGACATATAAAAGCAACTTCTTCGTGATGACTAACGGTTGATAAAAGAGTGCATGACGTGGATGACGGCAGTAGTCCAATCCCTTGGTGCACTACCTAACATTATACTATTCGTAATCATCGTAAGTTCTTCAACTGCTATCTCTGGTAGTATTTTTATCATATCTGCCATGACTCTTTTCTTAACTTTTTAACTCTGCTATCGCTTCCCTTACTTCCTTCATACTTATCTCGTCTGTTTGTGTTACTTCTATTCCGGCCCTAGTCCTACACTGGTTATGCCTTCCCATTCTAAAAGATCTTCATAATATTCTCCCCATCTCCCCAATAAAAACATCCACTAAAATTCCCAGATCAATTAAATTTAAACCTGTTTAAAAATTTACACCTCCCAGATTTCACAGTCACAAGAACGTGTCTGCTTGTAAAACATGTGGCCAGAGTTTGATAAAAAGGTGGTACCGGATGGCAGTAGCGTAGCGGTAGGGACGTGGGTAGGGATACTTCAACTCGTAGTCGACCTCGATAGTACCGAGAGAAAGTTCAAAGCAACAGTACGTTGCACGCTGCACGCTAAATAAGTAAGCCGAAATTGGACGCCCAAAGGCTGTAACGTTTCCTACGAATGTGAATAAGACATTTCCCTGGATTAGAATATAGAGTTTCGCATATTTATTGCACAATATTCAGTAGCGGATTGCTAAGTGGCGATAGGTTTGAACGTGGAAACATTGTAAAAGTAAACGTAATGTATTCAATTAAATTAACAGTATTCCATACTGGCAATTTATATATGATTTTATTTTTATGTTAAGTTAACATCTCACAACATCTAGTATCTAATAAACACTTTCGTCTATTTTGGGCTAATTACGTTCCCCTCATGGAAGTTGCCAACATCTATGCAATTACAATACAATTTGCCACGTATTCAAGGTACAGTAAAGGAATGTATAAAAGACGAGTTGAACAATAATAAAATGTGCCTGTGTGTGGATGAAACAACTGATGCTCAGAAACAGAGCGTCATTCATATTGTACCGCGTCCTTTAAAACGTAATGGTCCACGAGCTTCATTGTTGTTATCCAGTAAAAGGATTCAAAGAACTGACGCAGAAACCGTTGTCAAGATGATTCGTTAAGAGAATTTTCTATCACAACAACCGAAGTCACAATGTTCGTTACTGATGGTGCCGCAACAATGCTGAAAGTTGGTAGGGTGTTGAAAATATGCTTTCCGACTCTTGTTCACATAACATGCCTCATACACGCATGTCACCTCGTAGCAAAAACCATTCGAAAGAAGTATCCGATGAAGGATAAGTTAATAGCATCTATCAAAAAAGTGTTCATCAAATCTCCCAAACACATCCGTGTATACAAACAATTGCGTCCAAAAGCTCCAGAATTTTTGACTACATAAAGCTTCAGTCAAATTTGAACGCCGTGGTTGTATTCTGCAAAAGAAGCTGCATGTTGGTACGGAGAAAACTAAGCACAGAAATGTTAGTTAGGTCTTATAATTGCAACCGTTTCAGACATTTTTCAGCGACTTGTAAAAAAGAAGAAAATAAAAAGAACAGCAGCAGTGATAAACATACAGACAAGACACTTTTATGAACAGTATGCATTAACCAAGTTACAAACTAGTGGATTATAGATTCAGGAGTCACTTCATGTATGATTTCCGATAAGTAACTGCTTAATAATATTACAGAATTTAAAGATTATGGAAAGGTTGTTTTAGCAAATAATCACGAGATATCAGTTATTATCAAAGATTTGAAGTTGTATTATCTATCAGTGGCTAGCTAGAGAATACCTTGCGATGTTTCTTGCTACTCACAATAAGCCCAATAAACTGGATCGTTTACTATTCCTATAGTATGGACATATTTGTTAATACAACATCAGCAGTATCCTATCAATAGTTTTACTATGTCCAAATTGTTCCAAATTGTCGCTGGTACATTCACAGCAAGTGTTCTATTTTGGTATTAGAAGGTTCCACAATGAATAGGAGAAACTGCCTTAAGTCTGGTGCGGTTCTGCAGTGTTTTACATGCTAGGTCTTGTTCTCTTTATGTAGCTGGAACAGTTCCAACTTCGCATTCTTATCTGATACAAACAGCCTGAAAGGCCTGAAAGGCTAAAGTCGTATGTGGTGCTAATCTTGCCGATTTCACTTGTATCTTGCAGTTTTCCTTCCTACTCCGGGTAGAACGTCTCTGGTTGTGTGTCAGTGTCTATCCTATGGACTGTTCTTTGACTGCAAGATGTAAAGACAACAGGCTTGCATAACTATTCTGGGGGTTCTATATAGATTACTTGAGGTGGCAATGATGCCTGTTCCACTGCATCCACACATTTCCAGATCTATTGTGGTCGGAGGATTCTATATAACGCCGCGCTTATTCCCAGATAGTACCTAAATTTCTATGTTCCTATAATCTGCTTAGAAACGAATTCTCGAAGCCCTTGATTTTCACCACTGACGGCTTTCTCTGTAGATGTCAAGACCCTTGCTTCAATACAGTATTAGCTCTGATACTATATTATGTGTAATGCGATGTTATAAGCAGGGAAAACTGGTATTCATTACCAAAATCGTTTCATAAATAGAGAGACGAACTTCTGGACACAACGCTTTTATAGTAAATTCTGTTTGGTCGAAACCAGCACCAAATAACACTGCACCAATTCTGCTATAATCGCATCGTGTACGTAAATCTGTTAAATGCAAGTGCATTTGTTTATTGCCGATATTTGAATTTGTACTGTTTATTATATTTTTGCTTTCTCTACAAACACTTTTCTACTGTTAATAACAGAACTACATAAATACATGTAAAATCAATCTTACTTTCCTTCAGTTAGCATAGTTAATAGGATTTGATTTAACTAATCTTCAGACATTAGATGCTTATTAAATTTACAGGCACCGCTTAAATTGAGCCGGAGAGCAATAATTTCTTTTCAATTACACATCAATGAGTACAATATTGAAAGTATTTTCCATCGGAATCTCCTATCTCTGGTTATGGATGTATACCTTCAGTTAAAACAGATCGAGTTCATTGTTTTAGACCAATAAATTCAACCCAATCGTTGATACCTTCAGTTGCAGTAAACAAAAAGTATCTAAATCGGTGAAATTCTCAACATCAATACATATTGTTCTTTAACGTTTACTTCAAGGTGGTAACCTTAAGCCTTATTGTCTGCAATAAAGTCAGCACTAAATACTGTTAAACATTTCGCTCATATTTAACAATATTTATGTGAACCTTGCCAAGTATTTTATTTCTTTTGGTTATTGCATCAACCGCATACATTTAGCACTTCCGTGACGTCAACTTGCTGGAATATTATCCATACACTAAACACATTTGCGCTGTCTATGGGGATTGTTTATAGTAAACTTTGTTTGGAATTCGATTAATGTTGCTGTAATGTGAATTTATTCAAATTTCGCCATTTACATTTGCACTTTTCCCTTTTTTTATATGGCTTTCTTTTCTCACATAGTATAACCACAAGGGCATTCGGTTTTGATCTGTATAACAAAATCTTCATCATTTCAAAAAATAACGCGAATTATTTAATTTGTGGATAAAAGGTTACTTACAGTCTAGTTAAACTTTTGAAATAATTCATGATATAGTAAAGTAAGGTAATGAATTATCGAGCAATAAAGATAATTTAATATAACCAAACGTAAGTTCGTGAAATATTGAAACCAGTGTTTTGAAACCGAGCAGCGGAATTCAGGCACCTTTGATATTTATAACTGTAACTTTTGAAAAAGAGAAGCTGATAAATAAAATTAAAATTTTTGATCATTTTAGTTAGCTACTTAGTATAAACTTAGGAAATGATTTGTATAGAACGAACACGCATGTACGAGTCATGCTTCTAAAATTTTAGGAATTTGGCTTTAATTTTCTTATTTCGTCATTTTTCATCAAAATTGCAATGTAGCTTTTCAAACAATCTCCATTTAATTAGATACGCTTATTCTAACGTTACATTAATTATCCTAAACAGTTATCAAATAACTTTTTCGGAGTTTCTGCAGTCCATCTATTTATAGGAATTTTTAACTAGCTTTAGGTCTAAAATCGAACACTCCCGCAGTGGTTCCTTCAAATTTGGGAACAGATGAAAATCACAAGCAGTTAGATCTGGCAAATAGGGTGGAAATAGAAGCAATTCTCAGTAAAATTCGTTTAAAACATCTTTCGTTTTTCATGTGGTATGTGGTCTTGCATTGTCCTGTTGGATTTACGAACGGTTATGCAATCTTCCACGGTGATTGAGCAAAGTGACCAATTCAATAGACCACATTAAGAAATAAAATATTCTGCGTTAATTATAGCACCTTTCGGTAGATACTCCATGAAAATAACCCCTTGGCAATCCCAGTATACAGTAAACATTACTTTTCCAACTGTTGGGACTACACGTGCTTTATGCGGACACCCTTCTTCCGGTTTGCGCCATTCTTTCAACTTCTTCCTCTCAAAATTGAAGTAAGCTATCCATATATCATCATATATATTATCCGTTACCAAAATCGGTCGCTGCACCTTGTAAAAATCTTTCGAAGTTCGCGGCATGTGTGGACCTGTTGAATTTATGTGCTGGTCCCAACAGCCTTGGTATCGGACGGGATGAAACTTGTTTACCTCCGAACGTTCGTGAAAAATCTCATAAACGTGTTGTGTACCTATTTCTAGACTAACGTTAATATCACAAATAATTATTCGCCTTCTCATCGCCATCATCTTTTAGTAGATTCTTCTTCACTGCGCGGATTGCCTTCTATTTATATTTCTGCTTGCTTTCAAACGATCGCCCCATGGATAGACTGTACTTTAGATTCTGTACGCTCTCCGAATACATACACCATCCATGATTGCAAAAAGAACAGTACTGAAATACGTCTGTATCAGTCAAGTAGCTGAAATATACTAAACAAAATATTGTTACAATAGCATGGGATGGCTGCGTGAACGTGTCAAGACTTGTTTCTTACCAACAACGTAATCCATAAGACCTACACAATTGCACTACAGCTACATTCCTAGAACATTCGAAACATACCTCGTATACATGTGGTTATTTCATCTCCATTGCGACTTCACCGACAATACCCTTTTACAGTCTTTACTACATTCTTCGCACATTGTTCTCCATTCCTTTTTATCTTTTGCTCTTCCTTATATTTCCGATCTTACTAACAATGTGTCCTTACTAACCTCCTTCAACCACCTTGGCCTTGGTCTGACTCGTTTTTGTTTTCCCACTGGTTTCCAGTTCATTATTATTATATTCGTTTCTTTGTAGGTGGGCAAAGCACTTCTCTCTTTGTCCCTTTATCCGCTTGATAATACTCTTTGTTTATTTCATCACCAGCTCCTCTACTCTGTTCCCCACCATTCTTTGGACTCATTACTGTTCTTAGTTTTTTTGGTCTTTTTACATTTTCCTCTTTGTTGTTCGTCATCAATATTGTTGGCTTTCTAAGATTCTTGTACATGTTCATGTTGATATTCCCTGTAAATATCTACTTTTCAATAAATTCATGTTTGCGAATCGGTCGTGTTGACTGCTATGATTTACCAATTTATTTCTAAATCTTTATGTCCATCATTGTGTTGCCCAGATACTTAATTTTTTTATAACTCCAAAGGTGTAACAACCAACTCTAATTTCCGTTTCATCAACTAGGTTTCGCTATATGTGCATATTGTACTGAGAATTTCGATAATTATATTAACAAGATCGCACCAGCTTAGCTCTTAATTAACGATATCATAAAAAGCATGAATTATAACAAATTGTATTTACAAAATTTTAGAAACATTTGACATAAATTGCAAATAATTACCTATTGTGTTGTGTATGTGTCAGTATGTAATTGGATTCCCTCTTAAATTCTTTCTTCGCTGCAGCTCTATTTTCTATGGATTCCCTCTCTTTAATTCTTCGTTCGGTGTAGGCCTATTTTCTATGGATTCCCTCTCTTAAATTCTTTCTTTGGTGTAGTTCTATTTTCTATGGATAATTCCTTTAAAACCCTTTTGGTCTGAATATATTTCAAACTTCTATTTCAATTCACCTTCAACGCACTAAAATCGTATTTTTTATTGACTTTTTGTCTTGTCATTTCTCGGTCATCAACCATACATGTCAACCTGACAAGTGAATAAAAAGTTATTAAAAATACGATTTTACTGCGTTGAAGGTGGATTGAAATTGAAGTTTGAACTATATTTAGACCAAAAGGGTTTTGAAGGAATTATCCATAGAAAATAGACCTACACCGAACGAAGAATTTAAAAGAGGGAACCCATAGAAAATAGACCTACACCGAACGAAGAATTTAAGACAGGAAATCCATAGAAAATAGTGCTACACGGAAGAAAGAATTTAAGAGAGGGAATCTATAGAAAATAGAGCTGCAGCGAGGAAAGAATTTAAGAGGGAATTCAATTACATACTGACACACACACAACACAATAGGTAATTATTTTCATTTTTTGTCAAATATTTCTAAAATTTTGTAAATGCAATTTGTTATAATTCATGCTTTTTATGATATCGTTAATCAAGAGCTAAGCCGGTGCAATCTTGTTAATATAATTATCTAAATTCTCAGTACAATATGCTACTAGCTGTCCTTCTCCTGTTCTTATTGTTTCTCTGCTGACTCTTCTCGCTATGTATTCTACCGCTATAAAAATTGAACTTGACTTCGATTTTAGACAACTTATTCAGATAACTTACGTTATAGATTTATTTCGTCTACTTTCAATTTCGAATATCTACTGAAAATGTTCGTTCAGGATTTGTTTTTTTTTATTAGGTCGTGATATCCATCATCATCAAGCCTTTCAGCACTTTCGGCTATGGTTAACGTCTTATGACGTTTTTGAAGTTCTATTTAATGAGGTGAACTAATCCTCTTGTTCCCTGTGTTTTAAAGTTTGCTATGAGTTTTGGCGGCCTGCGTTATTTTCCTCCATTCTTTCCTGTTCCTTGCTTTTGATCTCCAATCGGTTATCTTCATCACCTTTACGTCTTCCTCCACGGCATCTCTCCATCTCATCGTTGGTCGTCCTCTGCCTCTGAGCGATATCGGAATCCACTGGGTTATCCTTCTTATCATATCCGTTGAAGTATTGATATTAAACATAATGAAATAATGTCTTTAGTATATTATGAACAAAATTGAAACAATATTAATAGAAAAATCTGTAAGAAGATACGATTTGAGTACCAGCTCATCGAGGCATTAACATAACGGGAGGGTAGATGAAGTGGCCTTGTAGGATAGTAACAGTGCCCTTATAGGACCTAAACTTCCTCGCTGAAATGCTCAATCCAATGTAAAAGTCAATCCTGGTTCAATTGGTAATACCAGATATGAATCAACATACACTGCCTTGCAGTGAGACCATTAACCTTCTAGAACTAAAGAGAAGCTAACACAGGACCAAAACTTATGTCCTTTCCGAGCATTGGATGATCAAATAATAAAATCATTCACATAAAATCAGGTTCTGCAGAGAGGTAAATAGAGCTACTGAGTATCTAGCATGCTGCTGCGACACTGTAATTAACAGATGACTTCTACACTTAAGGAGCAGATATTTGGAACCCAGAGACGTAAGATCTGTTCACTCAGAAAGGGTCTAGTTCTTCTTAAGGCAGATAGAGTTCTCGGGATGATCCGTCGTTTCGCGGAGGTTAGTATGAAGGGCTCTAATAGAGCCTGACTAATCTAATTAAACTGAGGTATGATTTTGAACAAAGAGGTATATATATTTTTCCATGAGAATTTCTACATTTTAGGTACGCAAATGGATAACAGCAGTCTGCATTCTCATTTGAGTTTAAAACTCTCCAAGATGTTATGCTTGAGGTTTCTTTTGTGAAGAAAATTAAAACTTCATAAAAAAATAAAATATCGCGTAGTCGTGGGGTCGTGTATTTCTCGTAAATAAAATTACTTTTAGTAGAATATTTTCAAATTTAAATCACACTAAATTGGTGCTTAAGCCATGAAAGGCTATTTTTTCCATAATGAGAACCGATTTCGATTAGTCTAAAACATTGTATGTTTATAAAACAGCTATTATCCGCATAAAAGCATATTAAATTGTATGTGAAATGCAGTTGTAAAAAGAACTATCAAGTCCCCATTATTTGCATGTGGTAATCAAATCATTCGCGATTTAAATATGATTTTAAAATTCATTTAAATTCATAATTCATTCATTTCGTAAAGCTTATATTATGTTCCAACTAAATATAAATTTGTACATTAAACATACACAGATTACATTTTTCGTGAGAAAAATAACAGTGTTGTATATTCTAGAGTCGGAAACAATCAGATACAAAAGGCGAAATAGGAAGATCTAGAAAGTAATAGTAACTACAAAGCATAAGCGATAGTTAGGAAGCATAACTACAAGTACATATATACATTTTTGTATTGTTCAGTATCCTTTTGTCGTTCTAATTGGAAGAAAGTTTAATGATTAAATGCATCGCATGGAAAACTTTTCTTAAGATGTAATTACGTGTTCTAGACTAATATCCAGTTATTAGAAAATGTAAAATAAAAGTGAATTGCGTGTTAAATATTGAATAAGATATTAAACTTGTTTATTAAAATCGTAAATCTAAGTGTGTGTAAAGAGCACGGATTTATTATTTTATCGGAAACACTATCTCAATCTGTTATAGGTGCTACCTATAGAGCAATTATATATTAATTTGTGATCAATTTTCAAATCTAACTTTGCAGCAGTTGATACACTCAAGCTAGTAGTGGAAAAAAAGAAAGAAAAGATAACAAAATAGTTCCCATTATATTCAGTCCAGATAAGGTATTGTATTAAAGACATCGATAGTGCTAATAAAATACATTCAAACTTAAATCGAGGTATTTAATACCATTACATAACTTACATACGTAGTTTATTGCTATAATAATAATAATAATCACTTTAAAAGATAATTATTGTTGTACAAAAGTAGTAACCATATCTTATAAACTCAAAATATCACAAACTTAACGAAAATATCAGTTCCTAATAAATATTACATATATCATACGCAGCACGATTTACTTTCCACCTTATACGACCTATTTTAACGAACTTATCAATAAGTTGTATTAGAAAATACTTTATTCGATTTCTAACTTCACTTTTTCATAGTCTTTAATATACAAATGCTTTTGCTCTTCAAATAATTGGGTCAGTTCGTCGATGAATTTAGCATGTAACTTGTCTACTTCCTCTTGAGTTGGTTCCAAATTCTTTTCCACTTCTATCGGCCGACCGACTGGAACAAAGATATATTTTTTAATTAGCACGTAAGTTAAGACAGTATAAAATATCGCTTTTTAATTAAGTTCATGTCTTTAATGATAACTAAATAAGTAATATATAAGAAGTAAAGACAAAGACAAATAAATTGTATTATTATAATATTTAGAAATGTATTCATAATTTTTAATCCCAAGATACGTCTTAAATAATACTTCAGTTCTGGGTTGATAATATTATCTAATCGCATTTGATGATAATGTTCCTTAGTATTGGTTGCACAGTGACACAGCAACGTGCATGTGAATTTAGTATATTTACATATAAACTGATGTAATTCAAGGATATTGATTTAATATGTTTATATCTCCAATACTTGTATTTGTTGGTCTGTTGCACACCTCCACCTTTGATATCATTTTGCATATACATATGCATAATTTATAATGTATGTATGTTATATGTGTAAATTCGATTTCGTTTGAAATTCTAAAGTAGATCATTATGCATTAATATCCAGAACCGCAAGGTTTACTTATCGTACTTTTGTTAACAAAGAAACGAGAGAAACTTATTTATAATGTTACTAAAACTGCAATCAAGTAATGTGGGAATTGTTTCACTACTAATTGTAAGGAAGTATGTAGTATGACCTTTTTTGACATACAAATTTGCGATTCAAACTTGTTATAGGTCAATAATATAATTAAGGCCTGGTTCGACGAAACAACGCGGACATGAACAAGGAAATGTTGGCCCTAATAAAATGTATACAAGATGAGCGATACCAATGTAGCATCTTTTTGTTACTTGATTTTAAAGAAAGGGTATCATAATATCGTAAGATTGAACGAGGCTTTGTAAAATTGTAAGTTTTGGCAAATTTAACCATATAAGAGAAAATGAGCGATGCATTCGGTGATAAATGATTATTTATTCATACAAACACAAAACAGAAACGATTCAATATCTACATACATAACGAAACATTCACGAAATAACAAAACATGACAAAAGTCTACATACAGCACGGTTTTTCACTGAGAAATGATTATTCAGTCTTAGTGGTGACATTTTTGAAAACTTTTAGTATTTGGTGTCCTCCTACTCAGTAACTGCTTGCAAGCGTCATGGCATTGAAGCAATTAAGATTGTGGTTTCTTCCGGTGCTATTTTGTTTCATGCACTTGCCAATTCACATTTCTGGGTTTTCGCATCGTTCATCATTCATATTACCGAATTTTTCACCCCAGAAGAGCTCCTAAACATGCTCAGTGGGAGTTAAATCCGGGCTCTGAGGCAGAGTATTGAGCTGTCTGAGTGCACAAAATAAGAGCCACTTTTTGACAATTTGTGCAATGTACTTGGAGTCATTGTTTTGTTGGAAAATCAAGTGATTCCAATCTACTTCTCTATTAAAATCGATACATATTTTCTTGAATAAATGTCATATTTCCAACACCCGATGTAGCTACAGCTCCGTATACCATAACAACTTGTGTTTGCTCCAGATTATAGCGGCACTTCTGAAGATCCACCAGTAAATAACACCCTTGACCAGAAATCCATCTCCTTGTCAATATGAGACTGCGCAAACCCTAGTCAAGTAAATTATCGGCTCTGTTCGGCGGTGTTCAATTAAAAGGTTCATTGTTATCTACAACCTTTAACTCATTTATTAAATGGACACACTATGTGCTCGGCTAATTTTGGTGCACTGACTCCGGAGTTTTGGTTTACCCTTTAAAATGCAACTGACATCTCTTATAGAAAGTTTCTTTGCTCGACCTGTTCGCAGTTTGCCTTCTGTTCTGTTTTACTATCAATTTCCTAATATCGGCAGAAATATCCTTTCTCAATAACATTTATCTAGCTCAACCAATTAGCATTTTTCACAGCGCCTGTTTTGTTTGATTAAACCATGTCACCGTATGTAGATTTTTTGGTATTTATTTTTTAGTATATCTCAATTCTTTCGATACGGGGCTACAAAAGTAAAATACGAATTGGAATATAACTGTTTCGGATTCAAGATCAAATTCACTAAAGCTAAGAATGTCTCTAAAACATGTTAGAATAGTTTGAAAATTCTCTCAGGATCTACCGTGCGTCACGAGTTGATGTTTAGGTTTCGTTGTTCATACTAGCAGCTTCTTGAGGACTACTGAAACTTCAGTCACAACTTCCACATTTAAGGCGCCGTATTTACTTCTTGACTTAAAAAGCGATTTGTAAAAGTTCTCCAAAGTTCCGGAAATGTCGAAGTGAATAAAAAAGCTATTTTGAACCATAGTTTAATCGCTTGGCAGGAATATTGTGAGTATCATGAGTTATATTTCCAAAATTGGTGCTCTTAGAATATCCATCATTCAAAATTTTGCTCACAAAATCAAACGAAATGAATCGAGTGAAGAGGACAATTTATACGCAATCTCTATATAAGTTTCGAAAGTCAAACAAGAGAAAATATCTGCATACTTCTAATACATACAGTCAAAATAAATACATTTTATGAGACACCTTTGGAATTCATAACACCTGCAACATATAACATAAGGAATACTAAATTGCTTGTTATTTGTATGTAGCTATGAACATGCATACAACATCCTGCACTCTTTTCCGAGTAAAACATGTTTCAATTGATTTACATTTTCCCCTCCATTTTTTGATTCTTCTTAGATATCTTCTATCATACATATTAATATTCTGCCCAAATAAAAGGGTTTTTATCATCTATACACCGGCATCGATTTGGATACCTACAGGTGCATCTATTAACTAAGTTTTCATTGACAGTGGAGAAGATACAAATAGCAAGCCTCATTCCCGAACTTTGAACACTGCTCTTAAATAGTCCTGAGTAATGCTTCGTTTTCTTGGTTATTACGTATACATATGCAGGTAAGAGCTGTTTAATTTGTCTTCATTGTAAACCATAGATAATGTTATTCTTCTTAGTTCTTTTTAATTGTACGAGTCATATTATCAACGTCGAAAATTGCTTAGCATCCTTTATGCGCCCGTTATTGTTCTTGGTAGTATGGCATTTTTATGAAGCCACATTCAAGCATTTTTCAGTGACTATCCATTCTCAAATTTTAGTTTCATTGTTGTATTTTCCATGACGCTACAATAGAAACAAGGAAAACAGAAAAATCTAAAAGAAGGACATGCAAACAGGATAACCCCAATGATGCCTGATGAGCTTTTAAGAAGATGAGTTGCAGAAAAGAGCATATTAGACTTCGTAGAGACAGCATTTTAGTAGACCATTTAGCGGAAAGTATATCAAAAAAACGGAGAAGTAGAGGACCTTCGTTTGAGGAACACCATTGAGTGAATTCAAGCAGACGGAAAGACATGAACTTGAAGGTCTTTTTGAATTATGATATAAAGGTTTAGTGTTAATTGCATTGCCATTTGATAAATACTGTCCATTGAAGTATAATGTCAAATAATTGATATGGATATACCTTGTGAAAGCATAAGATTACTTCACAAAAGGAAGAAGTAACTCAATAAGGCTGTTGTTGATGTGGTTGTAGTGAGAAACATCTCGTTGCCTTGACAATGGTCAGCCGTATTAGAAATGCAGAAACTTATTCCTTTACATTTAAGAAATGATTATAGGTACATTGTGCAGTAATTAAGAGGAAGCGATGACTGTCGATTTATTTGGAATTTAAATAAAAACCAAATTTCTAAGTTTACATACCACCAAATAATGTTTTATAATACATCCTAAATTTTGGGAATTGGGAGCATCACGTATGAAAGTGTGTTCGATTTTCAATTATATCACCCATATCGTTTTGATATAGTCGTATGCCTCAATTTTAATTATTATTAAGTATCAACTAGGGATGTAGTAAATTCAATTTAGCACAATTATCTTGATAAAATAATGATAGAAATATAATATGTAACGGGAAATTAATTCAATCAATTTATTCTCTCAAAATTTTATGTTTAAAAATTTTAGAAACATGAAGCTCAAATTTTTACACGAACTGCATTTTAACAGACATCAAATGGATAAATGAAACTAAATTGACGTAATTAAAGCTATAATGGAAATGTAACAAGATAAGTCGGCGACAAATACAATTAAAAATTGTTAGTTACGTAATTTGACCGTTTCTAGAACGCCTACATCTATATCTGCATATCTATAAGAATTTTCTAGACTAGAGGACCGTGAAATCAGTAAATTGTAATCATTAGTAGTCAGTGTAAAAAGAAATGTTGACTGAATAAATATTCAACGAATAAAATTATGCACTACTTCCTGGCCGATGTAATGGTGAATTTAGTGTTTCAAACTCCTGAAACAATTTAAAATTTACGATTTTTAAAGAAACATTTACAAAAGGTAATACTATTTCGCCCATCAAAATATTTTGTAGCATTTCGATATATCTATTGTATTTGGCGAATGGTACCGGTAATTGCTTTAGCTTGTTCGAATTATTCAATTTGAGGGACTTTGTACTTACGATAGTTTCATAAAAAATAATAAACTAGTCCACCAATTGAGAAAAAAACGGAATATTTCTTACAATGGCATAACAAGGCGAGTCCAGTTAAAATCAGTAGTTGACTATGTGCATATTTCACAATCCATATTGGTTTCTGTAGTTATGTAGTTATCAAGCTTTGCATTTTCTTTTTACATACAATGGAAATTGTCTCCAAATCAATACTGGTAATTATATTTATTCAAGGTAACAATGAAGTAAAGATGTTTTACACCAAACACAAGAAAACCAGCCCAATTTGATGAAGTTGCGACGCTCCAATAGAGAGACAGGAAAATACTTCGAAAACAGAAAGAAGACAATGATCATGAAGTCAAAGTATCCCGACTTAACGAAAAATTCTTCTAATCGAACCATAATTCAGATGGAATTTATGTATTTGTGATGTCCAGATTTTTATTAATTAGCAAAAGTATGCAGTGAATACCACATATATGTAGGTGCTTATAACGATTTTGCATTAATTTTAGATGGTGATTTATTAAATTTTATGTCATCTGGTGTTACAACAATAAGACGGTATACATATGTATATGTAAAGCTATATTACGAGTATCAATACTCCAAGAAAACACCGAGTATCTACATTAGGTTGACAGAGTAAAGTAGACACCACGTAATTTTCTAATTTTATGAATTCTAGAAAAAAGGGACAGTTTTTGCATGTATTACACTGAATGTAAACATAATTACAAAGTTCAATAGTATTATAACCATGCCACGGTTACAAGGACGCACAAATATAGATGATTTTACCCGTGAGCGTATCGTAGGTCATAGAGAACGGGATGCTTCGCAACACGAAATAAGCGAATTCTTAGTAGTTCCCTTATCAACAATTAACCGCGTTATTACGCGATTTAAACGCACAAAGCTTGACTTTCCTGGTTCATCTGAGAGGACTTAAAGAGTGGTCGCCCGTGAAGTGCTAAAACATCGCCAAGAAAATTGTAACCAAGCTCGCAGAAACATCTCAAAGAAGTGAACACACTATTCAGCGATATTTATACAGCATGGGTATTTATGAACGAGTGGCAAAAAGAACTCTCTCCTTACACCGTTTCAAACGAAAAGCGACGAATGGCTCGGGCAACAAATATGCAACCAAATCCGGAAAACTTTTGGTGATCAGAATTTTTTCTGACGAAAGTCAATATTGCCAATTTAGTTGCAGTGTTCGCTCATGGGCATGGAAACATTCGTCACAACAACTGGACAACAAATTTCTTCATCAGACACTGAAATATGGGAGGATTAGCATCATGGTATGAGATTCAACTGGTCATGTGCGAAGAAAACATTAATGCGGCGAAATACATTGACATTTTAGCAGAGGGGCTCTTTTCACTAATAACGTTCTGTCAAAAGGAAGCGTTAACTTTATGGAAGATGGTGCACCCTGCCGCAAAGCGCGAACCACAACGCCGTGGAAAGAAGCTCCGGGGATTCAAATTTTTCCGTGGACAGGAAAATCGCCTGATATGAATCCTATCGAAAAGATGTGGCACATAATTCAGCAAAACATGGCAAAAAGAGCCCGAAAGCCTAGAAATAAAATAGAACTAATGGCGGCTATTACAGAAGAGTGAAACAATGTACCGGAAGAAACCGTTAATAATTTAATTGATACCATGCCTCGACGAGTGCAAGCACTGCTCGCAAATAAAGGTGGTTCAACCAAGTGTTGAATATATAGAGTGTACATAATAAAATTACACTGCATTACAATTCATTGTATTCTCTTATAAAATATAAATCTTCCTTGACCATAAAGTTCTGATCACAACTCAAGTTCACAAAATATGAAACTACCACAAATTGATCTTAATGAACACACTGATATTTCAGTGAATAATAGATTTGTCGGGATAAATTGCGAGAGAAGGTCACGGACTTCTCATTTTTTATCATTATATCTCGTTTCGTATCATCTCCATTCCGCAAAATGCATTACGTTTCAAGTTCAAATTTATTGGTTTTAGTTCATATGAGGGCTGCTAACTTTCCGCTGAGCCTAGCAAAGGAATACACAGTTTATTAACAAGACATATGTATGTATTTAATTGTTAAAACTATGTCAGTTTACAGCCAGTGCATTCCTGCATCCGTAAAAATGAATCCCCAGAATATGTTTTCCCAATCTTCTCGCGTTAGGTCCACAGCTTCTTCAGCCGATGAAAAACATTAACCACGTAGTTGATCCTTTACACATAGAAACAGGGAAAATCATTGGTCATTGGTCAAACCATCTATTATTTCAATATTTTGTGCATTCAAACACTTACACTGCTTAATCCACAGTATGAGGGCAAGCATTATCAAAATGCAAATGATCCTACTCTTAGACATAAACTCCAGTGCTATAGTGGAAACATGTCCAGTAATGTAAAAAAATTTTCGGCTTTCTTTACGAATAACTTTCTTTGGAACCGACTCATTCTCGAAGACCCAAATTGGCTATTGTTGTATTTTCTTCATAGTAGTATACTCATATTTCATCAGCTATAGTGATGTAGACCATATGAGATAACCCTTTGTCAACGCGGTATAGTATAAATCTTCTACCAGTTTGAACTTCTATCTGCTTTTTGAACTGGCCTCAAATTGTGGGGAGTCCAACGGGAACAAACCATTTGCATGTGCCTCTAAATGCTTGTGTATATCTGTAGAGCAGCTTGAATGCTGTTTACATTTTTAGTCCCTATATTTTTTCGGTACTACTCCGTTTTTAGCTTAGGAGATCGAAAACTGTCATCTAAGTAAAGTCGATCACTTTAAAATTCATTGTATCGTCGTCTATGATAGCCAAGCAATATGATTTGTTACCAAACATTCGATTAATTTTCTCAAAACATTGTTTAGGGCTTCAGCCACGTTCGAAAATGGTCTTTGTTGAACTCCATGATTTCTTATACAAGCAATCACTTTAAACTTACACGTTTTCAAAAATCTTCAGGCATATTTGTGAACTGTCACAGTCATTAAACACATAAGTAACTAGCTTAAGAATGTTCGGCACCTTTTTCAAGATCGATTACTTACTGATATTTTTATTGGTTCCAAAACTATTTTGAAAATTGTTTATCTGATTTTTAAAAAGTAGTCTGTGTAACGATAAAATACTAGTTTTTACAATGATAAGAGTTTCCACAGCTTTAGTTTCTTTTTCTCAATAATAAGTGAAGAACCAGTAAGTTTACAGGCTCGAAATTTTGAATACTCTGTATTCGTTACGATGGCTACGACTTATCGACGAGCTTTTTGTAAATTCCTTGTTTGTTGTTGAATTTAACCTCAATTACGGAATAGAAAAATGACCATGGCCTTACCGTCATTTTTGGACTTCAAGAAAGCAACGATAACAAAGGAATTTACGAAAATGCTCTTTGACAACTACCGTATCGAATATGTGGTATTCAAATTTTTAGGCCTGAAAACTTGCTGGTTCTTCACTCATTATTGAAAAATATTAGACCTGTCTCAGCTCTTAAAATTGTAAACAATTAATATTTTATCGTTAGACATGGGCCTTTTAGAGCTAAAATATACAGCTTTCGAAATAGTTTTCGATACAACAAAATTAACTTTAAGCGATCTTGAAAATGAGAACCGAACACCCTTAATATTTCAAGCAAAATTGTTGAAAATATAATGGCCTGCTCAAGAGCCTCAGCTCGTATTAATTATTTTTGAGTTTTTCTTAAATATATATTTTTAGACATTATAATTTAATGAAGAAATAGTGATTGATAGTTGGAATATCCCGAAAATATTCTAATTTTATTGTTTTACCGTTATATGATTTACTTTTGAAAATTTTCTTACAAATTATTTGAAAAAGATTATACTAGGGTGGCATATACATATTTATTTTAATTAAATAACTTTTTAAAAGTTAGATTTACTGTTTCACGCTGTACGCATGTTATCTTAAAGTCAATTTTTAGTCTACCGCAGTTTTATTGTTTAAAAAATTATTTTATATAATTCATTGCGATAACATTAGGAATTGATTCTATCATGAAATTTAAAGATAACAAAATGTCAATAAATACATCGCTATATATATATATGTGTGTGTGTGTATATATATATATATATATATATATTGTTATCGTTTCTATAATTGCTACATAAATAATACATATTGCGACCTCGAAATTGAGTGATTGTACACAATAATTAAAACATTCCCATGTTACTTTGCAAACGCTAGTAAATATCTAACTTATTATTTTGATTATTAACTTATCAAAAACGTGAAATCACTTGCTTACCTAATGTAGTAACTGGTTTCCTGTTAGGTACAATTCCGTAATTGTATTGGAAGAACCCTCTTCCTATAGGTATCGCAAGAGCCAAACCCATCCACTTCTTCAAATACTCTTGTATACTTCTAATGATAGAACCTTCTGGATTAGCAACTTGACTATATAAGTCAGTTTCTCCGTAGGATATCACAGGCACCAAAGGCGTTCCATTCCTCATAGCTAAACGTATGAACCCTTTTCTTTTTCAGAACCAACCTATACTTTCGAGGACGGCAATTGAAAGCTTCTGCAGCTCCACCAACTATCAATATCGCTACGTTCCCACCTCCTGGTGTACCTAGGATATAATTAATGGAATCAGCAGATGCGTCGCAAGCACCTAATCCTAGGATTAGCTCCCTGAAGAAAGGCATGGAGAAGTGTTGTTTCAATGTTAAGGGATATGGTGTATGGAATGGAAATAAATGGTGAAAACCTCCAACGTTTGTTCCGAACGCGGAAAACGGACCGGTGGACAGCAGTCCGTGAGGAAAGCAGCAAAATAGATAGTTTCTCTTCGGATCTAGTTCAACCCAAGGAACTCTTTCTAAGTTTAAAGGGAAGTAGTATTTGAAGTATTTCCACCAAGTCCAATCGCGCACCCAATTTGAACGTCTTCCACCTCTGTTACCGATATCTTTGTCAATTGTCCATATCCATATTAAGTACAAAACTGTTAGCCATCTCCAAGACGTAAAGAGGACTAAATATATGGCGAAGAAGAGTCCTACAAATCCACCTGCTACCATTGTGACGAACCATGTGGCTGCTGCTAGAGTCTGCATACGCCTCTTGAGGGGGATGTTTAAAGGTGCAAATTCTATTCCGAAGATTTCCATCGTAACCCTGCAAAACCAATTCGCCTCTTTAGTTCTTTTTTTAACACGGAATAAGTTCAATTTGATTCATTTCAGCCTTCCATATCTTGTATTCATGACTTCTAACGAAGGTTTTGAAAGAAGATAAAATCCCTTAGTACTCTTGGATTGTTATGTTAAAACAATCACTGAAAAAATATTTTGAAAATCTACTTCACTTACAGTGGTTAGTATGATAAATGAAAAATTCGCTACTCATATCCCTCCTCAAATTATTATTGGAACAATTGTTAATTCCATTATTATTCAGTTATTATTGTATTACCATTATACTGATTATCACAAAATCTACGCCCAATAGAGAAATTTGTAAATTTATTTATTTTAGTAATATTCAGATCTTTTGTTTATTTTATCTACCCTTAATGTTTCATTATACACGGTAAAAGCCAACGAACCGAGAGAAACACATTAGTATTAATATTAGGGGTTAAATCGATATCATTGAATGTGGAGAATTGCTATCAATGATCGCTTCTTATTCTTCACATGAAACACTAACGATTTAACGTGTAATCTGTACATATGCATATGCATGTATGTATATTTCAACGGGATATTAATACAATGGTGACAATAAAATACGTAGATTGACTGTATATACTTAAAATTTTCAGATAAGTATTTAACAAGTTTTAATTCCACCGCATAGCGACGATCAAAATTGTCTGGAATTGAATGCAAAGGAACAACGTTTATGCCGTAAAACACTGCGTATTAAGTAGATAATCACATTTTTATTGAATTGGCCATGAATTTTCTAAATTTAGAAAATAATTGCTACCGGCAATTGAATGATTAAGATATCGTAATTAGGTCGAAACGAAAGTTTTCGCATTTCCAAATAGAGACAAGGGCACGAAATGCAACTGATACGTAAAATAACTCTACAAGGTTGTGGTTGAAGCCTAAAGTTGTTGTAGTCTAACGTGTATAAACTGCCATAATCAATTTCTAATTGTAGAAAGGATACAAATAATAAGAAAAGAATTAAACGATCAAATCTCTCTTATCACATTATTTTTTATTTATCTTTAGAATTGGAACTTGTATGAAGATCTACGAAAATTTTGCTGTTTTAATCACAAATTCGTTTCGGCAATTATGTAATAATCATCAAAATTTTAGTGATGTTCCGGTTTAGGTGTTTCTTAGAAAACCGAAGAAACGTGGTTTATTCTTAATTTTCGCTTTTCACCTACAACATGCGACATATGAAATGACATAGATCGGGTTCAAACACGACCACGATCGTATTGAGAAAGTGATAACCCATACAAATGGGAAAAAATATCTTATTATGTATATCAATTTTTAGTGGATTATGTTCTGAAGTAGGTAACATCTTCAGACAACGGCAACAAAGTGATGAGCATAATTTAAAAGGACCTCATATTAGTTGATTTCATACTAAAAATTTTTATTATACATGAACATTTTCGTAGTTTAGTCAAAGAGTTCAAAGATTACCAAGTCAATTCTAATAAATTAAATGAACTTCCATTCGATCTATGTCGACCAGTTACGCAAAAAGGAGACAAGGGTTTGGAATTTTGTGGGATCCAGGAAAAAACTGCGACTACAGTTACATTGTCACAGTTCTTTTGATGTAGTAGAAAATGCATAACGAGCATATTTTCAAGCATCCCTAACTGACTGGGGAAAATCCAGCGCTGCATATGATTAGTGAAGATGAAGATATAGCATGCCCTATCGTACTTTTTCATATTGAGTTCTAAACCACAATATCTGTGCATTCCCAATTGGATTCCTGGGAAATATCTGAGGATTTCTGCTAATACGATGTATTTGTACATATAGTGCAAGATTTTTCTTTGACACATAACACAATACAGTAAAACTTCGTTATAGCGCTTTTCTAGGGCCCTAGAAAAAAAGCGCTATAACCGGGAAAGCGCTATTACCGAGAAATATTAAAAATGGCTAAAATGAACAAATTTTATTTTAAAACGTCGTTATATATACATACGTACACTTCCAATTCAAAGCCGGAAGGTCGAATATCAATAAATACTACTACTATATATGTACTAAAACATATATTTTACTTCTTTAAAATAAAGTAAAAGTTAACAAAACTTATTTTATATAAACTTTGTACGTTAAAAAAGAAATAAAAAACAAACTATGTATACATTCCTACAAATTTTATTAAAAGAAAAATCGTTAATTTATGTTTGTTTATAGTGACAGATGGTTTTGTTTTTAAACTGCATTTTCTAGTTTACTGATATTTTTGAAGGTTTCCTCTTCTACCTCCGCACAACAAAAAAATTTTCTGATTGTTTTCAAGGCCGCCAAAACGTCGTTTATTTTCGGCGTAATTATTTTTGATGAATCTTCATCCTCTTCATTTTCCACTTCTGATGGTGCATTGTAATCGGCGATTAGTGTCTCAAGGCTTAAAACTTCATTGGTCACTAGTCCATTGTCGAAGTCATCAAAACTTTCCAATTCAGTCAATCTTTCTTCCATTTATAAAAAGATCTCGCCAGCCTTCATCAATTTCTATCTCATCGGTTTCACCTTTCCTTCTAAAGTTACCAACACCTGCTTTTTTGAAACAATTAAAAAGGTCTCTTTCGTAATGTCCATCCATGCAGCGTATAAAGAGTGGATAGCATCAAAAACAGAAATTGTTGGAGAAGTCGAATTTGAGCTGTCCATAATCGATAGATATCGTTGGACCATCCTTTTCCTGTAACCTTGCTTCAGAACTTTAATGATGTCTTGATCAAGTGGTTGAAGCTCACTTGTGGTATTAGGTGGTAGGAAAATCAAGTTGATGTTTTTGAGATTTACCTGTTTCGGATGCGCAACGCAATTGTCGACAAGGAAAAGTCTTTCAATTCGATGTTCCACTTATTAAGCCACTGCACAAATCTATCTCTAGTCATCCATGCACGAGATTGAGAAGAATAAATGCAGGGAAGGGTTTTCACATTCTTAAAGCAACGTAGCTTAGCGTATTTTCCAATTACGAACGGTTTCTCTTGCCTGTGCCTGCGCAATTCGTGCATACGAGGACCGTTAGGCGTTCTTTGCTTAATTTTCCTCCGAGGCATTTTTCATTTTTTAAAACCAAAGGTTTATCAGGTACCACTTTAAATTCGAATTCATCCGCATTATAAATTTCTGAGGGATTGTAGCCAGAGGGGAGGGTTGATATTTGACTTTCCCAATCGATTGTTACATTAGGATCTACTGAATTTGACCCACCACAAATTTGTTTGTACACCATAAAATGTCTGTTTTTAAATCTATTGTGCCATCCAGTTGAAGCGGTAAAATTTGTTATTCCAAGACCGTCGGCTAATTGGAGGGCCTTTGCTTGTAAAATTGGGCCACTTACCGGGATGTTGGAGCTCCTGGCCTGGACGAACCAACTTTTCAGATTCGTTTCTAGCTCTTCATATTTCGCGGATCGTATTTTTTTACGACTGGTTTCCTCACGCACCGAAACAAATTCACTCTGCTTCTTTAAAATTGTACGTAAAGTTGAAGCATTGATGTTTTTTGACGCCGCAAAATCTTTTTGATTTAAATTGTATTTATCAAAGTCTTTTATAAGATCACTTTTTCTTTTAACCTTCCTATACTCACGTCAAAATGAAAGACGTATACTATACTATATAAGTCGGTCTCACAGACTGTATGCGTGAGTATAGGAAGGTTAACGAAAACGATTTTCATGACATGTTGCCAGCAGCGTAAAAAGTAAAAGACTGAAAGGAAACCTTGATTACGCAACCGCCAAATGAATAAGTCAGATTCTCGGAAAATTGTCTAGCCAAGATTCGTGGAACATCTCGGTGGGATTTGTTGATATTAATATTTCATAGAAATCGTAATGATGGTCACTTCCCAAAAATATGTAGATCATTTCCGTCTGCTTTTTAAACATTTGTTCTAATTTAATCATATCCCTTTCTAGTGTTTGCAAAATAAAGTTAAGAAAATAATAATTAAAGTATGTATGTTCATTAAAAAATATCCTTCAATGGAGTGTTATAAGCGGGAAATGGGAGCGCTATAGCGAATACGAGGGTTGCCTTTTATATTTCGGGAGTAGAGAACAAAAACAAATATTAATCATCGAAAATCACTTTATTGTTTTTCAAAATATTCCCCATGAAGATCTATACACTTTTGCATGCGTTTGAACCAATTGTTGAAGCACTTTTGCCACTCTGATTGAGGTATCTCCAAAACATGCATTCTGAATGCAGCAACCGCTTCTTCAGGTGTCGAAAAACGTTGACCTCTCAGTTTGTTTTTTACGTACGGGAATAAAAAGAAGTCATTCGGTGCCAAGTCAGGAGTATACGGCAGATGACTCATCAAATCGATGTTTTGGGTGCTCAAAAATGCAGTTGTTTGAGCCGATGTGTGAGAGCTCGCATTGTCGTGGTAAAGAGTGATCCGTCTTCGGCGATTGGTTTTCCTGATTTCTTGGAAGACAACTGGCAAACAAATGGTTATGTACCACTCAGAATTGACTGTTCTGCGTTGTTCTAGTGGTACGGTTGCGACATGTCCAGTTTTTCCGAAAAAACAGGCGACCATTTGCTTGGAAGTGCTTCGTGCGCGAACAACTTTTGTTGGATTTGGCTCATCTTGAAACACCCATACAGTCAACTGCTGTTTACTTTCGGGCTCATACGCGTAAATCCACGATTCATCACCTGTCACGATGTCATAGACGTGTTTCAAAGCACCGCGATCGTATTTTTTGAGCATTTCCTTCGACCAATCGACACGAGCCTTTTTTGAGCGATTGACAAATTGTGTGGGATCCAACGCGAACAAATTTTTTGACAGTCAAATGTTTATGCAATATTGAATGTATGCTGGTCCCACTAATGCCTAAGGTTGTCTCAATCTCACGATAGGTCACATGACGATCTTGCAATATCAGTTCGCGCACAGTATCAATGGTTTTCGGAACAACAACTGATTTTGAACGACCTTCACGAAATTCGTCTTGGAGTGATCTACGACCACGATTAAATTCACCATACCATCGATAAATACTGGTCCTTGATGGAGCTTCATCGCCAAAAATTGAATTAAGTTCATCCATGCACTGTTGCTGAGTTAATCCACGTCGAAAGTTGTAAAAAATAATCGCACGAAAATGTTCACGATTTAATTCCATTTTTGGGCCGAGATGAATCTTTTAAGTTACTGTAAACAACACAAATAGCGCTCGTATGTCAAAACGTTCTGAGTACGTATAACCTCAAAAATGTCCAACTTTACGATAGAGCTGTCAGTTGCTAGGGTTGCCAAATCCCGAAACATAAAAGGCAACCCTCGTAAAAGTACTACAGAAAATTAGTCGCTGGGATTGGGACCAAGGAAAAAAAGCGTTATAGCTGGGAAATCGTTATAAACGGAAATGGTATAACGAAGTTTTACTGTACTTGAGTATGTGATGCAAATCACCTTAAGTGACACAATATCACATAGGTAAACTCCTCACCACACAATTGTTTTATAATAAAATCGGTGACACGTGTTTCGCTAGCTCGAGGCAAACATCTTCAACCATATAAATCGACTTTATTATAAAAGAATTATGTCGTGAGGAGTTTACCGATGTGATATAGTGTCAGTAGATTACACCACAGTGCTTGCAATCACCTTCATCCACGTTAAGTGACAAATTATTTTGCTTTTACTATCACAATACACATTCTTGCAAATACTTTTCTTCATGATCAATATAAATAAAATAGCTCTTACTCTTACGATACTAATTATTTAGAAGTCTTCCTCAGAGGAAAACACACCGGCAACAAAAAAGAAAGTGTCACTCGTGAAAATTGGTTAACGATGTTCTAAAACGGCGCACTTTACAACCTTACCATCCTTCGAGAAGAAAATTAGTGTCGATTATCCGATGATTACATATGCCCTCTTAGAGCATTGCACATATATTTTCACAAGCGCCATTTTCTTTCCCTTATTTACCACTGAAGAATAGCAATTGGTAGTCGAAATGCGTACATGAAGTTTCCAAATAATCGGTGTGGTAAAAGAGTAAGCGCTATTTTGTGTTAAGTTTCGTAAACTTACCGAGATCGCGTAAAAAATGTGTGTCGTTTATTGTGCACTTACAAGAATCTTCCGCGTGGTTTACGAAGTTAGAGTGTAGAGGAAAACGGTTATATGGCATTATTTGTAATTTGCAATTGTACTGCAATCATGTATGTATGTAAATGGAATTCCCATGTAGACAGTGCAAAACCTAAGCAAAATAAATAATGCAGTTTTTGTATTCGAAGTTTTTATACGACTTCATGTTTCTGTTAAGTGTGTGTAACATTGCGTAACATGTAGTTGATAATGAACATTTCAAAAAGTTTTACCTGCTTGGAAATTAGTAACTCGAACGATATCATCTATAGTGCACAAAAATGGTAGAAATAAATTTAAAATCTGAATTCAAAAATAAAACACTGTGGTTCATAATATATGAAAGTATGGATGCAAAAAAATAGTGTGGTTCATATTTTAGTACGAATATTATAACTCTTATGTAGCAGTAGAATTACCAAAATTACTGAACATCGTCTCATTTCATAGTCGCCCTGCACAAATTTTCAGTGGAACCCAAGCAAGTACGTACATATATCAGTGAAGGATGAAGCTCCATACCATTCAGGAATTTTACAAGTTGTGTCCAAAAATTGTTATAAATATCTCGGAAACTATAACAGATTTCTTCTTTTTGTAGAATATTATTTGAAGTATATGAGATAGTTCCAAGGATGTTGCGTAAAATTGAAACAGGGGGACTATAGGGTACCAGGTCCCCGGTTATTCATTTTTTCCAAAAATTGTTGATGCCATCCTTGAGACTATGTAATATACTTCAAATTATATTCCATAAAAAAGAGGAGAAATCTGTTATAGTTTCCGAGATATTTATAAAAATTTATAAATCATTCGAATCTATGGAGGGGGCTGCACCCCGAAATCGGGAGATTCGGCCGCTAAAAATTGCGTTATTCTTATAACAAGATACTGTTTTAGTATATACAGTTTCATCGAAATCAGAATTTATCAGTTGCCGGTGTTCCCTCGTAAGTAAAAAACCTAGTTTTAACTGAAAATCCGCAAGATACAAACGTGATTAAAGAAAACAAAGAACCGTTTACGAATTCCCAAGCTGCAACATATCTATAGCTTATTGCGCAAGATTACGCAGCAATCTCTGGTTGCATTAAGAGTTTGCAGTAATTTGGCCAAACAGCGGTAACAGTGTACAATTACGAAATAAGTTACGACAGCCTAGAATGGGGAGTCGGCGATGCTTTTGCAACTTCTTTCGTAATTGTACGCTATTGCCGCTGTTTGCCTAGACTAGTTTGCAGGTCACCTCTATGTCAATAGAACACTCAATAACATTTATACGTCAATACGTCATACATATGTCGACATATAGCTAAGGAATTACGGTTGGTTTCCTGATTACGTCACCTACGAAATTTAGCAGAATCGACCACAGAAAGCTACGTGATGCTTCGATTTTACAACAGGTAGGAGATTACCTGTTCCGACTACTTCTGGACAGGCGACTACTTCCATAGCATGTAACGATTTTTAACTTCATATTTATTACTAGTGGGAAATAGTTGTCGCCATTTGTAACCAAATTTGAAAGTCACCAACCGACATATTTATGCGAGTAAAAGTTATCATAATTTATTGTTCGTAATACAAACCCACAGTTGTTTTCTTTTGTAACTCTTATGTATGTGTCAGTTTTGTGTTAGTCAACTGTACTTATTATGTAATGTATATATATATACATGGTATATATATACCAATTCTTTCTATTTTTTGTCTTTTCCTTCCGGTTCTGGATTTTTCTCTTCCTCTTCCTCCATAGCTTCCATCCAGCGTTTTCTAGATCTTCTCCCTTTCCTTTTATCCTCTGGTACCTTTCATGCTACAATCTTTACGTCTTTTTCTTGTTCCATCCTTCCTAAATGCCCAACCTATTGCATTCTTCTTGCTAACTAGTGCTTCGTTAAACAGTTCATACAATTCTGCGTTTGTCCTTCGTTCCTATCCTAGCTCTGTCTGCTTACCCCCGAAAATTCTTTTCAGGACTTTTTTTTTCCAAATCTCTACCTTTTGTTTTGTTTTGTTAGACATTATCCAAGTTTCACATGCGTTGTTTTCCTTGATACTTCTTTGGATTTTATAATTCTACTTAAACCACCTGCATAGTTATTGTTCTTCGCGATCCTCAAGTCCACCTCTATTTCTAGTACTCGCAGATACATAAAACCTTGTACTTCTTCAAATTCTATCAATGTGCCATCTTGTCGATGTAACTTGAACGTGGTAATAGTTTTACTTCTGCATTTATTTTTGATTTCCATAAATTACGTCCTTTTGGTGTTGAATAGAGCTCAAGCTCAAGAGCCTATATGTTCCGCCTCTTTCATCAGTTGCTTCGTTATCTATTCTAGTACTCGTCCATTTCTTTCATTTCTTAAGACCACATTGTCCGCATAAGCCAAGCATTGGTGACTCCTGTTAAATATGCTACTTTTCCTGTTTATACCATTCTTTCTTATTACACTTTCCAATCCCAAGTTAAACAGCGTTGTTAATAGTGGGTCGCCTTGTCGTAATCCTTGATGTGTTTTAAAGCTAGTACTTTTTTGGTTCATAATTTTTATTTCGTTCATTTTACCTTCTAAAGTCATTTTGTACTTATTTTATTAATTTGTTTGGCGGTTTTAGTGTTATTAGGATGTGAATTAGTTTGGATCTATTTATACTATCATAAGCTCTTTTAACCTACACCCTCTGTCCCAAAAGTAACCGCAATAGTTCGAAATAAAGCACGCTATGTATGTTATGTCCACAAAAATCATTGTATTTATTCGAAATATTCTCCATGTGCTACAATACATCGATTTGCACGGTCAACGAGTGCTTCAAACGACTTTTTCATGTCGATCTCTGGGATGGCCTTTAGGATGCCGGTCGTCGATCTTTGAATGGCGTCTACGGATGCATAACGAACTCCTTTCTGCTTCAAATGAAGACGAGGGAACAGGAAATAATCGCATGGGGACAGATCAGGCGAATACGGTGGGTGCTGTATCGAATATATTTCATTTTTCGCCAAAAAATCGGTGACAATCGTTGCTCGATGACACGGTGCGTTATCGTGTAGTAATCTCCAGCTGCCTGGCTCGCGATATTCGGGCCGAACACGACGAATGCGACCCAGCAAACGCCTCATAACATCGAGGTAATATGCACCATTAACCGTTGAGCCGTATGGAACGAACTCCTTATGGATAATTCCCTTCGAATCGTAGAATGAAATCAGCATTGACTTGATTTTCGACTTCTCCATTCGTGATTTTTTCGGATTTCCTTCTTCTGGTGACCTCCACTCTGCGCTTTGACGTTTGCTTTCTGGTTCGTATTGAAAGCACCACGTCTCGTCACCAGTCACAATCGTTTTCAAGAAGTTTTCATCTGCACGGGCTCGTGCAATAATGTCTTTGGAGTGTTCGATTCGAAGCGTTTCTTGGTCGTCGGTCAATTTGTGCGGAACAAACTTCGAATTGACTTTCTTCAAATCAAGGGTTTCAGTCAAAATGCGCTGAATAGTTGTTTTAGGGATGCCAAGCTCCATTTCCATAAATCTCACTGACGATTTCTTCGAAATTTTCACAAATTCGCGCACTTTTTCCACATTTGCCTCGGCCAAAGTTGTCGAAGGACGACCGGCTCTTTCGTCATCGTTAACATCTTCTCTGCCTTTACGAAAGCGTCGATGCCACTCGAACACTTGCCTCTTCGACAAACAATCGTCGCCATAAACAATTTGCAGCATTTCATACGTCTCGGTTGCAGTTTTTCCAAGTTTAAAACAAAACTTAATATTGACTCGTTGTTCGTGACTCATTTTCTGACCGTTTACGAAAAACACTCTCACAGGATGCGTGATGTATCAGCTGACTATGCACCAAATGTCATGAAAATTTGTCAGGTTGGTAAGGAAGAGTCCCACTACAATAATCAATCAACTATCAAGAGATGACGCCACTGGTTTCTGATTTATAGACGCATTGCGGTTACTTTTGGGACAGAGGGTGTATTAAGGCACGAGCTGTGTTCTCGTTAAGCTAGGATGATAAACTTTTGAAATTATTATATTTTTTGCCTGTTTATGAAGGGAAAAAAAATCAGATAAATAGGATCAGCGGGTGCCCAGATACCTCACGTTGCGAAAGCGCAACGCTGGGCCTTAACGATATAATAAAATATAATACAATACAATATAATATAATATACTATATTAAATGTAGAAGACTCTCTATAAACGACCTAATAATAAAATTAGGTTCGTTAATGGGCAGTTAACAAGTAACCGTGCAAAAGCCTACAAAGTAAGCACAATTTGCATATGCCAATAATCCTGTAAGAAATGTTGACTATGTCAATCGTAAAACGCAACTGCAGACTAATTAGTTTCGTCCTCATTAGGACTCGTCAGTACAGTATATCGTTCTGCGAGTGACACAGTGAACATTTCCAGGTGATACGTCGAAATCTCGGCGAGATGGATACGGTCAAAATAATGACCCCATCTTCCGAGCAGGAGATGTATTGGCATACCCGGTAACATCGCGTTCAGCGACGAATGAAAATAGCGATCGTGTTTTCGAGAGCCAAAATTTAATAAAATATAATACAATACAATATAATATAATATAATATATTAAATGTAGAAGACTCTCTATAAACGACCTAATAATAAAATTAGGTTCGTTAATGGGCAGTTAACAAGTAACCGTGCAAAAGCCTACAAAGTAAGCACAATTTGCATATGCCAATAATCCTGTAGGAAATGTTGACTATGTCAATCGCAAAACGCAACTGCAGACTAATTAGTTTCGTCCTCATTAGGACTCGTCAGTACAGTATATCGTTCTGCGAGTGACACAGTGAACATTTCGAGGTGATACGTCGAAATCTCGGCGAGATGGATACGGTCAAAATAATGACCCCATCAATATATTATATTATATTATATTAAATTTTGGCTCTCGAAAACACTATCGCTATTAACGATATAATAATTTAACACATTTGTAAAGTTTTCCAAGTTGTGTTGCGTTTTCGCATCATACATATTATCAGTAATAAAAAGTCTAGTAAATGGATAGAAAAGTTGGATTATACAGTAGGTATTACACTATGCAAGTGTTAGCTACCTCTGCCAAAAGTTACCGATTGATATATCATATATTACTACCTTCTCTAAACTTTTTGTAAAAACACCCGAAAATTAAGAAAAATTAGAAATTTATTATAATTTTTTTATGACAAAAACCAATGTATTATTCAAATCTTGAAATACGCCTATTAGATATGATGTTAGCGTTTCTTTCCTTGCATCTTATTTGTATATAAACTAATCTGAAGAAGTCTGAGAGGAGGTTAAAGTGTACGTTGCGAAAACACAACGCTGGACCTTAATGGGTTAAAGTCGACACACAGCATCTGGGTCGGTATCTCATATTCATAGCACCCAGTAGCAATTTCTTTTAACATAAAAATTTGGTCGGTTGTCCCTCTGCCTTTCCTCCCTGGTACTCTCTCAGCAACTCTCAGCGTATATTTCCAGTCTCCTTTCTATAATAGCCGCACACACCTTATATGCTACGTCTAGTAGAGCAATTCCTCTGTAGTTTTCATAGGATATGTTTTTCGCCTTTCTTATAAATAGGTGTTATAGTCGTTTCCGTCGACATCTCCGGCATTTTCTCGGTTTCCTAAATTTGGCACAATAAATTATAAAGTTCTTCGGTAACTTATCTCCTCCGTATTTAATATGCTCCCTTGTTATTCCATTGTCTCCCGGGCTGTTATTGTTTTTCATTTTATTAAGTATTTCGCCGAATTCTTCTGTTGATGGTCCTGCAATCACTTCATTGTCGTGTATTGTGCCCATGACAATTTCTTCCTCCGCTTCATTTCCTCTTGTTGTTGGGTTTAATATTTCTTCGAAGTACTCTTTTCACTTTGGTAATTTCTCTTCTCTATTTCCTATAAGGTTACCTTCTTTGTCCTTTATATGTATATATAATTGTGCTTTGGTTCTGTTTTCTTATACCTTTTATATCTCTGTAAAAGTTCCTAATTTCTTTTCTTTCGTATTCGTCCTCTATATTTATTATTTGATCGTTTAGGTACTTCCTCTTTTTCCTACGGTATAATTGCTTTACTTTCTTCCTTTGATTATTATATTCTGTAGTGCTTCTTTCTTTGTTTTTCTGTAGCATTTTTGCCTTAACAATCTTTTTTTTAATCTCTTCATCGCACTCATTATCTAGCCATTTATTCTTTACGTGTATGTTTACACTACTTAATGATAACACGTCATCCACTCTTTTATCAAACTTTAGTAATTATTCATTAGCTCGATAATATTGTGTTGCATCTTTGAAATAGGAAAGTTCCGATAAGCCCCATATTAGACCGGTTGAGTTGATTACCAGGAATAAAGTGCGAATCATATTTCAACCGTTAATCCGGATATTGATGTACAATGAAATTTTTTCCGGATAAGATCAGCTTTACGTTTTCAATTAACTAACTGACTGATTGTTTCTACAATTTTACAAGATTTAAGCTGTTGATCTGTACCATTAACCTTCCTATACTCACGTATACGGTCTGTGAGACCGATTTATATAGTATAGTATATGTCTTTCATTTTGACGTGAGTATAGGAAGGTTAACATTGCTTAAGTCATATTGTAATCCGCAACCTTGTATATGACACAAAATTTATTCTTTACGATTACATCTTTACAACCGATAAAGTGAATACGTATGTATGCAGTATAGACACAGAATAGACAGAAGCGAAAAAGTTAGAAAATCTTGTGGTCAATTTTGTATGCGCATGGCCGGGAACCATGTTTTAAATACGACGAAAGTATTATATTTGGCTAGCTTCATTAATGTTATTATTCTGGGATGGTGTGTGCATATTAAAATTAAAATATTCGGTTATTGTTGTGTATCACTGATTTAACTTTTTAGCAAATACTGTTCTTTTAACATATCCAGAACTCTAATATTTTTCAATTAATACGAACACATGTGTACCTTTCGTATTTTCAAAATGGCGTTAGCTAACTTCTGAGCTACTTCGAGGACATTCAAATCGACCATATGAACAAAGCTGCCGACACGCCTTGTCGCTTCTATCTATTCTGTGATATAGATAATCTGATAGAATTATCAACTCTGGTTTTCGATATTTTTGATTGATAGGAAATACATTTATTACTATTTATTAATAGTGTCTTTCTAGACTTGTTTCTACAGGAAAGTGTGTGTACCTTTCGTGAACTTTAAGAAGGTATCCTTGTAATAATGAACATTTAGATATGGAAATTCAGTCTCACCTGTGTACGTATACCTATGTATGTACATACATATGTTTGTACTTTGTACACCTATCCTTTCATTTCTTGTAAACAACAATAAATTACTGTAAAAAAATATGGAACTCTACAGTAATAAATGTGCATAATTTAATATAATTTTAATTGTTAAGAAGTAGCAATGCATGTAATGTAATAGTTGATGCACATAATAAAATGAAATGAATGAAAGGCACAAATGCAAAATTTGCATATGCATGTAGTAGTAGCTTCATGCCACAAAGGAAATAACATCCATTCTGGTTCAATTTGATATCATAAGCGTACGCACAAACTCGTATGCATACAGATTTAAATAACAAAAGCCACATAATAGAAGGAGGTCAATGATATATGAATACAACTTTTGTATGGACAATGAATTTATTATTTTCATTGTTCTATTATAGCTAGTTCCGAGAACGCTTTATCCCATCTGCTGTAAGCACAACATGCAACTTTTGTATACTAAATAGATCATAATTGCTGAAACGGCAGGTAGATTCTTGTTTACTTATAATTTTATTTTGCTACTATTTGTTTGGTATATTACTTCAATGTGCTGTCATAAGTAATTATAGTTAGTTTATTTTAGCTTCAACTAGATAACTATGCGGTACATTGTACATTGTCGAGCCAGTTACACCCACTGGATATTTATTTATTTAGTAAGAATTATCGGTAATTCTAAAAGAATGTTTACAGCTGATAATGTGGCATATACTTACAATTATCAAGAACTACTTATTAGTACTCGTTTATGTTAATTAACTACAAAAATTTTGAAATAAGATTGGAACAAGTTGTCTTGGATATTTTTCGGATAATTGGAATGCTTTTATCCAAGTTTTTGCTTTATTAGGACTTATGTCAATTTGGTACCTGAGTCACGAAGATCCATTTAAATTATCTATTTGGTATATGAGTTATCTGTGTATCTATGTTTGCAGTTGTTATTATCACTAAATCATTTCTTTACAGAGAGAATTACACATACGGTGCAATGTGGCCGTCTTTTGGACACTCAAGTCTTCACTAAAACATAATAGTAGTAGAAACTACAACTATCAAGCTGGTTCAAGCATACGCATCCACACACGATACCTGGTAGCATATTCATTGACTCCTTGTGATATAGATAAATCTTTATTTTACAAGACCAAGCGAACAAGCAAATTAAATCGGTAAATGTTTGATTTGTAAAAGTTATTGAAGTCATTGTTTGTCTCCCCCTCCCCCACTCTCCCCGTTTTTTAAAATTAATCCTATCGTCTTTAGCGGTACACTAATTCAAGTCTTTTTTTATATACCAAGTATATTATAACTTAAAACATATCTTTATCCTCTTCACAGAGAACATATTAACTTATAAGTTCAATAATACATCATAGAAATGTAAGTAGATTTTCTGTAAAGTTATCCTAAAACCATTCTGTCTGTGAGTATTACACTAAAACTGGATGAGGTGAAAAACAGAAAGAAAACATTGATAAGAGTTTAATAACAACTAAAGTACGTAAGTGGCGTATGAATTAGAGCTTGTTTTTACTTTATATCATTTACTTCCTTTAACCCTCCGTCCGACAGATATTCTACACCCTCTGTCCCAAAAGTAACCGCAATGCGTCTATAAATCAGAAACCAGTGGCGTCATCTCTTGATAGTTGATTGATTATTGTAGTGGGACTCTTCCTTACCAACCTGACAAATTTTCATGACATTTGGTGCATAATCAGCTGATACATCACGCATCCTGTGAGAGTGTTTTTCGTAAACGGTCAGAAAATGAGTCACGAACAACGAGTCAATATTAAGTTTTGTTTTAAACTTGGAAAAACTGCAACCGAGACGTATGAAATGCTGCAAATTGTTTATGGCGACGATTGTTTGTCGAAGAGGCAAGTGTTCGAGTGGCATCGACGATTTCGTAAAGGCAGAGAAGATGTTAACGATGACGAAAGAGCCGGTCGTCCTTCGACAACTTTGGCCGAGGCAAATGTGGAAAAAGTCCGCGAATTTGTGAAAATTTCGAAGAAATCGTCAGTGAGATTTATGGAAATGGAGCTTGGCATCCCTAAAACAACTATTCAGCGCATTTTGACTGAAACCCTTGGTTTGAAGAAAGTCAATTCGAAGTTTGTTCCGCACAAATTGACCGACGACCAAAAAACGCTTCGAATCGAACACTCCAAAGACATTATTGCACGAGCCCGTGCAGATGAAAACTTCTTGAAAACGATTGTGACTGGTGACGAGACGTGGTGCTTTCAATACGAACCAGAAAGCAAACGTCAAAGCGCAGAGTGGAGGTCACCAGAAGAAGGAAATCCGAAAAAATCACGAATGGAGAAGTCGAAAATCAAGTCAATGCTGATTTCATTCTACGATTCGAAGGGAATTATCCATAAGGAGTTCGTTCCATACGGCTCAACGGTTAATGGTGCATATTACCTCGATGTTATGAGGCGTTTGCTGGGTCGCATTCGTCGTGTTCGGCCCGAATATCGCGAGCCAGGCAGCTGGAGATTACTGCACGATAACGCACCGTGTCATCAAGCAACGATTGTCACCGATTTTTTGGCGAAAAATGAAATATATTCGATACAGCACCCACCGTATTCGCCTGATCTGTCCCCATGCGATTATTTCCTGTTCCCTCGTCTTCATTTGAAGCAGAAAGGAGTTCGTTATGCATCCGTAGACGCCATTCAAAGATCGACGACCGGCATCCTAAAGGCCATCCCAGAGATCGACATGAAAAAGTCGTTTGAAGCACTCGTTGACCGTGCAAATCGATGTATTGTAGCACATGGAGAATATTTCGAATAAATACAATGATTTTTGTGGACATAACATACATAGCGTGCTTTATTTCGAACTATTGCGGTTACTTTTGGGACAGAGGGTGTAATACCTTCGGTGTCTGGCCAGACCCCTATACATTAACACTACTATACTTACTTTTCTCAGAGGTAAAATCAATGTTGTTTGATGTTTACAAGAAGGGATTACAACGCTTTTTTTAATTAATTATGATTCGAACTCTCTCGTGGGTTCTCAGAAGTACAAACAATGCATGAAAAACATGAATATGAACAGAAAGAACGACTTTTTCGGCAAACTTTTTCCTCTCCGTGTGAACAAATTTTGTCAGTCTCTCTTGGCTGTGAGTGTATCGGCGTCGTTGGCAGGAGTAGCCACAATACTTCTTGGAATGTTTATTGATCTCCCGAAGAACGATTCAATAGCCGAATGAACAGTAAAATGCTTCATTACGTGAATATTGTTCATGCGATTTTCAACATTTGCAAGGACCAATGTTCTGGATAAAGTATATAGAAAAGTGCGTCTAGCGTCATCTTTATTGGTCCGATCGACTTCTTTGCAAATTCAATAGGCAGCCAATGCCATAACACCCAACATGTTGAAGAAAAATGCCAAAGTCCAACGTCTGGTTGGCCGTTTTATTGTAAAATGAGTAGCCATTTGGTCCATACAATCGACGCCGGCTTTATTCGCATTGTAAAACAAAATTGCCTCTGGTTTCATTGCCTCGCCTTCACAACATTTCGTATAATGCACAGTAGAGAGTAAATTCACAGCCCTGTTCCTTTTCGGCACGTAGCTACAAAACGAAACCAAGTTTTCATGAAAACCAAACACAGATGACAGTATAGAATGGGAAGCATTCTTCTTCATCTCTTCAGGGAGGAATTTTTTATTGGACCGAACAGTGACGACGAAAGCTAGTCCAAGCACGTCTCCGCAAGTGCATCGATGCAGGAGGGGACTATTTCGAAGAATTTTAAACATTTGTGCCGGTAAGATCAATAAATCTATTTTTCCCAAAAAATGCGCATTACTTTCATAACGGACCGTGTAATATATACGAGGTCCATATGCGTGAACTTAAAAGGAAGTTAGAGTGGATAATTACAACATAAAAGTGCAAAAAAGAAGAAGTAGAACCATCAAAATGTATCATATTCCATGCATTTTCATACAAAATGTATGGGATCCAGCCAGATACCATCTGTCGGACCGAAGATGAGATTTCAAAACGTCCTTTTCTCGTCCTTCGCGAAGGCTAAATCCTTATTGCTATATGTCTAGATCGATAGCCAATAAAATTCCAGGAAGGTACCTGAAAGCCCAAGTCGATAGATGGGGCATGGGCAACCTTTTTTGTAGAAGTTTTATGCTGTGAGTAATCTTGAAAAATATACATTTTTGTAGTATCCTTATGATTCATTATGAATTAAGTTTAGACGGGCCGTGCTAATATGCAACGAAAGAATTCAGTAGCGGCCGGACAAACCTTACTCGAGGGCCGCATGTGGCCTGCGGGCCGGAGGTTGACCATACCTGCGATAGGTAAACAAGAAATATATTAATTAACGATTGAAAACGAAAAAGGTCTGGCTGGAACCATTTATCGGACGGAGGGTTAGCTAAGGGTGTACTTGTAAGCCTATTAATCACATTTTATTGATCTTAGGAGCATTAAAAGATTAATTAAAAGATCGTATAGTTATCTAAAACAAGTCCATATTACCACGCATTACATATGTCAGAAAAAGCGAAGACGTGGACGGCTATAGAAGGCGAATACATCATTGTCATTCCGGAAACTTTTCAATCTACCATCGTAATGTGGTCAAAAACAAAAAAAAAAGTATTAAATAAAACTGAAGAAATAATAAATTTGTCAACATCTGATTTGCAACGCCTGACTTTGTTAGAAAGTCACACACCCTATTAATATACATATGTATGTAGTTTGCTTATTAAACATAATACAAATTATTAATTTTTAAATGCAATAGCACTTCGGTTTACATGGTTGTTGAAGATGCTTGCCTCGAGCTAGCGAAACACCTGTCATCGATTTTATTATAAACAATTGTGTGGTAAGGAGTTTACCGATGTGACATTTGTGTCAGTAAATTACACCACAGTCCTTGCAATCACCCTTAATAGCAACTGGTGATGAGAAAGCGCGGGGCAAATAATATGAATCAGCACAAACAGTATTTATAGCCGATATTCATGTAAAAACGGATACACGGATCAGTTTAATGAGATTACTGAAATTGCTTAGTTTGAAATTTAACACAGACGATCAATTCAAATGTGTACATTCAACAACTAACCAAACTGAATAAACCAATTAACAAGAAAGTGACTCTGCTGAGAAATCGTAAATGTATTATGTTCTACTTGACCTTGCATCATCAGATTGTCGCTCATTTCGTTTTCTTGCAAACCTTTTTGAATAATAAATATTCCAATATTGATGATATGTAATCGCACGTGTTTCGGCTCCTGCTAATAAAAAAGGAAATATTGTGTTTTTGTCTTTAATATCGGCATTTTCTTAGTTACCAGACCAGTATTTTTTTAATTGAAAGCATCAAAATCCAACTTGTTCTGATCTTATTATCAATAGCATACAACTGAAATTACTAATTTTTGATAATTGGAAATAGCATGAACTGACGAGATTACTCCCATTACTGTAACTGAAGACGTCGCGATTGCGAATAAGCATAAATAATAAAATACTGCAAATAAATATATTATATTAATAAAATACAATAAATTACACCACAGTTCTCACCTTCAATGAATAATAAAACATTCAACATTTTATACAACGAACATACAAGGGCATATATTTCTATAAATCAATTATACATATTATAAATATTATTTTACAACCATTAAGAAATAAGTTCTGCGCATCTACCTATCTCTTTTCGCGTTGTTCTGGGTACGCGTTGAGTCTCGTCTGCCCGGATATTTTTCAACGCTTGTGTACATAGAATTATCAACGTGCATAGACATTCTGTCAACCTTAGAGAATTTTGTCAAGATAACCTTGAATGTGGTCACTGCGTCGGGGCCATATGATTTTTTATGAATTTATAGTTTTAACGACTCATTACCACTCAATTCAATACAGTACAGTAATTGATGTGGTTGATGTTATCTTCTCTAAATTATTTAAAAAAAATTACTGGATTATTTTTTATTGATCAATTGTGCGTATATCAACCAATCTATTTCCTATTGCTTTGATTCCTAGTATATGTATTTATCAGATACCCATAACTAATTGGTTAATTGAACGTCATATTTATTAGAAAATTTCTATTTGTGCGGTTAGTGAGTAATCTAAAGAACTTGTCTTGATTCTGACAATATGGGGTTTCACTTTCACAATTGTGAAGTCCTAAAATAAAGGTGATGCGATTAAAAGCATTTAAGGTGTAAATTTATTAAAATTCTAAAGTGTGCATACCAAAACCTACAAACTAGCTTTGCACTGTTTGGCTTAATTCTTTGAAAATTGGTACCCTACTATAAATAATAATAAATGTGCTAGAACAGTCCGCAAAAGCTGGATTACCCCTTTTCTCCTCTTATCCTGTATTTTTGTCTGCGGAGCTATTTCTTCCACTTTTTCCTACCTCTTACTTGTTCCTATCATTGTTGCGTGTTTATTTGATTAATGTTATGTTCCATCTGATCTTTCCTTTTGCACTTTCGCCTTCCTTTGTTCCAATCCAGGATTCCATTCCGTAATATGTATTTCTGAAGTATTGAATTTAACTCTCATTGATTTCCGATTTGATTACCCTTACTATATTTTCTTTTCTTAACCTTCCTATACTCACGCATACGGTCTGTGAGACCGATTTATATAGTATAGTATACGTCTTTCATTTTGACGTGAGTATAGGAAGGTTAACCTCTCCTGTTTCATTATTAATTAGCAACCTATATTCGTTTTCACTTGCTTTCTTTGGTTCCATTATTGTTCTTATAATTTTTCTTTTTCAGTATTTTCAGTTTCATTTTCTTCTCTACTGATTAATGTCATTCTTTCTGCTGTATATATTATTATTCATCTTTCTTCTATCTTGTATATACGTAGCTTTCTCCATTTTGTTAACTTCTGATTCTCTTTATTACAATAAAATGTTTTATATCTTGGCACTTCATTTCTTCTATGTACCGCTACCCCTAAACGCGTAAATGTTTTTTTTCATCAAGTTGATTGCTTGCACATCTAAGATTTGTCATTACATTATCTTACCTATTAAAATACATACAGATATTTAGTTCTAACTTCATTCATTTTTATTTCTATTTTCTTCGCTTCGGCCTCTAACCTCATTATTATATTTCCCAACTCCTTCCTACTTCTTGAGACTATTACAAAGTGATTCGCGTATGCTAATATTTGGTTTTTGCTCATTATTCCTATTTATATTATTATTATTATATATTATTCCTTCGATCTTTTACTTCTCGCGTCCCCCAATGCCAATATAAAAAGTAGTGATCATAAAACATCTCCATGTATTACTTCTATCTTGGCTTATCTGTTATTCCTTGTCCCGTATTTATAACTGGGTTTGAATCTTCCATCGTAACTGTTATTATATTTTTTGATCTTCTTTTCGATCATTTCGATGTCAGACCTGTCATTAACGGATCCCTCTTCACATGGTCAAATGATTGTTAAAATCTATGAAAATTATTCTACTCATAACGTTCTTCCATGATTTCTATTTGTATTTCAGAGGCAAACAAACCGTACAGCATTAACAGTGCGGGGATCCCCCAATGCTACATTTGAAACATGTCCAGTAATTTCCTCAAAGGTAGCGACCATTTTCTTGTTTCGATTTTTTTCACGAATAACCTTTGTTGGAGCCGACTCATTCTCAAAGACCCTAATTGCTGATCATTGCATTTTTTCTGGATCGTAGCAAAATACTTATATGTTCTGTCACATGTGATGATGTTATACACCAGATAAGACGATCCTTTGTCAAAGCGATCTAGTGTAAGTCATGCACCGTTCCACCTCGTCTCCTTTTTGAATTGCGCTCAAATTGTGGGGAAATCCAACGCGAACAATGCTTAGGCACTTTCAAATTCTTGTTAATTGATTTGGTAGAAATCCTTACGGTTGCTTGAATACTCGTTATAATAACATATCGATCCTTTTCAATCGTGTTCTGGATAAAACCAATGTCTTTTTCGGTAATGGCCGTTTTGGGCTTCCAATCACGTTGAAGTACATTTTACCATCGCTTGATGGTAGCTAAGTAACAAAGGCTTGTCACCGACCGAACACCTGTTTGATTTTTTCAAACCATCGTTCACAGCTTAAGCTAAGTTTTAGATTGTAAAAACTAGAGGCCGACAATGCTCTTTGTTCAATTTCATTATTTCTTATGTAAAAGATACCTTTAAGCTTATGTATGCTAAAAGTATTGAAGTATATTTATTTACAATAACGGTCATCAAATATGTAAACAACTAATGTAAAATCTCAAAAATATCGTGGCCTACTTGAGAGGTTCAGCGGAAAAAGAAAATTTTTCGTCTCTTTCTAGAATCACAGGATTTAATATCTTCTGCAGAAGTAGGTAATAAAAAGATGTATATACTAAACGATAACGACACCAAAATGTAGCTACAAGGGACATTTCTGGATACCTACTGTAGTCGATAAGTATCAATAATGTAATTTTTCCTTTGTAGCGAGCCTCAATTTAATCAACTACCTTTAAGATGGTCCAATTGTGTCCTGGACTAAATCCAGACTGATATTCAGGAAGGATGTTGTAGGTCATCAAATACTGATTCATTTGGACGTACATATATACCTGTCTTCAGCGCTTTGCAAAACTATTTCGACACTAAATTTTTCAATTACGAACGAGGAATTATAGTGCAGTCTGAATGATGACAGGAGGTAATTGATAAAAATTGACAATAGATTTTATGTAAGGATTGCCTTTTATTTTCTTCAAGAAGTCCATCATTACTAACACTTAGTTCCCAAGCCAATATCATCCGTCTAAATGTACTAGCCCAGGTAAAGCTTTATATATCTAAGCAATAAAATTGCATTCATTGCGGATTAATACTTCATTTTGACACTTGTCGCACATATTTAATATTGGAACCACCGTTACTTCAAATCAATTAAAACCTTAATACTATTTATGGTAAATATTTTTTGAATGTGTCAATTGGGTATTGATAGTTCTAGTTTAGCTTTTTTATTCATTCATTTCAATTCTTTCGTTGTTCGTTTAACTCTTCACATTGTTTACGAACAAAATTGTATGTCCTTTCCATAGCTTAGAATTTGTAAATAGTGGTGTTGGTAGTAAACTATTTACGAGAGCTAAAATGTTAATTCATAGAATTAGATTTTGTCCAGAACGTCCTAATTAATTAATTGCGTTAATTGTGCAGCTACAAGGTAATTGTGCAATGGCTTACAAAACAACTACAAATTGCATATGTGAATAATCACAAGCATTATAATTATGTTTTAAATATATGTATATAAATAAATTAATTCTATGAATGAGTAGTGTTGCTCGAAATGTGTAGAAGAAGTTTTTTGTTTAGTATCTGATGCCTATAATATTTTTTTTAATTCATAAATAATAGTTTTTACTAAAGATAGGCGCTAGATAATGCCAATCATTGCATTATTCATTTTTGATTGCAAAATAATTACACTGTATTCTGCCAATGCAGGCAATGTAAATTGTAGCAATTGTGCATTGAAACAAACTGTATATGCCTTTAGAATATCCACAACCGATGTTTACAATTGAAATCAGACACACAACAATGTAAATAATGTGTTACAATACTAATTTGACACGCAGAGTTTATTCACACGGCTATAGTTTCCTGCAAAAGACAACTTGATGTTATAATTAGAAATATTTATGCTCCTGTTTACATAAATTGTTTCCTCCTTCTATTTTTAATAATAAAACATTTACAGTAATAAAAGTCGAGATGATATATGAATACAAAATAAGTTAAACGACGTGTGGTAATGGAATTTTGCAGTAAGGCAAATCACACGATGACAAAGGTCTTCGCAAATAACAATGGTAAAAATAGGTTCAATGAAACTAGGAAGAGGAAAAGTATGAGAGTTATAAATAAAAATCAAGGAAATGAAACCACTTAAATTTTAAAAGAATTTAAATTCATTTTAAACCAGAAAAAAGCCCGTAGATATGAAAGTTCAAGAAGAGCACTGTTTTTGCGTTTCAGGATAAAATAATTTATCTTTTTCATCAGATGTGGAAAAGAATAACTACTTTTAGACGGCCAAAAAAATTATTTATCCCAATCTGATATCACCATATCACCATACCAAATCGCTGTTTAATAGTGTAGGACTAATGGTTTCGTGAATTCATTTTATATGTACGAGGGATGTTCTCAAAGTTCTATTAGTATAATATATAATTCTAATTTCATTAGGTCAGTTTTCATAGAAATTACATTTTACAATATAATCGCCATTTAAACCGTACTTTGTCGAAGTCTTTGAATAAACCTATTTGTATCAAATTTTACCTCATTAAAAGTTGGACATCTAACACAAAATCGAACATCCCGTAGTGGTTCTCCCAAACTTGGGACCAAATAAAAATTACTAGCAGCCAGGACTGGCGAATAGCTCAAGATATAGAAGCAATTCCCAGCGCAATTCATTTAAAACATCTTTCGTTTTTCGTGCGGTATGAGGTTTATGCAATCTCTAGTTGCCTGTTGCATGCTGTTCTCTTCTTTTCGTATTTTATTTTTCTGTACAGTTTGTTCTTATACGAGACTTATCTATAGTTTTGTACTATTTCGCATTGCATCATATATTATGATGAAAATTACTAACAGCCTGATCTGGCGAAATAGAGTACATGTGGAAGTAATTCCCGGCACAATTCGTTTAAAACGTCCTTCGTTCTTTGCGCGGTATTGTCCTATTGAAATAATGATCGCTCATAAAAGCTTTCCAGGCCGCGTCCTACAAAGCGTCTGTTGTAATGGACCAGATAACAGATTGTAATAATATTCTGCATTAACTGCAGTAACTTTTGGTAGATAAAAATCGCAATCCCAGAATATAGTAAGCATTACTTTTCCAACCAACGCGCTTTAAACGATCTAAGAGGCAAATTTATAGAACATTCGAAACATCCTTCGTATATTTGACCAGCGTTATTTGCGCATAAATATGAGCCTTAGCTCTTAATTATTAATTAATTAAAGTTCAAGGCGACATGATCACTATATTTCTGCATTAAAAATTAGTCTTTTCTTTGAACACTGTAAAACATTTGTTAAAATTAAATAAAAAACTAGTATTTATCATTTTGATTAGTTTATTGAAGATTATCCCAGTACATACAATTTATATGTGATATCATTTTTATTGTAATGAAAGCGCTATTCAAGTGGGATATTAAAATCTAAAACGAGATATCTGTGCCAATGTGCAGTAATTTTTTATCTAAAATAACATACCGCCACTACAACTTCTGTTAACATTATTATTATCCTATAAAGTTCCTCAATTTGTTGATTGAATGTGCATAGCATCTTCAAATATTTTGATACTAGCCAAATCTCAGGAGTATAACAGTACTAAAACTAACGGCGGTGGTACCTCTACGGTTTTAATTTTTTATCTAACGTCAGTTTCATCTCACTTGCTTGCGTGATTTGATTTGGAGAATAATTGTCAGGAAACTTATTCGATCCATTTTTTAAGTTTAAAAGTAAATGTTGAAAGTGCAGTTAATTCGATAGACACGAACAGAAAAATTAGTGTTATTTTATTATTTTTGGCTAAAGAGGACAGTATTTTTCATTCTTCTTCAATCTTAAATCTATTCATTAAAAAAAAAAGTGTTCTTTTTGATGAGACCAATATCAAAGCAAACACCAAATTTAATAGAGAAGTTTCTGCCTGACAGTCACTTCTATCATGAGGTCGCACGTAGATGATGCAGTGCTTTCCGCAATTAGTATCATTCGTAAAAACTTGCAGTGGGAATCAATAAACAACTTTGTAAAAATGACAAAGGTAACGTTTGTGATGAAACCGTGCGAAATGTCTTGCGTGGTAATGGTGTAAGTGGTCGCTCTAACGTTAAGAAACCCCTTTTAACCTGGCGTCATAGGAAACTGATGTTGGAATTCGCAAAAGAGCAGAAAAATTATACAATTGAGGATTGAAAAAGAATGATATGGTCCAAAATACACAGATTTGGTTTAGATGGGGGCAGTGGATGCAGCGCGGAAGAGGTGAGTCACTATCAACAAAACACCTGCGACCAACTCTGAAATTTGGTGGAGGTTCGTTAGTGCTGTGGGGGTGTATAAGTTGGAATGGAGTCGGAAAGTGTTACAGGATTCAGGGAAGAATGACCAGAGCAGATTATGTAACTCTTTTGGAACAGAATCTCTTTGAAAGCTTAAGCCAATGCAGTCTTTCCATTAAAAATAGCACTTAACAGGATAATGACCCCAAACATACTGTAAGGATGAGAAAAACCTGGTTTCAGGATAAGAATATTATGTCGATTGTGCCTTACAGTCACGGGACCTCGACCACATACAACAGCTTTGGGGAGAACTCAAAAGCTAGCGAGTGATAGCGTTCCACGCACCCTTCATGAATTATGGCAAAAAGTAAAATCTCACTGGAACAAAATTACTCCAGAAATTTGTCAAAAACTACTAAGCAGCATGCCCACCAGAATAAACACTGTTTTGAAAGCAAAAGGTGGGTACACCAAATATTGACGTTCAAACTCAATAAATGGTCGAATCGCCTCATTCTTGTTTTGTTTTACAGTTAACTGAAAAACATATTTTCGTGATTTCCCTATTTGGTTTTAAAACTGTTAGTAATTACTTTTGTGAATTAAAAAAATTGATTGTGCTACTAGCCTTTTTTTCATAAACATGTATACATATGTTAGCACATCGCCAACATTTAATCAATAAATTGAGAATCAAAATAAGCTGAGGAAATGCTTTTATTAGGGTTAGTTCATCCAGTACCGAGATTTAAATCATGAAATTTGGGGTACCATCTAAAATTCGAAAGACCAGTTAATGCCCAATTTTTATATAACTATATCTATATAATTTAATAATAATAATAATAATAATAATAATAGCTTTATTGTCCAACGGCTAACCATTTACAGGACAAATTATATATAGAACAACATACATACATTATTAAAGATTCATAATTACAAATATTACTATGTGCGTAGAAATGAAATGAAATATAATTCAAAAAGAAAAAGTAAAACTAATAAAATTGATTAATTGTGTTGTAGAAAATATCAGAATATAACAAATCTGCAATACGACCCATTGATGTGATAGGAGATGAATGGAGTAACAAATTCGTTCTAGGGAAGGGTAATGCAAATGTAAGCGAGGAACGAGAGGAAATACGAGGTACAAGGAAATTAATACGGGAAAGTAAATCGGGGAGTCAATTAAGCCGTGAACAAGTCTCCACATAAATCTGGCACTATGAATTTCTCTGCGCTGTCCCAAGGACCGGACACCATGTCTTTGCAAAAGCAGTCCATAATCCATACCACGCTCCGGGTAAATCCCATCCATTTTAAAGGATAAGTGTTTCAAGAATCGCCTTTGTATCTTCTCTAAGGATAATTGCAGGTAAATATAGTGTGGCGACCAGACAGGCGAAGCATATTCCAACTTTGTTACAACAAAAGCGAAGAACATAGTCTTAAGTAAAGATGTATTACGAAAAAACTTGCAGGTGCGTAAAACAAATCCCAAAGCCTTTGACGCAGAAATGCAAATGTTATTAATATGAGTAGCAAAGGTTAAGCGGGAATCAAAGAAGACGCCAAGATCTTTAACAATATCAACTTTTTAAGAATGGAGTTATTAATATTATAAGTAGAATTAATGAAATTATTCTTTCTTGTAAACGAAAGAAAGCAGCACTTATTGACATTCAATTTTAATTTATGTGTAGAACACCACCGAGCAATCAAATCCAAATCATGTTGCAGGCGATTGACATCATCCCAAGTTGCAATAGGCAGATATATTTTCAGGTCATCCGCATAAGCCAGTACCGGACAAGTTATAGATGTTAACAAATCGTTAATAAATAATATGAATAAGAGAGGTCCCAAATGTGATCCCTGCGGAACTCCTGATGTGGGCAGAAATTCGAATGATTTAAATCCATTATAAAAAACATACTGAGATCTGTTGCTTAAATAACATTTTATAAGCAATAATAAGGAAGTGCTCAAGCCTAAAGACGATAATTTGGCAAGTAGAATTCTGTGGTCGATAATATCAAAGGCACTACTAAAGTCCGTGTAAATGACGTCGACTTGGCCACAAGCATCAAGTACCTCGCCAATATGTTGACAAATCGACACAAGGTTCGTAACTGTAGATCTCCCGGGAACAAAGCCGTGCTGATAATGTGAGGTGTATGATTTAGTGTTGTAACATACACATGAGTATATGATACTTTCAAAAATTTTAGCAAAGTTAGACAATATAGATATAGGTCTATAATTATCCACATGTGTATTATCGCCTTTTTTAAATACGGGGCTTATTCTTGCACGCTTCCAAGCGGTCGGAAAAGTAGAAGTTTTAATTGCTAAGTTTATAATGAAAGTCAATGGTCTTCCAAATGCAATCCTTGCATCGTGCAAAAGAAAGCTCGGAATTAAATCATCGCCGGAAATATGTCTCTGTGGAAACCCGGCCATTAACTTGACCACCTCCTCCTCCGTAACAGGTAATAATGTAAAAGGAACATGATTGGAATGTTCATTATTAAAACAAGAATCAGTGCTGATAATATGTATAGACGAGAACACATTGGCAAATGCATCAACAATGCCTTGGGGTGATTCCAGACGGGTACCATTACGAAATAAAACTTTAGGAATGCGTGTAGTCCCTTGCTTGGCATCAATATATTGAAATACATTTTTTGGGTCGATTTTTATAGATTCCTCAACCTGTGCGAGATAAGTGGAGTAGGCCAAAGCAATATCAGTTTTGCAAATACTTCTAACTCTTCTAAATTCATTATAAAAGTAATTATTATGTGTAGATTTCCATTTACGCCTATAGTATTCCTTCAATTTCAAGTTGGTAATTATATTATTAGAAAACCACACTGGATATTTAGACTTTCTGGAGGTGGATGAAAATTTAGGAACGGATTTATCCAAAATATTATAAAGAAAATTATAAAACTTCTCAAGAGCACAATTGACATCAGTAAAAGTTTCCAAGAAAGACCAATCAGCATTTAAAAGATCATTATAGAGCTGATGAAAATTTGCTTTGCGAAAATTATACCGAATGTTTATGTTAGAAGGAAACACAGTTGGATTGTTAAAAGACACAGAAAACGGCAAGGAAATAGATAATGGAGGATGATACATATCAGCAGGAACAAGTGGAAAATTTTCAAGTGAAACAACAATATCAGAATTGAAATTTCCAGTAACAAGGTCAAGAACTCGATTGTTACAATTAGTAATATTATTAAATTGTATTAAATTAAGAAGACCACAAAAATATTTAAAGGTGCAACATTTAGTGCAGGACAAGGGATTGATTTCAAACTTTGGCAAATTGAAATCGCCAATTAAAAGCACTCGTTTATCAAGCAAAATAGTTTCCAAAATATAAAAAAATAGATCGAAATCCTGGTGGGGAATATTAGGTGGAATATACACAGCTACAAGATAAAAGGAAATTGAATTAAATTTACAATTACAAATAACTAAATCAATTAAAGGAACAAGAGAAGAAATTAAACTAGTATCAATAATTTCAAATGATACTTCATCTGAGAGGGCAACAAAAACACCACCACCCGTAGATCGATTAATTACATGAAATTGTCTGTCACATCGGACAACAGTATAAGAAGGAGGTAACAATTCAGAATTGGAAATCGAATGATCAAGCCAACTTTCGGTAATAACAATTATATCATAATGAGACTCACAAACAGCCTTAAAAAATGAATGAGTTTTTGTTCTCAGACCACGGGCATTCTGGTAGTAAACATCAAGTGTAATAGGAGTACCGTTGGAGCTACTTAGTTTAAAGAACTTACAATTGTAGGTATACCTTTAATATACCTAATTTTTAAATTTGATTCACCATTCTTCAAACGATTGTTCAATTCAGCTTTAGCATTTTTATGGATTTGTAGCTGCATTAGTGTGCGATCACGATATATAGATAATTTCGAAAACTTCGGCATAGTTCTTAATTTGGAAATATTTCGCATTACGATGGAGACAGAAGAACTAGAAGAAAACGAAACTCTGATTGGACGAGAGCGATTAGTAAGGGAGGCATCGAATCTACCGAGTCTGGAAACCTTTAGATTAGTGTCATTAATTTCTAACGAGGAACAAATTTCACTTATCATGCCAACGTCAACAGCAATCTGGTCGTTATTATTCTTGCACGCAATCTCAGTAGACCCAAAGATAACAATGTTATTCTTACGTTGATCGCGGTCCTGAACCTCTTGAATGATACGTTCAGTATCAATAAGAGATCCGGATGAAGACGACTCAAGAATTGACTCCCTGAGAACCCTAACATCGTCCTGAAGCGCAGCTAAGATAGATTTCAGACTATTCAAGTCATTACCGTATTTCAAACAGCTTTTACATGTCCATGTAATGCCAGAATTCAAATGAATTTTGCGCGCTTCCGAAGTGGAGACGTCAACACAATCAATTTTAAATGGCTTGTTACAAATACAGCAATTCACAAATTTATGCGATTCATCAGCAACCTTGCAGCAAGTAAACTTAGGCATTCTGAACAGCCAAATATATTAGTATACGTTATTAGATTAAACAGGATAAGACAGGGACACACACTTCACGCCAACGGTGCCCGTCGAGGCAACTTTCTTTTTAAAAGACAGCACACAGGAAAAGATAGGCAGCGGTAAGGAACTCCGACAGAAACAACGGTCAAAAAGGAAAAATATCGTTACAATACCTATAACCAATAGTGTATATCGACAAAGACAGAAGAACTCACTTGCAAAAGGGGAGAAAAAGCGCCGAATAAAAAGTTACTAACGTGATAGAAAATAACTTACCAAACAAATTACTAATCAACACAATAACCAAGTGGGATGAAAAATATAGCACAAGAAAGACAAAGATTTGCACTTTGTAATGATACAAATTACTATATTTAAAACTAACTAATAACCACAAAATAAGCAAGAATTTAGCAGTCGAAATAAATCTGTATGTATGCAGCAGGCAGAATTTGCGGTTTTTTTTATTTCGACCCATTTACGCAAAATATTGATTATGGATATCATTAGTAAAAATTAAAAATTATTATTATTAGCATATACATATATATGTATGTAAATGGGTAATAATAGCTAATAATCTATAAGACCTTGCGCATATTCTTTTTCAGAATGCATAATAATCGTCTTAACAATTATCCTTGTGTATGTACCATACATATATGTATGTATGTATGTCAATTGTGTTCAAAACTACTTTAGCATTTTTCTTTATAAAAACCAATAAATAAAACAATCTGAAAAATGTGTAATGCGTGTGTTGTTAGGAATGGGTGTGGTTTTTAAATTTTGGGTTGGTATAAAGTATTTACTTTATTAGAAATATTTATCTTTCGATTGGAAATGATTTGTATTGATGATATGTATTTTCGGATAGATTTAGTACGCGAGAGTAATTGAAGCATTATTTACTTTAGTCGATTGTATGCTTGTTCATGTTAAATATGAACGATAACTTGATTAAATGCATATATCCAAGCATAGAACAAGTACACAGATACGCCATTGTAGGTAATGCTCGGTTTTCAGGAAAAAAGTAAATCGGGCACTATAAGAATTTTTTAAAATCTTATTTAATAGAATGTAGGTGGAAAGCATTTATAAAGTTGAAAGGATTTGATAGCATGTATTTTATTTATTTTGCACTAACTAAGGAATCTTTTCCGTCTTCACCTCTTCGGGGTAATATAAAATTATTCTGGCCCAAAAAAGACTAGTCGACTCCTAATGCAAGTGTTCTAAAGACAGCAGTACTTGTTGAGAATCTATGGGATAAGCTGATATCTAATATAGTCTAACTTCGAAACCAACTCATCGAGGCATTGTAGGTAACGAAAAAGCAGATGAGTTGCCTTTCGGAATTGCCACATCTAGTGCACAGGTAAGGATACAAAACTGGTCTAAAAACCTATTCCGATTCAAATGTCAACAACAGTCAAGGTTGAAGCAATTCAAGGTCTACATGAGAGACCAGTAGGCTTGGAAAAATAAAGAGAAATCAATTCAAGACCACAACTTGTATCCTTAGGGAACATTGTATGGTCAACTATCATCTACACAAAATCATTCTCAGCAATGAAACTGACTGCAGATTAGATGAAACTATCCGATATTTATTGTCACTACGTTTCTGCAACGTTCTAGTTTTCTACTGGGAATAGATGCCTGGAGGGTCAGATCTTTTAAGGAAAATAATGCTCTTGGGCCGATCCATCGACTACGGTATGTTAATACAGTGGTGTCTAAAGGGGCTGAGTGCTACTCTTTCGAGCTCTTCCAAATAAATTAAAGTAAACTCATTAACAAAACGTGAACAAACTTTCAAAATTCCTCCAATTATACCAACTCATCGAGACATAGATGGCAACGAGGGAGTAGATGAGTTACCTCTCGGAATTGATACATTCCACAAAGGAGGATACAAAACTGGTCTAAGGCCAATTCCGCTTCAAACGTCAATAGCAGTCAAAGTTGAAGCAATACAAGATCTTCATGAGAAACCAGAAGCCTTGTAAAACTAAAGAGAAGTCTACTCAACACCATAACTTGTATTCTTAGCGAATATTGGAGGGGTAACTATAATCTGCACAAAATCAGGCTCAGAAATGAAGCTGAGTGCAAAGTCGGTGAAATTGCTACGCACGTTTTTGCAGAGTTCAAGCTCTTCTAGTGGGGATAGGTATCTGGAGGGTCAACTCCTTCTTAAGGAGAATAAGGCTTTTGGGCTGATCCGCCGACTATGGTATATTAACACAATGGTCTCTAAAGTGCTTGAGTGCTGCTCTTTCGAGTTCTCCCAACTAAATCAAAATAAACTAAGGAACGTGAATAAAATTTCAAAATTTCTCCTCTTATATGCCCCTATTTAAATTGTATATTTCCTAAAAATTGTAGCAGTTATTAAAATCAAGCCATATATATGCTTTGTATAACTTATACTCCAAATATCATGTGTTTCCATATTTCTTAAATTTTGGGAAAAATCATCAAATAAATATATGGTAGTCGCGACCAAACTGGCGAATATGGAATATATACTCCTTATTAGTTTAAAAAGAGAAGTGATAATTGGTCACAATCCTTTGCAATAAAGTTTCTTCTTTCTATTGTCACTATCTATGGGTCTAACAAAAATATTAGTCCTAAAAAAATGTAGAAAACTCGAAAACTGAAATCATGGAATTTCATATATGGCGAATTATGTAAACGTTCTCGGTTTTCTGACTTTGCGTAGATATTTGAAATTCGTGTCGGACAGTAGTACATAGTACTGCAAAACAGAACAAAAAACAGGTTGATTATTACAACACGTACCAAACGGTGCGTGTTGTAACAAGGTGGAACAAATACATTACATTTCAAGAAATAAGTACTCACATGTATATGCAACTAAATTATGAAAGCGGTTCAGAACAGGCTTATTTCTGTGTATTCTTGGATATAATACAACAAACTCTCTTATTATATATTGTACGAAATAATTGATTTTTCAAGATTTTTAAATGTTTTAAACATTTTGTGTACACCTACAAAGTAATGGTCCTATCGGATTTGAATTCATAATTTCATAATTTTGTGACGTTGGAACCATTTTTCATAAATTGTATTGATGTTATTGGATTAAGAAAAAGCAATTAAAATCGAAAAAATTCGCCAAAAAAATTTTCGGCAATCATACCTTATATTTCCTAATGACTATCCCAAAACTTAAAAAACAAAAAGCACGTGTTTTTCTTGTTATGTATATTCGAAACTGGACCAACACGTGGTTTCATCCACTATCGCACAAACCACTAACAAACATTTCCGTAGCACGAACTTTACGCGAGAAGTATATGCATCTATCTAGCGATCAAATGTGATCTAAACGCGCTCTCACACGCGATCTAACCTGTTCTCAATGAAAATAAAAGTTAAGGCAAAGCAAACCATTGAAAAAAGTTTAAAATTATCTATTATACGCGTTCTCTCTTATTCTAACGTGTCGATTCACTCGCATGCGCTCCATAAAGATATGCCGCGAGTACGCCCTGTCCCGAACAAGCTCTATAACATAATACGAATTGGTATCAGAGTGGCGAGGTGTGGGATTCATGAGGCCAAATATTTGGGTTAAAAATGGCGTTGCGGGTACTGTACATAATTTGACCGTTTACACCACGCGACTACTTCCCTGTAGGTTAATTTTAGTGGAACATGGCTTGTAATGTGTACTTAATTAAATAAAGAAAATGTCAATAGGCTTCAATGTGAAATCATGTGTTCATATTGGCATCGCATACTACATAGTATACATACATACATATGTATCTGTACATAAATGATAAAAATTCTGCATGGCATCGGATCATATTTAGTGTATCACAACAAGATGGTGCACAGTTGTTCTCTAAGAACGCTCATATCGTTCTTATAGATATACACTCTCGACCGTAATTCTTTACCCACTCTAAAAAGATTACAAAAACAAGTCAAATACTAATTATAAAATAAAGCTTTATTCTGTATATCTAGACAAATAACTTTAACAGTTGTCAAAACAGTGTGTGTCAACTTGCTAACAAGAGTAATAATAATAATAATAATATATTTATTGCCGAAGATTCATAAAAAGAATGTCGACATTGTGCTTAATTAGAAAACTACTTTCACTATTCGCAGACGCGCGTTTCGCGGTCATACCGCTCATCAGTGCGACTGTGTGAAGTAGTTTTTATTTCTAAAGAAGCTCTATATAAGTCCGGGTGTTAGATGTTCGTACATATGAGAGCTCAATTACGAAATTCGGCCAAAAATTCGGCCAGAAATTCGCAATTAGTACATTATGGCCGAATTTCGAAATTGAACTCTCATGTGTACGAATGCCGACATTGTCCAAATAACACAAAGTACACTAACACAGTAATTGCAAAATCATAAAACACAAAACTTTATACAAAGAATTCGTGCAGTGTATAACAATTTTTCTTCAACAGATGCTGTTTCAGACGTCGCTTAAAAACACTTATGTTGAGAGATGACTTAGTGGAGTCGTCCAATGCATTCAAAAATTTAGAGCCCATATAATAATTCCGCTGATAAAATGAAGTGCGATGGGCAGGGGGTTGTAACAGGTCTTTCTTACGTGTTAAGTAGTCGTAACTCGTCTGACCAAACAAAAATATGTTTAAATTGTTGTATACATAACAACAAGTAGCAAAAATATAAATACTCTCTTCTTCTTCTTCTCGATGATTTAATCCGTTCTTTCCATCGTGTCCGGTCTGTACTCATTCTTCTCAGTTCTGCTATGGTCTTCCCTCGCTTTCGTCCTAATTCGTTGACTCTGTCAATCCATTTTTTCCTTGGTCTTTCCTTTCTTCTTCTCCCGTTATTTTTAGCTTCTATTATTTTCTTTGTTAAACTCTTTTGTTCCATTCTAATTACGTGGCCGTACCAATTCAGTTGACATTTTTCAATTCTTTTTAGTATATCTTCTTGATTTATCATATTCCTTATCTGTTCGTTTTCTATTCTGTCCATTTTTGTTTTCCCCGCGATCTTTCCCAAAAATTTCATTTCCATAGCTGTTATTTTGCTTTCGTGTTTTTGCTGTATTGTCCAGGACTCACTTGCGTACATTATTGTGGGGGCTACTACTGCATTGAATACTATCTGTTTGATCTTGGGTTCTATTTCTTTTTTCCAAAGATGGTTTGATTCAGAGCGTAGTATATGTTTGTGGCTTTCCGTACTCTTTTTACTATATAAATACTCTCAACAGTCAAAATTCGATAACCCATAAAAGCAAACCTCCAAGATTCCTCTCTTTTCAATCCAACCATGATTCTGATTGCATATTTATGCAACTCTTCCTGCTATTTCTATTGTGGTATAGTATAGAGTCAGCAATATTTGTGTTCTGTACTGCTGCGACATAAATTTTAGTGCATAACAATTCGTAAGTAGTTTACTAGATAGGCTCACGATATGTATGACCCACTTCAATAAAGTATCGAAAGCTATCCCCAGAATCCTGTGAGACTGACACAACAGCGCTTTAACTCATATCAAACGCAGTGTTCTTTACAAGAGCCAAAGGAATAACAAATGTCTTGTTTTTATTTAAGATTAAGTTATTTACCTATACCCCATGCTCAATTTCAGAATAGATAGAGATAGTATCACTCAGAGACCGCCCACCATCATATCATCATATTTGTATCATCCGCATAGCTTATAACATCACTTTTTGGAGAGCATCGTTTCACATGATCTATGAAGTCGTTAGCAAAGATTATATATAATAACGGTACCAAAACCGATCCTTGAGGAACACCCTTCTTCTCAGCGTACTTACCACTATACACACCATTAACTTTTACATATTAATATCTTCCATCCAGATATAATGTCAGCAATCCAAGAGGCATATCTCGAACACCATGTCTTCCCAGTTTAGAGATTAAAAGTTTGTGGTCCACCAAATCATATGTATGAGTCAGATGCAACAACTAATTTTCCATGATCTAAGGCACTAACAATTCCATTATGAAACCCACACAAAGTCGTCTGAGTACTTCTGAATTTAAGAAATCCATGTTGATAATTGGACAAAAGACTATTATGTAAAAAGAATCTAGTAAGCTGATCACAAATTGACATATCAATGATTTTGGAAAAACTCGACAACAAACTAATGGCCCTATAATTATCATAGTCATTAGGATCCCCTTTCTTATACACGGGATTAACAACAGCCGCCTTGCATTTGTCTGGAAATCTTGCACTTGATAATACCAGATTGATAACATATATTAATGGCCCATATAAAGGATTTTTACATTTTTATTCAGATTGTTTGAAATATTGCCAATCCCACAAGAATCGGAACGCTTCAGTCTATCTATCAGATCAGATACATCACAGTTCGACAGAGGACATAAAAGCATGGACTTGGAATGCAAAGGAATCGTATGTAGCAATAGGTCAAATTTATCAGGAGCAAGATAATGCATGGTCTGAAATGATGTAAATTGTTCATTGAAATTATAAGCAACCTCAGCATCAGAAAGTCTAGTATTATCATTCAGAATGACAACCCTCGTACTTTCCGAAGTTTTATTACGGAAACTATTTATTATTTTCCAAACAGTTTTTGATTTGTTGACAGCAGTCTTTATTTGGTTGCTTTTTTTATTGCTTTAAATATAAATTTGGTAGATTTATGTAATGAAAATTGACTTTTGATAAATCTTGATATAAATTCATCTGATTCTTTAACTATGTAATATCATTAAGGGGGCGTCCTTCTTTACTAATACTTAAAACGCTACATACGGACACTTACATGCAAATACTGTGCTACATTCATCTTCATCTAATACTACTAATAAATCGCGAAAAATGTACGTTACTGAAAGTCCTCCGTTTGATCAGTTGCGGCACTCTGTCCTTATTTCGAATATTACTATACAATTCTACAATCTGCAATGAATGATCAGCCACTGTGCGCACAAGAAAAAATTATCAATACAAGTACTAGACTTCGTCGTTATCCTAGTTGAGACTTCAGCGTAGCATGATAACCAAGAGTAGACAGCAAATCAATCAACAAATGTTTCTTTCAACTTTCAGCTAATAAGTTGACGATGAAATCTCCACCAACAACGACCAAGTCTTCTCCAGAAACCCTAGTGAATAAGTTATAGAGCAGGAAAACATGAAAGTCTCCTGTTGGAGTAATTCTATATTTGACTAGGCGAATACTTCAACACTCCAGAGTTCACTCAACACACAACTCATCCACAGGAACAATGGCAACATTAGAAGAGACATTTATGTTCTTGTAGATCGCCACATCCCTACGTATCGATAGTGATCGACGTTATCAATGAGAATTTTTCTAACGTAAGAACACCAATCCGCTCAGAAGTTTGCCAGTGTTCCGTTAAAATTGAAATATTACATAGATAATTATTCGCAAATACATCTTCAACTAATAAAATCTTGTTACCCAAATGCTGAATATTTTGCTGATATTTATTTTTATTTGTTTATTGCATACGAAAGTGCTGATCACTCATAGCTATATCATAAAGATTGGTATTTCCTAACGCCTTACATTCGCATTACTTTTCGCATTTAATACGGCCGCACACAATCTCGGCATTCTTTTCTAACAGCTTCGCCAGTGTTACTGGCTCTATTTTTCTCCACGTATCCTGTAATTGCACCTTAAAGTACTGTTCCCAATTTTGGAGCAGATTTTCGAACCTTTCGGCCGAGTTCCTCCCACAAAAGCTCGATGGGATTGAGATCTGGATTTTGGCATGGCCATTTTATAACAACAATTTTCCCTTTTTCCTCCAAATCCAAAATACTCCCGGCATATCTTGCCAGTGTGGTTTGGATTATTATCGTGCTGAAACACGAAGTTTTCACCGATTATTCGTATTCCAGATGAAATGGCATTTCTCTCCAAAATCTTCCTATAGCCTTCTTTCCGAAGGATACCATCTATTTTGATTAAATCGCCCATAGAGATATCACCAAAACAACCCCAAATCATGACTGATACTCCTTCATGTTTTATTGTTGGTGTGATAAAGGATTCAAGTGCTCGTTCCCCTTTCGATCTACGGAAATATGTTCTTGTGTTTGAATCAAAGGTGAGAAATTCAGATTCGTCAGTCCAGTGCACTTTCTTCCTATATGTGCTATCTCGCCCATGTTATCCGTTTTGCTTTGTTTTCTTTGTGCAATAACCGTTTCCGCATTACAATTCTTTCATACAGGCTTGGCGTTAAAATCTTCTTTACTGTGGTGATCCTAACTGCTTTAAAGCGCAAAATGTTCCTTTCGGCAGCAATTTCTGGCGCTGCTTTCGGTCTATTTCATTTGGTTGAGTTTACCATTGCACGATCTTCTGCTCGTGCTGTTATTTTTGGTCCTGCTCACTGTTTATTGGATGCACTAGTGATTATTAGACTACCACGTCTACTACGGTGACTTATGCAGAAACAGGCGCCAATTTATATTACAAAAATCATTAATGTAACTGAAATAGATGTTTCAACTGTAAAAACAGAACTTAATCTGATCGAGTTGGATCAGACAATATTCTACGTTTTTTCATCAAATCTTGCGTTGATGGTCTATCCTTGCCGCTTCATATTATTTTTAACAAATCTCTTCGGAAGGGTACATTCCCAACACCTTCGAAAACTACTTCTGTTACTCCGATTCATAAGAGCGGTTCCGCGAATGAAATTACCAACTACTGACCTATTTCGAAGCTCTCGACTTTTGCAAAATTATTTGAAATAATTGTGAATTACCATATTGTAAACGAGGCTAACTCCCTAATAATATTGCGACAACATGGATTTTGCAGGAATAGGTCGACTGTAACAAATTTATTAGATTACAGTGAGTATCTGTTCTCAACAGTTGACTCAGGTAGCCAGGTTGATGTTATATTTACGGATCTTCCAAAGGCGTTCGATAAAGTAGGCCACTGAATTCTCTATATAAAATAAATAAAATTATCCATACCATACCTTCCTGTAAAATCTAGATATGTATTTCGGCAACTAAGTGGCCATCCTCAGTGGAAAACTGGGGAATTCAGTATCACTAGCAAATCCGGCTTATGCCTAAGACGAACACCACACAACGAACACTGTACAATATAAAAACACTGCACAATGAACATCACACAATGAACGCGCGAAACACACCAAAACATTGTTGACACTGCGCTATACTCTCATAAATAAACTAAGTTATTTTGGCTCTCATGGTAGTTTACTACAATGGATCAATTCTTATTTATAAGGAATTAGCTTGTTGTAGTGAACGGTTTCAGGTGTAAGAGTGTTGATATCACATCCGGTGTACCACAAGGTTCCCATCTAGGACCAATCTTGTTCAGATATTTATCAGTGACAATTATCTTATTTTTTCACTCTATGCAGATGATTTGAAGTTATTTCTCAAAATTAATAATGCTAATGATTGCCTGAAATTACAGGACGATCTGGATAATTTCAGCGAATATTGTAATAATAATCAACTGTTTCTTAATTTAAGTAAGTAAGTAAGAATTTTTGCGCCTAATCCCCAAAGAGAAGTCCATGAATTTCATTACACCATCAATAACTCCGTAATTGAGGGTGCTTCTCAAATTATAGACCTTGGTGTCATATTTAACTCTAAGCTGACCATCGAGTACCATGTAGATTACATAGTAAGGACACCATTGAAAGATTTGGGATTGATGATTAGAACTGCTATAGCATTTAATAACAAAGATTATATAATTTTTATGTATAAATCGTTAGTCGTTGGCATTATTGAATACTGTAGTATTATATGGAATCCAATTCATAATACTTCCATTAGCAGAATTGAAAGAGTTCAAAGGAAATTTATTAGATATTCAGTGTATTTAGACTATAGGTTTATTGGTGCTCCCTTGGATGATTATCAGGGTGGTCTTCTAAGACATGGTCTTATGAGTTTAGAGAATAGGAGACTTGGTTATACTTTTTAAAATAGTAAATAGCTTGCACGATTGTTCAATTTTGTTAGAAACATTGAATTTTTATGTTCTGCGAGCTAATTCTAGGCTATCCAATGCTTTTATTCTGAAAGTCAACATACAAATCTAGGACTCAATTGACCTTTTTACAAAGTCACACAACAATTCAATAGTTTATCGGGTAGCGTGGATATATTTTATTTGTCCCCTACGTAGTATAAGGGGGCTGTTGCTCCCAGAATCTCACTCCTATAACCGTCCCTTTTTTGTTTATGTTTTCTAAATTTGTATAAAGTTAGAATTATATGTTGTAATTTGTTTTTATTTATTCTTTTATTTGACCAGTTTCAATGTATGTACATAAGTATTGTCCCTTGTTTTCTCCTCTGATGTAAATAAATAAATAAATAAATTACTTAGTTGCCAAACCAGTAGAATCTATTAAAAACTATATTCTTGTGACTTCGTATTACATGTAATCGGAGGATGTGCAAAACGCAGACTCAAATTGAATAGAGTCTTTCAGTAAGTTCAACCGTGCCTCCAAAAAATTGTTATCCATCCAAATCATAATTGATTGAAAAGAATGAACCATGATTGAATGACGCGATGTTGAGATACAATCATATTAATACCTACAGTTCTTTTTGCTTAGTTAGATGCGACCTATGAATGGTGCATTATTATGTCGAAACGTTCTGAAACGTCGTATTAAGGAAACTAGACTGTAATAGTTAGCTTCATAGCTTAATATCAACAATTCTGCATCTAGAACTAGCTCAAAATGAACTATAACCATTTTCTAAATCGATCTTGTTGAATCACCTTAACAGATGAATGCCTTTTCTGAACTTGCTGAAAAGCTTTATTTCTGGCGATTGCAGAATTGAGAATATTGCCAATATACCACAAGAGTTTCTTCTGAAGATCTTATAGTTTTTGATAAATTGAGACTACTAGCGTAGGATGGTTTTCCCAATGGATTTCAGAGCAAATTGAAGCAATTGAAACGTACATGGTCTATTACTTTAAAATGCATGGTTGGGTGGAAAGCAATTCGTTCCCTAAATGTTAAAAAAATATTATCTATTTTCTAAAACTGAGCGTTTAAGTTTTAATAAAACTGCATGGATTACCGATAAATTGGAAAACAATGGGAAAATCTAAATTACATTAAATCATTCTATTAAAGACAGGAATTTTAACTTTTAACATGATACTTAGTTGAAATACATAGTGTATTCATATTGTTTGTTGTAGTAATTGAAGGATTTATTTAAGTCTGTCCTAATCGATGCAACTTATGTTTTAGACCAGGGGTCTCCAAACTTTTCAGCCTTGGGGCCATACTGATTACTTCAGTGACTTTTCTGCGTATTATACTGGTCATTAAGCTTTACCTAGCAAGTAAATAAATCCGATTTTTATCATTCTGTGTTTTTTATCTAACCTATCACAACAAAATAAGCTATTAGCGGTCGCGGGCCGGATTGATGATACTGGCGGGCCGGATTTGGGCCGCGGGCCGTAGTTTGGAGACCCCTGTTTTAGACCATTAATATTTCCTTTTCTATGTTCCATGGTTCAATAACAAACTGCTAATGAATTTTGATTAAAACTATTTTGTAGTACTTGCTAGGCTTATCTTACTGTTGCACACGTGTATATAGTGACTAAATTGAAAGCATTGTTTACCGATGAGCATTACTTAATAGATTGATATTTCATTATTCACTATTATCAATAGAACACGGTTTAAATATATAAGTAAGTTCCTAACTATGTTCTGATAACTATGTAGAAATCAACTTTAGTACAGCAGATAAAAAGTAAAATAGAGCAATATTAAACTAGGTATATATGTACAATACACAAAATCGGACTGAAACTAGAAAGTTCATTATACTCATAATATATTAGTACTATTTGATACATCTCTATAATTATTAACACTTATTAATACTTGTTGCATTTAAATAGAAATACGCGGGATGCGTACAAAGTTCCAGGATTTTGCCATATTTTTTTATTTCGACAATTTACAATCCAGTTTTTCAATACAATCTCCATTTAATTGATTACACTTATACCAACGTGAAATTAATTATTTTAAACCGTTCTTAAAGATTTCTTTCGGGGTCTCTGCAATCCACCTATTTATAGTAAGTATTACCTCGTTAAAAATCTCAAATTGAATACTCCGTAGTAATTCTTTCGAATTTGGGAACAGATTAAAATCACTAGGAGCCTGAAACATGGAATGTTAAACATAAACATCAACCAATTGATATTCTAATCAAAATACACACTTTGTATTATAAAAATTTAATGTCTTTTTAAACAGGTTTGACAATCAAAATTATTTATGCAAATTAAGATCCTAATTCATTCACGCTTTCATGGAATGATACATGAATTATTTCACCAGCTCCAGATTCTTCCAGGTCTGTATCTGATCAACTTCTTTCTAAACTTCTACAAGAAAAGAAATAACTGCTCAAATAATTTAATCTATTTGATCTTAATTCAGATAATTAGCTTGCGTTTTTATTTGTGGCAACACTTTGTAATTGTGGTATATTCTGTAATTGTAAAATACATTTCTACAATAACAATCTGGCTTAAATTGTATGGTTATTTTGAAGTGTCCTTCATGAATGTTATTAAGCCACTATTTAGGAGAATGGTATCTTTAAAGAAAACTTTAAAACTCCATATTTTATTAAATTAATATTATTATTATATATTTTTGCAAAACAATTATTCTGTACCACATCCACAGTATTTTCTTCTTCATCTGTTTTTAAAATTACATGAATCACTGCAGTAATCTCATTCATTTTCATTGCTTTCCTATATTTCTTTTGAAAAATAAATAGTTCCTCAAGTTTGATTTAAAAAATTCATAGATATATTATTTACAATAAAGAATGGTTATATATAAAATTGTGGTTTTTAACATGCATAGAGAAATTAATATAACGTCATTAACAAAAATAATCAACTATTTTCCAAAGCCAAAACCTGCATGATTCTCCATATAAGGTACGTTAATGGGCAGCTACCAAGTAAATGTGCAAAAGCTTATTAAGCAAGTAAAATTTGCATATAGTTCTCGCAATGTAAGTTGGCGAGCGGTGGGGATGCGCCGTATTTAGGACACGTACCTGCCACCTGTCTGATTCAGACAGTGCATAGGAATTACCATTACGTTGCAGGACGAATGATAGGCAATCTATCCCTTCTCTATCTGCGCGAACTCACTCCCACCCTTCGCCAACTTATATTGCGAGAGCTGTATATGCCAATAATCCGCGAGGGCAATTAAGCTTTGCCAATCGCAACCATAACTGCATGTATTTTTGTGGCTGCCCATTAATGTACCTAATTTAATTAGGTCGTTATATGGAGAGTCATCCAGATTTTTGTTTCTAACAAAAATAGTTGTGGTATTTACATCTTAGAATGCACATAGTTCTTACCTGGATTTCTTGCTTTCGGACCTCTCAAAACCAACGGAAGATCAACTTCCAGCCACAATATATTTTTTATTATATTATATATATTTTAATAATAGACTAATTTTAATAATACACACTTTTAGTAGGATATACTGTGTTCCATTCATGTTCGATCAACAAATGCGATAGAACACATAGAACAGTCGAGATGCCCAATAGCTACAGGATTTAAACATATGTCACATTACCGTTATGGTATGATAGATTTGTTCACTATCGCGAAGCATATGCACAATATGGAAAATTTTAAGTTGGTAAAAGATGTTAATTCACCGCCAGAACTTGACGCGTATGAAGCGATACACATACGTAAAAATATAAATTTTCTAAATCGTGATAGCGATCCCATTCAATATTCCACCTTGTTCAGTTTAATTAAATAATTAAATAATATTAGTCTTTGTACGGTAAGTTATTATTTCAATTTTCTTCGGGAAATTAGCTAAATTAATCACATAACGATACATGTAAAAAAATTTTGAACAGGTACTTTTTCTTTCTCTGGCATGTTTGTAAAAAATATAAAAATATTTTTTACGCCCCATACACGATTGCAATAAGGACTACTCCACCATTATTGTATATATATATATGTATGTTTAGAAAAATAATGTTCACAGTCTGGTCTTGATAATGTTTGCCTCGTGCTAACGAAACACGTTTCATCGAATTTAATAAAATAATTGTTTGGTGAGGAGTTCATCAATGTGATATAGTGTAAGTAAATACACCACAGTCCTTGCAATCACTACCATAGAGATTTATATTTAGTTTCACCATTAATGGCAAGATGATGTGGTATATTTAACGTGTTTATGAAACAAAGGAGAATTCAAATAAATTGTCAATTTAAAAAGAGAATTTGAACCATGTTACTTGACCTCAAATGTTGCTTATCATTGTCCCTCTTTTTTAGTGGTGGCAGTGCTGATTTGCCTCGGAATATCTGCTTATAAATATACGTAGATGGTAGCGACATTATACGGTTATTTATAAAAATTTGTCTGCAATACATTAATTGGTCTACCTGTTCAATTATTCTGAGTCTAAAAAACCTGCTAAGAGTTCTTGAAGTTGGGGTAAAATTTTATGAACCTATCGTGTGCCCATAGTTATTTACTTATCATCTTTTAGTTGGTTCTCCACGGGAATAACTTGAGGGGTTCGAATCGTGTTCTAGTGACGTTCTACCACCTTTAAAACAATCGATTCATCGATAGACTGTTTTTTAGATTCTGCAGACTCTCCAAATCTTTACATCTTGCAGACATTAAACGATTTGTGAAGGTTTTACTTCTTCAAATAAAATGTTTGTGATTTAGTCACGTCTTCCACGGTTGTAAAATTAGCGCTACGGAAATACGTCTGTATCAGGCAAATGGCTGAAGTATACTAAACAATATTGCACGGGATGGCTGGATAAACGGGTCTGACCAATAGCGTGACCTCTAAGATTTACGCAATTGAACTAGAGCCAAATTCCTAGAACATTCGAACTACCTCTTGTAGTTGTCGACGGCCATGTATTGCCGCCATACTTTAATTTGAATTTCCATAATTTTAGGAATATTTAACATAGGTATTTAGAATTATGAGCGACAATAACAGAAGAATGTACATGCATCTCGTACGAATTGTATGTGGAATAATAAAAACAATTTCTTCAAATATGCATATTAGGAATTGCAAGGTTTGATTTTATAAATATTATTATATTGGCCGTATAAAAGAGAATTAACTTCAAAAATTCAATACAAATTTATTATAATAAAAGGTCCATTTATACGTATTCCAGTACATGCATAAAGTATAAAATCTTATATTAGCAACCTAATACTAAATGACAAATACAATATTAAGTAGAATAAAACCAATTGATAAATGTAATCCGATATTCAATGTCTTAAAATGGAAGGGTTTAATAAATAATGGTGACATTACACGATTAAAAACTAGAAATGTAGAACATGCAGCTAACCATACAAAATACATATATACATCACCAACACAAGATACTTATAACGAAAATACTATAATTTATGAATACATTCAATATTTGAGCAACAAGGTTAGTTTGTCTCCTCTATATTCCTTTCCTCTCTTTCTTGCGATGTAGATACTTGATCTGATATTTCACTAACTTCAGGGGAAGAATCTGCTTCGAACAGTTGCTTTATATGACCTAATGTGACCTTATTAGAATCCCATTCATCCGCATTGTGCGTCGTTGCGTGATAAATATTTTCTTCAATTGTATTTCTTATAAAAAATTTATGAATAACGGTTGGTCTGCAAAAACATTCCGAATCATTAATGCAGTTGAAAGTGTTTGTGCTTATTATAACATACTTTGTTTGTCCTATGCGATGTATTCTACCAACAGCTTGTAATTCATCGCCGGGATTGAGAAGGGGTTCCACGAAAACAACGTGAGTTGCTTCTATCAAGTTGAGTCCTTTTGAACCTAAGCTGATTGGAAGCAAGAGTACTGCAACGCCTTGGGTTTTATCCTACTTACAAAAAAGAATATATTTGATAATTTAATAATATCGAACATAACAATTACCTTAAATTTGTCCAAAGTTTTTTCGAAATTTTGGTAGGATAAGATTTCGCTTTTAATATCATTGGAATCAAAAACCTGATGGAGAACCTTCAAAATAATAGTCCAGTTTGAAAAAACCAACACTTTTATGTTAGATTGGCTCTGTTTTAACTCTACTATTAATCGCACTACGGCTTCAACTTTCGTAGAGTGATTGCCTTTGATGGTTATATCGTTATCTTTTCGTTTTTTCTTTTCGGTGTCTACCAACGTTACATCCGATATTAATTGCTTGGATCGGCAAACCGAGCAACTAATTTGTTGACTGGTAGTCTAAATAACAAAAATAAAAAATTACGTTCAAATAAAACTAACGGTGGTCTTTGGAATAATGTGTTATTTTTTATAAAAATTAATAAAAATATATGTCCGAACGATGTGCGTTGTAAGAAGATATAAGGAAAAATCATGATAACATTAAGACTGTGTAAGAATACCTGTCCCAAAAGCACTTGGATACATTCCACACAATAACAATGCCCACAAGGTAAAATATTCCACTGCTTCTCCAAAGTGTTTTTGCATATCGGACAGGGATCTGGGGTTTCACCAGTTATTTGTTGAGTATGTAATGTTTGGAGGTACTTATAGGTACCTAAATTCTTCTCTAGAGCTACGACGTTTGTTTTATATTCCCCTTGTAACACAGCCCGTTGATAGTCGATCTAAAACAAATTATCCATAAAAAGTAGGAATTATATGTTACAACCAATAGGAATAGAAACACTGAATTTTTATATATAGTGTATTCCCGGAGTAACTTCATTATAAGTGCAATTGATAAAAATTTTGGGAATATCGTTTTAATGTTTTGGAATGCCGCCCTGCTTGGTCTGAAGAGAATTTTAAGCACATTTCCTGTTTTTAAAAATCAAGACTATCATGACAATTGAGAAAAAAAAGATTTTCTGTCAATAATACGCCAAAAGTTGTTCAGAGTTTAAAATTATGACAAAATTTCACAAATATCGAATCACTTTCACTAAATCAGTATTTTGATACAATTCGCATTGGATGCACGTGTTAGGCATTCTGCTTCTGGCGTTCGGTTGAACAAGCCGTTTCCCGTGAATAAGTTATTCCGTTTTTGCTTGCAAACCTCGGTTGTTGAGAATCTGCACGCAAATTCGACTCTGGGAAGTGTAATACTATCGTTCTGTGAATCTGGGAGTTACGCTTCCCCAATTTTACTATTTGAACTATCGGCCACGTTGTGCGTATGCTTCCCCTTCTATTAGAGGTGAGTTTTTCTATTTGTTAATGACAATGCAGTCATTTTCTCTTCCAGGTTGTTGTAGGGTGCTAGTAGGACCTAATATATGCTAGGTTCAGCTTAGATTATTGGAGAACATCTACGAATATTAATAATATCTAAAAATTATCGTAGAAGCTAGAAGGACGTTAGTCTCGATTCACCTAATGCCGACCCTTACCTTTATATCGCCGTCTTAGTCTTAAATTTGCTGTGTCCGGTTGAATTCTCGGCATTTCAACACCGAGTGCGTTACGCTAAGTCCCGTCTTTATTTTATTATTGTCTCGTTGAGTTTCTGGGAAAAATCCCCTATACTTATTTAATTAATTTAGATTTAGTACCGTTAACAATTTAGTTTGATATTTGTTGAACGAAACATTCCATTCTTTTTAGTATTTTAAGGGGGATCACGTTTAATTGTCACTTGCACATATTTTTCTAATTACGTTCTGCTATAGTTGTAATGTGTCTGTGAAGCCTCTGGAATTCCAACGGTTACCGAGAGTTTTGTAAGCATTATGTAAGTACGATACGAAGCTAGCTTATCTCAATTTTATTGAGACCTTACATATCCCAAAGGTGCTGTCAGTGACAAATAAAGTGTTGTTCAACGTCGTTCTCTCGCCTCAATTTATTTTAGTTCTTTGATTTTCTTTTTAAATAGTTTTCGAGTAACTTTGCTGGTCACTTCACGACCGAATAAAAGAATCAGTAACGTAGACTGTTCGGATAACCTCGTTTCACTTACCAACGAAGCTGGACGGTCTCTGACTCCAGGAACTTAGATGCGATCCAGTTTATAATAGGAGAGTGGCACCTTGTTACTAATAAATTCTCGAACTTAAATCTACGCCGTTTCCATTGAGCTAGTACGGCCTGGTTCTCCATCTTTATAATCAACTAAGTGGGTTATTCGAATTGCAACGACTAACTCCCGTATCAGTGACGTTTTTCTTTTTATTATTTTAATTTTTTTCTCTCTTGCCACAATCCAGTACCAAGAGTTTTGGAAGCCAGTAAGAAAGTCAATCGAGTAACGTCTAGTCCTATAGTGAATTTCATTTTATTCTTATACATAAATCTCGTGATCATGCGCCGACGTCGGTGGGTGGTTAGCGAATTTATTGCTTTAGTTAAGTTTTATTCTCTGTGTAGTTTTTAAGCGAATGGGATTTACACAGTGAATTTTCCGTAATTTTGATAGGGAATTAGTTTGTTTTGAATGTAAAATTTTGTACGCATAATTTTGTCGACCCATATATGTAGTTTATTTTGTTCTTCCTGTTTTTTTAAATTGTGCTTGAAGAATTTCCCTTGCTTGCCGCTGACATCGTCCTTGGCTAATAAACGGAAATTTTGTCCTTGTATTTTGGTGTCTGCTTGTCTGCTCCGTTTACTATACCTATGCACAAGGCAATGACGGATCATTCGCGATATAGTCCGGCCCAGGCATCCAATGATTTCTTTTTCTTTCCACGTGGAAAGGATAAGTATTACTTTACTAAGTTTAGTGGAAAGAGAACTTTCCCCATATTTCCGTACTTACCTCGTGCGCATCTAACATATGTATTGTTTCGAATCTATTCTGTTCGATTCGTGTCAGTTGTTTCACTATCCTATTGAGTTTCGTTCGATCGCTTTCAGTCTCGTTCGTTTTCTTTGAGCCGTAATCTCATTTTACACATATCTAATTCATCTTTAGCGCAGACTTGGGTATCGATGTATGTCCATAATTTTCGAATTTCCTGTAACAAATGGTAGAATTACTGAATACCTCTTCTACAAGTGAAAATCTACCAACCTTAAATTCCTTCTTTAATACATCAAGAATTTGAAAATGAATTTCTCCATCGTGAATGATATCAGCTGATATATTTTTCTGTTTTCCTAGAGCAAGTAATGCTGAAAAAACATATTTACTAGTGTTCGTTTGGTTGTAAATATCAATTTATACATCTTAGGTGTATAATCAAAAAATAGAAACATTTTAAGCGTTCTTCTTTCATGTCTAAGGATTACTATCACTTCCCTATCTAGTAAATATAGAAAATATAATATTGCAGTATCAACAGACTTTATATCAGCTACTCCTTAAACTATCAACAAACCTCTAAGCATAAATTCTTGGAGCGCTGGTTTCCAACTACCTGCGTTCGATATATCATCATCTTTTTGTGTTGTACTAAATATTTTACTTTCATACTGCTTCAGCAAGAAGTTAGCTTGACAAACGAGGCACTTCGATTTTTGTTTCGATGTGTTTGATGGCCTAAGATGGCAGTCGGTAGCGGCTTGTATTACCTCGTCTGGTATCATCATTCGATTATCATTTTCCACTACCTCAAATAGTTGATGGATAGATTCTATCGTTTGTTCTTTTAGTCCCGTAACTTCTTCGTCCCATATAGCTATCATATACAATATTTTACGCTCGTTCAGCTCCCTGGAAATGAGAAATGGCGCGTATAATGAACGATTATATACATCGTAAAATTTTCGAACGGCACTTCACTTACTTAGGCATTACGTTGGCGTTGTGTAATATATTAGTCAATTTCAATATGTAATCTTCAAGCAAAGAATTCGTCGTAATCCAATTCAAACTATCAGCAAACCATTGCCCTGGACTGAGTCTGAATTTGTCTTGCAACTGGGCGATATTATTCGCGAATTTCAAGCTATCTTCTAGTGCTGAAAGAGTCTAAACAAAAACACATTCATCATCAACATCACTAAAAAAAAACCCGAGATATATTACAGGTTTAGTAAAACGTTCCATATATTCTTTCTCCAACGCTTTGCATTCTTCCTTGAGTGAAGCGTCTCTTAAGGTGGGAGATGTAGATGGATGTATTTCCAATACTTCATTTAAGTTGTGCATGGTATGAATTAGTTGTAGTTTGTCAATTTCTAAAGTCTTCTCATTTGTCTTGCTGGAGAATCGCGTAGATAATTGAAGCACTTTGCGATATTCCTCGACCGATTGATTGGGATTTTGTAATAATAAATATATTCCAGCTAAACCATTTAAAGACGAAACAATTATGCGGAGATATTCCTCACTCTCGTTTATATTTTTGCAATTAGAGCATTTAAAAGATCTTCCATTGAATTGACTTGCTTACGAGTTGCTAAGTACTTGCCTCTTACAGCTTGGTGATGGCAACACGCCTGCCTTAACGCAAGTAATGGTTGTATTAGCTGTGAAACACATAATAATAGAATTGTAATAAAAACAAAAGAATTCCTTACGTACCCTTTTAAAGACACTCTTATTGAGAGAATATAGGAGCATATTCAAGTCCATATGTTTTAATCTGATTAGAAACTCTTTGGAGGATAGCTTGTGTTCTCGTTGATAGAAGAACTTTTCAACGTCTGAGAATTCCAGCCAATGCTCATGAACAGTTTGCTGTGGAATATTTATCTAAAAACCATTCATGAATTTGTTACTTGATAATGACTGCAAGGATGGCGGTCAATTGTTACAGACACTACATCAGATCGGTAAATTCCTCCCCACATAATTATTTATAACTGCAGGCCATCGTGTCTCTAAATTAATTAATAATTGTGTGGCGAAGTTTACCGATGTGTCCAAAATGGAATTGCAGTAACTGCATTAACGAACCTGATCTAGTACATCGACCTTAGACGTCCTCCATAATATTTTGGATAGAAATCGGTGCATTGATTCCTTTCTTCCGTTTATGTAAGGTTTATAAAATAAGTTAGTCCATGTATCAAGTTCGGAGTATGGTGACAATTGTAGGTAATCGATTAATCCATATAAATCTGAAATGTAAAGACAAAAGGGATTTATACATTACTAATTGAATATTAACGCAATCTCTGCAAAAACTCAATAACAGCCACCGTTTGGGAAGTAGTAGACAAATCGCACAATATAAAGAACTGTTCCACAAATTCTACTGTCAAACTGTACCCTAGTACAGTTTGACAGTAGTCATTTTATCTTTTTTTTTTTTTTTCAGATTCTAAAACTGCAAACTTTTTCAATCAACGAATAAAAGTTGTTTTATTTTGAAAACTGGTACCAAATTGCTGATATTTTCGTGTCAGAAATGTTTCCACACGCACGATAATTCGTGGTATGCTTGTCTGTTTTCAGCAGTAAGAATTTGTGTTGACTTGCTCTGCAGGATAACGTTCTGCCTTCAAAGACAACGACACAGACGTTCACCGTGTACGAAAAAGCTCTTGAGAAAAAGGGGAAACTTCTGCTCCATATAAAATAAAGTAATGCAAATCAAATATTACAGCTCACTGAATATCTACAATTTTCAAATAAAGATGATATTTTTAAAATTGTCTCATTATCAGCGATAATGAGACTAATATCCACGTAAACGGTTTTGTCAATAAATAAAACTTGAGGTAGGTAGAATCTTCGAGCTGTGCAAAAGATTTTCCTTTCTGAAATTATTTGAAGGAAAAAATATATTTAAATAAATTTGTAGCAAAAAATTAATATTGTTATAGAACACAAAATGGAAGAGATTTGGGGATATTATTTTTCAGAATTAATTAAACAATCAAAATTCTGGATTCGTACTATCAAAGAGTATTTGATGGATAGTAGACAACTAATGGAGTATCTTTACTCTGGCTCTCAAGATATGCTAATCAATTCGTCGAATCGGAACTATTCATTGACTTAAATCAAACAGCTTTGTTAAAAATTCAAAATTTCGAATTATGAAAACCCTAGAATAATAAATTTTATGGTATCTCGATCTACACACCTACCTGATATATCTTTAGAGATTGGCGTACCAGTCACAGCCCAGCGATTGTAGGCGTTAATTTTTTCGCCATTTCTGAAACCATATGACCCGGTGTTTCTACCGTTTGCGCTTCATCTAAACACAACCGCCACCAATTTATAAGAGTTATTGGACTACCTGGCAATGAGTACTTAGGCGGACGACGTAATGATACAGCCTAGAAGCGCATCAGTCACAAAAACCTGTATTATTAATAAATGAAGCTTACTTGACCACTATCGCTTAATCGCAGTTCTTGTTGGAGGACATTGTAGGTGGTTATTACTATATCATACTTTTGTATATTTGTAGGATAAATTGGTGCAAAATTTTGGCCACCTTCGTACAAAAACACGCGTAATGATCCGTCTATATGCTTGCATATTTCATCACACCATTGCTGTTTTAATGAAAACGGAGTTACAATTAATGTAGCACTTGACTCCAGTAATGGCTGAAAAAATTACGCAAGATGTAGTCACTTATGATAATTTACACACAACTTCCCAATAAATTATTGAAATTTTTAAGAGCGAAAAAATACGTATTGGCAGATGGTATTTATTTTGTATATTATTTAGTAAGAAGTTTTGAAGAATTTATTCTTAAACTATATTCAGCAGCTTTTAATAATATAACTTTGATTAGATTTACCTAGTTGGTAAGATATATATTCAATAAGATAAATATTACAGAAATACCTATCTTTCTTATGAAGAATATTCTATATTTCTGGGAATGTTAACACATTATAGCATCATCTTTACAACATTTTAAACAATTGACTGCATGAGAATACCAAAGTAAATGAAGACATCAAAGAAATCTATATCATTATACATTACATTTTCTTACCCTAGTCATCCAGCATTGGGGACAGTAAAAATCTCCATATGACTTTTTGTAACCCATGCATATTCCATGCTGTATTTTAGAACAACCTTCACATGCTACACAGTCCCTAGTTTCACTAACACTTCCACAAATACACTGTACTCTAGGAGCTTCTAAACCCTTGCGATCAGTTGATAATTCACTATTATACCACGTCTCTAATGCAACCCGCAGCTCTGACTTCTTACTGCTGAGTTTCACCCAATCATCAGGAACTTTTATTTTCTTCGAAGCACCTTGGTAATCGTTGTTTGTCCCATTCATATCAGTATTAATCTTTCTTTTCCGTCTTCGTTTCTCAATTGTTGGCCATCTTGTTTTTGAATTTGCTGCACTTGCAGCTTCCATATTGCTGCCCTCTATTACTTCAATACGTGGATGTGACAATATACAAGCTAGTACTTCGACAGTTTTTCCTAAACCCATTTCATCAGCTAAAATACCCCCTGTTCTTAATGATGTTACTAATGGTTTGTCTATATCAATATATCCTGTGAATTTATCAAAATATATTTTTGTACCACTTTCTAATATAATTTCTTGATATAAAGGATGTAACATTTCTAAAAATGATCCTTGTTATAAAAACATAATTCAAAGCTATATTACTTTACCATTTTTGACAGGTTTTTGTTCCCTTCCCATCATCCATCGTACAGCATCTTCTTGATATTTCCTAAGGTTTGGTTTCAATTTGGGGTGCTGTACATTCCTTTCGGGTAGGTTTGTGTGGTAATTGTGAACATTTTTATATAGTTCATTAAAATCTTCAATGGTAGATGAACTTTTGATGGTCTGGATTTCTAAATGAACAGCAGTAAGTATGTATATCTAATAATAATTGCATTTCCTCACCATTATAATCACACGATACATTAAAAGTAATTGTGAACACAGTTTTTAGAACAGATCCAATTTTCTGATTGAATTTTGGCAGTGGCATGTTACTTAAATATAATGAAACCATCACGTTTTCTTCTTCTAATTTAAAATCTATATTAAATATCCTTGCAGTTAATAAATCTTTCAAAAATTCCAATTCTGTTGTTACTGTAACTACAATGATAGTGGAGCCAAAACATAAAATTAAATTATCAGCGTTCTCGGTAGATGAAATATTAGCTTTGCAGGTACTCCATTCGGATGGGAAGATGTTATTTGTTGTACCAAACCATATTTCACCCAAGAAATACTTCTCATTGTTTTCATTTGGTTTGAAAATTGTATATGCATATTCTCGCTTTTTCTTTCTCTTTGGTTTAGGCTTTGATTTTTGAATGTAATCCATTTAAAGAATTAGGGATTGTTAAAATTTGAATGTCGGACAATTAATTAAAACACACTTCAATAACATTAAGAACAGCACACAAGACGACACCACATGCAAACGATTAGATCAATGGATCAAACTAAAACCTGGAAGGTTATGTTGTAGTAGATTTGATCAATGATAGGTTAGGTAGCCAACTGTCAACAATTAGGTACGCCAATAGTTAAATACCCAATAGTCCTATACAAACAACTAAGTTCCCAGTTGCCGATTGTCTTAGAAATGAATAATTTTTGAACAAAAATTTAATATACCAATTTTATAGACATTTATTTGTTACTGTATATTATTTGTTGTAGGTTTCGGCTTTTAATACAATGGTTTCAACTCAAGAAGCAGTCCTAACTTATGAAATCACCCACAGATGACAGGCTAACTAGTAACCACTTAACTATTTAAACAGTGGCTCGCGGAATTTACTAAATAGGTGCTGCTAACTCGAGCTTCTTAAATTACATATAGTTTCTTGAGTGTCTCAATATTATAAATACAGAATAACACCAAAAAAACTGTGCTTATAAGTGTAATATATGTATTTATCTTATATGATAGAGATCTACCACTAATAGGTCAATAAAACAAGGCTGGTTTGAGCGATAGTTATATTTTCAGAACGTTTACAAACGTTTTCGGAACACCTTCGTCAGACTGACGAAGGTGTTCCGAAAACGTTTGTAAACGTTCTGAAAATATAACTATCGCTCAAACCAGCCTTGTTTTATTGACCTATTAGTGGTAGATCTCTATCATATAAGATAAGTATAAAAAGGTCACGAAATATATATATATATACATTTATATGTATTTATGTAAATGTGTCTCTTACGCTCTGTTTTTCAGTGTCGGTTTAAACTAAAGTTTAGCTGAACATTGAAGTTGAGCTTAAACCTTGAAGCTGCTACATGAGCTGCACTATAATTAAATTGAACCAGTTCAGTTGAACCAAAAACTAGGAAGGGTATACGGTAGAAACATTTTATGTCGTTGAGACCACTGAGTCATTTAAGATATAATTCAAATCTCAACCAATAGAAATCACAGCAAATTATGAATTTATCTGTATACATCGCTGTCCTTGCAATCACTACTTTTCCTTCCGTATCAAATAACTAAACCCAGTAAACATATTTTCAGTTTCGCGGATAGTTTAAGTTGGCAGTTCCGGCAATAGTAAATATATTCGCACGTATCGTGCTTAAAAATTGGCGAGTATTGCCGGAACTATCAACTTAAACTGTCCGCGAAATTTAAAAGAAGTTTACTGGGTATATACTTATCATTGATTAGTGACTATATCTAAACTGAGCAGTAATATTTTATTTCATATTCAAGTTTTACAAAACCACAATATTTTTATTTGCTAAATTATGGAAATAATTGGCAATGATGAAGCAATCAATACCTTCTTCTATTATCCTGCAATATATTTTCTTCGCTGGTGGTTCATGTTCATTCTCTTTACGAGCAGTGTTATCTAAAACTCCAGTCACTATACCACATTGACTGGTGTGAATGTTTAAACTCATACCATAGAACGTCCAAACGCATACATGTTGCAAAAGCAAACAAAAATGAAATCCGTGTCTGTTTTTATGCGCGTTTATTCTGTCTCTAACTTCGTCAGCGTGTTGCATAGTCGTAGCATAAACTTTCTTTTAATGAAACTCCAAACAAAAAAGTCTAAAAAGATTGATATCGAGAGATCTTGCAGATCATATTATCATTTCTTTGAGAAGTGTTCATCCAACCACTACGTCACATACGAGCAAAATGGGCTGAAGCTCCGTCATGCATGTAAATCATGCTATGATTAAGGTTTAACAAAGGAGTGGATCACGTGTTATCATTGGAGTTTGTTAAAAAAGTGTATGACGTTTATCATTAGGTAATGTAAATTGGACTGACGATTTCACTCTTTTACCATTGAATAATAAAATTCGGAGGAGTGACAGCGTCAGTCCGATTTACACTACTTAATGATAACACGTCATCCACCTTTTAATAAACTCTAGTTATGATGTATGTTCAACGGTATCTTGTCAATAACTATTCCAATACATTGAGATATAATAGAGACACCGCAGACAGTGCAGTTACATTACACGTATTTAATGTGTCACATGTACCTGCTCCAACTGATCAAAGAATAGACCGAAGCGAGGAAGTTAGTAAATCTTTGCGCATGTCCGGTAGCCATGTTTTAAATACGTCGACAGTGCTATATTTGGCTAGCCTCATTAACATTATTATTCTAGAACGATGTTTGCATATTAAAATACGACTGCTGTGTGTTTCATTGAAATAAATCTTTAGCAAATATTATTCTTCTGATATATCCAAAACTCTAACATATTTCAATCAATACGAACAAATGTACACTATTCGTATTTTCAAAACTTCTGAGCTATTTCGAAGACATTCAAATCGACCACATGAACATCAAAGCTGTGGACACACCTTGGATTTGTCTATTCTGTGACCTGATGCAGCGTAAAAATATTTTACGTTAGTTTATCATTTTAGGGTTAATGTAATTCCCTAATCTATATAGTTAAAATTACATTGAATTAATAATTTCTACGATTACAATTGCTTGTAGTACTATTACATAATATTTTCGAAGAATTTAAAAATACTTATATTCACTGAATTACATAATAAAATCAATAAGCGAAGCTCTTTTAGCGAGGTTCTGTGGCGAGTTAACTGGGAAAAAGTGAGACGCTTAAAATCGTCACTAGACGCTTTTATCTTTCATGCTTTTCTTTCATTAGTTCTTTCTCTCACACACATGCGCCATACTGATTGTAGGAGCAACTATAAAATGCGCCGTATTTGCGTCTCTCCCCATCAGATGACACTCTTATTATTATTATTAGGACTCGAATTTACTTCAAATTAAACTTCAACTTATTTACTATCGGTTTCGAAATGAAATACTTTTTCCTTATACAGTATTCAATTATAGAATTTTACCTTTTGTTCAAATAAATATCAAATGCGTAAAGACCTTCGCTCTTGTCGGGTGTCCCACGACACCTCTCCTCCTTTTAAAAGTAATATTTCAAGCAGAAAATATTTAATCAATCGGAATTAGCATATTCGATTACTGTTTTGTTGGTAGTATAAAGACTAAAAGAACTTCGAACAACATTCTTCATCCCTGTATTCCATTTTCCTATCTCAGCCTATAGTATACTACATAAATTATTTTATTAGAATCACTGTTATCACCGCTGGAGCTGCTGTCTTTTATGTGTACTATAAATGGTTCCATTTATTTCCTAACGCACCCAATTTCTCTGTTCCGCCATCATTCTATTACACCAGCAGTATGCCTAACACTATTACGCCAAATATCTGGTGTTATGGAGGACAAGGCTTTCTGCCATATCTCTATAGTTGTACTAGTTGAATTACTTGTCTGTCCTATATTTTTGAAGCCTTAGTACTCAATGACCATGCATTTCTGCCATTTCGTCTACAATACATGTTTTAGGAGGTTTATTCTTAAAAAACCCAAATATATCTTTATTTAGAATGGTGTAGAGATTAAGTACTTACCGTTGGGTCATATCAAGCAGTTGTATCTTCAAAAGAACATTGGTGTTAATGCCTTTGTCTGCTAACCATGTTTGCCTTTTCCAGGAACTATTCGGATTTTTTCCTTTAGTATTCTTTGATAATTAGAACTGTACATAACAATTATTGACAGTACTTATAGACTATTTAATAATGGTTTTCAAAGCAGTTTAGAAAACTTTCCGTGATCATCTCACCATGGTAGCCTGAGCATTTTAAACCAAATACAAATACTCTGGAAGCTCCATCAATAAATCCTGTTTCACATCCAGCATGCAATATGATGTACATACCTAACATACAAGATTAATAACCATAGAACGTATATAGAAATATAAATTGTTTACCTTTTTCCGTCTCCCTTCATATTACTTGTGTTACTCGTACTATTATCGTGCCATAATTTACAAATAGCTCCATTCTGGAAAATTCATGTTTCATCAAAAAAAGCACATTGTAATGAGTTTGGAGATCTTAAGTTTTTCATGTATATATCCAAAAAGTTTATCCTACTTATTACAATACAATTCCATCTATGGCGACAATCCACAGACTTTGGATCATTTGGAAGCCAACATTCGTCAAGCTATCGCTGGCCCACAGCCGCAAATATTGGACAGAGTGATAAAAAATGGTAGTAAGCGGATCCGTCAATGTAAACAAGGCCATGGTCTACATTTGAACGATGACTTGTTCCAAACATGACTGCATTGTTCAAGTTTCAAAATAAAGCAAAAGCTAAATTGATATGTCAAATTGTTATTGTTTTATTTAAAATTAAAATCCTCTCAGTCTTGATGAAAAAACCCTTTAGTAGCAGTAACTAATACTGCTAACAATGGATAGATGATTAGGCCAAATGATTATACTCTTGAGACAAGAGGTATAGTAATTAGATTAGCTGAAGCTGGGATACCTCAACAAGAGATATCACAACGAACAAATCCCTATGAGCATAAGAAAAGTTTTTTTTTACATGTTACTCTGCTTTTTCATTTTCCAAACAATCGGTTGAGGTTCAAGCTCGAACGTGTCTTTGCTCCGAATTGAGCAAATGCGGCACCCATCTTGCAGTAAGTAAAATACCTACGGCTTTTCAATTTCACGCACTTTTATTCGGCGATCGATTTAACATTTGCACTGAATTAATATGAAAGAATTGCCAACACAACGACATAAAGTATTTGGAGAAATAGCAACTCCTTAGCAGCGATTCCGGAAACTTGTTAACATACCCTTGCGTATGTTTTGTTAAAATTTTAATTAGTTATGTTAGTTTCGTTAATTTTATTTGAATTGAAATAGATTTGGCAATGTGTTTAGTTTGGCTGTTATTGAAAATGGCCGCAAAAGCTACTTGTTTTTATAATTTATAATCGTTTATAAATTTACTTTTCTACATGTGCATTAACAAAAACAAATTTGACTATAATACATATTTCTTCCTGATTTCGCTTTTATTTACCACATAAACGAGAAAAAGTAAATTGGAAAGACTAATACATAATGGGTGTACAGAACCTTGATTAAAGTATTTATAAATATATGGAAAATATCTCCATAATAATTTCCAGATATTTTCCAAAAACAAAAATTGGGTTCTTTTAATCGACTATATCTCGGCAAATATTAACAATAGAGAAAAGAGTTTCAAATAAGCAAGATGGGAAACTTTATCTTCTACAAGAAGGGTTCTTACAATTTTTAACGTAAAACTCACCGTTTCCGACATACTTGCAAAAATGCGTTTTTCAAGATGGCGGCGAACGCTCGCGATTTCAGACGACACAAACTTGGTTTTATACTTAGGGGACACTCTCTGACATAATCCAATCGAAAAATCAATTATCAGGATTTTTGCGGAGCGAATGTCTAAAAATCCTGGACTAAATAAGGTTCCAGAAAACTGTCCAACATCTATAACACGAAAAGAGGACAGGAAAATGTGGCTTAGGCAACACTGTATTTCCTTCAATGAGGATATGACAAAAGTGGAAATATATAATGTAGTGAAACATTATAAACCGCGATTCAAAACTTATACTATAGACAACATTTTGAATGATCACGATGTTCTTCGGCTGTCTCCATACCCCCGGATCTTAATTCAATTGAATTACTTTGAGCAAACCTCAAACAATATGTTGCAAAGAGTTTCCTTCCGGCTACAAAATGTAGAAATTTTGTCCGATGATTTTCTTCAGTAATTTACGCGCGATGACTGGAAAAAGAGAGGTCAGTATTCAAGAAAGTGCAAAGAGGATTTTTGAAGGCTGGAACCCAGTCACCAACGATGTTCTGACAGAAAGTAATGACGATTAATTAAGATTATTCCATTCTTGATATCTCCTTATTTGTTCACCTTTAACTATTTATGCAATCTACAAGTTCACTTCATGTAACTTTTATATAAATATATATTATATTGTCATACTTTTCTTTTATATTCTATTCATATTTTACTCATTTCTCCATTTACTGCTTGTGAATATTTTAGAAAACATGTAAACAACTTCATCAGTGCAAGTCAAATATTTTTATTTGTTCGTCTCAGAAGACAAAGTAAATATCCAAGCTTTTCTCGATATTACTTGGCTTATCACATTATTATTAGTTATTTTCAAATACTTCAGCTTAAATACTAATACAACTAGATGCAATTATGATCGTACGATTATAACTATTATTATATACAAGAAGAAAGGCATGTATATTAGGTCGCCTTCTTCGTTAATTAGAAAGATTTCTTGATTACCCTTTGCTTTATGAATTTCCAGGGACTTTTACATACGTATCTTAATCCTTTCTTGGCAAAGTGAAATATTTTAATATTTATGTCCGTAAAGCTATGGTTATTTTCTAATAAGTGATTTGTAACAATAGAATTAGAATATTCTATGCTAAAAAAATTGGGTCCTTTATTTAGATCAAGCATTTATCAATTAAAATGTAATCATTGAGAAATAATTAGGAAATCTCTCTACTTAACGAATAAGCCGGATGAATTAATCTACACACCTCTCTTTGAATGTTGTTTACAATAGTATAATGTGAAACAGACCATTATAGCATGTTCCTGCATTTCCATTTACCTGAAACTGCAGTCACATTTATGTTAAATATAGTAATATGATAAAATATACATCTTTTTTTTTTCCCGTCAATATGGAATATTAGTTAAGTTGGGGCTAACTAATGTTACTAATTATTAATATACATACATACATGAATACATATTTATTAGCCAAATGCTAAATAATTTTGCAATCAACAAATTGTCATTGGAATGATTTTTTTGACTTAGGCTGTACCTCTTTGGAAAGTAATAGTCCGTCAGTTCGCGCAGGTTCAGGCGCGTTCCTATATTGGACGAGCTGTACATATGTATATATAAATACAATAATAAATGATTTTCTGTAGAAATGGTGAAATTTGGGGATTGATCACGGTGGTTAAACACTATATAGAGATTCGGCATAGCTATCTCTGGAGAGGAAATGAGATAAAAACAAAGTAAATGGTGTTTTAGAAGGGATCTTTAATCATTATATAACATTTTTCTTTGATCTTATCTTTACATTATGGTTCTATCCAACCACCAAAGAATTTCTCTAGTTCTTCGGCCACTGCAAAACATAGTCTATCCTGATATGGAGCAGCTACTACCTGGAATTTTATACAATATCTCATGTTTGAAAATTAATGAAATTCCAAAGGTGAAAATCATCAATTTGGAGATTCACTTTTTATATAAGTACTATAACAGATTGGTTTGTATATATACGAACCTGTATCCCGATTGGCAATCCCTTCTTATTTAAACCTAACGGAATATTCGTTGATGGCAATCCCAAAATGTTAAAAACCATTGTATACATTGTTGCTGATGTTAACAATAACATTTTGTCATGCTCAAACGCAGAAGTTGGGAACGTTGGATATAGAAACACGCCGTTACATCCAAGCTTTTCCTAAAACGCGTTGTGTTTGTTACATGCGTTTTTTTTAATATAAATATATGTATATGTATATGTCTGCTTATAATAAGGCATAATTGCTTACAATAAAATCGTTCTTCAACAAATTAGCCTTTTCTCGATAATGACCATATTTGCTTTTACAGACAAACGCATTGTGCTTTTCGAGGAAATAAAAGAAAAGAGCGTGCAAAGAATATTGTGAGAATCCTAAGAATGATTTTATAATTTCCATGTATAAATTCTTCGTATCCTTAAACGTAAAACCTAGAGATTATTTCGTAAAACACGTTATATCAATCAAATGTACTTTTCCATTAGAGGAAATTTTCAGGACATTTGGAATATCTTCCATTTTATAAAACAACGTGCCGCTCATTTCGCAAGTGTTACTCATATCAAATTTATAATCTTCAATTAAGCAACCACAATTGCTTTTCAAATAATGTACGCATTTATCCATCATAGCTTTTATTTCTTTATCTACTTTAGTTAGCACTATCGATTTCTCTGCATTATGCATGGAAAATACTTTGATTCCGTTTATGTCCACCTATAATTAATTTTTTCATTATTCAATATAAATGAATTTTCTTAATTCATTACCTTTTCTTGTAAATTCAGAGGAGCTGGATCTTCAGACATAATTTTTATCATTAATCTTAAATCTTCAGCATACCGTGTCATTGGTCCTATTACCAAATAGTCGGCACACTGTTTGTCTGGACATATGGGGTAGTGCTCATTAAGAGATATTAATTCTACAACATTATTTTTATATCCCAATTAGTTTCATTTAAAACAAAGTGAAATTATCCTTACTCGGGGTAGGTTTATGTCCATATATTCCATTAAACATTGCAGGAAGTCTGATAGATCCTGCTATGTCGGAACCGACTCCAATCACAGAAGCACCAGCTCCAAGAAGAGCACCCTAATATATATAAAAAGTTAAATTTACCTTTATTTATAAATTTGTGCAATGTCTTTATTTATTCATGAAGATGAACATATGTATTTTATTTCCGACTAGGGATTTGTTAGAAATAATTACTTCGCCTCCTGAGGAACCTCCACTTGTACAACCTGTATGATAAGGATTAAGGGTTCTTCCTGTTATAAAATTTGTGCATTCCCAAGCACAACAAATTTCCGGAGTATTGGAAACTAACAAGGGGATTGCTCCTGCATTCCTAAGTCCACGTACTGCATCTCCATTACTGTCAGCTTTTAGACCTTTACGGCACAGAGTTCCAACGCAATAACTTAAACCTGCAATGTATGTGTAGGTATACAAAAATACAATTAGAAGGGAGTCCCCTTAATGCGAAATTCACCTTTTAATTGGCAACTTTCCTTAACAGTTAGGGAACCCCAAGCAGAGGATAGGTTTCTTCGATGTAATTAGAATTCAATTCACTATTTGCTATAAGCTTATCTACTTCTTCAGCATCCTTTAATGCATCCGAGAATCTATCTTCTACTACCGCATTAATAATCGGATTTACAGCTTTAATTCTATTTATGTAAGCATTAATAACTTCAACACATGTAATCTTAAATAATATATTACGCCACTTTCCTATTTCGTTTGAATGAAGTATATCATTAAATCACCTCTTTCTGTCGAATCTTTTTAGCTAGACTAGTAGCGCTATATTTTAGAATTTTATTAGTAATTTTAGGAATTGACTTTCGCATCCTTCTAGCTCTACAACGAAATAATGGCGCAAGGCACCATGAGATAAATGTCTGTAGTCCAACGACAAATCGAAATAACCAGTTCATTATTTTGATACAGCGAATACTTCAATGCCTGCTCAATTACTTGAGTTTCTAATCGAACCTGTAAAACAGGAAAAAAAACGAATTAACTACATTGAAGGACTCTGAAATTATGTTTAATGGAATAATTGACTACGCAATTGATTTGTGTACATGCATCTCTAATATCGTTAAAATTAGGCAATGATTATTGCCTTCACGTTTATAAACCGTCAATGTGGCTTAATCGAAAATTATTTGTAATTAACATTCGGCAGGACTTTTACCTGTTACTCTTCAGGCAAGAGGTGCGTCGCTATGAAACTTGTTACCTACTGATGTAGCAAGTATTACGCAAGTCACTTGACGTAAGTTTATAAATGTATTTTTCTCTTAGTATGTGGTTGTGTAATGTTATAAAAGAGTTTCCGTATTCCTGAAATGGAATTTTGCAATTCCGCCTGTGAACGTACGGTGTTCCTACATCATATAACAAAATTTATAAACCCTAATACATGTAATAAAGAGTGAAACATTTTCGCAATTGAAAATCGTGTTTTTATTTTAAAATTTTGTTAATTGGACCAGAAAAATTGAATAGTGATTGCTACAGACTGGATTATATGTTCGAGATTTGACTAAAATATGTACATAAATATGTCTTAAATATCAGCAAAATATGTTGAAAATTTAGTAAAATGTCTAGAATATGTATAATATGTTTCAAAAATATTTTCAGAATGTCGTATTTGAAGTAACAAGGAAGAGGAACAAACACTAAGAAAATTTAAACAGGTTTTATTGAACAGATAACTATCACTTACATTTCGACATTAAACATTACATTCCCTACTGTTAAAACAATTCAAAATCAAATGTTTTTCAATATTTTCAATAGCTAAATTATGTTTCCTATCTGTTAGTAGTGATTTGTACTTTGAAAAACTTCGTTGGACATCAACTGATGTCAATGTGATTGATGCATATTTTCAAACATTAACTTCCGGATTTAAATCGGTTTCATCATCAAACTCGCCACGGAGAATTTGGTTTGCTTATGGCAACAAATTTAAATCGCTATTTCTTTGTAAAATATCATTAAACTATTTATTTATTAATTGTCCAGGAACTTTCTTATTAGTTATTTCTTAAATTCATCAGTCAAACGAAGAGACTCTTGTAACGGAAGTGATTCAGTTTCAAGAATAACAACAGTTTTATGAACAAAATCATAATTTGATTTAATGAAGCAAAGTTCTTAGTGTAGTGAATTATTTTCAAAAATTGATTTGAATTTTGAAATTGCACTGCAGTGAAAATATAACTAGATAAATATATAAACAAACTTTTGTTTTTTATTTGGGACTATCAACAAAATAACTAGTGACTAGGATTTCTTGATATAGAGGATGTGTAAGCAACTTTTATATATATATAAATTATAAAAACTAAATTAATGTGTAAACATACATGCAAATTAAGTAAAACCTTATATCAAAAAATCTTTGTCGAAACCTTAACAATTCTGTTCAAGGACTAGGGAAAACCAAATTTAAAAACCTAGCCAAAGGTTTCCTTCTTAAGAAATGCAAATGTCATTTTAACAAATTGCTATATACATTACTTACATTTTGAATATCGGTCCTGAAATTAATAGTTTTAGTGTCTTTCTGTATATTTATCATTTCATATATTAGTCTTTTTTATAATTATTCTCTGTTTTTAATATAATTGTGTTTTCAAAATCAAAGTAATGCCCAAGATCTTTGTAATGTTTTGTTACAGCGGTCATTGCACCAAAATCATTATTTAAAGAATACTTATGGCTATACAACCTTTTCTTTAAATATTCTTTCGTCTGACCGATGTAACAACTATCACAGTCTTTACAGTTTATTTTATAAACTACATTACTCTGATTTTGTTTAATTATTTTAGATTTAGTATTAGTAAAGAGATCTGTTACTATAATTTGGAATGAAAGTAATGTTTATGTTGTTTTTATTAAATTCTTTTTTTATTTTTCGCTTAAACCTTTATAAATAAAATAAATTAAATAAGAAAAAGAATTTAATAAAAACAACATAAACATTACTTTCATTCCAAATTATAGTAACAGATCTCTTTACTAATACTAAATCTAAAATAATTAAACAAAATCAGAGTAATGTAGTTTATAAAATAAACTGTAAAGACTGTGATGGTTGTTACATCGGTCAGACGAAAGAATATTTAAAGAAAAGGTTGTATAGCCATAAGTATTCTTTAAATAGTGATTTCGGTGCAATGACCGCTGTAACAAAGCATTACAAAGATCTTGGGCATTATTTTGATTTTGAAAACACAATTATATTAAAAACAGAGAATAATTATAAAAAAAGACTAATATATGAAATGATAAATATACAAAAAGACACTAAAACTATTAATTTCAGGACCGATATTCAAAATTTAAGTAATGTATATAGCAATTTGTTAAAATGACATTTGCATTTCTTAAGAAGGAAACCTTTGGCTAGGTTTTTGAATTTGGTTTTCCCTAGTCCTTGAACAGAATTGTTAAGGTTTCGACAAAGATTTTTGATATAAGGCTTTACTTAATTTGCATGTATGTTTACACATTAATTTAGTTTTTATAATTTATATATATATAAAAGTTAGTTACACATCCTCTATATCAAGAAATCCTAGTCACTAGTTATTTTGTTGATAGTCCCAAATAAAAACAAAAGTTTGTTTATATATTTATCTAGTTATATTTTCACTGACGAAGGTGTTCGGAAAACGTTTGTAAACGTTCTGAAAATAAAACTATCGTTCAAACCAGCCTTGTTTTATTGACCTATTAGTGGTAGATCTCTATCATGTAAGATAAGTATAAAAAGATCACGAAATATATATATATTGTTCACTCTGTTTTTATAGAGATGAAGATGAATCTGCCACTGACTGATCTACAGACATTTGCACTAATTTGGATTGTCTCGTTTTTCCTAATTTTCGTTTATATAGGTTAGTCGAGAGATGTTGAGTAATTTAGGGTTTTCTTTTATCACAGGAAATCTATAAAAGAAGAAAAGTATAGTAAAAAATGTATACACCCTTTTAGATATCAGATAAAAAAATTACTTTAAAATTAAAGGAAAATATTTTTATATAAAAATGTAATTTGAATTAAATAAATTAAAATAAAATTGTTCTGTAAAATTATCAACTTACCATTTTACTGCACGCTTTAGAGAATACTTTTTCTTCATTCAAAAGCAATTCTGGAACGGTCTTGATCCAAAAGGCTACTAAATCGCTTTCAAATTTTAGCATTTGTGGATAACACTCGGTAACACTTCACTATTCGGTTTTTGTAAATGATGAACATGTTTAAATCATAAATACTGAGACGTATATACCCCTTACCTAATTATTTTTATCCAGAAATTTAACCTTTATTCGTTTAATTTCCGATTTTTATTCTTAGAAACCGTAACAAAATAATGTTTACTCTTCGGTATTGAACATGATATTTCGTTTGGTAGTTTAAAAGCAATTAACAATTCCTTCGAAAAATGGAAAACATAAATTTCTTGGAAGAAGCATTAATCCTTAATTAAGTAATATTTATTTTATTATATTTAAGGAAGTATCGATAATCGTACAATGTAAATTTCCCGGGAAATCGTCTACTATGTTTTTATAAAAATTTCAAAAGGAAAAATATGTCGAATAATTTCAAATATGTTGAAATATTCGAAATATGTGGAAAAAAGCCAATACCTTCTAAATGTGTAAAATTAAATTAGTGCAAAACGCTTTCATTTACACCAATTCGTGTAGATCTTAAAGCTTTCAATTGTACCGTTGATAATTATCGATATGCAAAAATCATATAATCCGGTCTGTGGTGATTGCAAGTATTGTGGTGTAGCTTCTGATGCTATATCATATCGGTAAACTCCTCACCACACAGTTATTTAAATCCGGTGACACGTGTTCCGCTTGCATTTAGGCAAGCATCTTCAAAGCGTCTCTTACCAAACATTTGGATGTGAGTGTTAGTAATATAAAGCTCATGAATAAAATTTTAGGAAGACTGCATTTTAATGAATTATGTATGTTCAATTGATAAGAAAAATATATCCAGGAAGCAGAAAGATGTAGGATACAATCGTTTATGTTTCGTTTAGAAAATTACCGTCAGCTTTCCACTTCAAAATGAAATGCATCTTTACATAGCGTAAAAATGGTTTCATGGTTTCACTTTCTCTTCTCGTGAAGAGACCAAATACATTTGGAGATATTATGTTGTGTTGTAACGACATACGCAGTTATTGTTTCGATGTTATAGGACAAGGTTGTGATAAAATTTCTTAAATAAAAAAATCTAAACGAAATTAAATTATTCAAATACAATAGACCGTTGAATAGTGGATTACAACACGTATTGACTCTAAATTCAAATTAATTTCATGTATCATGGAACAATGTCGATGGCTTGTTAAAATTCACATATTTACCCGCATTAAGTATCTATGGAAAATATGATCCTTCACCTTTTGACTGACAAAAGCTTATATTATTCAAATATGTAAATAAATATTTACGAGCACATTAGATGTTTACGCGTATATTCCATTCCAATATAACCTTGGAGAAAGCGTATTAATAAATTCATTATTGAGCATCGCTCTCTGTATTAGTGTACGAAAACTATGCCCGATTCTATTTCATTATTTACAAATACATACAATGATATAGAATTCATGGGCATTTCAGGTCATTGCAATTATCAATAGATTAACTGAGGTCAAACATGGAATATTGACGAAATCTAAGGTCATTTTGTTTTCAATTTATGACCTGAAAATTACGTGAAGAAGTTTATTTTCCACTAATTGGTGTTTCTGTATTCAATATTTAGAACAGATAACATTGGTTACCGATTTTAAAAAATCATATGGGAATTATTTGATGCATATTACGTGCGTGTACTTTGAACATGTGAACATGGATCCTTTGAGAGAGATAATAGCAACATTAAAATCTCCTTGGTAACGTTCTTTAGCAATGATAGCTGCTATTTGTCTTCCGTTGTTTTAATTTTACAACGCCTTTATAATATTAATAATTAGAGAAGTAAGTTTGGAAATGCCTCATACCATCTTACCCTACACCACATGCACAAAAGTTCAAATCGAACATACAACGCAAAATTTATAAGCCTCTCCAATGTGATATATGCGTTTCAATATAAGGGATTTATTATTTCTGTTACTTATGTAGCGCTTGTCTGGTGGTATAAGGCAAGCAGGAAATGAGGGCACTACTGTCAGGTTAAGCATATTGCAGAAGGTTCGTTCGCGTACAAATATTTGGCGTGTTTTCTACAACACCCACAACAGTTGTGAAGGTGCTATTCGACCTGCTGCCCCTACACTTGGTGATTAAGGTACAAGGTAAGAAAGCAGCAGACAGAACTGTAGAATCTGCAAAAGCGATACGTCCTGGAGACAAGAAAGATACCTTGGAACAACGTATTCCATCCCTGAACTAATGATTTATTAGAAGTGGCTTTGCGTGATGTACCGAAGTACGATCTTACTGTTCACCAGTTGGTACCTCTTAATTCCGTAACTGAAATGGGTGTGCATGAAGCAGGGAACAGTGTTAGCATGAATGTGGGAGCCCATACGACTGTGCTACAGATCAAAATTAATGGTATAACTACATGTCCACAAATCGTGATACAGAGATGCAGATAAAACAGGGTTCATATCATGATGGACAGCCAAACAGCTCTCAGAGCAATTCAAAACAGACGATTACTATCAAGGACTGTCCAGGGATGCAAGAACGTACTGATGTTCTTAGCGGAACACAGTATAGTCAAACTATAGTGAGGCATACAAGGAAGTGAAAAGGCGAACCTATTGATGAGGACGGAGGAAGAGAGACAGGCTCTGGACCTACATGTGGAATTTGTATCAATACATGAGGGTTGAGATGATGAACTTACTGAAGTAAGGAGTATGTTAAAATTTCGGATAACAACACAACACGACAATTGCTACGATTGATCAGAAACCAAAATGGGAAGACTTTAGTCCTGTTACCAACGAAGATTATATTTGTTGCGTCTATTGTGGGGGTGAGAGGAATCTTCGATACATGTTCTCTGTGAACGCCAGAAGCGGAATAGTGTACAACTGAAGCATTCTGGGCCTCAATTCCTGCAGCTGGAAGAGGTAGAAAAGATTACCATGAACAAGGTGCTAGGTTTAATTTATTTCATCGACCGGATGGAATAGATTATATAAGGAACACAATAAGCTATTGAACTTCAGTGCGATGGGCAATGAACTACTGAGAAAGGTCGATTGATGTTAATTAAAAAAAAGTGAAATTGGGTTTATTTATGTATTTCCAAATGTGACAAAGTAAAATAAATATAGTTGTAGAAAGCTTCGGTTTGTAGTACTATACATGTAAAGATAGAACTTCAACGTTTCTTCTGTAATAATCTAAAAGTTTGTAATTAGATAGTTGGTAACTCTCCCCTGGGGAACAACTACAACCCAAACAAAGTTGCTGACGATCTTTGCATTATATTTTAACTTTTTAACTATTGTGCGCTGGCTTGCAATGTAGCAAGTATAGATATATGTACTGATTAATTAGGGACGGTAGAAGGCACAGTTTTTAGACCAACTCTATTCAATTTATACAAGAATGTCATATTCTGTTTAATACGCGACATCTTAGTTTATATGTATGCTGTAAACACCACCGTTTTAGTTCCTAGTACTAATTTATTTAATATACAGAGGCTTGCCAACAGTGCCAGAGACGATCTATTGGTCTAGTTTAATATCAACATGTTGTGCCTAAAGGAAACTAAGACGAATTGCACGATATTTCACACTCTACAACCTAGGAAGCATGTTCGTTACGATATTATAGTTGCTTAATAGTGATTGCAAGGACTGTGGTCTAGTATTACTGACACTTGTGTGGTGAGGAGTTCACCGATGAGATATAATTGATATTACAGTAGTTGTTAAACCGATGGGTCTGACGCAAAATATCAAATTTCTAGGGAATGCACTTTAAGGACAACTTAGAATGGCATAACCACTGCAACTTCGTTGCAAAAGCAATGCATACCAAAGCTTTCCTTTTTTTCTTACATTGAAACGTTCTTAGTCTCTTGAAACCGTCTTAGCTATGGGTTTTTGGGTTGGTCCCATTCATCTGTTATTAAAATAGTATTTCTAGCGCAGAAGCAAATGCACCACCGGTCATAAGTGTTTACCTACCTACATAATTGCATTTTAAATAGTAAATAGATTACAGGTGATGTTGTGTGTGTACGTAATGAACTGATTGAAATTAAGAAATTGGAAATAACCCCTTTGCGGTCTAGGCACGTTCAAGTAGACGCATTAGATAAATACCGGTTTCTGGGAAATGTTTATGAAGACTTCATAAAACATAATAATAAGAAATGACACATGCATTTCAATGAAATTATGAAAAATTTAGTTTACATTCACCTCTCATATTGCAAGCAGTAAATAGTGAAGAGTTTGTGCAATATTTTAAAACAGCGAACGACGTTGAAGTAATATCGTTAGAAAGGAATAATCGGTGGAAACGCCGGCCCAATAGTGGCATACCAAAACATTGATAAAACTAACCGACAATTTGGTAAATTACTGAAGTTAAGTCCGTGAAACCGGGGATTACAATGTTAAAAAGTATCGAACAAGTAGTAGTGTGTCCAATAAAGAGCGACCCGGACGACCAAAAATAATAACACCGGAGCAGAGCGCGCAATGTTAATAACATGAAAACGAAATATACGAAAGGCAGAGCCCACACATTGTTGCCGACATGTAATATTCCACGTCCAAAAACCAGAAAATAGTACAAGTAACAACGGCGAAGTTGTTAGAAAAAATGCTCAGATTGTGTGTCGCTGTATTAAATGCGAAAAGTGGGCATATTGACGCATCACAAATTCAACTTAATCTTTTATCTTTGTCAGCAAGTTGACAAACGCATTGCTTTTACAACTGTTAAAGTTATTTGTATCAGAACAGAATAACGTTTTATTTTATAATTAGTGTTTGACTCATTCTTGTAATATTTTGAGGCTGAGTAAACACTTGTAGCTGGTAGTATATTAAGAATATTAGGGGAGATTCCACCACGTGGGTAATGGAAACCCCTGCTTAACGCATGTTAAACACCCGCTTTACCACTTTACCTTTACAGTAGAAGCATCGTGCTTCCAACTAAGGAACAAAGATGAGTATGTAACTGTTGGTAATGTACATACATACATGATCACTTCGCATTGGATAATTGAACTCAACATATCATAGGCAAAAGGCCATATATTGCAAAAAGTTCTACAATAGGCTTCCTATTGGAATCAAAACCTGTATACGTTTGAAACAATTATTGAAATCATGCACACACAATGCTTGCTTTTATTCACCGAACGAGTTTTTTTTTATTAAAAGCTACTAGCAACATAAAACTTATTTGCATTTGTTTAAAATACGGATGATTACATTTGGAATTGCGTTTTATTTATCTTTACTATAGTTATATTCTTGTGCACTTATTTCATAAGCGTTTATTTTTTGATTATTTTTGAATTAGCGGTTAGCTTTAGTTCTTTTTGCAGATTTGAATCATTTAGTTTCTACCTTATTTGCATTTTTTGGCGTTCAATTAGTTTTTGTCTAGTTTATTGTTTTTATCACTAATATTTGGTTGAGTCTCTTCTTTTGACTGATTCTATTATCTTATATTTTGCAATCAATATACATTTATTGTTAATGTCATTAGGTATTTTATCAATTTAGTAGAGACCATACCCTTGGTCAAAGGATATCCGCAGGATAAAGTTGACGACGTTCTTTTCGGTGGCTTAATATATTTACATTACTCGATATGTATGTGTGTATACTTATAAATTGTTATCATTTTGTTATATTGAAACAAACTTCATTAAATGAATATATATATCTATATATTATATAACTATTTAGATACTTGTCTTTCGAGTTACCTCTACCACTTTTAGGTCAAGAATCCAATTTAACCGATTGCGGTATTTAATACCGTTTTCATACATCTTCGCTTTTATTTCTATTTTGGCAATTATCAGCATAATAACTAACAACAAAAGTTTCCTGATATGTAGTAAATTTATACATATATTATTTTTATGTGCACATGCATACATATAGACAACAAAAACCGTAATTTATCTCTACATCCAATCTTAACAATTCTGTTCAAGAACTAGGTGGAAAATGCTGAAAAGAATCTAGCCAATGGTTACCTTCTTACGAAATGAATGTTTTTAAAATCAAAATAATATCTTAAATCCCTGTAGTTATATTGGTAGACTTTATTTGCCAGTTTGTTTTTACTATGCCTTTATTATCATGCACAATATGGTCGCGTTAAGGAAATTTAATGAACTATGATTTCCTATCATATACGTTAATCTATTATGATAACTATTAAGCACTGATGTAAATTTAAAACTTTTGTTTTGAACTCAAGATGTGATTTGTCTGCTTAATAATTTGTATATTAGAAATTAACGAAATTCCTACGTGAAAAATGTAGGACGTATCCTGGACATAGTTACAGTGAACGAATGATTTGTTAAATTTCTAAAAAATGGAAATACTTTCTTTTATAATTCCTATTAAATTAGTGCCACCTTACTCAACGACTTGCCATAAACCTATCGAAGTTAGAGATATGTGACATAATGATTCTTAAAATGTTGTCTGTACGATATATGTATCTAATACCGGTGTAATCGTAAAAGAAGAATAGTTAAAAAGGCTATACAACGTAATAAGGTATACATACATACATATAAGTGAATCTTATTATCTTCGCGAAGAAACAAAAGACACTAGCTAAATAAATTAACACTCGAAGCTAAGTACTCTACACGCAAACTTGTTATTGTCGTTAAGTAGTTAAAATACTGCGCCTCGTGTAAAATGTTATGTTTTGAACTTTGGAGGAATGGGAGGTGGAAAAGCAATAGCAGCATCGCTTTCGCTTGTGGGTAGGATTTTGGAACCTGATCTCTTCGTCAAACTGCTAAGAGGTTAATGTATTTTATTTTATTTCTATTTATAAAGTAATTTTGTTTGTTTATTTTTTTGCTTATCTGGCAAATAATTGAGTAGTGATTTAAGGCGCATTTATCGAGCACACTTTTTAATTATTTTCTCTAACGTTTCTTGTCCCATATTTGCGTTAAGTAGCTGTAATATTCTAATGTTACACCCACCAGTTCTCAAGAAGCACTATTTCTTATTAAATGTTAGTGCTTTTACGCGATCGGGTGGGTGAAGCCGAACTCCTACTCCCACTAAGAATATTACTGGCAAATCGTTTTGCCTCACGCTGGTCCATGACGATACACCTTAAATTTCTCCTTTGACTTCTTACGGCTAAGGCTCGACTTATAACGGTTACTAATCGGGAATATCAGGTTAATAATCACCTTTTGCATTTTTGCTTTTTAATGAATTTGGTTTATACTTATCAATATTTTACGTCTTATTTATATATGAACGCTTATAAACTCAACACTAGTTTTTACTTATACGCTTCTGAAAGGGTGGTCTCCATCCTCCAAAGTGCTTCTCTAATTCTATTGCTACTGCTATACACAAATTGTCTTGATATGGTGTAGATATTACCTATACATTTCTTGTATTCAACCCTGTTTGCTAAAATTCCTAAAATTCTTCTGCTTACCTGTAGACCTATAGGCATGCCATTATTATCAAACCCTAAGGGAACTTGAGTACTTGGAAATCCCAATATGTTCCAAACAAGATTAAATGCGGCCCCGTTTGACAAATTCCAAAGCGTTTCATGGTGCCGAAACGCTGATGTTGGAAATGTGGGCATAATTAGTATTCCGTTATTTCCTAGAGCGGAGTAAGAAATCAACCATGTTTAGCTGACAGAAGCAAATAGAAGTTCACTTAATATTACCATTATTCTGCCTTTTAGTGCAGCAACTCTTTTGTAATGTTTAGACACTTGATTTTTGGGTATGAAACAATGGTGTTGGACTACAGAAAAATACCCTAATACATTTACTGTAATAACGTCGGACTTGGAGAATATATTTTTAAATAATTGTTCTGATGCACAATGTTTTACCTAAAATTTTTCGTGAATGTTATGTAGATCTCCCAAAAATTAAATAGTTACATCTGGATGATTGGAATCTTTATAGATATCTATTATATCATTCAAATCAGCTAAAAGGCACAGGCAAGATTCTATTGTATCATTAAGTTCTTTGAATTTTTCTTGATGCACCTTCACGCCACACGTTTTGTACAACCAATTAACAGCATTTCGAATGGCTTGCGTTATTTCCATCTGCACTGAGCTTATTCCCATGTAAAATCCCAGGTCCTCCATGAAATATAATTTAGTATTATTGAGATCTACCTGAAGAGAAACACCTGTGAAATAGTGTGAAATATAGTATAATTGTATTCTTACATTCCTGTCGAAAATTTATTTTCTTAGTATTGGATAAAGCTTTCATCATCAATCTTAGATCTTCTGCATACCTTGCTAAAGATCCAATTGTTGCATAGTTACGGAAGTTTGTATCGTCAGGGCTAGGAAAATGACCTTCAACCGACACTATCTCTAAAAACAAAAACTAGCAACTTGCGAAGTCAGCTCGAAGGTACTTACGAGATGTTGGCTTGTGAGCGAAAATACAATTGAACATAGTTGGAATCCTAATCGAACCACCTAGGTCCGAACCGATACCGATGACTGATGATCCAGAACCAAGAAGGGCACCCTGTTTTATGTAAGTATCAATTAGTGTTTGATAAACACCTATTATATTATTTTGTCAACAAGCTTACTTCGCCACCGCTGGAACCACCAGAGGTATAATTTGTATTATAAGGATTACATGTCCTCCCTATAATTAAATTTTCACTATTGATAGATAGACAAAGCTCGCTGGTCGTAGATACTAGCAATGGAATTGCTCCGGCAGCTTTCAGATTAGCTACAGCCACACAGTCTTCTTTTGATTTGGTTCCTCTTAGAAACGTAAATCCCACTGCCAAACTCATTCCTGCATTTGGTTTTTATGAAGTAGTTGTTAGTATTTAATCAATTTTATTATCACCTTTAACTGCACAACTTTCCTTTATGGTTACTGGAACTCTCATAAGTGGCTTGGTTAAAGCTAGGGACTCTAGTAAGTCAGACTCCAATTGATCTAAGTATAAATCTATCAATTTAGCTTCTTCAATTGCTTGCTCAAATCTATCTTCAACAACGGCGTTTAGGATTGTATTTACAGTTTTTATACGGTTCACGTATGCTTTAATTGCTATTTCCCATTTTATCTGCATTAATGAAGAATTATCAAAAATAGGTATGAATTGCAGAAAGGTTGGATTGAAGCAGCGACGTGAGCGAGATCTACTGAAGAATTCTTACTTTCTTGAGTTGTGAAATGTAGTTAAATGAGAGGAGGGTGCTTGTTGTAGTAAGTTACAATAGCTTGAAGTCCATTCCTTTAATGATTTTGAGTTAACTTAGGAAAAGAATGAACGTGGAGTAGATCGCAGCAATACGAACTTTGAAATAATATGGAATTGGGAAGGTCAGTTATGAAACTCTCTTGGTTAATAAGCAGTTCTCTCCCAACAAAATTTTTGCTGTTAATCCGCGAAGTTCGTTGATTGTTGATACTAGCAAAGGAATTGCTGCGGCAGTTTTTAGGCTAGTTATAGCTGCGCTATCTTCGCTTGACTTAATTAAAAAAAAAAAACCCCACTGCTGAGCTCATTCCTACATTTAGTGCCAAACAAAACTTATTGAAAGGATTACCTTCAATCGCTGAGCTTTTCTTTATAATTACTGGCATTCACAAAAGTGGTTTGATCGAAGATGATTGTTTTAAGAAGTTAGGTCTTCTATGATCTAGGTATTGATCGGCTCATAGAGCTTCAATAGTTCGCTCAAATCTATCTTTAACTACAGCGTTTAAAATTTTATTTACAGTTTTTTGCGACCCACATATGATTTAATTACTATTTCTGACTTTATCTGCATTAGTGAAGATTGCCAAGAATAAAGAAGAAGTCCGAGAAAGTGATTAGGGCACTACGTCATTAGTGAAACCTATTCAAAAACACACAATTCGTTAGTAATACTATGTTGTGGAATTTTATTAAATGAGAGAAGGATCCTCCTTTTAACAAACTATAATAGGTACATTGAATTCAATGAAAAGCTATTTTTCGGTTAATAAAACTGTGTTATCTTGGAAAAAGGAAAAATGAGGGAAATATGACAGCAATGACAAGTGCGAAATATTGCAAGACAATTTTGGACTTTCAAAAGCCAGTTATGGAAATATTTTTGTTTTGCAAGGAGTTTAGATAAATAATAGCTATGTGGCGTTTAAAGGATACGAGCACACAGAAAAAGCAATTTGGCAATTCTTAAGCAATAGGAAAGTAATAGTTTACAGAATATGGAAGATTCACCACCATGCAATGTATACCGTCGAAAAAGATCATTGGGGCTTTATGAATAGGATTGAATCGGACAGAAGTGTAGTGCAGAATCAAGCGCAATTGCTTTTAATGACGAGTTTGGTTTTGTTTCAGGATGCGCAATGGATGATGTACTTTTCTAATGCGTATCATTTCGGCCAGTTTTGTAGCACTATAAAAAAGCAATGGGCCCTTAATAGGTGATATAGATACTCCCAAATCAGCCTCCTGAAAGGATAAGTTATCCATTTTGAGAAGCTCAGTAGTAGTTTTAAGATCAAAAAACCAAATTCCATTTTTCAATGAAATGTAAGTTGAATATCCTGTAACAAGTATGTTGCTTGAATGTCCCAAAGTATACAGATGTTTTTATATTATTTAGCCGCCACCTCATACAGCGAACGTTTTAATTGAACACTTTTGTTAGTCTACTATCCAGCACCGATTAGGTATATGGTTAAAGACAGGAAAAAGAAGAATTTATAATGAATTACATGCTATTACTTACGTGTTTTACTAGATAATTACCGTATTGTTGATAAGTGATTCTTACGGCAGCGCGATGAAGTCCACTTTTCATGAACTGGCAATTATTTATTAGAAAGACAATAAGCAGTAGCTGAAGGTCAAGGTATGTTTTTGGGAAATTAGAAATTGTTCGAATGTATACAAAATAAAAGCGATAATGATTAATTAAGATATGAATATTTGGAGTTTCATAAAGATAAGTGACTGTTTTGTAACAACGATATAATTTGTACAACTGCAGAATAGTTGGTAATGGAAGTTTCGGACACAATGGTTTCAAAACGCGGATATGTTTGGGAGACTTCTTTGGTAGATGCTAAATTATTCACCATCGGATATTTCTTTCGAATGGTTCCTGCAATGAAATAATACGCGTGTGTGAGACATATTATGTGAAGAAGGGTAGGAAAACATATTTTCAGCATTCTACCAACTTTCAGCATTGTTGCAGCTGCATCAGTAGCTAACATTATGACTTGGGCTCATGTCATTCAAAATTTTCTTAACGAATACTTTATCATCTTCACAACGGTTTCAGCAGCATTTTTCTCAATCCTTTTTGTTTTTAATAACACGTAAGCTTATAGATTATGTTTTGAAGCACGTGCTACAACATGAATCACGCTGCGTTTTTGTACAATAGTTGTTTCATCCAAACTTACGCAAATTTTCTTATTTTTCAACTCGTCTACCATACGTTTTTTACTGTACCTGGCAAATGTGGTAAATTGTATCGCAATTGTCTATTGGTTGGTAGTTTCCACGAGGGAACATATTTATTCCAACAAAAAGACTGTGTTCATTGTTTACTAGGTATTGTGAGATGTTGCACGATCCATATTTTAAAAGACGCACACCGATAAACCGATAATTATCGAACGAATGTGAACTTCTATGGAATGACTATACTATCCACTGGCTTCGCATCGACCTAAACACCTTCCCGGCGCTTCTGCAGTAGCATGCGTTTGTCGAACCTTAGTCATAAACAGTATTACATATAATATATGGATATGACGACCAAAAGAATGAAGATTGTTGTGACAAAACTGTTCTTTGATGCGATGGATATGACGCTAATAGTCAAATGAATATTATAGTTCCTGATTACAGTATTCGCAAATAAAATGGCAACACATGGAAACAACTTTTCCTGGAACTACATACCATACGTATGTGTTTTGCTGCCTAGGGGTGCAACGCTCAGCGCTCATTGGCTTGTGTCCAATAGATATTTACTTCATCTCGTCGTTGTATTCGATGTAACCTATCAACTTGCTAATGGAAATCAGTTTTTACCTTTTCTGTTTACGGGAACTTACTTTGATTCGAAGTGTTGAAGTCTAACACTTCTTAGCCCCCCGGATTCGCAGGTAACATGTTGCAAAGCTTTCTTTTCCTTATAAGGGCCGGCAAATAGGATCCTTCACTATACCCATTATTATTATTATCTCTCTCTCTATATATATATACATATATATAGAGAGAGAGAGAGCGCGCGAGAGAGAGAGAATAATGAATAGGGATCTACAAGACCTTCCTAAATAACTTCAACTAAATGATAAATTAATTTCGTACAGTTAACTGATTAAGGAGATGAAAAGTAAGTAAAATTAAGGAAAAATTACAACAAGTGCTCGAAGCGTTGCCCATTCTTTTCCAAACGTTCATTTATTCTATCGCGACATCGTTTTTGGATCATTTGTAGCATGCTCGGTATTAAACTTCAAAAGGCGTTACTAGGTCTTTCTTGCATATTTCAGCTGTTGTTGTTAATTCTTCAAACATCATCCTTTGTACATAGCCCCACAAGAATAGTCGATGTTGATCAAATCAGGCAGTCGCGATTGCTAGTTGATTACACAATATCTGCCAGTTTCTCAGGATAAACTAATTACAAATAATTTTTGCTTCCTCTGAGCGATGAGCTGGCACACCGTCATGCTGCAACCAGATTCCTTGATTTACTTCCAGTGAAAGCTGAGCTAGCAAACCTGCCAAATGATTTTGAAGAAAGGAGTGAAGATTCGAGGTCAAACCTCTTCTTTTTGTTTCTGCCAGGTGGAAATAAATTTACTTACTTAATCGCAATCTGTTCTAGTTTGTAATTTTACGTCGCGCCTCCATGAAAGTTCGATTCCCCGCAGTTTAATCGTCTTTGAGAACCATATGACGACATATTCGGTTTTGTTAATATCAAATTTCCACCGATTAGTGCACCATATGAACCTGTAGTGTCGTAGACGTATCTGGAGAAGGTGATAGGATGCACATGTGATGATGTCATTGGCGTATACCGAAAAATATGTTCAAAATTAACGCAGGAAATCAGCGATGAAGATCAATAAAATGTGTCCTTGATTACGAATTCACTCAATTGCATCTGGTACTGAAGCACGTCTCAGCCAGATACGAACGAATTAACCTCATCATCGAAGAACTGTGTTAATTTTTGCGAATCAGTTCGTCATGTCAGACGCAATCACAAACATGTGCGAGGCTGAATGTTGGAGGGGCGAGACTTCACACAAATAGGGTTAAACGTCTCCTATGCCTAACTTGGGTTGAAACTGTTAGAAAATTTTTCCTCTCTGACTAAAAAGAAAAAGAGAATCCCTGTATAAGTCCCGAGCATGGATCAGTCGATCGCAACCTACTTCATGATTTAAGTTCTTTTATATGGAATGGAAACACCTGGAAATGCAGAAACACCCACTTAAAGCGTAAAGATAGTTACCCTGTTTTTCTGTTGTGCTGGCGGTAAATATATATGAAAACGATTTAAGAAGCTTTTACTCCTTGAAAATTTTTAGATGGTGATAAGCAATTAACAATATTCAGATGCTCAGTTGCTATAAATCTGGTAGATGAAAGCAATGAAGAAATACATCGTCTTCAAATGGTTCAACAAGGTGACTAGGAAAGAACTAATAGTTGAAAAACTGAGATAGACGAAAATCAGAAGATTGGAGAAATCTAGTGTAAAAGCAAATAATTCTCGTAAACAAATTTTAGCTTTTAAAACTCCTGAAGCATCTATAACAGCATATAAATTTGCCAGGTAAAGGGACATACCGGATTTTTAATGTTTCTTTATTGCATGTATTGCTTCCATTGTTTTACATCATGAATAAATAATAATAAACTAGAATCTAGTTATGTGTTCTTGAAAGGGTGGTCTCCATCCTCTAAAATACTTTTCTAATTCTTCTGCTACTGCTATACATAAATTATCTCGATACGGACCAGATAATACCTATAAATTTATTGTATACAAATATTCTATCAAAACAGTTCATCTACATACTTGTATTCCTATAGGCATATTATTCTTATCAAATCCTATAGGTACTTGAGTACTTGGAAATCCCAATATGTTACAAAAAGATTAAATGCAGCGGCATTTGGCATGTTCCAAAGGATTTCATGATGTCGAAACGCTGAAGTTGGAAATGTGGGCATAATCAGTATCCCATTATTTCCTAGAGTAGTCTTGAAAATAAAATATATTGACCAGATTTGAATGATCAGAATATATAATTCGTATGAGGCTTACAAGTATTTTCTCTTGTAGTGCCGCTACTTGTCTAGAATGTCTAGGTATATGACTTCTGGGTATGAAAGCATGGTGCCGGACTACAGCAAAATACCCTAATACGTTTGGTATGGAAACATTAGGTTTGGAAAATACGTATTTAAATAACTGCCCGATAGTGGAATATTTTACCTAAAATTTTTTTGTAAACGTTTCATCTAGTTATCAAATGAATCATTTACATCTGGATGATTCGGATCTTTAAGGATATCTATTACGCCGTCCAAATCCGATAGGAGGCACACCAGAGATTCTATTATATCTGGAAATTCATTAAATTTGTCATCATGCACGTTCATATGATAATTTTCATGTAAACAACTAACAGCACTTCGTAGGGCTTGTTTTATTTCCATTTGTACTGAACTTGTTCCGACGTAAAATCCTATATTTTCCATGAAATATAGTTCAACGTCAGTTAAATTTACCTGAACAGAAACACTTATGCACATAACATAACATAACATACAAACTCTCTTACATTTTCGTCGAAATTTATTTGGTCAGTGTTGGATAGAACTTTCATCATCAATCTTAGATCTTCTGCATACCTTGCTAAAGGTCCAATTGTTGCGTAGTTACGGAAGTTTGCATCGTCAGGGCTAGGAAAATGACCTTCAACTGACACTATCTCTAAAAACAAAAATTAGCAACTTGCGAAGTGAGCTCGAAGGCACTTACGAGATGTTGGCTTGTGAGCGAAAATACAATTGAACATAGCTGGAATCCTAACCGAACCACCTAAGTCCGAACCGATACCGATGACTGATGATCCAGAACCAAGGAGGGCACCCTGTTTTTATGTAAGTATCAATTAATGTTTGATAAACACCTATTATATTATTTTTGTCAACAAGCTTACTTCGCCACTGCTGGAACCACCAGAGGTATAATTTGTATTATAAGGATTACATGTCCTCCCCGTAATTAAATTTTCACTATTGATAGATAGACAAAGCTCGCTGGTCGTAGATACCAGCAATGGAATTGCTCCGGCAGTTTTCAGATTAGCTACAGCCACACAGTCTTCTTTTGATTTGGTTCCTTTTAGAAACGTAAATCCCACTGCCAAACTCATTCCTGCATTTGGTTTTTATAAAGTAGTTGTTAGTATTTAATCAATTCTATTATCACCTTTAACTGCACAACTTTCCTTTATGGTTACTGGAACTCCCATAAGTGGCTTGGTTAAAGCTAGGGACTCTAGTAAGTCAGGCTCCAATTGATCTAAGTATAAATCTATCAATTTAGCTTCTTCAATTGCTTGCTCAAACCTATCTTCAACTACGGCGTTTAGGATTGTATTTACAGTTTTTATACGGTTCACGTATGCTTTAATTACTATTTCCGATTTTATCTACATTAATGAAGAATTATCAAAAATAGGTATGAATTGCAGAAAGGTTGAATTGAAGCAACTACGTGACTAGCTAGATCTACTAAAGAATGTCTTTCTGGAGTTGTGAAATGCAGTTAAATGAGGGAAGGATGCTTGCTTTAGTAGGTTACAATATTTTGAAGTCCGCTCTGTTAACGAATTTGAGTTGACTTAGGTAAAGCAAGAACCTGAAGTATGATCACACCGATAGAAACCTTGAAATAATCCGCAACTAAAGAAGGTAGATTTTGGGGCAGTACCTACTTATAATCTGGGACCTCCAAACGGTCTGGTAATCCATGGGTACGATTGCGCCGGTAGTAAATGTAATCTCCTTAACGGGACATACAATTAGGAAGGTACCCGTTTGTCAATGCCCAAATAACTGACGGTATAATAAGCACTATAATGGAGAAGATGCTTAGTGAACGCGGCAACAATTTTGTGATTTTTGACAATTTTAGATTCTTAAATTGTGGAAACACGTAAAACTTAAGTACAGGTGTACTAATCAAGGATGTCCATCCAAATTGTATACGGATGAAACAGTGACCCTGATTTTAGGTACGTAATTTATTACTAGGGGTATTAATTTTGTATAAATGTGAACTAATAACATCTAGTTACAGATCAACAATTTATATCTACAATCTATGGAAATTCAAGCGTTTCGAAATACTGTGAAGAGAAAAGCCATCGACGACATTGTGAAAAACCAGCTAAAATTATTAACCAAAGACTAATTGAGTTGTCTATGGTGTTGAACGCGATTAGCACCAAAGAACCTTCACAAGTAGAGTTTTCAACATTACCAGCAGACATTTTAGAGACGCAAAAAACACTAGCCACACTCAATTGGCATATATGTAAGCAAGAAAATTTTCTGTTGGGAAATTGCTATGAAAGTAATATTGTCATATTTTCGTGTGTTAGCAACTTGAAATTTTTGAGTTCATATTCGACGCTGTATATGGAAGGATGATTATGCTCTTAAATACTTTCTGCAAATTTTCACCATACATGGCATAATAATGGCTATTACATGTCTTTGGTTTCCTTTTGTTCCCAAACAAAGGTAAAGAGTCGTATTCGAAAACATTAAACATATTTAAAGAAAAATGTATAATGCTTCATTTAAACGTTGAACGACATAAAGTAGTTGTTTACTTTGAGGAATCAATTCACGAAGCTGCAAAGGAAATATGGCCAAATGTGAAATTAATGGGCTGCAGAATACATTTATCTCAATCCTGGATGCGAAAAATAGAAAAAATTAGGACACATTTCTGAATATATGGATCGGAACTCAGAAATAGACCAGGTTTTGTATTAGAATTTTGGTCTAACGTTTTTAGAGCCAGAAAGTGTGGATAATTGCTTCGTATTTTATTGCTTATTAGAAAATGTTGATGATAGCCGACTGACAATATTCCTATATTATCTAACAGAAAATTATCATGTATACAGGAGAATGCTCGTTTTCCACCCAAGATTCGACTAGCGCCGCAGTTACTTCAGAAAGAACTACAAACTGCTGCAAAGCGTGTCGTTCGCAATTTAATAAAAGCTTTTATTGTCCGCACCCCAATATTTTGCAATTTATTTATATTTTTAATCAAAACCAGATAAATATTCATGTTAAACTAAATAGCTTAAATTTACCAAAAATGATAACAAATAAAAAATATAAGAACCGTTTAATTTTCTTGCAGTACTTACCAAAGCCAGAACGTTGGTCGAATCCGTTTTGTAAAAGCGACTTCGTTTCACTATAAAAAAATGTCATAGATAACGTGTGACCACGTGCTAAGTATAGTTTTGTGTAGAATATACTCGAATGTATGAATTATATATACATACATAGGTACCTATTCTAATATAAATAAATGGTTTGTTGCAAATCTTTAGAATTACTATTAATTATTATTTTTCAAATATTCTAAGGTGTTTCATATATATTACAGAATAATTATTTAGTAAATTAGGGGTGCGGCGCAATCGTCCTCAGGGATTAACAACCACTTGGGTCGGATGACCGCAATCGTACCATCGGTTTAAAACGACACAGATAACAGCGGCGAAATCGTTCTACACCGAGATTTTGTACGTTGTAAACAATTCAAAATTCAAAATCGGATATATGCAAAATATAAAAAAATCTTTCTAAGTAATTTAGTAACTTAGAATTACATTTTTCAATTAAAGAGGGGCTGAAAAGTATACTCATTCTACACTCTGCCGTTTGTCTAATAGTATCACCATTTTATGAAAAAATAACTATTATCTTAAGCTATGGTGGGCCATGACTTCAAGCATTTTACTTATTCTACCTTATTCATCAATAATTTGTATACATTGGGTACTACTGCATGACATTCCTTTCGTTAGATTCTGTCCTTAGCTTATACAACTTGCGTGATTAGTAGCAAATAGAACTTTTAATTCCTAATGTTTAGCTGCATTAGTATTAGCGTTTTTTAAATAAATAAAATTGTCAATAACTATCGTACCTGCGCCCAAAAAATACGTAAAGAAGATTCGTCATATACGTGTTTCGTAAATGAAATTATCATTCTCAAGTCTTCATATTCCGTGTAACGTTTGAATACGCAACCCCTAAATACCATATATGGGGCACTTTAATGTTACATTGGTAAGAGTTTGTGATGAACTTTCGAATACTGCAACTCTTTCAGATTAAGTATCTTTTATATTTTGTATCTGCGCTCTTGTTAACTCTATTGAAATGTTTTTTTATAAACTCATTGATGTAATGAAATTTCTAAAGTACAACCTATGCATTCATTGCCGTATCCTATACAAACACCCATTAGTCACACGATATTTGCAAATATGGGGATGAAAAACAAACCTGTTTATTACGTATCATTTCTGCCAGTTTTGTTGCACTGTACAACAGTAATGGATCCTCAATAGGTGGTATAGGTATTCCTACATTATTACGCCAAATTAGTCTTCTGAAAGGATAAGTAATCCATTTGAAGCAGCCCAAGAGAAGTCTCAATATTAAGAGGCCAATTTCCATCCTAAAGCAACCTAATGTGTGGGCAATAAATGAATATTGACAGTGTTTCTAATTTGTTGTAATTTAGGAAATAATACTTACGACTAGATTCGATATTCTATATTTTAGGTAATAAAATACTAACCTTATCTATGCTTTAATATACCCTACTTATCAGTTCTCCCTTTGTATTATTATTTTATATAATATAGTTTCCGTTAATGGTAAACTCCACAAATGTGTCTCTTGACAAAACTTGAATTCCACTGATTTTGTATATGCCAATTCTGTATATTCGTAAGGTACTATTATTGTCAGTTATGGTCATCTCCGTGCGGCGATCACTAACACTTTCGGATTTTACTATGTTGAAATTCTACTGATAGAATGCATAATAACACTGTACACGCAGTTACTTAAGTCCATTAAATAATTAATGTATTATTTCAAGTACGATTGATGTCATTTGCAGTTAATTGATATGGTTCAGCAGTAAACTTCACATTAACTACACGACAATTAGAGTCGCTTTGCTATATTATATTTATTGGATGATACTATGCTCTTAGAACATAAATACTTTTAAGTACTTTTATACATAAATTTATTAATTGAATTATTATTAAAGCTGCTTTGTAGATTACTATGTGAACTATAAGACGCGGTAAGCTATTTTACTACAATGCTTTGTTCGATTAAACACAACGAAATGTAATAGTAAATGCATGAAAACGATTTGAAAAACTTGATGTTTTCAAATATTGAGGGCCGTAGACATCCAATAACAACATTTATGTACATACAGTCAATGCCTTGAAACAGGAACACATCAGGAGAAACTATATGACAGGAAAGAGGACACGAAAAGGCCTAGGGAATAATTTTCAAAATAGAAAACCATCAAGCAGAAATTCAAATGAAAGCCTTAAAGAATGCAACATACAAAATTAGAAATTTTTCTATAACACCAAAAAGAAAATAACAGAGCACATTGCAGAGTTATCGTTTTAATACGTAAAAAGTTAGAAACTAATTGATAAACTACATACAAAACGCACTATGGACATCACTTTTGCAATGTGTTGCAATGGCATTGCAATACTGAAGTGGAGAAAGCATCACAGCATTTTTGTGTGTTAAAGTTCAGTGGAATTTGCGTGAATTGTAATATGGTCTCAAAACACATTATACAACTAGAACATAGTGTAAATATAAGAAGACGTGCACGTGTCTAATATACAGTGTAACAATATATCACATTAATAAACCCCTCATCACACAATTGTTTAATAATAAATTCGGTGACATGTGTTTCACTAAACACTATCAAAATCGTATAAAACTGATCCGTGGATATTCGTTAAAGTTCTAAACATGTATATTCACCCCACCCCTACTGTAATCGGGTGGGGGCGTAAAAGACCCTTACATAAATAACATGTCAAGTGGACAGTCTCTCAAACCTACAAACATGGGAATCTGATCCAGGTAGAGAACTATAAAGTGAGGCACCGAAAATGGGGGTGGAAATAGACCAAAGAGTAAAAGGAAATATGTCTGTGTTTTCTATGATTCCATTTGTCATGATCCTTACCAAAGCAGCTCCAGAGGTAGGTTTTTTCGAAGAAAATCGTTTATATCGAAAACAAATCATGAACAAGCAAACATAATTTTAGGAAAGAATTATATTGTGCGATTAGTTTAAAATAAAAAAAAAGACGATAAACATAATGGTATGGTACATAATTCTATAGAGAAAAGTGACTGCTATCATAAAATAAAGTAGTGGTTCTATTACCTTGTTGTTGTGCAGTTGCCAATGGTGTAAGTTATCTTGAGCTTATTGATGGATGGAAGCATGAATGATATGAATTATATTAAAGTATTAGGAAAGAATCTAAGGGGTTCGGCTACTCTAGATGCCGAAAAATAGGCTTTTTGAAGACTTTTTCCGAAAAACTACAAATTAAATCGAGATTACAAAAAGGATGTTTATCATACATATCAGTGACTGTATACAATAATTTTCTTGAAGCGATTAATTTTAAAATGGCTGCTGTGCAGCGTTTTTGCGATCACGTCTCCGTTTCTTCAGGGTCCACGGCCGGACAAACAGCTCCCTTTCAAGTGAATCGATTGAAAATTTTCTTGTGAGTTAAGTTTCCGGCCAACTTGAAAATGCAGTTTTGAGATAAACTCGTTTGAAGTTTTGAGTAGTAAAAATCATGAATAATTTTGCAATACCTTTAATCTGCGATGCCTGTACCATATAATTGGCCTTCCAGATTAAGTGCAAGTCCTGCACTTGCATTTCTTTTCTGCTTGATCTTGAAGCGATCCTTGCCTTTTTACCCTTTCGGACAGCCATCTCTCTGCAAGCTTTATGCGCTGTTCGTCGATCTCCAGACACATTTCGTAGCTGTTCGGGCCGATTTTTGCCTCCATTATGTGTAAAATTGAAGCAAACGCGTTGTTGTACACACAAACCGCAATATCCATAGCTACATCCAAGACTGTTTTACCACTCGAAATGGATTTCGGAGCCAATGCCCACACAGTCGAGTTAAAGTTTTCGTTACTGTTTTGTGTATAACCGCTGATGCCTCGAGTTAGAAAATCTTCACTAGTCAGTTCTTCATAGACTGGTCTGATAGTTTCATAGACTTCAGTCTAAACTTGTCTAACTAGTCAGGTGATAAATTATTTCAATAACATAGTATCTTCCCTCTAGCGCTCACAAAAAGAGCTCGCTGCGGACCAGGCGGCCTTGTACTAAAATTCGAAAACCGAGTTCTTAGAGATTTTTCCTGGCCATAATCTGTTGGTACCTCATTTTTGTGGTTCTAGGGGACTATTAAAAAAATCGATTTTTCGAAAATTCTAGAGAGGCTTAACCCCTTAAATATAATTCTGAAATGCTATAGGCATACTTTTTTATTATTAAAGGACGGGTTTTGTGTCATGTGACGAAATTCTTCTGCAATCACCACATCTAATTCTGATTAAGCATTTATGAATAAGGTTCGACAAACGACTGCATGATAAGTTGTGTAAACCGGATATCTCTGTCACTCTTCCAAATTTCAATGTCGCGCCTTGCACGTAAGTGGGGACAAGCGTTGGAGGAACAGCGCCAGTCCGGTTTACACCACTTAATAATAACTTATCATGCATTTGTTTGTCGAACCCTTATTTTCGAGCGGTACTAAATAGCGATGTTAGGAAATAAAACTGCACGAACAAAACTAATTTCATTAGCCCCTATAGTACTACAACTATCTGAAGCTACTGTACTAGAATAGCAATATTGCGCTACACGAATACAGATGGCTTCATACTATACATTGACACTATTAGGTATTATGTATTTGTATTCTAGTATTTCAGATAGTTGTAGTACTACGGGCGCAAATGGAGCAACTCTAATCATCAATGACAGAAAACTTGTATTATCTATCCAGATGATCCAGAATGTTCACTATGTACGCCCAATTTTGCTTGTGCTTATCGTTTGTATAGTTTAAAATATTTGCAGCATTTAAAACGTAGTTTTAGATTATCATCTGCTTATCTATTTTTAATTTAACGAACTCGTTGAAATACGTAACTTGTTTATTACTTTTGCCATGACAACATCTACATATGCATTTTTACATGGCATCATGTAATTGCGTTTATGAAACAGGATGTTTTATTCAACATGCGGTTGCAACGATTTTTCGAATATAATTATTCGTTCTTTTCATTAAAAGGCATTTTCACTCCTAAAATTTCTACAGAGAATACAATCGACCAGTTCTATGCAAACGTTTTAATCATGAATGTATCTTCAATGGAATGTTGTGGATCACTTTTTTAATTTGGAATTTAAAATTCAATTGGAATTAATATATGCAAGGCAGCCTATTTACTCGCAATGGTGCCGCAAAAGCAAGCACATGAAGGAATAATACGTTATTTTATGCATTCAGTTCAAAATTTACAACTTTTATTAAGCACTTTTATTATTATACCACTCTTCCAGACACTGTGTCCGTTACAATGAACATGTTGTTTAACGCACCATACAACGGTTCGTGCGCGGTACGAGAATGCATTTTTCGTAATTATTTTCAGGCAAACGATGAATGAAGTCTTTTTATTAATAAAAAATTAACAATTTCAGCCGTTGCTTTGTGGTATTTCATTATGAATAGAAATAAACGAATTTTGTAACTTTGTATTGTGTGGTATATACAAAGTTACAAAATTCGTTTATTTCTATTTTTATTAATATTCATAGCCAATATATACATATAGAAGACTGTATACAAATTTTCCTACTGGAATCTAAAGTATAGTTCATGTGAAAAATAAAATAAAAATATCTTTAGAACCTAGATATACAGGTTTAAAACATCACGTAGGGGAATTTCGATATTTTAAAAAATATGGCGGACCATTATTTCCGATTTTCATAGAAAATTCTCATCCTTCATAAAAAATAGAAGGGGACCCTTTATAAACCCCTACGTGGTGCCATAGAGCCTGGATTTTCGAACAGTTTAAGATTTGGCGCATGCAAATCGGAACGAATAGTTCTTTTGTCAACCAGGTTGAAAAACGTAGTTTCGAGAAAAACGCGTTCAAAGTTTTGCTGAAGGATAGTTCAACATACAAACTAATTTTTTATTTGTCTCTTGTTATTTCTCACCTTTTGTTAGTCATTTTATTCTTGTACCATAAAATAGCTCCTCAGCATCCAGAGACTGATCATTGTTTGATCGATGTTTCGATAATATTGGTGGAGTTTTGCACCAATTTTTAAGTTTAATATCTCCAGTACATTTAAGAGGCCAATATGACCATTGTTAGCAAGTATCGACGGGTCCAGTCATTCTGTCAAAAGAAAATAAGACGAAGAAAAGAAAGTAAACCGGGAAGGCCAAATTTTGTATATGTTGTTGGGGGCGCTTAGAAAAGCTTAACTTGAGATTTGAGACCAAAATTTCCTATGTATATTTTTCGCCATTTTGGAAAAAGGGGTGAATTTTTGTTTTTACTATAACTCGGTTTCCCGTCGAGATACAGAACTGTTTGGTTGTTTTTTGTTTCTCCTTCGACGATCTACAATCTAGATCCTATAAACTCTTTACCTGTTATTACCGAACTCGCAGAAACATCTCACAGAAGTAAACGCAGTGGTGTCTACACGGCATGGGTATTTATAAAAGAATGGCGAAAAAGAACGCTCTCTTTACACCGTTTCAAAAAGGCGACGATTGGTTTAGGCAACGGATAATAAGCAAAACCGGACAACTTCTGGCGATCAGTAATTTTTTCTGACGAAAGTACGATATTGCCAATTTAGTGACAGTAGTCGCGCATGGGCCTGGAGACGTTACAACTGCACAACAAAGTTCTTCAGCAGGCAGTGAAATACTAGGGGATTAGCATCATGGTATGAAATAGGGCATGATAGGGGATCGCTTCTGGTTATGTGCGAAGGAAATATAAATGCGGCAAAATACATTGATCAAAACATATATGCCTTTATCTATACATTTCCTGTAACTCCAGCAGTATTTAACCTTCTCCTATATTTTTATTATTATTCGCACTACCACTCTGCCCATACTTTTCGAGATCTTTGCACAAATTTCAAGCGATAGTATTTTCATTAGAGCTCCTTCCACTTCCCAAATGGGGAATCCTGTCGATAAGAATAAGTGCAATAATCTTACATTGATTCCTTCCAAAAATCCGTAAACTTTTAATTTCTGTAGGGAGTTCCGGTTGCCGGCATGCTCTTGTAAGTACTGTCTTTCTTAACCCGGCGTCGGGGGGATGGGTCAAAATTACCCGGCACTTTTTGAATTGATTGTGGCGTTGAAACTGCACTTCTCTTCTCTACGCTGTTCTCAGTAGCTGGAGATATTGAATACCTCTACAAGCTTTTAATTCCAAATCAGTCGGACGGCAATTGCACTTCGAGCTATACGTGGTGAAAGTTAAACGGTAAATATGACCCATCCCCGCAATCAATGTAGCTATTTTGCGCCGTGGATATTATATGTGTGGATATTATATGTATGTACTTCCAATTAACTTTTTGTTATTGTTTTCTAAATATTCATTGATTAAGTTCATAAAAGTGAAAGACTGATAAAACAAAGAAGTATTTTTATATTTAAGCTAGAGGAAGCTACTTTTGTTAATTTTTTAAATGTCAAAGGTTTTCTTGTTAAAAGATAAAAATAAATATTTTTTGTTAATAAAGTCATGTTTTAGTTCCTTCATAAAGTCAGATATAATCAAATTTTTATATTTTTTTCATAAATATAATGAAATATCTGGAGTTTAATAAGTGGGTAATTATGACCCAACCACCTCGTCCGTGTAACTAATCCAACTTTAAGGAAAAAAAAAATCAGTTCTGGATATATACACCTAGTGATAGGCATACAATCACCGCTCTTGCAAATATTCGATCAATTCAGTAACAATGCAGTTTTGAATCACTTCGAATATTATTCGAATTCGTACAATCTTGAAAGTCTGGATAGGCCTTGAAGATCTTGATAGGTCTTGAATGGTTCTAAAAGTCTTTAAAGGCATCAAGTTCATCAACTTCTTGGATTCTGCAATACTTTGTTCATTTGTTCGCTATCTTCTGTGAATAGGGAACAGGCTATTGAATAATTTAACGTAGCATGGTGAAGGACAGCATGTTTATTATTGCTTGTGCAAAAACAAAATTTTGTTTACGGTGCTATCTTTCAGTCTATTTCTTCTGTTGCTAAGTCCCTGCCGTAGGGAATACTTTTTCTGACTGAACTGAAGTAACTGGTACATAGTAACTCTAATTTTGAGAGGAACGGATATTTGACGCTATTATCTTTCCAATATTGTAAAGGAATTCTACTTCGTTCAAGGATTTTGAATTCTTCTGCGTTCGATAAGTTTTCAATTAACACATCATCGTCAAAAGAAGACTAGAATGACGAACTGTGATCCGCTTCATGCAATTCGTTATTGGCCGTGACTGATGTGTTCGTGTGCATCACAATTAAATTTGTTATATTATCTGTCAATAACTTCTTTGCATTCAAAACATTTTAGTTGAGCGCAAATTCAAATTTTGAATCGAGGATCAATAACCGTTGCAAACACGTAAATAGGATTAGCTTCGAAAATATCTCTCAAATAATGCTGTTTTGTGTGGAGGAGGCGATATAAGACCACGAAACCGAGTCGAAATGTTATGTACGTCACTCTGAAACGTGATTTTATTGTATAGGTATGGTGGACATTTTTAAATAAGCAGTTTATGGTAAAAAGTTAAACATTGCAGTTCAGTATTTTCTAACTCCGTAGACATATCTCAAATATGCATTCTGGAGCTTCTGGATTCGATTAGTTGCAATATAGTCCAAACTTGAGTGGTAAACTTCAGAGCAATATGTGAGACACGAAGGAAGAAACAACTCGCACAGCTCTCTCCTAATATTTCTAGTGAGAATTGTGCGGAGTGAGCACATTTTCTTCAGGGCCAAATAAGACGCCCGCAACCACCTTGATATGTGCTTCCGATAACGAAGCGTATTATCTAACCTTAGCCCCAAATTTATAACACTTACAGCTGCAGGTATATCTGTTCCATCAATTTTAATGTGAATTAGATCTACGTAGAGCATTGCAAACGTCAGTACTGCCAAAGATTAGAGCCTGAGATTTGTCGGATTAATATGGAGGAAAAGTGTAGAGGAAGGTTAATAAATATTGGCGAGATCACTATTAATCTTAGCCATAGCGTCGATCCCTTCGAGTGCTTTGAAAGAGTAATAAATTTGATAGTCATCTGCATAGAAGTGGCCCCTGGAGTGCAGCGGCTGCTGAGCGAGCGATGACGTATAGAGAGAAAACAGAATTGAAATTAAAATGGACTCCTGAGGAACTCCCAGCACCATTTTCACTTTGAGCGCAAATTTTTCATATTGTGAATAGGATTTGAAAAATTGACATGGTTCCGATTTTTTAAATAAAGAATTGTAACTTTTGCGATTTTTTTAAATGTTTTTCTTTTTCATCATCTCGCCATGTGTTTTCTTGCAAATAAACTATTCGTCCTTAATCTAAAATGTTTACAGTACGTTCCAGAACTTTTTACATCAATATCGGGCGGATAGTTTTTTGCAACTGTTTATTGAAATGGCCGGGGCCCAATGGACCCCAGTATGACCATCTAGATTCTATATTGAAGTGTGACCACGGAGGGTTAATGAGGCTCACAGGTTGCGATCTATTGACAAGGTAACTATGCAACAACTCCAGTGATCCACCACCAAATTCCCCCGCGTGTAAAATATCTAAAAGCGTCGTGTGATCGACTGTGTCGAAAGCTTTTGAAACATCGGGAAGCACAAGAATCGTCATTAATTCCTAATCTGACCCATTAAGGACATCATCAGTAACACACAGTAAAGAAGATTCACACCCATAACCAACCCGAAAGCCCGATGGAGGTTCGGGAAGCAAATCTCTGTTCGATACAAAGTTTCGAATTTGGCGTTCTAATACCAGTTCACATTTTTTTGATAAGGTAGGTAAGATGTTAATAGGTCTCAAATCTTTAAGTTCATGTACATCAGCCTTGTTGGGAATCGGAGTAACAAGGGCTAACGTCCAGCATTAGGAAAAGGCATTGTATAGAATACACGTGTTAAAAATATGTGTTACATAGGGGATGATAATTGGACAACAGAGCCTGATCATACGAATATTGATATCATCAGAGCTCGTGGACGTAGATTTGATGGTTGATTGTTATCAATTTAGGAGAAAGTGAAAGAATGCCAGTCTGCTAGGCAATGTTAGTAGCTGTACTACCCGGTATACTGTTGATAAAATAATCGTTTATTTTTTCGGAATCCGGTAGAGTGAAGGGAATGTTAATTTTGTTTGTATTTAAACCGAGAGAATTTATATGATTCCATTGAGTTTTATTATCACGAGAAAGTGATATGTAGTCAAAAAGTCTTTTTCTCAAGCGTGAAAGTACGGTTTGTCAGGTTCCTCAAGTTTTTGAAGTAGTTCCAGTGATTTTTTGTTGTTTTGCATTTAGTACTCCCATCATTTCGAAGTCCCATTAACAGTTTTAAATTGTCCGTCATCCAGGGAACGTATTCTTTCATAACTTTACGAGTTATAATAGAGGCGTGCTTATTGAAAAGTTATGATGGTGAAATTCAGAAAAGATATCTGATCTTCTAGTTTTTCTAAATGCAGCATACATTTGAGATCAATATGCTGTAAATCACAAAGAAAATTAGGCAAGTGAATATTATTGTAATATTATTGTTGAATTGATCGAAACCAATAACGGTCATTTGCATTTTGACAATGTGGCGGTATGACTTTTACTCCAGAATCGTCCACATTTGCAGGATCTATTTAAAAACGGATTCACACATCAAACAGCTTGGAATAGTAGTTAATCATTCCTTAACATTAAATCCTTACACACTGAGAACAATTGGTCTTCAAATTCTAAAATATATTTTGCATTTTTAAGCAAACTTGTATGCAGTTTATTACATTAGCTTATATTAAAAGCTTCTAAAGTCGTTTCCTTTAAGTCTGTCGTTGAATATCCAAATTGGGAAATTGAATATGAAACCTTGCAAAAAAAAAAACGACGTTCAATTCTTATTACATTGAAGGATAGTATAGTGCATGTTTCGCATACAAGTTCATAAATAGTCAAACTAATGACCCTGATCTTATTTCGTTCATCAATTTGTGGGTGTCTAGATTAGCATTATGCACCTACACTTTATTACAAAACTTCAAGGTCTAATTTACCTTGGAGAGCGCATTTAACTCACATGTTTAAAATCGCTGACAACTTTTATAAAGATATGTTCGTTGCATTTGTATTAGATTATAATCATCACGGTATGTCGAATTACATGTAAGTTAAGTGCTCTTTCTTTGCGTTTCTCTTTCCTGCATTTAATAGGTATACGTAATTATAAATGCACATATTTGGATTCCTTCCTATTAAGCAGATAAATTTATTTTGCTCTTACCACCTACGCATAATCACATAATAACAAAAGCATTATAAAATATTATTGAGAACATTTTGTTCCATTTCTTTAAATGTTCATATGTTTATAATGTTGCATTCGTCAATTTGGAGATAACGTTACTAACTTTCGTACGCCTGTTTTTCGTATATTTGTTATTTGTAATAAATAATGAAAATAATGAAATACGATATTATATTATTACCGCAAGGTGCAAGAAAACTTGAATTATGACAACCAATAAAGATTTGTGCATTTTAAAAATTCTCAATTAACCTAGTTCTTTTAATCGACTGGTTTTTCTAAAAATACATGGTAATCGTTATGACATCACTGATCCGGATTTCAACACTTAAGGTCATTTAGAGTGACCTTGTACTTTTTCTGTTCAGGTATGTATTTACGACGATGGTTCTATGTCAAAAATATATAGAATAGCACTAATTTTGCGTTTTTACGTACTATATTAACATATGTACGAGGAGTGTTTACAACGTTCTAGTAATTTGGCCATCATTTCTTTATTTCATAAATTTTCATCAAAATTTCGATGTAGTTTTCGAATATAATTTCCATCTAATTACATACAGATATCCCAATGTGAAATTAATTTGTTTTAAACAGTCTCAGCAAACCACCGACTAGCAACTTTTATTTCGATTTGGATTTCAAATCGAACACCCTATAGTGGCTCTTTCAAATTTGGGAACAAATGAAAGTCACTAGGACCCAAATCTGACGAATAAGGTGGATGTGGCAGCAATTCCCAGCGTAATTCGTTTGAAACATCTTATTCAAGTGTTGAGTTTTGTATTGTCCTGTCTTCGCGGTTTATTTTATTCTTTTGCTAGCACAATATCTCAGAATACTAACCAAAAATTTTGGACTTGGCTTCCTTTCTAGTCGAATGAGTTAGAATTTAGCAGGAAATTAAGGTTGCAGGTTTCTCTGTCCTGAGTAGTTCTATATTTATACACTTTCACTGTATATTTGTTATTACTCACTTAGTACAAATATAGTCCAAAGCAAATATTACTAATTGGATAGAAACCTGGGTTAGGACGAGATTTATTATGTTACCTGTGGGTGACGTATGAATCAGTACTAATCCTGATACAATAAATGCGAAAAATGTTCATGTCGAAATGAGAAGGCATACAAAAGATAGTGACTAATTGCGAACACTTATGGAAGAAATCAAATAAAACAATGTTTCATTCAGAAACTAGTGCATTTCTTACTTAGGATTTTACAGAAATTAATCAGTATTGGGTTTCCATTATCAATTTGTATAACATTTGAACATACAACCAAATAGTAGTAAGAAAACGAAACGCTTAGCGTTCCTGATGATCCAATGGACGTGAGGTAAGTACGAACAGTGTGCTTATTAAAATTTATCGATACAAACGTAGCAGAAAACAGTGTTTTACCGCTACTGCATTTCTCACACATGATACAGTCTTAAGTAGCACCATCTTTATATTCTTCAGTGCAATAGATTCAGAAATAGTTTTTCCCCCATTATCTTTCTTACTCTTCTTATGCGAAGTCAATTCTCCATTGCTTGCATATAAAAAGGTCATCCAATTTAGAAGGATTCAATGGGAAGGTACCAATTGCTTAGAAACCGTTTCTTGCTTATATTAAAATAATTAACAAAAAACAGACCAGTTTCCATCCAAACTACCCCGTTTGATTTGTTCGTCATTGCCCCTGGTATAGAAAACTAAAAATTCGTTTATTTCTTAAGCTAAGTTCAAGTAGTTGTTGAAACATGTAACTATGATGACATCAAATCAAATTATCAATTAAGAAAACAAAAAGAAGGGAAGAAAGGCTGACTTCCGTTTTATTTTGTTTTTACTCGTACTACACCTAGGGTAGTCAGACACTAGTTCTGGACGTACATCTCGATTAGTGAAAGTAGAGTATCAACCCTTCTTCTTCAGTGTATAGAAATTAGAGTGTTTGCCATTTTCCCGCGTTCATGTTCAACCCATTCTCCCTTAGATTTTGACAGTAAGCTGCTAAGTAAGGGTTCTATGAGGAAATATCTTTTTAGGCTGCAGCGTAGTGATTAAGACCTATTAGATGCCCCATGTCTTTCTGTGGGAAGATGGATGCCTACTTTGGTCGTCTTTAGATTTGATTTATTTCTTATCCTTTCACCCTCGTACGATTTTTTGCCAGAGGATTGAGCTTGTTGCAGGCCCCCCCTCCCCACGGTCCCCGGTCCAATTCTCGGATATCATTTGTTCCGATATCCTATAATCCTGTTCTTTTTATATACAACTCGGAACATCGCACTTTCAAATTCGCCTTTTTCATTGGATCAATACAGCCCAACTAATCGTTAGCAAAAATCTGAACCGCACAGATGTCTGCCAATTTCATCATAGCAGGTCGTACAATAAAATGGTCAGTGATATCTTTCATGATACATATTTTCAAGGTATTAAAGTCGTCTCGTGCCTATTCTAAAGAATCTAATTATAGGAGCTCACAGACAATATTTGATAAAATGTATATGTGAAAACATCCAAATGGAAGTTTGTATGGGTAGATTGTTTGTGCCTTCTTTGATGTTTGAGGTATTGTGAATATCCCACAGGATTTACAAGATTCATCACTACCGTTTTTTCAAAATTGTTGGAGTATTGAATTACAAAGCGGTAGTTGAGTATACGAAAAGCGCTGATTATTGAGCCAATTCAAGTTTCAGTGCAAGCGATTGAATTGCAGCCTCAAAATGCTAGAGCTCTTATGTCATTGCTTAAAATATATAATATTGTTTTCTATAGATACGTCACTGATTCTCAGACGATTGTTTACGCAAATTATTCAGATAAAAATAATAATTAGTATAAGATTATTTTATGTGGTAGCAATTTCGAACAAGGCAAGGTTTAAAAAGAAAAATCTTGCGCGTTAGATGTTGCTATAAAGCGACCAACCGGAAATACATGCCGCTTCAAGATGGTATAGGACAAGAGGATGGTGTGTCTTGAAAATAGTAAAAGAAACAGGATGATCAACTCAAAACAAGGATGGTCGAGAACGTTGTATTGGTTGGAAATGCCAGAGATCAAGACATAACCATAAATATGCATACATAGATATTTAATTCCAAAGCATTAAAATTTAAGCATGAAATGTAATATTAGTGTATTTGTGATGAAAAATTCTGTGGAAGAGTTTCCATTATAGCAAAGGAATGATAGACAGAGCTCATCCGTCATCAATGATAGTTAATAGTCAACTGATCGATATATATGTTAGAATGATAAAAACAACAATTGTATCATAATTTATAGTTGTACTCTAGGCCTCTGGCCAGTTTCGAAATCATCGTCTAACGGATATGACTTGGACTTGTTTTGGTAAGCTCTTTTTAACACGAGGTAGGAACTTATAGTCTGCTCCCAATTCAAATTCACCAAGTATTGATTGCAGACACATATTTCGTTCTAAACATGTTCGGTTCCAAATTTCCATAGTTTATTTCAACAGGACATGGTCGCGTATCGACTACACTTATATTTCGCCTGCTTTTACGATAGTCATCTGTATCAGACCCAATACATTCTTGTCCAGGGAAAGCAGGGTTTAAATCAAGCAATCACCAACCTATCGCGATACCATCACTTGTAGGAGATATGCTACTTATAGGTTGACAGTGCCGAATTAAATATATACCTGAAATATGCATCAAATGCATGTGTATATCAAATTTGGGGATGTAAATGCAAAACAGCCACAAAATGGGGCATTTCTGTATTTCTTCGATGCGTGTTTGATGTTCTAAGGTGAAACTCTATCATATTCGTATTATTTGTGAATTTGATAAGAATTTAAGACAAAATGATGTGTTGTTGTGCATACACTTTTACAAAAGGAAAATTATACTCAACATTTTATTTAGGAAATCAACGTCTAAGAAAAGCATCTTACTGTTGAAGCTCTTAATTTTCCTATCCGTCTGAAAGAAATTCACTGAAAAGTACAAAGTTAGTGCGTTGTATATCAACTAACAGCTTACATAAATGCTATTAAATACCTAGTCAAGTCATAAATACTGGTACACAACTGAACGCACTAATTACGAATGCAACACTGGGCGCATCCATTTCGTATTGATTGCGATTTGGCAGTTAACATTTATGCTTTATTGTGACGTAAAAAGTTTTTGACATTAATTGCTTACAATCACAGAATGGGGCGACATCGAAAATCGTATTGTTGTAGTTAGCCTACTAAAATGCAACATAGAAAAAGGCGATATCTTTAGGACGACCGCTTGGAATCACTCGCAATTTTGTATATCGTGCTGTGAAGTTGTTTGAAGATACTGGTGGAGTACGAGGCCGTCAAAGATCCGGCCGTCCGCGCACTGTTAGAACTCCGAAAGCGATCAAAGCCGTGAAGAAACGAATCGACCGGAAACCGCTGCGAAAACAGAAAATCTTGTCGCGGGAAATGCAAATTTCGCAAAAATCCATGTCTCGCATTATCAAAGAAAATTTGGGATTCAGCGCGTACAAACGACACACTGGACACCTGCTCACAGCCGCATTGAAGGAAAAACGCAAGCGAAAATCGAAAGCGTTACTCAGCCGGTACGCGAATAACGCTCACAGACAAATTCTGTTTACTGACGAGAAAATCTTCACCGTAGAAGAATCGTTCAATAAACAGAACGATCGTGTGTATGCTCGGTCATCCAGAGAAGCATCCCAACTCATCCCGAGGGTTCAAAGAGGCCACCATCCCGCGTCTGTAATGGTATGGTGGGGAGTGAGCTACGATGGCGTTACCAAGCTCCATTTTTGCGAGAAAGAAGTTAAAACATCAAAGTATATCAATCGACCGTCTTGGAAGCCATTGTGAAGCCTCTCAACCAATCAATATTCACCAACAAGCCATGGACTTTCCAGCAAGACTCTGCTCCAGCTCACAAAGCAAAAACGACTCAACTGTGGCTCAAAAACAACGTTCCGGACTTCATATCAACGGATGATTGGCTAGCTGGCAGTCCAGATCTCAACCCGTTGGATTACAAGTTGTGGTCCGTATTAGAGGGCAAGGCTTGCTCTACTCGACACCCAAGTATTGAATCGTTGAAGCGAGCCCTTGACCGTGCAGTGGACAATTTCCCCATGCATGAAGTGCGTCTCGGGATTGATGTGTGGCCACATCGTCCCAGGTCGTGCTGCAAGGCAAATGGAAGTCATTTCGAATAAGTTGTTCTAAGATTTGTAGCCATTGAATAACCCAATAAAAAAATTGTTTAATATTAATTCGTTTTCATTTGGCATCAATTTTTCTGTGTACCAGTATTTATGACTTGACTAGGTAAATATAAATCAATCAATTCATAGTGAAAATGTCTAAACCACGTAAATTCTTCCAAAATTTCTCAAATTTAGAAGCATAGTGGGAAATGGAAAATAAGCCGAAGTAGGGAACGAAAAAATATAAAAATGTACGCCGTGGAAGATGTAAAATACAATTTACAGGTAGCTTTTGAAAACATTTAGACGTTTTCATTAGGTGTGCTGTAAACCGAAACCTACAGTTAAAACCCATTCGTGGGAGATATTGTGAAGAAATAAAGTTTGGCCATTTACAAGTGCCTAGGCTGCTTGGAACTTGATTTAATCTTGAAAAAACTGTTGTATCTTTGTGCTTTATAATGTCACTTATATGGTATTTTATTACCTATAATATACATATATACATATACATTTTATAAGTACAGTCATTAGAGAGAGTCATTTGTATTCTTTTTATAGAAATGTTGAATTGACCTGCACTTTTAGAAATGGTTTTCTACTTCCTTCCAATCGTTAATTGACTTATACATATATGTATACATATATACAAGTCGATTTCGTGTATCAAAAGTTTTTCATCCACCATTGTTGCAACGCATAGGTGTGATCACTTGGGTCTATCTAAACAATAATTTATTTAGTCTATCGAATTATAATAAATATAACTTTCATTATTTTATTTGTATTTACTAATTGGCGCTATTACGTCATAAATATAAAACTAAAACGAAGCTAATTGTCACATATGCGTTTTCCAAAAGGTGGTCTCCATCCTCCAAATTGTTTCGATAATTCTTCTGCCACAGCTATACATAAATTATCTTGATATGGTGCAGATATGACCTAAAAGATTACTCGTATATCATCTTGTTCCTAAAAAAACCTTCATTACTTACTTGTATACCTATAGGCATATTATTATTGCCAAATCCGATGGGTATCTGAGTACTTGGGAATCCTAACATATTAATAGTCATATTGAAAGCAACTGCGTTCAGCATATTCCAAACAGACTCATGGTTTCGAAAAGCTGATGTTGGAAATGTGGGCATAATCAGGATGCCGTTATCCTTTAGGGCAGACTAGGAAGTAATATGGTTCTAGTAAAGAATAAATACGTTGTTTAAGTAAATATTACAATCATTTTTTCTCTTAGAACAGCCACTTTCTCATGATGTCTAGGCACATGACTTTTGGGTATGAAACAACGACTCCGACCAACAAAGAAATCGCCTAACGCATTTTCCGGGGTAACATCGGGTTTGGAAAATATAAACTTAAATAATTGTCCCACCGTAGAATATTTTACCTAAAAGTTGCCAGGTATATTGATTACGATGGTCAAATGCATGACTTACGTCTGGATTATTCGGATCTCTAAGAATTTCCACTTTGTCATTTAAATCCGCAAGCAGGCATATTGATGATTCTATTATATCTCTAATCTCAAACTTTTCGTTCTCAATTTGCATCTGGTAATTGGTTCGTAAATGATTAATAACATTTTGTACAGCTTGTTTTACTTCAATTTGTACTGAACTAGTACCGATGAAATATCCTATATCTTCCATAAAATATAATTTAATATTACTAAGATTTACCTGAAGAAAAGTAATTAATAAGTAGTATTGAGTTGACATAAAATGCTCTTACACATTGGTCAAAATCTATTTTGTCTGTACTAGGCAAAATTTTCATCATCACCTTTAAATCTTCGACATACCTTGCTAAGGGTCCTATTGTTAAGTAATTAAGAAATTTAGGATCGGAACTGTTGGGAAAATGACCTTCACATGATACGATTCCTACACAATATATTTAGAAACTTTGAAATTAAATTAATTCTAAAGGATAATACTCACCGTACGTTGGTTTGTGGCCGAAAATACAGTTAAACAACGCTGGTATCCTAACTGAACCGGCCAAGTCTGTACCGATACCTATTAAAGAAGATCCGGAACCAATAAGGGCTCCCTGATTTTGGATAAAAATAAGTAATAAGTCATGTATTTTAATTATGAACAAACTTACTTCACCCGAACTTGATCCACCAGCAGTATAATTGGTATTGTAAGGATTATAGGTTGTTCCCGTAATCAAATTTTGACTATGAACAGATAAACACAGTTCAGTGGTTGTTGATACCAGCAGAGGAATTGCTCCGGCAGCTTTTAAATTAGCTACAGCAACTCCGTCTTCCTTCGCTTTATTCCCTTTCAGAAACGTAAATCCTGCTGTCAGACTCATTCCTGTTTTTAGAAACAGTTTATTAGTATCTCATCATTTTCTTTCTTTCTCGAAAACCACCTTTCACTCCACAACTTTCTTTTATGGTGACCGGTACCCCAAGCAGTGGTCTAGTGGAAGCTAACTGTTCAATTAATTTGGAATCTGCTTGATCCAGATATAGATCGACAGATTTAGCTTCTTCAATTGCTTGCTCAAATCGTTCCTCAACTATTGCGTTTAAAATAGTGTTTACGGCTTTTATGCGTTCAACATATGCTTTGATTACAATTTCCGATTTTATCTGCAATAATCCAAAATTTAAATTGTGAATTCTTATAAGGAATGCAATAACAGCAATCGGAAAGATTGCATCGCGACAGAATTCGTTTAAGGATATACACCTTATTTTTACATAACAAAATATTATTGTCATTAGAACATATAAGTGAATAGTTTGAGGATGCTGGTCGCAGAGTCATTGAAACACCTGTCCCGAATTTAATGAACAATTTTATGGTGAAAAGTTTAGCGATATGATCCAATATACGTAATACTGTGTTACAGTACTTGCAATTTCAATCTCCAGATTATGGGTAAATTTGATGTGAAATGTGTATTTTACAGAACCCCTCTATCAACAATTAATTTCAAAATACATATATTGAAATTGAAATTCTCTGAATAAATATTCCATAGTTTTGTATGAACTACTACGTAATCTACAATCTACTTAATTCACAAGTAATGAAGTTGATTGGTGTTCTTCGCGCCGTCAGTGAACCGCCACGAAGTTATGGTCCACTTCAGGTATGTAATTAGGTCTTCTGATCGCATTCTCTTAACTCTTCTGTTGAGAAGTGTTTATTTGTTTAGTTCTTGCACCAGTGGGTTGCAGTAATATAAATCCCCCATTTTATGTTTGTTGTCGTTGTTCGATTACTTAGCTGATAAAAGGCATTTTTAGATCTTCATGGGGCGTTTTATTGGACACAAATCATGGACCACCCCTTGATTTTGAGGGCTCTAGATTGGTATATGTGCAATATTCTTGTATTTGATAGCGTTGTACACCTCTAAAGTCCAATGCCATATTACCAGATAGGCACGACGATACTCGTAAATATTTTAACTTTCTGTAGTTGACCACCGGTTTATTTTTCTCATTTCTACGACTCAGTATTGTTCATTGGATTTAATGTGATGTCTTCATATTAGATTTTGGTCAAAGTGGAAGTCAAATTATTTTAGCTCATGCTTTGTGGGAACAGGTTGGTTATTTATCGTTTCCTGTGAACATGCACAACGTCTTGTGTATGTGATTTCGGTCCACATGTCAACTCTCATTTTCCATTTTTTAATCAGCCTTGCAGATTTAGATGATTGTGTATCTTTTGTGATACCGTTTTTGGGTTTTGGTCTATTCACAGAATAGCCGTATCATCTGCGAAGGTGGCTGTATGTGCTTTTTCCATTGCTGGTATGTGTAAAAGAGGTGCAGGCGGGGGTCTTAAAATATTTTCTTGTGAGACTCCTGATGGTGGTAGTCACCTATGTTTTCACTTATTTGAATATAGTCCTTTAATTACCTATAACTTTAACATTAGATAGATTTGGCTTGGTAGACATTTTTAGTTTATATAAGAGTTCTGAATCCACGGTTTGTCGAATGCCGGATAAACATTCAGAAAGACAGATGCCCACACTTTTTCACTATGTTCCTATGTTTTATGGATCAACTTTCTTGTCTAAATGTGACCTTACGTATTGGAGGCAGTCTTTGGGTTTGGATTTGTGACCGTTCAACGCAATCCTTGGATAATTAATTTTTTTCGTGTATACATTTGTTTGTATTACTTCCTATTTTGTTTATTTCGGGTAGATCGACCATCACCAATCTTGCATGTATCAGTCAAAACATCTGCGAAGCTATCGATTGTCGTTCACAGTTGGATGTGATATATACCGATTTTATTAGAGCCTTTGACTCCATTGACCTCTCGTTGCTCATTCAGAAGTTAAGCAATATTGGCTTTGCTCCTGCCTCTTTACAGTTAATGGCATCTTATCTGACTGGAAGGATAAATTGTGTGTATATACAATGGATTTACCTCGAAGTTATACGTGACTACTTCAGGAGTGCCCCAGGCCTCTAATTTGGGGCCGCTGTTGTTTCTAATATTTATTGATGACCTGCTGCAGCTTTTGACGTGTCAATTTCTAGTCTATGCGGATGATTGAAAAATATTCAATAGAATTGATTCCCTCTTCGACACACTACTTCTGCAAGAAAATCTCGAAATTATAAACGAGTGGTGTGCGGATAACAACTTATATCTCAATATCCAGAAGTGTAGTGTCGTCAGGTTTACTCGCAAGATCTCTAAAATAGTTTTTCATTATAATGTTTTGGGTCAAACTCTTGTGTCGGCTGACAACGTGAAAGATCTTGGAGTACTTTTTGATGAGGGACTTTACTTTTACAACCAAGTAATTTCAGTGTGCAGTGACGCCTTTAGACTGTTAGGGTTCATTATTCGTACTACTAGAGCATTTACCAGCATACCTGCTATTAAAACTCTTTTCTGTAGCTTAGTTAGAACTAAACTGGAGTATGCCGCTGTCGTGTGATACCCTCACTACGCATGCCATCAGGTGAGACTTGAAAGTGAACAGCGTCGGTTCTTGAAGTTCTTAACTTACAAGGAGACTGGTTATTACCCGGAAAGGAATTGCGACCACAATCACCTTCTGCTATCGCATGACATGTCTCCCCTGCGGGAACGTTACCAGCATACATGTGCAGTTTTTATGTATAAACTTATTGAGAACTTAATTGACTGTCTAGGGTTGCTTTGTCGCGTTCCTTTTTATATACCTCCTAGACAGTCACGCAATATGTCCACCTTTTATTTATACCATATGAGAACTAACATAATGCATCTAGCACCAATTACGCGTTTGTGTCGTTGTGTCGATCATCTGTATAGCGACGTTTACTGCGGAGAACTCGTTTAATACTATGTAACCTTTATATTATCTTGGTTTCTGTTATTACTTTTTAATTACACTTTCTTTACACTTTCTTGTAATATATTAAGAACTGTGTCTGTTGTGGTAGTTACTGTTGGGCACAAATAATAATAATAATTATTATTATTATTATTATCCATCATTGTTTCAACTATTATTGTAGTCTATTTAGCGATTGCCACAAACTGAATGAGGCTCTCTCGTACTTGTCGTCTGAAGTTAAAATGTCATCATCGCTGAATTTGGCAGTTTTGGTCAATCTCGTTGTTGACATTTCGGCTGTATCAACAAGATACAACGTCTAGACGGGTCCATTGTGTTGATTCAACCAATATTGGCTTCTAATTTATCTGGTATGTAGTGAACACCTTATTATGTGATGCATGGAATATGTTAAAATACCTTTTCATTTACATTGGAGCCCTGTACACCAAATTCTGTCAAAGGGGTGAGTAGAGGTTAGACACCCCTTTCAATCCATGTTATTAATTGACCAACGAACCTTTTCAAGCCTGTTTCTAAAATTAAATTTGTAGTTAGGGATTATCTGTTGTTAATTAATATTGTTTGAAACTATATAACCAACTTTAAATTGTCTTTTCGGTTTGGCCGATTTAGGAATCGTGAGTCTTTCTGATTTCTCAGTTTTTAGGAAGTACACAGTCCTGATCTAGCACCTACAGTATCTTATCAGCGACCAAATTACAAGGTAAGCAAATTGTTTCAGATCTAATGTAAGTAAAAGCACTAAAATTAATAACGTTAATGTTTGGTCTAAAGTGCAATACAATGTATAGGCATAGTATTTGCTTTACAGTATAATTACTTTAACCCAAGAGGTTTAATCCTTTTGAGCCATCTGATGCCAAAGTTAAATCTGACGAATTTCTGATCTTCAAATTACACTTCGAGATTCCTAAAGAGATCATCGTTTGGAATTTTCAAACAGCATCTTTTAGTATTTTGTTTTGTATCCTTTACATTATTTTCATAATAGTTTAATTGATTACGCCTTATATTTGTATCTCATGTGACTAGATAGATTTTTTGATACAATTCGCACCTCTTTCAGACATTCTGCTCGTGGCGTTCGGTTGAACAGGTCGTTTTCCGTGAATAGGTTATTACGTTTTCGCTTTAAAGTCTCGTTTGTCGAGGATATACACGGGAATTCGACTCTGGAAAGTAAATATTATCGTTATATGAATTTGCAAGTTACTGATCGAACTATCAGTCGTTGTTTGCTTTTCCCTCTATTGGAGGTGAGTTTTCCTTTTTGTTAATTATGATGCCGTTATTTTCTTTTTCGCGATGTTATAGCGTATTAGTATAGAGCTTGTAGAGTGCGAGTTGAGCTGAGATTATTTAAGAACATCTAAGAATTCAAATAGAAGATGGAAGGACTTCAGTTTGCTGCGTTCGGCGGATTTCTCGACATTTTTACACCGAAGGCGAGAAAACCTGCCATCTTTGACAGCTTCCGTTCAGATAGCGGTTACCACGCCGTACGAAAGTTAACAACCGAATATACATCACGTTAATGTTACGCCTTTATTTTATTTTCGACTTGTTGAGTTTTGGGAAAACTTTCCTAAAATCTTTTAGTTAATTTACTGATTTCCTGTTTTATTGTCGTTAGCAGCATTACTGTAGTTTCTAATGTTGTGAAATGTAGCCGTATGTTTGTTTTCTATTAGTACATGGTTAATCTGATTTGCAATTTTTAGACTTTCTTCTATTGCAAAGCCTATGAGTAGTTTGCTATTCTAATTCGAGGTCTTATATTTGCTCTCTCCTTCTGTGACATTTATGTATATTTTCGCAACCAATTATAGTATTATTTTGGTAAGCTGTTTACTAGGCCCTCTAGTTGTCTGTAAAGATCTAGCTTTTTATGGTATATATGTGTTAACTGTAGGCATTTTCCGATATTTTCTCCTCAGATGAAGCCAAAAAAGTGCTCTTTAAGGTGGGTTTCAAATCAACTTATTCCAATTCCTCACTTATTAAGAAACCTGTTCCCAATAGTCTATTTGCATCCCTATCATTGAAGAATATGACTTTATCACATTTCGATATCCCTGCATCTTCTAGTTTTGTTTTTGGGGAGCCAGTAGGAAATTTTGATATTTTTTAATTATATTCTATATATAAGTTCTTGACCTCCTTTCGTCGTAGATATGTACTGCTTACATTCCACGTGGTTACTTTTATTTTTGTATCCTTTACTTTGAACATTTTCTTTATTCCTGTCATATCTCTCCGTTTATTCTTATTGTATCTCTTACCTTTTCATTTCTCTTGTTCGTGTCTACTTGATTTCCTATATTAGTATTTCTGTTCATTGTCATAGGTCTTAGTTGTTGCTATATTTCTCCGTCTCTTTACCTATTTCCTACGGCTTTTAGGTATGTAGCAGATGCTAGTAATTGCTCGGATTCTGTCGCTTTTCTGCTCTTGTCCGTCTTGTTCGTGTAATCACTCACTAAACGTTCTGGTTTTTTTAGTAATATGAAAATATAAACTACAAAAAAATGATTATTTTGTTTAATGTTTGCAGTTCCTGATACGATTAAGAATATAACATTCAGGTACCTATATCTCGCAAATTTCTCAAGATTCGAAATTCTAAATCTCAAATTTTTACGATCATTCCATTATTCTATCTTCCAGGTATTTAAAGATTAGACAATAGTTGAAGGTTTGGTTAAAATATATAAATACGTTGAAATAATTCTTTCTCTTCTACACTTACTTAAAATTTTAAACATTGAACTGTTAACCTTAGCACTTCAATATCACATTATCTGCATATAATAGCGTTTATACATATCCGTCACGCAATGTATTTTTGTTTTTGCGTCTCTATGTCTATAAATGTCCTTGCATGTTTGTTCTTGTTATCTGACATTCTGATACTGTAGAAGAGGCGAACTGAATCAGTGACCCAATTAGATACCAATACCCAATTCTTGTACAAATTAATGATTTCTTAATTTCCTTGTTTTTATCTTGTTCCTGTTAGTAACGAAAAGAAAGAATAATTTGTACGAATTTGTTTCATAAAGTATGCGATATTTGATTTATGTACTATATTGATAATTTAAATTGGTACTTAAGCTGGTTGTTGTGCTTTCAACTATATACAAGGTTTATTAACTTTTATTTGTACTTGTTTAGTATAGAAATGAAGGTGTATTTTTAAATACCGTGATCTTAGGGTGGTTTCTTACTAAATGGCGTGGCGGTTACAAATGTTACGAGAATTAGATATTTTTAATGCAATGTTGAATAATTTTTCCATCTTCAAATTTAAGTCCTAACGTGTACAGCCAGTACCTTTGGTAAAATACAAAAAAAACAATGTTAAATGCTCTTCTTATTACTTTGACATGAATTTATTAACCACTTTATAACGATTGCAAGGGATACCAAACTGTGTCGGTGCTACTACATAATTATCACTTAAATCATGATATATGCTTCGCTAGAATTTTAAAACCATATCTTACAGACTCACACGCCGTTTCTAATTTTACTCGCACAAACTTAGAAGATTGTGGATAGAGTAAGTTGAATTGTAAAATTAGAATTCGCGTTTCGTTTGAAATGATACGGTTTCAAAATGCCGGGATACGTCTTCACTGGCCTCGTTGCTGATGAAGCACGTGTCCCTGATTGCTTAAGAATTATGTGGTGCGAAGTTACCGATACAGTTCAGCGCATTCATGAATGTAAAATATATAATTTCCAGTTCATTACCGCTCGTAATACAAGGACTTGTTGATGTTATATTTGTAGACAATATTTGGTAGAAAGCAAACCTGTTTATTGCGTATCATTCCTGCTAGCTTGGTGGCACTGTAGAAAAATAATGGATCCTCAATAGGGGGTATAGGAATTGGAATCTTGTTACGCCAAATTATTTTCCTGAAAGGGTAACTTATCCATTTGGAAAGACTCAGAAGGAATCTGAGTATTAAACATCCGATTTCCATTTTTAAGCCGAAGATTCTGTAATCTAATACATGTCTATGAGCTGAATATTTTAAATATTTAATTTGTTGTATGTATATGATTGAAGTTGCTCTTTAACAGTTTTTTCTCTGATTGTATAAGTTATTTTTGAATACAAATTAAGTGCTACTGAAGTTAGTTAGTTTTTTGTCGATACTTCCAATGCGAAGCATGTATGTAAGTTTGAATGGTTGAGTATTTCTTTACAGTTACATCATCTTATTGGAGCGAAAAGTGTTTGAAACTGAAGATGTATGTATTTATGTATATTTAAATAATTATTAATAATACATTGAGGAATTGAAGTTGTTATAATTTTATGTGGTATATTTAAGGGGAGGTACCTGAGTAAACGGTGAGAAAAACAGGTACTTCGGGAATCTATATCTCAAAAACAAATACTTCGATTGGATCCAGGTTTCTTTTATTAGAAAATATTTACATTGAGGTATGTTTAGGAATTTTTTAAACAAGTTAGTTGACTGGACCGTTATTGTGGTCAGCATCAGACGTGTTGTTCGTTGACATGACTTGTGGTGCCAAGGATTCCTGGCAGTCGGTTCATCCGAAACATGAAAACGCAACGGATTCTTGAAATATAATATACAAAGCGGTTCGCATTGTAGGATTTTTAAAATTTTCATTTTTAACGGAATTGCGACCGTTTTAATTTAAAATTCGCTTTTCGTTCGCAATTTCCGACGATTTTTGTTGCATAAAAAAGCAGTGGTTCAATCAAATGAAAAACCCCTACGTAGCGAACGACAAAAACCATCGAAAAATATTGTGTCATTTGGACAAAATCGGACAAGCAGTTTTCGAAATACATCTTGCACCGACTTTGAAAACTATGTTTCGAGATAATCGCGTTTGAAAAGTGGGTAAAGAAATGACAGATCTAACCGACAGGGCGCTTGACCTTCTGCCGCCTTTTGCAGAATAACCCATACCTTCTTCAATTTTGCGAATTTCTACATGATATTTATATACAATATTCTTTGAATTACAAACTACAAGAAAATAACACAAAAAAATCGATTTTTTGAAAAATTTACTCAGGTACCTCTCCTTAACTGGTTATGCGTATTGAAAGAAATTTTTGCACTACCGAATGAATGAGTATATTATAAAAAATGTTAGGTCTGGATAACAAGCAAATGTTTTCGCTTTTTAAGCACGATAATAATTATCTTCGCTATGTTTACTGTGTTGGCCTTTATTGCCCAATAAATATACAACATCATTTTTCAACCTGCTATACACATACAAGCATACGTAATATACAGCAAGCATCAATTGTATCGCATAAATTCATTAAATTAAAAAAAGTACAGTAGAGAAAAAAAGAAACATTTTCTTTTTGTTACATGCAGGCATGAATATTCCTTCATAAAGCAAATAGGCTTCATCAGTATTAATCAACGTAAAATTTTCTTAAAATCTCCAACTTTAGATCACATACATAGCAATTAAGAGAAACACCTATGATAAAGGTGTTTAATTTTTACTGGATGCGGCGATAAAAAATTCAACAAGAAAAATGTAAACTAACAATAATATGAAAATACGTGCTTTGATGAAAGACAAGTAATGGTACACCTAGAATAATTGGACTAAGATAACATTGGTGATCTGGTTATAAAAGTAAAGAAATAATCCAGACAAATTGGAGTGATTACCTCGACAATTATGACCTTCACGATCCTGTAACATTTGGCAAAGTTTAATTGACTCATGTAGCAATAGTTTGCAGTTCAGTTAGTGGAATATTATGGCGGTGTTAATATTTTATCGTTTCTAAATGCAAAAGTTTTAGTGCAAAGGAACAATAAATCTAAGAAGAATCGAAAAGAATAAAGTCTATTATCTTGGATGGTCTATTGTTGTCTTGATTCACTGGTACCTTTCCAGTTTGAAGGCGATTAACTGAGGTCATCCGACTTCTGTCGCCGTGACTCCATTTAGAGAGAAAGTACGTTAATGACCTAAACAAATAGCAATTTGATGAGGTTAAATCCGGGCGAGGTATTCAAGGTACAGTGGCAACTTTAACCCTTTGAGTTCTTCTAGTTTACACCGCGTTCGTTGATAAGTATGCGGTCTGGTGTTTCTCGTATGGGGTTTCTAGCGATCACTGTCTTGATCATCATCTTTTTCCTAATTTTGTGTACATTCTCTTCATTTATTTGAAATACAGCTAGATCGTTCTACTTTCAGTTCTCAGTGTAAAAAACACACTCGTAATTCAATTTCTTGTGGAAATTCTTTTGCTTTGTCACCGATTGACACTAGTTTAACCACCCATGTTATTGGTGAGGACTATATCAATAGATGCACTTTTCATCACAATTTACAATTATTTTGTAAACAATTAATTAACAAAAGATTGCACAGTTACGTGATCATGCGCCCCAACGTTTCACTAACATGACCATCTAGTAATGCCTATATACATACGTGTATATCTTTGCGTTCTGTAATCTACTTTTTATTTGTTTGAGCCAATAGCTTTCCACAAGGATCACATAGATTTCCGAAATTTTGATGACGGCACCTCTTACAATACAAACATTGTAACCAGTCTTCTTGTTTCTTGGTTTTAAAATATTGTTTGTCTTTGTTTTCGATAATATCCGATTCTTGATATAAAAACTTTTTCGTTACTGCTTTCCAAGTCGCTGTCCACCACTTTTTCTTATCGTCTTGACTTTCTCTGTATTACATATCTCTGGGTTTCTTCTTCATAATTTTTGTTTTGTTTTGTGGTATTTACTCTTAGTTTTCTTTTCTTGTTTTCACGCGTTATCTACAGCACTGCATTATGGAACGCGGGATAGTTGCTGAAGCAATTTACCAGACTTCTTCTGCTTGAATCACATCTGTTGTATTGGTTCAGGCCAATAGCTCTGTGGCCAATTCATTGTATTCACTTTCCATCAAAGTAAAGTTAGATGGTGTTGATGAGCCTGCAATAACTCGAGTATTTCCACTTCCTTTAGTATAGTTTTAGTGATTATTGTAGAGTCTGCAGTTCGTTTTCTCGTATCTTGGGATATTTGTTCCATATTCATTTGATTACTTTGAATTTCATCAGTCAGATACGTATAATTTGGTATTGCGTCTATATCATATAGATATACTCCTGCACTTCTGAAGGAAGATACAGTACTGGGGCTCGCTGCTGTCTTCGCCCATACTTCCTATTAATGTATTAGTTTTTCTTAATGGATTAGATCATATGCACTTATTCCGTCTACTGTTCCATGCTGTTCTTAAAGATTTAAACATATCGCGGGGTTTCAAGAAATGGATAGTATGACTTGGCAAACTAACCGTAACAATACCATTTTGTCCAGAATATTCCAGGGTATCAACAAAACTCTGATGGGGTCAGTGCCCATCAACCAAAAGAAGAACTTTTCTATGAGGCTTGCGTGGTAGAACCTGTGTTTTAAGCCAATCGAAAGAAAGGCCATGCATTTAGGGTTACTGTGTCGCCTTTTTCACCTGAGCTTAATGACAATAACAATTGTAGCATTATTATTTAGTTGTAACATGGTTTCATCCATGTTGTATAGACGACCGAACTTACCAAAGATATTATTTTCCCACAGAACAGAGTATAATAATAGGCAGTATTACCGAACATGGTCTTTTGATATTCGCTTGACACAAGCAATACTAACATCTTCAGATTTCCTTACTGAGAGTATAGGATTGCGTCTTAAAAAGGAGTCCAACCAATCGCAACCTGCTCTTTCATTATCAACGTCGAACTTATGAGCAATTCTAAGGGCAGTAGCAAATTTATTAGCAATATGTCTCACATTATTCTATCTTGGTGCGAGTTGTCTTTATTTTATTTCCCAAATAGTGATGCGAGACCCAGACTTACTTTTTCAGTATTGTTATTTGCTTTCATGTGACACAATGTCCTTAATCGTACTCCAAAAGTTGTTGACCCTCATTTATGCCCATCTGTGCGATATTAACAGCCTATAAACCCGTAAGCAATAATTCTTTGGATAAGAAAGCCCTCTCTGGGCATTTACTTGAATATTCCGAATATTTCATGTTTTGATGGTGCATCTATACGTATTTGCAGCGAGGCATCTTTCCTAATTTGTGGGTGAGATGCCCCACCATGTGGTTTCCAAAGAATAACTTTCGAATAAGTTTTACAATCTATATATATGTTTACTAAGAACGTATTTAAAACTACCATAGCTAACAACATATGTGTACGAAACAACTATACAACCATAATTGACCGGTGTAATATCTGATGATTGATAGTGAAATTAGAGGCTATGGATAATTCATCCGGTAAGGCATCTCTACGGGATTTATCCCACTAGTTTAGATACGATACATAAATCACCAATAATAGAGTCTAAGTTCTTATTGGTGCAAAACGAGTCTCTGCCATTAGTCCAAGCATTTTCTTAATAGCCGAAGGCAGCAGTGATATTACTTTTATAGAAATTCCCAAAATTTTCTATTTAGACTTTACACAAGCGAGAATATCAAATTTGACAACAATCTAAATATCTACCGCAATCGTAGAGGAAAATAAAGAGGGGCATTGTACATATGGGGACACTTTGAAATCAGAGGAAGGACATAGACGTGCCATTTTTGATCTAGCAAACAATTACACCAAAATGTTTAAACTTAATTGGAAATACACCATTTTCTCTATAGAGGCATTTGCATTGCGGAAAGCCTTTAAATATGCTAAAGAGGCAAAATATAACTCCTACCTTCTATAAAATTGGTAATGACGCCATTCGCAAATCTCACACTTTCAATGATCTTGGAGTGCTTTTTGATGGTGAACTTAGGTTTATTTTTCATATCGACAAACTTTGTTTATCCACTTCTAGGAGGCTTGGATTTGTCATGCGTACTTCTAAGTATTTCACTAATCCTGACGTACTTAAGTCTCTATACTTTGCTTTCATTGTCAGAAGTTTGGAATACGGTTTTCCTGTATGGTCACCTTACTACGTTTCCCATCAGCTCTCTATTGAACGTTTGCAAAGAAAATTTCTCAAATATATGTTTCCTATAAACTTGATGGTACATACCCTCCAAGAGGCATTGATTATGATTCTTTGCTTGTCAGGCACAACGTACAATTCCTTGCTGCGCGCTGCGATATTCTTGGGAATCGCTTTGTTTGGAAGATACTTCATGGGGCAATTGACTGTTCGCGCTTTCTATCTCAACTACAATTTTATGTCCCACATCAGTCTTCCAGATTTGTCAACTCCCTCGTGCGCCCAACGTCCAGAACAAATATTTTGTTCAATTCTCTTCTTCATGGTATGAGTCCTTCTGCCAATTGAATTTATGAGGACTTGTTTATTTGAAGTATTTACTAAGTTTCTATTGTATTTCTTGAGTCAATATGTATATGTATGTATGTATATGCTTTATTTTCTTTAGTTTATTTTGTTAACTTACTCTGTACGTGGTTCCTGTTGGGAGAATAAACGTTATAAAGAATTAAATAAGCCTAAAATCATATTGCTCCAAATTAACACCGTACTGCACGTTTACTGGATAAACACTCACAGTAGTATAACAGTAGTTAAATTAGCAACACATATGAAGAGTGAGACAGATTTTTGCAAAATTTGTACAGCGATACTAAATATTAAATTATTAAAATAACTGATAAAATCAAATTATTAAAATAATTAATAACATTAAATTAAAAACAACTTTAGATTGATTAGTGTCAAGTAGTTCACTCCAATGATGCGAGGATATGACAAACTATTAGCATTTCTTTAATATTCAAGAACGAAGGTAATATATGCACTAACACTGTCCAAAAACAACAATAACTGGATCCTATATATAGACTTGTCGTTAAAAAATGGTGACGTTATGGCAAGAATGTAAACGGAAATTCAGGGCTTTCTACAAAAGAATATTTTCTTAAATTTCAGGTATGATACAGATCTACCACTAATAGGTCAATAAAACAAGGCTGGTTTGAGCGATAGTTATATTTTCAGAACGTTTACAAACGTTTTCGGAACACCTTCGTCAGTGAAAATATAACTAGATAAATATATAAACAAACTTTTGTTTTTTATTTGGGACTATCAACAAAATAACTAGTGACTAGGATTTCTTGATATAGAGGATGTATAACCAACTTTTATATATATATAAATTATAAAAACTAAATTAATATGTAAACATACATGCAAATTAAGTAAAACCTTATATCAAAAAATCTTTGTCGAAACCTTAACAATTCTGTTCAAGGACTAGGGAAAACCAAATTCAAAAACCTAGCCAAAGGTTTCCTTCTTAAGAAATGCAAATGTCATTTTAACAAATTGCTATATACATTACTTAAATTTTGAATATCGGTCCTGAAATTAATAGTTTTAGTGTCTTTCTGTATATTTATCATTTCATATATTAGTCTTTTTTTATAATTATTCTCTGTTTTTAATATAATTGTGTTTTCAAAATCAAAGTAATGCCCAAGATCTTTGTAATGTTTTGTTACAGCGGTCATTGCACCAAAATCATTATTTAAAGAATACTTATGGCTATACAACCTTTTCTTTAAATATTGTTTCGTCTGACCGATGTAACAACCATCACAGTCTTTACAGTTTATTTTATAAACTACATTACTCTGATTTTGTTTAATTATTTTGGATTTAGTATTAGTAAAGAGATCTATTACTATAATTTGGAATGAAAGTAATGTTTATGTTGTTTTTATTAAATTCTTTTTTTATTTTTCGCTTAAACCTTTTAAACCGGTTTAGTTGATCAAGCGGTTAGATTAGCTAATCCTGAATTTAGGGAAAAGAATTTAAACAAAGTTAAAGAAATCTTAGATAAAAATAATTATCCAAATAGTTTTTATGAAAAAATAATAAAAAATAGAATTAACAAATTATATAATAGAGGAATTAAAATTAATAACAATAAATGTTATAGCGCTATTCCTTATAAAAAGGTTTAAGCGAAAAATAAAAAAGAATTTAATAAAAACAACATAAACATTACTTTCATTCCAAATTATAGTAATAGATCTCTTTTACTAATACTAAATCCAAAATAATTAAACAAAATCAGAGTAATGTAGTTTATAAAATAAACTGTAAAGACTGTGATGGTTGTTACATCGGTCAGACGAAACAATATTTAAAGAAAAGGTTGTATAGCCATAAGTATTCTTTAAATAATGATTTTGGTGCAATGACCGCTGTAACAAAACATTACAAAGATCTTGGGCATTACTTTGATTTTGAAAACACAATTATATTAAAAACAGAGAATAATTATAAAAAGACTAATATATGAAATGATAAATATACAGAAAGACACTAAAACTATTAATTTCAGGACCGATATTCAAAATTTAAGTAATGTATATAGCAATTTGTTAAAATGACATTTGCATTTCTTAAGAAGGAAACCTTTGGCTAGGTTTTGAATTTGGTTTTCCCTAGTCCTTGAACAGAATTGTTAAGGTTTCGACAAAGATTTTTGATATAAGGTTTTACTTAATTTGCATGTATGTTTACATATTAATTTAGTTTTTATAATTTATATATATATAAAAGTTGGTTATACATCCTCTATATCAAGAAATCCTAGTCACTAGTTATTTTGTTGATAGTCCCAAATAAAAAACAAAAGTTTGTTTATATATTTATCTAGTTATATTTTCACTGACGAAGGTGTTCCGAAAACGTTTGTAAACGTTCTGAAAATATAACTATCGCTCAAACCAGCCTTGTTTTATTGACCTATTAGTGGTAGATCTGTATCATATAAGATAAGTATAAAAGGTCACGAAATATATATATATATATACATTTAAATTTCAGGGAGTTTGTGTAATACATTTGCTGCTCATTGCATATTGTTTATATTATATTCTTCGTATTTTGGGCAATGTTATTTCCACTGAATTTTGGAAACAGTATAGTGGCCAAAGGAAACTTACATTTTGTGTGTCCATTATTATAGACAAAATAATAAGTGTTCGTTTTATCGATTTTTGTATAAACCTCTGGAAATTTACATTCGCCAGTAAATTTTAAAACGCCAATTAATTTAAATTCCAGATGTTTTCGCTGTCATTATGTATTAAAGCATGTGGTTAAAATCATTTTTGACGTGATTAACTTTCGTGTAAGTAGTTATAATTGCGATATACATTTTCTAACCATTTTTTGTCTTTCTACGTCGATAATTCAGCTAGGATACTTTGTAATCTAGATTTTGTGGCAACATGAAAAATTTCTTTCAAATTTGTCATTCAAAACTTCCGTTATTCTGAATGCCTTAATAATGAAAAACCGTAACTTCAATTCCTATATCTTGATATAAAACAATGAATTGTGATTATCAAAGGTATCCTGTTTAAATCGATCTTCTTTGAATAATTATAATTGAAGGTATCATAAGTAATATTAATATGGACTGGGGTTAAATATCTAATTCACTTACGTAAATGCTATCTCCGATATTTCACCACAGCAGGCTAGGTAGGTACCCCAGGGTCTTTTTAAACACTTTGTGACCGCTTGATGAACATAGAAGTGCGACACGGGAATGCGTTGAAATAAAAATGTTGTAACGATAATGCTAGACCTTTAGATATTTAGAAACTAGTTGAATAAAGTTTTAGTGGCCTGTGATCAAGGTCTACAAGATATGCATGCTGTACTTTGTTGTTCTGTCGTTTTTATTATGAATACTTTTTCAGTAAATTTTTAGATGTTTTTCTTTATAAATACTAACATAGCTATCAACTGTACAGTTTAATTTATCTTAATGGTTTAATTGGAGAAATCGTCATTTGTTGATTGCTGTTAGGTTATAGACGTAAGTTTCAATAATCTACAACTCCTTTAAAATTATGTATGAATGTGATTTCTAATAAAGTCTATCACCGATGGCTACAAAATTTAATACCAATAATAATATGCTAAATATGAGACGACCTTGTACATAGTTGAACTAGACCTACATAATTACCAAGTTTTATCGAAATTGGTGTTCCCGCAAATCGTTGGGGGCGGGAGGGGGTTATAAATTTAAGTCTAAGGGTTAGCAACACTGACAAATTTCAATAGCCCTGTTGAAGCGCTATATGCTCATATGTTTCAAATTTTTTTGTTGAAACAATTTTAGAGTAATTGGCAAACACCTTCAAGACCTTAATGGCAAAAACAAAAATCGGCCTTTTATACAGGGTGTAACAGTGTAAATGGCTAAAAAGTTGTCTAAAGGTAGATAATTAAAATATATTCAATATTTGCTTAATAAATGTAGGACCCCAAACGCACCGTTCGCGAGATATTTATAATTTGTTCAGTTTTGAGTCCGGCCCTGTTATACAATTGTAGCGAGTTTCCAATATGACTAATGATCGGATCATTGATAGAGTATACATAAATAATTTATGAAGCGGTCTACTTCAAATTTGCGATTTCTTCACAATGCTTGCACAGTAGTTTTATTAATCACTTTACTTTAAACATTTTTACACAACAATCACATAAACATATTATTGTCAAACAGGTCTAATGTTAGGCATTTCTTGTAAAACTTTTTTTGTTTTCTTGACTTTACATTCTATCTAGAAAGAAATTATAAAACAAAATAAAATATATTAATGTGACATCTCTCCATTAAATATGGCATCACAAAGACTCTCGGGTTATGAGGTATGTGACACAATGATGCCCTGTAGTCCCTGTACAATATATATATTCTAGGTGCTGGTAAACTGAATGCAAGGCAGTAACGTGATGAGAGCCATGGAGTTTGAAAACCAGTGATACTAAGTAGATATGATCAGTCGATCTTATTGTTTATTAGTTTAAACAAACATTTGGCACTGTGCAGTTCTATTCTTGTGAACAGTAATTGCATACACTGTATCTCTAACAGATCACTGTAATCGAGATGCCAGTCGAGATATACACTATTAACCTTCTAGCTTAAAAACCTCGGGAAAATTCTTTGGATATTCTGTTATTAATAACGATGAATACATAAAATAATGCTTTTAGTAAACCAGTGTTGTCAAAGTGTTTAGCCTTCCTAATGAGGAATCTCACAGTTTTGGAAGTCGACGAACATATATGTTCACTGACAGATTTTAAATGCATCCAGTCTCTACAGGAGGTGATTATTTATAAAACAGCTGTAATCGGTAGGGTAAATTCTCCTCATGAATTTCTAAATCTAATTGCAAACTATGACTTTCAACGAAATAAGTATTTTGTGTATGCTTTTCTGAAGATCTTCCATATCATAATCATCTGCAATTCGAGCGTATACCTTCAGTCGTCTGCGTAAGCCAATACACCAAAAGCTAAAGATGTGAACAGATCATTAATAAAAATAATAAATAGTAGTGGTCCCAGATTAGAGCTTTGTGGCACACCTGATATGAAATTAAATTCAAACGATTTTAAACCGTTGCAAAATACATAGTTTTTCTTATTGTTCACGTATGCCTCTATAAGCGTTCGGTGACGGTGCTACTTCAAACTTCTGCAATTTCAATGTTAATAAGATTTGATTTACAGTGTCAAACGCTTTGGCGAAGTCAGTGTACACGACATCCAATTGACCGTTATAATCAAAGACCTCGCATGCGTGTTACATAACTGACGCCAAATTGGTGATCGTTGAACGGTCTTTCATGAAACCGTGCTGATGAGAAGATATGAAAGACTTGATGTTATTATAAATAGAAAATAAATGCTATTTTCATAAACTTTGACAAAATTAGAGAGGATACAGATAGGTTGATCGATATGAATGTTGCTGTTTTTCTTAAAAACGGGGATTATTCTGACTCGTTTTCATAAATCAGGGAAAGATGAAGACTTAAGTAAGAGATGGATGATCTTTTGTAAAGGTGTAGCAAATACGTATCTAGCATCTCGTACAACAAACCTAGAAATTAAATCATCACCAGAAGTAAGGCTATCAGAGAATTTATTCATAATGCCGATAAGGGATCCCAAAGATATCGATAGCAAGGAAAAGGAAGGAAGATCAAGAAGAATGTTAGAATTACTACAGGTGTGCTTAGAATAATATGATTCAGACAAGGCCGTAGAAAATGCTTTCACAACGTCTTTGAGACAGGCAAGTGATCGATTTTGGAAAAATAGTTCCTAGAAATTCGGAAGGTTCCGTATTTTGCACGAATATATGACCAAAATTGTTTAGGTTCTGACTTGAAGGAGTCTTGCGTGTTCAATAAGTAAATATAATAACAAGAATATGTTAATGACTTGGTACGTGCTCAAAGTATTTTAAACTCTTGCAAGTATAATGCTTTATGTGAATTTCTACATTATTTTCTAAAGTAATCTTCTGCCTTAATAGAATTTATTAACTCAGGGCTAAACCAAGGAGAATGATGTGAATTGTTCTTTAACGCTCACTATTTTGTAAAAAACTGGTCAAAAACGTTATAAGGAACGTTATTGAAATTTTCAAGTGCAGAGCTTACGTTATAATGTACGTCTAAAGACAAGTAATCAGCTTGTGATAAATCTTGACGTAGTTTAACAAAATTGGTTTTGCGAAATTACAATGTGTACTATAAGCACTTTTCATTATATATATGGATCAAATAATAAAAGAAGTAAAGAGGAAAACTAGACCTGCAAGCATTGGATATAGAAACATGAAACAAGTACTGATGTAACAATGAGTGTTTGCACATGACATTGCAATATTAGCAAACCGACAAGAAGACCTACAAGAAAACCTATCTAAAAACTAACCTGTTGAATAAGTTTAGTCGTACATTGAAAGCAAATTACCAAAATTAAATATTGTTCAGTGGATGCGATAATAGAGACAATTGATGAACAGATGGAGGACTTGTTTACTCTACAGTTACTGTATTATGGATGTGTCCGGGTTGGATTAATAGTTGCTTATCCATCAATTATGTTAGCAATGGGTAGATAATAGCGATGCGTAAATATGATAAAATATAACTGACGATAAAATTCAATATTTTCTGTTGGATTGTTGGACATAGATGATACGAAAAGTTTTCGGAAATATATATATTGATTTCGAGGGGAAATATTTTAAAAGACAATAAATTTGTTTGCAGGTTTATTGCAGAGTTTTCGTGGAGGTCGGAAATTTTTGCAGAGATTATCGTATGTACGACAGACTTTCGTTAACTTCCGTAACACCATAATGCCACATCCAAGGGTAGTTTGAAGTATGTACCTTCCACATCGAAATGATCAAGCCCACTCTCACATTCCGTAGATGACCTCCATTTAATTCGTTTACAAACTTTGATGCTGTTGATTCACAGGAAGCATATGGAATGAGGTATTAAGAAGACATGGCATGAAAATGAATGCAAACAAAACCAAAGTAATGGCAATATCGGAAGAAGAAGTGAAAATGCCTATCAAGCTTGACAACAATGAAATAGAACAAGTTCAAGGATATAAATACTTGGGAGTGACTATACAAAACTCAATACAACAAGATGAAGAGATATATAATAGAATTAGCAACACAAATAAACTATTCTATTTGCTGAATAAATACATAGCAGGAAAAAAGGAAGTAAAACAAAGTACAAAGATGAAAGTATACAAGGCGATCTACAGACCAGTACTAACATTCGGAAGTGAAACGTGGATAATGAATGAAAGACACAGAAGTAGAGTAAGAACCGTAGGAATGAAATATCTCAGACGAACATGGGGAGTTACCCTGCGGGACAAAGTCAGAAGTGAAAAGATAAGAGAAAAGTTGGAAATTGGGAACATGGAAGAATACCTAGAAGGAAGACAACTAGGATGGTGGGGACACGTTCAAAGAATGGATAAAACAGCGCAAGTGAAAGAGGTATACGAAGCTAAATGGCAAGGGAAAAGAGGAAGAGAGAGACGAAAGAAGACGTGAGACAATTCAATCAGTGCAATCCTGGAAAAGAGAGGTATCAAAAGGGAAGAGGCAACCAGATTGGCAAAGGATAGGAAGACATGGAAAGAGATCGTGAAGAGGTAGATAAGGTCAACGTGTCTACACCCGAAAGGGTAGAAAGGTATATTCAATATATAAACATATATATATATATATATATATATATATATATATACCATCAGCAATAGGAAACTTAGATATATTAGTACTAGGTTAACAATGATAGTGAAACGAAAATGCGGGATGATAAACGTACTATGCCAAGTGCATTCTACCCAATTTTATTAAATCGGGTAAGTACCAACAAGCTTCTGTTTCGTAGTTGAGCAGTGATGAATGTATAGAAATTGATTAAAATCGTCATGGTCCCTGCGATCATATGGTTTGGAACCTCTGGAATGGAATCAAATTTTGGAAAAATGGTTTTTTGATAGGTAGGTAAAAATGAAAGGGAATTAGAGTGATTACAATACTTTCGTACATACTACTGCACAGGGGCGCATCCAGAAATAAATGAAGAATGGGCGGCTTAAATGTTAACGGAAGAGTGGAGGTGGGGTTTAAGGATTATTTTTCGCCAACTGCGGGTGCACTCCTGGTCCCTCTGTTGGACTCGTCACTGCAATTGCATAAGTCTCTGCACATGCATGGAAAACTATAATTTTTCTGGATTCATGAAAAGAAAAGAATTTGAGTTACCTTAGGGCAACCAACGGACACAACAATTCTTTTCCATTCTTTTAGATTAGGATTGCATATCTTCTGTTTTTTTTTTATTTTATTTTGCCTCTTCCATCCCATTTTCTTTTCTTCTTTGTCACTCCCTCCATTTCTATAGCATTTCTTATAATTATATTTTACGGCATTTTTATTACATGGTAAGTTGACTCCTGTTCATCTTTTTAATAATTGGTTCCTGTTTCGTGTTTTCCCTAATCATCTCACTTCTTATCTCATCCTATTTTGTCTTTGAAACTAGTAGTTTTCTAATTCTTTGACAGCCTAAATAAAGTTCATAAGAAATCAGGTGGACGTCGATATCTATTATGTATTTTGAACAGAGGAATTGCTGAGAATGACCGACATAATTTCTCTAGGTGATATTTTAAAAGGACCGCCATAAGCAATACAATCAGCCGAGTGAATCGATTACTTCCTTACACGATTGACGTAAGTAATTAATCGGTTTACTCAGTTGCTTATTGTGATAACTTAGAGTATCCGCACTCTAGTGATACATGTCGAAGATGACATCGGCTTCGAGAGGCAGAACATTCTTATTTGGTACGAGAGCTATATTTTGTACCTCAGAAATAACTTTCCTATTTTAGAAAGGACTTTTAGTTTAAGTTGGTTTTAGTTACTTTATTTTTCAATTAGCACGTATAAAATTATAGACATTTATAGCAAAAGAAGATTTGTAGAATAATATTACTATAAGAAGTACCGAAATAAAGTCATCAGTAAGCATCAATTTGGAAACGCATCGTTTATAATAAAAAACGAAAGATGTTTATAGAAATCTAGGAATTTGGCTATATTTTTTTATTAATTTAATTAAATACAACCATCCCAATGTGAAACTAATTTCTTTAAATTGTCCTCAATGAACTTTTACAAAGTATCTTCTATCCATCCAATCTCATTTCAGGTCTCAAATGGAACACTCGCAGTTGACTCCTTCAATTTGTGAACAGATGAAAATCACTAGGAGACACATCTGGCGAATAGAGTGATTCTGGAAACAATTCCCAGCGCAGATAGTTTAAAACATCATTCATACTTCGTTCGGTATGAGGTCTTGCACTGTCCTATTGCAATAGCGGACGCTTATGTAATTTCCCAAGCTAATTTTACGAAAAGCTATTAACCTGTCACCCTTCAGCAGGTTCTCCACAGCAGCAACGTTTCTTTCATTCACAGAAGTGCTTGGTCAATGTCAAAATGATTGGCTCATTGATAGACTGTAATTATAGATTCTGCCGATATAGCTTACAGATGTTGAACGTTTTCTTACAGTTTTACACCCTTTTTAAATAAAAAGAAAATGTTAGCTGTTTATGATTTAGTCGCGTCTTCGATGATTGCAAAATTAGAGGTACGGAAATACGTCTATATAATAAAATAATAAACGTGTCAAAACTCATCTCTGGCCAATAGTATGACCTATAAGATTTATACAATTGAACTAGATCCAAATTCTTAGGTATTTGCATAGTAATAAGAACAAACGTCCAACTGTGTCTGCAATAGATTCTATCACGATTCGATTTTGCGTATTTCTGTATATCTACATATACAAGATCTTCGAATTTTTGCAAGCCACGTACCCGAAAAGCTTGTGCAAGGAAGATTGCACTGTTACTTACTGTTATAATTGTTTCACTAAAACATGTACTTTTGTTTATTTTGTAGATGGTCTAGGTATGTAACAAAAGAATAGTTTAATTAGACACGGTGTGAAATATTTTAGTGTGCTTTCCAGCAATAAAAACAATAGAAACCGCAAGATATACCTATTCAACTTACTGCAAAATTTTCGGGTAACTGTCAAATGGTACCCACTGACCCCCAACCAATTTTATACAGGTAATAGTTTGCAAACAATACAGAATTCATTGTACTTCTTACATTAATATTAATCTATGTACATATTTCATTTTCTATTACGACGCGACGGTAGTTCTAAACAATCAGTCTTTCATATAATCGTTTCAAACATTCCTTGAGTAGTCTTAATTAGGAGCTTGCCATCCTCCAAAATACCTTCCCAATTCTCTTGCGACCTCCAAGGTTAAATTATCTCGATAGGGAGCTCCAATCACCTTAAAATACATATATGTAAGTGTTCATAGATAGTTGACTCAGATTACGTCCAATATTACCTGAATACCAAGAGGTAACCCGTTCTTATTCAAACCTATTGGAACACAAGTAGCTGGACAGCCTAGCAAATTACAAACTGCAGGAAATCTAGTACCTAACATTCCTTTTAAGAAACCATTGTGTTTAAAGGCTTCCGTTGGGAAAGATGGATACAACAATACGCCATTATTTCCCAGTATACTCTACAATATGTTTTAGAATAAAATACGTTCGTTCGGGGGAGATATTATTTTACCGTGAACTTTTCTTTGAAATCGGATAATTTGCGCAAGTACGAAGAGTATTCCTCATCACTGATAAGAAACTTTTGCTTTGATAGTGCAGCAAATACGAATGATGAAAATGTGAATATCGAAGATCCCGTTAGAAATTTAAGAAATTCCGCTCCCACATTGTATTTAGTCTGTATGGAAATGCGATCTTATAAACACGCGACATTTTGTATGAGATAGAGTACCTCCGAATCAGTAAAAACGAGCGGTTCACCTTCCAGTCTGAATACTAAACCAGTCATTTCCATGATACTTCCCATTTCTGGAAACTTTGTTTCATTAACTTGACACTTGAAGTTTTTGCTTAGGTATGCAACAGCTTCCTTTAGAGCTCTTTTTATCGATTTATCCACTTTAGTAAGACAATATTCGTTATATGAATCCACCATATAAAATAAATTAACGTTTTGTAAATCTATCTGTAACACACACATTAAAAAATTGACTCGCATATTTTCAAAGCTATACCACCTTCTCATCTAATCCCAATTTTGAAGCTTTGCTGCCAGCTAGAACCTTAAGAGTTAATTTAAGATCTTCAACATACCTGGTCATTGGACCAATAACTAAATAATCTGCTAATTTCGGATCATTGCACCAAGGAATACTACCAATGATAGACACAACCCCTGAAGAATAAAAAAGTAGCATTAAATATTTTGGATATTAAAAGAAATACCTGCTGAAGGTTTGTGCCCGTAGATACCGTTGAAAGCACAAGGTACTCTGATTGAACCTGCAATATCGGAACCGATACCCACAACGGATGCCCCAGCTCCAAGCAAGGCACCCTCAAAATGAATAGATAATTAGTAATACACCATACATGAATATATTCAGAACCTACTTCGCCCCCTGAGGAGCCTCCACAAACACGCGTGGTGTTATAAGGGTTTCTAGTTCTCCCAATAATTTTATTAGTAGTTTCAATTGTGTTGCAATATTCGGGTGTGCTTGACACTAATAATATGATAGCACCTGCTTCCCGCAGTAGTGCGACTGCTTCACCATCCTTGTCAGCTTTAATTCCTCTTCTTGTCAACGCACAACAAGTAAAGCTCATGTCTAATAAAGATTATGGGTTAAATTAAATTTAAATTTACTTTTGCGACTTACCTTTTACCCCGAGACATTCTTTAACCGTGATTGGCACTCCTAGAAGTGGCTTGGTTTTAGCCAAATCGAGACTGTCAGCGTTGAAGCGCTTCAGGTATTCGTCAACTTTCCTTGCTTCGAGTAAAGCTTCTGAAAACCTGTTCTCTACTACAGCATTTATGATTGGGTTGACTTCTTCAACTCTTTTGATGTATGCCAAAACTATTTCCTCGCTGGATATCTATAAGGAATTTGTGAATTACTAGATGGAAAAAGTAAATTTTTAGCTTTGTTTTAAATTATATTTGTGCATATCTAATTTCTTGCAAGCAAGGCATTTACACTGTATTTCAAGAATATTTGAGAAAATAAAGATTGTTTACTTAAGATTTAGTAACTTACTTGATATTATCGATAAGAATATACTTTTTCATCAAACTGAAAAACACGGAGAGATGTTCTTAAATAAGTTTAATTCTGTTGCATCAAAGCAAGAATTTTATAAATCTGTCAATCAATTAAAGAATAACATTAGTAACCCGATCCCTAAAAAGAAAATTGGGACTTGGGAACGAAAGATGTTAAGGAAAATACATGGAAGCAGTAAAGAAAATGATAAATGGTGAAGAGGAACTAATTAGGAATTAATAGAACTTTACGGGGACTCGAAAATCACTAGAAAAGTTAAACCTCAGAGACCGAGAGAGTTAGGTCATTTACATAGAATGTACGATGGACGAGTAGCAAAGTTGATAGTGGAGGGAGAGACAGGGATGAGAAGAAGAAGACGTCCGAGAAAAAGGTGGTTGTATGCGTTAGACGAGGACCTATAAAGTGTAGGAGTACGAAGATGGAGAACAATAGCAACCAATAAAATAGAGTGGAAGAAGATTACCCAAGCCATTAGCTGACATGGCCTGCAGAGGTAATTTATTATTAGTATTATTATTGTTATTTTAATCAAATCAAAAACCCTTTCTGGAATACTAAATATGTGAGTTGCATGGCTTCTATGGTATTAGGTGAAAAGAATACAAAACGCGTATTCATATAAAAGTTGAAGATCCAGCAGGAAACACATCACATCATCTTTCTTGATCAAAATCCAAAACCAAGTCCCCTAAAGTTATTTGGTCTAGGCGTTTCACGGTTCAGTTTTATTTGCTCAAAAGAACTTACACAATAGATACCTACTGACGCCTTCAAAAAGTTAAAGAAGTTTAATTTCTGCTACTGAAGGATTGATTTGAAACAAACACCTAGTGTGATAAGCCATCATTAGATTGACAAGATGATAATCTTTTAATGTTCAAGTTGATTTGCTTGTAGGTATAATGCAGCATATTTGATAACATCTGGTTAGAATTCATGGCAAAGGCGTGAAACAGCGAGATGGATAGAATATATGCTCAGAAACTGACAAACCACAACCACTGTTGATAATGAGCGAACAACTGTGCCTGTAGTCCTTGCCCTTTCCTCTGATAGTATTCCAGCCCCAGGGCGGAATACTATTGCCACAGCTGTAATCGCTTGTTATGGATCAGTTAATGCTGTGTCTGGATAAGGAATGCTTGGATATTCAAGGTTAGATAAGTGACGTGGCTTGATATGATTATATTCTGTCGAATCATATGCAAGCTGTCCACCAACTTGTTAGTAACTATACCTCAAAAGCTCATAATTAACCACAAAAATGCAACCGTAATTTCATTCACAGAGAGCAGGAAAATGAACCTAAAACCTTCTGAAACGTTGTGAGGAGTATAAGTATCTCGAAATCACTTATGGTAAAATACTCAACGGAAATGCACATATTTAAGGAATTTTTACTAAAGATACGGTTGTAATTTAGTCATGCCATGGGCTTTTTGACAGCGACCGGGGCTTAAAATCCAAAATGATATACAATGAAATTCTCCTTCGTGGAAACCTCTCTTACACAGACACCTTCCTTGTACGGATAGTTTTTCATGGTCCCGACCGACTCTCATATAATTTGCATTGTGTTAACTCCCTCTTGGACGGACATTCTCTTGAACGGGCGCGGACAGAAGAAAATGTTCTCATAAATGTATAAAAAAAAACAAAGTAAAAAATAAACGCCTTGTCTCATTTTTCTGTCGCGGATATCGATGTTGCATTCCTCAATCGCGCCGCGCGCCAACTTCGCTGCCGTCCTTCATTGTGGGATTTCCCCGAGCAAACCGGGGATTTACCGTTCTCATTCTTTCGGTATGTACATACACGCGGGGATTCAATGTTAGCCTGACGTCTATATGGAAAAGATACAGTAGGCTACTCACTTCCCTTTCGACTATACAAATACAAGGACAAATTTACCATAGAATTAGGATCGTTGCAGCCGGTTGAAGACGCACAGCATAAATCCTTACAAATTTACTTCATTGCCAATAACACATTCATTGTAAAAATGGCTCAAAATAGAAAAATTCTCCCTCTTAAACAAAACATTGAGATTTTTGAGGTTTACAATAAATAAAAGATAAGTGTAACGAAGTTATCCAACTGTTTTAATATCGGAAGAGCACAAGCTGCTGGTGTAATTAAACATAAAAAAATCCTTCTAAACAAGTGGATGTCGAACAGTAATTTGGAGGAGGAAAGACGTTTTTTGATGGGCTATGATATTAAAATTGACAAGTTGGTTTATAGCAGCTCGCCATAAGGGGATTCTTTTGATAGGTATGCACATGAATTTTTTAGCTAAGTTTAGATAAGATATGTATAATGCGTTTATGTTCTTTTAATAGCAATTCTAAAATAGTTAAAAGGGGCGACATTATTATCAGTAGGGTTGTGATGACAAAAATGCAAAAAAACTTATTTTTAATGTTCTTTTTTTCAGGTCCGCTAATACGATGCAAAGCAAAAGAAATTGCCGAGTCTCTGGGATATTCTACATTAAATGCTTATTCTGGTTGGCTCAACAAATTTAGAATCCGCCACAATATCAGTTTTAAAGCCATTTCGGGAGAAGGAGCTTCAGTTATTGGCGAAGATATTTCATCGTTTTTGGAAAAATGTCCTTCCTTAATTAAGGAATATTCAGCGAGAGAGATCTCTAATACCGATGAGACAGGCCTGCATTTTAGGGCTGCACCCAACAAAACGCTAACTTTGAAAAACCAAAAATGTGTTGGGGGTAAATATCCCAAAGAAAGATTTACAATTATCAGTCATTGATAAGACAGCCAAATTCAGAGCTTTTAAAAATATTGACATAAATAACCTGCCTGTAACTTGGAAATACAATAAGAAAACTTGGATGACAGTACAAATTATGATAGAGTGGTTGCAAGACCTAGATTGGAAAATGACAAAAGAGAAAAGAACCATTTTGTTATTTTTAGGATATGTGGGATCTCTTCCAAAAGACGTCCGATTAAGAAATATAAAAATATTGTTTCTGCCCCTAATTGTACATCAGCTGGTCAACCACTAGACAATGGGATTATAAAAAATTTCAAAACTTATACCGAAGTCTAATACTAAAACACCGGCTAGTAAACATTGAAACTGCTGATACATCTTTTGAGCTAATTAAGAAAATTTCGCATTGGATGCAGTTTACTTCGCAAAAACCGTTTGGAACCAAGTATACAAGGAAACAGTTAAACATTGGTTCCGCAAAGCCGGATTTAAGCATGAAAATATGTAAAGTGAATACCAGCTAACTGAGGCAGTTACATCTGATCCAGAAGATGATTTAACGTACCTGCAGATGTCTTCAAAAATAAGAATTTGTTGGTATTGACTGATAATGAAAACCTTAATAATTTTTTGAACGCAGATGAAAATTTATATGTTAAAGATCCAGAATTAGGAGTAGAAATTGAAATTCCAGTTGAAATACAAGAATTTTCCAAAGATTCTGATGTCGATGAGGTTCCAGTACCAACAGAGGCTATCCCAAGTTATAGTGACGCTATTACCCTAACCAATCAGCTTAAACATTTTGCCGAAGATCACGGAGATACAGTCTTTGGAGCTTCTCTCCAAATTACAAATACGATTTCTGGACGCCATTTAAAAAAAAAGAGGAGACAAACAACAATATATGAATTTTTGCGTTGTTAAAGTGACATTTCATTTCATTTTATGTATTACTATATTCTACTATATTTTGTATGTATTTTGCAAGATAACAAATCCTTATTTCGTCCTTCAGTTTTAAGTTTTTTGTTTGTTTTAAAAACATTTACATACATATACGTTTTAAACATCTCAATTTCTTTAATTATAGTTTTCATTAAAAAAACGTTTTTCTCCGTATTTCGCTTAGGCGGACACTTTCAGTCCGTTGGTGTCCGCCCAAGGAAGATTTCACTGTACTGGCTTTACCCGATGGTGACTAGTTTAGTTATGTAACACCAAATAAGCGGTAAGACATTACGGGTTATTTGGTATTACGGCCTAAGACATCAAAAATCACTTCCTACGCAATGCCGTAAAAATTGCAGAGGCAAATTTCAAATTCAGGTTGTAGCGTTCATCATATAAGGTATTTCGTTTCAAATACAATAGAATGATGACTACATATACGATAATTGTTTGTCGTATCGTGGATAGCGCGACTATTCATTCAAGAATGTTAGGCATGCAAACATATAAAGAGCCATTTATATTGTATTTCTGCTTGCTTGTTGGTAAAGAGAAAGTTTAACGAAAGCTAAGAGAATTTTCAAAATTCTGATTAGTGAAAGTCTAGCTTTGATGTATCTAATGTCTCAAAGCTGTGCGAAAATGAAGAAACAATTAGTTGAACATAGAAGTGTTTCGGAGGGCGACTTCAATAGAAAACTACATTCAGGCCGTCCTATAATTTTCTTTACGTATTGCATGTGAAGAACTGTTTCAAAAAGCAATAAATTCCAGTATCATTATTATTATTCCCAAATACATTCTGTCGTGGACTCCCGGATATCATACTTTCTGCCATGGATCCCCAAGGCGCAACCAAATGTTGACAATCAAATGAAAAGGGGACAGCCTCGTACATAAAAAATGTATTGTCTACACATGACATAAAATAAGAATTTAGTGTGAATGGTGAGCTCGCATTTCTGTTATGTTTTTCAAAAATTTACTTGTATATTTTTTTGGTAATTCTAAAATTGGACCGCAGTAAAATAACTGTGGATCCTTGGGGACCTAGACACCATCAGTTCGGAAAACCTAAATCAGGCAATTACAAATTAGGTACTTCAGATTTAGTTTGGATATGTTTCCAACACAAACGATTTTCAATAATGAAAATTATTGCGTCACCACATTTGCTGAGTTGCAATATTTACGCAATTGCTGTAATATAATTAGTAACCTTAATACATTTTTTCTAATTGAACTGTATGTATTTGCAATAACTACATAACAAACATAAGTAAATACTTAAGTATGTACGCAGGTAAATATATACTACTAATGGACAATAATTAATGATGTGTGCAGTTCAACCTTCATAAAATTATAATAGGTAGCAGCGCTAGCAGTTTGAAAATTATAGTTAGAGAGATAATTATGCAAACGCCGATAGATTAAAGTACACACATACATCTGCTTATGTATATAAATTTGAAAGCCTACACCTGAGAATATGTATATCTAATTTATATGTAACTGATTTAAATTTAAAATTTATCCTTTGATATTGGCATTAACATTCACAGAAAGTTTAATTTATTTTAATTTATTATTAATATTTATATTTATAATATTTATTTGATTTAATTTAATTTGTAAGGACTTTTGGTCTTTAAAATGTAATTCACCATCGACATCAAGGAATATATAACAATGTCTTAATTGCATTTGTATAAAATAGCAATTGCAAAGTGAAAATTTACATACCTCTGATTTTCTAATCTTCTCTGCTAATTTGGTTGCACTGAAGTTTAGAAGCTCATTAGTTGCCTGCGGCATAGTTCTCCTCTTTTCCCTTTTCTCAAAAATGCAAGACACTATATTTACAATCCATTGAACCACATAAAATGGTAATAAACTCAAACGTTTCAATACCTCCATGATCAGATCCTTACTATGCGTATAAACTAGTTTGCATTCATGCGCCTGTATTTAATAGTATGCGACCTTCTATGGGAGCGCGTTTTCCACAATTATTGGTAATCGGCAGTATTTGTTATGTATTCCAGGCAATGCCGACCGGCAAAGTTTATCTTATCTATTTTTAGTAACTTTAATGAAGGGTATTATGTAATGTGTTACTGAGTTTTTTGGATGTAGTACCGGAATCTTATCGCTAAACTTTATATCAAAATGAATAATGTATTTTGTACAATTTAGTAGATGATAACCAATTAATGGTACATGTAAAGCCAATCATCTTCCCTAAATGGAAAACACATTAGAAATTAATTAAATTATAAACCCTTTCTAACATTAACAAATTTAGAATAAATAGAACAGAAAAATTAGTTTGAGCAATTAAAATAGATATAACTAACGACAAAGAAATGAAATGTGTGCAAGAGTATAGAACGAATAGTATCAGGGAGCATGAAATCAACACATTAAATAAATTAGTGTCTTCTATTATTATTATTATTATTATCGAATCCCCTTGTACCGCTAGGTGTCGGGGTTTGCTCTAATGTTCGTATATAAATTTTCTCCAAGCTGCTCTGTCCGTTGATATTTTTGCTTCTTCCCAGGATTTGCCTCTGGTCCGCAGTATGTTGCACGTCATTTGGTTCCAGGTCATCCTTGGTCTTCCTCTTCTCCTCTTTATATGTATTTTTGCTCCATATACTTGTTTTACTTGTCTTGGGCATTTGCTGTAAGTGTCCCCACCAGCTCAGCTGTCGTTGTTCGATAAATTGTGCTATTGGTTCTACCCTTAGTTCTTCTCTTCCTTTTATTATTCTCAGGTACTTCATTTCCGTAGCTTGTATTTTACTTTTTTGGCTGTTTGTAAGGTTCATGATGCGCATCCATATGTTAGGATCGGTCGGTATATTGTGTTAAAAGCTTTTATTTTTGTCTGATCCGAAATTTCTCTTTTATTGATAAATTTGTTACTCATTGCATAGTATGTTCTTATTGTTTTTCTGATTCTTTCGTTGATTTCGGCATCCTGTTTTCCTGTCCAGTCCAGTGTAACTCCCAGGTATTTAAATTTTCTCACTTGTTCTATTCTATTGTTATCTATTCCTATATGAGTATGAATATTCTGGTCGCCTATTATCAGTATTTTCGTTTTATCTACGTTCATTTTCATGCCTGCCTCCTCCGTTATTTCTTTCCATATATTAAAGTTTCTTTGTAATTGTTCTTTATTTCCTGCTATCAGCACTACATCGTCTGCAAATGTTCCCGCTGCTATCTCCACTCTTGCCAGGTTTTTATGTCCGACCATCATTCTATTGGTTCTACGGTCGCATTTGTTAATTATGGTGTCCATGTGTACATTAAATAATGTTAGGCTTCCTCCTTGTATTAGTCCTGTGTCTGTTTTAAATCCTTCGGACTTCATGTTTCCTTTTATTACGTAGTTTGTATTCGTTTTGTACATGTTTTGTATAATTCTTATTATTTTATTGTGTACTTCCCTATCTTTCAGTCCATTACACATCCTGTTTCTTGGGATTGTGTCGAACGCCTTTTCCATATCGAGGAAGGCTAGAAATAGGTTTTTATTTTGTAGATGTCTTTCCTCTATCAGTCGTTTGATTGTGATGATATGATCTTGGGTGCTTCTTCCTGGTCTAAATCCGCTTTGTGATTCGTCTAGCTTAGGTTCTAGTATTGTTTTTGGTTTATTGTTTATAATTTGTTCGTCAATTTTGGTAATAGTGTTTAGTAGGGTTATTCCTCTGTAGTTGGAGCAATTTGTTGTCTCCTTTTTATGTATTGGTGTAATTAGTGCTGCTACCCATTCTTCAGGTATTTTTTCTTCTTGCGATGATTTTTAGTATTTCTAGTAATGCTTTCACACCTGCCCCTCCTAAGCTTTTTATCATTTCTGTTGTGATCTTGTCTTCTCCCGGCGCTTTTCCATTCTTTAGTGTTTTAATTGTATTTTCAGCTCTTCTATTTCTATTCCTTCTATTTCCTCTTCTCCCCTCTGTTCTTCAAGTAGTCTTGTACTCTCTTCCTCAGTTTGTAGTCCGTGTCCTAATAATTCTTGGAAGTATTCTTTCCATCTCTCCACAATATCCTTTTCCTTTGTTAGTATTTCTTGTTGTTTGTTTTTTATGTATATCTCTGTTATCGGTTCCTCATTTCTCTAGCATTTTAGGATTCTATAGAACAGTTTTTGGTTGCTGGAGTTATTCTTTTCCATTATGTTTCCGAATTGTGTCCGGGACCTTTCTTTTGCCTCTTTCAGTAGTGTTTTAACTTTGATCCTTTGTTTTTTTGTATACTTCTTATTGTTCTGTTGTTTGTTTTGTTAATTTTATCCGTTCCATGCTGTTTGCGTTTTCTTATTGTTCGTTCTGGCGGTTCCGCATATCTCAGTGGCTGCTTTTAAAATTATGTCTTTGAATATGTTCCATCCTTGTTTGGCATTTATCCTTTTTATCTCTCCTAGTTTATGTTTAAATTTTACTTCGGTTGTGTTTAGGTATTCAGCGGCTCTTTCTTCTCTTCTGAGTTTATATGTTTTAACTGTCACATGATTTTCTTTGCCGGGTCTTGTCCATTTTACGGTTTTTATGTGCGCTCGTTTCATTTTTGCCATTAGTAGGTGATGATCACTATCTAATAAAAGTTAACTTTGTACGTCCAGATTAATTTCAAATCAACGTCCACGAAATAATCAACTTTCAAGCAATCGATCTCCAAATAATCAACTTCCAAGCACCAATAAATCAATTCCAACGTGATATAAACCAAAGTTTTGAATAAATTTCAATAATCTCAAAAATTTAGTTCATTTTGGTTTGCCAAAACGCTCGAGCAACAGTTGAAAAGAAGGCCAATTATAGAGCGAACACACATTTCCATGGGCAGTCCAACCGGAAGCGGAAATTGTACAATAATAGCCTTGGAACTACAAAAGCCACCACCACATAACTCACAAAAGCGTAAAATCAAACTGACACGTTACAACTAAAATTGCCAAACTTACAGAATGATTAATGCCGGTATACTCCAAGAATAGATGCTTAGGCCTACGTTTCTCCATACTTGTGTATTATGCATTCCTCACTTTCTTTAGTCTTTTCTTTGCGCACCTGAGAAAGCTCTTCTCATTTTTGGTGCGTGATCTTGTGCGTGATCTCTTCATATCGTTCCTAGTTCTCAGTCCGTTGCGTTTCTGTGGTTGGTTCTTTTTATTATTAATCTTCATTTCCATCGTACGAGCATGGAAGAAGTAAAAGTTCAGACATTCAGCTCTGAGCACCTTTTCTTACACCGTATCTTGAGAGAGTTGGTTTTCGACAGTTTTCGCGGAGGATTTTGAGGTTTCGTCAGCCTACTTATAACTGCCACTGAACAAGTTCTCCATAAAGAATCGTGTAATCAATATCTTAGGGATAGGTCTGTATCTATAGACTATTGTCAGTTTGTCTGACGAGTGTGAACTAGTGACATTAGTTTGTTAATAAACACATTGCCAATTGAAACTAAACCAATTCCTTATATTTGAACAAGAGCAAAACTGTAAGATTTCCTTTTAGCAATACCGCACCCAACACCCTTAGTTACAAGTTAAAAGGAACATTTATACCTTACGTTTCTGACAAAGAGCTCTTAAATATAGTAAAATAAAATATTGAATTCAACGTATTATGTTTAGTTTGCATGAGGACTTTAATTCTGAAATCTTGAAGTCTCTTTATTACGGCTGCACTCAATGTAAATTGCCCTTTACATTACAACGACTAATACGGTTTATGCTTGGGAAGCCGTTTGTAATGTCTTGTTGTTTTCCTTTCCAAATATTAAGGATATTAACTTTGTCAACATTGTATCAGAAATTTTTCTAAAAATTTGATTATGATTTCTTAATTTCGTCAATTTTCATCAAAATTACGACGCAGTTTATCAATATAACCTCCATAAACGTGAAACTAATTTTTCTAAACTGCCCTTAAAAAAAACGCCTTCGGGGTCTACAAACCACTCATTTATAAGTTAAAGTTTTACCTCATGTTACGGCCGTTTGTCACAATGTGTTATCTCTGGTCTCTCGCTTGAACTTTTACCGTAGATGGTAGATGGTGTCCCGCTTCCGTAAGTTTGTGATACCGCTTGCGCCGCCGGTTGGACACGCAAGCGCTATTCATTCCGCTTGTAACGTTGAGATTGAACATATTGGTTTCCGTGACTAATTGTAAGTTTATTCAGTTTCGCTTTTGAATCTCGATTTCGAGGATATACACGGAAATTCGACGCTGGGAAGTGTCTGAGTTTGGAACTTTCGCTTTCCCCAAGTTTTTCTGTTCAAACTAATCGTCCACGTTATTTTCCCCTCAATTGGAAGCGAGACTTTCTTTTTTTTTGTGAAGTACAATGTAGTTATCGTATCTTTCACGTTGTTGTAGGCTTCTAGTATAGCCTGGTATAACTAGTGTAAGCTAGTATTAACGAGTACATACATACTAAATAGAAAACTATCTTAGGAGCTAGAGGCTACTTTTTCCGACATCTTTTCCTCACGTGCGAGGAAGCCCGCCATCTAGGACAACTTCGGTCCGATTCAGAATACCACGCCGTGCGAAAGTCGACAAGAGAAAACTACATCACGCTAAGTCCCGCTTTTGTTTGCTTTATTTATATTTTTGTATAGTTGAGCTTTTGGGAAAAATTTCCTAGAATTTGGTAATTATTCTTTAAGTTAGGAAACTGGAGATTTGTTGGCGAGTATACAGGGATTTCCTTATATTTACATTCAATTATTTTAGTATTTTCGAGTAAAGAGAGGTTCTCTTTTATTACGTTTGCTAATTAGTACTATATTTAATCTTATTAGTAGTTTAAGGAAGGGGTGGATTATCAGTACTTGCCACTCGAATATATGCTTGATTATAATTAGGTTCAGCTAAGCTTCCGGTTACCAAAGCGTGTGAACCAAGTAACGAACTAACTTAAATGATATTCTTTTTTTACATATACCGCCAGTGACAATAAAGTGCTATTAAACGTCGATCATTCGCTCCAGTTAATTTTTTATTTCGCTGTTATTAATTTTAAATAGTAGTTAATTTAATATAGACAGTCCGGATAATTACGTACCATCTACTCATTTAGAGGTGATGCAGTTTCACAATTGGAGAGTGGCGCCTTGTTACTATTTATCGAACCTTAACCTACGCCGTTTCCACTGGGCTAGCATGCCCTGGATCGCCTTCGTTATTACCAACGAGGTGGGTTATCCGCACTGGAACGGCATCAATCATGTTTCTGGCTTTTCGTTTATCATTTCCTTTTATTAGTTTCATTTCTTTTAACAAACGCTAGTAATACTCATTTAAGGTGTCAAATCGAACACCCTGCAGTGGTTCCTCTAAATTTGAGAACAGAAAATCGCTAGGATCACTGGCGAATACATATATGGAAGCAATTCGTTTAAAACATTATTGGTCCGGTATGTGGTCCTGCACTTTTCTGTTGCAATAAAGGATGTTTGTGCAAGTTTTCAGATCGATCTAAGGGGGTACTGCAATGGGGTAGACGAAAGATTAGAATGATATTCTACGTTAATTGTAATACGTTTCGATAGATGATTCATAAAAAGAATCCGCTCGCAATCTCAGACCACAGCAAGCATTACTTTTCCAACCGATAGAATTGTACCTACTTCTTCTGGTTGGCGCTAGTATTGAAGTAAGGTATCCATGTCTCATCATTTATAATTATCGGCTACCAAAATTGGTCGCCCTAACATCCTAGAAGCTCTTGAAGTTTGCGGCATCTTAATAATCTTGGTACCTAGCATACTAAAACCTACCCAACTGTTCATGTAAAATGTGACTAACGTGTCGTGCTCCTGTTCCTACCATAACACTAATTTTGCCAATAAGTATTTTCCAATCATCTTTCAGTAGGTTTTCCACCGCAGTAAAGTTTCTTTCATTTACAGAAGTGACAGTTCTCGCAGAACGATATCTGAATGTTTCTTTGATCAATAGTGTGATTCACGCAATTGAACTACAGTCAAATCCGTAGAACATTCCAAACATCCTTCGTGTTAGTTTGGACTGGTTGTTCATAATAACAAGGATATGCTCAAGTTCTTTCCATACTGCGCTATGGAACTATTTTATTGCCAACGGAATTAGGATACAGGCCCATTAAAATTTTGAAAAGTTTAACAAATTACCGAGAGAGAGAGATCAAAACTGTAACCAGCACCATCCCATTCAAATTCCAACTCATTGCCGTTTTTACAATTTCCCGATATTTCGTCTCTGCTTATTATTAATACTGTTAATGTTACTATTATTATTATTATTATTATTATTATCATTATTTATAGTCAATTTATGGTGAATAGTTAAATCTGAAAACATTCTGGATATCAAAAAACGAGAGCCTCTTATTTAACGCCAATTTTACATCGAGTCATTACCAAGGTCGGCTTGAGAATTAATTATAATATATAATTAATATATAATTAAGAAACTTCTCAATGATTCCTACAGTCCGGAATTTCTTGAAGGCTATATCTAATATGTATATAAAATCATGTTGCACAAGAGAAAATCATATTAGAAGGTATAGTGCAGAGAGAAACATGAGAGTATGTAAAGTGGAAAAAAGAAGACTCGATTGCAGTCAGTAGCCATACGCAGTACCAGATCATTTTGAAGTAAAAAGAAATGAGCAATAAAAATTGTTTTAAGTTATCCATGCCATAACAAGTTCCTGGAAGGTCAGAACATAGTGTGTCGATATTTGAAGACGAATTTGTTAATTCATCTATTTTGTAAATCTACGATTTTTGTAGTGTGAACAAATGTAATGTATTTGTTATTTAGATTGAAACCACTGATATTAAATTTGCATTTGTTATTTAAAAGTATGAATTTGTCTTATTAGTGTTAATAGTTAATTGGTTTGTTTCATCCAGTTATTAATTTTATTAAATGCGTTTTAAACATTTTCAAACGGATTTTCTAAATTAAATAAAGCAACGACTACATTTATTTCATCGGCAAACAAAATTAACGAGTTGGTTCTCTGAATTGAGGATGGTGAATCAGCAATATAGATAGAAGAAATGTGAGGCCAAAAATTGATCCTTGTAGAACACTGATATTAATAGTAGATTTACTAGACTCCTCATTGCTGATGATTTCTCAAATAAAATTGAAACTTTAAAGCAGTGCCATTAATACTATATACCACATATCTTGAAATAAAGTATTAATTAATCTTTAGAGAATTACGTCCAATCTCCTTGATATCTAGTTTTGCTGTGCTCATCGAGAATGTTGTGGCCGATAAAGAAATTTTAACTAATGTCAGAGCAGCTTTTAGATGAATTCAGCAATTGAGATAATAAATGAAATATAAATCACAACATTTATTATTTTTGGTAAGAAAAATTCATTAGAGCAGGTAGACTTGGGTCGATGCAATGCGTCAATTCCGATTTCAACTTCGGTTAATTTATTAACCCTTATCATAGATGATCGGTTAAATTGGAAAAAAAAACATATTAGTTCTTTATCCAGTAGACTACCAAGAGTAAGTTTTGCTCTGAAAATATTATCTAAACTTTGTGATCTAAATATTTTAAAGGCACAATACTGGGCATGTTTTCAGTCTATGGTAAAATATGGAATTGTATATTGGGGCCGTTCCGAAGGCACATACCGCATTTTTATGTTGCAAAAGCATGTAAAACCGTATTATGGCCAGGAATGCGTTTAGGCAACACAAAATTTTGTCTATAAAAATAAAGAAAAAATTCAGGGACAGAGTATTAACACGAAACGCGCAATAAAAACTATTCACTGATGGTGGACAGGCATTTCAGTACAAACTACCAGAAACAAATTTATTACAATGCCTGTAATTTTTTTAATCATCTAACGTTTCAGACTAAAACCTTGCCCACCTTTAATATATTTAAAAACACTATAAAAAAGCAATTAATTGAGAGGGCGATTTACAGCATTGATGAATTCTTTGGGTTCTGCTGGTGATAATATAATACGTTCGTCATTAATTTATTATTGTATACATACCTAATTTAACGTATTAAGTATCTATTCTGTTGAACAATGTAATGTTGACAATATTTCAAAATAATTGGTCGCAATCGTTTTTTGAAATAAAGATTATTATTATTACTATTATTATTATAATTATTATTATTAATGAAAATAAAATATTTATCCGAAACCTATTAGATATGAAATGTTAAAATCAATTGACTTAATAATAAAATTTAAAAAAGTGAAAAGCAACGTTTTATCAAAAGTTTATTGCAGGAAAACAGTGATTAATATAAGTATAAAATTGTTTTGGTACATATTAAAAGCGTTTAGTCACTATATCCAACCACAATCACTTCATTGGAATAGATATGTATTATTCAGTAAGATAAACAGTAATTTTTCTTCTGGATGCGTTCTTCAAGGAACAGGTTGCCAACCACCGAAACATTTCTCTAATTCCTGAGCTACAGCTAAAGTCAGTCTATCTTGGTTACGGCCAGCAATTACCTATATGAACATAATAATAAAAATGTATAGAAAAACGTGGTGTTTGTACGATTAACACCAAGAATTTTTATCTTGATATCTTCGTTATTTCACCAATCAACAACTTTACGAGTAACTGCACAGTGAAAGAAGTTTACCACATTCAAAAGTTTTGTCTTTTCCAAATTTATGGGAAGAATTTTGAAAGAGAAAGTCCGAAATATATTATAGGAACTTGTTTAAAGCAAGGTCATGTACGAAAAATGTTTTCGCTGAGCCTTTTTAGCAGACGATGACATTTTTCAACAAATTTTGTTTAACGTGTTAAGCTACTTGTTTACATGTTTAATAACTGTGACAGTTGTGTACTTGAATATTTTTTAAATAAATTAGAATTGAGCAAAGAACATGATATAACTGTGATTTTTTACAATTTCAAACGTAATTTAAACCGTAAACAATATTTTTAGGAAATCGATCGTCCGTCTGGTGATAAGTCGTCTTCGCTAGTTATCATAAAAAGCACTGTTCAACTGTTCACTGTTTCAACGTGTACAGCTTCCCTAAATAACAGCTTTCTAGCTCGAAAACGATCATTACTGAACAAAATATTGGAGGATCAACATATTAATGCAAGGAATATTCAAGTAACTGTAGAGATTAGTGTGAAAGCAACTGAATGCCCAAATATTGAAATAATGGGTCATCCGTCATATAGTCCAGACCGGGCAATTAATGATTTTTTATTGTTACCACGTGCAAAGGATAAGTTGCGGCGTTTACGTTTTACATCGGCCGAAAAAGCGATGGAGGCATTTATAGATGAAATAAACAATCTATAGCGAGAAGATTGGAGAAAATGGTTTGGAGATTGATTTAGGAACTATTCTAGACGAAAAGGGAACAATAAATTGAACAAGCTGGGAGTCTGTATACCAGCTGCGGACTTCGTTTCTAGGAAAAAAAGTGTCGAAGGATGGGATAGGATAAAAGATAACACTGGAAGTGTACAAGAACCTCGTACGCCCAGCGTTGATTTATTAAAGTCAGTCATGGACTGCCAATTCGCACAATGAAAGCAAAATCACAGCAATGTAAATGAGGTTAGACATAACAGAATTATAAAACAATTAAAAATAATTCCATCGTTTGTGCATACTTATAGGTTGGATGAAAGCAAAAGGAATTTATAAAGCCAGATTGCAAGGCAAAAGTAAGAAGATGGTAGGACGAAGGAGGATTATCAGCCCAGGAGGAAAGACTATGAAGAATAAAATATGAAACCTACCTAGTTCCATAGTCCAAAACTTCCAAAACGATAGAAAGACTTGAGGTAACAGTGAATGATCTCCTATGAGGTCTATGCGTTATGGAAAATTGGGCGTTAATGGGTTAAGTAAGTTAGCTAATTCTGATAAGCATTAATTTCAAGAGATTTTTAAATAGGAAATGAAGAGAAATCACTTTTAGAATTCGTTTCGAAAAACTAGGATTCAATTTCCCCAAAATAATTCTGAAGATGTCAATAAAATGAATTTGTGATTTATTTAATTCATGGCGTGTTAACTTTAAGCTGTATCTCACCTGTATGCCCACAGGCAATTTTTTGGCGTCGAAACCGACTGGGATGGCTGTTGCTGGTAAACCTAACAAATTAGGAATTGCTAAATATGAACAGTTCGGTAATCCCTGGAAGTAACCTCCTAATCTGAAAGCGCTGGACGGAGTGCATGGATAAATAAGTACACCGGTATCACCTAAGGCATCCTAAAAATGTAATTTCTATTTAGGTAATTCGTTTTCATTTATTCTGATTCAGTAGTGTAATAAAGAATCTTCTTGCGAATATATTTATTTGGTGTGAATCATATTTTATATAAACAAATTCTTAATTGATTGTTGAAATATTGACCAAACAGTCAACGGAGTTAATTTACGTCGTATTTTGAAATTTGCCAACATATCTACTATGAATTTGTTAAGAATAAATTAGATAAATTATTTTAAACTAATACCTCAAGAACTTGCTTTAGCTCTTCCAATTTTTGTATATACTTCTTCCTACCGAAGGTAAGGCATTTATTAGTACTAATAGTCAAATCAAATAGAAGCTCATGAAGTGTAAATTTAGACTTCCCTAGTAAGCTTTTTAAAATCTCCAGGCAGACATTATATTTCACCTGCAAATCTGTCAAAGTAAGTTCAATCTGACATGTATCTCTTTAATTTGTACCTACATCAGTGTCATTTAAAGGAGACGGAAATTTCTTTATACGCATTATATTTGTTCCTATAATTTCGATCGATTCCTGTAATTCTTTGAATTTACGATTGCTGACGTGGCAGTGGCACTCGCGGCTTAAGTAAGCTGTTGCTGCCTTAACCGCAGTTCTAACTTCTTTTTCTGTGTCAGGCAAGCAGAAATTATTTCCCGTATCTTCCATGTAAAATATTTGTATTTTTTTAAATCTACCTGAAAATAATAAATGTATACTTTTCGTTATGATTGAATAATTTTTAAATATAAATTATTCCAAGTTAATTATTTAAATAAACAAGGAGGCTTGCCTCTTCATCTAACTTTAGCTCTTGGGCTTTCGTTCCTGCCATAATTTTTAGTAACGGTTTCAAATCTTCGGCATACCTTGTCATCGGACCGATTGTTAGGTAACTGAGGTAGAACTCATCCGTACTCATAGGCCAGTGCCCTTCTATTGGGACAATATCTGCAAATATTTTGTATATTTATGCAACAAATGGAGATATTTAAAACGTATACTTGTTGAAGGTTTATGTCCAAATACTCCATTAAATGCGGCCGGTGCTCGAATGGAACCAGCGAGATCTGAACCGATTCCTACTAGTGATGCTGCAGAACCTAACAAGGCACCCTAGTGTGAAGAAATGTTAGTAAATTTTCATAGTTTAGAAAACTGTAGATGCTAAATGTATTTCTAGAGAGAACTTCGATAAATAATGACACTTACCTCACCCCCTGATGACCCACCACTAGTATATTGAGTGTTGTATGGATTACAAGTGTATCCTATTATCTTATTGTAGGTTTCAATGGAGGAACAATATTCGGGTGTATTGGATACAAGGAGTGGAATTAAACCAGCTTCCTTAAGGCGTTGAACAACTAGGCTATCCTTGTCAGCTTTTATATTCTTTCTTGAAAGTGATCCACCAGTGTAACTCAATCCTAGAATTTGAGAAATGCATTTACCTAGTCCGTTTCGGTATTTATTAGCCAGCATATTTACCTTTAACAGCAATTGATTCTTTAATCGTGATTGGTATTCCGAAGAAAGGTTTAGTTTCTTGCAATTCTTGAAGTTTGTGGCGATTTTCATCGATAAATCTATCGGCTTCTCGCGCTTCTTTCAGGGCTATTTCAAATCGATCCTCAACAACGGCATTAATGATAGGATTGACTTCTTGTATTCTTCTTTTGTAGGTTTGAAGTATTTCTTGCGAATATACCTAAATAGATAATAAATAATTGCATTTAAGATCGGGTGAACGTTCTACACGAATTTGTATTTAGCAAAAAAAAAGTATAGCTTTACAGTTCAAAATTTTTGTGGAAATGGCATGCCTTTTATAATACTTATACTATACTTAGAGTTAGTTTGATTTATTATTGAAAATGCTGCGACTATGTAATTCAGAAGCATAAAATAGAACACCACTACCTACTACATATATCATTCGACATTCTGTATGATGGCAAAACGTTCCAGAAAATTGTTTTGCTGATTCGGTTTGTTTATGAGATGGAACGCAGCAAGGGGAGTATATGCCATTTTACATTCTTTAAGAGTCCATTTCCGGTGGCATGTTAAATCAAAATGTACACAAATTTCTGGTTTTCTAATAAACAATTGTTGGAAACTAGATTGTAGATTTTCAGGTGACTCGCTTCGTACCGTGTGTCACCCAATTACTTCGATCTATTCTAGATCTCTTGTAATTTATCCTAATTCAGACCCAATTCTTAGACTTTGAGCAAAGGCTATACGTTTTCAGAAAGAGTCTCTGTATACTAACTTTATAAGAAGATATTAGATATAAACTCACAATCAGTCGTTAAAACTTCGAATCCATTCTTAAAAGACAAGGGAGGAGAGAGATTCTCTTGCATGTAACAATATTTACAAAATGTTTTAGAAATTTTTGGTCAAATCAGATCTTGTTCACATTGCTAAAGGTTCTTTCTCTTCTGTTAAATAAATAGAGCAAATAGTCAATATTCTATATTATCAGTTTAATCGCAATTGTACTGATTGGTGCTTGCCTTTCTGAGCTCATATAAATATTTTAATTATGTCCATGCCTGAATGGCGAACGAAGTAAGTGGTGAAGTAATTATTGAAATCTTATAGGTATTATTGGTTCGTGAAATATAGGTACGAAGTATTGATAGATCCTATTATGTTTGATTTATAATTCCTATTCTTGTACGGAAAGAAAAATAAACAAAATATATACGCAGACAATATTGGTAAAAGAAAATCAAGAGTGGATAAATTTAACGCAATCAATCTCGTTTTGGAACATCTTTAAATGTAGACCAGAAGATTTTCTCTGAAGATATAGAGATACCTTTACCACCAAGTAGTTGACGATGTAAGAGATGAGGTTGGCAATAGCTATCTTCGTAGGTTAGGAAAATACCCGAAGAATTGCAGGAAGCTACTGTAAAAAAATTGGTTATAAAGCCTCGGGATCAGTGTGCACTCTAAAAGATTCTGACATATATGATTAATTTTCACCATCGCAATACACAATAGAAAAATTCTATACATATCTGGAATAATCTGTACGCCAATTTACAAGGTTTTATAGAAAAAATCGTATTCTTTGTAAATCCTGTAATATAGGTTTCTAAATAACTGATTTACAGATCTTGTTATTCTTACAAATCTGTGGGCTTACAGATATGGTTAGGATTTGTCTATTATAGACAAACTCCGTGGTTAAATCGAACATTAATACAAACTCACAAATGAATAAATCATCAATCTTTCATGCGAACTTACCCTTGAACGATTAATCAAATGCGACGGTCATAAATTAATCCAAGTAGACGCAGTAAGTAGAAATGTATAATTTCATAGATTTTTACAAGCCACTTAATTTGGTAAATTGTAATAAAATGTGATAAGTTACAAAGTAATTGGGTAGCACATGTTGTGACGTTAATCTAAAGCTCTGTATGCTAATTACATATGTGGCATAAGAATGGAGCATATGGCATTTCCTATAAAGTTTTTCTAAAATTGGAGCACATGAAACTTGCAGATAATACATGCATTACTACCAATAATAAATAACACCAGTGGGAGTATATACAAATACAAAGAAGACAACATTATTGACAAAAAGTAAAGATAACAATATACACTTACAAATGAGAGGGCAGACGAATTTCGCCACTAAGACTGCGTATTTCAAATATTTTGGTAGCCTAAATAAGATACGGTCATGAAGGAATATAACCGTGAAAACTAGTACAAGAAAAGAAAAACAAATAAAGTCCGTATTTCTGTAAGGAACTGAAATACGGAAAATAAATAAAATATAGATGAAGAGGATTTAAGTTTTCATAAATAGATGACTGAAGATCATCAGTAACATTTTGGTTAAACAAAACTAGAAACGAGGCTTTATATACTGTAACAGGAAAAAATCAGCCGACAGAAACCATTACAATACGCAAATAAAAACGAATCGATAGGACGTTGGATTTTACACCCCAACGTCCTACAAGGAAAATGGGCGACCTTAAAACCATAGCCGAGAAGTACAACAAAGAACTATACAATAACTGCAAGATATGCATAGAAATTAAAAGAATCTGGAAGATATGGAAATGCTCAATGGAGGAATCTCTATAAAATAATGCACAAGATAGCGATGTTGTTAACATTATTAACTGCTTCGTAAGGTGATACAGGAGAAAATAAGAAGATGAAGAAACAGGAGGTGTATAACAATATTCTTCGCATTGCCTTAGAACCAAACACGAGCCTGCTATGTCACGGATTATTGGCATATGCAAATTGTGCTTACTTTGTAAGCTTTTACAGTTATTGGATAGCTGCTCATTAACGCCCCTAATTTATTAGGTCGCTATATAGAAAGTCATCCAGAGTTTATTTTATTGGGAGCCTGTAAGTTTTCTTTCGGAAGATAACAATTACGTCTCTGACAATCCAACACTAGGATTAAAACGTAATAGTACTTTCGACATCAAAACAATGTCATATGTCTAAAAAATGAGAAGAGTCACAATATATTCTAATGGGACTAAAGGGTGGTGCCCCATATCCTTAAATTTAGATGGAATGGTATATAAACCAATATAAATCGCATGCTGTTTCATCAGTATAATACAAAACTGCATTCTTCTTTAAAGCACTATAAACTAAAACAACGTGATGAGCTCTGTATATAGTCTGGAATTATTATCACAAGAATACAGAAACAAAGTACAATTTAGGTTGTGCATTATCGGTGAATTGTTATCTTGGTAAAAGTTAATATGAGTTTATGAAACCTTAGCTACGTAATATAGATCTATAATGATCTATATTTATAGATCTATAATGATCTATATTTAGGTAGAATGATACAATTCAGTTTACTCTACACTGACAAATTCTAATGAAGGTTGCGATACCCCACTTCATTTCTAATAATAGAGGTAATCGAAGCCATTACTCCTAACTTGAATGTTAAGGACGGTCTCCACGTTTTAATGTTAGTGAACAGTTGAAATTTTTTAATGGGTTTGTAGATACAAATGAAGGAAGATAGAAACCACAAGTGTTTGACACGCTTTCCTTGTATAATTGACAAATCTGTTATCGACTACTTAAGTATTATCCATTAATTTCTTAATGTAGGAATATTACGTTTTGATACCCCCGATGAACTACTCGAAGTCATTACTTTAAGAGGTTTCGAAAGTAGGAAATTCAGTTAATATACGAGATTTTACCGAAAAAATTTCTTAGATTTTAAATTATAACTCTTAATTTATTATTGCCACTATTCCATCTACGTCCAATACGTCAAGAAATATATTCCGCCCAACATATATTACAATTTGCTGAATGCCTAAGAAAAATCTCATTTTTCTGATGGCATTTAATTGGTTGTCAATACATCTTGTCTTGAAACACAGTTTCCTTCCATCTTAGTCTAGATAAGATTCTATTTTAATAGTGGATACAATTTACAAATAGCTTTCAAGTATATATTATTTTAAATAGAAAGAAATACAGAAATACTTTGAAAGACAAATAACCATTTTAATAAATGTCTTTTGTTCGCATACGTACATACTTCACATAAGACATAAGCCTTTTGAACTCTTGTCTTGTTTTCGTTTTTATAATTAAATAAGATTAAACTCTTTAGTGCACGTAATACCAATTTTTAAAGCACAAGAGAAAAAGAACAGCGAAAAGTCTGATATTAGAAATATTTCGTTATCAAAAGTATTTTATAAAAGTTTCATTACATGTACACAACTTATGCAGTTTCTAAATTTAGAACGATGTTGTATATTTGTTTTTAGAGATAAGTGACATGAGATAAATCCTCCTGAATATTTACTCATTTTTTGATAAATATGTATCAATACCATACAAACGATATTGTTTCTAATTAGAGCTCTCCTTTTCTTGCTAAACTGAAGCATTATGTGGTTTAATATAAACTGAATTAAAATGGTTCTTGCCCGTGTCGTAGTTATTATTTATTTTAGATAAAACCAATTACAGTCCGTTTGTAGTTGATTTTGGTAGGTACATTAAAATGTTTTCTCTTGGAGAAAAAGAGTGATTTACAGAAATGCATTCTAGCTTCAGACACGAAGTATTTACTCGACATCTTATTCACATTTAACGTTCGAAATTCGGCATTCGGTACTCGGACGGTACGGACTCGTTCAGTCTACCCTTTGCGATTCGATCAGTCAGTAGTAGAACGCGAATTCGTTGCGAACACTCTAATGTATCTCGTTAAGGGACTCGTATGTGGTGCAGTGCATATTCAATATTTTCAGTCCCGTTGCTCGTGGACCAATGCCCAAAGCGTCGAACTCGTGCTCCAGGTTTGATTGTTACTTTGTTTCAGAGTCGTAGCCATAAATCCAGCTCTTATCACCTATTATAATTGTAGAAAAGAAATATAATAATATAATCATACAACAACATAATCGGAGGAAAATATCTTCAGCTCAGTGAACAGATTAACTCGGTTCTGCTCTTAATCAGCGATCAGCAAGTTAGAACAATTTTTTCTGGGATGCGATCCATCGTCAATTCCTCACATCAATTCGCTGATATGTTCCATAGCCAATTTCAAATTTAGCAGCAATTTCTCGAATTGTCTGACGACAATCTTCACGTATGCATCGCTGAATTTGTGCGTTGTTTTCAGGCGTGGTCTTCTTCGTTCGTCATTCATCTCTAATCTCTATTTTTCGGCTCTGAACCTGGCATACCACTCAAAAACTTGCGTACGGCTTAGTGCATGGTCTACAAAAACTTTTTGAATTATTTCATACGTTTCAATCGCTGTTTTTCTAAGGTTATAACTAAAATGTTATCAAGAACGCTCCTTTTTTCATCCATCCCTAAAATTCGCAACACGACATAAATATCATTTTATGCAAACACGCATATAGCAACTTTTACTCGTACCTTGTATAAGATATACAGGTCATCGTAAATAGCTTTAAGAAGAGAGAATCATCAGATTAAGGTTATTAGTAGAGACAATCGATGTTTAACAGCATCTAGAATGACAGCAACCGGTTTCCGCTAGTCAATAAAGCCGTTGTTGCGGCGTCGTAGCAATCGTTTAAAATGCTTAGAGTAAGCGTAGCATCAAAGTTGACCAGCAGAAGACTGAAGAAAAAGCGAACCTAAATTTGAAGTATTTCATCCGAGCTGAAGAATTTTCATCAGAAAATGGAAACACGAGTTGTTGTTACTGTTAAGTAAGGTAACAGTTATATAATAGTTTTAAGGTGTTTCTTGCATGCAGGTACAGGAGATGGTTTAAAATAAAAAATATATTGGAATAAGCTGCGTGCCATCGCTAAAAATTACACATTCATGCACGATAATGACATAAAGCATATCGTATGTTACATTATGCAATAACTATCCACAAGAGCAGAAAATACTGATGTTTTCAAAGTTATAAAAGAAGAATGTGTTCCACATCAAAAACTTAACTTTGGGATGTCTTACAAGAGCAGTGGAATAATATCCTAGTAGAAATAGTTAACAGCATGCTTAAAACTGTCTGTGCGACGCTGAATGCGGGCAAAAGAAGGATTCTCTAATGAAAAGAATGTGTAATATTGATCAACTAATCCTGCTGAAAATGCTTATTTTTATTTTATAGCACAATGGAGTATGGACAAAGTTAGAATAAATGTTTTATTTGTAAAAATAGTTTTCCCTGTTTAGGTACAAAAATCTTCTGAATGATTCTCTTAAATTACGTTGGAAAGGCTTGCTTGGTCGAGAATAACTAAGACGTTGTCCACAACAGCCATAATAGCTCCCCATTCCCGCACTTGGTGATTGTGGTGTAGGCCAAGACAGCCGCATATACAACTAGAATGGGTAAAGGGGATATCGCACGGAAAGAGGAAGTGTACCTTAAAACTATACTACATGTAGAAAACAAAAACAGAAGCTGCGGGACCTACTCAAAGAAAGGAAAGCATCTGGTTCACAGACGAATCAAAGATGGAAACCGGAACTAAAATGGGTTTGTATGAAGCAGAAATAACAGAAAGCGTTAGTATCAATCTGGTGGTTTATGCCTCTGTATCCCAAGCCGACAAAGCAGCAATTCAGGAAAAACCGCCAGGGAATGGTTAAGAGAAAAAGTGTTGTTTCATCTCGACAATGCGCCCGCTTATTCAACTGCAATCGTTCAGCTAAGAATTGACAGAATTGAAGTCCAAAACCCTTCCGCATCCACCGTATTCTCCTGCTTTGGCTCCGTCAGGGTGGAAAACAATTTTGGTCGAATGAGGAACTGAGAGAGGCTGTAAACGATTATTTTAAGAACCTCGAAGAAAGTCATTTCCTTGAGGGAATAGAGGAGTGTGTCGAGAGGATTATATTGAAAAATAAAATATAACTTGAATCCGTATTAGTTTGTTTTTATTGTCATCCCGAAAACTTTTCAATCTAACCTCGTAGTAGAAGTAATGGTACTGTCACATATAAGCATAATTTTAAAGATCATAAAGATTAGTGCGTCAATCAGATCAACAAATATTTAAAAAATGTATGTTTGTGTCAGAAGCATGCTTTGTATAATGATCGTTGTCTTAAATAAACACCTTAAAGATACATCAACTTATTGACATGATTTCTACACTTCATAAAAAGGGAATACTTGGCTGTGCATTTTGTCACGTAGTTTTTAGCCTGTAATCAAAAAGTAGACCAGAATCGAATGTACTTTTTGGCATTTAGGTGAGTATTTCAGTAATCCTCTTTCCTAATTAGGATTGGCAGTACGAATGGACTACATAAATATTAAACAAAAATTTTCTGTATTCAAAAGAAGTTTTTTTAAGGAAACGATTTACATCAAATGTCTTCCTTATTTCATATATTTCTCACTTTCCTTTTATTTCTTTTCTGGAATAAACATTGCTTTAAAAATATTCTCAGTATAAATAATTGCTAGATTGCTCTTGATATTAAAGCCGTAATACACGATCACAAATTACATGTATTTTTCATGAATTTATTGACAAAGTTTGAATTTGACTGTGTATTGTGAAATGCACGGTGATTTCTACATCAATTTTTGCACGCAATATTTCAGATTTAGATGATGTTGTATGTTTGAAGGTCATTGTCGCAAATTTCTACATGTAATATTTCATGTAGTTTACATGTAAAAATTTGAACGTGTATTGCTTGCTTTAGAAATAATTATCATGTCTTATTCAACATTTATTTACATTTTAATAGTGTGTTAACAACCTGTAGCGACGTACGGAATTAATATTAGATAATAGAACTGTTCTAATGCAAACAACCGTACATTTAATATGCATTTCTTGTTTTACAACTTTTAAATAAATTAAAGGAACCTAAGAAAAGTTTTGTAATTGAGTGCTTATTTTATTTTTATTATTCATGAGAAAGGATGTTAGTAGCACATTTACGATTTTTTTTGGCTGCTATCCACACTGATTTTGAATAACACCAAATATCTACTAAGGATAATAACTTCGTTGTCTAAATGCATATTTAAGGCTAAAATCATAATAGTAATAAGCAACTTTTATTCAACTTCAAATGCTAAAGTTCCTACTATAACAGTTTTAGCCCATACTTTGTTAAAGGAGATTAATCAATTTCTAAGAATAACACTTTCTTTCTTTGAATATAGAAAAATATTCATACAATCAACAAATTGGTAGAGGCTTAAAAAATAAGCTTCCCTTCATTCCGTCATTCGTTCTAAAATTAAAAATGAGCAAGACGAATTTATTAGTTCCCACAAAAAGGTATTAATATCTGTGTAGGGAAATGTACTACACATTCCTCTAGTTTCGCAGTTGCAGGAGCTGTGATGTACACAGCTCAGTATCACTTTAGTAACTCACTCGTCACTGTTGAGAATACGCAACTAATGCATGAAAATAATGAATAAGATGTATATATAATAATATAATATCTATTTAAATACTTGTTTTTTAGATTACCTCTACTATTGTCTAGGTGAATTAAAGACAAATTTGACATTTACGTCTTATATTTCATAACGGTACTAGAAAATAAAAAATTAAAGCTGGTTGGGGCATCTAGTAAAGATGTTGGGGAACGGGCCAATAAAAAGGATCTGAAAAGCACGACCAGTGTCAATGGACAGAAATAAGAGAGGAAGGCCAAGAAGAAAGTGGAATAGCGAAATAGAGGGCAGGACTGGAACTCAGCAAAAGTAATGGAGCAGAAGTAACAGGAGGATTGGGATTATGATGATGATGATGATGATTCATAACCCTAATTTATACCGTTCTTGTAAATATTCATCAGTGAAATATAAAACTGTATAAGTAAAATATGGTTTTCATTTTGACTGCTATCAACATAATAACTAACAACCAAGATTTCTTGATACATAGGATCTGTAGTAAATTTATACATCACATTTCATGGGGCAAGCAGAAAATACTGTAGGCAACACACTCAACATCAACCCCATACTCCACAATCCAGTACACTAGCAAAATTATCGTTTCTATTTGAATCATCCTCGTATTTTTATGTGCGCATGCATTAGAAAAACATAAAATCATCATAAATACCTATATCAAAAGATCTTTGTTGAAACCTTAACAATCCTGTTTAAGGATTAGGAAAACACCGCCAAAAAGAACCTAGGCAAAGGCTTCCTTCTTATGAAATGTAAACATCATTTCAACAAATTACTATATATATTACTCAAATTTTGAGTATCATTCCGTATATTAGCCTCTGTAATATTACAGCGATTATTGCATCAAAATCATTATGTATTTTAAATAATAAATCATTATTTATGTTAAATAATGACGAAGTATCTACGAAAACGGCATAAATAAGTGTAAACTGTAAATTTAAAATTTGTCTTTATTAGCCTAGAAACTGTTGTAGTTAATCCGTAAAATAAGTTAAAATAATTAGTGGGAAACTAGTTTCAAGATACTTGAGGCAGTTACAATTACGAAGAATAGAGAAGTAGAAATGTACATAACCCTTCAATGAATGACGATTGCAGTCTACGATTAACAAAGCACAATTCTCCCTGTGATAATTATTGACACATGCAATGTAGCCTGCAGTGCAGCCGTTGCACAAGTTTCTGTGAAAGTTGCCTAACAAATGAACCGCAGTGTGGGTCATTCATTGGAGAGTTATCTTATATGATAGATCTCTACCACTAATAGGTCAATAAAACAAGGCTGGTTTGAACGATAGTTATATTATCAGCAGTTATCGCAAACCTGGTAATGGAGGACCTAGAGCAAACTTGTTTGGCAAAACTAAATTCTAGTGTAAGTTTTTACAGACGTTATGTGGATGACTGTTTTTGTTCCGTAAGAAAGGATAGTATTGATGAGATATTAGATTCATTTAATAGTTATCATAATAGATTAAAATTTACATATGAGAGAGAATCTAATAACTCATTGAATTTCCTGAACGTAACAGTCATGCATAATAACGGCATTGTGAAAACAAATTGGCATATAAAGTCTACCAATACAGGAAGACATTTAAATTATTTTTCAGAAACATCAAAATTACATAAAATTAATGTAGTTACCGGTTTAGTTGATCAAGCGATTAGATTAGCTAATCCTGAATTTAGGGAAAAGAATTTAAACAAAGTTAAAGAAATCTTAGATAAAAATAATTATCCAAATAGTTTTTATGAAAATATGAAAATATAACTATCGTTCAAACCAGCCTTGTTTTATTGACCTATTAGTGGTAGAGATCTATCATATAAGATAAGTATAAAAAGGTCACGAAATATATATATATATATATACATTGGAGAGTTATGTAGATTTCTACTTTTCTATCCTTTAAAATAATTAAGAAATTTCTGTACCTTTCTCTCCCTAATTTTTTCCCCTAATTGTGTGGCGCTCAATTTTAATATTGGATTGTCACTAGGAGGAACTGATTTGGCTTCTTCTTCCTTCGACAGGAATGACCTAATGATATAGTACGTCCATTGCACGAAAATGTACAATAACACCAGCAGTCTTACAACCAGATTCATGTTTAATCTACCTGGAACAACGTTAACACATATCACTGCAATTTACTTGGGAATGGTTATATGTATATCCTGTGTTCGTTCGGTTTCTGCAATATGTACTTTTTTCCCGCAGGTTTTTGTGGATAAACATATTTATCTTGTCGCATATGTGGGGATAACTCATAAAATTTTACAGATAAGATGTGGTATATTTATTACAGCAAAGCAACAAGTTTTATCTGTTTAATGATGAAGACTGCGGTGTAAAATTTTAAATATAGGCATTGTTTTTGAACAATATAATGGTGAATCACATATATGAGAATAAATAAATAAATAAATAGAAGATAAAATGTAAATCAATGTACGTATATATAAGGTCGAGAATGTACAGTTTTTCTTTCAAAACAAGGATCCTCAAGTATTATCGAAAACTAGTTGGTAGTCACTTCTATTTTCCCATATTTTAAATTAGTGTTTACAAAAAAGTTTTAAGAATCACTTTCTGCTTCGTTGAAGGCGGTTCAGGGCATAATCTTTTAACAAAGTGATAGTTCACAAATGTACAGAGTTTGGGATGAGCTAGTTTCAGTGTTCGCTTACAAATCTTGATTCCAAATTGTATTTTATCAATTTAATGGCTCATATTTTATTATTTTATAATAGAACTACTATAACTATCGACCCTATATATATATTTTTTTTAAATAAAAAGTACCACATCTTTATGATTAAAATTATTTATGCACGTAAATGTCCAAATGTGTAGTTAAATAAATCAACATACGAAGTTGATGCTAACTAAAACCTCACATATACGAGCACTCGCTGTACAACACTTGTTACTTATGTATCTAAAATGCAAATATCGTTTAATGTATAGTATGTAGGCATACATCAATATGTATTATCTAACACCGATACGAAACTGGTTTTCAAAGCCAGACTTTGGTAATGATGATAAGCACCAATTTTGATAAGTTATCGAAAAGATCGTAATACAGAGATGTTGAAGCATCTGTGTTTTTATAAAATATAATAACATAATCGAGAAAATAAATAAAAAATTTTACTCAAAGCAGTATTAAATATAATAATAATTATTAAAAAGTAATAATAAAATTGTCGCTTACGTATGTTAGTAGATCACGAGTGAAATTCCCTTGGACGAAGCACTCAAACTTGTTTCATCTGCTGGAATAATGATTCATTTCTTCTTTCCATTTCGTATTGCACATTCGACTTTATTTACACAATTCATTAGGTGCTATTTACGTATACACGGTTTAATAACTAAAATTGAAAACCAGAAGCTGTGTTTCGTGTCTCTACGTACCTACGCATTCCCGTTGAGATCATGATGTGGTCAATGGTATTTCCATTTATTTAATGTAGTTAATGATATTTCGTAAGGAAATAATAAAAGTATTTATCTACGGTGATTGGTGATGTTACTATTGGAATCGATGGCGTCTGTACCGAAATTATGACTGTTTACATTTTTCATGAAAAATGTTATTGGGTTAATTGTATAAAAGATATTTTTAGAACTAACATTAAAACCTAACGCGTGAATAGGACACATACATTCTTTTTGCGTTATTAAAAAAAAATTATTTTTCCGTTGTGTATTACTCTAAAGTAACTTTATGGCGTTTTACATTAACAATTATTATTAACTTCTCCTAATTTATAAGGAGCGATACCAGATATTCACATGATTTTTATTTGAAACGTTTGTACTTTGTATACAGTGATATTAGTTTTTCTAACGTTGCACTATCTTCCAACTGTTTTTTTTTACAAAACCACTATTTCATTTCTTTTAATAAATTTTTAAACTTCCAATCCACAAGTAGACACTTGAAACGCAAGAATGAAAGGCGACTAAGAAAGAGAACCGAAATCTATAAGCCGAGCAGTATAAGCTTACCATAACAATAACAACCAAGACGTGGAAAAGATGCTCGGGACCTACATCTCAAGAGGCGCAAGAGATACACAAACATCTTGTATTGTACGAGGGTCGCTCGAATTGTTTCCCTTGCTGGAACATACATACATAAACGAATAAAGCTCTTTTCACAACTTAACACATACAATTGAAATCGAAGAAAATTTAAAGCGAGTAAAATATAATTTTATAAGAGAAAATATTTTTATATTTTATCGCTGAGATTACCTATACATTATTATGTAGACGACGTAATGTAAACGCTAGTAAAATGCGAGTCATATATCCGGCAAGGTCATGTGAATATTGAGATAAGACATTATCTGTTTAATTCCACGGGCTCCTGATTTTTAACGTTGAGTTCAACAAACTTCCAGTTTTTCAAATGTTATCCATATGTCCGCCGATTGTTTAAATTTGCATTATATCGACAAGTGCGTACAAAAAAGAAGAAAGCGTTTACGACAGCAATTAGAAATCTCAACGGTGGACAAAGACACAATAAACAAGTGGAAGGAGTATTGGAAGGAACTCATGGACAAAGAAGAAAATGAAGAATCAACGGAGATAATAGTAGAAGAGAATTATTAGAAATAATTAACCAGTCCTGGAGAGAAGAAAAACATCGAAGCATTGGCAAGCTGCTCTGATACTACCAATATACAAGAAAAGAAGACTCTAAGTGCTGTGAAAATTACAGGGGCTTCAACCTATTAGGCGTGATAATGAAGGTATATGAATAAATAGTAAATATAGGATTCAAACATAAAATGGAAGAACAATTTTCAGAAGAAGAAAGTGTTTTCAGAATAGAAAGATGTGTACAAGACCATATATTTGCAATCAAACTGGTCATAGAAAAGACATGCCCGCAAAAGGTACCAATATATTTGGCATTGATAGACCTGAAAAAAACATTCGATATGATACCACGCAGAAAGCTATGGAAAACATTAAAAGACGAAGGAGTCGGCAACAAAATGGGTACAATCGTTGTAAATGTATACGAAGTTAACATCAATGTAATAATCTACAACAAACAAAATTCAGATTTATTTAAAACCAGAAGTGGACTAAGACAAGACGGAGCGCTAAGCCCAACATTGTTTATTACGTACTTGGACGAGATAATAAAGAAAAGCGAACGAGTAGGAAGGAAGATGTTGGTGAGATACAGGAATATGAGAAAAATCGAAGTCTCAACTGGGGCTTTTGCAGACGACGTTGTAATTATAGCAGATTCGGAGAATAGTCTACAAAATAATTTGGAAGTATGGTACGCAGAACTAATAAGAGCTGGAATGGAAATGAACAAAGATAAAATCAAAGTGATGATAGTGGGACAACGAAAGCCAATAAAGATTAGAATTGATGATGAAGAAATAAAGCAAGTAACTAACTTTCAGTATCTAGGTGTAGCAATAAAAGAGCAATGGAAAAATGTAAACAGAGATACACAAAGGAATAGAGAAAACGGCGAAAATTTACCAGTCACTTAAAAACATCATCATAAATAATAAAATAGTATACAAATCACTCAAGCTGGCGGCCAGATTAGCTCACGCCGATTTGTTAGAGAAACGCGACGTCGAAGAGAAGGTGAAATACTTCAAAAAGTTACCATATGGCAACCATCCTTAGCAAAGGATTTTAAAAACAAAGTGGACCATGCTAACGTTAACCATGAAAACCAGAAAGAAGAATCATGTACAGAAGTTGTTTCTGATTATGGCCAACACTTTTAGGAGTAAATATAAATTATTTTTTCGAAAATCTCGGCAACAGTAATTTTTAAGGTACGACGAACTTATGACGAAATTCAAATTTCGTAGAACCTCATATTTGCTTTGACTGTGTTTCTTTGTCTCACAATCAGTGGTCTTGCTGTTAATAAACTATAAAGTAGTGGGAACCAGCATAACTAACCGAAAAATCTTTCTAAATAAACAATAACGCAATCAGAATTCAAGTGTACAGATGGCGGACTATTTTTGACGGAATGCTAGATACTTATTGAGGATGGGCGAGAAACTGCCTCAGTATTGAGGTCCACAACGTTGTTGCATATTCATAACATAATCCAAGGGAATGTACTACTTCACTTATAAATGGAAGGCGATACCAGAAGGTACTGTACAGAGATCCTGTGCGCAAAAAGAAATACAATCCACGACTACCACTTCATGCTAATAGTGCAACGTGTCTCTTTGCAAAAAAATATCTTCATTATAACCATACTTTTGTTTCAATATGTTGATGAGAAATACATTATTTCACTAAGCAAGGCTATTGATTTATTTTTTACAACACTTTCAGATTGATGGTAAAAATACACCAGCGAGTTTTGACAATCATTGTATTTCACAATACATAATCAGGGCTTTTATTTAAGCTACCTATAAATGATGCAGATAGTTAATTAGTTTACAAGGGAGAGTACCCAATGCCAGCACTCATATATGCTTTGTACAGTGTATGGTGCTCCCCGAATTGCCGATCTTGCGTATAAAGGAGTGAACCATCTTTAGCCAAACATCATAAATCCATAGGTTCCAGATGTCTGACCCCTAAATATATAAACTTGGTGCTAACTAAACCGTCACGGCGGCATATTAGTTTACTTAGTAGTTTCACTTGTTGCACTGTAAAATTTTCACTCCGGTTCATTGCTGAGCTCGATTTTATGTCGATAACAGTCGGCTATAGTCAGTAAGAACAGCAGTTATTGCCCTCGGATGATTTCTCTTTAATTTTAGAAGACTGATAGTCTCATTGGAACTCAAGGGTACTTGGATAAAGGCACTGGATTGCTCTAGCCTTTTTTGTTGCCATTTGAGCCGATGTTTGTTTTCAGATCGATTCCGTCTTAACGATGTTTTTAGCAGTTCTGAGAACAGATTCAGGTGGCAGGGAGCAGTGTTTCTACCCTCACAAGTCTGCTTATCTCCAGTTTCATTGCCTCAATGGGCTGACATCTGAATAAGGTAAACTCTGTTAGACTTGCAAAGCCTATCTAGGATTCATTTACAGTCAAACGTCAATACTGAGCTAGCAAGGACAACCGCGACTGGCAGTACTTTTGTGTATGTATATGTTTGGCTGAGTAGGCTTTGTTCAGATTTTCCTGGCCACCTGGACACAAGTCATTATAGCAATTACTTGAATTTGCTATATCGTGGAATGGCGACCAAGTGATAGTGGTTCAAAAATGAGGAAGATATCTGAGGTTACGTACAGTAGATACTTGGCATTTTTGTGTTTAGTTGCAACTGCAGCCATTGATAACGGTTTTAGAGGGTAATTACAAAGATAGCGTTGGTTCGTATATGCTGGTTACTCTAGGGAAACAGTGGTAACAGTCAGTGTTGTAGATAAGATGGGGAGTCGGTGATTGTTTATTTCACGTATTCACAGCGTCAGTATTAAACCGATGCTGTATGCGTGTCGTTCTATGTATATATAGGTTGTCGTAACTTACTTCCTAATTGTACACTTATGTTCGCTTTAAAAATGTCGCAGTATAGTGAACATACCGGACTTAATTTATGATGGCGTTAAAATTCAATGTCTAGTTTGTAATATCCCTCTAATGTATTGGTCTATAAGCCATTGTCAACGTCACATCGAAAGCAAACAGCACTTTTCTGCAAAAAGTGGCATACGAGACCAAGACCAATTTGATTTTGATTTCTGTATTACTTTTGTTTTATTTAATCTGTCGTTTCGTTTACTAGACAAAGAAGCACTTGTCTGGTTCCGAAATACATATGCGGACTATAAATTACCTAGTCGGACATCGATACGAAATTTAGTGCCATTTTCTCGTGAGTGTATTTAAAAAGAATGAAATCGGGATTGAAAGATAAGAAACTGTGGTTGTGTGTGGTACGCATAACAACCGCAATCCTCCATCTTATTTGCTTCCAAAACAATTGTAAAATGTGCTGTTCATAAGAATCTAAACGTGGTGTTGAACTCATTGAACAAATTTGAAGTTTCAACTATGGAGCTTTTAATGTTTATAACTGATGGTGGCGTAAACATGCTTTCTTTGGGCCGATCTCTTAAAGAACACAGCGGTAACTTCTTCCATGTAACGTGTAAAATCCATGCTCTAAATCTTGTGGCACAAACGATTCCCACATGTTATCCACTAGTAAGTGCATTAATTGCTAGTACAAAGGCAGTGCGGCAGTGCTTTCTAACGTCCCCGAAACGTACCCGACTATTTCACAAACTGTTTCCCGATATACCAAAACCACCACAGCCGATTGTTACACGTTAAGCAAGATGGTTGCAAGCTGCGTTTCACTACAAATATTTTGGTGAAGTAAAGAATATAGTTTTAAAATTCGACCCGACAGAAGCAGCTGTAGAAACATATCTAATGATTTAAATATCTAAGAGATGTTTGTGATATCACGGAGGACTTTTAAAACGGTAAGTGTTTTAGCACATTTTATAACTTATTTCTTACTTTTTGTTTCATGTATAAACTTTTGTGCGTTCGGCACGCCACTGGCTGTTACCCCATATTTGCCGTTTTTATGCTGGTATATCGGTGGCTGGCAATTATCTTTTGTAAATCTATCAAATACAATTCGCGCTGAAGCAAGTAATTGAATGTTAAATGATATGAACAGGGTAAGAAGACACAAATGTACATACGAAAGAATTTTTTAATAGACATCAAGGAAATCATTTTTTATATTGTTTCCTGCACCAATTCAGACGTAATAACATAATTATTTCAAAAATAAACAAAGCATGTATAAAATTTACTGTATATTAGGCACTCCATAAATATAACATAGTTCTTCATGTACATTCATAACATTTCGAGAAAAATTTAGTCAATGGTTACACAGAAATAAAATTGTAGACAGATATAATTTAACTTTAACTTAAAATTTCTATTGAAAGAAGTATACAGAGCTTTGTAATTAAAATTTATCCAAAAAATGAGGTAAACCAGATTCGTTTCTGCGTTTAGTTAAGATGTCACATCCTGATTCTGTAACAAGCAGAGTGTGTTCAAATTGGGCAGACCATTGCCCATCAGTTGTCACAGCAGTCCACTTGTCAGGCCACATTTCATCTCTCCAGCTTCCCATTGAAATCATCGGTTCTATAGTGAAGCAGTGACCTGGTTTCATGACACCTACTGCTCGATTTTCTGGAAGTAGATTGGGGGAATTTAATTAACAAATATGACCTTTCATATAAAATATACTTACTTGCATAATGCGGCACATTGGGGGCAGTGTGAAATAGTCTGTGAATTCCATGACCACAATAACTCCGAACAACTGAGTATCCGTGCGCTTGGGCATGTTTTTGTATCACGTTTCCGATTTCTCTATATTTTTCACCAGGTTTCACGATATCTATAGCTTTCATCAAACACTCGTGAGTCACCTTTACTAGGTTCTTATGTTTGTTATCCATATTCCCAACAAAGAATGTCTCATTTAAGTCACCATGAAATCCTTGAAAATATACAGTCACATCTACGTTGCAAATGTCACCATCCTTAAGAGGTCTGGTATCGGGGATTCCATGGCAGATTACCTATAAATAAATAATCTATTATAAAAAGGTAATTTAATAGATTAAATATTTACTTCATTGACTGAAGTGCAACAGGATGCTGGAAATTCATAGTAATTCAAAGGTGATGGATAGCATTCTCTCTCGATACATGCTTCATGAACAATTCTATCAATTTCATCTGTCGTAACTCCCACATCACAAACTCTGGCTGCTTCATCTAAGACTTCTCTGCCAAGTTTGCAGGCAACACGCATTCCTGAAATCATTTGGTAAGAAAGGGATAAAGTTAAGATGTAGATAAATAAGGAACCTTCTATTTCCTCATCATCGAGTACTTTTATTTGGCTAGATCCCTTAACTGCTTGTTCAGATAAAGGGTAGCCCATGGGATGATCAGCATAATCAGGTTTTGGTATATTTGATGGAACGGTACGTCTTTCGCTTTGAGGGAATGGTCTCAATTTACCCGTAAAAACATAATATGGCCATGGATTGTATGCCGTCTCTTTTTTCCCATCGATATTCTCTCCCTCTAAAATGAACGTTTGTAATAAAAATATTGCATATAAGTGTCGTCTAAACCAGAGAGGAAATTCCAAATTAAATTGTGCACGTATCTAATCATTTCTTTTTAGGTTATGGTTACATACCTAACCTTACTTACTAGCTAATGCATGGATGATTTTGTGAGTTTTCCAATTATTCTTGAAGCATTCCTGAGTACAAAAGAAAGAACCCTGTATTCCTAATTTTATGCAAGTGGGGCACTGTAATTTCGCTGGGGAATTGCACCCAGCAGATTCACATGTCCCCAAACCTGACATTTCTTTTTTATTGTAATCGACAAGATCACAGTGAATCACAGTCGTTGACACTCAAGTTGGGTAACTTACGTGCGTGCTGCAACCAAATCTACAAGCACCCCTTAATTCTTAAAAATTTCATTTAAAGTAATAATAAATAAATTATCAATCATTTTAGTTTTCTTTTAGATATTTGTTAATAATTGTAGTATTGTTAGTTGCTACATATTTTGAGGTTGGTAGTGATCATGGGCAGAGTTTGTTAAAAAGGTGGATGACGTGCTAAAATTGTAATTGTATTAAGTGTAAATCGGACTGACGCTGTCACTCCCCTGAATTTTAATATTCAATGATAAGTTGTCATTGATAAGTTACCGGCTAAACTTCCCTAACTTATTCCAAGTTATCATTGAGTAATAAAATTCGTAGAAGTGACAGCGTCAGTCCGATTTACACTACTCAATTTTAACACGTGATCCACCTTTTAACAAACTCTAATCATGGGAAACAATCTAAAATAGGGACCGGCAAATTACGGCTGGATGTGGCCCGCAAGACAGTTTATTCTGTTTTGTTTAATATCGAGGGTTTGTTCAGTTTTTCTCACCTCCGACCCCTATGCATAAAAATTGCCGACTCTTGCGATTTAAAGAATAAATAACAAAGTTTCCTATAGCCTTTCAAGTCACAGTTTGATCAGGCAAAAGTCCATCTGGGTCTATTTTCAAACCTATCAACATATCTACAAAATGTGAATTCTTATGACGCCGTGTATCTATGGTTTAAGGCGGTCTGGTGTTAGTGGTACTTTTTCTTTGTGTACGTTTGTAATCCGAACAGCCCGCGGTGGTTTATTTGATTTTTACCCTTCTTCTGCAAATAATGAATTCTTCATATGTTATCTTGTGTACTGGATCATTTTTGATTTGGATTCTATTTGATTGCAATGTAGATGTCGAAACGTTATTTATATCCATGTTCTTTTCGTAATTATTCTTATCCATTTCTATCAAATTTTCAATGTTCAATGTGGTTCACAGGAAGTAGCCCATTGGCTTATTGCACCCGTTAAATAATTTATACCATAAGGTTGATGTTTTTCATGTAACTTAGCACCTTGCTATTGACAGTCCTATCTTTTGACTGCAGAAATCGAGATCCAAAATGTTTAAGCTTTACATTGTTTAGGCTCTGGCATTACAACATGTTCTGGAGCTTCCTTTTCCTCACAATAGATCCCAGAAATAGGATATTTCGATTTTCTTATGGTGTGGAGATGTTGCTTAAATTAGCAGTGTGCTGTCAAAAGACTTATTTCCTTCCCAATTTGGTTTGTGCTCATTTTCAGCAATTGTCGTGTTTGGTTATTTGAAAGTTCCGAAATGAACCTGCGAGACTGCTTTAACCTCGGTACGGTAATTTGTCTTTAATATATTGTTTCTGCAGCAAGTTCCTCATCTCAGTTCTTAAGACTGGATAAGGAATTCTATGTTCAATTTTAGACGCTACAAGTTTTACTCCGTCCCTTGCCAAGAGGGTCCGCTTCATGGTTACTTAGTACGCGTGGGTAAGCCATCATAGATTAACTTAATTGTGTTTCACTAAGGACGCCAGTGCATCCCATCATTCCTGGAAAGTCCTAGTACGGAATTAAAAGGAAGGTGCAAGCTGTTCTTAAAGCATTTATTTAAGCAAAAGTAAAAAAAAAACTGCAATTATAAAATATGTTAGCCAATCTAAATGTTTTCAAATTCAAAATGGACATTAATGAACATTCTCATATTATGTTTCTTGAGTTACATACAACAACATTTATTCGCCGTGGTGGCTTTTCAGGGGATGTCTCCTCAAAGACGGTGGCAATCTATTTACTTGCCCAGAAGATGGGATATTCGGCACATCACATTCGTTTTGTGTCATATCAAACATATACGATAAATCGATATCGTAACGAGGAAGTTTATCTCTCAGATAAGATATTACGTTTTTCCCAAGGATGGCTTCTCTGCTCATAACGAAACTGGATAAGTATCGCGGACTTTTCGACTTTTCTGCGCAGTGCAATAACAAAGCCCATGAATTGTAATCCGAGTCCAATACGTAAGTGTTATAAACTCCTTCATCTGTGAAAATTCAAAAGAAAAGAATATTAAAAGTACAAAAACCAGAAGATAATGAGATGAACAGGTGAAGAAAGAATGTTCGAGAAGGATAAATTGGTTGGACTAACTGGACGAGACGATTATTGATGCTCTAATTATTTCTCTAAGTTTAGAGTGTTATATGATGTGTATACGTAATACAATACATCTGCTTTTAAACAATTTCATAATGTACGTATATCTTATGTAAAATACTGTAATAATGATAAATAGCACGCCTTATATCGTAACATTATATTAAATGGTAAGAGTAAGCATGAAATTTGTAATTCTCATCTTAATTAATCATAGAATATTATAATTTAATTAAATGAATAAGGCGCTGGATTGTTACAATAAAACAAACGTTTACCATTAATAAATTTTCAGATTATAAAAATGAATGGAAACTCGATGAATATTTTTTGCGTACATCATAAATTATCACATTTATTAAAACTTAATACCATGCATGATTATCTCATTAATTTATCAAAGATTAATCGATTGGAACCTCAAAATATTATTTTCAATATTAGTAAGCTCCAATCGTTCGATATCAATTAATATTTTCTGATTTACATAAATATCTCGTAAAGCATTGACTAGTGCTAGGAAAGAGAAAAAATTCTTCGTGCTAATTTATTATGCGGAAAAGTGTATTGACCTGTACTTATCGTAAGTTTGTGAGCGTCGTGGCCACACTGGCCTAATAATCATCTAATTATAGAACCCGTAGCTTTACGTTCTTATGTCCCAGTTTTTCGCCGAGATCAATTCCGGCGTACTAAAATCATTTGTATTCCGCTTTGTCGGTACAAATTCGTCGAATGAACACTTTTATTCAACATCCTTGTCATACTCAGAAATTGGGTCATCGCCTTCCCAAACTGATACGATATATCTTTTTTAAACAAGAAGAAATTCTTTTTGGTTGTAATTTGATAAAATTCGAAATATTTCAATCTAGGGCGCCCCACACTTTGAAAACCCCTGGTCTAAAGATTAATTTTGGATAATATCGTGATCAATTGACATTCTTGCCAAACCATCTACTTTGTCCTATATCATTGTTGTACGCAAATATGTCTAAATTCTCTTTAATTTGGAAAACCTTCTTTCTGTACTAGCAACGGTAATCGACAAAGTAAACAAAATTCTTAGTGTAATGAACATATCTGGTAGAGATGTTACAAGATTATTTATTACTATAAATTCTAAAATATCTGATGAAGTGTTAGCAACAAAATTAAGAAGATTACTTAGAAATTTTATCAAAAAATCAGATCGGCTTATGTACTTTTGATTACCGTCACTTAAAGATTATTAATATCCTCATATATTTTTCTTCGCTCCCTGTCATCCATTCTCAAATTTGCTAAGGAGAGAATCCGATTTAGATCTGTTTTGGGCAGTTATTAAAGGACATGTATCATCTTCTTCTTCTTCAAAAAAGAAAAATACGTAGAGCTTGAACCATTTTTGCAATTGAAATCTTAACGGCCTCAGAGCTTGAATACGGCTTGTCCATATCATTGGACGTTTTCTTTTAATGTAACTAGTTACGTTTCTTTTTAAAAACATTCCACGTTTGTGTTGATCCCGAAAATAATAGGAAGAGATGTTGTACTGCATTAAAATGCTACAGCCTCTGTGCAACAGCTGAGCTGGCTGCATCATTTACGTCCAAATTAATTGACTGGGCAGCATATGGTACAAAAACAGTTTTCGGATTTAAGGAGAACAGACGCCTTTAAACACTACTGCGCTTGGATTTCATGTTTGAGCCATTATCTTAGTCTTGGTCTGTCAACTTGTGTAAATTCAAACCACGGGTCTTTAGAATTCCGAGAGTTGTTTCTGTTAATCTCGCTCCTGTGCTGTTACTTATGCTAACAAACCTCAAAAGACGTTCACATATTTTCACATATTTTCACGTATTTATCCTGCTTGTCAGGAGTAGGTGAAATCATTACAAAGCGCATAATTACTGTCATTTGTGCGGTGTTGCATTGATCTGGGGTGCAATCTAGGATAATTGAATAATATTTTGCCAATTTCCTAAAATATTATCTTTGATTTCACTGCTTATTTAATTAATTCCTTTTGAATATTTTTATCGATTTAATGTTGGTATATTTCTTTAGTTGTAATTCAATAAATATGCTCCTTCATTTCTGGACGAAATTCGGCCAATAATTCTACAATGTTTATAAATTTTCTTTAGTCCCATGAAGTTTTATAATATAAAATAACTGTTAAACGATGTTCCCCAAGTGGACTGTCCTCTGTTTCAATTGATTTTGTTGAAGTGTATCGACAGTAGTATTAGTTTGAAAATGTACGGATGTATTCTGCCATGTCGTAGGGCATCGTAAATAATCTTTATTTTTTCATGATTATCGATTGCGATTGCTCACATTTCTCCATTCCTTAAACCCGTTATCTCTTAAAGGAATTTTGCTTTTTTTTTTGAAATTGATTTGCAATATCGTTTGATTTTGAATACACACCAATTACGATGATACTTCTCTCCACTTGGGGACTTACAACAATAATGACTTGGATTGAATTTTCTATTTTAGTCAGCTGGCGTAGTAATTGGAAAATCATAATCGATCGGTTGGAACATGTTTAATAAGAATATTCATAATTATATTAATATTATCAGGTCACTGCCGTATATTAGAATAATCTTTTATGATTTGATTCCTAGGGTGTTTTCTCAGTTCCTGAGTAGTCCACTTCATCGATATTGGAAGTTGATAAATCAACATTCTCATCCATTTTGTAGTCATTCAAAGCATTAGCCCCCGAATTTGACTCTGGGAATTGCTCGTTCTGTTCATTTTGATTCTGGAGGTTAAGCAACGTTTAGTGACAGAAACTATGGAAATAGAAACGCACTGGCAACAAATAAACGGAGGTATAATTAAAGTAACAAGTGAAGTACCAGGGCAAATGTACTACACAAAAGAAAGAAAAACGATTGCTTGAACGGAAACCTAGAGTAAACAGAAAGACGCAGAAGAAACTTCAGCCTAAAACGATTAAAAAAAAGTCAAGATTAGGAACACCACGCTTCAGTTAGTAACGAGATGAATTAAAAATGAAGAGGAAAAACACAACACGACCGTCCGAAGATAGGAGAGTGTGAAGAAATCATTACGCCATCCCAAAATTCTCAATAACGCGAGGGCATGGAGAGGCAGATTAGATAATGAACAAAATATTTATCAAAACAGGAAATACGGAAAAAACAGCAAGAACGATAAATGGAAAGTACATAGAGAAGGCAAAATAAGCAAGGAATTGCTGAAGCATAGAGGATATGAGCTATATAAGTAAATGTATCAAATTATAAGGTAAATGCAACATCGGCAACAAGGGAGGATATCAAGTTTACAGAGCAAGTCTATTGTTGAGCTGCAGATATAAAACCCTAGCAAATCAGATCAACCACAAATTAAAAGCATAGGTACGCGCAAAACATAGTAGATGATTATCGAAATGGATTTAGGAGGATCTACCTGAAGTGCAATGTGCACGATAGAACAAATAATCCAGAAAGCACTAAAGCACGACAAAGAATTATATATTGTCTTCATCGCCTTTAAAAGTGCCCTTGACACCACAAACAGGAATTGCTGGGAATACCCAAAAAGCTAATAGAAATTGTATAAATTACACAAATGTGTTTGACAAGCGCAAAAATAAAAGTACAACAGCGACCTTCAGCGCAAACGGAATGAAACAAGGAGATTTAATTTCTCCAACCCTCCTCAATTTAATATTGGAAGGCACAGTGTATACAGCAAAGCTAAATAGAAATATAGCAATAAACCAATGACAATTATAGGATACAGAAAACAACAAATAACAAGAGGAATAGAATAAGGAATCGATAAAGAGACGAAACAATTTGGGTCAGAGATTAATTAAAGAAACAAGAATAAAAATCTAAGACTATTATACTATAACTTTAATAGGAAACAAAAGAGTCCAGGATAGAATCATGAAAGCGATTGAAGCATATAGCGTCTGCAACACTCTATTAATAAGCAAGAAAATCAGCAAGAAAGCAAGAGCCGAAATTTACAAAACAATAAGATTAAAAGTTACCTGATAATGCATAAGAAGGAGTGTGATTAAAAAACATTCGAGACAAAAATTTTGAGAACAATACTGGGACTAGATACATCAGATAGAATAGAAATGACAAGACGGATAACGAATTGGACCTCACTATGGCGGAGAAGTAAAGTGTGACGAAAAAGTGGATTCGAAGGCCATTAAGACAACACGAGGGAGAGGGAAACGCAGAATTAGGAAAGCCTGGAAAAAAATAGTCGAAAGGGGCAGGATACACGACGAGTTAAAATTACTACAAAATATCAGGGGGACTAATCCATCTCGATTTGGTGGATAGAACCTGCTTTGCCAAGGGCCAAATCTCAAGGGACTGAAAGTCTTTGATGATGATGATGACAACAGTTACAGGCACTGAATAGCTGTGTATCACTTTTTGTTTTAAAATGCAGAATATTTTGGGACTATTATTGGATTACTAGGGCACTAGATACATACACAGCACCGGTCTGTACAAGTCACCAGAACGATTGTATATTAATTTAGTTTTTATTGGTGCATGTAATATGGAGGAAGATCTGATCTCTTAATGGCATTGAAGATAATGCAGTAGTAGATAATCCAGTACTGGAAAGTGTTTCTAACATAATCTATCGCTGCTTACAAAATCACCGTTTATAAGAATTATTTATAGGAAATAAAAAGACGTCCTATAATTTTGAATGCTGTTCTGCTTTCTTCTCTTCGTTACTACTATATAAGCGTCTATACGTCTATATCCGATGTAATAAATATTAATGTGCGGTCTGGAGAAACTCCGTAGAAACAATGCCTTAATTAGTGTGTTAGGCGATAATCGTAACAATTAATACCAACACCACTGTATTATCTAAACGTGAGTTATTAGTGTCAGCTTGCGCATAGAAAAAGTACTGAAACGAGTAGTAAGTTGGCACCAGTAAAACTTATTGTATGTGGATTTAATTTGTAAATGCACAACGCTCCATTTATAGATCGTTCATTGGACTGGAATGGTTAATATGTTGATAAATATTCAGATTGTGGATTTATCTAACATATTAAGAAAATTAGAAACAATGTATAATTTAAGGTCTGCGCTTTTTGATAGGAGTAAGTTTTTGAAATTTGCTTTGAAAAATGCTTTGCTAAGATTGTAGTTGTCGTCGTGGCGCTCACAGTTTACATGGTTTTTCAAGTGAAGGAATAAAACAAAAAATCTCTGCATATCTCACAACACAGTACACGTGATTTTGCGTGCTGAAATTGGTTGCTTGAATTTTACTTTCTTGGGTAATGTTAAGTGCGTCCATTCCATAGGTAGAAACTCAAAGCACTGGCTACACGTTTGATTATTTGCACCTCAGTCAGTATTTTCGGTACAACTTCCGGAAATTTGAGGGCTCTGCCAGATTGTGAGATGGTCGTGGTTGGCAAATAAGGTGGCAAATTTTTATGAAGATGCAATCAGAACCTGGTTGTACGATATGATAATATTGGTTGAAATTATGTTGAACGGTAGATTAAGGTATAGACTTTCTTATAAAAATAAATTCCCGTTTCGATCACTTCATAAGTCCTCATCTATCTCCTTTCCTCTAAATTCTTTATTTAATTCCACTTCCCTCCAACTTCTCCTTGTTCTTCCGTGTTTTCTTTGACCTGGTGATTCTCAGTTTACTATTAGTTTTGGTAATCTATCTTCCGTCATCCTCTGCATATGGCCGTACTATATCAGTTGTTTCGTCCTAATATCGTCCACAATGGTGTGTTCTACTTCCATTATTTCTATGATACAGTTCTTTGTTATTATTCCTCTTCTTCATCGCTTCGGTATCATCTGATACCAAAGGATTCCATTCAGCATCGATATTGCTCTCCTACCTTATAAGTTTCGCAACGCTTGGTATAACTTGACGTTATTCGTAATTTACAAATCTAGGTATTTATAATGTTCGCATTGTCTAATATGTTCTTCATTTTGTAATATATTCGTGGTGCTTGCCTCCAAAATATTTGGTTCCCGTCGTATTTACCTCAAGATCTCATTTGCTGTATTCCTCCATGAGTTTCTGCGTCATGTATTCTAGGTTATCATGATCTTGGGCTAACACTATTTCATCATGCGCATAACTTAACGTATATAGTGTCTTATTGTTCCTACGTGGTATGTCCATTACTTCACATTTTTTTGTCTATGTATTAAGTGTTTGCTGCAGGTATATTTAGCTTTGGCGAGAGACAACAGCCTTTCTTAAGGCCCGTGTTTACTTTGTTGCTTCCTGAAAGCTATTTCCCTATTCTTACTCTGGCCTGTGTGTTGTTGTAGCGCTCTCTAACTACTTTAATAATGTGTAGCTTGATACTGCTCAATTCTAACACTTGCCAGAGACGTTTAAAGGAGACACTATCGTATGCTTCTTTTGAGATCGACGTATAACAACTGTAGATCTGGTTCTTTAGCGATTTTCTTTGTGTTACTTATGTTACGCAGAAAAGGTTGTATACTATAGATCTTCTGGCCCTGAAGCCCGTTTTTTCTTTTGCGTCTATGCCTTTGTATTCATTTTCGATTATATTTTTCAATACTGTTCCGTATACCCGACTCAGGAAGCTTGTGCTTTTTATGTATCGCTGAAATATAAAATAGTTTCTACTAACGGAGTTTTCGCACTATTTATACAATTCTGAATTACTTTGGACACTTGCTGCAATAACGTTTTGGTTTCGTATTCTATTTCTGTTTCCCGTAGTTTTATCGGAAAGATCGCTATCTATACTGCAGTCTTTGTGTTTTCGATGTCTTGAAAGCTGGCTCTAGTTTCTGTAAACAGATTTTAAATTTTTTCCATTTCTCCATTGCAATTGGGGAAATCATGTTCTTGATCTATTTCCAGCTTTCCGTATTCTTTCTTCCACCTAAGTATATATTGATCTTCTTACAATTCTTTTCCTAACTTCCGTTCTGTTTCATTGTTATCTTCCTCCTTACTCTTCCTTGGCTTGCTTTGTATGCGACCATATCTTCACTATGTTTTCAACCTAAGTATTTCAGGTACTTTCATTTTCTTTCCTATAATTCCGTTTCGATTCGACCACGAATATGGTTTTCGTCTCTTCTTACCTACTTCGTAGAGTCTGAGTGCTTTATGTGGTACTGAATGTATACAATATTTGGTATGATTGTATTATCCTTCTGTAATATAGAAGTGATTTCTGGTATTTAGCTTGTCATCCAGTCTGTTCATGTTTTATCTTCTTACAGTCCCGTGTTCTAGGCTCTCCAAGTTACATTTTCTTTCTGCTGTTGGTTTGTCTTGTTCTGTACCTTCTAATTTTACTAAATTCTTTGGTGGGAATATTTTTTGGGCATTATTGTTAGTAATGATCGCTTCCGCAGTATCAATGAAGTAGCTGCAGTATACTACACACTATTGCACGGAATGGCTGGGTCAAGACTTATTTTTATGTAACTGATAGCATGAACTATAAGATTTACGAAAATGGGCTAAAGCCAAATGTCTAGAACATTCGAAGCATCCAAAGTTTTAAAATAAATTTCTTTTAAGTATAAACAAGAATTTGAAGTTTTTTGTTATTCCAATCAATTTGAAAGGGTCTAAATTCTGGGTGTGATTTGTGCGATGTTATATTCATATATAAATAATAAGCATTGATCCCTTAATATTTTCCGAAGATTTTTTACTCATTTTGATTTTGACGTATTTTAATCAGTGTATTTCACTTAAATAAATACAGCATTTAATTGTTGAGCTAACCAACTAATTACAAGCGGCATCTTTAAAAATTTCAAGACTTAGAACTATGTAACTGTGACACCTTAAAGCGGACAGTAATTATTCACATACATACATATGTTTTCTGAATGTGTCCAATGTGATGGTATAGCACGATCGGGAATTGTCCAAGTGATGTTTCCAAAAAGCTGTTCGTTAATTGGATCATCTGTGAAACTATAGGTAAAATTCATGGTCACATCGATAAATATAGGAGACATTGTAAATTCCGCTCGCATGCATCTGTATGGTAATTCCTCTTCTGAACTTGCATAGTATTGTATGACAAACCATTTTCCCAGAAGCTAGAAAAATAATGTTTGTTAACAGTCGTACATCATATCAAAATATCGTTCACAAAATCAGAGTTTAAATACCATTTATAGAATGTTTTTCGTAACTTATGCGTCAAATTAAAATAGCAGCAACTTTAAACAAAATAAAACAAAATTTGTAAGAGAAACAAATTTCCTACTATCACAGGAAAGCCGCAATGAGTTTCTTAAATATTACCATTTGATAGGAAGAATTTTGGGAACCCCTGTCTACACCTTTCACTAGGATGTCGTTACACGATGAAGAATGTACACTCGAGCAGTAGTATTACGATAACGAGAGTTTATTTAACTTCGAAGCTTTTCACGCCAAATAATAAGTATTTCAATGTTTGCTGCTTAGACAAACAAATGCCAATGTAACAATCGAGTCATGTGTTTAGCAGGTTCAAGGACTTTTAAAGGCTGGAATCATTCGAACGTATCTACGACCAGGCGATAACATTTTCCGTATCTTGCCTTCCAGAAAATTGGTTTGGAACCTTTGGTGTAACAAAGCAAACACACTGACAAAGTCAATGCACAAATTTCCACTATCACCAAACAGATATTGCATGTCTCTCGACGCGCGTTTCGCTAACCAAGTTAGCATCATGAGGAGATGATCAAATGTGAATTATAATCTAAGCAACGTACTTTATATAAGTTCGGGTGAGTAATACAACGAATAAGGACTAATGAGCTCCTTGTTAATTGTTTACAATAGTCGAACTCCCCGTAAATGTTATTAAGATGAGGAAACCGTAATGATTCGCAGTAATAACCGATTACAATGCAAAGGCAGCAATTTGAAAATACTTAAGAAATATGCAAACAAAGACCTGGAATTATTTAGAATTAATTAAATTAAATAAACAGCTATCTGGGATAGGCCCTTTATCGGCATTCATAGTGAGGCGGCCACATTTAAATATTTCTATGCTTTCAAATGCATCCAGCTTATAACAATTATGCACATTTCTTAATAATTCCAAACTACTATCTACGCTTTTTTATTTAATTTGTAAAGTTGCGTATGTTTACTCTTTAGACAGAGAAACTAAACACTTGTAAAATTAGGTCAATATGTTAAGGAATGTCAAGTAGATGTACGAATATTGTTTATTTACTTCCATGATAAGCCCCTACTCTCTAGTATGTGCATGTAGGGATAGAATATGACAGCGGTCTCAAAACAACGACTATTTGTCAATTTTTTCTGTTTAATTTTTTTTTAATTTTACAGTCAGTCACTTGCTTTTACCTCATACAATCGTGTAAATAAATTTGACACATTAGTTACGACAAATCCTGTATATAAATGTATGTAGAAATTAACCCAAGTTACATTTTCGTGAGCTTTATGCGTAATGTACATAGGTATAATATATAAATAATGTTCCCACGTTTTTTAGATTTTTCTGTTGCCATTAGCTTATACCTTTCTGCACATAAACCTTTTTTATTTTATAAAAAATAGAATTATAACGTTTGTTCTTTATACAATCTTTATATATTCTTTATTACATCTGTTATATAATTTATGAATTCTATTCTTATTATTTTCTCATAAATCTTTTTGGATAACTATTTTTATTTAAAATTTCTATAACGTTGTTTAAATTCTTTTTTCTGAATTCTGGATTAGCTAATATAACAGCCTGATCAACTAATCCTATATTAATTTCTTGTAATTCAGAGGCTTCTAAGAAATAATTTGAATGTTTACTAGTGTTGGTAGACATTATATCTTATTTTTTCCTTCACGATCTAGTTTAGTTTATAATATGTCGATTTTGGTAAGGTTCACAAATTGTGAAAATTTGATCCAATTTTAAAAGAAAATTCGTTCATAAACATTTTTGAAGGTACAATACTAACTGATTTATTAGATCTATTAGAAATTTTGTCAGATAAAAGTAGAAATAATTTTAAGCAAAAATTTCATATGAATATTGGTCCTTTTTGTGCTAGTTACAAGGGTGCATGTTTTTAAAAATGTATAAGCATAAACTTAATCATGCTATAATGAAACAAAAACTATACTTTAAAATTTAGGGTATATTAGAGAGAGAATATGATTTTTGTTTTTTCGAAACAATTAACAACTTACTTTCGAAAAAACAAAAATCATATACTCTCTCTCTAATATTCCCTAAATTTTCAATTAAAGAACCCAAGAATTACAGCTGTATCACATACATAGGTAAAGCGTCTGATATCGTGGGGAAATTAATTAAAAAGCGAATAACAGTATCATTGCTTACAAAACTAATAATACTATCGGGAAATTCATTAAAAATAATAAGGACAGAACAGACAAAGGATCGCACTCGGGTGTTTATAGGTTGACATGTGAGTGTAATAAAGTATATATTGGCCAAACAGGAAGAACTTTCACTACCCGAATTGCCGAACATCAGAAAAGTTTTTTAGACAAAAATCTGACTCAACCTTTGCTAATGATTGTCTAGAAAATAACCATAATTTTAATAGTAATTTTGATATACTTCACATTCAAGAAAAAGGAAAAAAACTAAATATTTTGGAATTAATGGAAATTAATAGATATAATAGATTAGGCTTAGTTTTAAACGACCAAACAGATGTTCATCATTCCCCCTCCTAGCACTAAATTTCTAATTTTATAATCACCTTTTATTCTTTTGTATATAAGTAGATACTAATCGATCGTTTATCTTTAGTTTTCATCCACCTGATGAAGCCACTGTGTGGCGAAACAAATTTGTAGTGACACTTTTATTAAAAAAATTTTGACACACATTTTCACAAAGTCTCTTTTTTGATTTTTACAAGTTATGGTTAATAATTACTTGTGAGGCTTTCGCTTAAAGAACTCTAGGGATGCATCGTGATAAGCAGTATTTCTTTAGACGATTAGGCTTACATTAGGTTCATGATTATTGTAAGTGCTGCGATATAGTATAATGCAAACTAAAATGTATCGATTATAAGTCAATAATTTTGTGCTGCAGAGTTAACGATGCCATTTATACTCACTAACAATGAAACAAGTAGTTTTATTTCAATTTCTAATTGGAATAGATTCTAATAAGCACATTTGTTATTTATGATCAAAGCATGGCGTTCTTAATTCTTAGATAAATCACAAAAACATATACACAATATTTGCGAATAGCTCACTTACTTGATTTAAATCAAAATTTCTAATCGGCCTCACTTTCGGACAATGTTTCTTATCTTCTGGTCGCCTTCTTCTACAATCACAAACACTTAATACTAAAATACACCAAATCAGTGCCGTCATCAACTTCATTGTGGCCCTGTTCGTTAATAAAGAATTTTTATGTATCCATGCTCACATCCTATTTCCTATGCAGGATTTGATAGTCTTATCATTTGTGTATGAACATTGTGTGACTACATATTACGTGGGCGGGCATCTTCTGTTGTAAACAAATAATTATCATTGATTTACGGAATATTCGTCAAAATTTGTCATTATTTGCCAATTGATTTATCGCAGTTGTATTTGTTTACGATACAAATTGTTTGAGCAAGGATACTGGAAATGTGTTGATAGACATTTTGCGGTTAAACTATGCACATCGATAATTTGATAACGTTCAGTTGCATATGGTTTCCTGTCCAATAAAATTTAGCAATACAAGGCTGTGCTTTTCTAAATTTTCGCAATGTGGTAATTCTTATATATTAAGGTAAATACTGTAATAGTATTTGTTTAGATTATGTCTTTTTCTCAAACTGTGACCACTTCCTCCTAATAACAATAATAAAATCACTTTATTTCCTAACTCAAACATTCAACAAATCCTCAATAGAATAACAAGTTATACTTGATAAGAATTTCTATGTTAGTTTTAAAATATACAAAATTATTAATATATTTTAAAATTAAAGTACCTAGTTTACTAAAAAGTCGACAACCTATAAAAATAAACTATTCTGTAAAAAATCAGTTTTAAGCTTAAATGGCAAAAGATGATTGGCGTATTCAGTATCATAATTATTAGATGTACTTTGAAAAAGCTTTGCTATTTTTTAAAACATAGCATAGATCTTAAAATATGCGTGTATCATAAAACGTTTCATATAATATATGATATTGGCCAACCTCTGCACGAATTACGCCAACGAAGTAGTACTTCATTTTTGCAAAAGAAAAATTCATTGCGAACAATACTACATTTGCAGCATATAATACCATAAGTTATTTTTGAACAGACATTTGAAAAATAGAAAATTTCTGAAACTGGGAGGCACAACATCTACACACATATTGCACAGCTCATGGGCAAGAGGAGCCCATTTAAAATCATCATCAATAACAGTAGCTAACAGCTTTTTAGATTGTACAAAATCAATATGCTATTTAAGTGAAAACTGGATGTACATATTGTATCGCGAGTCAAAGACAAAGGAATGTCCTTAATACAAATGATAAAAGGAGTTGGGTCTAAGAAAGATACATGCGGAACGCCAGATGCTAATGGAGCCAAAGGACAATGACCATCACTGCAAAGCACTCCATGCTTCAAGTATGTCTCTAACTAGCGCAAAGCCACTCCACGAACCCCATATATCGCCTACTTATGTAATAAAATGAAATAATTTGAAACTAATACGCCCAAATAGATTTCTTTAACTTTTTGAAAACGTATCTTTGATTAGAGTTAGTCTGGATATTTATTTCGGTCTCATTCGAATCATCAGACACTCGCATTTTTAAGTATTTAGCTTTATTTTTATTAATTTTTAGTCCATATTCTCTTACCGTGCCCTCAAATCTTCGGATTACGTCTTTCGTTTCTTGCTTGGATCGTGTTATAAGGACACTGGTGTCTGTGGTGACAGATAGTTCCCTTTGTGTGCATTCTACTAGTTCTTAGCACTTTCTCGAATATCAAATTAAACAGTATCGGTGGCAGTGGGTCTTATTGTCTCAGCCTTTTATTAATGCTGAACACTCCGGACATTCTACCTTCCAGTACAACTCTACAGTTTGTTTCCTGAAGTGTCATTTGTATTAGCCTAATTATTTTGGGGGTGCCAATTTCTAGATCGTTCAAAACTTCAAATATCTTTGTTCCTTTTACAGAATCATATGCCTGTTGAAAATCGATAAATAAGATGTGCAGTGGTGTATTATATTCATGTGAATTACTCGATATTTGTTTTACCGTAAAAATTTGATAAGTGAATAAGTAGTCCCCAAATACACACATATATATATATATATATATGTATATATATATATATAACCTAGCGCTACAGGTCTTCTAGGTGCTTGCTTCTAAATTCTTTGTTACTTGTCTCCATTGTATTCGGTCTTTTGCCTTTTTCCTGCAATCTTCCACACCCACGTTTTCAAAATCACGTTCCATCCATTTCTTCTGTGGGCGCCCACTTCCCTTTGTCTCTAATTCTCCGGTTTGCAACAATCCTTTGACAGTTCTTTCTTCTGGTATTCGCAAGATATAGTCCGGTCATCGGGCTTTTTATGTTCGGATCTCCATATTCCTTCAGGCACTTTGAGTCCCGCAAAAGTCTTTCTTAACACTTTTTGTTGCCAAATTTCTATCTTCTTCTCTTCCTGTTGGTTCATGGGGCTGGACGCGTTGTTAGCTTCTAGAAGTATTGTCAATGATCAAATCCCCTTGCTTTCCTTTAATAGTCTCCCTTTTTCTTCTCCTCGATTAGTTACTGTTACTCCAAGGTATTCAAACTGGCTCCCGGTTTCAAAGTTATATTTCATGTTCTTTGTTTTCAATTTAATACTCCTATCCTCTCCTGTGTTGTGCCCTCGCACTTCCATATAGCTCGTCTTCGTTTGGTTTATAAGTCGGAACTTTCTTGGTTCTTCTTTGAAACTTTGGAAGGTTACTTCAAGTCATTTTTTGAACTTATTTTACAAAGTTTACAAAGTTCTAACAGAGAATAAGTGAAGTTGTAACTGAAAGTGCGTGACATTTGGAGTGTGATCAAGACTAAGACTATTTAGTTATTTCATTTGAAAGTTTTACAACCAAAAATTTGAGACACCGATAGAGGCCAGGGGTTCGATGGATCGCTCGGCTTTTGACTCGGTGTGATAGGGCATATGAAGAACAACGATCAATAAATTTTATTGAAAATTTAAAAGAAATATACAGAATTAGAAAAAATAATAAATTTTCAGTAAAATAAGAAAAGTTTTATAATTTGTTGTAGTATTTCCCTAATGTATATATTTATTAAGCACGTACAGCAAAGTGAATAATAGAGCAAGTGAAGTAGAAAGCGGAAAGGAAACAGACGAGAAATACAAACGTAAAAGAGGAGATTATTATTTCGAAAAAAGTAAAATAACTAAACATTCACCATTCGAAGATGGTCAGGGAAAATGAAGCAGATCATTATTGGAATGATTTTAGAACTAATGGATAAGAACGAGGAAATGATGAGTGAGTAAAATAAAAGAAAAGCACATGAGGAAAGCAATAAACAATTACAAGAAATAAAGCAAGGAAACTAGATCTTAAAGAGGGAAGTAAAGAACCTATAGCAAGAAGTAGAGCAACTGGAGAAAAACAAAAAGAAAGAAAAATTTGATAGTAATCGATTTCAAAGTAGATGCAAATGATGACAGAAAACTATAAGACGGAATGGAAACATTTATATCCCAAGAATTATGAATATCGATAAAATTGATATGTCATCAAATATGCTTTTAGGTAAGAAACACAAATGGAAAGAGAAGCGGATCGGTGAACATTTGCTGAGAATTATATAGTTTGTCAATTCTGGAAGTATTTATTCTTGCATCAACAGAATTCCAGCATACTCCAGAATGGCAGGCATTTTTTCTTACACTTTAAACTTCAATCTAATACCACAAAAGTGTGAATGAATACAGTCTGATTCGAATATTATTGTTGCGCGTTGTACAAATCCAACGATTCGTCTTGGGTGTGTCGCCTAAAAGAGGAAAATACAAAAAAGAGCACCTTGGCCTTGTTTATACAATTTCGAAGGCACAACGAACTTCTCGTTTTTCTTCATGGGCGTACACTTCGTAGGTATGTATACGGAACATGTATGGTCGATTTGTACGTTTAAATATGTTGGCGATTTGTACTACAATTGCCGCTTCTAAAGACAACAAAGTGTGTGGTAGTCAGGTTTGCTCGAAATATTTACATTGCATTAGCACATACGGCGGTGCCCGATTTGTATTGCTAATAAGATTAGGTCATTTGTCCTAGAATTGTCTCTGCATGTATCTCCATCTGTCTTTATCGTTTGTTTGGATTACTTATGTATATATATGATAAATACTTTTATGTACAGCATATGTATGTACTATGTAATAAGTACATATGTATGTCTAACGCATTTTTAAGGTAACCTAGTGTCACATAATTTTACTTCCTTCACGTATAGACTTTTATTAGTTTAACATACTTTTTACCAGCACTGCTTGCGTTAATTATTTCTATTTTGGTTAGTAAAATATAAAAAGTTATAGAAAGTATAGGATCTAGAAATGTATATATGCATACAAGTTTCTGTAAAATATATTTAGAACGGTGCTCTTATAGAAATTTAGTGAGTGAAACCAAAAGCGTTATTTACAAAATAAATACTTCAAATTCATGTTGTATGTATATATATAGGTACATATGTATATGCTACCGTCCGAAAGTTTTATGATGCAGTACATCCTACTTTATCTATCTAGGAAATAATTAATGAAGGTAAAAAAGCATCAAATTAATTGTAATATACAACAACATGCTTATCGTCAAATAATACATTGATAATATAAATTGAACTAAGTGACTTAAGGAACCAGACGACAGAATGAAATAATCCAATTCATACACTTCAGTTTGCAGCGAGAGAAGCAACACCGATAAGTAATCAGAAACATGAAATAAATAATATTCCTTACGAGATAAAAAAGCTGATTGCTGAGAAAAGAAGATCCAGATCGGCATTGTAAGGCAAGACAATTCCGTATGGAACCCAATAAAGTCTAAAACCCCCAAACAACTTCTCCCCCTTATTCGCTATTCTATACGAGGCCTACTTCTTTTCAAGTTCCGATAAGGTGGCAAAAACAAATATGATAAATAAGAAAAGTTTTATTATTCATAAAAGTTTCACCGACATTGAGACATTTTGTATACCTTCTTCATACCATGCTGTCGCCTAAGTTGTCAGCCAATCTGTGACACTGGTTTTCAATTCTTCGTTTAGTGTTGAACCGTTGTGTTCCCAAACATACCTTCATGTTCGTGTCTAAATGAAAGTTGTTTGGTGTCATGGCTGTAGGGCGGGTGGTTGAACAACTCCCATCCGAATTTTTTGACCAGCTCCTTTGTTGCTCTTGCTGTATGAGGGTATGCGTTTTCATGAAGAAAGACAATTCCTGATGACAACGTGCCCCTCTCTTTGTTTTGTATTGCTCTCCGTAGACGTTTAAATTTTATTTTAATTGTTGTTCCAGGGTTCAACGACTCCGCTAGCAAAAGTCCTCTACAGTCCCAAAGCACATTAGCCATAAGCTTTTTGTTGGACAAGGTTTGTTTCAATTTCTTTGGTTTGTTGGGCGAGCTCGTATGCATGTTTGAGAACCTATCGTGCACAACATTTCTTATGGCAGAGTCGTATTGTAACAATGACATAAAGTGCTGCTCGAGAAATTTCAGGAACTTCAGCAAACAGTTCAAAAATTGTGAACTGGTGACGCCCTCGAACTACAGTGTTCACTTTTTCCGACAATGTCGCAGTTTTCACGGATTTCCTTCCCTGTCCCCCTTCATCATGGACATCACTTCGTCCTTCTCGATAAATCTTTCACCACTTTCACACTGTAGTATTACTCATAATGTTTTCCCCGTACACAACACACTATCTTCGAAGAATTTCAGCCGCAGTATTGCCTTCAGCTTGAAGAAATGAAATAGATTCGATGATAGTAGCCATAATACAACAGAGCTGACAAGTAGTGGCCGACCTATTTCGGAAGTACTGACAGATAGCTTACTAAACATCACTTCGTAAGCGCCACGTTACCAAGACAGCTGAGTATTCATTGCCAACCTAATGCAACCTGAAAAAAATTGCTCTCGTAACACTCTCGGGATAATGGGCAAAAAGCGATAAAGAAAAAGTAGCAATATCTATTTGCACCTTGCGGAAGTGTACTTCTCCAACAACAGAGATTGGATACAAAAAGGGGAAGAAGACCAACATTATTAACTCCGAAGGAAATCCAAGAAGTAATGAAGACCTTGAACGTAAAAAGAGCTCCTGATATAAATTTTGTTACTGAAAAGATATTACAAGAACTTCCACGAAATGGTCTGATTAAACTTTTATGCATACTCAATATCAGTAACTGATCATAAAACTTTATTACTGACCCGAGGCTCTTAGATAGCTCACATTATTGTTGTACCCAAACCTGGAAAGAATTTGGTGGATATCACTTCCTAGGGTTAAATAAGTCTTCTGTCAACAATATATAAGCTTCTTGAAGGACTAGTTCCCAATTGCATTAATAGCATCAATATTGTACCGCTGTTTGTGTGGACGTAAAACAGGCTTTTGATAAATTGTAACATCTAGAATTTCTGTACAAGATTAAAAGAACATTAAGTAAGGTGGAAGTATAGCTGTACCAGTTATATTTAGGTGGAAAGAAGAGCAAGCTGATATCTGCGTTACTCTTCTTTCTACGTAAACTGCCAATAAGATACTACAGACTTTTAAAATCATATGCGACGAACCGACAATTCGAAATTAAGGTAAATTGGGAAGCATCGGATCGATTTCATATACAATCAGGGGAGCATCCTGGACTCTCTTTTGTACGTGCTTTACACTACCGGTCTGCTACTAAACAGAGACACAACAGTGGGCATATTTGAATTCTGTGGGAGACGTTTTATTGGCCATAAAAAAGCCGACTCTATACTATAGATCTTCCTTAGGTTTCTTTTTTTCCCTATTATTCTAATTGTATCGTCTATATTCAGTGCTATGCTTGTCCCTACTGAGACTTTTTCTTTTTCTTTATTCAATTTGTGTCTGGTACGATTAGTCATGGCCGGTATTCCAGCATATTGAGGAAAATATCTCTTATATGTCATTCAGCTAATTTACATTCAAAAAGAAAAAAGACAGGAACAAGCTTCTCGCCTAGAGGTTTCTTTTTATTTAACAAGACAGAACCACGGTAGATAGGTAATCCACAGGGGAGCGAAGACATAGCTATTTCTGCATCCAATTCATTTATACATATACACCTATTTTACATTGACATAAACCATAAAGTGTGTCGTTTACAAGTTTATTATAATATTTAATGTGAGTTGCATATAAATAAGAATGTCTTGCATGTATCTATTTCCCAATAAATAAATAGATGATTTATCGGCTCTTACAATTAAAGAATATATTTTAGTATATCTAAAACACAGATTCTTCCAACACATCGGATGTTGTCTCACTTATAAAATGAAATATCTTCCTTTACACTTTATCTGTTTTATTTTGATCTAATCAATGGAAGAACCTCTAATTTAAAGATAAATATCAAATGGATCATGAATCATTTAATTTATTTAATTCGCTCTCGCAATGAGAAAATAGTATTTTGCATCTTTCCCAAAATTGAAAAAAAAAAACAGCATCGGATTAAGCACTGATATATTTTTCTGCCTTAAAGGTAGAACGATGACAACTGTCAAAAACTAAGTTAAACGTAATTCGTTAAAATCAAACAGGAGGATATGTTGTAGTTATAGAAAGCTTTCTTTGCGGTTAGTTGGTTCATAAATATATTACAAAATGTGGAAAGGATAAACTTCGTATCTGAAAGTATTTGAATCCTAGATAAGTGAAAGATTTGAATGCATCTTTTCTGAAGCACAATACAACAAAACAAAAAAACCTATATAGATATATATAAATTTATAGGAATACTTCGGCTCACTGTTGTACAAACAGTACATACCTTTATAGCAAGTGTCTAAACAGGTGAGTGTATTCAATATTCCAACTAGAAACACGTTGAATTCTTTAAAATTCCTATTTAAATTCTTTTCATTATAATGTGACGACGGCTCTGAAAATACGTGGGCATCTAGGACTCGTAAGCAGTTAGATATAGTAAAAGAAATTTTGTCTCGAACCTGCTTAATAGGTAATAAAAATAAAGATTTTTGTCGAAGTGGGGAAGATTTAGATGCATCTAAGTGATTCAGTCAATAAATTCTTTTTTAAAGTCACAGTCGAAGATATTACGTGATTATGTTTATATGGATCCATTCTAAGGATACATCCTGTGAGGATTGATTGGTTGTTCTTTCCGCTGAGTGTAGTAAAGTAATAATAATAATAATAATCTTTATTGTCATGGCTCATCAGAGCATGGACATTGTCAATAATACATATGTGTATATATTATAATAATAAGAAATTTTTTAAATGAAACTTATAGAACTAAAATTAAAATTGAAATTGACGTTCACGCACATATTCATCAGAGATATTCGTCACACATTACACACATTAAGCATTCATAAATTCATATACGCTCTAAAACATATTTTCATAAAGATACGTTTTTAAATTTAATTTAAAGCTATTAAACGATTGTGTGGCTTCTACGCACGGGTGCAGTTTATTATATGGTCATATATATATATGTATATATATATATATATATATATATATATATATATATATAATATAGTCATTTATTCATTATATGTACGAGGGTAGATTTCCAGAATCGCTGCTGGGGGTCGCTATTTTTCCAAATACCTTATCGTTGGTATCGTTGTGTGGTCAACATTTTCATATCAATTAACTGCAAATGTTAAATTGGTCTGCCAAATAGTCTGGTTTTGACAAGCATTTAAGTCAAGTACCTTTTAGTGCTTTTAATTATGGATAAAAACGAAGTTCGAGCGGTCATCAAATCTTTCGATTTGGAATGGAAAATTCCCAACGGAAGTCAAATCAAGTTTAGATGATGTTAATGAGGATGCTTCATCTTCATTTTCCATCGTAAGTTATTGAGTTTCGGAATTCAAGACCGGTTCTAACCATACATGTGATGAACCACTTTCAGGATATCCGAAAACAGCTCTCACGCCAGAAATTGTGGAAAGAATCCTTGACATGGTTTGGCAGATTGCCGAATAAAAGTGTCTGGAATTGAGGAAGGCGTGAGCTTCTTTCGTGAATGAGTAGTATGTGTTTTACGTGATGAATTGGGTTTAAGAAAGCGTTCTGCAAGATGGGTGCCGCATTTGTTCAATTCGGAGCAAAAACGCATTCGAGCTCGAACTTCGGCCGATTGCTTGGAAGTGTTTACGAGAAAACCAACGGATTTCAGGACCCCATTTGTGACCATGGATGAAGTTTGGATTCATCACTCTACACCAAAAACAAAAATGCAATCAAAATAGTGGATTAAACGGGGTGAATCGCTTCCGAAGGAAGCAAAGGCATATTCGGCTGGAAAGGTGATGGCATGCTTTTTTGGGACACAATTTTGCTAATTGCATATGTTGAAAAAGGCAACACTGGCCAATATTACAGTGCACTTTTGGATAAATTGAAGGCAGCAATTCAGGAAGGACGCCCGTTAATGGTTAGGGAAAAGTGTTGTTCTACCACGACAATGCGCAAATCAAATCGTTCAGCAAAAATTGACAAAATTGCAGTTCGAAATCCTTCCGCCTCCGGCGCATTCGCCAGATTTGGCTCCGAAATTCAAAACATTTCGGGGTGAAAAGAGATTTTGGTCGAATGAAGAACTGATAAAGGGTGTAAACGATTATTTTGGTAACCTCGACCTTCCGAGGGGGATCGGGAACCTCGCGAAACGTTGGGCTAAGTGTGTTGATCTTCGCTGGAATTATACTCAAGAAGTGAATATAACTTGAATCCGTATTATTTTGTTTAATTAGAACGTGGCCGACGTTCATTTTGAAGGACAGTTTTCGAGCACCCAAGTCAAAAGCAGCCATTATCTAAAAAGTGCTGGTCCTATTCGGAACATGATTAAAGAGGACTGGAAGGTGTATTCAAGTAATTATAAACACTGACGTAAAAGCCATTACCACCATTTTACGTAAGCTCTGGATATCCCACAGTTTGACGCCAGTTCAAAAGAAGACTATATCTGGGATATAACATCATTGTAGGTGATGAAACTTAGGTATACAGCTATGATGTTGAATTTATTTTCTGGAATTATTGAACATGTTCTTACTGTTACAATGGTTCACTAAAGTAAAGCTATCTTCACAATAATATAATGTAATAATGGTACCAGGCACTCAGTACTCATTTTTGGTATATCAATTGGGGCAATTATTTTTTATTCTGTGCCATTTCTCTTGCTTCCGTCCAAGTACATCCCCTTCTCACCAGCAACTCACTAGCTGTTTTATGCAATTCCTTTTGGTTCTTCCTCTCTTTTGTCTCTTCCATATTTTAAACTCTCATGCTCTTTCGACCAGTGTTTAATTCTCCATACGTTGATGTACGATGATACCAGATGTTTCCCCAGATATTTCTGTTCGATGAATTGCAGCAAAGTCTCTTCTCGCATTTAAGTCTATCTGATTCTATCTCCCCGTGTAATCCCTCAACTCTTCTTAAATATTTCATTCTCGTGGCTTGCAGTTTACTTCTTTGTCCTTTTGTCAGCATGCATGGTTCACAACTCCAAGTGAGGATTGGACACATACTATATATATAGTCTTGGACACATTCATTTTTACTTTTCTCGAAACTTCTCCTTCCCCATTAAAAGCTTTGCTTATTGCATAATATAATTTAAGTGCATTTTTTATTTGTTTTGTTGATTTCCATTTCCTAATGCCTCGAGCTATCAATCTTATATCGAAAAATGGATCCTCTTTGTTTGAGTCCAACTTTGGTTATAAATATTTCTGATTTGCTGTTTTTCCATATGATACTGTTTTTGTTCTTCTTGTAAAAGCTTTTAATACTGTATCGTTCCTTATAACTCTTTTGCAAGACTTCTCATAATTTATCCCTCGGTACTGTATCGAAGGTCTTCCTTCAAATCCTTGAATGCCAATGTCTGATTTTATTTTGTCATCTTCGTTCCAAACGCTCCTTTTTGTCTCCTTTTCATCCAGGATTTTGTGGTGCTTTCTTCCCTTTTCTTATTTATCGCACCTTATCTTGTTTGTTTTCTGTATTCTTTTTTCTTTTTCTTTGCCTTATTGTCATCTTGCTTCTGGCCGTTGAATGTTTTCTAGCTTTTGGTATACTTATTTCATTTAAATATACTTCCGTTGACTGTAACTTTTGGATATCCTATCTTCACGTTTTTGTTCAGGTGCTTCTCTCTGTTGGCTTTCTCTTTGATTGTGTTTTGTGCATACTGGTGTTCCATTTTCTAATTTGTGTTTGTTGCGCGTCTTCTGACTTGACCATGCACATTCTTTTATTGATTGTTATTACCTTGATAATGTTTGTTTTGGTACGCATTGTTTCATTTATAAAAGTCTTAATATCTCCCTTGTTTTTTGCCTTCTTTCCGTTTACTGCAAGGCCACTTACTGCTATATTATTTCTTCTGCAGTTTTTTCTAGCTGTTCCTCTAATTTGATTCTCGAAGTACTTTCCGTATATTTTCTAAAGGAGTGTCGCATTCCCCTATGTCAGCTTTAACTTTTAACTCCACCATTTATATTTATTATGAGTAATTCTCTACTAATTTCTTTGTTCTATTCTACACTGTGACACCGCCACAGGACCTTATCCCGAATCAACTCCTTGCACTTCCACCTTTTTTCTCCACATACAGTCTTATCTTCTATCCGGTTACTAACTCTAATTTCAACCAACATGTGTCCAGCTTTTCCTTACTGCTATCACTAAAACCATGGTTGAGTTTTTAGTCTATTTTCCCAAACGTCCGTTGCTATACATTTGCTATTTATTCTTTCGTTATTTTAATAATATTTCTAAATCAAATGTTTCAAATACTTTAACTTAGCCCTATTTTCAATTTAGAATTTACAACGATTACAATGCGAGATCGTGATAAGCTGATAAAGTTCTTTCTACGAGTTACCGTCGTTCCGGAAAATCAACCTTCCTCGTTACTAGTTAAAACTCTACCCAAATTCATTGTAGTAAAAGTATCAAAGGAACACCAATTGGCACCAATACCACGATTTCTTATGTAAACGATCACCCTAAGCTTATGTAATTGAAAAATATTGTGGTTTATTTGCCAATCTTTATAGATTTTAAACGACTTTTTAAAATATCCTAGAAAACATCATGATCTACTAGAAACAGGACATCTCCCGTAGTATATATTGATTTCAAACATTAATTAGTCGTCAGTAATCAAAATTAAGCCCCGAAAGAACTACGACTATTTTGCGCCCTATATGCGCTTCCCATTTCATCATCCATACAATAATTATAAAACTATCACCATCTTGTCTTTGTAATCTCATATTGTTGTTAATGATCTTCTACCATAACCGACGTTACAAAATAATCTATTCATCGATCTCTTAAAACTAGTTTACCGGCAGTCAAAATTTTAAACGAGGTAATTCCTCACACACGAATTCACCACGTCCACGGAAGTTGTTGATAGTGTACCGTATTCGTCACTCAAAATTAGTGATTAGTGGCAAATTGAAATTGATACAAACTGATCGTCCCGTTCTTCTAGCAAGTCGGTTTTCTCGCTCGTGCGTAAGTTAAATGGATTGTGTATTGAAGCGGAACAGAAGAGGTCCGCACCGATAGCAGCAGTAGTCTTCAGATCTATTGCCAAGTCAGTCAAGGTTAGTCGACATTCCATCTCGTCGCTCAACTTACTGACCTAATAATTTACCTGCATCTCATTTGAGACGGAGCACTTCTACTGTTGTTAACGCCAGAATTTGCTGTATCATGATTGAAGGTAAAAGATGAATCTTTGTATGGATAAGGTTTCATAGTTACTTGAAAAGTAATAAATCTAGATATATTTTAACTGCATTCGAACATACGTTAGAGAAAAAGAAGAAAGGAAATATCGCCACAACTTAAATTGAGAAGAAGGTTACCCTCTTTCTTTGTTGAAATCACTACTCTTGCCCCGACTCTCCATATGTCCAAATCCACTGATTAATGTATGACTGTTGTCAGTTATATGATGTTACCCTATTTCTGCTTCATTTTTCAGTTTTCTTTCACTTCTGGAGCCACTTACAAGAGTAGCGAATGATGGAGTTGCTTTATTTTCTCTATTTACTTAATTTGCTTTTATTTGTTTTTATTTGTTTTTGTTTTATATTGAATTCTATTGTTTGTTGTTATGATTATTATTATTATTATCTTTATTCTTCTTCTTTTTATGAATAAGTCCACAAACAGATTCGAAAAAGCAAGAAAAGCGTTTTTAATATAATCTGATATATTTTGTTATATCTTTCTTCAAAGTTCTTGGACAGGTTCGTGAAATTACATTGTGCGTTTACCTTCGTGTCTTCTTGACAGTTTCAATTACTTTATTTAGTTCGAACTTTACAGGCTTGGATATCAGTACGAACTATTCAGAAATTCCAAGGCACAATATCAATTAGATGTTATTATTTTCCAATTATTACATAAAATAGTTGAGGCTTATGTAAACCTGTGAATTGAAATTTGCAAAACTATTCTTAAACATTTAAGGTATTCATGCCTTAGCTTCTTTAAAATGCTGTCTACTGTCTATAAATAAACCTACCTGCGTAAAATTAATGTCACGCATTGGAAAATAACTTGTTTTTCGTACATAACATAATGATGAATCACGATGAAACTGAGGAATTTTTCTCGAACCAGGATTTGCATAGTGTTCGCTTTTTCTAAACGAAAAGAAAGCACCATACGCATTCATCAAAATGCGTAATGCAATATCAACATGGACTAGTTTCAGCTGTAGGAAGTCGTCTGGCAGACAATACCTGATAGTTATTAAGTTATCTATTCGTGTATGTGGCTATTATTGGTGACATGTTAACATAATTCCGGTACAACCACGCTCCTAACGTGATCAGCTTAGCGATTATAGTGGAAGGCGAACAATTGAATTGAATATATTATTGTATCACGATAGAGTCTTTTAAATTGTCGAGTAATTGTCTTGAGAAAGTGGGGAATCGATGTTTGTGCCTAATAAACAATTTATGTATATAAATGTATTCCAGATCCACATTCAGGTAGGTCATTGAAATTACATATCTTATCAACGGAAAAGATAATCTACCTAATAAAGTAAATTATCTAAGAGCCACAATAAAGCAACGAGTACCACACCCGTAAGAGAAAAGAAGAAACGGAAGAAAGAGGCCAGATGGTATTAATTCACAATTCTATATCACTTCCTTTATGTTTTCTTGACTTAATGTCCTCATTTTGAGGAAATGGGCTGTTCCCCTGTTTGGTGTAGAGAAGCTTAAGTACTAAGGTGTATGATAAAAGTGCTAAAACTAATTAGAGTAAGGTTTTAAACCTCAAATCTAACTCAAATCGTCAGCTGGTCATTAATGCGTTTGACTTCTGGATAAATGAGAAACTCTGAACAAACATTTTTGGCATGTATTTAGGGTATTGCCGATGTAGCAATAAATTAAAGTTTAAATTTAAATGAATACCCTTCCGACTGAATTACTTATTCGATGCATCTTCGAATAGGAGATAGGAGAGTTATCGAGAAACCTTTTTGGTTTATTGATTAGTGGTTACTATAAGCTAAACGCAAGGAGTGATCAGAAGTGTGCGTTGTTTTCTGACACAAGTCGTATATTCTTCACTGGTTCAACGGTGAAGACTAGCTTCATTATCTGGGCTTTTATGTAACTGTTCATAGATGGTTTGGGGACTTGATGTTTGCCGACATCTATTCCCCGAAATAATTGAGCAGGTGTGTTCTGAAATAGGGAAAGTTGAGGTAGGAGTTGCATTTTTAAAAATTATTGGGAATGAAACTGAAAATATGAGCGTGGATGGTTTAAAACGAAATTAATTAGTCTTCAGTCTTGCCAACCATAATGATTTGGGAAAACGGTAAAGTGTATGAGAAAGAATACAAAGAAACGAAAGCGTCAGTTACGAACTTTGATTAAAATCACTCTCAAGAAAGCATACTTTACCATACGTCAAGCGACACCGACTTAGAGCCACGTACGAGATGGTGAAGTGTGAAAATGATAACTTATTGATAGATGTGGAAATGTATGGGGAGTTTGGCAAAATCGGTGTAGTAAGGGCGAGTGCAAGTGTATTCAAATTTGCTGGAAGTAAAGTGCTGGCCATAGAATGCGATGTTAAGCTATGAATCTATGCCATTAGTTTGTTCGCATTTATAATTTTAAGCCCTGATGTCCTGTTTTTGTCCAAAGTAACCCTTGATGAGGATCAGTTTGGACAAATTGTTAAATCGTGTGGAGTCAGTCCGTACAGTACTAATAATGAGTGTGTAAGTGTATGAAGTATGTAAATTGAGAATAAACCTGAACTAATTTTATTATAAATAAATTAGACAAAGATATAATTTTTTACTTGGTACATTAAAAGATAAACATAATTATAAATTCTTTAATTGTGTTCCGAACGAAACACTATCTTAAGATACAAAAACTACAATCCATATCAAACTTAAAACACTGGCTATTCCAGGTTGCATCTTCGGTTTAGGGAGTAATGATACGATATTCTAGCAAATAACTAAGGAGATAGCAATCATTAATGGAAATATAAATTTATCTTTGTGTTTGCGTACATATTTAACGTTGAACTCATTTTGACCTATAACACTTAATGCAAGACCAATAAAATTCTTTTTTTTGGGTAAATTTCACCAGTACGAAATCATCTTCATTAATAACGTCATCATCCAGTAGAGTCTGCGGAAAATGATTATTACCAGGTAAAATATTTTTGTCTATATTGGACTCGGACAATATCGGCGTTTCTTCAGATTCGTGGAGAATTGTAAGAAATACATTTTGGAAAAGGATCATAGTGTTCTAAACTATCGGCCGAGAACTAACCTGATATAGGTTATTTTTGGTTTCCCGAACTTGAAGGAAATGACTCGAAGTCGTCTTTGGCCAAGGATTCGTCTAAATTTGCTGTAAATAGAGGCATGCTTTCTGCAGATCAATTAGTAACATAAGCTGCATCGAAGTTTTCAATAGTGAATACTAATGAATTTCATCGCGAAATAGCTGCCTTTGAAAGTGACTAGTTCGTTGCCAATATCATCATTACTGGGATTTCCTGAATCTGATGGGCTATCTGCATTTTGCCGTAATTGTAGCTTGCGTTTTTTAATTGGAAGTGCTACAGTCGACTTTTTAAAATTATGCTTTCGTGCCGCATTCCGTATAGAAATTTTATGGCGTACTACATGTTGCATTGCATCATGAATTACTTCCTTAGATATATGAAGACGATCTGCCTTCCTTTTATAATTTCCTACCATCCTCGAAGTCACGCTAAATGAGAAATTAGGTTAGATATTAGAAGTTGATACTGTAAATGGAGCTAGTTCGGACTGTCCAAACTTACCCTGACCAGTTTATTTGAATTAATCTCACATGGCCATTTCTAAATTATTAGAATGTATTTTAAAAAGATACAGCCCGACAAAAACTTGGGCGCCACATGTTGCCTGAAAATCATGTGTTGAGAAGCAGAAAGTGTTTGAAATTTGGGATTCCAATGTTATGAAGGGAATCAAGAAATTATTTTAAGGATTGTTACTTTTGTCTAGTGAATATAAAGGCTAACCCTCGGAATAATTGACATAAGTGGACATATACCAATTTGGAGTTACTTGCTTCTAGACTTGAAATGAAAAAAATCTTTTTTTCCTGAAACAAAAGTAACGTATTACCGTAACAGAGAAAAAGATCTTCTGCCATTATATTCTCAGGAAGATAACTTGGTACTTTACAACGACGTAAAGGACTGCTACAAAAAATGGGCATATCAGAGTACACATCAACTGATTGGCGACTTTTTATAGATAGTTTCAAAAGAAGTCTGAACTGTGTCCTTCTACACAACGAAAACAAATATGGAAGTATTCCAATTGGACATTTCACAAAGATGAAAGAGGATTATAAAACAATATCTTTACTTCTGAAAAGGACTAACTATTACACAAATGGGTCGATTATATGTGTTGATCTAAAAATGGTAAATTTCTTTTAGGACGGCAATGTGGATATACAAAATATCCTTGTTTTTTGTGTCTTTGGGATAGCAGAGTGAAAGATCAACATTGGATAAAAAGAAATTGGCCTAACACAGATGCTCCAGTAGAGAGAAAACCAATGTTATTAATGAAGCATTAGTAGAACGAGAAAAATAATTTTACTTCCCTTGCGCATTAAATTAGCGCTAATGAAACAATTTGTGAAAGCCTTAGATCAAACCACTTCCCTGCAATCAGTAATGAACAATTAAAAGCAGGAATATTTGATGGACCTCAGATAAGGCAACTTATAAAAGACCAACAATTCACAGAATCAATGACTAAAATTGAGTCAAAGCTTTGCAAAATTTTCTTGGTAATTACAAATCTGAAAATTACGAACAAATAGTGGAAGATATGCTTAATAACTTTCAAATTTTAGGCTGCCATATGAGCATTAAGGTCCATTACCTCCACAGTCATTTAGAGAGATTTCCTGCAGATCTCGACAACTTTAGTGGGGAGCAGGGCGAACGATTCCACCAGGATATCAGAATAATAGAAGAAAGGTACCAGGGCAGATGGGACACGCACATGATGGCTGATCGCTGTTGGAGTATTAATTAATTTAGACGTACGCAAGAAAAGCCCTCAAAAGGAAGTTTTTAAATTAGTTGCAAACTACTGTAAATATTTGTTTTGGGTAATAACATTTGTAAAAATTTTTTTATAGAATAAACTTATTTTCTTTTTTATTTGTGTTTTTTATAGGTTGTATTGGAACCGATATTTATATGCAGGATTAAGACTGGCTAAATACAAATACGTACTCACATCTTTTGAAGACGAGCTGATAGAGAAAATCTGATGGTATTTTTGGATTCAATGCACCAAAATGTGTTAAGAACAGTTAAAAAGTCCTACAGGAAAATGTGTGTTGACCAGTGGGTTAATTATTCAAACAATATCTAGTCATGTTCACAAAACTGTATACTTCAACGTACATATATTACTGTGCCAAAAACTAAAACGAATTTGAAATAATTAGGAACCAAACACACTATTTTAAGAAAATGAATTAAAGTTATCTTTTATGCGATAAAACAAAATCTTCAGTGACAATTACAAAGGTACTGGTAACAAGTTAGGTTTTAGCTGACATAATACAGGTTACTAAGAACAATTTATGAGATTAAAAAAAAACAAAAATCGTTATGGATTAAAGCGAATATTTGAAATACCCGAATTGGTCCCGCGTATGAATTGACCACACTTTCCCCTACTTGTACGATATCAGTCTTGACAACGAACGTGTTAAGAAATCTGGCAGTATGGATAGCGCAATGTCGATATCAACTAGCGATACACAACTAAGTCAAAAACTACTTTTCTACCATTGAGGTTGGACGTGAAGCCTTACGGAGATACAAGGAAATCCGTTGTTCACGTAAGGTGACATATTTCGAGTAATTGGATGGATCCATCACAACAATGCTTATTATTACATGGCTAGTTCTATCCTTTTGCTAAACAAAACGATCCACAGTAACTTTTCTCCTCCGTTCTTAATATTAATGGTTCCAGTTCCAATGTTACTATTAAGTCGGGCCAGAAGTAAAACAGATTAGATTAGGTCTCCCCACAGATCTCTTTTACTACTGGCCTGATATTGTATAAGGACCGTTATACCTTTTTTCCTCATCTGCGCTGATTTTCAGATTGCAAAAAATGTTTTATTATAGTGTGAAGTTTTCCAAGGCAACCGACTTAAAGGTGATAAGGCTGTTTGAAGTTCAGCTATACTGAAGCAATCCTAATACTTTCCCTATAGACCTCGTTCGTAGGACATGTTCCATGATTTTTGAAATGCAGTAATGCGGTAATAAAACATGTCTTAGTTACTTCATAAACATATGTGTATCCTGATTAGTTTTGAAAATAGGCGAAAAGAACTTCAAGTTGATCATTAGCGACGTTTTAGTTCCATCGAAATTTTTACTGGCATTGTATCACCAAGAAGAAGCATAGAAGCAATTAAATCACTAATTTAATTTAACAGTAGCAATTTATTATGCATCTCAAGTAATGATACCGGTCATGGCGATCGGCAGGATGCGAAAATATGTATTCTAACGCATACGTGATAATTGATTGTTTTAAGTGTATTTTTGGGTTAAGAACGTTGATCCGCGTCAGACTCTGACCCATATTTCGACCATCGCATCGCCGGTTGATTTGATTTAGGGTCACGGCCACGAGATGCACGCCGGACAACTTTTTAAATGCTAGAGGCCGCTTCAACGCGCTCGGACTCCGGTGACGACGGACTTTTATTTCCTCGTCGTTCGAAGGCGTGTTATGCAACATTGAGCATGGCGTTGTATAACCGCAATAATCATAATAAATCGCGATATAATGATGATACAACTGCATGCGGAATAGGTATTGGAGAAATAAAAACGAGTTGGAGGATTTGCACTTTTCTGTATTCTTTCATGCGGTCATGCTTTTGGACATTATTGTTAAGTTAATTGCTTAATAACGTAGAAAGAAAAGTACTCTGAAGGCAAAGCTTATGGATTGTGCTAGAGCAATTTGGAGCAATATTATGAACAGCTTCGTTATAATTTAATGAATTTAAGAATAGGTCTTTTGCAATTATGTAGAGTGTAAACAGAAGTCGGTGCTTTCATATTACTAAATAGTTCTACAATAGTAACAAGTAATAATATAAAACTAATTACTATACAGTAGGAACAAAGGGAAACTCTAAATTGACTCGTCGAATATCACCGACTCCACCTACATATTCCTGTGGCACACAGTACTTCTTAATTATCGACAAAATTAAAGCAATTCGACTTCTAAAATATAGCGCAATGCCCTTCCTATCAAAGTAAATTATAGTGTAACCTGTAGGACAACATAATCTAAACGAGTTCAATAAATTACTAAGACCTAAGGGCAAGCCAATGGATGTACTCGTAAATACGACTCCCTATTATTCAACACAAAGATTTATTGCTCCTCCATTAGACCGTCATCAGTAAGCTATTGGGAACCAATCAGCGCCGACTGTTACCTAAATAATTGAATACTTCTGTACCATTGCATCTCATTGTCAGTGTTGCTTTGTGTAGTAAAATTTGTAGAATATTTGAACTGTCTAATTTCAAATTATCAAAATGCAACCCTAGTGGTTGCTAAAACGTCAAATATTTCACATTCAAACGACGACGGAAATAATCCTAATAGCGGACGAAAATTTTTTATGGATAATTTTATGTTATGACTAGAGACCAGATTATATGTTCCAGATTTGACCAAAATATATACATATATGTCTTAAATATGTGCAAAATATGTTGAAAATATTCCTGAAATATCTTGAATATGTAAAAGGTGTTTCAGAAATATTTTCAGAATGTCGAATATATTTTGAATTAACAAGAAAAAGCAATAAATACTAAGAAAATTTAAACAGGTTTTTATTAAATAGGTAACTATCACTTACAATTCTACATTAAACATTAGATTCCTTACTGTAAAAACAATTCACAATCAAATTTTTCAATATTTTTAATAGTTAAATTATGTCTCCTATCCGTTGGTATCGATTTGTACGTTAAAAAATTTTGTTCGACTTCAACTGATATGATTAGTCTATTTTTAAAACATTAACTTTCGAATTTCAATCGGTTTTAACATAAAAATTGCTACGGAGAATTTGGTTTGCTTGTTGCAACAAATTTAAATCGCTATTTCTTTTTAAAACATCATTAAATTTTTTATTTATTAATTTTCCTTTTCTTCCAGGAACTTTCTAAAGTTTTTCCTTAAATTCATCAATCAAATAAAGAGACTCTTGTAATAGGAGTGATTCAGTTTCAAGAATAACTATAATTTTATGAACAAAATCATAATTTGATTTAATGAAGCGAAGTTCATGGTGAAGTGAATTATTTTCCAAAATTGATTTGCACTTTGAAATTGCACCAATATTTTCCTCCTCAAAACTTAAAATAAGTTCTTTAATAGGGACAAAATTTTCTGCTTAAAAACTGGCAGTTTTCAACTATGTCCCCATCTTGTGATTATTGGTTCCGGTGGCAAAGGAGTATTAGGTACCTTTTCTGTGTAACACTGAATCCTCATACACTCTGATATTTTGGAAATGAAGATGAACCTGCTACTGACTGACTTACAGACATTTGCACTAATTTTGATTATCTCATTGTTTCTAACTTTCGTTTATGAAGGTCAGTCGAGAGGAGATGTTCAGTAACTTGAGATTTTTCTCACATGGAATCTATAAAAGAAGGAAGTTATAGTAGAAAATGTATACATCCTTTTAGATGTAAGATAAGAAAATGAAATTAAAGAAAAATATTTCTATTAATGAAAATAATTTTTTTCTATGGGAAACTAGAATTTGCAAAATAAACAACTTACCATTTTACCGTACGCTTTGCAGAATACTTTTTCTTCGTTCAAAAGTAATTTTGGGACGGTCTTAATCCAGGAAGCTACTAAATCGCTTTCCACTTTTGGCATTCTTGGATAACACCCGGTAACACTTCACTTTATTCGGTGTTTGTAAATGATGAATTTTTTAAATGATAAACGCTGAAACGTATACACGTACCTTATTATTTTAACCAATCAGAACTCCTTTATTCGTTTAATTTCCGATTTTTATTCTTAGAAACCGTATCAAAATAATCTTGCTCTTCGGTATTGAACATTATATTTCGTTTGGAAGTTTAAAAGCAATTAACAACTTCTTAGAAAAATGTGGAGACATTAATTTCTTGGAACAAATATTAAGCCCTACTTAAGTAATAGTGTAAATTTCCCAGAAAATCGTCTACTACATATTTTATAAAAATATTGCGATTTTCAAACGGCAAAATATGTCGAATAATTTCAAATATCTTGAAATATTCGAAATATGTGGGAAAGAGCCAATATATTCTAAATGGGAAAAATTAAATTAGTGCTAAACGCTTTTATTTACCCTAATTCATGTATATAATAAAGGGTTCAATTGTACCGTTGATAATTATCGACATGCAAAACACATATAATTCGGTGTCTGGTTATGACTATTATTACTATCGCTACTAAATAAACTTGTATTTGGTTTCTTACTACTAAAATCTGGTCTGGAAAACCAATTAACACTATCATTCTAGTTTAATTTACATAATAAAATGTATTATTAACGAACAATTACATACTGATGGTAGCTACGCTCTGACATTTATATAGTGTAATATAACGGACATACTCTTTCAGTTACCACTACACTCTGCTTTTGCCTTGTCGCTTTACTTTGGCTCAGAAGGCTTGATTTGTTTAAGTTTTCGCAGAAATCGCGTTGGTGAATCCGCTTTGCATGCAGAATTAATGACGTTTCTTAGGCCTTGGTCTAGAATCTGCGAATACTATTGACACTAGTCTTTTTGTAAAGTCCAAAGTTGGATAAGCTTCAGTATTTAGTGATAGAGTGTAAGTTTATTATGTATAGGCAGAGTGGGGTTTGGTCCCATTAACCAATACAGTTTCTTATATTTCATGTCTATTTTCCTCCTTTTCTTTTCACATGCATTTTTCAGCAAAGTTTTGCATCCCAATATTTAATAATACATTAATAGAAGATGTATAGAGAATATACTATATACTAGATTATATTTACTTAGTAAGCTATTGCACAGCTACTCTGTATCTGCCTAATTAACGCAACTAATTGGATCGTTTTGTAATAAGTTCGCTCTCGCTAATAGTTTACTAGTAAGATAACTTCATTATAACGGGCAGACTGAAAATTACTAATTCAATTCAAAATCCACAAATTGAATCCAGGACTTTTAAGGAGTACAAGAGACACTTGGAATACAACAGAATTAATTGGACTGCTTATTAAAACAGCGGGTCATAGAAGAAAACGATCAGGATCAACGTTTTGGCAAGAGCCAAGTTAAGCTTGTTTTTGTAATGTTTTAGGACCCGGGCCTACTTATAATTTGTCGCTGGACCTTACATGTGGAATATTTTTTGAACAAGTAACATGTAAAACATTTGAGAATCACACGGATTAAAAGTTCAATTTTTTCTATGATGCATTCCTCAAAAGCCTGAACAGGGAGATAGATGCAAATTAACATATATCTAGAGAAGGTGGTAGATTGTAGATTGAAATGGCTCGGTTGGCGGATGGTATCAATCAAGTACTTGCAGCCCCGATTTCTTAAACCTAAATACTATAAGTATTTGAGGAACAAAACTGCCCACATTTCTTTAATTTTCTGTAGCTTGTTGCCCGCCTAGCTACGTCCTGTAGATCTTCGAGGGCACTAGCCACCCAGATGTTTAATAATATTAAGGTATATCTTCTTTGAAGACCCTCGAATATCCAGACTTCTATGGATCTGTTGGTGCACATTTTGCTGTAAGTACCATTTTTATCAATCTACGTACTTTGTTTTCGGGAAGGCTTATACAATTGAAAATCTTCGGCTATTCGGATATGGAGCCTCCGATTGTGGGGAGAGTGTGTCAAGCCTGCAGCCTGCTTTAGTTGTATTACTTCCTAGGAAGATGGTAAATTTTAATATCTTGACTCCATTGGTGTAACAGAAGGTTTTCAGCATGATACCAATGAGTATCAAAGGCAGAGTGAAGCAGTGACGCATAAACATTATGTGCCTCGATTCCTACAATCACAATGGTTGAAATAATTGCTCTCTTATAAGGTAGGAACAATAATGTGATATTTTTCTAACACTTCAGTCTGTAGGTGGGCGATCGTTGCCTTAAATAGGTTAAAAATGAGGATTTTCTGAAGGAATTTCGACTATATTTTTAAAGTACATTTGTATGTACTTGCTAGATTAGACAATTTTTACTGGAAACGGATTTTTTGTCATGTAGAAATATAATAGTGTCAACGAAAATATATAAATCGGTTTCCAGTTCTACAATCGGAACATTTACTCCAATGACCTGCAGAGCGTAGCCGTAGGCAAACCGGCAAAGGAATTATTTTTCTTTAAGCCAAGGATATGGACATATGCGCAACGCGAGGACCGCTCCGACTTGTCTCTGTCATCCATCCGTTCATCGGTTACTGTTGCGAAAAATTACCACTTTGGGCCACAGGTGTGGAGGCATTTCGCATTATTTACCTACTTACCTGCTTGTTGTGTGTTCTTTTCGTACGTATATACGAAGCGGTACGACGAGATGTACCATACATACATATACAGGCAAAGTTCTATATCCATCGGGGTAATACGCGCAAGAACAAGGAAGAACATAACTGTACATGACGATCGTGTCTGGGTCAGGAGGCGTTCACTAGGCCTGGACGGACTGACGGCGGCCTAGGCCGCCTTTGGTGGGGTTCCGGCGTTTTGACCGAAATGAAGCTCTCCACGATAGCGACCACGACGCCGTATCGCATTTTATAGTGATAGAGTATGGGACAGGTGGAATCCATTCTTTAACTGAATCACAACGTGAAAAGAACCTGCTTGGTTTGGTTCGTGTGACGATAAAGTGCATAGATTGGGAGATAAGGTTAGCGCCGGATTCAGAAGAAAAAGTGAACAGCAACTACTTCTTCTTCTTCCAATTTCTTCGTTCTATCAATCTTGGAAGAGGGATTCCCTTTAAGGATATCTGGATTAAATCCTCTATTCAATCCTCAGGGGGCTTAAAATTTTCAGTAAGTAATAATTACAAATGTATGTTTATTACAATGTTCGGTAATTTATCTAAAAATACAATAAAAATACATGAGGTCAATTAAATCCAAAGAAATTTTTAAAAGTTAACAAAGTTAGTTTGAACAATAGAGGCAAATAATTCATTAACCTCATTTAATAATTTGGTTTCAACTGTTTAATATTAATGTTCTGGATAGCATGAATGGACATTTAAATTTATGAAGTACAATAGTCGATTGGGTAACTTGTGTTTCTACATGATTAACGTACCTAGCTCTAACATATTAAAAAGCCGGTGTAAACCTAATGTTATTTCTTGCCAATTTGATCTATTTAGTTGCATATTAATTTAACGGCACACATAAAATGATCATTCTATTATGATTATTCTATTTAAATCTGCATTTATTTTGTACCAACATATGCAATCAATTTCCGTTCGTTTTAGTTCCTCGATTTTCTAAATTATATCGAAATTTAGGTTTAATTTCGTCTATTTTACATTGATTCTTTATCGTTGCTAAAGAGGAACAGAAAAATGAAAAGAAAAATGCCGTAATGTGGCCTAAAATAGGAAAAACGTTATTGAATTTTGGGTACATAAACTATGGTTAGTATAATATGTAGTAGTAGTAGTAGTCTAAGTGTCATTGTTTTATTCGACGTTATTTGTTGTTTTATAGAACTGTACAAGTACAACAAATCTGGTCTCTTTCAGATTTTGTTGCTAACTACCAGTATAATTGTTGAAGATCTTCGATCTATAAGAATTGGAGATTAGTAGGACAAATTAATAACCATAAAAATTATAGGTATGCTCTTGGTTTATATCAAACGATCATAACTGTATGTTTGGGGAAATGATTTTTGCCCTTATGGTGTTGACTGGTGGATACTTTTTCCCATGATTAGGAACAACTTTTTAGAAGTGCCCAAATCGTTTGTCCTATATTTGTTTTTGATAAAGATTGCAATTGTAGTGGTAAGATGACGCACCGTGTCGTTAATTGATTCTAAATCCACCGTCATCTTTCTTAATTCCATACTACTTATGGTAGCAGATGAAGTGTTTATTTATGCTTGCGCATTACTTTTTTTTTTATTTCCATAGTTCCAATTGGTATAAAAGAATTGCATACCTTAACTCGTAATACATTGATTCACGTTTATAATTTTCCAGTTTTATTTCAATTCTGTGGACTTCCCGCTTGATTTCTATTGAAATAATCACCAGTTCAATTAAAGTGCCCATTCAACCATTTCTGCATGTTCAACTGCGTGTGGCAGATGACGGTGAAAGTAAATGCAAATCGTAACGTTTTATTTCCTAGCCAGAGCAATTTCATTCATCTTTCGTTGAATTAGATCCAGCGAAGCTTTCCTCCACATAACTACATTAAGTAACCTGACAAGCTGATATAAGCGCCAATACACCGCACATATACGGTGTTTGAAACGTGTTTGTAATTACGAAAATCGTTGAATATCACTTACCATTTCTATTCTTCGATTAAATGATAATGGAAGTTAAGTAGAAATATGATTTTACGTAGGGATGTAACATACGTTATGGTAATATATTTCTCGAAGATCTTAATTGTAGTTCATAGCAATATATTTTATTTTGAACTTTGACAAATCTTACCCCGAACCGTTTTATTATATTATTATATTTTTATGAGTATTCACAAAAGCTCTTATTTCTTAATTGAAGTGGATTCTCCTGCCTACGTTTGCGAGTTTCTTCTAATTATCACAAATATTACAAAACATAACAATAATATGAATTTGTGAAACTAATGTTTTAAGATAGTCTTATTAGTTCAATCGTATCTCAGAAGAGATTGGGATCAATATCAACATTTCTGACTACAAACACTTTTGGGAAGCATTATGAGTATGCTGGACGAAATGAGATTTAATTGTGTTAGTTCACATCCAAGACTTTCCAATGAGGATCCATTCCAAATTTTAACTGTTGGATTTTGGTTGAGATTATTTGGGAATCGTATTATATCGTATTATATAAGGACCAAGGCTGGACACTAGCATTTTCCATTTATCTAACTTTCAATTCCTCTGATTTTTTTATTCTAAAAGCACACTAATATCCTAAGTAATAATATCAATTATTACCTATGATGATTATCTTATATGATAGATCTCTACCACTAATAGGTCAATAAAACAAGGCTGGTTTGAACGATAGTTATATTTTCAGAACGTTTACAAACGTTTTCGGAATACCTTCGTCAGTGAAAATATAACTAGATAAATATATAAACAAACATTTGTTTTTATTTGGGAACTATCAACAAAATGACTAATGACTAGGATTTCTTGATATAGAGAATGTGTAACAAACTTTTATATACATATATAAATTATAAAAACTAAATTAATGTGTAAACATACATGCAAATTAAGTAAAACCCTATATCAAAAAATCTTTGTCGAAACCTTAACAATTCTGTTCAAGGACTAGGGAAAACCCAAATTTAAAAACCTAGTCAAAGGTTTCCTTCTTAAGAAATGCAAATGTCATTTTAACAAATTGCTATATACATTACTTAAATTTTGAATATCGGTTCTGAAATTAATAGTTTTAGTGTCTTTTTGTATATTTATCATTTCATATATTAGTCTTTTTTATAATTATTCTCTGTTTTTAATATAATTGTGTTTTCAAAATCAAAGTAATGCCCAAGATCTTTGTAATGCTTTGTTACAGCGGTCATTGCACCAAAATCATTATTTAAAGAATACTTATGGCTATACAACCTTTTCTTTAAATATTGTTTCGTCTGACCGATGTAACAACCATCACAGTCTTTACAGTTTATTTTATAAACTACATTACTTTGATTTTGTTTAATTATTTTAGATTTAGTATTAGTAAAAAGAGATCTGTTACTATAATTTGGAATGAAAGTAATGTTTATGTTGTTTTTATTAAACTCTTTTTTATTTTTCGCTTAAACCTTTTTTATAAGGAATAGCGTTATAAGATTTATTGTTATTATTTTTAATTCCTCTATTATATAATTTGTTAATTCTATTTTTATTATTTTTTGATAAAAACTATTTGGATAATTATTTTTATCTAAGATAAACGTTCTGAAAATATAACTATCGTTCAAACCAGCCTTGTTTTATTGACCTATTAGTGGTAGAGATCTATCATATAAGATAAGTATAAAAGGTCACGAAATATATATATATATCTATGATGATTATAAAAATCCTATTACTAGTACAGTCTATTTTGTAGATATGTATATGAGATTATGAAATATATTTATAATAATTAGTACCATTTTATATTCACATCAGGGAAACCACTGCTCCGTTTATTTGAATATTTCGTAGTATTCTAATTCACACCTGTCACATCTGGAAATATTTATAATTCTTGGAGAACAGCTATTTTTCCAAATTGTTGCAACAACTGCACGCAAGAAAAGGAATTGGAGGTACAAAACAACTTTCGCCATAATAAGTGAAAGCCCCAAAAATCAGAAAGTTGCAAAAATTGGAAATTTCAAACTTACTATATATATTCCGCAAATATAAAGAACAAATTTTTAGTTAGGTTGCAAATTTCGTATATACCATGTTGATGTTGACGATTTCAAAATTTCTTGTCTACCGTTTACATTTGGACATTATATTAGTTATTTGTTTAAAATTGCTTTTAAGTTTGTTTATGGATTGTTTCCTATTAATATAAAAGAAGCGCCAAATAAAATTTCTTTACAATAGAGGGAAACGGTTATGCTCTTTTTCAATTCTAAACCGCCTTAAATAATTTTGGCCTGATGTCAATCGTATTAGATTATTATGAAACTTGATCAATTCTTTGTTATTGATCTTGCTGTCACGGAGCATTTCCAGCGAATTCCAGATACGTACTTAGGCAACTAAGTAGCCATCTTCAGCAAAAAAATTGGGAGAATTTAATATTTTATTTCCCCCAATTAAGTAAGGTACTTAATTCCCGCAGCTTTCCATTGAGGATGGTAACTTAGTTGTCGAAATACGTATCTGGAATTGTTTCTGAAGCCTGTGGTAAGGGTAATTTGATTCATTTTATATATCTAACTATTTGATTTTTATGTACTTATGTATGTACATACGTATCGATTCATACGCATTTAGTAAATTAATCTTTTTGTTTTAAGCATTTCGAATCAGAGTCCATTTGTCATAGTAATTTAGGCGCGATGTAATAAGGAAACAGAGGGGAACACATGTTTTACGTCCCTGGCTCTATTGTGATGAATAATTTATCACACAACACAAAAATTCGGCCATTGATAAGGAGGAAAAACGCATAGGGGAAAAGGGAAAAAGTAGGTCATTTGGAAGATTTTTGTAGTTGTTGAAACTGGCATATATAACATGCCATTTTTACACCTACTTTTTGTTTAGTATTCGACTATATCCTTGGGTTCTAGTGGAATTAACATAACCAACTAACTAATCCTAAAACCTTTTACCGTTTCCAGTGTAAGGCGGTGACGTTGACCTGTCGAGCCGTCATTCTATTCCCCCTTCCAGAACCGCTTCCATTTTTTTTACCTTGTCTTTTTATATTTCGTCTTTCAGCTGCTGTCTTTACTTCTTCGGTCCAGGTTTTCCATGGTCTTCCTCTCCTTCCTCGGCATTCGTGCCTTGTACACCCTTCTAATCATCTTGTTCTTCTCCAGTCTCAAAACTTGTTCTATCTATCTCAAATGACTCTCCTTTTCTGTGAAATGTATCTGTTCAACTTTCAGGTTTGTTAGACAGTAACCAGTGGCTAATGGGTTCAACCAAAACCAATAAAGGAAAAAAAAACTTTCAGGTTTTCCCTTATAGTATCTTTTCTTACCTACAATTTTTCTCAGAAACCTCTCATTTCCATGCTTCGTAACTTGCTTCTTTGGTTCTTTGTCTTTATCCATACTTCTGCTCTATATGTTAAAATTGGTGTGTACTACCCGTTTAAATATTTGCGGTTTTGTTGGTTTTGGTATCTCTCTTTTAGCTATGAAGGTACTTTTAATTCCAGCTGCTTTTTGTTCATCAAACCTTCCATCTTTCATTATTATTGCCCCAAAGTATTTAAAACTATTCACCTGTTTTAGCTCTTTTCCTGGCAGGTAAATCTCGTGCGTTTCGTTCTTCGTTCCTTTCGTTCTTCGTTCCATTCGTTCTTAGTTCCTTTCGTCCTTCGTTCCTTTCGTCTTTCATTCCTTTTGTCTTTCGTGCCTTTCGTTCTTCGTGCTCATAATCATTGTCTTCGGGTTTTCTACGTTTATCTTCATATTTACATATCTTTTCGCTTTGTGGAATAGTAATTACCATATTATCGGCATATGTAATCTTGATATTCCAACTTCCTCCATATTCTAGAATCCCACCTTGTATTGCTTTATCTGTCTTTTCACCGCTTTTATATTTTCATCTAGAACTTAAGCGAACAGCAGCGGGCTCTGTACGCATTCTTGTCTTACTCTTTTAGTGGTTTTAAATTGCTCTGATTCTTCGTGTCTTATTCTGACAAAATTTGCTGTTTTTGTAGATAGACATTTTATTCCGTTTATTGTTTTCTCGTGGATTCTTCGTCACTTTGTCAAATGCTTTCTCCAGATCTATGAAACATAAGTGAACCTCTTTGGCCTCCCTTATCACTTTTTCTCGGTTTTGTTTGATGATAAAATTAGCGTCTGTTGCCCCTCTATTTGCTCTGAAGCCATATTATGTGTCCTTTAGAGTTTTCTTTGCTCTTTCTCTTATTATACTTTCCATTACTCTTGCATAAACTTTTGCGACTGTGTTGATCAATGTTATTTCCCTAAAATTTTTACACTAGCTTGAATCACCTCTTTTATATATTAGTACAATAACTCCTGCTTGCCAATCTTCTGATGCCCGGCCCTTTTCGTACACCTTGTTCATTAACACATGTAATGCTCTTATTATTTCTTCATTTCCTGCTTTTAACATATCCGCTGTTATTTCATCGTGTTCAGCTGTCTTACTTGCTTTTATTTTGTTTACTGTCGTTCTAATTTTCTCCATAATTATCTCTTCTGTATGCACTCGCTTCCGTTATCTCCTTTCCCTCTAATAGAATCTCAAAATATTACCATTACCTTTCCATAATTGCGTGTCCTCGTTCCTTAGATTTATTGCAATCATAATCCTGGTTTTGTAAATTCTTGATGTCAATTGTTGTTTAGTTTGTTTGTATCTTATTTATTAACAAATATGGTTTTAATTCTGAGACATGTCTTCATATTACTTACTTTTACTTAATCCTGAAACCCGTTTGACCGTGAAGTGTCCGGTTGTGTGGAGTTGAGTTTCCTGGCTCCCTCTTCCATATTTGTCTCCACTTTTCTCTCTCCCTGCATCTTTTCATATCTTCCCACTTCTCTCCCCTTACCTCGTATGCACCTTTTATTTCTTGCTCCCATGTTTTCCTTGGTCTTCCTCTTCTCATTTTTCCTATTTCTTTTGATTCATATATTTTGCCTTCATATTATGTTTTAAAAAAAATGGATATTTATTTATTAAACCAAGGAATCTCTTGAATAAAGGGCACGATCCTAGTGCCGGTAAATGTTTAACGGATTATTAAAGTGCTATTTCTGAGACATGGCTTGCAGAGAGGCGTCTCGTACTCTGCCTGATACTCCGATGATAGCGTTGGATCTTAGAGGTTCACGTCTTACTTTAATCGCGATGAATCGTGTATGCACGAGGTACTCAATCGATCGTTCCTCCTCTCTTCTTAACTCGACAAGAGGCAAATCCAGTAGTCCTATAATTTTTGCGTGGTAATTTACGGTATGTCAAATACCAAATGCATCGACCAGACTCGATGTGAGTAAGTTTTGGGGGATTTGGGGCATGTGCAGGCAGAACAAGCATCTAAGAAGAATGAAGAACAAAACACAACAAAGTGACTCTGAAAAACATGAAAGCATTAGAAACTCGAGAAAAGGAAACCTCCATTTCTATATAGTGTTATGATTAAAATTTTGCGTTAATTTCGTCTCATCACGTACTACGCCCTCCAACGCCAAAGCCCATAGCATTATAACGCGCATCTCATGTGTAATGTTGTTATCGGCTGTAATTCAATTTTCAGATCTTCTTATTTTCCATTTTCTTTATTGTGACTTTAGGCCGAGAAAGTTAGTCAGATGAGGTAGCTGCAACCCACGCAGCTCGCTTCTTCTCAGCTTCTTTTAGAAGAACGTTTCTTGGGCATTTTATTTCTTTGCGTGGTGATATTGGGTGGGCACCCCATTTCCAAGACTCAACTGATTTGTATGAGCTTCCCAATCGCAGAGTTTCTTTTGCCACAGCTTGTGCTATGTGTTTCTTGTCCATAGTGTATGAATCTCTGATGTATACAATTTGGGACACGAGCAAAATATTACATTACAAAAGTTTTTGAATATAATTGTTATTGTTCCCAAAAATCTCTTTTGCAATTTCCACATAGAACCATAATTTACAGAGCTTTCATATTTTGAGTTGTGCACCAAAGTAATTTCTCCATGATACTCATTTTGATGGTAACTTTATTGATAATAGTGAAGTGATTAAAACAATTAACGGATATTAGACGTTTTTGTTACTAATTTGATAAGCTGGCAACATAAAGGCGAATCTGAAAGTCAACTATATGTTGGTAATTGTTTTACAAAATCGCGAATCATGAGAAATTCATTGTCATTGTCGACTTCAAAATTTGATATGTTCACAATTTGGTGTGTAAATTACGAACAAATATTTAAGAGTTCATTCCAATTTGGGAAACAATAATTACAAAAATGTGAAAAATAAAAAATTCAACCTTTTATCACTTCAAAGAGGTTGCGCATCTTGCAGACACGAAAGCAATGCGAGTATTCTTTACCAATTTTAATTTGTTTGTAAACCGAATAATTTATAAATACTATATACCTATAATAATAATAATATTTATATGTATATGATGTAATAGATATTTAAACGAATGTGAATAAACGTAAGAGAGGTAGTAAACTTGAGTTTGCTAATTATCGATGGTAATAACAACAGAAAGTTCTGTGTTAACTATCAGGTGTATATAGTACTTCTGATTATGGTACTGTAAGATGAGTTTATAGTACCTATACCATATTAATTAGGATCCCTCAAGATATATCATTACTTCGTTTTTTTTTATTAAGGGTTACAACTTAATTATTGAATACGCGTTAAGGTGTTATGGCTCTATTTAGCAATTTTATAGAGTTTTGTGGTTGGAATTACTTCTAAGGTTATAGGATAAAGATGTTATAGTTAACACCACTAGCAAAGTGCAATAAATAGAATATTTCATTTAATGTGGGTAAATGTTAGGCAACGTGTTAGCTAAAGCAGAGTTTCTATACCTATAGACCCCCGTATTGAACGATTTTGAAATAATCAATAAGGTTCAACATCGTTTTCTTAAATGTAATTCTGCATCAACTGCATTAGTTATTTCTGCACTAAAGGCATGGAACATATTGAACATACAAATGCACCCATAGATATTTTTGCGACTTGGAAAGGGCGTTTGATTGCGTTCACCATGACAAATTGTTGGAAAATTTGAAAACTATGGAGTTAGAGGAATTCTGCCCAATGAATCTCCAGTTATCTATGAATCAGGATGCAATTTGTTCGCTTAATCTTCACGAAGGGCTCCGGAATACGTTTTGGTAAATCTCTACCAGTTACCAGTTTTATCTGGAGTGGTTCAAGATCTATCTTAGGTCCAACATTATTTAATGCTTTTACAAATCATATTGCGCTTGTCTTACCTGATGCTTGCCTATACACTATTAATGTACCACTTTTGTTTTACTATCCTAATGATGATGTCACACTAGCAACTGATTTAATAAGAATTCAATCTTGAATTCAGTGATCATATCCTGGATTCACTTGGTAGCACGAAGCTCTTGGCAATGATTTTGCAAAGTACGTAATTTTAGCAAAGAAGGTGTATTTGGGGCGGACAATACTAGGGTCACTAGGTCAGTGCGTGCAGAACCAATTCGTACAGACCTATTTTTGAAGAACTAGGTATGAAAGAATTGGTCTGTCTCTATTTATGTATAGAAATCTGTTCAAAGTAGTGAAAACATCTATAGTTACGATAAGCATAAAGCACATAGACTCGAATATACAATAGATATCACAAGTCACTCGAGAATAAAGATTTGCCAAGCATTTGTCCTATAAAATTAAACAAATACCTGTACCGTTAACACTCAGAGGCATTTTTTTAAGTCGAATAGTTTCCAATATCTAAGGAATACTTTTCTATATCTAGAAAATGCTAGGTTTAAGTATTACACGAATTTATGTATTGTAATGATTCATAATCTATGATATACATATCTACTCTTCTGTTATTTTCTCCAGTTCATATTTTTTAAGCGAATACTTCTTGCGGGACACCGGACCAGCTCGATCGTAAGCGTAAGAGCGTTAAATTTGGGCGAAGCTTGGCCCTCGCTTCGTGCGAAAGACAAAGAAACCAAGAGAGAGAGAGAGTATGATGTGCGAGCGAGAGGCTTCGTCCTAAACAGAAGAAAGGGCAAAGAGAGTACGATGTGCGAATGGGAGCATTCGCTTCAGACATGCGTAAACCACACACCCATTCCTTTTTGTTTTACTAGGAGCATCGCAATCGCTTTTTGGATTACTTCTAATTACTCTAATTTTTTAATATTTTTATATCGACTTATTATATACACTTTGTGTCTTAATAACAAATACATATGTTATTGTTATTGTTGCTAGAATTCTTTTAGTAATCTTCTTTTCAAATTTTCACTCTATGACCGTCAGTTGCGTGGTAGCATTAGCACAATCGATCAAGTGTAAATGGCTATTAAAATCTGGAAGGTGGATACATTTTTCGAAACGGATTAGTCTGAAACAAGACCTGTGATGAGAATAATACGGTACTTCATTAATCGTTGATTAAGAGTTGATAATAGCAAGAACTGGGCGAAAAGTTTTGCCGACATTCTTAGTGAAATCGATAAGAATAGAAGGATGAATAAAACGTAGCGCAACGAAATTTAGAAAAAAAAAATTGAGGAAATGGAAAAGGGGCTACTTAATAGGAGCAGATTAAAGGGCAGACTGTAACAATAGGATTTTAATACTAAGTTTCCAAAGTGCTTTTCTATTTCGCCAATTTTCAGCAACATTAGTAGTAGCTTTTTAATATAATCTCCATTTAATTGGATACACTTATTTCAACGTGGGACTAATTTTTTAAACTGTCCTCATCTGCAGTCCATCTATTTATAGCAAGTTTTGCGTCACTTAAGGTTTCAAATCGAACACCTCGAAGTGATTGCTTCAAATTTTGGGATAAAAGCCATTAGGAGCAAGCCCTGGTGAATTAGGTGAATATGGAAGTAATTTCCAACGGAATTTGTTTAAAATATCTTTTGTTCATCATGGGGTATGACACTTTGCATTGTTTTTATAACAAACACTGCAACTTCTCAGATTGTTTCTTGCAAAGTGGTTTCCGCATCGAACCAGATAAAGGAATAGAACAGTATTCTGCGTCAATTGTACTACATTTCAGTACATAATTCATGAAAATAATTCCTTCGCAACACCAGAATATAATCATAATCAGCATTACTTCTTCAACTAAAGAAACTGCACCTGTTAAAACTTCAACCTCCTTCTGGTTTGCGTTTTTCTTTCAACTGATTTATGATCTCAGTATTAAAGTAAGGTGTAAATGTTTTACCGATAATTATTAATAGTTGCCAAAATTGGTAGCCGTAACGTACTGAAAGCTTTTGAAGTTGATGACATGTGTCAAATCTGTTAAATTTCCATTCGGACCCCAACCTGCTGAAACCTTATTCACGCCGAAACTTTCGTATAAAATCTCATGAACCTGTCGTGTAGCTATTCCTACACTAATATTAATTTCACGAATACAATTTCGTCTATCACGTCTCAGTTCTCCACGGCGGCAATGTTTCTTTCATTTACGGAGGAGCTCGGTCATCCACTGCGCGGATCATTTTCTAATGATCTTTCCCAGCTCTAAACCAATCGAACCATCGATAGACTGCAGCTTTAGATTGTGCAGACTCTTCAAATATACCTTGCAGACATTGAATGATTTGTGAAGGTTTCACACCCTCTGAAATAATAACAAAATGTAAACCCTTTTTGATTTACTTGCGTCTTCCATGATGGCAACATCAGCGGTACGAAGATACGTGTGGACCAGTCAAGTAGCTGAAGTATACTAAACCATATGGGTGCGGGATGGATGCATAAACGTGTCAAAACTTATCTCTAACCAATAGCGTGACCTAGAAGATTTACGTAATGAAACTAGAGCCAAAGTCCTAGAACATTCAGAACATACCTCGTAATTCGAATGTGAAATCCATATTTTTGTCTGATAGTTCTTACCCCAGTAAAAGAAATATGTTCCTCAAAGGAAAAATCCATCACATGCTTACAAGTTATGTGTCATAATACATACATATATTGTAATGAAACTCAATTTACTTCTGGCTATTCTTCAGATAAATGTGTGTAATAATGTATAGTATAGATACATATGTGCACAAGTCATCAAATTGATATAGGTGACAACCAAATTAAAGCAATAATTGAATGAACCTATCATAACGTAATACAGGAAATTGCAAAGTTAGCTGTTGCAAAAAGTATTTCAAATAATTAGCTATGTACAAGAGCTCGATGTATGGGTTCAACAAGAATTTACAGAAATAAGCTTTAACACACAGCATTAACGATTCGCGATTTGCTAATGATGTGGAATGATAATGAAACATTTCTAACAAGTTGATAACTGGGGATAACAAATTGGGATGTTCATGAACTACCAATTTGACGCAAATTACAATAAGAATATCCCATTATTGAAGTGCACAGTGAAAGCGTACTTCTAGAAAATATGCTCACCAAATATGATATGGAGACAATAACTAATTATAAACTTTAACATAAAGCTACAGAAAGGAGATTAACTAAATTAAACGCATCTTGTTCATCTGTCATTCTTTATGGGTACCATGCTGGATCTTCGCAAGTAACGTGGCCTTTGTTCAACAGAAGAACATCTTCGAAATAGTTTGTTCTAATAGTCGATCAGTCATCATTGTTAACATTTATAATTCGATCTTTTTACTCAAATTAGCTCTATTATAATTTCGCGCTTAGGGCGTATCATACATACATACATACATACATATATCATGCTGATGTGAGCCTTACACACTGCATTCGTTTATCTCAATGACCGAGTATAGTCTTCGAAAAGCGGTAGACCTTGACACAGCACGCAGTACGAGATCCTTTACCTACATAATATATTATTACTCTCAACCAGATACAACCACACATCTCTTTACATAATCGTTAACATATAAAAGACATACCTCCTTACTACCTACATGTACGAGGTGGGAAATACAGGAGATGAAGAAAGAGATCGAACTAATGAGATGTGTCCTATACTTCAGAAGAACGGCGTCTAACCGTCTGCTGCTGCAGAACTTCGTACAGTGGGTCACTGGGTACAGCAACAGTCGCGTGTGTCCGCTGACCATATTGTGCCATAATTTCGATTTTACGATTATTACGGTATGATTGTGATATTGAGGAAGATCGTGGCATATGTCATTCATTGCTATATATAGTAAAACGAATATCGAGAATATTGTTAAATTAATAACTGCAATTATGGTTAATTAAAGCCAAAGTAGAACGATGAAAATTTGAAATAAAAAGTAATAAGTTCAGCCTAATTAATATTATTATTGTGACTATATATATATATATATATATATATACATATTTAATAGTGTTATTTCCATTAATTAGTAATTAGCTCCCTTATGTTGGCAAATAGGTCATTGGATAGAGTCATTGACATTTTTATTTGGAATTCATCAATAATCATTTCAATTCCCTCAATGGTGTTGTGTAATGATTTACAGTTCTTTTGAAAGTTGCAACTACTTTACCGCTGGAGGATGAGTAAATTTTTATTTTGGCATTTAAAGGATTAGTCATATTTTTTGTAGCGTTACCAATAGAGAAGACAATTGAGCATTATGCTCCTTGTACCGGTTCGCAATAACACTCTCTCTTACATTCGAGCAACCCTGTGTCATCGACAAAGGCCACTATATTGTTTAAAAGAATCTTAAACATTCTCGTAGGCTTCAATAATTCCTTGCCGAAATGCCTCGGCCCCCTCCCTTCAATTCCTCAGAGGTACACATAATATGCATACTGGTTTCCTTTTGTAGTTCACATTTCTGACACCACGGTTCGCTTATAATTTCCATGTTGCATAGGCATTTTCAAGGGACAGTGTCCGTTTACTGGGCCGGTAGTAATTTTTATGCTTATTTCTGCTTCTCCTATGAGGTTACCTGAAAATTTCGCCTAGCCCACCTAACGGTGAGAGTCTTAGTGTACAATTGTCCTTCAGTCAATTGACATTTCTTTGAATTGCCTGTTTTCAACCATAACCAGATTTCCCATTTGACGGAATCCTTTGTTATCCCGCATGGAGGTTCTGATCCTAGGAAGTCTCCTTTTGACCCTTCCTTGGATAATTCATTGGCAATCAAGTTACCTTTAATGTCGTAGCTTAAACTCAACAGCTTTGTCTTGTGCAAGTTCGTTGAGGGATTCTTTACAATGTTTTACCAGTTTAAACCTGGTCTTTATAACGGTAGTAGTAGTCGTTTGGCTATGACTCATTATGTTTATTGTTCTATTTGTGCAGCTCATCGCCCCGTTCCGATTTCTTCAGTATAGACTGTTACTTCAAATAGTTTAACCTGAAAAACTATCGCATGTTTTCCCTGGCTTAGGAATATCCTCTTTATAGGGCGCAAGTATCTGTCTATAAACCAGAACCTGGCTCTCGAACTTCTCAACGGATTCCTTCTTCAGTCCCTCGTCGGCATTAAAATATTGGGTATATCTATAGGATCGATTATGGCTCGTGCAATTTTGTAGTGTTCGACATGTTGCTTACACGTTCCGTATCTTAATATTAGCGGTTTTGTAAATATATCATAAAAGCAACCTTGCATCATTGTTAGATCTAGATAAAATTTTTTGGATTTTAAATCCCATTGATAGCTTCCCACCTGTCTATCTATGTTTTACATTTTCTTTGTTCAACTATATGTCTACATGTCATGTCATGTCTACATCGATTCACAAATATCTGCTTTACAACCTTTTCGGAAATGACTATCTTGTAGAAAAGAGGGTATGTTATTAATATGTTATTAATTAGTCGTTAGCATTTTATCTTATATGGTAGTCCTCTACCACAATTAGGTCAATTAAACAAGACTGATTGAAATGATAGTTATATTTTCAGAACGTTTAAAAACACCTTCTTCAGTGAAAATATAACTAGATACATGTATAAACAAACATTTGTCTTTTATTTGGGAATTATTAACAAAATAACTAATGACTAGGATTTTTGATATAGAGGATATGTAATTTTTCTTTTTGCTTTAGTTTTTGATTTGGGTTTTCTCTAGTCCTTGAACAGAATTGTTAAGATTTCGACATCAATTTTTTGATATAAGGTTTCTCAAGGTATTTTCATAGTTTGCATGTGTGTTTACACAATGAATTAGTTATTTATAAATTTATATATATGTAATTTTATATCCTCTATATCAAGAAATCCTAGTCATTAGTTATTTTGTTGATAGTTCCCAAATAAAAGACAAATGTTTGTTTATACATTTATCTAGTTATATTTCACTGAAGAAGGTGTTCCGAAAACGTTTGTAAACGTTCTGAAAATATGAGTAGCATTTAAGCCAGTCTTGTTTAATTGACCTAATTGAGGTAGAGAACTACCATACAAGATAAGTATAAGAAAGGTCGCGTATAAAATATATATACATTTTACAGTATTTTATGGAATTGTGGGAATAATGGTAATAGTGACAACAGTAGCAACTACTTTATCGAAATACCGGATTTCGACTTTATTACAATATGCTTCCTTCTTCTGCTACCTCTTAACAGATGCAACATTTGTTGATAATAAACATGATTTATGTTGTAATCACCTTCCGCGCGGGAGGACTTCGTAATGGAATTGAAATTCATTCAATTCATTTTTTCTCCTTTCAACAAGTTCCTTAAGTAGAACTAAAACTCAATTTTTTCTGCTATTGCAGTAACAATTCTGGTTCTTAATGCTAAAGTGATAGTGATATAGAAAATTACAACTTCATATTAATTCAATTTTTAACAAAAGTGTGATATTATTCTATCGCATACGTAAATGAAAAACGACTTCTTATTAGAGTCTATATAAAATTTACCCGGCGCCGCCACTGAAATTCTATCACCAATTATTGAACTTAGTTTTGAAGTCAACGTGTTCATCGGCTATAAAGCATACGATACTTAATGCTAATAATATAAATAAAGTAGATTATTGAGATTTCAGGGGAATCTCAGACACAGACATCCAAACGTTATGGCTTTTTATGAAGTTAGAAACTTTGATTTGCAAGCGAACGTTGTTGTGGGAGCCTGCCCATTCACCTTCATTCATCTTTTTAACGGTGTAATTAGAATAAAAGTGGCATTTTCAAACTTGCTATAGTATAGAGAAGGTTGCAGGAAAGGTGATAACTCTAGTCTTAGATGTGAAAGTGCAATTGTAAGTTGCTTATGTAAGAGAGAAAGCGATACATTGCGATTTGATTTCAGCAAAACAGCCGGTTTTAGATAAAAGATAGAATTGCATTGTTTTTACCATTATACTGTTATTATTGCTGCATTATTATTATTATTATTATTAGATACAATTGCTTTCCTTCTTAAATCTAAAGGTTATCTTTATATTCTTTTTATAAATGTACAGGACAGCAATCTAAAGTGTTTACCACACGACCTTAGGCTTCTATTTGGGACTACTGAGGTGTTAGTAGTAATAGAATTTGACAGCAAATTTAAACATAAATAACCCAGTTACAAATCAGATTTGGAAGATTTTCGATTTCTAGCTAGAAATTCTAGCTACAAAGAGATAGTAAATTAGTAAATGAACCGTATGAAATTGTCCAGATATAACACCGAAGTGTGTCCTGTTGATATTGTGACTGGTTGATGGAATTCAGAAGAAGATCGATTACCATTCATTTTTACCATATCATAACTTACCTGAAAACAATTTTGTAATGTAATCTTTTAATAAAATCATATTTTGCTGATTGATTTAATATTATTTTACGTGTCATAAGCAACATATATTTACAGCATAATTACAAGATTTAAACTCAATACATGTGTGCAACTATATTGTATATATTTTGTATTCGTGTTTACAGTAAATGTTCCAAATGCCCACCATCAGTTACTATGTAGAAATTCTTGAGCTTCTTCATATTTTCAAATACGTCATGCGAAACTCCTTTAGGACTATCATTTATTGCATTACTATCTTCATTCAATAGCTCCTCTGAATTATGTGGTCCGCATTAGAAAACCGTATTTTTAAAAGAAATCCAATTGTGTTCAATTGGAAGAATTCGTGGGCTAGAGTCCTCTACTTATTAGCCGATTGTTGTAATATTCTTCTAAGAAAGAGGAGTAATTTCATCTTGTTATGTATAAATGGTTTCAAAATATTATTACAATAACGTGCAGCGCTTAAAACAAATATATTGACCCTATAAATCGTATGCTAACTTTTTCCCTAAAGATCTGATAATTTTCTGTTGATCATGTACGAGCATTCTGGCTGTTAATATAAGCGAAAAGTTGGAACCATGCCTCATCAGAATAGAACGAAATCAAATCCAATTCTTCATGACTATATAAATCTTGAAGCGAATGGCAGTAATTGTGTCGAGATATTGAGCATATAATTGCTGACGTACTTATAAGGACACATTTGCAAATGTTTCTTCTCTTTAATGCTGCAACTTTCATGATATTCGTATAAATCATTACATTCTCTCAATACATATATTCTAATCAACATGTGCCAGTTTGTGCTATAATTTTAAAAGAAAAATCATGGGAATCAGAATAACAACAACAGTATTAGATTTCCGTTATTTCGCTGCCAATAATAATAACAATAACAAAGTTCTCCGAACATAATTAACTGACTATTAACCGCAGAATAAAGGAAATACATATGAGCATAAAAATTGAAGAATGAAAGAAATTAGCTATACCCTTGCGTTTTGTCATGGGGTGATTATTTTATTATTTATTTGTGTCGCGTCTGTCTGAAGATTAGAAAATAATCCGTAGTGTACCAGTATAAAGTGTTGACCTGTGTCTTAATCGAACGCGAAATTCATGAAAATTTAACTGACTCAAGGTCAAGAAGTGAATTCTATTATTCCGTTTATTGAAAAAATACGCTAATTATTTTACGTGCAAATTTGGTTGAAGAAAGCTCGAATCGATTCGACAAGGTAAAAATTACAATACCTGGCTGGATTAGGTGGAACAAGCATCAACGAAGAAATGGATTGATTTTATAAAACGAGGTTATGAAATTAATTTATTCCAGTCTTTTGATGCATCTACTTACAATTTAATAATATATTTGTTCCTAACCAATAATAGCATCTACTTATAAAAGTAACTTGGAGGTCCTCTTTCCGAACCACAAAATTTACGTTGAGTAAAAGTACCACCTTTTAAAAGCAAGGACAAGATGGGCTTAAATATGATTCTTAAGGCACTCCAAAGGCAATAATCTATATATTGGAGTTAGAGCTATTATACATAACACGTTGTTGTTCTAATTTAATCTTATATGATAGATCTCTACCACTAATAGGTCAATAAAACAAGGCTGGTTTGAACGATAGTTATATTTTCAGAACGTTTACAAACGACTATCAACAAAATAACTAATGACTAGGATTTCTTGATATAGAGGATGTGTAACCAACTTTTATAAATATATAAATTATAAAAACTAAATTAATGTGTAAACATACATGCAAATTAAGTAAAACCTTATATCAAAAAATCTTTGTCGAAACCTTAACAATTCTGTTAACAGTTCTAATTTAATGAGTAAATGAGGGACAGAATATGAATTTAATTGAGAAAATAGATTAAATAAATAACAATAGAATGTTTCTGCATAGCACCATGTTAAAAAGGAGAGATGGAATTTTCTACCAATCCCTAAATTTAAGATTAAGGTGCTGATTCGTCATTACAATTCCAAGACTGATTTCCGGAATTACATCAAAACACGTTACAGAAACGTCGATGCTTGATTTGGGGAATAATGGTGGTCGCGTCTTTTGTTTCTCCTGAAACTGAAGGTTACATATGTACTACGAGATAAGCCTTTTCTTAAACGGCTTAATATGTCACGCTGAAGACCAAGCTTTAATTTCCAGTCTTTCCAAACTAATGGTTAATCGGCAAGTTTTCGTAAACCTACTAACTTATGCCTATATATTGTTGTGATATGTAGAGGGATTGATTGAATTTCAGCAAAATTCGATTTTCTTCTTTGTACCTTGGACTTTGAAAAAGATTTAAAAGCACTAAAAGATAATGGCACTTTCCTAGAAGATGTAAAAGCACAGATTTTCTAGATTTTTTGTTTCAAGAAATTCTTCTAAATCGGCTTTATAGTTTCAAGAGATTTGCTTCCAAATTTTCGCGCTGATGGAGAAAATTCTGCATCTAAAGGAATAATGTGGCAGTATTTAGTCAAACAATAAGAGAGTCGGCGTCCGAATTTTGTATCCGCTAGACCGATTTCGGCAAGCTTCTGGAATTCTTTTAAAAATTTCTGCCAGTTTTATCAGTTATCATTTATTTTCTTGTCGTAGAACAATAGTTTACAGTCCACAATCTCCCGTTTTTCCATATTCAGTATACAATCTTCAAATAAACCGATTGAGGTCATGTATACCGCTTAAGAAAGGGATAATTATGCAATGGAATGAGCTATCCTCCAAGTAATCTATAGGATTCTTATTCTGTAATAAAGGTAAGGTATTTATTATACCATGTATTTGTAGAAACTAGCTTTTCGAAAATTCTTTTGTATTACACGCTGTTCTTATTAAATATTGTAGTATGTAAAATGTTATCATTTCTTCTAATTAATTAAACAAAAGTTGCACTATTTTAACCTTGATATTGAGATTTTATGTGATGATCTGCCCAATTTGACTTTTTATAATTACATTATGTATATAATTGATGAATTTAAGTACTAGGGCTTAATCGCGTTTAAAAGACAACCAGACCCTATAGACTTTTATATATGCTAGTGTTCTGATGTTTCAAACTATTTATTTCGGGATGTAAAATGTGATAGAAGGTAAATTTAAATCGAAAACATACTATCATAACATTGACCATAACTTCTACAAGTTTGCTTATTGTAATATTTTCTTGCCTAATGTAGCCTCTGCAAAGAGTACCTTCCTATTTTAATGAATTTTGTGTTTGTTTTTGAATTTTGAACCATTTTAATAATTTTTCGGGCATTAGAAAATTAATTTGTTTTCTCTTGGTGTTTTACATTTCTGCAAGGTAGTTACTTTTAAGTACGCAAATTTTGATCATCATCTGAACAATACATAGCAATATAAGTATTATATAGTTTCTCACTATATTTCCTCAAGTTAGAGTACTATTCAATAATTCACAAGAAATGAGAAACTAACCAAAAATTCAATGGTGTTTACTAGTTGAAGCCTGTATGCTTCAGAAAAGCATGCTTTTATATGAATTTTAGAGATTTTGATATGTATTGAAAAATCAAGCGAGATCAGTAATAGATTTACTATACCGTAACAGTTGATAGATTTCTGATAAACCTGAGGAAAACCCACCATAACAAATTAACGGATTTTGTAGTCGAGACCTCAGCTGGATAATTATTACTTAAATGATCGGGATTATTAGAATTTTCATGTGCTTGGAAAGGTACGCGTTTTAAGTTGGCATGAAATTTTCTGGATATTTTATTAAAAAGTAGTTGTCATTTCAAATGAAAGAGGTGAAACCGGTGAAAAGTTGATCAAAAGATGACTAGCATGAAGTCAGTAAGTATTTGTCAGTGACTTTAAAGTGAGAAGGAAAAGAGTGCGCATTGCTAACACTTGTCAAGTAATCTATAATAACACTGACACTATATCACTATGTATAGTTCTAAGCACACAATTATTTAATTAAATTCGGTGAGATTTAATGTGATATAGCATGTGATATAGCATCAGAGAATAAATTATTAGATTTTCTTTTGTAGTGGCGACCATGACCATAAAGTATAAAACAAATGTCGCAGTATTCGTAACTATCCAATTTGCTTAAGGTAATGAGGAACTATATGTATGTGTACAAATAAAACACAACAGATAACGGAAGCCATAACTGCTTCTAAAATAATTTATCTCTTACTTTTTCGCTTTATCGATAAAGTCCTTATCTGGAAGAATAGAATTAATACTTAAAAGATTTGAGATATCATCATCATAATAAGTTTTTATCAACGGGGTGAAGAACGCCGGTGTTTAGTTTTAGATATAAAAGGTAAAACATTTTGAAATAAAGAACTTTAGAAACTGGCATCACTTATTGACGTTAGCTTGTCGATGAGGCGATTCCTTGCACCAATTGAGCCAGGTAGATATGTATAAGTGCTCTGGCACTCCTTTTCAAATTTGTCGTCATCATTGTCACTATAAAAAACTTTAAATAATCAGAATGTGGACCAAGTTTAATGAAAATAACATTTCTGTTTGAACTTAGAAATAAAAAGAAATATGTATGTAATTCGAAATAATGTCAGAATAAGTTATGATTTATTCATTTATATGCAGATAATTGGGGTTACGAAATGCTTGGAATAGTTGCAAACAACTCATGTATACACATAAACATAACAGTTAATGGGATATCTGTCACAGACTTGAACATCGTCAATCGATTCTAATTTGTCCAAAGGCTACACGTAACTCTTGTAGGTATCTAGGATTAGGAAAAAGCAAACTGTCACACTATACGAGTCTAATAATATTTTATCGGTGAGATGACGATGTCGATAGCTAAGAGAAGAACGGTAGGTTCAAGATTCTGTAACAGTGTCGACCGAACATGTCCTCACATGCACATACCTACTTAATACTGATCCGTTTTTTACCAGGAACTAAGGAGACCTAACTAACCTACTATACTTCTTCGTTTAGTATGTCTGTACGGCTAACAGAACAACTAAAAAACCGGCACCGAAGTAGTTGCTGACGGGTGCTGCTGATTCTTACGTCAGGTGCTTTACGGATTAGCGTTGCTGCGATCGAACAAACAAATTATTAGAACGCATTTTTGCGCTTGTTTCGACCGGAATCGTTCCGGAACGATTGCCTTCCGTTTGCCAAGACGAATTATCACCTCTTAATACGATCTTCCGCATGTTCATTGCTAATAAAGTCAATTTTGCGCACATGTGCGTGGAAAAATGGATTTACTATTTAATAAGAAATGGCCTACATAACCGTGCGAACAATATCCGCTTATTATGTTGATTACGAGAAGTAATTTTCACTAATTGACAGATGTTATAGTGGATACTCATAAAATGGGGACCAAAATACTTATCGCGATCTGGCATAGTTAGATACTCATATAAATTTACTTCTCTACTTCTGTATTGAAAATGATTATTGCATTGGGAGGAAAATTCAAATAAGCAAAAAATTACCAACAATGTGTTTGATTCCCTTTGGCTACCAACAAAATAAGGTCATTATCCTAATAAGTTTTAATTTCGTTGAGAATAGGGAAATGTGATATAATAATAATAACCAGATTGTTTTCGAACAGTACCGATATCATTTTATTCTCCGCGATATTATTATTAGTTAATGCGATATATTACATTCGCTGTGAAAAATTTAGAATTCCCCAAATGTATAAACCTTGCATCTTTTCAGACTAGTTGATGAACCAGTTTACTCGCATTGTTGTCGTGACCAGAGTATATTCCATATTTGCACAAATTTCTGGTCAGTGGAAAATAGTGTCCTCCTACAGCGATTATTTTCTTAGCAAATATACCAACAGACGTCTACTATGGAAAGCAATTTGTTCCTAACAAAAACTGCAGCTATCATGTATGGTAATGAAGAGTAGTGAGAACTGCATCGACCTAAACCCGTTTATAGTTGTAGTGTAACTTGCCTACGTATTTCAAATATTTTTGTATAACATTTTGTACAGACGCGGAAAGAAAGAGTAGACAATATCAAGGTAGGTTCTAGTGCTAATGGATATCAGGAAAAGAAAGGAGAAGATATTAGCTTGGTTTTGGTTAAGTATGTTACAAATAGAAGGACAAACGGATGTACCCCCAATTCCACATCAATGCTTCTTCGATAATGCTTGATTTTCACCGTTTCCATTCGTTGTAGCCTTTACGGTGTTTTGATCGGCAATGGTTGCTAACTTTTCATCCTTTCCTCGGCCTTCTTCCTCTCGCCTTCCTGAAGATTTCTAGCCTTCTATCCTTATTACCTTGCTATGGACTGCTCAGCTGACACTGTCACTTTGCTTTAGGAATCGCAGTATATCTGTATTCCGACCTGATTTCTTACTTATTCCATGCTACTTCCTATTATTGTTCAGTTGCTCTGATCTCTGCCTCTGCCGCAAAGCCTAAGATAGGTTTGACAACTGTCTTCTAAATCTTTATTCCATGTTCTACGTTTCGATTTTTATTTACTTTTGTTCTTCCTAATACTTGGTGCCTTACTTCCTCATGTAATTTGTTGTCGTTAAATGATTACTTTTTTAATTTAAAGTTTACATCGGATTGGTCCTTTCGATATTTTCATTGACATGCAGTGTATAGATGCAAATTTAAGGAAAACATATTTATAAGCCGATTTTTATTTTATTACCCAATTGGATTATATTTGTACCACTACAAATGTCCATAGGTGTCATCCAGAATGATAGCAAAGAATTCAGATAAATTGGTGTGGGAATTAGAATAAAGTTGAACGTTTGGTTTCATAATTTGTAGCAGTAATAAAGGGCTCAATGATGCTGCTTTATTGGAATAAATGGTAACAAACACCTTGTAAACGAGTAGCTGTAGTAATAATATTTTTCAAAACGTGTTGAAACTAGGGAAGTATCCAAGCACCCAATCTGAACATTCGTAATTTACAATCACATTCTTCTTTCTTGTGATAATAAATTATTTACGCGAAAAACTAACTTTAGTCTAAAGAAGATAGAGAATTTCCTCATTCGTTCGTCGGCTTTATTAGTAGAAGACGGGGCTTTCGTTTATAAGTCACATCAATTATATATGTGTGACTACTAGATGTAATAAGTTCAGCTTTATATTTAGTTTTATACAAGAACTATTTTGCTTCCTACAATTATTAGGTTGCGAACTATGCGCGGATGAAACGAGAATTTATGAGTCACCAGGAATTAAAACCGTTTAGAATAAAGAAGTGCGTAATATTGCAAATATCAAAGGTAACAAAACAAGCCGCATGTGATACATCTAATAGGACTTAACTGGACTATTGACCTATGCAAATTGTGCTTACTTAGTAAGTTTTTGCACAGTTACTTGGTAGCTACCCATTAACGTACCTAATTTAATTAGGTCTTTATATGGGGAGTCATCCAGAGATTATTTTATTAATATTTTGGCTCTCCGAAATAGTCTATTATTTTTACGTTTGATTGGTTTAGAGCACAGAAGAACTTGCAACATAAGCTTGGTTTATACGTGTAGGGATTGATTTAGCGAAAATGTTCTATTTTGCAATGGATGCCTTTCCGGTATTACATACACAGAACCACACGAATAAAAAGCCAAGTGTCAATATCATTTGTGATATTTAGTCGAGACTAAAGACATTTCAACGATCTCCATTCGAAAGATCCCGCATGATGAATTGGGTGTACGAAAGTTAGTTTCCAGTTGAATCTCGTATTTCCTATATGAAGAGGGAAATGTGACTTGCGTCAGTTGGTGATGAAAGAGTTGAAGGCCATTCAGAAATGGAAGCTCAGAAAAGTTTGCAGCAATTTCAGTGATAAGAAATCATGAATTTACTCCTATGAATCCGAAAATAAATGTCAATTTGCTATCTGAGTGTTTCAAGGCGAAGAGAATCCAACAAACGCTATCTGTTTCCGCAAAGTATTGAAGACAATGTGTGTCTCAAAAGCAGATCATGAAAAGAATTGTTAATGCTGAGTAGTATATCGAAATAACGAAGCATTCTTCAGTAAAACAGTGCGAGTTCAGAGCGCTCCAATTAATTATTATCAAGCTTCGTATTGCCCCTACCTAGGTTCCAATGATTGTTTCCAAGGATCACGAGTGGACTCTATGGTCAGAGGTTCCTAGAGGAAGCAGTTGATGTCTATAAGATGATAATTTTGACTATCCTAGCCGATATTGGGAATAACTAGTTTAATATTTGACTTGGGCGAATACAAAATGTATCATCTTTGTAGATGATACACTGACGAACGATAAAGTACTTTCAACCGGTCTACTCTTTTTTTTTCACTATACGTATGTTACACTAGAAGAAAAACTGTATTGGCTAGATATATTCTACACTACTGATCAACATTAATTTGTGTATTCTGGTATGTTCATGATAATAGAATAAGAACTAAAGATTTACTATTGAAAAATACCGAGTTCGAATGAAAGTGATAGAGAGTTTGTGTTAATTATTCTTTACCAAACAGGCAAGTCTTAAACCGCACTAACTTGGATGAATGCCAGTTTGGAACACATATGTAAGTATACAATCGTGCCGATCTGTGAATGTAGAAAAAATGAAACGAGCCATTCATGTGAATTTTGAATGTTGGTAAACTCACAAAGAATAAATCTTGGCAATAATATTCCATTTAGAGCTATTATATGGTCATATGTTTCGTTTAAATCGTCTCTTGTATGTTTGCTTTTACAGAGCAACTGTGCAAGATATGCATCACGTACAAACATAATAAAATTTCTGCCTCTCCATACTATATTAGCGTCACAAATAGAAACCAATACTACCCACGGTTTATTTGCACTTTAAGTTCGGTGCTAATTGTTCTGTAAATGTGGTCTGTTAAAATCGGTTACCCTCCTGACATACTTGCTTACATCTTATATCAGCACGTTTGCATATTACACTTGAAAGTTATTGTATATATATTGTACCACATTGTAACGAAAGAGTTTAGAAGAGACACTGTTTGTAATATGCACTGAGAGTTTTTATTATAATCACTCCTTGATAAAACAAAGCAACGACGAGGTAATGAAGAGAATGTACAGGGAAAGGACATGAATCAATTAGGTGTGTATAGTAATGTAATACGGGGTTTATAAATAATGAATTCTGTTAAAGATTGTGGAATACACTTGTATTCAACGTAGATTAGTTTGCTATTCAGAAGACAGTGCGAGATTAGAGGAGCTTTAGTATATAATGCTTGTTTTAAATCTCTGCAATCGGTTATTTTCCTATTTAAAATAGAAAATAATGAATTGAAAGCTACTTTCGAGATATTTGGGAGAGTCAAGAATTCCAAGAAAAGGAAACTAAAAGTCTAAATAATTTCCCATAAAGCGATCTACCACTGAGGTTGGTTGGTTAGGCTGCTCCCATTGAAACCTGTGGAATCGACAGTATATCAAGCACAAATTGCAAATGGCAATAATTATCATCGACAGAACCATAATTTGTTAATTGTAGGCTAAATCTATAGACTAGTGTCGTCCGTGCAATACAGTTAGTACACGATTAACAAAGCAACCTTCCTCAGCCAGTTGTGCTAGTCTTTATTAGGACAAAAGTAGTCTACGCTTGTAGTTTCGCGATTAATAAACATGATTACTTCTATGACAATCATTTACATTTGCAATTTGTGCATGCTATGACTATTGCATTGCTTTGTGATAAGCCATTTAATAGAGATTTTTCGTTTTCTTTTCTTGAAATCCTTTCCTCTTTCAAATATCTCATGTTGAGGTATGAGAATAGAAACAGACGACGTGATATTCTACTCGTTGTTCTTTGTTGATGATCAAATAATTTTTTGGGCAAGATCAGGATGATATGGAATACAAACTTACAACACTCAAGGAGCACTATAGAAAATGTGTCCCTATTACCTGGACCTAGACAGAATGTATGAGCATAAATGAAGAAATAAACAATGTATCAATACAGACAGCTAGGGTCAACGGATGCACGAGTTTCAAACACTTTGAAGCCATCATTGATAAACCAGATACTTGGGAAGCGGATATACAGACTGGAATAATACATGAGAAAAGAACAAGAAACATTTTGCAGGCTTTGCTGTAGAACGATGATATGAGACAAGATGTAAAGAAAGAATCTTCCATAGCATAACAGAAAGTATAGTTTTGTATGGAGCTGAAATATGGCCTTTTCAAGAAAATTCAAAGTAAAATCAGCAGAGTAGAAGCGAACTATATGCGATGATGCCTACTAACAACTACAAGGAAAAAACGGAGAACTGAAGAGATTTGGACAGTAACAAGCTCAATCACTTGGAAAATGGGGCCTTACAGTGGCATGAACATGTAAAACTAATGTATTGCAATAGATGCATGAATGGCATCCTAAAAGAAATAGGAAAAGAGGAAGAACTTCCATGGAGTGGGAAACATGCAATGGCAGTGGTAGAAAGAGATCTGGTAATAGGAGGCTGGGTAAATAGCCGGCTGTTGAAACAGAAAACGGCAAACTCATAATGGGAACACGCCCCAGAAGAAGAAAAAGTGTCTCCTATCAATTTTTTATTCGTCGTTTGTTAGATTATTAAATACTCGTTGCGTTAAATTTAAATTTAAATAAATACAAATAACTCAGCAGGCTTGCTTTATTAATCGCAGACTGGCTATACCGTACTGACGAGTCCTAGTAAGGAAAAACTAGTGTATGGTTGCAGTCTGCGATTAATGAAACATGATTGGTCATATGATAGTTGTTAGCATTTGCAAATTATGCTTGCTGCGCAAGAAATTGAATTGCTTCCTGTGAGAGTTATTCAACAACGAACCTAAGTGACCAGCTCGTTTTATAGAGAGTTATTAAGACTTTTAAGTCCATTTTCTTGGATCCTTCAGTTTTCTTAAGTATCTCGTTGAAACTTGTTTTTAGGTTGAATTTCTCGTAGTGCGATGTATTGTGGGGTATGCCAAATGAAGTCGTCGTCAAATATATTGCTATTAAATTTTGCTGTACAATTAGTTGAAGAAGCTTGCTTTCTTAATCACCAACTGACTATATCGTACTGATGAGTCCCAAGACGGACCACACTAGAGTTGGCTTAGAAATGAACCTCAGTGCCAGATGATCCTACGGCGACTTTCATTTCCTTTTCTTAAAATCGAAAACATCGTCACTATGGCACATCAAAGTTTATCCAGCAGTTTTTACAAGAGGAACCTATTTCTGCTTGAACAACTGTTTGCTCTAAATACCATGGAGGTGAAACTATCAACTGATTTTCTTTCTGAAGGAACATGAGGGCTTTAAGTGACCTATAGGTATTATGGTAAAAGAAACATTTATCGGCGTGCTGCTAAAACTCTTATGAAAATGAAAATTTCACACAAAAATTGTGTTATCAACAATGAAAATCATGTCTTAAACCTTGGAAAGTTGCATCCCTTCTCTTATTTATATGAAACCACGGGCTTACTGGCAATCTTATCTTATTGTAATAGGAGAAAAATAATTTCGATAATTACAGAACTTTTAGAGTTACCTCGTCATAAGAACATATACTAAATCATTAAGTTTGGTATTCATAGTCTTTCGATTTGTGCAGTTGCATTTCCTCACACTTTTCTTACAGCATTCTGTGACTACATTAAGTGACTCCCAATTTTACTATTTCAGAGCAACAATTCGCTCCTACTAGGAACAGTGACAAGGAAATGCGGTTGCACGCTTTTATATTGGCCATCGTTCTTTGCCAACAGGTGAGTGAAATATTGCTTCATACCAATCTTTAGCGGGTTTTATCCAAAGCTATATATATATATATGGAAACTAGTTTCGCACTTGAATTTTTAAACATTTAACCATATATAATTATTTAAATTTTTGTTATACTTATATTCTGGTGATCATCTTTTGTCTAGAAGTTTTAAGAGATTTATATGTGGTTATTAGACCTATATGTAACTTTGCATTTCCTCAAAATTTGTAAACACTATATAATGTAATGCAAATTATCATTATGTTAATAATTGACTCAAAATTCCTAAATACATGAAATTTATGTACTTTACATATTTTGGTTAAGTTATAGCTTCCTAGCCATTCATATTTTAATTCCTAAAGCTTTGTAGATTTCTTACCATTTCATTTAAATGTTTTGAATGAATCGAAATTTACACGTGTGTACCCATTCAAAATTTACACCCAAAAGTTTTCATTTGAGGCATTCGTACACACTTTCATTATAATCAAGACATTTTTTATTTTAAGACTGCTTGTGGGTTGAAGAAGGTGTACACGACGATTAAATACTCCAAAGTACGCGAACTCTTTTTACTTATCCTAACGGTTTCATTTAATAGAGAGGGAATTACAAAATCATCGGGCCTCCCATCTGTAAAAGTAGATCAATAGGTGAGGATGCGGAATATGAATTGAGCCGCTCCAAACATTACCAATACATAAATACGTTCATTCGATTGTTGCGTTGATCGGCAGGAGCCGCTTAACCGGCGTATCGATCAGGGAGAAAGGAGAAATTAACAGTTATGCATGTATATCAACATCTTCATTAGCGCGTGTAGACTTCTCGTAATGATATTTGTCAAATCAATATCTTCTCGCGAATTGATTTTCGGGCAAGTAAATATGCTTTTCTTTTTATAGTAATTTGCAGATCGGTATAAATTCAGATTACATTTGAACAAAATTTCGTTTGTTTATGCTTGGTGTACATCAGTTCAATTACCTCGACCGAAAAGTAATACGAGTTATTAAAACTGCTATTATTAGCTTGGCTTTTAGGATTCTAGTGAAGGCAGCAGGTGTCCCTTTAGACGCTTTCATACGAAGAGCTTTCAGTAAGTGGTTTGCGAAAGCAACTTTGTCGTAGTTAGGTGATTGTTAAGATTTTGCTAACAGAATGATGATCATATCTTCCACGAGCATAGAGTTTACAATTAAATCGTGCGAAGTGGAAGCAAAAGTCCTAATAAAATTACTATCGAATTACTCCTGAATGTTTAAATAGGTGTTGAACTCCTTTTACAGGGAAACAAAAACAAGCATCCAACATGAACATCGGTACCTTAATACTAACGAAATTATTCTAAAGTATTTTATATTTGTAAACACAATACGATGCTATACAACGTAGTGTAACTTGTCTCTATTTCATGAAACGCGTACTCACTTTTATACCTTTGGAATGTGAATAACTGAGTGGTCCAAACCTGATAACGAAAGTGCAAAACTGGTGGAAAACAATTTTGATACTTGTCTTAAAAGTGGAGTTAGAGACAAACTACTTTAGCTCAAATACCATCGTCGCATCAAATCAGTGTTATTGTTATTAATAATAAAAAATAGCAACAATAGTGAAGTGTTAATATAAATAGAGTGCACACAGCTTTTATTCAATCCAAAATCCATTATGTTGGACCCGATGCTGCTACCATAGAATCAACAAACTTTGGCAGCAAGAACATCATTCCTATGAAGAAAATCGAAAAAATCACGCTGGTAATCTGTAACTCTCAAAAGTGATATTTACCCTAGTAAACAGTGGCGACCAGAGTTGGAATACCAGAAGAAAACAGTCAACATCAAGAATGTTTAATTAAATCCCTTTTCCGAGCAAAGTGTAGAGAGATAATTGGCAATGGACTGCAACCAGGAGCAACGATTTGCATAATGGGTGTTTCGAGAGAAGCCAAAGCAAGGACACAGTACTCCTTTATCTTCTTATTGTTGTTGTTCATCGCCCACCGCATTAAAATTCATTAGCTGTTCGTCTCCCACAGTACCCAACCGATTATACTCCAAGATATGATTGATCGAATTTGTTTCCCTGTTGCAAATAGTTTCACATAACCGTAAAAGTTTAAAGTTTCGTTTCACTCAAAGGTGCACCATTTGTAGCATTTAATTCCTTGTCCACGAATACAAGGGACAAAGATTTTCTCGATGGTCTTAACTACTCCTTGGAGCTAAAGGGCTGCTCAATTAAAGATCACCATAGTCTTTTCCAGGAATATTTGTACCACATACAAGAGCTGCAAGGATTATTTGATGTTGTTGACCAAGATCGTCATAATATTTTGAAAATTACTTACTAGCTGGGAATAACCAAACGTTTTCCTTACGGTCGGAAGCTTCCGTAAAATTAAAACGACTATGGTCTCGACGTCAACTTGATTCTATCGAGATCGACCGCATAAGACGCTGGCTTCAATGATCGAGATTTAAGTCAATGAGCAATCTGCGTTGGAGGTCAGATAAACCGCCATACAGTACCATATCCTCCAATCAGAGTGGAAAAAAGTTTGGAAGGAGTACTTACTTATTTGCCGTGGCCACGAGAAAATCATTAAAATTTATATGAGTCTAAAATAGAAAATTTATCAGCATTCTGGCGCAATACGATTTCAGGGATCAGCAGATTTTTCTACCCCTCAACAGAGGAGAAAGCCATTACAGTTGCTTATACAGGAAGCGCAAACCTCAGATTCTTGATATTCGCAACTCGAATCTTTAAACCATCAGGGCCTTGGAAAATCTACACCAAAAGTTTGTCTGAAAACAACGAAAATATGTAAGCTGTTATTCCTTTTCGTATAGTCTCATGCCATTGCTGTTTACTGCTCCATATTTTGGTGTTTGGTGGCAACAAAGAGTTTCACCTCCAGGATCTGATCTGTCCGGAAGTATTTCTATTTATGTCCTGTCCATCGAATTGTGTGATTCCGAAAGCTGTTCTGCTTCTATGTCTTCTATGATTCGGCTCTTGCTGCCAGGACTTTCAACGTAAAGAACCTGTTCCGAAGAAGTGGAATTGATGTCGGACTGGATCAATATCTTCAAATTGTTCTGCTTTAATGCGATATCTGTATTTACACACATACATACTATCTTGATGGCGCGAGACCGCATACTTTTGACATATTGTTCGAGATTTATTCTCGAAGTATTTGTGACATTTCATTGATAAATTGATTTAGTCATCGATTTGAATAATAAATACTAAATTATACTGCCCATATCTTAGACTGGAATAAACGAAACGGAGAAAGCAAAGATGGAACATGTCTCTGCTTTCCCTAATTCTTTATTGTAAAATAGATCCTTTTAATTGATCCTTTACTCCTATTTCCTCGTTTATGTCCATTTCAAACAATATTACCCTGATGACGTTCTCACTTAAGGACCAAAATTTTATTTTGTTAATAAAGAATTATGAAAGGAGAAAGCATTTTCAATTATTGCCTTCTTCGTTTCGTTTATTCTTCAAGATACATCCTTCTAGTTTAGTAGTTACTTAGTACCTCATTAGTCTAACTCATATTAATAAGATAGGCACTGTTATCCTTCGGGGGATTTTGACTTAACTTCGAATTTGCGAAACGACCCCAAACGGCGGTTACATTAATAATTATAGGAAACAGAAGCTAATAACAGCAATAATAGTAGCAATAAAGTTAAATAAATATATGTATGTATTTCTGTTTTAAAAAGTTTGTCAACTCACGTTTAGGTCAACGGTAAACTTGAGAAGCAGACTTGAGGAACCGACAGTCACAACAAAATACACTTTCGAAATAATTCACTGCAGACGACAGGTAAGGGCTTCATTACTTACAGCAACACAGTGTGAAGCAGAGGTGGGATCTATCTGATCTAACGTAACAAAATATATATTGTAGTTCCACAAAATATTACTTTTATCAATACTATTGATTTTATTACATGCAACCAAGCAAAGGAGTTGTGCTTCTCTAATTTGTACAACACCAGTGATTTGGAATGATTTGACAAGAAGACAGATGCTACCAGGTTGGTAATTTATAATTCGCTTCGGAAGGTTGGACATCAGCAAAACAGTGAGCGGTTTAGTAATAATTCGCCACAAATAGTTGGTGCCAATTGTCCAGTTTGCTAGAATAATTAAAATTTCTTTCTCTAAAACAAAGAATAATGTTAAAAACCATGATGAGACCAATGCATATCCTATTGAAACCAGCATAAAAAGAGTAAAACAAGAAATCTGAGTAACTAAAATAAAAGTACTGTGAGCAATAATAAATGTAACTATTGGAGACAAAAGCATATGGATTAATAAGATGAAGATGTACTTACATGGTTAGAAACCAGGAAAAAGGATAGAAGCCACACTGGGAAAGCGGATGAGGACACATTGGCTAAAATTCGTCATGCCAAATAATCAAGAGGAGGATGACTAACTCAGTGACTTCTTTTGAGCTGGGCTTGGGGATCAGTTTTCTTTTACTTTTGTAGAACGACAAACAAGGAATAGTTCAGGTTAGGTGTAGAAGAAGATAAATATTAAGAAAATATAAGATTTTTATCCTTTCCTTCTCTTATTTATTTTATCATAAGAACCAAACAACAGAAAAGTTAAGCACTACTCAAAGAGGACCAGGAATATCCATTCGGTAGAATTTCCCCAACAGTCCAATCCCATTATCATCATGAATCTCAATATTACCTATGGTGTCGCCAAATTGATATTCTCTAGTTTTAAGTTGCCAGTTTTCATTCACGAGTCTGACATATAATGGGTTACAAATGCGTAAATCAAACTGTTATCAACCTTAACATTGCAGTAGGGTAGATTGTACATGTGAAATTCTTTCGAGTACGTGTGCTTCTCAATTACTGCGATTTATCACAGATGTTCTGTAATGTAATCCTATACTCTGATCAAGTTCAAATGTTAAAACACGATATAAGTTTTCTGGGAGGAACGGTCTTAAAATTTTCGCAATTTCTTCGAACCTGTTCCTCCCTCTGAGTAGGGTCCTCGGCCTGCACCTCGTGGACGTAGACTTATCCGCGAGGTCTGCATTCTGCCTCTATGCTTAATGTTAATATACATCTCTCTCTAAAACCGCGAATTCTTAGACGTCTTGTGAGGGCTATAAGTCTTTGCGTAGGGACTTTGCTGCTATTGTGACTGCTTTCGGAAGCTTGTTTTCTCAGTCTTTATGCTTGGGACTTTGGACGTACACTTGGGATCTGCAACTTCCATTCTTAAATATGCCAAGCCATATCTTTCCTTTAATGTTCCGAATTTCCGGGCTTCATAAATCTTGGGGAAGAGAAACGTCCCAGATTCCCGGTATGTTATTGAGCTTATTTATCTCACTGGATAGGCTCCTTACTTAAACTCAAGGCCTACACTTGATCTTCACACTTAACAATGTTAAAGCACATCTTTTCTTAGGCCTTTAGCAAAGTATAGGTTATCGGGAAGGAATACTACCCACATTATTGCAGTCTGTACGCTTTATATTCATGGTGCATATCGATCCTTAAAACAGCAGTTTTATGAATGCGAGTACATAGGTATTTAGGGAAAGTCAAATCGCCGGATACAGAGTCCCGGATATCGCATTCAGGTTACCCAAACGTTGATCTGAAGTTATGACGACGATATCTCAAACCATGCCTGTTTCAGGTAGCCTAGCCGCACCATTTGGAATAATTCCCGGTACGTACTTAGCGATGTTGATACTTCTCTTTGGAAAATACGATATCAGATGTGATGCTGTACATTACGTAAAACAAGCGTTAGGCGAAGTTTTTTTAGACTTTGTTCATTTGTGTCTCTCTATCAATGTTATTATCGAGTTATATAAAATAAAAAGAATGATCTGTACCACACCTTCCGGAAAAAATCCAGAGACGTATTTCGGCAATTAAGTTTGCCGAAAGTGGTGGTAAGAGTAATTACGCTTATTTTATATACTGTTTTAGCCACAGTCTCCTTATTCTTATTCGTTGTTATCGAGTTATCCAAATTATTGCAGTAAGGGCAAAATGCATTTATTAATATTATGTGCCACAGAACGATTGTGTAATTTTATAGCATTTGTTACTCAAACAACTTGCTTATTTTCGGAAATCTTACCTATCTTAGCAGATGTTATTTAACGGTTGAATTGTGGTCCTTTGTTTTGTCCGCGTGGACTGATTCATGCTTCTTGTGTACATCAGCTCCCTTGATATTTCTTTTCGTAGACGCGGATTTGACAATGGTGGATTCATAAATATTTTAGTATCGTAAAACATATTCGTTAAAATACGGAAAAGCCTACGAGATTTACATTTTAATAGACTTACATATGTAAGTTAGTATCTGTAGACACCTCCACAAAATTTCAATTGCTCCAGATCCAGTTACATTTGTATATGTGGATCTATAATATCTCACGAAAAACAGCTGATACTTGCAATTTCGTTTTCTGCGCTACTTTCCATAGCTCTTGTCGGTTCTCAGAATCGGCGATAAAAATAAAAATTGTCGAATAACTGTTGACGATTTCGGTTTTGTCACAAAACAAGCCTACGCCTTCAAACTGACGCTGAACCGTGTACGAAGCGTTGGTAATCTGATAAAAGTACGGTTCCTTGCATGCGTTCGGCGTGGATATATTTGTGTGTAGGTCAAGTATAACCGCGAGCATTGGTCAAAGAACAGTTATCAGCTCGGGCCTGCCTGCAGCGTTGTTCTCCATGCTCCACATAGTGTTAATTAAGTATCAATTCATGTTCCAAATTATACAACTTCTTTCGAATTTATAAAATTGTCGACCTAAATACTTAGGAAATCGCTCTAAAGTAATCGTAATCGGAAAATACTAGTCAGATTATTGGTACTTTAGGAACTTCCTCATATGCATGTCATTTGTTTTGCAAATTATAGAAAGATATGCAAATATCCTTTATAATCTAAATCGAATCTAAATTGCGTCCTAGCGTTTAAAACCGTAGGTCAAAAGAAACGTTATTTTTAATCGTTTTAGAAATGCAATTCGGAATACAAAATTTTGAAATTACTAGTAACTTTTGTACCAATGAGGATAATGGAAAGGCTGCGAAACCGGTGTCCTTGCGTTTAAGCACCATGATGCCTTTTTTCAATTTGGGGAGTTACAAACTGACATGCGCGATAATGTAAAAAAACTTAGATTTTGGTGTAATCCTTACAGCTTGAGTATCGGCCTCTATATAATTAACTAAAGAATATTGGAGGACTAATTTATCAGAATCGCAGAAAGGTTGCGTGTCTAATTTTTTTTCGACAGAGTAACATTTGGCTACCATTTATTAATTTAACCTCACTGTGCAAATGTACAGTTAATCCTCAAATGGTTACAGTTTTTTTGTAATAATTATTGCCAATAATTTTTAAAGAAGTGTGGCAACACGTAACCACCGATTATGCTAACATTCGGCTCCTAGCGGTATATAGTAATTATAAAATGCAACAAAACATTATTACATAATAATTAGAATGCTTCCAGAAGTATAAAAATAATAATAACAAGAATAGTATCCAACAAATTCTGACTTCTCTGATAACAGATGAATTATATATTCGAATAATATGGAATCCATTTGCATTGTAATTGCTTTCTTATGAATAGAGTCTGTTAGATGATATAATTGGCTAATAACACCTTATGTCATGCAATGCATTTTAGAACTGTATCAGATTATAAGCGGTAGCCAGCGATTAACATTAAAATTGTATTTACCAGTAGGGTGCCCATTCTAACAGCTTCTTCGGACCACATACCATTGCATCCTAAGAATTCAACAAGCATGAAATATTTACTGTTGCTTCACTATAAATTAATCCGCACCGATGTACTTCAAATGCATGCAAATAAGAGTGAATTCATTCTATAACATTTACTTTATCCTAGTTACTCTGCATCGAAGAAAATTACAGTAAAGAAATGCATGAATGGTTATGAATCGAAGAAACGATGTTTATATTGATTTATATAATATTTTCAGAAATAGTTATTAGAAGGACGTTTGATCCAATGTCAATTTATAAGCGATATGGACACCGTTCTGGAAAAACGTATTCTTGCATATTACCCGCAAATTCTAAGAGAATCGTAAAGCAGATGTGTTTAATAATACGTCATTCCAGTTAATAATGTGATTTCCAAAACACTTCTTCATTCTATTCGGTGACTGTTCACACGGACATTACAGTTAGAAACAAAGTAAATTAATTCCGTATAAGAAGCCAAAGAAAAAGTGCTGAATGAAAGGAGTACACGAAGTAATCAGACCCTCAAATTTTGTTCCGCCCAAAAACTTTTCTTAGAATAACTTTTACAGGAAACAATGTTAGTAGACATCAAATTCAATTCTGAATATAAGGAGCCAGCACAGAGATTTAGGGAATGGCATCTATTAGAGAAAATACTATCTGCGTGATGAAGAGAAAAATTTGAGCATGTGCTCAACGAATCTCGAAGAAAAACAACATAAGGAATAAATATTTAGGATCCCTTGAAATCAATTGGAATCAGAGTCTTTATGAATAATAAAACTTACTTGAGAACATCATCGAAAAGGTAGTACAAGCAATAGAACTGCGATGTACTAAACTTAGAACCACATCGTTAAAGACAACGAGAGTGTCATGAACTCGTGCTGATGATTATAATTTTTGCCCATGGTTTGCAACTATTCATACTTTGATGATTGATACTTCAAAGTCTAAAGCTGCTACCTAATCTTTTTTTTTTTTGTGGTCTGGCCGAGCTCTTTCCTTCGGGTTTTCACCATTTAACGCTCCATATTCCTGGGATAATTGTGAATTTCACTCGAGCTTTCAGTATTACTAACTATTGGTCTCAGCGTTCTCAGGTCTGTTGTGTGTAGTCTCTGTTCGGTGTGAATCAGATTTTATCTTCACTTTCTAGGTCATGGTAGGTTTAACGAACGTGATGTAGATTTTAACCTTACTCTCAATGTTCGTATATTTGTTTGTCCATACGATAATTTGTAAGTAGCTGGATATTGTAGCAACTGATTGTTAGTATAAGATTTCTCTGGTTGGATCGCAGCAGTTACTTCTCTATATGCCTAAGAATGTATTCAAATTCCATTATCTGTTCTATGGGTTGGTTTCTATTACTAGTTTGCACATTATATGCCAGAGCGCTCTGGTAAAGTTGGTGTAGAAGACGGTGAATGTAGTCATCGGACTATATGACTACTATATAATGACGTCATCAAGATAATAAATCACACTCATTCTATGGTCCACATACGGTAGTTTAGACTTAATGGTTTTACCCTCTCTACCGTAATTAGGTGGAATAAGAAAGGAATTTTGCAACAAATTCAACTTATAAATGTCAAAACTTCAAGCAATAGTGTTGTATGCAGTTATTGTTTACACCCAATTGTTTTCAATCAATATCACACCCTGCGATCCTGAACTCCGATTTTAACACCATTATTTTTACTGAAACTTAGTTAAATTCATTGACAGCAAGTGAAATTTTTTCTGATTCGTTTTCTGTTTACTGTTGTGATGGAAAATTTAGCTTGATCAATCTTTCAACGGGGGTGGTGTATTGGTAGCCTTCGGGTCAAATATTTGCATTGAATTTATTAAACATGATCTTGACAGTATAGTTCCTTTAATAGATACGATTATATACAAATGCGTTGTTGGTATTTTCAATATTATTGGAATTTATGTGCATCCTTTTCTACTTGCTAATGACAAGCTTGATTCTCGACGCATTACGTGTGTTACTACTTGATCATCTTGTTATTTTTGTTGTAGACCTTAACATACCTAATTATATTGATTTATACAGTATCGATTCAAAAAGAACAGCCATTCATAATTTTGCAGCAACTTTAAATTTAATTCAATTCAACTCAACTGTCAATGATCAGGACAAATTACTAGGTCTTTTTTTTTTCTAATATCCCTTTTGAGATAAATGTTGAGCGAGGGTCTTCGCCAGTGGTATCTCAGGACCTGTTTCATCTTTCTTTATTTATAACAGTATATGTCCCTAGTTCAATTAAAGTTTCACGGGTTCCCTCCAATATTAATCAACGGTACAATTTTCGCAGAGCCAACTATGTAAAATTATACGAGGAGTTATTTCTAATAAACTGGGAGGATTTGAAGATGATTGAGGATGTTGATGCGTGTGTAAATTTATTTTATTCCCAGCCGTATACCATTTTGGACCACTCTGTTCCAGTTTTTTCTAGCAGGAGAAGCCATAGCACTTTTCCCCCTGGTTTACTGGTGAAATTCTTCATTTCCTTAAACTCAAGGGATGCTATCACTGCAAACGGAAGTCTACTGGACGCCACTGCTTCTATTTTGAGGGCTTGTAGGTTTACATTTTTAACTAAAACCTTAATTGATGAGAGTTACAAAAATCTTTGCAATTAGCAGAACAACGTTTAAAGAATAATCCACGTTTCCTTTGGCAATACGTACATCTGAAAAAGCACTACTAGAATACCTTCAGTTATGAATAATGGCAGTAGGATTCTAGATAACCATGGGGAAATTGTTAATGGATTTGCTATTTTGATATTTTTTCGGATATGTATTTGCCGCCGAATAGCGATGAGTACTTATCAAGGTGGGCCTGTGCTACAATTCCTTTGATGTCTGCGCTGTATCGGATAATGATATTTTGGATGGTATAATGCGGCTTAAATTTACTTCAACCGCAGGTGATAATCAAATTCCTTTATTTCTAATTAACGACTGTAGTAGGGTGTAACTGCGTCCTCGGAAAATATTGTTCCATTTGTGCCTAAAGACTTGTTAATTTCCTGTACGTTAGACATTAAATTTCTCCAAAGTTTTTGAACACATTGTAGACAAGTATATTTATGTCCATGTTAGTCAGTAAATTTCAATAGCTCAACATGGTTTCATGCGTGGGAAGTTTACTGTTACTAATTTGCTTCGTGTAACTCAGGATATTTGTACGGCGTTGGATTCTGATCGTCAAATGAACATAATTTACACAGATTTTGCGCGTGCATTTGATTCAGTTGACCAAAAAATTTTGCTTATAAAATTAGATCATGTTGGTTTTAGTGTCAATTTAGTTACTTTACTGAATTCTAATCTATCCAATAGAACCAACCGTGTTTTATATAATGCATTAAGTTCAAAGGAACTCATCGCTTCCTCTGGTACTCCCCAGGGCTCGAACCAGTAGGCTTTACTATTCCCACTATTAGTGAATGATGTACTAAATACTTTAACGTGATCTGGGCTGATAATCTAAAGATCTGTTCTCGTATAAATAGCGTAGCTGATGCTAACCACCAGAAACAGAATTAAGCTAAATATTGGAAAATGCTGCGCTGTACGATTTACGAAGATGAAAAATTGTTTTTCATATAATGTTGATAATGATCTATTGCGTAATGAAGCTGAGGTTATTGATTTGGGTGTTATTTTTGACGCAAAACTCACTTTAAATAATCATATAAAGAGTCTATGGCACAGACTCTTTATATGACTCTAGCAGAACATTAAGATTTGTTATGCGATCAAGTAAATATTTTACTGGTCTTGATGTCATGAAAAACCTTTTTTGTACTGGTACGTAGCAAACTAGAATATGCATCTCTTATCTGGTATCCTATGTATACTTGTTACGAGCTTTAAATTGAATCTATCCAAAGAATACTTCTTACGTTCTTCACTTACAAACGCAATGGAGTGTATTCTATACGGGGAACAAACCATGATGCGCCTCTCCGGAATCATGGACCTGATTCGTTAAAAGCTCGACAAAAAAAATGTACAGCTAATTTTCTTAGTAATTTGTTACACAACAAAATAGACTGTTCTTCCATACTTGACAGGGTTAATTTTTATGTGTCATGAACGGGAGCCAGGCATTGTACAACTTTCCAGCTTCCCCAGTGTAGAACCAAATAATGGTCAGAAGTCCAATCTATCATATCTGTAAATGTGGTAACAAACTCTATAATGATATGTTTGTAATCCTGTAGCTCCCCCTCTCTAAGTATATCACTTGCTTTGTTATGTATGTATATATACTTACTTGAATATCCGGTTTTGTATTGCGTGTACAATTTTTGTTGCTGTTGATGCATCCGTCTTAAAGATTTCTGTTGGGCGCTGAATAAAATTATATTATTATCCTAAACCACGTTTTTGATGAAATTAGATTTTACTTGTATGATATTGTCTACTTCGGCAAATACAGTTTTTGGGGAGCCCAATATTTCATACACTGTATGCTTTTGAAGCATTTGATGCATTTCGGTAAAATTATTATATACTAGCTGTTAAGTCTGTCCCTGCCAGGCAGGAGAAAAAGAAAATATAAGCTAAACTGTTAAAAAATGAATTTTGCCACGCTCCTTTTTCGTCTTAATTCTCCGCCCACAGGCCAAAAACAAAAATCTGGCTACGTTAGGAGTTCGCCTAGGCGTTTTATATACTATATGCATTGCCAATTTTCAGCTTTCTAGCCCATCAGTGGGCTTCAAAAAGCTCTGGATAGAAAAAAAAAAAGGAGGAACACACAAATAAGGAAATTATATACATATATAGATTAAAAAAAATTATGAATACAAAACATAACACTAAGAAGATTCAACATCAAAGACATCATAACAGGTAGTGCCGTTAATTTCTTCTATGTTTAAATGGCTTGATTTCTTTTTACTTAAGTGATGTAAATTAGAAAGAGAATCTAGTTCAGAATGCAGATAGCATAAAAGCTAGATGATACTCCGATATGTAAAATTTATTCCATAAATAAGAAAAGAATAACGTGATAAAAGGAAGCGGAAGACAATCATCACGTTTTTCTAAGACCTAAGTCCTATTATAGGATAAAGCTTTTTGGGGAAGATTACAATTTCTACTTGCAGACCTTGGGACTGGATAACAGGTGAAGTGTTATGCTTGTGTTCTTCAATCACTGATTGCTTTGCTGAATGTTGGTTGTAATTTCTAACACCGCTTCCAGCTTTCCATTAAAATTTCTGGTACCATTTTGCTTACTTTATTCTTTCCTCTATCAGATTCTTTTGATTCTACAGCCACCGTCTAGCCATTGAATAATAATTTTAAAAGTCGTTATTGATCTGATCCCGGAAGTCACTTTGCTAAGAGCCAATATGTGACGATAACCTTTCGTATCGACCTAGTAACCCAACAATCACATTTTACGCATTTTAATTCAGTATTAATTATGAAACGGGTCGTATTAACAACTTACTATTTATTGCAAACCAGAAATAAGAAAAATAGAACGAAAAACGAGTCAGTCCACTATTAAAAGGCAAGAACATATTTGCGTTACATTAATACACTACATTAAAGCGCATAGACGGGTATACATATTTGAGGTGTGATGGCTACGCCGTGTACATACATAGCTTCCCAAGTAGTTATCCTTCTTGTCCGAATAAAAACACGATACTCGCTGTCGTATATACAAATATTACGCTACATATGTGCGCCACTGTACATACGTCATGAAATAGCAGCTAATGTTACTCATACTAAAGACGTAGTAATTGTTGGCCGATTGACCCTGTCCTTGCACATCCGTTAACCGTACAGGGTCAATCTCAAACACATACCTACATACATATACCTATATACGCGCACATTCGTTGCCGTATCGCTTACCTAGTTTTTGCTTCCTCTCACGGCGCGTAACTCAATTATATAATCAATGAATTAAAAGTTGGTAGATGGTAGTGCGAAGATATTTATATGGTTGTGTTACGCTACGCACCTGTTTGTGTGTTATATGTATATTAGTTACATTGTTTCCGCATCTTATTTATCATTGTATTAGATTACCTTTCGAATACCGTAACCACGCTTTGTATTAGAGAAAAATCTCATGGTAATAAATGCTTTTCTGTTTTCAGCAATTTGGAACGGGTTACGCAGAAGATGTCGATGTTATAGAAGCGGTACCTAGCACGGAAGAACTGAACGAGCATCCAATAGCAACAGATCGAGAAGACGATCCCAAACCAGATCCTGCATCAATAGAATCTATAGAAGCAAGCCCTCATAAAGGTCACCATTATAATCCACCGCCGAGAGGTGGAGGGCCAGCTAGGGGTAACAATCATGGAAAACCATTCGAAAAAGACACTTATAATGGACCTCCACCACCTTTACCACAAAAACAAGCAATGGATAAGTACGGCACCGTCGGAGATACCTGGCCCACCCCGGTACCTGACATGCCCCAAATCATCTCGTTGGACGTAAAGTGCGAAAAGAACCTAATGAAAGTTTATCTAGGATTTGACAAACCGTTCTATGGAATTGTGTTCAGTAAAGGATACTATAGCAATATCCATTGCATCCATTTACCGGCGGGATTAGGTAGAACCTCAGCGCATTTCGAAATTGGCATCCACGCTTGTGGCACAACCGGTAACACAGAGAACGGATTATATGGTTACGGAGCAGAATCGGGTTCTGGTACCTACTTCGAAAACATCATAGTTGTACAATATGATCCGCAAGTCCAAGAAGTTTGGGATCAAGCCAGAAAGTTGAGATGTACTTGGCATGATCAATACGAAAAATCGGTTACGTTCCGACCGTTCCCCGTAGATATGTTGGATGTAATTCGGACAGATTTCGCCGGTGATAATGTCGGGTGTTGGATGCAGATTCAAGTGGGTAAAGGTCCTTGGGCTGCCGAAGTCTCAGGGTTAGTAAAAATAGGTCAAACTATGACGATGGTGCTCGCAATCAAAGACGATGATTCCAAATTCGATATGTTAGTGCGAAATTGTATGGCGCATGATGGAAAAAGAGCACCGATACAACTGGTGGATCAAAAAGGGTGCGTTACAAGACCGAAGTTAATGTCTAGATTTACCAAAATTAAGAATTTCGGACCTAGCGCATCCGTACTGTCTTATGCTAATTTCCAAGCGTTCAAATTCCCAGATTCGATGGAGGTTCATTTTCAATGTACGATACAGATCTGTAGGCATCATTGTCCTGATCAATGTTCTGATATTGGACTACATGGATTAAATAATGGTATATTGGAGGTTGGTCATGGTTCACCAGAAAATGTATACGGGCCTCCGCCTCCTCCACCATTGGCTATAGATCCATACTTACACTCGGGAAGGCCTAGAGATGAAAGGAGGGCTAGAAGATCGGTTGGTACCGATCCAGAAACGGAAGTCGGTGTTAATAGGGTAATTAGGGTAGTATCAACGGGCGATTTAACATTTACCCTAGACGAAAACAACACAGCTACCACCGCACCTACTATAGTATTTCCAGCGAAAGAAGAATTAACGAGTAATGGACTAATATGCATGACGACACCAGGTTTCGCCGCGACTTTGGTGATTCTATTAGCAATTCTTATAGTTTCTTGCCTTTTGTCGGCATTCCTATGCGTAAAATTGAGGCCATTTTCAACAAGTAAATTCTACGGGCAGAATTTTACGTGTTCAAAGGAAAAAAAGTCAAAAAGTTGTTTCTATTCATAAGAGTTAGTTAGTAAGAAAGTGAAGATTTGTATCTTATTGCTAAAATGATGCTACAAGCTTGGTCATTAGATGTATCATCGATGAAGTTTAACCACGCGAATCATAGCTAAATCTAAATTTAATTCGTTACTAATTTTCCTTTTTAATTCGATGTATGACCCAGCATTGTATCGACCATTTACGAGTGTGAATCTATTTAGTGTGCGAGTGAGATATTTTAGTGTTTAAGTTACCGATGCATTTGTTTTAGTTTTACGTATGTTTATTTAACATAACAGTAAAGAGATTGTAGCAAAAATTTATAATACAAGTCGTAGATATTAACAGAAACAATTACTTAAATCCGACACCGATACGCTTAACGACTAATGGATTTTCTATTTCAACTGACACACCAAACGCTCAAAAATTTGATTATTTATTAGATGTACATTTTATAGAATGTTGTATTTAAATAATAAGTGTTATGTACTTTATGTTTATTTTAGATGTTATTGTGAACGATATTGTTGACTTTAAATACGAGAATTGTCAGATTCCTAAACAGTAACAAAACTAGAAGTTATTGAAAGGAATTTGGTACCCATAGTAGTCCTTCTGCGTTAGATCATCTAAATCTATATCTAGATATATATATATAATGGTATATTTTTTTACGTAGATAAAGTTAACAATATTTCGATATTCTTAGTCAGGCATTATACTAAATATTCCTTTTGTACATAGCATGCTATTTATTTCCGTATTAAAATCCTGGATATGGTCTACTTTGGTATAAGAATATATTACACTTTAAATTGGTTTGTATTTAGTATTTCTAAATTTTAAGTTATTACCTCCATACAGTGGTTCTTTCAGTGATTTAACATCAATTTTGACATTAACTTCCGGCATATTTTATAGTTTCGAATATTACATTCTAAAATCAATATTTCCATATATATGAGCTTTCGAATTATTTTGTAATAAAATATTTTAGTACATACGTACCTGTATAGAATAACATAAAATAGTACGATTTCAATAAAAAATATGAATGTAGGCATTTTAAGTAACACAGATAAGTAATGCATTGTAACGGAAAATCTGAAGGTATACGTTATTCAAGAGACTATTTTGTTTTGTAGCTTTATTTATTCTAAGGATATTTATTTCTAGTTTTAACTTTTATAGTCATATTTACGATCATAAATAAAAATAAGAAGTGAAATACTAATTGCGTTTATTTCAGTTTTTAATTAGGTGTTGAAATTTCACCAATAAAATAAAATAGACAGCTCTTATGGTATCTTATTTGAAAAGAATCAAGATCTCTTTTCGACAATGATGGCATCATCATCAGGGAAGGAGTTTGTGAGATTAACGTGTTGTTCACGAATCGTGAACCATATCTGAACACTGCACTGAGGGTTCATATTTAATATACGAATTACTTGAACTTTTGAAGTGAAAATGTGAACTTAATTGTGAAAGAACGTACTATATTATACATTTTCTATGTGTTAGGGTTGAATCACACAGGAATCATTTTAAGTATCTTTTACCAATGGTAAACCCTCAAATTATCATGTCAACTACTATTCTTGTGTTACCAGCATTACTGGAATCAATCAGAAAATCGTTTTCACTGGGTCCATCCACTTCTAAACACAAATGTATATACTTAACTTTGCTTAAATTCTACATATCTTAATTATCAAAATAAAATGTATAAACAGAATTTTCAGTACTGTAATAAGTGCTCCATTATCAGCAGGCATTGCAAGCACGGCGATGGAGAACTTAGAGCAGAAATGTTTGGCAAAACTAATTTCTAGCATCTTTTACAGTTTTTACAAGCGTTATATAGATGAATGTTTCTATTCCGTAAGAAAGGGTAGTAGATAAGATATTGGATTCCTTCAATGATTATCATAATAGAATAAAATTTACATATGAGGAGGAATCTAATAGCTGCTTAAATTTCTTGAACGTGACAATCGTGCGTATTATAAAAACAATTTGGCATACAAAGTGTACCACTACCACAAAAGTTTGATCAAACGATTAAATCAGTTAATCCAGAGTTTAGAGAAAGAAATTTAAACAAAATTTGAGGCATTTTAAATAAAAGTAATTATGCAAACAATTTTTATGAAAACATAATAAAAAATATAATTAATAAATTATGTAATAGAGGTATTAAATAATAATAATAATAATAATAATAATAATAATAATAATAATAATAATAATGTTACAATGCTATGTTTTTAAAAAGATGTTTAAGCGAACAATTAGAAAAGGAATTTAATAATAGCAATATAAATATAACTTTCATTCCAAATTATAGTACACTTTTACTAGTCTTCTTCTTCTTCTTAATCATCTTCCTATCTACCTTTCGGTGTAAGGGTTGGATGGGGTCAAGTTTCCTATTTTCTATATAATTCTCTCCACCGTTTTCTGTCTCCGGTCTGATCCTTTATTCCCTCCCACTCAATTCCCCTCTCTGCCGCTGCTCCTGATATCGTCATTACATCTTCTTCTTGGCCTTCCTTTTTTGTTTTTTCCTATCACTCGTGTCTCATACACTCTCTTTGTCAGTCTATCATCACTCATACGATAGACATGGCCCAACCATCTCAGCTGATTCTCCTCCACTATTCTCCATATGGGTTTTATTCCTAGGTTTTGCCAGTAATTCTGGTTTATTATCTTGTCTTTCTTAGTCTTGTTTTCTATTCGTCTTAGGAATCTCATGTCCATGGCGTTCACCAGCGATTTTACCTTTTTTGGCCTTATCTAGGACTCACTACTATATGTTATTGTTGGTCTTATCACTTTTTTCACAATTTCCGTTTTAATCCGTTTTGGCACTTCCTTGTTCCCCAGAAACGTAGTTCTCATCATATAAAACATTCTTGCTGCTTTTGTCATTCTTTCATTAATTTCTTGTTCCATTTTTCCGTCCCATTGAATTATTGTTCCTAAATATTTGTAGTTATTCACCTGTTCTATTGTCCTCCCTTCGATTTTGATGTTATGTCTTTTCCTTTCTCCTGCTATTTTCACGCTCACTTTTACTAGTACTAAATATAAAGGAAATAAACAAAATTAAAGCAATGTAGTTTATGAAATAAATTGTAATGATGTGATGGATTGCTTTGATTTTTAAAACACAATTATTTTAAAAAGAAAAATAATTATAAAAAAGAGTAATTAACGAAATTATTACTATAAAAAAATTTTAGAACAGATATTCGGAATTTAAGTAATAAGTATAGGACGTACAACGTTATTAGAATCACATTTACATTTCATAAGAAGGAATCCTTTAGCTAGGTTATCTTTATGGGGTGTTTCCTAGTACTTAAACAGAGTTGGTGTTGTGAGACTTCACTTGCTTCTACCGCCAATTGCTGAAAGCTGAAAGTTCGTTTACTTGTCTTTTTTACGGCAAAAGATAAAAGTGCGATTGAAATCAACACGAAACGGTTTTGCTCAACTTTTACCTCCTTTTGTTTTGAATCGTCCTTCTGAGCTTTCTCAATACCTCGTAAGCAAGCAGCTGTGATCGAGGTCGCACGGGTCAGGTCATTCTAAGGAATTTGAAGACTGGGGTAACAGCTAAAACGCATAGCAAATTGAAGACGCCGGCTTCATGCTAGAGAAACCCTTCATTCGCTTTAACTATCTAACCAAAATAAACTTAATTGCTTAATTAATAATAAATCGTAATCTGTTAAAACCTGGGGTTGGTGTGTCGATTTAAAAACAGAAGATTTCTTTTAGATCAACAAAGTGGTTATACAATAGATCTATTTACTGGTAGGATAGTAGAGCTGATAGCAGATTAATTACATGATTAAAATATTTGATTCTTGGCAGTGTTATTATGTAACATCCCTTGAGTAACTTATTGTCTTGCTATCGCTTAATATTATTCTCTCCCCGTAAGTTAAATTTAACGCTAGATCACTTACTTATATGTTTTTCAAGGCAAAGGGTGAGCAAATTTATTTTTACCACTCACGGGTTAATAAAATATCAAGGCTTTTAATGAACATGGGGAGTGTTCTATATATATATTTCAAGAAAATTTTCAAATTTGAGTTTTGAGAAGATGAAATTATAGTTTTGACAGAAACTTACTAAATGATCTAAATTTTACGAATGATTTTGGTAAAAATGCTTAGAATTCTTCTTCCCTGGCCATCAAAAATTTCCATGGAAGGTATAAAGCTGAAAATGATGGTTGGATACATGTTGACCAAATTTCAACACCTTCAAATTAATATGATTATCAAGCTCCACTTCCTTCACAGTAAGTTTGACGCGTTTTCCTGACAATCTCTTTAAAGGAGAAAGAAGGAAATTTACCAGTAAGGTATCCGGACTATCGAAGAACGCTCTTAAGAACGATGATCTACTATTGTTGTAGTCTTCAGAGGAATACTCGGAACACTGATGCTATCAAAACCTTGTAAAAGGAGTTTCTTCCAGATTAAGTGTCTAATTTGATTTTTAACACAATATTTAATTTCAAACTAAAATAAAGTTATATATTTATTTGAATGAGGGCTATAATTATATACGAAACCTCAAATAATATTAAATCATATCATAACAGATATGTTGTTCGACGGTGTATTATTCCACTAAACATGCGTAAACGAGGGCTGAAAAACTTCTGTAACAACAATTCTCTATTCTAGTGATAAAGAAAATACTAAAGAAAAATTATATCTCAGAACACAAATTATACCTAATAAGATGGTTTCCATAACACGTTTCTTGTTGTCTATTTAGATAAAGGTACGTTTATGAAAGTTTGTGTTTTCAACAATTATGCTTCAATTTCTACAAGGACAGAACAGCGTCTTTATCTTTGTCATCGTCTCAACAACTGTGTTTTTTAATAAGTTAATAAGTATCTTCACCTATGACGTCTCCAGAAAGGTGCAAGATACTTTTCTGTCAAACAATTCTTGCAGCTATTCTATCAACAGCCCTATTGGTAAAACATTTTCTAAAATTTCCTATCAAAAGTAATTGTTGGAACAGAAAAAGTTGGAAAAAAGGAAAGGATATTTCCTGATTAGCCAATGGTGTTAAAAAGCTGTCGAGAAGATTCAAAGAGTAAAGTATATTGATGAAAAAATGCTTGGTGGTTGTACAAGGAAAATTTCTAAGCTAAATATACTATGTTCAAAAAAGAAATCACGTAGTAAAAGTACGTATACCAAATTTACTAAATTTTGGACCAACGTATACTGTGTTAAGAATAATGAATAATTACATTTTCATTATAAAACTTGTTCCTTTCTTGGAGAAAATGTATTAATAATGAGTTGCCGCTGATGCAAACGAATACATTCTGATACTTGCCTGGGCATGCTAGGGAGATGATCTATTGACGAGGAAGCATTCCGAACAACTTGTAGAGCATCTTGTAGCTGGTTCAAGTTCTGTGGAGAGTTAGGAAGCAAATAAACCCTTCGACCCATCATATCCAAGATATGTTCTATGGATGATAGAACCGCCAATCGCGCAGGCCAATAATTGAGAATATCGATGTCGTTCTCTTGCAGGAATGGTAATGTAGCTGCTACAACATGAAAGAGGACATTGTTTTGCTGGAATATGGTATTATTTAGCGTTTGGATATGTGGGAAAGCGAATAGTTTTAATACTTCGCGAATGCCCATTTGAGTATTTAAATAGCTTGGAAGGATTACTACAGGCATCCTACTTCCTATGGTAATTCAATCCCAAACCACCAATTCCCTAGTAAGTGCGGTATGTCGTACCCTTTTCGAAGTCGAACTCGTTTACGACCATCATGGGACCACAAACAGAAGCGACATTTTTCTAAAAGCCCACAGTGTTCCACTCCTCATCTCAATCTGCCCGTACATTTCAAGATTCTAATCTGAGGCTACAATATCGATTGGTGTGGGGCCGTATTAGTCTAGGATGACAAGAAAAACACATTACACAGACTTTGAGGTACAATGCCTATCACTAAAGGTAAGCGATCTAAGTCTCCTATCTTTCCGTCTGGTGGTTCTTCTAGGACGTCCAGAGTCTCTACTACGATGTTGTCTATCTTCTCGAGTTCAACCTCTCCAACAATGAATAACTGTAGCAATATTTTTCTGCCAATGCAATACCCGCCTCATGTAGTCCAATAATACGAAGTCGTTCAAAATTGCTTACCTATCGATAATTTAGTTGTCTTCGTAGTCCTGTATTTTACACTAATTCGCAACTACAGACTGTTAGAATCGAATAATCGAAATAAGCTGATATAAAATAGAGACAAAAAGAGGACGGAAATATGGTTCCAAAATATAAACTTTTACTGAATGATTCGTTTCTTTTTGTCGCAGGGTATGTTCTTTATGAACTGTTCGAAAATGTAGGAAACGATTATGTTATCAAAGTGCAAATGGAGATGATGAAAATAATGTCCCTGCTGAGTAAGTATTACACAACTGTTTTCAATATAATACATATCTTTCTTATAGATATACACTGCTCAAATCAATTACGAATCTGTTTAAAAGCTCCTGGTACAAGAACATTGCAAGTTTAATGGATTTGAGAAATATTTATTTTATGTCATTTGAATACTTGTGATGAAAAACCAAATGTATCAGTGCGTGATAACATATTTGAGGAGATTTGTGCACGTTCGTCAATGGTAGGTACAAAGGAGTGGTTTGGCATATGTTCAGATTCAGAAATTGCCACTGTTCATTTAATTGTACTGTTTTCCTGTAAGATCGCCGGTCGTATTTTGCACGATTGATTCGTAAGGTAAACGTAACCCTGCTGCGAGGCTGTTGCAGGTAGGCTGGCGCTAATGTAAGCTATAAGAAATCGGTTACATGTACGTACGAAAATTAATTAAACTAATGTCTTCCACTTACTTACAATTAATGGAGTTCAGAGAATTGGGACCGTGATGGATGAAAGTAGGTACTGTTCAGTGATGAATCGCAATTTAGAGTTCAGCTAGGAAACAAGTACGCTTTTATTTGGCGTTTGTCTGGAATCCAAAATAATCTACAATTTGTCCGAAAAAGACAATAATATGTAAACCGGTTGTGATGGTCCCAATAAGCGATTGCTCCCCCACTAATTTTATCGTATTCTGGATCGCACTTTTAATATCTGAAGGCATTTCATCGAAATCCTGCAACTAATGACTCTTGCGTTTGCTGGCGCAATAGTAAAACGGTTAATTTCCACGAAAGATAATGTCCACATCGCGCTCATATTCTTAGTAATTGGTTGGGTCAAGCGGGAATCGACAAGATGGCCGGCCAGTAAATTCTCCTGACAATTAAATTGAATATGCCTGGAATGCATTAGCAAGAAGCCCTGCACAGTGATTCAAAACGAAGTCGTATTGCCAGAAGGCTGTTTAAAACTTCGCTTAGTTCCAAGCCTGCAAGATACACAGCTTCTTTAATGGCTCGTTGTGATCATACGTATAATTATGATTTTTTAAATGTTTTTTGGCAAGTTACATTAAATTGTACAACTTTCCAATTGAGGAGTAAACAATAGCATAATGAGACATATCTTTCTTAAGCATTTTAATTCTATTAAATAAGTACCTAATCTTTGTCGACTCTGAAGTTAACATTGGAAAATTAACATAAACACAATACCCATTAATTATTTTGAGTAGTTTAGGCTCCTATTCAACAGTATGCAGATACTTTACTTGATACACATACATATGAAATGTACGCTTTATTCCGCCTACTTAACTACATGTTATAATCAATTTTATTATTCAAACGAGATATTTAGGTAAAAAATAATTCAGTTTTGTTTCTCGTGTTGAATGTTCTCAAATGTAGTGCCATTATTGATAAAATAGCTTACATATTTTACGATAACGAAATATGGAAATTTTTAATTGCCAAGTCTTTCAAATTCCAAATAAATTACTCAATGCTTCATATACTTTAATTACCTACAACTTGTTCAAATTCCAATTTACTCTACTATAAAATATTAAAATACATATGAGTAGTATTCAATTACATTTATTTATCATAAGTCAATATAATATTAATAACTATACATTAAGCTACACTATATTTAACTAAATGAGCACTTTCTTAAATAGTACCAACACAAAGATGGAAATAACGAGGTGTCAAATAGAATAACAAGTGGAAGAAATACCGATAGCGGTCTAAGATGTACTTTTAATTTGTATTTGAAGTACATATGACCATTCTTACATGTTATAACTAGATGACTCTAATATTTTCTCTTATAAACAAATCGTACCAATTCTAATAATGTAAAATGCCGAAAACTACAGTCATCAGTACATTATTCCTAACTGTAGCTTTGGGCAGATTCTCTAATCTACAACGTAATAGTACAATATAGTAAATTACATATGTATGTACCTATTTAATCATTTAATGCAATCAACATAATTTCGTATCCAAATCCTAATGAATACGTTACCAATCCTATTTGTTCTAATTTTATTCGGATTTTGATGTTGAAATCATTTAGAGTGTAAAAATTTCAAACTAGATGGGATGCGAAATTACTTTGAAAACAGCAAGAAGGATTATTACGTATGTATGGCCATCACCAAAAAAGAAGTCCATACCACACATGAATGTTTCATTGACTTTACCGTAAATAATTAAAAAAAAAAAAACAAAAACAGAAAAAAGGTATGGCCTGAAACCTAAATTGTAAAGCTTTTTGGCGTCAGCTGTACAGCACTTTACCTTGAACAAAATTATTTAAAAATAACACTAATTGATTGTCAAGAAAAACAGAAATGGCGATTTATCCAAAAATGAAAGAAAATTACGCTATTAATTACCCATACTTTTTGGAGCACACCATCACTATTTATCGATTTAAATCGATGTATATCAACAACCTTAAATATCAGACATACGCAGTAGCGACAAAAATTATTAAAAACATAAAATCCTATATCTAAAATAAACTTACTAAATGAGGTTCGATGAATGTTATAACATTAGGTATTATGTATGCTTTGGAAATTATTGCAATGGGCGGAGAAAGGGGAGTCTGCAGATGTAAGAAATATTTTTGCAGAAATGATTAAATTAAGTATCGGTTAATAACAGTCTTCTTATTCTCAAAATAATGAGAAAAATAAAATATAAATATTAAAAATAATATACTATCTAAAACATATTTAAATATTAATGTCTATTTATTTAAGAACAATTGTAAATAAATATTTCTTTAAGGAAAATATGTTGATGATAGCAAAATATTTACATTATTTGATAGCTATGTAGTGTGTTGTAAGATAATGATAATAAGTTAACTAAGGTTGAAGTTATACATAAAAAAACCATACATTTATGATTCCTCTTATAAATACAGTGTTATGCTTGAAAGAATAGGATAGAAGTGGAGTAGATGACGCTCAAATTATAATCACTAGACCGAGGTAAGTTTAGGGAGGTTGATTCCCACCAATTTTTATCACAGAATAAAATTACTACTCCCAAGCTATCCGCGAATATATAGATTACGATCACACTTTGAAAGCTCATAAGGGATTACTGGCATTATCCAAAAGAAAGATGAGAGAATAGTTCAAATATTAACTCCAAAGTGAACATCTTACTTTGAGGATAACATTGGGAAGTTCGTATATTTATTTCTGAAAATAATTCAATTCAGTTATCTAAACTTTCATAAATAAATACGTTGTTTCTATTCGTGTATGTGGCAGCAATTCATTAATGATAGGGGATGGTCTCCGTTAATTGTAATAACATTATTTCTTCCGTTAAAATTTTTCTTTAATTTAACATTAGGATAAAAAGTGTATATAATTAAAGTTCCTAATCTTAATTTGTGGGGAAAGGCTTACAAGATTCTTAGCCATCATCAACATAAATTCCTTAAATGCAGAGAACATAAATAAACCTACTTATATACAAAAACGTAATTAATTTGCATATATAATAACTACATAGTTCCAATTGTAATGACGGAAATACACAAATAACTATGGTGTCTAAAACAAATATGACGTGGATAAAATAATTTGTTGTTTCTTGAAGCACAATCAGGTGTTTACAGTTTTGCCAAGAGGGAAACGGCAAAACTAATGGAATGCATGTTAATAGCAAAACCTAGCCAAATTTCTACTTTTTTTTTTTTTATTAAACACTGGTTTTTGCAACAGCATAATGTGATGCTACTCTTATGAAATCTATTACAGCTAAGCTAATAAAATCGAAATAGTTGATTTGTGTTTAGAACAAACATCGTAGGCATGGTAATTCGTGGGTCGACATTTAGGCAACAGGTTTTAGAATCAAAGGGAAATTCAAGAAATATCTAGGTGAGAACAATAAATTCATAATCTATTACTAATATTACTACTTATATATCCTTCTGAGATGTAGCATTTACTGACCTACTATTCGAAAAACTATCAACTCAAACTCTTACCCTTATATTTTCGTATCAAAAAAGAAAATGTAAACAAAAGTATATCAAATACGTGTGGCGATATGCACCCTATGGTAGTGAAAATAATACCTCTTCTTACATGAACAGAACATTCATTATAAATCACTATCTCCGAAGATTTCCTATTGATCTAGCTGAGGTGGTGTGTCATTGTTCTTCCGAGGTTAGTAACAGAAAATATTTTAGAGCAAAGCGTTAAGGGATTTATTCAGGGGATTTTCGGAGCAAACAAATAACTCTCAATATACCCATGCTTCCGCTTCAGTTCTGTACTTTTTCCTAGGTACTTAATACAAATTGTGTATCCACCCAGACCTATGAAACTTTTATAGAGGGATACTAATTCTGTAATAAAGAATTATTGGTCGTTTCTATCGTGACGTGTTTCTTATTCTTCAAACGGTATAGTCATACCTAATAATACTTTATATCGCTTCCGTATTAATATCCTTCAGCATTACGTTCACAAATTAAGCTAATTGAAATATTTATGCTTTATTTAAACATAATGATAATGTAAATTTAAGTAGCTATTACATACAATTTGGACGGTACCTTCTTGAAAGGTAGAAGCAATGACCTTTAAGTTAGAGCCAATCTATTGCGTTGGGCATAAGTGTTTGTTGCGTAGAAAATGAATACATCAAATAAAAGGATAAAATATCTAGGAAAGGCTGGAATGGAACTGGCTAAAGTGGTCAATGTCCCTCTCCGAAACATTATAGCCTTAAGAGAAGGTTTAGGAATAAAGAGCTAAATAGGTTAGGTTACGTTACAAAAGACTTTGTGTAGGTTGAAGTAATGAATTTGTATACTCAGATTACGTCTTTCTAGATATTTCATAATGCGGATGACAAATACCTATATAGCTAATACATTTTATGGGAAATCTTCAAACACTGGGTCAAAAACTTTTTAATGCAGTTCTGTTCCATGGTAATTTAATACAGTAAATGTTTGAATTTATACCGTTAGAACATACCTCTGGGCTTCCCCATTTCAATAACCAAATCGATGTTATTAGCTGCAGTGTAATGTTCTTATACCTACGTATGTATATATACATACATACCACTGCTAGTTATTTCATAACTAATTGCATTGGTTACCAGGATGAAAGTAACTATAAAGAAATATTACATTATATGCACTTTTTAGGTTAAAAAATAAATAATTAATCTAGGATTCCATAAGGAAAGAACTTTAACATTAACATTGACCTAAATCAATCTAACTTAAAATGCGATATACTACCTTCTAATAATAAATATGTACATTACATTAACATCGAAATAAAATCAAAATAAACTATGTCTTTTATACATCTTCACCATATCAATATAGATTCCTTATTCATCCAAAGAAATATTCTATTTTTATACATTTTAGAATATGTATATTATATTGCATATTTGCCCATTTCGTTATTAATCGTTCGAGATGTAATCTCTACAGTTCTATAACGATTCGCACTAAATATCAGTTTCGCAAACAAAGAAAGCTCACTTATTAGCACCAAATTCTGTACATAGGAAACAGGCTCTATCAATCCCTATTTTGTTGTACTATGCTATCGGTTGTTCCACTGGACCCTGTCGCGTTTCCGCGTAAAACGGTACCATCCACCGAACCATTAGATTCGTTCATCGCCGCCGCCGTATTATGTCTATACTTTAACAATCTCATCCAGCTTACGAACGAACTCATCTGAATGGCTCCATTTTGCTGGGCTTGTTCTACCATGTGCTCTCTTTGCAGCTGGTAGCGATATAACAAGGATCCGGCAACTAAAGCACTTACAACCGCAGAAACTGCAACCATAACGAAAAGCACGCTGAAACCGGGCACTGGCATGCAAATACCGTAAACCACTTCCTCGCGAATTTTGCCTTGGAATACGGTTACCGCTTCTATCCGATTATCGGGACTGAATGCTAAGTCAGCTTCGGAGATGACTTCATACAAACCTGAAACGCCGACATCGGCGCTTCGAGCTTGTCTGTCCAATATGGATACGGATCGACGTTTTCGTTTGGTTTTGCGAGCATCCGGTTGATGCTTTTTGCTTTCCGGATTGGATTCGTTCGGTACTATATTCTCGGGCATGCTTCGCGGAGCTCCTATCGAGAGAATGTCTTCCTCGAAATGTCTTGGGCCATGTGGAAACTTTTCCTTAAAAAGACAAACAAATTTTTAAACAACTGTGAAGACACTTAAACCAGATTATTTGGAATAACACGATACACAGTATGGTTGCTGAATTCATCTGCAATTAATCCAATGTAAAGCAAATAATGAGAAGTTGTGTGCATGAAACAAGTTTTGTTGAGAAATATGAAATAACAAACGAACGCATGATTTGACATTTACCATAAAACACCTTACAGCTTATTTCACTGGGGTCGTAAATGTACGGTTTATTGGAAATCAGATCTGTCTTGCCATATCATCATTGTTGGGAATTTATTTACCTAGGCAGTAAGACTTTAGGATTAAAACGCAGGAACGAAGATTAGGAGAGAAAAGATAGTTTATGGAATTTGTCTAAAGTAGCATATTAAGAGCGTACAGTTAGGACTTCCTTTGGAATAAGCTGTGCATCACATTCGTGTAAGAAGATAGAGTATGCATATTCTTCAGCCAAATTCTGAAGAAATATTGCTTTCCTCTTAACAAGACTAAAGTAGCGAAATATATAAGTATTAAACTACGGTAATGCCGTCTTAGACTCCAATAAACGGAGAAGATAAATATGGAAAGCGCCTCTTTTTATAATCTAGTTAGTCGAATGTAGTCTACCAGATTAACTGTTCTTCTTGTGATTAATCTTATGTGCAACATGGTACATATTATAAAAGAAATGTATTTCAGCTGATAAAAGTTGGTCATGATAACTTTTTCCTAGCTTCCCCGCAGAAAAGAGACGGGTCATTCTTTTCAATTCGACCAAACCAATGTTTAAGATTCCGAACGGGATAATTTTAATAGAAATTTTATTGAGATGTGCTGTATTAATGGAAATAAAAGTTGTGTTCATTTGAAACCAGATGTTGGGAATATTTATTTCATTGTTTTTGTGTACGTAACACGACATTAACACATTTTAAGCGTGTCACGGAATACATCATTTTACAATTTAAGGTGCTCAGTTCTTTTTCATCACCCATTTTTAGTTGCACCATGCTATGTTAATTTTAATTACATAGCCTTCGTTAATTCACAATGTAAGTTTTTCAATTTTATCTTAGAGTTTTTGGCTCACTCTTCTTAACCGACTATCTTGCAATTTCATGATTGTGTACACTTTTAAGTGCCACTCTAATGAAGCCCCTAATTACGGGCGATAATTTGGTATTTCGTTAATAAAAGAAAAGAAAACGGAGGCTTTCTCCAGTTTTGCCTTCTCGTTTCGTTTATTTTGGGGATGTTCTAAGAAGTTGGCTATACTTTTTATAGTTCGTCAATTTTCATTCAAATTGCGGTATAGTTCTTCAATATAATCTCCATTTAACTGAATACACTTATCGTAACGGGGAACTAGTTTCTTGAAACAGTCCGTAAAGAACTTTTTCGTACTCTTTGGAATCCACCTATTCATAGCAAGTTTTACTTCATTTGAGATCTCAAATCGAACAACTCGTAGTGGTTTCTTCAAATCTGGATAAGGAGCCAGACTTGGCGAATACGGTGGCTGTGGAAGCAATTCTCGGCAAAACTTCTTTAAAACATTCTTCCTTCCAGAGGCGGCTACCGGAAGGGTAGTGTTGCAGAGCTGCAGAATGTCGAGATGAGCTGCAGTGGTCAGTGGAAGGCGGCAGCTCATCTCGACGTTCTGCAGCTCTGCAGCACTACCTCTGCTTCGTTGTTCATGTGGTATGGTGTCTTGTTGCTATAACGCACACGTATGCAATTTCCTATGCGATCGACTGCAAAGCGCCTGCCGCAATGGATCAGATAATGATTAGAATAGTACTTTGCGTTAATTATAGTACCTTCCGACAGATAACCCATACAAATAATTTCCTTGTAATCTTAGAATATAGTAAGCAGATTTTACAACCGACGTGCCGGTTAAAGAATGCCCTTGTTCCGATTTGCCGTATTCTTTCGATCGATTTTTGGTCGCAAGATGGAAGTACGGTGTCCCCGTCTTCTTAATGGTTATTACCTGTAGCCAAAATTTGTCGCCGTAACGTGCTAGAAGTTCTTGCAGTTGGGGGTATATGTCGAACCTGCTGAGTTTCGGTTCTGATCCCAACAACCTTGGTACCCAGCGAGTTGAATACTTGCTCACGCCCAAACGCTCGTGCAAAATCTCATTAATGTGTCGTGTACTTATTCTTACACTAACACTAATATCACGAATAGTTATTTGTTTATCATCTTTTAGTAAGTTCTCCACGGTAGCGACGTTTCTTTTATTCTTCTTCTAGTTCTGCGTTCTGCTAGCGTTAAAACGATCCCTCCATCGATAGACTGTACTTTAAGATTTTGCGGACTCTCCAAATATACCTTGTCCAACTCATCTCTGACCAATAGCGTGATCTAAGATTAGCCCAATTGAACTAGAGCCAAATCCCAAGAACATTCAAAACATCCCTCATCGCTACTAGCGAGAGTGATAATTTGGACATGTGCATAATTACGTAACTATAGCTACTTTTCGTCAAAATCGTCGAATAAGAAATATACGGCATCATGTGCAAATATTTCCTTAAAAGTCGACGAATTAGAAACATTTACAGTAACAGGCTTGGGAATGTTAATGTACAAAGAAAGATATGTATGCTCAGTACGAATATATCGTTGAATATTCAATGATGTACTTCCAAATATATCTAACCATACACACAATGCACTTGAATGAGAATTAATGCATGTCTGGAATATTGAATAGCCTATCAAATAATTCGTGTTGGAAACATCGTGTAATTCGTGATCAGTTTTCGCTAAATCGAACGATAAAATGTCTTATAATTGAATTGTCCATTTCGTGTTATTGGTCCTTAAACTAACCCAATTCTTAATCGGTAGTGGAGCAATCAGAATTACACCATTAACGAAAGATATATTGAAATTTGCAAGCAAGAACTCGCCTTATGAATTGACAGATATGCTGATTTCATGCATATACATATCTGTGTAACAATGAAGGTTCCAACAAAAGAACTAGTATATAGTATATTATATATATTCAAAGTGGTAAAACTATTAAAGGATAGATCAAAACAAAGAAAAAGTAGGCAGAACTGATAATACAGTGGAAAGGTAAGAGAGACTAGGCTAGCTATGCTTCTATCCGAAAGTCCATGAAACTGAAAAAAATAATTTTTTTCGTTTGCAGTGCAACTGCATAATGGAGAATGTTGGTACAGTAGATATGCACCTCCCATATTGCTCTGACTAGAAAGAAAGGTAAGCAAGGTTATAATTTTTTTCTCGACTACTGAAATTGTTCGGAATTTCTTAGCTATTTATGAACAAATTTAGTCAGCCTTCTGCAGCATATGACTTGCCCTGAACAAATTCTGTAGGAAGAATGAAGGCAGTAAAAGACGTATTATATCTGGGAAGAACAATATTCAATGTACGGAGAAATCAGAAGAAGAATAGCAATGGAAGGAGATGTTATGAACAAATTAACATGAATTTAGAAAGACCACGAGATAACTAAAGAAAATAAAACGATGCTTGTCAGAGCACATATCATCATGATCTATGCCACGGAATCCCGAACCATCAAGATAGTCGACATGAAAAGGATAGATGCACATGAAATGTGTTTGTTTGCACGAATCAATACTCAGGGAGATTAACATCAAAGGAAAACGAAAAATAAGTAAAACCGTCCAGAAATATGTTGCCCACATGAGCAAAAATGATTATTCTTTCGAGAAAGTAGCCATATAATTGAAAATCGAAGGAAAATAATCAAGTAGAAGACTTCCAACAAGACACGTTGGTTGGACAACTGTATATAAATGTATTAGAACCATGGGAAACAGGATAAAGAGAGGTACAATCATCACGGTCATAATATTAGAAATGGGTACTACGACCGAAAGGAAGAAGAAACAGAAGGAGCATATTGTTCATGACCTACCACCGCAGCTGCTAGTCGTTTACTTTGAACCCTGATTTGATCCTAGCTAAAGTGAAAAGGAAACACTCTAAAGCAAAATGTGTGATTTCCTTCTTTGGAAACTAATATTTCAACTGAGGATCGGCAAAAAGTATTAAATCATATTCTGGTGCCAACTGGGGAAACAAACACCAACGGTTAATAGTAAAATTAAATGATTATCACGATACTCGGAACGGCTACCACGACAAACAAAAGAAAGACTCCAAAAAGTAATGTACTAAGGCGATATTTACCATACCTTGCAACGTAATTTTTGTTAAAATGTAAATTAGTAGTATCTTTTACGAAAACCATACAGAAACTAAAAGCAGTTAAAATCATACCAAGCATTGTGTACTTTGGAGTTCTTGTTACTATTACAATTTCAAGCTATCGTTTCCTTTTAGGTTTGACATAGCAGATATATTTCCACCACATTTGGTAATATTTCGGTTAATGCTGCAGCAATTATGAAAATTATATATTAAAGGCAATGGTGACGTTTTAAGGGTTTACCTGCTGTGGTTGGGGTAAGCACAGTTAACTTGAAAAGGCATATTCTATGCATGTAGAAATATGATTACATACGAGACATTTGCGTGAAATATAAATCGAAATATCTAACCTTCTGTGGCAAAGCTGTTATATCCGATTCTCCTTCGATCCCATCATCCACCTTCACGTCTTGAATTTGGGAACTAACCGCGACCGGGGGAAAATTACTTTTAATATCGGTGCCACCTTCTCCTTCTTGTATAATATCCTCATAATCCAATTCGTGAATTTCGGAATGCGCAGTATTATCCACAGATTTTTGATTCACGTCTTTCCTTTCAAGCGGATTAATGTAGTGAGCTAAATCCCCACCAATATCACCAGCTGTATTTCCAGGTTGTAGCTGACAATGATCGAGACAGCCGTGTCTGCAGATTTCTACTTTGCACTTAATGTGGACGCTGAGGGCGTCTGGGAATTTGAAAGCGTGGAAGAAGGCGTAAGTTATTACCGATGCTCGGTCGTCGGCTCCTCTGGCTTTTAGAAATCTGCTGATCATCTTTGGACGTAGAACGCATCCGTATTCATCGGATAATCTGATTACGTGGCCGCCGCCATCTGATGCTATGCAGGATTTTACTCTCATATCAAATTCACCTGTAAGTTTGGAAGAATGTTAGTTCCACAAATTGAATGTTGCCCATTAGTTCAACTACATTATAGGCTGATAAATAGGTATTAAAGAATTTAGTGATATTGCAAATTACTTTGGTCTATATTTTGGTAAAAATAATTGACACATCCTCATATTTGATAGATGCATACCAAGTAAACTAAAATAGCATGAATTTCATGTGAAGCAATCTTTATGAGGATTACATTGATGATAACAGTATTAGAACATTGAACGTACCTCTATAATCGTTAATTGCAACGACCAATGTAAGTGTAGATCCTAAGGGAACTATCCCACTAACAGGTGGTGCCCATGGTCCTTTACCGTGCTGTATTTCCATCCAACAGTCAACGTTATCTCCTGAAAGAAGACGTACATTAATTTTACATTCCATCCAATCACATTATTGCCTAAATACCTCTAAAATCCAGCTGGATAACATCCAAATCCGCAATTACCATCGGAGGCTTAGATGCCGTTTTCTCATAATCGTTAAACCACTCGCACCTCAGCCGTTTGGCTTCGTCCCAAACCTCCAATAGATCTTTATCATACTGTACGACGACCGTATTCTCGTAAAATTGCCCGTGCAGATCCGGCTTAGTTCCACATCTGGCGTAAGCTATCCGAAAGCTGAAGAATGTTTGTCCGGTAGATGGTGGTACGTATACACATCTCGGATCACCGTGTTGTCCTTTGGACGAAACTATGCCTTCGAAAGGATGCGAAAATGATAGGTGAACATCCATATGATCCTTTCCGCACATCACCTCTAACGATTGAATGGAGGGCATGCCGTCGGGTCGTTCTAGTGGCCATATGTCGCCACATTTTGCTACATCTATTACCTGGAGATGATAAACAAGTTTCAATATAAAAACACTTACGGATTGTATTGTATGTGACATAAAGAGATTTATGAAGTACATAATTAGTTCTTGTAATTTATTACCATCTGTTGATAACTTTTTAAGTACGAAATCGATTTCAAACAATATGGTAGCCATATCAGATTTGAGCAAATGTGTTAAGTACGGTGTGCAATTAAAGAAGTATGTGACGACAGATGGTAATTGATGATATAGTACAGTTAATAAACTTCCTATTAAAGACCTTTCTTAAAAAGAAATAAACAACAACGTACAGTTCCATATTGTGACATAAAGTAGCCAGAAGTGATTATAACCCGATAACTTGTTAGGTTATTGCACTAATGGATAATTTGAAATAAAGATATTGTGATTTAAGAAAAGGGAACACTCCACTATAATTTTTTAGATGAAGTCATGTATTAATTTCATCGTTAAATCGAGTAAGATATTGTACTACAGATTAATTTAATTAATTAATTTTCACTGCAATCTGTGGGTTTTCAATTTTAAATTTGAAAACTCTCTAAATCTCAAGTGTAGGATAAAATTACGGCCTATGAAGAGCCATTGGTTTCGGCTTGGCACGGACTACCGATTTCTCAGCCTATTGTCTAGAGAATGAAAGATTATGTGGGCAAAGCCTATTATTGTACCGACATGTGAATTCCAGGTGCCCATTTTTACAGACTGAGTGCGCCTGAAGTCCGAAGAAGGAAATACTTCGATATTATGGCGTATGGCGTGGAAAATTAACTCATGATCAAGTTTGTAGCCTAACAAAAGAAATAGGACGTACCTTTACATTTCCGATGTTTACAACACTTTTTGAAACATTATTTGTCGTTAATTTTCTGAGTTTTCTCTTTATTATATATTTGGTTATTTTGTGCATCCGAATCCACCAAACCAACTGTAGTTCAAAAGTGTATCTCTCCCATACTTTTACAATTAGTAGTTTGTGATTTTGGCACAAAGGATGGCGCTTAGTTCCCCTAATAGCAGCTAGCAGATGTAAGCAAATTCCCCTAAAAATGGGATAGACCTCACACATGGAACCTTATACCTGTTAGCACGCCGTCGTATTGTGATTTTCCTGGTTAGCTCGTTTTCGCTTGCTTTTAATCATAATAATTAAGGTTTGATAAAAGACTGGATGACTTGTTTTAATTATCCTATCATATCACACGTAAGTGGAGACAAAAACCACTTTACAATAGGTCTTTGTTTCCGCTTACGTGCAAGGAGCGACATTAAAACCCGGAGTCACTCCGGTTTATACTACTTACTTACTACTTACACGTCATCCACTTTTTATCTAATCTTAATAATAATAATAGTAACAATAAATTTTATGTATTCTTTTTCGCGAGTTGGTATTTCTTATTATTGCTGAGACTCGAGATCGAGGATCGTTAACAGTTTCCGCATTATGTCTGACCTTTTATGCGCAGTATTGAAAAATATTCCTCAAAGGTTAGTCTTGAGTCTAATAGCATGATGAGATACTTTAACCTTGCGAGCCTAACGGGACAATACGTTCCAATGTAAATTGTAAATGGACCAGTGGGATATTATGTTCCAAGTATATATTAATATTTGCCAGTTCAATCTTCAACATTCAAACTAGTGTTATAGGTTTAGGCTAGAGTGTTTATCGATAATCTTCTGAGTTCTTCTGCACAGAGGTTTTAGCAATCAGAAATTGTTGTGAAAATCAAATGATTCAAGTTAAAAGAACACAGAAAAATGGTGAAAGGATTAGCGTTGAATGCCCTGAAATGATATATCGTTTGTGAAAGGACGTTCATCATCGGGAGGACGATCAACGAGAAAAGACGATGCTGATAACATGCCCAACAAAGAAAGAGATGTACTAGATGCTCAAGACAAACACAACAACAACAACAACAACAAAATACATAAAGTAACAAAACAATTGGTAAAACCTGCGATGTTGCATTGTGCAGCAATTGTTTTACGCCCTATTCTATGTAACTTTTTCAAAATAAATTGGTTTTGTATTTATTCATTTCATTGCTCTTAATTTCCAGGCCCCTGGAATATCCGAGATTGGTGGGGCAATATATATAGCTTCAACAAAAAAGACCATTGGGATGATTTATCTCATTTTGGAAAATCCAAAGGACGTTCTGAAACGAAAAAAGAAGAAAACTTTGACACCCACACTTTGACACCCAAAATATTTCATTATTGATAAAATATGAACTTTCAAAAAATTTACAGTATCTTAGTAAATAAAAACCCGTGTTGAAAGGATTAAGGAGAAGATGATAGCTATCAAGATGATATTTCACCTGGGAGGGAAGGAGATCAGCAGCTGAATTGCGTAGGAGAAAACTATTGCGTTGGATGTTCTTGGAGTTGGGGTCAGTTTTCTATGCATTGGGGATTTGTTTGTATTTTCTGTATGGCGCCAATGAGGCAAGGAAGGAAGGACAACAAGGAAGTATCGTCCGCATACAATGCTTTATGGTTACTTGTGAGTTAGTACATCCACCATGCGAACATTGAATAATACTGGTTTTATCGCTGATCCTTGAAGGACACCGGTACATATCCTTTTGCTGCAGATTTTGCGTGATTAAGTTCCATCATGAATTTAAAGATCCAATGTTCAGTAGGGATTGATACGTAGAAGGAGAAGAGTTTAAAGTTGTCGGTGTAGTGGGGCGCAGCAGGAAACTTGTCTGATTTAGCCATTGCATCTATACTCGATGAGAACCCTTTTTCTAGATTGAGCGTTGCCATTTCGTTATACTGGTGCGGGACCAATGTTGACCACCAAATGACCCAGTAGTAAGCGTAGCAAAACAATAAAAAATGAAACAAAGCATTCGTTTATAAGTACGCCATTCTGATACGAACGCTATATTTATATTTACGACACCGTTGTAATATTATTTTTATGTGTAACATATTTTTTCTACGATTGTTATACAGCTAAATTTCTTTAATAAAATGGATATCATACTCGATTATGGATTCCAATTTCAATAAGTACAAATTTTGTATTAACAAAAACTGATTGATCTACCACATATGGCTAAATACATTCGAGAAACATGTTGAATCATTAAACAAACATTCAAATGTTTCATCATTGATAATTGTTTCATTATTTTCCCACATATTTAAAATCACCAGTTTTGAGTCAAATATAAAACAACAAATGTTTTTAATAACAGCAGATGTATATTTGAGAATGGTTTCTAACTGTTTTGTAACTGACCTAAAAGTGAAGAGAATCATCCAACAGATAACTAATCTAAATAGACGAAAAAATATATGTACATACAGTGGTGCAAAAAAGCATGTGTTGCCCCAACTGAATTACAGTAAGGATAACACCACTGTAAACTTTTTAGAATGTCTCTAATTTCTCTATTGGCTTAATAGATGCGTTGAACCTTGTAGAATATGTGGCAAAAAGTTTATTACCTAAAAGAAAATTGTTCCTTAACATTTCGGGCTCTCCCTTAATCACGTTGGACATCTCAGAAACGATTATCTGGATGAAATAAATACCTGCTGAGAAGGTACGGTCCAATGTCTTAGCTTTTGATTTCTAACTCCTGTAATACACTAACAGATTTCGTTAGTAAATGTTTACATTCAGTTACAAGCATTTCCGTGTTTAGTTCAGAAGTGAAAAGTAAGTTAGTGTAGCGTCGGCGCATGTAGAAAAAGAACATATTCTTCTCGCTTGAAATTACGGCTTTTGTGTGCAGTGTTGATTTTTAACAGTTTATTTAGTAATCTCAGAGGACTATAAGTTACAATGAGTGAGGTAAAAGTGTATCCGTGCCGAAAAGGATCTAAGCCGAGACGAGTTGCTAAACCGCTGCTTGGGAAGCTATACGCAAAATTTCAGTTTTAATGCTACTGTTTGGAATTTGGCTCCAAAATGTTACTCAAGTGGCAAAATAGTCTTAAATATGCAATTTTAGTGATGATCTGACAAATATGCTACGAACCATGAAAGCTTTGGAGGTACAATAGCCACGCCCAATCATACAATCTTAGTAGGTAGTAGGTAGCTCTATGATTCTAGGATAGCAGATTGATAATAAAATGTTTACGAACTTTTGTAGGTACAAACTAAGCTCGAAACCACGTAAATTCCAAGAAGCTGCTAAACAAATTTCATTCTCCGAGAATTAAGGGAATTAAGGGAACTGGTAGCATAAGTAGAAGAGGCACTTGCTGCTGAAATTGAAGCAGAGGGTTTATAATTTGATGAGAAAGTGTTTAGCCTGTTTTCAAACACAAGATTCGAATTGCGACAAAAATAGTAAAGTATCAGTCGATACAGGCTATAAAGCGATAATTTTTAATAAAACGTTAGAGCTGTGTTTTTACATACAAACTTACAAACTTTAATTAATTTACTCCAATATGTGTCGGAAAGTAAAAGAAGTTTCATGTGATGTGAAAGAAATAACACCAACGTTAAAAGATTTCTGGCAAAATACTTCAATTGCAAACGTAATAAAATTATTCAAGTTAGTATACAAACTATTATCAAAAAAGAAGGAATTAAAAACGGGACTATCGAAACAGCAGAAAACTGGCCCACCTTCCAAGTTAACTAACCGGACAAAAGATTGTAAGGATTGTCAAGAAAAACCCAGTGCAACTGCTAAAGAAATGTGGGGAATGGTGGTAAATACACCTGGATCAGGATTCATCGAGAAACTGTATGTCTTTTTAGAAAGCTAGAGATTTCATTGCTGTACACTTTACCAAAGTGTAGTGCAATTACGGACATTCATCAATGACGTCAACAAATAAAAGCGCATAGATTTAATATAAATATGGGAACAAGTTGAATTCGCTCTAATCACTGAAAGCAACTTTATTCAAATAGAAGTTTTCATCATTAACTATATGTGTAATTTTACAAAATATATGCGCTCGTTCCTGAATATCACCGATGAATGACTTCCTGCGGCAATGTAATCTTGAACTTCGCAGGAAAAGATGTACTTCTGGTTTCTGGATCGATCGTGTTCCTAGATGTATTCCCTATTATTTCTGATTGATTTTGTGTTCTTATCATTTTCCGATTTAACCGATATATTAACTTGGGAAGACGTCCACTTCTCTGCTTATTCCCGTTGTTTCATTTTTGGATGAGTTTTTAAGAGCAGTTTGCACACTAGATTTTAATAATTTTATTATGTTTTGTAATCTCCGGTAACAATTTCTTAAATTTTTTGGCGTCTCTATTGTTTTCCTCACATAGCACGCAACATTTACTTTCCGTGTAAAGTAAATTCAGTTTGTACGTGGAAACAAACTGAAAAAGTTACGGTTTGTAACTACAGCATACAGAACGCATATACCAAAATTCGTATTTTTAGAAAGAAAATGTTCAGAGGGTAATTTGAATGAAAAGGTTAGGGGAAGAACGTAGAAAATACGAAAGAATGGACCTTATTTATTACCGTCGTAGAGGACTGATGGAAATTCATAAGCTGCTTATCCTGATAGATAAGGTATTATTGGTAATGGCAAACGTCTTCAAAATCAACACTGTACCTCGAAATATTAGACTAATAATCTCTAGAGATTCTGTAAGCGAGGTACATGTCGGAATCACATTAATGTTGTCAACGCTTTTATCTGAGGGTATTGCTGTTGGTATCACTTTAATTGATATTATAGGAATGACACGCAAGACTTGTTGCGCAATATTGAAATTTTCTTCAGAAACAGATTGATAAAGTTATACCTCAGGGAGTTAATTGTACCATAGGCAACGTACATTTATGACGGGGGTCATAATAATGAGATGTGATCTAAGTTTGACATTCAAACCCGCCAAAGGGTTTCAGAATTACGCTTTTGATAACAAGCCGAAACTGAACGAATCGCGTCAAGGTCGCTTCAAAATTAACGACTATCGTGATATCTATACGAAATTTCAGCTGAAAAAGGAGTTAGCTAACAAATGAATAGTATTCCGACATTATGAGACATCTGAGTGAAATTATTTGTCAGTAAAGGCCAAATATGGTGGCAGAACAAGTTTTGGATTAGGCATTATAACAAGATGCATTAATAATACACATTAACCTTTCTCCATGAATTTTTGGCCAACTTAAATAATGTCAACAAACAAGCACTATATACATCAAGTGACCATTTCTATTGGCCGCACCCAAATTGTTTCTCCATAATATAAGTTTCAAGTCCATTAAAACCATAAGAAGAGAAGGTGCAAGATACATAAATGTTTCGTCGATTGGATTCGTTACTGTACATTACTGTACATTTATATGGAGCCTGTTTTGAAGATGATATAAAAGAAAATTGGGGATTAAGCCAACGATCTGCACTTTATTGAACAATCTCTGCCATTCTTTCACAGAACATATAAAGAACACACACAAATCAAAATATCATCAGAATATATAGAAATACAGGGCCGAGCATTGATGATACATATAGCCAAGATAAAGGAAAGTAGAATTCCATGGAAATACCCCAATGGAAGAATGCAAGACAAAATATCATGATGAATTGCGGTTGATCAAGATGTAAGAAATCTGTTAAGTTTATACCATTGGGAAAGAACATGAAAAAAATGTTGCGTAAATTGGTTGGGAGGGGCCAAAACTGACGTTAGGTTGTAAAGTTAGTGAAAGAATGAGGAAAAGAAATGAAAATATGTAGGAAGGTGATATCACCACATCAATGAGCATTCTACTCTTTGTATCATGTAACCAAATGTTTATGGTATATTATTTTTACACCTTTCTTCTAATATACACTTCATAGGACTTCTGATTGTATTCTAAGTTAATTACTACTGTATGCAGTTATTGTATTTCTTAGTTATCGAAAGCACTTTCCGACGATTTCTGTGGTAATTTTACAACTCCTGAAACATGTGTACCATTTTTTAGTTATAGGAGTTCTAGACTTCAGTTTTAATCTTAATATTTCACGACTCAATCAATTGTAGTTGCATTTAAAACTACTTATGTTTCTAATTGGCTTAGATTGTACAATTAAAGTGTTTGAAAAATATTGAAACTGCATCCCACATTTGCAAGCAGTACAAACGATGAAGGCGGGACAGAATATTGTAATGAACATTTATCATTAGATTCCTCTTCCTTATTATTCGTTACTTCTTCAAATTGTCATTAACAGTTGTTTGCCGATTTTGTTTTCTATGTTAAAAACACATTATGTGAGCACAAATTGCATCCGTTTCATATTTAAATAAATATGTATGGTACGTGCTTATCATACATCAAAATTACGACTTCAAATTCTAGAAATCAAATTATGTCTCTTCAAGGAAAATCGACTATTCTTTTGTAACTGCGCGGACACCATGCAGCAGATTTAATTGTGCGTTTTACACACACGACAGACTACAGTATACATATTACATGCAGACGGCGTAATTGAGACAACCGTTTTGTGACATACAGGCTCTAGAACACGACAGTAATAGTAATAAGATAGACATTCTAGCGAGAATTACACGTCGAATGTATATAGCGTCCGAATGTGTATATACATACATATATGAGTAATAGAAACTGTATTTACAAGCTTACAAGCGGATGGCTCTACATAATAATTTCGATAAGTGGGAAATAATTCACGAAATTTACATACCGGCGCGGTACTTCATCGCAAACGGAACGACTGTACTGATGGTTGTGAATGGTCTATAAAGCACAGCTAGAGGAAATGTTGGTATATAACGCCACATTATTATGCATATTTGAACTGAAAATTGCGCAAATTATAGATTATTTATGCACCGCGTTCTTAAAACTATACTTCTGATGTAAATGTAAACGTAAATGTTGTTATCCGGCTCTGTATTATACAATCCTTCGCAGAATTCCTGGCGGCCTCTTAATTAATTTTATTACTCATCGTCTCCAATCGGTGTTGCATTGCATAAATGCATAAATATCAATAAAGATGGGTTAATAGTAATAAGGTGTTAGATGCTTAACTGCAAATAAGTGGAGATACCGAATGTGGTGTCTAATTGAATGTCTTAAACAGGTGACCGCTATATCAGGAAATTGGCTGCTAATAAGTACCTAAACTTCTAAACGTATGTAAATTCCTACACGAGAGTGGTGAGATGAGAAGGACGTTAACGAGAAATACGTAAGTTCTTACATCGAGATGTGTAAATTCCTACAAAGAGTTAAAGTAAGCCCTCAGTGTCGGAGTCCAGTTAAGCATCCGCAGAGAATCAACAATTAACAAATAGGAACCTAAAGCGCAGATTTCGAAATCAATGTCCTGGGAGTACACCACAGCTGATACAACAATAACCATCCCTACAGAGTTAATATTAAACAGATCGCAACCCAAATCGGAGATCCCCAACCGATTGCTCTATGCCAGGCATGGGCAACCTTTTTTGTAGAAGTTTTATGCTGCGAGTAATCTTGAAAAATATACATTTTTGTAGTATCCTTATGATTCATTATGAATTAAGTTTAGAGGGGCCGTGCTAATATGCAACGAAAGAATTCAGTAGCGGGCCGGACAAATCTTACTCGAGGGCCGCATGTGGCCCGCGGGCCGGAGGTTGCCCATACCTACTCTATGCGGTGCGCGTCTCAAGAAATCAATTTCGAGTATCCTCGAGGGTTCCCTGTACACCATTGTTGTCTGTGTACACCACAGGTGGTAGACTACCTTAGGCAAATCGCAGTCCAGCGAACCTGTTAGGGCCAGTTACTCACAGCATTCCGATATTGTTACTTTTGGCCTCTCGTGTCAACTTCTAACATGTAGATGGCGCCCCGCTCTCGTAGGTTTTGATACAATTCGCACCGCTTTGGATGCACGTGTAGGCATTCTGCTGGTGGCGCTCGATTAAACAGGTCGTTTTCCGTAAATAGTTTATTCCGTTTTCGCTTTAAAGTCTTGCTTGTCAAGGATGTGCACGCGAATTCGACTCTGGGAAGTTCTATATTATTGTTGAGCGAATTTTGGAGTTACGCTTCCCCAATTTTGCAGTTCGAATTACCGGCCACGTTATGCGTTGGCTTTTACCTTTATTGAAAGTGAGTTTTTCTTTTTGTTAATTACTTTATTTTCTCTTTCACGTTGTTGTAGGGGACCAGTATATGCCAGCAGGGTGCCAGTAGAGAGCTAATATAGTGTTAAGATTTATTTTTGAGAAGGCGACTTGTCTTCAGTTTGCTATGTCCGGCTGGATTTCCGACATTTTACCACCAAGGGCGAAGAAAACCGCCATATTTGACAGCTTCCATCTCGACAGCGACTACAACGGCGTACGAAAGTTGACAACCGGAAACACGTCCATTTTATTTTTGTCTCGTTGAGTTTTGGGAAAAATTCTCTAGAATTATTTAATTAATTTTGCTCTAGTAAGTCGGAGATTTGTGTTCGAGTGAAAAGGGGTTTTCTTAATTTTTCTATCTTATAGTCAACGATTTAGTTAAATATTTATTTAACTAAACATTGAATTCAAAAGGTTCACTTGTAATTTTAACAGATTTATCTAATAACATTCTGCTAAGCCGTAATGTGTCTCTGAAACCTCTGGATTTCAACCGCTTACCGAAAGTTTTGTAAACATTGTTTAGGAACCCTAGGTTATTTAAATTATATCAAGACCCTATACACGAAGGGTGCTGTCAGTGACCAATAAAGTGTAGTTCAACCTCATTCTCTCGCCTCAATTTATCATTATTTATTTTACTTTATTCTTAAAAAGAGTTTTCGATTAACGTTGCTGGTTGCTTCACGACCGAATAAAAGAATCAGTAACGTAGACGGTTCGGATAACCTCGTCTCACTTACCAACGAAGCACGAGAGTCTCTCTGATTCCAGAAACTTAGATGCAATCCAGTTTATAATAGGAGAGTGGCGCCTTGTTATTAATAAATTCTCGGACTTGAACCTACACTGTCTCCACTGAGCTAGTACGGTCTGGATCTCCATCTTTATAACCAACTAAGTGGGTTATTCGAATAGTAACGATTAACGTCCGTATCGGTTACCTTTCTGACCTTTCCGTTTATTATTATTATGTTTCCAAAAAATTTTGAAGCCAGTAAGAAACCATTCCCACCGAATTATGTAGGAATTTACATATCTTTGTGTGGAAATTTATCCAACTCATTTATCATGTATTTGATTTTTGTGGGAATTTACATATTGGGAAGTTTTTCTTCTATATCAGTTAGAATTGACCTCTATTACCTTTCATAAATTAGGATCCATGAAACGGATTACTCCGTTCTTGCTAGTAACATTTAATAGGTATATGTGTTGTAAAATATAAGATAAGAAAATATTTAACAACTTATTAAACACCAAATTTAGTCCTCATGTTACAGCGAGTCATAGTTCATAATTGGAAACGCACGCTATCATTACCGAAACGGGCGAGAAATTTCGTCACCAAAAAATAAATGTTATTTTTAAAACAGATAAGTAAATGTTTGTAATTATATAATCCATACGCTGTGAATAATCCATTAACTCTAAATAGGCTACGACAAGATTCTCGTATTATCACACTCAATTTGTATGACAAATAGTTTACTTTGTTAGTTCTGAAGAAGAACCTCAGAAAATACCAGATTTTATTAATGCTACAAAATGGTCATGGTACAAAGTTTCTAGTTTTTGCAAAACTTTTAAACCATAACATAGGTACATGCGACAGAATACACAAAAACAATATGTTCACTTGAGTCTATCATTCATAGAGACACTCAAAAATTTGCTGTAGCACTCAGCTACTGATCATTATACCATGTAATCGCGTCCAGTTCTCCCACCTTCCCACTAACATCAGACAACACTTAATTGGATTTGTTATAATAATAATCTGTATTCTCATGGTTCATCTAAGCATGGACATTGTCAGAATATGTATATATATATATATATATGCATATATATATATATATATATATATATATATATTTAAGAGCAAAACAAGTAATTATTAATTTAATTTTAAATTCATCAAATTTGATATAAAGAAAGTGAACATCTACATATGTACATATATAAATTGACGCCAAAACACATACTGATAACAAAGACATTCGACATCACAGGTTCACACACATTATACAAATTAAGCATTCACAAATACACCGATGCTGTAAACCATGTTCTCATCAAGATACTTTCCTAAATTTAATTTATAGCTATCCAATGATTGCGTGGTTTTCACACATTAAGGCAGCGTATATTATATACAAATATTGCGATATACCTTTTCTATTTAATTCATACAGTCTTGTATGGTGTACCGGCATACTCAAACTATTTTGGTATCTGGTTTGCATTTGCACTAAAAATTGCTATTTTTAACTTTGGCTGGAAGTCTACGGGGTACTACCTTTCTTTAGATAGAATACCTTTTATATACTTACTTGTTTCAAATAGTAATTTTAGATATATGTAAGGTTCTTTTACCTTGGAATTCAGCAGTCTTTAGGCTTTGCTGCAGACGATTACACTTTATTTTAATCAATTTTGGGAAAGACGGATGAACAGTCTCAAGTGTAAGTCTCTCAGTTCTTAATCAAATCCCATATTAAATGTCATATCAGTTTTGGAGATAAAAACAAAATTATTATTATATTATTATTTATAATATCTGAAAAACTTTGAAGACAATCACATATATAATTGGAACAATAAGATTTTACCTAGCCCTAGAATGTATATTCGGTTATGTTATAAGATTAATATTTTTGAAGATTAATAGTTTGGTTATTTTAATTTGATTGTGGAATATGCAGGAGTATTTGAACATCTTATCATTTTAAAGTTTCTAGCAAGTTAGGATCATTAGTCATTCACTACATGAAACAAATTAGCTCTTACACTTACCACACGGATTCCTTGCAATACTCTTAATACGCATTTCCACCATCAAGTGGTCATCTTTAGTGGAGGAAAAGAGAAAGGAAGCGTCTTCCATGATTGTGAGATACCAAAGTGCTCCCGTTTAGAACATCGTTAGCCAATTTTTGACGCTTCCTATCCGTTTTCTTCCTATCAAAATGCGTACTTGAAATTTCTCAGTGAATTAGTGTGGTAGGAGGAGAAGGATAAGAGTTAATGTATTTCAGTTCTAAACCATGGATATTCCTAATTTAATTTTTTTCGTTCACTGTACATGTTACCCATGGTTCGTGTTTAGAAAAACACAGAAAGAAACAAACCTGGACTCATTTGACTAGGGCAAATATATTTTCTTCAAACAGGCTTTGAGTGCACCAATGTATTGTGAGTGGGGCAAGTTCCAAATTTTTACAAGTGTCTTTAGGATTCGGTAACAATGAGATTAAAAATCATAACCATAAATTTCCACCTATAAAAAATTATGAAGGAAACTGCTCGATGAGTTACTCTTCCACGTTTGGGTAACTATCGACAAACAATTTCTTGCATTTACAGGTAATTGCCTACTTTGGGTATATTGAACGTCTAGATCTGATAAGTATGGAATAATGGAAGATATGCTTGTACATGAATGATGCAAGAAGATAATCTATAGTAAATGCTACCCGGTATACTGTTAAGGATCCCAAGCCCACAAATATTTAGTAAACGAGTTGTCCAAGCCCTTTATAAGTAGAGGCAACAGAAATACGACAATGATTGGCTGGTTGCTATTTATGTTATTGACGGTAAGAATGCAGGCGGAAGATGATATATCAAGTTTTGCAACAATAAGGCGCAATACAAGAGAGTACCACCGCATTTTCCCGGTTTATAAATAGGAAGTTAGTTCATATTCGCAGTTTGCTTTTTCGAACAAATGACCTTTACTTTCATCCACACCAGAAAGAGATACATCTCTTATTATTATTTTCGCTCCTATAGCTAGGCATTTTCGAATTCTATAACTCCCCTGAATTTGGCGATAGACCATGGTCTACACCCCTTCCGAAGAGCAAAACCATGGTCATTAAACTTTTTATGCGATACTCGTCGCCTCGTAGCCTGGGTTTTAGATTAAATATCACAAAGTGACTAGAGAGTCGTCTAACGTCAGCTTTTACACACATTTTAATTACAGCTAGCAAAAGATTTTATGGGAAACAGGTTTTTGAAAGACAATCTCGTCAATACTGCAGAACATCATACAAGAAATGCAACGCTTTTCTGAAGAGAAACAAGCAGATCCAGTTTCACCTAACTGAAGAATAACAAAAACGGTGAAACCGATCCCAGGTTTTGGCTCCTGCTTAATTATACGTCTATGTTTGCTACATTGCAAGTTGTATCACAAGTCTCGATCTAAATGACTATCTTAGCTCCTGTACGGGTAGTATTGTTTTAGGCATGCATTGCTCTCTACCTAATTACATTGTTACATAATTTACTGGAGTTGTTTACGTGAATAGTGCTCTAGGCGAGGTTTCTAGGAGTATACTAGATATTTGAATAAATTATGAGAGAAATGACAATTATCTACTTTGGCGAGTAATTATTTTCAGAAAATTTACCTGTTTTCTCTTATTTATGTTGGGGTTACTTGATGTATGAGTGTGCATTTAAACTTAATTAATTTAGGTATATATTTAGCATTAAGAAGTTAAATGTCAATGTCCGCTATAAGACTGTTGTATAAAAATATTGGCTGGGTATGAAATTTCTTGGTAACTACAGGATGGTGTATCAGCTCCCGATTATCAGGAGAAATTAAAAAATACACTGGAACCGCATTTATATCCGCCATTCAAGAACGTAAACATTCACTTATATTCTACCGGGAGGGGATTCCACCCAACGGAGGGAAATTGACGCACTACGCGTTGACTTATTTGAATAGAGACACAACGGCTGATTGCGGATGCCGAGCGGATATAAGTAAAAGCTACAGTGAGATATAAGTGCGGGAGGATATAAATGAGTGCGGATATAAATACGGTTCCATTGTATTAGTCCAAGAGAACTAACTATCAGAGACACTGAAACACATACAGGGAAGCGAAGAAACAAATCTTTCGGAAAGTTGAGTTGCTAGGTATAAGTTTTATTGGAATCGTTAAATATACATATAGATGATAAAAGGCGTTTAGGAGAACACAATCACTCTAATCACCGCGCTAAACATGAAATGCCGTGCCGTTTTCATTACTATGTTTAAATGATTGCTATTTGCTCAAAAAATAATTTTCAGATACCCTTCGTTATCCAACGTTACACAATATTTCAGAAATTTACAATAAGGACTCTATATTCTCAGCTGAATATTATCCTTTAACAACATTATACGTGTAGTTGTTATGATTTCGTTTGCGAATTATCGTTTAACGCGACTTTTCGTAAAATTGTAGAACTCATCCTGACCAGAAGATGAGGAATGTCCTTGATTATCCATTTTTTAAGTTATGCTATGTATTCTTCACGTTGAATTTATCTTATTGGTGGAACATTACTTTGTATATAGCCAAGAGATGGTTTAACGAAAAACCAAAGAAAGGTCACTATTTGGTTCCCTCATATCTAAAATTAGGTCTAAGAACTACACAATGTCCTTTGGTTTAACTAATTTCACTGGTTGCTTGAAAATTTGTTGCAAACTCAAGCTACTGGTATAGGAAATATTTGAAAATTCTCAACGCTGTCCCACTACTTACTTTCAGATACTACATCCTCTTCCTCAATAATCCAATTTATATCTAGTTGGACATCAATTAAAAGCGTACTATGAAATTTGTGTAACATGCCGTTACAAGTTGCCGTAACAATAGATCATGTTTAAACAATTTACCACAATTCTTATGCACGAAATAACTCGAACTGTAGGTTTATCCATACATGTAAGTGCCACAAGTAAAGAGCAGGTACAATTCGAAAATTACTACACTCCGGCTTAAAACTCATTTTCAATACCGCAAATACGGGAGATGATAACTCGGGGCGAATCTGAAAAAGGCGCTGTAATAAGAAAAACGGAGAAGAAACAGCTAGCTTTTGTGCATATCAAGAATAACGATGCACTTGCACTTTGACTTTTAGCTAAGTTTTTACGCAGTCAATGTGGGATAGCGATCGCCTGATAAATAAATTATATACTCGTACTATGCGCCAAGTTTGCGGCGATGCAACGACACAGGAGGATGGTCTATACGTGCTGACCAGATGACTTAGGTCATCGGTCAAGTATAACACACACGACGTACACAAGTGCTTTCGTACAATCGTCGAAGAGAAAAAGACGAAAGAAAACGAATTATTGTCGACAATTCTAACGGACAGACGCTTCTTGATGAAGAATGTAAATATTTCATAATTGCCTGCCTCTCCTCGCCAGCCGGTAAATTGATGCTTAATCGATTATGCGACGTATTCGCCTACGGAATGACAAGTTGGATAATGCAATAGAAAATATTGATATCTTAGATAATTCATTGTGCATGCTTATCGTGTAATAATTATGAAACATTAGTTAACATGTTATGATTACAATATGTCACTGATACTAAATTGGTATACGTGCGCAGTTTATTACCCTGTTAGAATCTGGCAGGATTGAATCGTTAGACGTCATAGTCGTAAAACTTGATATCTTTTATCAAACAGCATCAAGCAGTGGTGTACAGTGTATTAACCTTCCTATACTCACGCATACGGTCTGTGAGACCGACTTATATAGTATAGTATACGTCTTTCATTTTGACGTGAGTATAGGAAGGTTAAAGAAAGTAATTTAGCGAAGATAACGGAAACTTCTCATGGGGATTTTTGCAGGATGATTTTTGGCGACTTCGAATGTGGTTGAACTCAACAAGAATACAAGGATCAACTTTGTTCAGCATTTGGTGATATAACTGCCTGGATTTATTTGCAAAAAATTGATATGTGCGCATTTATATGCAATATTTGGTAAAAAATTAACAAAGTTGCTAACATATATAAAAAGGTATTTATCCTACTATAGTATATTAATCTTTAAAACTTACTATTATTATAAATTTACATCTTTCTAAATGATCTAGTTTAAATGAATGTCTTCTATCACTTATATACACTATATCTACATCGCCAGATGTAATATAGGCATATTTTAATGAAGAAAATCTTCCATCCAAAGTTTTTAAAATATGCTTCAATACAGTGACTGACGACTTCGAATGTTTTGAAATAGCTTAGCCAATAATTTCTAGTGATTTGTTGACGGTTCTTTTTTAATTTACAAAACTTATGTGTTGACTTAATTTAGGAATACTTAAAGAATTGCTTGCATAATTGTTGTAGATGAATCATTCTTTAAATCCTACCGCGCAACTATGGATTTGGAAGGGAATAGGATACCTATTAAAATTTCCTTCTTTATATCTCAAAGAAGTCTTAATATGAACCTTCTCCATATTATTAATGAAATCATTTACTACCGAAAATTCTGCAATTCTTGCGAGACAAGTGCAATGGATAAAATAGTTTTACATTTAGAATTAAAAGAAATAGGCAAATAAACTTCAGGTTTTTCTCGGATTTTATTTGCGTTTACAGGTGTTTGTCTAAATAGTAAACATTTGCTTCTTTTGTTTCTTTATCTACATTTCAAAGTAATTTCCTTCCGAAACTCCCAAAATTAAATTTCACTGGCCTATGATAGTAAGAAAATATTTTCTCTTCCAAATTTTGTTGTATTTGTTATGAACTTCCTTCTGTTTTAATTTGATGCGTAAGCTCTCAAAAAGGCCCGAACTTTTAACAACTCATACGTCAAATTTATTGTATTTATGAGATTACATGAGGTAAAAAAGTCCATGAATATAAAGGCAAAAGGATTGACATCGCCTACTCTACTTAAAGCTACTTATTCGAGAATAAACCCCATAATTGATAAAAATCTAATATCTACTTGATCTTGCTAAACATATGGCCCGAATTTTACTAGAGTTTACATTAATTGTTGAAACAGTAAATATTCGTGTTATTTAACGCAACAGATATTTGGATATGCACTTAAAAGATTTGAATTTCAATTAACTCCGCGTTAGACGCGAAATTAAACATACACGTCCTATCGTAATATCCACCTGACTTTGCTAAAGATATGAAGAGTCAAATTTTAGTTGCCTTCAGTTTTGTAGGTCTACATGATAAACATAGGTAATGGGAGCGGTAATTGATAGGTAATTATGTATTAATGGGGTTCGATCTTTTATGATTTTAAGGTAGGGGCTTATTTTTCTTGGTATTTATATCAATATTGCTAAAGAATCTTGTGGCCATTATAGGGATGTTGTACTGTAGCAAGATCTACCTATTTCCTTATTTTCTTCCATTCCTTCCATTTGTGTCTATAAACTAATAGAAATTTGTAAGTATCATTCTAAGAATTGAATATTTACTAGCTGTAAAATGATGAATGAATCTCACACCAACAATAGGATTACTAATATGGGAGAAACGTGATAGACAGCTGCAACCATTTAATGGTTCCTTTCGTACCATTTGCTAAATTACCCTTAACCTTCCGGTTACGGGGTTTGCGTTTTACATCTGGCGAAAAAGCGGTAGACGTAAATAGAATAAAATGAAAATGAAATAGAAAAATAAAAATGTTTTGGAGATTGAGTATGTATGCATACGCTGAATATTGGATTAACCTTCCTATACTCACGCATACGGTCTGTGAGACCGATTTATATAGTATAGTATACGTGTTTCATATGTTGACGTGAGTATAGGAAGGTTAAAATGCAATAACAAACCTTTTCAGAGAGAAAGAAAACCTAAAATACATCTGTTGTGAACGGGAAATCTCCCTTTCCTTAATCAACCATAATATGTAAAGCAGACCATCGAAGGTGAAGCCGTGGAGATTGAGAGCAGTATTGATTTTTAATAAAATACGTTCACTGGGCACATGACAAAAATACGGGACATGTTCTCTTTCGACTGAGCCTCTCTAGCTGGCTGCATTTTTCAACAAATTTTGTTTTAAATTTTAAGCTATATTAGTTGTTTCGATATATCTATGTTTGATAGCTGTAACATTTTACAAATGTCCTTGAATGTTGTAAAAATATATGAGCTTATATCTTCTGCATAAAGAAATCATGAAACTGAACAATTGAGCATTATTGTGCTGTAATTGTGTAAAATTTCAAAAAAGTAATTTAGCGAAAATAACGGAAACTCAACAAGAATACAAGGATCAACTTCGTTCGGCATTTGGTGATATAACTGTCCGAATTTCAAACATAGCTGTAACAATATTGTGTGAAGCTACCGTAAATCAGTGGCACAATCAAGCACCTAAGCCAAAACAGGTAATTACAGAAAAAATATTGGTGTTATTTGGAACGAAATTAAAGAGTACCGACGGTTACTCTTAGGAGTATTCAAGCAACTCTAAAGATTGGGGCGAAAACAGAAACACCATTTTGCACGAGAGTCTAAAGGTAGGTAAGTATTGTTTCCGTTAGATTCCACATAATTTGTCGCCTGTTCAGAATGGGGACCGTGAGAAATTGTGTAAATCCGCCGTACTGTTGACAAGTTCAGCATCAAAACAAACAAAATTTGTTAGAGCACATCTTGCCCTCTCCCGACCCCTATCACAGGAAAGCTGAAATTAATTTTTGAACTTTCTCAAGTTTCACAGGGAACATTTAGAGAACTGTCGACAGTACACGGTCAACTAGGATGTTTATTATTTAGATGTGAATGAACGAATGTAAACGCTAGCAAAATTCGTGCCATAACTATCTGGGGCAAGGTCAAGTGAATTTTGTTGTTATTATGCGGGCACTAAGTCGTTTGTGTCGAAGAACTTTGAACATTAGATTGAAAAGTAAAAGCAAATGTTTACAATTTAGAGAAAGAAATGTAAACGCTAGTAAAATTCGGGCCATCTGTTATGTAAGGTGATATGGATATTGTGATAGGATTTGTTGTGTACTTAATTTTATATATACATATTACATATATATATATATATATGTTTTTTTTTTTTGGTGTTACGTTGTGGCGTCTGCATTTGACGCATGTGCAAAACTCACCAACAGCAAGAACTTTCTACTCAGATGCAGACGCCACAACGTAACACCAAGTCACATCACCCACAGATCCAACAATATATATATATATACTTGATTCACCAACATTGCTACCTTTCTTAATTACGCTAAATTTTGAATTGTTTATTTTTGAATTGAAAGCTGCTTAAAAATTTATCCTTGCGACAAGCCAACAACGAATGAGATCTTGCAAAGAAATATATTTATCAATTTAAACCTTCTTTGGAAAGTGATGGAACGCCTCCACGGTATTTTATCATTGGTGGCAATTAATTAGAGGAGATGTTTTCCTAGAATTAAAAGGACAAGGATTGTTTGGTTTTAGTCTACCCATTTTATAATTACCGGGGTTAGTATTTAGCTGTAGGGTTACATAAGTTATTTAACGATTATGTGACATGTCAATAATTCTTTTGCTTTCTCTTTAAATAATCAATGTCACGTTCATTAGTTCGAGGGTTAGTCGATAAATGTCCGTAATATACATAGGCAGCTGTAAACTTTATTCTAATAAAAATAGAAAATATAATCATATTACTTTTCAACATAGTCCTCCTTGCTTTTTAATCGTTACATCTCTTTTTGTGCTTTACAAATAAAAATGAGTATTTTGGAGCGAGTACAGATTCATGTAAGCACCGCGTATTTTACTTACAAGTAATCCGAAATGAACCGACGACTAGTTAAAGTGTCTTTGAATAAACTCAGCGGGTGATATGGGCTACACCAATGATGACCCAATACCTCAAACTTAAAGATTTTAAGAGTGTGTCTCGTACTCGTATGCCTTTATCTAACTCCGAGTTCAACGACTGCCGCGTCTTTCAATTATGTTTCCAAAAATTTGTTAGGATACATAATTCAGTGTCTCTAGAACAATATTTTTATTTGCCTAATTTTTCTTTACTCCCATTTTTTAGACCTATTGACCTACTCTTACCTCATATAATCTTCTATCTAATTTAAATTTGACGCATTAGTTATGACAAACACCGTATACTACAGATCACTATGGCAGACCCATTGTCTCATCTGGTGCACACCATCATTGCAGGTTTCGTTTGGTTTCCTCCTGTGAGAGATAAGTTACGGCGTTTGCGTTTTACATCTGGCGAAAAAGCGGTAGACGTAAATAGAATAAAATGAAAATGAAATAGAAAAATAAAAATGTTTTGGAGATTGAGTATGTATGCATACGCTGAATATTGGATAAATAAGTTTTTTTTTACTATCATTGTTTCGTTTGACGAGAATTCAATATAGGTATATACATGTTTAAAGAATTTCAACACATATTTGCTGAAATATCGACAAAATTTCAATTAAGTACGTTTCAAACCGACCGAAATTGTATAACATTCAATTATTAAAAGAGCAAAGTGTGAAAATGTTCATTAATATTTTATAATTATTATTCTTACAATTATATTCTTAACCGGGGAAATTTAATCCTCAATAGTAACTTACAGAAACAACTTTTAGAGAAGTCAGTTTCGGCCTTATTAAATACAGATACGACTTCGTTTTAATTTATCAGAGGTAACGTCTCTACTGACGTTTTATTACATCTACTTTCAATAGAAACGATTTATTTACGAACGTTTGTCTAATGTACTGGACGTCGAATCCCGTCTGTTTGGATATGGTTTTGATGAATCACGTCCAGATTTTCTATATTCACTAACGACAGATTGCCGAGACTATGCCCATTCGGAGCCTCAACATTGCTGCGGGCGTACGCAGATAACTAACACTTTAGAAACTGTGTCTTCCATATAATAAATACACTACTATCAGAAAGTTTAGAAATATGGAGGATACGTTCCATTAGCAGTATGTCGCCATTTTTACTTTTATATCCTTCAAAATAGTTATTTTGGGAATAAAATTGTTTATTCAAAGTAAGTAACTAGAAAAAAGAAAAGGAACAACCGGTTCGAGGAGTATTATTACTATTGTTTGTCACATTGTGAAACCGTTCCGAACAAATTCTCACAATCATCTTTCGTATTGTTCGTTTATGACAAATTCTCGCAAAAGTGGTAGCTTTAAGTTTTTAGTATTGTCTTTGAAGGTAATGGCGACAACACTATAAACAGTAAAACATTGCTTTCCTGTTACGCCGGTGCAATTTAAATCAACAATGTAATGTTCTAACATAACATCTCTTGCAAAAGCAATCGCTTTTGGATAGCTACAGGAAGCATATCAGAGGGAAATAGGCTTTAATAGGTTTTAATGGGAAATTATTGCCGCCGTATGTTTTCCTTTTAATTCCAATTAGTCTTTAAATTGTTGTTCATGTACATATCGGAATATCGCTTTTCTTTCTTAATTAAGGTTGGTGGCAATTTATGTAAAGGACGCAAGCAAATAGATTTCTGATTGTAACATTCGTTCATGTTTTCATTTAGCAATTACTTAATTGATTTCCATAACCAGTTTTCAGATTTGTTTGAGCTCGCATGTTTGCTCTGGTAATAACTTATATATGTATATATAAACCCCATTTAAAACTGTTAAAAGTGGAGTATAACCAATTACTAGGAAATAAGCGAAGAGAGATGAACGATCGAAGAATAATGAACGCGACCAACAAAATTAAAATAGTTTGGCAAATTGTTCGTGAGGAATTAGGGGAATTACAAGACGTTGCTAAATGAATTCAATTCTTATTTTCAGCAGAGATTCACGGCAAATTCGAGGTAATGTGCCCAATTTTAACTGCCAAATAACACAAAATCCAATTAGTTTTCAATTTACACCTGTTACAATTAATGATTTTAGACAGTATTTATATAAGCTCAAAAACAAAAATAGTGCAGGTTTCAATGACATACTCTTGAAACTTATCATGCACTGTTTTTATGTTTTTATGTATCAGTGAACCTCCTTGTAATATTATAAATACTTCCCTTCTATCTGGAATATTTCCAACAGCTTTAAAACAAGCTATCGTTAACCCTGTTTTTAAAAAAGGTGAAGTAACACAACCACAAAGCTATAGATCCATAAGCCATTTATCTACGTTTTCAAAAATTTTGGAAATCATTGTATCACAGCAACTTTCAGCCTTTTTGTTAAACATAGTTTATTAAGTCAATCAGTACGGTTCTTTACCTAAAAAAGCACAAGCACTGCCTTGTTTGTGTACACTGAAATGATAGTATGCTGGATAGAGGACTTAGGGCTTGCGGTTTATTCCTGGATCTCACAAAAGCTTTCGGCTCCATGTCTCATTTTATTTTGTTTGAGAAGCTCTATCATTATACCGTCAGGGGATTCCACAGGAATGGATTGCATCGTATTTGTCGAATAGAAGACAAACTGTTAAGTTCAGTAGCACCAATAACTGCACCTACTCCGATGAAAGAGTAGTTAATGTACGTAGGAGTTCATAAAGGCAGTATCCTTGGCCCATAGTTATTTGTTATATTTATGAATGACTTATTTCTAAATGTCAGTTGTAGTAAACTTCGCCAATGATACGAACTTACTATTTGGTAGAAATTCACGTACCGAACGTATAGAAGATGGGTCAAATTTATTTCATAACGTCAATTTGTTGCTTTCTAGCAATAAATTACAGCTAAATACAACTAAAATCAATTGCATTGTGTTTAAAGCAAATGAATCTACTTTGACGCTTGATGATATTGCTTATTATTATTATTATTATTATTATTATTATTATTATTATTAATTTAATCGTCTTCCTTGGGGATGGGATTTTGTTAAATTGTTGAGAAAAATCGATATCGCCCATCGAAATTCAAGTTCCTACCGATGATTATTTTATTTTAAAATAACTGGTTTTGATCCCTTTTCATCTTTCTAATTCCATTTAGTACCCATAGACCACACTAAATAATACATGGTGACTTTTACGCGCCACCGAGCGTTATGGTTGTGTTCCATATTTACATTACTTACAATTGCTAAAAAGAGAAGTTATGGCTGGAACAGAAATACAAACAAAGATTGAGACAGTTAGAGAAGAGCGTACATCTCAGCACTGAACACTACAGAATCGCCCATCATATTCATTGCAAATCGGCAAGATCCTGATGACCAGAAGGCATTTGAATGATTCTACTTGAGAAAGTTTCCAAGAACACTCCATCATCATTTCGATGCAACTGTTTATAACATGCTATAATACACTGATGAAAGTGAACGCACACATTCGATACCCGTACCAAATACATATGTGCGAGCGATATCTTTCAACATTATTATCTCTAACACATAAGGACCTTAAGATTAATGTATTTTAAAACGATTGTTTCTTTTTATTATTTCCTTTTGGGCCTAGATTATGACTTTGGATTGGCAGTGGATATTTTGTGCCGATTTTGATCATTCTATTGACCATCTGGGAATTTGATAGACCGCTTTAAAAACACTTTATTTTAGTGGTAAGAAGTAGCACAATTCGGTTGCTTTCAGATGCCATAGTTTCACAGTTTGAGATGTATACCTACTGCGTTAATGCTGAAGTCGTCGTTGATGGCTAATAAAAGTCGACTCTTAATCCGAGGCGAGAATGTGTCAACACATGACTCGTGTCTGATCCAACAAAATCAAATTCGAATAAAAATAATAACAAAACGTTCCTTACGTTTGATGACATTTGTTCGATAGTCCAACCTGTGACATCGGGAGGAATCTAACAAGCTGAATGCTTATTCAAAATACATCCTAGAGAGTTGAGAAAGTAATCGAATGGCGAAATGGCGTTTGATACAATCTAGTAGAAATAATTTGGTAACAATCAGATCACTTTCCGTGTGAGGGTTTGATACTATATTTTCAAAAAGAGCTTTGAACAGAAAATTTGGTTGGTAAATATATACGTATATATATAAGCTACGATTTTTGCTTGTCCTTGTAAATACAAATACAATTAACTTGTACTGATTTACTTTGGTGTCAAAGACTATCGATTTTTAATGAACTCCTATCGCTTAAATTATTACATTCTTTATTAGGTAAATGTGAAATATTTACTGTTTCGGCAATTAAATTATTGTCCCCCGCAGAGAAGTCTTTATGTAATGTTTTGATTTTTTCTAAACTCTAGCTCCCCAACGATACATCGAAATTTTGAATAACATCGTATTTGTTAAATGTGAAACGTCTCAATCAAAAATATAATTATTTGTTACTAAAACTGATTTTACACCAAATGGAGTTTCGATTGGTATCGAACATTTACTTGCTCGACGTAATGTTGATTCTTGTTATCTGAATGTGATAGGGTTTGAGTTTATAGAGTTTTCAACATACTTCCACATATTTTTATACTATTAAGTAGTAGGTATCGGTGGTACATTTTTATCGACACAATTTAACATCTGTAGTATTACATAAGTGTTGTTACAATTTTTGTGGAACTTCTTTCGATCAAACTAAAACTAAACAAAGTTCGAAGAAAGTAAAATAAAATTAAAAGAGAAAAAAATGTCTACTATCACCAGAAAGCCGAAATTAATGTTTTAAGTTCCGGAAGGAACTCCCATGAGATTGTTGAAGTAGCACTGGTTTTACTTACGTTTTAGTTTAGCCGTAGAAATATAAACAGTAGTAACATTTGGGCATATATTTATTACGGTCAAGTGGATATTATACCACATTATTGCGACACTTATAAGGTAGAATTCACTGAGCAACCACAAATTCGTCGGGAATGATTAGACAGAGAAATGTAAATACTCGTAAAATATGTACAGAAACGCCAAGTAGATTTTAAATATTCTGTGAATTTTTGTTACATCTCGCCTACTAAAACAAAATATTATTTATTTAAATTCATTTGTAATTTGTTTCCAGTAAATACATTTATTTATCAATAATTATTTTCTTCGTAGCAGCTAGATGCTTGTCGTAATTTTTTATGCGGGCCCTTCAACAATCCGTATCAACCGATTGAATGGCCTCCGCGTTCGTCTGACCTAAATACGATCGGTTTTAGCTTTGTGAACATCTAAATTTATTAGCCTATGAGATGGAAGTAAACAATTCGAGTTACAAAGTTGTCTAAACAATACGTTGGCAAACTGTAAAGCAAGATCACTCGTGCATGCGGTTATCAATTTTTACGTCGAGCGACACAAGCGGTGGTCACCTCGAACATTAATTATGATTAGTAAGTCACTGCACCGCAAAGAGGACCTTCATTTGCCAATGTTTCTTTAATCCCTTTTTACTTCTTTTACACTCATCGACTTACTTTTTACTACATACAATCTTCCGCATTTCATGCATAAATTGTGAAAAATGGTTTACAATTGATGATCAAATTAAAACAGAAGAACGTTAATAAAAAATACAAAAAAATGTAAGGAAGAACATTTTTCTACTGTTACAGGAAACATTTATAAAGTTTCGGAGGGAAATTGTGTTTTCATATACATCGAGTAAAATAAATTGGTCTAGGTTTACTGTTTAGACAGAAATGTAAGCGATAGTAAAATTAGGTCAATAGGTTGAATAAGGTCAAGTGTATAGTTACTTAGGACATTAGGACATGTATTATGTATGTATGTGTATCGGCAAATTCCTGGTAATAAATTAATCTGCAGGACGGTATCGAAACAAATCGGTTTGGTTGACCCCGTCTTTCTTTGTTTTCTTTTATTTCTTTTTTCTTCACACCCATTGACTTGTTTTCACCTCATATAATCTTGTAAATAAATTTTACGCATTACTTAACAAACCCTTATGCTATGTTTCTAAAGTTGGGATTCTGTGTAAATAAATCGCCCATGAACAAAGTAGTTAGTGTTTTAGACAACTTATATGTGCAATAATTTAAACAGATAACAACTTGTTTCCTAAGTTTGTATAGAACTAAAAATATAAATGCGATATGGAATTTGTTCTTAACTGTTTCACTCTTACGAAACCTGATTTTTCGTACAAATTTCTAACATAAAACCAACAGATTTTGCTGGTAGCAATTTCCGAACTTTCTAGCAATAGATTGTAGATGTTAAATGAATATTGTAAACATACATATCCACATACATATGTCTTTTTATATTGCAAATTTACGGTTATTTTACTTCACATCTGCAACAGCCGTTTCTGTACGACTACCGCGACTGTTCCTCATGCACTCGAAACTCAGTCTAAAATATTTCCGTAATTAAAGTAAAACAGGCTGTATGTTAAAGCCGTTCTATTGTATTATACTTACGTATGCGCTCATGTTTTTCGTATATACCAGATGTTGTTTCGCGATTTAATTTCGCTAGGCGCACGGATGCGACCCAAATACAAACCTGAAACAACCTGAATGTGTCGTTCATTTTCTCGTTCTTCGTTGTAAAGATTTACACAAGTTTACACGAAAGTATAATATACGAGGGCCATCCAGTAAATAAGTTTCCCTATTTTTTAACCAATAAACAACATTATTTACATTTATGCAGTTATTTTATTTTCATTATACAACTCATAGACTACTTCTCTACATAATCACCATTTCTGTCCAAACATTTTTGGTACCGTTGTAGCAATTTTTTGATACCACTGTTGTACCAAGCTGTGTCCTGTCTTCGTAGCCAGTGGTTCGCCTCCGCCTTCATTTCGTCATTATTCGCAAAGTGCTTGCCTCCCAGGTGCAACTTGAGTGCTGGAAAGAGATGGAAGTCGCTTGGGACAAGATCCGAAGAATAAGGTGGATGTGCGAAAATTTCCCATTTGAAGTTTTTCAGCAACGTTTGGGTCGTTCGAGCTGCGTGGGGGCGAGCATTGTCATGTACCTCGCAGCGTTAACCGTAGTGCTTGGGGGCAGGTAGTCAACCGTGAAAAAACGAATTACAGAACGGAGTTCGCACGTGGACACGTTCACCAGTGGTAGCTCCATGGCAACTGAAGCGCTACGGACTTGCGCGTACGAATAGCGTGATGTGGAAGGTCACGCGCTTCCAACGCATCCTAGTCACCATTTCTTACACTACTAACTAATTTTTACAACATTTCGTTCGCAGAAAAAAATAGGGAAACTTATTTACTGGATGGCCCTCGTACATCATTTAAATGTCGTCCAAAGCTTAGTCTCACGAAAAGTTCAAATAAATAAATTTGATCAAGTTTCATAGAAATAGCGGATGATTAGAAAAAACTAGCACTGTGTACTGTAAAATTTCGGTATATGATCCAGTTATAATCTAAGGAAAGGAAAATGACTGACCGTAAAGTAGTTTCGTTTGATATGCCAAAATTAATTATTCAACACTCGATAGAAGGGTTTTATTTAATAAGAAAATTAAAGTAAATTTTCGTTTAAGCGGATCAAAAGTAGCAGCTGAGTTTGAAGTTTTAATCAGTACATCTTGAAGATATGCGAAGTGTTTAGGAAAGCACACTATAATGGCAGAGGATATACTAGTTTAAACTAGTTTATACTAGTTATCCTAGCCTACACTACATAGTTATACCAGCCTATACCAATTCCCTACAACAAGGTGACATATACGACAACGACATTCTAATTAACAGAAAAAGAAAGACTCGCCTCCAATTGAGAGAAAAGCAACGTGGGCGATTTGTTTGAACTTGCAAAACTTGGGGGAGTGAAACTTCTAAATTCATTAACGACAATGCACTTCTCAGCTTTGAATTTCCGTGTATATCCTCGACAACGAGATTGAAAAGCGAAAACGGAATAAGCTAGTCACGGAAACCAATCTGTTCCAAATCAACATCAGAAGTTGAATCTCCACGCGCGCATCCAACTGGGGCAATCCGTTTCGAGTATTGTTGGATCAAAAATTACGAACGCGCGGCACCATCTACGCGTCAAATGTTGAAGCGGGAGAGAGGCCACAAGCAACAATACAGATAACTAACAATTGGCCGTAAGGGAAGAAACACAGGCCAACTACACAAGTGTAACAGTTTAGGTTTTCTTGGTTGTTTACATCTACTACTAGGAAGTTGTAGGAGTACTTTTAACCCTCGACTAAAGTCGAAAGTTGCTCACCACTGCCCGTTTACTGCTGAAGGCGATCACGAGTTCCATTGACCGTATGTAGGAATATTTGCTTAAAGAGTATATTAAGTAATATGGGTCAGTTAGAGTAGTGTATTGAGAATTTAGTTAATTTTCTTCAAAGTAAATTGCTTCGGTCTAGCTCGTAAATAATGGTATAAAAAGCATAAATTATAACAAATTATATTTATAAATATTGGGAAATATTGAACATAAAATTGAAATATTTACCTACTTAGTGTGTGTGAATCGCAGCTTCATGGATCCTCCCCTTCTATAATTTCTTCTTCTGTATGGTGAGGTTCGTTTTCTTACTAATACTTCTTCTTAAAATCCTTTTATTCGAGATATATTTTTAGACTTCTTTATTGACTTTTCTATATTGTCAATTAATTCGTCGTTAACCAAACAAACTTTTATTTCTTCTTGAAACCAGGACTACACTGCTGTCTTTCTTCGTTGTCCCGGAAACGGAAACTTTCATTCACCTTGACTTCAGTTCATCCAAATATATTGCTGTTATAGAAACCTGTACTGTACGTCGATGTATCCTTGGTTATTTCCAGTAAATTTATATGAATTCTTGTAATGTATAAATATTGTGTAGTGTGTTTGAATGTTAACAAAGTCCTCTTTTCCATTAATATATGCTTTTTAGAAATAATTAACTTTATTTCTGGTAACATTTGTTTCTCCCATTAAACGTCTCTGGCTGGAGTTAAAATAAGGAGGTAACACCCATAAGGGAATAAAATGCTCAAACGGTGGTGGGCATGGTGTCGAGAAGGTATAAATAGAACCCCAAAGCTATACCAAATGTCAAATGAAAACCATAACCCCAACATAAACTGTGAATTTGATATCTTGAATTATAATAAATAATGAATTTTCTAATAGTAATTAACCATTCGTGTATTATTATACTGCAATAGGGTGAGAGCTTAACACGCCTTTCTTATAACTGCTGATGACATCTTTGAAGATGTGGTAGCCTATAGTTGTATAAGCTATAGATACATATGTGGGAATCTTTCTTGGATAACATGATTTTTCCTACCTACTCGCGGAACAGGAATATTTACTCTTATGAAGATGCTGTCATAAGCGATGGTTTTTGCTAAAAGTCTAGGAGTTTGGTATCTTAACGGAATATGTATCCCAATCGATCGTGTTAAGTATTTGATGCATGCCCCGAGCATATGTCTGAGCTAGGGAACTTCGAAATGAGCATAGTACCTCTGCCTAAAGACTTATTGACTATAGCTCACAGTCTGGGTCACAATTAGTTAGGGTAATATTACAAAATATCTAGATCGAAACAATTGACAGGCACACGCTGCCGAGCAATCCATTTCGACGTGGAATGCATTAAATGCGTTAGCAAGAGTGCTCGTTTTTCTTCTACTTCTCGATGAGATTTCAATAATTTTTCTTTTTAATACAAACATCGAAAAATTTATACAATCGGTTCTTATCGATGGTGCACCAAGGATATACTGCTAGTAAAAGCAAGAAGGAAATTACGTTTACGTAAAATTCGTCTTTGAAGAAGAAACTTACTTAACGAGGAAATCTACCCCAGGGAAAGCGGCAAAAAGAAAATTGATCGAAATTAAAATCCTCTATAAGTTGCACTCGCCTCTGATAAGAATTATCGATGAAGTCGTTACCAGGAGGAGAGAACTAAGGAAAGGCTTCGGTTTGTGTTTGCAAAAGATTCTACACCAATGCATATTCATACTTGGGAGGCTGAAATATTTGTTCACGGACTATCTACGACTGATGTGTGTATGCAAACCGCAACAAGAAGTAATGGAACGTGTTTACTACTAGTTCGTAAGAAAATAAATCTCAACCTCTACTTTTCATTTCTTGTTTATGTTAATATTTTGTCGTAAATATTTATGATCGTAAAAGCGAATTTCAGACCTTTAATTATTCAGCCCAAGCTAACTTGTAATAGTCATGCGTAATACGGTATATACTAATTTCGGTATTACGTATACGCCGGTAAACTGTTCACGCCTTCCCAAGCCTTTTGACGCAAGCATAGAATGTTTTCCATTTAATGGGTAGCAACTGCAGATAATGGGCACATTCCGTGGCGGAATGGAGACAATGTGTTTGTAACGGATTCTTTGCAAACGCGCACACGATGGTTTAATAGTCTTCTGGACACTTAAAGGAATAACTTTACAGTAAAATTAGACACGTACGCAATTACATACGACCTCCGCTGTAGTAGGTACGTTATAACGCTGCATTTTTTCGAAGGCGTACTGTGATGGTGGTACTCGGTGGTGGTTTCGGAGAAAAGGAAACTTCTACGCTTTTATCTAGTCATAAAATTTTATGTACAGAGCAACGAGGGAGGCTTATATCTTACAGTGTTTTTTATGACAAAAAGGCACTTCTTTCTTCTTAAGAGAAGTTAACGAGTCAATTAACTGAATTATTATGTAGATATATGTATTTGTATCAGCTCAACAAAGCGGACGTGACTTTGGAGTGGTTTTGTTAATTGGAATACTTTGAAATTAGTTGCTTCTATTTGAAAAAGCCCAATTACACCACTGTTGAAGGAAATGGGCAATGTATAAGACATGTTTTTCTCTGTAATTACCTTTTGCATTTATATTAGCTTATTTCCGCTGCCCCATTATATTGTTCACGCCACGTTTCAAAAGGAAATTTATCACTATCAAGTGGTATGGTAGCGCTATAAATCCATATTTTTGAAAAGCACATTCTGTTTTATTTTCCTAATAGAAAAAGAAATGCTTTGTACAAAATAACTTCATACATTCCTACGCAGTTTTTAGTAACTATGTTTCTTACATTTTCAACCTATTCCTATATATTTACGGGTACAGATCGTTCCAATCTTTTTGTCCTCTGAATCGGGGTCGTATTCCTTATAACCCCTTTTTGTACATTACTGAACTTTTGATGTTGTTCCTTCTTCCCTGAGAACAGTTTGCTTCTCTTGCTTGTCTCGGTCTCCGTTCCGTTCTTTCCATGTTTATCTGATGCGTTAAGCTTGCACTTTTGTAAAACAGAAGCTGATCAGTCGCCTTCTATTTGTCTTCATTACAAACGGTAACAACGAGGTGGATGGCGATAATCATTGACATGCACATTACGAGGAAAATAGTTGCCGAGCCATTAGACATTTTTGGTCACACAGCTTAGGCTATAAGGCTAGGGTGAAAAGCAGAATTTTATATACTTCGTATCAGAAGCACACAAACTTTCAAGTTTGGCACCCAAGCTACAGGAATTTCAGAATTTGTTGGTGGTGATTTCTCAGAACTACGAGGGATGTTTCCAAAGTAGACATTTGGCTATATTTTTTTGTTTCCGTGAATTTTGGTCAAAATGACAATGTAAATTTTCAACATAATCTTCATCTACCAGAACACATTTATTCCAATTTGAAACAACGTAGTAGTTGTTCAAATCTGGGAACTGATGTAAATTACTACTTAGGAGCCAGATTTGACGAACTAGGTGGATATGGGCGCAATTTCCAACACAATTCGCTTAAAACATTATTTGGGTTTCCTGCAGTGTAGGGTCTTGCATTGGCTTGCTCCAATAACTGCCGCTTATGCAAATTTTTAGGCCATTTCTTGCAACTTTCGGTAGGCAATCCAATAAAGTGATCCCCTTGTAATCGCAAAATACAGTAAGGATTACTTATATTACTTGTATTGTAGATATCCATGTTTCATATGTAATCATTATACATGGCCAAAATTAGCAGCTGCAACCTGCTAACAGCTCCTGAAATTTGCGGCACGTGTGGGACCTGTGGAGTTTCTGTTCCGGTCCCAACAGCTCTGGTACCCAGTGGGCTGAACCCTTGTTCATCCCAAACGTTCGCATAAAATCCCATGAACCTGCCGCGTACCTATTCATCAATTTCACGGAAAATTATTACCCTATCAGCCTCCAGTAGGTTTTCCACGGAAAAACCTTTTTTTTTCATTTACAGAGCTTTGAAACTATCGATTAATCAATACATTGTACTTTTAGATTTTGCAGACCTTCCAAACACAACAGTCAATTGTTCGTGAATAGCTTTTGGTCCATTGATTTCTCTTTCCAGAAATTTTATAAAGCTGTAATTCTAACTTAAAGTCAGCCATTTTGAACAGGAAACATGTTTTATGATAGTTTTTATATGATTTGGGCTCAATTTGACATATATACGTATGAAACTTCCTGACTAATAAATAATTTATTACTTTCTGTACTTGTCTTCGAGAATTACTCTTATGTGGACAAGAAACAGAAAATATCTACCTCCATCAAACTCCTCGAAGATGGATTCACGTATGGAGATATGGGTAGTTTAAAAATGGTATTTAATATATAATCTTTAGGTTTTGGAAATAACTGAAGATGTTGAAGAAGGCTCGCCTGGGTGTTTTAAGCGGTAGCAAAGACGTAGTTTATAATTAATTGTTATAACCAAATGAGACGATAACTGTTGATATTTATTATTATTAACTACAAAGATTAAGTGTTGAATTGCGATAGAAAAAATTGTTTCTGGTTAATCGATTAAGTTTTGACCTGATAATATGAGATTTAAGGCAGCAGAATTCGATTATCATTTCCACACCACGAACTCAGAATAGAAGATTCCGATGAATAGAATTTTGAACAGTATTTTGTATCACATCTACTGCTGTTTTTCATTAACTGTAATTGAAGATTTGCAAAGAAGATACAACATTTGCAGAAACTAAAACTCGACCGCAATGTTTAATGGATTATGCGCACGTTCGACGCAGAATCTTCGGAAAAGCTTTTTGTTAGATAAAGTATAATATGATAATTGAAAGCTTGGTTCGTATTCTCCAGAAGAGAAGCTTTTTCGATTAATATTTCAAAATCAGTAAAGCCAACAACAGTTTTCTCAATTTATTACTGAGAATGACTGGAGCAAGCAAATATTTTCAAAATTTGTTTGAAGAAAGCTTTCGTACTTGCTTACATACGTAGAAGGGAAGATTCCGAACCCGGAAATTAAAAAAATTGTGAAACTTTGGGAACATGTAGGTCAAATATAGGTATGTACTACGCAATTTTCTTTTCTACATAAAACACTGAGTGGGTAAAACAAAATTTTGAAAATGGAACATTTTGCATTCTGCCGATACGCATAACTCGCTAACGGAAAGAGATAGAGAAAAGTTTTAAGACAAAGGTTGTTTGTTTGGACGGGATTTATCCAGCAGACAGGAAGAAAATATTCACTGCATTTTTTCATTAGATTAGATTGTTGCTTATCTGAAAGTTGTAGGTTATCGAAGGAAGCTACATGAGACGAGTGAATAGTAAACATGTTTTTGTAAGGAAAACAGGCTGAATGAGACAAGCAAATAGTATATATAACTCATCAAACTTGAAATTAATAGTAGTTATTGGTTGATTTTATAGTAGACCTGTAGTGTTGAAGATGGTCGCCATAAGTATTATGAATGTGATTCGTTTACTGCTGGTAACGTTCGAAATTGCCAATAATAGTAATTGGTTCCTTGTGAATACCAATGAAATCGAATTGGACGACCTAATGAAAAGTATCTTTCTCGATTCTCAAAGAGGAACATGGTTTTCACTGGAAACTGCTATAACTCTAGTATTTTTTTGTTACATTTTAAAATTGTATCCAACACTACAACTACAAGTCTGTTCAACAATCAACCAATATCTATTGCGTATTATTAATCCCAAAGATGTTTACCTATCAAAAAATATATTTAAAAATGTTTATACCGTATTTTCTTTTCTGTGTGTTTAATGAAACTTATTTAGACAAACATTTTTTGTACCTCTTACCGTTAGAGTTGTTATGCGCATCGGTAGAATGCAAAATTTTCCATTTCCAAACTCTTTTCTCACCCACTCAGACTGTTTTTCCGCAAAAAAATTCGTAGCACATACCTATATGTGATCTACATGTTCCCAAAGTTTCATAATTTTTTGAATTTCCGGGTTCGGGATCTTCTCTTCTATATATGTATGTAAGCAGGTACGAAAGCTTTCTTCAAACAAATTTTGAAAATGTTTGCTTGCGTTATTTGATTTTGGTTCTTATTTCCAGTCATCCTCAGTTATAAATTGAGAAAACTATTGTTGCCTTTACTGATTTTTCAGTGTTAGTCGAAAAAGCTTCATGAATATATAAAAAGGAAATTTTTCTTGGGAAGAATACGAAGCAATTTTTCGATTATCATATTACACTTTATCCCACAAAAAGCTTCTGAGTCGAACGTACGCATAATCCATTAAACATTACGGTCAAGTTTGAGGGTGCCGAAAGCGCTCGTGGACAAGAAGTTCGTCTGATCGTCCGGCGTGTATCGAATAAGTAAGTAAATAATGGCGATGGCGGTAAATGTTTGGAAGTAGACGATGCCGAAGAGAAGAAGAAGCCGCAACGCGATGACGATCTCATATTAGTAATGCTAATAGCGGACCGGGTGCGGTAGCCGCGGGGTTTTTGACCTGTTTCGCAACTCGGCTCGCCGTACGCGCCCATTCCCACACATTATAGCACGTCGTACATGTATATATATACGGAAAGAACCTACAGAACCCGAGGTACACCTGAACAACTACAACAAACTGACCGTCCCGTTCGACAGTGGCGTAGCAACCGTTTTGACAATTTAACTTCCTCAATCTTAAAAAACGTACTCGTTTGCATGTGATTCACTGCATTCATAAGACAGGAAAAGGGTTTCTCCATTAGTTAATGGGTTTCTTCCGTAATGCAAATAAAATCGATTACTTTGAGGGATAACAGACTAAAACTTCTCAGACTAGAAAATTTTCTTCACGTATGCTCCCATTCTTACTTTCGTAGTGCTCGTAGATAAACCTCAACTGGTTCAAAATTAATCTCACTTTGGCATTATATTCTTGTAGTGAAAAATATATAAATATTTCTTGTTACCACACATAAGACCCTTAATAATTGTTTCTAAACTATTAGCGAGAATGAATTCATTTCAGAAACTGATCCAGTGGAATAATCTTTCTGGGCAATAATCTAACTCGGTTTGGCGACATACACATGGAATCATGCTGCTAACAAACAATTAATAATAATAATAATAATAATAATAATAATAAATCTTTATTGTCCAACAGTTTCTATACCACTTACAGGACCAATTTAGAAAATATAGCAGTGCAGTGTACGACACTAATTATAGGAATTAACGCTATTAATTAATTACGATTACACGCAAGTACAGATCACCAAAAACCTAATAATTATTGACAAAATATACTAATTGTTATATCCTGTTCTGGATATTAAAATTTCTGACCATGTGCGTAAAAGGAGCCTTTTGGAGCACATTGGACTGATATCCGGAAATATAAAAAGTTTGCACTGTACGCAACGTGCGTACAAGCAGGGACTATAAGCGATAGTTGTGACAGTAGATACGGGAAATCAATTGATCAAGTGATGCATAATATTCAGAAAAAGTCTGAACACTGGCGCTACCTCAAAGAAACAAAACTGTACAACTGCAGCACTTTGATGCAACCTGAGCTTCTCGTGGGATAGGTACCGTCGTTTTCGTGGGACATATACCTTAGGAATCGTTTTTGTATGCCTTCCAATGTTTAGTCGATATATGTATATATGGGATACCACACAAGTGACGCATATTCAAGCTTGTTTCTACCAAGTGTTCAATACAATGTTCTTAGCGTTGCAATATTTTGGCTATGCGATGACCTAATCAAAAAACCCAAATTTCGTGATGCTGAATTTGCAATAGAGTTGGTGTGCTCGGAAAACGATAGCTAAGATTAGAAGAGAATGCCCAGATCACCCACTAGTAATCTTCTGGGGACGGGAATATGATTGATATGATATTGATACTCTATTGGATTATGCCTTCTTGAATACGATACAACTGAACATTTATCTATGTAGAGTTTGAGATCATTGTCCAGACACCACTTAAATATCTGATTAAGACTTTCTTGTAAGTTAATGCAGTCAGCATGACCATTAATCTCCTTAAATATCTTTAGGTCAACTGCGTAGGCCAATACTTGATAATTTAACGAAGTCATTTATAAAAATACTAAAGAGAAGTGGACCACGATTAGACACTTGGGCCATACCAGAAGAGGTATGGAAGGTGTTCTAAGTATAGCCATTGTTGTTAACGTAGCTAAATCTATCCGACAAGTTAAACGAGAAAGGCCTTACAAGATCATGCGAGAATTCAAAAGAGTCAAGGTTCTGTATTCCCTGAGAATGGTCGATAATATCGAATGTTTATGACAGGTCTGCGTATATAACATCCACTTGACTTCTGCTATCTAAAACTTCACTTATGAACTGAGTAATATATACCAGATTTGTCACAGGAGACCTCCCCGAAATGAAACCGTGCTGGTGTTCAGAGGCGAGCGGCTTCAGATTCCCGGATACCTTTGTGTACAAAAGATGCTCATAAATTTTAGCAAAATTTGATAACATATATATTGGTCGATAATTGGATGTATCTGTGATATCACCCTTTTTTGACACAGGTGTAATTCTTCATACTTTCCATATTTGTGGGAAGATGCTTGTTTTTAGTGATAAATTTAAGAGGACTGTCAGTGGCTCGGCAAGATGGGATGCACATTCACGTACCAAGGAACTAGGGATGGAGTCGTGGCCAAAAGTCACTGTCGACTTTAAACATCTTGTACTATTTACAACTTCCAACTCAGTGAACGATCTGATAAGGAAAATGTTGTCTTTACTAAATTTATATTGAAAATTTGCATGTAACGCACGTAAGTGATATGTTTCTGAAAAGTAATTACTGAAACCCTGTATGATGTCTTGAACATTCTCCAATTCCAAACCGTTCCAAACCATATTTCCCGGGATACGTGAAGAAGTCCTCCTACTATTTAGGTATCTCCAAAAGAACTGTGGATTTTCAATAATAGAAAGTTCTGCTCTTCTGACGTAGTTTCTGTACGCTATTTTTATTTCACCTTACAATTGGGCACGCAAGTACTTGAAGTTATTGCAATAAAAATGGCAGCTGGTGGACCTCCATTTCTTAAAGTAATACTCTTTTAAATTCAGGTGCTGCCAGATCCTTCTATCAAACCACGGCGGATATTTGCGAGTAGTTCTAAAGGGAATAGATTTAATGAAAATGGGAACCTTACGAGTTTAAACAAGGACACTAGGTTTTCTCTCTCACAGACTATATTCATACACCCCTGCATTTGTCGTATAATTACGCGTTTAGAACATTTTTCTCGTCTGTATTGTTCATTAAAGGAAATTATTAAAATGCTGACATCTATACACTCGTTCCGTTTTCTTCTCAAATAAACAGCAATATGTCAACAGTGTTACAGTATTTGTGTCGCTAACCTACAGAGTGGATCCATAATGGCCGCCGTAAATTTTGATGATCAAGAACAACTTCAGCACTTACACATCATTACGTCAGGATTGTGACCACGAGGCAATTTTTAGGGCACAAAGGGTTTCTATCAGATATGTAGGTACGAGGACCAATCAAATATAACCGCACCTTTTGTTTAAGAAAAACTATATTTCCAAACAGAGCCAAACTAACGCTTACTCCTTATCTCGAGTTAAATACTTTTTCCGGCGAGTTCATGGCGAATTTTTGGATACTATTTCCAGGCTGAGTGTCCAACCAATTGCAAACAAAAGCTTCGATCTTATCCTTAATGTTGAATTATTCACTACCTAATACTTCTTTGAGGGGCTCAAACACGTGAAAGTGACACAGCGGTCAGTCTGAGATGTAGGGTGGATATTCAACGATACTTCAGTTCTTCAAGGTTATTATTGTTAAAACAGCTCTATAGGGACTGGCGTTGTTTTCCGGAAGCACGACTTCTCAGATGGGGCAGCCACGTCTCTTTCGTCTGTATGCTAGCTTAACCAAATAACGAAGTTGCAATAGTATTCGACGTTAGTGTAAGAAATCAACAACCAATACCCCTTCTCAGTTCCTAAAAAATGTGGCTAAAACTTTGCCTGCTGAAAAGCAAGCTCTTACAGGATTTTGTTCCATCTCCCTCCTCCACTCGTGCTACTTTGCTTCGACGATAGGGTGTAGTTGTATTCGGCGTTTCTTCGCTCATAACAGTTTTGTTTAAAATCTTCTTCTCTTTAAAAATAGACAAAAAATGCGAAATCGCCCAGCTTTCTGCTCGTCTCTAAGTAATGGAAGGGCTCAACGGAATAAAATGCTTTTGAATCCCAAATAGTTTTTGATCATTGCCTTTGGGTTAGCAGAGGTGAGTTCCGGAGAAACTTCCAAAAATCGTAATGTTTTGATCTCCTTCAATAAAATACTAAGGACGGCGAAGGATGATGACCATTTTCATCAATTCGGTCACGGCCCTCCTTGAACGATCTGCACTAAGCTACTATACGATCCTATGTGAGGATATCGTTCCAGAATTGTCTTTGGAACCGATGGTGAGTTTCAGCCGATCTAACGTTGGTCGCAAGTGAGGAACTTGATTCTGATGCTTCGGGTGATTGACGTGTGCACCTCCACATCATATTTGCTATTAAACGAAAGAAAAAGCAGGACGGTTGATACCATTTTCTCATTCTTAACATTCACTCCAGTTAACTTTCCCGGTCACATTTCAAAAAGCTGTGTATATATTTGATTAGCCTTTGTATATCAAAGAATAGGATTTTTGAGTTTCTGTTCTTACTCTTATACATTCCACTAAAACTCCGACATCGTGCTTATCTGCTTCAACGGTCTAAAGATGGATCAAACTAATATGACGAATAAAATCGAATCGATTTCTATGAAAAGTCTTCGGGCTCAGGATGGTAATTAAACTTTGAAACTCTACACAGTTAATTAAGTCGATCAAATGAGAGTATCAGAAATGGCCAAAGAAACAAAACGGTTGAAGTTGCTGAGCTAATATGTACTAATAGATAAATCAAGCATACCCCAGTTATTAGGAATTCGATTTGTAAACTTTATTGGCCTTTTTAAGATTCATAACAATATTTGATTGGCTATCATCTGTGCATACAGGGACTTACATGTATATAACATGGAAACTCTGAACCGATATTTGAAGTGACAATTAAAATTTGAAAATAGGTAGGCACATGATGTAGAAATTGGAAACGCAAAGCTTCAACAAGTGGGAACGTAGAAGTACCTGAGAATCAACATAAACATAGAAGAGAAAATCGATGAGAGAATAAAACATTGATAAAAAATGTATCACGGCTTGTATAGATCTTTTATCAACAAAAGGGAAGTCAGCGAAAAGACAAAGATGTGGGTGTACAAGACTGTTTTTAGATCTATCCTGACCTATGGCAGCGAGCATTGGGTATTACCGGAAGTAATTAAAAGCAAAATAAATGCTATAGACATAAAATACCCGACAAGAGTCAAAGGGATTACAAAGATCAGAAATACAGTAGTGAGAGAATAAGTAAGAGTGGACCCCATTGCAGAATGAAAGATGAAAGGCAGGTTAAACAAGTATGGAAGGCAAGACTACAAAATAGAAGAGGTCGAGGAAGTAGTGGCAGAAATAGTCAAGGAGAAAAACATCACCTGGAGAGAAGCGGAGATAAGGGCAAGGAATAACATGGAATGGGCGAAATTTGTGCATGGAACAACAGACAACCAAATAGAACCTAACAAGTGAAATGTAAGATGTAAACCTTACAGATCTACAATGTCTTAAAAAGAGTGCTAATTCCATGGTTTACTAATCCCTTTTCGCAAAGATTAGACAAATAAAGGCTTATCTGCAAGCTAGCAAAAACTTCACCATGTATATTTTCTGTTAATGGAAAGAAAAATGTTCCTCAAGGGATATGAACATCATTTACGGTTAACTGCCGGTTTAGGCTGCTTAGAATCTTCGAAAATGGCATTGCTATGGGTAAGTGAAAGTTTTGGGATAACATCAAAAACTGAAAAATATAGCAGAAATCCTGAGAGGTGAGTCGGACTTCTCCCGTGGATTAAATTTCTGCAAAAGGCGATTTTTGAATTAGCAACGGTGATTTGCTGAATAATTAATTTCTTTAGACACCTAAATATGGTTTAGGTCATAAAGGATCTTTCCAAGTGATAGGTAACAACTGAAATGCATTAAATGTGGAGTCATTTATTTGTACCTTAATCTACCCTAGTCCACATTAGTCAATGGAACTGGAGCTCGAGGATTTTATGTAACAATAGCCCTCTTCCCGTTCAACTTAATGGATTTAGTATTATGGTTTGAAATTAGACAATTCCCTCAAGGTGACTGACATTTTTCTTAGTTCTATTCATATATTCCTGGTATGGCATTATTTTTATATCGATTAAAAATACGTGCATGAACGCCGCTGATGTATGCCTAATGTAGACTCATTACGAAAGGACAACGGCAAACTGACCATTCGTCTATATTATGTAGACGAATGTGTTATACAATGAGAGCTTATAAATTATGCGTACCGGTACGGAAGACGTGCAGTCCAAAGGAGCGCACAGCACACGTTCCATTCATATCTTCGCTATCGGACTGCCCGATGGCGTCCGTTGTCGTTGTTAATTCGAATGTCAATGGAATTTTTAACAGGCGAGACGTTACGTTCGCGTTGCTCGTGCGCCGCGTAAAATCCAAAATGCTGGACGAGTTTTGCGCAATACGAAAACGGATTTGTTCTTGAAAATGTTAAAGAACTAATTTAATTATACCGTTGCTGTGAATCAGTTTATGTGAAAAGCTTGAATTGATAGTGTTTGCTATATCAAAATGTTAAACATTGATTACTTTTTCATTTTAAGATCATGAAAACGTTATGTAAAATTAAATCGTACAAGTCGTTTAATACATCATTAACATAACAGTTACCGTTTTACACGACTTAAATGGATTTCCTAATCTATCAATATTTGCTGATTAAATATAATTTATACAGTGCGCACCTAAAGTATGGAATAAATTCAGGGAAAGCGAAATAAAACTTTTTTGGAAGAAATCCTTGAATAGGTAGTCCTTATTTGATAAAAATACACATTTTTCCATGACAGTTGATTTCCAGTAGTACGTCATATTTTATTTATATATACTCGATCCTCGTAAAGTGTCGCTGCTCGGGTCTTGTTTGGACATTTTACGAGGTCATGAAATCGTAGGACTAGAGCTAATAGGCACGCAGTTCCTTATTGGAGTAGAAATATGTGAATAAAATTTCTTTGAATAAAGTGTCAGAAATTGTGAATAGGTCAGCTAAGCTTGTTACTTACTTACTTACTATTACTATATCTTTTTCAAAGACATTCTGATGGAAATTAAATTTGTTGTGAAATTGTAGTTTCAAAATGAGAACTCGATAAATATGTTTTCATTAAAAAGTGTTTAGCCTGCTAAAATTGAACTTTTAAATTACATAGTATCAGAAATTGAATCTCAAAAACATGATTTAAAATCGTTTCGATCTACATAGTTTGATTTCATAGCATTTAGTGGAGCTGTCGTCAGTATGCACATTGTACATATTTATAAACTCGGTAGTAGGTAGCAGTGTAGACCAACGCAATGAAAGATGGATTGAAAGTCAATAGTCATTATAAGTGTGACTGCCAATTTGAAACTATGTACGATACGGCCTTGTCTTGCCGAGCACGTGGCAGGACATGCGAATCTCGAAACGATTGAGGATCGGATAAAGCGACATTTTGCGAAGTGACACTTTACGAGGTTTGAGTGCAATCCCAAACTTTCTTTCTTGATTTTGAGAGATCTTTTCATTGTCGAGCTGAGAGTATAAAAATCTTACATATGAAATTCTTCGAGAAAATGGTAACTGAATGTGAGGAAACTTAAATTTTGTTGATAACATAAATTAGAAAAGAAATCATTTGCTAAGTCAATACAATTTTAAAGAACGTGTTCAAACCTTTTATCTCTAATGCCATGTTCTTCCTCAACATTTTATGGTATGGTGGCGTAGACCTTGGACTTTAAATAACCCCATAAAAAGTAATCAAGAGTGTAAGGTGTAAGGTGTAATATGATATTTTATAGAAGGCCATTTAGCAAACACTGTAAATATCCTGTTTCTGTGAGGGTTCTTTCAAAGAAAGATTCTACTATTCCGTTATCAAGTATTTCAGCTCACACATTTAATTTCTGCCGCTGCCGAGAATGTGTTTCAATCATCCAAGGAGGATTTACCTAACTCAAATACTTGCAATTTTGACGATTCACTGTGCCCTTGATACGAAACATTGCATTATCCGAAAAAAGTAATTACCCGTGCAAACGTCAATTTCTTTGGCACAAATCTATCATAGTTTCACACAACTGTAGTCGTCAATCGGGGTCGTTTTTGTTGAGTTTTTGAATGAGTTGAATTTTATAGTGATGATATTTTTCTTTTCTCATAATACGTAACTTCATTGTCGAACACAACCAATCGAGACGTACTGTGAGGATTTTCTTCCATACTTAACAAAATGCTCAGTTTCAGATCTTCAGTAACTTTTAGACGTCAATGTTTTTGAATATCTTCAACATCATCAGTTTCTCGCTCATTCTTACTGGCTGTAAACTGACGAACAATTTTAAATTACACATTTAGTATCATCTTACGGCTGCCGTTGTTAACATCATGGTAAATATCTGTAATTGTAGGTATCGACTTTGGTCTGAGGTATGTATTGTGGGTTCAGAGTTGCTTAATTTTACTTAAATCTTCTTCATTTTTTACGACGCTAAATTTTATCAATGTCGTGGCTGTAAGATAGTTTTATTGTAAGCGATAGATGGGATATATTTTCTGTTTTCAAATTTTTTCAGAAAGGCTCGTAGGCTGGCCGAAAACTAATAATCCCTAATAATAGTTCTTATCCATCATCGCTATATATACTTGTCTAGCTGAGAATTTTGTGTAGAAGAATGACTTTTTCATTTTATCAGTCGTTCACGCTACGTGATTTAATTCCTGCTGTAGTGTTCAATAAAACAGTCTTCGCTAGCTCGATTTAGTTGTTGGAACGTAAGAGTGCTGTTCCAACCTATGCATAACTTATAACTTATAACACTAGCATAAATCGGTTGCGCTTGCATCCACATATTCATTCATATTGTTTATTTCTTTCTGTTCATCTGTATTAGTTCTGTGGATAAAACTTGATTTGAGGATTCTTTTTGGGAGCATGGCAATAGCATCATCCAAACGAATTTTCGTTTGGAAATGCAAATTGCATTTAATAAGCTGCGAGCAGGTATTGTTTGCAATCTTCCAATTGGGATGTAGAAAGTGTCATCACCTACTCTTTCTTGTACAACTTTTGGGAAGTTCCGCATACCAGGATTATCAACTGTTACCCTTGACAAAAGACAACAAGCTATTGGTTTGGTTTGTTCCTTTTGAACAATTACCGTTTTTGTGTACTGAGTTAATCACAAGTCAGAGAGAATTTTGGACTGAATAAGTTACCATTATTTTAACGATCCTTGTAGTCTAGTGTATTCAAAGAATTGGACCAAAACTGCAAAATCGGTTGATCGGCCTATCGAGCAAACCAACAAATGGATGTTTAAAGCAAAAATTCGACTGATCAATAAACAACTGAGACTGTAGGCGTTTTCAGATATTTGGCTCATCTAGGTATTTATATTTCTATTTCTAATTTGCAGTTACTAATAGAGGTGTTTAGCATTGCATATTTTTCAAGTATTATGAGCTGACAATGAGATCCTTTTGCTAAAAACAAAATCTCGCTTATTTAGAGCTTCCACAATATCCATAACTGTCATATGAAGCAAATTTTCCATTCAGATAGTCTCACTAATCTCATTTTTAGATATTTGATCATGGCCAAGTGGATCCTTGACATATTTTATAAGGCATGGCGAACGAACACAATTCCTGCGGATTGGGAAAATAACCTCATCACTCCCATATATAAGAAAGGCGATCAAAGTCAGTGGGAAAACTATAGGGCAATATGCCTATCGACAGTATGTTTTAAGGTCTATACCAAAATAATAGCGGAACGACTTACACATTTAGTAGGAGACAAACTGGGAGAAGAACAAGCAGCCTATAGAAAAGGGAAACAAACGAAGGATAATATCCACATAATTAAAAACATCATTGAACGTAAAATTGAGACAGGGGAGGAAATCTACTTCAATTTCATAGACTTGCGAGCAGCCTTCGATACAGTAGATAAAGGGAGTATAGATATCTGTCTAGAGAAACTAGAGGTTCCAAGAAAAATGCGCCAAATAATCAATAGTCTATATTGTCAGGTTAGGGGGATAGTACAAGTGAATGGAAAAAGATCAGCAGATTTTGAAATGCAAGTGGGAATAAAACAAGGAGACAGCTTAAGTCCATTAATATTTATTATAGTAATGGACAGAATCCTGCAAAATACGAGGAAACGCACCGAAACTGTGAAGACACTGATTGGATATAACAGACTGGAACCTGTAGCTGTGGATGCATTACTGTACGCCGATGATCTGGCACTAATAGCTGACAGTTATGTGAAAATGGAAAAATTAACAAAAATATGGACAGAAGAAATAGAAAGGATGAAGATGGAAATAAACGTAGAAAAAAGCAAACTAATGGTGATAAATAATAAAGAGCCAGCCAGTAATCTAATAATTAAAATAAACGATAAACAAGAAGAAATTGTCGACGCATACGAATATTTAGGTACTATTATATCGAAGGATGGAAAAATTGATCTAGACATAGCAAAAGGAGGACGGAAAGCCACAAACATATACTATGCTCTGAATCAAACCATCTTTGGAAAAAAGAAATAGAACCCAAGATCAAACAGATAGTATACAATGCAGTAGTAGCCCCCACAATAATGTACGCAAGTGAGTCCTGGACAATACAACAAAAACACGAAAGCAAAATAACAGCTATGGAAATGAAATTTTTGAGAAAGATCGTGGGGAAAACAAAAATGGACAGAATAGAAAACGAACAGATAAAGAATATGATAAATCAAGAAGATATACTAAAAAGAATTGAAAAATGTCAACTGAATTGGTACGGCCACATAATTAGAATGGAGCAAAAGAGTTTGACAAAAAAATAATAGAAGCCAAAAATAACGGGAGAAGAAAAAGGAAGACCAAGGAAAAAATGGATTGACAGAATCAACGAATTAGGACGAAAGCGAGGGAAGACCATAGCAGAAATGAGAAGAATGAGTACAGACCGGACACGATGGAAAGAATGGATTAAATCGTCGTAAGATCCAAAAATAATCCGACGCTGAAAGGCATAAGGATTAACGAGTAGAAGAAGAAGAAGAAGAAGATCATGGCGAAGCGTAGGGCTACACATCACTATAATACACATTCGTTTAAAACAAAGAAAAAGTAGAAAAATAGAAATCTACATAACTCCCACATAAATGACCCCACTGAAAACTTCTACTAAAATATAAGGGCGAGCGGGGAAGACCACCCTGCACCTCCTATCTCACGGGAAAGGCTGCTGCAGTCGATTAGGTATTGATGAAAGGAATTTGGTCTGCTGAGCAAACTAAATTGAGGGAATAGTCATTCTAAAATTTCCCAATTTTTGTCGTCGCTTAGAAAGGGACTTGATGGCCGTCGGCGGTCCTAAGGACATTGCCTTAGCCGATATTGAAGAAATCTGCTAGACGACGGATCTTTATTCGGACAGGGTATCGATCTTGGGGGATAAACAGAGCATTCCGCAACTAGATGTTATACACACGTTCATCGTCTTAGAATCTATCACCATACTGGTGACCCCATCTGATTCACATTCGTTTACTTTGCACTATAATATAATTACCACTTTTTTCAGATGTGTCTGTGTCTAGTGATCAGCAAAACGGCCCAGAAATTACTAAGTGTTCATTTATAGTGAGTTTTGTTCTAGTTTTAAATGTTTTTCCTGATAAATAATCAAGTTCACAGTATCGTCTATTTCGACCTCTTTCATCCCTCAACTGCTGACATCCACCTCAACATCGTTTTATTGTTATTCGCCATTCGCAGGTAGCTTTCGACCAATATCCGAAGAATCTTCAAGACATGCCTGGATGTTTTCCTTTAATACTTTTACGCAATTTCCGGCGCAATAGATAACATCGGTATGTGCTTGGAACGTAGTTGCAGCACCACCTATGGATCTATGAATTTGGCCTGGTCACCATTATTCCTACTCCAAACTATGGTTTCGCTTTAGATCCACTGCTTCAGTACCACCTCAATATATATATACTCTGAGGATCCTTTGCATAACATATTGTTAAAAGTTCTAAGATGTTTAGTAAAACTTTCATAACTAATTCTTGAGGATTAAATAATGGTGATAACATTCCTAAATATCTGCAGACTTCTTTCCCCAATAAATTATCTCCGCCTATCATCATCGTATGTTTCTAAACGTTATATTATCGTTTATTTATTACTAGGTAAACATTAGCAATTGTTGATAATGAAGCGTATAAAAGTAAAATAATGCATTGAGCAAACCGGTACCTAGCCTACAGACAATCTTATATCTACGTAACGGTGTATAGGAAAATCGCGATATATACATATATATGTACGGAATCGTATATTATATAGCTGTATTCGCATGCTTATAGAGTCAGACAGCGTGGCGGCTTCTTTAATGAGTGAGAATACTAAGTGTTAATTATTACATTGCGATATCTATACGTCATAAGGTCATTTTAGCTCGAACACGAACCGCACCTGTCTGAATATATGTATACATACATACATATACATATGTACTACGTGTGGATGTGCAGCAGCTTCAGCGCTAGAGCAGTAATTATTATTATATGATACAATTTTCTCACACTCTGCACGTTTCTGGTTTATGTAACGTCGGTCTCGAAAGGCGCGAGTACGTAGAAATATTAAAAGAATTTAAATTGGTTCGGTTGAAAACGTGAAGCGAATATTCTTCGATTTCTTCGTGTTAGAATTATTACAAATTACCAATTATGTGGAACTATTTATTCGTCGCATTCTGTTGACGATTCTGTCAAAGGAATGGGAATAAATCGCGGTTTTAATTAGTGTTTTTGGCGGGAACTTTCTCGTATTGTGGTAGCAAATTCCATACTTATATATACATTGTTTTATTTAGGTGTAGGAGTACAATTTGCTGCAAATACATAGATATACTTAAGTACATGATGCAAAGAAACATAAAATTCCATCTTGTAGATTAATTCGACTAGCAAATTTAGAAATGGGTTAGTTCTTCTAATTATTTCCTTTTGGAACATCTGTAAATCGTAAAAAATGGAATTGGATTAGATCAGACAATAAAACAAATTTACGCACACTAATTTATAATAACCTTCAAAGACGAATATCTGAACAAGAATGGCTTGGCACCTACCCGTCCAATATGAATAGATTAACCTCAACGATTATATCAAGACAAATCTGCCAAGAACAGTTGTCACCCAAGAGATCATGAAATTTGTACGCCAATTGATGAAGAAGAGCAGACATGTGATATATTGTGAAACTGAAGCATTTGTAGACAATTCAAAGACTTTTCTCACAAGCGCGTCTGCAAGACGAATCGGGCTATTAGAAAGATAGTTTCTCGTAGGACCCTGCATCTCTTAACTGAATGATAAAAGGTAATTGTCATTAAGTGGAACGTGCCTGTTCAACAATGGAAGCCCAAAAATAATTTACAGCGTCGTGAATGATGGATTATGAATTTATTCCTATGAACTCGAAAATAAACGCCAATCCGCTGCATACGTGTTTCAAGGCGAGAAGAGTAACAAAAGTTATTCGTTGTCGCAGTGTTGGAAGATGGTCACAATGTTTATTTCAAAGCCGAACCAAGTATAACAGAAACGGAAATCAAGCAGATTATATCAATATAGCAGTGCATTATCTTTAACACAATGACGTAATTCGTCCGAATTTTGCTTTCCGCTATAGCTATAATTCCTTTACAAAATCGAAGAATGGTTAATGCTGAGTGATGTGCTGTGTATTATATAAATAATCTCTGTTTTCCGGAAAACTAGCCCAGGACTACAGATTGCATTAAGAAAATGCAAGTTTTGATACAGATCAAATATAAACTGAGTTTTTGAGCCAGCGAGACGTTGAGTTCTAACTAAAATGCCAGTAATTTATTTGCGCTTCCATGGATTAAGAATGTACTGCCTGGTCAACGGTAGCACTATTCTAGCTGAGAACGCGTATAACTGCTTCCAAATTTGGGACGAATGCAAAACCGCATAAATCTTTATACTTTGAAGAAGAATAAATCACTTTCCATTGACTTCGATCAGCTCTTTTGACCAGGCTCATTCACACAGATGCACAATAACAAAGAATTGTTCAAGTTCTAATAGCCGTTAAAATGGAGAATTTGGCTATACTACTCACATCCGATGGTATTTTCCATACTTTTCAACAATATCTTACGCAAATGCGATGTATGACATTGTACTTGATGTATTCTGCGTGTTTTGGATTATGTTTGCTACAGTATTGCTTGTCGCTACTTACTTGCGCTACTTTGCTTCTTAGATATCTTGATGAAATCGTTAGCAACTGTTTTGAAATAGTTAAATGTACCGCAAAAAGTCGGTAGATGACAAATGTTGAATAGTGTGCGTTATTTTTAGTAATACAAAGTCAAGAAACATTAAATAAAGGTTTTAAATATTCGATCCCGAAAGTTCTTAACGACCTCGGTATATTTTGTATTTTTTGTATGTTCTATATTTTAGTTTTATGGTGAACAATTTATCTCCGTTGTTATGTTTCACGTAAATCTAAGTTGTCAAATTCAATGTCATCGGAACCGATTTTAGTACCCCTTTACCTAGAAGGGACACCAGCTGCAACTTTATTATCTTGTCTTCACCTAACTTTCTACAAAATTCCATTTCATGTACTTTCCCTTAATTTCTATTTCTAAACTTTCACTTTTGCACCAATAGGGAAATACTTACCATTTTTAGCACCACCCTCCGAACCTTTTTTAAGGGTAGATGATTGCAGATGAAGTGTGCAATTAGTGAGTCAAAAGGTTTCGGTTTTACATTGTAGGACTCGAGTACAAGACTCGGTCTAACACAGCCAATTCGGGCAATAAATCATTCGGGTACACCAGTATCATATTTCGGGAGATTACAACAAATTCAACCGCGTTTAAATTAATCAATTATTTAGTAAGTAAGTAGCCGTTAAGTGCGCCGTGTATTTCTTCAAGTTAAATTTGTAAATTAGTGGTTAAGCACATTGTAACGAACAATTTGATTAAATTGTGAGGTACAATTAGTGTATTTTGTTAACACCTACAACGGGAAAAATATTGTTGAAGTGTAAGATTTGGCCTACAGTCCAAAACACCGATCTACTCCAACTTCGCGCTTCAGCAAACCTACAACAAATCACAAAAAAAAATAGGTACATTTGTATAGGTTACAATAAAACAAACAAAAAACCGTGATTATTATAAACATATAAAGTAAGCGAATGTGTCTAAAATGAGCAGACCAATCTAAATTGGGTAAATAAAACGGAATATCAGGAAATTATAAGCTTTTAAAATGTAAGTTACATCGAAACAACTTTACATAAAATGTCATATACTGATTACATATGATTTAGATTTTAAAATTACATAAGGAGCTCAGGAGGATCATAGTCTTTTACATTCCATAGCTTTAGCATCTGTTGAAAGTAGAATAAAAAAGAATTTCAAATTTCTCAGCAATACCGTTGATGTCTAATACGCTACTATTTCTTCTAAGGTAGATTTTTCCAAATTTGTTATTATAGTACATTTACTTGTAAATGTAATATGTAAAATTTATACCACAGGGGTAACAAAACATACCGAACACGTGGATATAATCCATCTTCATATTTGAAAGGAGGTTTTAAAGTTTGACTAAGAAAAAGGTATTAAGCAGACAGGCTAATAGCTTGTTTGCTTTTTGAAATCTCAAAAACGAAAACGAATTTTACCTATCACCGGAACTTAAAAAAATGGATAATTATATAATTGAAAAACTAATGGAAAGAATTGTGCAAAGTATTTGTTATTCATGGAAACTTTGTAATAGCGAATAACTCTACAGGTTTCAATTTTATTACAGTATATCCAAAATATTATAAATAGGAAACAGTTAATTATATTACTTCAATATAGTAGTAATAAATCTGATTCAATCTGACTTTAATTTTATTTGTATACAACAACAATGAGAAGATAAATTATAGAACCCATTGAAAAGAGATATTTATCTCAAAGTAGCATGAGCTATAACGATAGGAACCCTAAGAAGAGTCGTAAAATCGTTTATATTGGCAAGTTGCAATAAATACTTATTCACTTACTTATACCGGCTGACATAGAATAAACTGCAATGCATAGCACCACGCGATAAAGGACCAAAAACTAATAAGAAAATTCCTATACACTAATGTCCGATCGCTTTTTGTTTTCACGTTACAGGTTGTTGAGGTTTCTTAACACTTTACCGACCGCTAGCGGTTCTACAGCATACACACCCCCGACCGGCCCGGATGGTGTTTTGAACATGCATAATATGCATTATTGGACCGATGAAAACCCTCATCATACAGTAATACGGAATCACCAGTATGGGTTTTCCATTAATGTGTGGGCAGGTATAATCGATAATTATCTAATTGGTTCAGTTCGATTGCCCAGAACTGAACACTTTATTAGAAGATGTCCCATTGGATATTATAAGAAAAATGTACTACATGCATGCCGGTACGCCAGCTCACTATTCTCGAAGGGCAAGGGAATTTCTTTAAACAAGATTTGGAGATAGGTGGATTGGTCGTGGGAGACCTAAACCATGGCCAGCTCTTAATCGTTTCGATTTTTCATTTTGGGGGTTTATGAAAGAAAAGTGTATGCCGTAGAAATAAATACTGAAGAGCAATTATGCAACAGAATTGTGGAGTCTGCTGATACATTTCGTAATAATCCGAACATATTTCAAAGATGCCGTCAATCATTAGTACAAAGGTTGGAAATTGTGTATTCAAGAACAAGGTCACCAAATTGAACACCTTATGTAGAGCTAAATACCTTACATTTTTAATGTTGTTTTATTAAATGAAAGCCTTTTCGATTAATAAAAAACTTAACAGCCTGTAGCTTGAAAACAAAAAGCAATCGGACATTAGTGTTTAGAGTTTTTTTATTATTTTTTTGGTCGTCTGTCGCGTGGTGCTATGCATTGCAGTTTATTCTATGTCAGCCTGTATATGCAAAAGAAAGTTTAAAGTACAATAAATTACGTGTTGATTTTATACGTACATTATCTTAACAAAACCACAGCATTGCATATAGAAAAGCATTCTATTTAATTGGGAAGACTCTGCCCAAACAAACAATGGTAGTTTATTTCCGCCGAGTATTCCCAATTGAATTGAATGCTTTCCGAACTACTCATCGGTCGACGAATATGTTTATGTATACATATACCGTGTGTCCCAATTTCGATGCACAACATTGGTATCTTTGTTACTATTAGAGATGGAAGGAAGCGCATATCAGAAAAGTTTTGTTTAATGTTGTGCTGATTAGAAATATCTTTTCCATCCCATTCTACCTTGTTTATTTTTTCAAAAAAGAAAATAAAAATTTGTGGATTTCGATTTTAGCCAAAAATATTAGTTCTAAGTCCAACACCTTTTACACTTGTACATTATTGTCTTTTTGATGCAAAAACAACGCTATAACGTATTTTGTTTTTTTTTTTTTGTTATCAAAGCTACCTTTCTCCTTTTTGTGACAGCTACCTTGGATTTTATATTTATCTGATACCGCTTATTATGAACTTTGAAATTAAGTATCGCATGTCAATATTTTCTTGTTCTTTTAAAGAAACTTAAGAAAAACTATTTTGGTTTTGTCACAAACAATACCAGTGTCCCATGGAAGTATTTCACTAATTTGACACGTAAATATCTGCAAGTGATCTATTTATGCTCCGAACTAAGATACGTAATTTTAACAGCAATAATAAAATAGCACATAAATCTTTAATGTGCTGAAATATTATTTTAAAGCTAATAAAAATTACCGAGTTGCTTGTAACAGGTACTATGAAACATTTCCTGGAAGGACCCAACCAAATAGAACAATTTTTAGAGGAATTATATTCATTTAATTAACTTTTGGGAGTTTCGAACATTAAACAAATAACATATGAAATTGTTAATCAGGAATGCAGAATAATATTTTCGAAGCGATAGCTAATAATCTCCAAATTTCCATTGAAACCGGAACTACCATATCCGTTATTCAGCGAACCCTAAATTGCAATAAACATCACGCATATAAACTGACAATTATTGAACGTTTAAACGTCAACGATTACTCAAGAAGCTTGGAGTTTTGTCGTTGATTTACCCGAAATTGTCAGCAGCATGAGTATTGTTCTTAAAATATAATTTGGAGATTTGGTTTTCAGTAAACACTGTTACCAGTATTGGGCAGTAGAAGATACATGGTGTACACATACACAAAAGTCGTATAAAGAAACATGATATTACAGTATTCTTTTGGTCAACACAATTTATGTTGCACCTTCAAGATAACCTTTGCTATGTTTATGCGTGTACGCTTTAGCATAAGAGCAATTGCATCTGAACAGGTTTGAACTGCTACATTATAGTAATTTTAGCTATAAATTGAATAATAATTGTCGACCATGAAATTATTGAAACCCGATGTAGTTTTATGGCTGGAATTAATATCCGCATATATCAGTGGAGTAAATCTGCTTACTAATCTTAAACGATACGTCGCGTCGGCGATAAATAAATGATGTGATACGGACGTTTATTACCTCGTTCACTTGCTTTTTTAAATGCATATGTAAATACACCCATGTAACATGACAATTCTGATCAGTATATGCGTTCTTATGCGTGTTACTATCGAAGATATTTGCCACCCATTTACTTCCGAGGATAGACTGTTTATAAACTAGAAAAAGACTTTGTGAAGATTTTGATAATTTGGTCGTAATTACATGCAGTCGAAAATTTTGTTGACGGCTATCGCTTCGATAGTAAGTGACTAGTTTAACGCTGAGGATATTCCTTAAATCGGAGAAATGAAATAGACTATTTATAACTCAATCGTCTTATAACTGATTTCTAGAGACTAGATACCATATGGAAGCGTCTGAAGATAAAATTTAAATGTCTAATTCCTATACGAGGAAATAAATGAAATTCATTACTCGAGAAGTTGTGTCAATTAATACAACTGATATGCTATTTAAGCAGACATGGATTTAAAAACCTAGTTCTTAGGTAAAAATTAAGCAGACATTTTGGTGGATGCGCCGGCTAGAGAAAATTGCGATTCTCTACTATACTTACAGTTAATTATATGCTTCCATTGCAATTATTGAGTAATAAATTAAAATTATCATTCTAAAAAAATATCTTTATACGTGTGAAGTTCATTTCAGTATGTTATGTATAATATAAAGAATCAAATAATAACCGATAAATAAAGAACAGATAACTTATAAACTAATCAGACCTTTGTGCGTCATTTCGGATGCAACAAAACCATTGTATTGTAATTCAGCAAAGCATAAATTTTCTTTGGTGCCCTCTAGGATGTATTTATTCCAGGATTTTAATAAAATTTGGAATGTCTGCAAAAATAAGCTATGATCTGCGCTCAAGGTTTGTTGTTCTTGACAATATGAATTTTAATGAATAAATTTACACTTTCCTGTAGTGAGAAGCTCATGTACTCAATGTTACGTAATTTTGAGTCAGGATCGGTTAAAAAAGTTTGGTGGATGTTAAAATATTAGCTTTTAAGAATTATATTCCGAATACCCTTTAGAATTCTCACGGTCATGACGTGTTGAGTCCCGAACAAATCAATTTGAAAGATTCTAAGTAAAACAAACGCAAATATAAAAGTTAACGAGTGCCGTCGTTGTATCACAATTTGACTTCTACCTATAGAATTTTTAATACTTCAGCGGGATCGTCCAATTAATGTATGTGTATAAGGATAACAAAGTAATGCTTCTAATACAAAATGTGATTGAACTACAAAAAGTAATGTATGTAGCTGACATCGAATAAGGGAAAGAAATAAAGAAAAGGGAGAAGCTACAAGCGACACTGTCATACTCTTCGCCATGTATGAAGATATCGCTTAGTATACACAAAATGTTTATATAATCATCTTTAGTTTTTACTATATAGCAACAGTTTTAATTCGTAAAATAAGTATAAATATTTATCAGTACAAATGGAGGTATAAAAATAACGAAGTTACTAACAATATTACTTATACACCACCATCAAATGTTCTTCATGTTCAATTTACAAAGCTAGACCGCAATCAGAATTACTAAACGGATATAAATGAATTGACAACTTCCGAAACTAATGAACTTTTATAAATTATTGGATGAATCTAAATATAATAATCATACACTACTGATCGGAACCTTAAAAGATAGAACTTACCGTAAGGAGAAGACTAGAAAAACAATACAGTAGATATATCGACAGCCGCTTCAGATATCGTGATAGATTTCGCATTTTGTCCGGCCCTGAAAGTAAACAAATTTGTAAACATTTCTTCAAAAAATCATAGCTTTTTATGAATCAGGATTTATTTACGCATAAATTTGTCTTGATATGTGTGCGAAGGTAAACAAAGGAAAATATAAGATAATAATAATAACAATTTCTAGTAACCCGTTAAGTCAAAGGGCTTTGGACTCGTCAGGTGAATACAGTCTATACATTTACAATTAAAGACATACAAATACAAACTCATAAGAAAGGAACTAAAAGATATCACTTTATGTACCGCGATAAGTCAACCTGGTGGATTGCAGTATAAAAGTCAGTCACGCTGTGAAGCCACATACCCCTAATACATTCTTCACTATCCTTTTAAATGTTTGGCCGGAGGATCCGACATTATGAATGGAAGAGAATTAGTTACATCCATACCTATAATTTTGGACCCCTTTATACGTTTATGCGGATTCAAGAGTTCATCTTTTCCTCTGGTATTGCAAGGGTGACGATGAGCATTTGTATCAAAGTCTTTCACGTTTGACTTAATATGGACCGGGTTCCGAGTTGTAGAAATATAATCTGCAGTTGAGTAAACAAAGCATTTCTCCAGCCCAGTATCCGAATCGCTTATAAAAATCAAAAAGTCTTTATGAGTTTCAAAATATTTAATAATAGTACCACTACAAATATGTTTCATCAGTTGGATGAACAAATTTGTAGTAGTACTATTATTAAATATTTTGAAACTCAAAACGTCTTTTGATTGTTATAAGTTATCCGGGGTAAAATAGATCATGGCACGCAGTGAGAGCGGCACCTAAGTCGATTAGATCTGCTGTACGTCGAATAGCAGAAAACGAATTTTGAAAGTCTGTTACAAAGGTGTTGTACGTGCGGTACCCACTATAATGCGGAATCAAGAAAATATCCAAAAATTTGATATAACCATTACTTACTGCATTTGCTTTGCCAAGTGTAAATAAACATACTTGAGTTTCTTGGTCATTCAAATAAAGCTTCTCCTTTAGTGTTCAATTCGTGCATACCCTAGTCTGGGACTTCTTTCTTTTTATGAAGGAGTGCACCTTCTCTGGCCGGACCATAGGTTTTAAATCCATAGGTTTTAGACACCTGCCGCATAAATATAGTAACCTGTTGTTAACTAAAGCTTTACAGCAGCATCCTAGGTACTCACAATCAGTAATTTAATTTGTTTCGCTACAAAATCTGCTAATTACTGAGCCCGATTTTATGCGGACGATTATTGATCACCAATATGTCCCATAAGGATCTCATTTTATGGTCCTGAATTGAGATCTCTTTAATTTTAAAAGGCCCACGATCTAGTTGCAACTCAAGGGCATTCCTTTGAAGGTCCTGAATTGTTTGAGCCCTGTCTGCAATTTGGGCATGATTTGGTCTTCAGACCAAAATCATATCCCGGCCTCTACAGTGGATTTCGCTATTTGAAGAGTAAGTTTAGGTCTCATTAGGGCAGTGCTTCTACCCTCCCGAGCCAACTCATCTGGTCTATCATTGTTTTCAATGCCTCGATAGGTTGGTACCCAAATTAGATAAATTTTGGTAAACTCGCAAAGTCCATTTAGGGCTCATTTATAGTCAAATGTTAGTTTCAAGTTAACTCTGACCGATTCCAAGGCCCCCATGGGCCACATATATGTTTACTCGTTTAGCCTCTCTTGAAGTTCTCCTTGCGTGTGAGCCAGCTTAGCAACTATCTCGGCCTGGCAAACCGCGGAGTATCAACCAGATGGCATATTTATTTTTATGACTAGAAAGGTAGAACATCGTAGCACACACGATGTAGTCTACAGTACAGCCATTGCACAACCTTCTATAAGACTTGCCCAATAAACGAATCTTGGTGCAGGTCATTCATTGTTGAATTATGTTTTGTATTCATTCGTAATTTTGACTCTCTCAAGTAGCCTTTTGAAACTAGTTTGTTATACTTATTCTTGTCGTTGGCCAAATGAACCCCTCTGTCTTGAGAAAGGGCAAATTAGAGATTAGTCATTAATCCTTACGTGGAATAAAGATTTTATATTGCATCGAAGGGCTAAAAACGGCGGAAATCGCATCTCTTTTCAGCAGCAGACGGTTTCGTCCTACCGTTGTCAGCCGTGAACCCAGTTTCTATTTCAAATAGAACCCTCTCGAGCCTTAGCTTCCACCACCAAATGTAGAACCTCAGGTTCCAGAATGACTAGCGTAAGTGTTGTTCTATCTTGTACTATGAGGTTAAATTTTGTTGTTTTCAATATCTATGTGTGTCGATCATACACAGGTGTAGGTTGTCAGTGATGTAAACCAAAGTAATCAATATTACCACCAGGTTTACCTTTATTTATTTGACTCAACTTAAGAGGTCACTGTTTAAATTATATGATATACATACGAGCCTTAACAACTATATATTGGAACAAATTAAAATACATATATTATTCACTTATTTGACAGTTTTCTAAAATTCAGTACTAAGTAACTAGCTAATTAGCAATAATTGTGTCTAATCAACAACACGAACAACACAATACTTAGTCTACCATCTCGAATTAACAAGAAAAATGTTCATATTGTTTGGCAACTAAACACTTGGACAGTATAAGGTAACTATTAAAAATAAAACAAGGTAAGACAAATTAACAGCAGATTAATCAGCAATCGCTTTTCTTTTCGTATTGAGTGAATCACTGCGTTTATTGAACAAAATGGTTGTTGATATCTCTACAAGTGCAAAAATTTGTGAGTTAGTGCTTAGAAATTATTGTCACTATAAAACAACACGCAAAGTGCCGGAAGAACTTAATACTCCTAATACTATGATGTCGAGTATAAGGAAGCATAATGAAAAAACGGGAAATATCCTTGTTAAGAAAACTTAAAGACCCAGGTCATGCAACAATAATTTCTTATAGGACAAGACTATTAGTAAAACTGACAAAAAAAGGGCCGAAGAAAAATTTTAAGGCAAATTACGGCTAAATAGAATAACAAAACTGCCGAGGGAATAGTGTCGCCAGTGGATTCATAAAAGTGGACAAAAGTTTTATAAAATTGTTTTCTTATAGACAAAGGAAAAGCCACCATTGACAGAAAAAAAAAAAGAAAGGAAAACCAGACCCGCATGGATAAAATCTAAACCATCTTTGGTCGGTGAAAGATTGGTCATCGCAAACACGTGATCCGTACTAAACATGAGGATTTTCGAAAACGTACCGTAAAATTTCCTACAGGAGTGAGGATTTGGCGCTGCATGGCAGCTTCAAGATTATGATTCACGACTTTATTGATGGTACTCTGAATGCCGCGAAATGTGAATAAACATTACAAAACAGTCTGCTACAAAGTATCGCAAAGTTAAATGTTGGCGAAAATTAAATTTCTCAGCAGGATGGGGCGCTCTGTCAAAACCAGGAAAAGGTGTTTATCAACCGCAAGGTCAATGTTCTTTCTTGCCCTTCCAATAGTCCTGACCTCTATGTCATTGAAACAGTGTAGTTTAAAATAAAACAAACATTGAAAAAGAAACCCACAACTGACATTACCGGAAATTTATGGTCTAAATGAAGCAAATTTACTCATGAAAAGTGCAAAATCCTTAGTTGAGTCAATGCCCAACTGAATTCAAGCAGTCATAAAATCTTTGTTTGTTAATTAGAGATGATAGAATAAGTAGTTTGTTTTTGTGTTGCTGATTAGGCGCAATTGTTGTTAATTAACTAGTTCTTTAGATTTAAAATATGATTAAAAAAACGAATAAACTATCAAATAGCTAATATATGTATTTTCTTTTATTCCAATATATAGTTGTTAGGGCTCGTATATACATTATTTTAAAAAGAACAAATATGAAGTTGAAATTACACTCGTAAATCTTTATGCGGTCTCATGTACATATTTGTTATTTAGTAAGACCTGCTCAAAATCAAAAAAGGGGAATATGGCTATGAGTTATTTTACGCTGCTAGATTTGAAGATAACTGTTTCTCGGATTACCTGCACAATTTCATAAAATATAAAGTGTAAATTTGCAATTTGTTTTTTATTGACTTGGAGAGTGATGAGGTTAAATACGAAAGATAGGTATTTAGATAGGTCACGAATTATATATGCATTTAACTGTATGTTACAATTCAGGTATTTTCGGATGGTTCCGAATCAGATTGGTTGTCCTTGTATTACAAATGACCGAAGCAAGAACATTGTACATTTCATTAGGGCCAGTTTGCAAATAATTATGTCGACTATAAACTGCTATGTAATATTATGTAATTTCGCCTACAATTATTTCATCTATTTTATACATTTAAACAGCGGTATATGTATTATATTCATTAACAATAAAATATTAAAGTCAAAGCAGCTGTTTATATGAGTATAGCAAGTATTGAATTTAGAACCTTTCCACGCGGTACAGTTCTATGTAAATGTAGTTTTTGCGATAATCGTGTAACGTAACTAAAAGGAACTGAATCCGATAAATGCGAGATTAGTCTCGCATAGAACTAGAAGAAACTGCAAGTGTTCCGGAAACCTAGATACCACAGGTTCTGAATATAACTTATAAATGCAATAACAATTGTCGCCTTTAACTGATTACGAACGCAACTAATAGTTTAACATTTTTTGTACCGTGCGCATACATTCGTCTACAATTTTGCCTAGATCGCTTTATATTCGAGCTTTCTTCCTACTGATGAGTGTTAAGTTCCAGATTCGCATTTCAACAATCAGCTCACCCTCAGTGGAAATATAAAGAAAACGAAACATCATGCTTCAACTATAGTTATCCGTTCTTAAATGTAAAGCCTCTTTTTATTAATTTTTTTACACCGAGAATGACGATTTAGTTGTCGAAATACGTTTCTGGTAGTATCAAAATCAGTTACACAGCGGTAAAAACAATTTTTATTTGGGCTGATTCTACTACTACTTTTCTAACCTAGTATCTTTCTTACTTCAGATTTCTAATACAAGGATAGTATAATACAGATTGCTATACTCTCTTGCGACGTATTGTGTTTAGGAACTCCAACTTTACGTAAAAGCAAAATCCAACGTCCAACAATTTTCCAACAATTAAGCCAAGCATAAAATTTGCAATTGTACCCACATTCATTACACAGCCCGAAAAAATAATTTGCTGCATCAAAAAAAGCTGATTTTAAATATTTCAAGAACTCTGGTTCCAAAAATACCATTTCCTCTCTTGTATCAGCTCTAGTTGTTGAGATAGAGAAAAATTAAATATTTCATATATTTTAATTCCCATTGCTACAACAAACCTTTTGAACAGACCTTCTTTTCAGTTCTAGTTGTTTATTACCATTGTTTTTTACTTCCCTAACCTTTCTAGGTAAGAAACTATTTATTTCTCATCTTAAACTCCACTAATTACACGTAATAGTTTCCAAGAATACCGGCTTTAATGTGTTTTCAAGAATGTACGTCATAAAGGATTTAGGAAAGAGAAGTATAATTGGTATTTACGGGTTACTTTCCAATAAAATCTGCATAAATCCGGCAAGTGAGTTTGTTCAAGAAGTGTTATTAAAATCATTGCTTCCCTAAGCATACATAGTTGTGTTAATCATCCAGACGTTTTTTGCTATATATGTGGCGAATACATATTTAGAGAGAGCAAGAAACCAATTTGTGAGTCTATGAAAAAGGTATACGTGGCCTATTTTGGCGTTCATTAAGGAAATCAAGATAACACTTGGGCGCCACATGTTGGCTGCAAATCATGTGTTGAGAACCTGCGCCAGTGCACAAAAGGATAAAGATAGTGAAAAGTGAAATTTGGGATTCCTCTGGTATGGAGAGAACCAAGAAACCATTTTGACGATTGTTAATTTTGTCTAGTGAATATGAAGGTTATTAATCGGATAATCGACATAAGTGAACATATCTCAATTTGGATTCAGAGAGACCCATTCCACATTCAGAAGAAATATCAGTTCCAATATTTAGTAACCTATATATATTACCAGGGAATGATAATGAAATATCTTCTTGTGAACATGATAATAGTGAATTTGAAGGAGACTCAACATGTCCAGAAAGGTTTACTCAGGAAGAACTAAATGAACTTATTAGAGATTGAATCCTTTAAAAGGAGTTTTCGGAGTTGGTTGTTTCTAGAATTAATGAAAAAATCTTCTTTTCCGGAAACAAAAGTTATGTATCACTGTAACAGAAAAAATATCTTCTGCCATTTTATTCTCAGCAAGAAAACTTTTTATTTTGCAACGACATAAAAGGACTGTTACAAAAAATAGGTATATCAGAGTACACATCAACTAAATGGCGACTTTTTATAGATGGTTCCAAAAGAAGTCTGAAGTGTGTCTTACTACAAAATAGAAACAAATATGGAAGTAGCTCAATTGGGCATTCCACAAAGATGAAAGAGGATTATGAAACAATATCGCTATTTCTGAAAAAATATACTATTAGACACATGGGTGGATGATATGTGTTGATCGAAAAATGGTAAATTCCCTTTTAGGACAGCCATGTGGACATACAAAATATCCTTGTTCTTTGTGTCTTTGAGACAGCAGAGCGAAAGATCAACATTGGATGAAAATAAATTATCCTAAAAGAGACGCTCTAGTAGAGGGAAAAACCAATGTTATTAATGAAGCATTAGTAGAACGAGAAAAAATTGTTTTACCTCGCTTGTACATTAAACTAGGGCTAACGAAACAATTTCTGAAAGTTTTAGATAAAAATTGTCTTTGTTTTCAATACATGGCAAATCAAATTCCTGCAATCAGTAATGAATAATTAGATGCAGAAATATTTGATGAACCTCAAATAAGGCAACTTATAAAAGACCCACACTTCACAGAATCAATGACTGAAATTGAGTCCAAAGTCTTCTTTTGTTAAGGTTGTGCAAAATTTTCTTGGTAATTATAAGTCTGAAAATTACGAACAAATTGTGGAACATATGGCTTAAAAACGTTCAAGTTTTAGTTCGCCATATGAGCATGAAGGTCCATTACCTTCACAGTAATTCAGATAGATTTCCTGCGACTTTAGTGAGAAGCAGGATAAACGATTCTACCAGGATATCAGAATAATGGAAGAAAGCTACTAGTGCAGATGGGACACACACATTATGGCTTATTACTGCTGGAGTATTAAAAGAAACAAATGCTTTCAGACATACGCAAGAAACGCGCTCAAAGGAAAGTTTTTAACTTTCCTATACTCACGCATACGGTCTGTGAGACCGACTTATATAGTATAGTATACATCTTTCATTTTGACGTGAGTATAGGAAGGTTAAATTAGTTACCGACTACTCTAAATATTTATTTTAGGTAATAACATTTGGAAATATTTGTTTTATAGAATAAACTTATCTTGTTTCTTATTTGTGCGTTTTTTATAGGTTGTATTGAAACCAATATTTATATGCAGGAATGAGATTAGCTAAATATAAATACGTGCTCACATCCTTTGAAGACGAACTGATAGAGAAAATCTGATAGTACTTTTGGATTCAACGCACCAGAGTTGACTAAGAAGAGTTAAGAAAAAAGACCGGCAGCAACATATGTATGTGTTGAGCAGTGTTATAGTTCGACGTTACGAATTTTACTAAGTATACTGGTGTTGGGTGTTGAAAGTGCAGAAATGCATATCGTTAAGGAAATACCTTCTGTCTAATCTTCTATTTAATCTTATTGGTTCTTATATTCCAGGTTTCATTTAATATTTTTATCATTAGCTCGTTTCACTTTACATTTTACTACTTGCTTACGTTTAACGCTGCTCAACTGAAAGCAATTTTGTGTCCTCACGAGATCAATTTATAACTTAACTACGCGATTACATTCACGTATTCTGATACAGTTCTTATCTAGTAATACTCTCAGGAATACAGACCAATTATTTTAAGTTTCACACGGCGAGTACTTTATCGCACACACGTTGACGACGTCGAAGGCTGGAAGTGATCAACTTATCGCAATGGAAGGATGGTTAAAATTAGACGTTATTCGGTCAGCATGCATGTAAATATCCTCTTAATGAAGATTTACAGTAAAATGTAGGAACGTGCCAAATAAACGGTTAGCGCAGTTTAATTTAGCGCAATAATGAACCGATTTCTATGGGGGCACCAAATCAACTGGGAGAAGGGAACTTGAAATGGTTAAAACTAACGCCAGTTATCTGATTTCAGACTTTTTAACTTTTAATGGATGAACCACATCTTTAGTTGGAGATTTATAATTGTTCTCGACATGATGCACTTGCACTCTTTTTTACTTTAAACTAGTTTTATCAACATTTCTTTCTATAAATCAAAGGATGCGAAAGTATAGTTCGCGGGCAATAGCGACGAGACCTTTGCAATGATACAATTTGTTAATAAAGCTTATTGTTATCGCAGATATATTTATAAAAGGTAGATTTTGGGAAGTCGGGTCAAGCTTCACTGGTAGCATGTAAGATTATCTAATTTGCGATTAATAAGCAACAATAGTCTTCGCCGTACCTTCCTTATCCGAACAATATCGCGGTCTTAAATGTTAATTCTGAGTTTGTCTGATCAATTTCACTGGATGGAAACGTATTTGCGATTTAAATTTAAATGAAGTCCATTGTAAACGCAAGGATGTCCTTAATCGGAATTTACAGTCAGATGCAGAACTGCTTCGACGGGTAAACGGATCATGCAATTAAAATTAGCACAATAATCAAGCGGTCGTCGTACAAACAGTACTGATTATGTGAGGAGAATTGAAGACGCCTTTCAAACCGGTAATTTGAGTGTCCGATCGCGTCGGAAAGAACATCATTTTCCCGATTGTTGATCCTCATAATTCCCAATCCGCACAGAGCGTCTCCGCCAGACAAATCGGTCGGCAAATGCATTTATACGACCTCGCTTAATATGTAAGATGGTTAAAGATGTCCGTGTCTAGCGGGCATGCTTAGCGTTACTTGAATTTCTAGATTATTTACCGGAATAAACAGACAACAATGTATGTTAATGTAACGCGCGCGGCTAATGCTGCGTTGTCTGCGTTCTAATCTACTCCCATTATGCCTCAACATGGGAAGAAATTTATCATTTCTCTAAGCAAGGAGTAGCTTATAGTAGTGTAATCGCGGTAATAATGACGATAACAGTAGTAATACGACGGGAAAATGAGGAATAACGAAGACTAATTGACCCTACTCTATAATGTGTGTTGCGCATTTGAAATTACAAATATGGTGCTGTTAGAAAATATTTAGTATTAATAACAATAATTCTCTAACATCAATATATTACATACAACATTAGATAGTATTGAAAATTGATAATGAAAGCCTACTTAACATAAAGAACAGCTCGTTTACTTCTCTTTACCTTGCTTCGCTTTTGCACGACTCTTGCATTAAGGTACCATGTTATTTACTCTTAATATAACACTTTATACCTCTTATATAATCATATGAAGTAGTTTTGTTCTTCATGTGTTTCTCACGTTATGGTGTTGTTATTTGTTCCCCGTTAGTAGTAGCATAAGCAGCATAAGCATTGTCTAACAGTTGTACACCAGTTCTAGAACGATTCTGAACAAACTATCAACATATAGAATAAATAAAATTACCCTTACCACACATTTCGGGACAAAATCCGGATACATATTTCGGCAACTAAGTTACAATCCTCAATGGAAAACTGGAGAAATTCAGTATCACTAGCGATATTAGACTAATGCCCAAGACGAACACTAAAAATCAACACTGTACAACACTAAAGTACTGTACAATGAACAGCATATACTGAACGCGCGAAACACACCAAAACACTGTTGACACTATGTGTTTGCGTGCGTTCAGTGTGTGATGTCCATTGTGCAGTGCTATAGTCTTGTGCAGTGTTCATTTTGTAGTGTTCGTCTTGGACATCAGCTAGATCTCGCTAGTGATACTGAATTTCCCCAGTTTTCCGCTGAGAATGGCAACTTAGTTGCCGAAATACGTATCTGGAATTTTTGTGAAAGGTGCGGTAAGGGCAATTTTATTTGTTTCATATATTATTTTTGCCACAGTGTCTATCTATAAATCTACATATATACAAATATAGAAATTAATACAAACGTAGCCAATGCAAAACATTGTGCTTTAATATCAAGAAATATAAACCGCATTAACCACTTACATTTAAATTACAAGCAAATTAGGGGAGGTCCAATATGTAGACGTTAGGATTAGAAACAAAGGAAAAATTCACTAAATCTCGAAAAGTAGAGCTAAATATATTGTATGTACGAGATACTGAGTTATAGTACGAAGACATATAAGGAACCGGTGACTTTTGTAGGAGATTGGAATAAGCTGCTGGTTGTTAAAATATAAATGACAATCTCAAGAACTGTTTGGGAATAAGACAATGTAATGACTGGATTATATCTGGGCAGTTCTGAATACCGTGAATAATGTTGTACAGATGTGTGAGGCTGGTAATATATAATAAGAAGTGCTCGTGCGAAAATTGAATAATAAGATAAACATAATTATCCTTAAAGCAAGAGTATTTAAGAAATCTTCTTTGAGCCCTTTCTAGTGAACAACTATGAAAATCATAACATGGACTACATAACATGGAAGCATACTACCATTTCAATTTCACCAAGAAGTAATATAAGGAAGCAATTGTGTTTATAAAGATAAATCGACGACCTCCTGTATTTAGAAGTTTATATTTTCTTACACTGAAACCCTAATCGTCTGAAATTATGTCAGCAAACAGTCAAGTAAAGCTATTTACTCAAATGAATCTTCGTCACATCAATAAGATATCCTTAACTAAACAAGTTTTGCCTTCCTTCATCGAGCTCATTTTATGTTCTTTGTACTAAGTCTACTTATTAGAACGCACAATAAATTTAAGCGCCCTAGAATTTTTCGCTTTCTTGTTTCTTTTACTGAAACCTATTTACTACTTGATTGCTAAGAATCTTATCAAAGTAACCACGTACGCAGATACACATATGAGCATCGCGATTCACATTATATTCTTACCAGCAAAGCTATTCTTTATAAAAGTAGTCTATGACTAACTGTACAGTACCGTCCTGATTGATAATTGATAATTTTCTCCCGTTCAGATCAGTAATAATTAACATAATAATACCAAAGCCACCAAAGGATAAATGATTTCTAGGACGTTCTCATACGGATATAAACATATTCTACTTGCTTGCGAATAATTACATCACGTACCGTGGCTTTATACATGTTGTAACAACAGTCAAATGTAACTAGTTCGTATGAATACTGATGTAAATGTAACGGTTAAGAATTTTCCGCCGTGTTGTAGAAGTCATGTTTGTTACAGGAACTATTCGACTTCGACAGAAAACACCCATAAATAAACATGTTCAATAATGTAGATATGTGTACATCCATATGTATTTATTTTTCGGCATTAGCACGTTTGGAAGAAGAGCACGCAGTCAATACAATAACGTACGGGAAATATTAATAGAGGCTTAACTGGAATATTGGCACCAGATGTTATGGCCTTATATTGAAGAGAGTTTACGCGCTTGTGCTAATGCGGAGTACAAATTTAGAACTGATCATGAATGACGATCTTGTAATTCTCTAAATCTATTATAAAGTTAGAATTTACCGTTCACATTAGAAGTCTGTGAAATAAACATGATCGTGCAATGATGTATTCGGTTAGTAAAGAACCGAACTGCCTGGTAGCAACTAAATGATCAAACAAATACAAGAGATTGGTACTGTAGTCACGATTGACGTTCTTATCCACCTAGAATGTGGCGTAACTCATTCTTAAAGTCACTTACGTTACTGTTTCTAGCAAAGTTCTTTTAATTAAAATTTATATATTTATGTTTGTGGAGAAAAAAGCTTTGTTTATCTTAATGAGTTACTGCAATTGCTTACACATATAACATTAGGATATAAAGTATAGACGTGACTAGTTTTAACTGAAGCATATATTTGGGCATTGTTCAATAAAACATTCGCAAAGTAATTTTAGTTGAAAACTGTTACTTACCTCAGATAGTGACAATTTAACTATTCGCTTAATTCACTTTTATATCCACTTCTTTTAATTTGTTGTAGCAAACCGAATTTTTGTATTAATCTGGGTGTGAATTGATGTCCTTCTACCAAAAGAAATATGTTTTTATAAAATTCGATCAGGTATAGTTAAAGATCAGGGCCGTATTACCAGTAAAATATGTAAACAAATATGCAATCAACAACAGCGCATGTAAGAACGTATGAAGATGATTTGCTTCAAAGACTGCAGTGTAAAGAGTAAAAATATATATTAAATTGGAAAGAAGTAGTGGAATATTTGTAACTACTAAGCAGAGTTTGCGCTATCGATCGACTATTCCAAGGAAAAGAAGGAAAATTGTAGTTAAAAGATTTTTTACTACCTACCCAAAATTTCTTGCTTTTATGTTAATGCTTCGGCAAAGAAACAAGCTGAACTCATTTATGCTATTCTTTTGCCGCACCCTTGATGTTGACAGGCAAAATTTTGGATTGGAAATACAGAACTAAAGTTAATGGCGTCTATCACGTTCAATTCTATCTCTTTCTGTTTTGGATGGAGTCATCTCCTTGAGTTGCTTCAGGTTTATAAGGTATATATGTTACGTTAAATTGTTGTTAACAAATAAGCTTTAAGGCTGCAGTAAATTAACGAAATAATTTGTTTAAACGAAAAATCTTCCCCTGTTTTAGGTGCATCTATTACCCGTTTTGTACATTTGATTTATGTTTTCGTATTAAAATATGGTGGAAATCATTTTTATACTAAAGACAAGAAGCACTTGCTTTTCTTTGAATTGTAGCAGATCATACCAAATTGCCCATTATGAAATGTATTAATGTGAATGCATATGTATAAGACACGACAACAGTAAGTGCACTTAATTTAAATTAATGACAAAAGCTAAAATAAAAGGATGAGTCATTAAACTATATGTAAAAATCGAAAAGGAGTAAATAATACAAAAATAATAAAATAAAAAATAATGTAATAATAAACTGCAAAAGATTTGTGATTGAGGTAGGAATATCTTCAAAGTTGTGACATCCTTATAAGACAATTATCGATTTCAGCATTTGTTAATATTCCCCCATGATGGAGAATTTTCACGCTGATAAGCTCTACTCAAGGAAAAGCAGAATGTGTTACGTTTAACCTTTGGCGAATGTTTAACTATTGAGATCGGAAAGGTGAAACCCTAATAAAGACACTTTCAAAACAAAAATGATTCAGTAACGAATGCCGCGATTCTCAAAAGAAGCTACTTCAAATTCACCTAGAAGACGTGTAGATCTAACGCATGATAAGAAAATATTGTAGGTACAGTTGTGTTTCTCTAAATCGAATCTGTCATACCAAATTGTATGACTTAGAGTTCAAGTGAAGTGGATTTTGGTGTTCCAGCCAACTCAAGAATTCGACTCAGAATGAAATTCGAATTATGGAAGTGTCAATATGAGACCTTGAAATGCATTTGCAATGTTTTTATGACTAATATTTCTCGTTTTTGATTGGATATTGGAAATATTTCTTTTGCGAGAGTTAATTTTATTATTAGTCAATATATTTCGGAGTGTTTGGATAAACGGGGACAAGTTGACGTCATATATACCGACTTCGAAAAGGCCTTCGACCAGATAGACTACCACGTTCTACTCAGTAAGCTGTCAGCGGTGGGATTCTCTCCAACTCTTCTGCGTCTCTTTGAATCATACTTGACCTGCAGAAAGCAGTATGTCGAGTATCGGGGTCATAAATCAAAAATGTTCTCTCCCACATCTGGCGTGCCTCAAGTTTCAAATTTGGGACCTATTCTCTTCTTAATATATATAAATGATATAGTGAATAATTTGCAGTGTGAGTCGTTGTTATTTGCTGATGACTTGAAGATTTTCCTTAAAATTGAAAAGATAGAGGATTGTCTTACTTTACAAAAAGATCTGGACAGTCTAAGTTCTTGGCGCATGGAAAACCACTTGCAACTTAATGTGAACAAATGCAAAACTATAACTTACACTAGGAAACACCAAATAATTTGTTATGATTATACTATGAATGATATCAATTTACAACGTTGTACGTCTATAAAAGACTTGGGTATACTTTTTGACACTGGCTTTTATTTTGTAGATCACATAAATGAAATCATAGCAAGCTCTTATCGAACTTTTGGTTTTATTTACCGAAACTGTAGAGATTTTACTAATACGGATTGTTTAAGTTTATTATACAACGCCTTCATCAGGTCAAAGCTAGAATATGGTTCGATTATTTGGTACCCCGTATATGCCGTACATATAAAAAACTTAGAACAGGTTCAACGACGGTTCCTAAAGTACTTAGTGTATATTAATGACCATGTGTACCCAGAAAGGGGATATGATTATGCATTGCTACTCAATAGATTTAACTACACTTCCTTACAAACCAGGCGGACTGTTGCTAGCATCAAATTGCTCCTTAACTTATTAAATAATAAAATTGATTGTCCGTGGTTACTTGCAAAAATCAATTTTAATGTGCCCAGACTATCTGCAGGACATCCATCCATTTTTTACCTGGATGGCATAAGAACAAATGCGATGCTTAGAGCACCCATCTATATAATGTGCCATAATTTTGATTTGTTTTGCAATGCTGATCTGCATTTTGATCGGTTTACGGATATTATCAGTAGTATTGTTAGTTTGTAATATTGTTATATACTCTTATTTACTTGTAGAATAGATTTTTTTTTATTGTGTACAAATTTTGTTAGTGGCAGTAAGCTCTTTATTTTTGGTTTTTATTGTTACGAACGTATTCGCATATATATTTTCTTTTTCGTGTATTAATTTTCCTGTACTTGGGTGTTACCCGTTGGAAATAAATGATTATTATTATTATTATTATTATTATTATTGAAGGTTAATACCGATAAAAGTTTCGCGTCTAATCACTCATTCATGTTTTGTCTAAATCGATAAAGTAAATCATATACAATAAACGAAATATGTTCTTGAGATACAAATTTGTTTTCATTTTCAACCTTAACTATATACTTAGGTATTTCTGGAATACATATTTATTCATGGTTTTCAACAGTTTCCTGCAATTAAAATGGATCGACATACTTTAATTTTAATTGCGAAGTGAAACCACTTGGTTCTAATTCTAATATAAAAAGTATTTTCTTTGAGCCAAAGAGAACAGGTCTGTGTAATTTTGACAGAATATTCTGCAAACTTACACTTATTACTATCTTTTACTATTTAGTTCGTTAAGAAACGTTAAAACTAATACATTTGCTATGAAATAAAAAAACTATTTCCAAACATAAAGGCTACTGAAATAATGAAACAAATATATAAAAATAATGAGGCGAATTTGAGGTAATTTACCAATCTGGTCAATACAAATATTAATAAGAAATTTATCAGTATGTACAACAACTCCTGTCTGATGTTTAAAAGGGTTGATGTAAAAGTAGTTTTCCATGGATTATCCCCACTTATCGGAAACTTTAAGACTTCTTTGTAGTTAAGATGGTTTTTACATGTATCTTTATTTCAGTTCATACCAAACTACAGATTTTTCTAATTTCTTAATATCCTTCTAGTTTCTTTAAAATTAATTACACAAATAGCATTTCCATACTTAGGTTAGTATAAATAGAAAACTATTTTTAAAATGATACTTGACAATCAGAATTACAAACAAATAGAAAAAAGTATAAATATACATGGAGAAGGAATAGTATATAAATAATGTTTAGAGGTCTTCCTGTTTATTCCTTACTTATATAAAAACTTACTTTACAACTTGTTTCGGCGGTAAGCCATTTTCAACTGAGATTAACCAAAGTTAGGGGTAATACAGCTTATGTATTAGCTTTTGTAAAAACGAGATAAAATGATTCACATTTATATGGAAATCTTCCTAATAAAAAGTCGTAAAAACACTTATTATAAAAAGGAATGAATGTGCCAAGTTTAGGAGCTTGTTATAAAATTATATAGAGGTAAAAGTAATGTTTGAAATGGAAGTTAAAATAAAATGGGGTATTTTATTTATTTATTAACTGGGTGTTAAGCTGCAATATTTATTGTTGAATTCTTCTTTCCTAGGTCTGTTGTAATCTTATATTTCTATTTTCATACCAAGTATGCAGTTCCCCAATTTGGGTTGTCTTTTCTCTACTTTCCTCATACGCAAACATCGCAAGGCTTTTGGTGACAAACGATGGAATTCAGAGATTAAATGAAACTTGTAATGACCGTTGTAAATTTCATAGTTACTAATATAAACCAAATTGTGTTCAGTGTCTACCCAAACCCTCTTGAATTTTCGGTGAGCAGAAACATCATTTATCACAGAACTGTGTGTGACAGGAACTTACCAAAATTTTTAATAGTAAGTTTTGTTTGTATATGTACAAAAAAATTAAGTCTGTCTTGCTGCATGAGCGGAAAGATGGACGTTTTCTTTTTATGAATTAAAACTTTACAACAACACACCAAAAACATCCAAGAATTCTGAAAGGCATTTGTATCTAACACCGTATATCAATGAACCATTTATCAATAGCTCAAGAAATGATGATCTGGTGACAAAAGTTTTGAAAATGGACCACACAAATACTTAACAACAAAGAAATACGAAGTTATCGTCGTGAAACAAAATTGAACGTAATTACCACTTTGCCACCTCAATCATCTTGTGACGGGAAAATGATTCAATGCTAAAGCGGTTATCAACAGCGCCTCTTGAAAAGCTTCTTGTCAGACGTTCAGACAAAAGAACTTCTAAATATCTACTCTATTAATGCACCTACATCTCATTGATAGAAGTCTACTGCTTCTTATAGTGTCTATTTTCACTAAGAAAGTGCTAGTTTCAAGTTCTTGTTATTTTAAGTTTCACTACCAAAGACCACGTTTCACGTAATCTAATATATCTACCAATAAAACAGATGACAAAATGTGCGCAGTAACTGGAATGAAATAAGTCAACTACATTAAGTATCCCAATACGTCCTTTCTTCATTTTGAAGTTGAGATCAATTAAAATATTGCCTTTACAGAAACCGGAACATGTGATACGCATAATGGGTTTTATTGACTGATATATCATACGCGAAAACACATCTGTGTAGCCATACTGTCATTGTTAGGGACATCTGAAAATCGTTGCTATCATATGAATCCACAAAATATAGCAAGAGAGCTTAGGAAAGAAATATAGTTTTATGTAATTTGTACGTACTAAAATAAAACGTCAACAATTCACAACATAGTAAATTACCATTTCGATCTGGAACAGGATACGGTACTTTGCAATCGTTTCGCATTGATTTCGTAACCTATGCAGAAGACTTTTGTTTGTGCGTTGGCCGTCATTACAAAATTGTTTAGTACTGGAACGTATATAGGTAAACTTTAGCATGCACCGGCTCAAATATTTACGTGAACACAAAATTTTACATGGTCGCATAAAGCTCAAGTTAATGAATATTGAACGTATCCAAAATCTTAGACATTTAAAAAGCGCCATTGTAAAGATAAATGATATTCGACGTTCCATCTGAATGTATGGTTCGAAATTTATTATCTCGTATCTCATCACTTGACCTATACCGGAGTGACCGTGTTGTCAATTTGTACAGACGAAAGCACTCCTTGCTTATTGTTTAGTGCTTGATAGGTATACCCATTATTATTTATAAATTATAAGTAACTTGAGGCTCAGGCAGTTAGACCGCTTGGGCTAGTATCTACCTTTAATATTTTCTTTTAGTGCTTGTCTGTAATACATCTGTTATCTGAAATTGAGGGAAAACAGTTATGATTAGGCGGGAAAACGAAATGGTGATAAGTTTTAAGCGAGGTCTTTAGACGTCTCAACGATAATTGTCGTATCCGACGATTGTTAACATTTTATATTACATTAAATTCCTAAATACCAACCAACCTCCATTCGAGAGTTTCTAAACCGATATCCACCAGATACTGCTCGCCAAATACCTATGTGGTCTCTAATATGTACGATATGGTATTCTGCAGGGTTAGACGTTAAGGCCTCTGCGGTTTAGCAATTATATGTAACACGTATTTAAAGATGAGCAGCGTCGGGCATTGCGTGTGGCTCGAGCATGCGGCGATTCACATGACCGCTATTGTAAAGCTGCCCTCCGGGTCCCCTTGGTTATTGACACCGGGCCGGACCAGGTCCGCACGATGCTCGGTTGCACACATGCTCATGTATACTTACTACAACGACGTATGGATACTATGTGAGTATATAAGTACGTATGCCGGCGATTACTGTTATTTTAATTAGTACCACAATTATTCTCCGTCTGAAAATGACCCCACCGCTCTATGCGAATCTGTTGTCTTCACTACTATCTCATTGCATACTTTTAAACTGTAAAATTTTGATAAGCATATCAAGTTAATTAATATATATATATATATATATATATATATATATATATAACTATTTATTGAAAGCTACTGAATCTTTGAAATCTTCTTCGGGTAATAAGATATACGGGATAGGCGTCATAAATTCCCGGCCTAATATAGACTATAAAATATAAACTTTTATTTTTCAATATAATCTCCACCAACGACAATAGATTTCCTACAACTCAACGTCAGCTAATAATTCTATACTCCTGTAAAAATAATCTAAAGTTTTCCCTCAAAATGTTATATTACAAGTGCCTGCAACTCACTATCGTCCTTAAAACGATTTCCCCCTAAGATCGTTTGCTAAATTTAAAAGTAAATAATAATCACTAGGATCCAGGTCCGGACTCTATGGTGGATGCCCCAATTCTTAAAAGCCGGACTCGCGGATGACAGCTTGTGAAATGGTGGCAGTATGGATGATGACATTGTTACACGTTTGGTACGAATATTGGTCCTCAATTTATGGAATAAACACGCATACTATGGGCTGTTGACAGTTGTATTGCGCTCCTTAAAGTCAATTAGTAAAATGGCCTTACAATTCCAGAATATTTGGTCATCATCTTGTTCGTTGATTGAAGTACTTTCGCCTTTCTGGAACATGGTTCATCGGCCGGCCGTCATTTCCCCTGAGGTCTCTCTTTATAAAACAAAACCATTGTTTCATCTCCTGTGACAATAGATCCCAAAATCCGTTTGGGGTCGTCTCCACACATGTTTAAAAACGAACGCGCGCGTTCGACCCGACGTTGACGATGCAAAACGGAAAGAAAACGCGGTAGCCATCTTGCACTAATCCTATTCATACCCAAAAGATCATTGAGAATTCAGCGAATATTTGTTTCAGAAATGTTAGACATAACTGCTCATTCTTTTACTTTCAAACGGTGATCTTCTAATACCATGTCGTCCATTATTGCAATATTTTGGGGCGTTATCATTTCACTTGGCGCATTATTTTCAAGTGATCCTTGCCCCAAACGGAAACATCTTATTTACTTTTTTACAGTGGAATATGACGGAGGCATATCACCATAAACGTCATCTAAGAGTTGTCTAATGTGATTGGGCATATGTCCTTCTTTTGTTAAAAATTTATGATCGCGCGGTACTCTGTTTTCGTTAGCTGCCACATTTTTACGCACTAGTCACGTTATCTTGCTGGCTACTAAAAACTACTACTTTGCGGGTCGTAATATAGGTATATAATGTATGCCTGACGTATGTGCAACTATGACGCAACGCCTGTTACGCCCAGAATTTATGGCGCCTAACTGAAACATGTGTAGCTAATTTGTTAGTTGGAAATTTAAAAGCATTAGAAAAAAATAAAATAAAAGATATTGAAGGTATATAAGTACAAGATACCATTTACCAAAAAAAAAAAAACTTTAGAATTGGAAGTCTTAATTTTTAGTAATCAAGCGGTCCCCTTCCTGTTTCTTTCCTCTAAATTTGGTTGCGCTTTCCCTACTTGTAGTCCTCTTTCCTATTTTGATGCATGTTTGTTCGTAATTACTACGTGAAGGTTTAGGAAGAAAAATAATTTGGGGTCACCTAGTGTATTTAATGGAAGGACTAGTGAAGAACAACAACAAGTAGCTTTTGGGTAGCCTCTACCAAGAATATCAGGATGAAACTCTGCGACAATTCGATGAATACATAGATGATAACGAAAGCAAGTTCACAGAAGAGTTTTAAGTTGCAACGTTTAACATTAAGATAATAATAATAATAGTAATAATAATCATGATCATAATACAATAATGTTTATTAACTTTGAGATCTTATTAATAGGACTTTGTTAATATATCGCAGCTATAAATGGGATATACACAAAATATGGATTGTGAAAACGATAAACTCTACGTAACATACTTGAAACAAGGGAGAAAGGCATAACGTATACGATCTACAATAATGTAATAGTCGTAATAATTGTATTTATTGCTTAGGCTGCTTAATACCGTCTATTTTACGTAGATTTCTTAAACTAATGAAGTCTAACAATATCCTTCTGCATGATGATTTTCAGAGTGGCAAGCAGACAAATTTGGTTTTGATAACTTTTGCCCGTAAAGCAATGTAATTTTGCAACGATGTTTATGTACTTCGTTCCCTCGATTTAGTTATGGCATGGAAAACTATTTACGAAGGCAAAATATTAACTCGAATAAGACTCTAGATGACTCTCTACAAAACAATTTTATAAGGTACGTTAATGGACAATGCAAAAGTTATGCTTTTTGCGGTTGTGGTCCGCAACTAATAAAGTATAATCCTTTCTGTGATAATAAGTTGGCATATGCAGTTTGTACTTGCTTGATAAGCTATTGCACAGGTCTTTCTGTAGAATTATTGTTCAATTATTAGTTATGGGGCAACTAACACATCGTTAGGACAAAAAGGATCCAAATTGCTACAAGAAACATTGATATAATATTGCCCTGAAATCCTACTATCGAATGCACATATCAGAAAGCTGGTACCTATGCATACTTGGGCATACCAGCAGTGACTTCAGTGCCGCATGTTTAGATGAAGTAAACAAATAAAATGTAGTATTATTTTCATTGATGTGCAAGCGGTAGGATGGTTCTTTCCTCATTCTAAAATCGCATGTAAGAATATATGCGAATGCTACTGATAGGGAATACGAAGGGCATAATTTATAACTTACTATGTAGTAACTAAAGATAGGTGCTTTACATTAAAGCGTTGTGAGATGCTGCTTTTAAAGATCAATATAAGAATACGTATCGAAAAGTTAACCGATTCATATTTATTTCTAGATTCATCTTGTGTTATTTTCTGTAAATGCTAAGATTAAAGGTATATTCCTTAAGCCTATTAAAACCTAATCAACAGAAAGATAAATGAAGACAAAAATTGTGCGTCATTTTTCTTACAAATATGGAAGGTGTAAAAGCAATTACATTTGAAACAAAGAAAAGACTGTCACGGTATTCCGACACGCACACAATTATCTTTATATTACTACATTGCCACAATGAGCCGTCTCGTAGGTCTACAGTTTTAACGTTCTTGAAACAAAATAATGTAAAAGTAATTTAACATCCAGGGTACTTCCTAGTCACACCATTTGCAAGTGTTTTAACCTTAAATGTAATCACGTAATGAGTATTAAAGTTCAAAACAATAAGTATATGTATATATTATTATTAGAAACTTATTCCAGTATTACTAAAGGAAGAACCCTGATTAGTGAAGCATTAACCTACTTGATTCAGTATTGGTCAGCTTTGTATAGCTGTAGACTTCACAAATATTCAAAAAACTGAAAATCTTAGCTAATATATTCTTCTTTAAGTTCAGAGGGTGATTTACTAAAACATTTTATACTCACGTGGTGTACTCCTCTCTCAGTAGATTCTGGCTTATGCGCTGGAAAATGAAAATAGAGTTTTCTACGTATACCTACTGCAGTCGTGAGATCTTTCGTCACCGGAAAATAAATGATTATTATTGCAACAGAATAGCAAATGTTTGTAAGTATATAATCCATGCATTGTAAGCAGTCCACGAACTCTAAATATGCTACGACAAGATTCTCGTACTGTAATACTCAATTTGTATGACAAATAGTTTACTTAGTTCTCAGGGTCATGGAATATAACAGCGTAGCTTAGTAATCATACAAAATGAGCATGATAAACAGCTTCTAATTTTTTTAGCAGAACTTTTAAACTATAATATAGGTATGTATGTACATATATAACAGCCTGAGAGCAAGTAAATCTACGTAATATGTTCAATTGAATTCTATCATTCACAAAGACACCCAAAAATTTACTGTAAACACTCAATAGTTTCAAGTTCCCCCACTTTTTTACTTACACCAAACAATACTTAATTTGATTTGTTGAAATAATAATAGTAATAATAATAATAATAATAATAATCTTTATTGTCATAGTTCATGAGAGCACGGAGATGAGAAATAATACATATAATATATATTATAATAAGAAAACAAGTAAAGAATGAATCAAGCTTCATATAAACATATAAAGATTTATATCTATGTATATAAAACTAAAATTGACGCCAACACACATACTCATCAGAGAGATATTTGACATCATACCTTCACACACATTCCATACATTAAGCATTCATAAAATCATTGATGCTATAAAACATATTCTCACAAAGATACTTTCTTAAATTTAATTTATAGCTTTTCCATGATTGCGTAGCTTTCACACCTCAAGGCACAGTTTTGTATGGTGTCCGGCACACTTAAATTATTTCGGTTTGAAGTAAAAATCGCTATTTTCAGCGACTGCTTTCAATTTCCTCCAAAAACAAAAGAACTTTTCATTTTATAGAGTGAGGTCAAAAACAAAACATTCAACTTCCTAACGAAAGGACGACATGATGTCAAGGAAGAAATAAAAATTCATCTAATTATTCTCTTTGCGGCAGAAATAATTGTCTAGCTCCAACAGGGGACCCCCAAAAATTGCACCACAGCAAAGACGAATTTCGACGTGAACAAGATAAAACCGTTTCACCATAGGGAAGGGGTTCATTAAACCTCAATAGGTTTTCTACTACCAATGCCAGTGATTCGATTATATTACTAGCCTGGACAAACAGCGGTAACAGCGTAGAATTACGAAATAAGTTACGACAGCATCGCCGACTCCTCACTTTAGTCAATACTAAATCGATGCTGTACGCGATTAGTTCTGTGTGCATGTAGGCTGTAGTAACTTGTTTCGTAATTACCGCTGTTTGCCCAGAATATATATTACTCTCCGAAATTGATTTACCATTAAGGCAAATATACAGGCTCTCCAGATTTGGCGCAGATAATTTAAAGGGCACAACATTAGTCTTACTTGCATTAAGTTGGACGGCATTTATGTCGCACCAATTTACCAATCCACTTACAATTACCGTCATAGATGCGAAAAGTGCAGATACAATACAATTTGTATCATTAGAATATTGTGAAAGAGTACAAGGTGCCATTAAAGAATGAGGATCGTTCACATAAATTAGAAAAAGTGTTGGACGCAAAATTGACCCTTCTGGAACACCACAGTGCATCCCAAGAGATAAAGGTTTATACCTCTGTGTTGTAAGATCGTTCACATTCATTGTCAAAGTAATAATACTTTACCTGTTGCGCAAATAGGAAGCAAACAAATCCTTAGCTACACCACGAACTCCAAGTACATCCAATTTTGATAACAATATCTAATAATCAATAGTAAATAAAGGTGATGGCAAGGACTGTGGTGTTATTCACTGACCCAAATATCACATCGGTAAACTCCTCTTCACATAATTGTTTATAATAAAATCTGTGACACGTGTTTCGCTAGCTCGACGCAAACATCTTCAACAACCGTATAAACCACTTCGGTACTGTCCAACAATTCGTTTAGGCAATCGAACAACAATTAATGCTGAATGGTTCGCAGCAATATGTTTGATAGAAGTTATCTACGAAATCAGGATAAACAAACAATAATAATAATAATTCTACATCACGGAAACCTCAGCCCCCACATAGCATATCAAATACTTGAGTATTTGGAGGAGAAAAACATCGAGTTAATATCGTACTGCCCGCAATTACCTAATTTATCGCTTGGAAATTTCTTTCTGTTCCTGAGTGTCAAACAAAAAATGTGCGGACAGCAATTTTCAGAACCTTAAGAACACTCAAAAACCATATTTTTGAGTTACCAACTTCACAATATTTCGAAAATTGGTTTGAACGCTTAGAAAAGTGTATAAATCTTAAAGACGAATATTTTCAAAAGAAATAAAACTGTTTGTTCCAAAAGAAATTATTTCTTTTTTTCGTGGCAACTTCAAGGGCGCTCCTGTATAAGCTGAATACGAGTGATTAGAATTAAGACATCACAGTTACTTAGTAAACTTGAATGACTAATGGTTTGAAAAGCTCAATTGAAGTCAGCCATACATGTGACCACCTAGTTATTACTTGCACTGCCGCCAAAGCCATTCAGTTCGTTATACATACATACGTAAAGTCCTATCGCCCAAGTTAAGCTCATCCTTCTCACACCGCCAACCTGGAATTGAAATATTGTTGATTTCTAGAGGGATGCAATGTAAGATTATTGCACTTATTCTTATCGGCGGAATTTCTATCTGTGGAGTGGAGAGGGCTCTAATAAAAATACTATTCCCTTGAAATTTGCGCAAATATCTCGAAAACTATTGAATATATTAAAAAAGCTTAAGTCACATCTGAACCGTCTCTTTCTTAAAAGCTGGATAAATTGAAAGTTTCTAAGCTTTTCATAACTTCATGTATTATTCAAAGGTTTCTTACGCGTAACCATTATCCAGATTAAACAATACAGTATTATGTCTAGAAATTAATTTATTTTTAGGTTTTTTTTTGTTTTTGAGAAATTCGGAACTTGCTTGGACGTTATGTAGTCTAGATGAATTGAGGTACATTAGGGGTATATAATGCGGTTCTGCCAGTGTTTCCAGGAAAATTACACTAGCGAGTATTAAGGCAACTTTTCCTACTTCCTGCTAAACGTGTTCAATGTAGTTGGTTGTATTCCTGATAAATTTCGTTTAAAGCAACCCACAATCATCTTGTAGTAGGTACCCGAAGTTTAATGACTTTCATTTAGTAAATTATTTACGGGTGCCAAAATATTAATTTATAGAATCTGGATGACTCTAGATAAAACAAGCTAATTAATTAACTACGTTAATTGGACAGCTACAAAGTACTTGCGCAATAGCTTACTAAGTAAGTACAAATTGCGTATGCAAAAGATCACGGAGGGAATTGTGCTTCATTAATGGCTGACTGCAGCCGTAGAACATACACATCGCTATCTGTGACCAATAAATACTAAACTATTTATGAGAGTATATTAGTTAATATAATCAGAATGACTGCATAAAGCAACCGAATGGGTTTTATAAAAGGAAAAACTTTCAATACTACGATTCTTTTTGCTTATAAAACTGTTTAACGTATAGGAGATCAAAGTACTTAGGAAAATTTTTGAGATTATCCGTTTTAAAGTTGTAACACATGTTAGCAACATGAATAAAATGCACAGTTTGTTGAAACATCAAACGACAAACAGGATAATGTACATCCTCATTTTGCATAGCTGAAGTGAATGTCGAATATTTCATGGACTGAGGATATAAAATTCTGCTGTAGAATCAGATCTAAAGTTTGAGATGATATTCCAATTTGATTCCTGTATTTGATGTTAAAGTTGTCCGTAAAACAACAAACAGTATTTTTTTACTTTGAAATATGCACATATTTTCCCGTTATAAACAACAGTCTGAGCAAAATAAACAAGTTAACGCATACCATTCGAATCCTATGGATATTTCGACTCAGGATATGAAGTTAAATAATAGAAACAACTTTAATAAGCCATCTTCATTCCCTAAATCATAGAGATGAACGGGAACTACAGGTATTGTATTTTTGTTTTCGTCGCTGGAAATGATCCCATCTAGTGCATTTATTTCTATACCTTGTAATCTATTTCAAATATGTTATAAATATCAAAACGAAATCATTTAAAACACTTTTGTAGTATAACACTACTTACAGAGTCCTTTGGAATTTAATGAGCTGGAAAGGCGGCGAATTCATTGTTTAATTGAAATCGAGCAAAAGAACAATTACCTTGTTTTAAACAACCAGATGTAACTACTCCACGGACATGTAGAACGTAGCGAAGTATTTTGCGTAGTTTGCCATACTTTCTAACACTCTTACATATCACTCAATTGAACACAATTACCTTGACAATGAACTTCCATTGTACCGTACGCGATTGAATTTTCTCATCCTATTTAGTATGATGCAAATCCGTTAAGGTTTCTATTAATGGTCTTGATACATATCACGTCTATGAAAGAGCTCCAGGAAGACGACTATAAACTATATTGCAATCAAGGAAATGTGTTTATTTATTTATACTTATAATATTAATTCGCATATCCGTACATATTGTATACATTGCATGCTATGATACATAAATCCTATTATAATTAAATCGTGATTTAAGTAATTTTCCCGAGTTGCTGCTTTGTATTTATACTACATTTTCAAGGCAGATGAAAGCTCCGGACGTATGTATATGAATACGCATTTCGTTACCTACTTGACGTTGGCAAAAATACATTATTGGCGACCAATAATTTCGATCAAATCGGCAAATACAATTAATTTGAAACTTATCTATAGTATCGTTTTAGCAATAATACAATCTACGCGCAAATTAAATGCTGTTGAAAACGCTTTGTGGAAACACAAATTACCTTACAATCAGATAAAATTAAATAATGTCGCGGTTTTACTTAAAAACCTCAAAATTGATTTCACTTGAGTATAATGGCCAAACCAGATAGTTTATATATTGCAGTAATAACTTAATTGTAAAATTAATTTACGTTTGACGAGTGCACTTGATGGTCATGCATTGGCTGCATAGTAGCATTTGTGAGTTAATAATTGTCAAACATGCAACTTAAATTCTTATAGTCCCATACTTATGTGTCTATTTCAAATTGTTGTATATTTTAATGGCTTGATACTTTGGACTTCTTTATGTAAATTCAATTTATGTGCGTGTATTTCCAGAAAGTTGTCTATTCCTTGTGCTTTTTGCTGCAAAAGATATGTTATTTGAATATGACTACCAGCACCTTGAGTTATTACGATGAAAATAGGCAGAAAAATGATTCTCAAGATACAGTCGACTCTGTATACAATGAAACTCTATATAGTGAAATACTCTATACAGTGAAATTTTTATAAAAACCAGTACATTATTATAAAATTGCATGTAAAATTACCCCTCTATAATAAAATAAAACCTCTATATAATGAAATTTTCATAATCCGATTAGGAGATTTGTTTCTAAATTTTAGGGCTTATTCTTTCTCTTTATCTCTTTGTACCTGACAGAATGACGAGTGCGCAACTGCCACGCACATTTAATAAGCAGTAGGAGTTGAGCGAGAAGAGCAGTAGTAGCAGTGTGGAAAGATCATTGAAAATTTAGTTGTTTGTAAAACGTCAAGATGTCAAAGCGTAATTGTATAAGTTTTGCTGACAAAGTAAAAGTGTTAGAAGAAGTTGATCGAGGTGTTAAAAAAGGTGATATTGCTACAAAATACGGTATTGCACCAAGCACTATTACTCTAATTATAAAAAATCGGGCCAAAATTAGCAATATTGATGTGTTGAGTAGCCGAAAGCGTGTGCGGACTTGTTCTTACGAAGATGTTAATGAAGCCATTCTTCGATGGTTTGAAGCAGCTAGGTCCAATAATTTGCCTTTAAGTGGAAACTTAATTAGAGAAAAGGCATTACAATTCGCCAAAGAACTCAACTGTTCTGATTTTCAAGCCAGCAACGGCTGGCTCGAATCATGGAAAACACGGAACCAAGTAGTGTATAAAACAATTTCGGGTGAAAGTTCGAGTGTCAACCAAGGAGACTGTGATGTTTGGATTGAAAATGTTTTAAACAAAATTTTACAAAAATTTGAACCAAAGGACATTTTCAACTGCGATGAAACCGGTTTGTTTTTTAAGTGTCTTCCTAGCAAAACTCTGGCATTTAAGGGCGACAAGTGTTTTGGAGTTAAAACCAGTAAAGAAAGAGTAACACTGTTGGCTGGTGCCAATATGGATGGAACTGAGAAACTAAAACTCTTGCTGATTGGAAAAAGTAAGAACCCACGTTGTTTAATAGGTTTAAAGCCCCTAGGGCTTGAATATACCCACAATAATAAAGCATGGATGACCGGAGAAATTTTTGGAAATTGGATTAAAGCAATTGACAAAGAGATGATAGCTCAAAAACGAAAGATTGTTATGTTTGTCGATAATTGTCCTGCTCACCCACCTGCTATAGGGAAAACCTTAAAAAATGTTGAATTGGTGTTCTTTCCGCCTAATGCAACAGCCAAACTGCAACCCATGGACCAGGGCATTATAAAAAACATTAAAGTACATTACCGCAAACGCATAATACCTAAAATTTTTGCCAGCATGGAAAATAATCCTCAACTTAATACACTGATAACATTACGGGATTGCATAAATGAAATCACGAGAGTTTGGAGTGGTGATGTCACTAAAAACCATAGAGAACTGTTTTGCAAAGGCGGGATTTAAAACAAATGATGAATGGAAAGAGGATGATGAAATTGACTTGGCTTCGTTGACAAAACAGTGGGATTACATGCAAAATTCTGGGAATGTGGATGCGAATTTTTCATTACAGGAATTCATTCATATTGACGACGATGTTATAACAAGTGAGCATCCTACAGACCAAAAAATTCTTGAGAGTCTCAAAAATGTCGGAGGAGATGATGACGTTGCCGAAAATGAAGACGAGTGTGCAATAGAGCCAACAACTGAACAAATTAGAAATGCATTAGATATTGTGCGATCTGCGTTACAATTTAAAGATAATGTACCAGATCGAGTTTTTAATGCCTTCAATAGGCTTGAAACTTTGTTTGATGGAGAGATATATTATAATGCAAATATACAGAAAAAAATTACAGATTATTTTGTAAAAGAATCTTAATACAAAGCTTTGTAACTACTGTATATGCATATGTGTATGTAAATATGTACGTAAATATGTACATAAATACATCTCTTATAAAATAAATGTGTGTAATTTATTTTACCTGACTTTACCAACCACTACCCGTATATAGTGAAATCCTGTCTATAGTGAAATTTTGGCTTGTAGTTTTGTATTTCACTATATACAGAGTCGACTGTATATTAATTTATAGCAGATTGGATCTGATTAAAGCACAATAGACCTATCGTGTTCTTTAGAGAGGGTGTTGAGGTGCCAATTGCAGTTGCAATCTATTGTTATATTTAAGAATTTCTTTTGATCTACATACGTGAGGCTTCCATTTCCTTTACCCTATTCTTAAATTTTGGAAAATGATGGCGTAGTTTGTTACTAATAAAGATAGGAATAGTTCTGTCTCAACGAACCAATCCCAGTATTAATAATACTTTCTGCATGATTTGCAACATATTGTCAGCAAATCTCGGAACCTTCTGGTTGTGTAGATTGTTTACATTTATAATATCCAACATTTCTTTCCAATCGACAATACTTCAAAAGGGAAACTAACAATAAGACGCACAATCGATTATTACTACGGTGGTACAACATTTCTGCGAAAAACGTTCAAGCAGTATATTCCTTATTACATTCTGGAGAAAATTGACGTTTGTACCATGAAAGGGATTCGCGTATACGGATGGCGAGAGTAGAACAAAGTTTTGTATTCTGCAGAAAGTAAAATAATCATTAACTTGTAGTAAAATTGTCAAGTATCGTTAGATATTTGAAGGAGGTGAAGTGAATATAACGTTTTAAATGGTTCGAAGAAGTCTACGACTTGCCTCGGAGAAGAAAGATATAACAGACTTTTTGAGGACAAGACCACTTTATGGAGAGTTAGAAAAAGAATGAATCCTAACTGTACGTTAAACATCGAGGCAGTCACTTGTAGATCACATTTTTGTTCAAACATGCTGCCAAAAATTACGGAAATCTAAGATATAGTATCTCTCTCAAAATTGTGTAATATTATTGTATAAACTTGAAACGGTAGTATTGACTACTATGTTTGTTGTGGCAATGGTAGTGATACGAGTGCAATTTTAAAACCTCATAACTGAAATTTTAATTTAAAAAGGGACACCTGAGATGGGGGTAATTTTAGCATAGTTCTTACTAAGACATATCGAAGAGAGTTCCGAGTTCCTTTTGTGTACTTGTCGAAGCCGCTTTCATAGAAGAAGTAATTTTTGGAATTTGAAAATGTGCTGAATTTGATTGTCACATAAAGAATTTTACGCGAAGTGATCCAACAACTTCCTGGTTAAAATACAGAAAAACTCCGGAATTTTTGACGTTCCACAAATAATGTAACTCATAAGTTATTCTACACGGTACACTCAATGGTCGAAGCTGAGCAAAGTGTATGAACATCATTTGTGCCCGTTTGTTAGACATCTTTTGGATATTTCGGATGCTGACAGCTGTGTTGAGGTATTAGATATCATGCTCAATAACTTCGTAGACCTTGGATGTAATACGATAGGTTTTGCAAAAATTTGTGCAATGAAGAGCACCGTCAAAGATTTAACCAGGATATAAAAGCAATGGAGGACCGTTACCAGACAAGGTGGCATACATACGTTATGGCACATTACTGCTGCAATTTGCAAAGAGACTGTTCTAACAAAGTTGATTCAGAAATATCCTACAAAAGAGACTTCTGATGTCGTGCCTTAGCTATAGTCACAGTCGTTCATAAACTAAATGATCGCCTTTGCTCTATGTCAGAATTAAGATGAATGAATAGTTTTTGCCAAAATAAGAAGGGAAACCAATAGAAGAAGAAGAAAAACCTCTCTAAAGTCTTTAGCCTCGCAACAGCTATCAGGAAAAGTGCTCACCAACCTCCTAAATGTTTCAGGTTTCTTCAGATAGACATATAAATTTTTCAATGACTATTTAAAAAGGTCTTTTCATCTTTATTCTAGGATTAATAAAAGGGCGAATATAGCAACAATCTTTAAGAAATCAAATGAGCTTAATAGTAATAGACAGGAGTTAAGCAGCCAGTTTCTGATTTCATTTTCGGTCAAAAAATAGTTTGAAATGCTGGAAATAACACTTAGAATTTTTATGATTCAATTCTTTAGCAAATAACTGACATCTTTAGATAAAGAAAACTATGGACTTGTAACTCAGTTTTTGATATATCTTCAGATTGATTGTCGTCGTTTTTAAACAAAAGGAATATATATATATTTCTTCTAATCAGCCCAATATCTGTGGTAGTAAATATAAATTCGCAATGAATCGCCTTTTCTACATTCGACTGTATTGATCATTCCATTTGAATGGAGAAGTTGTGTGTTATATAGATGGCACACCACGTAAATGGTTTTTCTTTTACCTTTGCAATGGACGTGAACATAATATAATAGATATAATAATAATAAATAGATTGATCCTTTTGAAATTTGTGATCGGGGTATCGGGACTTTCCAGGGATCAGTTATGCATCCTATACTGTTTATTTTATATATTAAAGAAATGGATGGACGATGTTCTAAGAACAACTACTGCAACGAAGCGCCTAATAACCGCCAATAAATGGTATCGAAACTGAGACTTATATTTCAATACAGATTAAACTAGGTTTATTAGAACTAACCAATATCAGAGATCTATAACACAGGTTAATGTAACAGTCAGTAATGCCATACTGTAAAGTCAGAGTCATTCTTTCTTTTGCGTGCATTTTTTGACGAACATCTTAAGTTTAAGCCACATTGCAATTGTATGTTAAAATAATTTAACTGACAGGTTCGAGAAGTTCAATACTGATGTGAATGAAATTCACTTAATTCATTTATATTCTGCTCAAATTAACTTGCGCTTGAGGTATGGCTTGCATTTTTAGGGTTGTTACTCGGCTAGTCGAAATGTATGTTTAAGATAGAAAGGAGTATTAAGATCTATGGCTAAGGTCTGTCTTTGCCTTGTCTCTTTATATTAGATATTAATTTTAACTTATATGATAGATCTCTACCACTAATAGGTCAATAAAACAAGGTTGGTTTGAACGATAGTTATATTTTCAGAACGTTTACAAACGTTCTCGGAAACAAACATTTGTTTATATATTTGAAAACACAATTATATTAAAAACAGAGAATAATTATAACAAACGACTAATATATGAAATGATAAATATACAGAAAGACAATAAAACTCTTAATTTCAGGACCGATATTCAAAATTTAAGTAATGTATATAGCAATTTGTTAAATTGACATTTGCATTTCTTAAGAAGGAAACCTTTGGCTAGGTTTTTTAATTTTTTCGACAAAGATTTTTTGATATAAGGTTTTACTTAACTTGCATATATGTTTACACATTAATTTAGTTTTTATAATTTATATATATATATAAAAGTTGTTTACACATTCTCTATATCAAGAAATCCTAGTCATTAGTTATTTTGTTGATAGTTCCCAAATAAAAAACAAATGTTTGTTTATATATTTATCTAGTTATATTTTCACTGAAGAAGGTGTTCCGAAAACGTTTGTAAACGTTCTGAAAATATAACTATCGTTCAAACCAGCCTTGTTTTATTGACCTATTAGTGGTAGAGATCTATCATATAAGATAAGTATCAGAAGGTCACGAAATATATATATATATATATATATATATATATACATTTAATTAATTTTAACAGCAGAGATGTTTTTTTTTACTGAAGAGAGATATCCGTAGTATTTCTACACGACAAACTAATAATATCAACCCGTTTCTCGAAATCTGTGGTACGCAGTTGGTCGTCTAATAGCTTGCAACCGAAAATATTTAATTATTTGCTGTAAAAGAAATTAGTAATTTTAATAAGTCTAAGACGCAGCACACATAGTATTTACCTGATAAATATTTTTATTCGTCTGACTTTATTGTCCTTATTGCCTATGATTATTTATGTATGGTTTTATAACATTTTTTCACGCAATTTGACAATTCTAACACTACTGCATTTATCAAAAGGGAAATAAGATTATTATAACCACTTAATATCTACAGCATTAGTAGACTAAAGCTTACTATTTAAATAAAAAAATCCAAAATTTCGACATGCTGCACCACTCCTATTCGAATACTATAAGAAAAGTAATTTCTGCAGATTAAATGCATTACGTTCATTAATTTATTGCTCAACAAGTTAATAACTTGCTTGATTTGTGTAAAATAATAGTACCAAATAAAGTAAGAAAATAGAAAATTACGTGACTGCCTATAAGGTTTCCAACAGCATTTATAGTAACGACAGCGTGTCTTTATGTGAACAATTACCGCAATAAAACTAATACAATCAATTCTAAATATTTTTTTAACCGACAGGAACTGGAAAAAATCCAGATTCAGACGTAACGATTCAGACATAAACGGAAGGATTATTTTATGTACAAGAATGCATCGCCTCGTTTTATTTCTTCCTCTCCTTCAACCACCACATGCTTACATCTTCTTTTCGTTTGCGTAGATATAAAAGATAAAAAAGGAGCAGCAGAACAATAAAAACGAGGATCAAGAAAAATAGGACAAAACGAATCGAAAAGACGACAAGCGGAGAGAAAGGACCGGTGAGAAGCAAGACAGAAATTATGAGGTGAGTTGGTTAAAAATTTAAGGAATGTAAATAGCACAGGCCGTATTAATCACGTTTCAAAAATGTTGAATCATAAGTTATACGCATACACATATATGAATACCGTCTCTTTTACCACTCTTTTTCGGTCTGGTTGACCGGACGGGCCTCACTCGATTTTTTGTCTCTTTCAGTCCTTTATCGCCGGGTGCGTGATCGGTAAAGTTATGTAAGTATGTGGAGAAAACCGGAGGTCGGTTTTTCGATTCCTTTTGTTCATTGAGTTTGAACTACATTTTTATCTTCAACAATGAGGAAGTTAAAATATGCGTTATTTTGAAAAGATAGTTTGGATTTTCGAAATTACGCGGAGAATAAAAAACTGTTTCATTTTCTTTTCGCCTAGTTAACAGTACAGTTTCGAATAACCTAACCTAACCTATCAAGTTAGTGATAATCAATTTTAAGTATTATCATTTCGAGTTCAATCAAATTTTCAAAACTAGGAACTATTGAATACTGACTCCCTACTACTTCCTTTCAAATATCTTATTTCTACTTGCTACAATTTCTGTTTTTATCTATCCGTTAAAATATATACCGTGTCAGAAAATGATTTTTTATAGTGCCCTACGTATGCATGTATTACGATGGCAGGTTTGTTTTCCCTTTTTGCACACAAAGTTTAAACTATTACAACTTCATGTGCAAGAAACAGTACTTGGAACTTTCGAATTGTTTCATGCATGCATAGTTCCAGATATCTGAAGAAGTGATTGGAAGAAGTGGAATTGGTAGGCCGCAAGTTCGACAAATTAAGAAAATCAGATAGCGATGTGTCGTTTGAAGCTTTTACGGGTTAAGACTTTCTGGTTGCAATAACGGGAATTTTGGCAACTTTCTCATGATTACCCAACCAGATGTAACGTGCACTGCATCACTTTCGTGGCTGTGCACCAGACTATGACTGAGGTCTTACGGCGGTAAAGTACATATTTCGGCATTTGTGTTAAGGTTTCGGCCTTATCCAACTATTAGTAGAATATCTTCGGTTCTCGTATGGTATCAACTTTTTCACCGGATTTCATTGTGTGGTCAAAAATTTTCTGGTAGAAATAACTGAATGATGATTTCCTTGAAAGGTTACTTGTGCGCTTCGCAAATTTGAGAAGCACCCTTTTTTGACCTTTTCCACTTGTTCCAATCTTCAAGTGACAACAATGGTTCTCAAGTGGTACTTATAGATCACTAAAACACTTCCTCTATTCGTTTTGTTTCTGCTTCTAACACCTCATCAAACGATTTTCTTAAGTCAATAAACTTCCTAATTATTTTGGTCCGTAATGGTGTTATTCTGACTTCTATATTCTGCTCCAGCTTTCAGTTTGGTGTTCTTTTAGATATGTTTATAAATGTACTTGATAGGATAAAATCTTCCTAGGTATAACCACATTTAAATTAAATTTGTAAATACATCATATACATACTTAACACCCAGTATACTGCTAGTGATTAGATGACAGTACTCATATTAGTTATGACTCTGGATCGTGATGGCAAATCATATACATGTGACTACAGGCGCCACAAAAGTTATTTGCTTGGGACCAGGAAACAGGCACAAGCACAGATTCGATTTCGACTTCAATTTGCAAGCCTTTATCAATGCACAACAGCAGCAATTACCTATGCAATCTATCATTTACATATTCCATAAATCATGAAGTAATAAGAAAATGACTATGAACATAAACGACATTACTTTTACATAAATCATGTATTAATATGAATTGTGATCGTATCTCTGTATTTCGCATCTTTCCATCTATTGTAATGCGTTTTGTTCCTCAAGACATCCCGTTGATATTTGCTTTTTCGTGGATTCAATATGCGCGTGGATGCTTGCAGTCGTATAATTCTTACTTCCTGTTTTATGCATGAATAATGTATAAAAAGTATTTGCCATGTGTACATATATTTTATTATACATCTTATGCGGGTATATGGTTATATTAACAACGTATGTATGTGAGCATACCACCATAATCACGGTATCTATAGTGAATTCTATGAAGAGTTGATAGTATACAGCGTATGGTAAATTAGATTTGTTGTGCCATATCGCCATTGTTATTGGATTTCTATAAATCTATATTTGGCATACTGCTACAAATAACATGATGACTGAATGAAGCTGTAAATATATCGGAATTATGAGCACTATAACGGAATATGTTAATAAATTTCACAGTTAAATATATAATTGCACAAATTAGCAAATATGTATTTTACTATCTTGTTACATCTACTGTGAGAGGATGCATTGTTGATGACTATTACTGTAATGATCATCCAGTTTAGGAACCACATATTAATTTATTTTTGATTATCAAATGCCTTTATACTTGCGACATTGCAGGTTAGCGTACAATTGTCGACTTAAATATAAATAAATATAAGCAGTGACGGTCGGAATTTTCCGGATAGATATTTTTAAGGCGAGAAGAGCCCTCTACTTAATTACAATATTAAATAAATTTACTGTAGACACGTCAAAAATTCTATGTATACGTTGAGTCTTCATATAATTTAGCATCAATCTCATCGTATGTGCTAACAGTATTTTTGTTAAAAATTTTACTCCAGCAACAAACTTGTTCCCATTATAATTATCAGCATGTATTACAGCATATGGTTGTCAACCATAGAGCTGAAGGACCGTGAATAAACCTTTCACTAAATATATGGGGACTAGAACTAACTTCACTGTCAACTTACACTTCATATATAAACAGCCCGGTGCTAACCAAAGTTTCATCAAACATAATTTCTTCGTACTTAGTAAAAGAAGGAATTTTTCTATATACAGTCTTTTTTATTGCTAGTTTGCTTAATACATATGCACTATTATTATAAAGTGGGTTCATAATCCTCTTCTTTATTTCCGAGACTTTAACAAAGTATAGAAATCGTCACAACAGTTGTCAAACTTTTTATTAAAAAAGTAATTTATCCTAACAACAATCGATGTGCTTGACAATACGTATAATTATAACTTATAATTTATAGATGACATTATATATACAGTGCGGATTATATTTACAGTGCGGATTACGGTAAGGAATATTGAAAAGGAAGCGAACTTAGCTGTCTTCTTTTTTCAAACGATAAAACATATCGGTTTTAGTTCTTAATAATACACATTTATACGTACAATTAACATTCCGACTTTAATTTGTATTTTAGTTAGGATGTCATCACAAAAAAGACAATAAGATTTTTAGTAGTACCATAGAATTCGATAGTGATTCGTCTTCCCTTTATGATTATGCACATAAATCATTAAAATTGTATAACAAAAATCGAGTTGAACATTTAATGTTGGTATTATGCTACTTATAACTTATAAAACGAAAAATTCTAAAATGAAAAATGAGAAAAAAAGCAAATAAAATTAACACCATTAAATTAAATGTTCAAAATGCCACTCATAGACTTCATGGCAGTAAGTTAGTCTACAAATTCACCTAAAATATTATTAATAGCAGTTCGCTCTATTTTGCAAATTTCTTCTTGAATGCGTTGCTTAAATACCTCCAAATCTTCTGGTTTTGTTTAGTAAACTTTTAATTTTAAGTAAACCTATAGAAAAAGTGTAGGAGTGTCAGGTCAGAAGATCTTGCTGGCCATTCTATTGATCCTCGTCTGTCAATTCATCTTTCTGAAAAAGAAGTGTGCAGAAACTTACGAACAAGAAGCATATAATGTCGCGGTGCGCTATCGTGTTGGTACCAGAGATTATCATCTGGAATATCAGGATCATCTTCGTTTGGGTAAAGTACAGCCAGTACTGAAATTAGATCATTTTGGAGAAACTCCAAATATCTTTCTCCATTCACCTAGAATTCTATTATGTGCTATTCCTGGACAGATGTTTATTTCCCGATGATGTTGAGTATGTTTCTGCCATCGAATCAAAATTCTCCTTACTCCAATGGCTGCACTTCTGTCGATTAACTGTCCCATTTATACAGTAAGTTGCTCTATCGGAGAAATTGGAACATTACTTACATTGTACAATAAGCTGCAGTAATCATGTCAAGAGTGTTAAAGATTGAGAGAATGCTTGTATGAAAGTTCGCTAAGTTAAGAAATGTTATCAAGATGTCTCGATTAATCAGTACACTATAGAGACTGTAAGATAAAAATGAAAGAGACTTCAACAAGCAATTTACGTACCGTTCATGATCTGAATTATTTGTTATCTTGGATAATACGAACATTTAATTTAACTTTATGTTGCAGTACCTTAATACAATAATTTAGGATATAATAACTTATCAATGAAAACTTATCATTGAATAATAAAATTCGGAGGAGGACAGCGTCAGTCCGATTTACACTACTTAGTGATAACACGTCATTCACCTTTTTAACAAACCCTGTGTCGTTTTTCACTACTCTAAATTTCATCAGTGTCCCTCTTCCTCGATTCTGTATCAGTCATATCCCAAACATCGCGTATTATAATAATATTATTTTATATCTGTAAAATTACTCAAGCTTTTATCTGTTGATGGCGATTGCTGGGTTCTCCTTATAGGTAAATGCGGTAAATATCAGTTCTTTGTCATTGTGATTTACAATACAGACAATATGACCAACATAAATTTCGACCAAAATGGGGCAACAATGTTTAGGGAATGAAGAGGGAAAGGTGGTTCGATGAAATTTTTAGGGACTAAATGGAAGGTCAATTACTCATAAGGGCGTATAGCATCAATTCTCTGTGGAGCCAACTATAGTGTATTTATAAGCTAATCTATTGCCCAGAATATTTGCAGATAATATTGATGTTTGGGTTTGAAAATGATTGTAACGTTAGTTTAAACCAGTATGTGCAAGTTGTGAAAATGTTTCAAGCTTTTTCGTAAACAATGAAGTTTAGTGATAAAATCCATTTAAACGAAATAAATTTCCTTGGCCGTTGCTATCAAAACGGATAATTTCTGTAGTAATTGTGAGAACGTCCATGAATCGGCCAAGATTACTGCAGTACTATTTTGTTTATTCAGCAGTGATAAGTGAAAAGTGCTTTTCCAAACATGGTAATTAGAATTTTTGTCAATGAAAGTTTGTTAGTAATCACCATATTGCAGACGAAACACAAGGGTTTATCTGATCACTGCAGTGCAGGTTCGAGCATACTAGGGTATTTATCCTGATGTTGACAACATTTTGGAATATTTAATTTATTCGTTTTCCTTTCACTGCAATTGATAATCATAAAGCAAATAATATTGGATCCCTTTTTATCAACTTTCAAATCCTTCTGATTTCTATTGTCTACGGGGTATTTATGTTCACTTGCGTTTAACATAAACTATTGAAAGCTCTAAAATAGTCAAGTTATTTCAACGTTGATATTCTAATTACGCAAGGTCAATACATATGATTAAATTATTAAGCAAGTAATAGAACACAACAACTTTGGGCTTGTCAAAACTGTAATAAATTATAAGCTCGAGAGATGTACATACATGCAATCAAAAGGAAAGCAAGCAACGTCGACGAATCAAAGCGCTATAAATTTACACGCGTTTATTATTACTATTATTTTTCCCAACGCACAGATAATTATACATTTCCACTTGTCGTTTAGCGTAGAGGTGTAATTATTGTTTTAAAAGGCGATGCGTGTTTGCAGCAAGCTAAGTGACACGCGCTTACGTTTAACAATCCGAGAAGAAGCCGCTCAAAATCGCTAATAGTGCCGACGGCGGTAGTTTGAAAGGTTATTACAAAAATGTCAAAGGGAGAAATGCCTTGCGATTGGAAATAGATGCAATCGCGAAGTAAAAGGCGGCGCTAAGAGGAAATATGAATTAATAGTAAAATGACAGAAAATTATGAAAGAAACGTTAAAAAAGGTGGAATAACTTCGGAACGTATGATGTATAGTTTACTTGTATACCTAAGGCGAAAAAAACTAAAATACCGAAAGAATCGTAAGGAGAGGAGGGACGAGAGGACAGCCATTTATATGTTGTGGAGATGAAACGATGTCAACGCGAACGAGCCGTTTCCGCTTGGTCTTTCTGTCCGTTATGTCAACGCGATCCCATGAATGCAGCAAACAGGAACAAAGAAAGAATTTCTTCGTATAAGTACGAGAGTATTTTAACATCGGCGTCTTCTACACATCCGTCATTCTCATATAGATGCTATCGTCTAAATATTTTCAATGCCGAGTGAACGTCATTCTAGATTTCTAGAAACTTTTACCGCTTGTTTATACTGAAAATAGTTTTACCTCACTTGAGAACATGATAAAAATCTTAATACAACGCATCTGTTTATTTCATCGTGTTTTATGGGTAGTAGAATAAGGGGAACATCCTCACGTAAAAACGATTGTCTCGGAAACCATTTTGGTTTTTAATATTGAAACAAATTTTATGGTGATAGAAATACATGAACAGCTATTTTATTATTATATAATATAGGTAGGAGGTGTCTATTTATAAAGTATCAAAAGGTATCGCAAAATGCTCAAAACCGTTTCAATAGTATGTAAGGGGAATCAAAATGAGCCTACAAATAGGGCGCCACCACCGCCTCGCGCTCGAAAGCACTTGGAAAGCGCTTTTCATTGATACCATACAAAGGCAATTTTGGTTAAGTAATTATTAAGTAATTTAGTAATAAGGGGTAAAGATCATTTTTACTTTTACTATAGACATTAGAAATAGTGTAAAATGGTGTTTTAGAAAATATAATCGTTTTCAAAAAAGAAAGTATTTATAAACAAAAAGTAAATTCTAAACAGGCAATTATAACAATAAACTGCGAATTTGGTTAAATGGATTGTTAATGACTTTTGAAATCAACTGACAAATAGTATCCAAATCTAGATGAATAGTACTTAGTGGCTTCATTACCTTTCATTGTCTAATATTGTTGAGTCATCATACCAAATCTATGCCAAAGAGAGTTAAAATAATTTTTATCTGTGAGGCTGAGAACCGCTAACCATTAAGGGCAACTACTGTCTTTAATGCTAGACTTTCAAAAAAAAAATTGAAGAAACGAAATTAATGGCAAATAAAAACGTCCATAACCACGAATACTTCGTGAACGCACACAAAAGTTTCGGATCAGCTTGCTGCCATTCCAACATCATCTCTTCGCAAAGCTGCAAGGGCGTTTTGTGCTGAATCAGTGCGAATAGTGTTTTAGTTCCATTTCATACGATGGATGCTCCGAATATTGATTTGGCTCTAGTTCAATGGCGTAAATTTTGATAAGTTATATTAGAATAAGTTTACGCAGCTATCACGGGCGAAACTTGAATTGTACATACGTAATGTATTTCCTTACCGCTGATTTTACAGTCACAGAAGACGCGATTAAATCACAAAAACCTATCATATTTTTTTGCATTTAAAGAGCGCGTGAAATCTTCAGAAATGGTTTAACGTCTGCAAGCTATATTTGGAGAATCTGCAGAATGCAGAAGGACAATCTTAAAGCTAGCAAAATCTCACTAGAAGAGGTTATCCACACAGTGGACGGCCAAGATCGGGCAGACGATTGCAGTTTTGTGATAGAGATGACCAAGAAAATTCTATTATCTATTATCCGAGAATTGATTCTAGCGAGGTATGCACATTTACCATCGCTGGAATATTGAATAAAGATGATTATGACTATTAGTCAGATAAAAATCTGCAAGTTTCGCAGGAAGTGTGTACACAACCACCTCAGAAAGCTGAGGAACTTGGAAATGCACTTATCAGTCCTCTCTTTATTCAACATAGTTTGAATGCAGAAGTCTATTTAGAGTTATGACAAACACTGTCGACACTTTTATCATATAGGAGGTGAAGAACTAGCAAAATAGGGACGGAAACATGAATCTGCATGAAGACTAATTCGTTTCCCTACATAGTGCACGTTTAATAGTTTGTACATGACGAATTTCCTCATTAGTGGATAGGCAGAAGTTTAAAGTTGGCGGCGTATAAAATCCCATCGGAAGACCACGTGAGGATCTGCTTAATAGTATCATTTGAGAATGTTGCCCACTTCCGAAGCTACATTTGAAACTGTGAGAACAGTGTTTCAAAATCGGATATACAACCGTTTAGAAAATAATGGTGGACGTTTCAAACAATCTATGAAATAAAATGTTTTGCTGTGTATGTATAAATAGTAATAAATCGATAGCAACCATCTGCTTTTCTTTAATAGAGTTAAATAGCTCACAATGACCCATACACCGTATTATTGAATCGGTTAATAGTTGCTTTCCCAAAATTTCACTTGTATGGTATCAATGGAAAGCATTTTTCAAAAGATTTCCAAGGATGTGTCACATGAGGGGATTATCTAAAATTTTAAAGTTGGGGTACCTGTAGAGTCGTTTTGGTCCCCCTCCCTTTCATACTAGATCTGCAACTAGTTTAAGCATTTTACGATGCCCTTCAACACGTTCAGTGCCAGGCATAAGTAGATAATTTGTTACTTATGCCACGTCTATCCATATGGGTGGACATGTCGCTGAAAGTGTTAAGAACAATATCGGGTATGGAAGTTTACAAATCGACACCTAGTGTGCATAGAGGAGTTTTCAAAAGTAAAAATGCAAAGAAATGTCTTGGGTAGGCTTAGCATATTAGCAAAATAAAATGCAAGAAAAGAAAAAAGTTTGGAAAATCTTTTGGCAAACAGTTAAACAAAATAGGAAAATATAAAATAGTTTAGACTGGATTCAAATGAAGTAACTCCTGTTATTCCTATCATAGTTAGAATTACTTTGCACTATGTGATTTCTAGAAGAAGACTTCAGACTTTGGATAATAGACAAAATTAGCATTTTAGGTGAAATGAGCTTAACTTTTATTATGGGAGAAGGTAGATGTATAGAACTGTAGGTTCCGCAACGCACATTGAAAATACCATAAAGCTTAAGCATAGAGGCACGGAAGAAGCACTTTAAACATTTTCCTTGTCGAAAGCTTGCAGAAAAATGGTGTTTGGAAAATGGTGAAGGGTGAAAACTTTGATATCTGCTGATGGAGAGCACTAAGGAAAAAGGATGCAAACTAGAAGGAAATACGTAGTGACAACTTATGGGAGTGCATAGGGGCTTGGTGATTCTATGGTAACAAATAGCAAAAGAAATTGCTAAAAATATTGAAGAAGGCGACCGATGGGAAACCCAAGCAGTACCCGGAAGTTCCAGAGAAATACAAAACTAAAGGTTGACAGAAATGATGGCTTCCTTTATTAATTGCAATGCAGGTTAAATATATCATCTCACCTCTGTGCCTTCCACAACAGCTACTAAAAGAATTTGTTTCTACATATTTACAATACATCGCTCAGTTATCTATATATTCAACCTTTTAGAGACTTCTGCACAAGCTAGCAAAAATATCTGAATTTAGAATTCTAAAACTTGTATCGGCTGCTAATTCCACAAGTTCTAAAAGTTACGATAATGAAAGTGGAGGTATTCTCAAATTCGTAATTGCAAAAATTATATTTACGAGTATCATATAAGTACAATATTTAGTATTTTTGTTTAGGAATAACGTGATATGTAACTACATGCATTAAGAACGGTGGCACTACTACAGTACCTACATAATTCAAACAACAAAATAATAGATCAAATTGCCTTGAGAAGAGCAAACAATGCTTTCTGGAGAAAGTACTACAATAAAAGGGAGGATGTACGGTAAAGTTCCGGGTTAAAGGATTTTTGCAGGAAAACTGAAGTTTGAAATACATGATTGATAGTGACAATTCGAACGTCCTGGTAGACAGTCAATTGCACCAAACTTAAACCGGCAACAGATCCTTTTAAGCTCTTCAATTCTTTCGAAATCCTGTATTTATCCTCATCTGGTTCAGAAAAGTGGTATATCATTCTACTATCCTGTACGCACTGCTCAGGGCTAGCTTGGCAACATGGTACGTGCGGGTTAGCATATGTGGTATTCATACGGAAACAACAACATAATCCATATGATGAAACCCTTCAGACCAATTACTTATGAAAACGTTGGAGTAGTTAGTAAATACGTGCACTGAAACATATCCAATCATAGGTTGCATAACAAGCGAGTAAATGTTGTGAGCTGGCAACGCAAAAGTTAAGAAGAATGATATGGGTGAAACAGCTCGTAAGGGTCGAGGTCACGCGTATCTTGCAACGTAGTAAGTAGAGTCAGAGGTACTTGATGCCGTGCAGCTAGCTTGTGATACACTAAGCAAACTACAAATGCGCTAGCTACGATTACGAGACTCGCAAAAGCCGGGTAAAGAGGGGGGTAATTATAGAACTACGGCTCTGCACTTGGATGTGGAGAAGAGGGGAAAGTTGGTAGGCTATTGATTCTAATTGTCGGCAGTTAGTGAGTACTTGGAAATAGCTGCTAAAAATTCGCAATAAGGTAAATTCTAGTTAATGCATTCCCAACGAGGTGGCTCCATATTTAATTGTAGAACATGTTTCGTAGTTGTTGTGCTTTAGATGATTTCTTTCCGTTGAGCCTTTCTAGCAAATCATGATATTTTTCAACAAATTTTATTTGACATTTCTAGCCAATGTTTTACGTGTGTAATAACTCTGACGAACACACTTGAATATTCTTAAAATACAGAAACTTAAAGCCAACCTTTACATACGATATCAAGGAATTGAACAAAGAGCATTATCGTGCTGTGACTCTTTACAATTTCAAACGCGGCTTAAGCCGTAAAAAGTGTTTTGAGGAAATCAATGAAGTGTTTGTGATGTAGTGAATTTGAAGGTGGTAGACCGACCTTAAATGGTTTCGACCGGCTAAGGCAAAAGCGGCAATAGCTGAAAATATTGGTCTTTGACATGCTTCCATTGCAACACAGGAGGATGGCCGTACTGTTAACGCCGAATGATTCACTACAGTTTGTTTGCCTCTACTTCTCCGAGTTGTTTCCGAAAGTAGTCCAGGAAGTAGAATAATCTTGCATTTTGATAAGGCTCAGACACACGATGCTTCACAAACGATTGTGTATTTGGACGCCCAAAAAATAAAATAAGGGTCATTCGCCATATAATCCGGACCTGGCGCCCAATCATTTTTGTTTACATCGACCGAAAACGCTAGTAATTTAAACATGAAATAAAGAACCTAACCGAGAAAGGAAATGTTTTGGTGATTGGTTGTTCATGGATGCAAGAATGCATTGACTGTCAAGGAAACACTAGAAAGTTATAGATTACTATGTTTTGTCAATATATTGTCTGTGACTTTACTAGGATCAGCAGAAAGAAAACAGCCCTTTTATATATAAGATGTAAATACTTCAATATACAAAAGCTGTTTTACAGATTTGTGGCTATTATTTTCGGCAAAAGAAAACTGTTCAACGATATCGGAATTCGAGCTGAAGATAATCAGTAACCATTATAAAGGCTACTATCAAGTACGCACAATTTTGTGTGTGAGGGAACTTTTTTGTTCAAATACTCTGTATTTTGCCCTAACTTACAGCTTCATCATTAACGCCGAGTATAAAATACTGGTGAAATGAAGGTAATCATTTAAAAAAGTCAGTAAGTAGTTGTTGTCATCTGATATTATTATCTACTCTTGGTGCTCAGCTTGCTACCTTATTCTTTTATTTTAGGAATTAACTTGAAGTCCATAAGTATGTACACTGTATAGTATTTATTTGAAACTTTGTTATAATTGGGCGAATGTCGCAAATAAATCTAAGCTTTCGTAATTGCTATTATTTCTAAGTAATATCTAAATATTGTCTGTTTTTATTTAATTTGCTAGACCTTCGTGATTTATTCGATGTTATATACTTATTAAGTTTTAATCACCGTCCGCACCAGGTAATTAATCTACCTATCAAAGCGTAACGAATTGCCGCACTAATCAAACCTAACACTCGAAAACTTCGCTAACATTACGGCTAAAAAACATTTTAGAGCGTTGGAAGAAGTAAGCACATAGACAGAAAAACACGGCTTCTTTTTACGTGAATGTATGAGAAAAGGAACCTGAATAGGCCGAATATATTTACACTGCTAATTAGCGAAAATGGCAGATATATTCCATTCTGTTGACATAACGCGATCATTAAATAAATATCACTTTAAAAATACTATCACATTTTGTTAATGCTTACAATATCTGTTGCTGGTATGATTGTCGGATATTTGGAAGTAATAGTATAGAATTAGAATTGGGGAAAATTGAATTTCTTACAGCTATTTCGTGTAGGAGTTTTTTAATTATTCACGTTGTACCGAGACTTAACTTCATTGATTTTTTACTAACGCGAAATATTTATTATGTGTCAACATTCAAAATGGTAATAAAAGAGGGGTCAGTTCCGAGAGTTCGAATGTAAGTGTAGATGTAGATGTAGATTTTCATCTGCAACTGGACATGGCAATTTAATAAAGTCCTGTGGCTAGAAATATTGGTACATAACAATAATACAGTCTACAGGGCATAATAAAGTATAACTAGAATAGTACCTATCGTACTACCAATTTTCGTATGGAAATGAAAATCCCATCTTCATCACTATTAGCGTTCGAAATATAATTAAGGTCTCAATAAACTATGCCTGTGCGCTAGTAAATATGTCAAAATTTCACCACACCTCCGTAGCGATCAGAGTATTTCGTCTTCGAGTACCTAATTTAAATGTAAAAAAATTAGAGATTCGATTATTAGATGGGGTCATAAACAATTCAAACACAGAACACGTCTAATAGATACGTATTACGCATTCTAAAAGATCGCTCGTCCGTTCTAAACATAAATTTAATCCAAAACCGCACCTGCAATGACGCAATATCCAAAATTAATAATTAATATTAATAGCGAAATCGATTTTTCTAGTTCACGCATTTGAAATGATTACAGCAAAGTGATCCTGTATATTTATTATCCTCTATGTACGTATTGAAATATTAAAATCCGCATAACAATTATTATGGAAATATACGCCCATAGCAGTCTGCGATAAAGCCTAATTACAATTCGACTCTTTTTTTTTCTCTTTAGGGAACCGCCTCCTATTATTATATTTTTTCGGTACTAGAACAGGTGTCTCTATTTTACATAGTTCACCATACCTATGACATAAACGAAGAAAAAAAGGGAACACGAAAGGAGACCACCTCGTTGAATCGAATCTGCGTAGAATGTGGAAGAAAATAGTCGAAATCGTACCTACAACTGAGGCGCAAAAAAGCCAATTTATGATTCCAAATTTTTCGAGTAGGCGTTGATGAAATGGAAACGAGTGAACCTAGGAAATTAAATTATAGGTTGCGTGAACGCCTTTCATTTCCATTTTCAATGCATTCCTGCCATTCATTTAGTACGTATGTTGCGCGATAGGTGATGAGAAAACTGTTATAATTTAGAAAATTGCTCGCGTCAACTTGTACTACTAAACATTTCTAGTTCTGGACGTATCTTCCTTGGATCACGGAAAACAAAACAACAAAATCAATATGAGATGAACGGAATGCGATGCTAGATACCATTAATTTACTTGATTAATTCGTGAAGCATGGAAAACTGTTAGTCTGATATTATAATCTAATTGGTTCTTGAGAACTATTTTTATAGCTTCATACATTTACATTTTGATTTACGCTGACGATTGGAGAAAAGCACGGGGGTATACTTTATTTTTAGACAATCAGCAGTAATGTGCAAAATCGTTGAAAAGTGAACGATTATAAAATGAGTTGTAGGAAACCAGCAACGCAAAGCAATAAATAGATAATCTATGGACTTCTGGAAATTTCCAATAAGTTCTGGAGCACCGCAAGATAGTGTCTTGTGCCCATTGCTCTATATTCTGTACACAGCAGATCTACAAATCAGCGAAAGTACAATGATGGGCACCCTTGCTGGTGACACAGTAGTTCTCTCATCTGATGTCAATCAAGTTGCAGCATCCATTTCATTATAAAACCATTTGAATCATATAGAAGTTTGGACACAAGAACAGATTATCAAGATAATGATAACAAAATCCGTACGAGCAAATTTCATTCCAAAACAAGAGCTATGCATCCGAATAACATAAATATTGTTATCGTCGAACATAAGGTAGATATGCATTTGGATAACAGATTTACGTGGAAGCGCCAGAGAAAAAGAAACAAACAGATAGACATGAAGTTAAAACAAATGCAGTGGTTGCAAGGACGAAAATCTCAGCTCTCACTGAAAAGAAAACTTCTGCTATATAAAACAATCGTAAAAATAATATGGTTACGTAGTGCCGAACTTTGCGAATGTGTCAGTAAATTCAATTTGGCGATAATACAGCGAAGTCAATTCAAATAAGTTGAAATTCTGATGGATAATAGAAAAAAATTGTTTGGACTACAGTTTCTGCCATTTCGATTTTACAAACGTTTGGTGCATTATATGTATGTAAATCTTTCATTTGGTATTTTCAACCTATATTATATAAAGAATTTCCTGAAGTGAGCGTTACAAAATCCGGTAATAATGTTTTTAATTTTATATTCGACTTTATTGCAATATGCATTATAGGATAAGCTACCTCCCACACCAAAACGAACATTTCTTCTCAGTTATGTGTTACTTTACATAATTATTATCACTTAACTACAAATGTCTTATTGCCGTACTGAAAAGTCACTCTCGAAGCTGTTACGGCGACATGCTAATTCATTATCGAGATGATGGCAGATAAAACAAGCCCGTGGAGAATAGAACAATCGCTATGCAATATTTGCATAATGAATACAGCGACTACTACGTGGATATGTATGAAAGTCCTACTACGTATTACGCGTATATGTATAACGATATGATTTGTACATTAAACCTCTTCAATGGATCGGTCACAAGCAAATTTGAACTTGTACAATTATAGTGTATTCCCATAATTACTGTTCACATATAAGGGACTATTAAATTAATGAATTCTATTCCTCGGTACAGCATGCACACATGTAACAAGGTAAATTGATTTACTACTAACATGTGACTTTAGTTGACGTGTGGCTAATTGCTTGAAGAGTCACAACGACATCATAATTGTAAGGTGAAGCAGAGCGGTACTGTTCTCCATGATTGGATTCCTCATTGGCAATTAGGAAAGGAAAATACGATTTCAAGACAATGAATTGTGTGTTTTATAATCGAAGATATTTAAGGATGACTGGAAAGACATATCCTATAAAGTTTCCACGCTAAGCCTACTCAAGAAATGTGAGAAACCAATAAACTGTAGGACTAGACATTTGTTATTTTTGTCTATAAAATAAACAACAACCGACGCTAATCGGCGATTTTATCGTAGTGTGAAACAATAAGTTTGGGCGCGTTCAGTAAAAATAACTTTGGTATATTAAATCCTTTCGAGTTGTAATAAATCGCCACTTACTAATTTACGTGATGACAAATATGTTTCCGTAATTTCACCCTACATGAGGTTATGGACCAGGACAATGTTACAACTTGAACTCATCTCAAAGAATAAAACTACAATACCAACTTACGCAGCAACCATCACGATTGATACTACAACCAATTGTAAATCTATTACACGTGCAGCAAATACAGCAAACTAGCCAAATGATGCATACTCAACAACTGAGAAAGCAACCCTCCATAGCGCATACTAAAAAGATAAAAGAACTAACCAACAGTCAGTTAATCAAATCCTTGTAATTACAATTACGTTGACATAGAATATAGTAGATATAACCGAAACAGAAACGAAGATAGCAAACAAAAAATCTCACGTAGGTAATAGAGAAAAGGAAAAGAAATAAACTGTCATCGGACGCATAGGAAAAATATCCTTTTCCTAATTTAAAACGTGAACAGATTCAAAAACCCAGCACAATCCCTAAACCAGGCATGGGCAACCTTTTTTGTAGAAGTTTTATGCTGCGAGTAATCTTGAAAAATATACATTTTTGTAGTAACCTTATGATTCATTATGAATTAAGTTTAGACGGGCCGTGTTAATATGCAACGAAAGAATTCAGTAGCGGGCCGGACAAATCTTACTCGAGGGCCGCATGTGGCCCGCGTGTCGGAGGTTGCCCATACCTGCCCTAAACCATACATGAATTAAGGAAACTAATAAGCAAAATATTCTGAAGAGGAGACAATAATCCACAAATCGCTACAAGTCCTGGTAGACCGTGTTCCCTTGCGAATGAAAGGCACAGTAACCATTCCAGGTAGTACTACAATGTTCAAAAATATAATGTACCAAACTCTTAAATACAGTCACGATGCCATTTATGTTGTTATAATCACATGGTTGGCGTTTGATGAATCCACAAGGGGCGATCGTTCTATAATATTGTGCACATACAAATTATGAAGGATGATTCGAATGTACTAGGAATTTAGCTCTAGTTCTAGAAATAAGTCTTAACACATTAGCGCACCAATTGAGTTCAATATTGCTTAGTGTACCTCAGCTACTTGACTGGTACCGGCGTATTTCCGTACAGCTGATTTTGCAGTCATGGGACGCGAGACTAAATCACAAACAGCTCTAACTTTTTATTTAAGGAGGATGTGAAACCTTCAGAGGTAGGTCAACGTCTGCACGGTGTATTTTGAGAATCTGCAGAATCTTAAATCGAAGGGTCCATAATTTTTAAGCTGGCAGAACGTCACGACGACGTTGCTTCCTTGAAGAACTCATTGAAAGATGATAGACGGATAACTATTCGTGAAATTAATGTTAGTACATATAGGAATGGGTAGAGGACAGGGTTTGGGCGTTAACAAGGGTTCAGCCCGGTGGATTGCAAGGCTGTTGGGACCGAAACAGAAACTCAGTAGGTCCCAAACATGCCGCCAACTTCAAAATCCCTTAGCACGTTGCAACAACTAACTTTCCCAACGAATAGTAACCAATGATCAAGCATTGACACCTTACTTCAATCCTGAGACCAAAAGTCAGTAGAATGAATGGCACAAATCAGAGGAAGGGCCTCTGGTTAAAACACGTGCAATTCCGTCGGTTAGAAAAGTAATGCTTACTGTATTCTGGGATTGCAAATGATATTTTATTACCTACAATTGTTACTCATACTGTAATTAACGCAGAATATTATTCTAGTATCTCATTTGACCTATTGCGACTGGACCTCTGCAAAAAACGGCATAGGAAGTTGCATAAGCGTTCATTATTATAAATATATTCATCTGTACCCAGATAGGAATGAATAGCTACGGAATGGTCAACTTGATACCTTAAATGATGTAAAACTTGCTATTAGTAGGGGGATTGCCGAGAATTCGAAAAAGCTCTTTGAGAACGGCTTAAAAAATTAATTTCAGATTGTAGTAAGCATAGTTAATTAAATGAAGACGTTATTCAAGAACTACTTTGTAATGTTGATGAAAGTCGACGAAACAAAAAGATTATAGCATAATTCCTAGAACCATGGAAGCATTCCTCGTAAATATCAATGACTTGTCAAAAATTACTCCCAAATCCCTAATCTGATTAATACGTTCCGCCTACTTACCGCCAATGGTATAAGAATAGTCACCCACTCCCTACCCTACCCTTTTTCTTAGGAAACCAAATGATCGCATTTGGCAATGTTTAAAAACATACTCTGCCTTCTACAGCAAACTCAAATACCATCATCGGCTGATGATGTGACACTGAGAAAGGGTTTCGACTCATTTGCGAAAACAAGAAATCCATTGAATTTAATGTGGCGCTTTATGTCATTGATCAAACGAAGAAACAAAACAAGTCCTTAATGATTCTCCTACGGAACACCAGAAATTAACGCTTATTTCGTCGGATTTACGCCTGTTAACACAACGTGAGTATGGCTAAGCTACTGAGTCCGAAGTTAAGCTTTTGAAGGACCAGATAATGATCCATTTGGTCGTTTGTTTATTGAAATTCGGTGTAGATTGAATCTACCTGTAAATTTTTCTCTGGCAAATGGAAAGAAAATGATGATTGTTTCTGTGCTTATCTGCCCCCCCCATAAACCCATGCGACACAAAAATAAAAATAGAATAAACACATAGTATTTGTAGTATGGAAATAATAGACTCCAAAACCTTCCTCAAAACTGGCAACGCACATATTGGTTGGTGGTTTATGATACATTTGTGATACAAAGTGGCAGAAAGAAACCTGATTTTCAGTGGGCAGGGAAAACTGCTGTTCTTTGAGAAATGAAATTAAAGATAAATTAGATGGACTACAAAGCTTCAGAAAGTACGATGGCACTTTACTCCGTTCTAAGAGACAGAAACTCGGAAGAGAACCGAGCAAAAAGACCAATGTCAGCCGCATTTTATACAACGCAAATAGCGTTGGAGCTATCATAAGAAAGGGACTGAAATCAAATCCCGAGTGGAAATAATTTTGCTAAGCAGACTAAAAGTATTTAGTAAACCAATTGGGCTGTAGAAGAAGGTTTATCAAAGTCGATTCCTCCGTAACACATCTTTGGTGATGTTTAGGTTAAAATTTACATTGTTTTGTATACATGACAAATAACGTCGTCAGTGGTATTAACTTTACAAGCTGATCGTAAATATCTAAAGAAATCTAAAGCAAACGTACTGTATCGATCTCGTTTGCGAGTAGCTCTCAGAACGCGCATAATGCTCAGGTATCGTATGGCTTTATAAACAATATTATAAAATAACTTTACAGAAACGATTAGATCGGAAGAGCTTAAAATTTCAATCCAATATAGCCACGGAAGAATGGTTGAAATCTGGATGAACTAAACTACCATTGCAATTGCTAAGACGAACATAAATATTAGAGGCAAGTACTAAATCCAGAATTACGTTATTGATATTTGAAACGGTGTATAGTTGAAGTAAGCCCAAAAGGTTCACTTATCTTAAACTTTTCACTTTTTCACTTGAACTCTTATCCACCACAAGAAGCGGTCGTCTAGGATTCCGGGAAACATGATTTTATTACATACATATTATATAGAAGTATAATGTTGAAAATGTTCTATATTTCTATTGTTAATTCGTTTGGTGAATACTTCAGTTCGGTTTAGACCACATGCATTAATTCAGTGTCTAATGTATCAATTGACCCACACATTAGAAACAGCTCGCATAACGTAAATATGGGTCTTATCTCTGCGGCTACAGTAATTGAATTTATCAAAAAATTTAAAGATAGTTCAATATCTGGTCACAATCAGGTTCCCGCTTTTTTGGTTAAGGACTGTAATGCATATTTGCGATTCCTTCGAGAAAATTATTCAACTTAGCTCTTACATCTTTAACCTTCCCTGACGTCTGGAAAGTGGCAAGAATTACTCCAATGCACAAAAAACGGAGATGTGTGTAATTATGTATTCACATATTTTTCCTCTAATGAATCATCAGATTTCTCCTCATCAACATTGCTTTATGACAAAACTATCGATCGTGTCAAACTTGGATTGTTTTAAACAATTTGTGGCAGGCTCACTTGGCGCTGCTGGTCAAGTAGACACCATTTATACTGACATTTCTAAGGCGTTCGACCGCATTAATCATGCTGCATTGTTTAGAAAGCTGATGGCTTTTGGATTTAGTGAAGACTTGGTTGGCTTTTTAAGTCATACTTAACTAATAGACCATAATATGTATTCTACAACGGCTACTCATCGGGATCATTTCAAGTACTGTCAGAAGTACCTCAGGGCTCAAATTTTGGGTTCTTTGTTCAATATTTTTATAAATGACACTACAATTAAAATTGGCTCGAACAAGTTGTTGTTTGCCGATGATCTTAAAATGTTCCGAGAAATCTCATCAGCATCGGACTGCCTTAATAATAGTCCTTTGTGGTGTGAATCTAATGATCTGCCCCTAAATATATCTCAATGTAAGACAAAATCATTTACACGCAGAACCGTTCCAGTTTCTTTCCCTTATTGCATTGGTGAGGATCAGTTGGAGAAATGTGCGTTAGTCAAGCACTTGGGTGTTTGGTTTGATCCTACACTTCATTTTAATCATGACATGGATGTAATTACTGCCTCGGCTAGCAAAATGTTGGGTTTCATTATTAAGAATTCTAGATGTCTTAAAAATACTAACGCTTTACAAGCCTTGTACTTTGCTCTGGTCAGATCTCGTTTAGAGTATGCGTCAGTAGTATGGTATCCTTTTATTTAATACACAGACGAGATCTTGAACTAATTCAAAGAAGATTTTTAAAATTTTGAAGCTTCCAAATTGATAATGTTTATCCAGCTAGATATATAGAATAGGCAATATTGTTGAATCGCTTTGAGATACAGTCACTTCAATTCCGAAGAATGACTTATAGCATTAAACATATCCATAATTTTATTCATGGTAACATTGACTGTCCTGACCTTTTGCAATTATTAAACTCTTATGTACCACCATTTCTATCTCGTAATCCACCAACATTTCATACGTATATAGGCTCTTCCTCGCCTATTATACTTGATGTGCTACAATTACAAAATAATTTCGACTGACTGTGACATTAACCAATCTATTTGTATAGGTTGTTGTACAAGTATACTGTTCTGCATATTGTAATTTCATTAGTTGTCATGCAATTGAATTTGTAAAATTTGTTGGACAATAAAGAATATTATTATTATCATTATTATCAATAGAGTCTAAGTCATATGCTAGTTTATTCGCGTATGGTACAATCGAACCTTAATCAAATATTTATTTCTACACCCTCTGTCCCAAAAGTAACCGCAATGCGTCTATAAATCAGAAACCAGTGGCGTCATCTCTTGATAGTTGATTGATTATTGTAGTGGGACTCTTCCTTACCAACCTGACAAATTTTCATGACATTTGGTGCATAGTCAGCTGCTACATCACGCATCCTGTGAGAGTGTTTTTCGTAAACGGTCAGAAAATGAGTCACGAACAACGAGTCAATATTAAGTTTTGTTTTAAACTTGGAAAAACTGCAACCGAGACGTATGAAATGCTGCAAATTGTTTATGGCGACGATTGTTTGTCGAAGAGGCAAGTGTTCGAGTGGCATCGACGATTTCGTAAAGGCAGAGAAGATGTTAACGATGACGAAAGAGCCGGTCGTCCTTCGACAACTTTGGCCGAGGCAAATGTGGAAAAAGTGCGCGAATTTGTGAAAATTTCGAAGAAATCGTCAGTGAGATTTATGGAAATGGAGCTTGGCATCCCTAAAACAACTATTCAGCGCATTTTGACTGAAACCCTTGGTTTGAAGAAAGTCAATTCGAAGTTTGTTCCACACAAATTGACCGACGACCAAAAAACGCTTCGAATCGAACAGTCCAAAGACATTATTGCACGAGCCCGTGCAGATGAAAACTTCTTGAAAACGATTGTGACTGGTGACGAGACGTGGTGCTTTCAATACGAACCAGAAAGCAAACGTCAAAGCGCAGAGTGGAGGTCACCAGAAGAAGGAAATCCGAAAAAATCACGAATGGAGAAGTCGAAAATCAAGTCAATGCTGATTTCATTCTACGATTCGAAGGGAATTATCCATAAGGAGTTCGTTCCATACGGCTCAACGGTTAATGGTGCATATTACCTCGATGTTATGAGGCGTTTGCTGGGTCGCATTCGTCGTGTTCGGCCCGAATATCGCGAGCCAGGCAGCTGGAGATTACTGCACGATAACGCACCGTGTCATCGAGCAACGATTGTCACCGATTTTTGGCGAAAAATGAAATATATTCGATACAGCACCCACCGTATTAGCCTGATCTGTCCTCATGCGATTATTTCCTGTTCCCTCGTCTTCATTTGAAGCAGAAAGGAGTTCGTTATGCATCCGTAGACGCCATTCAAAGATTGACGACCGGCATCCTAAAGGCCATCCCAGAGATCGACATGAAAAAGTCGTTTGAAGCACTCGTTGACCGTGCAAATCGATGTATTGTAGCACATGGAGAATATTTCGAATAAATACAATGATTTTTGTGGACATAACATACATAGCGTGCTTTATTTCGAACTATTGCGGTTACTTTTGGGACAGAGGGTGTAGCTTTAGTTTCCACTGAATAGTTTGCTCTTTAAACCAGAAGGTGTTACCATGTGTTTGTGTTTTTCCATCATAACTTTTATTTTCATTGTGTCCTGTTCTCCTAACCTGATAAGTCCCAACTTATGCTGTATCCACTTGAACTTGAATTTCCAGATTTGGAGAGTTCATATATCTGCAACATGGAAGCAAACATTTCTTTGTAATCTGAATACGAAATCCGTACTGATTCCCGTACTGGGCCCGCCATCTGACTCTCACAGCGATTTTATTACTTGCCATAAGTATTAAGATAATCATTATAATTATTGTGGTTATTAGCTCTATTGTGTATGTGCGTTCTGTGCGTCGTGCCGTCATTCATTTGAATCGCGGCGTGCTCGCTCATCCGTATGTGCTGTATGTTCGTTGCAAAAGATCCGCGTGCAGACTGTTCCACTTCTTATTTTTCTTCTGCCTACCTGACTGCCGTTAATTAGGTTTGTTTATGCACTGTCACATGGTGACGCAAATACCGCAAGCGGCATATTCACAGCCTGGAATGACTTATTGTTTGATACCGCTGACATGACCTATTGGAAATGTACAAAATGAGGAAGTATTTACTTCTAACGCTTTAAAATTTTTATGAAACCATTCATATCCGGATACCATTGCAAGGAAATCTATGAGGTTTATGTTACACTATAGAATCTAGATCTTGAGAAAATAGAATAAATAATGTAGAGTGGAAAGATATCTCTATTTATTTTTCTACGGTTTTCACATGGCACATAACAGAAGGCTGCAGTGCTTCTGAATCTAGTGTTTATAAACACAAGGAGAATTTGTAAATAGAAACCGAGAAATGTTAACACACCGGAAGAAATACTTAACTACAGACTGCTTTCGTAAAACGTTATATATGTCAATGTACGGATGTACTAAGTAATTTATAGTAAAGCTCACTTATCTTTCTATACGATATGCTAATATGATGTAATAATGCTTTAAACGTGACATAATACATCTGCATATATGTACTTCTAGGCAGTTATCGCCACATCAGATTGCGGTATTACATAATCTATGTTTCCCTCGGTCCAGATCAGAATATAGCAAAAGTAAACGACTTTACTTTGCGATGGTATTTGAAACACGTTAATATTGATTTCAGATTGATTCTCTCACTAAATTTGTAACAAAAACTACCGTTCCAAACGTATGCTTACCCACTGGGCGATCGGTAAACAATGTTATAGAAGTGCTACACTGACAGCGCGAATGCATACCTACCAAAGAGTGCAAAGTGAGGTTATCCCTCAATTTGCAGACATACGTATATAAAGAAAAATACACACAATACATTAAAAAATAAAAGTAAACAAAACCAAGTTACACAAAAGGTACTATTACATAATCTATGCGCGTTGCGCATTATATGGTATAATGGTTCCCGTAATGGCTGGAGTCTTATTTTAATTTTAGTAAATAAATTTGAAAAGTCAATATTGTAAAACGAACAACTTCCTGGGAAATTGTCCATTATGGGTTTCTATCCCAGTGGAAATTGACTGGACTAAAGATTTTATAATCAGTCGAAAATTGAAAAGTAATTTGGAATAACAACCACGAAAAATAACCTCCTACATTCAAATTATAGAAGATCGAATTCTATTAATGTATAAGTACCTATTCACCACACCGTAATCCTAATATAAGATTAACAGGTGGTGTAGTCATAGTTGGATTTGCAAGGCAGTTCATGATTGGTAATAAGAGGTAAAATTATATTGGTATTTCTCAAAATATCTTTATCTATGTGGTCGCGATCGTTTTATAGAGGCACCGTTATTAGAAGAATCTGTAATATGAAAATTTCCATATACTTTTCCGTAAATTTTAATAATAGCCGTTTTTAGAGGCGACCGTTTTTGATAGATGACCAAACATAGAGGATTTCTCTATTACATCCTCCTACGTATGTAAGTATAAATATTGTAAATTTTCAAAATTAACCACCACTATTAAGATGGTATTTTAGGTCTAGGGTTGGTGTCTGTATCGCTCATTGAAATCACTTCTATATAGCGCATTTTATCGCAGTTCTTGCACAGTCCACAACTATAAATGATCAAATTACAACATTCTTTACGGATACTTACAAGAGAATGTTTCACAAGAGCACTCAAAAAAATTTAAAATGAAATATTCAGTGCAAAAACAAAATAAATATATTTTATTTCAAAATTTTCTTTTGAAATCAACCAATACATATAATAACTTTACAGTTATCCTAACAGTCATCTCTAATGATTATCTTATAGCCATTTGCAAGGTGGCTATTTTCAGCCACTTCGATTGTAACACCTAAATCTTTTTAAGGCAGAAAATGGTTAGGTACGAGATGGTGAGTATACTACAGAATAATTTTAAAAAAATATTTTTATCTCATCTAGGACCTCAAGTTAGGGTCTTCTCAGACATACCTCATTTAGGGGTTTATTCCTTGTTCTATTTGGAAATTAAACGTTTTTCCAACGAACGATGAAAATGTAGAAGCAAAAAGAATTTTTAATCCATCAGTGAGAAATGCGGTTCCAGTATAAAAATTTTTAAATAATTCGACAACTAATTGTAAATTTTTCATGCTCAATACACTGTTTTCTTGCTGTACGAGCCTCTTTGTACATGTACAAAGATCGGAAAAAATCTTTGTGCGAGAGATTTCTAGTTTGTACAATATAATAATGGTAACTGAGCGGGAGGAGTTGATGGACTTGAACAAGAATTATCAATAAATTTGAGCATGTGCATGGATGGAAATTATAAGCAGTAAACGGAAAAAATGCTGTTACTTTAATACTTTGTACAATGTACAAAGACGCTAAAAATCTTTGTACGGAACCAAAAATCTTTGCCTCGTACAAAAAAAAAAACAAAAAACTGTGGCTCAATAGCAGAACAAAGAAAGTAATTATTGCACACGATATTTGACCCCAAAGAATTTACATCAGACGTTTACGGACACAGCTCTTGATCTCTTTTGTATTTAGAAGAATTTGTATCATTATGTATTCTCTGTGGAGATGTAAGTTCACACCGTTACTAATTTTTCGATACAAATAAAATGTACATATTCAAATTAAGTTGTATCATATCACAATGTAAATTCTTTGGATGGCCATATATAGCGTTTGTCCATACCAGTGGTAATACCTGCGGTAATGTAACTTTTGCCTTTATTCTGAAAACGTACAAAATTGTTGCAGTAAAATGGTTTTTACACCGAGCTACTGTTTAAGTATATCCTAGTAGGCGGCTTATACAAGAAAGCGCGAATAGATCAACTTCTTTAGAAGGCGCAGAAAATACGCCTACTTGAAAGCGATAAACTGTGGTCGTATTTGAAGTGGGCAGCTATAACTACAAGTCCTGAAAACACTTTATCTTCAGACAATTCATGGTTTATAAATAAGTGTTAAACACAACGTACAACACATGCGCACCGTGTGATGGAAATTTGTTATTAAAAATATTAAAGTAATAAAAACGCGTTCATTAATTAACGGATGTAAATTCTATGAAACAGAGAAGTAATTGTTGATCCATCAAGAATAAGTACTCAAAAGTGTATGTCGGCATATTATAGGCAGGAAAGTAAGAATTTACGTTTTCTTACATACATAGATATCCTGTCAGCCGACCGCAAGGTTGCAGTTCCGAAGAACCACTTGGTTTCCAGTATATTTATGAGAAGTTTAGAAACAGCATTTACGCATCTAATGCCTCAATAAATTATTCAAGTTTATCTGTTAAAGTGTAGTTAAGCAAACATTAAGTCGTTATGTTCGATACAGTTCTTACATATGTTTGCTTATCCATATTTCATTAAAAACTTATTTTCATATACGCGCCTAAGATATAACCACCGCCTTAACAGTTATTAACTTTCTGAAAAGTGTGAGGTGTGTTGTAATTTATAGGAACAAAACTATTCCCGTATAATATTTTCATTAAATATCTTTAATTGGTTTGGATACAAGAAACCATTATAGGAAGAAATAATTTTCCGCTGTTACAACGCACGAAATATTTTAATCAAGAACAGCAGACACAAGAAGAAACAATACAAAACCGTACCTTATAATTGGTCGAACGGTAGTGTTGATTCATGAAAAATGCAAAGTTAATTATAATGTTCTCCACACTTCGTCCGGTTAGCCCAAATAATTGTTCGCATTACTTCAGGCTGCTATCATCAAACGAAAAAAACAAAATTCTATGTCAACGACGGAGAATGCTTTTGTTTATGTCAATCGAAGAGAATTCGGGACGAATCGAATTTCCCGCTAGAGGAAATTAGAAAATGGCATTAGTAATTGTAGTATGTCTCAGAATAATCAGTTACATTGAATGCAAGTACATAATTTCGATGAGCGTTGGATAACATTTATCATTTGTTACAAGTCACTTCCTCTTTCTATAAGTATCGAAATAGAATACAATCTTAGAACAGTAGGTAATTAGGAACCCACGACATATAATCTAAATAAAATACAATGTACGAGTATAGATTTATATCATATTTAATTATAAATAAATATGACAGTCAGGAATTTAGCAGAAATTCCTGACACCAACTGGAAATGGTGCGAGATGAATTATAAATTTTCAAGACTTCAATACTTCAATACAGATTTGTCTCAAATAAATAGATAATAAGCTGCTGCTTCAGAAATCAAATAATTCGTTATTTTTATTTCTTTAGTTTCATTAAAAAAGTTATGATTATTTACATTGAGTTTGATGATTTGAGATACACACCCATCTTCGAATCGAAATAGATTAGTAACGAGTACTTTAAAATAATTACTTTTGCCACATTTTTGCCATATATTACGATAGGGTGTAAATGGTACAATTCAGAATTATTTTTGGCGTGTAATCAACCTATGAATGTATATAACCTTAATGGGTATAAATTTTGATTTTTAGGCATACAACACCCCCGAATGTTTTAAATGCAACAACAAACTCCTTTTACAAACGAACATATTAAGTATAAAGTTGTAACTACTGGGAACCTTATCAATAAAAGAACAAATAAATTTTGATTACACATTGTCAAATGTACTTGCTACAAATTCCTATCAGCTTAATGATCTCGTGACAAGTGGAGTTTTCATACAAGAGGGATGTCCCCTATCCTCTGAGCCCCACTAACAGGACACGATATTTTTCAATAAATTTTGTTTGACATTTTAAGGTAGTTGTTTACGTGTTCAATGACAGTTATACAAATGTACGTAAATGTTTCAAACTTACTTAAGGTGATCCTTTGCATACGAAATCATGGAATTGAACAAAGATCCAACTGTGTGATATATTATGAATTGATTTCTAAGAGTAAAAAGCGTTAGTAAGAAGGTACGGGTACACTAACTGAAGCCACTGAAGAAAATAATAAAGATCAAGATCAAGAACTGAGTAAAGTTTTACAGCAAGTTTGTGGACCCCCTCTGGTCATCTCAAATCATATCTAGATACAGCTGACATTCGCATTACTTCATTTTCCACTTTGGAAGTTGCTGTTGCTAGTATGAAAAAGCACTTACATGTTGAACAACTGCCTTTTGTCACAAGACACGGTTTAATTTCAATGAATATATTAATTGTCAAGATCATAAATCGTGGTGAAAAAGAAATCATTATATCAACTGCAAAAATTTGAGAAAGTATTACTATCGCCAAAAATGCTAGGTACTTCAACTCTTGTTTGAGGAGAATAACGCAACTAAGTCTGCATAAATTGATTGGAAGATGACAAACGATAAAATAAATACACCAATACGAAGCAACATTATATGCTACCCAAGCAATACGTTCATCGTTTCAATATTACACACACTAATTTCCAGCGTTTAATGCTGTTATTTGCCATTTACCCCAGAACTCTTCTACAACTACTTTCCTCTATCAATTAGCTACAGGATGATGGAATACAGGGTGAATACCTTCAACAGGAAGACGTACAATCTCATTATTCGGCAACATCGATAGAACTCCTTCAGGAGCTGATTAATAGGTGGAACCCGAGAACTTTCTAAATACTTGGATTTAATTCAATTAAGTTACTTGGCATATATCTAGGAATGTAAAGAATAAATACTACAGATTCGAAAACTTATAATGACGTTGTGATAGCTCTGATTTTTATTACTTCCGAAACGTTACTAAATATTTTCCAGGGAATGAATTTGTATTTGCAGGTATATTGTAATTATCATCTTGAACTATTTAAAAAATATAATGCAGATCCTGAAGCCGGTGCTCTAGTATATCTTAGGGAAAAATATTTTAGAAACAAATCTGCTACTTTAATCCAAGAAGAAATTGTGATCCTATCTTCCAATTTATATTAAAAATCAGAAACTGATCTTGCTGTTTTATTAGTGTGCCATGTTGATCTTCTCGTCTTCAAGTAACAAAAGTTCAAATACTACGCTTTCATACAATACCGCGGTTGTGCATACCGACATTCAGACTAACTTTCTTGAATAACAAATTCAAATGCGTTTCAATCTCTTTCAATTTATTCGTAAAACAAACACATTTTGCATGTTTTGCTACCCTACGTTATTTGACTATAATAATGTAAGTAATAATGATAAGAATAAAATATAATTCTCCATGTTTTACGTTGCTGTGAGTGAATTACCTATCCACAACTACATATATTACCAGAATAGCGACGCATTCGAATAGGCAATTTTTACGTATCCATTCGGAAATTTTTTCAAAGCAGTTATTCTTAATCTACAGAATTGGTTTACAGGCTTCAAGATCGATGCGCATGCTAGAAAATCAGTAATTAATGCAAAAATTAGCATGCAACGAGCGACAAACAATTATAACTAACCCAACGTCCTGTGGCGCCTAGCAAATCGTGAAGAATTGCGTTGTCGTCATTATTAAACTACTCAAGCATTGCAATCGGTGTATATTTAATTACGTTATTCCAGTAATATAAAATTTTAAGGCCTGAGAAACATTCATCTGGTAGTGATGCAAAAACTACATCGATGCGAGTTTAACTACTAGAAGAAACAGAACTTTTCTTTAAATTGTTCATTGAGTAATTTTCTTACCCGTGTTGTGTACCAACGCATTAAGAATACCTAAATTTAACGAGATTTATATTTCTTATACAAAGTTTAGACCATTTACGGAATACCCATACATAACAAGGAAGACGCTTCGTTTGATGACCATATAGCATGAATCTGATACGACTTTTCTGATGTAATTTATCTTGTTGGTTAGAGTAATGAACTCTTGTAAAATGTGGATGTTTGTGTATCTAATCTTGATTTTTATCTTGACTTAATGGCTTGAAACGTGCTCTATACACATACATACCGCATAAAACTTTAATCATTTTCTTTTAGATTAATGTTGAGTTACAAAGAACAAATAAGTTTTGAAACGATAACATTGAAAAATCGATTTCATTTGCTCTCTAACAACCAGGAAATAGTTTTAGATTGAAACCTGCCCAAAAGTACTTCATCTTTTCTTTCTCCATACATCCCGATTCGTAGTATTTTCGGAATTCACAATTACAAACGTGATAGAAGAGGTTGATAAGTTATCAGGATATAAGAACTACATTTATTTCATCTACTTAAGATGTGATCAAGATTCATATAACAGTGTATACACAATGACACAAGGTTTTGCTTCCTACCTCTCTTCCGTATATTCGACATGTTCTTTGACGCTTACTACTTCGCGGTGCAGCTTTAGCGATTGGAAATGATTTTTACAGTGATCTTAAAAAAAACTTAAGAATAACCTTACTTTCAGTTCAGGTGCAATACCTGAATTCCTGATTAAGGATTGTAGGGCTAGTTTCGAAAACCACTATTGCATATTTATAACTTGACTACCCGAATGTGTGGAAAGTGAGAAAGATAATACCAAATTTCAAGAAAATTGACAAGAGTGATATTAAATCATATTGTCCAGTAGCTTTAATCAATAATTTTTCTACAATTTTTAAAATTCTATTGTCTGACATATTATCAAGTTCAAACACAATTTTGTGAAGCTCAGCACGGATTTGATAAGGGAAGATCAACTATTTCGAACTTGATGTCGATAACTCAGCACATCTCAGATGCATTTAACGAACGCATCACACATGGATCACATGGATGTTATATATATCTACTTCATTAAGGCCTTTCACAAAGTACCGCATATCGCTTTGCTTCGGAAATTGAAAACATTTAATATAAACCCCTGTTTTGTTAATGTTATTGCCGACTTGTCGCCTTAATTTTGTAGTGTAATGGCGTAAGATCGGCTGAGTTTGCCTCTACTGGTGGCGTACCGCACAGCTCTGGTTTGGGCCCTTTGCTGTTTGTCTTATATGTAAATGATCTGGCCGCTCTGATTAGATCACAATATTTGTTCTATGCGCACTATTTGGAGATATACTTTAGGATTGAGACAACTCGTAACTGTGAACAAACAAAACAGCAGGATCTGATATCTATAGAAAACTATTGCAAACTAAATGGAGTCAAATTAAATACATCCAATTGTAAAATACTTTCTTCTTCTGGAATGGACTTAACAAAATATTTTCTTTACTCTCTAAACCGTGCCCTTCGGAGAGGGTTGAATTATTTGATGATTTGGATGTGTTCTTTGACAGGGCATTGACATTTAGAACCCATATTAGTAAGATTGCTACCAAAGCTTATAGAAGCCTGGGTTTCCTGCTTCGTAATAGCATGGAATTCAAAAGTATCGAGCCATTGAAAAGATATTACTGTGCATATGTGAGGAGTACATTGAAGTATGCTGGTGAGGTTTGGAATCCACATTATGGTAATGGCATAGATGAAATTGATTGCCTTCAATAAAGTTTCTAAAGGCTTTTTTGTATAGAAAGTATCGCGAATATCCACCCAGAGGATTTCTTTACCAAATATTACTAAACGACTTTAGATTTGTAAGTTTGGCAGATAGAAGGACTATTGCGCAGTTAGAATTTCTATTTAAGTCTATTAGAGGTTTGATGGATGATAGTGGCTTATTGGCAAAACTAAATTTTGCAATTCCGAGATTGAACAGTAGAGCACTTAGTGTTTTTATGTGAACAGATCAAACACACTGCATCACCAAATTTCTCCTATTGCGTCTATGACATCAGTGATGAATAGTACAATAAAAAGACTTAATTTCCACCTTTCTGATATTAGTGTAAGTGAATTCTATAAGTTAATGAATCGATCATTATATTGATATTAAAGCACGCAATTGAAAGTAATGGATAAGTAATTAAATAAATAAATAAAAATAAGTAAAATATACTTCGAAAACCATTAATTTGGTGATTGTTATCAATTCCACATGTATATATGTAAGTACGTAAATGTATCGCACAGAGGAACTGGTAAGAATTAAAGCGATGGTGTGTGTCCTCGAAAATATTCATTTATAAATGGATAATATTTGGGTCAGTTAACTTACAATCATGAATAAGTTATTAAAAAGTGAGCTTTAACTTGACAGCCACTAAGAGCGATGTTAATGAATTTCGGTAAAGAGTAAAATATTTCAACATTAGCAGTAATATTATAAATAAATGTGATGAACAAGAACAAGATAATGCAAGGCACACGTTGCGTTGTCCTCGCGCAAAATAATTACATGTATATTCATAGCTCACCTTTTTGGCAATGGAAACGTCACCAAAGCATCAGGAGCATGTGATAACGGCTCCTTCTTTCGGTATAACACACATAATCACTGCCCGAGAGAGAAAAAATCACCCGAAGGCTCGCACCAAGTAAGTTTGACTTTTTAACTTCTTTTACCGCGGTGTCTACATTAGAAAAAAGATTGCCCAGAAGCGATGTGTGCGAAAACGATTATACGCAAAGAAAAGGCGGTTAACTTTGATTTTCCCTATTATTTTAAACGCGGGTCGCCATAAAAAGCGGAATTTTCGTCTCACGTGAACCGCGCTTATCTGGATCGTGATCGTAATACGACGAAGTGAGCAACAGCATGGATGGTGACCCCAAACAAGGTTCGAACGCAACTGAAGGAGGCTCCGGTATCGCAAGGTAACTAGACTACGTCGGTCCTATCTCGAGGCGGCAGGTGGATCGACAGCGAGGGGTTCGGAGGCAACAGCCAGCAGTTCGGGAAGCAACGGAGTCTCGAAGAGTGTAGACGACGGAGTGATGGTGATCAGACAGCAAGCACAGTACAGAGGCCAACGACACTCCGCCGAACAGCCGCTCAAAACGCATAGAGAAGAGAGAAGATCCGGAGGAACTCTTGTTTCAAACACATTTTCAATTACATATGTCCGATTGGAGGATACTTACCGAAGTCCACTTGTCGAACTCTGTTGATAGTACGTCCAACATCAATCACTTCAAAGAATTAGGTCTGTGATAGTGGTTTGACTAATTCTTATTTCTACTGCAAAGGATTTACATGCAAGACTACACGGAATGATTCTGTTTATGAAGTTCCGGAAATCACTTCAATTTCAGTAATCCGTCGATATAAAAATGCCGACATACAATCTAGCAAAAATGAAGCTATTCTATAATCAAAAGAGGATACAACAACCTTAGATTCACAATACTTGTTTATTAATAATCTAGATATACATTTCATTACACATCTTCAGGTAATAACAGATTTTCTTAGACTGTAGTACATGTAGATGTGCGCTTGCATTTGTAGTTTTACAGTTTGCAAGCATTGGATAGTAACAAAACAGGATTTACCATATTTGGCTACCTGGTAGGCATAAAAATAGACAATCGATTGTTATAGAATAGTTTAATTGTGGTTTTCAATACTTACGAAATTGATCGAATAATCAAGAGACAATAAAACTACCATAAGTTTCACAATACTTGTTTAGTTAATAAATTAAATGTACACTTCGTGCGCTAGACATATTCTCGTAGTTTACATTTCCTTACCACGGCTTAAATAAATGACCAGTCACTATACCTTGTTTCATAAATAGAGAGACGAATTTCTGGACACAACGCTTTTATAGTAAATTCTGTTTGGCAGGACCAAATAACACTGCACCAATCCTGCTATAACCGCGTCGTGTATGTAATTCTGTTAAATGCATGGACATTTGTTTATTGCCGCTAGCTATTGTAGTGTTTATTATATTTTTGTTTTTTCTTCCTCTTTCAAACTATAAACATATTCCACTTCTTTTTATGATTCTACAGTTATCATAGTTAATAGTAACTTGTAAGTAATTTGCAGACAATACGTAGATATTTATTAAGTGGGTCTATAACCCTTTTGCAAGAATATGGCTTTATTTCAATTACACATCAATGAGTACAATATTGAAAGTATTGTCCATCGGAATCTATAACCTTTTACCATCTCTGGTAATTTATGTATACCTTGCCAAAGGAACCGACCAAGAAAGAATCAATCCAATCGTTGATAGCCTCTGTTGCAGTAAACGGTATGCCTGAAAGAACATTCTGCATAGACCAAAGCAAGTGAAAATCAGAAAGGGCCAGGTTTAGTGAATAGGGCGGGTACGATAACACTATCCATCCACAGTTTTGTAAATAGCTTTTAACCGGTATAGCAACGTGACGGCGAGCATTATCATGATGGAAAAGTATGCACTTCTGTCTAGACACATATTCTGGTTGTTTTTCTGCCAATGCCCTCTTCAAACGCACCAATTGTTGGCGGTACAACTGCCCCATAATAATTTCGCCAGATTTTAGCATCTCATAGTATCACTCCCTTCTAGTGTTACCAACAACATATCACCTTCCGCCTTCCGAGTCGATGCGCCAGGTTGGTCGGGCTTCACATAGGATTTCCTGCCGTAAGGCTTCCCATAATGGATCCACTTTTCGTCTCCAGTCACCACTAGATGCAGAAACCACTTTTTCGTGGCGTTCAAGAAGCATTTCTGACATGCAAATCACCTTTCGACGTCGCGAAGCTTCAACTTTTCTGACATCCAGTTTCCTTGCTTTTTATAAAACCCAATGTCTTGACGCGCTTGGAAATTGCTGGTTGTGTCAGTTCCAATGATTCTGCAAGCTCTTCTTGCGTTTAGCACGAGTAATACCTCAATTGAGTAATACCTCCAAATCTTCGTTTTCGAATTTTTCGCTTGGCCAGGCCGTTTCTTGTCTTCGGTGTCAAAATTACCACTTCTACAGCGTCGAAACCAGAACTCCCATTAAACTTCCGACAAACTTCGATGACTTTGAGCACCACTTTTTTCGATTTGAAGAAGAAAAGCAAGACTTCCCGCAAATGCTGTTTTTTTGGCACATATGCTGACATGTTCGAACACAAAAAAAATTAGAATGCTTACACGTTGGCGAATCGACACATACTGTCAACCAAAGCCATAGGATGAAGAATTACCATGAAAGTATTTACAGTATGGTTCTGAGCTTTCTAGTACAACTAACGCCATCTCTCGTAAATATCTCATTTTCTAGTTACGCACTGTATAATATAATTAAAATATTTTTATAGTTGGCGTCTGTTATGGATATAAAGCCAAGTACAAGACTACAGGAAAATCTACAGATCCAAAAGAATAACCGACCGGCCTTCTTTTTACAGTCCTTTGACGAAAGAAAATGAACGACCGATATTAAATAAAAGATTGGCTCAAGTTAGAAATAATAGCAATTTCCCAATCATGAGTCATCATTGTATCAAGTAATAAAAGATATGAATTTCAAGCAAGAAAGTATTATTCATAAAATATATATACATATGTAATGTTGCCATATCTTGCAGATACATAAAAAGGAGCAGAAAGAGTATTTTGACTGAGAAAGATGAAATTGCATGGGGGCGGTACTATCTCAGGGTTATTTCACAATTCAGATCCCAGAACAGGCAAATTTCTTATTTAGACGAAACTTGGGTGAATGAGGGGATACGCTGCAAAAAGTATAAACAGAATAACAGAATATTCATAGCCGTAGGCAAGCTTTTGTGGAAGAGCTTCCAATCGGACTCAAGAATGCCTCTGAGAAAGGGCGTCGTCTTATATTGTTACATATTGGAAATTCTGATGGTTTCATGGATCAATAAGTCAGATAATGCATCTTATCCTAGTCGGAAAATTGAAAACCCATCATCTTCATCATGGAAGAAGGCATATTTTAAATATCTATTCAAAAGTAAAGCAATAGAGTATGATGAGGATACGGTCAGAGTTGAATTGCTAAGCCTAGTTAAAATTCATAAAGATAAATACAAAATCATATGTCATTGATGAACTGGCAAAATCGCATAATAAAACTGTCATATGATTACCTTCTTGCCACTGCGAGCTTACCCCTATTGAGCTAGTAGGGGGCGTAGATAAGAAATGAAGTAGCTGGGAAAAATTGAACGTTTAAATGGGTAGTAGTTAGGCAACTTTTGTGCGATGCCTTACAAATGCAACTACTACTACCTAGCAAAACTGCATAAACCATGTTATTAAAGAAGTAGTCCGTACGAAAAATCTGGATGCAATCATTGGCGGTGTCTTGGAACCATTTATCATAGTGATTGGGGAGGATAGTGACAGTGAAAATTCTGAATGCTCGAAATCACCAGGATAATTTAGAACATGTATGAAGTTAACTTGATTGGTCAGCATCACCTTATAAGATTATAGCAAATATTGTATATATAAACAGATGCACATCAATTTTGAACAGTTTGTAAATTTGTAATAATTGTATTACAGTTTTACACTTTATAATAAATAAATATATTAATGTCTACTATTTTATATTGTGGTACAATATCATTATGTATTATTATTTTGTACGATCCAGAATATTAATTCCAACGCATATTTTCAATTCCGACAATTGGACCTATTTCCAAAGAATTAAAACTTAAAGTTAACCCTTGGTCTCATACATTTTGCTGATCTGAATATCGCTTTAATCTGCAGCGTAAATTTTGTTCCAGATTTTATGGTGTATAATTTGGGCTTCGGCTTCCTCCAGAAATTCGTCTCTCTATTTTAGAAACATGCTATAATATGTAAATAACCGAATTCTCTGTTCTTTGCATGATTGCTTATGGTATGGAATAAATTACAATCTGGTGGGTATATATGAGGTTTCCATTCTAAAATCTTATGTCGGATAATCTTATCGTTATAAAACCTAGCACTTCCTAGGGTACAAGCTAGTCTCTAAGCAGACTGTCTTGAGCACTTCAAAAGTGGACAGAGATATGTTTCTTTTGAATATCAAAAAATTTATTATAAAATATTGGAATATAATGTATGCAACAAAATGTGATATTTTTCGAGTTAGAGCATAGACCAAAGGAAAAACGGAGACTTGCATCTAAAGGTGTACTAGGCTTCGGGTAGGTCCATTTCTAATTTGTCCGAATTGTGCTTCGATTGTGGAACTTCAAGCTGCTCAAAGATTTATCTCCGAGTGCAGTGCTATGGAATTATATTCGCTAACTCAAATAATTTTTACATTTGTTAAAGCAAATTTGTCAATACGGTTATATCGTGTTAGAACCAAGTTTTAAGTTGGTGCACTAATTACGCCCGACTACGTTTTTTGAAGAAACTGAAGTGGACTGATTCAAATATGAAATAACCGGCAACATTATTTACTTCGGAATGTCTGCTCAGAATTAGCTTATTCAGTGAATGACACATAAAAGTGATTCATTTTGCTTTAATTAGAAAATATCAGGTCAGCGTAGGCTACTTCATCTCCAAATTAAAGAATTACAAATAATTGTACAATATGCTGAAATGAACAGGTATTGTAAAAGTAGTCTCACCTTTTATCCTAGAATGGGATTTGAAACAAAAGATTTATCAGCCCTTTAATCTTTCTATAACAAATGTAATGACGAAATTTGGGAACCCTAGTGTAAAAATTATGCTTTAAAAATATACTGCGAAATTTAGTATTTGGAGTTAATTTTGGATGGTTTTCTCTATAGATATATTTCTTCATAAAAAATTTTAATGGCACTTCTTAATAGGAAAAAGTTATCTAATAGCTAGAGTTGTTCATGGGATGCAAAATTGTCACGATCGGAGTTATTCGCAGGTGATTGGAATATACACACTCGAGAATATGCACATTCGATCCGCCCTTGGCAACTTACAACCGCTCCCGATTAAACTCCGATCTGGACAGAACACTTCGTTTAGTAACTCGCATGAGCAGCTCTACTAATGGCTACCTAGTTCAATTTGTTTTGTAAAGATTCATGTCATTCTAGCGGCTGCTTAAGAACTAGATACATAATATCGCGAACAATTAAGCTATAAATCTGTTTATTTGATCACAAGACTTCACGTGGTTTGACAGACGTACTCAATCACTGCTGTTAAACACTAATTCTCTTATCCACCGCCTGAATACTTCTTTAATTGAACGTGTGCATTTTAAGGTTATCCTCTAACTGATAAAGGCACCTGCCCTAGGGCGTTTACAATAGATCATACCACATTATTTTGGACATGGTGATGAACGACAATGTTGTTTGCTGGCAGTGCACTAGAGCTAAATGCCGGAGATTAAAATTGGCTTGGGGATCGTCTTATGCAGAAGTAACCGACCAGAATGTTCCCTCGTTGTGGAAATATGTCAAGTTGAAGAGTTATTAAGATGAATGCCTAGATATTGCGTGTGTGAATTTTATGCAGGATTTTCTACTTGATTATTTTCTTGAGTTCTTCAACGGTTACATTAAAAACTAATAAGAATAAGAAGACCGTGGTTATATTTTTATATATTTTCTATACTTTCATTAAAAGTATGTTGCCACTAATCAAATTTAGTTGATCGATTAATGTTGATCATCAAAACTTGAATGAAAATTTTGTGGGGCAATAAAGGTTTAATTTAGTGATACTTCATTCCTCAAAATGTTAGTTAACCTCGAACTTGAATACGTGTGAACCTCAAGGAACTGTCAAGTTTGTTTAAAACTGGTCAACTAGTGAACTAATTAACAAAATAAGCCTGAAGTGGTCTGAAAATATTATCCTAAAATATTTTAAATTGTATCACCATAGGAGTTATCAATTTTTTCGAACATTCCTAAATGGTTTCTTCGAATATATCCGTCTTTATCCTCTAATGCTGGTTCTTTCTATAAAGTTTCTGGAGCGCCCAGTTTAAAATCCTTTTCCTCATCCAAGATGTGACGCATGTAACATTTTCTGCTCGTGCTTAGTATTTCTTTTCTTTTTGCAAAATTACAATTGTCTTAAGACCTACACGAACAACATCACTCCAAGCAATTGTAAAATCGAAATCATTGATTAGCCTATGTTTAACCCTGCAGACAGAAACTGACTCCAATTGTATTCAACTATTATTGATCAACTTTAATTGATAACCTCGTAACAAAACTTCTGAAGGGGAATTTACTTCAGAAGTTTTCAACTACAATTTTGCATTCAATTATTTTGAACCATACTGTACGTTTTAAAGAATCCAATCAAATCGTTGTTGCAAAATATAATAAAATAATGTTAAAAACAATATCAATTTCATACAGCGTCTCCTTGTAAATACTGTCGGTTCTTCTCGAATACTCTCTCTAACTTCAGCTATGTACGAGGAATGTTTTACATTATAGATCACGGTATTAGTCAGACACAAATGCTGATACATTTACGTAGCCATGCCGTGCAATATTGTTTAATATACTTTAGCCAATTTAATGACATTGATTTTTCATCGAAGACGCGACTAAATCACAAGCAGCTATCATTCTACTTTTTATTTAAAAGAGGGTGTGAAACTTTCAGAAATCAAAAGGATAATTGGGCAATAACTATTCGTGAAATTAGTGTTAGTGTTCAGGTTTATGAGATTTGACACAAACGTTTGGGCGGGAGCAAGGCTTCAACCCGCTCGGTATCAACGCTGTTGGGACTGAAACAGAAACTAAACAGATCCGAGACAGGCCGCCAACTTCAAGAACAATGGATAGTAAATACTAATAAAATATGGATACCTTACTTCCTGAGACTAAGAATTAGCCAAAAGAAGGGCGCAAGCCAGAAGAAGAGCTTGCGCTTAAAGCACGTACAATTTCGTCTGTTGAGAAAATAGTGCTAACCTGTATTGTGCGATTGCAAGGGGATTATTGTTATGGATTTTCTATCGAAAGGTACTACAGTTAACGCAGAATATAATTCTAATGTTCCATCTGGTTGATTGCTATAGGCGCTTTGCAAGTAACGGCTTGGCAAGTTGCATAAGCGCCCATTATTGTTTGCTGAAAATACTACTGATTTTCATCTGTTCCCAAACTTGAAGGAACCACTACGGGGTGTTCGATCTTAAATCTTAAAGAGAGATCTTAAATGAAGTCAAACTTGCTATAAATATGGGGATTGAAGTGACTCTGAAAGAGTTCTTTGAGGATTATTAAAAAACGATTTTCACATTACCATAAGTGTATTGAAATACCTTGGGATTGTATTAAAAAAATACGTTGTAATTTTTATGAAGATTGTCGGAATCAAAAACCATAGCTAAATTCCTAAAACTTCGGAAACCTCCTTCGTGCATCGTGTATTTGACTACAAATTTACTACTCCATTCTAACTTTTATCCCACCCTGTACTTCCAATTTTACATAAAGTGTTTGTCGTATAAATAAATATCTATGAATTTAAAACTTTTTCATCTAGTCCCTTGCGAAGGAAGAATGCCCAATAATATAAATGCGTTGTCAATTTTAGTATCTCTCTTCGTACACGTTAGCAGAAAGAATCAAGTCCTTACAATAAACCAGAAATAATCATTTTTACTAACATATCTACAATAAAATGCCTCCTAACTTCTGGGAGGACTATTTTATTTGAAGAACTGCAATGTCAATATTCAATAAAACAAATTGAGATGTAAATGAGAATCTCCAGAATCTGTGGTCAAATCCAAAAAAAAAAAAAAAAATATATCTCGTTTGACATCAACAGACGTTACTCAACGTACTGAATTTTGATTTTTAACATTGTATTCCTTGCTTCACTACAATAAAATTCTGCACTTTAGAACAAAAGAAAAATAATTGTAGCAGCGTGTGCCTGGAAAGAGCTATTCTGTTTACAAAATATAATTTTCTTTAAATGGAGAAATTAAACAAATAATATCCTATGAAATAAATAAAATTAACCCTATCATACCTTTCGAAATAATGCAAGATACGTATTTCAGCAATTAAGTTGCCATCCTCAATGGCAAACTTGGAGAATTCAGTATCATTAGCGATATACGGCTGACGCCCAAGACGAACACCACACAACAAACACTACGTAACTCTAAAGCACTGCACAATGAACATCACCACTGAGCGCTTGCGCGAAACACGTCAAATCACGGTTCACACTGTACACGAATTGCTACACATATGTTGCTAATGATACTGAATTCCGCCAGTTTTCCACTGGTGATGGCAACGTTTCTGGAATTATTTCCGAAAGGTATGGTAAGGGTATTTTCTTTACTTTCTCCTTATTTTTATTTGAAATAATATGGTAAATGAATAAATTCTATGTGTCGTAATCTTAGATCGATTTTACAAATTCTTTTAATAAATTATGAGTTAACATTGTTGAAATGTGTATATTTGGGGAGATAAAATTTGTCTTTACTCAATGTTGCATAAATACACACAATAACACGTAGTATGAAAATCCAGTTACAATCAGAATCTGATACATATTTGCTCGAAGAACGCATCTTATTTCATGCACTCCTAACTTTTACCATATTTAAATAAAGTAAATTTCACATACGTAATAATCAATTATTTTATTCGTTCATATGTTGCACATGCATGTGAGTAAAAGATGATTTACACCGAGACTGGATTTGGAAAAACAGGAGTGTGTTATACAATAGAGTACCGGTATCTCTACTGGAGTGGCGTGTATGAGAAAGAGGAAATATGTGCAAGGCTGGTCTTCAGCGACCCTAAAAGGAGCCAACCGGATGACCCGGATCATTCTGAGAAAACAACAGACTGCAACTTTTTATTTAACAACTTGAAAAGGGGAAGTGTTATGAAAATGCCTTAGCCTTCGACGACGACGACTGTCAAGACGATTCCAATGTATCTCTCGGACTTACAAGTAATGAGAACTCCTGGAACTGTTTCAAAGCGGCAAGTGCATACCGCGGATAACTTCGACTTCTAAAATCAACATTAAAAAAATACCAAGAGCGTATTTATGTTTTGCGAATTTTCTAGAGTTTTCTGCTTCTTCTAGTTCTTCTTCAGATATAAATTAAACGGTACTAAACGTGCGGCATGCTTACTTTGTATACGGTAGAGCGTTTAGACTATATATATATATATATTATATATATATATATATACGATTCTAGCTCCAATTAAATGAATTCCACACTGACATATATGCCAGATTATATTGCATTCAGTACGATGGTATTGGAAGCTAAGAAAATGAATGTTAACAATATATAGTTACGCCATTGTTTTCGTTTCAATTAGCTTCTTGTACGATTCAAAGTTGTGCAAACAATTTAGTGAGGGGGATGAAGATGTAACTTACATGATGTACGAAGCAATAACATCTTCTACAAACCGATTAACCACAGAAAGTGTTTAACTCTCATTGCTAAATGTTTAAAACCGAACAATTTGGTTGTTAGCCGGAACAAAGTTCATTCCTTTATTAATAATACATAGATGCATCATTATTATATGTATATATTTTAGCTCTAAAAGATATATGTATAACGATAAGTACTAATTGTTTACAATTTTAAGAGCTCAGGCAGATTTAATCATTTGTCAATAATAAGTGAAGAACTAGCAGGTTTGCAAGCTTGAAATTTTGAATACTACATATTCGATACGGTAGTTAAGACTTGTCAAAGAGCATTTTTGTAAATTCCTTTATTAGCCTATGGAAATTTTAAGTTTAACCGATCTTGAAAAAATACCTTACAACCTTAAGCATTACGTCTCACTATAATGAACAAAGATAGAATGAATGGAGGTAGGTAATTTGAAAATATGTGAAAGTAGGAAAGTTCTTCAAATTAAATAAGCTGAACATGAACGGGAATCATTTTAAATCATCACAACAAAATTATTAATCCGATTTATTCATTGTGATCTCTATATGAACATGCATATCTACTTTAGAAAGTTAGAAATTAAAGGGATTTCATTTGATTTATTACATATTTTCTCAAGACGGAAACGCTTGAAAGAACAAACGCAAGCAATTTCCTTTTATGCATGTAATTCTATCCTATTGTACACTTTGTTGTCATGAAGAAGTTTAGTTCATTTAATTCTGCTTCTATCAGTATTGAGTATTCTTGAAAACTGAAGCTTTTGATGCTGGCTGCAGAAAACAATCAATAGATAATAAGGAAAATATTTTAATTTTACGTAAGCAACGATAGATATTAGCATTCAGTTTCAAGTGAATGCGTTTTCTCCTTGGAATCTTCATTTGTATCGAGCGCGAACTTTTTCGTGACTTTTTACCTCTTTCACAGTCGGCATGCTTTAAAAGGGTTTCCTCTGCACCGTTCTTGCCGTTTTCCATTCGATTCGATGATTGTTTCGAAAGTTATAAAAGCTTCCTACTGATAATTAACATCAGAAACCAAACAGCCATACTTATATACAAGTAAGAGCCCATAAAAAGGAGAATGTCTGGATACATGGAGAAGTATGTATTACAAAAACTTAGCTTTCATAACATATGAAGTTACTTAAAATAATTAGTGTGATACGAAATAATTGTATACCTTTTCAAATAATACAAACAAACGTAACATAGCAGATTTTCTAACCAACATAAAATCTAATCATTTTTTCGTTGAGGATAATAGCACTATGGATCGATCTTTACATATCTCCATTAATAAAATAAAATCTGTGAAGTATAAGACTCGGACAAAGGTGGAAAGGTGACAAAATATCCTCGAAAATATACAAAACAATTTTAGAGATTGAAAGAGAAAAATCGATCTGTGGATTGGTAACAATTAGATATCGAAGGTATAATATATACATAGATACGTATATATGTACCTGCATACATACGTTTCCCTTCGTTATTTATATACATAAAATCATATTTATAAAATTATCGTCCTTTCTATCACTCTATAAAAATGAATTTATAGTTTTACTGACTCACAAACTCCTATAAGCCTTCCAAAAACTACGTGTAGTTAATAAGTTAAACGTGACCACATTATTCAAAAAGTCAGGAGAATTTATAAATCCAAATACGATTTATCGCCACTTACAAGTTGTTTACGCTATAGTGATCTCTTTTCTTCTGAAAGATATAAAAATTTCGTTGTTAGTATTTACAGCAAATTGCTACCTATAGATGTTACTACCAAAATGTTAGAAGTATGCTTTCCAAACACATTGAGTCCTTCGCATCTTTAAAAGCGTGACGGAGACTTCGCTATCTAATGGCATCTTCTCATGGGACTACGTTCCATCGTCCTACAAGGCCTTCAGACGTATGCTGTCCAGTTTAATGACTTATCTGCTGCTAATGCTTTTTATTGATGTTGTGGGATGCGAAATGCGTTAATAACTACTTTTTATTTATGTTTACACTGTACAAATGCCGCTCGATATCTCTAGTGAAGATTTTGAAAATAACTTTGAAAAGGGTAGGTACTATAAATAATTTTATTGGCTTTAATAGTTCGTGTTAGTGTAATACTGTTGCGAATTGCAAAACCGGCTTAGCGGATTTAATTTCATGTACCTCAAATATTCATAGTTCAATGCATTTTTAATGAATGCTCTCTAATTTAATTTTGAGTAGCTTAATTAAAGGTCATTTAATTCATTTGGTTTAATATCTGTTTTTAGTTTGATTTGATTAGATGTGGTGGGATATGTTTTGGTTATTTGAGTCCAATTTTATTTAGTTTGTTTCGGTTTTATTGAGTTTGATTTGATTTACTTTAATTCTGATCAGTTCGTCTAATTCAGTTTGTTTTCACTTTGTTTAATTTTTAATTCCTTACTCTTTACGTATTTTATATTTTGCATCCGTATATTTATGTGTTACTACACATATACGTATTTTCATGACTACATCTACTTTAGTTAAGTTTTGTCCTTTATACGGATTTATCTGTTGGACAATACATTATTATTTATCATTATTATTACATCACCATAACGGATGTAACATTTTGTTGAAGAAAATTCGATGGATACTGGGCACTTTTTTAAATTGTTTGAGGACTACTAAGAAAGATTTCTTATTTCTCAGTGGGTCCATTTAGAAAGATATTTTCGTTATCGAATTTGCATACTAACACTGTTATAGCTTTAATATTTGGTAAGTTGATTATATATTCACATTTAAGGAAGCTTTTGTGACTTTGGTCACTTCCAGTCACATATTGTTAATGGCAAATACATAGTAGGTATCTGAAAAGTTTTTGGAAGTTGGTGAGTTAACATGTAGTGTAGAGTTAGAATTATTTTAAATTTATTTTTCGTTTTTCTAAAACAGGGGTAATTTATAAATTTTTGTGCATCATCAGAAGATTCTACAGATTGGAAACAGTTGGCAGGATCAAAATCGCTCTTGTCTTCAGTCGATTTGAATGTATTGAAATGTAGGGAGCTATTATATCCGATTCCTTCGTAATTTGAATTTCTCTTGATATTTTTACACTTTGCTTATAACAATGTAATATTTATCTCAATTATTTAATTAATTCTTGTTTCCTATCAATACATTTATTTATCAACTTTTGTTTTAGTTGTAGTAGGTAGAAGAAGATACATCTGTGTTTAATGTACAATTCGTAAATCGTGTAATAAAGCCATTTCCAAGGTAATTTGTTATGCAAATTCGAGAAACAATAATGAAATTCCTGATACAAAAAACAAAACATTTTTATGAAGTTAGATTTTCTAATTGAGCACAATAATAGCCTAATCTATTGTATAAGTTTTGTTGGACATTAATTAGTGTCTTGAAACCAATACTTCATAAAGTATTTGTAATTTTTAGTTTGAGTTTTTCTAGGTTATTTAAACCGTAAACAGAAGATTTAATATAACCCCACAGAAACAAATTATTTGCTTCGCTGGTCAACGGACGGTATTCCAGCCACTTATTAACTTTTCTTGAGATACGTTTCTTAGTCAATTTTGCACAATTCTAGCATTATCCGTAGAGTACCTACCCTGCTGAAATCAAATCTCATTAGAAGTGACATCTTCAAGGTTTTGTATCGCCATTTTTAAGTAAATAAGATTAATTAAGATTCCTGTTCATGGATAAGCGTCCCATTATATGATTTGCCAGTAAACCTTCGCGTAAGATTCGTCGCCAAACAAAATTTCATTATTATTAAATAGTTCCATTACAGTTTCAGAAAAGTGTACTTTCTTGCGTTTGTCTTTGTAGAATATTTCATTGCTTCTTTGTAACTTGTAAAAGCGATATTTATTCCGTTCTAAAACTTTCCAGTTACTTGTCTGGGATACATCAAATTCCTCGGTAAAGTTTCTGGTAGATGCCGTTGACTATTCGTCTACAGTGATAGATATCAAAAGACCATGTTCCTCACCTTGTACTACGACATTCCTTCAATGTCTGGAAGGGTATAAATAGCCATGTTTTCGGAAATAACTAATAACACCATTTCCCTTCCTACGAGATTTACAAATTTAAATTTGATAAACATGCATTTTCTCTTATAAACTACTTTTGCTGGCAATATTTTATAATAGGTTTTAGATTGAAGTGAAAAACTTTCCATAACTGGTAAATTTTAAAGCAGATAAAAAATTTAAATTAAATTCAATATTATTTAAGAATGATATTCGTTGCTGAAGTGTCCGTTAGTTCCCGCTTGTAATTAATTAAGAGAAGAAAATAAACAAAGCGTAAGCACTATATTAGAAGCTCCAAAAAAATAGCAACCGTAAGCTTGTCCTTAAAGGTTATATTGGAACAAATATAGTATTTACGGTTAACGGAGCAAAAAATCTCGTTTCTATGTCCATGTTATTAAAAAACGTGGTCGAAACAACAATAAACAAAAAAATAGTGTTAAACAAGACACGCTCCCTTCCATCTCTTGGAAGCTGAAATAAAGAAATTAAGAAAGAGAAGAAGTGGTAATGACAAAGGTAGTAATAAGGATGGCCCATATGAAATAAGCGATGATGTAAGCAAACCCGAACTGCGTGTTCTGGAGTCTAGATGCACGAGCAATGGGACTGAGAACGGGCTGCGGTGAGAACTAGAGGTAATACACTGTGTTTCATATCGGTCACTTAACGAACGTTAGAGCGTTCGCAAAGAATTCACGTTCTAGCACTGGACTGATCAAATAGGATCGAATAGGAATCAACTGAACGAGTTGAATGTCACGTATGGATGTAAAAGTACTGAAATACCGAATTTTCAATTTTGAAACTGATCTGATACTTTTTCCTACGGGAAAAAACGGACTACTAAAACAAACTGCACCCAATCAGAAAGGGAATAAACGGAAAACTTCCAAATATGAGCTTGCAAAAGAAAGAAATAGAAAAAGTTGAAATTAAAGAAAATTGTTAGCCATTGTCGACCAAGTGGCTTTATTACATTATTTACGAATTATACATTGAACGCATATTTCACCGTGTTCTACCTATTATCTAGAAAATCGGTATTGATAGGTAAACATATTGACAGCAAGAAAACAAAATTAATTAATGAATTCAGATAGATACCACTTTATTTTCGTGGCCTACAATATCAAGAGAAATTCAAATCACGGACGAATCGGATACAAGATGTTCTTACGTTGGTTTTGACACGAAACTGAAAATTTGTAAGGATACGGTGACTGTATGCGTCCTTGACCCCTGGAGTCGTCAACCTATTGGGGATATTGTGCCAAATTGATATATAGAAGAAATAGAAATCATTGGAACTTAGAGGTAGTGTTCCACTTAAAGTGTGCGTGAGCACAGTGTTTAAAAAATTAGCACACAACGATGATAAACACCAGCAAAATAAATTTGAAAGGAAATTTGTTGTACATTTACCCTCTAATGACCGGTTGTATAAAGTATAAAAAAATACATTGACAAATTATTACAGATTTTAAAAAAGCACACGGGCACAAAATTGCACATCAGTAGTGAAAAACGAAGGGAAACATTGCTTAGAAGTTTTAGTAGATGGCAAAACGACGCAATGGCAAAGCTAAACACAATGGTCAAAATTAATGGAAAAATTAGAAAAATACCTTTTAAAACAGAAAAGGGCAAACAAATACAAAAACTTTAAATTCACATTGAAACTCTAAGGTATTAAGACAGGTACTTATCATAAACAAAGTATTTGAAGAGGACCATCGCAAATAAGAAGGGCTTCAAAGGAATAATAATTCAAAATCCAGATGCAATACCACAAGTGGAAGACGCTGTAGACACAAATGTTTCACATGTCTCTTCTTACTGCTTATTTGGAAATAACAATAGTCCGCATAAGTTTGACGACTTGCTGTGGTTGGGTTGTTTGGTATTCAACACTTGCAAATTGCTAAGATTGCCTACCCATATATATGTTTGTAATAGATAGATTTAAACTAAAGTCGATAAACTTTCTAGGAAGAGTTTTGCCGTCTGCTGAACGGTTGCTTGCCAAAATTTAAATTTATTATTGTCTAGTTATAGAAATAAATTTCAAAATATTTAAGCACGTTATTGCAATATATTCCAAGATATTGCCTTAAATTTGAGATTAACGATCCTTTTCGTTATTTGACCCATTTCTTTGTATCCATTGCTTTTACTTATAATCTCAAACACATATTACTATGTTACGGAGGTAATTCTAAAACATCTGGCAGTGTGTATATTGTAAAAATCTTCCTACGAATGTGTTATACGTAAGGTTATTCGCTCCAGTGGAGCATCCTATTCATTAGCCGACAAATAAAAACTAATTAATTCTTACTTTTTAATGTACAATTACGTAATTAACCTACAAATACATCGGTCTATAATAATAAAATTTTAATTGTGATTCGCCATTTCATAATTGCTTCTGTTTTGAGCATCCCGCACACACAGGTAAAAGATTTGAAATCACTCAACTTATACCATACGGAATAAAAATAATTGCTGGCGTTTTATTTTTATACAGTTTTGGCATTCGTTCCGTAACAATTTTCAATTAAAAAAGAGTACCATAGCAGAGTATCTTAGATGCACAAAACATCGCAATAAAAATATCATAATGCGAAACTATTAACCATGTAACTTCCTCGTAGATATATCGTGTGCATATTTTAATGTTACTTGCAACGTAGTATCGAATAAGCCAGCGTGTAATTGCACAAATGCGTATTTATATAGTGTACTTAGTTCCAATGGCAAACGTGAATTTCAAGGAAAATCAAGGATTTCCGGTAATAAAGTAGATTCAGCAAACATGTAATTTATAACTTTTTGGTCTTGAAGATGGTTGGTGTAGCTGTAATTAGACGATCTATCTCTGTTAATTAAGGCATAAGACCTACGTTTTTAACAAAAGCATCGTAGTTGAACCGACTTCAGAAGTGCCAGATATGATTTCTCACTTTTATTTAAAACATATCAACCATGCTCTATTTACGTACAATGAGGATATGTAAGTAGAGTGTAATCCAATAAATCTACAAGTAGGTATTTCCCACGAAAATTTTGAAATATTTTTGAAGCTGTCTGCACCCGTGCTTCAAATAAATATACATTACAAATTCTTTCTTTCATTGGATCACCAGATGAATGATCAGAGGAAGGTTAGTAACGCTAGCCAGATAATATAGTCCTGAATAGGAGACGAAACAGATTCCTCTCTCATCATATACTCACGTGACTTCACTAACATACTTTTCTCTAAGACTGTACATCAGTAATTCAAATTACAAAAATTAAGGTAAATTTAAATATCCGACGTAATCATGATTTTCGATGGTTTTCAAATGGTAGTTTTAAATACTATGTTTATCATAGATGCGCAATAACAAGAGTATAACTTTAGGGCGTGTTACCTATAAGTTTAATTGCAACAAAAAACACAACAGCTGGAGGAAGTTTTTCATCTATTTCGCGCGGATGTCATATTGAAGTTTTTCTTATGCTCTTATAAAAGCTGTTTTCGTTGAGGAAGTCATCGATAGGATTGTTACAAGTGCCAAATTTGATTCTCACGTTAAAAATCCTTCTAAATTAGTGTAGTAGCTTCAAAAGGAGATTCGAGTATATTTTTCCTAGTATGGCGCTGCCATGTATAAGTTCATGGGATTTTCCGCATCTGAGCTAATGGAATTACAGCTTTTCGAGAAACAAAGAGGCATGTGGGATGTGATGCGAACTAAAAACTTTAATCTACCGGTCTCTTGCTATGTTTTGTTACTTGTTTAATAGCTATGTCCTGTTGAAACATGTCAATCAGTGTAAGGTATTTCAGTCAAATCATTACTTATCCAATTGCAATATAATTCTGGTCACAATCAAAGCAGAAGCTATTGAACTTGACACTACGCTCGCTGCTTCTGCATTAAATTTTCTACAAAGCTATAACATATAACATGCTCGACGTCGTCTAGTAAATACCATGGCGTACTGCTTACTTCTTGAAAAAGTAAGGCAGACAATATTTATCTCACATGTGAGAAGCAACTTTGAAATCGAAAAAAATAGGTTTCAATAGCGATAGTTATGTATGAAAGCAGGCAGTTAAAAGGAATCTGAAACTGGAATCCGCAGGAACGAAGAAAACTGGAAAGGTTAAAAGATGACGGAGAACGCAATAAATTGTAGCCTTCGAAAGAGCAACTGGCATGATAGAAAGATATGGAAAATGGGAACCGAAATGCGGCTTCAGCTGTAAAATTTCGCCCTACAGGTATACATGTGGGTTTCGCGTAAAGTTAGATTCCCGTTGAAAACGTTTAAATACTAATTCAGAGAATCCTACATGATGATGCAGGATTCTCTGAATTGATCTTTGAAATACCTAGGAATGTTTCAATGCTCTATGTTATATATTGAACTTTATGTGTAAACATGTACACAGCTTCGATATTTTTCTGGACGACTCCCTTGATCAATTAACCCTGATATCGCTGCTGAGACTGGTACACCCAGGTTCCAATTTATTTCTTTTGTCATTTATACCTGTCTGTAATTTCTATAACTCTCGAAAATGTATTACATTATTGGATTTTAAAATAAAATTTAAATCAAATTCTTAAAAATCGCGAAGTAAAACGATAATAGAAAGAAAAAGGTAACTAAAATTATTGCTTTATTTTAAAAGGTCAATTGACAATTTTATCTGCCCGCTTATGACGAAGGCGCTGATCATAGAAACGAATTAAAACGAATCATTGATCAATTTTCCATTGGAAAGTAGTTTTGATAATAAAACAACAATACAGTTGTCACGTGAAGGTCAATCACCGTATATACCTTACTATTTAATATTTTGCACATACTGTAAATTAGATATTTAGTTAATATTGTAGTTATATTTCATTTAAGAATAGGTTGGTTGTGTTTTATGAAAGTATGTCTTTCAAACAGCGACGTGTTAACAAACTATTAATACTTTCTGGAGGCTTTCCCCAGCAAAATTTCATCAACATCTTTAAATTTAGAAAAAGAGCGATCTACGTCACAGCTAGTTATAAGTGCGTAAAATTTTATATTTGAATATATTTTACGAATGTACTGTACCCCAGTTTCCCACGTAGGTGCATATACAATTGATGCAGTCGATGCAAATCGGGGTTTCTACTGAAAACTGAATCAAGTTTTCGCTTCAAACGAACCCCAAATTCAGATGTTAAAGCTTCGCTTAATTTCAGATTTTGATTTTCAAAATATTTAATTTTCTTTAGAAAAATTTCGAAATTTTCGCAAATTTAATCTAATTGTTGCTTTATATTTTTATTTGTAAAATTTCTCAAAGATTCTGCAGCTGCCGTGTTTTAAGGATGCAACGAAAGTTTTTATATCTTATAACTTTTCAGCATAAAAATTACTACCTTCTAACCACCTACGACATCTAGTTAATACTGATGAGGGAAGTAAAAGTAAAGATGGAAGTTTTTCTTTATGAAGAGCCACACTTAATGGAGTTGTCCAAAACATTTTTTGGAGGACGAGATAAGTTTATCTAGGAATTTGTCCCTAACAATGAATAAAGAATCAGTGTGGCGTACAATCCAGTTTGGCATTGACGACGCCATTCATTTCGTTCCTCCATATTGGTGATAAAAGATTCAAAGGGATACACTAATATCTTCTAAATAAATAAGTAAACTAACAAAGCTCAAAAAGGAACTTGTAAAATCAAATAAATAAATAGCAAATTCTAATATAAATAGCCTGACTAAATAAGATAGAAGAAAGGAATTTATAAAATAAAATATATTGATAAATATCAGAAACAACATCGAAGGAATATGATACTGGCGTATATTTAGTCGGTTTACGCAAACTCTACACTCTAATATCAGCTTTCTTATTATCACCAAAACCGGAAACCAACGGGATATTGGCTTTGAGTTAATCTTCTGCGAAAATTGTAAAAAAATTATGCGCAATACACTTCTCAAATTTCATTTTGTCAGAGAATTTGTTATTGTTAAAAATTTACTGTGACTAAATTACTTACTGTAGCTTGATAAAACTGTGGAGTTGGATTAACTAAACATTGCGGTTAATTTTTGCATTCAATATTTAATAATGTGGTACCGTGTATGACAGTATATGCAACACTAGAAGAACATCCCTCGTACATATACCAGAAGTGGAACCAAGGAAATAATGGGTAGTAAATGATACATGACACAATTCGCGTGATAATTATGTGATAAGGATGTGAACACAATAAACCATACTTTGTATCATTGGATATATTGAGTTTTTCTAGACTTACTTCTATAAATCTCAACACGTTATTACATGTTATAGACTGTGATAAATTGTACATAACTATAAACATAAATAAACGTGTGTCCTTTGTAAATTAGTTCCCTAACATGACAGCTAATATGAAAGATACTTATTACAAAAATGAACACTGAATGTTACGCAGAATAAGCCAAAAGCAACGAAAGACTTTGTTTCAAGTATGAATACAAGTATGAAAATGAGGTAGGACGACTAACAAGGGAAGATCCCGAACCCGGAAATTCAAAAAATTTGAAACTTTGGGAATATATACAACATATATAGGTGTGCTATACGCAATTTTTTTGTGCCGACATTCACTTTGAAGGGGTGAAATACCCCATCGAAAATTGACGGATTTTCAATTTTCTCCACACAACTCCAGTAAAAAGAAAGATAGAAGATAGGTGTAAATGCAATAGTTGCAGCATACATCAAGATCTTTCAAAATATGTGACTATCATATATACAGAGTGTTCCGTTAAGCCTTGCGCTTATACTGCAGATGTTTTTGTAACAATACAAAGAAAAGTTTGAGATATAATTTGTGTGACTTTTAATTCTGCTTAAAACTATGTAGAGTGTTCCAGAAGTAAATATCACCCTATCCTTGGTTATATCTAACAGAACTTCATATATTATATTATAATATATATGTATATATATTATTAAATACTTATTGCAAGGAATGATCTCAATCCCGCAAATTTAGAATATGAAATTTGAGAATATGTAAACCACATATAGAGGTGCGATACGAATTTTTGCTGCAAAGTTAATGAAATTTACTGTATATCTTTGCGGTACTATATTTATTAGATAAGACATTGTTTTGTTTGATAATAACATCCAAAGTATTGGTTTTGGAAATATGTAGAAGACATATATAATGCGCAATTTATTAATTTGATTTAATCACTCGCTGTTGTAAGAGGAAAAGGTTAGTTTTTTAGACCAAAGTTATATCTTACAATTAATCGATTTTATTAAGCGATAACAAATATATCAATATTTTTAACATTTTAAGCAATACAAATATTGATAAGTACATCAATATAATTTATATGTGATTAGCTGATTAGTCATAAAGTATAAGATATATAGGAAATTTTTGTAGATAACACTTTGCATCTTTTGGTCATATTTATTATGTAGTGAAATACTGGCAAATGAATAATTATTCTGTATGGTGATGAAATTCTTCAAAGAAATGTTTAAAACATAGGAATTCGTTGCACCACGCACATCGTATGATGGCCTGGGCACCGCATATGGAACAGCTAGCAGGATGTATAAAATCCTGTTGTCTAAAAGCAAAAGCTACCGGATTTTCAAACTTATTTGGTTTTTGATCAATGTATCCACTTTTATACCAAGCATAAGCAAATACATCGTGATACTTTGGTCCCGAAAGTTGGTTGTGAATAAGGGACTGTAATTTGATAACATTATTGCGTTCATGCAATACAATATCATAACCAAACAGTAGCACAAGATCGGAAAATTTTCTTACAAAATTTTTCCATATGCGGAAACCATATACATCTAGTGGTTGTATCATTGCCGTAGTTTTTTCGGTATCGTCAATATTTCAACATGCTTGTTTGATGGTATACTCTTTTGCAATGTAGCAGGACAATGACCAGTCCAAGAGTCCAAGAACAACACGCTCTGAGCTCCCACATATGGCACATACACACGGGTGAGCCATTCATTAAACAGTTCTTTTGTTAATTTTCCCGACGTTGAAGCCCTTACATAAACATTCCACGGTTCAAACAAAGACTGTGTTACACGCGGACCGAAACTACCACTTTGTTCTTTCATGACAATAAATAGAGGGGAAAGAAGTTTTCCAGAAGCTGATATTGTGGGAAGTATGGTGTAACTATGTGTTGTTGCGGATATTGATTGCACAACTGCTGTAACCCTTTTTGAACCTTGCACAGCTAATGTGCGACCAGAATGAAGCTCTAGATTAAAGCCACTTTCATCGGCATTGAATGTATTATCTTCTCCGACTTGTTTTATGTGACTTCATTCAGCTTTTCGGAATCTGTACCATATGATCGCGTAATAAATTTATTTATTTTTCTTGAAACTATTCTATACGCTTTCTAAAAATTCCAGACCCAATGCCGGGATGCTTTAAAGTTTTCTAAATCTATTCCTTGATTAGCTTGCAAAGCCCGTCTTTGAATGTCCAAATCATACATAATATCACCCGAATCAATACTCTCTACAAACTTATTATAAACGGATTCCGAAATTTGTAGCAATTTTTTCCGTCGTGTGCCTCCCCGGTTTACTGTTTCTTCCCATCTAGAACAAATAAAAGAAAATAAAGACAAATCGTTGTTATATTAAATGGAGTTCACTGTTTACCTGTACAATTGTTGGAGAGTTGAAACTTTTCGAAATTTCTTTCGGACGGTTGCTAACGTAAGTCGCTTCGTTTTCCCACTTTTCCAGTATTCAACAGCTTTGGTTTTATATTCCAAAGTGACAATACCGCCTTCTTCTGGAACACACTGTTCGTCTTCAGCTTCCATCGCTTCTAAAATTTCTTCGCGTGTAGGTGCGTATACATCATCTACGAAGTCTACGGAATGTGGTCTAACTGGATTCAAAAATTCTAGTGTTGTGTCAATTTCCAGCGAAAATGAAGTATCTTTTTGAACGTCAAGAAGCATATCCTTTATTATGTCGTGTAATTCCACTTCGTGGTTATTCACAGGTGTTGGATTATTGTTATTGGCAACGTCAAATGTTACCATGAGCAAGCGAATTACATTTAAAGTATTTACGACAACCATTTTCAGCACCACAGGTTTGTTACACAGTCAAACAACAAATACTATTAATGTCAGGTGGGGAATTTATATAAGCAACGTTATCATTTATCATTGCATTTGGTTGATTATTGCGTTTTTATAAAAACATGTTTACACCATTAGATAAAAACTTCGAATATTATTATCACACAAAACAATGTCTTATCTAATAAATATAGTACCGCAAAGATATACAGTAAATTTCATTAACTTTGCAGCAAAAATTCGTATCGCACCTCTATATGTGGTTTACATATTCTCAAATTTCATATTTTAAATTTGCGGGATTGAGATCATTCCTTGCAATAAGTATTTAATAATATATACACATATATATTATAATATAATATATGAAGTTCTGTTAGATATAACCAAGGATAGGGTGATATTTACTTCTGGAACACTCTACATAGTTTTAAGCAGAATTAAAAGTCACACAAATTATATCTCAAACTTTTCTTTGTATTGTTACAAAAACATCTGCAATATAAGCGCAAGGCTTAACGGAACACTCTGTATATATGATAGTCACATATTTTGAAAGATCTTGATGTATGCTGCAACTATTGCATTTACACCTCTATCTTCTATCTTTCTTTTTACTGGAGTTGTGTGGAGAAAATTGAAAATCCGTCAATTTTGGATGGGGTGTTTCACCCCTTCAAAGTGAATGTCGGCACAAAAAAAAAATTGCGTATAGCACACCTATATATGTTGTATATATTCCCAAAGTTTCAAATTTTTTGAATTTCCGGGTTCGGGATCTTCCCTTGTAAGACAAATATTCTTTGCCGCTTCGTAGAACATAAATATTTGTCATTGCACACAATGCTAATTTTCCATTGTTAGAATAGAAATTATCTCTTCCATTTTATTTTCTAAACGCTGTAAATACTGATTGGAAGCTTCGGAAGCAATGAATAAATTACTTTCACCGCACACCATTCCAAACTGAACCTCGGATATTACATACATAGCTCGAAAGCACCTATGCGCATTATACAGATCATCTTTATTACATACATGTTTTATTACCTAATTTTAAATGTAAAACGTATGCATACAGGACATCTTTCTAGGTAAAATGGAAAGGATACTGTGAAAAACAAGGAAGAAAGTTTGTCTCGTTTCATGAGCTAGTAAATTATCCACCTATTGAATTAATTAAATTTATTTCAGCGTTTAGAACCAATTTGCATGCGAAATATGACAAGGCATAACAATTAAGGACGTAGAAATTTACATATTATAGTTGTTAAACCGATAACAAATGGAAGAAAAATTACACACTACTATAATATTTGGGTTACCCAGTAGTTATTACAAAAAAATGGTATCTCTAATTAATACCGCGCCACATAATAGTGTTGAACTGACTAATTTCGCTATAAACTTTAATTAATATTACCGGAAACGTGAAATAATTGGAATACGATTCCGAAAGTTGATGATAAAGTGTGTTATAGCTTGCAGCCTATTGTTATATGTATATTACTATGCTTTTTATTGAGATTCATGGCAGTTCATTCCGAAAATTCTCATAAAATTCTTTGAAACCTGATCAAGAAAATATTTATAGTTACTAAAGTTGAAAAATTATATATTTGTGATACCTTCCCGTTTAAATCCTGACACACCGCTAACAGTTCCCGACCATTTCAGCAATGTGCATATATTTGAATAAATAAAATCAGAATCTTCCGTATTATGTCGTATATTCACAAACCATGTATAGACTCTTATTTTTAATTTTATCTGCTATACATCGGTGATATAAATATATCCGGATTTGCATATCTGTAGGCAAAGCTCTGGTAATTATCAAATAAACTTTCTAGTTTACGTTCTCACATTATATTTACTTAATGTAATTAGAAGAGGTGTTACCCATTATAAAGGATTTCAACCAGCCCGTTATATTATAACCGAAAAACTCATAGCATCATAATCGTCTCAATCCTAAAAGAAACGTAATATAAATAAATTGTAAATCTTAACATTCTAAAAATTCTAGCATACTTATGTCTTTTAGAATGGATGTATGTACGTAAGTGTGGGAAGTACAAAGTATTACGTATTCGTTTCATATTTCTGTATTTCGTTTAGGAAAGCCATGTCGCTGAGATCCTTTCATCTCGCTTTCTTAATGAATGAAGGCGCAATAAGTAATTCCGCCCATGTTTTCTCATTTGGGTGTTAATTGTAAGCTTAACAGAGCTTAATGTTTGTTCGGTTCACAGAATGTTTGATTTCGTAACATTAAGATCTACAAATAAGCACAGCTGTCTCTCAAAGCATAATTCCGTTTTGATGCTTGTCTGCAGAATTATAAAGCAAACAAGAAGCTTGTTCGGGACAGTTACAATATCATTCATTAAACAAATTAAGTCGAAAAATAGCAACAATGTAGACTGTTTCCAAATAAGATATTGGGCACCAAGAACTGTGTGATGTGTAATTATCGTCTTCTAAATATATATATAAAAGACTGACGTAAGTTTCTGCAATGAAAAAAGGGTTAAATAATTGTCTCCTCGGCACTTGATGGAACATATCTGAAACATAATAATAATTCACATGTTTTCCTATTACGATGCATTTTATAATTTTCTTACAAGTTATAGAAACTTTTGAAATTTTAAAATGAAAGTGTAATTTCTCTTTGTCATATTTCTGCCTACATATTTTGTATCAAAAACAGTTCAGGGTGAATTTTGTGCCTTTAAGATATAACTGTCATGATACCAAAGAAAATATTTCAATAGAAAAACTTAAGGCTGCTTTTTGCACAAGTCTAAGATTTCAGGGACAATCTCCAATATTTCAGGTTAAAAGCACTACCATTGAAAGTGAATGCTCTTGTTCATGTACAGTTTCCTCAAAAATCAGACAGACTAGAGAAAATTGTAATTTCTTGTTCACTTGTCATAATTAATTCTTTACTTGGGAACGAGAGCAAGAAATTCAAAATTGAGATGAAGTATTTGGTTACAGGTATATATCAACATAACGCAGACTGATGTAGACCAGAGTTAAAAACGCGGTATAAGTGAATTGGTTAATTCGATTTTTATTTTCCAAAGTTCTGACAAGTACTCGGAAATATTTTAGCCTTTTAAGAAAACATCGTAGAACTAAATGTGCTAAGTGCTAAATGTGTCACTAAAAGTACGCGATGAAGAAGGATGTTTATTTTTTAGCCGTAGAAATACAAACGGTATTAGAATTCTGGAGATATCTAGAAAAAGGTGAAATAGTATTACGTTTTAACAATTATGTTTAGCCGTTTTCGATATTTCCCCTAAAAGGGGTGACACACCTTTTTATCTACTACACGCATATTGAATTCATATGTAATGTTTTAAGTGTTGAAAGCTTTCTACTTTTTAACACCTAAATTTCGCCCAGAGAGAAATTATGACCTCTTTTCGATTGTCTAGTTTTAGTCATTTTTGGTATTATCTTCTGTATATATGCTGCGTCTTTTCGTGCGAAACCTTTAAGATCACAGTTCTTACATAATTTTAAATCTTTTCCATATTTTACACAAGCCATTCGTATCCCTTCGATAACTATGCAATTTCCGTCTATCAAATTTGAAGAGCATTATCGGTTGAACGATCCTGCAGTGCTATGTATGTGTTTGGAATTTGGTGCATTTTGGATGTACAGTTATTGTGTTACTTTTGGATAACGCTTGGCTTCGCAAATTACTATGCCTTATTGAAAGGGATTTAAACCAATTCCTCAGCCTCACGTTCTACATATTAAAAACTCTACTGAATTAATCCCGGATTGGAAAAATACCACTATCTCGCTGCACACATATTTCCCCGAACCAACTACGATAAAATTATTTTGTTAATATGTGAGCATGAATTCATTCTGTCGTTTCTATTAGCTTGAAAATCAATCACCCAGAACCGATCCCTCGGTCAATGAAAGCTGTAGTCGATGCCGTAATTCAGTGGACTGTTTACACTTCTGACCAAAATTCTATAGACCGCACCACCGTATTCACTGAGTTACATCAGGCAAGGCTTTGACTATTTTTAACAATCTTCAATATCAACATTATTGTATTTAGTTGAGATTTCCTCCAAGTCGGTTTAGTACCCCTTCTTTGTTATCAACCTGAAAGACACAATTAGATTTTGAATACAAAGAGGTAGTAATACTTTGCTTTCCTCTTACCGTACAGGCTGTAGATCATATCTGTTGCCACTCTTCGAACATATAATTGAAAAATAAAGGCGAATGTTCACAATTTTGAGAAAGACGTGCAAACACTTGGAACATCTCGTCCATACGTCAAGTACGGTGAAGTGCTTCTTTTGATAAAACGTGGTTTGTGTAAGTATGTCTGAGAGGGTCGTCGTACCTCGCGTTTGTTAAATACAATTCGATAATATGATACATATTGCAGTGATACTGAAACTACACTTTTATATACTCTTAATTATTATTTTTCTTTTACACTCATTGACTTCATAATACCTTATACAATCTTGTAAACAAATTTGGTGCATTAGTTATAACAAATCAAATAAAAAATAAAAATGAATTCTTAACAATATTACTGGGACTATTCCTTGATAGTTTATTTTATGTTTTAATTTCAGTCTGATAATGCTTTCTAATTAGTGGAACGTTGCTAGCATGTACTGGTGTTTTAATTAATACATACATAATATCCAGCATCCCAAAGAAACAATAGTAAGTTTTATTTTATTTATTATATACATTCTACATTTATTCACGTGTATTTATTTGTTGGGTGGGTTTCCTATACAGACATGTAAACGGCAAAATGCATTTTTATTATATAATAAATCAAATAAAGTGTGTTAATCAATTCATATACAATCATTTCGCGTAATAACAAATAGAATATAATAAAAAAAAACAAAACACACCTTTATACGACCTATCAGCTGATAAATTTGTGGTCATATCCATCGCGCTAAATGATATTACTTCAACAATTTACTACATAGACTTATTAATCGGTGTGAATCTTTCAAATTTGGTTTTCTCGAAAACGTTTGAGCGCTGCATTGTTTCCGTTTACCTAAAAATACTCGGCATAATTAGGTATAGGACGTAGGACGTAGGACGAAGTTGGCTGCAGATGGTAACTCTCTGAAAATTGAAATTCAGGTAGATTTATCTAAAACCATTCATCAGTTTGCACAAGATTTTGAAATAGCAAAATATTTGTAATTTAGGGCTAGTCTTTCCAATTACAATCGTAATTTTTTGAGTAAGATAAGTTTGAATTTTTGTTGCTTTTAGTCGCAAATAAGGTTGAATTAAATAAAGTATGTAACAAGTACGAACAATTCGACAAATGTGAATCGGCGGTACCGTTTTTTTGTCGTAAAACAAATTACTATCCTGTATTTTGATCCTTTTGCTCAAAAAGACAATAATTATGACTTCTATGACTATGAGTTCGACGATTAAACCAAATGAAAAATGAAAACGAAATGATACTGATACTAAGGAACGATATATCGTTTTTATTTGTTTTAGGAAAGTAAAAATTGAATTTTTGTAGGGCGTCAAATAGAATGATGTATGATTTTTTTAGTCTCGAGAGGACGATCAAAACTTAAATTTTGGTTTCGATTTGTTTGTCCATTGATAAAAGAACTTTTTATCTGAGAACGTGATTGGCTTAAACTCAATTCGTGTAAACCCTAGTAGGGTGGCATCCTGGTAAACCGTGAACGAATATACAACTTGATCATAACTACGGACGAAAATTAGCTAATTTATAACAATAATATATAAAAATAGCTTACTACGCAATAGATGAAGTCCAGGAGAACTACCAGACTCAGGCGGCTAATAAAGGGTATCATTCACTTACTCTAGTGAAAGCAATTAAAAACAACATTTAGTAAATAGCAAATTTAGCAGTATATTTTACCACAAAGCACCCAATTTTTCTTTTGTAAATAATTTAGTAAGTCCCTTGAGCGATGACGTGAATTCATAGGAAATGATGGGAAGCGCATGCATGAATATATATAGAATAATTTTCTTCTGTTTTCGGAAAAGCAAAGCTATCTACGTCTTTGCGAAACAATTCAATCTTAATTTTCGATCAACCCAATATATCTCCACTTTATTAATATATGTACCTACTGTTTGGAAAATAGTTTGGTTTCAAAACTACAGAGTGTTATCCTTGAGCAAGCACTTGAAAGTTGACTGCTTTCGAAGCAGATTAGTGAATGTGGTTGCATAGTTCAAGACTGCAGTTGACAGTTTTAATGATATTTAACATATTGGATTAGTTGTTAGTATGGTTTGGTAAAAGAGTGGATGGCGTATTATCATTAAGTAGTGCCTCCACTTACGTGCAAAGCGCGACTTTCAAATTCAGGGAAGTAAGGGCGTCAGTCCAATTTACATTACTTGATAACACGTCAACCACTCTTTAATCAAACTTTAGTTATTAGTGAGGTTCGACAAACACGTGTCTTATTCGCTGAAAGAACAGTCTATATACAGCGAACAAAATACGTCTTTGTCAAAAGAAGGCGATAAACCTATACGAGTTTAATATATGTGGCGGAGCAGACATTCTTGTTCACTGTATATAGATTGTCTTTTCAGCGAACAAGACGCATGTTCGTCGAAGCTTAGTTATTAGACCACATCATCATGTAAAATTTAATCTTATACTGCATTAAACTGTGCAGTTTTCTATTACTTCTTTTACCTTTCCGCAAGTTCTGATACTTACCTAACAACCATTCAAGTGTGGAAATATGTATAGCGAATTTTCTATACCGATTAGGATAAAATTTGTAGACTATACCACATGCCACGTAAGTTAAGACGTGGTATCCTAGCTTACGTTGTCGTAAAAATCGCAGATCTGTTTGTTCCTGGAACTAATTAATTAAATAATAGTAACGGCAATAATGATCATTACAATAATATTAATTTTCCTCCATTTTCTTGATATTAATAATAAAGACCCCTTAAAACTTGAACGAATACCTTCCATCGGTATTTGTTCTGGGCGATATGTTTGGTTTTATTCCGTATTGATTTCAGTTTCGCAATTCTTCCCTAATTCAGCGTCTTCATGCTTGAACCGGCCTCGCAAGTTTTCTGCTTTAGTGTAAGTTTAATCGAAGATAGTATTTGCACTGTTTTCACCCATTTTCTCCAGGATGTGTCTTATCCAAGGCCACTTTTGCGAATTTCTATATCGATCCTATTCTATCTATGAGTATGGAAAAGTATTAATCACAAATTCGGTTAGGCGAAAATACTGACAATATAACACATCGGTAAACTCTTCACCACACAATCATTTAATTATGTTGGTAGCACGTGTTTCGTTAGCACGAGGCAAGCATTATCTAAACCATTTACTACCGACTAAATGAAGAAATTTTCTTAAAATTCTAAACACGCCAATATACCCCAGCGTCACTGCAGTCATGTGTATGTTGGAAAAAGTTTTGAAGATAGCCCTCTCATGACGCTCCTCCGTCGTAAATTACCCTCATAAATAACATGTTAATTGACATGCGTGTCTAACCTATAGACGTAGTTTCTACAAGTATGTGAAAGAAAGAAGAGGTACCTTTTAAAGGTTATACTTTGACTTGAATAAGTTTTAATTTAAAAATTTTCACATGTATCGTTGTGTGATTAATTTTAGTTTAATAAATCGAGAACAAACACCTCTCTATTGTTCAACATCCTGAAGAAATTTAAATGACAATTTACACACCGCATAAGAACTGATATTACCTAATTCTAATAAGTCGTAAAGCGCGGAATTTTGGATGAGGGCGCTATCTTTATTTAGGAGAGTTCTATTTTTACGTACGTGTTTCTTGTAGTAAACTGTCGCAAGATACACCAAAATATATCCCATATTAGTGACATAGTGTAGATACCTCAGGAATCGTTTCTGAACATTTCCAAAACATGTATGTATATATTTATAATATAGAAGCGACCACCACCAATGGATTAAATCGTCGTAAGATCCAAAAATAATCCGACGCTGAAAGGCATAAGGATTGACGAGAAGAAGAAGAAGAAGAAGAGGCGACCACACCACACTGCAATGCTCAAGCCTATATTAAAGCATTGTGGAACAGAATGATAGTGTCCATGTTCATGAAAATCCCTATATGTGCTACTACTATAAATCCCAACAACTTAGAACTGCCAGAGTAAATACATTAAATGTCAATTTCGTATCGAAGTTACGCTGAAATCCTTAAACGTAGAACAACATTCCAAAACATTTTCCTCCATCTTATATTGAATTACTACACATATCATCAGATCTGCAAGTAAACATCATAGTTTCGCATTTACTAATGTTCAGAGTCCGATTCTCATGGCATTATTTCAACAAAGCATCAATATCGCATTGCAGTGCATTACAGTCACTAGCATCATTAACAGCACGGAAAATTTTCAAGTCATCGGTATATAACAGTGATTCAGATGAAACCACATCATATATGTCATTACCAAACATTAAGGACATCAATGGATTGATTGTGAGATTTGAACTCTGAGCTGTACCACTGGTAGCAACAAAAACCTTTTACTTGAATCCATTGTATTCTACATATTGTTGTCAACAATCTAAATAGCTCCTCAACAATAGAATTAAATTGGAATGTAGAAATTATGTAGTTTATTTAAAAGCATGCCACGTTCCATCCTTGCCTCAGATGCCACTTGAGTAAAGTTTTACAAGTTGGTAGTCGTTGAGCCGACCTTTATAAAACCGCTAATTTCTGTGGATTTGAACTTTAACATTGTTATACAAAATTGTTTCGAAAATCTTGGCAAAATTTGAAATTACAGCAACAGGATGGATAAAGTTTTTATTGCTGGAATTAAATATTGGTGTGATTTCTTCCACATATCTGGAAATGTATTTCGTTTCCAGATACTATTGCATATACACTTGAAAGAGATAATAAAACACGAAATATAATCTCTAACCAAGAAAGATAGTATACCATCTGAATCCACGGTCAGATTGATTTTTAGCTCTTTTACCTCATTCCTAAAGTTTTGATCCGAAACTTCCTCAGTCCGGAAAATATTCTCATTACAGAGATTATTTCCGAAAGCAGCATCAAAGTGTGCACCCCGCTCAGTATATGATGTTTTACGAAATTGTTTCCGCCCCGCGTGAAGTTGGAATAGATTGGCATGTTTTGAAGTTTTAAAAAATTTTGTCGTTCAATCAGTTTTGATAATGTTTACCACGTGCTGGTGAAGCACGTGTCATCGAATTTAAATAAATAATTGTGTGGTAAGGAGTTTGTCTATGTGATATAGTGTCAGTAAATACACCACAGTCCTTACAATCACTATCCTTAGACGAAAATAGTCACAATACTCCGCGCAAGCAATGGTCAAATTATATTTGAAATTGTTTTTTTATTAGACTGGCGACTTTCCATGTAAAATTCTTAGTTTCTTTTTTCGTTTAGGGTATTATCTTGAATTCAATACTGATTCTAACAAGCTTGTTTAATTTGATATGCGCATCTGCACCCTCATCTATCGGTATTGCACTACCAACTTCTTTATTGTAGATGAAGCATACGCTATTGTTAATTACTGTAATATGAAAGAACTTGGTTTTGTAAAATTTATATACAGACCAAATTATTTTAATTTTTTTGCAATGACTTTTTTGTTTCATTTTTCCGTGTCGTATATTCAAGCTCGTTAGGCATGTATTTGTTGCCCATTGCGAATCAGACACATCGACTTATGATTTCTTGTCTTCCATCTAATACAATATCGAAGAAAAGGTGGTCTGAAATGCGGCCCTTTTTGGCTCTCGTTGCAAGCTCAAATTCATTTTAGTGTTCAAAGTCTTATTTTATGTAATAACTACCAGCGAAAAGTAACAACATAAGCCAGCTCCAAATGTCTCATATCGTAAAGTTGCAAACAGTTCTTACCACACCTTGTTTAGAAAATTTAAATAGGAATTTCGAGAACTAACAAACAAATTCAATGCACCAAACCAAAATTCTATAAATTACTATTCGAACAAGGAAATCTACTCATACTTCGCGATTACCATTATTAACTACATTTTTTCCCGCCAAAAAGGAAATCTGTTTAAATTGGCGGGGCAGGTGGAAATACAGCTATTTAAAGCAAACTTAGTATTTGCAAAACCATTATACCTAGTAATGAACTTGACCCTAAAAATCCTCCAAAATAAACGCCAATGCGTTCGCATTCTCAAAAGATGAAAGACAAAATCCTCTTTAATCACACGTCTCAATTATATTTGCAGATTGAACTTGATCTTGACTCCACGTATTCTATTATTAATGTACAGAATTAAATCTGACACAGATATTAATGACGACGGTTGATTTCGCAATCTGTCTATCAGCAAGTAGGCGCGAATAGCTCGCATTGTGAGCATCATTGGTCTTTTATATCAGATCAAGGTGGTTTTGAATCAAGGACGATTTTTTCGCGGCGTGCCGAACTTGTCCTCCAATCGTACACATTCACCTCCTTCAGTTAAGCATCACATGTTGTACGTATGTATAATGTACCGTACGTACATGTAAGGTAGCACATATTAAACCTGTCTGCACCAACAATTCGGACGTATACAGAGTCGCGCAAAGGTCAAGTAACAATTAAGAAGATAAAAAAGCTCTAACTTAACTAAAAGTTGCAAAATTTTTGTTATAAAAGGTATCTAATTTAATTCATTAAGGGGCTATACCAGGCGCTATACGCTGAAAATTTGAGTGATTTTCGGGAATTTTTTGGAAGAAAAGTACTCAATTAAATGTTTCGGAAAATTAAACATATATTTGGCTATATTTGACCTATATTACATAATTCTTTCATAAAAAATATTGAGATCCAAGCGACTTATGCGCTGCCTTCGGGGGCGCAAGAAAAAAGTTCCCCCATTGGTGACATGATTCCGGCCGATTGAGTAGCTGAAACCGAAAAAGGACAAAATGTTGTTAAACTGGGAGGTTTTTTCTATACAATGACCTAGGATTTTCGAAATATATCAAAATCTAACAAAATGGCGCAGTTATGAAAAAGAGGCGTTTTTTTGCCAATAAAATGGTAGTGTTTTTCAATGCCAAATCCTCAATTTTCATCCAATCAAAAATATCCTACGTCATTGTAGAGTAAATATATTCAAGGGTACTCAGGTCAAGTTTCAAGTCAATCTGATAATTGTTCTTCGGGTTACAATGTCAGCAAATTTGAAAAATCTCATTTCAAGAAAAACGCGTTTAAAGATATAACTATCGATTTTTGCAAGATGAAATGATATTTACCATAAAAACTGCTAATCAACTATACCTGGTCCATACAATGGACCCTCCTCTTCCTGAAATAATGCCTGCTGAGAGGCTGAAGCTTTTCTCCGAGCTGTTCGTCCCTCTTTGAGGATGCTTCATGACGTAACTCCGCCTGGTTGATTCGGCTGTCATCTCTTTCCATGGCATATTCTTTTGTAATAGGACTGATGATGACGTCCATTACTTGCATCATTTTTAGAATACCATAAAAACCATCGTTTAAATGGCCCTATAGAGTCTCCTCTATAGTGTGCCCTTCCTCTATAGGGTACCCTCTCCCTATAGTGACCTCTCCCCGTATAGTGGTCCCTCTTCATTATGTCCCGTTGCCGAAAGTTTCAGGTAACAACAGGTCAGCTCCGAGCTCGGCCGCATTGGGGCATTTTATACCTACGAGCGGTTGCTCTTTAGAAGGCTGCCATTCGGGGAGTATTAGACATACGACCTTGAAATTTTTACAGGATATTCTGGAAAGTATAAACCGTCGAAAAAGGCAAAAAAAACTAAAATTGATTTTTTGAAAGTGTTACACTGGTATAGCCCCTTGATGAGAGTGGGTACTATAAGTTTAGAAAAACGATGAAATAAGCAGCAATAATGGTTTAATCCGCAATTATTGTTCTTGTCCTCTTTCCTAGGGGGTTAAACAAAAGTTATTTCAGCTATTCATGGCTATCCTATTTGAGCATATCGCAGCGTGGCCAGCAGTCAAACTTCGACAAGATTTGCGCCTAAGTGATAAATTTTTTATAGCTATGACCTGACATGTGAATACATTGTGGCTATAATATTTGATAGCCAAAGCTTCAACGGAAACATGAGTGGCTAGCAAATATGATAGCCATGGCAGTCGATGTGTTAACAGATATTCTTCAAGTTTTCCTGATCGATATACAGGCGGTTGACAACTACTAGATCAACTGATTTTATCCCTGGAGGATACGAATGTGTTATATTAAAATTTAATACTGCACTCTAAAACTTCCTGGAATTATCCAGCATCTTCGAATGCGGAAAACAGGAAACATCCTTGCTTTAAAGTTATTCCATTCAATCTAAACTTCTTCATTTTGTATTGAAACCGCGCTTTACTTCCGTGTTCAAGCTTTAAAATCGCCATTTTCAAAATGCTACTGAAACCAAACCAAGATTCGTTTCCGATCCATAAAGTATACAAAATTTCCTAAAAATGATTAATCAAATGTACTAAATGCCTACGGACCATATTGAAAGATAAAGTTAATTTCGAAAACGTACCAATGGTTTATCATTCTTGAAATAATCAGTTATAATGCTGTCTACATATGTATCATGACTGGGAATGATATAAGTGGAGTTAGGCGGTTAGTGTTGAAATACGGTGAATTTGGCTCAACTACTGTTAGTAAAGCGTCCCACAGTAGGGACGATTCGGCTACAGTTGCTTGTAATGTTAGTGCGTCCTTAAATAAAACTCTCACGGACGTCTTTTTCTCCGACATTTGCGCGACGTTACGTGTAGATGATTCTCTGGCAGGCGCCTTTCAAGTTGTTACAACTACTAGGAAAGAAACATACGTTTTGAACAAATTGTTTTCAAAATATTCGCTTTTAAAATTTATACTTTCTTTACATGCGTTCAAAACAACCCTTAAAACATTCTTTCCACACTTGGTTTTTGAAGGTTTGGACAGATTCTTGGGGTGCTGAAAAATGCTGTACATGCACTTTTTTGTTTGACATTTGGGAACAGAAAAAGATGTTTTCCTCCTCAAGAAAATCAATTGTTTGACATGCTATGTGGGGGCTGGTATTGCAATGATGCAGAATGATGCGATGTTTTCGATTGTTTTTCCTGATTTCGTCCATGACTTTTGACACACAAATTGTTATATATCATTCAGAATTAACTATTCTTAGAGCCTCTAACGCAGGGGTCTCCAAACTACGGCCCGCGTAGCTTATTGTTGTTGTGATAAGTTGGATAAAAACACAGAATGAAAATAACTCGGATTTATTTACTTGCTAGGTAAAGAGTAATGACAAGTATAATACGCAGAAAACTCACAGAAGTAATCAGTATGGCCCCAAGGCTGAACAGTTTGGAGACCCCTGCTCTAAAGGAATGGTTTCAACATGTCCAGTACAACAAAAGGAACAAACGATGATTTTCTTGGAAGTATTTCGTTAGGGAACAACTTTTGTGGTATTTAGCTCATCTTGGAACACCCAAATAGTGGCATTGTTGTTTAGTTCTCCGATTCATACGAATATATCCAAGTTTCGTGATCGGTTACGATGTTGTATATTGATTTTTCAAATCCTCTGTCGAATTTCTTGAGCATATCTTTACACCAAATAACACCAGCCCTTTTTGGGCTTCCGTCAAATTATGTGGAATCCATCACAAACATATCTTTTTTACAATGATGATGCAAAATCGAATGTATTGCAGTCTTCAAAATATATGGGGATACTATTTCACAGTAAGTTAGATGCCGATCTTCTTCCATCATGTTGTGTGTGTTGTATAAAATATCATCCAACGAAAACCTTCACGAAAAATTTTCGTTTTCTCAGAAAATTGCTTTCTTTGAACGTGCACTGCCAACAAACGCCTCGGTTTCTAAAATACCACTGATTTCATAGTAGCGTTGAATTTTACGAAAATAGTAATGACAGATTTTAATAACGCAACTAAGTTGGCATTTGTAGAAACAACAAAGGCGCCTCCCGTACATCTATATTGAACACCTCAGACGAACATCTTCCTGATGTTAGTTCAATGTTGACAATGAGACAATGAGCCTAGCGTCCTAGAAATATTCATTCCTGCTAAATCCAATAGATAACAGTATATGTACTTAAGACTATGAAGTAATCTCCGGAACAAAAACCGAATGCTAAAGGAAACGGTACAAGAGGAAAAGGACTATAGTTTTAACAAACATTTGCGTGAACGTACCACCAACATAAGATGATCTTCTAGTATAGATATAGGTTGGAAATTCTTTCAAACGAATCTAAACGTGAACAAAACAACAGAAAAGCTTTAAAAGTGTATCGATAAATTCCATGCATGGTGATACAATTGGAAATGAGTTACTCTGAAAATAGAAAACTACCCAAAAAAAAAATTAAATGACAGAGAAGTATCGCCGTTGCAGACAGATTTTGTCATGATGGTGCATAGATTCCTTCAAATGCCCTGTATGTCTGAGATCGCGGAATTCATCAGATTTGATTTACCAGCTATTTAAATATGAACTACGAGTCATTGATGAGACGGATGATATTAAAATTCACGTCATCATCAAATACATTTTTCAATCAAAGGTTTAGCAACAACCGACGTTTGTAATAAGATGAAGGACAGTCTGAAAGATTTGACTTCTTCAAGTCTCATTGGGTCCCAAGATCTGCTACTAGAGGAAAACTTATGACAAAAGGTGTATGTTATGGCCTTAGGAATATCACCTGGGATTTTGTAGTCAACGGATGGCACCACAATCAAAAAACAGTACTAATTTCTAGGATAAAAATCTCAAGAAATATATTCATATCAATAAACTCATTGCGAAACTGATAGTAACGAACTAGGAGTTATTATTCTGTATATCTTGAGCAAATATATTTCAAATATGAAAATTTCAAAAAGAAAACACTTGTTAATGTAAATATAGCAATATCTTCCAAATCTGCACTGTTTGGACACGTCCTTTTGGATTGTATGACATATATCATAACATATATCAGATTGATAATATAGCGAAGTTACAGCTTGCTCACTTTCGAAATGTTAATGATTTTGTTGATTTTTTAATGATGTTAATGAGAGTTTAATAAATATTAGGTCTTTTAGATTTATATGCTACAAATTAGTGATGTCTAGATTGTGCTGCCGCCTGTTTACTATGAAATTTCAGTTCGCCCTCTTAACTGGCAGTCGATTGAAAACTTTAAAGTTAGTGAAGCCAGTGAAAATCTCCACATAATGTAATTTTGGTCAATTCCGATCAATAAATTGAGCAAATACAAACTTTTCATAAACACTTGGCGTGTTTTTAGTAGAATAAATGTTACACTCCAATTTATCACCATAAATAATACTTGGATCCATTACTATAAGATGGAAATAAAATAACATTGCTAGACAGTGGTGATATCGTATCTTTTCTCCCCCAAAGAATACGGAGAGACAACGGCTGTTCCATATGCAAGAAAGGCTATATGAAGAAATCAGTTACCGTTAGTCGTTTAAAATTATTTACGTAAGTCAGAATTCTTAAACATTTTGATTGTATTCAAAGCCACGCCCAACTCCTCTCTCTTGGATTTATTAACCTTCTAAGGGACTGATTTTTTTATATAAATTACAACAAGGTGTTACAGAAAACCGTTCCGATTTCGCCAAAAGAAAATAATTTCTCTAAAATTCTGGACGAGTGTTATTGTGACAGCAAAAATTTAAAAATTCTGTTGTTGCTCCCCAGATCTGGTATCGTTATACTATTACATACGTTTTCCCACATAGACCTATTTTGGTATTTGTTAGAGTATATTTCAAATAAAATTTTATATGTTTTATATATGCACTATTGCGGCAACAAAAAATCGGACACTTAAGATAAAGTATATAGTTTAAATCTGGCTTTTATATTTTCAAATCATTAAATCATTATTGACATATGTTATTATACTGCATTTAAGTGCTGTTAAAAAAGTAAATAATCCAAAAGAAGGCTAGATAATAGATTTGGAGTCTCCAAAGGCACTATTCACGACATTAAAAAGAAATGGCTACATCAAAATTGACATAAACATGACAAACGATTAGTTTATACTGCTAAAGAACAGTCAAAATAGCCTATAAGACGTGTCTGGTTTTTTGTTGTCGCAATATTCAATTGTACATACTTACATACATATGAAAACTTAGTAAAGAATGACAAACAGAAAAATATGTTATTTAAATCAGAACTTCTAAACGTCAAGAAATACAAATTTTATAGAGAACACATTTATTCCACATTCTTCGCCATACACATTACAGAACAGCGCTAACTGTTGCAAAATAATTTTTTAAATACATTTCCTTATCCGATCTCTTTTAAAATTACAATTGCATCCGACTTGAAATCCTTGATTGGATCTGTACAAGCTATACGAACGGTTTTTAGGTGGTTTTACAAAAGGGAGCGAAAAACCTAACTTGTTACATCGATTACAAGAATACAAAAAATATTTTCGCGTCTTTCACATCTCGCAGTCTAGACTAAGAAGGGTGTATAGAAAGCGTAGAAGCGCCGGTGAGATGGATTACAGATCTTTTAGTATGGTATAAATCATTAAAGTAGATTTTCTTTTACAACTAACATGTGTACATTTTACACCGTTGTTTGTGTGAATAGAACAACGGAACAAGAAGACAAAAAGAGAAAAGGTTTAGAGATTTATGCTTCGTTGTATTTCTTTCGCTGAACAAAGGTTGGAGCCAGTAATTTAAAATTTGCAATATGTTGTCGGTGCGATAATTATTCGAAGAGGTTCGTAATGGGTATGGTTTGAAAAGGCAATAAATTGGTAAGAGGTTGTTACGTTTATTTCAACATTCATAGCCGAGAAATTGCTAATAAACAAGACATTAGAAATAATATTTATTGTAATTGCTGTAATATTTGTTACTACATGCTATGTATTTATTTGTTTATATATCTGTTCTTTTCTGTTCTGGTATGCACTTATGCTTATGTACTTGCAGAACCTAGGAGAAGGTGGGGTATACGGAGATATCCTAAACGTAAAGGATACAAGTTAAATGGGGAGGAAACTTTGCATCTATGTAAATACATGCCTTGGAAAAACTCTAGTTCACATTTTCAAAAATTTATTGAACATAGCGATGTTGTACGTGGGTGAGAAGCACTGCAGCTGCGATTTCAAAAGTAAACATTTAATATGGCGTCCATAGGAAATCGAAAGTTCCATATAATACCATAAAACTTAATAAGCTTAGAAATCGTATTATAATAATCGTATTACTTCTGCCCTATTTTTTTAAAATGTGGCTCTTACAATAAGCAAAATCTCCTGCCGCCAAGTCTCTTTCTGCCATTGCTTGCTTGATGTACGCTTCCCATTCCCAGCCAAGCCTTTCTCTCTTCCTATTTCCTCCGGAATGCCATTCCAAATTTTTGGGGGTCATATATTGTGAGGCACTCTTTTCGAAGTGCTAGTGATTGAGCTGATCATTTCCATTCTTTTCCAAATCTTTTCGGTTCTAGGTTTGTCCTTTCCTGTTCTTTGTAGGCATCGTCGCATATACTCTAAATTTTCTAGAGAGAGGCCATATTTCAGCCCCATACAAAACTATATTCTCGATTACACTGTGAAATATGTTCGTTTTCACATCTTGTCTAATGTTGCCAGTTCACAGCACACCATTTAAAGTTTTTGTTGCCTTTTTCTCGTATGTTATTTTAGTATGTCAGCTTTTCAGGTATCCCAATGATGATACCAAGATACTTTAAAGCTTTATATCCATCAATCGTATCTGTTTCTATTGATAGATTGTTTATCTCTTCATCCATGCTCATATATTCTGTCTTGTTCCAGTTAATGGAGACCCTATTTTCCATACTCCTCCTTAAGTTTTCTGAGCATGTATTCCATATGATCCTGATCTTGCGCAAAAATGATCTGGTCGTCAGCAAAGAGTAATGAGTGTAATATGTCACCTATTTCAATCCCCATACCTGAACACTTTCTGTACCATAAGACCAATGTTTGTCTTAAATGTAATTTTAAGAAAAGAAGGTTTTCAAATGGTTCTCTATGGGGAAAGTTTGCAAACTTTATTAATCCTATTTGTAAGTAGGAAATTACCGTATGACTTTTTGTGACCGATTCTTGTAACCATTTCTAGTATTTTCCTGATGAAGTCGTCAAATAAATAAATATATATATATATATATATATATATATATTTATATATATATTAAATAAGATCGGCCATAAGCTGCATCCTTGTTTCAGTCCCTTATATATATTTGTGTGTCATATGAAGCTGTTGCTGATTTCTATTCTTCTGCAGGTCGTGGTCAAGGAATTCACTATAGGAAATAAAATACTCTATTGATGACATATGTATTTCTTTACATCCCCTTTCTAATTGCTGAGACCTATGCAATTTCCGTACTGAATTTGTTAGTTTGTTGCAGAATTTTACAGCAATTAAATTTAGTCTTTTGGGTTTTCGGTTAACTATAGAATGGGGCATCAGAAAATTTCTGTTTCTAGTGTAATAATCGTACACATCACTGTAACTAATAAAACTATTTAGATTACGTTGAGCATACAAAATACATTCAAGTATAAACAAGCGAGGGAAACTCAATATCTTTAATCCAGAAAATCAGTGTCTGCAATCACCTCCGTACTTCAGACCGTCAACAATTCTGATAGCTTTACATTGTAGTCGAAATATTCTTTTCCCATTAAGACACATTTTCCTCAACCCAAAATGGCATAAGTACGATATTAAAGAATGGAACAGTAACTAATACGCTCTCAAGAAAACATTTTTTGTCAAAGTTTGTCTTAGATTTCGCAAACCAAAAATACTGCTGTCTTTTGCCAGTACAGAAGTATGATATTTCCATCTAAGAAAAGGGTCCAAAGCGACACCGACATATTTGATAAATTCGAGAATCACGAGGTCATTTACCTTGTTTACTGAAATCGAATTCATAAGATCCTTAGCGAGCGCAGATGGTGGGAATCCACTCTTAACAGTATTATCAATACACAGGTTCATTAATCTTCAAGTCTGATGACTGAGCTGGCTAGGACAAATGTCTAATTTCATCCTTTTCAAATCAGGACCAAATGCGCTGACCAGTATAAATACGAGCATGGCCATCCGGAAAGATTTATTATCTGAAGACAGTGCCTAGACTATGGGGTGGAATATCCTGATCGTCTGCTACCGATATTTCTTCTTCGAGAACGATTATCGAGCTGAAAAATACCGTACCCTAAAATCACGGAGGAGGGTCTACCATGCTTGACAGTGGACTTAAAGCGGTCGATATAATATGCTTCACTCGGTGTTCTCCAGATAAACACACAATCATGAGTGAGGAAAACAGTGAAGCTGAAGTTATCAGACTAGGTTACACGTTTCTACTCTTCCAGTACTCATGTTTTCTTGTCATTGGACCACTGCACACACTGTTTGCTGTTTCGTCGTGTCAATAAAGGATTAGATAATGTAGCTTTGTCATTGATTTTCTCTTCGTTTCAGTCTTTACGGATAATGTGATATTTAGCATTTTATTAAACTCTGCAGTAATTTTAACGACCATAGTTCTGTTTTCTGATTAGAATCCAATGTAGTGTTCCGTCCCTCCGTCTGCCGGTGTTTCTAGCACTGAGAGGTGACCAAAGAAACAGTAAACCTCGACACAGCAATCAACTCCGCAATTTGGTTAACAGATTTCCCAACCAGACGTTCATTTTTCTTTAGGAACTCTCTCGCTTAAGACTGGTCTAAAATAATATATTCGTCGATCAGAGCAAGTATCGACAAGGAACACTACCGGTAATGGTAATAGTATAGTAAAATATTTAACTTGACTTGACTATGTAAAAATTGAGGTGATCAAATTATTTTGTTCAATGCCTGTATTGAAGAACATTTAACATATTTTAAATAACTGGTTTTGTAGACAACCACTAATACAAAGGTGTATTGAATATGTCCTAAATGACAGAAAATAATATAAATTTCCATGCATAGATAATAATTAATAAAAACTGGAAGAGTGAATACAAATGGCTTTTATCCTGACCATATCAGTGCGATTACGTTGTCATTTAGTGTAAGAATCGTTATGGGGCTTTCCGATTGCAACACATTGGTTTTTGAGATAGGTATTCATATATCTGATCTAAAAATGTTAAGATTAGAATGCTATTTTCCAATAATAAACACACCCCCAATAGTCCCTAAATAAGTCCATTTTCTAATTTTTCTTCATAGGTTAATAGACACAAGAGTCTCTTAGTTTCAGTGTTCTTTACTGTTCTAGCCCTAATAGAGGTGGGAGTGGAGAAATTTGGGTATATTTGTCACTTTTGATGATATCTCGAACAAACACGATTTTCAAATCTTTGTGCAATATTTGATTTAGCGGAAAGCAGGAAACGTACGATCTATTGTTGAACGCAGGTATCTATTCCATACTTCCATATTAGATTTATGATTGTTTTCTATAAGTACGTGCTTATTTTCTTAACCAAAATTAATTCCTTCCAATTAATCAATACCGTCCTTCCTTACTGGTACTAAGTAGTTCCTTATGGTAACTCATATTTGCACGTTATTGATTGAGACTAACCCAAGACTTCTTTTTCTTACTATGTTTTTTCCTTAAAGGTGTGGTGTGGTGCATTACCCGCCACACTACAGTTAAGTAGCGTAATGTTTTCCTTAAATAATCTGCTCCATTAAGCCTGTGTCCTAAATGAAATCTGCTACCAGGGTGATGGGAATCTTCTGGAGTTCTTCTGGCCGCAGGAAGCAAGACATAAAGCGCCTCACACTGCTAATCTCCTAACATTCACATGTCACGTGTTGCGAAGTTTCCTCTTCCTCGTTGCAGATCCCGCGGATAGGATTCTCCATTATTCCTATAGGTTTGAAATGTTTGTTAAGCAGGCAATATCATGTCAGCAGGCCTACCACCTTCCAATTTGGTTACTGCTCATCCACACCAATTATCGTGCTCAGTCTTCTGAAGATCTCGTAGAGGTTCTCCATTGTTCATTATGGTACTCTATCAGCAAGTTAGTTACCTCAATTCCCTCGGTTTGGTAAGGAATTCCACATGTTAGTTCGGACCATTCAAACTTGTTCTTTGCCCTCTCTTTTGCTAGGAGATTTACCCTCTCGTTTCGGTGTATGCCTCAGTAACTGGGTATCCACCATAAATTCACTCCAATATATTTTGCTTGACACACCATTATATCTCTGCATTTTCGGACAGTGCTTGTTTGTATTTGCTTGTTCTGAATAGCTCTAAGAGCTGTTTAGCTTTTTCATAAGGAGAGGAAGATATTAGATTAGACCTGCACAACTCAATCTTTATGTTGTGGTATGTGTTCTTACTGACTAGAAACCTCTCCCACTTTTTCGTCTTGCTCTCCGTACCGGGATCGGCTCTCGTATTACTTCAGTGTGGCGAGCCGTTTCAAGATCTTACTATTGGAAACTCTGCTTTCTTTCTTTCTTCTCAATTATGCATTGTATGGTTTGATAAGCTGGTCTCCAGCCCTCCCCAGATCTAACCAGTCCTTTCATCATATTTCCTACGTTAAGTGCCCATCCCGCTTTAACTTCATATTCAAGTCTAGTGTTCTAACATCTCTGCCATGATAAGAGCGTGTACTCCACGTTATTAATTTAGGTATGTTAGGTTGTAATCCACTTCTCCATCTCCAGTTCTTATGGCTGGTACATAAAAGCTGACGAGGGAATGAGTAGTGCATTAGATATTAAAAAGGTGTGCCACAAGTGTCAATTCTAGGCCTCTTCCTTTTCATAATATATATAAATGACATTTCTGAACATATAAAATTGTTTAATAGCTCATTCTTAACCATATTCTATGCAGATGACACGAACTTTGCTCTACATCTAAATAAACAAAATACCAATGGAAATGAGTCGATCATTAAACAAATTATCGCTCATGCCCGGACTTTGGTTTCAAAACAATGAGCTTTATTTTAACGACCAAAAACTCAAGTATGTGCATTTAAATTTGACAAAGCCAATTCAGGGGGCAATACTTATATTAAATGTTTGAATACTTTTTTAATTCCACGTTATCGTTGGTAACACAGATAGAACACCACTGTAACAGACTTTCAAAAGTCGTTTATGTTGTTTAACGTCCAGCAATATTAGTCGACGTGAGTGCAGCTCTCACTGCGGTGATTTAATGGTTTAATTCACACACAATGCTTCGTTTATTCAAATGCAGCTAATGTTTTTTATACAGAAGGTTGCACTGTGAAAGCTAGGCGTAGTGAATCTTGCCAGTCTATATTTCAACAATTAAATGTAATGACACTCTATTCTAGGATGGTTTATTAAAACCTCGTCCATATTAAGTCAAACTTGCAAGATTTTAATGCACACAGTAATAATCACTGATATCATACCAGAGGAAAAGGTAAGCTCCTAAATCCGCATAAACGTACAAAGAAATCCGAATTTATAGGTATAGATATGTACATTTCTCTGCCTTTCATGATGTTGGATCTCCCGACCAATGTTTCCAAAAGGATAGCGAAGAATATACTGTGGGATATGTGCCTTTACAGCGTGACTGATTTTTATACAGCAATTCAGCAGGTTGACATTATAGCTTTTAATTCTTTTCTTGTGAGTTGTTTATGTATTGTATTTGCGAATTTTTGATTGTAAATGTATTTGACAGGTCCAAGGCTTTTTGGCTTCTAATACCATCTCCCCATCCTTCTCGTCTACTACAATTGTGAGGTCGTCAGCATATACTTGTGGATATACCCGCACAGGTTTCAGTTTCACCAAGAGTTCCCCCACTAATAGACACCGCAGCATTGGTGAGAGAACCTCACACTGAGGACGCCCCCTAATTGACGATCGCCTCTTTCATATTTGATTCAACTAGCGTATAAGTAACTCTGTTTCTTAGCGGGGAGTCTATCTAGGTCTTCGACCCCCTCCCCTCCCCCTTTATCTTGTGAAACACGGTATTATCAAAAGTAGCTTCAATATCCAGAAAGAGTCCAAGCATTATTTGCCCATTAAGTTAGCTCTTGAAAAGCATAGGGGTGTCCCCTAGATAGATAATGTTTCATTAAATATTATTCCATTTTTCATAAGATTTAAATGGTGCTGTAAATAATTTGCAACTCCTCTCCTTGTGCGAGGATAGAATTCTATCACAAGCAAACCATCTGTTGGCATATAGTTGGCCGTTGAAAAGTCCGAGGTGAAGAAAACAAAACGTAGTCGTCCCAAAACTTCAACTTTGATGGTGGGCTCGGCGGGTTTTTATTGATTATCTGTTCTGTAAAAATGTGATTGCATAGATGTGACTTTCGTCGAACCTGTTTCAGTTGTGACTGTTTTTAAATGGAAAGCATTCATAGAATGTGTTTCTCCAGCAATAGGGGAGGAAGTATTTAGGAAAATTGGAAATTACAATTCCAATCAAACTTGTGGCTATATAAAGTTTTATAGAAATTTCCTCCACTTATCCGATATACGAACGAATTTATCTTATTGTTACTAGCGGATGATATTTTGAAACTATAACTTATTCCGCAAAGAGTTCCAAATATATGGATTACGGGAAATCAGATGTGTTGCTATATCTTTACTGTTAGTTATTTATTTATACGCCCTTCGGATAAAAACTGAAGAACGAAGCTTAAAAGAGGAAAGGTTGTTTTAATATAATTTGTAAAGTAGGATGCCAATAAACCATACGAGCGTATACTTTGGGCTCCTGGTGGAATAGCATATAAAATGAAAATGTGTTTCTCAAAAACATGTGTAACACCTGTTTATGTACAACATATACGTATATACCTACTTTATAATAATTAATAACATCTAATTAAGTCATAGTAGCATTGTTTGAACATAATTTATTCTCAACGACTACGTTCTATTGTGCTACGTTTTAGTAATATTGCTGTATTTGCTGTACTTTTGGAAACCTTAAGTTAATGAATACACTATCTCTTTCTATAAGACATATTTTAATTGTTTAGAATTTGTTGTGTTTAGATAGTTAAAAGGAAAATAAATAAACACCAAAATCTATGATGTGTGTGTGTTTGTATGAAGTAGTGTTATCGCCGCTTTGTATGAATAATGGTAACTATAAAAATGTATTGCATAATAATAGCTTGTCACACAATATTAGCGGGCTAATATAAAAATCTCTACTAACAATATAATTACAGCAGTGTTAATGTTTATGCTAGTCGCAAATTATAATAATGTAGTTGCATTGTATCTGTGGTCAATTCCGAACGACGTAGATTAAATTAAATTGTGAAGCTTTTTGAATATCCAGCCGTAAGTAGTATCACGTAGCATAAGGGTAATATTTACGTCTGGTATGTATACGTATGTCTCGCCTATTTCCTTAACCCATTTTGTACCAAGCTACATAAATGTTTTGATATCTTAAATGAAATTTTCATAGCTGGTTAGAAATTGGCCAAAAATAATTTTTGGACCTTCTTTATTTGTCGAGGATTACCCATTAAAATTGGTGGTCGAGATCTCGACCGCTGGGATAATTAGAGCAATACATTTTCTGTGTGATATGACATTTTATGATATGAAATATAATGAAATACATGGTAAATAAACTTTTTATGAAAGTGGATTATACAAGATAGACAAATATAAAATCTAAAGCTACAGATAAATAAAAATGCGAATAATTTAGTTATTACTTTTCTTACATGAATTTTTATTTATTGAATAAAAAAATTATTTAAAATTTTTGTGGTAGGCCTCGAAGCAATTACCCACATGTAAATTTACATTGCACTTAGAACAAATATAAGCAGTATGTTTCTCGCATATTTTGCATCTGCGGTAACAACGCTTGACACACACAGCCATGTGCCTACCTTTTATTTTGGGCAATGATGCTGGGCGGTCTATGAAGTCGTCGTCACTTCCATTTTCTTTATCGGCCGAAACTATTTCGATGCTTTGTGGTTCGGCGGATAGCAACAGAGTTTTTGTTATAGAGTTTTTAAAATCTATTTGACCCATGGGCTTCTGGTTTGTTTTTTCTGCAATCATGCAGTGCAATTTCCATGCATTACCACTGGCGCTGTCCAAACAAGTAACCCAGAGTGGCCACCACCACTTCTTGCCTCTTATTGCAATTCTGTAATTAGCGACAGCATTATCATGCAGGTCAACTCCGCCCATATACTTATTATAGTTAGCAATAAGGTTTGCTTGGGGAATACTGATCCGCTTGTTTTGTCGTTTGTCATATAGCATTACTTTTTTACCGGATCCATCTGATCATAATTTGTAGCCAACGTCACCTCTGCATTGTCTCTCCATCGAACCAATCCAATCTTGTGTTCTTGGTCAAATGCATAATCAATATCGTGCCGAGGTAATTTTCTTTTTAAGCCTGCACCCACCAAAGTATTTTATTTGATGTTAACAGTTTATATTAGCACATTTATTTTAACTATGTAGTAATAAAAATATTAAAACTAATAGACAAGAACTTCAAATTAATTTAGTATGCTAATTATCCCAATGGTCGACATCTTGACCAGCCATTTTTAAGGATGTTTGGTGCTCAGTTGGAGGAGTAAATAAATGTTAGTTTGTACACTAAAATTTATTTGAACTGTTGGCTGTTTAAATCAATGACCTTTTTTAATTTTTCTATTTTTGATATGTAGTTAAAATTAAATTAGCACTAGGCTATTTTTAGTCTATTCTTGCGCCCACCAGGTGAGTCCTTGATAGAGGGAGGGGCGGGATAAAAGGGTCCAGATCACAAAGCCAATACGCCAAACTTACTTATAAATAATAAAAAATAATTTATTTCCATTATCTACTATTTTTAATTTTTTAATGAATAACCCCAAAAGTTTGTGGTCGACATCTCGACCGCTGGTACAAAATGGATTAAGTTCAGTAGTATACTTATTGTTAGCATGATTAAAGCATAAATCTAAAAGGAAGTCAATTGTTTAAATAATTTTTTGAAAAGTAGCTGTGAGGTTCTCTTTTGTTCTGCATTCAACAATCTATTTTTCTCATCATGTAAACTAGAAAATGCTTTGCTTGTTAACAAGTATTGGCCAGGTTGAAGACTGGCTAGCTGTAAAGAAGACTGAGAATCCTAGTCATAGTCCAACGCATTTGTAGCGAACGATGTGGCATTAATAGAAATTTTTCTAACAAGAATTTCGCCATTAGGCCCTTTGACTGTGAGTGACACTGTCAGCTTAACTGAGTTTGCGCTTTACATAATTTATAGAATTTCATATACTAGATAGTTGAAATGGCAAAAGGGAGATATCCAGGGGAGGTGCAGAACTGGCATCCAAATTTTCAAATGCACCCACTGAGCAGGTTCCAACTCCTGCCATTCTGACTTGGTTTAACATGTTGTTTTCCAATTGATACATTATCAAATGTAACAAAACCAATAGTAATGAGATTTTTTACTATGCTGGTATTCTCCTTGTTGAAAGGATCGCAACAACATTTTTGAAGAAATTCTAGTTTTTTAAGAGCCAACACTTCATGATAGAATCAGATAAATCGCGGTCAGTGTAAAAATTGCCTCTACTCACTGACTTCTAACTCTTTTCGTTTGAGACACTGGAAGACGTTTGTGACAAATTTATTAAGATTATATTCTTCATCAAATTTGAAATCATCACAATCTATTACACTTCCCCAAGGACATAAAAATATCACTTTTGCAAAAGCTTTACGCTGCAAAAGCTCGACAGTTTGTCTTTTAGTTGGTCGGCATTATGCAGGGAATAACGCAAATGTCCGATAAAAGCTTGCAGAATACTATACATACATATAACATATAACTTTTCAATCTAATTCCTTATTTTTTTGTACCACTTTCTCTCCCACCCAGATAAACATCGCCCTGTATAAGGAAAACCTTCTCTCTATTCACTATCTCTTGAACCCCGAAGTTCAATTTTTCTAATGATTTCTTGTGAAGTGGCGTTATCTCATGACAACCAACGATGAAGACTTGAACTTTAAACGAAACCTTGATTGCCTTCTACCCACGAAAAGATCAATATTAAATCATGTAGTCGTCGTCATAGAAATACAATTTAATAGTTTAATTTTGTTTAAACTACAAATCTTACGGTATTATTATTAATAGTTCGCGTTCTATATCGAGATGATTGATACCTAAAGCCATTCTTTTACAGTAGTTTCATGTAATTTAATCTATAAAATGTAGTTATCTTATTTAGATTTTAACAGAGATATGATACTTACGAAGACTAGAAGCTATAAGTGCTATTACGTAACCTGCGTAATTTAGCTGTTTATATTGTAATAAGTGTTAATTCCGAGTATAAATGACGAAACGCCAAATACAAACTAATGAATGCTAAATAATTCCAAAATGAAGATCTGGCAGTCTTACTGAGATAATATCACATTATAAGTTAGTATTTGCAAATTAAAATGTTTTCCTTCACTTATCGCTGTATAAAATGTGAAAACTTCAATAAGTAAGTAAAGATTTTGTTTTGGCAGGAACTCATCCCAAAATAATAGAAATAACATACTCAAATATATACTTCTTAATAAAAAGATGTACCTAGATTCTATATTCAATGCAACATAAGGTTATATAGAAATAAATACTTTAATACCGAACTATGAAAAACGTCCTGAAAGTTTGTCTCTTAATAATACAATTTCTTTTATATGTAATCTTATATAACTTTGTATAATATCTCAAATCAATGTCTTTTTATTATTACTCTCCCCAAACATGCTCAAAAATTACAACTTCAGCCCACGTTCCTTTCAAATGTACTAACGCCATGCACTGGTATGCTATACCTTCATAAAGAGAAAATAAAGGAAATTTACAAATTAGGTTGACTGCATTTTTGTGAAAGTATCCCAATTATGTCGGATCAAATAGACCCATTTCTTTTAAGATAGAATAGACTATCTTCGATCTGGCACTAATAGCTGACAGTTAAGTGAAAATGAAAAAACTAACAAAAATACGTAGAAAAAAGCAAACTAATGGTGATAAATAATAAAGAGCGAACCAGTAATTTAATAATTAAAATAAACGATAAACAAGAAGAAATTGTCGACGCATACGAATATTTAGGTACTATTATATCGAGGGATGGAAAAATTGATCTAGACATAGCAAAACGAGGACGGACAGCCACAAACATATACTACGCTTTGAATCAAACCATCTTTGGGAAAAAGAAATAGAACCCAAGATCAAACAGATAGTATACAATGCAGTAGTAGCCCCCAGAATAATGTACGTAAGTGAGTCCTGGACAATACAGCAAAAACACGAAAGCAAAATAACAGCTATGGAAATGAAATTTTTGAGAAAGATCGTGGGGAAAACAAAAATGGACAGAATAGAAAACGAACAGATAAGGAATATGATAAATCAAGAAGATATTGTAGTATGAATTTGTAGTATGAATTTTAGTTAATTTTATAGAAAGCAAAAATTATTACAATTAATATTTACAAAATTTTAGTATTATATTAACAAAATAATGAACAATACAATCAAAATATATTACCTAGTGTGTATAAGTGTAATTTGTTTTCTAATCCTTAACTTCTCCCTCTCTCTCTTTCTCTCTTGAATTCTTTCTTCACTTCTTTTCTTTGGTCCTTTCCTTTTATTGAATTTCTCTTTTCTTGGTCTGTTCGTCGTTTGTAAACAACAACTTCTTTTGATGTGGTCTGCTTCTTTTCAACCCTGGTATTTTCTGTAACTTTTTATCTGACTTTTTCGTCGACCATCCCATACCGTCCTTGTAAACAAACTTCCTTTTTCTTCGCACGTCGTTATAGCAATTTGGAATTCTAGATTTTGAAATGTTTCAAGTGTATGTGTGTGGTATGTTTACAACGCTTTTCTATTTCTTAAAGAATGCTTTCTATAAAATTTACTTCATTTTATTGGTAATTTTACTAATGGAGTATTACCATACTACAATATACTAAAAAGAATTGAAGAATGTCAACTGAATTGGTACGGCCACATAATTAGAATGGAACAAAAGAGTTTAACAAAGAAAATAATAGAAGCCAAAAATAATAGGAGAAGAAAAAGGGAAGACCAAGGAAAAAATGGATTGATAGAGTAAACGAATTAGGACGAAAGCGAGGGAAGACCATAGAAGAAATGTGGAAAATGAGTACAGACCGGACACGATGGAAAGAATGGATTTAATCGTCGTAAGATCCAGAAATAATCCGACGCTGAAAGGCATAAGGATTGACGAGAAGAAGAAGAAGAAGAAGAAGAAGAAGAGGCGACCACACCACACTGCAATGCTCAAGCCTATATTAAAGCATTGTAGAACAGAATGATAGTGTCCATTTTCATGAAGAACCCTATATGTGCTACTACTATAAATCCCAACAACTTAGAACTGCCAGAGTAAATACATTAAATGTCAATTTCGTATCGAAGTTACGCTGAAATCCTTAAACGTAGAACAACATTCCAAAACATTTTCCTCCATCTTATATTGAATTACTATACATATCATCAGATCTGCAAGTAAACATCATAGTTTTGCATTTACTAATGTTCAGAGTCCGATTCTCATGGCATTATTTCAACAAAGCATCAATATCGCATTGCAGTGCATTACAGTCACTAGCATCATTAACAGCACGGAAAATTTTCAAGTCATCGGTATATAACAGTGATTCAGATGAAACCACATCATATATGTCATTACCAAACATTAAGGACATCAATGGACTGATTGTGAGATTTGAACTCTGAGCTGTACCACTGGTAGCAACAAAAACCTTTTACTTGAATCCATTATATTATACATATGAATATTGCCCAAAAGACGACGAAAGGTGATTTACAGAATTGGGCAAAACTAAATAAATCAAAACAAGGCATTAGCAGTAAATTATGTAATTGCTGGGGATATTCTGAAATCCCTGTTTTTACGCATACTGTTCTAAGCCGAGATTTTAGGCAGCAAAAACTGCACCAAGTTGTTCTCTTTCTATATAAACTTCGATACCAATGATAAACAAGGAAAGGGATAGGTAAACTAAGAATATGTGACAATAAAATGTTATTTAATTAATATAATCGATGAGCTTGATCGAAAACTAATTATAACTATAAATTAAAATGAAAATTGATTATTTATAACTGGTATATTTTCATTATAATAAGCGATCCTATCAATTTGTCGATGAAAAAATACCACAGGATAATGAACAGAACTCCTGCAAAACAAAAATGAAAGTATATTATTTTGCTTGTTTCACTCCCTTTGTCTATTTCCACGACCTTAGAAATGAATTGAACTTATGTTGCTCGAATGTCGCAGCTATAATTTCCTAATATAATAATCAATAAGTATAATTTTTAATTCATTTCCGTTTCGAGTATTTTGACACTTTTCAAACAACAACCGCCGTACTGTGTGCCTGAAATAGTTTTTGTAAATTCAGGTTTCTGTTCAAGTAAAACGTATTGGAAGCACCAATGTTTTAGAGATGAAATTACCAAGGAAAGTAAATTGGAATTATATGAAAACAAAGCCAATAGACATAGTTTGCAGGATAATGGAAAGAAGAATGAAAATACTGAACATCGGAATTAGAATATTAGGAAGCCCAAAGACTAAAGTAGTTCCGTGAAGAACACCGCTCACATTGTCGCAATTGTGGAAGACCAACACGGATTTGTCAATAAACGATCTACCGTTACTAATCTAGCTACTATTACCGAATACATATCTCAATGCTTAGACAACAACACTCAAGTTGACGTCATATATACAGATTTTACTAAGGCTTTCGACCGAATACAATACAATCTCCTTTTATCTAAATTACATGATATCGGCTTTACGTCAAGTTTGGTGTCTTTTTCTATACGTACTTAACAAATAGGAAGCAGTACGTTTCTTACATGGGCCATCGATCTGAAATCTTTACTGCAGTCTCTGGCATCGCGCAGGGTAGCAACCTTGGACCACTACTTTTCCTTATTTTTATGAATGATCTATGCTATGAACTATCTTGCAAGAGATTACTGTTCGCAGATGATCTTAAATTATATGGTATGGTTAATAACTTAAGTGATTGTTATGAACTGCAACAACAGCTCTACGTTCTTCATTCTTGGTGTATCAGAAACAAACTTACACTGAATATCTCCAAATGTAATGTACTAACTTTTACACGCAAACCCAATCCGATAATCTTTATCTATCACATCAATAATAGCATCATCCCTCGTTGTACTTCTGTCAAGGATTTGGGAGTGACATTCGATGCTAAACTCACCTTCATAGATCATATTTTCAATGTTGCATCTGCCTCTCTTCGTGTTTTGGGGTTTGTAGTTAGGAACGCAAGACAATTTTCCAGTACCGATGTGATTCTACAATTATATTTTGCTTTCGTGCGTTCCAAACTAGAGTATGCCTCCATTATTTGGTCTCCCGTTTATAGGGAACACATCTCTTTGCTTGTAAAAGTCCAACGTAGATTTCTCAAATATATTTATTTTAAGTGTAATGATGTATATCCCCCATAACGCTTCCATCATAATACTCTTTTGAGCATATGTCAAATTGAGTCACTAGATCTTCGTCGCAGGAGAACAGAAATTAAATTTTTATACGATATTCTTCATTTTAATGTGGATGCGCCGAAACTGCTAAATGATATACGATTTTTATACCGCATCATCCCATACGTGTTCACAAAACGTTTTACTGCGGAGCCGCCAAAACTAACATGTTGAGATCTCCTCCATAGAATGTGTTCATATTATAACGTTATAGCAGACAACTTAATGGACATCAATTTTTCACGGTTACAATATCTATTGAGCAAATGTGCTCTTTAACTGTTATTTTGCTAGAATAATTAGAACTAAGTACTGGATACTTTTTATTTTTATATTTAATTATTACTCCTTTGGTATGTACATATATATAATAATTGATTATGTTTCACACTATTGTCCTGTCATTGGATCGTTATCTGTTGGGCAATAAATACATTATTATTATTATTAGTATTTTCCTGGGGTTTCATCGTTCCACTCGCTAGGCTCCCTGTTTAAGTCCTTGGTCTAACCTTCATCCTTGACAGTGCCAGGATATATTTTCCTCGAATATCCTAACCTTAAGCAAGACGAATAAGTGTCATTGGCCATATTTTCACAGTTTATGGTAGAGCTTATTCTTTCATCTGGTTAGGTTCCTCAGCCTTCAACCTTCGAGGCTTGGTCATTCGCTCGAGGCCTTCGTCCGACTTCTAAACTGCTTAACCTTATAATTAATTTATAGCTTGTAATAACCTAGGAGTGGTATATCAACCTTACAAGACCCAACATTCTTAGAGCACATGTATCTTTAAAGGGATATTTAGGCGATCAACAAATGTTGTTAATAAGATATTGGCTATCGCATCAATAAATATGTATCAACAACCTACAATTGACTCATACGATGTTGTACAATAAATCCCTTCACACGCTTAAGAATATTGACAATTGAACGCCCCTTAAAATCCATAACTACCAAACCTACAACAAATGTACCTATGTACATTGCGCAGTTTCCTGGAGCTTGAAACCGCACGTTCAATATCCGCGCTTAACCATGTCAGTGCACATTGTCTCTTAAAACAGCATCTTGATCGATCTGAGTACTCCTGTTCCACAGGTGGCTAAGGAATGTGAAGTCACCCAATATAGAGCTCTGCATATCTCTGGAAGGTTTATACTACTGAAGGTCGCCAGATGGGGGCAATGGGGGAGTATGTGTCAAACTCCCAACCTGTTCCAGCTGTTTTGCCCGAAAGGAGAGAATGAAATGGATGGGATATCTACAACAAATGAATACGGAAGTGTTAAGATCCAAAATTGTTCGATACATTGGTACGTAGGCCAATAGGTAATCAAAAATAGTATGTAAAGAGCATGTCTAAGTATATAAGAACAATGAAACTCACCGTAAGGAGAAGCAGGAGTGAAGACAGAAAACAGTGAAGAAAGTAGTTAATGGGAAAAAAAATAACAAAGAAAAAGAAAAACTCCATTGAAAGTCAAACTTGTTTGTATACTTTTTAACGATAGTGTAAAATTAGAAGGATGTTATTACTAGACTCCCGTTCCAATCTTCTATCCATACTGTCGTGGTGGTTCTAGAACTCAATTCAAATTCGCTTAATTTATAAGAAAATCGAAGGAATGTCTGTAGCTGAAAATAAACTCTTCTTGTTCTCGTCAATTCGTCTGCGTTTCAGCGTCGGAGAATAAACTCAAACGGTTCTTCCTCTTACCAGATTGATTTTTATATGCCCAAATAGGTATTTCGACAACTAGGTTGTCACTCTCACAAAAAGATACAAAAGGGAAAAAGAACGTGATCCGCTAAATTTGGTTAATACTCGAAAAAGACGCAGTCTGTTATAAGATGGTCAGTTTTCTCCGTTCAGAATCACAACTTAGTTGTCGAATCCATGAGAGATTCTTAAAATTCCCCGTTTCTGTGACTTCTACATGTATGTATTGGTCATTGTTTTCGATTTTTATAGTAATATAACGCCAATACAGTAGTTATATCGTTAATTATCTTCTATCAATTCTATAATAATAACTATAACCGTAAAAAACCAATGCATACTAATTAAAAATTTGAAGACTAATTCTACATTCTAAACAACGAAAGGTGATACCAATATCAAGGAATGGAAATCAATCACAAATTACGGCTTGATATATATACATATTGTAGTATGGTAATATGCCATTAGTAAAATTATCAATAATAAGATGTAAATTTTATAGAAAGCATTCTTTAAGAAATAGAAAAGCGTTGTAAACATACCACACACATACACTTGAAGCATTTCATAATCTAGAATTCCAAATTGCTATAACGACGTGCAAAAACAAATTAAGGTTGATTGATGACGACGGTATGGGATGGTCGACGAAAAAGTTAGATAAAGTTATATAAAATACCAGGGTTGAAAAGAAGCAGACCACATCAAAAACGAAGTTGTTGTTTACAAACGACGAACAGACCAAAGGAAAAAGAAGTACAATAAAAGGAAAAGACCAAAGAAAAGAAGTGAAGAAAGAATTCAAGAGGGAGGGAGAAGTTAAGAATTAGAAATGAAAATTACACTTATACACACTTAGGTAATATATTTGATTATATTGTTCATTATTTTGTTAATATAATACTAAAATTTTGTAAATATTAATTGTAATAATTTTGCTTTCTATAATATTAACTAACAATTCATACTACTATTATCATACTACAATATACATACACATATTTCCTTCCAAATAAAATATACTTGCCCTTGTTTATTGCGACAAGATCACTGTCTGTCCGTTTTCGTTTTAAATATAGCATAACCTTTCCAATTACGCTGATAGAAACATGTTTGTAAAGTCATTTTTCTTTCTCGGTATTTTCAAAGGCACATCAATCGTTATTAACAACGGCTGCATTTACAAGTTTTTGCATGCTATGATGTTCGCCACTACTCAGTAAATGCTTCTCTGAAACTTACCTCTCTGTTAAAAGTTACTTCGCTTTTTGCACTGCATGTACAACAGGTTTCAAAATCATTTGCACGCATCCCTATATCCAAAGAAACCGACTAATTATTCGCTCTTGATTTGCAAGTATTCATCTAAAGAATTTTAAAACAATTTCAGTTATATTAATAACGCCATAAATTTGCAATTTTGTCTTTCCTTTTGTGTGAGTTAGTTAAAGTTATTTGAATATAGGTAGTCCCTCGTAATCTCTTTATTTGAGTTATACGCATATAGCATAACCTTTGATGCCTTAGGTTAGGCCTTTAGGTAGACACCAATAATATTATATTTTAATTCAGCTTCAGGAAAAGCAAGACCAACCTATAAATATGCATGCATTCTAAAGTACTGATGCTTTTCAGGCTCTGTGTAGACTTCACTAGCCAAGGTAGAATAGATAGGTATCAAAATCCTTTATCTTTGTCTATTCCAGATGCCCCCGTATACCTGCAGGTTTCTCTTCTTTTATACGCCAGCCATATTAAAATCTAAAAAGGGTCATTTACGCAACGAAAGTGTTAAAGTCTATAAGAGAAGAAAAACAAACAATGCATCCATGACCGAATAAGTAAAGCTCCTTACTTTGAAATAATTATTGGTAATTTGTATGTGGTGATCGCTCCAATCGTTATTTACTGGTACTATTTAAAGGCCGTTGGATCGTATATAGCGACATTGTTCACATTTTTCAACTTAAACCCTGTTTATAGTATGTCAGTGCTTCTTAGATACGTCTGAAATAACTACACGCTGCGTTTACAATATGCGATTTATTTAAATGTGAGTTACTTTTTAAAAATGTACGATTCAGATTTCATCGTTAAGATCACAAGCTTGAGAAATGAACATTATTATATTACCAATTTGCAATTGGTATTCAAAATTAGTGACATTCAGTTAGTTGCACATCCACAAATATACAGTTCAAGAAAATAATTTTTTAGTTCAACATTCAATACATCCAGCTAGAATGTAATATAGTACGTGTAGACTAGATTAGATCCTATTTATTTGACCTCTCTATTTGCATTACCTTCCAGTTTGGTTCCATTTTATGAAAAAACAATCTGTGTAAAATTTGATCTTAATCGGGTAAAGGCTGCGGAAGCACCCTGAAAATTGAAATAAATATAACACCACAGATAAATCAATTGCATTTGTCTTTTTGCAAAAAAGAAACGTTGTAGATTTATTGAAAATATAGCTATATATTATCATCTATCAATTTTCTCGGCCAAATAAGGATTTTCTAGAAAAATTTTCTAGAAAATCACTTCTTGCTATAAATTTTGACGTTGAGAAAATCTCTCTGTTAAAACCAGGAAACTTTTGGCGCTAATCACACCCAATCTGAAGCGTTCACTGTTTCTGCTACTCGTCTTTCGTAACTAATTTATTTAATATTTATATTTTTATATTTGCTCTAGACCAAATAGAACACCAACTGTTAAGACATCAGCTCTGAAGAATGTAGGCAGCTCTATCTCAATCACAATCTCGATACATACTCATCGGGTACGTCTCAAGTATAGTCTGTCGCTCCTCTCTATGTTAAATTTACTGACTAATTCCAGTTCGCTCACAAAACTTTTACTTCCATAGGACGTTAACGATTCTATCTTTAGAAATTCATCACCCAAGTTAAATTTTTCAAAAGATCTTCGAGTATCGGTAGAAACCATCAAGTTCTGAGTTAAGTGAAAAAAGGGGTACGATTATTCCACTACAAACCCCTTCAGACCACAGCTTAGGTGGTATATAGATGGGTCAAGACCACTGAACAAAGCCGCGATATTCTAAGCCAATGGAAAATTATCCCAGCATATTCCAAGGAGAAATTCACGCTATAGGAAACTGCGCCGACATTAACATCAGAAGAAACGGCGTGAACCTAGAATTTGTCGTTTTTATTGATCGTCAAGCAGCTATTTACATGTTATTAATTCAAGGCTGATCTGGAAAGGGCACGAGAAACTAAATACTCGTAATAAGTGCAACAAGGTGTCGTGATCGATACGAGATCACGCCTGAGTAGAAGGTAATCAAGCCGCTGATAAATTAGTAAAGCAGAGATATTATAGCTATTCGTAGTATTCCAGTCCATTTGTCGGCTAAGTGAGCATTTTCCTTGAGAGATGCTAAGGCAGTAAAGCGATATAGGCAAATATTCGACTCAAACGGGGCTTAAGTAGGCTAAATATCTTCTCAGAAATTATGAGATCCAGAGGGCGTTGTATATTGAATAGACACCTACGCGGAATAAGCATAGTGACTAGAAGTGCTGGTAGATTTTGCAAGAAGGCAGCTGAGACTCCACAGCATATTCTAAATGACGCCCGAAAATTATGCCGCTAAGACTGTAAGATACTTATTCTCAAGATCGGTTGAAGTTAATTTTTTTTTGGTCGGTAACTATTTCGAAAGCTATATATTTTAGCTCTAAAAGATGTATGTAAAACGATAAAATACTAATTGTGTACAATTTTATGAGCTCACGCAGGTCCAATCTTTTCTTAATAATAAAAGAAGAACCAGCAAGTTTGCAGGCCTGAAATTTTCAAAATAGTTTTGGAACCAATAAAAAGCAGCCTTGTGGCTCCGACTCCCGGAATACCACTACATTGACGATAGGAACCTACTATCAGTGGAAACACTGAAGACTGTAAAGTTTCTGCAGGCATTCAAGCTTAAGATGGACCTATAGCTTGGGCTAAGGTCAATACCGGGATAGTAGAGGCGAAATACATACTCTCATCGGTGCCCCAGACGTAAGGTGTTGTCTGGGGCAATGGAGAGTATATGTCAAAGTATCAACCTGTTTCAGCTATCTTGCCCGAAAGGGGAGAATGAAATGGGTGGGATATCTACAACAAATAGATACGAAGGTATTGTTCGATAGGTAGCCTTATAAGGTGATCAAAAGCAGTATGTAAAGGCCAAGTCTAAGTATATAAGAATATCGAAACTCAGAGCAAGGAGAAGCAGAGAAGTAGAGATAGAAAGCAGTGAAGAAACTATTGCATGGGACAAAAAGACCAAGAAACTATAGAAGAATTTCCTTAAAGGTCAAACTAAACTGTATCCTTTTTAACGATGGCGTATAATTGGACCTGCAGCCTGTTTACATCGTGTCGAACCGTCTAAATCGAAGCTTGAGAAGGACCTATAGCGTGGGCTAAACACAATATCCTGATATCTAATAGGGGCAAAATTCATACTCTCATCGGTCACTCCCTTATATACCAATAAAACTGTTATGATTGTTGTTAGTGTAATTTACTTGGTAATGGATTGGTGTCACCAGAAGTGCGACCGACCTTGTGACATTCTTAAGAATTCTAACAATGCTTATTACAAAAATTCTGATTTTAAACGAAACAAAACATTTATAAAAATCCACAGTGTTTTTTGCTGGATAACTTTTAAGCACTTTTCATTAATTAATTGTTTATTTATATGCGGTTGTAACTCTGGAAAGTTAACAAGGAGAGCGTGGAAGATGAGAGGACCGAGAAAGAAGGGAAGAGTAGACTACGACGGAAGTGGAACGACTTGATGCGGGGATAAAAATAAACTGGAATGAGGCAGCAACTCAAACAAGAGACAGCAAGAATTGAAGAAGACGCAGAGACAAGGGAAGTGGAAACAGCATAAATGGGAATAATCTCTATACTGGAAGCACAGCTAGAAGAACCAGGGATTAAGTAAGTTCGAAAAGAGAGAAAATGGTAATTCATTGGAAAAAGTAGAAGAGAATAAGGTCGGTGCAGTAGAATTTCCCTTAATTCCATAATTTTGTTATCTACAAATCCTAGTAAGCCTGCACTACAACCACGACCTTCATGTTTGCTAAAACAATTGCTCAGAACTCCCTACTCAACGATTACATCTTTGAAGATTCGAGCACATAGGTGTAGTCTATTTCTAACCGAACGCCACAACCAATTTGCATTTGCGAAATCGCCGAAGAGTTCACCAGCAACCACTGCATTTCACTTTCGACCGTCAAAGTGTGCAGATTGATTGATTTCCAATTCTTTGCAACTTTGAATTTACTTCAGTTGCTATCTTCAGATGGTGATTATAAAGGATGCTTGGTTTTCGCTACCACCTGCAAAAAATGTCTTAAACCAATTTAAATCATTCTGTCGGTTCCTCTGTTCTTTCTTAGTACTGCACCAGATCTTCGACAAGCTTCATAGCGTTGGAGGCACAATTAAATTCAGCGTAGCAAAGACACACGAATTAGGTTTTAGTTAGGATCCAGTTTCACTTTTAGGGCAACTAATAAATTCTCTTACATTAATTGAAGCGCAGTTTCTAAATTACTTTTCATTAATTGTGTTTGTTCAACTAAAGCCTACAGACAATCGCCCAAAAGTATGATTTGCACAATAATCAAAACTACATATTGTTTACTATACCTAGTCAAATGTCGTAGCGCCAGTAAGCCCAATTTTGAATAGACCTTGCTGCGAGGATCTCCATTTCCAATCAGCTTCAGCCTAACAAGTCAACAGACTGATTAAATTTTGTATCGATTATCAAATATTAACCGAGAATCAGTTTTCTATTACAACGTTCAAGTAGAGTGATACGTCCATTGATTACGTAAGCTTCCCAGCTTATTATCTAATTAAGACTTATTGCCTTCCTCTTCAGTGTCAATGCGAAATTTTATTAGTGAAAACACAAAATATATAAAACTGTATTGTCAGAAGTGGGATTCGAACCCACGCCCACAGAGTGGACTGCGACCTGAACGCAGCGCCTTGGACCGCTCGGCCATTCTGACACATTTTCCGACTCCAAAACGTATTTTCATGTATCCAAAGAAAAGCAGTATTATATTTATAGTTCATAATCTATTCTGAACGTTCCTGAAACGAGTAAAACATGCATTTACATTTTTCGTGCTTGATTCTGTGCTCCCCGATATCACCACGCTATACGGCAAAGTGCAACCTTAGATGTAATAACACGGTTTTAATGATAAGTTGGCAGGTATCAATTTGTAGTGTACTTCATGTTCTGCCAAACATAAGTTTGCTGCTTTCGCTGTTGCTACTAAAATTCATGTGAACTTCCAAAGATAAAATGGTAAAAAAATTACCACACTAATTCGGGTAGTTCCAAATACGTATTTGCACAATTAGATCGGTATGCTTAGTGAAAAGTGGACAAAATCTGCACGTATTGTATTACGGAGGTAACACTAGCAGGCGAAACTAACTTTCTTTAGAACGGCAATTGGATTATTGAAAATGGACATTTTAAGACCTCGAAGGTAAGGATACAAACCATTTCGATTGACTTCATCCTGAACCATAGATTTTTTTAGTTCTCCTGAGTATTAAGTAAGGTTTTCCCCTCGCGGTTATCTATGGTGTCTGGAGGGTATCAAGGAACAAACCTTTTGGCCATTATATTTAACATTCCTACGAGAAATGTTCTTTATCCGCTGATTATTACATGACATCATTGACATTTTAAGCTAGTCTATCTACGTTGATTTATGCTTAAGGTTGTAAGGTACTTTCTTTCAAGATCGGTTAAACTTAAAAATTTTTTATTGGTTCCAAAACTATTTTGAAAATTATATATCTGACCTTTAAAAGTAGTATGTGTAACGACAAAATACTAGTTTTATACAATGTTAAGAGCTTCTACAGCTTTAACTTTTTGTCAATAGTAAGTGAAGAACCAGTAAGTTTACAGGCTCGAAATTTTACATACCGTGTATGCGTGACGATAGCTACGACTCGTCGAGGAGCTTTTTGTGAATTCCTTGTTTGGTGAATTCAACCTCAATTAAGGAATAGAAAAATGACCATGGGCTTACCGTCATTTTTTGACTTCGAGAAAGCAACAATAAAAAGGAATTTACAAAAATGCTCTTTGACAAGTCTTAACTACCATATCGAATATGTGGTACTCAAAATTTCAAGCCTGCAAACTTACTGGTTCTTCACTTATTATTGACAAACTGTTAGACCTCCCTAAGCTCTTAAAATTGTAAACAATTAGTATTTTATCGTTATAAATAAATCTTTTAGAGCTAAAATATTCAGCTTTTGAAAGAGTTTCCTAACCGACCATAAAATTAACTTTAAGTGACCTTGAAAATAAGGCTTGATAAAAGAGTGGATGACGTGTTATCATTAAATAGTATAAACCGGCCTAACGGCTTTACTTCTCCGAATTTTAATGTCGCGCCTTGCACGTAAGTGAAAAACCGGTGTACACTACTTGATGATAACACGTCATCCACTCCTTTATCAAACCTTAATCATGTTCATGAAAGGTCCGATTACATCCAGATAAAAATAAATTAAATTCTGGACTTACATAAGCATGAGTGTGCATGTTTAATTACTGTGAAAGTTGACAAACATACTTGAAGATTTCTAGAACACGTAAGTTGGGAGTGATCTTTTGCGTGATAAATGATTGAACTGAACAAAGAACATTCATCGAACTGTACTTTTTTACAATTTCAAAGGGGATAGCTCTAAGCAATGTTGTGAAGAAATCAATCCATGGCGGTGGCATTGGTGGCAAGTCGTGTTTTTCTAATGATAAATAAAAAAAAAAATTTTAAAGTGGTCCACAATTTTCGATTTGCTAAGCCAACACCGCCCATTACGGAAAAAATTGATTTTATTAGTAACATCATTAAAGAGAATCAAGATGTTACTATAAGAAGTCTTCAAGCAACTCCAAATATTGATGTCACAGCAATTAACACCATTTTACACAGGCTTGAACACACGTACACTTTGTTTTCTTGGATTTCCAACAATTTGACCTCGATTAAGAAGGAAGCGAGTGTGAAATCGTGCAGATCTACAGTTTGATAATGGGTCGTCTCATCTGGTGTACATCATTGCAGGTAACGTAATATGAGTGTACTGTTATGATCACGAAAAGCAACAATTGGTAGTTTGAATCTTTGACAATTAGACGGCTCCAACAAAGAATATTCTTGAAAAAATCCGCAACAAAAAGATAGTTGATTCTAAATTATTCGACGTATGGTTAATGCTGAACGGTTTACTACCTTCCAGAAGGTAGAAGGTTATTTTACATTTTAATAACATTCGATTTCACACTACTGCTCGAGCAATTGATTATTTGAATGTCTAAAGCATTTAAATAATGGGCCATTCGCTGTAGCCCAAACCTCGCATCTATTCATTCCTTTTTGTTTTCACGTGCAAAAGATAGTTACGGCGTTATCGTCTCACATGAGCCGAAGAAAAGGTGAACCAATTTGGAGATGAAATAAACAAAGCGTACATTGTAAAGCGGAAAGATTAGAATAATGTTTTAAAAATCGGTTTTCACCGAAAATTGTATTTTGAAAAATTATAAATAAATGCGTTTTGTCAATATATTGCGTGTTACTTTATTAAGCTTAGCGGAAAAAGAGCAGCTCTCGTCTGAATTGTATCACTAAAGTATTGGGTTCTAATAAACTCCTTAATGCCGGAAACTTGAAAGATTATGGCAAAGTAAGATATATATATATGGATCTATTATATTCCTTCAATGATGCTCCCCAGTGGAAAAGACTGATTTTCACTTAGACAACAAGTTGTGCACAGCAACGTAATGTTGGAATAGTTGAATAAATAGAATTTTCCATTTAACACATTAACTGCCCAATCAATTTTGCTAATGTTTACCTAAACTTTTAATGGCAATCATGAATTTTTGCCTGGTTATAAAAAAAAAAATAGCCGCGGCTCCCCGTGAAACTCAAACACAAGTTTTCCAGCACGGATGATGGCTATCATGTTTGAGCACATCGCAAGGGGGCAGCAGTCAAACTTCTACAAGATTTGCGTCTAATTGTAAGTGATAAAATATTAATAGCGGTTGTCTGACATGTGAATATATCGTGGCTACCATATTTGATAGTCAAAGCCTCAACAGAAGCATCACTGGCTATCAAATTAATAGCCATGGCAGTTAATGTTTTAAATTTTCTTTAATCGAAAATGAATCGGTTGTGTTACATATCACCCGGTCTCTGTTTATGCTACATATTGTTCAAAATATCATTTTGTGAGTCCATTAAGTGTGAAATTGCGTTTCTAGCGCGTATCTTAGATTATCGCCATTACAGAATTGATAGTATGCCTATAAATATACTTTGCAATCATTGACAATTTCAGAATAAGGGAACAATTTGAAGAACAGTTCTTTTCCAGCTTGCTTCTACGCTAAAGCAAAAGGAAAATACTGGAAAATCTAATAAACGCAAATAAATGTATGCCTAGTTAGTAATCAACTACCCATCGATTTAAAAATAGAAAACTTGAGCGTAATTTTTTTGGAAACTTTAAGTTAATATAGCCTCAATTGACGCGTTTTTGCAATGCAAAACAAACACACAAAAAATTGCATTGCAAGGATTACGTTCTATCATGACAAATAAATCACTGTTAGTAAATATACTTACTTATACTGCTAAAAATGCATTGTTTACACGACTAATTTGCAATTACAAGGCAAAATATTCTGTAGTGATTGCTTGCATTAAATCGCGGCCATTTAGTAACGAATAAATGAGTCGGTTTCTTTTATATGTGTATAAAGAAAGGGGTAGGCACTACGTTTGATGTAAGAATAAATGAACACAACCGAAATTTTCCATCAAGAGAACTACTCCTGTAAGGTTATTATCTAGAAAATTATCTAGAAAATATATCGCCTAAATTAGGTTGTTGAAGTTCAATTGAAATTTCTGAAAATTAGTGAGGATGGTTCAAAGGACGTGCAGAATCCACTATAAGTACGCGCGAATGTTTGACAATTTCCAAGCCATTTAGGGCTATTGCCTATTGACTGATTATCACTTTTCTCTATTCTTTGTCTTCTTCTTCAAGTTCGATATGTCTTTCTCTAATGACGGCTTCATGACGATGTCTTCTTACCTTCTTCCAAGTCTTCTCGTTTTCCTATTTTATTCTGGTGTTGTCCATGGTATTTCTTCAACTACTTTTTTATCTTTCATATAATGAAAATTGCCAAATGTAATTCTAACACATCACGACATAGTTCGCCATGAATGAGCTTGCAGCATGTGGTGGAGGTGTTCTTTTGGCATTAAAAAATAATATTTGTGCTACTGCGGTTGATGTCGGCTGTAGTGAACCTTATACCGTTGGCGGATTTAGCTATGTGTAAGTGTAAATTGGGGACCAGCATTACTTACATTGCCAATCATGGATATGAACCCAGACGATTATGATATCTTCTTTGAGGCTCTCGGTGTACAACTTTTTGACAAGAAGGTACTGATATTTGGAGATTTCAACTGCCCAGGATTTTGTGGCCAGGAGAATCTCAATGACAGGAAAGCGGCTTCTCTGCGTGGTTTTATGGACACGTTGGACCTACGCCAGTGGAACTCCATTGTCAATACACATGGCAGCATCCTGGATCTTGTCTTTACTAACACCACATGGGAGCTGGACGTCATATACAGCTCCAATGCCTTACTTAGGTTTGATGATTTCCATCCACCACTGGAGGTTTCATTAATATCGGCATTGGATATTCGAGATGTGCCGTTTTCCTCTAATAGGAATGAGAGATACAACTTCCGCAGGGCTAATTTCCACACTTTGTATGCGGATCTGGCGGCGATTGAGTGGGCATGTTATACGGATCTAATGATGTACACATCGTCCTTGAAATCTTTTACGATATGTTATACTTGACAATTAATCGTTCAGTACCTAAAACTAAACGGTCCAGCCGTACCTTTCCGCCTTGGTTCAATGCTGAGATTATAAGGCACGTTAAACTAAAGGAAAATTACCATAAAAAATGGATGAGGACAAGGTCGAACTACTATTACGATGAATTTAGACGTTTACGTTCTATAGTAAAACACGAATCTTCGATTGCATACAACCTTTATTTACACCAAGTGGAGTTGAGTGTCACAGAGAATCCGAAACTGTTTTGGAAATTTATCAGTGACAGGAGATCTACTTCTAGAATCCCGGGGAGTGTGATATATGATGGCAAGGAATGTAGTGAGCCGAATGATATTGTTTGTGCGTTTGCTGACGCGTTCGCTAGAGTGAATGGACCTGCTTCTTTCGCAACTGCTCCATCTGGATCCCCCGCCCATCTGAGCAACTTTAATGTGGTTCCTTTCACTGAGACCGAAGTGATTACGAGCATCAAGAGATTAAAATCCAATTTGAGTTCTGAACATGATGGCTTGCCCAGCTTTCTACTGAAAGATTGTGCAACTATATTAGCATCCCCACTTACCTTAATTTTTAATCTATCATTGAGAACAGCAACCTGCTCAAAGAACTGGAAAATCAGTAGAGTTACGCCCGTCTTTAAAAACGGTAATCGTTCTAATGTTTGTAATTACAGGCCTATCAACATATTGCCAAACTTTTCTAAAGTTTTTGAATATTTGTTTTATACTGATATTTACACGGCTGTTAAGCCCTTTCTATCTCAACATCAGCATGGCTTCATGGTGGGTAGGTCGACGACCACTAACTTCACCCACATCACCCAATGCTTGAGTGAGGTGCTTGACAGTCATGGCCAAGTGGATCTCATTTATGTTGATTTCTCTAAAGCGTTTGACAGAATAGACCATGGGATGCTCACTGGTAAGTTGGATAACTTTGGCTTCAGTACAGTCCTTTTGAACTTTCTCTGGTCCTACCTCACTGATCGTAACTGCTACGTTTACTATAATGGTTACGCATCTAACGTCTTCTCTCCAGCGTCGGGTGTGCCCTAGGGTTCTAACCTGGGTCCCCTACCATTTAACTTGTACCTTAACGATCTTCTATGCCACATTAATTATGATTTGTTAGCCTATGCAGATGACTTAAAATCTATTCAACAGTGAAGACTTTTGCAGACTCTACTGGGTTGCAAATTAATATCACGGCTATCGACGCATGGGCTACTGCAAATAATATACCTCTGAATATCTCTAAATGCGCGGTGGTATCTTATACAAACTCCCACATCTCCATACTATGCAGCTATACAGTAAAAACACACCTATTTCCAGACAAACTTGTGTCTCTGACCTGGGAGTTCTTTTGACGCTAAATTGCAATTTACGCAACATATCGACTCCATCTGCGTATCGACCTCTAAAGCGTTAGGCTTCGTCATTCGCTCTTGCAAGCAGTTTACAAACATTAATGCAATAAAATCTCTGTACTTTGCGTTTGTCCGATCTAAACTTGAGTACCCTTCAAGTGTGTGGTTTCCATATTACCTGCACCAAAATTTAGCAGTTGAACGTATTCAGAAGAGGTTCCTTAGATACTTATCTTTTAAAGAGGATGGAGTTTATCCGGAAAGAGGTACTGAATACCAGGGGTTACTTCTTAGGCACAACTGCATTTCTCTCTCTGATCGAAGAAACAACAACAGCGCAAATTTTCTTCTTAAACTCCTTACCAATAGAATTGATTCTTCTGCTCTTCTATCGCAAAATTAATTTTACTGTGCCTGCTCGTCATACTAGACACGTTAACACTTTTCATCTTTCCAGAGCTAGGACGAGCTTGCTACTAAAGGCGCCAATAACACATATCATGAGAAATGGAAATGGGCTGGAATTTGATCCTTTTTCCTTTTAAACATTTCTGCTACCGCATAATTCTTATGTTTAATTTATTTTCTTTTTTTTTCTGTTGTACTATTTGGTGTATAGTGTGTATATTTGTATCGCAAACTTGATATTTGATACTGTTTTGTATTCATTTTGCTCTGCAAATAGCTCTTGGGCTGTTGGGCAATAAATGATTATTATTATTATTATTATTATTATTATTTGTGAATTTTATAACTAGTCAAGAATTCCTGTTCTCAAATGCTTCAAAATCGAAAGGCCACAGGATTTGAAGGAAACATTGCATGATCCGTCGTTTGATGGTCAAAACTATAAATGATATGTACAAATGAAAGGCATAAATGTCATTTCCAGTGATATCGACGAAGGTTAGATTAAAATGGCTGGGTTGTTCTTCTACCACCGGTACTATTTGCGAAAGCAGGAAGTGATGTTGGCTCAACTTTTCATGATTAAGGTTTGATAAAAGAGTGGACGTCGTATTATCATTAGGTAGTGTAAACCGGTGTTCACTTACGTGCAAGGCGCGGCACTAAGGCTGTAAAGTACTTATTTTCAAGATCACTTAAAGTTATTTCTTTTCTGGTAGGTTCGAAAACTATTTCGAAACCTGTATATTTTAACTCTAAAAGATGAATGTATAACAATAAAATACTAATTGGTTACAATTTTTAGAGCTCAGATATCTCTGATCTTTTGTCAATAATAAGTGAAGAACCAGCAGGTTTGCACGGTTGAAATTTTGAATACCACATATTCGACACGGTATTTAAGACTTGTCAAAGAGCATTTTTGTAAATTCCTTTGTTATCGTTGCTTTCTTGAAGTCCAAACATGACGATAAGCCCATGGTCATTTCTCTATTCCTCAACAAACAAGGACTTTACTAAACTTACCGGTTCCTCACTTATTATTGACAAAAAATGAAAGCTGTAGAAGCTCTTAATATTGTAAAAAAAACTAGTATTTGATCGTTACACACATTACTTTTTAGGTCATATATACAATTCTAAAAATAGTTTTGGAACCAACAAAAAGATGTTTAACCGATCTTGAAAGAAAGTACTTTGCTTTACACTTTACACTACTTAATGATAACACGTCATCTACTCTTTTATCTTATGACCTTAGTCATGATACATGGAGCAATATCATACGATATACCCGTTTCTCTGGAGTTATGGAAAAACAGGCAGAACCCCGGAAAATAGCTTGGGTTAGAGAACAGCAAACAAGTGTTACTACTGTGGAAGAAGTTTCGCGATGGCCGCATGCAAGATTTATTTAAATACAAAACAGTACAATAAATTGGAAGAATCAAAACGGGCACGAATACGTATCATATCAGCTACGTGCTGATCTAAATTTCATACCAACTTTAAAAACGCTTCTGTATTGTGTGTTAAAGCCTTTATTTACAAATGGGTTTGACAATTTCCAAGCCATTTAGGCCTATTGCCTATTAACTCTCTTTCACTTTTTTCTATTCTTAGCCTTTTTTCAAGTTCGATATATCTTCCTCTATGACGGCTCCATGACGGTGTTTTCTCACCTTCTTCTAAGCCTTCCCATTTTCCTATTGTATTCTGGTGTTGTCCATGGTATTTCTTTAATCACTTTTTTATCTTTCATACATTCAACATGACCTAAGCATTGCTAACGCTTTTATAATACTTCATAAAACTTACGTTAGTTGAAAACTTAAACTTCATGATGTAATCGTCTTTCTCCTCCACTGTTCATCTTCCCTCCTTTATAGTCTCCAAAGTATGTAAGTTTCCCTCTCATATTTGGGTATTAATAGTAATTAATCATTTTCCTTTTCTTTTTCTTTTCTTTGACATGTTTCTATACGTTCTTCACTTTGTAACGTCGACAGAAATAAATAAAGTAGTAGTAGTAGTTATTATTCTGCCCCCTTTATTCATTATCAACGTTTCGCTTTCATATAGGGGAGAGGCTGGCAGTATGGTCCACTTATGCAAAAAGTGCCGCAAAATATTCAATGATAGGCAGAATCATCTAAAATTAGGTAATAGTAAGTAGTGAAACATTAACTTCACACACACGCTGAAAAAGAAATTAAAATTAATCAAATAAAATGTGCGTGGTATTTCAAATTTATAGGTGTAATCGTGACAAAATTTTCGGCATCGGGTAATATGGGCCACAATTAAAGAACAGGAGTGAAGATAAATAAAACCTATTTTTGTTAACAGAATTGTTTAATTTTTATACAAATTCAATTTAAATTGTGCAAATACATATTTTAGCTTTTATTTAGACTGTATACTTCCTATTTCCTCAGCATTGTACTTCTTGACACAATATGGCGTTCTGCAGAGACCCCAACCGATATTTTATTTTCCAAAACGTCTTGCACCGCTAATTTGTCCTCTACAGACCATTCTCCACGGCCTTTACCTGCAGGCTTTTCTAATGTAAGCATCGTCCACTGAAATAAAAGCATGTGTCAATCTACATGGCCCATAAAACCCGACGTCAGTATGACCCATACTACCCGACCGAAGCTGCAGGGGATAAAATAGCGCCGAACCGTAACTACCAAAAGCAACTCTTTAAAACTCGTACAATATATTCTAGACATAGTATACTATGATAATAAGTCAGTTTGCTTACCTAATGTTTTACCTATTTCGACACAACTATTCCCAAAAGTTATGCCGAGCAACACTGGAAAGGATAACAAAAACAAAATAAAGTATATCTACACGCTTCAATGACAACTAACTATTTGCACGAGGTGTCGACACAACCTCTATTCGTAAAGCTCTGTAGCGTGCTACTAGCTAGCGTTAAATCGTAGAAACCATCAATTGCCCATACCACCCGCCCCACCCCTAATACTATTGGTCTTAGAGCGGTTGTGTATAATCTGTTCTCCTCGAACGATATGTTTTGCACACTTTAGCAGTCTAGGGATAACATTTATAACTCGGCATATCATACTCAAAACTTTTGTATAGTTCGTTGTACAGTTTTCCAGTAAAGTGAAAAACCAAATTAATCAATTTTATACAGTCGGTTTTTGTCAAAAGTGCTCTCGCACGACGACTTTTATTTTAAAATACGCCTTTTTCGACACTAAGGACAACTTTGTATTTAGACACATCAGTTGATCCTCTTTAGCATTTAAACATTTTAGCCACTTCTATTTAAAATACAAAGTTATAGTTCATCTCAAAAGAACGTATTTGAAAATAAAAACGGACCTGTGAAAGGATTTTTAACAAAAGTCAGTCGTATAACTTTAATATTAATCTATAGCTTGCTGGAGCACTCTGTATAGCCCCATGCTTCTTATTGTCAATCTTCCAAATTCCTATTGTACCTAACATTTAAAATATGCACTTTATTCCTGTGCCCGTCTTTCTTAAAGGAAAACAAAGTTTATCGTTACTTCGAAGTTTAGCTTTCATTTTGCTTTTGTTTCCACAAATGTATCCTTTTTTGAATAATGCATGTATTGGTAAGTGACAGAATTTTCATATTCATGAATAATTAATTTATTAGTGCGTATTCGAATTATAATTATTTTTGTTGACTGTTTTCTGTGATCGACAAATTTAGCTTTAAATTAAGCTGGTAAATTGTCTAGGTGTTTTTGTAATTGTTCATCTAATTTTGTTTATCAGTAATATGCTAATTACAATAAATTGCGTTAAGATATAGGTTAACTTAAGGAGTATAATGGTCTCAGATATATCCCTACTTCACAAATCGTTTGTTGTAGTAATTCACAATGAACTTAGACGTTTTATTATTTAGTTATTAGTGTAACAATCATTACAAAATCATATAATGTATTTTAGCTATTCCCTTCTAAATTGAATTAATTAAGAAATATGAATGTTATTAACGGAATATTGAAATATAACTAGTTGCAATTGTACACATACACGCGCTGTTTTGTTGTAGTTTATTTGGAACTTGCGGATTATTAGAGTTCGAGCAAACGGACGACACAGTTAGAAGCAACTTGTCGTGGAATGGCGAACGGTCGTAAAGTACAATTTTAGTAATAGATGAACCATTACTAGGTACTAAACAGCCACAATATATTCTTACACGACCTTCACTTACTTTAAATATTTACTAATTTTCAGCGTGCACATAATAATTACCAAGGTGACAGTTCAACTCTATTGTTAATTGTTTATTAGAACAAAATAGTTAAACCCTAACGTCGGCGAAGACCTAGACAAGATATCTTCACATAAACATATATGCAATGCTCAAATTAAGAAAGGGTAAGTTTTACTTTGCTACATAATTTAAGAAATTCAACCCAATTCTTATAACTCCTTAAATTCAGGAATGACAATTTACAGTTAGTCCTTGTTAATATTTGTTTTGTTCGTTGAATATTAAAATATCTAATACTGCATTTTAAATCGCCAAGTAGATTGTAATTTCTTTAATTCATTCTCTACAAAAGTACGGCCGACAAGTTAAACAGTAGATGTTTGTTCACTATATACGGATATGTCACGAAGTATTTGCATTCTCACATAACTTGCAAAACACTCAAAACCAATATTACACACATAGACATATGTACATAGATACTATATGTACGAGTTATTAACGTGTACCTGGAAAAAGTTTACATAAATTTGAAACCATGTAAGTAGTAAATTTGATTGTTTGCTATTCAAACTTTCTCATTTGTATTGCGTTGGTATGTATAAGTCCAATTAAGGTGTATAGATATACCTTAACTGCTATCATTTCCTACGCAGTTTGAATAAACCTTACATTAAAAATTTCTGAAATATTTTATACGAGAATCCACAAAAATTTCTTAGTTAAATTACGTATTTAATAAGCAACAAACGCAACTTCAGAAGTTCATTCCATAATAACTATCGCAGCTTTCAATAGAAATGCAGCACCGTTTTCTAGCATCTAAGTTCGGTTGAAGGTTTCACAAAACTTGTCCGCTAGCATTTATGCGAAAATTGTAATATTACTGTTTATTACACTTTTTATATTTTCTTAGTATTAACAATCCTTCTTATGCCATTACGAAGCTACGTAAGAACAAAATCTATCAGTCAACTTCATGGTAATAAACCTACTGATACCAAGAAAGGTCGAAGAAAGTTAAATAATTCAATGTACAGACAATCAAGAAAATAATGTCTCAAATTAGAGGTGCATTCGCATATTTCAGGGAATTTGGACTCTTACAGCACAGGAAAAACATTATTCTGTTGAAATTTGAACACGCATCTACCACTTGAATTTATTAATAACTAGGATCGGCCGATGGTCGAAATTCGACCACAACATCTATATATTAATACGCAGTCAAATACAAACAATCACACCTGATTTACATTGAATCTTTATTGTATTTTCGAGTAAAATAAAATAAAAGTCGCGCTCTACTTTTTGAGAAAATCGTTGAAAAAGAAATTGAAGTTTCCTATTTGTCTCTTATAGCGTTAATGTTAAGTGCTGTTCAACGAAGAGATCGTAGCGCGGTGGATAGGATCTAAGTTTTACACCCCTGGGAATGTGTGTTCAAGTCCTTTGTGCACGAAGAGATTGGAAAAAAAAGGACATGAAGAGGACTTGAACACACATCCCCCACGGGTGTAAACCCTAGACCTTGTCCACTGCACTACGATCGCTTCGTTAAACAACACTTAAAATTAACGATATAAGGGACAAATAGGAAACTTCAATGACTTTTTCAACGATTTTCTCAAAAATAAAACACGTTAGGACAAAAGCTCATACCTAGATATATAAGACCCACGAAAATTCTAATACACAAATGTAAATGTTTGGCACGAATGGATGAGCTGAACATACAATTATTTTACTCACTCGCAATGTATTGAGACGCCAACTTAATCCACTTAATCTGCTTTTGTGCAACAAATATTATGCCACACAATTTTTGTCCGTTTCTCGATCGTATTTACTATGATAATATGTCATTACTTGACGTGGTTGACGTATATCACGTTGCGTGGGTCATTCTGACATTTACAATATGTAATATATGCAATATGTTACAGACTCTCATCTGCGTTCCACTTCACGTATCGCGATGAAACATACATTCGACAAATCTGCATTGTAATACGAAAACAACGATATATGTACCATCGCGATACATGGAGGGAACACTCTAAAATATGTACCAGAAGACGATCCACTGCGTATTAATATATAGATGCCAGGCAGTACCAAAATCTTAAAATAAGCTAATAATCACGATGTACGAATCAAAGTCAAGCTAAAAGAGAATTTCCAAATAATTTGAATTCGACAAAGATTAAAGGAAGAACTAAAATCAAAGCAAATAACATCAAGAAAAACAGGCGAAAGTTTATGCCGATGATTTAGTAATTGTTGCAAAGCATAAAAATATTTGACGATAGATGCTACAAAATATAACAAATGCGACGAATAAAAGAAGACCACAGATTAATCAGAAGATGGGCCAATACATGCCGGTTACTAAGTGAGATAAAGAAGTATTGGGTAATTGATACTTTCAAGGGCTGTATAATGTGACTGACATTATCACATATACTGTATGATGATGTGTACTCATCACCGTACTATTACTAATTATTTTTCGGTGTTTCGCTCACAAGTACGCCAGCATTTGCAAATCGTATCTTATCGAACAAGACGTTTCTAATTCTACTAATCCCCAACCTTCGTTTCTACTTGAGGAGTGGAAAGTGGAAAATCACGCAATGAATTTCTATATCCAGAAATCGATCCAAAGAAGACTTTGAAGGGCAACGATTTGCAAATGATCAAACATCCTGGCAGCAATAAGGACTTTTAAATCAGTTACATTTGAGTCTAAAACTGCAGACAATCTTTTCGACAATTGACCAACAATAATAAAGTGGCTTCTGTATGGATTCCAGAGTATGACAGCATCAAAGATAACGATGTGCCAATAGCGTGACTTCAAGAAGGGCCACTTAACGGTACTGGAAAAGGTTATATTATAGAAAGGATGAGAAGAGATGAAGACCTCATATTGGCGGAATATTCCAGCACTAAGGCGGGCAAAACAATGTAACATTTTTCCGCCGCGAAAGCCAAGAACAAATTGATTACAGGTTTTCTCACCCATCACTGCTATTTATGATACCATCCCGAGATCATACGACAGACCATATCCGATAACTGATAGTTTTGCAATACCTTAATAGGGAAAGATAAAATATCTAAAAAAGGCTATAACGAAGTCTGTCGAACTAGGCTGTGTCCTTCCCGAAGGCTTATAGTCCTTACAATTTCGAAGTAAAAACTATTTTTAGAAAGGCCACTCCGTCATCGGCATTCTTAAAGTCGACTGCTTGACACTAACGATGTAATGGTTCTCGTTTGAAAAATTTACTTCTATGTTTATACAATCCAATAAGTATTACTATTAACAAGTAGTACGCTCTCATGTGTACTTGACATCTATTGAATTTATTGCGACTGACCGATGGCTTAATGAATGATGTAATTAGGCAGATACTATTAAAGTAGCCATTGTTAATATAGAAAATTTCATTGTATGACAATAACAGTTGGAAACCACGTAGTCAATAGATCCGGGGGAGGTTCAGGATGCAATTAGAGGATCAAGTGATAAAGTATATAAATGATGAATGTGAAGGAAAACAGTAGAAAAAGAACTATCGCACTACTTCGTTTAAAAAAATGAAGAAATGACCTGTGATATTAATTTACCAAAGAACAATGGCTACGAAACAGTATGAGTACCTACAATTTCAACAGACATGTACTGAATACCGTATACATGTGTATGTTGGTAATTTCGTGTGATAATAGAATAAGTTACGTCTTAAACAATATGAAGGCTAAAGAACAAAGAAAAGCGGGAATATTTTTGGTTTAGATTTATATAAAATGAAATAGTTTTTACCCTTACCATATCCATACTCTGGTATCTCAACTGGCCATGGATTATTGCATATAGTAACATTTTTATTCTCATCATCGTCAATACTTATAAATCAAGAATAACGGCAATACATAACTAAAGCGCATTGTGAATTGAGGTTCTCTCAGGTGCCACAACAAAAATATTGTGGATAACAACAAAAACGTGTTTGGTTGGAATGACTGTGTGTACCTGTCCATACCTCACATTTTAACCAGCATACCAATGGAATAAATGAAGACTACTTAGAAAGCTTACTGAGGAAAAGAGATGTTACCTATGTTCTTTACAAACATCAGGAATTATGCAGTGTAAGCTTTTGAGTCTTTGTATCTCTTAACTAGTTTAAACAGATAAGCAAAAACCTTTCTATTAGCATGTTGATGGTATCCGTGCTTGTGATTAAAGAAGTTTGAACATAGCCAAGATCTAACCTTAGAAATGGACGGAATTTAATACAGAATTTTCCAGCAGTAAAGAAATAAGAAGCCTCTTTTAAATTTGAGATATGTATTAGGTTAAACAAAAATTCCCGAGTTACCAAAGCGATGATGTCGTTGAGGATAAGTAAGAATTAAGGAAATAATAAACTTAGTGACAAGACAACGCTCGCCAAACGCTAATGAGATATTTTTGATATAATCTGCTATAATGAGCAGCAAAGCTGACAGTATTTTGTTTGTGCATACGAAACCATAAAATATAGTTGCAAGACGCGTTCCTACAACTGAAAGAGCAAAAGCATACTCTGATGGTTCAGTACCATCAGAGTATGCTCTCATTTTGACAGATCAAATTCTGAAGACGGTATTACGTTATATATCAAATTATGAATTCCCTTTTCCACGTTGACTAGATCGATCTCTACCACGCTTATTACTTACTTCTGAATGGTGTATACTAACATATTTCAATTTCTTGACCACAATCTATGCACATTTCCCATTCTAATTGAAACTTGCAATGGCGAGATGTAATAAATGAGAAGAAATGTAAGAAATGAGAAGTAAAAAACCTCGTTTTTAGTATATCATCATTATTCTACTTTTTATACTACCTTTTTCCTAGTCATTCTTCTGAAGATAGAAATATAGAATATAGAAAAATCTAGTATCATTGCATCATTAATATCGGTTTTCCAATTTCTGATTGAGCCTCTTTTCGTGTCGGATCAGATTTTTTATTTTCTTAAGCTCTATATCGTCAATCGTTAAGCGTATTAACTCCCTTTTCTTATGATTTCTGTAATATTTTCTTCCAAAGTGGGTGTGATTGATTGGTTAGGAAGCTGGATTACAATGCCAATGCTTAGGAATTAAATCCCAGTCGTTTCAATCCGATTTGTAGCCTAGTTAATCACAAGAAATTTAAGTACTGTTATTGTATATAATAAAAATATTAATAATAAATTAGCTCTGCAAATTCTGGTGGCCCATCGATTGGGTAATTTTGTTCCACTCTCTTTAATTGATTGCTTTTGTTCTCCATTTTCTTACCCCCATACTTTGTAGGTCCTCATTCACTGCATGCAAACACTCTTTCCTCGGGATCCCCGTTCTTTTTCCCATTCCTGTCTCTCCCTCCACCATTAGCTTTGCTACTCGTCCATCGTGTATTCTCTGTAATCCAACCATCTCGATCTCTGAGTTCTAACTTTTGCAGTGAATTGGCGGTACAATTCCATTAATTCCTGATTCGGTTTTCTCCATATATTCTTTAATGGTCCTACATATTTTCCTTAACATCTTTCGTTTCCATACTTCAATTTTTTTCTGGGTTTGGGCGAGGGTCTATGTCCTATGGTCTATGCTTTACTTTCGTTCTTGTGATATTTTTGATCTTAGTATCCTATCCATACAATCTTCCTTTTTACTTCCTCTCATAAATCTTTGTTGTATATCTTGTATTGTATATACACATACAAATGCATATTGACAAAAGCGTTCCTTTTCATTAACCCTTAGAGTACGGAGTCTAATTTATGACATAAAGTACGGAGTGGGGACACTAAGGTCCCCCACACAAAAATGGGTTCGTTTTGTTTATAAGTTGACGTAATAATATTACAAAGATTGTTAGTAAAGTAAAAAACGATTACTTAATTAAATTTACATCATTTATTTTTAAGAATCAAATCAAATACTATTCATTTTCAAACATTTGATGTTTTGACATAAAGTGAACTTATAATTATAATTAGAATAAGAAACACAAACTAAGGAATTCAATTTTACGTTCAACCATAAGAAATATAAAAAAATAAATATAATAATTCATTGGTTCAGCTCCAACTCCTCCGTTATCACTAAACTCTTTATTCAGTGTCACAAGAATCCATAATATGTTTTTTTAGACAAACGATTTTCTTTTCTTCAGTTCTATGTTCATTGCAAACAAAGTTAGAGCATGTAGAAAATTTCACTTTAGACTTTTTATCTTTATTTCTAGGACATAGAAAGCAACGACCACGTTTTATTCCATCCTTTGTTAAAAAGTTTTTACATTTTTTTTTCAATTTCAATTTTTCAATTTAAAAATAAATTAATTTAAGATGCCACTTATAAGTTTTTATATAGTATTTGAAATAAAACTCGACTACCTAAAGGGAAAAAGACAGAAAGAAATGATTTTCGAACTTATTAAAGAAAAACTAATATTGGGGGACCTAAAGTCCCCCACTCCGTACTCTAAGGGTTAAACTTAATACCCGAGGCAGATGGACTTGCAAAAGAAATTAATTATATTGCATATTTAGTAGCAGGTATTGCAGTTTTCAATGAAAACCTAATACTATGGACTTTCCAATCAATTAATACTATGCTCTTGTTTTTATAGCATTATTCGTGATATATAAAATAATTTTCACAAAATTATTCGGATGCATTATTTCCATCGCCGATATAATTATAAGTCGTCCAATAGCTATACTCTCAAATTTCAAATTTAAAGAATCTATGCCCCCGATTACTGAGGACTTTTTACTGATACCAGCAACAATTTTAGCACAAAAGATTCGAAAAAGGGAGGTACGTAACCATTTTTTCTATTTACCCCGTAAAATGTTGGAGATCCTTTGCAGGTTACCAGCGAAAAATTAGTAGTTATTTTTATAAACAGGATAAAAGAAGTAAATCCTATACTCAATGCGGTTGTAGAAGACCGTTTCTCTGCAGCCCTCCAAGATGCTAAACGCATTGATTCGATAATCGAGAATGATACCTACACCACAATAGAGTTGCAAGAAAAGTACCCATTGTTTGGAGTTCCTATTACGATCAAAGAATCACTTGCCGTCACTGGAATGAGTAATAATGGAGGAATGATTTGTTCAAGGGGAAAAGCACGCCAGGATGCAGATGCCGTTAAGAAAATTAGAGAATCCGGTGCTGTCATATTGGCGGTTACAAACACGCCAGAATTATGTTTGGATTGGGAATGTTATAACAATATCACTGGAAGGACCTCGAATCCTTATGATAGCAGAAGAACGAGTGGGGGATCTTCAGGAGGTGAAGTAGGTTATTATGATTCGAAAATATTTTGTATAATTTAGTATCTTATTTTACTAGGCTGCATTAATCGGATCTGCAGCCTCAGTCATAGGATTGGGATCAGATGCTTTAGGCTCCCTGCGTTTGCCCGCACATTTTTGTGGAATTTTCGCTCACAAGCCTACAGGCAGCGCTATATCAATCGACGGACATTTTCCAATTGGTGAAGAAGAAATTTACAGAAAAATAGTGTGTGTTGGACCAATGGCAAGGTATTCAGTAGACTTGCCGTTATTGATGAAGATTCTTTGTAAAGATTCAATTAGAGAAACCTTAGATCTAGATAGGGAGGTAGAGTTTCTTATCATTTACTTATTCGTAACCCCAAAGAGTTAACTCTGCAGGTAGATTATTCAAAATTGAATATGTATTACATTGAAAACTGGGATTTAAAATTAGTTCACTCGACAATGCCAGAAATTGTAGAATATATCCATAGCACGTTGAGGTATTTCCATGAGAAACATAAAACGAAGATACTAAAGGTTTGTTTCACATGTTGTTACTTTCTCTCTTTAAATATATTATTTTACAGTGGGACTATCCAGAACTTGCGAAAGCAGCTGAGAGGTCCTTAGTATCAATGGTTTCCATGAAAGGAGTGGATGATATCTTCGAGAAAGATCCTGCAAGGAGTCCACTGTTGGAGCTATTAAAATTCTCATTGGGTTTAAGTAATCATACCTTCTATCCTATTTGCTATATGCTTTTACATCGCTATCTGCCGATGTACGATATAGAGAAGACCAGAGGAAAGGTACAGGCTGTAGAGCAGATCATCTGTAACATTCTAGGCGATAATGGCGTTCTAATTTGTCCAACATTTCCTGTAGATGCACCCTTTCACAGGGAATTATTTACCAAAGGTTATAATAATATCTACATGAGTACTTTTAATTCTTTGGGATTACCAGTGACTGTTGCCCCTGTCGGGTTTAGTAAGAAAAGGGCTGCCAATCGGGTTGCAGGTAAAACATCAAACATGTTTTTGTTAAGTGGACAGCATTTATCTATTCTTCACTCTGCAGATTGTTGGAAAAGCTTATTCTGATCGAGTCACGATAGCAATTGCTCAGGAAATGGAGAAAATTTTCGGAGGCTGGAAGGCGCCTTAATGAATTGGTGTGACCTTTATTTAGGCTTACTGCTACTTGTTATATTATTTATTATTGGTTTTGTGTAAAATGTTTTTATATCTTTTAGAACATGCAGTCGTTAAGGCTCTGCAGGTTAAGTATGTATTATGATAAATTGGAACAAAATAGTAAAATAATAATAAAATTTGGCGTAACAAATGCTGTATTTTCGTTGAGCAGATTACTTGAGGAGAAATGGACTATCAAGCAATTATGATCATATAATTTCGTAAAAGTACATACGTCATAAGTTGGAACAAAACCAATAAAATCTGTAAGTAGTGAAGCAAAAAACAATCAGATAAGTTGACCATAATTTTTAAATGTGCAAGAAAACATATTTTGTGACGTCATTATTATCGCAGATATCACGTCACCTCCTTTTTCTTTCAAATGGTAACCCCTATTTCGAATAGCGCCATTTGGAGGAGAACATTTTTCTGCATATAGAACGATGCCTTCTAAGATAGCGTACATAACTAGTTTTTTGAGAAAAACAATATTTTGTGTATTATTTAATTTACAATCAAAGTTTAACTGAAAAATCGAAAGTTACAAACAAATTTAAGATTATTCAAATTAAGTGTTCAAATTGCATACTATTTACGTATTGACGTTGAGCAAGGGGATGTTCAAATTTGTTTATGACATTATTTCATACTTGGGGAGTTATTAACCTGATTCCTTCGGTCATTCTAATCTTCAAATCTTCAAGATTATTAGCGTTATTAGAGTTAGATGGGGAGATATTTTTGGCCATTCAATTGATGCTCGCCTACCAATCCATTTGTTTGGGAGAATGGTACTAAGATAATTACGTACAGTTAGAGAATAATGCGGCGGTATACCATCGTTCTGAAACCATAAGGCTCTATCCGGCATGGAGGGATGTTTTGCATTTGGATAGAGAGCAACCACTGCGGGCGTTATTTTTCGCTGCAGCTATAGTAAACAATTTTCACCATTTAATGCACCTTCAATAAAAAACGCGCCTATGACTGAATTACCGACAATCCCTGTCTGTGCGTTGATTTTTTGTCGGAATTGTGTCTGTTCTTCCGTCATCCAATGTGCATTTTCAGGTGCCCAGTATCTATAATTTTGGCTATTGATAGACCCAGCAAATTTGCGCTGCGCATGTACCCCACGATCCACAAACTGATTTTGTACTGTGTTGGAACGAGCCTATAGATTCTTATTAGCCCAGGCTGCTTCAATTACTTGTTTTGTCTTAATATACTCCAAATTGTTTTCTTATAAAAGTTCTCGAATGCCTCCTCCAGGTCTAAAAAGCAAATTTATCACTATAATTTGTTGTAAGCTAAATATTAAATCCATTGTGTTTCGTCCGGCCAAAATAATTGTATTCAATGGTATACTTGAGTTTACGTTCTTCTTCTTTTTCAAATGATATTTCGTGGACTTTACTGGCTGTACATAATTATATAATATTGATATTGGCATGTAGGTATTATTTTTATAATTACTCCCCTTTCATAACTATAAATCACTGTTCATATTGTTCAGCCGTTCATAATTTACTGCTCCATACCTTATAAGCCATTGTATTCAATAATTTCTTAATTATCGAGTTTATTTTCGTTATAATTACCATGAATAATCCTTCGTAGGATATTGGTTTATTTTGTTCTCCAGCTTCAGCAGGCTCTTCAACAATACTTCTAGCTTATGATATATTTGAACTATACTTTATCTTTCAAACAAGTTTCATAAGATTCCTTTGTACTTTTTAATGTAGTTTTATACAAAACCATTGTTTTTCCGGACTATGTTCCCAATTTTTATCCGAATTGGTCTCATTCTAATATTTGTTTCCAAAATAATTTTTGTTCCTTTTCAACTTTATTTTCTGTTTTATCAGTTGAGCATGTCTCTTTTCTATCTTTAAACGTTTTAATAATTTATTTTAGCGTATTACTTTAAATGTATCTTTTAATTTCTGTTCGTTTGCCGCTGGTTTTCCAATAACTTATACTTTCTTACATTTTGCTGTAAATTTTCCTTAGCCATTTTCTTCATCGAATTTTGGAGTTTTGATGGTTTCTTCATTATTGCTTCTACTAGCTAATGGCTATTTCCGATTTCGTGTGCCCTTTTCACTCTTACATCATTATTTACTTATCCATCTTTCTCTATATTTAACTGATGCTTAGTCTATAATAGTTATGTTTTCTTTTATTTAATTATTATTGTAAACTTATATGCTGTACAAAGGTTGTATATACCATGATAAAATAGGAGTGAAAATGTGTTGCATACTATCAAATGGTTAATGGTGTAGAAGTTAGAGTTTGTTTCCTTAGAGAAGGGCATATTACGTCATGAAAATATGCGCGAAGTGTGGCGTTTCACTAACTTTCGCTATTAGGTTGCCATGGTTACGTATACAGAACACCAAATTTGGTTCATTGCGCCGCTGACGTAATGTACTCTTTTCTAAGGAAACAAACTCTAATAATTCATGCCAATTTGCAGGGTAGTTCCTTTCTAAACTTGTCAGCAATATTTTATTAAACAATTATTTAATCCAGCTGGGAAATGGTCAACGGCCCAATTTTAAAAGTATTTTAGTTTTAAAGTACTTGATAACTTAAATAATATATTAATAATATATATTTTTATCATCATTAACAATAAAAATAAATTCCTTTAAAAGTTCATCATTTACGCAATGTTCTTGTATTCCAAAAGGTCGCTTGGCTGCGGTATGAGGGTCCGTGGCAGAACCCATAATATCCGGGGATCCATGTTGAAAAGTATGTATTTGGGAACCGCTGATTTAAACAACCATGGGGGTTCTCCCTGGTCCCAACCCAGAAGGAACTTATTCACCTTTTCCTTGTCCAATTAGTGGCGAAGTAAAATACAAGCCTGTTTGCGCTGTTCTCAATAATGTGTTTTATAATTTCAAATAGTAATAATTAATAAAAAACAGAAATATGTTAATTAAACGCTGCCGGTTAGCGGCAATAGGAACAGCTGGCTGAACGCATGAGACATGCTAGCTGAATGTATATGATGTATATCAACCTGCATGTCAATCTTTCACAATAGTCCTAACCTATAAATTTACTTAATTATTTTACCAAATTAGTAAATAAATCTTTCTTAAACCTAAAAAATCTGTGCTATTTCAATTGAACCAAGTCTTATGGATTTTCGTAAATGCAGTGCCAATACATTCTATTGATTACGCATAACCTGTACGCGTATTAACAATCTTAGAAATGATATACATCACACAAGCGAGACGTATTAGTTATTATTGGAAATTAAGAAACTGGTATGCAGGACTAGTGAAACCTGGACATCGAAAACCACCCTACACTCATATAGTTCAAGTTGGAGATCCAAGACTCCGAAGTCAAGCAGAATACATACCTCCAAATGATATTAAAACACCAGAAATCCAAAAGTTAATCGCGCATATGCGACATGTTTTCAATAAATATAATTGTATCGGTTTATCCGCTCCACAAATCGGGACCAATAGCAGGTTATTCGTGATGGAATTCCAGGAGAAACATGCCAAACAATATAACGAGAAAGAATTTAAACTTAAAGAAATGACCTTGATGCCTTTCACGGTATTTAAGATTGCAAAACTTCCAATATATGTTTAGGTATTGCTGAATTTTAGGTCGTTATTAATCCAGTGATAAAGATTACGGATTTTGAGAAAGTTATTTATAAGCGAGAGTTGTGAAAGTATTAAAGGATTTTGGGCTGATGTGCCTAGGTATAGGAAGATAGAATTAACAGGTAAATTGTATGATTGTATAAAATCATTTCTAGTATGGTGTTTTATTAGGATATGATGAGAATGCTGAAAAGATTAAAATTGAGGCTGCTGGTTGGATAGCACGAATAATTCAGCATGAAATGGACCATCTTAATGGAATTCTGTATACTGATATCATGGATAGAAAAACACTAACATGTGCCTGTTGGGAAATTGTTAATGAAAGACGAGGAAAAGTTGTATTACCCTTTAGTGATTGATTTATTAAAGAAATATGACAATCAATAAATACATTTTAAAATAAGTTTCTTTTATTCCATTTGTGGTATCAAATATATTTATAAAGAGTAGCTACAATTATTGTTTTTTTTCTTCTACATTTCTTGGTATAAATGTTTTTATTTACCAACAGATGAGCATTCAATTATAGAGCAATCGATAAAGAAATTTGTAATGTTGATATTAAAAGGATGAAGAATGCAAAGAAAAACGAAAGAAAGGGCAATAATATTCAGTACACTGAAAGTGTGAACAAATACCAAGTAATCCTATCCAATAAAATTATAAAGTAGGTACTACAATTGATATCAAAAAAGAAGTAATATTAAAATAGCATGTTCATATTCTATAAAATGCATACACTTTTGTACCTAGGTGTAGAATAAATATTTGCAAGAAGACTCGATTGTATCACATGATGAGCAATGTTAATAAAAGTGATCTTGACCCGTTTGTATAATATTCTTTATTATATATATATATATATATATATATATATATATATATATATATATATTGCGTCTGTAAAGCAGTATTGTCACATTGTATGTAGAAAGCATATGTAATTCTCTTTCCTCTTTATTTTGTATTATCCTATAATTTGGAATTTTATTCTGTTAGATAATAAAAGTTATTATTATTATTATTATAAAAAACTTAATATAGTACTGATTCATATGTTACAGGTGTAAGAAAGTGGTACAGTACCTATGTTAAAATTTATTTTAGATACTGATAGACCTTAGCAATGAAGTTATGATTTAATAACTTTACAATCTTTACATGAGCGTACAGCTCTCTAAAGATTGGATATCAAACAGTTGAATATGGTAATTAAATCGTTTATTAGGATATATGCTATCATGCTAGAAGTATATGTATTATATATAAAGAGCCTGCGTTGAACATTCTCAATTGCATTTACATATATTAAATGATAGGGCGACCAAATTATAATTATTCTTATTATTAATTTTAATTATAGGCGCCCAAACTGTACTCCTTCAGATCAGTAAATCGAAGATTTCTTTCTATTACACCTCATTTCCTCTAAGGTGCAAATATATGGTTTAATTCAAAAACAACTTTCGGCGCCAGCTTACATAATTGATGGGCCGTATATGTCTACTGCCTTTTGTACAAGCTTCAAATAGATAAGTCATGCATAATTATGCAGGTTTTCCAACAAATGACGGTACGTACTGTGCAAAAATTTTTAACAAAATTGGGACAAAGTGATGCCGGCTTGCAAGGTAAGGAAGGTTGAGAGAAAAAGTCTATTCTAAATAGTGACACTTGGAGGACTAAACTTTAAGTTGATCTATTGGAGACCGCCTGTCAACTCCCATACGATTTTGAAGTTATGCAATCCACTGTGATGGAATACATTGGCTCCATTTTCTAATTCTATTCTAATAATTTCGATGGGTGTCCAATTAATTAAATAATCGCAAACTGGTAGACCGCCTACAAATATGTAATTTGCCTATTCTTCATCAATCTGTAGATTTGTTTTAATTGTCTATAGAATAACGGCAGATTGCTGCGACAAAAGCATAAGTTATGCATATATCGGAATAAGGGCGATTCCATATATTATGAGCTCTTCTCACAAAGGGAAAACTATGGCCCTACTGCAAACAACTTCTACTCCTAAAGTTGCCATGTTCTGATTTTCAGAACCATAGCGAACCGCCTTATACCAGTTTACAAATCCAGTCAGAACAAAATTAATTTAACTAACAAGTTGAGCGTCTTCGACGGACACTGTCCTGTTACACTTCAATTTGTCCTGGTCTTTCCAAATTCTACTAGGCAGCAATAACTTTCTGAAGTTTTGGAAAAATATTTTCCCTCGAAAGAAATTTCTTTCTCAAATGGTATTAATACATTATCTGCGCAATAGCGTCACGTAACATGTTATAGAGAATGGCGGTTGATGAACAAATTATTTGAACACCTGTCTATTCATATATAAAAGTTATACTTCTGGTGGTCTATTCCTTTGCAGACTGAGATTAATGTTCAATTAAAGCAATGAATCAATTACATAGCATCTACAGAAAAAAACAGTTTTGTTTGTTTCTGATGTCAAATTACAGTTCTAAGTATGTTAGTAGACTTATCATATGCGGTGTGGATCTCAATTTCAATAAATGACAACACTGAATATTGAATTTTCTACTTTAAGGGGCTACTGTGTACTTTAGAACATTTAAGCCTAACACAGCTCAGGCTCCAGGATTCAGGATCAGTTGAAAAAAAAGAAAAAGAAAAGGGATAACTAACAAATGCTTTAAGTACTGGAGAATTTTAGCCATCACAAGAAATGTTCCGGCACCACTAAATCTCTTTGAATCTATTGTTATCGAGGGTATTAGATCATTGACTTTTTCTGTATTTTACGATACGTATTACGATAATTTGCTATCTGTAACATGATTAAGTGTAAACCCTACAATATAGGAACTTTGGGATTTCATCTTCAAAGAAGTTTAAGTATAATTAGTCCTAGATTATATCACAGAAAAAAAAATAACGTTATTATGCAAGCCAACAAAGTTTGGTTTGAAAGTTGAATTGCTGATTATAATTTCTGTTAACCATTCCATTGTAACCCAACTGCAAATTGCAGGTCATTATAGAAATGAATTTATTATTACGGGGCCCTAAACTCAACGTTCTGGTCATCTTCCTAATATTAAAAGACCAATCGCGACGACCAATATGTATAAAGATAAATAAAGAGAAAATGGTATTAGAAGGACCCTCAAGCAGAGGGCAAATTTTCCAGAAGAACAAATTAAATGTTATCTAGCTGCGTTGTATATTATATTATATTATATAGAGTGCGGCAGGATGTGAATCAAAACCAAACCGAACAAGATCAAGACATAAACCGTTTATATTTGGAAAGCAAGTATCATGCCATTTTGAAATGTTATGTTGTAAAAATCACATTACTTAAATGAGGGAAATTAGGCGAACGTCGGGGCCATCCAATGTCATCCCGTAAAGGCACAACGAGACCTAGAAACATTTCTCCGACAATCCCCAGTGAACGATGTGAGGTGTGCGATGTGACTCCGCCTTGCTGGGATTATACATGTTCTCAGTCATGAAGTAACTCATTCACTTTTGGAGGCATAAAATTCTCAAGCAAGTCACAATAACGATTTGGGGCGAATGAGGAATGTTTCGAACAATATAATTAACTACCGTGCTAACAATTTTGTAGGATGTATTTGAAGTGGCTTGTGTAAAATTCTCTGGGAAATCGCAATATTGACGCTCTTATAACATTTACGTTTTCCTTCGTTCTTGCGAGCATCGGTCGGCCAGGAAATTTTCGGTTAAGCGTAGAACCTGTTTGACGAATGTTTGAAGCCCACCGACAAATTGTTACACCACAACTCCCTATCAAATATCATCGCACTCGCTTTATTACTTTCGCGGAAACATGGCAGGTCGGATATATTTTGAACAGACCTCGTATATGAGAGTGGGTATGGCCAGAGGCGGCTGGTATATGAAAGTTTATAAGCACTTGAACCCCCTTACACGCTTGCCAATAATTGTTTAGGCGTTCAGTTTCGATTGATTATAATAGTACTAAGTTCAAATGCCAACTTTTTCTATTATAGAACCGGATTTCAACACAATTATTGGCAAGTATGCAAGAGTATCAACCGCCGCTGGTTAGTGGATGAATGCAACGTGGGAAACCCATTATTCATGAAACAAGTAGGTTACTGTGATATTCGCTTCAAGATAGCTGGTTTAGCGACACAACTGTTATGTTAGTATATGTTGTAAGATGTCTCTGCTGCTCGAGAAATTATTTAAATTAAATTTTTTAACTAATACATTTTCTTAACAATTATTATTATTTATTATATGACACTTTTACATCCTAGATAAGGTTATAGTCTTTTAGATTTATTATCGAAAATTCGTATTAGCTGCGCATTTAGTTTTTCCTATTGCGCATTTCATAGTAAAAAGGCAGATGGTGCACAGTGGTACGCTGCGCTCATTTTGAAATTATGAAACATTCTTATTTAAAATCAAATTAATATCGGGAATTAGATTAATTATTATGCAGGATGTGCAAATTCAGGACTAACTTTTGAACGACTACTTTTAACGAAAAGTGTGAAAGTGTACTATGAAGTTTTGTAAGACTAAAATGGTCGCTGAAGACGTATTGAGATTATTTATATGAAACAACTTGTCCTTCTGTTGTTGAAGTGATTTCGAACTAAAAATTGATTAGAACTTTTTCGAATTTGGAAATAATTGTGCAATAGTTGTGGATAAATGCTTGCGTTAACGAGGGCATTGATATTGTCGTCTTTGTGAAATACCTGGACCCAACATAGCCCGATACGGATTAATGCGATTGTATCAGGTAATTTGCCATAGGGCGGGTAAAAGGCGCCAACAGAATATCTACATATCTACCATATTTAGGTATTGGTAGCTATAGTTATGTTATATTAATTTGCAATAAGTTGTCATTAGATATCACAAAACACCCTAAATGTTTTGAAGAATGACTAAAGTGTCCATTATCCCCAATACTTTGTTGTAGGTATGTTTAATAGTCTCTTCCAATTCCGCACAATTTTTCATAAATCATTTCTCACGTCAACGTCATTCCAAATTAAAGATAATTTAGAAATTATGTGCAGCCAAATCAAGGGAACGAAAGTGTTCAATTAGCAAAATATTATTCTCTCAAATAGTTAGTTGTCGCTTTTGCAGTATGGGATTATGTATAGCTCTTATGTAACAAGTAATTCCTCATTTAAAAGGTCTCAAGGATTATGGGCAAACATTTGTTAGCGTACTACCAGTAACTGTGTGCTTTTTAGGTTTATGATTTTCAAAGTTATGAACAGTTTCTCTTGTACAAATATTTTCATCGGTCACTACATTTTTGATGTTGGTGGTGAATTATTCGCACGAAGTTCCTGCCGACTCGGAGAATCCTGGGATCGTACGTAGTAAGGTGAATGGAGGTAATTGTTTACTATATAATTTGCATAGTGCAGTTTCAAACGCATCTCACAGTTTAATGTGCCCTTCAAAAAATATTCATGTAAGACACTTATATGTACTTTATGTCAATAATATAAAAAATTTGCAAATGCATATGTACATAATTAAAAAAATGGCCTCCAGTATATTACATTAGCCCCGCGAAAAGGGGAAAATATAATAATCGGTTGTATCGCACATTCATGTCTGCTATGAAGCAAATGTAGAAAGAATGCTATCCTCTACAATATGGATCTTTAATTTTTAATTGTTATGAAAAAAGCAAGAGTTACAAATTTTTATGCAAAATGACAATAAAAAAACAGTAGTAGATATTGGAAAAATATCCTAAACAATGGCACATTTTGAGTTATGTATAAAAGAAATAGCATTAGATATACAAGAACATCAACAATAGTGTTTTCAGAGTTATATAAACATCTAATGAAGGTCAAGTCCATCAAATTTCAGTTGAAAAGTCAACTCTGGACTGCGGTGGTCTGCAGATGGCGAGGGTAAGACTTTTAGAATATTTTAACTGCATACTAAGTCTTCATCATTAACAACAGGTCAGAAAAATGTTTTTTCTTAAATCTGAGGAATTCCTCAACAAAGTGTCTGGTGCCTTTTTTCTTGCTATATCGGACCAGAACCCATTTATCAACATCAATAATTCGATGTTGTAAATCCTGTGTGTCCTGTAAATCTTTCAAGAACTCGTCTTGATAATCAGACTCATTGTATATTATCCGATCTTCATCTGCTTCACTACTTGAACTGGTGTCCTTAATTATCGCAAGTATTTTTTGTGTGTATTTTAGCTGCTGTTGATGCTTTGATAGTTGTTGTAACCTCAGCGCCTGGCGCTAACTTCCGTTTGGGAATTTTTGGACTATTTTGAGTTTAGCGGACACGCTCCAATAATAACTTCTTAAATGTAACGTTTTCAGAAACTAATGTGGTAGAGGCTGCAAATATGCTGCTGTGGCCAGTGTTAGTAGATACAGGACCACTACTACCACTAATTACAACCTGCACATCTTTAAAAGGGTCCGTGGCAACTTGTTTGTTAATAGAATTAGCACGTGGTGCTTGTTCGTTGGTAGTATTTTCTGAACCAATTGTTTCAGAAATTTTATGATTCCATGTCTCAAAAGCTACGTTGTTAAGTTTTTCTCTAGGTACAATTTGGCTGTTGAACTTGGTAATACCGGCTTTTTTGAAGCCATTAGTGATTACAGTTTTCGGAGTCTCTTTCCAGGATTGTCCGATAAACTCGGAAAATATTTCTTTCGATAGCTTTCTCCCTATATTCTATCGTTGCCACTTTACTAATTTCTCGTCCCATCTGGTTTTAACGGACTTCAAGACTGACAGTTTAAGCGGCTGTAGAAGATGCGTGGTGCAAGCTGGCAGTTTTAATATGGTGATATTCTTTTTATTGCAAATTCCACTTCAGCGGCACTAACATGTGTGTTCATATGAAATCAGGGCCGATCGACAGTCTTCTGGAAATAATTTAAAAAATATTTGAGTCCATCCCATTCCTGCTTGCGGCGTAAGACACTCCAGGAAAAGCATCATCTGCTGTTTGTCATTGGTTCCAGATGTTCAGCCTTTTGAAAATAATTAATGCGGGCGCTCTTTGGTCGGAAGCACATTTCATTAGACCCACTGTTGTATTTTTACGTCCTGGAGTGCTGGTGACTCGCGAGCATGTTTCACCTCACTTACCACGCTCTTTTGTTCTAGTAGGATCTATTGAAAAATTACTTTCGTCTAAATTCCATATCTGGGAAGATCTGTCTTCAAGCTTTAAATCACCGAGGACTTTTTCAGAAAAGCTCGTAGAAAACGAATGGATCTGTAGCTCTTTTTCTCACAAACTCAACAGCTTGAGGTCTCTTTATACTTAATCTGTGTCTCTTCTTGAATCCAAAAACAAGTCAATGCCATTAACTCCACCCTTGAAGGACATGTGCAGTTTGTTATCCCTGACATATGAGGTAACCTGCTCAATAACTTTTCTTCGCAACATTCCGAACCCCAATTTTTCAAGGATAATAACGCCATTAGCCAATTCCTGTTCTTGTTGTTGGCCTAGAGCAGTTAGTCGTCCTCTAGAACTTTTCTTTGCTCCTCTAGTCCCCTTCATATTAATATAAATTGTAGGATATGGGGGTAAGATAAAGTTTTGATGCCTTACATATGGTTATACCACCACTCCTCCAGAGCTCTCTTAAAGTCATCTGTCGTGTTATCGGTATTTTCATTGCGTTTCTTGTGATAACATCTAGCCATTTTGTGACCTGAAGATAATGGGACAAATGTGTATTGTAGGTATGAGACATTTGCCCGTCACTATAATTTTGAAGGGGTAAATGTAATATAGGTGAATGTCAAGAATTCAATAACTATTGGTTATATTTATAGTTACATGAAAAGCTAATATTTTTCATCATAGTATCCAATATTTCAATATATATTTACCCTAAAAGCAAAAATTTAGAGAGAATAAATAAAGACCTTCGACACTTGATAACAAACTGAAACTGACGCCGTTCGGAAAAAAGCGCGTGTACCACTCAAACTGTTATATCCAATTTCGGTTGCACCAATCGCATGACGGAGGCTAATTTAGTCACAAAACGGTAGCAGAAAGCAGTTTTAGTTAAATTAGGATGATACTTACTTACAAAATCCCGAAACCCGTTCGACCGTGAAGTGTCGCGTTGTGTGGAGTTGAGTTTCTTGGCTCTCTCTTCCATACTTGTTTCTATTTTCTCTCTCCCTGCATCTTCCTCCCACCTCTCCCCCGTGCCTCGTATGCACTGTTTACTTCTTGCTCCCATGTCTTCCTTGGTCTTCCTCCTCTCATTTCTCCTATTACTTTTGATTCATATATTTTTCTTGCCAATCTTTCTTCACCCATTCTTATAACATGGCTAAGCCATCTTAATTGTCATTGTTGTATTGTTGTTTCGACTGACTCCATCTTGAGTTTCTTCCTGTATACTGCGTTCCTTGTCCTATCTGAGTTAGTTTTATGTTTTATTCGTCTTGGGAATCTCATTTCTACGCTGTTCATCCTGCTTCTTTGTCTCTCGTTTGTAGTCCATGACTCGCATGAGTGTATCAGTACTGGTTTCACTATCCTGCGGATGATTTAGGATGATACATTTGTTGCATTTTTGCAATTACCCCAGTTCATCTTACATAGTTTTGGAAATTACTCAGGATGTGATGCTCATTTATCTTTCTACAAAGCTTGCCTATGAATTCTTATGTTCTGGTTATTGAAGTCCGTGTTGCTTATGGGATACTTAACGATAAGCAATCTGCTTTATACGTAAGCTACAATGCGTTGGATTATATTGCATGTTCGCTCATCATACGATGTGTAGAATTATCGTTCTCTTGAAAATTAGCAAATTTCGGATTTTAACATCGGTTAAATGCAACAACCTGCCGAAACTTGATAAGTGTTGAAGACTTTCCTGTTCCAAAAGCAACAAAAAAGAACCATTGCGGTTCATTCACTTGCCGCAGTTTATGTAAATAAAAGATAATTTTATATAAAATCAAATAACTTTATTCAATAATGTATCAGTGACCCTTTTTCCATATTTCAGGCGGTAGCAGGGTTCTACACTTACCAATCTTGGATATCCTTTTGAAGAAAAGGTAAGTCAAATGTAATTTGATATCATCACTATTACTAAATTCAAGATTTATGATTTACTAAGATAAATGGCAACATACAGTCCACGCAAGCTCGAATAATTTTGGCTAATAAGTGATGTGTGCTAGATTTATGTACGAGTATACCTTCACGGTTTGTCAGTTATTATCCCATCTCTTGAATTTCGGGTAGAGAAAAGCCTATAAGTCAACCGAAACTTCAAAATTAATTTGTGCAAAATTAAGAACCAAATATATAAATCTCTCTGAGCGCCAGCCATTTTTATAGATCAGACTTTGAAACAAGTTTGAAATCCAAACTGAGTCTCATACAGAGATAACAATTGAGCATCATAAGATGGTGGATATAAATATAAGGTACATTTCATAATAATCCTTTGTTTACCACCCTTTAACCATATCTGAGACTCATCTCCTAATTCTTATGTATTTTTCTTTTCTACCCTCACTCCTCCGGGATAGTATTTTGCTTAAACCTTGGGGTTCTCGAGCACTGTCGCGGTTACGAGTAGGTATGTACTTAAAATCCACAAATTAGCTGATGTGAGACTTCGCGATTGTTGACTTTTTTCTTAAAAATAATTTAATATCGCAATAAATGTAGCTCGACAATTCTCGCTACTTAATTCAATTGTGTTAATGTTGTAGCTTTAACACCTTCAATTATTTGATACTGATTTTAAGACTTGTGGTGTAGTATGAATGACACTATTTATGTGAGATATCCTGGCATTAAATTATGTCAACCATGCTGCAGCTAGTTAACATAGATAAGCTTATACTTAACGCAGTACCTACACCTATGTTTTTTGTAAGATATACAGTATGCATTGGAGGAGCTTTCTGAGAAGGAGACATACTTTCTGAAAATTGATTTAGATAAATTGATTTGGCCATAAGATTATTGACGATCGCAACGTCTTTTAATTTGATATACATATACATAATATTCTTTTGATTTCTTGCCCTGCGCTACTTTATATAACGGTGCACTTTGCATTTGTTGCAAGTCATCGCTATTTGGGAACTTTTATACATCAAGATGGCACGCTGTAGCAAATTTCATTATAATATGGGGTTGGTATGAAAGTAATTTCGGTTGCCACACATGGAAAGGTTTGCAATTGTTTTGAAAGACTTATGTCAGTGTTATGGCTCTTTCTCTTTTGACATTTGTATCAGTCATTATTAGGTTACTTTAGAAGCAAGTTGTGCGTAATTTTGTTTGTAGCTGTTAGATTAGGACCAATCTTAACATCGAGTGCAGAAACAAACGTTTCCAGCAAGGTTTATTTTTTTATTTCCGTAAAGGACAGAAAGCCGCCAAGGCTCAAAAAGAGATATGTGGGGTTTATGGTGTTGATTGTATTAGAAAAAGCACGTGTCGGAATTGGCTTAAAAAATTCCGTTTTGGAGGCTTTTTACTCAAAGATGACCAACGTTCTGACCGACCTAGCAACTAATGAAACTGGATGAAGCAACCAAAGAAGAAACGGCCAGAATTGGCAAACCGCAAGGGAATTATGTACCATCATGATAATTTAAAGTCTCACACATCTTTAGTAACTCGTGGAAAATTATTAGAGATTGGTTGGGAATTGATCTGGCACCATCTGATTACCATTTAATTTGCAGTTTGCAATAATCTGTGAATAGTAAAACTTTCACAAATGTTCAGTTTTTTAATGATCAGGACCGAATTTTCTATGAGCGCGGAATCATGAAGTTGCAAGAAAGATGGCCATTGGTCATTGAACAAGATGGAAAATACATAATTGATTAAAGTTTATTCTTTGTATAAGAAGGCGAGTTAAATTTCACACTAAAAATCGAAATTACTTTCTTGCCAACCCAATATTTACTACAGTATAAATCTGAATAACAGCCATTGTTTTCTGATTTCTAATCATTTTAGTTCCCTTTTTCTTTCATCACTGTTTTTTAGACATACTTTACATGCTTGATTATTTTGCTCTTATTAGTTTAATACCATATAACATTAATATTTGCTGTACGTCAGTCGATTATATTCAATTTTCTGTTGATCACAACCATTAGCACCTCAGCTTTCTTGCAACTTACAATTAGTGATGCGCATATCTCATAATCATAATGTAAACTATTTTGTTCTATTCTAATCCAGACATATTAAAACCTAAAATGCTTTAGAAATTCGGAAGAAGTACTAACTTACTTAATCCTCAAGCCCTATCTACCATGCCGGGTATAAGGGATTGGAAGAACTATAACCAACTAAATAAATAAAAGGTAGCAATGTAATTAAAATATAAAGCTGATACCTTTGTATGTTTTCAACAAATGTTTTCGTAAATCATTTGAAAATATGTACAGTGAAAACATATCTGGCTAGCAGAAATGTTTATCGGTTGGAATTTGATCGTTTTCTGATAAAATACACAGTCAAAATGATGCTTTTGCTGTTTTAATGGAAGCATAGGCGGATATAGTTTTTGAATTGTTCAAATTTATTCAATTCGTTGTACGGATTATGTATTACGTAGTACGGTCATAAAAATAATAGGAAATTTCCAAATGACATCAAATACATATCGACGGTATAACATGCAAAAGCTTTTAGTTCATATCATAAAGGTGTGCGTTCGATTAATGTTACAAAAAATAAATTTTCAAAATGGCGAATCTATTTTAGCGGGAATACTATTTAATAATGGATGTAATATTTCCATACTAAACATGTCAAATAAAATTGAAAAAAAAAGCATGAAATTATTAAATTCAATTGGAGTTAGTGTTTGCCCAGCCCTTTTTCTTTAGTTGCTGATGCTATACAATTGCCTGTAGTATAGGCGTATTCTAATTCGAAGGGTATGTTTTTATTAGCAATAAAGCACATGAAGTTTCAAACAAAAATTTATTTAAAGACCATTCTTTAACATAAGTAACACGTGGTCACATCTAAAATAAACACATCCATCATTAAAAACCATAAGTACAACAATATATGATGACAACTTACGTAGAATAGCTAGACCCTTTTTTACAATATCGAAGTATTTATATTATACGATGCTATATAATGGCATAAGAAAGTCTTTTGGTCATTTTTGTTAATTTCAGCGAAATACACGTGGAGTTCTTCATCTCATGTACAAATCGATTTAATTGTTATTTTTTTCTCAGTAAATATAAATATACTTTATAGAACACTCAAACGATATAAAAATACATTAAATCGTTTACCTAAGTTAGTACTTCTTTTAATATCACACAAGGATACATTTTGAATATATATATATATTTCTTCCTTCTTTTGCCTATACAATCCGTACACAATGGCAGGATTTTTAAAGAAATTTTTGATGTGTACTTGGACAAATTGTGTTGACGAAATAATATATTCAGGAGTATATAAATATTATTCAGTAAATGAATAAATAAAGTTGCAGCACTATGAGAAATAAAATTCCTAACTTATGTACTACCATTCTAATGCACTTACATGTAACTAAATTTATTATAGTACAAAGAGGTTTTACGATATCAGAAAGTTTTGCGTTTTTGAGTAAGTTCAGCACCAATTTTAAAAATTAAGTTTCAAGTGTAGTTGACCCACCTGGGTTTTTGGTTAAAGTTTAATGTGAAACTGGTCACAACGCAAGACAAAATTGTCTGCTTGTTATTGAAAGAGATAACTAAGTGTTGATGAAGAAATTAAAAGATTAAATTTGCCTTCTTTATAATTTTATTTCCAATTAACAATAATAAAATAAAAAGACACAGTTAATGATAACATTTATAACTTAACAAACGATTAACGTTAACAAAGTAAAGACGCAACTATAAGCAACAGGATCCAATATTCCATTGAACATAATTTGTCCAATTGATTTAAGAAGAAATTACAGATTTAATAAATTATATACGTCCAGTCGTGCACATATTTATTTTGCAAGGTCACATATAAAGCTAAATTTATATTTATCATGTATTTACATATACAATTAAACATTGGAAAAGAAAATTAAATAGACAACGTGTTATAATTACATTACATATACAGTATGCTACTGCGCATATATAAAATTCGTGAGCTATGTACAAACTTTTATAAAATATAAAAATATTCTGCAACCATACAACTGCGATCATGCAGCTCCTTACACTTTCGTTTTTGAGTTATACACCAATTCTTTTAACATAACAGTCTATATACATGCACAGGTAGGAAATATCTATATCTAATATACTGTTAGTTATACATGTTACTTCTGGAAATGATTGAGAGAGATAAGTCCAAAATTAAGGGCCACCTTTTTTGGTGGGCATATGGCAGCATTTTTAAGTGCATAATTTCCAGAAGGGATATTTTACTACCTTGTGTGTAGAGTTTTAAAAGTACACTTTGCAAATTCATTAAGGATTCTATAGAAAGAGAAATTTTCTTGGTGTTGTGTTGGTGCTGTGTTCAAAATGTCTAAGATACAATTGCTTGGAAATTATGAGGATTCAGAACCGTAGCATCATCATCAGATTTAGCATCATCGATAGGAAAAGTTTCCATGGAAATTTGTATCTTCATTTTGTGTTCCAACTATCTTACTAACATTTAAAAATAATAAAATAAGTGAATCCTGAAATTTGTAATAATTACTGAAGGTATACTTTTGGTCATATAGGATGTTTAAGGATCTGAAGGCCTTATAATCGAATTGTTACATCTGGAATGGTAGTGTTCTAATGTTTCCTTTCTTTGGTTCTGTGGTCGTTGTAAATTTGTGGCGGACTAATAGCCTTTAATAAAATTGTTTGTTACCACGTTCTCAACAGGGTCGGCTTAGTTAGTCTCCGCGACATTTAGCCCTTGTGCAAAAAATTTAAACGTCTAACTAAAAGTTATGTAAGGCATTTATCCCCCTCGCAAAAAAAGCTTCCTAATCTCTATCTGAATTACGTTTAATTAATATTTAAATCTTATGCTTTTTTATTACTACAAAATCATCAGGTAAACTGTTAGAATAGGGTCTTGTTTTTCCTCGCCAACAGCGTTAGTTTTAATAATGCTAAATTTGTATAATGGCGTACTTCGCATATACTTATTGAATGATTGATTTAAAAGTTAAAAACGCCGAAAATTATTGCTGAAATTAATAATAATAGATCATTTACTATTGTAACTACCCTTCCAATAAAGTTAAAGACTGAAATGTGTACATTCTATACTTGATGATAATTGCATTTAGGTATATTTAATGAGTAAACATGGATAATCTTATAGCAATTATTGGTTGAATGGCTTACGAGCAGATATAAACCAGTTTGTTGCACAGTCAGCAATAAGTAGTGAAAAAGAGGGAAAATTGACAATGATATTGGCAACAGCTCCCAATTACACTACGGAAATAATAAATAAGAAAATGAATAGAAAACTAGAACATCTACATATCTCTCTAAGGGACGACCTATAATCTATAACCTAAACATCGAATTGATGGGTCATCCGCCATACAACCTTAATTTGGCACCCAATGATTTCTTTTTGTCCCCATACGTGAAGAATAAGTTACGTAGTTGAAGATTTTCGACGCTAGAAGACGCGGTTCATGCATGTTTTCGAGATACCTCTATCGCAATGGAAAAACCGCTTTGAAGATTGGTTCAAACGTATGCAAAAGTGTATTAATCATCAAGGGGAATATTTTGGAAAGCGATAAAACCATTCCTATAATCCGATTTCAAAAAAGTCCGAACAACCACTGTGGAGAAAATCAAAGATGTAGTAGACCCCGAAAAACATCCTTCCATAATGTAATGGCGCATTGTACGATGTACGATGTAGACGTAATCCAAAATCAATTCTCTTTGGGCGATACTGATTATATTATCGATTTTAAATGCCAACCAGATCGATCAAGGGTGAAATATAGAGACCACGGATATGTAGAAGTGAAGTAAAAGGTATGAGAAAGGCTCATATTAAGTTCTAAATAAACGCCCACATATTTAAAATAGTATCAAACCGAATCAGCATCATCGATAACATAATTAAATATCGGATTAATTCTATGGCTTAAAGTTATAACGCGACATTTAGATATACTTACAGTAGATTATTAAATTTTCCTACAACCAAAAGTATTGATTAAATCATTTGGAGATGTTCTACAATCAGATACGGTGGTCATCCTCAAGAAGCAATTTATTATAATTTAGCACTGCGGCAATGTCATCAACAAAAATGTCAGATAACAACGACTTAGGAGATGAACTTCGAGGTACTTCAGAAGCGCCACAAAACTATTATTAAAAGAATCCATTATAAAAGACTTGCTGCTTATTAAACAAGTAACATTAAATTTTACGAGTATTACATTGAAACTTGCATGCACCTTTGTAAGTAAAATATAATGATTCATATGAATCAAACCTCAGTAAAAATGGTGACCATCAACCAAAAGATATGCTTGTGGCTTGGCTTTAAAGTGAACGATATTAGGTACGAACTGCTCGAAGACGACAAGTCAGAACCGTAGACTGTCCCTTTATAAATTCATGGTGGTTAGGTGAAGCTTGGGATTGTAGAAAAGGAAATATTTAATGAGTGCAAACCATTTCAAAGTATGTAGAATAGACTTCGTTGATAGTCTTTCTAAAGGACGACCCGATAGTACGAGAGTACGAAGAAAGACAACTAATTGCTCAAACTACTTCAAATACCCCCTTTTTCATTTATTCTACAGGTCAACTGCGGGGTGAATCACTTTGGATACCTTGGAGTGTCTTCATACTGGAACATCAAGATGAGTATAGAAACTGTTGAGTATTTCATAGAAGATGTGACATTTTTTTCTTCATATCCGGAAGTTTATCCAATACACTTCAGTGAATGCTTCGTACCACTGCTGGCGATTTTGTGAAAGCTGTATGTATTGTTGAGGTTGTTTGAAAAGTTACTAAGAGTTACTCATACTATTAGACACAACACTAAACTGAAATGTGGCTGGATCTTCCTGAGATTCAAGCCATCAATTCACATTCAATCGAACAGCTCCAATCAGATACAAGCAAATCTAATCATATGTTAGAATTTAAAATGGTATTTAGCGGATTAAGGATTGCCAAAAACTGAAAAAGGGAATTTGAAATTTGCAATATGAAATCAACGTGGTTCCAGAAATTCTGCGTACACCGAGCGAAAAATGTTAACAAAAAGCGCGGAATTTCGCTTAAAAAAAGAAACAGCAAGTTTACGGCGGCCACTTTTATGACAAACAACAAATTTAAAATCGAAGCTTGGAAATAGTCCCTGTATTTCAATAGAGTAACTACTCTCATATTTCAAAATATCAGTTTAGAGAATCTTGATTGCAGGACGCCTCATAACTTTCTAAATTCTACTGACTAGCCTTGAAATAACTATTATTTTAAATGACCAAAACGTTTAAAGCTCCCTTTTTTGAAGCGATAAATAAAGTTGCCTTGTTAGCCTGAGAAATATACAAGAAATGCATTAAACACTAGTCAGAAGTAATAGTAGCAATGTATTTCATCCTCAGAATTCAGTCGATTTCACCTTTCTTTCAATTTCGTACTATTGAGTATCCTCCGATTATTACGGTGTGAAGACAAAGACAGCAAACTTATTGCTACTTCTATATACCTATATAAAACTGAAGTACTAAAACATCCCACATTCCTAAGTTTGAAGAGAAATGAGAACGGATGAGAATCACGGAAAGTTTATAAATCGTTCAATGCGGGCAATGATTGCTATTTGGTAGAAAATATTTCGCACGACATACAGCTATTTATCATTGCAAGGTAATGTTAGTTATATTTTCTACAGTCTTACGAAAGTAGGTTATACCTGTTGGTGACCTTTATGAAATCAATATCAACATTTTGTTACTCGCACAGGTTCAAAGTTTGAAATATTTAAAGTTTTCATGCTTCTGAAAACTTACGATTTTCCTTCCATTCCATTCCTTCCCGATGCTATGTATTTAGTACCGATATTACATTTTCTTATGGGGGCGTTGTTTGTGTTGGCAGGCTGTTTTATAGTTTTTAACTGATAATTACATATCCTTTCTCTTGTGTGTGCTCTTAAAACTCGGTACATGCATACATACAATTTTCGTTAAAAGAATGTTTTCACCATTTCTTCCATATAACTCTTACAATTATACAAACTGCTGGCTTTTACTAGACAACAATGTCAAAAGCAGTATAAAATCAATACATTTAGTAATTTCATATTAACCTTTTATAGATGTATTATATACTATACAGCTGTGACAGATAGAAAGCAAGATATTCGTATATATACACATAAACTTCAGCGACATTTCGAGCAAAATAGAACATTTTTCGACATATTACAGAAATTAGCTGTTTCGATCTGTAGTACCTAATGTTCATTTTTCCTTGAAGGCGCGTCGCAACCAAAACATTGATGTATAATCGAATATGGTATTAGGATTAATGATACATTAAGTTGTTAAAGAATTGCTTCGCCTCCCAAATGGGGAAGCAATTGAAGTAACGTAAGATCGATTTTGTTTCTAATATCACTTAAAATGTCTTAACGGGCAACTTATTGTATTACATACCTCTTATACGTTACGAAACACATCGCATAAAGTTACAAAAATCGTAGCTGTTTACTAATTGAAAGAGAACGTCTTCACAACATCTTTTGTACAACAATTAACGTTCTTAAAGCTATACCATGTTATTTTCTATTTAAGATTTATAATGACGTATCCAGCTTCTAACGGACATTACATGCTACTGTTTGTGATAATAGTTAGGGTTGAGTTTCTTCTTGAGTTAGGTGGATCAGATTATTTGGTTCGCGCAAATATCTTAATTTAGTCACTAACGGGAGAAATACTACTAAAAACAAAATCGATTGTGTAAAAGAAATTCCCCGTACAAAAGTAATATACGCAGCGTGCTGGTGAAAGATGGATCTGAATTTTACAAAAACTATTGCCCAACAGGGTACTTTATTTCAATACTATGTGTTTCAGTTAAAAGAGAGAAGGCAATAAGTAATAAAAGTAGCTAAAAGGGAAGTATTTTGCATGCAGTGTCTATTAATATCAATGGGAAAACAACTACAAGGTAACGTTTGGGAATCGGTTATTGGATTTGGTTGAATTCAGATTAAATTTCCTGGTACATTTTCTATATATATATGTACATCTCCACCTAGACTATACCTGATCGCATAGAATCGATAAAATTAATTATAAAGTTTCGCATTAAACGAGAAAACCGGGAAATACACCAGCTAGCTATCGGATCGCTAGAAATACCTTCGGTTATCTACCATCCCCCATTGCTAAGGCATGGTAGTTATATCTAGGTATTTTCGCCCTTTATGTTTTAAGTTATGTTTCGTGCTCGTTAAGTCCTCTAGTTCACAGTTTACTTGTATTTCACAAACTCGATAGCACTTTACGTTTTCGTATTCGGATGAAAATAATTTCGTCAAGTTAAATAGTTCTGTAGCTTTTTAAATGAAAATTCTAAAGTATTATTAACATAGGAAATATGAAGTTCGAAATTGATATTTTCTGTGTGCACAGTTTGTGCGATACTACTTCTGTTAGAGCATGCAAATTGGATGCTGGTATTTCTTCTTCTTCCCCTTCTTTTCGTCCGCATATATGTTTTTTGAAAATCTTGCACATCTAATGTTTGCGTAGTTTTAGTATTTATAGAATATAGACGATGAAACTAAAAGAAAGTTTTGCAACCGACGTTGGTTATTCTTATTTACATAGAATCATTTTTAAATAGAAGTCTTTTAATAGTCACAGAATTAGTCATTTTACACAATTACAATATAGAATTACACACACCCAATGAAGCACAACACTGTCGGTGCAGTTATATGGAGGTGAGCAATATCCGATTTTTGTTTCCTTCTTTGCGGATGAAATAGTGTTCTCGTTGCAAATTCCAGATTCAAATTTTGTTGCAAAACGCGCGTTTTTTGTGGCACTTTTGTTAGTTACCACGTAGATATATTGTAATTATTATTAGCCATGCAACTCTACATTGTAGAATAAGGTATTGTTGTAAAAAAACTTATGGACTATGGAGGAAGTTGTGCGGAAACAGTTTGTAAAATGCTGTGCTGCTTTTGATTAAAATAATGCACGGTCACATGTGACAGTTGAAAGATTGATCGAGAAATTTGAAATATGGTTCAATTAAAAACATAAACCTAGCAGAACGCCCACGTATCACTCGTCTGTTGAAAAATTATCGGTTACAAATGGAATTTCCAAAAGAATTCAGTTTGTACAGAAGGTCCAGATTTCTATGCATTATAATTTGCGCCGTCAAAGGAGTGATAACTTTTTTAAAGAAAACAGTAGTTAGTAATGAATGAAACACGTTTCTAATTCAATGGATATGTAAATTAACAAAATCGCTGGAATTGGAATTAAAGCGACTCTTGAAATATTCATGAAAAGCTGATGTTTGGGACAGAATTTTGAAAGTGGTATCACGAAATGTTACCTCAAGATCGTACGACTTGTTGTACTGACGGGCTAACAATGAGTCACATATTGTAATGGCGATCAAACTGGGTCACTAGCATCTTCAAATGTGATTTTTGATGTAAGATCTTTCTATGATATATTTGTAAATCGTGTACATATGCTATTAACGCCGCAATTATTTGCAACTGAAAAATCAATTCCGATTAGTCAATGATATAACTAACGCTGCATTGGTGCCAGAAGTCTTGTTAATAGAGGAAGCGCGGGAAGCATTTGGTCGACATTAGTTTACGCCTAATTCTGATAGGTACATATATGTAATAAATAGTAAGATACGCTGGGAAGCGGGGTCCCTAACAAACATGAACTACTAGGGACATATACCAAAAAGGGTATTAACATATGAATATCTTGGTACCACAGTTACAGAAGACAAAATTATTATTTTGATCAGGTTGCTGCAAACAGGAAATGGAAAGCCAACTCTATGTATTACACATTACACAAAACAATATTTGAGAAAAAGGAGCTAGATAGAGAAACAAAATTAAGGATGAATAGTACCATAGCACTCTCAACCATGCTGCATGCCTATTAAAGACTAGACCACGCAGCAAAAATATCAGAACAGTAACAAAGATAATACTTACGAAAGATTGGAGGGAAACCAAATGAGATCTGATAAGAAATAAAGATATTTGCATAACACTAAAACGAAAACAAATAGCAACGTGGTACGGTTATCTAATTCGTAAAATAATATATTAACAAAAAGAGTGTTCACTACTGAACTTAACTGCGGGGAATGACACAAATAGGAATAGAAGGAACAAACCCTTCGGGGAGCTGAAACATATGACCCGAGATCGAAAAGCATGGAAGAAATGGACAAGGAGTGTCATGATATCCATAAGGAGACCCGATGAAAGAACAAAGAAGTATGACTAGAGAAATGTTAATGCTTTTCAGAAACTAAATGTGCATTATTAACAAATTCAAGTTGGCGTGCATTTTGGAATACCCATTATAAGCCAATATGAAAAAGATATTTCAGATTTGCTATTTCGAAGGAAAGTCACGCCTTTCTTTAAATGAAACCCCATTCTGTGTCAGACACATCCCCAGTGCTCCACACTGTGAAGAGCTTTTAAAAAATGTATTATTTGACATAAAGTCCTTTCAAACAAAAAAGTTGACTCAAAAGTATACAGTTTGGTGAAGGGGAAAAATTAATTACCTGGGGGAAATTTTGGCAATACAACTGATGAAAAGAAGAACTGCAGAATAGGTAAACGAAAGGTAGGTAGAAGAATAGGTACCTTAATAAAGCTAATACAATCAAAAATGTGTGAATATAGTAGAATACATATTTCTTGACCCCCTTACCATTTCAAAATATTAAGCTGCTCTTTCTTGCTCCGTCCCAGTATTAGATAGGCACAAACTTATGGTAGATATCAGAAAAGCATTCAAAACAATTGAAGAACATGTATTATTCTGTTTATTTTGACGCTTTATATATCAGAGTGCAATCAATAAGAGAAAGTGCTTTCCTAAATCAGCAAACATGTAGCTAAGAGGATTAAAAGGTTGAAGGGCTTCATTCATATTCATTTTCTTCCGTTTTTGTTTGGGCAAGAAACGTTGATTAACAACTAGCAGCTACGTAACTTGAGACATACACTTTATTGAGTTTTTCATCTCTTGTTATATTATTGGGTGGTATGTTGACGGCTCATTTGAGATCTTAATTAGAACGTGTCTTCCAATTCTATTTCTAAATTGATCATTATCCTATGTGTGCCGTATGACGACGATGATAGTAAGCCTTTTCATTCCTGACTTGATGATCGCCGTTCCTCAACTTCGGAGCTTTCTGCTTCTTCTGAGCGGCTAATCACCTCGCGTTGTTTTCCGTATTCGTATCTGCTAAAGATTCTTATGTGTTTTTGCCTCTTGCCATTGTGAGATAATCATTCTTTTTGAGTGGCTTCCAATAATAGGTATACCTTCTGAGCCACACCGTGTTCCGTCTTTTTCGAAAATGTACGAACTAGCTCAATCTTTTGTAAACTTATATATTTCACTATATTTTCGCCTTCAATTATGTACACTTCCTCTGTTTGTTTAAGTTCCAGTATTTCCCCTTCGAAGATCTTTAGCTTTTCTTCATCTTTTCCGATGGGACATATTACTTCGGTGATACATACTACTGTCCTAATTACTGCTTTATAGATTCCCATTTTGATGTTTTACTTATTTTAAACCACCAGTACAACCTTTGATAATTCTACCTCTCTATTACCGATGCTATCAGCTAGTATCTTAAGGCCCTTCAAGTTGTCCACTCTATCGAATTCCTGGTTTTGAATATTTCTCGTTTAATTAATTTAATTACTTGGTTAACCTGCATCGCACTTTTTGTTTCAGTTTATAATTCTATTCATGTTTCTTATAGACTTTTCTTATCTCTTGCTATAAGGACAATATAATCAGCATAGTTTTGCGAGGACTTCGTACTTTGAATTATTAGTTTCTTCAACGAGATATTTTGAATATTTTCGATAGGAATTTTGTTTGCAAGACCAGTGTCTGTTAGAATTCTTGCAGGCATTTTCCATGCTTTCCATTCCTATCATTACGTAATGTCTTGAAATGTTGAAGGCCTGCTTACGGAGTCTATAAAGTGGATATAAACAACGATGACAAATTCGAGATTTTTTCCCAATTGTCTGTTGTGAAGTGTGTAGTGTTGATCACACGCCGTTGTTTTCTAGAACCAAGTTGGTATACATTTATTACTTTCTCCGCGTACTTTTCAAGATTCTCAACAGAATCGTGAGTATGCTTTTGTTAAAACTCCAGTTTTCTAGGTATAGTTGTTCCTTTATAAGTTTGGGTTAATAAGTTGTAGATATTATGATGCAGTTTTCCTCCTCCGTTTTTAATTAACTCCATTGTATAGCTTATTACATTCATTTTCAGATGATCTTGCGCCAAAAGCGGGAGAAAGTTTATTACACGGATATTTTCAATTAATTTATACAAAAGCAAAGCTACTGCATTAGAGGAGGCATGGTTTTGAAACAAACTGACTCCAAGTCTGCCCAATGAAGGAAGAAGGGGAGGAAAACTGATGCTTCAAACTCATTTTGATTCGTTGACTATAAATCAAAAACCTTGAAATATGAAGGAGGCTAACATAAAATATTAACATAAATTTATCTTCAATAGTACAACAGTACTGGACTGCATCTGCAAACGTTTATTTGGGCCTCCCAAGGAAGATAGAGTTGATATCAAGCCATGAAAAACAGGAATTCGTTATATTACTTCATTAAGTTGTTTGCAGAAAGGTAGAAAGGGCCGTTCAAATTTAACTTACTTAGTTGTACTTACGGCTTAAAGATCACACTAAAACTACAAATTTGAATTAAAATGATCAGCACACATACATTTTTCAATATTATCTGGTAATCCTCGACGGAATTGGTTTTAGAAATAAGAATCATATGTTTCGTATTGCTGTACGGAAACTTTCACAATCCATGAAAAGATTTATTAGATCGTTGTCCGTTCACTCACAATTAATTCGTAATTTTGTGATTTACTTTCCGGATGCCAACTCTCTGAGGAATCATGTATCATTCCTCATTATTAAAAAGCGTTTGTGTCTCTAAAGTTACTTCTGCAACGTAGTCGAAAATGTTAGGATTTATGATCGATACTTTGTTTTGTTTTCTCTATTCTATGTATCTTCATATGTTGTTATTAGTGGAATGAACAACTATATTTGAATTTTAATCAATAGCAGCACATCGAGCATTACAGCATAACTAGAGACTGCTCTGCCATAAATGCCATCCACTGAGCAGGAACTAAATTAAGCAATAAACAATTTATGCATTGTTGACACTTTGTCTAGCAAGGTTTAGGTCTAATATCTAATCCCTTTATTTCTTTTTTGTGAAAAGTAACTACTTGTATGTATTTGGAATCAAAATAAATGAATATGATTCTAATTTAGTACTATTTTTCTCCGATTAATTGAGAAAGGCATGGGAAAATTAATACGATTGTGTTTCACCTGTAGGAAAATATATGATTTTATTAAGAATTTAATATCAACATACGTTTCAACCCTTGAAGCGTGATTTCTACTGAGCGGATTGTTTATGGGATGGCGCAAGATGGCAATGCCGCCCAGACAAGGCGCTTGATCGTTTTCGCTGTTTTGCGTTTTCACACCTGACCGGTTATGATTATACATGTGGGACAAATGGTTCCAAAATATTGTCTGGGCGACAGTGCAGGCTTGCGTCAACCTATAAATCATACATGAAATAAATAAAATTACACTTATTACACCATTCGGGAAAGATCCAGATACGTATTGTGGCAATTAACTTGCCATCCTGGGCCGAATGCTGGGGAATTCAGTATTGCTAGCGGTTAATGCCCAAGACGAACACTACAAAACGAACACTGTACAACACTAAAGCATTGCACAATCAACATCACACACTGAACGCTTGTGTTTTCTTGTATTCGTATTAGCCAGATTCGCTAGTGATACTGAATTCCTTAATAGTCCGCTGAGGATGGCAACTTAGTTGCCGAAATACGTATCTGGATTTATTCCGAAATATGTGGTAAGGGTAATTTTATTTATTTTATATATTCTTTTAGCCACAGTCTTATTCTTATTTGCATAAATCATACGTTCACTAGTGATGTCACATTATGTGTCATAGTTTGCATTTTTAAATAGCACAATGCAATTTACAGCATATCTACGTATAGCTTTTGCTGAACTTTTCTTATTTGTTGCCTACAAACACGTATACACATGCATATATTATTCCTTCAAATCTAGAATTTGCATTTCAAACACAACGTAAACATAGAACTTTCTTAGTGATCGCTGCTTGGCAACCATCTTTTTAATTCAAATTGAATTAATATCTATTTAGTATTACAATTTAAAACATCTATTTTTATTTATCATTATTAATAATACGCTTAATATCTCCATCGTCCGTTTTACTTACAATTAATATTAGAATTCTGTTAAGTCCATTATTTGTCATGGTAATTAGTCTATCGCACCCTGTACGTTGTTATCGCGATTACTATGAGCATGTAAATACAAAAGCCGCCTTTTCTTCGAAAGTTCTCCGAAGCGGCCGTAGACGAAGATGCTAATGCACTAGCAGCAGTTTTCAAACACTGTTCATACTCTTCGTAATCCACGCGTGTTATAGCACAGTAATGAGTATGAGCGCAGTTTGTGTCACAATTACCTTGCGGACTGTTGTACATCCTCACCGAATTCGCCTTGAAATACCTGAAATGTAAAAGGAAGGAAAATATTATAGTTGTTGTAAGTTACTTTTCATTAAATTTTCATTGCGCTCAATCAGTAGGAATATGCGATGATATAATATGCAATGAAATTTATCTGCCTCTCGCACGTCGTCAGCTTTTAGCTACAACTAGACACTAGATCGTGTCGCTAGATAATAATAATAATAATAATAATAATATTTTCGCAGTAACATTATTAGTTCATTCCAGAGCATTTTCTTTCGCTGGCAATGGAACTTTTTCTTCAGCTGAGGGTTTTAACAAATGAATTCTCCTTAAAAAGCACCTGATAAATGTTACTATGAAGACGTGAAGCACAACATTTCATATATTACCCCAATAGACCTATCAGTAAAGCTCGAATTATATGAACAGAAAAATCAGCAAATATGCACGTATTTTGAAAAAATATGCGCAAATTACTAACAAATATGCACCGTATATGCAAAATATGCAAAAAATGCATCAATATGTCAAATTTTCGAGAACGAAAAAAAAAAAGAACAAACGTAGTTATTCAACGAAGAATAAATTTATTTTACGTTTTTACAATAGGTACATTACATAATATATTTACATATATATAATATATTTACAATATTTTTAACAACACCCAGGTAGTACTTACGAAAATATTAATATTTTACTTCCATGTAATTTACATATAAAACTAGCCTAATAATGTGTATACCTACAAGTTTTTCATTACCTACTTACTATTATTATACTATTGTTATCTCTAGTAAGTGTTTGAATATAGAGAAAGATGATACAACATCGACGGAGGTAATGGGTGCATTTCTTCTTTCTAAAATGTCATCTGCAAATTCCCCATTTAAAACAGAAACTTTTGAAAGAATTTTGAATCTTTCATTTTCATCTAATACTAGGTTTAGCTTTATAACAATTATTTCACCCGTTCCTTTAACAGCTGACAAATCTTTATAGCACTTGCTTATTAAAGTTACAGATTCAGTCAAAAGCAATTTTTTTGATTCTAATTTCAAAATTGTTTTTGCTATTACAGAAAAATTGCTTTCAATAAATGGTAACTGACTTGGCATTATATTATTTTTTAAACATTTCTTTGTTTCTTTTATAGCATTTGAATCATCTAATTTTGTTTTATAATTTTGTGAATAAAAATGGCATTAAACCATGTTCTCCATCTCGTAATAACTGGTTGTGGAGGTAATGGTACATTGGGAAATGATTCTTTTTAAAACTGAATTCGTAATGGTGATTTTTTAAAAAGTTTCTTTACATTACTAATTAATTCATTTACAAGAGGGAATTGGATTCTGATTTTTTCTGCAACTCTGTTAATACCATGAGTCAAACAAGTGGTACGAATTAAATTAGGAAAAATATTTTGAGATTAACCGAGGTTTTACACATATAAGAGGCAGCATCAGACAACATTAAAATTCAAATAATTAACGCTTTTGGCCGTTACTTTGTGATATCCCATGGTTCAAATAAATAAAACACACTTTTTACTTTGTAACAATATCACTATATTTCACTTATTTGTGACTGCAGTTTCGACATACCATGTCATTATCAAACTGTACAATATTTCTTGCTAGCGACTAATATAAAGGTAACCTTAATTAGGGGAAATTTTACATCAGCTATTTACACAGCATTCGAAAAGGGGGTATATAATAGGTCAGTTTGTTCATTAAGAAGGTTGTCGGACTTTCTAATAGTTTTATGAATTTCTAATGATTCTAATAGGTTTAATTTTAATCCTTTTTCGGCTACATGTATAATTTGTAGGCCGTCATCTGAAAAATGTATGACGAATGTATAGAGTTAATGGAGAACTGTTTAAAAGATAACCAACCCGGTGTTAATAAGCGAATTAATAGAAGTGGTAAAAACTTCTTCTACCCAAAATTATTGTACGTTTAATAATAAAATATACAAACAAACTGAAGGTTTGGCCATGGGATCTCCGTTGAGTCCACTTCTTGCGGACATTTTTATGGAGAATCTTACAAAAAAGATATTAAATTCAGAATTAGGTAAAAACACATTAGGTTTTGGTACAGGTATGTAGACGACATATTAGCGGGTTTCACTGGTACACCGCGCCAACTCACAAATTTTCTTACATACATTAACTCAAGCCACCAAAGAATAACGTTCACCGTGGAAAGCGAAGAAAACAACACCATAAACTTTTTAGATCTCACCATAACAAAAGAGAATGGGAAAGTAACTTTTAAGGTATACAGGAAACCTACATACACAGACTCAGTTATCCCTAAAAATTCAATACACCCTAAAAACACAAATTTGCAGCCTTCTACTCAATGCTGTACAGACTGATTAAATTACCCCTGTCCACCGAAAATTACAAGGCAGAATTGAAGGTCATCACTCAGATAGCAGTAAACAATAAGTATAACAATGGGATTATCAATAATATTTTAAAGAACATACAAGTAAAAGAAACTCTAAAAACAATATACCCCCACATTAACACACAACAAGATAAAAAGTATGTAACACTAACATATTTCGGGAAAATCAGCGAAACAATAGGAAATATTATATTTAGAAATAAAGAAGTTCACATAGCATTTAGACCATATACTAAATTACGGAACATAATGTTTAACGCTAAAGATAATTTAGACCCTCTTAAAAATCCGGCATTTATCAATTACAGTGTAAAGATTGTAAAGGTATATATATATATAGGTCAGACAGGCAGAAATTTTGATATTAGACAAAAGGAACATATTAGATCCTTTAATTTGAAAAAAACAGATTCAACATTTGCAAACCATCTAATAGAATACAATCATAATTTTTCAGATGACGGCCTACAAATTTTACATGTAGCCGAAAAAGGATTAAAATTAAACCTATTAGAGTCATTAGAAATTCATAAAGCTATTAGAATGTCCGACAACCTTCTTAATGAACAAACTGGCCTATTATATACCCCCTTTTCGAATGCTGTGTAAATATCTGATGTAAAATTCCGCTAATTAAGGTTACCTTTATATTAGTCGCTAGCAAGAAATATTGTACAGTTTGATAATGACATGGTATGTCGAAACTGCAGTCACAAATAAGTGAAATATAGTGATATTGTTACAACGTAAAAAGTGTGTTTTATTTATTTGAACATTAAAATTATTTTCTCCTGTGGTATTGGATTAGGAAGAAAAAAATGTTAATCCATCATGAACAAATCGAGTCTTTGTACAATTATTGGTTTTCTCTAATTGTTTACAAATTATTACATATGATCCTCTATCGTTGTCAACATTTAAACAATCAATTAACAAATTGGCAATATATCAACCACAGGAATCTGTTATCCACCTCAAAATAAATTAGTCCGCTACCTATTAACGTGCGGATCTCAATACGTATTTCGGTGTATATTTGGTCGACGTAATTCTTCCTTAAAGTACTTTCATCGGGAACTTGTTTTTGAAAGAATTTCTCAAGAAAACTTTTTAGCTTCTGGTTCCTTAATGTTGCCAGTGGAATATTGGCCCTTATTAATGCTTCGCACAACTCCATGGAAATTTCTTGCTGGACCGTCTTTTCCTGACTATTCTTGAATGATTCAAAAAGACGATTTTGAGAACCATTGCCAGAATTGAGTATTTCACTTTGTCCTTGGGTAATGCAGTACCCGCGTACTGCGTTATTAAAAATTTCTTCACACACGACACCCTAAAGAGTAAAAAGACATTTAAATAAAACTATTGTTAGAAACAAAATATTAGGTCAAACTATATAGGTATAGAAACTTACGTTTTTTCACATGCTCTACAAAATACTTTATTTTGTAAACTCTGGTCGATCACTAAATCTGGATAATCTTTTATCCAAGAATGCAGTAAACGTTCAATTTTCGGCATATTGGCATACGTAGTATACGATGTAATGGGCACAACGAATGCAAGAGATCAAATGAGTGAGTTTTACTTTAGACAAACTATCTTAAAAATTTGGAAATTATAATTTTCCCACACTAATTAAAATAATACTCTTATTACCTAACTATCTTTCTTAGTAGCAAGGCGATGGTCTGGTAAGAATACGAATACCTAATGATTAGACAAATACTTGTTTCGATTCTAACAAGTTTGGGTTCTAGCAGGACAGCTTAATCGGCAACCAGCTTAGTCGGTGTTCGCCTTTGGAATTCCAGTTAGCTTTCACTCAATTTTCAATCTCCAATGATTTTTAATATAAATAAAATTTCATATTGAAGAAAAATTGTGATTTAAGATAAATACGCATGAATATACAGCATTCGATAAAAATGTATTAAATTCCAAAAATATGCCTTATATGCATTTTTAAATTAGCCTATTTTAATTTGAAAACATTTGATTTCTTCAGAAGAAAGAAGTTCGTTGAGATACCTTTTAATATAAAATATGCATTTTGCATATAATCCGAGCTCTACCAATCAGCGCTGTTTGATATACCGTGTTTATCACATCTTATGCATCAAATTGAAGCGGAAAGAAGTTGAAACAAAATAATACAAAATCAGAAGGAACAATTGGAGAGCCACGCACAGTATGCGATGAAGTCGGATATTTATTTCTGAGACGTAAAAGCGTAAACACTAGTAAAATTGGGACCATATCTGGAGCAAGCACAAGGGGTACGTGCTCGTTTTACCATACGAGCGTTAAATCATATCTGTCAACGCTTTTCGAACATGTGATAACAAATAAATGCGAATGTTTACAATTTAGAGAAAGAAATAGCAATAGTAGTAACATCTGAGCCATATGTCAATCACGGTGTAGTCCTTGTTTTGATACAACTTGTTTTGTTCACTGTTATTACCGGATCGTATGCCGCTACCTTGCAGAGATGACCACCGCGAACAGTACCTTCATTTGCCCACTTTGTTAATTTTTTGTTTGTTTTATATTGACTTACTTTGAACTCACACAAGCTTGTAAATAAATTTGACGCATTAGTTATGATAAACCCGGTATAGAGGTATCATCTTTATGCAATTTTATTATTACATATGTACAGATATACCTCGGAAGTCTTTTAATATTCTGTTGCTTCGTGGTTAAATACAAACACCTCGAGGAATCCTTTTGGGCATATAATTGACAGCTAATGCAATTAGCGATTTCTAAGAGAGCGTATATGTAATAAAGATCGTTGAATGACGTGCGTGATCGTTCAGTTATAATTTCATCTAGGAAGACCTACATCGTTTATCTAGTAATACGCATATCTTCTTATCCCAATTTTCTCTTAGGGGGAAACCAAAAACAGTAGCGAAGGGTGGAAAATCGAAGATCTTCGAACACCAGAGGTGGTGGAGCTTCGCTGTTGTCAGAATGGGGAATCGCGTGTTCGCATCGTTTTGTTCCTTCGTTATACAAGAAAAAGCAGGCGTGGAACGACTGACGTGATAACGAGATCACGTATAAGTGACGTCTGTTGTTTTAGCCCGTTTTATTGTTGGTGTTATTGTTTTGTTTCGTACGTGGTGGCCTATTCGGGGAGGAAAAGCCGCCTGCGGCAAGCGCCTGCATACATACAAATGAAAAATTGAGAGAACGTCTAGTCTACGCTAGTTGTTCTACTAGCTATATTGTTTTCTCTTACAAAGTGTTAATATTTTATTAAGAAACGTTTTACACAGTTGGTCGCTACGGAAGGAAGAAGTCATCATTGGATATGGTCACTTTGTTGTATTTAAACATTTGTTTTGGATAATCGATAGATCTTTTGTTTTAAATTCCATACCAATATCTATTTACTTTCCTTCGCCCTTCTAACTTGTTTTAAGATTATTCGGATAGGAAAAGTTGTAAGCGTTACAATAAGAAAAACACACAGCAAGTTGTAAAGCATGCTAGCTATATTATTAGATTATCGCCATTCAACACTGACTCTTGAAACTAAGGAACAGCCACGTGTTTTTTAAAAATATCGATAGGACAACTTTCTGCTGCTGGTGTTATATGCATAATTGGATGACGATTATCTCCAGCAACTGAGGTGATAATAATAGCAATAGCAATAGCAATAATAATAACTATAATAATAATAAAAGCGATACCAGCAAACAAGGACGATATTCAGCAAGCAGTGAAGGTAGATAGAGATACAGAAATTAGATATTAGCCAGACGGAAGACCATAAACAATGCATTCCACATAAAACAAAGCCAATGCTGCACAGGGAAATCAGCTATCTAAAAACTGTGATCTGGGGACGCGGGACTGCTATGTTTGCTCTAAGGTCTGTGTGCACACAGAAGTGAGAACGTGAGAAATACGTTACTAACTTAAAAGATATGGAATAAAGTAGCGGGAAAGCTATTAACATGGAGAAGGGGGCATCGGAGCTAAAGAGTCTCTTGGTATATATTACATCTGGTCGGAAGTTTGTCAAAATTATACGAAAAATAGTGAATAATGTTAAAAGACCTCTCCCCATTCTCAACAAAAACAAATTATCCTTAATAAGCGAGCAAGCTGTCGTTAAAATCAAAGTATTAACTACAGCAAAATGATAGGTTGATAAGATAATCCGCAGAGCCGCTCAGAATAAAAGATTTGAATATCTGCATTACCGACAGATAATAATATGGTTTATTGCCCAACAGATCAAAAAAATCCAATTACAAGACAAGCATATATAACAACAGATATGCATATGTAATTACAAAAACAAAAAAGAAGATAATAAGCATATTGATATAACATATATAAGTAATAATATAAATACGCTCAGAACACAAGCAAAACTTCAATTCTAAATATAAAGTACACTGGCCCTACATTCGCCCAAAATCGACGCCAAAGAAGAAAAATGAATATCCGACGTGGTAAGCGATTTAAATGTTGATATTTATCAGGGATCATGAGTTGGTGAAAAGAGGGTTTTTCTGGTTAAGGCCGCTAAGAGAGCGTTTGAAATTTTTAATCTCTCGTTAAATCTAACAGAGAGAGCGTGCAGGGACTCGCAAAACTTATCCCAAATAAAAGGAGACCACTTTAAAAACGACCATAAATGAAAAATTACAGCGAGAACATCGAAAAGCAAACGCCTGGAGTTTCCTTATAGAAACATGAAAGAGCACACATTGCCTTCCAGACTCTCGTTCGGGATTGTGAGATCGGTCGGACTGCATTCAGACGCGTCAAGATACGCACTAGCTTGTAAAGATTGAGTGTAGAACATATTGCTGGACAGGAAGAATGTTCTAGGAATGAAGTTGGAAGATAGGAGTCGGTGAACATGCAAGACATCACGCGAGTCAATTATGTACCTGCTCTTGGTCTGCCCCAAATATGATTTCAAATTCTGTGGGACGTGATGTTTATTATTATTGTACAAATGAAAGCAAACAGACCCAATATGGGACTTCTGGACTACGATGAAAAGCAAATTTACATTTTGGAAAAATTTTGTCGCAGTAAAGATAATGCCTCGAATATGAAGCAAGAAAAAGTATTGAAATATTAACACCCCTACTACAATTCGAAACGGCTTTACCCTCATCCGCTGCACGCATAACATTATCCATAATGTGAGTCATAACATCACTCAAAGGAAATGAATATCAAGATACTAAACATTATTTCCCTCTTTTTTTCCTTTCGATATTACACGACGCAGCTTAAAATCATTTATATCAACATCCACTCTCTTCATACACACTTCATTGAGCTGAAAGCATTATTGTCTCTTCATAAGTTTCATGTGTTAAGAAGTTCTGAAAGATGGATCCCTAACTATCCATTATTGAGATGGAATAGACAGGAAAGAGGTGGTGGAGTTGTTGTTTGCTTTGCCCAGTTCACAGACTAAAGAGTCAATTTTATCGGATATTTAAGAAAAACAATCAATTCAAATACAGGTACATCACGGAGGGGGAACATTATACAGCAGAAGAAAACATAAACTCAGTGACAGGATCACATAAACAGCTAACAAAGAAAGCAGATTAATACCATGAATGAAGTAGAAAGTCGTATTTTTGCATACGTATACGTGTCATTTTAATTCATCGATAAATGTTACTTCCAAATTTTCCTTTTTCTACACTTAAAGTCCATTACTTTCATTCCCAAACCTTCCCCCTGTATGGCGTTGTGAAATTTCACTTAACGATTAAAGTTCTGAGGCAGATAATTTGATATTTAGTCCCTAGTCCATAAATTACAGATTTTGGAGCCTTTAATATTGCTTGGTTCACTGTGTATGTAGAGATTTTAACCGTCAAACGGCTCTTCGGATGCATTCCCAGACGCAAAAGCAAATATGAATCTTCAGTTGCAAAATTGTTGAAGTTCTAAAGTTGTAACAATATCTGGCTTGAAATTGCAGGAGGAAATATTATAGGGTAAAGTTGTTCAGAAATGTTTATTTCTTATAGGCTTAATACAAGTTTGATTCATTTTGTTCGCTTCTCTTAATAACCGAAATTTCTTCAAAAGGAACAGACATTCCCTTTCCTAGAATTTAAGTCAAGCATCACATCCTAGACTAACATTGCTTGGGAGATCGTAGATTGTAAATTTTCTGATGGTTCGCTCGGCTCCGTGTACTCTCTGACTACTTTCACAAGGCCTTTGCAATGTACTCTAATTACTAAGGTTTGATAAAAGAGTGGATGACGTGCATCATTAAGTAGTGTAAACTCACGCTGTCACTTCTACGAATTTTATTATTCAATGACACTACTTACTTACTACTTACAGTACTTAATCATAACATGTCACTCTTTTACCAAACCTTACTAATGACCGTAGTTAGCCTTGAATTCCTAGACCTTCCGTAAAGGCTTCGGAAGGAACATCGTTCAGAAGTTTTTGTTGCTGTATTGCAAACCTTACATTTATCATCTATGCCCTGCTTTATAATCTTGAGATAAAAGTACTCAGTGGGAAGATCAGTGACCAGTTTGGTAGCGTGGGGAATCTTTCGGCTTTTTCGATAGAGTAGGTGGTCAATCTCTATGTCTATTTAAGTTTTAGATAATTTCCCCAGTAAGAGGCGTTTGTTGTTTACTAATAATAATAATAATAATAATAATAATAACAGTCGCTCGACACCCTTCTGTTTCAGGTCCTCTTCCACTTCATGTAGCCATCTTGATCCTGGTTTCCCTCTTTTCCTCCTACCATTTGGCTCCCATTGTAATATACAGTATATTGCTGAGGATTTTCCCGCTTTCCATACCTGACCTATCCATTTCGCCCGTTGCTCTTTGATTTTGTTCACAATATCAATACCTTCCATTTCCCGTGCTATTTGATGGTCCATTCTTGATCTATATTCGTTTTCCTCAACTTTCACTGGTACCAGTATTCTTAGTGTTTTTCTTTCAGCTATTTTCAGTTCTTCTTCATCTTTTTTGGACATGCTCCTTGTTTCTGCTGCGTATAGTACGGTTGGTCTTATTATTGCCTTATGCAGGTTCATTTTTGTCTTTTCTGTTAGGATATTGCTTTTTAGTAATTTTTTTGTTGGCATAGAAAGCTCTATTTAGTGATATTAGTTTTCGTTCAATTTCGGTTTCCCTGTCTCCACCACCAGATATCCTCACACCTAGATATTTAAATTCCTCAAATGCTTCGAAATGGTTGTTACCTATTTTGACATATTTCTTTTCCGTTTTTTTTCCAAATCTCATTATTTTTGCTTTATTTTCATTTAGATGTAGTCCAATGTTTTTCCTTCTGTGACGATGATTTCCACCATCTTTTTCATTATTGGCTTGTTTTTGTTATAATTACTACATCTGCATATGTCACTATCTGACCTCCTCTAGTTCTAAGTGTTCCTTTTCTGATATGTGCTCCAACGCTAGATTGAAAAGCGTAGCCGACAGTAGGTCCCCCTGCCTGACACCTTTGTTAATTATGAGTTCTTCTGTTTTTCCAAATTGTGTTTTTATACTAACTGCAGTTCTCTTCATCGTCATCATTATTATTCTTAGCAATTTTGGTGTAATTTGTAATTCCTTTAATGCCAGTAATAGTTGCGTTCTATCTATTGAGTCAAATGCTTGTCGAAAATCAATGAAAAGCATCTGAGTTTCTAATTTGCATTCATGAGCCTCCTCAATTATTTGTTTTCTTGTGTGAATTGCATCTACAATCGATCTTCCTTTCGTAAATCCGTATTGATATTGTCCTATATTGGTTTTATTCTGATTTACCAGTTTTTTTTTTTTTTGTATTACTGTGGATAGTATTTTTATACGCCGTACTCAGTAATGTAATTCACCTGTATTTATTATTATAGGCTTTACTACTACCATTAAATGGGTCTGCCCTGAAAAATGGAATCGCATAACCGTTATCGGGCTTGTTGGCAATCTCATTACCTTTGACTACTTCATGCTAGAGCATCCCCATCTAGATTACTTGGAGGAAGCTTGCTATGGGGCTACCTTTAGGGTACACCTATTTCCTCTCCTTTCCAATATTCTCTTTCATTTTCTTCTATTCTTTGGGGTTTTATTGGCATTATTTATTCCTATCCTGTTTGTGGCGCAAAGTAAAAAATTACTTAAAAGACAAAACACACACACATACACAGATCATGTAAACAAATATGTTGAATTCCTCGAACAGGCATAAGCACTATTTCTTCAAACTAAGATTGTGTTTTCGATCACATACATATGTAGTACATACATCACTTGACCAATTTATTACATAACGTAGTGTCACTTGACTCTTTTTAAACCGATTTGTTCAAATTGCGGTAAAAAAGTTCTATCATACAGTACGAAATATAAAAATCAGTTCTCTCATGTATTTTTCATTCTATACTAAATCTACTTACTTCGCAAATGTAGATTGATCGTTAGTTAGTGTAAGTCTGTCCGCAAGGTTGTGGAGCGACGAGGGCATTATAGTGGAAATTCCATAATATGAGCTGAAATTGTATTCCACCACCCACTCCGGCTCGCTTTTTGAATTTAAATTGGCCGTGGGTAAGTCCAAGTAATACTGAGTGTAGTCCAGTATCTGTAACAGAATAAGAACATAGGTTATAAAATGGGAATAATTTAATTTCAAGAATTATAAATGATTAATGTGTCATTTTGAATAAATAAATATTGTAAAGCCTTTTGAGCTTTTACTGTAGGTACAGGTGATTTATTACTTCGCTAACGGAAGGGTCATTTCGTTGTCCATTGCCTATTGGGTATTTCGTTACGAAAGCTATGCATAAATGTAATTTCTTCGTACAAACGCCATGAGAATATTAAATTCCATGTAAAATAGAATAAGTACACAACCTGTGCGGTGGTTGAGCTATAAAATTTCATCGCTTTTATGCGATATATATACCTGTATCTAGATATATATGTAGGTAGCTTAAAGATAGATATTCCAAGTTCTAAATTTATTAGTTGGATGATGAAATTTTTATGATGCGGCAGGGCTTTTAAGAAGAAAAAGCTTTCTCGTTTTACTTTTTGTATACGACTAATTTTGTTTTTAGATACATTATTCGCCTAACATGATGGTGAACCGTATGATATTCGGAATCGCCGTACTAGGAAGGTGTTAGATTTTAGAGCACAAAGGAATTTACGCAGCTTTTTAATTATCCTCTGCCACTGTTAGGTCAATTAAACTCAACACGCAAAAACATGTTATCAACAGATTCAGTATTTTTGTTTAGCACCCACTTCTGACTATTTCAGTACCGGAAGTGAAACATGCCTAAACAAATGTCAGCTTTATGTTGCGACTGGATAAGATATTACATTTCATATTTGTCGATGTTTGACAAACGTAATCAAACTCTTATTTTCAAAATGGTTGGTTGTTCCTCTTCGCTTGCGAGCTGTTGTAATATCGAAGAATACACGCTTCTGATCACACGGTTTCAATACCCTTCTATACTTTCAAAGAAGCATTTTCAATGATTACACTTTATTGTAACCATGAATTCCTGAAAGCTGCCAGAGCTTTTCTACTCCTTCGTATTTTCTAATAAAGCGTTGAAAGAATTGCAACAACACTTTATCTCTATTTTACTCTACGGAACACATTTTCCGCTTTACTTATACCTGTCTTCCTTTCCCTATCGTGACAAAACGTTCCGAGCTGTCTGTACGATCCATCGGACTGAGTTCCCATACAAATATATGTATGTCTGTCGGTAGTCGAAGGCGAAGGGAAGACATCGGGTTGCACACTCGTTACATAACATAAATTAAATGGGAAATTTAATTTCCAGATATTGCGGTGGTACCGGCCCGTGTAGACGAAGATAGCCCGAAGGGGCGTCATAAATACACTTTAAGTCCGGACGTATACCCGGAAATGTAAATATAAGGTGAACGCCACCGTACTACAACGGGATCGAGGGGGCTAAGTACCAATTAACAATAATTAAGGGACATCTGGGAGTGTTGATGTTTGCGTAAGAACGCTGCTAGACGACGCTTAAGCTTAACGGTATTGTTATTTTATTGGAAACGGCCCTTTTAGCTTTCTGTGTAGCTGTTGCGGATGCTTTCGGATTAGGATAGAGCCGCACATTAAAATTCCTAGGTGTAGGCACATACAGCTATTATGATAAAAGAAAATCTAATGTCACAGCGTAACATTGTACACCTTTTCTGTAAGGTGAATACGACAGAAAATCTTCGGGGAATTTAATAATAGGGATATTCATTTATGGCTTTAATTTTTTGTGATAACTTAGTAGCTAGAATTGAGAAAGGATTAGCACAAGTACCGTAAAGGATAAAATTTCAAGCAAATTTAGTTGAATGATTTCAAGATTATGGTGTTATTTTACGGAATTTTTTTGTTCGCTAGAAATGCAATTGGTCTAGAGAGAGCCTACGCAAAGCCGTTATATCGCTAATATCAATCGACCAATTTTAAGCAACCTGATGACACTGCTAAAATAATATTTTTGGAAAGTAAATTTCTTAGGATCTTCAAGTAAATATTGAAGCTGGGCTTCTATGAATAAACTTAAAAATTGTTTTGTATTCGGTGACACGGTTTGAAGATGCTCCAAGCGAAACACGTTTTCCGAAATTAACGAACAGTTATGTGAGTTTATGGTCAATGATTACTACCTAATATTCCAATCATAGAAGTACAGCAGATACTGAAACAAGGATAATAAAGACATCGTACGCTTGCAACCAATTACAAAGTATTTGGCTAACAATAAGAATAAAAGAGTATACTAACAGCAGTGTTAAAAGTGTACCGCTTTATAATGTAGGGACACGAAAATACGATAGAGTAACTCGAGGAACACACCAAATATAATGATAATTACATCTAAATACATCGAGCTGATGGAATCATAAGTACAAAGTTTGGACAAGGAACAATTAAAATCATTGACAAGTGAGAAATATTAATGTCCAGCAAACAGCGTGGTCCAACGACAATATTAAAACAGAAATTCAAATAAATAAAAAATTGTGGAAATTATAGTCAAATAATAAATACGAAACTGACTTTGACTTCTGCTGATAAGAAATATCAAATAAATCCAGAATAAAAACGGAATAAATTCGGAATATGCAAGAAAATGATACCGGCAAAAGGAACCAGATAATCAAAAGTTTAAAGCGAGACAAAGTGGCCAAAATTATCCGCCAACGAGATACAGGGAGCATTTCTCAGATATTATCAGCGTGCAATGAAACGATATAGGTTTTGCTGTTAATGAGGAAAGACGAATTTGATGGAGAGCATCATCGATGGTCAAAAACTGAAAAGAGAAAAATTGGCAGCAGAAGCAGGTTTGAACAGCATGAGATAATAACATCATTAGAAGAAGGATGTAGAAGGATTCCTTATTAGCTAAGCTAAACTATATTATTCATTTTCGTACTCGATGACTAATGAGACATTGAACAAATTACAGGAAGGTTTTTTGATTCCTATGTGTGGCCAGTAATGTTGATAGAAATATGGTAAAAAGATGGTTGTGAGGTGTGCATTTGTAGGTTGACAACGTGACTTTTAACAAGAGGTAGCAGATTTGATGTCTACGACGAAATAACCAGTAGGAGAAATCGTGAAATATGAGAAATAACACTGTATTGATATTTTGGGAAAGCTTTTGATAATGATTCGGGACCCAAATTTGGAGCCTACACAAAGAAGCTGTTCAAAGAATAGCGTTAGAACTAATAATCAAACAGCCAGGTAATTTGGAACGATATGAGGTGAAACACTTTTTATAAAATTTACGGACAAAATTATCAAATTGGTGCCCATATACTTGGTATAGATCTATTGTATGTAGATTATCTATTAATAGCAAATTCCGCAAGAGATCTGTAGCATAATATATATGCCATATGTCGATATTAAACCGAATGAAAACTGTGACAAGATAAACTAAAGACTATAAATATTAAGGATCAATAAAGAACAAGAAACAAGAAACTAATATAAGAGTACCTGCTACCAGCTATGTATATCATCAATTGAGTAAATCGATTGCAACAAAGGACATCCATCGAGACACTAATGGGTGTGAGTCAGAACTTGGACGCTGGATTAATAGATTTGTAGTAAAATTCAGTCCTGCGGAATGAGACTTCCAATTGCACATGATAATGTCAGTAATAACAATATTTGTAAAGTGTTCTATATGCTATCGATGGTTGGAGAGCCATGGGGAAAAACGAGAAGTATTGACAATGGCGTGATGAAGGAAACTTGATATTCTAGAAGGACGTTGAAGTGCGAAATTTCAATGAAAGATGGAGAAGGGCTGAGCTAATGACTTGAGACGGATTGTGCTGGCCAAACTTCTCTTTTAATCCGCCTACACCATAAAGATGGAAGAGGATTAAGGAAACCTCAACTGTTTGCACCAGTAAGTCACTTATCATCTTTGTTCAAGGTATGATGTCAATACTGAGCTCAAGACTTATAAATTCGGTGAGGCTGCATAATGGGACATATTTCCAAATTTCTAAGTCAATCCTACCATATCCTCCCTGACCAGACATTTTGGCCGAAGGTTTAACAAATTAGGATTCAGAAAGGAATAAGTTTTGTAATAATCTTAGATTAGAATTATTAAAATAAGTGAGAGATACATTCAAGAGGCAGAATATATGGAGCTTGATGAAAGTATGTATGTGGACGTAGTTTGTGTTTTTCTTCCGCTGAGGATAACAATTGATGGTCGAAACATATACATGGAATCTCTTAAAATCGGTGTGATAAGGATAAGAGCTAATTCATTTAAGATTGTCTGATCTGATAATTTCAAAGCTGTGCACTGTTTGGTGCTTACTCCTGTGTTTTGGAGAAAAACTTATTTAGTCTTGAAGTTCTTCTGCTACTTCGTGATAAAGTGATAAATAGATACAGCTACTAAGGCTTGCGTTTCCTATTTGAATTTGAAAGTGGCATAGAATAAAACAGGTAATATGTGCAATCCAAAGGAAAGAACTAATAGTAAGCGCATTAATCATTCTTTAAGAAAGAAGAAGAGCAGAGTATAAAAATGTAGGATTTAGCATTTATTACCTTCCATTTATGCTGTTTCTTCCAAATAGTTTCAAGTTTGAAGTGATTTTAAAACGATATATCACCTATGTATTTATAAAGATATAAGTTACTGAAGAGTGTAAATGCTGTCTTTTAGGACCTTTTGAATTACTGTCAAGGGAGCATGCCCCGGCAAAAGGGAATCTTTGGGATATCTTTTCTTGGATTGTATTACATATTAAAAAAATTCTTTTGAGTTGCATTTTGTACACTTTACACTATTTCCCGTTGAATCTTGACTATTAAAAGTTGTAAATGCGACAAGTATTCGCAAATGACACCTTTCTGATCTCTCTAAATATCCTAAGCTATTTTTAATGGATACAACTTTCAAACTCAATTATATATTAAGTGAAATTCGAGGTAGTTATTGTATACAATTCCCGCAAAATATCTAAATTTTATGACTAAAATCATAAAATCTAAAAATATAATATTTTGGCAAAGTTTTAAAACTTATATCTTTAATTAGGACTATAAAATATACAAAACTTGATGTAGCACTAAAATAAGGAACTACCATAATTTAACTCTCATCGGTAGAAGGTGAAAATTTAGGTTTCGTTCGCGTTTTTCCGATTCTAAAGCACAGTGCATTGCTACTCGGTCCAGGAAAATGTCAAATCGAAGGTAAAAGTTTATTTCGTAAATATATTTAATCAAGTGGTTGAACGAACGAGTTTCTATTTTTTTCCTTAAAAAATCGAGTAAACTTTCTACTCAAAATCGAATCGATATTCTTAACGACTGTCAATTTATCTGTAATCAATACTACGAAAAATCATTGGTTCTAAAAATTTATTAATGTACATATTACCGAAATAAATTGGCATTTTTGCATTTAGATGATCGTGAACCGAGCAGCAATGATTACTAAACTGGGCAAATATGCGGTATGATGGGTCATCTGTCCTCTGTCCTCTGTAATATAATATTACATTGTGGAAAGGACAGATGATTCATCATACCGCATATTTGCCTAGTCTAATGATTACCGCGAATCTTCTTCCCCTGGTGAATGTACGGGAGAATAGATGCCACACCTACAATTTTTTATATTTTTTTAAATAAAATCTATGCTGTCGATCAATCTAATAGTTCAAAATCAAAACGGGCTAAAATAGGGGTATATATAAGGCTTCTTTCGGATATTTGACGAAAAATTCATGTTCGAATTTCGCGGTTATTTTGGTCTAGAATATACATATTCGGGCCGCTAATTACGTAGAATACATCGGTTCGGACGTGGAACGCATAGATTTCGAGAAAACGCCTTACGAAGTTAGGGTCAAAACGGGCTAAAATAGGGGTATATGTAAGGCTTCTTTCGAATATTCGACGAAAAATTCATGTTCGAATTTCGCGGTTATTTTGGTCTAGAATATACATATTCGGGCCGCTAATTACGTAGAATATATCGGTTCGGACGTGGAACGCATAGATTTCGAGAAAACGCCTTACGAAGTTAGGGAAAAGGCCTAAAATAGACCGTATATAAGGGTGAATATAGGGCGAAACCGGGCATACTTCAAGCGCTCGTAGCGCCTAAACTATTAATGATAGAAAGACGATCCTTGGATCATTCTGAAGCAGAAAAATGCGCTCTTTCGAATGGCGTAAGAGAGAATGTCGTAACTAGAAAAAATCTACGGTTAGGGTGAAATTTAGTGATTTCTTGCGATTTTTTTGCAGTTTTTTGCGATTTTCTCGGCAACCGTCGGAGTACAGTAAAAGAATCGAACGCCGTTGAATTCGCCTCGTCAAGACGCATCGATTGATGTAGGATTGAACGTCCTTAGTCCCGTATTAGTGAAAAAGGGGTAGGCGATTTTAGCTATTTTTTGCAGTTTTTTGCACTTTCTCGGCAACCGTTTGAAGTAATCCAAACAAATTATATACCGTTGAAATCAGCGCGTCAAGACGCGTCGATTGGTATATGAATGGACGCGATAGGACGCAGGAAACTTAAATCGTCCATATCTCCCTAACGGTTGGAGCTACAGCGTTTATAATGCCATATTTGGAATCTACTCGTCGAGACCTATCCGATAGGCCTATTTCGAACGCAATCGGACGAAGTTTTCTTTGGCTCGAGAACGGTAAGAGATACAGCATCGGGGATGGAAGATTTGGAATCTACGGGTCAAAATTGGTCGGATAGGCATATTTTGAACGCGATTGGACCCAAAAATTTTTTGTCCAAACGAATTTCTACCTCAAAGCATAGAAATTTTGCCAGTTTTTCGAAATAGCATACTTTCGATAGCACTAGCGAGTTCAAACTCGGTAGGTTTATAGTACTCGGGGAGCTGATTAAGATAAAGCAAACCGCAGGTCCCTAAGTCGTACCGTTCCGGAGATATGGTAGTTTAAAATTTGAAAAATTTTGTTATAAAAAATTACCATAATTTAGTCCTAGCGCGAAAATTATTAGAGATAGGTCGTTCGTTCTTGTTCCATTCGTTTCCTAGGCAAAATCTGCATATAGAAAGGTCTATTCGATCGGGATCGAGCAATAAATAAAGTGGTGAGAGCGATTTGAAATTTGGCCAAAATTGCAAATCGCGTTTCTTAACGATTTTTAACGATATATTGGTCATTTGATGAAAAAGTCATGTTCAAATTTCGAAATTATTTTGCGTCAAAATATACATATTTGGGCCGGTAATTACGTAAAACATATCGGTTCCAACGTAGAACGCATAGTTTTTGAGAAAACGCCATTCGAAGTTAGGGGAAAAGGGGCTAAAATAAGGGTGTATATAAGGCAATTTTCGAATATTTGACGAAAAATTCGTGTTCGAATTGCGCGGTTATTTTGGCCTAGAATATACATATTCGGGCCGCTAATTACGTAGAATATATCGGTTCGGACGTGGAACGCATAGATTTCGAGAAAACGCCTTACGAAGTTAGGGAAAAGGCCTAAAATAGACCGTATATAAGGGTGAATATAGGGCGAAACCGGGCATACTTCAAGCGCTCGTAGCGCCTAAACTATTAATGATAGAAAGACGATCCTTGGATCATTCTGAAGCAGAAAAATGCGCTCTTTCGAATGGCGTAAGAGAGAATGTCGTAACTAGAAAAATCTACGGTTAGGGTGAAATTTAGTGATTTCTTGCGATTTTTTGCAGTTTTTTGCGATTTTCTCGGCAACCGTTGGAGTACAGTAAAAAGTCGCACGCCGTTGAATTCGCCTCGTCAAGACGCATCGATTGATGTGGGATTGAACGTCCTTAGTCCCGTATTAGTGAAAAAGGGGTAGGCGATTTTAGCTATTTTTTGCGGTTTTTTGCACTTTCTCGGCAACCGTTTGAAATAATCCAAAGAAATTATATACCGTTGAAATCAGCGCGTCAAGACGCGTCGATTGGTATATGAATGGACGCGATAGCACGAAGGAAACTTAAATCGCCCATATCTCCCTAACGGTTGGAGCTACAGCGTTTATAATGCCATATTTGGAATCTACTCGTCGAGACCTATCCGATAGGCGTATTTCGAACGCAATCGGGCGAAGTTTTCTTTGGCTCGAGAACGGTAAGAGATACAGCGTCGGGGATGGAAGATTTGGAATCTACGGGTCAAAATTAGTCGGATAGGTATATTTTGAACGCGATTGGACGCAAAAAATTTTTTGTCCAAACGAATTTCTACCTCAAAGCATAGAAATTTTGCCAGTTTTTCGAAATAGCATACTTTCGATAGCATTAGCGAGTTCAAACTCGGTAGGTTTATAGTACTCGGGGAGCTGATTAAGATAAAGCAAACCGCAGGTCCCTAAGTCTTACCGTTCCGGAGATATGGTAGTTTAAAGTTTGAAAAATTTTGTTATAAGATATTACCATAATTTCGTCCTAGCGCGAAAACTATTTGATAGAGTGAGAGAGTTAGCACAAGTTCCGCTAAATGAAACTCAGAGGGAATATCTAATATTCCCAGAAAAAGTTTCCCAAATTTTTCCCTTTTCTGCGACCCTGACTTGTTAGCATGAATTACTAAGATAGGCTGTTTTACATGTACTCTAATCACCTTTTGCTATTAAAGAGATTGTATCAATGGAAATAGCCATTCCTGTTTCTGCATACGACTATTATTATCTGCATTCTTGTACAAATAAATCACTTCTGCTATTATTCATGATATCCTATTGATAAATAAAATTAATTTTGTACAACATACTTAAATAGAACTATTTCGAGTAAATGTTGCTAATGGAGCGTTGTAACGATCCTATTGCGTGTTATACAGTCCTAAAGACATTCGAATTACTTTGATTAAAACATATAAATAATATGGGCCTGATCGAATATTAGAAATCACAGTTACGAGGGTGGAAGTGGTGTAATTAATTTTATAATCGTTGCTTGTTATCGAGAAGATTAACCTAAATGACATGAATTCGTGATGGCTAGTAAGACAACGCCGCTTTGAATATTTGTCATTATATGCTGATAACCTGATGGTGATCACTGGAAGATAGATTTCCAGTAAATTTTTACTGAGTGAGAAATGGTATATTGAAGATAATTAGGGCAATTGTACAAGTATTGTTCTAATTCTGTATTGATATTAATTCCAGTTTACTGTTACATATGTATCGTGCAAGTATTTCATTTCATATATTTCCAAGTACAACTGCGAATATATGTATGTACGTCGCTGGAAATATCGTCGGAAATATCGAAAGCGTGTATTTCTCCGTTCTTCCCATTCTACATCTATTTTTATCTTTTTCTGTATCGCGATGGTTTGATTTGTCGTGGATTGTGGTAGGACGCCGAAAACTTGAACTTTTCAATAGCACACGCGGATGTCACCAGAATCGAGAACTACGGCGGGCATCAAAGGATAGCTACAGAAAACGGTAATCAGGGTTGGATGTGAGGGAAGTTTGTGGGAAGGGTTCGGGGAATATTAAGGCTGATGAAAGAGAACGTAGAAGTCGAGACGGAGGGGATGCGTTGGAAAAGACGAAATGAGAGAAAAACAGGATAACGTTTACGGTAGCGGCGGATCGAAAGGCTATGATGGTGACGATGGTAATTTTCGATCTTCTGTTTCATCGAACAACATCAAACGGCTTATTATCGAAAAGGGAATATTGATTCTGCAATTTCGGTAATAAGCCAGTCGAGAGGGATGAACGATGCTGTTGCAATATCGCAGTCGGCGAGCCTCCCTCGCGTGTAATATGGAGAAATTTTGCAATGGAAAATTACGAACGCTTTGATGCTTCTTGTATGTTGCGTTGCGTTGCGGTGGTAATTAAGGTATAGTTTGATTTAACGTCAGTTATCTTCTTGAAGCCAAGTAAAATTAATTAGGTGTGATTAAATTAATAACAATTTCTTTTTTATACCTGATTTATATGTTTTTTCCCGTGCATCACGTAAATAACATTTTTTGTTGTTATGAAAGAGTAGTGGACCGTACTCAAAAAAAAAAGACAAAAAATTAAAATCAAAAACAAAACCTGCTGAAAATCTTCTTGAAGTGTTCAATATTCATGCTCTACGTAGAACAGTTGCTATTCGTAAGCCTAGGTGCCCATGGATTACAGATACTATTCGTACTCTAATATCTCTGCGTGCCAAAGCTAAGATCAAATTTAGAAAATCGACAATAGAATGTGATTGGAATTACTAAAAAGAGGTTAGAAACTTTACTAGGGGATCGATAACTCGTGAGAAGAAAGCGTATTTTGAATATCTACAAAAATCAAGGGATTTACAAAAATGTGTGACACTACAGTTGCAGGATGTTGATGAGATCAACCAATATTTTATCGAATAAGTACCTAAATCTAATAGTGACAATATTAAGTTACAACATTATTATCAATCGTATATGAAAGGTACGCTTGATGCATAGTTTGCTTGTAAATTAGTTGATAAAAAATTATATCTGGTGTCTCTTCCTCTTCTTGTGGCTGTAATGGTTTGACTATCGACACGATAAAACCTGCTTGCTCTTATATTTTTCAATATATAGTACACATAAATAGCTGTGTTACAGAAAACAATTTTCCTAACTTATGAAAGGACGCTCGTGTGATACCTATACCTAGAACATCTGCTCCACATTCACATTAGTTTACCTCGAGTTTTTTCAAAAATTGTTCTTCTTCTTCTTCTTCTCGTCAATCCTTATGCCTTTCAACGACGGATTATTTCTGGATCTCACGACGATTTAATCCATTCTTTCCATCGTGTCCTGTCTGTACTCATTTTCCTCATTTCTTCTATGGTCTTCCCTCGCTTTCGTCCTAATTCGTTTACTCTATCAATCCATTTTGATAGAGAAAATTTTTGAAAAAGTTATTAGTCTGCAATTGCAAGAGCATTTAAATAAGAATAAAGTTCTGCCTGAGTATCAGTCCGGTCATAGTTGGGAATCGGCACTACTACAAGTGACTGCTGACATAATGGGGACGAGTGATATGGGTCATGCCACAGCACTGGTCCTGTTAGATCCTAGCAAGGCCTACGGCACTGTTGATCATGGGTTGATTTCGTCCATCTTTAATTATATTGACTTATCGACAACTGCTATCAATCTGATAAACAGTTTTCTTGTAGATAGGACACAATCTGTCAAAATGAGAGATAAGATTTCTGGCAAAACATCATTAGTTTCTGGTGTCCTTCAGGGTTCAATTTTAGGGCCGATGCTTTTTCAATATATACGTACAATCTACTAACATCAATAACAACATCTGAAGTTCAAATGTATGCCGATGACACGCAGATATACCGCTCGTTTCCGGTTGGCAATTGCGATGATGCCTTCATTGAATTGCAATATGATTTGAATTGTGTCTTTGCCGCCTGTTCAAACCATGTATTAATTATAACCTCATCAAAGTCAACAGTAAAGTCAACAGTACTGTTTTTTGGTAGTCATCGGGCATGCTACGCTGTGGGGAATGTGTCTAGATTGCACATGGGTAGTAATTCTTTACCTGTAGTGAGGCAGGCTAAAAGTCTTTGGTTAATTCTAGATAATAGCTTTAGGTATAGACAGCAAAAATATTCAACGTACATATTGTAATTTAAGGGGTAATCTTACCTTGTAATTTTTTTGCCATCTTTTTTTATTTGACTAAATGCTTAAATATTTATTGAAGAATGCTATCTGAAAGTTTCTATGGGTGGAAGAATTTATAAAGTTGTTGAAATTTGAATTTTCCGAGTGAAGTTGTTCTGCCGTTTTGCTGTGTTATGCGCTCGCCCTTGTTCATGGCAACAAAAGTTCTAAAGGCTCGGTCAAACAGTCCGCGCGAACTCTGGGTGACGTGTTTTTGTTATATTATATCACCATGGTCAAACGAAAGGCGGCGGACAGTGCGTTTTCTAGTTGACCGCATTCTGCACGAAAGTGAAAAAATGAATAAAGTGCATTGCTCATCCCGAAAAGGAAACAAGCGTTCTCAGGCAGCAACGAGGAAAAAAAAATGCAAAGTCGCAATCTCAAAAATCGTCACTTGCAAAAGCAAGATGATGAGAACGTTGGCACCTCAGCAAAGAAGATGAAGACTTCAAGAGATAGTTACACCATTGACTACGGCTGCACTTTTGGCTGTCGTATCTTGTCATTCGCAACAGTATTTTCTGCTTTGTCCAAAATATTAGTGTGCCGTATGTGCCAAAAGCCAGTGAAATTTACCGAAGAAGGTAAACAAGGCCTTGGCTTCAATCTCGTCGTGATTTGTGAGGATTGTGACCCTTCATATATAAATAGTTAACAATAAGCCCGAGCATCATTTATGTCCTGAGGGCTCAGAATCATGGTGAACTTGGCAGTTACATAAGGCAGTTGGTAGAAGAAAAAGCGACTACGACCACAACTCTCCTATGCCAACTGAAGTATTCGAAGCAATCCGTCTCCGTCAAATTCCTCGAATGCAATTGCTCGAAATCAGTTGCTCGAAAGTGAAAATGCTCGAATATGTCTTTCCTCGAAATACAAGTTCCTCGAACGGCAATTTCTCGAAATTGTATTGCGCGGATTTGGAATGTAGAAAGTATTTATCATTGGAATGCAATTACGGACTAGCCGTAACACTATTCCTCAGTTCTGTAGTTTGTACCAGGAATAATAAAAAACACAAATTACAAATTATTATCTTTATTAACAAAAAATAGGTACTTGTAAGTATCTACATATATGATTAAGTTAAAACTTATGAAAAACATAACGTGTTTTTAATATGATATGTTATGTGCTATTACACCTTCTACAATAAAGGCAATCTGATGTTACTTCCAATTACTGGTTTAGATTAATTGCAAATGATATGGATACGGCCTTTGCAATAACAATCATCGCATTATTCTGAGTAATTACTTTCGAGCAAAGCATTTTCGAGAAATTGCCGTTCGAGGAACTTGCAGTTCGAGGAAAGATATATTCGAGCAACTGACTTTCGAGTAGCTGACTTCGAACAATTGCATTCGAGCAGTTGCATTTGTGCAATGTACCTAGAACCGAAGGAATCAAACCCATTTATGAAGAATTGAGCAGTGATGAGTTGCTGACACGTTGTTTAGGCGGATTCGCTCAAAATTCCAACGAAAGCTTTAATGCACTTGTATGGTCCATGGTTCCAAAAACAGTTTTAAATGGTAGAACTGTACTCGACATTTCGTCGTTCGTTTTCGTGGAATTATGACAGTTATGGAAAAATTGGGCATTGTAATTGGACTGAATTGCTACAACTTTTGCTGCGAAGCCGACGCCATGCGCATCATTCTTTCCGAGCGATCACTTTCTGTAAAACCAAAAGAAGATAGGAAAGCCTCACTCGCTTCAAGAAACGATGAGGAGCAAAAAATATTAAATTAGAAGGTCAACTCTACGGTGCACGCATTGTAGACTAGAGCTACGTCAAAAACTACTATGCGATTTCGGTACATTAAAGTTCAAACGTGTTTTTCTCAAAACCATGCTTTTCGAGTTGGCCGTAACGATAGTGCCTACAATTCTCAACCGATTGACTTCAAATCTTAACTGTAGCTTCACGATCATATTATCTAGTGAACATCGTAGGATTTTTTCGATAAAAAAAATTATGCATTTTATCGATGATTTACGACGGATTTTTCCTCCAAAAACAGCATTTCGACATAAATATCAACGTCATTTTTTTAAAAATTCAAATTTGAACAAAATCCTACGATGCTCACTCCATTTTTGAATATATTTTGAGAATCTTTTTGAATTTTTATTTTAGCTGGAGAATTACGAGCAAGAGATGTACGGCCGTATCGACTATGTCAAGAAAAACGTTCTGAGTTGCAAGGGATGCAACGCCGCGATTTTGTATTTCAAAAATCCAATAAAAATTTGCTTTTGTACCTCAATACTAGTAGAAACATAAACGCTAAACGAAATTAAAATATATCAACCTGTTCCCATCTGACAAAGCTAAGAAAATAACTCACGATTTTGTACTCACAAGGTAGGATTACCCCTTAAGAAGTCTCTATCCCCGCAGATCATATTTGCTCAAGAAACTTAAAACACTTCGCTGTAATTTCCTGATCCTGCCACATTTTACATATTGTTCAAGTGTTTATGGAACTAGTATTTATGCTTCTGATCAGATAAGAATTCAAAGAGTTCGAAACTCCTGTCTGTGGTTTATATATAACATCAGGAAATTTGATCATATTTCCCACACTTTTCATGATTGCGGTTGGCTGAATATGGGAAACCGATCCCTCTTCAGGGCATCAGGTATGTATCATTCCATTGTAAGGGATAAAAGTCCAGAATTCTTTCATCGGAAAATTATTTTTAGGAGAGATGTACACAACATCAATTTTAGAAATAAGGGCCTTATCGCACCACCGTTACATAGGTCAGCACTCTCTGAAGGATCCTTTCCATATTGTGTATTCAAACTCTATAATATCATACCTTTACATCTAAAAGAATTATCTTTAACTGTTTTTTTGGCTATTATTACGTCGCTAAATACTGGACAAACAGTTTGTCGGTGTGTGTTTTGTGTGATCATAATATTTTTCCTTTAATATTTATATAATTTTATAATTTAAAATTTCTATTGCGGAATTTAAGTTTAGGTTAAATTAGAGATAGGTCTCTTATTTTTAGTTTTAGTATTAAAATATTCGAGGTTGAGTAGTTGATTGGCGGTTGGTGTTGCATCAAAACCTAAACTTCGCCTCGAGATTTTCTTCTAAGGTTTGTACTCTATTGCTAATAATAATAATAATAATAATAATAATAATAATAATAATAATAATAATAATAATAATAATAATTTATTTGTTAAAAGTGCATGAAATATGTATTTAACAAGTCCACCGCCAAAAAATAAAATAACAATAAATACATAAATTAATTAAAAAGAATACAATACAATAAATGGTAACAGAAAAAAAAAACATGAAACAAATTAACAGAATAGTAAGTATATGATTCTGACACTCTTATTTCTGAACTTTAAATAAATCTAAAGTGGAAGTGCTCATCCAAAGTATAAAACTGATGTTTAAGAAGCAATTGTGTAACTTGTGTTTTGAAAGTGTAAATCGAAGTATTGTTTTTAATAGATGGGGTAAACAGTTGTAGATATTAATCCCCATAGACTTAATTCCCAAACTTGTTACATCAATAATATTCCCTGACAAATGTAAGTCGTCCCGAGTTCTAGTACAATATGGATGTTATTGAGCATTAGTATTGAAGGGGGCTTTATTTTTATACATGCACCAAAGCGCTCCCAAAATGTATACACAAGGTAATGGTAAAACATTTAACTCGTGAAAATTGGCTTGCAAGACTCAGTGTAGTGTGTTCCAATTATTGATCGTAATACTGCCTTTTGGGCTAGAAATACACACCCCCACAGCAGGATACTGTACAGTATTCTCGAGTAAATGTCCGCATAATACACTATGAGCAAAAATCGAATGGAAACTTGAGACTTTAGAAAGCGTAGCATAAAACATTTGCTTTGGAGCTTTTTAACCAATCCTCGCAAGGCTCGCGCCATGATAATTCAGAACTCAACTTGACACTCAGGAAATCGGTAGAATCATAGTTTTCTACATCTTTAGAGTTTATACTTAATCACTCGCAGTTAATGTATCTCCGTCTAGTATGAAAAGTCCTATATTTTTTTGTCTAAACTCAATGATAATTTGTTTTCAGAGAACCAGGTCATCAATACATACAATAGTTTGCTAGATATGTAATCAGCATCATTTTTAGTTGTCGGGATAGAAATGTCAACTGCGTAAATGGTTAAATATACGTCTGACAGAAATACCACCATGTCATTTATATATAAACTACATAGTGTCGGTCCCAAGATGGGTCACTGTGGAACTCCCATAGCCACAAGCAAAGCATGGGACCGAATATTTTCCAATTGTCCTTTTGAATATTCGTATGTTTAATTCTTACGAATTGAATTCGGTTGTGTAGGTAGGAGGCAAACGAAGTGGCTATGTTCCCTCGTATGCTATATTGTTGTAACTTAATAATAAGTATTTCATATTGCATACGATCAAAGGCTTTCTTCAAATCAAAAAAGATGGCCAACACGGTCAGTTTTTGTTCGATATCTTCTAAAACCTGGTTGGTAGATCTTTCTCAGTAAGTAGCACAAAGTGAAGGCGATCAAGTTTACGTACTCTGCAATTATTTATTAACCAAGCTTCGTACTGATTAATTATCAAACTTTGTGCAATTTATAAAAGGCTAATCAATAAATCTGGATCCCAACGAAATTAATAGTAAAAGAAATTCGATGCAAAGTAAGTGGCAAAAATCAACTTTCAACAGTCGTATGTTACGTCAATATTTGGAATGAATTTACCCTTAACGCACAATATTCTTTCGAGGTACCTCTCCTCCGGGAATTAATTACAATTAGTTATTCGATTTCAATTAAACTGGGCGAGGCCGGCAGCAAGTCTCTCTCCCTTTTGGCCGGTCGACCTTAACCGCCTAACGGTTGCCAAAAGACTGCCTCCATTAATTCGTCAAAATTATACGGTAACCTCGCGAATAGATTTAATGGACCTGCGGGATTTAATTTAGATTCGGTTAGGGTCCGGTGACGTATTTAATGAACCATCGACACTCACATATTTACTGCATATCTTCGGATATACTACATACGTGTACGATAACACGAAATTCCACAGCTACACGTTGCATATGTGTCTTGTGTATTAGTATTTGCGAAAGCCACCTAGATATAAGCAGCCTCATGCATGTTTAGAATAGTTGTTGCGTGAATTTAACCACTTAATAATAACGTCATAAATTTATTGATGCTCTATTTGAATTTTGATGAGGTTATCCGGAAAGATTATATAATTTTTTTACTTGGAAGAAATACGTAAATATATAAGAAGTGAATTAGTAATACTTTAACAATTAGCCCTCTTTACTTCACCCTTTAACGTCCACTGAACTCAACTGGGTACAATATAATTACAAGGGTACACAACATCTACATTGGGGTACATACATTATTAAATGCATTGTACAATTTTATTATCTATCTATAAAGCAGTCTACAACAAAAAGTTTCCATGTTAGTAGTAGTAGTAGTAGTTAGATGTATTACATTGACATGATTGTTGGATTATTCCCCACGGACAACTATATGCATGTCAGTAGTTCCTACTTACCTGTCCGGAGGTTTTGTCGAACCTGTAGAGTCTCAGTCCCGGATTATTGGAGCCGTCCGGAGTCTGACGCGGCGTAACAGCTGGCGCTAGCATCGCCCACGATACGGGACGACCTGAAAAATAAAAGTTAGCGTAATATAAAACTTCTGTGTTCTGTTTAAGTGCACGATCAAATGAATGCTCCGAACTTTCATATCCTGCGCCCCCTTCGAGGAGCTGAAGGGCCACGTCTCCACTTCTTTTTGTTATTACTGTTATTAGTATAATTTTCATTTCGACGCTATATTACGCTAGTAGGCGAGAGGAAGTCGGCGTGGAAGCGGAAGCGTAGCGAATAGGAAATGAATTTCGGCAAGAAGTGGTACACTTTTCTTCGAATTAATGTTAGTAAGATTAAAAATATAATGCCCTGGGCTATTTTATTTGGATGTGGACGACAACCTTGCAAAGCATAAATCCGAAATTACATCACCCTTTTTATGCGATCACAGCAGAACCACGCTTTGGCTGCCAATTCTGAGATATGAGAATGTTGCATGTCGCTACGATCGTTTCAATATAATTAACCCATTATATGTGTATTGGTTTAATTTATATTTTCTGTGAATCGATGCCATTGGGAGATGTTACTGCAGTAAGCAACAATTTTGGTATGCGAACATAAAAGGAGGACAGACAATATTTCATCTGCTTTTCAATGAACGAAATATTCAAGTATTAAGAAGAAAAGGCATGGTTTTTATACTAATTATTTATTCTTGAGTCTTGCGATTAATGGACATACATATATACATACTGGTGTGAACTATCCTACGCATAAGATGCCAAATTTTATTTATATAGTGATTCCCTCTTTTTTCGATGAAACTATTTTTTATGGCTATTAAAAAAATCTCTAAAAATTTTTAAGATTCCTTTAATTCTAGGATAAATTCTTATCTCTCATTGCCTAGGTTCCTATTGCTATTGATTTCTTGAATAGATGTAATTTAAAATTCTTAAAACTCGCAGGTAAATTTATTCTTTATATTTTTCAAAACTTAATTCTTACTTGTAATTTTTCCACATATTGAATTCTGGGAAGCTGCTTTGTTAGCAAATATAGTAGGTTCAACGAATACCGTAATTTTTTCTAGGATTAAAGATAAAGTTTTACATGCCAGAAGAAGAAAGGAATATCCAATTAGTTCCAACCCTTTAGATTATTGAAATAACCTCTATTTGTCCCAATCGAATGGATAGAATAATTGAATACAAAATCTCAGAAAATATCAGGCAGCAACTATTTATTCTACGAGGGGAAATATAAGTAATTAAAGGTGTGTAAAATAAATAAAAGTACCCTCACCCCACACCTTTTTGGAAATAATTCCAGATACGTGTTTCGGCAACTAATTTGCCATCCTCAGTGTATTTTGGTGTTTTGTGTTGGCATTCAGTGTGTGATGTTCATTGTGCCATGTTTTAGAGTTGTACAATCCTCGTTCCGTGGTGTTCGTCTTAGCCGTTAGCCGGATATTGCTGGTGATACTTAATTTCCCCAAGTTTTTCGCTGAGGATGGCAACCTTTTTGCCGAAGTATATATCTGGAATTATTTCCGATAGGTGTGGTAAGAACAATTTTATTTCTTTTATGTGTTATTTTCACCACAGTCTCCTCATTCTTCTTTGCAACTGGGGTATGACTAAATTTACCGATAAAATTGGCTGCAATTTAATTATATTTAATAATTTCTAGAGGTTCGCCAAAATCGTTTCTTTTTTTTTTTTTTTTACAAAATTTGAAATACAAAAAATTTACTCGGGCGCGAAAAATCCCATATTAGGAAACATAGACGCAAATATCTTTTTGACACTATTAGATAAATTTAGAAGGATTTTTTAAAGTACGAATTGAATTTAGTAACCTCATCGTTTGAAGATGCTAATCTTGCTGCCTGGGTGCCGGTAATAACCACCGTATTTAAAACTACTATCGTGAAATCATATAATCATTATTACTAATTTGTCCCGGAAATTCAAATTTACTTTTACTTCAGCGATTCTCCAAGAATACCATCAAATTTTCTCTATCAGCTCGTCTTCCTGGGTAAACCTTTCTGGACATGTTGTGTTTCCTTAAAGATCACTATTGTCATGTTCACAAGAAGACATTTCATCATCATCCTCTGGTAATATATGTTTGTTACTAAATATTGGAACTGGAATTTCTTCTGAATGCGGAATTGGTCTTCTCGCTGAATCCAAATTGGTATATGTCCACTTATGTCGATTATTCCGATTACTACCCTTTATATTCACTAGCCAAGATTAACAATCGCCAAAATTGTTTCTAAGTTATCTTCATATCTTTGGAATCCCAAATTTCAAACACTTTCTTTGTCCTTTTTGCACTGGTGTAGGTTCTCAAAACATGATGCAATATGTGGCGCCCAAGTTTTATTTTCATCTCCTAGATGAGCACCAAAATAGGCCACTTATGCCTTTTTCACAAATTCACAAATTGGTTTTCTACTCTGTCTTGATATGTATTCGCCACATGTATAGCAAAAGCATCTGCATGTTTAACACAACTACGTCTGTTTGCAGAAGCCATGATTTTAATAACGCTCCTCGAGCAAACACACTTGCAAGAAAGCTTAAGTTTAAACTGAATCAAGGGCTGACACGTAGATATTTGTATAGTTATTTATGCAGATATTATTGGAAAGTAAAACTTAAATAGCAATTATACTTCTATTTTCATAAATCTGTAATAAACAACTAGAATTGAAAAGAAGGTCTGTTCAGACGGTTTATTGTAGCAATATGAATGAAAATATATGAAATATTTAATTTTTGTCTACCTCAACAACTAGAGCAGATACAAGAAACAGAATGGTATTTTTGGAATCAAAATTTGTGAAATATTTGAAATCAGCTTTCTTTTGATGCAGTAATTTTTTTGTCGGGCTGTGTTATCGGAATGTTGATGATTTTATTAAAAACACACATTTGTTTTCAGGAATTTGTGTCCTACCAATTACAATATCTTAGGGCACATTCTTAAGGAGACTAATATAGTAGGACTTCTCTATTATACACTAGGTTAACGATTAATGAACTATAATATTTGAAGGTTTTTTATAAATAAAATATGTACATATATACTTATAAGCGCGAGTGAATGATATCTATTGAGTGGTTCTATAATTAATTATCCACGTACGATAAGTGATTGATTTTCCATTTATAGCAAAACAATGGAACTTTGGATAGGGTATCGCTAGGGGTTAATAAACTCTTACTTTGACTTGGCCTATTGACATTCGTGAAGTTCTTATACATAGGCGTACTTTCCCATTCTTTTTGTATCCGTAAATCTATGAATTAATTTTATTTTTAATTTTATTTATTTTAAGTTATTGTTGATATCATATTTAGTAATTACGTAAACACAAACGAACAGGTATATAAAATATATAATGTGTACAGCACGCCAAACAAACACATTGAATGTTTGGTAGATTACCTATATACCCTTTCATGTTTGCGTAGTTAATTAACCAATTATCATTACTATTATTGGCGTAATTATTGCTGATGTACTTATTATGTGTTAGCAAAGCGATCATAATAGTTAATATAAAAACTGAAAATTACTAAAATTTTGTTTGGAAATTTTTCTCTCTCTGAAAATCAAGTCTAACGGTATAATTATTGGCTGTCTATCAATTACCCTCACGAGATACGTACTCATGTAATAGGAATAATACAAACATGAATCAACAGAACTGATTTACGAAAAGAAGCCGTACTTATGATTTCCTACTTTCTATTAATTTTTATTTATTCCTAAAGTTAATGCAAAACCTTTTAATAAATAAATGTTTTGCTATAAATAATAACTAGAACTGACCAAAATCGATTCAATCCCATCTGTAACTCGTCCCTACGGGCTTGCATTTAGGTGACGCCGGGAAATATATATGTTGTCGGTACGTCGCCTCTTGTTTTAGTTTTAACAAGATATTCGCGTTGTGACACACACATTTTGTCGTTTCCGGAGTTGGAGTGTAGAGGTAATCAGGTGTACTGTATTTTTATAATGTCGAATTGTACAATAAACAAGTAAGTAAATGGCGAGCCCATGTAAAGAGTCCAGAACAGAGGAAAGAAAGAATGCAGTCACTTATATGATAACATGTTCACTATTTGGTTTGCATCTTACAGCCAAAACTGTTAGACAGCGTTACCCTACAGCCGATGCATTAATGAATAAAACAGAAAAAATTTTCATAAGCGAATTCCTGAATTCTAAAAGTTGTGTCAAGGAATGCCGATACCACCAGAGCCTGTTATAACGAGAAAGGGAAAGTTGCCTGATGCAGTTTTATATTATATCAATCACTTTAGCAAGGTAAAAACGTAGTTTTAACTCTAAACCGGCAAAATAAACGATTAAAGAAAATCAACAACAGTTTAAGAACTCCCTAGTTGCAACAGATGTATAACTTATCATGCGCAACATTACGCAATTGTCTCCTGTTACATTATGAGTTTGTAAAACACCTTTATCATTAATATTTACATTAACCCCCGGAACAATGTTAAATCAACTAATTGATTCTATAGGTCAAGAAGTAGATGAAAAATTATGTTCGGTGCTGCGGAAAGATCCTGATAAGCTCAAACTTCCTAGTTTGTTTTCGACTGATATAAATCCATTTCTGCACATATACACACATTATTTATGATAAACGCTGATGTTTATAAGAATCGACCATGAAAAGCTGCTTTCAGTAAATAACCTATATATTCATGCGAGTAAAAGTTATCCTAACCTAATATTAGTAATGCAAGTCCACTGTTGCTCCCTTTTGTAATTCTCATATATTCGTTCCGTGTTAAATGAAAGGGAAACAATAACGTTAGGAGCAATCAACGGAGATTACTAATAAATACATCAGGCAACAATAGAGGAAGAAAAAACGGGCGGAATCGTAATGCAACGGATGCAAAATTTCTAGCAGAAAGAACAGCAAATATGGAAGAAGTTTTCTACAAGTTTTTGTCTTGTAGAGGCATTGGGAAACTTCCTTAGCGAATAACTGTTTTTATCTTTTGCCATTTCATTTTTAGGTGATAATTAAATTTTACAACCAGACCAGACATGAAGTTTTCCACTTGGTTGTATAAACTAGGATTTAACTACTGCATTTCTTTTTAATTTTAATTTCCCAGTTCCTGTAAATGTGGAGATTAGGTAAAATTTAACGACTTGCCGAGGCAGCGAAATTAAATGCTAAAGACTAGGTTCCAGTTTCGATTAAGCGAAGCATTATTTTATATATCTTCGAAACCGCGTAATATTCTGTTCTCTCTATTAATACGGCGTCGCTTGGCTAAATTTCGAATCCGCTCTATGAAGAGGAGCAAGTAAGTTTATTTAATGCTCCAACTAACGGAGATTTAACATTCTGGCTGGTGGTGGCATTATAGTGAAATCTATGATGTCAGCAGGAATATCGCTTAGTCGTTGATGAGATGCTATAATTCTGATATAACTTCTCATTGACCGTTAATGGATTATCTTGTAATTGCTCATATGAGATTCTAGGTACGTAGGTACTTAATGATAAGTGATGTTTTTTCGGAATTGCGCATTGAACTTTAAAATACAACGAGATTCACTTATTTTGAATTTGATTTGAGACCAAGGTATAAAATTTATTATAAATAGGTAGATTGCCGAGATTCCCAAGAGGTTCTTCGATAACGGTTTAAAAAGATTAATTTCAGGTTGGAATAAGCGCATTCAATTATATGGAGATTATATTGAAAAACTACATTTTAATTTCGAAGAAAATTGAGAAAATGACAGGTTATAGGCAAATTTCCAGAACATTAGAAACATGCCTTGCATTTACATTATTGTGGTCTTTGTTGTTCAACAGAATCACTGAAGGGATTTCCAATATTCTTTTTATGTCGGAAATAGAAATGATACGGTCAACTATTTATCACTGACAGATCTTCCATTGTATAACTAAGTTAGCGGAAATTATTTTGGAAACTGCAATATTATTTAAAATTTTCTAAAAAGTCATTTATATTATCGAATATGATTTCACTTCCACAAGAAAAAATTTACTCCGGATGATCATAAAAGAAGAAATATTATACTAAGTTATTTATCGAGAAAATTGGCTACTTCTTACATAAAAATGAACGGATTTGATACATTTGGGGGAAACGAGGAAGAGCTTCTTAGAAAATATAGAACGATAAAAGATAAGCGATCCCGAGAAATAAAACTGTATTCTTTTTATTATCCCCGGTTTAGAGGGTTTCCTCTCGTTCTGGACTGTCTTTTTAATTACGCCTCTGGAAAGTATTGCCCCAACAGACGATGCCCTTCCTTCATTGTTGTATTCCTTCTCTCCTTTGCTACGCCACCGGTATTGGGACTGGTTGATGTTAATTCATTTTATTTCCAGATTAATCGCCCCTGCGAAGGTTTATCCTCCGGACCAGAACCGGGGAGAAAAAATTGCTTAATAAACAAACCGAGGGGACAAGTTCGGTGTATATTTGGGGAATCTGTTATTTTATATTTCGCGTTCCTTCACTTCTTTTCCTTTCTCGGGGAGATGAAAATGAAAAACAGATGGAAATTAAAATGATTTGTGTTGACGGCCTCATAATTAACAAAGTAACTGGGTGTCTGATAATGGGGTGACTGTGATGGAGGGAGGGGGGCGCCTGAATGGATAATTAGGCTAATTTTTTGCGTCTCAGCAGACACTTTAAATTAATGTATTTTTTTCTTTCGCTATTTAGAGTCGTTGTGTCAGTTAAATTTTTATCTCTTAGGACAAGCTTTTTGTTTTATCTGCAACTGTTACGTAATACACCCTTTTCTCTATATAAATTGAAAAATTTAAGCGATGTTAATAAAATTTTCTTGTATGTTCTATAAACGAAAGCTATCGTGAAGAACTATTTCGTTTCCGTTTCAAATATGTACAGATGAATACAAATATAACATTTATCACTAATACATTAAGTTTGAACAAGTAATTCTGGTAGATATTAATCGCGTGTCTTAAAATAGACATAACATATTGATCCCAGCAGACAAAGAAATTCCGTAATATCTTTTTACGTACTGACTAACACAATTCAGCTTAGTCAATGGAAATCTATTTTCGTTCTTGAACGAACAGATAGGGGTGTCTAATTTGAAAGGAACAAAGGTCTTGTACGCATTCAAATAGTATTGGAAATTTGGTCTTTTTGAGTGGAAGTTCAACTTAAAATTTCTCATTTTAGCTCTTGTGTTTGCCTTAAAGGGTGTGTATTTCACTAATGCGTATACTTTTCTCTGAAACTTTAAGTCAAACAGTAATTCCTATTTAATTAATCTTAGTATTTGATTGACGTATTTAAAAATTTATTTAAAAAATATTCAATGATGTTTATAACAGCAAAACTAAAGAAACATTCCTTACTTAGCTATTGAACTTATAATAATAATAATAATATCTTTGATGTCCAAGAGTTTCCCAGTTACAAGACATAATGAATATATTACATGCATGTAACAAAAATAAAATATTGTATAACAAGCTAGTGTAAAAAAACTAAACAAAATTATTGTTGTTATCAAAAAATATATCAATATAAAATAAATGAGCATTTCTGCACATAGTTGACAGCGGACAACCATGCAGTGCGTTCGTACTTGGTACTGGTATATGGTAGGGCAAATGTTGACGAAAAACATGAATTTAGTCTTGGCATATGGAAATCCAGACCTGTCAATAGAAAAGATGAGACAATCCGTCCATGTAATGTATTTTGAAGGATAAAAATCTTAGTAAGCGTCGTTATACTTTCTCAAGGGAAAGGTGCAAACGGTGCAATAAATAACGAGAGCATGCTGATGAAGCATATTCAAGGTTGCTGGCTACAAAGGCAAAATATAGTTTCGTTAACAATTGAATATTATTAAAAAAGGCATGAGCACCTAAATATGAACCCTAGAAGTTTAGAAGCAGAAATGCAAAGATTTGTTATGTGTGTCGAAAATGCTAGACGTGAATCGAGCAAGACACCAAGATCCCTAACAATCTCAATCCTTTGTAGATGCTGACCATTCAAAGATATTGTGAGTTTATATAATTTACTTTTCTTGTATAAATATTATAATTGCACTTAGTGGCTTAGTAGTTGTCTATGGTACCAAATGCACTAGTGACTCGGTGTATATTACATCGACTTGTTCCTGTTTATCCAACTCCTGACTAATAAATTATGAAATGGTAACAAGATTGGTTGTTGGTGGACCACGAACTAAATCATGCTGATAAGAAAATATGTGAGCTCGTACATTATTAAAAAGGCAATAATAAATTACAGTTTCATAAACTTTAGCAAAATTGGATAGTATTGATATAGGTCTATAGTTTTCTAAATGATAGTTATCACCTTTCTTAAATATAGGACTAATTATAGCACGCTTCCAAAGTTCGGGAAAGATAGCATTGTCAGTTGATAGATTAATAATTTGGTTAACGGTTCAACCAAAACACAGCGTGCAGCATAAAGAATGAAACTTGGTATTACGTTTATCACCAGAGATAAAGTTTTGGGGAAACAGTGATATTATTTTAGAGAGCTCACTTTCACATAAATCTTGTAGTGTAAATGAACTGCTGTAAACACTATTGCCCATGTCAAGATGTACATCAGAAGAGTTGTATGTAGTTGAAAATAAATAAATAAACGACTGGGAATACGCGAAACTCCTGGAATTCATAAAAGTAAAGATTTCACGGGGATTATCAGAAATATTTGTTCCAATATTTATCATATGCTCACGATGAGCAGTCTTTATTTGAGATTTGCATAAAAGTATGCAGCCGTTTAAACTCCTCATAGAAGAATTGTTGGTTTGTACATATCCACTTGCGTTTGTAATAAAATCCTTCACACCCAAGTTATCAATTAAATCGTGGGAAAACCACTGAAGATAACGAGATTTGCGAGAATATGAATTAAATTTTGGCACCGAACGGTCGAAGATAGAATCAATGACAATGTAGAACTTAGAAAGAGCTTCCTTTACATTAGTAAAGGTGTCTAGAAAGGTCCAGTTTGTTGTTGGAAAATCATCGGATAACTGTCTCAAATTAGCTTTCTGAAAATTATAACGGACATTATCGTTTGATGGAAATACAAACGAGGAAAAATCATTTTTTGAAAGCTATAGATAGAGGAGGGTGGTATGGAAAATGACAAATCATCCCGTTTTACCCGCACCCCAGACCCATCATTTGATATAACCAAAATTAAAAGTCGATTATCATAGTTGAAAATAGAGTTGTGTTGTTTAAAGTCAAGTGTAAGTATTACAAAAATTATTAAAAGCAATACACTTATGACAAGATGCTGGGTTATACAGAAGCCGTGGAAGATTAAAATCACCAACTACAATCGAAGGCTTATCCAATAAGTATACCTCAAGAGAATCACAATACAGTTATAGGTCACTGCTCGAAATATTGGGGGGTTTATAAATATCTGCTATAAAAAAACGTTAAGGAATTGCAAGTACACCTACACATAACCAAATTATCACTATCATTATTACTCGCTGTTGTTCTAAATCTATTGCACCTAGGCTTTAGTAACTTATTTTGCTCCTCTGATTGGTGTATTTCATCAACTCGGCTTTCTGGATAAAATTCGTCACCTCATTAATAAGAATTCGTTTTAATATTTCTCAATGGTGGGTAGATGTTTATTCAGGAAGAAGCATCTTACTAAAACACCCGTTCCCTTAACCTACTTCAAGCTGATCTACAGCAACATTCGAGGCTACCTGAACTCCGATGCAGTTCTTCGATACCTGACGTATCAGTTTTTCAGCTAGTTCCCAATTTGTTTCTGAATGATAGGGACCTTGCATGTAGGTTCCGTTCCTGCAAGCATTACTGCCAGAAGGACTACTGCATAACTGCATTTCTTGAGAGTCCTAGGCCGACATTACATGGGCTTTAATGGTTGCTCGGCTATTGTGTAGATCTTTTACTTACGCTATCTCCTTTTACCATTACTCTTGCACATAGAGTAATGATTGATATTTCGATTTGAAATACCATCGAGTGGAAACCAAGGTTTACACCGACGTTCTCGTTTGCTTTCTCCCGTCGTAGATTTCTATTCCAATTCAGGGTTTTCGTCCTATATTCGTCTATATACCAGACCATCTTGGGCAACGAAGCTGCTAATTATATTAAATAGGCTATTGAATCAACATAAATATTGTTTTCTGTATTTCTATAGGTTATTCTGTATTTCATTTTAGTAACTTAGACCAACAAATTAGCATTACTACAAAGTTAGCGGATACGCTGTAAACGATTTCCAATCAAAACATATAAAATAGGAAAAGAAAATTGCCATCTGTGTTATTCCCGATTGCAAATTCTGTCTTTTCCAATTGGAATGCTCACCCACACGCCATTTTATTTATTTCCTTCTCTTATTCATGAATTTCCTCCCTGAATTTATTCCATTTTATTTGTTTCCGATAGAAGCTCGGGAGCGAAGCGTTTTATACTCACGACGGACTACAAATTACACATTAATAAATCCTCTCTTATCCGGAAATGCATCGATGTGTATGTATGAATGTCACTGTGCTTTTACGGAAAACAATTTTCAACACAGGTAATGGCAACGAAATGGATGAAACGACTCGTTTAACTTGACACCTAATACTTCGGAACAGTAAGATTTCTGCGGTTTTTAAACTAGGCATATGTGATGAGTAGTGTTGCAAAGTAACGACCTATAATAATAGCATATTCAAGCAATTTTGAACCGTTTAATATGATTCCGAAACACATACTTTTCTGAGCAAATTAAAAGTTTCATCTGCAGTTGATAAATCAGAAAAGATATTTCAGAAGCAGTGACGTGATGTCCTATTAAAAGAAGAGTAGCCGCCGACTTTTCTTTCAAAGTATGGCGCAATTTTCGCCGGAAATTTTCAAAGATAATTAATACGTGCCAAGTATGGAACATTGCGGCAGTCGTTTTAATTCGGACGCTTTCCGCTACGTCGTTATCTTATTTTTACTATTTTCACGATTCCTTCATTTTCCAGTTTGCATTCCGTGGAAAATGTCGATTCGATATAATAAGAAGTTCTGATGAGATTTCTTTCCCACTTATTGTTAGACATCGAAATAATTAATTTCTACGTCTCGATGAAACTTTTGTCCTAATTTAAACGACAAAGAAAATTAATTTGTAACGAAAGGTCTTGGGTCTTATTGTAGAATATTTATGAAGCAGTGTGTGAAGTGTTAAACAATTTGTTGATTATCGTTTGGAAATTGAGTTGGGTAAAGTACGATTGACAGTTCAGTGAATCTTACGATGGAGGTAACAAACAACCTTCCTTTACAATTCCCAAACTTTTGCCGAAGGCACTATGACCAATCAGAGGGAAAGACAAGTTCAGGGTTAAAAACGGGTCTCTCCAAAAGTGAGATTGGATGCGAGAATAAAAAAATTATCACTACGACCCAAATCACGAAATAAGTGGATGGCAATTAAGTTGGGAATGTATACTGCAAGAAATACGTGTGCTACAAATCGGTAAAATCCAGGTGATAACAGGAGGGCTGGCTAAATATGACATGGGTATAACAGCTTGAAAGCGACCAAAATGTACCGCGAGAGATAAGATTAAGAAGCCGGCATAGTATATATATATATATATATATATATAAAATATGTTGCAGTGATTTTCCTAGTACCTTGAGTTATTTAATTTAAAACAACTTAAAACTCTTTCGATTTCTTTTATTAGTTGGACAAATAAAAATTATTTACTCTTTTTTAAATTTCTTGATTTTACTTCATTGTTCTTAGAGCCTTCTATTCTTATTTGCTGTTTCAAGTTTGTAACTTTGAAACTTGAAACTCCAAATTCCTTCTTTAATTTTGTTTTCAAATAAATCTGATCTAATTACTTTTTGCATTTAATGTACAAAGAAATAAATATCCCAGATATAAACTTATCTTATTAATTTTTCAAATGACTTTTATAAAATTAAAATCAACAAAGGAAATTTTAAAATTTCTAGACAAGTACATTACGAAACGTACCATAAATAACTAAACATCTCTGAGCAACTATACAACTTGTGTGAGCATAACTAAAAAATTAGAATATAGAACTTTAAACAAGTTTAACTAATAATGAAACTATTAAGGAATATAATGAGATATACATTAAAATAAAATAGATTTCGGTATAAGTTGTTTCCGCATACATATGTGATAAGTATCTTACTGCTTATCTGGAGGAAAGTTTATTCCGTCACACAATTTTCCTATTCTCAAATGGTATACAAAACCTCAATCCATTTTTTCGAAGAAAAACGCATACTGGATATGGAATAACAGGAGATTCCGGACTGCAGGTATTTGTTCTACGACAAGGTGACGACTATTTAGTATGTACACTATAATTTACTAATAAAACTGGCCGAAATTTAGTAAAATTTAATGGGTTTCTGGCAGCTTTTCGAAATCGGTCTAGCAGTTCCAAAATTTGGACGCTAACTCTCCCGCCTGACTTAACACCGTTACACTATTAGTCCAGACGCAAAATCTCCCCTACATTATCTTGGTATTGATGTTTCCGTAGTGACTGATGCACTTCGCTTATATTCAGTATGTATTGAGCCTCCTTACTACTCTTGTGCTGAAGTACACCCAGGATGATAATATATATATACTCCAAGATCTTGAGGGGGTCCAATGAAGGTATGCCCTTGTCCTCGAGTTGGCGGTATCCCAGATCAGATTATTGCATAGTAAAAATCTTATAATCCTTTAGTGGCTGGTATGGAGTTTCCTTTGCCTTCTTGACAAACCTACAGGTGCTAGTGTTGGTTATTTCCCGTCGGTGTGGCTACGAATTTAGTCTACAGTGTACTCAAAGGAAGCCCAAGATTATTATTATATTAAGTCCGTCCTTACTGAGGCTGATTATGCACTACGTGCTCCTTCTGCTCTCTCAGAGTATCATGAATAAAGTGCATCCTTATTCAGCAAAACGGTTCGGGTCCTATGAACGGTGTTGACTACCTTGGCTTTGATAGCCCGTGCGCGATTTCATATCCTTCTACCTAGAAATAACTCGGTACCCGTAGAAGGAATACCTTGTTACTCTCGCCAGGAGTGTTCACCTGTTTTGGAAGCCATACGATCCACCAAGTGATGGTCTGCCATTTTAGAGCCCTAATGGCTGATTACCTCTGAGTTAGGATAGCAATCTCCTGATTTCCATACTGTCTCCCAAGGTTGATTTCGGTACACATTCCAATTGTGTGGACTCCCGCTTGAAATATGCTGAGCTATGTTCCCGCCAGCTAGGAGTATCTCGTGCGAGGTATGCGCATTCCTGCCCTTTTGCCTCTCTGGTCTTCGATTAATCTGAATGATAATTGATGGCTTGTGGCTGGATGAGGGTATCTGGTGGATTCGGCGCTCCAATTTCTCTTCTCATCCGTACAAGAAAATTCTTCTCGAAGTTGTACCTACGAATGATTCGGTCTTTAAGCAGTGCCAGGCAAGCAGGCCTCTAGAAAGGTAATTTAGCTCCTTTATCTGAGGACTCCTCTCCAGTCCGCTGCCAGCCAATGAGAGCGCTATTTGCCACTTTCTCAACCACTAGGTATGCGGTAGTGTGAAGTCCAGTATGATTTCCATAGTAATTACAATATAATTATAATTAATCAAAGTTATATTTAGATAATATAGATTCAATTGCAAACGTAAATAATTCCATATGGTACAAAAGAGAAAAACGGCACAAAAATTAACTACAACTAATCCAAATAGTAAACGGTCACTAGCGGAGCATGAGGAATGGCTACTGTAAAGTAAGAAGTTGAAGGAAAGTGTCGAAGCTATCTGCAAAATAATACATAATTCAGTTATAAAGTCTGTGGAGGAAGTAATAGGGACCAGAAAACAGTAGAACGGCGTTATAAGTATGATGCATGGAGGAAATCTACTGTACAAGGAAACAAAGCATTGAAAGCGTGGTCATAGAAACAAATGTTTGTATCAACATCCAAACTAGGTTATTTAAGAAGCGCAGCAAAACGAAACAAAATGCAAACATAGAGACAAACACAAAGAAATCAAACCAGAAAGTTTTATCAGGAACTACATCATGCAATGATGAGAACGGTTAGACATTGTAAGAAAAATCAGTAATAGTAAATCGTTAGGAAGGATGTTTCAGAGACTTATTAAATGTAACAGACCAAAATATAAACCAGCTGGATTTCTCGTGAGATGAACTAATTAATAAGGCAAACGGAAAATAATAGTTGCTCAAGTAGAATACAATAAATCCCAAGGATCCGATGCAATAAGAACTGATTAGTATAATATAATAAATTACGGTTTACTAACGTGTTTTTTATAGATATTTTAAATTAAGTGTTGCGAATGGTGTTAATAACTGTACTTTACTAATAAAAGGAAATTGTACACACTAAATAATTTCAGTCTAGTAATCAGGAAAAGGTATAAAAAGCTTTGTCTGGAGTATAGATAGAGGGCCAAAATTTTGGACTAAAAATAATAACTAATGTATCAAACAGCGATAAGAAATGTAATTGTATACGCTTCTGAAATGTAGAACATGATGCACAAATATGAAGAACAGCCAAGAAAATATAGAAAGGAGATGTAAAAGAATCGTTTGTACCAATGAGAAATGACGAACTGGATAATAGATACAGATATGTAATTTAAGGTAAAGTTGACAATGTGTGAAGCTTCAATGAATTATATGATTAGGTAATATCCAAAGGATAGATACAAAATAGGAGTTTAACACGGTAGTAACGTTCTGGAAGAACTAGAAGAATGCTACAGGAAGAAGAAGAAAGGAAAAAGAACAATCGTCATTCTATAATAAATGTAAGGTCAACTGCTGAACCTTGTACATTGACCGCTGAATACTACATCACGATGTACGTTACGTTTTGAGACAGAAATTTTATTAGTAAATTATTGCTAATTTTATTGGTTATTGGATTTTATAGATTAGTCTATAGATCAAAGTTTCGGCACTTGATATCTGTGATGGTGCGTATCAAACATTGACCCCCCTCAATTGACCCGCAATATCCTTGTCTGTGCTCCAATTCACATCACTGTTAACACAAAACTTTCTAAATAAATATGTTGTTCTACAGAAAAACCATGCAGTTATTTTGAAAGACTAAAAATTCTGATGATGACTGTCTCCATTTTATCACTGCCTCAGCTTCAATATATAATCTTCTTCGGATTGGAGATTGATGAGTGCACCCTGACTTTTATAAACCTATATTCTAAGTGTTTAAAGCACAGAAGGTCTTTATTATGATATGACTTCTACATGTATGGTTGCGCCTTTCTCGTGCCAAAACGTACATTGAATATTACAATTTGACCGTATGTTACCACTGGATCAATGCTACTTCACGCCATAGTAGATTGAACAAATTCAGGATCGGAATTTTAGTTAAAAGTTAATCACATTCTGTTAAAATGAGGCTTACAAATGAATGAGAGCAATCCCTTCTCTGTCTGATATGTAGCAGCTATTCAGTGAAGTTTTGCCTTTTCTTCTTCCAAGTTAATTTATGTTTGAGGTTGTTAAGCTTCTTTACCATTATGCCTAGACTCAGGTTGCTAGGCATGTGGAAATCTTAAATGGTTAATGCAGAAGCCAATAAAGTAATGTAAACAACAACATAATGGGAATAATACTTTGCCGGTGTTCTAATAATGTTCATTACATATGTTCGTTGGACACGTTTATTTCCCCAAACGGAATAATTTAGAAAACCATTGGAAAATATACTGTCATCCTTCACGAGACACGCCTTAATGTTATTGACTGTAGAAGAGGGTCTGTTGTTTCTGAATAAACAATTTGGAAATTCAACCCGAATCAAAATATTCTTAACAGAACGGCAAAATGCGTTTTAAAAAGAAATGTTTGTCTGCTACGATTTTTTGTCATTGTGGTTTTACTAATACAGAAGGCTAATATAAGTTATATATTTGTGTTAGTTTAAATATCGACAAAACCTGTTACGTAGAGAAGCTGCTTCTGTAGTTTTTCATTGCTAGTTTTCAAATAAAATGGTTCCAACATTTGTCTCGATTGCGGTAAGGATGTTTAAGGCAGAAATACGTAAGGCTTGGTTTCAAAAGAGTGTTGCTCAGTGAAGTATCTATTCCGAGAGGATTAAGTGCGCTTTCTTGAGAGCAAATGTCGATGGGTTTTTTGGTGTCTCCTTTTCTTTTATCAAAGACCGCAACGTGAGGATATAAACCACCGATGTTTAAAATCCAATTGCAAATTTGAATCAAGGCATTGAAAGACTGCTAATTAAAGTTTAGTTCTTGTATTAGTAATACGAATACTAAAGCATTAAAAATAATGATTCCTAATCTAAAAATATAAATAAGTAGAAAAACTGTTAATTGTGCGAAACTGTAGATTTTATTATAGGAACCTTCTTGAATCTTATGTAAGATGTTTTAAATAAAACTTTTGAGGTATATAATTACTTCTGAAGCATTATTTCAGACAATTTAAGATTCCGTCCTTTTAAACAATTTCTATACTTGATTAACCGCTAACAATTCATTAAAAATATAACTTACTCGAGATCGCCTACCATTCAATTGACAGATTGCGACCACCATCCAGGCGGATAGCATCATTTTTCTTTTGCAGTCCCGATCGATAGCGGGTTTGCCGTTGTTTCCCGAAATAAAAAGGGAAAGAGAAATAAAAAGTCGTTTCCGCACGATGAAGAAATCCGAAGAAATGAGGGAGGTCTGTTCGTTACATCGTTCGAACAAAGGTTCGTGTAGGTTATAAAGGTTTGATAAAATCTTTTCCTCGTCTGAAAGCTCGTTAAAATAGACCAGAGCGCGATAGCTTCTAGGAGGAATGTTGGTAGGTAGGTATTTTTAATAAAGTTTGCTTCATTCTATAAAATGTATAGATTACATTGCATACATTGTTATGTGAAGATGATCTGGCGTCTCTCGCGGTAGAGAGACACTGTATTGCAAATTCTTGTTAGACGTAGCAGTCGAGGTCTAAAGTAGTTTACCGTTTCTTATTCACCATCCAGAGATACGTATATATTGACAGCGGTATAATAGAGCTTGTGGTTATCTTTGAATAATCGTTAGAAATTTCAGGTTCTTTTCAGTAATATAAAATATTAGTAATTTTATGCAAGGCTATATTCAGAACAGGAAACTTTCGGAGTTTGTTTAGCTCTTATTGTTAGTTGATTTCATTAAATTATCTTTCCCATTTTTTTTTCAAAAAATATTGGAACAACATTGATAGAACCATATTTGCTGACATACATAACCAATTACATAAGCTCAAGTTATATGTAGGAAATGCGTAATATTTGCCATATTCCAATTTTGGAATGAAGGTCTAATAATGTGCATATTCCACCCACTTCATTTTGAAACAAATTGACCACCTATCTTTCCATCCCCTTTCCGTTAAACTAGGTGGACTATGTTGAACCATTTCTATTGTTTCCACACCTAATTCATTTAATGAAATGATATTGAAATTATTATTGAGTTTAAGTCGTAGTTTTGATTTTAATCTAGATATTATTTTACGTCACGGTGCAGAGCTAAGTTTATCCATAAATTACATAAACACACTTTTTTTTTTTCAGAATTACTTTTGTAGTTATTTTCCTATTGTTAAAAATGTGATATAAATCCTGTTCGTCCGAGTAAGATTCCAGAATAACATCTAGGAACATATTTCTCGATGGGATATCCGCGTGATAGTAATGCAGCTTGAGTAGTTGAGTCTGGTGAAACAAGATACAGATTTACTCAATCCATTCTGTCGCTGCTACAGGATATCAAATCTGCCCCTGCACATTTAGGATGCTAGATACCACATCCTATACAATCCATTCATACATGTTTCATGTTTCTTTCTAACAAAGCGTTACATTTGACTAAGCGAAGAAGTTTTTGAAAATAACATACAACTTCATATGGCTAAAAATATTTGCCATTAGTTTTATTATGAGAATTAGATTCATTCACTCATAAATACATTTAGAAAGCCAAATTTTTGCTATCATGTTGTTAATTCGGAACTTGCAGTTGCTTTTAAAACTATATCCAAACGCTTTTTCTTAAAAATAACAAGTATTGGTACTAATCGTCAGTATGGATGCGATCTGTACTAAAATTAACAAACGATGATAGTTGTATCAAAAGCTGCCACGTTCTTCTCCAATCTGTTCTGCTACCAGCAGTGCGAGGAAATAACTATTTGTTGATTACAACTCGTACTTCGTGTTTGGTGCCGACACGAGCCCCGCTATCTCGAACAATAAGGGTTAATGTGTGGACACTTAGAGAAAGTTAAGTGATACACAAACCGGTGCTCAAAGATCCTCGACCGTTCCCTACACGCGAGTTGGGTATCAATTAAACGGAAGGCCGGCTTGCCTAACGGAACCCTACATTACTGAACGATATAAACTATATGTATACAGGCAAATACGGTGGCCCTTCATCTCAGTTTCTTAACTTATGATGACGCGGGCAAGTACGGTATATTTTAGGAAACGTGCGTCGACGACGAGGTGCAATGCGCGTTCAAATATTAACATTCATTAAGGGTGCGAACATTCTCTCCTAAATTGAGAGATGTTACAGAGTTAAAATACATTTCCGTTGCGAATGGTTGTTTTACGGTGGAAGGTTATTTTAGCAATATCGCGTTGATTACCACGATGTGCGGAGGAGACGTTCATGTTGCGATAAATTTCAAGCTAGAGAGCAAACATGAAGTGGCGCCCAAGAAGAAAACTGATAATATACAGAAATTCAACAAAACAGCATCCACGGATATAACAATTTCTGAAACAACCTAGTTATCTGCAGGTAGTATGACGAATTTGAAAGAAAAATCTCTTTCCTATAACCAGATGCAAAGCCGCATACACCTTCATTTAATAGACCTGAACAATTTAAAGCTGGTGACTTGGCATTTTTATTTGTAGAGCCTTCTTTGTTTTGACATTACTTCATAAAGACGAACTGATGAACTTCTACTACTTTATTCTACCCATAGGAAGAACGTGAAAGGAGCTCATCTGCAACAGTGATGTCGTCTGTTTGTACTTTCTAGAACGGCAATGTTTGGTTTTCTCAGGATAACGTCAAAAAGTATGGAATTTTCACAAATTTTTATGAAGAGCATATCGAACATTATCATACATTACTAGAGTTTGTTAAAAAGGTGGATGACGTGTTATCATTAAGTAGTGTAAATCAGACTGACGCTGTCACTCCTCCGAATTTTATTATTCCATGATAACTTATCAATGACAATTTATCATTGAATAGTAAAATTCGGAGGATTGAGACTATCAGTCCGATTTTCACTACTTCATCTACCTTTTAAGAGTTTTTCGAGTTCTAGACATCCATAATAATTTTGTTCATCCGAAAGATATTGTCTTTGCTAAGTACTAAAAACAATGCTAGCCTTCTTAATAGGGAATGGGCATATAATACTTACCCCGTTTGTTGTATATTACTCTAAAAGAATCTGAATGCAAGTGGCCAAAGAACTGGCCCGCTATAACAGTAGAATATCTCCGGACTAGTTCCAAATACTTCTTGTTGTGGTAGTCGTCGTAGTTTAGCGTTTTGTGGTTCATAGTTCCTCGTTGCCTTTCGTCAGATCCTGGCGGTATATGACCAACTATGTACACCTGCAACCAAAAGAAATTACTGAGAAAGGTGTGGTCTGCATGAATTCATTCATTTATACGGCAAGCTAATGAAGTCAACATTGAAATAATGTCGCACTTTACGAGAATGTTTATTTTCATTTGTGGTTTCCATTCAAAAGCAAACAGCAACAGTGAAACGAGAAAGTAGTAGAATGAAAATCCAAAACAAGGGTGCCATTACAGGAAACGTACTAAAAAAGTTTAGTGTGAGAAGAATTTTATATCGTAGGTGAAAAACATTAAATAGAGGACCCGGAGGGAAGATGGAGAACATGTCAAAGGAAGAAATGCAGAAGAAAGCAAGAAGAACGGGGAGTAGCAAGACAGCGGTAGAAGACAATAAAGTTAGGGAACTAGTGATGAACTAAGTGCTGCGATATATTTTACTCGCCATTAGAAAATATTAAAAGCTAAATTAAAATAAAGCAAATGCGACAAGGATAAAAGCAACAGAAAACGATGCAGATGAGGACGAAGAACTGAAAATGTACGAATCGTGTGTAGCATTTCATTGTTGAGGAAGCTTGTATTGCTATTAGAGGCATACAGCAGTAGCAGCAGTTTCATGTCGTTCTTAGTGACAAATTTATAGTCCGTTTGGGGTCGCTGTATGAATGTAGAATGCGAGAACGTAGAGAAAATCGTAACATTCAATTTAGTCGACATGTGCACCACATTGCAGAGTTATTGCTTATAGCAGCGTATTTTTTGTTAATTTTTATTCCACGCAACATGATAACCCAGAGATATATTCAAGAAATAGGGCAGCTCCCTATCCTTTCATTTATTCAAACACTGGAGAATCCTTTGTTTAAACCAGACAATGGTCGTCCTCATATTGCAAGGATTATGCTGAACAGTTTTAAAGAAAATCACATATATCTCTTGGATTGGCCACCAAGATCCTCGGATTTTCCTCCCATAGAGTATGTGGGGGATATTATGAGCGGCCGACTAAGGAATTTACCTAATTCACCCTTGACTTTGAAAGTTCTGAAATAAAAACCGCAGATTGTCTGGGGTGCAATAGGCCATGTTAACATCGATAAACTTCCAGATTCGATGCTTCTGAAAGCGCAAATAACCGAAATGCCTCAACATATTATCGATGAGTAATAAAAGACTGGATTATATTAAAAAATCAATTATTTTTGTAACATATACTAATCATTTATTACTTTTCATTAGTTAACGATGAGTTGTAACGCCCTTTGATTCAGTGCTTTGGAATTTAAACTCTAAATCAAATTTGGTCGATATCAAGTTGAGATTTTCTAATTGGTAGGTATAAAGAATACAATATTGCAAGTGGTCAATTAGTACTAGTATTGGTATTTGAACATGCAATTTTCGAATCGTTTCCAGTAATTTACTTAATGTTGCTATGAGCTGATGGCCAATTCTTCTTCTTCTTTATCAGATCCTTAGTGCCCTTTCAGGCGTCGGATTGGAGTTCCGGTTCTTCCCTTGTCCATTTCTTTCACCCTATTTTGTCTCCTGCTAGTTTTTCTAGGTCCTTTACGAGTTCTCCTTTTCCCTTCTTCAACTTGGTCCATTCATTTCCTTCTAGGTCTTCCGTTTCTTTGTTTTTCTCGGTCCTTCCATTTCACATATTTTCTTTCCCAGTCTGTCTGGGTTCATTCTCATCGCATGCCAGTACCAGTTTAATTGCTTTGTTTGGATCTCTTATAGTATTAGCTTCTGGTTTAGTGTTTTCCTAATTTCATCGAACTTTGTTGCGTTAAGTTTGGTTGCCCCTGCTATTTTTCTAATATATTTTATCTCCAATACATTTTTTTCATCGTCCAGTTTTCATTAGCGTATGTCAGGGTTAGTAATGTAATGGCGTTGTGGATCTGCAGTTTTACCTTCCTATCTATTTCTTTGTGTCCCAGTCTTGATAAGATCGTAGTAAATTTTTGAAAGTTTGTTTCCTTTATTTGCTATTTCCGCATCCAATCTTTCGTTGTTTGTTATTACACTACCAAGATTCTATTACCCTTCCTTTATATTTTATCTGGCTCTCCAATTGTTAATGTATTTGCTTTTTGTTGATTACAATTAACTTTGTCCTCTCTGTATTTATTTCCCCTCTCTTGTTTTCTATCTCTTCTGTCCACAAATTCATCAGTTTTTGCATCCTGTTCTTGGAGTCTGATATCAGTACCACATCATCTGCGTAAAGGAGATCACTTATTATCACCGCTTGAAGGTTTTTATATCCTATAACAATATGGAGTTGTCCCTTTTGTCTTATTCCCTTTGCTATTTTGTCTATTATGATTATAAATAGTATTGGGCCTAGGCTAGCTCCTTATTTTAATCCTTTGTTTATTTGGAAACCTGCTGATACTTCTCCGTGTAGTTGCCTCCACCTCTACGTATGTATGTGGATTTCGACATTCTCAGTTCTTTCAGTTTTTTCCACATTTTCTCTCTTATTACTGCATCAAGGGCTGCCCTTAGGTCTATAAATGTCAGAAACGGCTATGTTCCTAAGCCTATCTTCTTTTCTATGAGCGTTTTTAATATGTATATGTTGTCGTTACTTTGTCTTTTTGTCTAAATGCCGCTTGTGTGTTCTCAAGTTCTTCTTCTACTTATCCTTTCAACCATTGCTCTAGTATGTTCGTATATAGCTTGTAACTAGTTTGGACCAGACAGACTGTCTCTAGTTGTGACATTGTTCCCCTGATGGGTAATTGTTGGCTAAAAGAACTACTATCTGGATAAGATCTGGAATAGCATGTGCTAATTAATTAGCACACGCGTCTATATGTGTTACATTGCAAGTTGGAGCACAATTTTTAACCTAAATATAATCCAATGACAGTCGTGGTTTCTGTCTGCGTAGTAGCTATGTTTTTCTACCGCATTTCTACCGCAAAATTATACTTTGGGTAATACATATTACAACTCCAGAGTATTGATACAAATTAAGAAATTGAGAAAATTGCAAAGAAATAAATTCAATAAAATTAGACTGAATACCATAAATGGCTGAAAAAGAGGAACCAATAAATAAAACGAAGGAACCAATGAATTTAGTTTGAGAAGTGATGACCGATGTCGAAGAAGGGACAAATGGATTGAAAGACTAGAAAGAAGAAATTAAACAATTTTTACACGCAACTTGCGCAAATAGATTGTAAGAGAATTTGAAGAATAGGTCAACACCTTAGTGTATGTGAGGAGTCGATTTTGATGATTGAGTCAAAGGTTTCTGCAAAATTTCATAAAAAATGCCAACGCCTTTCGGCGGTGAAATTTTTGTTAGACGGTACATAATGCGTCCGTAAAGTGTGGAATAAAACTAATTAAATTTATACGGTTGACTTTTGTAAAATATTCTCGATTTCTATTTCAAAGTGTGTTTAATTTTACATCAAATACTACTTTGTATCTTATATATCCTTGCAGCAGGGGCCACTCGACATCTTTAATGCAAAAGATGATTAATTAATACCTTTTGTCAAAGATATTTTCATCCCGTATTCAACGGCTGACGATCTGTACACTACAACAAAAATATTTTTCGAGAAGTTTTTTATCTCCTAATAGAAACCTTAGAAACAATATTCTACTGTAAATAATGGATAAAACTGCAATTGAATGTTTGGGTATGAAAAACGTAATTAGAGGATTTTTAAATTTCCTTTTTCCTTTGATCAAATGTTGAAAAAAATGAGATAAACATTATAATAAAAATTTGCAATAGTAACAAGGAACGCAACTGGAACCCTGAGAAGCACCATTCCACTTTTTCGCTGTTGAATAGGGGATATCGCTTAAAAAATATCATTTTGTATTAGATCCAAAATTGTATGTGTTGCCAAATTAAGCGCATTTTAAAAGAAAATCGACCTATCCCAGGATTTTGGATAGAAGTCAGTTGTATACCTCTACTTCTATTCCTTACTTTATGTATAAGTATTAAAATTGATCAGTACTTAAATTAACGCTGTAAAAAGTAATTGGAAAATGCAAAATTAAAACGAAGAAATCTCTCAGCCACTCACTGCAATCAAAATCATTGCAATCCATTGCACTTCGCGAAGTCGCCCTTCCATTTCCAAAACCTTAAGCGTGGAAGGAGACAAAAGAGCAAGAAAAGTAGCAGTGGATCTCTTAAGAATAATAATGCGAAATGATTGAAGACGCGACTGCTGCTACTGTTTCCTTGAGTTGAACCGTTCTTTGTCATCTCGGAACGATTTAGCTTACTAATTGCAGCGGTTGAGAGCAGTACTCTGCGTACGTCTCATAATTGCTCTCGAGTCTTATTTTTAATTGCAATTATGAGAATGCTGGACGAATTTAATTAATTGCATTGCTTACCGTAATATTTTGTAAATTGTTAATTAGTATTGCGATACAAATTTTAGAGAGCGGGGTCAAATAATTGAAACGCTTATATTGTCTTAGCGGTATCATTTCTCTTGAAGTACGAAAATTTGCGACGGAAATTGAACTCATTATCGTTTCATTAATCATCACGGATTATATATTTAACAACCATTTCCCATTAACCTAAGCGAATTATAGTTTCTATTTTATGACACAAGCTGTTACTTGGAGGACCAAAAAAGCTGGTTCACACGATGCGATAATTTAAGTGAATCTCTAAGAGCAGATTGTTAGAAGCACGGATTGGTTCCCATTTGGTTATATTACCTAATCGGTGAAATAACCGTATCGTTTAAACTAGCTCCAGCACTTCCTCGACCAGATTCTCCTTAGCATTGCATCGAATACGAAAATTGTGTGATGCATTCATGTTCCTCTGATGATGACAATTGAATTGTTCAGGCGTATTTGCCAAAGAATGTTTGTATATTTTCTAACAATCGTTTATCACTATTAATGATTGATTTATTCTGCAATAGTGTTTCCTTGGATGTTTCCAAATATGCAGGTCTAATTTTTAGTAGTACTTAATAATGCTTCCAATGTATGGGCATCGAAATAAATATTTCTTCTATACATTACGTAAGGATACACGTATAGGTATGTATGCGTACAAACATAGATATGATCTATTTGTGTAAACGTCAATACGACGCGCTTATGTTGGCACTAATGAAACCTCAAATGCTTGAAGATACACTGGTATTAGCGGCTTATCGCAGCAGGGCGTAGCTCTTTGCATGTTGATATTCCTCGCAGGCGATGTTGATAGTGCTATTGTACACTGCTTAATAAGCTAAATTACAATGGTAACCACCAATTACAGTTACCTGCCGGTATAAGGATTAAATTGTATTATCTAGCTATCGAAGCTTGCACTGCGTAGTTTTTGCAAGCAGAGAGTGGATTAAATTTATCAGACTAAGCAGGTCGAATGTCGCTTCGGGAAACAGAAAATCATACCCATGATCGGTGAAATAAATTAGTTTATGCAACAAAATATCTTTAAAATATCCCAAAAAGTTGTAAGTTTACATGTATACTACAGAATAGTAATTCGTAAATTGAAAACGTTTAAATATAACTTTGGATTGTTTCCAATTTCCGATGAAAAGTTATAATCAAGGTGAAACAACATGGAAATACATGTACTGCGTTTCTCACAAACTATGTATCACATTAACACAAACAGTTCAAAGAAGTAAGATAGACTTTGTAAGAGAAAATATTTTCCAACTATCACAGAAAAGCCGAAATTAATTCTGGAAAGTTGACGGAACACAAGAAGAAACCATTAAAATTACCCATGTTTATTATTTTCACGTGGAAATCTAAACGCTAGTAAAATTCGGGTCATATCTTCAGCAAGGTCAAACTGATTTTACGATAGAACATGAATGTTTAATTTTACCATCCCGTAGGAGTTTATTGAACTTGAGTCTTAAGTTCTGTCTAGTTCAGTAAGTTGAATGTTCACTTTTTAAACACAAAAATGTAAACGCTAGTGAAACTCGGTTTATATATTTAGCTATGTCGAGTGGGAATATTCGGTTTAAATCAGTTAGGGAGTCTACTTTTCGAAGGCGATGCGAGATACTCGCCGGGTAGAATGATAACGTTTAAGTAAAATAGGCGATATACACTTTTTACCTTTACATTTATTGACCGATGTCATCTTCTTTAATTTTATTAATGAACTTGTGACATAATTTGTGAATAATCATGGCCCTCTCCACAACTTAGGTATCAAATTAAAATAGAAGAAAGTTCATTGCAAATAAAACAAAATTCGTAAAGGAATATATTTTCCCATTATCATAGAAAGTTTCGGAAAGAAACTATTTTCAAACGCCCATAGAGTAAAATAAAGGAGTATGTTTACTGTTTAAACAAAGAAATATAAGCACTAGTGAAATTAGATCCATATGTTAAATAAGATCAAGTAGATATTTGGATAGCAAGTGTGTTTACTTTACGGGTAACCCGTCAAACGCCAAGTTGGTATCGAGTTATCTCTTGCGAAAGGGGCAGTGGTTCCAAAACTAAGCTTTTATTCGCTCAATTTTTTTTTTTAATTTTTTCTTTTAAATTCATTAATTTACTTTGACCTCGTATAATCTTTTAAATAAATTTGACTTATCAGCTGTAAACAACAGTCTATACAAGACTAGCTTCGGAAGCAGCAACGATTTCTTAATACTCTTTGGAATTTATTCTAAAGATCTTTGCGTTTGTGGTAATACTTGCACAAAATTTGATTTAAGACTTTGTAGAATATGTGCTAACGATTTTTCAGGTATAGTTTAATATTTGGATATGAAAAAACAAAGAACCATATAGCGATTTGCGACCACAGTCCACAAATAACCATAGCGATGAGTGGTGCTATTGTATAGCTACCAAGTGGTAACGGTTACAGTTTTTCATAGATCACTTATTATGTACATTTACGAGTTTTGTAAATAACGCCGCCAAAAATCAAAAAGGAATATGATTACTTTGAGCACTCTCGACTTGTGTATGCAATTAAATGATTATATGTTGATTTAGTCGGAGAACTTGAAAAATGTGAAGCATCTAGGAGCATGGTAAGAGTCAAAAGAAGATTTGAAAACAATGACAATTTTCTGCTGGAGGCCTTTCTGACCATATAAATATAAGAAAGGATAAGTCCGAGCAACAAAGAGCGGGGTAGCTATGGATCTACAAAACTTAAACGACCCAAAAGATCGAAGAAAATTCTAAGAAATAATTCGAAAATGGCGAAATAGGGCGACACAAAGAAAAACTATTTTCCGAGAATACCGAAGTGCTGTGGGTTTTCTTGAAGGATAGTATTTATGAGATGACGGAGGAAGTATGTGGAATGGAGAGATTTCCAATCAAGTGGAAACAAACTGCTTAGTGCAAACTAGAGAAGAAGTAAACAGAAAATTTAACTCCGGAAGTATCTGGCTAATGAAAGCTCAGAAACTTATGAATTATACAAAAGAAAAATAGCAACATTTATATCATTACAGCAAGGCGAGGTCGCTGGTAAGTATCTTCTAACAGAATAGACCAGGAGTACAGAGAATATCAAAACCTGTTGCACCAAGTATTGCAGAACACACAAATATCAGATACAAACAATGAATTGTATCATTTCAAACAAGTTCTGGAAGCCATTGAGACAAGATAGTACAGCCAGCAAGATATGTGGCTGTCTTTTAGAAAGAAAGTTACTTGCATTGTTAGAAGATAGCAAGAGAAGGTAGTCGCTTCTGGATGTGCAGGAATAACCTGCACTTGATAATCTCCTTGCAGTAGCTGATGGCTGAATCTCGTGAACTGTATTCTGACTTTCAGAAGGTGTACGCAACGAGGTGTTGACGACAATACAATACAAGTTAGAAACAGTTTTGACTCACTAACTAACATTCAGTACCATGTAAAATTTAGTGCACAAGATTGACTCGAGATCTATGGAGAGCAATACGAAAATTGGAGTGTATAAATTACAGTCAGTACTGATGACACACAACAAACCGTAGCTTCTAAAAGTTGCGTTGTACTCTTGTGAAACCGTATAGTTATTAAAGTAATTAAAACAGAGGTGATGGTGGTAATGGAACACCAAAGAAAGAAACAACAAATATGAAAATGAAAATTGTGGTCATTAAACAGGTAGGGAACTTTAAGCATGCGGGAACTTTGCTGAATAGAGAAGGGTGATTGGACTGTGAATTGAGTAGCCGGATAGATATCGTCACGTCGACATATTGCGTGCTGAAAAGGTCATTCCGTGCAGGAAAATGGGTTTCAAAACACAAACATGTACAACAAATGTTAATGGGCAAACCGTAATTGAAAATACAGCTGTGCTGTGCGTGAAATGAAGGTGTTACCACGGATCAAGGGTGTGACTGGGATGGAAAAGTAAGAAAAAATAAACAGAAAGCAGAGTTAGTGCGTAATCAGTAATTAAAATAAACGAGGAAAATCAGTTCAGGTGGTTTGAATCCCACATTATCCCTACATTAGTACTTGAAGTAACAGAGTTTGAGAAACTGCAGTCACATTTTTATGTAAAATAAAAATTAACCAAAGTGATAGCTTAATCAAGTAAAGTTTGGTTTCGTAAGTGACTATGTACTACCACAAAGTAACGGGCATCCCAATCACACATCACGAAGGAAATGGTCAAACATACGGCGAAATGGGAGAGGCTCCATAAGGATGAGTATTAATGACTACGACAAGACCTTCAGTAAGTGAATGAGTAAATAGTAAGTGAGAATTCCTAAGTTAAATAAAAATTAGCTAGTTAATTAGTTAATTAAAGTTAATAAAAAATTGAATTGAGTCGAGAAAGGTGTCACGCAATACAGAAGCTAGAGAAGAATGACCTGAACTGAAAGTATCTTGCTTGATGAACTGGGTGTAAGGAAGTTAGTTTCCCATAGAATCCTGCATCTTTTAAGTCAAGAGTTTGCGTCAATTGGTGCCGGCAAACATTGAGTCAGTTCAGTGACCGAAGATTAAGAGACGCTATAATATATTCGTGAAGAGGAGAACCCAACAAGAACTATTCCTTACTACAGTGTATTGAAGAAAATGATGTAATATGACATCGTGCGCCCTAGAGCACAATTCCTTCAGAAGGTCGAAGAACGGTTAATGCCGAGTAGTCCATCAAGGCAATGTGAGTTCAAATTCAGCTTGGGGGAACAGCAAGGTATCAAATTAGTAGATCCTCCTTCGCACAGTCCCGACCTAATTTCCATGGATTCTTTTAAATTGCCAAGTATTAACGACTACATGGTTAACAACTCGCTTGAAGAAATAGTCGATTACTTCAGAATGGAAATTTTATTTATTACAGCTTAATATTGGAATACCTGCTTTAATATTTGGTTTGAACGAATGTCAAAGTATATAAATCTTAATGAAGGATATCTCCAAAAACAATAAGGTACTTCTGGTATACGTACTGCATGTTTTCATATGACTGTATGTAAGAATAGACAATCCTCGTAGAAGCCCATCGCTGCAAAATAGCAGTTGCCCTCCTTCCTACCTAAATCAAAGCTTCCCCTTCAACTAACTCTTGAATTATTACGAAAACTATTTTTAGGAATAATATTTTAAAGTCTTGAAACGAGTAAAAATCTTAGACAATTTAAGTAGAAATTAGAGCGGTGAACGAAGCAGCCAAAGAAGTTATTTGATTGACTAGATTGTTCAGAGGAATCGTGGAGTTGAAGCGTATTCCTGTTTTGCAAGTGCACAATTCTCCTACATTGAGACTTGCCCAAAAAGTCAGGGTTTCACCGCAGAGCAAAGCATATTGTTAGGAAACATTTCTTCGTTACAGAGAAAGTTATCGAAGCAGAACTAGAAGTTCAATCAAATTCCAACCGAAGAGCAGGTAGCGGAAATTATGAAGAAGCCGTTACCCAGGACTCGGCTGAAAAATTTTTGTAGTGATTTTTATAGTGACTTATATGAAAGAGCGTAGTGTTGTATATACATATATTACCTAATAATAATTAATAATTCCACAAAAATAATTTTAGAGCAATGTTTGTGGTGTTGCACTGAATAAAGATTTTGTGGTCGTGTGTGGTTTGATTTTCTTACTCAACAAATGGCAACATTTTCAATACAAAATTGGTGCGAGATCACTATATAAAACGAAATCTATCATGAGAATTCCAAGAAACGTATCGATATACATATCTACATATATGTATGTGAACTCACAGAAAATATACGTAGAAAGCTAGCAGCAACTTGCTTGATAATATGCTATCTCAATAACTTTGCTTGAAAAATTCCAAATTCTCCGTGAACTACTTTTTACAAAGAAATCTCTTGCATATGAAATCCTATTCGCTGCAACTAGTTGTATACGTACATACATACATAGATTCAGTGAAATCAATACTACTAACACGATTTAGTGCTCAATTACAACGACCGTTTATGGTCGACAATTTTGAATTATACATTCCGATTAATGCATTATAACAGTATTATGGACACAAACAGATGCAATCGCTTTAAATTATGAAACGGACTGTTTAGAAGGTATTATTGACAAAACATCGCGTAAATATATCTCGGTAACTATGCACACGATGTATATTTATTAATATGTATTGGATAATAACAATTGATTATTACAATGCGGTAACAACGATAACAATAATTTGAAAGTTTTAAAAATTCATACGTACATATAATGATTACAATTGATAGAGTATAAATATGAAATTCGTTTCAAATTTGGTATCTTTAGAAGATATTTTACGAGTAGTGTCTGATAATAAATGTACAAGCCGAAATTACAGTAACTAAATCAAATATTTAACACATTCCTCAAAAACTACATGCAAATAAATTGGTTACTACTAGATCAATACTACAGAGATGGTCACCCCTTATTATTCTTTTCTATGTACTTCAAGTTCTTTTATATAACATATCACTCAATAAATTCGTAGGATGAGTAATAAAATAACAACTTTTAGGCAAAATTCAACTTCCCTGATTAACATAGTCTGCTTCAAGAGTGATACATTATCTCTAACGTCTCCTTAACATTCCGATATCTTTTTTGTAAAAGGAATTATATTCGGCCACAAAATATCCTTCATTTTCGGTAGTCACTTCTTCATTGGAGCCAAATCTCGTTTCCTAGACCATTCTCTTTAAGTGTGCAAACAGGTAGTAGTCGTTGGGAGCCATGTCCACAGAATACGGTGGATGGGGAAGCAATTCAAAGTGTAGTTCGTGCAATTTTCCTACTGTTGCGATGGACTTGTGACACGGTGAAAGAGCACTCTATTTTCTTCATTTGGCGTCGTTTTCCTGCAATTTCTTTCCTCAAACGCACCAATGGCGCCGTATAATATTCACTATTGATGGTTCTTCCTTTCTCAAGGTATGAGAGGTCAAAACCTTACCAGCTGACATTTGCGTTTTTGGTCGCATTGGGCGGTTTTCATCCTTTGACTCTGGAGTATAGTGGTGGATCCATATTGCATCGATTCATACCGCATGAAAACAATGCTGTTTTTGATCGACTGTGCAAACGCGGTATCAATTTCGAACAGAGCTTTCCCATGCTCAAATGTTTACGCAAAATGGTGAATACACTACCTTCTGATATCTTTAGGGTGTCAGATATCTCAAACAATTTCAATTTATGATCGGCCAATATCATTTTGTGGATTTTTTATGTTCTCTGGAACATTGCCGAATCAGCGTTTCTTCGGCCACTTTTATGTCATTTTTCTCGATGGAGCAGAATCCGAATAACACTTGTCAAGAAATTGCTTTGCTTGAACCGTATTTTTTTCCCAATAAAAAGCAATGCCTTATCAACACACGAAATTCAGATTTTTCCATTGCATTAAAAATTATAAAAGCAGCGTTACTAAAACCACTGTAATTTGTGAACTGCACGTTAGACTCCCATTAAATTTTGACACGTATCGTTTAAAGGTTGGTACTTCCCAAAAATCATATGGATTGGGCAATAGTCGTGCCATCTATGTGCCATCCTATGAACTTATTGGGGGATGTGTTATATCGTTTAATTTTTTCCCACCTCTAGCTTCGTACCTCCAGTTGTGAATACCGACCACGTTGAGGTCAGCGATGGCATCTTCTAATCACGTTAATCTCGGTTTACCGCTTGGTCTTTTGCTTGAAGACATCCATTCTGTCAACGTGTATATTGCCGTCCTTTCTCCCTTCAATTCTCGTAAGAAAATTGATACGTGTTCTGTATTTGTCATCAGTTATTTTGATTGGTGCCGCTATAGTTCTTAATATCTTTCGTTCTAAAACTCTTAAATCTTTTTCTTGTTTTTTGGTCATTGTCATTGTTTCTGAACAATATAATATAATTGGTTTTACCTTACAATAGTGTTGTATATGTTAATCTTCGTATCCTTCCCAAAGCTTTTATCCTTTGATAGTTTCTTGTTAGCATAAAAGGCTTTGTTTATTGTGATTATTCTTTCATTTATTTCTGTCTCTATCTGCATTGTTTGCTAACCATACTCCAAAGTACTTAAATCTGTTTATTTCCCCAAATACGTAATCTCTGACTTTAATTTTCTTCTTTACTGTTTTACTTTTTTGATTAAATCTCATGAATTTCGTATTTTCTTCGCTGAATTTTGATCCCATTTTTTCTCGATCCAGGAAAATTTCTTCAAGCATTTTTATCATTATTTTCCTAATATTCGTTGTAATCGCTATATTATCCGCGTATGTAATTATTTGACTTTCCTTTGTTCTGAGTGTGCCCTTGTCAATTCTTCCCAATATCTATTCTAGTGCAAGATTGAAGAGTGTTGCGAATAGAGCGTCACCCTGCCTTATTCCTTTATTGATTTCAACTTCCTCCATTTTTCCCTTCTGCGTCTTTGTGCTAATTGTCCTTCTTTTCATCGACATTTGTACCAATCGTCTTAATTTGGCAGTTACCCCCAATTCCCTTAAAGCGTCCATAACTTTTTTCTTTTAATGGTATCAGATGCTTGCTGGAAAACTATAAACAAAAACTCAATTTCCATTATATATTCGTGGCCTTGTTCCACTACTTGTTTGACCTTTCTTGTCCAAATCCACATTGGTGCTTCCCTATCAATTTTTCGTCATTGTTGTTATTTTCTTCTGTACTGAACTTGATATTACATTATAGGCGGTATTTAATAGTGTAATATTCCAGCAATTCTTACAGGTTTATTGATTTCCTTGTTTATGGATGGTGATAATTTGGTCCCTTTCCGATTCATTCGGCATCCTCTTTTTCACGAATTACATACTTTGTTTATTTCCCGACAAAATTTTCGTAAACGTTGGGACATATGTATATGCCAGTGTAACACTAGCGTGAACATCCCTTCACGGTCCTGCTGATTATTAACATAGTTGAAGCAGTCTACAACGGTGTTTTGTAATATCTTCTGATTCGCAAAGCGTTCCCCAGCCAGAAATGTCCTCGAAGATCCAAATAAATTAAAATCTGAGGGGATAATTCTGAATTATACAGAACGATGTTGTAGTACCTCCTAATTCCGCCGTGTCAACCACAGTTTGGTTTGAGTTGATGTATGGACGCACCATCTAGCAGAAGTTTAACTATTCTGTGAAATCGCCCCCGCCCCGTCTCCTTCTGAAGGGTGTGTGCCATTTCGATTTGTAAAAAATTGATAAGTCCACGCACCTCACACTTTGTATGTTCTTTGATTACACACACCATGTTTTCTGTTTCCAGAAATTGATTCATGAACAAAGCAAAACAACTGCAGATTCTACTGCTATACGCATCCACGTGTTTAGTAATGGCTTTAATCTTATATTTGCGCAGTTTGTATAACAGTCACCTGTACTATTATTGTCAAACACGCTATGTAGTTTATACAACTTTAAAAAAATTGATCATGGAAATTGATTATCGTACTAGTCATCTTCTTAGAAAAATAATTGAAATAAATTGAAATAATATTCCTGAAATCATGTTTGCAAGTGACTTCTGTTTGAATTAATGTTGATTTAATAACCAAGTAATATATTGCAGATTTCGCTGTTAAACGAACTTATTGTTAGTTGTATTCTTGTGAATGCTAATATACTATTAAGCCCGTATAGTCTGATTGTTGGCAAAGATTGTGATGATAATTGTTCAACTTTTATTTGGTATTGCTTGGAAATTAAAGAAGCAAATCGAGCAAGCACTTTTGTTATTAATAATCAATAATCAATCAACAATAACAATAATAGTAATAACTGATAGGTCACGTCTTAAGTTATATGTTAGAATTCCAGACTTGAAAACAATATTTTACAAATTTTATCCAATTTCTGCAATTCATGTATCCATGCATTATTTATATTACGTACACATATTTTCCCAATCTACACCAATCACAAACTTTTGTCAGTGCAAATGCTGTCCTTTCAAGTTAGTGGGACATTTGACTGCGCACTTATTTTGACTAACAAATTCACAAACGGCAGCCAACTATGTACTTGATTAGTGAAAGGATTATGTAAGTATGTAAATTTTAAAATTGCCTTATTTGCAAGTAAAATGCAGTGCATAATTCAACAATAGAGGAACACGTTATCTACAGCGCTGCACACAGCACTCAAACCATCCGAAATTAAAATACAAATTGTGCTAATATAAAGATGTTGCTTGCCCGGAAAAGTTTTTAATTCGCTTTTATCGAGAGATCTAATTGTGAGTACCAGAAATTAGCATTAATCGCGAGTGCGTGCATGCGAGTGATCGTGAAATTGGATTTAATTGTTCGATAGGTCTGTATAGTTTGAATTTCAATGGAAATGCAATCAAGCTCGATGGTGTCGTTTGCATTTTTTGATCGGATTTTTCGCTTTAATAGATGGATATCACTTGATTAGAAAAATTAATTGACTTGAAAAATAAACAATAAACTTTAGTAATTCTGTATGCTTACGGATACCTTCTAATAAAAATGGATGTTTCAGCCTTGGTTTAACGTAGAGCGTCTTCCCAATTACCTTATATCGTATTGTATTTAATTGGAACTTTCGTGTTAGTCAGCCCATCATAAGTCTTGCCTATGTGTTTGTGCGGAAGCTGAATGATTTGTATATTGAACCAAAGCTTTCGTCGTATTAGTTCACCTGTCATACAGATTTAATGCTATTTTCCACATCTTCTAGGACAGTTATACATGAAAAGGTTTTAACTTACTTTTCAACAAGATTTCCATAAATAGCAACTTTAACAGAGTGACTTTGGTAGTAATTATTAGAAACCAGTCATCAATTCTTAGTAATTTTAATAACTTATCTAGTTAATTCGTGAACATTTCCGATATTAGTTCCAAATTTTTTAACTTACTTAAGATTTATTCAAATCGTAGTGAAATAATTTAGACTCTTTTGCAACCGCCCCTAAGAGACCTACGAGATTCCTCTCGAAACGTTAACAGCATCATCAGAAATCTCTTTTCTTTCGATCTTACGGGACTTGGGCGGCCGGCACCGGCAGCTAACTCGGGAGCATATTTCACTTTTGATGGGATAAGCCCGCATATGACGCTGGGTCGTCACATGCGAGCATGACATGTTTATCAAACAGGGTCACTTGAAAATCATTCTCCCGAAAGCAAAAAGACTACGCGTCCGTGTGTGCGACGTTGATTCGTGTAGTAGTAGCCATGTCGGTGTATGATGCATTATTCAAGCCGCTGTCGGAGTCGTTCAATGTCGAAAATGTGATTTCCTGGTACAAGCGGAACGAGATCGCAGAAAGAAAATTGCTATTCGATCTTTAAAAATGTCGCAATTTCATTGGATTGCTTAACATAAAAGGCTTCTGCTATTTAAAGCGTTCCAAATCTTCCGTGTTGTCGATTTTGGCCTATTTGTTCTTGAATGCGATAAATTTGTGTTAAGGAAAGAAATATTCGTGTTTCTTAAACTTAAATGAACTGTTATTCGACATGCTTTTAAAATGCCATTGTTTTTAAAATTGCACTTTCCATATATCGTTTTATGAAAATGTGAATGCAGTACACATTTTGTATCCCTATTAGATAAAAGCCAAAGTAAATACATACGCTCTAAGAGGTTTAAGAATTTCTAATTACAGTTTAAATTGCAGGAGGTGTGAGTTGTAGAGAGGGAAACGTAAACTATAAGCGCGGTAGAGTTTTCATGGGACTGGATACAAGAACCAAGTTATACGTATTGTAATACATGTTTGTTCCATTTCACCCATTCTGTTCCGTCTTTCCAATTTCCACCTTTCAGGCGAATTCGTAGTTCCAAATACAGGAAAATTTACACTTGAAAAAAGAAACGTTTAACGTAACGTTTCATAATCCAAAGAGAACGAATAATATGCTTTAAATTGAAATAATGTTTCCTGTTCGAGAAATTACAAGAAGCAATCTCGAAAGGAAAGGTATGGTTGACGTATGTAAGAACTCAATTGTAGTAATTGTGCGTGATCCAGCAATATTGAGATGAAATCTTAGTCTTTTACAGTTTATCCATTGTGTGCGTTTCTCGATGCACGCAATGTCTAATTTTTCCCGAAAATTGTGGATGAGTTCGTTATATTGGAGATATGTATGCCGTAATTTGATATCTTAAATTAAGTAATGGCATGCGTTCTTAATGTAGTACAATATAAACTGCCTATAGTGAAACTCAGGACACCCAGCAATTTATTTCGTTATAGTTTTCGAGTTATAGAGTGAGGATAGTGCACAACACAGTTTCACTGTTATTAAATTATGTTTATTTGTTATATACAAAGAAACTTTATCATTGTCTTAACTTCTATATTCATTCATATAACACATTCATATAATTATTTAAGAAAGTCCTCCATATTAGTTTGGATTGGCTTATTATTCCAACATTTTCCTTCTATTGTCCTATATGCATACCTATTCTGTTCATTCCTCGGAATTGATTCAGATCATCTTCATGGGACAATAAGCACTTTTCTAATAATTTAGTATACGATAGAACCTCGGTTATGATGTAGAATTATTGGTTTTATAGTACCGGATAATCGAACAACATGGATAATCCAAAACATTAAAACAGTAAAAAGAGTAGTACGTATTTTCGTCTTGCATAAATGTGATATTTGTTTTCCAGTTTTCTGAAAGAAATCTGTTTTATGTGTTTGACGTCTTTGGTTGTACATTAGAAGATATATCTATTTAGGAACCAAACAGCGTAAATTAAAAACGTCGAAGTAATTACAGTCCATATTTTTATTAAGATAATTTACTATACCGCTTATAGAAGTCAAGGAAGTTTCAGGAATAATTTTTCGAGTTTGCTAGTTTCAGTATTTTCATTTTCCGAGTCTCCAGCCTCTTTGGCAATTTCCGTGATTAAAGTTACTGAAGTACTTGCAATATTAATATTCTCAGCAATTTGATAACCTGGTTCGTTTGAGCCAGATTGTAGCCATCCTTGCACGTCTTCAATACTCCCATTTCTGAATCTCACTACATTTAGTACGACATTTAGAAGTTGAGCAGGCGCAACTATAGCTAATTTTCATTCAAATTCTTCAAAAGACCATCTTCTAAACATGTTTTGATGTCGCGACATTAAGATTTCAGATTCCCCGACACAAATAAGTTTTAGTTTACATGAACCAGTAGCATCGAAGCAGATAACCTTTGCTTGATTTATACCCAGGGGCAGATGTTTTCCCCTTCTACAACATAACTCTTAGATGGCAACGATTTCAAGGATAATCTGGTCTCATATGCGCTGAAGACTTGTTCTGGTTCATGTTGTTTGACTTTCTTCATTTACAAGCGTTGTTATCAGAAGTTCAGATTTGAACTTGCATATTCCATTTTCCTATTCCATGACAGGATTTGAATCAATGTAACTATCTTTGGGGACGTCTGAAGAGGTTGTTGAACATTAATTGCTCTGTAGAACCACTGAACTTTCTCTAGGATCAGAAGTTTAAATGCTGGCTGACCTTCCAGGCATTTTGCTTATACCCTACAGGTCTGTCCACTTCTAAGAACGTTGATGACTTCATCGCTTTTCTGGTTGTACCACATTTAAGTGAATCGGGGTGCGAAACCATTTGTAAGAGTTTATCCTTTTGTTGTAAAATATTACGAACGGTGTTCTTCATTATAAATTTTTGCTAGTATAGCAACGGTTAAACCGTTTTCGGCTTTTGCAATTAGTTTCAATTTGTTTTGGATAGTTAAATCTTTTCTTTTAGTGTCCATGAGTTTTCAGAATATGTTTATAATTCGTGAAGTTTATAAGTATATATATATATATATATATAACAGCACAACAGGCTTTAACAGCTTTAAGCTTGCTTAGAATCACCGAGCCGTACCGCTCCACGTCCGTTCAGTGGCATTTTCTTGCTTTCTTCGTAATATATTGGAGGGAACAGACCCATTTTAGGATTTTAAATTGCTACGTTCCTCCGCGACCAGGTTGCGATACCCGGACCCTCTCATTGCGAAGCATATGGTTTACCAATTAGCCATAAAGCGGGTTAAGTGGGCATTGTATTTCGTTAAAATGTCTTTGGTATGAAGTTACCACATGCAACGTGATCTAATAAAATATCCGCGTATGTGCACTCAAATTGACATACACAAACGCTAAACCATAACACAGAGACAGCGACCTTCTAATTATTTGCTGTATATCCGACGAATTACCACGTATAATAGAGGGGAACAGACACAGGTAGCACGGTTTTCAAAATAACGTACAGGCACGGATAAGCGAAGTAAGCGAATTATCGGAGAACGAATAATCGGTGTTTTAGTGTAATAATAAATAGTTAAATAGTATTTCACAAATACTTAGGAGATGAAGCGATAATAAACGTTCCTCAAAGTCTAAACAGTGGTGTATAGTTTCATGGGCGGTTTGATACAGAGGGTGAGTAAGTGCATTACGTTCAACTAATATTTACGTTATAGAGAATTTTCGCTCTAACGAGTATCTATATGGAGAGTTTTCACTGTATCTCTTTTCCAAACATCACTTTATACGGTGGTAGTCCATTTAATCCTTATTTTTCTTTTAACTTCAATTTTATGTATAAACAATAGATATTAGTTTTAGATAGATAGCATCAGCAACCGTTACTTCCAACTTGTGAAATTCAGCAAAGTGTGTTTTTATTTTTGATTATTAAAAGTATTCGCTCAGGAAATAGAGGAATATAGGATTAAAATGATGATGATTTATTGGATTAATTTAGATTTTAAAAGCAAATTCCGATTCGTATCTAAATTATTTCCATTTATAATAAATTGGGAAGCGCAAATATCGATTGGAAAATTTTATTACGACTCTATTATACGTATTCGCTTAATTTCAACCAACTATGAACTATACACCCATCCAGATTCTTCGGATGTTATTACTTGTATGGATATCTCGGCGATACATATAAAGGCACTTAGATGTTACATACACGCGCATTAGTTGGACATATTTCAAATAACAAGCTGATCCGTAGGAGCAGCGGTTGCCTTTGATTCAAAGTGCGGCGACATTTAGCTTTGCGCAAACTGTAACATGCCGGAGGGCTTGCTCGGTGAATTTTCGTTGAACTATAACCCTTTCTGCTCCCTTGACTGTCTCTTCTCTACACAATGAGAAATTGGACATCGAGGAAATCCCCGGAAAATCCGCCCTGCACGAATCGGTATTAGAACCAGTACGACGACAGAAAGAGGACATAGATGATAGATAGATAATGCTTTGATAAAAGAGTACTCTAGAACAAAGGTCTTGCTCAAAAGGGAAATTGGGATGTAAATATGGAATCATAAATTTATGATATTTATGTACAAGTATCAGTCAACCCTAATCATTCTAATAAATCTGTAATATTTTAAATTGATATATTGATCTGGTGCATAGAAAATGGAAATAAAAGTGGAGAAATATTACGGGGTGATTTGTAAATGTCGTTTCTATAACATGAATTCAGGAAATTTCGTTCTACCAAATCGTTTGGTTGTCAGTATAATGGCATTACAGGAAAATTGTGTTTTTGATTCCTCTCCCCTCGCCCCCTCACTTAACACAGCAATTAATTCTGAGATATACTGGCAGCAACTAGACAGATTGAATGATTCTTTGCACCAGAAACATTGGAATTCATAAAACATAAAGCTACCATATTCTTTTTCCATCACGACAACGCAGAAGCTCATATTTCATTGGTAACTTGAAAAAAATTACTGGAATGTGTTGCCATTCCACATCATATAACCGATTATTCCGATTGCTGCAGAACTCTGGGAAAACATTTACTTCAGACGATTGTATAAAAGATTGCGATTATTTGTTGATAAAAAGAAAGACACAGAACTGAACAAAATGGTGAATATTTTATAGAATCAAGTTTTTAATTTGGATGGATTTCCATTTCGTAGTGAATAACCGAAGAGACTTTCCGGACAATCAATTTATTCGATAATTGGGCATTAAAAAGAGAAAGAGACCCGTTTCGCTTGATAGATTTTCTGTTCAGAGAAGAAAACAGTTAAGGTGGTCTGTCATTTAATCATTTTCTTTTACATCTTAGACATCAACTTTTTATTGCTGTTGAGAATTACTATTATTAAAACAAAAGATTGGTACTAATATGGTTATTATTTTAAGACAGGATTACTCTGTTTTCTTTGTAAAGGCGAAACATTTGCAAGGCTTTATTATTCTTTTGTGTTACCAGTGCATACATTCATTACTTGTATTCCATAATCGTGAAAATTCTTGATAAAAAGCGTAGGACACTGTATCAAACCAGAAATTTACTTACGCAGATTTTCATATAAAAAGACATTGCCAGAATTAGGCGGTTGACGTTGAAATGCTTTGAATTTTCATTACTATAAACGAATCGACTGTCACGCGGTCGATAATGAATAAAGTACGACTGTAGATTGCTTGTAGTGTTAGTAGGCGACAAGGCTGCCGCCAGCCATGGGAGTTCAGTGGCAGGAGACGGGGAAATGCCGACTGCCTAGCTGTAATCGACTGTAATCTAATTGTATGTAAGGTCTGGTCGCTCTGAAACAACTCCTTTTCCTTTAAGGAGTTAGCAGGAATCAAAAATTAATTAACAGTTAATTTTTGGGCATATACTCTTTACGGGTAGTTGTATAAGCTTAAACTTCTTTTCCTGAGCATGGAAGATCGCCTTTTCATTATTCACGACTGGTTCACTACTAGTTCGTCTTAAAACAAAAATTTTATCATGTTTTTGCAATCCTTTAGTTCAAATCTTTCTATTTGAACAGATCAAGACAAGAAGGGATATACCTATCGTTTGTTCTAGTTGATCGTGTTGCTTTTCAGAACCTGCTAATGGACTCAAGAATGTTTAATAATGAAGTCATTTAAAGACATGATCTTGGTAACCCGTGATCGTGATGGTGGCTTTAATTTGTTTAAAATTGTAGAATTATCATTCACAAGTTTGATACAAAACTATACTGCAAACTATTGCTTAAAAACACAAGTCTTTATTTCGGTGATGTACGTATCTGGAAAAACTGCTTCATAAAAATCTGAAATATAGCATAGCATAAACTATGTATACTGTATAGTCGATTTCGTGTAGACTATAAATACGTAACTTGGCCAGAAATCAAACAAACCTGAACTCCTTTGAGTTCTTTCACAAAGACAATCCGGCTACGGTAAAAATAAATGAAAGATTGCCTAAACTTAGAGTAACATAGAAGCACAAATTCCAAGCCTCAAATAATCGAATTTTTAAGCTCTCCCTTTGTTACTTCAAATTAATACCCGCATCTTCTTAAAAGCATGTCTGCTTTTTCTACGTTCGACAGCACGCAACTTTGTTCGTACTACTTTTCGAAATTAGTACGTTAAAATACATCCAATTACATAAAATCGCTTTGTACGTCCAGGAATACGCAGCGAATTATGGAGAAATTAATTCCACTCCTCTATTCGAACTGTAAACATAATTCAATTACCCTTTAAAAGCCCGTGCCGACGTTGGTTCACGCACCTAGCCGTATTAATTTAAACTGAACGGTTTCAACCTGTAATCGATACCGTAATTGATATATGTTTGCTTATGTACGAAATTAATATTTTTATTCAATATATTTTTACGTGTACATATACATATGTATGTAACCGATCATAAAAGCAGATTTAGCCAGCATAGGGAGTAAGAATACTTAGAGTATTGATCAGAAATGTATATAGGATAACATAATGTTAATAAAATTCTGCTTAGATTATAAATTACAATTGAGCAAAGGTCAGTAAAATAAAGATGGTATGCTCTGGAAAGTACATATGTGTGCATGTGTATGTAATAGTAGTCTTTGAGGGGTTAGGCCACTCTAGTATAAAAAATTTTTTGTATCGTTTTAAATGGTTTCTTGGGACCTCAAAAATGATATCCCAAAAGATTATGGCTGGTAAATATCTCCAAGTACCAGCGAGCCTCTTATGACCGGAACGAAGGACGGTACTTCAGGGTAACTCGAGTAAACATCAGTACAACGGATGTTCAAGCTGTCGCGTGGCAAACGGGTTCAGACGTGTCTACATCGGTTTCAGTCAATCTCGTACAGTGAAACATTCGAGAAGGACGCTATTTGAGGAACATTCATTTCTTTATCAATAATTGTGCTAACTGTCTTTTGTTTTGTGTTATTGCGATTCGTTCGGGCGATTCGTTCCTATAACGAGTGACAATGTTTATTGTGGTGAAAAAGGTGCGAAAGAGACACGTACATATAGCAAGAGACCAAAAATATCTGGAAGACCACTGAATCGACACCAGTTAGAAGCACCAAGTGAAGTCAATACTAGTACATCCGCGAAAAAATTGAAGCGGTCGGAAGATATGTACGACATTGAAGTGAATCCAGGTTTTGGTTATCGTATGATAAACTTCATTGCAGTTTTTTCAGCTACTTCAAACGTTGTCATTTGTAAAGTGTGCAAATCGCAAGTAAAATTTGCGGAAAGTAGTAAGCGCGGTTTGGGATTCAAAATAATAGTGTCCTGTGAAAATTGTGCACAGACTGAGATACCTAGTAGTCCACTTATTGAAAAAGACTAGGAAATAAACCGAAGAATTGTAATTTCCATGCGATTACTTGGAATTGGTTTGCATGGAATGAAAAAGTTTTGTGCATTCATCGAATTACCTCGACCTATGTTTCACTGTTTCTATGATAAGGTTATCAAAAGAATTTCAACTGCAACTAATGTAGTTTGCAAAAACAGTATGATGAAAGCAGCGAAAGATGAGACAACTATTTCTATTGAAAAAGGAGAAAATGGAATTATGGTATCAGGCGATGGTTCGTAGACGAAACGTGGGTTTACGTCCTTGTTTGGCTTAGTGACTCTTATTGGCAATTACAGTGCAAAAATCATCGACTGCGCAGTGAAATCAAAATACTGTAAGGCGTGTGAGTACTGGAAGAAAAAGAAGATACTGAAGAATATACGGAATGGGCACAAAATCATAATCACGATGGATCAGCAGGCAAAATGGAGGTCGATGCAGTTGTTGAGATGTTTCAGCGGTCCAAAGCTTTGCACCAGGTAAAATACATCCATTACATTGGTGACGGTGATTCGAAGACTTTTAAAGGCATTACCGATGCTAAGCCATATGAGAATGTCACGGTACTCAAGAAAGAATGTGTAGATCACGTTTAGAACCGAACGGGTACCCGCCTACGTAATTTCAAAAACAATACGAAAGATCTCGGTGGAAAGGGCAAATTGACGGGAAAACTAATAGATGAACTCTCTATTTATTATGGATTAGCCATTCGTAGAAACTGCGATTCAGCTGAAAGCATGAGAAACAGTGTATGGGCCACACTCGATCATAAATTATCTACTGATGCAAAGCCGCAGCACGATAGATGTCCGATTGGAGAGGGTTCATAGTGCTCGTGGTAAAACAAATAGTTTGGCCGAGTACAAACACAAGCCAGCTCTTCCCATTGAAGTGTATAGAGCTATCAAGCCAGTGTACGAAGAATTGACTGGAGATGATCTTCTTACCCGATGCATCGGCGGTTATACCCAAAACTGCAATGAAAGTTTTAATTCGACTCTGTGGGCATTGCCCCCAAAAACCTCTTCTAGTGGTAAAACTGTTGGATGTTGGATGTAGTTATGGACATTGCAATTTGCGTGTACAATGACGGCTTTGCTTCAATTTTACACATTATGAAAGCGATGGATTTAGAAATTGGCCCGAACAGCTATGAAATGTGCTTGGAGATTGACAAGCAGCGCATAAAGCCTGCAGAGAGATCGCTGTGTGAAGCTGCAAAAGAGTGGAGGATCGCTTTAAAATCCAATGGGAAAGGAATGGAAGAGCAGTACACTGATCTAGAAGGCCAATTATATGGCGCAGGCATTGCGGATTGAAGGTATTGAAAATTTTTTCAATGACTTTCTATAACTTCAAACTTCAAACATCTCAAATGTGTATCTCAAACTATATATTTCAAGTTGGCCGCACCCATAACTCAAACAATTTCCAATCGATCCACTTCAAATTTTGACTGGATCTTTGGAAATATTTTGTCTAAATAAGTACGTAGGGTTTTATTTTATACGGCGTAGTTCTTTTGTTATTTAGAATTTTCTGACGGTTTTCCTGCAGATTTGCAAGTTTGACTTTAGAAGTGCGCCATTCGGCCAAAATTCGATATATCAGAAAAATCCTACGTACTTCTCTAGCTGTTCTTATGTTCAATAAAAGAATTTGTGTGTCATGACAGTGTCATATCCTACTGCTTCTGTCATAGCTGCCAAAATATGGACTCCGTACCACTAATTTTACAGGCATCACGTGCAGCTAGTATTTCTGGAATGACGTTGTTATGTGATCCTTAGAATCTTTGTTTCTTCGGTTGTGATGCATCAGGTTTGTCCTGTAAGAGTTTTTCTTGGAACTCTACAGGCTGATTTGGGTTGTTCTGTACTCGTTACTACGACTCGACGAAGAATAGGAAACTGTTTTCGTTAATTTGGATTCTTTTTGAACACCTCGTTACATTCATTCAGATAGTTTTTCGGATTTTTCGATAGTCGTTTTCTCTTGAGAAGTGACGTGGATATAGCCAAGTTGCCGTTCTCTATTTGTTTAACAAAATAAAGTGTTTGCCTTCATATATTTTCAGCAAATCCAAAGAATTTTCGTGTTATATATCAAATAAGCCGTTAACGCTTTCTACAAACATTTGTGTTTATTTTTTGTTCTGAACAAGGCCTTTTAGCTGACAATTATAGTGCTCTCCATTTTGGGTGGAGCTTATCAAGCTTCTTGATGTAATGGTGATCTCTACGTCTCGGAATGAGAGATATCCCAAAAAATAGAAACATCTCTAATTAACGTGACACTTTCATGCAAACTAAGCTTTACTTCACGCATGTTATAAAATAGCACTAGTAATGATGGCCTGATAGAAGGCAATTTATTGCCAAAAATTTTCGGAGTACAGTCTCCAATTCAATAAGCGGAATAATCCTTTCGGAAAGATCTTTTAACAGACATCGGTGGATAACCTCTTTACAACACGATGTTCAACTTCACTCTGCGTTACCTTCATAAAGAACACTTGCAAACTCAAATAAATTATCTTACATTTGGATCTTGTAGTCGCTAAATATGCATAAAATATTTTGAGAAAAGCAAATATCAGTAAAGGGATAATAGGATGTTAATTACCCGATAAACGATTGCGAAAAAGCAGATAGAGTCTAGGTGGTTGTGACATTTGAATAAATCTTTGTTGTGCTTTGGGTTAATTACTTCATTATCTAAAAATTTTTCACTTGCTTTTGGCATGGGTCAACATTATCCAATTCATCTCAAACTTTGGAAGAAGTTATTGTTGCCATAGGGGAACACTTCTATGGGGTGGAAGGCAAACAATCCACAAAATCCAAAAAAGAAAATATATTTTAGCCCTATAAAGATTGATCACCCTAATATATATAAGATGCAAATAATTTTTCTTGAGCACCTAGCAATCCTGTGTGTTCTTGCAGTTCTTTATTTTATTTCGAATGAAGTTGACACACTTTCTCAGGATCCGCAAAATGTGTTAACCAAATTAAACTTTGTACTTAGTACATAATTGAAACAAACCACATCGTCGCTAACCATATACCAATTGTGGAGGAACTAAGTAAATAAAATACACTTAAAATGGGCGATCTCTCATATTTAAACCATCTCTAAAATTTGTTAGATTAAAAAAACAAATAAATTAGAATTGGATATTTTCCGGAAATGAATTACTACAGTAGACCGTCGATTATCAGAATGACAATCAACTGAATCATCAACTATCTGAACGAGAATTGATCGAGATGTCGGCGTTATCCTTCGAATATAAAAACAAGTACAGCTACTTTGTGCATCGAAAATCCTTTATAAAGTCAACGCTGGTATTTTGTTTGTTAATCGCCGCTTTTGCCCTTTACTTTCAAATGGCTTGTTCAAATCACCACTAAGCTCGTAGCCGACAATGCCCAAACTTACTGAATAGGGCAATGGACGTATTCATTCATTCAGATCACAATTAATTAAATTACAGTCCATCTTACAAATGTACAAGCAATATGTATGTTTTTAATACATAGGCATCCGTTTCGTGGTCGTATACAACGTCAATATAGAATAAAACACATGTAGGTACCCTTATTTAGAAAGAAGCAAGACAAAAAAAATCAGTATTGATGAGGTAATTGATACTCTATCCGTGTCGTCACCATCAGACGCATAAGCACTTTCCTATTACTATCTGAACCACGCTTGTTATGATCGTAATCATTGAGATCGATTTCATCAACTTAATCTACTGGAATAGAAACTAACTAAATATAACTAACAAAAATAAAAACATCCTGCTAAACTTCACCAATTTTGTGCACCGATAGTTGAGCGAGATTTCCTATTTTTGCACAATTTTAATGTGGAATAAAAATCATAAGAATACGCTCAAGAATTATCGGAAACTACCTTTATCCATTTATTGCTTCATTATAAACATGGAAATGAAGGTCGAAAACAAATTGAAAAATCATCAAGCTCTGCGTTAATGGATCAAGCTTGCCACAGACTAGTATGCCCGCGTGACTTACATTTATGTCATACATTTATGCCACACATGTCACATGTTGACCACTGGCCACAGTTGGTTGAAATGTGAACAATGTGTAACCAAGAAGAGTTCTTATTGACAATCGCGTATGTGTACACAGTCACTTCTATTCACGTTATCTTTTGATTTAGTTTGTCACAAATAAGAATGACATTTTTATAAAGTCTAATTCTGTCAGAAAATATGTTGAACAATTTCTCAAATCTGCCACTATGCAAGTAACACAATAGTCTGAATGTGACGAATTGCAAAGCAGTGAGCAAAAGCATGTAATATAGCTACACACCGACACTCATGTATGAGCAACCATGCATTGGCACTCATGAAATCCAGCAAGAACAAAAAACTTGTACTTGCATTTTTAGCTAGACGCCAGGAAACATATATCCTAGTTTGTGGCCGACTTTACAATTTTCTAGTCGGTACGTACTATAGAAGTTGATGTATAGTTGCTTCTTCTTGAGTTTAAACCATGTATTTGGTATAATTATAGTATTAAGTTGGAAAAAGGTAATTGCTACTGCTTAATCCATGATTGTGCAATGCACATCTTATCTGGGGTTTCTTTCCGAATTTTGGTATTTATATCATCCAAAATTAAACACATCTTTACTGTTAAAAGAATATCTTCCAAATTATGATAGATGTTCTCTACCTCCTTTTCATTTTTTTACATTATACAGTTTATTCTTTATTTTCGCATATTTGCAGGAATAGCACAGGCATCGATTAGGTATTGACGTTAGCTTCTGGTATTATTAACTGCGTTTAAAATCGGCATTTTTTCAGAAGATATTCAATAACCCATAAATGTTATCGTTGATAAATGTACTTGATTTGGCACGTTTTCGTAGAGAGTATTGATGGAGTGAACATTTTCTTTTGCAATTTAATGCTCGCCTTGATACATTTCTCATATATATATAATTATTTTCAACAAATCATTACAATGCATTAATACTACTGGGGTTTATAAATTACTATTACATACATTGTACTATACTTTGTAACACTTCCTTTCAACTTTATCTACAAATGTGATCAACATAATTGCAACTTTATCTTACTTGTTCCAGACGGATCTGTAGGAAATAGGACCCTGTCCAACCAAGATGGTGTCATGTAAGTTTTTCTTTTTCATTTTACTAGAAAATATTTTTAAATATGAAGGCTATTCCGAGCGATTGATTAGAATACTTCGTCCCCAACAGTTAAGATTTCCGCAACACACAACTTTCAAACCGCAATTATCTATAATTGACTAGTAACTTTAAATTTGTTATATATTCAATTTATGTATTTCATATGTATGTTTATGTATGTAATTAAATCCTTTTGGTTTCATTTGGAATAATTAAATATGCCTTTTCTATGGAAAGTCCAGTAAATCGTTGTCGATCCAGCTAAACATTTGATGAACTATAATTAATTTTGAAAACACCATTTCATTAAATTTATATTATATAATAGTTTGTTTTCAATTTAATGAACACATTCTCTGACACAAATTGTTTTAAACTTCATCAACTTTAATTATAGTGAATAAAATGCAAATTTGCGTCAAAGTATTCGTTCAACTGACTAATGAGGAAAATACAATTTTCTGTTCATTGTTTCTATTTAATAACCAAATTATATATTTGCAGGTCATCTCAAACTAATGAATGGATTAATTAAATTATTAGTTTTGGTATGTACTGCTTGTTTTGTATTAGGTTAAAATAGATAGTACAACGCGGGCTTATATCCGCTAGAATTTCAAGAATTTTTTTTTTTCGTTAGCTGTATTCTTCTCTGGATTGGTTATGAATGAGAGATAATGATAATTTAATATATCGTAATAATATGAATAGTAATAGTAATACAAAGTTTTGAATGCGTTTAGAGATAACGACATTTCTTGATTCTGAATATTTGAGTATATCATTTACGTTTATCTGCTTACTTTTAGTTCAAAATAAATTTCCATGTTAACTTTCATAATTCCCTCAAATACCAAATACCTAACATACATGTATTCTAGGTTGGTAACATCAATTAATATAACGATCTTCGATTTCAATGACATTTCAACAAGTTTGTATATTTTGTTTCTAAACTTTTTCTGATGTAAACGTAATTCAGCAATTTCAACTGGATTGTTAATATTTTTAAAAAATGCTTTAACTTATTTAACGATTTCTAAGGATTATTTGGACATGTGACGTCGCCCATTGCAAATTCAATTTATCTAATTAATCCTTTGACACGTTATAAATATCCATTGCCGATGCGGTTTTTTCTTGCTGTAATTGTATTACTAAAGTCAGTTACAGCATCTTTCGAAAATTGTTCGAATGTTTCGAAAGTTGATTGGCATTTTTAGTGGACCCTGAGCAAACTTGTGTCATTAGATTTCTATGTAATGTAAAATATTGGTATAGAATACAGGCCTTTCCCAAAAGAAAATAAATTAAAATCATTGTGACTTGGCGCCAGCGGTAATGGTGATAATGCATTAAAATATTCAATTTACTAAAAGCTAACTATTTTAAAAGAGCTTACTGAATCAACAACCTGTTTTGAATAAAACTAAGAGAATTGGCTAGGTTAATATACATATTTTGAAGTAATTACTTTTTCGTCGACCGTGTACGAATTCGAGAGCATTTGATGCCCCGCTTCGAGCTTTCGCTTTTTTCCTGTGTTATGTTCATCAAAACAATATAATTTAGTAAAGTGGGGAATAAGTATTTCAGCAAGATTAACGGTACAAGTGATAATTTAATTTGATTGTGTGCCGCGTTTTTCTTGTCCCGGCAAATATGGTAGATGACTAACCAAAATATTACCTGTTGTTAACTTTAATTAATTGAAATTTTATTCGAGATACTAAGAAAGGAAATGTACAAATGTTTTCTAAGAAAGGAAATGTACAAAGAAGTAAAGTTCTTCTTCAGAATTTGTGGTTAGGCATCGATTTTATGGGAGCAGAGCTTTATCGCATGAATTGCAATGTTGACCATACTTTCAATTAAATTTAACATAAAAATGAAACCTAATATCACTCAAGTTCGATTACTTTTTCCGGCTTAAGCTCACTCTCTTCGGTCTTTTAATACGATGGTATTGATATAGAAGTGTATACACCACGGAATAAGAAAATTCTTAATTAATTGATATTAACGTGCTACGTATTTTCTATATATCAATATTTCCTGCTAAATAATTTTTTTGTTTTGTCCCAAAACTCCCAACTCAGCGCTTCAGTATTTTTGTATTTTGATTGATCATAGATGTGTTTTGTGTTGTACTAGCGAATTAGTTTGTGCTATCGGAAACGTGACAAATGTTTATATTTCCGGGAAATATGAAAAGCGCGCAGGAATATGCAGCGATAGTGGACTGATGCTTCATTTTCGGTAACCCATCTGTCAATTTCTAGCTGTATAAATCAGCGCCTAGTTCAATCAAAACAGCTATTATTCAGGATTAAACGGATTTCGTTAGAATTAGTACTGAAGTATGTATGATACATTGACGGGAAAGTATCTTCTATTTGAACGAATACTATTGTTGTGCTAATTGAAAGTAGAATCACTTGAATATATCGCTATCATAAATAATCGTGGATAAGTATTTTTTAGCGAGTAGGCTAATATTCTATGATTCACTATTATTATTATTATCATGAAGAATAAAGTTATAGATCATAGGGTTGAATGAACAATTATTGTTAAGATATTATACACCTGCAGCCATCAGTCGTAGGAATCGCGTGATATTCACCAAACTACACACATTTAATCAAACCAAGTTCTCTGCTATCTTCTTCAAAAACCGTTTTCAATACAAGAAAGGAAACAAAGACCAACGACGAAAACGAGTCGGTAGAAAAATCAGAGATTCCCCAACCCACCGAAATGTCTAATTAATGCAAAAGATTTCTTTCGGCGACTCTTGCTTCTTGCCCTCGGAATAAACTCGTTAACTAACTAACTTAAAAAGTCATGAACATCGGGAAAACTTGAACGTTTCGTCCTTATTGCCGCTCACGGAATGTTACGCCGTCTCCACCACTCGGAAAACAAAAAAGAATTTTGTTGGAGCAATAAAACAAACATTATTTTCGAATATGAATCACTTTGTATAATTCTATTTATTTCTTCTCGAGTCCGCGAGAACTTGTTGAAAGTATACCGACGAAGTTCTTTTATGACTACTATAAACGTAATTTACCCGACTGCACTTAGTTATGTAGAGTTCGCATATAAATTACAAAGTATAAAATATTTACCTCTGGAGGTAAGTGACTAATTTGAACTTTTAACTACCTTCACGATAACAAAATCGTACAACTTCTGGAGATGAACTTTAATGACATAAATAATGACAAATGCTTTGTCGATGTTTAATTTCCGTTTGATATATTTACGAAATTTGGCTGACTTTATTGTGTGGTTTCTGTACATTCTGTACATGAAATTGTCACCATTTAGGTCACAAATATGAAATCCGTAAGGAAATGCTAAAGTACAGACAGAACGATCAGTATTGCCAGTTATTTTAATTCTAAAAATTTTGGGAAACTGCAAGAAAAAATCCAGAAAATAGAATTCATTCACGTTTTTCTTATATTTACTATTCGTGCATTTAATCGCCTCTTTTTTATCGTTTCTCATGTATCTTATTAATTCAATATTGAAACCGGAAAGTCCTTGAAATGTTAAGTTCACTTTCAATGTCCGCGAACAACATTAAATGGTATCCTAGCAAATGGTGTTAATGAAGTAAATTGAGTCTAAACTTCTAAAGCATAGTTTCATAATTGCTAGGTGAACCAACTTATCGTACCTCAATAATTCCCCCGAAAAAGTACGAGCGCCAGGGTATGCGTGTATGTATATACATATTAGTATCAGCAGTAACTTCTTGTCGTTGAAATATGGTCGAACATTTCTCGCGTACTCGTAGACATGCATATGGAAGTGGGAAAACGTAGTGTCAACATAAATTAAGAAAGTTCTCCAACTTGTCCCGAGTAAACGTCAATCTATTGCTCGCGACGGAGCAAATACAATTACTGAAAGTTCGATTAATTATGGGGAAAGGTAAATTGCAGAATTTATTTCTTATGTAAACGTAAATTGTGAGTTTGCAGCAAATAGTCAATATTTAGATGTGATGTGGAATTGTTTTAAGCGAAAAAAGAGAATGATAAGTTTAGGAAATGATACCGACAGAAGTAAAAGCAGGAAAGTTAATACCGGGAAGGCAACTTTTACCTATAAAAGTGTTGTAATCCTTTGCATACGGTATATATGTACCTATAGAAGGAATCTAGGAAGCTTATTCTATCAGAAAGATATCCTAAATCGAGTTTTCACGAAATCTGTTCAATAAGGTTTTGGAAATTATTAATAGGAATCTAATAGAACATCGCCCCTTTTTCCGTTAAAGCCTAAATCGAATAAAGTTAGGCCCAACAGTATCGCATTATTACATCAAAGCGTGGCTAGAAAGAGATGAGGAAAGGAAAAGGAAACGAAAACTTCACGCGTCAACGCTGTGCAGCTTCTTTCGTTCTTCCGTTCTCAAAGGCCAATTCCCGAACGTATATTTTCTTATTGGGAAGTTTAACTTTTTCCTCCCCAATGGGTGACCCACGGACCGAAGACTATTTATTCTTTCTTCGTCACTGTTTTTCTTCGGGAAATGTTTTTGTTCTCCCTTTTTAGCATACACGTTTCCATACTATGCATACAAACTATGACCAAGCAAAGCGGACATATAGAATGTTATTGTTTGTATTCATGTATTAAAGTGTCCGTTGAGTTTTCTTTTTGGGTGGAAATGCGAAAACGTTCACAAAACGGTTAGAACATTGCCATAATTCATTCTGCATTGATTTTAATTCGATTTTACTGAGTGGCTGCTATACGTACTCTATTCATACTAACTATTGCGTACTTCACTTACTAGGTGCTAGTAATTTCTCTATTGAAATTGACTGCGCCTTATTCTTAAAGAGGTATACTGTATGGCAGAGAACAGTAATTTCCGAAAATTATACTTTAATATTTGCAGGATATAGGTTTGGTTCGTACTGCAAGTAATAAAATACGAGTTGAAGAGCCAATCTTAAATATCAATTCAAATTTAGTAGTTGCAGATTACTACCTATCTCATTACGATTATCAGCAAGAAAGAAACTATCAAATTATACTGTATAACTTAAGTAGATAGACAAATATCTACCAACCTATTCCTGCAAATTATTACCAGTCTGTGCAATAATCCTAATACCCTTAATACCTTCAATATCCACTTCAACCAGGCGAAGTGAAGTAGTAGCATAAAATTTCGAAAATATGGTGTATAGAACTAGTTCTTCTTGATCTGGCAGTATCTGACAATCTTACCGATGATGGTAACAATACCAATAAAAGAGAGAATGACGATAAGGTGTTACGCTTACTGCAATATGTTGCCCTCGAAAGCCAAAACCATAGATAACAATCAATAGCAATAATTTTTCAGTATACTTCCAACATATTTTTTGTGAAAGTCAGACAATTCTTAATTATTCAATCTTGCTCAAAGTTTGTGTTACGGAGGAAATGGTGGGTGATGATCTATATGTACAGTCCTTTTAGAACGATCTTCTTACCATTTAGTTATACTGGTCACAATAAACATAAAACTAGCAGAAGCACAAAACGGGAGAATTTTCGAAAACTGATTCGGCTCACCTCAAAGAGCGCAAGTTAAACTGCTGACCACCACTTGGATTTGGTCATAGAACGTTTTACATAATTAGTTATAGACGTCCGTCAATACCCAAATAACATAGATCTAACGATCCTAATTAAATATGAATAAAACAATACAATCGAAAATTTACATACCCTTGGATAAGACAAAACCAAATCAAGCTACCGCACCATTAAAAACTGCTAGTATCCAGTCTAATCTAAATAATTTACCGGCTATAGGAATTTCTTATTATTCACAGTGAAAATCAAAAAACAATTAATCAATCACAGCTATTCAACCTAGTTCGATCAGTAAATGAGAGTTGGGCTATGCGTAATATTTCAGACTTATAAGCTTCACAACCTTGAAAACAACTTTGATATTCAACATGGAGTTCAGCTTCTTGTAAACTTGCCGTATCAACTAGAGTTGTCACTGAATAAACCTATATCAAATTAAATAGATAAAACAATACAAACGCTAAAATGAAAAGAGGGAGAGGCATTTACAATAACAGAATTAAATACACAATGCAATTTTTTAAAATGGCTATCATACTATATTATATAAATGGCACAAGTTTGCTAATCTGATCAACCTCTGAAGATAGATAAATCCTACAAATCAACTAATTTACCTAATTTTTTGAATGATAACAGGAGGAGCAGTAAGTCATTTCATAGAAATAAATTTCTTAATTAACACAAGGATAGAGACTCCAAATCTGTTCAAAGGTCTCCCTTTTAGTAATGTATTGGTAACTTTCTTAAAAGCAATAGAACATGGTGTTAGGTCTTGCGAAAATTCACTACATGGTAGGTTTTTACAATTTTCTAGAGTACATACTTGTATACAAGTTCAAAGACAAACCATCTAAAAGAGCTGAAAATATACGAATAGGTCATGCAAAATCTGATGTACTGACATACGAACCATTGAACATAAATAAAACTTAAAAAGTTGATATACATAGATACAGAACGTTAACAAAAATTGTCTCCATACGGAAGGAAAAGCCAACTACGGATTAAAAAATGTATTATATTGAATATTACAAAAAGCAGTTTAACCAGGAAATGAAGAAATAATAATTACAAAAATTGACAATGGAGGATGTGATTGTCAATTGGAGCAATGTGTTACTAATTTCCTAACTTATGATCACATTTTGTATATATTTAATAGTATGCATAATATACGTACATTTATATTATTTCCTTGTAAATGTTTCATTCATAAATCCTACCGTATTTATATTTCAAAACAAGAATGGACAGAATAGAAAACGAACAGATAAGGAATATGATAAATCAAGAAGATATACTAAAAAGAATTGAAGAATGTCAATTGAATTGGTACGGCCACATAATTAGAATGGAACAAAAGAGTTTAACAAAGAAAATAATAGAAGCCAAAAATAACAGGAGAAGAAAAAAGGGAAGACCAAGGAAAAAATGGATTGATAGAGTAAACGAATTAGGACGAAAGCGAGGGAAGACCATAGAAGAAATGAGGAAAATGAGTACAGACCGGACACGATGGAAAGAATGGATTAAATCGTCGTAAGATCCAGAAATAATCCGACGCTGAAAGGCATAAGGATTGACGAGAAGAAGAAGAAGAAGAAGAAGAAACAAAAAATAAACAATAAATAACACGTTAAGCATCTTCAACAGTGGGAAAGGAATTCAGCCAGATTTGTCAAAGTTATGCCGTCACTAATGGGTGTTTTAATTTATAAAGCTACGATTTTAATTACATTAAGTCATATAGTATTTTGTTCTACATAAAAATACGTACTTTGATGTAAGGGTTACATAATAACATTCTCGACAAATTGAACCATTATATATATTTTGCCCCGAAATTCCCTAAAATCGTTCGTTTTCGAAGGCATCGTAATTTCGTTTCAATTTTGTCGGGAGCCGCCAGAATTAATTGATTAAAAGCGCTAAATTTACAGGAGATAAATTTTTCAATTCGGTTTAATTTTGTGTGCCCATTCCGTTTCCGAATAAAACACGGTTTCGAACGAAATGGTCATAAATAGACGCTGTAGTTATCGGTCGCTAGGAATGAGCGTGTCGGAAACGCCACCTCAATCAATACACAAATAAAACAAAGACGAAAATGGTGATCAGAATCCAGAAGTTTGTCGGTGATTACGACGAGGTACCTGCAGTTGAATTTATTTAAGCACCAATGTCCGGGTCTAAATTAGATGTCGCTTAAAAGAAAAGTTTCGGTTTGAAATAAAAAGGAATAATCGCTACCCCAAAGCTCATTCAAATTTTCGATCATGTCTGTGTTTCTTCTATTTTCATTGTTTGATGTCTACTATTCGAGTTGGTTTTGGGACGGTATTCAAAAGATAAGAAGGAAAGGTTCGAGAATTGAAGAAAAAGGGTCAGCTCTGAGCCTGCACACCAATTGATCCCAGCTTTTCAGTTATTTTATATTAATAGAAAGAGTGTCCTGTTTGTGCCAATTCCTCCAATATTTTCGTCTCTGATATCACTAACTGTGTAACCATGCACGTGTATCAAAACGTTTACAGCTTATCTCTACCCTTCACCATCACTCCTGGCCATACCTCTACTAATGTTTTTAGTATTACAAGTAGCCTCGTATAGGGCCTCCTATATATATATATAGGTATATAAGGTGTAACATTGTTGGATATAGTTACATGTATACATACAAATTGCAAACGAGAAACATTTGTCAAGGTCAAGTCGATCCGCCAGTTCAAGCGAGGGGTTGTTGACCGTATCGTCTTCGAATAAATAGACACTGGCTTCAATGAGATAGATGGTCATAAAATGCCCGTCGACCATGGAGAAATGGATGTAGAAAAAGAAAGGATGCTGAAGGAAACAGCGGTGGTACTCAGCTTTCATTTTCCGAAGGAAATTTGTAGGGGCTTTCTCGTGTATTGCGAATAATGAACCGTATCGTCACAAAACTTATTTTCTTTTATTCACAACTTGTATTTTGTAGACAGGAGAAATCAAAGAAGTAACGTTGGATCTTTTACGTTAGTTGCTTCGTTTATGCGGCGTGGAACAAGTAAATTCGAGTCCTATATAATTTGTATAATAATCATCTATGTGGCCCACCTAATTTAATTGATAGATTTCTTCTAACCTTCCAAGTGAGAAATTTTATTTAGCATTTTCTAACTATGAGGGAACAATTGCACTAAATTAATGTAGGAACAATGCATTGATTGGGACTGGCTAATTCGATGCTTTGGGAATTGAAAAGTAGCATATACACAGTATAATTACATAACAATTTAAATAATACTGTTTTGACTGCGTTGTACTAAATTATTCATAACTTGCACTCGATAAATCCATGGTTAGAGCAAATGAAACTGTTGTGATTTAAAGTTTGTGATTGGTTATTATCGACGGTGCATGCCCATACAATTTTTGGGTATGCCGGGCTCTCTTGCGTATTCCAAATTGGAAATATAATAAACACATCCAGCTATTGATTTTCGTTGTTGGCGTTATCGTTGTTTGAGTTTCAGCCGGTTTTTAAATGCTTTGAAATGTATTTGACGAGAAGTGATTTAAATTGTAGACTGTCATCGTTTGAAAATACTGTACTCAACCTGTTATTAGTGATAAAATTCTGTGATTGATGGTAAAGGTTAAGTTTTCTTAAGGCATTACCTCTAAATCTCTGCGACTGACTAGCGATTACGACGGATTTGAGGGATGCAGCAGGTTACGCCATGGTCATGTACTGCCTCTTATCGATACCTTTGTAATAGTTTCTGTTGAAAAGTTAGAAATCACTACTGTGGTTGCACTATTTTATAGCAAATCAAACTTATTATTTTAATTTAATTATTATCCAAATCTTGTTCTCTCCATATTCTCCTGTTCCATTCCTCCCAAAAGCTCTTGAACGAATACTACATCAGTCCAAAGAAGTAACTTACAATAATTCAATTTTCGTTTATACGTATACAAACAGCAGCCTCATTTGCTTACCTTATACGAACATACGTACTATAATATGAAATGAAGTTACGTATACAAATATACAATTGACGAAAGAAGTCATTAAGATAATGTTAGGATATAATACGATGAAAGAATTTGGGAAAATACATATTCATTAACCCTATCGTCATTTTAGGGTTTTTACTTACTAAGTGGAAGCTTAAGTAGTTCGTTCATAAAATATGAGGTACACGCAGGCAAGAATTAGCCCGAACATTTTTAGTTTCGTCTTGTCCCCATTCGATATAATCCTTTTTGCTCTGACTTCGTATTTCGTCGGTTGAGGAATGCCCATACTAGTCGTCGTAATTTTGCGGACACTTAAGATATAATGATACTAATAGGCAGCAGAAGTCAATACATTGAATGCTACTATACAGTGTATAAGAAAAGAATATTTATCGCAAGAGATATCTCGGTGCTAGACGCGGTGCCCATAAAACCCACTTGACTTTGCATAACATATTGACTTAATTTTACTAGCGTTTACAGTTTTTCCTGAACAGTAAATATTCGCCTTTATTTTACATTATTATGTGCATGGCAAAATAATTACTCGTCGGAACTTAAAAAATTATCGTCAGCCTTCCTGTGGTGGGATTTTATTTTTTTCTTTAAATGTCTTTTATTTGTTGTGAGGTCTTTTCTATTTTAATTTGATGCAGAAGCTGTGAAAAAGTCAAAACTTTCCACAACTTATGCGTTAAATTTATTTATACGATTACATGAGGTAGGTGTTAACATTCTACCTGGCGAGTAGCTGACAACACACTCGTGCAATGGCTTACAATTGATTTAAATCCAATATCCGCTTGACCTTGATATAAATATTGATCTAATTTTATTGGCGTTCAGACTTCCCTGTCTAAGCAGTACCTTTCGAGTTATTTTGTGCGACACATGCATGGATAAACACTTAAAAGACTCCGAAGTTCGTTGAAGTCAGCGTTAGAAATGGGGCGTTCGTGAAATTAACCTATACCTCCTATCGTAATATCCACTTGACCATGTTTTAGATATAACCCAAATTTTATTAGAATTTAGATTTCTAAGTCAAAACAATTAATATACGTATTGTCAGCGGTAATCGTGTTACGGCCATTTGTTACAGTTTTCTGTTTCAATATTCTATGATCTCTCGCTTCAACATGTGGCGTTCGTAATTTTGATTCAATGGCACGGCTTGCGCTGTATTGAATGCGCACGTGGTTTTCATTCAGCTTCTAACGGGCGAGTTGACTAGATCGGTTTCGCTACCTAAGTTTGTTCCGTTTCGTTTTGGATCCCGTTATCGAGGATTGTATACGAAATTCCGACGCAGGGAAGTGAATTGTATCTCTAGGAGTATCCTTGAGTTCTCGTCCCCAAGTTTTGCTAGTCGAACTAATTACCCACATTGCTTTTCGCTCAATCAGAGGCGAGTCTTTCTTTCTTTTTGTAATTTCGATGCCGTAATATCTCTATTTGAAGTTTTTGTAGTGAGCTAATCTGAGATAGTGTAAACTAGTAGAGAACTAGTGTGATCTAGTAAAGGCTGTTATAATTAGTATTGGTTACTACAACTATCGTAGGATCTAGAAGATAGTTTTCCAGACATCTTTCCTCACAGGCGAGAAAACCCGCTATCTTGGGTCACTTCCATCAGTACACCGAAAAACACGCCGTGCAAAGTCCACCACGGAAAACTGCATCACGCTGAGTCTTATTTAATTTTATTTATATTTTGTATCATTGAGTTTTTCGTTTTTAAGGGTGACAGGGAAGGGCGAATTCAGATTGTTTTCGAGTAAGGGGGTTTCCTTTTTGTAATTATTGGGTATTAATTAGTATTATATTTAATTTTATTGATATTTTAAAGGGGGCGGTGAGGGGAGGGGGTAGATTTTCAGTACTATCACACGAATATATATACTCTTATTTATAATTACGTTCAGATAAGCTGAAAGGTTGGTGTAAAGCCGTTGGAATTCCATCGGGTACCGAATCACCTTGAATGATTTGCTTTCATTCTTTTTGTTATAAACAGCAAATGATAATAAATTGGTGTTAACCGTCGATTACTCGCCTCATTCAATTTTTATTGCGCCCATGTTGATTTTGAAAAGTAAGTACTTAGTAACTATACATAGCTCGGATACCTGCGTACCATTTACTACGGAGGGTCTCTCCGACTCCAGTCTTGTAGAGGTGATTCAGTATCACAATTGGAGAGTGGCGCCTTGTTACTTTTTCACGACCTTAACCTACGCCGTTCTCATTGGGCTAGCATCTCCTGAATCGCCTTCGTCATTACTAACGAGGTGGTTATCCGCACTGTATCTTTGCCTCTGTTATTTACAATTTTGACAAAATCCTTAAAGACTAGTAACAATCAAATTGTTTTTTGTTTTGTTCCTTCTAAGAAAAAATTATTTCGGTTTTCCTATGATAGCAGGAAAATATATTCTCAAAAACTAATTTTATTTTACTTCGCTTCTCTTCTATTTTAATTTAGTGAATAAGTTGTGAAAGGCGCTGTATAAACTCCAAGGAATATAAAGTTATGGTTACAATACCACATTCGGAAATATTGCAAGTGTTTACAAGATATTAAAGGCATTCCCAACGTAGTCGACGTTTGTCTCTTGGTCCTTTATGTCTTTTATGAATTTCTTGAGCTATGCTCATCCTATTTTGATTGAATGTTCATCGATTCTTGTAGGAATTTAATAACCTGTTTTTAGTTGAAACTACATTTCATTCAATACAGTATATGTCCCATTTGAAGTATGTTCCGTATAGGTAAAAAGATTAGGTGCGTTAATTGGGCAATTATAAGGTAGCTGTGCAATGGCTTATTAAGTAAGTACAAATTGCATACGTCGATAATCACGGACGGGATTGTCCTTTATTAATTGCGGACCATAATTGTAGACTATATTTTACTCCTATTAGGACCATAAAATAAATAAAATTACCCTTACTACACCTTTCGCAAAATCCAGATACGTATTTCGGCAACTAAGTAGCCATCCTCAGTGGAATACTGGAAAATTGAGTATCATTAGCGAATCTAGCTAATGCCCAAGACGAACACTGTACAAAACTAAACACACCAAAATACACTGTTGACGATGTAGTGTTATTTTGACCACAGTCTCCTTATTCTTATTTGCCATTAGGACCACTCACTATGGTTTAGTCAGTCTGCGATTAATAACCCATAGGCTGCCAAATGGTATGAGAATTACTCCTGGAGTTAGATTTGACCAAAAATGTATTGGAATACCGGGTTACATAGCAATCTGCGTTGAATAAATAGTGAATTGATTTCGAGAGCTAAAATTATTAATTTATGGAATCCAGATGATTCTCTTTGAAAACGGACCTAATTAGGGGCGTCAGTTGGGTACCTATAAAATAACTGTGCAATATCTTACTAAGTAAGAGCCGAACTGTTATTCTATAGAATTTAAATTCCCTGCAAAAACGATCTAATTGGACAGATATAAGGTAGTTGTGCAATAGCTTACTAAGTACGCACAAATTGCATATGCCAATAATCACGGAGGAAATTACTTTACCGTACTGACGAGTCCTAATAAGAAGGAAACTATAGTTTACGGTTGCAGTCCGTAATTAATAAAGTATAGCTCCTTCCGTGATTATTTGCATATGCGATTTGTGCATACGTAGTAAGCTAGTGCAGAACTACCTTGTATCTGTCCAATTAGATCATTTTTGCAGGGAATTTAAATTCTATAGAATAACATTTTGGCTCTAAATATATAGTTTACTACTTTCTGTTGTAATAAACTGAATGTCGATTGAAATAAGGACGAAATAACGAATTTCTGTACATGAGAAGCTAATACAATGCATCCTCACTATGTGAAATAATGTCTTTGTTTTATGCTCTGTGTGAACACTGTATAGTTAGCTAATTGCAGTTTAGACAAACAAATCAGAATAAGCTATTGTGATAATGGAGCACCGAAGTAGAATTTTGGTAAAGGAGGCAACGATTATGCTGTTTTAAAAAAGGAAAATTGTTTTCAAATGCAGTGAAAACGGGTGACTAACAAAAGGAAATAAATATTTAGAAGTAGAACCTGTTATATTATTTGGAATTTGATTTCAAAGTTGTCCGTAAATTTTGTTGCAACCAACTTAAGCCCTACTTTAAAAACCAGCTATTAAATAGCAAATGCATTGCATAATTCGACATTCTGGTAGTGTGAGCCCGCCTTGCTCACAATGCAGTATAAAATTAGAAAAGGCATAGCCTTAGTAGTATTCGAAGTACTGTTCAATGAAGTTGCCTTTGAATATTCAGAATGTTAATTCTAGGTAATATTTTGAGGCCAATTTCTCCCAGTGCTTTATTTCCAATCTCATTTTCAATAGCACATTAGAAAGAACAGGTCTTGTTCATTAATACCCTTTTATATAATGAGTTATTATATGTTGTTTATATATTTAAATGTTCTATTTTATGTAGGCCAGTATTTTGTATTAATTTGATTTAAATATAAAAAATATTTGCTGTGGCTTTCTTTTATAGATCCCTAAATGTTTAATTTATCCAGTGCTATAGGATTTGTTAATAAAGTTAACTATGGAAATGGAACATTGGAAATGTCGATAATTCCGCCTGCTATTTGACAACTTTCAATGCCAAAAGAGGCCTCACGCTTGTATCAGAATTCACACTAGAAGACCAAAATTTAATAAGTCGACGAAGTGAGATCAGCTTTGATGACAAATCCCAAATTTACCTACATCATGAAGCAATATTTCTCACCAAATTCGAATTTTTGCAACAAACTTGTTGCGATCCTTTCTACAAGAAGAACCATACTCGGCGAAAAGATCTGCTACAAATTACCACAGCTGCTGCTGATCAAATGAAAGATATTTTGAAAACTGATACCCAGCCAGGCCAAAAGCTACGTTCTATGCAGGGTGTAGAAAGGAATTCAGCAATAAATTCCGAAAATATAAACACGAGCCTAACAGCTGTTAGCATATTGCCTGTTGAATTCCAACGAGCTAGTGCAAAAGATAAGCAAATATATTGAAAGCGCCTTTATTCCTAGGTTTCAGTACACGTGCGTTGGGAGATATATAGTACATCTTCAATAGTCTTTTGATACCCTGAAAGTGTATTCCAAAAACTACAAAGCCTATGTGTTTGGTAGTTCTATACTGCACTGTCAGCAAGTTGGACCCCTAATTACCCAAATTTTGAATCATAAAAAACTTTTGCTATTTACTAAATGGTTCTAAAAGTAGGGTTCAGTGACCCAGAGTGCTTAGCCCCAAGATGCAAACTACATACAAAATAATAAAGCATCAAACTCGGTAAAAACTTCAAGTCATCCGCGTTCAACCATCTTTAATATTAGGTCACCTAGTGTCGTAGCGATATGTCGTATTAAGCTAAAATTTTGCAGTACCTTCTTCAAGACCTCCAAGAAAAACATTGTGTAAAAATTTAAAAGAAAATTGAAGGTGGTCAAATGGGAAACATTGTTGAAATTTGGTGAATTGATATGGAATGACCTATCCGCATGGTGTTCATTCTTATCTTGGATACGGTATATATAATAACACTAGTAAGAACATAAATTGTAATTAGCTGTTTTGCAGTCTCCTGGTCATTAATATTTCCGCTGTTATATTTTCAACATACCACCTGTTTTCACAACTGACCAATATTTGTTCAATGACTAATTTTTATTCTTTAACGAATTTACAACTAAAAGGTTTTAACAAAATATATTAATGGTATTAAATTTTTTCTTACAAATTCTTGTGTGCAATGGAGCATTGGCAAATATTTTTTGCGAGTAAGTATTTGCCACTAAATTATACCTAACATTAAGGACTTAATTGTTTTCAATCCCAAACAGATTTCCCTAAGAAAATCTCCAGGAGAGCGTGCGACATTTTATATGCAATATATTTCTTCAATTAAATTACACATATTTTTATCATTTAGTTGGGAAATATGTACTTCGATAGACCTTTCGTAGGCAATAAATTAAAAAGTCAGGATTCAAACCATTGGTTCGTATCTGTGATTTCTATGCACGCGTCCTACCTCCCACTTATGATACAAACACCGGTCCAAATCACGTGTATCCTTACGACCTTTTTGCTAATGTATGTCCTTTTCGTTCCCGTGTTTGAGTCGTAAGGTCGCGCTCCCGTTAGTTGTTATTTTTTTCATTATTTTGTGGTAAAACTTACAGAAAATAAAGTACAATTATGCGTATGTGATTAGATAATCCGTAAACTATCTATTATATCAGAAAATGCGGGATAACCAAGGAAGTAAGTACATTTTGGAATAATTTTTTACGCCATAATTGCAGTGATATAAGCGACGACTATAAAAGGCCGGTTCGAATCATACGAGTGGGGACGATCTTGTCCGATCAAGCACAAATGTAAAGCGTGCATACACATTTTGAATGTTTGAATTTCGATCGGAGACGGTGGCGATTACTCTGTTTTTCGTTAGTTATTTTGACCGGTTATTAATATTTAATTACAAATATTGATTTTTTATCTCTGCGTCCAGTTTCGAAACTCACATCTGGTATAAGTACTCGTACCAATAAAAGTGCTCGTTTTATGAAATTATGAGATATGAATAAGGTATTTGTAAAAGATGCAAAGGAATACATAGTATGAACGGTTCAAACAAACTTCCTGGACAGCACATCAGAAGGTGAGAAATTTATACGTCTGCACCATCTTTTTGTTCATACCTATTCATTTAAGTACATCAGGAGACCGAAGCGTACCTAATTACAAAGCGATCCATAAATATTCAATATTATTTTGTATTATGGTATTGCACAATATTATTGGCAGCCATAATATACGACTAAATATATTACTCAATTCATTTGTGGAGTAATTTAGTTAATGCTTTAAACTTGTGCCTTTATAGTTTTAACCTCTCGCAGTAAACAAGGAAAGTAAAAGATGGTAAATATTATATTAAGCGATAAGAATTCACTGATAAAGGTTTGCTAAAAAGAAATTAGTGTTTTTGATCCGAAAGGTTATCAAAATTTTGGTTGGACAATACAACATTTAACAACATATTTGTTGTGTAAAATTCTATGCATTTATGAATAAATACCCTGTTTCCTGTTTTATAGGTTTACTTATTTCCACGTCATTCTCGAATCTTGTATTAAACTGAAGAACTATTGTAATAATAATAGTAATTTATTTTATTTAACAAAATGCAATTACAAATATATTAACATAGGAAATTACTATAGTCTTATAAATACAGTATTTACTTATGTATACATATTTAATATCTACTTATAATGTAGTCTCCTAGTTTTTCGTGGAAATTCGTAATTGTTACAAAATTTGATGTATTTCGGCATATCATTCTTAAACCCTATCAAAAAGAATGAATTGTCTGTGTTTATTACCAGTTTGTGTATAAAAAAGATTATTATTTCTGGTGTTATGTGCATGAATATTTAGTAGTAGAAGTAGTCAGGTGCCTGTCTATTAACCATTTTATAAATAAAATATAGAGCGTTGAAAATGATTCGTTGATTAACACTCATAAAATGTAATACTTCAAGCATTATACTGATTGGCGTATGTATATCTGCTACTTCTAAGGATTACATGCATAGCTCGATTTTGGATCTTTTGCGCTTTTTTTGCATTTCGTTTTTGTTTAAGTTAAAAACAACAGGAATAGAAATCCATATGTAGTGTAATAGTACCCTCATATATTAATACGCGCATATAAAAACTAAAGTTTTTGTCAATTCTATACAGAAAATTCACTTTCCTTGACTTTCTACGCACAGCACAAGTAGAATGTCTTTTAAAATTTGATTATCGAAAATGACTCATAAGTATTTAATTTCAGCGACCTTATCGAGATGAATCCTATCTAATTTAATTTGAAATTTTTATGTGATCAATTTATGGTAACATATAGTTGGTACCAAACAAAATGCATTTACACTTATTTATATTTATACATTATCCTTAAATTTAACATTTTCGGCTCTAAACGATAAATGCGACTCAGACCAGTTCAATATGGGTCCTGATAAACTCAGTTTATTTAGTTTCTTAACCCTTTCGAACGGAAAAAAGCTATGGGATATTACAGAATTGGTATTAGGTAGATCTTAAAGTCTGTAAAAAAGTAAAATTTTGATTTGAAATTTGGGATATAAGTCCCATCAGTACTCATAAATAAAACAATCAATAATAAAAATTCATCAATTTTAATTGATTTAAAAAGGCATTTACATGTGATATGGTGTGAAACATATAGAGAATGTGCGCTTGTCGTTCTTTTCACCTTTTTACCTTCTGTGCATTTTACGCACCGACGACGTCGCCTTTTCCCACACCATAACTAACGCGCCGATTTTCTCCAATTTTTTTCTTTTTGGGAACTTTACTATTATGCATCCCAGCCAGCAGTTGCAAAAGCAATTTGCAGAAGTTTGGGCAAGTGGTATGTCTCTTTATATATAATCTATCATTATTACTTTGATAGTTTTCTGCGAAATTTCAAAGCACGTGTTCACTTGTTCAACAATCACAACAAAGCTGAAGCTTTCAAATGACAAGCTGGCATCAATATTTTGCGCTAAAGAACACAAAGAACGGAAAAATAATATTTTCATAAATATTCTTCAGGAAGAAGTAACGAGTACTACGTAACTTGCAAAACTTCAGGAGTTACACTGTATTAGACTCTCGGGGAGGTCAAGGTGAAAACGACCTAAATTTCGCTAATATCTTTTATTACATCTACAGAACTTTCGCCCTCAGATTAAGGGCATCCTCAGTGTAGGCAAGCGCGATATTAATATTCCCACAATTTAATTGGAAAATCCATGTAATTGAATGAGTTTAAAAACCCTTAAAATTTTTTTAACAAGTAATTTCCTTTCTGGACTAACCTCAACCGCGGTTGACAGACTTATCAAATTCTTCAGCAAATATTAGCAGCAGTTGTTTCTTTGGGATATATTGTATCGACCGGGTCGACAGGGTTAAGGAATAGATCACGGTTTACTGTTTCATGGGCACGACGAAAGCCCAAGAACACGCCCAATACAAAACTCATTTCCATTCAGAGCTTTCGACCATTTATCACTAACACTTAATATTGCACTCTCACATGAATGCTAACTCCTAAAGCCAGATTCGTTCACACTAATCGCATGATTTCCGTCACAAAACTGAATAACTGAACAAAATGACCTTTATTATCCTAACTATTAGTTTTCTTCAACAGTTTTTCAGAAATAAGAACAGTATTAATAATTTTGAAATCTACACTTTCAATAGAATTAGTATTTCTCGAAACCGCCGTAATTGGTGTGAATTTTGAAACACTTAGGAAATACCCCATATTTTAAAGAATTATTGATAACATCGAGGAACCTGCCTCCGATCACCTCAAAAGCATCTTTTATCATATAGATCATTATACTTTGATTATTGTATGTATTTTTCAATCCTTTCATATATTTCCTTAACTCATTAATTTCAATGAACTTGAACACCGAAAAAGATTAATAGAAGGACACATTTCCTAGTATATAAATATGACCATGGTAGACAGATAAACAGTTAATAAAATCTTGTGTACTTTTTATAAAATATTCATTAAATTTGTCTGCAATTATCCGACTCTGTATACAGAGTATTACCAAATAGACCAAACGAACTACCGTCAAGTTAAAATGATTTTCGCGGGCAAAGATCGGGTAACGCACGTGGATGATTAAACGAGGTTAATATTATACCTATTGAAGTTTTTAGTATGAAATTCAGACAAGAAGTTACTTTCCCCACTCATTCTAAGGTTCCTAAATACCATTTTTTGTGCATCTCTGCAAATCATGGTTTCTGTCATGAGCCCTCCATCCTGCACCCAAGCATCCCTTTTAGACAACCAAATAGAAAGACGCGAGTTTTATACTTACATAAAGAATATATTATTTACATATGATATAGAATAGGAATTTAGTTTATTGGAAACTTTACTTTTGGAGTAATTTATTTTAAATATTTTATTCATTACTCTTGAACTTCATTTCTTTCCTAATTCGAAAATTAGACCGTTAACCTTCAGTAAACTTGCCGTGGATCCTTGGAAATCAAGACCCCACCAATTGGGAAACGCTGATATAACGCATCTGATCTTGCGACCTCAATTTATGTTTTGAGGTAATGGTATCTACATACATATATATCTACACATATTGCAAGATTTTACAGATTGTGCTCCAATGTTTTCTGCTCTTTCTTCTTTGCATTTTATACATTAAACCCTGTTATACATTAATGCGCTATCATAATCCAATTGCCTTATATTTGTAATATCTATATTTCTCAATTTGCAGGAAAACGGTTTTTCGTGATTTCATGTGGAGTTTACAAACCAGGGACAGGGTTAAATTGCTGGGAAACATAAATGGTGAGTTATATTTAATGCATTTCCACATATATTAAATATTTTAAAGTCATACTGAGTAGAAGTTCTCGAAGAAAGTTTTCAATATCGAAAAGTTCGGCATTTTTCAAAATTTAGAATTTCCCGCTATCGGCAGTTAACGTAATTACTATCGACCGATACCTTAATTCATGACATTTAGGGTAGGCAAACGCCGTTCAATTCCGCGAGCATTGTAAATGGGGGTAATTGTCATTGCTAAGATCTCAATTACAACTTGTGCTCGTATAAACATACATTAGTATTACTAGTCTTTAGTAATAACCAGACCCCGGAAAGTATAGGGAGGTTTACCCCTACCAATTAAATTCTATCCGCCTTAGCGCATCTGGATATCGGATCTTACCGTATAGGTTTGAAGTTGGATCATTAGTGGGCAAGATAGTTTTTTTATTCGTTCCCCCAACATTACGGGGTCTAGTAAGAATTTATATGTTTACGCGAGTGATAGTTACCATAATTTATAAATTATTAGTACAGGTCGACAATTGCTCTCGCTTATAAGGCTTACAGAATGGAATATATAATGATATTCGAAAACTCCACGGGTAGTGTAGTTTGCATAGTAGTTGTTGCGTATATAAAATGCTAGGCCCTATTTAAACGTATTCACACCCTTAAAATCGGATTTAACGCGTTAAACGCCTCCTGAAGTCGATGGTGCCTTCGTATGCGTTAAGTGAACCATCGAAATCTGTCTGGAACTGTGAAGGTAGGATTAAGAGGAGGAGAATAAGAACAAACACTTTAGAAGGTTGGTTGTATTTCAGATATTGTAATACTGCCTTGCCTGTTTAGGGAGTTGTATTACGAGGGATTAAAAAACGGATTTTCTCCATTCTCATGAAAACTCGTCGCTTTTCTAAAATTTTAGAATATCTAAGACTTTTCTATACATAATTAACCACAATTTCGAATAGCATATCAGTAAATAAATAAGTAAATAAATAAAAATTACTTACTAAACTTTCAGCATTCTCAATAAAGTTTAAAATCGTCATTTATTAATACCAAAGTCATTGAATATGCGGGGGATGTTTTCAAAGTTCTAGGAATTAGCTACAATTTTCTTATTTCGTCAATTTTCTACTACAAGGGCCACGCTATATATTTTGAGATACAAGACAACTACAAGTCTTTTTACGAAAATGATTTTATTTATGTACAAAATAATTTCCTTCTGCATCAATGCACTTTTGCAACCGAAGTTTCCACAACGTAGAAGCTTGAAGTCAGTCATCTTCAAGAATGCTCTCAAAAAATAGACGAATTGCTTCATCTATCTCATCCTCCGCCGCGAACTGTCGACCACGTAAATGTTTTTTTAGGTTAAAGAACAACCAGAAATCACACATGGCCAAATCTAGCGAAAAGGGTGGATGTTCAATGACTTTTACCTTATTTCCACGTAAAAATTCAACTGTCTGCTGTGCACTGTGTGTTAATGCATTGTCGTGATGCAACATTAACCCGTGAATGTTGACTGACTCAAGAACTGTGGGTAAACAGTTTGCGATGTACCAGTTTGCTGTGACTCTAGGTTGATTTTCCAGCTTCATTGCTTTTAGTAATCCGGTACTACGAAAGAAAACTGCGTACATAACTTTCTTGACAGTCCTTTGCTTTTTGGCCATTGTTGGTGTTGGTGCATCTTCGTGGATCCACATACGGTGCTCCTGGCGGGTAGTAATATTGTAAAATGGGATGTAAATTTCATCGCCTGTTACTATCTTTGATAGAATGCAATGTTCACCATTATTTAACCTTTCTAACGTTTCTCGAGCGATTCTTACTCGCTCTGCTTTTTGGAAATCGTAAAGCGTCTATGGCACACAACGAGTAACAATTTTTTCATGCGAAGATGATCACATGAATTTACTGTTGCGGATCCAACACCAAGAGCTGCCTCAATCGCTTGATAGGTGCATCTTGGATCTTCGTCGATCATACGTCTCACTCTCTCAATGTTTCCAGCGGTAACTGAAGAACAGGGCGTACCAGCACGTTCCTCATCACCAAACGATATCCGTCCTTTTTTAAATTCGCTATACCAGCGAAACACAGTTGCACGTGAAGGACTTTCACCACTAAGTGCGAGTTGCAATTGTTCAAGACTTTGTTGTTCACTTAAATCGTCCTTGAAATCGTAGTAAATCATTGCGCGTACATGTTCTTCTGACAAGTCCATGTATCGATGAGAAATCAAATCAATAACTTTGCTCAATGACAGCACTGACTCAACTGACAGTCAGAGTTTACTACTTAAGGATGGTGTTATTTAGAAATGCAGTGTTGCTAGCTTTAACTTCTCTACTTTCGTGGAATCTTAAAATATATAGCGTTTCCCTTGTATTTCAATATAATCTGCATTTAATTGAATACAATTATCCCAAAATCAAACCAATTTTTGTAAACCGTCCTCAAAGAACTTTCTCGGAGCTTCTGCAATCGACCTATTTATAGTTTTAGTTCATGTAGGGTCTCAAATCGAACAGCCCGTAGTGGTTCGTTTAAACTTGGGAACAAATGGTAATCGCTAGGAACCAGATCTGACAGTCCATGTGGAACCAATTCCATGAGTAATTCGTTTAAGACACCCTTCATTCTTCGTGCGGTATGGGGCCTTGAATTGTCGTTTTGTAATAATGGATGCTTATGCAACTTGCCAGGCCGGTCCATGCAAAGCGGAGGCGCACTGGGCTCTATAATAGATTAGAACAATGATCTGCGTTCATTGTATTTCCTTTTGGCAAATCCATTAAAGTAATTCAGTATACGGTAAACATTACTTTTAACGGAACTTCCGATCCTTTAAGCGGAAATCCTTCTTCTCATTTGCGCCATTCTTTTCACTGATTCCTTTGTGGATGTTTCTGCTTTGGTCACAAGAGTTATGGTACCCAATGGGTCGAAAACTTGTTCACGCCTAAGCGTTCGTATGAAACCCGATGAACCTATCGTGTACCTATTCCTGCACCAACACTAATTTCACGAATAGTTATTTGCCCAGTGACATTCTGACGGCTGTAAAATTGTCGACCTATCGATAGACAGCACTTTTGAATCCTACAGACTCTCCAAATACACCTTGCAGGCGTTGAACGATTTTTGAAGTTTTCACATCTTCTTTAAATAAAAAAATGATAGGTTTTTGTGATTTAGTCCCACTTTCCATGATTGCAAAATCGGTGGTACGGAAACTCGTCTGTATCAGTCAAGTTGCTAATGCGTACTAAACAATATTGCACGGGATGGCTGTGTAAACTTATCAAAACTTGCATCTGACCAATAGTATTACCTATAATTGTACGAAATTGAACTTGAGCCAAATTCTTAGAACATTCTAAACATGACTCGTATAATTATTTTTATTATTCAATTATTTTGATAGTTATCTGTTTTATTAGCTAAAATATCCAATTAGAATTGTCTGTGTTGTAGAACTTAAGTAAATTCTTAGCTTCTTAGGTGCACTGTATGGATTCCTTTGAAAGTGCCTAATACACGTTTTCTCAAGCGATTATCTTCACTGGAGCACAAAGGAACAAAAGCACTTTTCCTGAAAGTTGGACTAACTATTTTCTAAACTGTAATACACCATCTTACAATCGACGTTTACAATGCTTTGGTTTTCCCCACTGACGATGATCACTTAGTGGTTGAAATGCGTATTTGGAGCATTCCATGGAATCGGTGTGGGAGGATGACAAGCAATTTATTCATTTTATTACATGTTCATATAAGTTCCAACTATCATTTTGTGAACAAAATAAAAATAAGCTGAATTACATAAGAAATGCAATTTCGGATTATCCTATATGGCTTTCGTAGCTTGCCTAGATAAAAGTAAACTTTCATATGCACAAAAATTCAATTTCAGTTCAGTTCAGTTTCAAATTAAATTAGTGCAATAGAAAAGTTTTAATCTTCAACGGTGTCAAGGGTGTGAATATTTTAATTCTTGTGACACATTACAAACTTGCGCACAATATGCACGAGATTAATCGCAAGAATCTAGAGTGTTAAAATTCCTTATTCCTATGTCTAATTACAACCAGTTGAAACAGGTATTTGGAAATTACCAAATTTGCAGACATGAACATTTATGCCTAATTGTAATTGTGTGTATGGACAATGTGTTAGCGCGACACTCTTACAATATCGTCATAATTCGTTAGTGTTTTTGTGTATCTCTAGAATCGCGGAATTCGGGTAAACGCGAGTTTAAACCGGTCGAATTAGTTCCCAAAGCAAAGAACGAATTAAAGTACTGTGTGAGTACTAGTGCGCGTATTAGTGTACAATGGTGAAACTTATCCGGAACAACGATGATAGGATCAGCCTCATACAAGGAATACAAATGGTGAGTGCTTCCACAGTTTTACTAGTTCTAAGCTTTCTTTTTGTTTGATGATACGTAATGCGGAAAAACATTGCTCAAATTAATTGGAGCAATACTTGCTTACATCTAAATACTAACTATAATATAAATCTAATTATAGGTATTTTAAAAACTTAGTTGGAATAAACTTGAGAAAAGAATACAGATTTTATTTATCACCAGTGCCAGAGTGAAATTAAGGTTGTAAGGTTCTTTCTTTCAGGATGGGTTATACTCAAAAAAAAAAACTATCTTGAAAATTGTATATCTGACCTTTAAAAGTGCTATGTGTAACGATCAAATACTAGTTTTCTACAATGTTAAGAGCTTCTACAGCTTGCATTTGTTGTCAATAAGTTAAGAACCAGTAGGTTTACAGGCTAGAAATTCTGCGTACTGTGTATGCGTCACGACAGCTACGACTTGTGGATGAGCCCTTTTCTAAATTCTATGTTTCTTGTTGAGTTTAACCTCAATTAAGGGATAGAAAAGGACCATGAACTTACTGTCATTTTTGGATTTCAAGAAACCAAAGATAACCAAGAAAAATTTACAAAAATGCTCTTTGACAAGTCTTAAGTACCGTATCGATTCAAAATTTAGAGCCTTCACCCCTGCTGGTTCTTATTATTAACAAAAGATTAAACCTACGTAAGCACGTAAAATTGTAAACAACTAGTATTTTATCGTTATACATACATCTTTTACAGCTAAAATATACAGCTTTCGAAATAGTTTTCGAACCGACTAAAAAGAAAATCAACTTTAAGCGATCTTGAAAATAAGTGCTAAACACCCTTAATATAAAGAAACTACACGAAATAAAGCGAATGGCAAGTCATTTTGTATATCTTACGTAAAGTTCCCGAAAAGATTTTAGTACGAGTTACAGCTTAACACCTCTCACACATACTTCGAATTCTATGTCTGTCTCCTCGCCCATTTTTTGATTGGGGCATTTGTTAAGTGTTGGAAAATTTAAAGTGGCCCTTGACGCATCCGATACGTATGTTTTACAAGTCGCATACATATTCGATGCGGTTTATGTTAGGACTTAGCGCAGGCCAATCTATGGGTTGAATCCTATGGTGCTGAAGAATGATCAACAGTCGCAGAGCAAAGTATTGGATTACCTTGCATAAATATTAAATTGAACCTACATCATAAGCGGGTGACACAACATTATTCTCTAGAATAAGATCCATGTGCTATTGAGTTGTTAGGCTGCCTTGCATTATTACAGCGTCTGTTTTTTCAATAAGACTAATTCCGTACCAAACCATGAGATTCACCACCAAATTTTTTGAATTTCAGTGCAGTAGTTCAGAATGCCTTTTATGTGGACGTCAATATACACGTTTTCGACATCACAACGACTTGAACGAAATTGTGACTGATAACTGATAAGTCACGAGTACTCCATGGTCGAGCTTGTAAAACGGTATGCTTACGGGCAAAATTTAAACGAGAACTTGTGTAATATGGTGTTAAAACAGGTTTTGTCATAGGTCTTCTTGGATCCTAGTTTCGTTCTCTCAGTGGATGCCTAACTATCTCGTTGGAAATCTCCAACCCGTGAGTCGTTTTTAGCCTAATTTGAAGATCTTTTGCTGTAGATGCGTAATGAGAATGGGGCTAAAAACCGATCCCGGATTTGATTAATTTTCCTCTTGCGACCTTTATAACCTCTTGTTTCTAAGTAACGATTTCACGCGATGAATAACAGATAGGCCAAAGTTAGGTTGTAACTTGGCGAATATTGGTGCTATTCTCGATAGCAGTGACAACACGAACGACTTCTGCTTCATTTAGATGCTTCATCAAATTTATTGGAACAAAATGTTTGGTAAGATATTCATAGCTACATTTGCATAGTCTTCGAATTAAACAATTTATTTAAATGTAAATAAATGTCCCTCTAATTATTTCGAGCAGTACATCTGCGAGCAATAGAATACATAATGTAGGTGATTAAGTGTGAGGATCATTCTCGCTTAAGTTTACGTGTAGGTATATTTTTCTGTTGAAAGCCTTCCATTTTTTATTCCATCGTCATGTGACTTCTATTTATCGAACAAATAGGACTGACAAATTCTCTTTATTGGTGTCCATTACGAATTAGATAACGCACTTACCTTTAATATGGAGTCGCGATATATATTTCATCATCAGATTACCTACACCCAATTGCTATCATTAAGGTTAGTGGTGAGCGTGCTAGGTATCATAATTAGATGGCAATAAGTATAACTTCAAAGTTTCGTAGAATGCGCTACAGTCAATTACAACTATTCATACACTACAGTGAATTAATCAATTTTACTAACGAATGTGTGTTGTCACTGTTTTTCTTTGAACATTTTTTATTGCTTTCATTTTAGTAGACTAGTTTCTATGGCAGAACATTACACAATATAATTTGATTATTGGACGTAATGTAACGAAATTCGGTTTCGTCTTCTATCTCCCTCCTTAATTCCTTCCTTTCTTCAACATTTCTGTTGATTCGAACCGATACTCAAAATCAATGATTCTCCCCTTAGTTTGCCCTTTATAAATGACAGATTAAGCAATGCGAATACTTTGGATAGGAAATTTGTGTGGGATTCGTCGCAGGTAGATTACACTTCTAATCTTGTCATCCATACTTATATATACGAAGAAATTTGAAAAAATTGCTTGTGACAGTCAACAAGACGAAAATGGAAGTACAATTCCTATTCTCCCTTTTTCCGTCCCACGCTCCTATCGCCTCCATCCACCTACGGTTTCTCCTGAGTATTAGATCAATTTTGATCTTGTAAAGATTATAAAAATTTCGAAGCTACACAGCCATTAATTTCAATTCGTTACGGCAGGAAAATAAAGCGTGACGCGTGATCCTTGGTTAACATTTCCTCTAAATAGCAGAATTCACGATCTCTTAGTAGAAATTGTCGGTGTCATTTCAGGACAGTGCCAGGGTTTAGTGTTAAATGGCGAAGTGCGTTTTTTCGGGCAAGTGTTAATTAAATTTCGTGAATCACGCTTGTTTCCTTTTCCGTCTCCTCCATTGGGGATGATGACATAGTTGTTCAAATACGTATTTAGGGATATTCATGTTAATATGGCGTTTATGGCACTTGACCTGAATTAGTGAATTTACCTTCTATTTCTGCATATTTTAAAATGAAAGAAATGAGGACTAACTGTACTATTTTATCAGTAGGTTTGTTCAATTTGATATACATTTCTATTTCTTTATTATTATCTATATAAATGTATACATATCTATAGCAGATTAACATCAGAACTTACTTTTGTCCTATTCGCTGACAAATTCAAAGTTCAAAAATAAAATAACCTCACTACGACGTAAGAGTCAAAGTCCCTATAGTTAGTATTTGTCGGGTTGTCGAACTAATAACGGATATTGGTCCCAAAGTACGGGCATTAGAACGGGTCATATAAGAAGCGGATTGCCCGAAACGAAGCCCTCTCTTCATTACAGGTCAAACAATCGAGTGTAGAGTGCGCCACCGGCAACTTGGGGTTAGGAACGAGGCGCGGAAAAGCTCCTTTAGATATAAGAAGGGAGAATAGAAAGGGAGAGGGAGAGAGCGCGACAGTTATAATCTTCTGATATTTGTGTTACGACTTTGCCATTTACGGTCACGAGATAAAAATTTATAAAGCATTGGCTAAAAGTGGACAGGAAGAGGTCGCAGCGAATCACGGACAAAGAGCTTTTCGTCATTAATATGGAGAACGTTTCACCCGATGTGACGATATCGCTCCCTTTGGACATCTTAGATAGGAGTTCTATTCTTATAACAATTCAATTTTAAGATATAGTTTCTTTAATACAGAAAATGCGAGAGGTTTCTGATTTAGCATGGAAGCGTTAGGAATATACGCTAAAAGGTCGATGTTTTAATCAAGCAGATTTCCTTATAATTATTTTGCTCTTTCCAAATATTTTCCAGGAATAGCATTATTGAATAACAGAAAATGGGAAATAATTTGTTTTTTCTACTATCTTCTTCTTCTTCTCCCTTTAGGCTACAGACTGGCCTGTGTGATTTGCTTCACTCAGTGGAGGAAGAAACCCAGGTTTGTGTCCACCTCATGAGCGGTCGCCCTGGAATTCTTTTTCCTCCAGGTTTCCGTTTAATAAAAAGTTTGGTTATTCTCTTTTTCTCCAATCTTTCCACGCGTTCTTTGCATCACGTCTTTATCTGTTTCGGCGTTACATCTTACTTATAACGAATATTTTGTTGGTTGCCCTCGCAGGGAGCTATTTGCTGTAGATCTTAGGATCTCCATTTTGCTAATATATGTCTTCCGTTGTTATTATATTAAGTTAACCTAAATCATTTACAGTCCCATATTTTAGTTTCAATTGGTGTCGTTGTATTGGCCAGAATTTGGTTCTTGCCCATTTGCAATAATTAGTTAGTAGGAAAGGTTTTCAACCCGCACACGCCGATTTTGTTAACATTAGCTAACCACGTAGAACTGCCAGGACTGTGTAAGAGGGCGGTTTCTCTTTCTGTGATTGAAGCCTTCGAAGGGGTGAAAAGCGTCCCTAAAAATTGTTCTACTTTTTGTTTTTTTTTTTTCAATCTAGAATTGTTCCAAACATATGACCACATAGCGCTTCCAAGCGGCTGTTGAAGAATGTCTAAATCGGTAACCCTTGTTCTTAAACGTATTATCCCTTCCGCACCCACCGATTTGCAGAAACGCCGATCTTGATGAAACTTAATAACTGTGTAAGTCCGCTTGAGCTATGTAGAAGGTCGGTTCCTGTTTCTACCAGTACCGCCTGTGAAGGGGGAAATGTGCCCCAAAAATCGGACAATCTTTTACCAATTATTCTGTAATTGTTGCAAGAAGAAAATATTCAAACATACGAACATATAGTGCTTCAAGAGGGCTCCTTAAACATATCTGTATCGGTAACCCATATTCCTAAACATATTGCCCCTCCCACCTCCACCGAATTGCCTAAACACCGATTTCGTTGATACTTGGCAATTATGTAGAGCTGGTTGAACTATGTAAAAGATCGGTTTCTGTTTCTGCCAGTAACGCCTTCGAAGGGGTCAAAAGCCCCCTAAGGATGGGAGGGTTTTTTGCCAATTACTCTGCAATTGTTGCAAGAAGAAAATATTCACAATATGAGCATATAAAGTTGCTAAAACATATGTGAACCCGTAATCCTCATAAAAAAAATTACCCCTATCACTATCACCCCTTTCAACGAAACTCGGAAGTTATGTAAACTTGGTAGCAGTATACAAAGCGGTGACTTTTGTCTCTAATCTGAACGTGTCTGAAGGCTGAAAATAGGGCTGCTTTTCATTTCTTTGACAATTACAATTATTGCAACAAAAAGAAATTTACTGACCCACAATGGATTTAAGCAAAAGTTAAAACCAATGCGTCTATATTATCAATGGACGCAGGGCTGACGCCGGTGGTAATACCGCACTTCATAACAAAAATATTTTGCCGCTTTTCTTTTGATGCATAAAGTCATAGTTGTTTATTATATACATGTTAATAACTTACGATATGGGTAATTGATTTTCAATTGCATTATTTGCATCGAAATAAACGTATTTTGTCATTTTAACCGAGACAAATATCTAAACAAAATATATTTTTATGTCAATGTGTTTATATCTTGGACTAAATGGTTGTCATTTTATATTTTTGAATAGTTGGTAGTGCGTAGGTATAAATGTTATATATACTTCGGTATTCTGATGATCAATAGAAAGTCTTCAACCATACTGTAAATTGCATTACGTTATTGTAGTGTAGCATGATGTGCATAAACCTACAAAATGTAATTGATGTGTTAATTATTACTTATGGATATCGGTAAGAAACTAGAAATTCAAATCTTAAAGAACAAGAACTGCATGATGTTATAAACATGTAGTAGATAAGAGTATGCAAGACCAAGCTGCATCGTAATCGGTGTGTCCGCTAATTGGTGGAGGTGAGAGCGGCAAGTTTTTGTAAGAAAAAGGGTTATTAGTTCGAATATGGTTTAATTGTTCTCTTAATGCGCTATATTCCCATATTTTGAATATTTTCGTCTTTCAACAATTGCAGAGTAACTGGCAAGAAACGGTCCCATTCTTGAGGGAGTTTGTCACACCTCCATACGCGTTAATGGCAGAAACAAAACTGGCCTTTTTCATAGTTCAACCACCTCCACATAATTACCAAGTTGATCAAAATCAGTATTTCCGTAAATCGGTGGGGTGAGAAAGGCTAATATTTTTAAGAATAACGGTTACCGTTTCAGACGTGGTGCAGTCGCCCTCTTGAAGCGTTATATGCTCATATGTCTGAATATATTTTTCTTGAAACAATTCCAGAGTAATTGGTAAATAACGAAAATCATGCCAATTATCAAGGGCGCTTTTCACCCCTTCAGTAGCTTCAATCGCAAAAGCAGAAACCGACCTCGTGGATAGTTCTACTAGCTCTAGATAATTACCAAGTTTCATTGAAATCGATGTGTGAGGGTTGGGAATCTTTCCTTGCTATTTCTGGTCTCTAAGAGATTAGCGATAAATAAGCGAGATTATCTTAACCTCAACACTTTCCGCTTTCCAAGCCACTGTTCAACCAAATTCATGCTATATTATTATGATTCAAGATCAGATATATTTCTAGCTGAAGATAACTTCGGGAATTTTTATTACGTAAATTGTCCAATATAACATTATTGATCAGTTTTTCTATTTGAAGAACTCTCGACTTGAACTTGTAAGAGATAGTATCTTCTCGACTCATTTTACTATTTCCTTTTCGTTCTCCCCATTCTGGAGGCATTTTGAAAAATTAAACTATTTATATATATACCACAACTTACACATAAATGTAGGCTGCTTTAACCGAATGCACCTAGTAATGCAATGTAATTTAACATTTTAAATTTCATCATTACTCAGAGGATTTCACTTCCAAATGTAAGTATACATAAATTTAACGGACAAGTTAAAGTATTTCATCAGTTGAACTCTAAAAGGTTTTACCGATGACCTCCAATTAAACCTGCAGTAATAGCGATCATCAATCTTTACATATAAAATCTTAAAGAAGCATGAACTTGAACGTCCCGTTTCATGATTTATCCACCCTATATGAACTGAAACAAAGACTAGGTGTAGAGCCAATGATATCCTGTCATCTGTTTCACTCGCAACAGTCCTTTTTCTCTAAGAAGATTCTCGTTATAACGCGACCGGTGTATTTATGGGGTCACATTTGGTCTCTTGCGATGAACCCATCTTCACGGGATGCATTCGCGACTGACCCAGACAAATAACCGAGAACCAATCTCCTCTTCTCTGTAGCAATAGTGCGTCCAGGTCGCTATGTCCGTCTCTCTTCTTTTATCGCGGCGTCTGTGAAAGGGGCATTACCAACCTTCCGCGGTCGCCGTCACGAGCAATAAATTGCGGGAGTCTATGATGCAATTTTTCCACCGAATGCAGTTCGCTAGATGAAAATCTATTATAGCTAAGAGGGCTGATGTTTGATTTTAGAGAGGAAGGCGGGTTCGGGTGTTTGGAAATGGAACACGAAAACAGAGGAAGATGACGGTATGATATTAATAATGTCTTCGAGACGATTGGCAAAGTTGTTTTCGCACTACGACCAATACACGCTGAAAATCGAAGATAAAATTCATCCCATTATTTACAAAGCAGTGAAATATACGGTGGATTATCGCTACAGAAATATATTTCGGTAACAGAGGTCATATGTGCTCCATCTTTAAAATACACATTGTTGGGGGATGTATAGTTGGATAGATTTATAACATCGTCTTTTAAATCGTTCTGAAATTGCAATCATAAACATGAATGGAACGTGTAATATTCATTTAGTATAGGTAGAATTGAAAGAGCACCACCAGGTACCATTCACCTTTTGAAGTATTTCTAAAATATACGTTTTAATGACCAAGAACATTCCTATGTACTAGGATGAATCGAAAAGTTCTTAGCACAGGTTTTTCAAAAATCTTTCTTTTCTTGAGATATTCACTAGATAACGTTGTAATACATATTTCACAATAGTTACAAATTGAGGGAGAATCTCAAACCTTGGTTACCAAACAACAACAATAGCTATGTAATCAAAAAATTAAAACAAGAAATGAAGTAGAAGAATAAGTAACATAGATGGTATTGTAAGTCGATTTGAAAGTAATAGTCTAAACAATGTGCTGAATAAAAATTCATGTAAGGAAAAGTTAACAATTATGGAAGAGTTATATATATATATATATATATATATATATATATATATATATATATTTAGCACAGCAGGCCCTACAGGCCCAGGACTTGATCGGTTACTGCCCTCCATTTCATCCTGTCTTCAGCCTTTTCTTCCCAGTCTCCAATGCCACTTTCTCCCAGGTCCTCCTGCACCGCATCCAACCATCTTGATCTTGGCGGCCCTCTTCTTTTCTTTCCGCTCACCCCTCTCTGCAGCACTGTCGTCGGTGTTCTCCTTTCAGGGAGCCACATTACATGATCCAACCATCGGATACGTTGGGACTTCACCATAGATGTTATGCTGGGTTGTCCATACATGTTCAATACCTAACTGTTGGATCTTCTCTCCCACTTCTCGCCCATCTTCTTACCACCGTAGATCCATCTTAGGACTTTTCTTTCCCACACTTCCAAATGATCCTTATCCTTTTCTTTCAAAACCCACACATCACACCCATACAAAACAACCGGTCTTATTACTGTCTGATATATACCCACTTTAGCGCTTCGCGAGAGTTAAAAAACATTAATAACGGTCACGATAGCATATTGCTAAACTCCTCACTACATAGTGGTTCAATAATAAATACGGTGACACGTGTTTCGCTAGCCCGAAGTAAGCATTATTAAACTACAACTTCAACTTCAACAATTGTGTGGTGAGAAGTTTACCGATGTGATATTGCACCACAGTCCTTGTAATCACTATCATTAATAACTGGAATTGCTCAATTTGCGCCAATAGTACTACAACTATCAACATTGCGCTATACGAAGATAGACACATTCAGTTATAGCATGTATAGCAAGAAGCCATCTGTATTTGTATACCATAATGTTACTATTCTACTAGAGTCGTTTCAGATAGTTTTAGTACTATTGGCACAAATTGAGCAACTCTATTAATAACAGTGAAAATATACAAGAGGTGTTGGTGACAAAATATTAGCTGAAGTATTGAAGGGTTTATGTGTAGTAGGTGTGAATATTGTACTGAGAATTTAGATGATATAATAAATTTAACACTCAAAAGTTCAAACTCTTAACTAGATTATACCGGCTTAGTTCTGAATTAATATCATATAAAGTATGTATTATAACAAACGTATTTACAAAGTTTTCGATATATTTTTACCTAAATTCAAAACATTTACCTAATGTGTGAGATGTGTTGTGTATAAATTCTTCTGTTTTAAATTTAATTTAGTTATAATTGAAATTTATATTGTAATTTTATTCTAACTTAGTAAAATAGTATTTTCTTTAATTTTTTGTGATCTTTTCATTGATTGTCAACAAACATTTATTCGTTTTTTCAAACCAGGACGCTTCCCAATTTCAAAGGTTACTATATTTTTCTGTCTTCCATGTAGCTACGTATGTTTATTATTTTTCAATAGATAGCGCAATTAACTGGTGAAAACTCGTGAAGTGAAGAGTTTTATTTCATTATTATTATGGACCTTCACCAAGTAAAACATGGTTCTATTTAACGATTGTTTAGATAACAATTTGGAACTCAGCGCAACAATCCAGTACCGTCAGCGCTGGCAATATGGGCTCTGCATTGACGAGAAAGTCTCCTTTACGGGAAAGAACTTCTGAATATTTATATAGCTTTATTTCATATTAGTCGGACTTGCTGTACCTTTCCTTGGATTGTTCTTGAATACAAGTTTATTGGTTTTCCAATTGTTCTTCTATTTGCAATATTAAAACTGAATGCTTGTTCTGCTATGTTTCTTTCCTCCAAATACGCTTAATACATTTCCATTTGCAACCTTTTATATACACACATATATAGTGGTTTTAACTTTTATTCCTTTATTCCTTCGCAGGTAGACGGCTTTGAGACTGCCGTTTAGATTGTGACCATCGGGGCGTATGTGCCCAGAAGGTGAACATTTAGAGATTCCATGAGTGTACATATATCTCTTTCTGCGTCTCCTAGTTCGATTGAGTTATTGCCATTATAGTAAAATTCTATGTCAATATCATGTTCCTCTAGTTGAAACTATATCCTATGTTTTGGCATTTAGATTTATTCTCAGTCCGATTATTTCCGTAGTGGAGGATAGTTCTTTTTATTATGTTAGTTTGTTCGAGGGTATTGAATATCTATTAAAAAATTCCAGATGTCCTTAAAAATATTATTAATTATACAAACGCATTACTGTCTGACCATTTCTCTTTATTTCATGATTTGGTAAGATGGGCTTCAAGTGCTCCTCGTGTGGTATAAATCTTATAGAAAAACCTAACTATCCTTATATATTTCCATATTGCAGTGCTATGTATGAGTGCTCAGCCTAAATCTATTTCTCTCTGTGGAAGAACATAAAGAACATTATCTGATTAAAAGTAACTGCCCATTATAGAAGATAGATAATTCCCTTTGACTTGCTAACTTTCAGCACATATATAGTAATCATTTTCCTGCATTTGAAGTTAATTTAACTTTGCTCGGAAAATGAGATAGAACTTAAAGTAATGCAGCGATTAGTTTTTCCATGTTCCTTCTTTCTCAGTCATTCTTTTAATTCGGATACTTTTATCTTCTTAATCGAAGCGACTATTGGCGGAAGTGCAAACTCCGTCCTTTTTCAACGTAAAAGAAAATAACGTTATCGTTACTCTTTCTCTCTTCAGCCATCGCTGCAATTGAAACTATTTGTTTTCCCGTCAAGATAAAGTGGAAGCGTTTTTTCCAAGGACAACATCCATAGAAGCCAGTCATCCCGACGGCAGCGGACAAACCAGCAGTACCTTATCCTCTATACTGGAATTTCCTTCCCTTCAAAGTTAAGGACCTGCGTCCCTATACCCCGTACGCCCCTCTCCCTTGAATTCGCGGTACAATGACAGAAAAAAGACAAGGCCCGTTAGATCCTTAATACCGTCAAGTAATGGTACTAAAGCCGGTTGAGGCATTGCGAGACGTCACCCAGATGAATAACTGCAACATTACGAATTCGCATACAAATACGCGTCCGATCCTCGCAGCCGTCTTATCCATCTTTCTTTCCTTTCCCCTTCTTATCCTTTTTTATTACGATTTTTTCCTCTTTCCTCGTGCTTTTTTCCGCAACACCTACCCCATCTTGGCGCTTTTTTTTTTCTCTTGCAACGACCGCTCGTCTTTGCTACTCTCATCCCTAACGTGACGTTTAGTTTCTCCAGAATGATTCCTTTATTTTTATCAGAGTTTGTTCGAACGAATTTGGAAGGAGATTTGTATTTAAAAAATTTCAGCGCTTTTGGTCGATTTCTCATGCTAATGCTGTAGAATTCACGTTAACACGGTTCGTGACGGAAATGACGTTTGATTGACGTATTTTAAATGAATATCACCGCGAATAAGAAAAGATTATTTACCAATAGAGATGATATTTGTCGACAGTCGAAAGGATTATATGACATTTAGACGTAAATAGTTACCACTACTTCCGTTGGATACGTCTCACCAAGGAAAGATTTACCAACAAAGTTACATACATATTTTTATTACAAATTTTGGAATAAAAAAATCGTTGTAAAATTATACAGAAAAATGTCTTCTTGTAAAACTATTAGAGAATTGATGATACAGCCAACAACCACATTTCTAGAAGAAATCGCAATGTAATTAACATTTCAATTGAATAATAATGGGATTGTTGATACACAGGTCCAACGGAATCTGCCAGTGTTTCGTACCAATGTATTTTTATGGACTTTAATAACCCTTGTAATGAGAGTCAACACATTAATGTGCTTAAATCTTGCAATCCTTTAGTTTTGCTACTAGTAGGGGATAAATAATTGTGTATGGCCAATGCAAGTGGCTTAAGGAGCGTTCGGGGAACATTACGGTAGTTTTGTAGTGGTATGTGATATTGTGCATATTATTGAACGAGTGAAAGAATATTGCATTATGAGTGCAATACTATCATTAGAAAGAATGTCAAATCCGGTAGCAGGAATTTACAAAGATGTGTAATTGAGTAATTAAAAGTGCAATAAAGGTGTAATTCTATTAGAATTAAATATAATATTTATGATTTAAGATAGTATTGTATTCTTGTACACCCATATTTTTTGTTGTGATTAAAAGGAAACCATTAAACATTACAAGAAAACTTCATATTTCAATAAACAACATGATCTATTTTTCTTTAACTAGAAAAAGAAGAAAGATTTGTAAAATTTTAGGGGATTTGCGTTTGAACGAGTCAGTGGAATTTCGCAAAAAATCTCCTGTTCAAATTCGGTTTTCTAGAAAATGCTGACAGGATGTTGCGCTTCAACTTCCGAAATTTTGATTTGGGTCCAGTTTACTTTGTTTTCATCAAAACTGAAAGAAAAGTTTGTTCCTATCTTAGAACTTAATGTTTTGAAATCAAAGATATCTGTTTGTTGGATTTCCAGATTCGTTTGCAACTGCTATTACTGATATCAATTGGTCAGGAATGTAGGTATTGGTGCTTTTAAGCACACGTTTCTTCTCCTTTTCGATTGTGGAATGCAAGCTATCATCTTCGTCTTGCGTGCGGCCGATTATTAAAAATTTATGAGTTTATGGATTCAATACTCAACTTAGAAGTACATTGCAGCAATATATTTATTTTTAGGTTGGCCACAACAATTATTCGAATAGAAGATTACATTCCGTTTTGAATGAGTATTTTCAGTAATATTCTATAGATAATTGAAGGTCTCAACTTTTTAACTTTTTCTTACTTCGAGAAGTTTCATTTTCTTCGTTATTCCTTTGTCAACTTTATTGTTGTAATTTTTTAAAATATAAGTACATCAATTTTACTAATTTAATAGTCACAGTGTTTAAATAATCACTACTAGAGTCACTATAATCATCTACCAATTTCGTAAAAAAGATATTGTGTCAAGAGTTTTGACAAAATCTCTGCATATGTTAATAACAAACAAATAAAACGATAAGAAATTAATAGCATACTTTAGAAAATATAACCGTGTTTTTGACCATTGCATTTATCTAGAAATGTGATAGTCTTGTACTACGTAATATTGAAATCTGGCGTTGTGCTATACAGCGTGTCCCAAAATTGCTGGAACACAGAGATACCACGTATTATAGAGATCAAAATAAGTCGATTGGACCCAATTTATATATATATACCAAAATGTGTTGTTTGTCCGCGAGAAGAGTTTATTTAAAAAATCACAGATTTGTACCCTGTTCAGAAATACGTGAAACAAATTCAATGAAAATTGGCCAGTATTTCGCAGTAATCAAAGAAGCCGAATTGAACTTACAGAAGGGTTAATCCACTCTCACCCCTGATAATTAAAAAAAAATTTTCTTAAGGGTTATAATACGGTTCTAAGCCTTTTTTAGCTTAATTTTTTGGTTCTTATAAAAACTCTGTATTTCGTATAGTTTCGAAGGAAAAAATTTCTGCTATGAAAGGTAGCCACTATCAACCAGAATTTATAATTAATGTCTGGGTCGGATTATTGTTAATTTTTGGTTGGGCCGTTCCGATTGCCTGATCGTTTAAATAGCGCTGGTTATCTTCGTTTCTTTCAAGAAATTTTGCCAGAATTGAAGAACATGAGACAAGAAGCACTCATTTAATGTAGCTGGTATTAAGAATGTAGATTATCAGTATTTGTGAAAACATTCTTTCCCTTCGAAACTATGCGAAATACGGGGCTTTTATAATAATGAAAAAATAAAGATGATGAATAAGTCTTCCCGTTAAAAAGACTTAGAACGTATTATCACCCCTAAGAAAGTTCGTTTAAAATTAGCAGGAGGTGAGAGTGGTTTTGACCGTTCTACGATTTCCTTTCGGTCTGTTTAATTACTGAAAGTAGCGTAATCCTCTAAAATGTACAAAAATGTTGTTTTTAAGTAAACTTTAAACTCTTCTCACGGAGAAGAGATACATAATCGTGCATAAATGTGGACCAGGAGTCTTTGCCGTTAAGAACAAAGGTGAAATGGAGGTTATAGGGGAATTCAGCAATCATGTATGATTCCCCATAACCGGGGTTATTCCCCAATAACTCCCGGTTCACCTATATATGTATATATATATAAATTGGGTACAATCGACTTATTTTTACCTCTACAATACGTGGTAGCTCTATGTTATGTTCCAGCAATTTTGGGACACGCTGTATAAAGATTTTGTTTTTTTACTTAAAAGTAGTACTTTTAAGACTAATTATGATATAATATTTAAAAAATACGATTGTATCTGTAGTTGATCTAAGACGATTCAGAAATTGTCCAAATTTTGATTTGGGATAGTATTGGACTCATCGTGCGATATATATGATATAAGTTCTGTGCAGTATTTGTTTGTGAGGTAAAAAATCGGATTGTTCATCGCATTATGTTTTCAATTTGGAACCCGAGTGTTTTAAAAGTAGAAAGAAACGAATTTTCGAGCAACAGTAAGTGTTTGTTGAAAGACATGTCTCGATGTTCTCGTTTTACGTTATCTAAACATATCCCCACAGGTATTTGATTCGTTTAAAAAACCTCGCGGTAATTGTTATTGAATTCCGGTACTGAAAATTTAATCCCGTTTCGCCCCGATCGTGCACCTAAGAAGTTTTCTAACGCCGATTAGATTCCGCAAATCCCTTCAGGGCCTCGTCGTCTCCCCGAAACGAATCCGATTAAAGCAACAGTGGCGATGACGATTCCGTCGGCCGCCGAGCTGAGCGGGAAGAGCTCTTTTACAACACTTTCACACAAACATACGAATTAGCTCGTTTCAGACGTCTTTTTCCAATTAGGGTTCCCTCTACGTCGCTTCTTACGCGCCATCCAGCGCCTTAGGTCGGAGAAGGATGTGCCATCTTTCTTCTGTTTTCTTCCTTTCTACTCCGTTGCTAACTACGCGTTTCCTTTTCTCCGGGCGCGCAAGCTGATGGTTTCATCCGGATCGCTCGGATTGAAATCCCGGCGGAATCGGGACGGATTCCCTTTTGAAAGACACGGAAAATATGGGAACATTAGTCTCAAAATTGATGACGTCGCTTGCCTCGGTTGGTGGGGCCAAATTTAGGAAATCGATACCATATAGCGGAAGGCGATGTAAATATTAAAGCGTATAGATGCAGAGAGGGAAGTATAAATTATTTCATTTTCACTGTGAAATTGTAAGTTGTTTAGCGAGTTGAAGGGAATTTATGAAAGTTGAAAGAATTAGCGCCAAATTTGTCAGTTTTCGTTTTGGTTGCTACATGTGACAGGTAACCGCATTAGAAAGGCGTTTTCGAATCTAAACGTATGGAATCAAGCCCCAAGCTGTTTAGTGTTTAATTGGCTCCTTCGGATTTTACGTATTTTCATATTTATTTTTGCTTTAGTCTATCAAGTGCTTTGCTTGTAAGAGATGTGTACCTTCTTGATGATTATCGTTAAGGTTAACAAAGAGGATGACCTGTTATCATTAAGTAGTGTACACCGGACTAACGCCCTTACTTTTCCGAATTTTAATGTCGCGCCTTGCACGTAACAAAAACCGGTTTACACTACTTAATGATAACACATCATCCACTCTTTTATCTAACCTTGGTTATCGTGGTTTCCCCAGTACAGTAAAATATCGATTATTCGGATATTCGATTACTCGGATTAGAATTTAAGCCTCTCTTCAGAATTAAACGCAATAAACCATTATTTACGCTTCTAACCAAATTTTCAGTATGTATGTAAAATCCCGTCAATAGGATAAATACAGCTTCGCGAATCATATTTACACATATTTTTAATATTATTATGTAATATAGTATCGCAATTTATGGATAAAGAATTAATTCCAATATCCGGATTCTCGCTTAGCTGGATGGGGCCTGATTACCCTTGATCAGGACATTTTTCCATTTGCCTCATGATGAATAGTAAATCACTCCTTCTTTGTAGATTTGTACAGTAACGTTAGAATTAGTTTACTGTTCCTATAAACTTACTTAAATGTTTATATATATTTCGTGTAATGATATATGATATATAATAGTTTTCTACAACAATTAGGTCAATTAAACAAGAGTGATTGAAATAATAGTTATATGCTTAGAACGTTTACAAACGCTCTCGTAACACCTTTATCAGTGAAAATATAACTAGATAAATGTATAAACAAACATTTGCTTTTTATTTGGCAACTATCAACAAAATAACTAATGACTAGATTTCTTGATATATAGGATCTGTAAAAAATATTATAAATCACTGATTAAATATGTAAACACATATATGCAAACTAGGAAAACACCCAAAAAAAAAACCTTATACCAAAAAGTTTTTGTCGAAAGCTTAACAATTCTCTCCAAGGACCAGAGAAAACTCGAATCAAAAACCTACCCAAAGGTTTCCTCCTTAAGAAATGTAAATGTCATTCTAATAAATTGCTATATACGTTACTTCATGAACATCGGTTCTGAAATTAATAGTTTTAGTATCTTTCCGTAGTACCTATTTATCATTTCGTATATTAGTCTTTTTTATAATTATTTTCTGCATTTAATATAACAGTGTTTCCAAAATCAAACTAATGCCCCAGATCTTTGCAAGTTTACACAGCGGTCATTGCACCAAAACCATTATTTAAAGAATGTTTATGGTTATACAACCTCTTCGTTCAACCATCACAGTCTTTACAGTTTATTTTATAAACTAGATTACTTTGATTTTGTTCATTTATTTTAGATTCAATGTTAGCAAAAAGAGATCTGTTACTATAATTTGGTATGAAACTTATGTTTATATTTTTTTATTAAATTCTTCTTTTTATTTGTTCACTTAAACCTTTTTTATAAAGAATAGCGTTATAATTTTTATTGTCATTATTTTTAAAACCTTCTATTATATAATTTATTAATTCTGTTTTTAATTATTTTTCCCTAAAAACTATTTGGATAATTATTTTGTCTAACATCACTTTAACTTTGTTTAATTTCTTCCTCGGGATTAGCTAATCTAACCGCTTGATCAACTAATCCGGTAACTGCATTAATTTTATGTAATTTTGATGTTTCTGAAAAATAATTTAGATGTCTTCCTGTATTGGTAGACTTTATATACCAATTCGTTTGTACAATGCCGTTATTGTGTATGACTGTCACGTGCAGGAAATTTAATGATGTATTATGATATATGTATGTATTATGATTTGGGTTTTCTCTAGTCCTCGAACAGATTTGTTAAGGTTTAGTCTTGGTATTTTCATAGTTTGAATGTATGTGCACATTTAGTCAGTTATTTATAAATTATTTCTTTTTAGAGATCCTGTATATCAAGAAATCCTAGTCATTAGTTACTTTGTTGATAGTTCCCCAAGCACATTGTTTATACATTTATCTAGTTATATTTTCACTGATGAAGGTGTTCCGCACATTTTTGTAAACGTTCTGAGAATATAACTATTATTTCAATCACTCTTGTTTGATTGAACTAATTGTGGTAGAAAACTATCATATCAAATAAGTATTCTTGTCTACTTAATCTTCTTTTTTACGGTTAGGCATAAACTTCTGCTGTCGAATACGTAGAATTATTTACTGAAACGCTGAGCAGAATTAAATTCTTGTGTTTGTAATTCTTTGATTGGAAAATATCCAAAAAAACTAAACAAAAGTAGCAATACAAACGAGGGAAATTAAAAATACTAATGCAACTGAAACAAAAGAATAAGAGTGAGATAACACCGCAAGAACATAGTAAAATTCTAGATTATTGCTGTGAATTAAGCAAGAAATTCGTCCACTGAGTAAAAGCAGTTTTCAAAGAGGTAAAATTCAAGACTTTTGGAAATTTTGAACTGAATCAACTTTAAGCACGATTACTATTTTGTAGTATAAGCGAAAGCTCCAGCGCACCTAGAGACGAACATATTGAAGAAGAATATCCATCAACCACAAATGATTAGATAAATACGGCACAAAGAGGGTGCGTTCTCGTCCTCTCAGTATCATTTGGAGTGATGAATGTTTACAATGTTATCGATTATACCTAAGATTTGGTCAATAGTGGTACACTTGATAGTGATTGCAAAGACTGTAGTGTAGTATTACAGACACTATTACATTGGTTAATTGCTCACCATGAATTAAATTCGTTGACATGTGTTTCGTTAGCAACGGACCTAGCATCTTCAAATCGTATCTCACCGAATGAAACACGATTTCTTGAATTCTCTTAACGCGAACTAAACTTCACCATTTACCCTTCGGAGGCATACTTTTCTACCTATTTCGATGAAAAATTATTCGAAGGGTAACGTAAAAACGTTCGTTTTTACCTTGGCGGTTCTATTTACTAAACGCTCGTGCAAACAACTTCGGTTTAACAGATTGTCCTTACTTCCAGAAACCAAATAGATGGTGTTACGGACGCTGTTAAAGTGTAAGACTGCTACGCAATTAAGTACCTACAGTCGAGTATTGTTACGGCTAAATTTATGTTTATACCGCATTAGATCTTCCAACGACTTGAAAATTGTTTTCTACTCAGAATTTTCATTTACCGAACATTTTACGACCAAAATGCCGATTGCCGTGCGTATTTTACCACTTTTGGTTTCATTCATTCACCAATAAACCAGGCACTTGAGCATTGTGCTCTTTGTACCGTAACTTTTGGTGTGACTTGATACATATTATTTTGGCCATTTTTACATCATTTATGCCTTAATTTATTTTTACATTCTCTTGGATTCCGTCTATTTTTTAGCATTAGGTCTTAATTTCTACCTTCTGTGAGTAGTTCGTGCAAATATTATTTCCAAGTTTTTGTGTTCATTACTTCTCTACAATTTTTGCTCATAACTTTCTGGGCGATAAGTTTCCGTATTATTTTAAACTTTTCGATTTCCTTCATGGAATTTTTTTACTCCGTTTCCGGGTACGTACCACACATTTATTTTCCCCTTTTTCATGTCATCTATGGATTTTCTCGTTGTTTCCTGCTAATTTTTATATGTTTCTTTTTTGTCAGATGGGCATGATTAGGTTATTTTCTACCTTCTTAATATCATTCTACCGTTCCGCTCTCTTTACTTGAACTTCTATTGTTTCTGTCGTTAATATCTCTAATTACAAGAAACATGGGGCTAACACTTCGTAACATCTAATTTTTAATAATAGAAAACAAGCGCCGTTTGTTATTTTAAAATATTGTGAAATACATCGTCCTCAATAATCTAAATGTCGACTTACAACTGTAAGTATTTTATCCGTTCTACCCCAAAATCCTTTGTTGTATCTGAAGCTTGTATGTATATCGAAACTTAATCCGTCAGGATTGATTGCTTTCAATTCTGTAACCTAATATAAACTTATCTTTATTACATTGCACCAGAGACGTAGAAGTTGACAAAATTGATTTTAGAACTGCAGCAGTACATTTTCGCATACTATCCGTATGTAGGGTATATCCTCGACATAAAATTGGTATTCTTAGATAAGTTAAACTGATACGGGATGCACTCGCTTCCTTGCAGAATCCAAATCACTTGTATATCACCCACGAAAGTTTACTGCTCTCGAATGAGAAAAGTTAAAGGCCTTTTGTATTAAAGGTTATTTTGGCCGTCAACTTTTATTCCGTTCGGTAATGTAATTTTCCACGTAATTTTGTTTATGCGAAAGTTATTGACTGCCGAGTAAATACGTTTATCGTAAATATGCAGGAGTCAGCAATGCTGTTGGGTGCGTTCTCTTGTCTTCACTGAATTTCTTAGTTACTAGTTTTAATAGTTAGTAGTCAATTTCTAAGATGCTGTGAGAAAATGTTTAAAACGATATTCGAAGTTCATAGCTCCAACTTTTTAACAGAAAATATATGGTCTTATAACTAGAGCACGGCGGACATATCTTATATATGTCGCTTCCTTATTGGTGGTTCGTGTTCAATACGCGCCAGCATCTTTAGACAACAATCTAGGTAACTGTATGCATAAATATGTAAACTTTTCTCGCACGCCTATTTTGTCCTATTCTTAATATATCGCGATAAGATTACTTTCGTTTCATATAAATACGACAGCCGTATGAAGTTGTTTTTAGATTATGGAGTTCTATAGTCCTAGTGACATACGTAGTTTTGCTCGCACTAATTTTTGCCGCTACTCATATGAAAAATATATAACACCGTTCTCTACTTATAACCTTATGCACATACCGTTGACTTCAAGCAAAACTGATTATACAATGAAGGACGGTTTTCCGCGTTAGGGGTTTTATATTTTTGTTTTGTATCACTGCAGCACAGGATTTATATAACCCGAATACATTTTCTTTCTCTTTTTTAACCATCGTCTGAGTTAATTGGATATTATGTACAATGCCAATCGGCCTTGTATTCTCCAGTTAAGTCGATCTTTTAGAATTATTCGTCATATTGATTGTACGATCCGACCGCTGTATAGATTCTTATTTTGGTACACAGTTTGTTTTTTAATTTTAATCATATGCTAGAATTGCAATTTTGAAAAAGTGGATTGAACAACCTATGTAGTAAATTTTTAAGTTCATCCACCTTCAGCACTAAACAGTTCGGAAGGAGGAAGTTCGCTGTTATCTTTCTTTTACAATAAGCATTTGTCTGTGAATACGATTTGCTTTACTCAAAAATGAAAAAGCATACGGGAAACCTGACTAACGTGGAAAAGTAGATTGACTGGCAGTTTCGAAAAATTCATTCAGATAGATTTAGATGTGAAAATATTATGGAGAAAGTGAAAATAGTCAGACAAAATATGCTAACAAGCGAAAGTGAAAATAACCTATAAAAACATCGGGAACCAAGAACAGAGATGAAGGGAGTATGTAGAAGGAAAGGAAAAAGAGGACAAGGACAGAAAAATTGAAGGCAACTGCAAAAGAAAGAAATAATATTATTATTAAATGAAAGATAAGGGGTACCAGACGTAGACGGCATACTTCAAAAGTGAAAATGGAGACCTAGTAATTGAAACAACAGAGGCTCTTGAAAGATGGAAAAACAAGTTAGACAACAAGACTTATCGAATGACTCTGGGAAAGTAGAACAGAATGTAAGGGAAGAAATAGATAGAAATGAAACTAAAATAGAAGCATCAATTGAAGAAGAGATAGTAAATATAATGAAAAGTTCAAGTTCAATAAGAGCCCGAAAAAACAGCAATGACAGTGGAAATGGTAAAAGCAGGAGTAGAGCTATTACATAAACAAATACAAATACATTAAGGTTTGGGACGAAGAAGGAATAACGGAATATTAGACGATGGAGGGCATATGTTCAACATATGAGGAAGGAGACAAACAATTATGGAGCAATTGCGTTAATGGACACGATCTAAAAAATACTGGCCCTAAACATACTAACCAAGCCAAACGAATATATGGAACATATTGTAGGACAGTACTAAGCAGGATTTAGAGAAAGCCGACCGGTAACAGCCCAAATCTTCACACTGAACAAAATACAAGAAAACTGTTATAAGTATCAAAACTGCTGCTTTTGTACTTTTCGTGGATTTCAAGCAGGCGGGTGACCAAATACATAGACAGCAATTGTATGTCGTCATGGAAGAGTGTAAAATATCCAGCAAGTTGGCAAACCTCGTTAAAATGACTATAAAACAAATAAAAAATTAAGTAGTATAGAAAAGAGGGAGGTCTAACAAATTTGAGGCTGAGCAAGGACTTAGGACAAGGACTTTGTTGCTGGAAGCAATAATTACGAAAAGCAAGATAAGGACGGAGGAAACAATAATAAAGAACAAACATCAATGTGCCCATGATCTAGCAACAAATAAGGAATTGCACAAAAACATAAACGGAATAGCAAATGAAGCTAAAGCTGTGGACCTAGAATTAATCAAGGGAAAACAAAATACATGGCGCAGAAGCACAGTTAGCATTACAAACTGAAATGCAGGATACGTTTGATGGAGGTCAAGAATTTGACTTAGGAGTAAGCATAAGAGAAAATGACCTCAAAAGGCCTGAATTAGAAGCACGGCTATCAAAAGGAATTCGGAATTATGGGAAGTTAGGGATATTTATTACCGCATTAGTAAAGATCTGTGTCAAAAAAAAAACCAAGAGAGAATATAGATATACAAATAGTAATTAGAGCGACAACTATCTATGAGTGCGAAACTTGGGTTTTGAAAAAAAAAGAATTTGGAAAGATGGGAGAGAAAACTATTGCGAACAATATATGGAGAAGTACACATGCAAGACGGAGGAAAACGAAGAACATATAAAGAAATAGAGAACCTACACAAGAATTAGAAGGCTGGATCATGTGAAGAGATTAGATAATTATAGGATGACTAAAACGGCGTTAATCAGGAAGCCAGTTAGGCAAAGAAGGTGGGGCAGACCTCGAGAAAATTTATCCAGGAGGATTTGTAGAAGGTAAGCATCACTAGTTGGAGAGATAAGACAGCAGACACCAAAAACCTGGAGAAGAAGAGGAGAAGAGGTAGTAGAAGAACTAGAAAAACTAAATAAGGTTGAATTGTGGGTAGATTGGCATTGCGTAGTAAATAGATGGTGCATAATATACATAATATATTAAATAGAATCAAAATTCATTTACAACTGATATACCATAAGTATATATATATATATACTATGCCCAAGACCTGCAAAGCCTGTCGACCAATTAAGCATTAATATCTGCTGATGAGGAAACACAAGAAATTTGCTTATCAACTTCGTCGTGTTGTGTGCTTTTAGGGACCTTTTGAGCTAGAATTCCCCTCTGTCTTTGATTTAAATAACTCAAGGAGTTATTTGCGATTATGTAATCGCAAATGTTATTCCTTTAAAATTTAGGGAGTATAAACAGAAAACTTTACTGCGGAATACAAAGCAAATAGGATGAAATTAATTAAATCTGCTCACGCTGAGTGAATACACAAATATATTATTTACATTCCCGCATTTTTATCAAAACAGCCGATGTTCTTACTAAGGATAAACAAACAGGAGAGGTAAGGGATGACGGAAGGGTATTTTGCGAAATGTTTAATTAAGAAAAATGGAAGCTCGCGGGCAATAAATCTTGCTGGCTGAATTGCGCAGAAAGCGACTGGCAAGCACAATGTTTTACATTTATACGTATGACCCTCAACCATAATTAAAGGCGGAAGCAACATTACGCTGTATCAGTGTAAATGAGGTGAATACGTTATTCCTTTCGTTTTTGTGTCTGCCTCCAAAATGAAGTTAAATATTTCATCTTTTTGTAACTCGACCAGAAATTCCACGCGCTTATGTACGCATACAATTGCTAGTATATTATGTAGTGCTTATGAAAGAATGAATTGATGTTGGTGATAATTTTGTTAAATAGGATGTATAAATCAGTGAATGAACATTTTTAACTATTAGTTAGCGGGGTTAAAGAGGAGGAAGCAATCCTTATAAATAAAAGGAAAAATTAATCGATATTAAGGAAATAAGAAGAAGTGATGAACTCATCAGCTAGCCACCTCTCTTATCCACTAACGTTAATAAGCAATGAATTAAGTAAAGCTGAACGTGGGGAAGTACCGCGCAAAACAAAAGGTAAAATAAACACAAAAAAGCATATACGCAGACGTTTGCTTCATATGTATTTATTTGAATGTTGAACGACGCAAATAAAACATATCTGTGATTATCCTTTCAGACGGTTTAGTAGATGTCTAATCAATGGATCAATTAGTACGTTTTGCATTTTAGATATGTCCTGTCGAGTAATGAAGAAAAAGAAATGAGATAAATTGGAACGGACGCTGGGATGATTTATTGCGTCGTGACTTAGTTTGGAGATGGGGTTTCGAAGCGATGGAGGCACTTGCAGCGTATGCCGTAGAACCTGCTGGGCAGCAAATAGCGGAGAAGGGACTTTGGTTGTAAAAATGTTGTGAAAACTTAATGGCATTAAGCGAAGGAGTCAAATTGGCGCGATTCAATTTTAAATGGTGTCGAATCTTGCGAAGGGTTAACCAACGATTGGTCACGTATACGACAATATTGGCACCTCCTAGAGAAGCGAACTGCCGATGACGGTAATTTGTCACCGTTGGTAGAAGAAAAGTGTTTGTCGCATAGAGAATATTCTAGAACAGATATCTTCTAAATTCCTAGGAAGTTACGGTTGAAACTATGATCAGATGATCCCAATAACATCGACGGGATATACTTTAAAACGTATTACCAGAAAATAATAAGATTGTAAGAGTCAGATGTAAAATTACTTTCCTTAGGCTGAATATAATAAACAGATTGCCAGAAATTTTTAGAAAAATAATTCGGGCGCGTATTTAAAACGATTAAAAAGTTAAAGGTTCTAGAGGTGTACGAAGTGTATTATAATAAATGGTGCACCATAAGTCTGTATCGGTGATATTTGGAGTTATTTTCTTAAGCAGGCATGCTCAGTTTGGGGCACGGAGAAAGGAGAAATTTGCCGATTTTCTTTCTCGGGAAATATGAGATATTTCTGTAAGTTCCGTTGGGGGTTTAATTTGTGAAATCTAGACTACATCTCAGGTAAACTGTATTAAAAATTGTAGGTCTGGCAGCTATTCTCCCTGACATCCTCTTGCGCAAGAAGGTTTAGGCTGAGCAACGTTGCTCCATCTAGGGTCATCTAAAATCATGTGTACAATAATGTAATGGTTGAACCAAGGACTTTTGAAAATATCGATTACAGACAAATTGGTAGCCTTTGGAAACAAATAATCTATTGTCGGCAAACATTTTTCTCTTTTTGAACGAAAAAGGCATAGAAGCATTCAATATTTCGAAAATTTCTTCGTTAAATCACTAGATTATTGTATATGTTTTTGAAATAAAATTGGATTGTTGATTTTAGATAACATTGCACCAACCAGCGATGGTCACCGCGAACATCTTCCCGTAGGAGGACGTCCGGGAAAATAGCTGCAACACCTACAATTTTTAACATCCTTTAATAAGATTTATGTAAGACAGTGTAAAGTGTACTTTAGCAATCCAAAATGACTTTCTTGCAGAATGTCTAATACTTTCCGAGAAAGAAATTCCTAAATATTACTCCTTTTCCGCCTCGCTGATTGAGCATGTTCCCTTAACGTACTTTACGGCTAAGTAAGACTAGGTTAAGAACTGACAAAAGAGAATATAAGGCAGGTGCGCTTTTATAGTCCTGTATAAGTCCTCCTTGCTAAATTCTCTTGAACGCTATCTCGAATAAATAGCTCTTTGTCTTCAAGTTAGACCAATTTTCATAAATATATTCTTCACTAATTCGAGCAAGATTGATTACATTTCCAGTATTCACTTTATACCGGCATTTAGTTACCTAGACAAACTATAGTGTCCGCTACGTTGTATTTTGCAGCATCTAAATTTTGCAAACCATCCGCTTTCGACTGTTGTTCAATAAATAACATAGGATTGAAACTACTCGGGTTTATATCTCGAAGTTTATATAGATACGGAAAACAAACCTTAAATGGATTTTACCTTACAAGAAATAATACCGTTCATTTTAAAAGCACATCGCGTTTTATCTGAAACCTGCAAACTACAATTACATTAAAATATCGAAGAACGCTAAAAGAGAATACTGGAAAGTATTATCGAATTACCGGAACCTAATCTACAGCAGACCTATGTACCTCGATCTTCCCGTTGGAAACTGCACGGGATTATTTTTAATTGAACCGTATGTAATTTACAGTAACACGCGGCCCGTGTTAATTTGTGGCGAATGGAAGTGGACAAAGTAAGGAGGTCTTTTCGTTTTGTTGTTACGTTTCGGGTTTCATTAACGCCGGCGGGGTAAACGTGTCGCCATTTTACTCCTTTGCTATTTCTGTCCTTTCCGGGTACGGAGTAAACATCCGGCATAAAACGGGACCGACGCATCAAGCCGATAACAAAGGCGCTTCGGTTTGTGGTAGTAGGTGGTATTGAGGAATCCAATTCCTCCCGTTCCTTGAAAATTTGGCACAAAAGGTAGATTTATTATTCTTGGTGTACCAAGATTTAGTTCAACAGTGACCATTGAATGAAAGAAATATATATGGTTAATTAGCAAAAACCAGAGGATTTTTAAATACGTGTCAGCTTCGTGTTCCAAAATATCGTAAATGGAGAATAAAATATCAAGCTAGTACTTTTCCAGCCAATTGAAACAAATTATAAAGGCAGGCACTTCAATCCATATGACACGAAGTCGTTATTTATTTGGGAGGTAATTATAAATATGTCAGTTAAATATTCTGATGCATGTATCCAACTAGAGTAAAAATAATTTTGCGATTCACAAATTGAGAAATACTTGAATAGGGGTGGGGTTCATATCCCTCGCTTAAATCGATACAAAACGATTGTAGAAACAATAGTACAAGAGAGGTGATCACAACCTGATGGTGTACGGTTGGGTACAGCCACTGATATACCAATCGAAAATTGCACAATGCATACATAATTTGATAAAGGTCGTATATTATTTGCTTTTGTAAAAATCAAGTTAGATAAAATGGAACAAATTCATATATCCAGTAATACACTATTGCTACGCAATTCTATATTGCATTAGGTATTTAGGTCATTATTGAGCGTGGTGGGTGGTTCTAATCTGATGTAAATGTCAGATTACTTATCCTTAAATGAAGTACTTCATTACATTTATGGGTACATATATAATGCAGATAGTAAAATATTGATGAGAGAAATTTCAGGTTGGAAGACAGAGACGTAATTAAGTATGCAAACACCCGTTAGAGACACATAAAAAATAGAACTGGCTTAGAAAAAAGGTATTGTATGTTCTTATATAATCTTTATTAATCTCTATACATTTTCTACGTTTAACAACTAACTCTAACCTTTGCAAAAGTAACTGCAGTCTTTAGAATCCGAAGGGCTTCAGTATAACAGATGCAGTGTCATCGTGAGATTTTTCAATACGGTTGAAAGATAATAGCGCCGTTTGTCCATACCCTGACAATACGATGGATGGTAAAATTGTTTCAAACCACAGCCTCTAGTGGAATTATGTATAACTCTAGTTGCATGGACGGCTGCGTTGTACTGAAGAAGAAATACTTTTAAAATGAATTCTCGCCGATGAATAAAGCCCCATGCTATATATGCTAGTTTGACGTACTATTGGACTTTTAGATTACGTAAGCGTTGTTTAAAATCCACGACGAGTATTCCTGCACGGTTCCAAGAAAGTTTGTTTTCATTTGGTTGGTCGATATTGAATGTTGTTGAAAACAGTCGAAGCCGAGCTTGACGTAATTGCCCAAGATCAATAAGCTTAAAAAGCATACCACAGAGAACCTAATATCTGGCCTGCAAAACGTTAATAACACCAGTATTGTTATATACACACGAGACCTTAAACAACACAGATCAGAAACGACTAATCACCTTCGAAAGAAAGTTGCCCAGACATATCCTCAGAGAAGCGCAGAAGAATGGAATGTGACGCCTACACTGCAAGTAGTCATGAGGGCAACAGAGCACAATAATCGCACTAAAGATTGGAAGGTTGGATAGGTCATATAAAGGGGACGGATGAAAATGATAAAGTAGCACTTTTTGGGCAGAGATACATTGGCAGACCTAAAGTAAGGTACAACAATCAAATTGAACCCACCCCAGCTTGTTATTACAATATGTCGAATTTATTTAAAGTCTCCGTATTTTTTCTTCCAAATTATTATTTAGATAGGCTACAATATTACAAAGCTGTTTCTCTTCATGACTAACTTCCTCTATTGCTTTAATACTCGTGTAATTATCAGAAACATTTTTTTCTGAATTTTGTTAGTAAATCACTAGTCTGGGCAAACAACGGTAGCAGTCAGTGTAGTAGACACTGGGATGGCGATTCGGCGACTACTTATTTCACGGGTTCACATCGTCGACACTAAATCGATGCTGCATGCGAGTAGTTCTGTGTATATGTAGGCGGTCGTAAGTTATTTCGTAATTGTACGCCTATGTTTGCTTTAAAAATGCCATAGGTAGGTATGTCGCGAAATCAATCAATGACAGACACAACTAAAACCTTTATAGTGAACCTGCTAGACTTAATTTATGATGGCGCTAAAATTCAGTATGCAGTTTGTAATATTGCCCTAATGTATTGGTCCAGAAGCTATTGTCAACGTCATATCGAAAGAAAATAGCATTCTTATGCAAAAAGTGGCATACGAGGCTAAGGAAAATTTATTTAAATGTTACTCTTATTTTGTTTAATCTATCGTTTCGTTTATTAGACAAAGAAGGATTTGTCTCCTTCTAGAATAAATATACGGACTGTAAACTACCTACTCGGACATTCATATGGAATTTAGTGCCATTTGCTCGTGAACATATTGAAAAAAAAAATGAAATCAGAATTGAAAAAGAAAAAACCTGTGGTTGTGTGTGGACGACATAACAGATCGTAACATTTTTCTGTGCTTAATGTAATGGTACGCACAATGGAACCACATCAACCACTATCCTCCATTTGACTTGCTCCCAAAAGAGTTGTAAATTGTACTGCCGATGAGATTTTAAAGGCGGTGTTAAATTCATTGAACAAATTTGAAGTTTCAACTAAGCAACTTCTAATATTTACTGATGGTACTCTAAATCTTGTGGCACAAACGATTCCTACAAGTTATGCCTTAATAAATGCATTAATTGCAAGTGCAAAGGCAGTGTTTCTAAAGTCACCGAAACGTACCCTACTACTTGACAAACTGTGCCCCGATATACTTGAACTCCCACAGTCACAGAATATTTTGATTAAGTAAAAGGGTAGTTTTAAAATTCTATCCGACAGAAGCTGCAGCTATCAAGAAAAGCCAGGAAATATTTCGAGGTAGTCAGGTTAAAAGAGATTTACAAACTATTCATAACAACAAACTTACAAAATGTTTCGATGTCGTTAGTGGATTCTGTTCAAATTATGAATGATATTCAGGCACTGTTATGCGTTGTAGAAGGCGAAAAAATCGGTGTGTAATAGGGAAATTTGACCGTCTTTTACAGATTGACCCTGATTTTCTTAAATTAAGACAAATTTGTGAAGGTACGTGTGAAGATGCATTAAGTTGTTTCAAAGGTTATTTTAAATATGCAAATATAACATTACTAGATGTAGAACGGTCGTTTTCGGCATTAAAGAGATTTATTCCGTACGTCGTACTCACTTGACTGAAACAGCCGTGGAAACATATCTAATGATTGAAATATTTAACAGATGTCACCCAGTTTGTTATATCACGGAAAACTTTTAAAACAGTGAGTGTTTGTTTCAGCACGTTTTGTAATTTATTTCTTACCTTTTATTTTATGTGTAAACTTTTATGCGCTCGCCACGCTACTGGCTATTACCGCAGATTTGCCCAGTTTATATATTACTGTCTTTAACACTATTTATCGTGTAACTCTTTTAGGTTTTGGTAATTTCCAACAAAATGTCTATAACTTTGGTTCCAATTTTCCCAAAATTGAAAATGCAAATCTTCCTTAATATTACCGTTAGGTGCTCTTTCTCCCGTGTTATCTCTCATAGTTCATAGTCTGCTTCTCTTTAAGTACCTACCTCATCTGTTTACCTTTACCGCCTTTTTCTTTTTCAATGAAGTCTATCATGCTGTTCTCTTCTTATTACTATTTTTTTTATTGTACAAACTTCCACTAGAAAATTAATGGAGGTGATACAGTCGATCCATGATTCAGAGTGGAAGATTGCAAACTGGTAGGCCAGCTGTACGAAGTCAGGGAAGAGAGGAAGACCGAGACGATTTTGGAACGAGGGGAGTGAGCGGAGCCGCAAAATTGAAAGAAATAAAGTAGGAGAAAAGCAAGAGCCTGGCGAAAGATGGAAAATGAAGAACTGCATATATAAGAGAAAGTCTATAATCAGTTATTTTCATCCGAATTGTATATATCAAGCTTTAGTGTTTAGTGCTAGTAAATAAGCGTAAAGCAAGATAAGCAAGATAATACATAGACCAGAAGTCTGCTTCGCTTCAACTGAAGTTGAGAAAAAGGTCAAACCTCACTCATAAATAAAAGTAGCGGGAAGCCACGGTGAAGCAAGCAAAAACAGCGGAGAATTCCTTCACAGTATAGTCGCTCCCACGTATGTATATCTATCCACTTGCTTACTGTGTGAATGTGCACGACTTTTCCCAAATATATTATTCATTGGCGCCTAGCAGACAAAATATGCCTGCACCAGGACCTGGAAAAGCAGAGTTATGATTGTTTCGGAGAGACCGCCGCTCGTCGTATAGTTTTAATGACTTCGTTATCTGTCCGCGGCCGCGGACCAGAACGCAAAAACAATTAAATCAACCGATGGCCATTGGAAATCTCTCGAGATAACGAACTCATTAATTCTCATTTGCCAGAGTTGGTTCCGGTAGCTCATAATTGGCAAATTCTCACATTGTTTATTTTCTTCCTTTCGGAGGGCTCAATGGCGGATGGCTATACATAACGTTCTGGTTCTTGAATTGTAAATATTAGCGCGTCGCTGGTGTATAGAAGATTTGTTTGAATTGTGTTAACTACATATGTATGTGCGCTGTTGAGCTTCGCGTGGTTGCTACGTTGCTGTTTCCTTCTTTTTATACTAAGCGGAATTAAATTTCTACGAAATGGAAATTATTCTGTGTTTACCTTTTTTGTTTTTTACAGCCACTATTCGGTTTTTAGTATGACTAGTTTGAGATATTCTCACTTCCACTTTCCACTTCCTCGGGGTGGAAACAGAAAGTTTTATAGATCCTGAAGTTTGGGACAATAGCTTTATGAATTTTATTGTGCTCTAATTGCAGGTTTGGCAGCAATCACATACTTACCGCAAGTATTAGACGTAGTACGTGTCGGCTATAGAAAAGGCTACAGCATTTTTATGTCAGTTTGTTGGATTTTGAAGCTTTTGATATTTCTCTGTTATCCCCACATAAGTTCAATAAACGTAGTTGTTCTTCCAATTTGTTAGTTAGGAATGCCCCCAATGCAACCGCTGCAACTGCCTAAGATTTCCTGCTTCGCTAAGCGATTGAAATTTTATTGCAAAATGGAAAGACTGATAAAAAAGTAATCTGTAAGCAGCGTCGTATTTACAATAGTTCCAGCGATGGCGTAAACCAGATGCTGCCGCTGCTGATGACACTTTGATACCGCGATAAGGGCTTTCGGACTATCATTAGCGAGTTATTTGTTGGACGAACGCGATCTTCCGGAGAAATCTACATACTATTACCGTTTTACAATATCACGAAATCGGCGGAGCGTTCGTCTAATGGGCTAGCCAACCCTCTTACGTTAGAGGGGCTGTTTATCAGATGCTCAACACTTTAGTCGTGTGGGTGCGAGGTGTTTACTTGGTGAGAACAAAGATTATAAACGTAGATAATATCGTATATTAGTATTTCTCTCTTCGCGCTTCTTATATTTACATCTTGTTTGCAAGTATGGAGGTACTGAAACAATTCATTGGCCAATTTAATCAAGACGACCATCCGTTATTTGCACGAACTTACATCATATATAGGCGAGTTATTGCGTTACCAAGGTGGAATTCTGATGCAAATATCGGAAGATGGGCTACATTCAGAATGTTTGATTTCACGGTTGGGTAATATTGATTTTCATATAAAGCTGCCTGATTTAAGTGCATATTCGGTGAGTTTATTCCGCGTGCAAAATTTAGTAACGTAGCTTTATAGCTCCGTGTGATGTGAGTATAGAGGGAACATGACGGTAATTGGGATTTTAAAAGGTAAAATGAAACATTTATTTCCTTAAAGCTTAATGTGCCTTCAGAATGATGTGAAAATTTATATCTTTAAGAATTTTACTACCTAATATGTTCAACTAATGAAACAATAAATATGTTTAGCAGTGCTGTACAAGGGCATTATGAATTTAGCTAAAAAGCTTATGCAAATACATGTTTGTATTTACTCTTGCGGTTAGGTAATTGCAAGTTAACATTTAATATGTTCCTGTAGTACATGACACTTTCAGATGGATAGTGCAGGAGAATACTGGATATGTATTGGTTACTTGGTAATACAATTATGCGTGCAAAAACGAGATGTGTAAATAAAGTAATGAGACCGGCCTTTCTTCATTTGTTTTATTCTAATAACATTATAATTCAAAATTTCACCTTGAAAGTAACTACTTTGGGAAGCCGCACAGTGCTGGAGCCGGTTCTTTTACTCTTCATAGCAGTGTTGGAATTTGGATACTGGAATAGCTTACAGCTGGTCGGTCACACCCGTTTGAATGTTGTTGAGTGTCCCAAAATGACATCTATTGATGTGTTGTTTCAATATCGGGAAGATTAAAAAGTCACAGAGACTCAAGTAGGACGAATCAGGAGGCTGAGGAGTCACGAGAATGTTCTTACTGACCAAGAAACGATTGAAATTGCTGTGTGACAAAGCGCATTGCTGTGATGCAATACCCAGTTTAGTTGGATGTTTGGTCTCACATGCATGAATCACTTTCCAAGTATTTCAAGAATCTCTCAGTAAAGGTGTTTATTAACTGCTTAGCCTGTTACATATGAGAGATGAATATCCCGAGGCTAGATTATATGCGGAAGAATCGCTCTTAAAGCTGTTAAGTCTAATTAAAGGAACAAAGCTGGAGAACGTACTCTAAGGAGGCATGGGGACCACAATAGATCTGGAAAGGTCGCAGTGGAACAGGCACCATTGCCACCTCAAGTAATCTAATCTAATCTAACCTTAGCCTGGAGACACAAACTTTTTTGAACGACTCCTTGGCTATCAGAAAACTAGGCAAGCGTGCTTTTGATCTTTGATTTGCTCATTATTGCTTCTATTGACCTTGGAGAGCCTAGAGAGTGCTATTCCATTCTCTGGCGCTTGACTGGATGATCGCAAACCGTTGCTCAAAATTCTTGTTCACTCATTGCCAGAACAAAATGTAAAAGATAAAAATAATGTGATAAGAGTTTCTTTATTTCATCTATTTATCAAAACCACTGTCCCCAATTTAGTCTACGTCACCTAAGAATATTGCTCTCATGGTAATATACAAAATTATTAATAGATTTTAAACCTGAAGGTACTTTACTATTTCAAAAGTCGACAATCCATGAAAAGTAAGTTATTCTAACGAAGACAATTGGCGTTTCTAGTATTATTAAACCGAAACACAGAACATCACATATATACGCCTTATAAAACATTGATAATTTGTTGTATACGAAAGCGTCTTTACATGAAAACAATTTTAGTTGCTCGCTTTTGCAAACGAAAGATTCTATTGCAACCAATACTATATCCCCAATATATATAATATAAGTCATTTCTGAATAGAAATTGGATACTACGTATGAAGCTTTTAAAACATCAAGGTTACAAGATTTTCTAAGATTATATAAAGCATAGCATGTTGTGAGAGACGGTTGCTGACGTCATCGACATGAGGAGCCCATTTGAAATCTTCATTAAGAACAATATCTAATAACTTTGTATAGATTGTACAAAATCAATATGTTTGTCATCTATGTCAAAACAGGATATGTTGTATCTCGATTCATTACTAAAAACTACACAGTTAGTTCTATCGGAGTTAATAACTAGTTTTTAGTCCTCACCCAGTCACTTATTGAATAGAAAACATTTGCTGCAACAAAGACATCATCCATGTGAGAAGGTGCACTGTAATATTAATGTCATTTGAATAAAGCTTCAGATTAGTATAGGAATCCAGAAACAGAGAAAAGTCTTTGGTATAAATCATAAAAAGCGTTAGGCCTAAGACAAACCCTCCTGCGGAACGCCAATTGCAAACAGAGCCAGAGAAGAATTATTACTGCTGCAAAGTACGAGAGAACAATGCCCCAAGAAGCTCCCCAACCAGCCCAAAGGCACTCCACGAACCCCATGTATTTATAACTGATATAATACAGGCTTTTGTTTAATCGATGCACATAGCAAGGCAAGGCTTCTTGGAATCAATACTCATAAAAAATAATGTAACACAATTAACGGACCAATTTGGAAAAAGCCGTTCTGACAATTCAAGAGAACTTTAAATTAAACAACAAGTATTTTTTTTCATATCGTCAATAATATTGTTTATTAATTTTAATGATTAATAAATGCTTCTAATTTTGAGGGGATGATGGTGATCAACAATATGGGTGTTTAAATTTTATAGACATTAAAAATATATAAAATAAAAAAATTACCCTTGCCATGCCTTTCAGAAAAAATCCAGATACGTATGTCGGCAACTACATGATAGGATATCAATTCTCAGTGGTAAACTGGGGGAATTCAGTATCACCAGCGATATCCGGTGGTATCACCAAAACACTGATTGTTAATAGTGTTGTCGTGTGTTTTGCGGATTCAGTGTGTGATATTCATTGTGCAGTGCTTTAGTGTTGTACAGTCTTCATTGTGTAGTGTTTGTCTTGGGCCTCCCTATTCGCTGTGGAGTCTACACAGAAGAATTAAGCAGCACAAACGCAGTTGCTCCACGATGTTAAATGCGCCACAAGAACAACGGCTGATGACAAAAGCACATTGTTGCAATCTCAATACATCATAGCCATCGGTCGAAAATTTCACTCTATTATCTATTATATCTGGTTTCACTATAACTTTACTTTCTGCTTACGTCTATACAAAGCACGATAGTGTATTGTAGAATTAGTGGACAGATAGGTTGTTAATTTATAGAGGGACATAGGAGGTGGTCTCACGATTTCCTGAATTTATACAGCGAGGTTTCCAAATTGACTTACGGCAACCTATAACTGCTATGGTGGAAGAGAAGCTTTGACTTATATCCTAGGCATGTAGGGTGGTGATATTGAATTCGTATTAGAAATTTACAGCCATCACAAAGATGCATTTTGTTAATCCCAACATAGGTTGAGGAGAATTCTTCATTAAATTCTAGAGCAACTGTTTACCAGTTAGTATCTATGTATTAGTGTCAACGGTCAAAGATTATTTTCAGCGTGTTAGTGTTTATTCTGATTAAGTCAGTTACAATTTTTTAAACGATAAATGCAAGGGTTTATATATCTTGATCTTGAAATATAAGTTTCCTTGGTGACATCGATTCCTAGCATTATGTAATTGCTTATTATTCATTAACCTTCCTATACTCACGTCAAAATGAATGTATGCGTGAGTATAGGAAGGTTAATGTTTCGTTAACTGAGTAAACAATTTCCTCCAGCTAAAAAAGGAGTCCCCCTTTTGACAAAGTACCCATTTAATTAATTTTAAAACTATTTGTACTTTTGAATAATAGTAGTTTTACTTCATATTGCATGATCTATACGTGGTCGTAGAGGTGCCGCGAATAATTCAGCGTTAAAACTGTTTGTAGAAATGGATGCAGAGGCTATTTTTCTAGTAGGATTTCTCAGACAACAGATTACAACAGTAAAATCGTGGTCCTTACATACATTGAAAAACAGATATGATAGAAATTACATCCAACCACTCATCGTAAAATTCAATATCATACGTTGCACATGTCATACGGCCAAGTTTATATTAGTTTCGGTTTTCTTTCTTCATTTTTATTCCAGTGACAAATACGTGTTAGTTATAAAGTTTTGAAATTTCTCGAACGCTTTTAGTACTCGACGTCGTTCTAACAGGAAGTGCCGGAAATGGACGTCAAGAAATCCACAATTTCGCTGAGAAATATTCAGTTGTGAAAGTTCTAAGGGCAACTTCGATCGTGGTAAATTCGAAAGAATAAACATTTCTTGTTTGTTGTTTACAGATATGAAATTTTGGAAATCTATACGTATAAATTTTAATATGCATATCTCGGAACTCTTGTAAAGAAATAATTACTTTAATATATCGATAATGTTTGATGCCCGAAATAAAATGAGCAATTGATTGTACAGAAGTGTCTCGTAAAATTGTTTTGTTTAGACCAGATATTTATTATTTTGCGGTGTTATTGATTAAATAGCACAAACGTGACTTTATAATTGCATTATCTCGTCTATCCCTGCCCTATACACGTCATCATGGTTTAAGCACCGTCGTAGAAAATAACACAACTTGGAATTTAGCTAAAGAGCAAAGCATACTAAACAATCATCACACGAAAACATTCACCTTTAAAGTTGGATATCGCAGGTCCTCCAGTTTACGTTAAATTAAAGCACATAGAGAAAGAAAACAAACGAGACTAGTTCAGATATAAAAAAAGAAAAGAAGACACGAAACCCATCTGCATTTAGATTTTTTTAAAGTTTTCTCTCCAACACGTTACGGACACAATCGGATCTGCACACCCAGCCTCCAACCGACAGCAAATTTCCAATCTGGCGCCGGAGGATTTAATAAAAAGCAAACTTTGTCGTTGCCTACACGGTAAAAAGGACAAAGATAGCGAACGCTATCGGTTAGCGTTGGAAGCATTGGCTGCAGGCAACGCGATACGGTATTGCACCGCACATACATACATTTGAACGAGCGGGTGAGATATTTGTTTGTATTAGGGATGAATAGCAATTTTACTAATAAATCCTTCCACTCAGTGTGCTTAATGTTGTTTGTAAGCAAAGGGAGATAATAGAAAAATATCGCTTTTACCTAAACGACCTACTGTTTAGGGGAATTGGAAAAATTGACGCTGCTAATTCCATAGTACATTTATGATTTGGAAATTGTTTCCATTGGACGCCTGAAGAATCCATTTACAAGAATGTCGAAACGTTGGTTAGCTTTATATATATTTTATTATTTAATTTTGATCTTTTCTTAAATACATTCTCCTATTTTCACTTGTTTCATTTTGTTTTAATTTAAAAGCTTGTGTAGAAGATAATGGATAGACGGAAAGAGAAATGATTGGTCAGGAGAATTATTCAAAGCAGCATAGCAAACTCAAATGCTATCAAGAGAATGGCAAAAAACCGTCATCTTCCCAATCTACAAGGAAGAAGAATAAACTAATTGTAAAAACTACCGACCAATATATTTACCACGTATCTCCTATTTGCGAAGTATATATCAGGATAATAGAACCAACTAAGAGAATATATCAAACAGAAATTAGAAGAGGGACAGGCAGCATTTAGGCCAAATAGAAAATCAAATAACAATATACACATAGGAAGACTAATAAAGGGGTGATACAAGAACGGGAGGAACTGTATTTAATATTTATAGATTTAAAAGCAGCCCTTGAGGCGGTAGACAGAGAGGAAATATGGAAATGCGTGTAAAAAATGGAACTATCCAAGACACTCCCTAAAATAATTAAAAGTACATACGAGTATGAGAAGGTAAAATGTAAGGTGCAGATAGGATGAAGAAGATCGATAAGGTTCGAAACGAGCTAGGGTGTAAAACATGGAGATAAACAGACCATTACTATCTACAACAGTATTGCAATTTATAATGGCAATAGACAAAATAGTAAAGGAAACAAAGAAAAAGGGAGGACATCTGAACAGTAATCGGATGCACAAACCTAGAACCTTTAAACATTAGGGTTGTAACGCTATAGCAGGCATGGGCAACCTTTTTTGTAGAAGTTTTATGCTGCGAGTAATCTTGAAAAATATACATTTTTGTGGTATCCTTATGATTCATTATGAATTAAGTTTAGACGGCCCGTGCTAATATGCAACGAAAGAATTCAGTAGCGGGCCGAACAAATCTTACTCGAGGGCCGCATGTGGCCCGCCGGCCGGAGGTTGCCCATACCTGCGCTATAGGAAGAGGAGGCACAAAAGGAAGAACGGAACGAAGAAAATGAGTGTAAGATCTATGTGAAATAGGTGGGGATAGGAAAAGAACCTATTGACTCTGAAGCAAAGTGCTAAAACACAATCAGGATTATAATAGTATAAGAAGCAGAAGTAGAATTTAAAAAAGAAGTAGGAATAAGAAGAAAAAAATTATCAAAGATGACATTCATACTTAGTTAAAGGAGTGCACCATGGCAACCGCGTGAGCAACACCCCAAGACGCATCAAACCTTTACCACCATAATGGTGCAAGCTAAAACATACCCAGGATTATAATAGCGTAGGAAAAAGAAAATGAAGGAAAGAAACAAAGATAGGAAGAAAAAGAAATGGCTGAAGGCACTTTAACTAAACACACTCACTTATAAAATTCGTACTTAGTTGCAAAAACTCACCATGGCAAACAGTTTAACAATGTTCCAAAGCACATTAAACCTTTATCATCATAATAGACTAAGCTAAAAACCCCTAAGGATTATAATAGTGTAGGAGGAATAAGAATGAAAGTAAAACATGAAGCACAGAAACAGGAATAATAGGAAAAAGTATCAGAAACAGGCCCGCTGAGGGAAACCCCAATAGGCATCGAACCTTCAATATATAATAGCCTTCTCGTCAATTGGTCGAAACATATGACGTAGAAAACCATTGGTGGCTCGTTGTTTTTATGGCCTTTCGTTATTCCAGAGAAAGATTTAAGCTCCAAGGAGCCATAGATCCTTGCCTCACAAAGCTATCAATAATGTCATTGTCTTGATGAGACAAATATTCATATTACCTCATTATTTTTGATCAGGTGCTTGAAGATCTTTTGCAGTTCCAGTTAGGTTTCGATCTGCGTAAATTATTTCGCTTTGTATTCTTTTACGACAGTAACCACGTGAGAAGCATCCCAAAGCACATCAAACCTATACCTTCAAAATATGATAGCCTTGTTATCAATTGACCTAAACATCTTAATTCTTCGAGAAACCACTGGTCGCTCATTGGTATCGTGGCCTTTCATTATTACACAAAAAAGTATAAACTCTCAGGAATCATACATAGATCCCTGTATCTTCCATATTGCAATCTTTGACCTCCTCATGGTCCCATGCAAAAATTAATATTCGCTTATTATCGTTGGTCAGGTTTTTAAGTTTTTTTGTGTAGTTCCAGGTCGCTTTCTACCTGTGTAAATTCTTCCGTTTTGCATTCTTCTCCAAACCTAGTTTATCGCGCCTAAATTCTGGAATTTTCTTTAACATAACTTCTAGGATGATTTACATGTGTCCAATGGGCGTTATTAGTTCTAGATGGGTCTTTGCTCACTCGACAAAACTTATTGGAGCTCGGTTGAGATATGTTATCCTATCCTTCATGTAGTCCTAACTTAAATCGATCTGATTTTCGTTCTTTTCGAAACTTCTTGGAAAATTCCGAAAACGATAATGGGATGAAATCGCATTCATTTAAGTATTTTTAAAGAATGCTGAATGAATGGAAGCGTGACGGAAGAATAAATGAATAAGATTGTAACATGTAAAATAATTCACGTAGAAAAGATAGTAAACTGCGAGTATCTAGGTAGCAGAATTGCAGATTGAAAAATGGATGCTGAAATAACAAGCAGAGCAAATAAATCATCATGACCGTACAACTCGGCGAACAAGATTATACTCGGGAATGGAAGTGGAAATGAAATCCATCCGTAGTGCAATAACAGTTGGAACAGAAACATACGCCGCAAAAAATACAATATAGGGAAAGCACGAAGTTATAACAAATATAAGAGAAAAGAAGCATTTGAGAAGGATTGCAATGAAATGCAATTGGGATAAAGTTAAGACCGAAGAAATAATAAAAAAGACAAAATAAATACCAATAATGAATAAAATTAAGAAGAAACAACTAAATTGGTATCAACATATGGCAAGAATAGATCCAGAAAGATGTAGACACCGCCAGGGACATCAAAGAAAGTATGCAGAGGTGGAAAGCGGAAGCAGTGGATTGACCAGACAAAGGAGACTAGAAAGAATAAAGAAAAGATATTGAATGGATGAAAATAGGGATAAGGAAGAGAGGCCATTTGAAGAAATTGGTAGAAAATGACTAGAAGACATAATTGAAGGACTGAAAAGGCAAAAGGAATCGACAAGTGCTTATATTTTTTTGCTTATCATCATCTAATTCCGAAACCAGTTTTGTTAACACAGCTTGGCAAATCTAATCTAATCTGTGCTTCAGGATCCTTGGTAGCGCGTGACATAGTCAAGCGTGTGATATGAGAAAAAACGGACCTGCGTGCATATTACACTACGATGCCATTGCGCATTCGCGCTTAAAATGCAAACTTAGACTTGCTAAGTTGTAGCTCCATTGCATATTTATAGCCCGTGCAAAGTTTACCTATATTTACACCAGTTTCTGAACGTTGCCTCCGTTTTCTGAAATACTATTTTTAAGACATTCGATCACTTTTTAGTGACTATCATTTGCACCAGAAACATCTTAGTCAAGCTTTGTGCTAGTGACCAGAACAACAATGTTATTTGAGGTTTGAATCAGCATAGGACTTAGCTGCCAAATTGAGCTGAAAGGTCTTTTAGACCAAAAAAATCCGCGGTTTATAAACATGCATTAATCCACGTTGCTGCTCACGGTATAAATGGAAAGTCATTTTACATTGCTTGCCATTGAGGTGTGTAAATAAATCGATCGACTAGGGACACTAGTACAGAAAACATCTTCACCAATCCCGTAGAGTAAGATGGATTATGCATCTTGAATTTATGATCGAATCTGCTAGAATTATTCAGCAGATTAAGCCTTTTGTTCGCATTATAATTGTGGAATACACCTACGATTCAATATTGAGGTTTGGCGGCAGGCAGCAATGACAATCGATCGGTTTAGCGTTCGGTAGGTACATGCTCATTTAGGGTTTGATTAAAGCTCCAGGATTAAACAGTCATACTTGGAAACGCGAACAACAAGGTAAAGTGCAAACGAGTGTTGCGGATTAGGAGAATTTGTGATATTTCGAAATCAGGGAATAATTTTACTAGATAATCAATCCATGATGCTTCGAACGCAGTAACTGATTTAAGTTTTGGACACTAAATTCTTGCGATTTCTACCGGTGGTGTACCGGTATATACATATATTTTAAGATGTGTATGCAGAAGTATATACATAAGTTGTAGAAAACAAATTCTTTCGTAATAAAACGTAACAAGGAAGTACTCACTACTTTTTCGTTTTTGTATATTTTTTCCAACATTTGCGTTAACCAGTTCCACTGTTTGGTAGCCTCTTCGTCCTCTTCCGACCTCAACATCAGATTGGTGTTTAGAACTATTATCCGTAATCTGTTGCTTTTGATTTCGATCATGTAATATCCACCTGAAACAAGGAAACTGTAATAGATTAGAACAAAATGGAACATACCCATCATTAAACTACAATCCTCAATATTTTGTATTATATTTCTAGTCAGTTTTATACACGTATATATGTACATATGTTTGTATATATGAAGTCGTATATAATGTAAGAAGAAATTATGGTGAGATTGGGTTTGAATATCGACGATGTCCTGCTTATGATTAACTTTTTATTCAGCTATCTTATATCTAACCGTCTTAGTAAAATGTATTTCGCAAATACTTAGCGAACCTTTACCTCAAAAGAAGCATTCACAAATCGATCTTTTTGTAAAATACATTGGCCTTACCTACTTTAATTCGTTTTTTATGTTTGAGCAGTTTTCACAACGTTGAGTTGAATGATTTCAAGATTAAATTATTGATAAGTGAATTTCGTTGAAAAACCTTCCAACCCCTATCGATCTTCTCTCTGCTTGTGTAGATAATTTTGAATACGTCTAACAGCTCAAACTTTTGCTGGTATTATTTAATAAATATTGGCACTACAAATACATCAGTGGCTGAAAGTTTTGTCAACTGACATGTGTAAAAAGTATAACGCGAATATATTTTACGGACCGGAAGGCAGGTTGACGCTATTCCGTCTTCATTAGATGATTAAGAATATTGAAGATGCTTTAAAAATAAATACGAGGGTCGTTCAGAAAGCAAGTTTAACGTTTCCAGCGCCGTTCGTGGTGAGAAGGTAGAACTATAAAAATTCAGGGACGTGTTCTCTCGTCTACACTGATCAGTTTAGTGCGTCGCAGGGTCCGGTCGTCCAAATGTGAACCGCGAAGTATAATACGTTTTCTTATCGCCAAAACCTTCACTGTTGCAGAAATTTATCGAGCACTATCTTCTGTTTACGGCGATAAATGCATGAGCCTACAGATGGTAACACGTGGGCGAACAGCGTTTCTAAATGGGTGCGAATGGGTGCGATAGAAGAAGATGCGCGGTATACACGGGAGGAGTTGGCCAAAAACTTCGAAGTGTGAGGTAAATGTAGTCGAACTTCTGGATACAAATTATTTCAACCTAGGACTTAAAAACTTTAACTCGTTAAACGAACTGTATCGACAGATCTGGCGACTACGTGGAAAAATAGAAAATTGTCTGAAAATTTCAACAAATGGCATTGTTACTCTTTCACAGCTTTACTAGACCGTTAAATTTACTTTCTGAACGACCCTCGTATGTATCTGCTCAAAGTAGTCATAATCGAAAGTGACAAGTGTGTATATATATTTATTCACAGTTATTTCCAGAAGTATTGTTACGACGATCTAACGAAACTTTTTTGCTTTCAGACTACAAGCTTTCGTTGAAAAACTTCTGTAGGAAAACTTTCTTTTGCTATTAGGTAAGTTTACGTAGAATATTTATTTTTGAAAGGTTAGATATGATTATGATATACAATTGCTAGAGATTTCTCGATTAAAGGAAGGTAATTAACGAAATGTCGGATCTCTAATATTGCCTTCTGTTCATCTGAATGTACCTTAATGCCTAGATTTTGTTTCAAAGCAATTGTCCCGAATCCACATCAAGAACTTGTGTAGCGTTTGGCATTAATACAATAGTAACCAGGGAGGTTATTGGCAGAGATCTTTTAACCTTTTGTTTTGAGTTCATCACACGCACTGTCTTTGTTTTACCACGAAAACAAATATAAAACAAGTGATTTGTATTTCTTTTACTTGTTAAAACATAAATCAATAGACGTTTGTAAAAAATACATAAAACAACGTAAAATGTGTTTGATCGCACACAGATACAATTCGAAGAATTTAGTATACATACATTGATTAGTTTTATAAAAAGCAAAAAATATGGCATCACCCTCTTGAGGTCTTTCCTATTACCTACAAGACAAGAAGCAATAAAAAATATGAATTATAAGTTGTATCTTGTAAGAATAGTAGTCGAATATCATTTTCTCGTAAAATTCTAAACTTTGGAAACGGACCATAGGTAAACATTGAAAACGCAACAACGTAAGCGCTAACGAGACTGCACAATGCTATTAGTCACTTGAAAGCAATCGAAGGGTTCAATGTAAGAAGCAGTCAAGTCCATTTTATGCAGAAAATGAGGTGTTCATGTCTTCATGCGCCGTATGAAATTTCCTATCGTTTTGTGCAAGAATCGGCTCTGTGCTTTGTTGGTTGCTTGCCCGTCGAAACTGTGCAAAACCGGTCATGTCCTGATAAGATAACATAAGATAAGATTAGTTGAGGTGGCACTGATGCCTGTTCCATTGCGACCTTTCTAGATCTATTGTGGTCCTCATGCTTCCTTAGAGTACGTCCTCCAGCTTTATTCCTTTAATTAGACTTAACAGCTTTGAGAGCGGCTCCTCCGCATGTACGTGTATTTTTAAAGCGGACTTGGAGCCCTTGCTCCGTAATGCTGTTATATGCCTCAATAATAGAGTCCTGCCTGCCTTAAGCTTTGCTGGCTCAATCTGGGTGGCTGGGTAGACGTTGCATACTACCGCGATCCTTTCCAAAGCAGCCTGCTTGAAGGTTAAACCTTCTGGTCTCTTGTTTTTCGGAAGACCTGCGGAAGTACTGCCCTCCGACCTCGCCTTTTGGACTTCCATCTTTTCTTTAGATTTAGTAGCCTCCGCCGTCTGTTGAGGCCTAACTTCCTTATCTAGACTAAACCTGGCCCCTTTGTGCATGCCTAGTGAAGTTGGCCTTGATTATGGCTCTTTTAGCCTGTATGTAATCTTGGCCCTGGGGTTTCGCCCGGTGCCCCCAGGGGAACGTTAAATACCGCACACCCCTGCGGCCACGCAACTCTTGGCACGTTACCTTACACCTTAGTTTGGGTTTTAGAGGCATAATTTAAAAAATATGGAAGGTTCATTGAACATCTCATCTTCCAGAAGAACTGGAACTGGTGGCGATAATCACGAGCAGCTTGGAATTTTCGCCAGTAGTCCACACAGGGGAAAGAAACGTTATCCTAGTAGAGTGTTTAAAGTAATCGATACATCTCCAGTGACAAATAAAGTGCTGTTCAACGTCATTCGCTCGCCTCAAGTTATTTGTTATTCTGTTTATGTTAGTTGTAAATAGAGCTTCCAAGTAATTTTGATGGTCGCTTCACGACCGACTAAAAGATCCAAAACGTAGGCGGTTCGGATAACCTTGTTTTACTTAGTAAAGAAATTGGAGGATCTCCCTGACTACAGACACTTAGATGTGATCCAGTTCTATAATTGGAGGGTGACGCCTTGTTACTAAATTCTCGAACTTGAACCTACGCCGTTTCCAATGCGCTAGCGCGGCCTGTATCTCCATCTTTATCACCAACTTGGTGGGTTATTCGAATGGCAACGATTAACTTCCGTATCGGTTACGTTTCCGACTTTTCCTAGTAATAGTGTCATTATTTACTAAGAGTTTTGAAGCTAGTAACAACCGCTGATTTTGCAATCAGGGAAGACGCGATTAAATCATTTTCTCTTCATTTAAAGAAGGTGGGAAACTTTCAGAAATCGTTCAATATTTTCAATGTGTATTTGGGGAGTATGCAGAATCTATAAGTTCAGTATATCAATACGTCGATAGTTTTGAAGCTGAGAAAATGTTACTATATAGCGATCCGCGTTGGGCAGCTCTGCAAATGATAGAAACATTGCTGCCGTAGAAAATCTACCGAAGGATGATAGACTTTCGCACGTAACGGGGACCAATTTTGGCAACGAGTAATAACTAGTGATGAAACATGAACACCTTACTTCAATCTTGGGAACAAAAATTAGTCCAAGGAATACGACGAACCGGGATAAGGGCTTTCTCGTACTCCACGGGCAGTTCCATCGGTTGGGAAAGTAATGCTTAATGTATTCTGGGATTGCGAGGTGATTATTTTTAAAGATTATTTGCCGATTATCTATTAGTCTAATCTTTTATCGCACTTATTACGGCAGGCGCTTTACAGGAAGCGATCTGGGAAGTTGCATTAGCGTCCGTTATTGGGTAAGATCCCAGACTGCACGAAAAACAAAGGATGTTTACAGAAAATTACGCCGGAAGTTGCTTCCACGTCCACCGCATTTGCTAGATCTGGTTTGTACTGAATTTGGTGCCTTCTCAAATTTGAAAGAATCACTACGGGGTCGGATGTTCGACTTGATACATTAAATGGGATGAAACTTATTATAAATGAGTGAATTGCAGAGAACTTTGAAAACATTTCTCGAATGTATGTACGTTATTTTGAGTTAAATTTAAAAATGGAAAAATTGTTGGGGATTACAGCCAAGGATTAGTTGAAATAAAAGACATTCTTTCGGTAACTCTAACAATAAGCTTTCGAATTACTTTAATTCTTCATCGGAGAGCTGAGAAAACAGCTTGTCAGCAACTGAACAAAATGATTATATTATTATATAATTAAATATATATTATTTTAATTAAATATTAATTTTATTTCAATCTTTTAAATATATTACGATGTAATGTGATCTTGACATCATTCTGTTCAGTTGCTGACAAGCTGTTTTCTCGGCTCTCACGGGAAACTCTGCGATGAAGAATTAAAGTTTCGAAAGCTTAGAGTTAACGAAAGAGAGTCTTTTATTTCAACTCATCCTCGGCTGCAATCTCCAATAATTTTTCCATGTTTAAATTTAAATGCTAGTATTTCTGCTAAAGTACGTTATTATCTTTCAGTAATTATTAAACTACTCTACTATGTCACTTTTTGTGAGGGGTTTGTGGCGTATAATATCTATTAATTCGTTGCGAAAACCTACCAAGCTTTAGATTAAAAGTTCGGGGGTAGTTTTTAAAAATGGAAGCTAAAATATTACTTGGAATGCTTTTGATATATAGATGATGAAATATTTTTCTGAAGGAATAAATCTTTTTCGGGGAACATGTTCCAATTTATTTTTAACCGCAAAATATTGAATAAGCTTCTTAAAAGCCCGTGGTCATGCCGGAGAACCGTAACAAACTGACCCAATATCCGTAAATAATAAACGACTCATAAAGAACAAAATAAAAATAAGCCGATTTCGTTTCCTTCCTTCTTTATTTATTCGTCGGTACAAAACTTAAAAACACGGTCCAGATTACTATTTTATAAAGTTCGTTTGTGTTACGAAAAAGAACAAGCACTTTGTACCTAATACGCACCGTAACTTTTATAAAGCGCCAGTGTCACTACTCCTACCACTACCGTAAAACGTTACAAATGCATTATTTATAAAAGCGATTTTTTACGTTAAATGGACCGGAAAACCCAACCCAACTGTTTCCTCGCCATCACACGTAGAGACTGAACCGTTCGTCCGTCACAACGTGTGTTACCGGAAAAGCTTGTATCTTATTATACAGGTTTGAGAGACTCCAACCAAGTGTGAAAAAGTAAGCTGCAGTAATTCTATTCATCGATCATGCAAATGGTAAATAATGAATGCGTTCAGTGTTGTGTTAACCTAAAATCGAATTTTTGAATTAAATATTACAGTGGGCTATGTTGATGTACACATTCTACATCATTTAGGGGATTCAGAGCACCAGTTATAATTCCATTCCCGGTTCTAGTGTACGCTATTCGCCCCGGAAATGCAGTACATTATAAATTGATTTCAAATATAAATGAAGAGCTATTTCCGATATGCGAGTGCATAAAAGATGTATAAAGAAATCCGTGTTCCCTCTTCCACAACGTTACAGTGTGATTTGCAAATTTTGGTCTCCAGTAATTTGCATCCATTCTAGATTTTCTACCAACTAATACGATTGACAGCAGAAGTTTAACATCATGGTCCAAAGAGTCAATTGACATTATATATATTATATCTTGGTTTAAAATCTTTAATTACAAAGTATTATCTGCTCATTTCTGAGCCCGTCTGATCAATTCTACTTGGTGAAGCAATCCGTTTGCGCTGTTATTCTGTTTCCTTTATCAGAAGTTGTTACGTCTTGTCGTCGGTTCCAGTATTTTCTTCCATTTTCGTCTAATGTCTACACAGACTTGGCCTTCCCACCTAATTCTTGGTCTACCTCCTCCCAGTCGAGTACTTCCTTTATTAAATTCTGCTTGATATTTTGCTTGTTTTCTGTCCAGGAAAAGACTCACACTTTCACTTTGCCAATTTAAGCCTTATTTGCTAATTAGTTATCAGCCTGTATGTAATAAAAAATTGTACACTTTACTTACATACTTTCTCTTCGTCATTTTCTAATTCCATGTCGAAACTGTTTGAGAAAAGGACTGAATTAAGGCCCAGTGGCAGGAAGAAAAACAAATGACATACCCAAGAAGGCAGAATGATAATGCAGATCGCCTTGTTGCCTTGTCTTACGTATTGTTTAGATATTCTTTTAGAGATTCTATGTTTAATTAATCCCTTGATTGCCAGTTTGTTATGTAGAATACTGCACTGTACCTTAAGCATGGGTAATTATTGATGTGAGCAGCTTTTGGTATAGTCCAGGTCCCTTTGCATACGCTTTTCCTTTCTCCTCGTTTGCTAATTATATCAACCTGAATCGAATGCTGTTGCTTTGTTCCTGTGTACTTTCTCAACCCGTTGTTTCCCTATATATGTGAGGAGGGTCGATAAATAACGTGCAGATTAACGAAAAACTGAACACAACTTTATTAACGACGATAAAAGCCATTCAGAGTGAGCGGGTACTCCCTATTAACAGTCTGTACGTTTTCCCCAGACCCTTTTGTAACATCATAAGGCAGGACATTGAAACCTAGGATGACCCTTCTTCTGCGTAGGCATGGTCTGCTATCTGATTTGTGTTACTCGGACTTTCTTGCCCCTTCAATTATCTATACATGCTGTGCACTTTTGACCAACCTATGCATTCCCATCCCCAATTATTACTACAATATCTTCATCTGGAATGATATGCAATATGTTTGTGACTTCGTTATAGTACCGGTCCTTGGCTTCTTCTTTTTCCTCGGTTGAAGCGTATATGTTTATGATCGACATGATTTTGCATGTACCCCCACTTTTGTATACCATAATCTGGCCACCTTTTATACGAACTGCCTTATTTTCCCTTTCATATTCCCTATTGCCACAAAAATTTAACTCCATATGTTCTTTTCTGACTTCTGCTTGTAATTCGACTACCATTTATTTTATATCTAGTACTTCACTTCCTTTCTGGTGGGTTTTCTGTAATCCTATAATATCCAGGTCATACTTGTTCATTACTTTTATTAGGTTAATTATTGCTCCCTCTTCATAAGAGCCCCTAACATTCCATGTACCCAGATAAATGCTTTATATCTCTTCTTCTTTTTCTGCCTTTCCTTTATCAGCCTTAGAATCTTTTTTGCTGTTTGTTTTTGATTTTATTTATATTTGTGGTCGTACTTTTGTTCCAATGTTCTATACCGATCCCGATTACTGCAGGGTTTTGTTCTTCCCTCCATCTCCGATCCTTTCTAGTCCTTTGCGTAACTTCTTGTTCCAGTATCCACTAAAGTCTGCTCCATTCACTTTTTTTATTTACGAGAAACGTACTCTCGAATGGTGGTTCGTCTATAGTTACTTCTTTCCATTGATAGCTCTTGTTATTTATGGCTATATTCTTATAACTCACTTTAACTGTTTTACCCTTTACGTTTTGCTCTTTGACTGCGTCTCTTAGTATGTTGTCTTATGGTTACTAAAGCGTGGAGAGAGTTACAATTACAAATAAAAAGTGGAAAAGTAGAAAATCTACAAATCTCTCATAAAAATATTCTCACGGAGACTTATTCGGCAACTTTCAACGAACGTTGTGCAAAGGACTGCGCTGCAGCCTATATTGCATATACCAATGATCAACGGAGAGGATGATGCTTTGTTTATCGCAGACTGCAACCGTAAACCGGTTTCGTCCTTGTTAGGACTCTTCAATACGATATAGCACTTCTGCGATAAACAAAGCACTCTACGACAAGATGTTATACATACGTTCATCGTTTCAGATTTTAACACCATGCTGGTGGCTTCATTTAATCAATTATTGGCAATAGTTATCTCGGTTATATAGATGCTGCTTGTAATTTTTGGTTGTTCTCCATTATAGGTTTCTTTTTCTGGGTCCAGTTACATATTTTAGCCATTTTTTCCTACTTCAAAAACGTCAGTCAATTGTATCCAGGTATTGAGCTTTTTCATTGAGAATTTCTCAGTATTTTCTCCGACTTTCTCACCACCTAAGTTAGCGCCTTTGATTGTAATGTTGCTCCTTCTTTGTTCATTATCTTCCTATTAGGTTTTCCACCATACCTGCTAGTCTTAGTTCTACTTCTCTCTTTTCTCTATAGCATTCATCTTTCTTGCGCTCCATTGCTACTTTACTTCTGAAGGGACATCGAACCACCTCGATCGTAACCGTTAAATTTGGGCTAAGCCAGGTGCTCGTGCATGTGAAAAACAATGAAAACAAGAGAGAGAGAGTATGATGTGCGAAACAATTGAAATTGGCAATTCGTTAACGTTAAACCACAATAGATGCTGTGCTCAGAAATGCGTAAACATAAAACAAAGAATAAAATAAAAGAATATACAAGAAACCTCCAAACAAGATTTTATACAATCTAATTTTGTTAACTTCCGAATTTAACGTATAAGAATAATAAATATATATATAATAAATAAAATAAAACATCCCAAACAAAATTCTACAACCTAATCCTAGTGATCCAAATCATCAAAAAACACGTGGAACGAAAACGCGATGACTTCCAAGTAAGAAATGCGACTATTAATGGCTATTCACTTCAGACGTGCGTAAACTACACACACACCAACTTTTTGTCTGATTTTGGGTTAAACATTTTTAGCACCGTCAATCAACCTGCCGGACTTCGACTACTATTCATGCGCCGTATTAGCTTTACCTACATAGGTATATAGTTTCAGACGTTTCGTTAATTCCGTTCACTTGGTCACCAAATTTGGTCAGTATCACCTGCTATTTCGGTGCCAAAATTTGCGATAATAATCACCTTATTCTTATGTTAATTTTGTTCAATTTAACAACTCGCAATTCCCCGTTCTTCGCTTTGATTTACTACGTCGTCTATGAACTTACTTATATGTCTTGATCTAAAGTGGCCAGCATAGCTTTTAATCTCAATCGTAAGCTCTGTGTTTTCCTATAATGATTTGTTAATATACTAAGTTGTAAACCAGCTTCGACGATGGTGGGATTGTGGTTCGAGCTGAGTGCGGTTTGTGTCTTTAGTGTGATGTCAGGCGAACTTTTCAATATAATTCTGTGCTGCATTTATGTATGTTTGATTATTCCTACAATTCGAACCGGGTTTTTATCACTAAACATTTTACAACTTCGTCAAATATATTGCCGACTTTGATCTTCCAGGCTAGGTGTGGCGCGGTTAGATTTACCAATGTTATGGTAGGGGTACTTCCTGAAGTCAAGGCTGTCAGATCTGTTTGTAACACACGGTTAACAGTATGCCGTAGTTTCTTTCGGTTTCCTGTGATAGTTTTCACAGTATTTAAAGTGGCCTCCATAGCGCCAGTGCTTCAAATATGTACGTGTAAAAATAGTTGTACCTCCACCCCGTGACTCCAGAATATATTGTTTGAAAAATTAAGAGCTTTAAATGTGAAATAATTTTTGATCGATGGTAGTAATAGTTACCTTCTTTACCGGGCCTTGGGCTAAAGTTAATAAAGTGTGTGTGATTTTATAAAATCTAAACTAAATTAATTGAGGCCCAATTACATTTTAACCTATTCAGTTGTGATTATTTTTTTGAAATTTTCTATCTTTAATGATGATAGGATTAACCAGAGGTGAAAGTATCAGATCTTATTAATCACTAAGAATATTATTTGGGTCCTCTTAAATTTAAATTTCAACGCAATGATCAGACCTAAATTGGTTAAAATGTAATTAGCTTTAATTTAATTTAGATTAGATCTTATGGAACCACACACACTGTATAAACTTTAGTTACTCCTGAAGATGCAGTAAGGCGAAATGTGTATCGAGTTAAGAATATCATTTTGTGAAACAATTCCAAGTGTTTTATTAATTTTTAATTTTTAGCCTTATTTATTACATTCTATTTAAACAAAAGTATCAACTTCAGAAACACAGGTGTATTTGACTCAATTTTTTTTTAAAGAGATAAGTCAAGATGGATGTATTATTTATATCATCATTAATATTTCACTTAAACTTACGATAAAGTACCTGGAAACGTACAGATGTACGTTTATATTACATGTTCAATTTCTATGTAATCTCTTGCAGAACAATTTTAGTGGCGTTAGCAGACATTCATATTTCACCATTCTATCGCGTATTCGGCTGATTTGGACAGCTTGTCTATCAATTAATTGAATATTGGCGCGATGGTGCCGACTGGATATGTTCAATGTACGTTTACTGATATTTGATATGAAATTTGAAATTAAGCTGTACGATTTTGAATCTATTAGATCTGTTAGATTAGGAAATACTATACCCCGGTGTATTGGGAAACATATTCAATTATTTTGCATCTAATTTCCTATTTATAACGGAAATCCAATGTCAAAACAAAGAAGAATGATGGGTTTCCTTTAGAACGCCCGTGATTGATAGGCGTGTGAGTTGAAGGAAGTGAGGATATTTATCAATAGTTGTTATTCTTCTTGCGCCTTGTTGATTTCTTAATTTATTTTCGTCCGTTTTTCCCATTATCATTTTGATGTACGTTATGATTACTCACTAAATTCTGTAAAAAGTGACCGCGATATTCTTGGTTAAGTATCTTAGAGTTATGCAAGGGAGCCTAGATCTGAGTTATTTGAACGTTAATATTTTATTGGTCGCTGCGAGGTACCTATTACTTTCTTTTTAAAGTCCTTTTCTAATTTAAAACAACTTCCTGATAATGATTGTGGAGAAACTTTTGTTGGATAATTTATTACAGGGATTCCTGGGTGTTAATTAGTTTTAGTTAATTGTATTTCATGCCATCGCAATTTTTCTTCAAAGAGATTTACCTAGTTTTGAGTCTAGTTGATCCACAATAATTTTATTTAGTATAAATCTAATGAAAAGCAATGCGAGAAGGCATGCGTATAACTTTAAAAGCCTGGAAATCTAAAATCCGCACGTAACAATAATCAGGAAATGAGATTTCTTGTACTTTGTAATTTCAAGGTAACATAATATTTTCGTGAATGTTGTAACAGAACATCTTTCATGAATCGTGACAACTTCTATTTCAAAGGAGAATTTTAGTCGAATACTAGATGGGATTTAAACGCATATTGTGGATTATTTAGACTTAGATACGGAACGCTAGAATAAGAAGTGTACGACCTCTTTAGTAATGTATTGGAAATCGATACCGCATATTGTAAAGAGCTTTCCTCTATACTTCCACAATAAAGGTAGTTCGAACAGAGCGCTCCCTTTATTTAATTCCGACACTAATTTTATGTTTTTCCTTTTTGAATGGGCAATCTTGAAACAATCGACAATAACTCAACAATCCATAAAACGGCTCTATTAACTTAATATATAATTGAAAATGTCGAATCGGTTGAACAACATAACTTTTTGTTAATACAGGTGAACTGTACATATTGTGCAAATATTTTCTTAGGGGTGTAATTTCAGTCACAATTTCAAAAGCACAGCTGGTGCGATATTGAATTAATTTACGTTAACCTACACATTTAAATAGATTTAATCTAGCACGTAATAAAGTCGAGCTATTTGAAATAACAAAGATTAAAAGCGTAGTAGATACGTTTGTATATTTATCCGTTTTTAAGTACTATACGTTAGGATACATACTGGTGAGCAGAAAATTATGAATAGCGTACATACGCATATGTATATCATATGAGTTTTGGGCCCAGGATTTGGGTTGGAGATTTTTCTTCTCTTATATTGCCTTCTTCTTCAATGAGGTTGACTGTTTGGTGTTGAAAATACGTGTTTGGGGTTTTTAACAATGGTCATGGTAAGTACAAAAGCTAATCTACTTCAGCTCTAAACTAGAGGTAAAAGGATTTTGAAGAAAATTGAGTGAAAGCGATGAGGAAACCTAGAAGTGGCCGGTGGTTCTTCCTGGCTTTGTATTCGAAGGGAAATTACATGAATGTTACTGAACGTGCTACAATAGGAATTTAAGATAAGAATATCACATCATTTTCACTGGTAAACGTCCTGTAATTTCCAAGAATAAATTCCAAAAAAGCTCGACTGGAAATAATAACGAAGTCCGCCAACAAAGCTTTGTTCAATTTATAATTATACAAGGTGGGATTAAACTTCGGTGTGAATCATTGATTGACACCCAACGGATATCCAATCTGAAAATATCGCGCAGATCCTGTCAACTGATCGGCCAGGAAAGTTCCAATCAGCTCGAAAGTCTGCTTTCTACGTTGTTGATTCTACACTTTGTTACAATAAGTTGATTATAGATGACAACGAACACAGTCTGGAGGAACTGACAAATTTTGAAGGAAAAGCAAAATGAGAATAACCAAACAATTACAGAACGTTTCTCAGAAAAGACGAATTTTCCACACCAAAAGGTAGTATGAACACATACAAAGTAAGTGCAAAAAATTCAACTGCTGGGAAAGATAACGAACTGGCGTTAAATTGGATTATGAATGAAGGCGGTAAAAACAGAATAATGTACTGAGAATTTAGTTAAATTTCTTAAACAAAATTACACCGGCCTAGATCTTAATTAATGATATAAAAAGCATAAATTATAAGAAATTATGTTTATAAATTTTTGAGAAATATTTAACATAAAATCAAGATAATTACCTAGTGTTGTGTGTATGTGTGTGTGTGTGTGTGAGTGTAATTTCTTTTTCAATGATGGTTCTTCCTATATCTCCTCTCTTAACTTCTATTCTCGATGCACCTTTAATTTCTATGGATTCTTCCCCTTCTTAGATTCTATCTTCTGTGGTATGATGAGGTTCTTTTATTCACTGGTACTTCTTCTTAAAATTCTTTTATTCCAAATATATTTATTGACTTATTTGTTAACTTATCTATCTTGTCAATTTCTTCGTCGTCACCTAAACAAACTTTCTTTTTCTTTTGGAAACCAGGACTACACTGCTTTATTTCAAACTTGTCCACGAAACGAAAACTTTAACTAACGTTGATTCTAGTTCATCCAGGTATATCGCTGTTATAGAAACCTGTATCGAATGTCGATGTATCCTTGGTAATTTCCAGTAATTTTTAATGAATTCTTGTAATGTAAAAGTGTTGTATGTATGTGTCTGAATGTTAAGAATGCTTTTCTGTCGATTAGGCGATGCTTTTTATACAAAAATTAATATTTTTATTTCTAGTGACATTTGTTTCTCTCATTAAACGTCATTGGCTGAAGTTAAAATAAGAAGCTAACACCCGTAGGGTAATAAAATGCTGAAAAGGTGGTGGGCGTGGTGTCGAAAAGGTATAAATAGAACCCCAAAATAAACCGTATGATAATTGAAGACCATAACCCCAACGTTAACTGTAAATTTTGATATATTGAATTGTAAAAGAATTTTGTAATGGTAAATAACCGTTCGAGTATTACTATACTGCAATAAGGAAAAATAAAAAGCAAGCACTTTTTAGAATAGGAACTTGGAATATAAGAACACTGCTAACGGCTAATGGAAGAATGACGGATAAGTGGACACACCTGGATGCACACTGTTCCACGAGAGGAACCACAAGGTAAAAATGGAACTAGTTTTGTGATTAGTAGGGAATTTAGGGAAATATGGTAACATTTGATTCAATAGATTGAAGGTTAGAATTATATTCACCTCTGCATCGGATGTGAGGGTGAACACCATCAAGGCCATTTAAATGAGACGTACTGTAATCATTAAAGTCATAAGTATACAAAGGAAAACACTATATGCGAGATTCAGAGACGAAGATCATAGAAAAAGAGCGGAATACAATCAAATGGGCTAGACAAAGAAGACGGTTCTAGAGTAAGTATGTGGAGAGAATGGAAGACAGACGATTGGCAAAAAGAGCAAGAGACAAAAAACTAATTGAAAGAAGGGCACGAGTAAGACCACCAAATCGCTGGAAAGAATGCTCGACATCGTCGTCAGGGGAAGCTTCCTTCGATTGAACAGGCAATCGCTAATTTCTAAACTGCTATTTGCACCTCTTCATTAGCCCTTACCTTATTTTCTGTACAAAGTGCTGATTTTTTTGCGTTGCTTCCAAATTGATGTTTTTCGTATGTTTGTTTCAAAATCATTATTGTGTCCTTTGTACATTCTAAGGATTCCTTCTTTAGCTTTAGATAACGCTCTTGACTGTTCTTCTGTTGCTGCAGTGCTTGTTTTCTATTGTGTTCTTACTTAGCATTTTAACTTGCGTTTTGTTCCTGTCTGTTAACGAATATTGGCCTGTAATGTCCCATGCACGATCATCAGATTCACGGCGTGGCTACAACAACTAAATGAGATACTTCATAAAAGAGAGTGCACTGAATATTTTGGACATAAAACATACTACTGGAATGACCTATGACAAGTTGGTGAAAATTGCGTAATACAAAAGTTCGGATGAAATAAGTGAAATTCATCTACGCAAAAAATTAAAAACAATTCACAGCACACGAGGGGAATCAAAGAAAAGACGGCGTAGAAGCGGAATCTGGGATAAAGGACAGAGCGAAGTGTTCCTTGATTCTCTTTTGCACTTGTGACATCCCTATTTACAAAACGACAAATACATAGTTTGTAACTTTAACAATTACGGGATATAAAGTATGCTTTCAAAGAACACCTACTGACAGCTAGTGAAAGCCGAGCACGCAATAAACAATCTTGTTTATCTTTTTGACGTTTAAAATCTTTAAAATTGTCTTCGTGTGAGAAAATATTGCATTTATTCCGAGCGAAGTCTATTCGGAAGCTCTGACTGTCTGTCATGCAAACTCAGTATATTTACGTTCGTTCCTCGCACGCTTGCATGAGCACATACTCACAGATGCATGTGCGTTTTGACGATTATAAAAGATTCGGTACGAACCAGTCGGTATGTAGTTGGAAAAGTCGAGGAAAGAGAGTTAAAATTAATGGTTGTCGCGGATTAGAATGCAACGGTCCGACCCGTGAAGCCTTTTGTTATATACATTTTTAGAAATGGAACGCGTCCGGGAGTGAGTAGTAATGCGTTTTCGAGATCCATTCTTGCTCAGCGCCGGTGGAAAAAGAAAAAGGAAAGTGGAGAAAAAGTGAAATAACAATAACGACGCCGTTAGCGTCGGTGGAATTGGGCAAGGTTACTCTAAAAAATCGTCGTTTTGTGTGCCTAACGATTTGTAACCGGTTTGGGTTGGCTATAATTACGGATATTAAGCCACTGCATGTTTACGTTTGCTTGTACTTGTGTGGCGTATGAATTAATTTGCGACAACGGTTTCAAAAATAGAGGAAAATGTAGCAAAAAGTACTTTGAGGTTTTTTATAGCTTTACAAATGTCCGATCATTAACACGGCTGTGACCAAATTCTCTAGATTGGGAAAGCTAATCATTAAAGCGTTGCTTGCGATGAATATTAATGAATGTTATAGTAAATGAAGTTGCATTATGGTGGAATATTTTACATTAAACATTTTGCTATTCCACCTTCTCGGATTGGATTTCTATTCCGATAGTTCTTGGACGTTGATGTTTAACATCAACGTCCATCCTATTGTAATACTTACGTAACTTAGTATGCTCTAATGCTACCAGGTGCTTTAGTTATTTATGCCATCTCATTGTTGTATGTTTGTATGGTTGTACAACTTGATTCGCCAAAAGCAATCCCATCTATCATATCAATTTGGATAACTCCAATTACCTAGTTCGGCGACGAAGTTGGCATCACCAGTAACATTGCAAAAATATATAGCAGAAACGGAACAAAACAAGGCTAGCGCGTGATACTCTCTCTATTTGTCTATCTTCCATTGACAATGATAACTTCATTATGGAGGTACGTGGGATTGTGAACCAACTGGATGCAAGTTAATTCCCTAGAAGCGTGTCTATTTGTTATACCTCAAGGTGTCGCTGCCCGTATATTATGCCTTATCCAACATTTAAATATTTAGCCGTAGGTTACACGTCTAATGGAGGAGGAGTAGACACAACTGAACACAAGAAAACTGTGGTGTGTTTTAGAAACACACATAACAGTTGCACTTGACCGAAGGTTAATTACATATGCCTACATATTTCTTTTCTCTAATATACCTGAATGATCTTCATGTTAACTTCATGATCAAAATTTCAGCCTTAGTCGACCTCTCTCTAAGTGTTTTCAATTCCAAAACAGAACGTAAAAGGAGAATGAGAAAAGGGAGGGCCGGCGGCTTATCGGTTTTGGCGACGTTTATTTTTCAAGCGAGCTTTAAAAAGAAGAAAAACAGCTTTTGCCCGTAATCCTCGGAACGACCGTCGTCGTAAATTAGTTGTTATCCAGATCTACCTGACCTGCTCCCGGATTAAATTATGTGACTCAGTTCTACGGCAAAATTTTCACATCCCGAACTTACTTACCGACGGTAAATACATCGGAACAACTCCAATATCTTTTTGTTTGAAGAGAATTATTCAACACCTTTTTTAGAATACCTATTGTGAAATTGACATTACACGTAATAGATTGATAAATGTTCTTTACTTTTTGCAAAAAATTTTCATTTATTGCCCAATAGATACATAAGTATCCACTTACAAGAGAAGTAACTAGAAAAGTAAGAATATGTATTACAACATTACAAACTAAACTAAACCAATACAAATACCAATAACAATAGACAAAATAAACAAAAAAATACAAAAATTAGTTATAAAGAAAAAAAGGGAGTGAATGAAAACACAAATCGCAGAAAATAGCACCGCCATTAATCGTAGTTGTAGGTGTATTAATATTTAATAGATAATAATAGCTGCAATAAAATTAAATAAAAACTTAAATTCAGAGCAAAATACTCCGTTTATCTAGTGCATACACGCTATAAGCAATGTACTCGGGCTTTGCAAAAGATATTACAAGGACCAGAGGAGAAAAGTGAAAATCTATATCTCTATGAAGCAAGTTACGTTCTGTGCAAAGACTTTGTGATGCCTATATTCGTTCTGGGCCTTTGACAGTAGGAAGAGTGAGGTCTTCGGCTCGCAGAACGAGAATCTAGGAAGCTCATCTGAGGAAGTAAATCAGGAGCATCCAGGTCGCTGTTTAATAAACAATATAAGAATTGCAAATCCGCTTTATTAGGACGCAGATCTCAGAAGTCAATGTTGAACATATTCAATAAATTTTGGTGACTGAAACTCAGGATAATATCCATCAGTTTTCTAATATAAGTATCATCATCGTTTTTGTATTTGCTCTAGCAAAAATACTTAAAAAGTCAGAAGTGAACAAGCCGATGAGACTTAGATACGCTCAAAATATGGTAAATGCTAATTTGAAATCAAATAGGGCACCCAAGGAAAAATTACCCAGACTGTATTCGTATGTTACTGAATCCATCTTCCGACTTTAAGTGACCACGTTTAACTTATCGATATGATGACAGGACTTTTGAAATACATCGAGATAACTCTGTAGGTATGTAGTTGCAATTAAGCCAGTCATTTGTTAAACTGTACAATTTCATATCAAGAGCGAATAATACTTTGGGACAATGTACTACACAGGTCATCAATGAAAATAAGAAACAAGGCCGGTCCCAAATTATGCCATGCGGCACCTCCAAATATACAGTAAAGGAGTCAGAGGCATGACCTAAGAAAGTAACAAAGTGCTTTCTGTCCAAAAGGTATGAACTTACAAATGCCAGAAGAGGATAAGGGAAACCGGAGTTATCTAGTTTGGAAAGAATATATATATGCATGTATTATATCTACCTGCTTGCCAAAGTTGATGCCGTTTAATAGGAACTAATCGTGGCGAGATTCGTGGATGTGGATATTTTAGAGGAAAAGCCATGGTGATGACCAGAAATCAGATGTCTAACATGGGAGTAAATATTGGCATAAACACATTTCTCAGTTTGATAGTTAGAAACCAAATTCCTGTCACCGCTTTTGAAGACAGGCATTAGTTTGTCAATCTTCCATTGAACAACATCGTTAAAATTTTGAACGCCTAACGATAGAATATTTATTTATTCTTATTGTTATTCTAAACTTTCTGGTTTTCTCTTCGACATTGTTTAAGTCCACGTACGTCATCGCGTCCTTCAGTTCAATTTAATTTTATTTGAGTCGAATACTCGCCTTTCTTCGATGTTACGATCCAAGGTTCACGTAAAAGTTTCCGCAGCTTTAGTATCTACTCGCTGGGAAACACTCGCCGGTTACGAATCAACGTAAGTGTCATATACCGCAATATACGATGTCACTTAAAAGATACCCCTTGCCAGTGTACCCCATTGTGCCCCATTCTTCCTACCAGCCATCGGCACAACCAATCCATTACAATTCCACTTTAGTGATTCCGTCGGAAAAGCGAGACAGTAACAATCGTGTAGCAGTTTTAAATGAAATTGAAGCATTTGATATCTGTCGTTTTCTTGCTGGTATTCCACTCGGTGGAGATCGTGTACGTAAGGATAAGGGCTGTCGTGGTGACTTATAAAAATAAATCAATGAGAAAGATGATAGATCTATGTGTATACAAAGTTTTGCAGTAAATCCGTGAAATCTGATCTAGATACATTTTCATGAAAACCTTCGTTTAAACCAACTCAATAGTTTGTGTTAAACAGTGTGTATATTACATTTCATAGCAAAATGTAATTAATTAATTTTACGTACGTCTACTGTTACTTGCCAGCAAAATATGTTCACAGAATCTGCAACTAAACTTTATGGTAGTACGGCTGTACTGATGCATTTCACTGTCATATATACTTCATTTTATATGAAATGTGTATACTCGGGGAGCTTTCTAACGTTGATTTCAGCTAGCTAATTTATCCTAACTAATTAACTGCTTACTTGAACAGATTTCGAATTTTCAGATTTTTATTGCATCCTCCTAAAACGCAAAGTTATTAAATGACCTACATTTCGGTATGAGTTGCTCGGATAACTTTGGAGAAAACTACTCATTTGAATACCTACGTGGTTTTTACTTTATAATTTGAATTGATGTATCATATTAAAGTTTGTTATTTAGTGGGTAGCTGGCAGTATCATTTGCAGAAATCAAGAAAAATGGCTCATTAGCGTGTTTTCCTTTCTTCCGGCGAAAAAATTTGCTTCGCTTAAAATTGAGAAATTATTTTGTGGACGTGAAGTTGACATTATTATTATTGTCAGTGTTGGGAATATTATGTTACCTTGTCAATTAGATAGCTATTATAACTACAGAAGTCGAACTACAAGCTTGAGTATATCAGTTTCAGTCGCTATGTCAAAAAGAAACGTATTACTCATTGAAATATTTGCGGGAAGAAATCACTAACTTAAAATTTGTGGAAGATTTGTTACTACATGATTACACTTTGTATGTCAGAAAGCAATGACTATGAGATATGAAATAACAAGAGCTCGTTCTGTGAATACAGTTAGGCAGCTTTAGACGCGAAAATTTGTGGATAATCTAAAGAAATCTAAACTTACATGTACTTGCATGTAGCACAGAAGGGTGCATCATAATTGTCTTATTTACGTACACTACACAAACTGAATAATTCTGAAAATAGTTGAATTTGATACTAATATTGTAAACGCTCTGAAATAAGGGTAAGTTGTAACATCGTTGTAGTAAGGAAGTCTATTTAGACTGGTATAAGGTCTCCTTCCCTTAGCTGCTTAAAAAATAGTTTTGATACTAAATCGCAATTGTAGTACGAAGGAAATCTAAAAGGATAAAATGTAAAAACTGAAATGAGAAGCCGTACACGTATTGTAGGTTATAATCATATATCCGTAAATAGTTTCCAGTTGTAAGCTGAATGTAAACAAGAATTCTTGTATTTATTAATTATTGCAAAGTTAGGTATAAATGTTATTATCAATATGAATACTCCTTAATTCCGATGGTTTCGTTAATTATTCGTGAAGATATAGATTGTAAGTCGTTAATATATTCCATGTGGTAGTAAATAAAGCTCTCCGTGTTAGCACAGCGGAGAAGACGACTATTGTAGATCATTAGAACTAATGCAATGCTTTTTATGGAAGTATAGTACTCGTACGGGGCAAAGTAATTAATATCTTAGAGTTCGCCAGTATTTACACTTTTGTTGTAAACCATACGGTCTATGCTATCAGTGAGTAAAATAATCTACAACTTGCAACAAAGTTTGACGCCGAACATAATATTACAGCATGAATGGGACTTAACGGTAGTACCAGTTAGGTTTGAGTAAGTCACGGTGCGATGGTGATTTGAAACGATAGAAAGCTGCTCCTTTGTATATATAATTTAATTTATCAATTGTAAAATGAGATTAAACTATTATTATTAAGTACGACACAAAGTATTTGCAATTTGCTAGTTGACGAGGAATAGACATATCAGAATATTCGTCGTTGCTCTTCAGTATCGACGATGAGAGATCTAAGCACGCACAAATTGATATTGCAGTACTGAGGTATAATCCTGCTAACATTGGCAAGCAGACTTTGAAATAGAAATGTTGCCTGGCTTCTGTTCACGTTCTCGTTATAAGGAAAAGTGTGTACGGACTAAATGCAATTTTCAGCACAATGTAACACAAAAAGGATTAAAGCGAATTTTGATGAAACCTTTTCTGATTTCTTTTGGATAATCCATAAATGGTGGTATATACCATATATATATATTACGTACTAATTTTTGGCGTAGTCGACAAGCATTTAAGACGTTGAGCCTCCAGATTGGCTAAAGAAGAACATTTCTGGATGAGTTGTTTCACACTACAGAGATGTCCTGTGAACATTTACATGAATAATTGTGACTGTAAATAAAAATAGACGGTCTATATGATTAGATGTGCACTTCCTTACAACATACCTAAAGCTATCTTAACACAATTCATCTTCATCGTTATGTAGCTGTAAAGGAAACATGGATTTACCACCATTTTGAAATCAGAAATGCAATCAAAACAATGGACTGACACTAGTTTTAGTGAACCAAAATAAGTCTATGTAAGCTAAGCTAAGTTAAGCTGGAAAGATGACAAAAATGTTATCTTGCTACAGTTTTTATTGATTACCTTGAAATTTGTTGTATAATAACAGAAGAATTTCACACTATATTATTCGAGCATTTGTATCCCAACATTGAGAAGAAGCGATCTTATTTGCCCAAGAAGCAGCTGTTGCTCCGTCATAATGAAGCTCCAGGATACAACTTCACAATTTCAACGGAGGAGTTACACGTGGGAATTATACTTTGAATTGCTGCCTCATACGCTGTACTCTCCAACTTTGCACCATTTCTATTCTTTAACACAAAGAAATGACTAGCTGTTTTTTCCAAATTCATTAAAGAGTGAAATAATAACCCAAATTGAGTTCTATTTGAAACGGTTTAATAAACTGTCCTAGTTTGATGACATTGTGGCCGGTAGATCAAGTGTATGGAACTCTAAAGAAACGAGGTTAAGAAATAGAATAACGTTTTTCAATTCAAACTGTCTTTTCTTGCCCTATTGAACTGTCAGTCCTCATGGTACGTCATACAAAAGGGAAACTGAATAAGCACTCCAGTGATAATGAACATCACAAAATTGCTCAGGAATCCACAAAATGCAAATTATCAGTGTTTAACAAGGGAACTAGAAAAAATTGCGTACTTCATATATCTTGGAATCAATATCATCAGCAACATTTAAATGATGACTTACAAAAGACAGAACACTACAATATCTCTGTGAGGCTTATAATGACATGCAAAAGAAAGCAGAGTGTATAAAATAGCGAATATTAAAAGCATTTTAGGAACAACCGTACTGAAAGCGCTGGTTCACATGTTAAGAGACAGAAGAAGGAATGATGACATAAGATAGATGTACGAAGTTAAGGATGCAGTCAATTAGATCAAAAGCAAAAAGTAAGCATAAAGGAACCACATCGAGAGGATGCCAGCTAATAGATTACTGAAATAAATCAGAAACAACTAAACAGCGCCAGAACACTAGAACAACCACAAGGAGGATCGTGTGAGAGCTAATCATCTGTATTATAGAGTAATGAAATAGATACATATGTATGGCATTGGAAAATTATGGGACATAATCTTAAGATAGGAAAATCTACTGGGAATCTTAAGAACCACAAAACTAGTACTGCGTACTAAGATTTCTTTGTAAAACGTTGAATGTTTTGCCTTATGGAAATAGTATAAGTAAATTAAAAGGTTACACATAAAGTTGAAACAAGAAATAATTGAGGACTATAGTCAAAGTTTTACGCTTGCAGTGAATATTCTGTTATATCATGACCGTATAGCGTAGAAATCGTTATCCTATACCGAGCATATCAGCTGTTAGGGTTTATTTCATAGTTCTAATACATTTTGATAGTTAGAAATAGATTTAAGAATTTCTAGATAAATCGTTATACCTAAGGTTTACAACGACAGACGTGTAGCGTTCTTACTTTATGATATTTAAGATATTTATTCGACCTATTGCTCATGGTGACTGTTAGGGTACAAACTGAAGTCCAATTGTAAATTCCGATACCCACTTAACTGCAATAATTTAATCATCCCTCGGTTTCCAAAGTGTAAAATTCTTAGAATTGTTAATTGTGAAAGTGTCACAAAGGTTATTCTTTAATAGTAAACTCTAACTCCATTTTTGGTGACCAATAGTCGAGAAGCAAGGAATTTAAGTAAAAGAACAATGAATCAAAGACACTCAAGATAAAACAAATCAAGCAAAAGCGTATTCAATTAACAACATTTATACGAGTCAGTAAAACATAATCTTTCACATCTCTCATCACAATCCAATAGAATTGTTCGGTACAATTTATATCATCTATATCATAATTGAATTAACGTATAAATCACGATCATCGAAAATCAAGAGTTGCACAGTTTTTACAATATTATTGTATATAGTGTAAATAAATAGGAGTGAGCCGCCATATGTTTACATTAATTGTACACACAAGGTGTGTTCAAAACAACAAACGAAACCATCAGAAGAATTAGCAAAAATGAAAGATACACTAAATGCACTAGGCACTATAGCTAAAGTAACAAAAGACGAGAAAGTATATAATACTTACAATAACTGTAAAAACAGTATCGAGAACAAAATTTACAACGAAACAAAAGACATAAACTCGCAATGTATGAACATCTCTGCTAACAAACAGGAAGCTATTTAGGAAATTATCAATGGACAAATAAATAGAACAAACAATGAAGAAAGTACTAATATAAAAGCTGATAATTTCAACAAATTTTTCTCACAAGTCGGAAAATTAATACTACATTTTCATGGAACAGACTACAAATATTCTTCCTATTTAAAAAATTATAACTGAACATGGTCGAATCGTGCTACTTCTTTGAAAAAGAAAAAATCAAGACAGTGCAGATACATATGGTTGGTCCACGAACTTCTTAAAGAAAATAAAACATTCAGTGTCGGAACCTTTAACCATCATATTTAACAAGTATATTAAGAAAGTATTTTCCCAGAAGTGTTAAAACTAGCAAAAAGTGATACCGATGCACAAGAAAGGTAATAGGGATACACCTGAAAATTATCAACGTATATCTTTATTGCCTGTAGTTTCTAAAGTTTTTTAAAAATTTATTCAAACGACATTAGTTGATTTCTTCGAGAACAACAACAGCAATATTGAGTGACTTAGAAGATATATGTATGCTTGCGATAATGGTAAGACGGTGGAACTAATTTGTTGTGACCTCACAAAGGTTTTGACACAGTGCACCATCCTATACTGTTAAGGAAGATCGAGTATTATGACATTAGAGGAACGCTTTTAAAGCTTCTGACATACTTAACTGGCAGAAATCAGGTCGTATATTGGCAGGGATCTACTTCTGGGAGCAGACCTATTACACAAGGCATCCCACAAGCCTCAATATTAGGGCCCATACTTTTTATCACCTACATAAATGATTTAATGCATAACATATCAGCAGATGGAGGATGCCTATACGCAGACGATACTTCGTTTTTGATGCGGGACGCAAATGACGTACTGGTGAGGAAGGCAACGCAAAGATCGATGGATAGGGCTGTAGAATGGTTTAAGAGCAACAAATTGAAAATAAATGAAAGCAAAACACAGTCTATCGTGATACCATCCAAATCATCAGAAACAAGCAGCATTAAGTTTCTTCGTCTGACGGTAGAGCAAACTCAATTGGAAAAAGCAGATTTAGGCGATGTCGGGGAGATTATCACAAGCTGTGTTTGCAATAAGAACTCTTAGAAAATGTTTCTCTCACGAAGCAGCCAAGACTGCTTATTATCCTTTATTTCACAGTGTCGCCATATATAGGATTATTTTCTGGGGGTATGCTCGTGGTGCGAAGAATATATCTAAGCTTCAAAAAATAGCTCTTCGCGTATTATGTAACTTAAAACCAAGAAATAGCTGAAGGGAATATTTCAAAAGTGAAAATATACTCACCATCCAATATCAATACATGCTTACTTGTATTACGTATGTTATACACAATAACTACAAGTACCTGCAATGCGCGGATTATCATAACTATAACAATCTCAAGAAATACGTAGTCTATTGAGGCACGAAGTTTTACAACAAACGACCAAGCCCATTAAAAGAAGAGGTACACTGCATCGCCAAGATAAAAAGTATCTTACCTTGTGAGGGCTTCTATTCAGCAGATGAATTCTTTTTATATGACGTTTCACGTTGAGTGTCCTTTTATTTATTTACATATATATGTGTATGTGTACATATATATATATTGTATTTTATTTATATTTATAGGTTTAATTTTTTGTTTGTCTGTTACGCCTTTCATACTAGTCTGTTTTTTGTTTTGTATTTTGTATATATAAATATTTTGTTCTCCTTTTTAAAAATATTGTAACTGTGGCAGCTCTGTACAACTTATTATACTGAGGAATAAATAAATATCAATATCAATATTCGAAGTCGAAAGAAACAAGACGTCTCACCAATAAAGCATTTTGGAACCGTCCAGGAGCATCAAGCCGCACAATCAGCAAAGCTGTCGATCAACCTACAGAAGTCAAAAATGTGTGCAACATATTTTTCAGAAGTAATGCTGCATTAGACCTTGAATAACCAGTAGACCTTGAATAACGAGGTTTGTAAGAAATAATCTTAATGGGTATTTCTCAACAACCTCATAGTGAAGGAGAACGGTTCCAAATTGTTGAAAATTGTGTTTGTTCTTGAACTTGTTTATATTTTCGTTGATCCACTTCTAATACATAATTTTGCGCCCTCAGTCCAAACCACACTTTATTACGAAATACTATATCTGATTTTACTTAATCCTTCGAATAAGTAAAATTTTTAGTAGGAGTGCATTTGTTGGGGTTATACCCTATATATCGACCTACATCACAATTACTTAAACTACAGCAATCGCATTATGACGTTCTATGAACGATTGGTATGTTTCGATAGCAGGCAATGTTTAGCTAGTACGTCCGGATTTGTTTGTACACCGAAGTGCTGCTAATTCCTAAACTGTCTGACATTGAGTGCGGATAGGGTTCGGCGAGCGATGCTGGTGAGTTGTGGGCGACGGACGAAGCCGCTTAAAACTAGCTCCAAGTTTGTAATGACGCGGAACGCTTCAGAAACGACAACTCGGCAACAAACCTTAAAGTTTGCCGATAGATGTCGGCGAATCGCAGTGTAGACGGCAAGTTGGCGCTTGTTACCCGGCTTATTTTGGTGGGCAATGCGGACGTTTGATTGCTTTTGTTATATTGCGGGACTTCGCGGACGATATGCTGCTGTTAGCTACAGTGTTGCTTTTCTAGTTCTGTCAGTAGATAAATTATTTGTATCGTTAATGGTTCTATTTCCTATTACACGGTTGCATTGCAATGTATTTCTTGTAACTGATTGGTTCCTACGAAAAGTTGCATTTCTGAAAGCAAACTTAAATGTAGGAGTGATTCTAAAAACCACCTGCTTGTTCGGTCCAGTCTCCTTAATGTACTTACAGTTATAAGAGGGCAAGTTTTACGGAAAAAGGTGTTAACCAGTCAATCATCAAAGGAAGAAAGGAGTTAATCTACAGTGAACCCGTAACATTTGTAAGTGCAAATAGACTAGCGCAGTTTATGGTACATGTTTCGAAACATAAAATCAGGAATACGTACTTCTCAATACCTCCAGGACTTGTTTCCCTAATAAACGCTGTGAATTTTTTATCTCCTGAAATTACCGGAACGCGTAACGTTGCGTCTTCCGGAACCGCTAGAGTTTGAGTGACTCGTCCGACATACATTTTTGCCTATCTACACTTTTCTCCCCGTAACGTAGTGTAAAATGGAAAACAGAAATATGTCGACCGAATTCTCATGCGCTTATCTTCTAAATTTCGCACGGTATCAGATAGGATAGCGAGAGAAGGCGTCATATTTATTTTCGACGCTGAAAACGTAAATTTCTCAGTTTTACGACGGCGGCAATAAATCCAAAGGATGAAACGGAACGTCAGGAATATTATTTAAATTTTTAGCCGCCCACCTCGAACGTATGCCAGAATGCGTTTGATATATCAACATCGTCGTCACGGTTCCACTTTGAAATATTAAAATCTTTATGCGCGGGGCATTGCCTCCAATTTCTCACCCGTGCAACGCGCAGTAAGGATGTGCTTGTACGATGAATGGAAAGTGGCATATTATTACTTCATTCACCTTCTTTTTGCGTCAGAATTCGGGGTATCCATAAAAACAAACGCTAAATTGGAATTTGAAACCTGCAAATGTGGAGGAACCGGAAGAATACCAATGTGGTTTAAGAACGCAGAATTATTTTCAGCGAGAGGATTGTTCGATTATTTACTATCTACCTCGACATAGCTGTTAACACATAAGCAAAGAAAAAACAACTAGGCATAGCAGAACATTATTATCCTGGGAATATAGAAGCCAAACCAAAATAAAGTATCTCAATACGAATTATGCGGTTCCCCAGTTAAAGTGTTTAAATTCGACCGTAATCCATTTATTGAAATTAGATTATTTGAGGAAAGAATACAACCGCAATATCGTAACTAACATTGGAATTGTATGAAGTCGAAGTCAATAATTTGTATCTACTTTAAACCTTGTCTTAAATTCTATTGTGGTTATTCCTTTCGCGAAATTGCCCTTGGAGTCTTGAATTATATAGTCTAGGAACATTCAGCTATCGCGAAGCAGGTATTATAATCCTAACCTCGTTATCATGTACACTAAAAAGGAGCATTCCAGATATAATAATGGAAGTGAGAAGGAGCAAAACTTAATTAACATTGAAGGTTCTCTTCATTTTAATGAGTTGGTTTTTGACTTCAGTATTAACGTCGCGTGTAAAAGTGGATATCCTTATAATTGTATATTCTTTATGTTTTGCTTTTTGATGCAAGGCTTATTAACAAAAATAGTAAACATTCTATATTTTACAATTACAAAGTCAGAGTCATTTACTTATATTCGGAAGTGATTGTATAAATTTCAGGAATTAGCTGCTTCCAGTATTTATCTTAAATTTCACCCTTATAAAATTTGATATGCTTTGGGTATAAAAGCTTTGAGGGTTGGAAACAACTACTAAAAGAAGAAAAATAGAACTGTACCGCAAATATTTTACGGTGAATATTTCTTATGACATTATAAGGGGTTACACTCAATAACAACATACAAATCGTCTTTCTTCGGCTAAAACCACATTTTATCTCTTGTGTTTGGAATTCAAGTTAGACCGTTGTAATCGTAACATATGGACCTAACTGTGAAATTGGGTCTACTCTTAGTGTTGCCATGAAATAAGCAGTAATGATGTTGCATAAACAATTAGCTAATTAAACGATATTGGTATGTGTACGATGGATTCCACAGAATTTTACGGAAGCTTAAAAAGTTGTTCGTTCTAAGTAGGGCGCCAGATACCCAGAAAATTCATTCGTGTTGCCTGAAATTTAGTTTATGGCATTGTTGCAGATGGCAATATAAAGTATTTATTCCTAAGAGTTTGAAACGAAGTAACAACGGCGTGTTCTGGTTTTCCAAGGTGAATCGAACCTGACAAAACCATTCGTTTACGATGTATGTCGCAGCAAATGATCGTTTCTTATTCTGTCATTCTTGTCAATATACAATAAATTTTTACTTTATCAAACAGTCCTTAAACTAGTTTGGATTTCTGGTATTTAACTCCAAGGTTGTACGAGCCAGAGCAAGAAAGAAATCAATCAACGATTAAAAAATAAAGTACTTCCCCGCACAGTTATGAAATGAGGCTCCACCAGCATGTTAATCTTTTTGTGTTAATGGTCGTGTAAAACCACTTTGGAAAATCAACCAGCTGTTAATGCAGATAAATATGCAAGTGTGTGTTTACAAAAAAAAAAACATCAACGATAGCTACAGTCAGATGCGGCATGTAGCTCTCATACTACTTCCATTGAAGACGACTTATTGTTAGTTGCTGAAATATGTATTCCAATTTTTCCAATAAGGGTGTGATAGGATGAAATTTCCTTGTTTCAGGTAATTCAAACTACTGTTTCCCAATAGCTTTAATCACCTAAAACTATCCAATGGATCTACATATGTGTAGAAGTGTTCACAGTTGTGTTTCCGTTGATATTTTCCATACCTTTGGTTGAGGTTGTTATTGTTTTTCTAACACATACTTGTGTAATTTGTAAGTTTACACTATTTATTCCTTTTTCGTTGTTTTTGTTCACATTTATATTATTCATTAATGTAATTAGTCATTAGCTATTGGATCATGATATGTATTATAATTTATCTTTCTATTTTTATGTAGATTACTGTGTTTTGATTTCTTTATATATTTCCAACGAAATTTTTGCAATGATACTTCTACATGCGTAACGGAGCATTGCAAGAAGCTTCGTAGTAAATTTTTCACATCTGGCTATCGCTGTAAGTAGCTTCATGTGTATATATTTGCTTACTGATCAGCTTCCGCTTCATGATCACTTTTACCACAAAGGATCAACATTCACACATATCGCCAATCCGCCCATTACGGGACTTACGAGCTTTCAGTTAGCTTTTTGAATAATATATGATTCGCATTGCTATCCGCAGTGGTAATTTTGGCATCGCGATTAGTCGATTAAATATTTCCAGGATCGGACGACATCGCTGTGTAGTGACGTTCACATAAAGAGAGGAAACAAAAACGGAACTGAAAAATCCTGAAAAGCTAAAAACAGAATGGAGGCTTGAATACCAACCCAGTTCAAACAACGTTAAAACGAAAAATTCCTAACCTGTCTCCAGAGTATCCATGGCTTCCGTCGGTATCCATCGACTCCATATTTTGCCCAATTTCTCCTTTTTCAGAGTGGGGTCGTCATGTCCTAGTGCAGGAAATACAAACTGCGATGTGAACGTCTTCATTAGGAGGTCGGTGAGGTTCTTTAGTACGTGGAGTTGAACACCTTCGCGTTTGTCACTGTTTGATGATAAGTTGTCACTGCAAGAAATAAAACGAAATTTTCAGGAAAAATCAAAAACGTGTATTTATATTATCAGTAGAAACGCAAAGACTTACTTTGGACTTTCTGCTTATTAGATAGATAAGGAGAAACTATATTTCAAATTTGAGTTCCATATGTAATAAATAAGGCAAGAAAAGGCAAACGAGTTAGCAAGTATTGGGATATCATGGCCGATGTGCATCGTCTTCAACCTTAAGTAAATGTGTGCATTTAGTTCGCGTTGCATTACCCCATCTCTTTGTGTTCGACTGCAATTGATTGACATCTTTTGTCCAACCTGGTAACTGAAAGCGCTTGTGCATAGCGAATCAACTTGAACACATTTATGCTGTGTAGTTTACGTCCAAACACTATAGCTTATTGATCTATTGAAATAGTCCCTTACGTAAACTTGAGCTATCCCATAGCATCTACAAAGGCGTGGTAAATGCGTCCTCCACACACGGTACAAAATTCATCATCTAATCCGGTTCAATTTAATCCCAGCATTACAACGTAGGTCTAGTTTCTATCAGATATTAATATATTTCGTTTTATAGTGAATACAGCGTTGCCCATAACTATTATGATACGATAGGATTACCCTATAAAGCAATGTGACACGTACAAGGATGTTGTCTAGATTATATCTTGGGGATCACGTCAGTTATTAAAGATTTTATAACCTTTCTCTATAATAAATCACTTTAAGTTTTGGCGATTAATGCTTTACATCAGACGAAACTTCGTTTTATTGCAAATCTCGCCGGCTAGTGTAGAACAAAGTAGCGCAGAATTCGCGAAAATTTTGAATCGAAACTAATCCCTACCGGAAATAAAATCTCTCCGTGACATAAACCGAAAGGAACGTCATCAGGCGATATGGGTTTCCTTTATCGACAAAAGTGGGTGGGCGTTCGTGGCCGTGGAGTTAAAGGGACCTTAAAGTTATAATTCACGTACTTTACGATCGCGGGATAAAAGTAATAAAGAGACGAATGAGCGACGGTCATTTGGGAACGGTTTTACAGTAATCTCTACGTTGGATGGCGCGAATCTACCGGCTTGCTGTAAGTTTGTTATATGGTGATGTGATGCGCGCTCAACCCCGATTTCTTCTGCTACCATCGTCATCACCTTCCTTCTCGTTCTTTTGTAATAATATGTAGTAGGCATTACGTTAATGTGTTGAAGGTTTTTGATACCTTGTCCGTAAAATATACAAACTCGAGTGCCCCGGTGTAATACAAGATAAGCGGACTATGTTGAAGGCAAGTTTCTTTATTATACTGTTAAATTTTAAGACACGGTGCATTTAGTTTGAGAAAATAAAGAAGGGAGTAGATGTTGATGTAATAAAACTTGCTATTTGAAAGCGTCGTAACCAAGCGTGTGTATCTTAAGCCCATATTTGAGTTTATGATTTTTAAGGCCTAAAAATTCGTATTAATAATGGAAATTTTATTACCTCCCTTTTATTAGTACTTCCATCCTTAATAGATACTTTTCTCAGGGTGAATGTTAACCTAATATTATAATGGATATCATGTTTTATGAGCGTAAAGTTTGTAAAATTTTATGCTAGTTGATTCTATGTCTTAGCATTTTAAATACTGATTGCAATGAAGCTGTAGTTCTTTTTAAGAGTTTATTTTATACACTTTTGCGTATTTATTTATTTCAACATTGCGTATTTAAGGAAATGAAATATTATCGGTTCTATCGATCAAAATCAATTTAGTTCACATACATATTTGCTACTTAATCGAATCTCAGCTACCAATTGAAGCACTATGCAGGATGTCATTTTAATTAGAAAATACCATTCCAAACTCATACACTGGTGGAAGTACGGATACTTCTCTAGTAAAATTGGCTTCCGAAAAGGTATGGATTGATAATTGGATTACATCTGGGTTTGCAATGCGTACGGTGACGGTTTCTGTTTTGTCCAGCGAAAATAATTACATCTGTTGATCGTTGTGTCGAGTGTAAAATGCGAAACCTTGTTGAAAATTCCTCAGTTCCTCCTTTGCAAATGTAATTTCTGTGGTTTAAACTATTCCTTTTGCACATTCTCACGTTTGAAAGGGGTATTGGTCGATAATAGTTTCTAACTTGTGAGATACCAATCATTTATGCGACGACATGAAGGTATGCTAATTCGTCTGACCTGCGGGAAAGTGCTTATCTCATCATATTGCATTCCTTAGTGAAGATATTTATTTATTGCTTTGTATTAACCACACTGGACATTTACTCCTCAGAGGTTTACCCGGACCTAAACATCACCGAAGAATCTTCGTGAAGTGAATGAAAATGTGACGCTTATGGTGATTTCACGAATTCGTAGAAATAATTTTAAGCAGCCGGAGGCAGCATATGTGGACGCTTTGCACACTGGCTGAATTACTAATAAAGGTTTTTGCGTGACCGTTCGAGTTACGAAGGCTTCAATTAAAGCGGGAAATTTAATTTCACTTGAATAAATGTAAACGTGCCGTCAACGTACTATAATAATGTGGCGAACGTTCCTCGTTCTAGAGTGTACCTTCTGTTTTAGCTTCAAAATAATTTAATACGAGAATGTGTGTGTGTGCGACGTTAATAAACAGGCTGAAAGGCTCTCTCGTCCATTTTAATATATATAAAATATTTTTGCATAATTCCTGTTCCTGTGCTTTGTCGAGAGTCAGAAATAATTCAGATATCTGAAAATGTATATATATATATATATATATTTCGTGACCTTTTTATACTTATCTTATATGATAGATCTCTACCACTAATCTGATCTATCATATAAGATATCTGAAAATGGAAGTAATGTCAGTGAACGTAATAATATCGAGTATGTTTTTAAAGGTATAGAACTTTAAAATAAAATAAAACACATAAAAATCGTTGTAGTGGCCACGGAATTAGCTTTATTGGAAATATCATCTTAAGCCGTTAGTGTATATGATGTCGGGTATGTGGGCGTCGCGAGTGGCTTGAATTAAGCGCAATCTGGAAGTCCAATTTTCAACCACTTTCTCGAGCAACTGAGGACGTATGTATATCGGCAGTAACGCGAAGGCTAATTTAATCATGCATTCATTGAATGTTTCCTTCAATAAATTGATTATGGCGCTTGCTGTGTGGCATGTTGCGTTGTTTTCTTGAAACCCCAGCTCTTTCACACTAATGCCATTTAATTGGGGAACTAAAAAGTCAGCAATCATGGATCTGTAGTACTCTCCATTCACTGTAGCATTTTGGCTCGTATAATTTTTGAAGAAATATTAATCAATGATTCCACCAGCCTATAAAGGACAACAAACAACGACTTCTTGTAGATGTAACGGCGTCTAAATAATAATTTATGGATTTTCTTCACTCCTAATGCGGCAGTTTGAGCTATTGACGTAGCCATTCGACCAAATATGAACCCTATCACTGAACCAAATTTTGTGGTGAAAATGAGGATGAACAGCAATCTCGCTTTCAGTCCATTTACCGAACGTACGACGCACACGACGGCCAAGCGGCTTCAATTCTTACACTGTATCTTGTAAGCTCATAAACCAAGATTTTTCCGGAAAATCTACCAAAAACGTGGATGGACACAGCTCAAATTGCTTTGCACGATTGCGAATCGACTCATTCGGGTTTTCCTCAATACTGCGTTCTACAACATCTTGTCCGGTGCATACTGTATAACATCTCTGTTGATGTGTATTTTCAATTAGAATATATGTGGTACGAGAATGATCCGTGGTTATGCGAATTACTGTTTCGGATGGATGATTATATCGGCCGTAAAATGGATGGTCAAGTTTGCGAAGTTACCCACGGTTCTCGAAATAAATTTACACAAATTTCAAGCATTATTCCGAGCTAGACAAAATTTGGAATATCCTTGGGGTATTCGTGTATACTTCTGTTGTCTGTGTATACCAGATAGGTCAAATTGCAGTTTAGCGCTAATCATCCCCAAATAACTAATATTAAATAGATCGCAGATCATCATCCAACAAGTTATAATTAATTAAAGAATACATTTTTATTGGTTATAATTATTCTAGAATGAAAAGATTCTAAGCAACGGTCGCAAATCGCACAAATTTTACTCTTACTGAAAACTGCACTTCTCACACTTATCACATTGTCTGATTACGCACAATTCTTATGGCAAAGAAAAATGAGGAGACGGGGGCGGCGGCTAAAATAATATATAAAATAAATAAAATTACCTTTACCACACCTTTCGCGAAAAAAAAAAACCAGATACGTTGTTTGGCAACTAAGTTACTATCCCCAGTCAGCTATTCCGAAAGGTGTGGTAAGGGTAATTTTATTTATGTTATATATTCTACATTCGTATGACTTGCAGTTGGTTAAATGCAAGATGTTTCTCTTCGCTCTTAGGACATGGTACGCTACGACCGTGCAGAAAACTTAATAATAAAAATATTCAATAAATTTTGTGAAAGTTTTTTCAATTATCAGTAGATTTAAATTTCCCATTGCGTAAGCATTACTAGAACATAACGTTCCTTTCTTGAGTCTTTACCGGCATATCGGTGTTGTTCCTAATTGGATTGTTATCTTTAAAGAAGATAAGCCATACCAAACATAAAATTTCAAGTAAGGTTATTTCCCCAACAATGAGAACGTAGGTTATCAGGCGGCGTTATACGTGGCATTGTATAAAAGTGTATTTACTGTAAATAGTAATCCTCGTAAATTAGAACTAATTAGATCTCGTAAAACTACGCTTTACTTGAATATATCTCTATCCGCTGTTGCATTGAGTTATTGGATAAAATTGTTTACTTTCGTGGAAGGAAATGCCTTATATTTTCGTGGCAGGACGTTTATGCGCGTTTTTAAAATTTAAACTACATTCATATGCAAATGGTAAGTACAGTAAGCATCATATTATAATATAAAGTTCAGCCCTCCCTCCCCCTCCCCCTTCGAAGTCAAAGGGCGCCCGCATGCCCTCTGTAAATTGGCCCTCTTTGCGAATAAGTTAACCAAAATCTCGTTACGGTTTATAACTACTACACCAACGGTCAATAATCGATTAAAATAAATAGGTTCGTTTGAAAGCCTTTTTATTTAAACATTATTAATGTTAGCAACAAGTTGAACAAAATCACAAAAACAAAAGAAACTTAAAATTTCTAATAACATTAAAATACACTTGTGCTAATTAATTAGGTAGGTTATATACTTATATATGTGTACAGTCCTCTCTGGTAATAGGGCCGGCTATGGGCGGTGAGTAGAGTATTTTTCTAGGAACCCACTACAGATGCGGGCTCACACCGTCCAAATTCAATTCGCGCTAAATTGAATTTGAAGCAACGAAATTGTACGCTATTTCATTGAGCTATCGTTGACAGAGACGAATATAAAACCAGAGGTGATCCAGTAGTGATGGTAGCGCTAGAGCGAGAATGAGGGGAAGTGGCCCTATTGATAGTGGCTCTATTACCAGAGCGGACTGTACCAACAATTTTTTTTTTACAAAACATCTAGACAGTAGCTCAAATAATTTAGTTTTTCTTCCAATAAAAATTACATCACATTTTAATACGAAAAATTTAGCATTTGTGTAATACATATATATCTACATGAAAACTGAAAAATAAAGAATTTAACTTTTCTACTTTTAATTGCCGCAAATTCTAAGATATCCTCCTTATTGATACTATCTAAAAGTTTACATTTTATGGATAAAATTGTTAACCAGATAAGCTTTCCTGCAACGTGGTGGATCGTAATTTTTTATCAATTTAAATGAACGTTCACCTGTTAACATGACAGATATAAATTCTTTTGTCACAGTCCCAAAGACCTAAAAAGTGCACCCCCACGGGCTTCATTTGGCTCAAACTTGAAGAGGCTGCCGACTTCAAATATTTTATTCAACATTGGTGAGTATTTTTTAATTAGTGTATAGTCTTTGTGTATTCGCGTTCTGTACTTGCCTTTGGTCATTTATAATTTAGATTATATATATATATATATATATATATATATATATATATATATATTATCTCAGTGATGTGTATGATATTATATTCTTTACACATTTCACGAATAATTTTTGAATTTTTGACTTTCAAGAATATCTGCTTATACGGCAGTTTTGTTTTCTGAAGCTTAATCGAATTATTATTATTATTATTACCACTGCCACCGGAAGTGTAAGAAGAATTCTCAAAGACATTGTTAAATTGGAGAAGGTTGGTGATGAAGGTTGGTGTTGTTGTTTTCAAAGATGTATTGCAATATATCAGAGGGATTATTTGATAATAGAAAATAGTTTAAGCGCTTTTATTTGATTAAGTAAATCGTTCCCTCAATGTCAAACTATTTTTGTTTTGTCAATTAATTTTAAACCTAAAGTTTTGCAATGATTTAAAAGATCGTGCGCAGGCAGATCAGGAATATTACTAAAGAATCTGAAAATATCATTAAAACTCGACATTTACACAAATCTGTTTTGCAAGGATATTAAGATTTGGTCAGTGATTCTCTTAAACAAGTATCTTTGAAAATGTTGTTTTAAATTCCCCAACTGGTTCATTAGCATGTTCATAGTTGAAAAGTTTTGGCTCATTCTTATGTGAGTATTTTAAATTGGTGGAGAACTAGTTTCGTCTTCTAAATTGAAAACAACTTTTGCAGCTCTAGATAGAATTTCTTCAAAGTTATTATCACTACGATAATTCTTAAAGTCATTTACCAAGTTGCCCAAATAGGCTATGTTTTAATATTAGTACCTAGATTTTGTAACATTTTGCCTAGAAGCTTAATTTTAAACAAAACGTAGTATCAAATAATCATAGTAAGTTATAAGTTATAAATTTAAAATTGTGAATGTTCGTGAGTAGCCTGCTTTATGCGTCGTGTACCAATTTAAAGTAGAATTTTCTGAAATTTCTAAAAGGACATTACTAATGCCTTCCACCTGAAGTTTTTAAGACTTTATGACGCGATAAATTTTTGGAATAAAAAATTATAAAACACGTTCAGGGGCCAAGAGGCCATTTGCCGCCCGCGTGCACCGCACGCCTTCGACACGTGCTTGCCGGGGCCCTGATAAAGTTTATACTACTGCTAACAGTAAAATTATACATACTAGAAAAACGTATATCATTTAAAATCATCAAAAGTTTCGGCGTATGCACGCTAATCGCTAATAAATCACACGACTTTCTAAAAACCTGTCTGACCATATCACAAAATTCTAATAAACTAAAAGAATTCCCACTAATATTTTGCAAAAGTTATAATTTTATATTGCTAATGTAAATATTACTAATCTTACAATGGAGCTAGCTATTCGTGTTAGTTTTTCATTCATGGTTAATTGCTTCAGTTTGTTTTTCCCTTTAAACCGCGATGCGGTAAAGTTGGACTTCTCTTGATAGTTGCTCGATAGGAACAATGGGAAGCCCGTAATATGTTTTGTAGTCGACAATTTTCGACGGCGGCGGCGGCGGCGGCGTACGCCCACTTTGACCGCCTCACTGCCGCTACCGTCGGAGAATTATAGAAACGAGGAGATAAAACTACAGGAACTATCCTCATATATTCGCGGAACATATTCCTATATGAACAAGTTTGTCGTGGTTGACTTTTTCTAGGTACGTGCGCCGTATAGATCGTAATACAGACATATCTCCATGACCGTACTCGCGTTCACGTCTCGGTAATCTCAATGGCTTTTTCCCAACTACCGGAAATATATTGAGTACACGAAGAAGTAACTCGTAAATCCTAACTTTGTTTAAAATCGATTTCGAAATAGACAGCTTATAAGAAAATTTTAATCACATCTGGCTGTACTACTTTTAAGAGGAAAATATTATCATTAATCGGCGTATGAGCAGCTTGTCGCTTATCCTTCAACAAGTCAAATATAATATTATCGATCAATTTCAAAATGTTCTGGAACAATCAATGTTGTACATTATTTAGGGAAAGCCGAACGGCCAAAAAATTCGGGAGAGATTTCGGGAAATACCGCTTTGATGTAACAGCTTTTATAAATCCCAGGCTATCAATTTCAGATAAGAAGAAAAGGGAAAAGCGCCATCACGTTGTCAAACACAGTTGTAAACTTGAAGTTTTATCACTTCCGCAAGATAGGCAGCGGCCAGATTATGTTCGTGTTGTGAAGTCATCAGCTATTGTTTACGCAGGAACATTAATCTTCTTAAGAGCGCGGTCTCGGGCTTCTGAGTAGACCGCAGATTTATTGTATCAATAATCTCGTGTTACACTGACCCCACATATTTCCTTCTTCCACCCTTCTACCGGTGGCGTTGGAATAATCCGGTTATAATTGCCGAAAATTAAGCTGATGCTTATATATTTACTAAATAGCTTTTACGGTGTCGCATATACATGTATAAATACATGTTTGTGCATAATACTTTTACACTTTGTGCATACTTTTCTAACCTTTAATTTATTGTACATTATCGCGCTTTTCTACGACATATGGACATCTTCACCAGGGCCTGAAAATCATTACAATAATCGATATGGTATGGCGTTCATGTTCTTTCCTTTTGTGATTTTTATTACTGTAGAACTGTAGATAACGATTTCGACCTGCCTATTGCAAAAACAAACAGTAACAAAACCTCCTATATGCGTGAAGAGTTGTAATTGTAATAGTTGTGCCAGTACTTATACCTATTTCATGAACTCTGTAACCTTTCAAATAGCTATACAAGCAATTACAACAGCTATACAATGTACTAATTTGAAGCATTTGAATTTGTAATGTTGGGAAATGTAACCTCTAATTGAATTTATTTTTTGTGTTGTTTTTGGTGATTAACTATCACGTCAATCAACCCCTATAGCCAAGTTATGTGCGGCACACTGCTTATGTTCTAAACTACTGTCATTCTTTTTCTTGTGCTATAATTATGTTATAAATTATCGCAGGCAACTATTCGATTAGAGTGACCTCATCACATGTCAAGGTGCTTTCTAGACCCATGTGTAGTATATGCAGCGTCGTTTCAAACTTCAAACAATTTAGCTGCCACTTTGTAAACTGATTTTTCTACTTGCTTCGCCCAAGAGCTTCCGATATCTCTGACCTGATTAACAGAGAAATGGAGCATTTTAAGTCAAGCATTCAAAGCGAGTATTCGCGCTGTCATATGTAAGATAATCTTGTCGCCCCAGTATCCATCACAGCTGGAGTAGCCAACGAAACTCATGGCACGAGCGCCTGTCTGATGATCTTCGGGGTGACAAAGTAGTCTAAATTCGTACACGTTCATCAATGATTGGCTGCTCCAGCTGCTAGGGCTATGCTCGGACGACACAATTATTTTACTCTAGTGATAACTGACTTGTAACCGAACATTCTAATTGTAACACGAGCACAACTTGATTAGTGTCAAGAAGCGAGCTGCAAACCGTTCTGCTCCCTTATTGAAAGCTATACCCGTTGCGACCGTTATATTGAAATAGTCTGCTCAAGTCGGTCGCGATCTTTAGAGTTTATCTTGTTGAGAAGTGTTTGCATTGCATCTGTTTTCTTTTAATCTAAGAATGAATAAAATGATGATAAGACTACTAAATGATTGATCTTAATATGCATTAGCATATGTGTATCCATTTAGAGCGGGGGTCTCCAAACTACGGCCCGCGGGCCAAATCCGACCCGCGACAGCTAATAGCTTATTGTTGTTGTGATAAGTTGGATAAAAAACACAGAATGATAATAACTAGGATTTACTTACTTGCTAGGTAAAGCTTAATGACAAGTACAATACGTAGAACACTCACTGAAGTAATCAGTATGGCCCCAAGGCTGAAAAGTTTGGAGACCCGTGATTTAGAGCATCGCCAACCAATTTTCACGAGTGCTTCTTTCTTTCTTTGGTGCTTTCCCTTGACAATGATCGGTCGAAATGCGTCATTGGAGTTTTCTAGATCATTGGCGCGATAAGAGCTGATTTATTTCAGGAAACCCCTCTCTTACTCTTACATGTAAAGAGTGTGTTAAAGGCATTTTTAATAGTTTTGACGCAAATATTATCCAGAAATATAAATTATAAAAGTGCGATAGCGCTTCCATACATCTTCTCTGCTTGCGTTATTATTTCGCGTTTCGCACGTTTTTGTGATATCTGAATCTCAATGCCTTGTAGGTATATTTTATATTAATTTTATCAAAACAAATTGAAAATTGGCATACGATGATTTGTGGGGTTTATCCGCTGTGTATTTGAACATAGATATACAGGTGCAGCCAATGCTTAACTTGGATTTGGAATCACGGGAGTGCGAGCGGTACCGAATAAAGAGCATTTCCGTAAGAATGAGAACGAATACGATAAAGCGCAAGGGGTGCAAGCAGGTGTTCCAACACGTTTCACGCTCTCATTCGGCTTCATTGTCACGGTAATAGCCCTCTATTCGCTCGCACTTCCCTGATTACAGGGTCAAGTTAAGCACTAGCCCAATGGGTTGATGGAATAGTGGACAAATTAAATAGTAATAATATTTGAAAACATTGGTTTTGCAGTATTTCCAGTGTTCACCTGATTTTGTAATCGGCTCATGGACAGTTCTTACTTCTTGTAGAAAAGCACGGTCGGTTGTTGAATTATATCCCGGTCAAGAATTATACAATGACTTGCTGTCTAACAAATACAGTCCACATGTCCATATGTACTAATTAACTAACAGAAAGTAAGCACCTTGCTGTGTATGAACGGTTGTATTCTACGCTGTTAGATAGTAAGGTATATATTTTGTCGTATCTTGGTAGTCATATGTTGTTGAGTTTTGAAGGAAACGCTTATTACAGATTAGTTGATTACAGGAAATACTGTAAAATGCATGTTTTGTGTATAGTATTACAGGCCGGGGGTTTCACGAAAGAACGATATTTGCTTCAATGATGTGGTATTTTTTTAGAATGCAGTTGAGTTCAAGTTATTGTTTAGAAACTCCATATTTAGGATTTGCCTGAATGTAGATTTTCACAGTCATTGTTTAACGTAGAAATATCCATGGACTATTGTCTTGGTTGTGGTAGAACCCATATGAGATTTGTATACCCATTACGAATTGGTAAAACTTTTCTGGTGTTTGATTTATTGTATGTACCGCATCAGTGGTTGTGCTTCCCTACCTAAACCCGTATTGATACTCTTAAAAATGTTTAACACGTTTTTCCAAACTTCTTAAAAATTGCAAGAGCTACGCTCACATACAGGAACTATGTACAGAAGAACTACACAAGTTATTATAGATCAGTTTCATTTATCAAAAATATTAAAATTGGTAATAGAGAAGTTGTTGGTACAATTCTTAAGGAAGGATAAGTACTTGGTATTATCACCACGACGTTGATACTAAAGCGGGAAGTTAATGATGAGTACGAAGGTTGAGGAACTGGAGGAATTGACCTGAAGTTGACATTAGAAAAGTGGCAGTTGATATCTTTACCTTTAAATTTGGATAGGTAACATATCTATTAATTGAAGAAATTCCTGGGAAGATACAGCAAAAGGCTGATGAACCCAAAAATAAAAGTCGTTCTAAGAAATGAAGAAACCATTATAGCCACCAAAGCTCAAAGATTACGTTGGTACATAAGTATGTGTTAAAAATCGAACACGATAAGTGCAAATAATTGGAGACCAAATGCTAATAAACTCAGCAGAAGGACTTGGAAAAAATGGAACGTTTATGTGTGCGGCACAGGCAGAATGTACAGAGGTGACGTGGTAAATTTTGACTGACGCATATTGAATTTGTATATTAAAAATTTATAACCGTATAAATTAAAAATTGATATAGCACTATAAACACATTTATGAGGTATATATTGATGGATTCTAGCCTATTCCTTATATTCATTTTCTATAATATAGGTTCTAACGCTTTTACTATACTAAAGCCTGCAAAATAGCTATAAACCGTTCCAATTGGAAATCTAATATTCTCGGGTATAGTCTGCATCTTAGACAGCGTTCCCGATCATACGTGATGACCACTTCAAGTTCTTCCCTGCCAGAAACACATCGAGGATCGCTCAACCGTTCCTCCAGGTTCTCCAGCTCCTTTTCGTCTTGTTCGGCTGCTGTGCACGTTTGATTTCATTACTAGCAGCACCGCTCCTGGCCTGCAAGCAAAACTGGAACGCTCTCCCTACACGATGAGCATAACGATGTGAAGCCGACTGCCTGGATGCAATATAAAATTGCTTAGACAACGGCGAGAGAGTCGCAGACGTATCTAGGATATGTACTGGTTGAAACTAGTGTGCTTCTTTCAGTAGACTAAATGGATCTTGGGTGGATAATTCGATGTATATAAGGTGGAGACTACGCATACAACATTGAATTATTGTATATGAGAAACGTGTCCACATATCGCCGGAAATACGTGAGTATTGAAATTGTGTATCCTGTACAACCATATCAAGTACGTCTTAGTAGCAGCATACGGGGGACGCCTTTTATGCTTTTACAAATAACCAGCGTGTTTGAGATGTATTACTATTCCTTTCGGAAAATTTTGACAATATATTAGAATTGTTCTAACGTGTGTCATAGAAGTGATTATCCCACAGCTTACAACACCGGATCAGACTGTGTTTACCGTTAAGGTGAAAAGCACGTACTTGGGCAACTTCTAAGTGGTCTACGTACATAGCAATACGATGAGCGCCTTTCATGGTTTCACAAACGTTCACTAACTAAGTGGTACTATTGAGATTGATTTACATTCTTTGAGACTGCTCAAAAACACGCATGAGTAAAATACATTCAAATTTTTGCGGGATTCTGGGATGTTATTTTCCTATAACTCGAATAACCCAAGCTCAATTTATATAAATATTTTGATAACATTTTACATTGGTCTTTTGTATCAACTGGTCAATTTTGGATCGAATATTCAATTTTTATTTTATATATTTCCCTTTCTTACATTGAAAATGTGAAAATGTGGACAGAAGAACGTAGATGAGTTGCTTTCTAAATGCAATAGAGTTATATAAAAGTATTTAATAATTAAGGAACTATTTTCTCTTTAAGCGGAATAGGATTTATAACAAAATAATAAAAGTCTAAAGTCTAATGCTATAAATAATATATTAAATGTATGTAACAGTACTGGAATATCTTGCCTTAACCCTTCTTTTGCAATTGTGCAAATTCTAATAACTTCTGTACTCGAGTTTATCAGTTTTCTCCTCTGCGCAGTTGGAAATCTGTAAAATCTGTCTCCACTATCATCCTTTCATTACAGTAAACAAGAAAACTCACTTGGAAAAACTGTTATATAATTGTCTAGAATACATGAAAACAATAACAACCGTTAGGTAAGCACTGATCGCCAATGCGCTGAATTCCGGACTCGATTGGCTCTTATAACGCAAGCGCACTTCTCTATACTCTCGACAAGCAAAACAGAGATGTTTTCTGTTTCAAAATGTTGGCAAGAAGAATCTGTCATAAGGCGCATTAAGGTAGGCGTCCACCTATCCGCATCGTACGTATCGGACGCATCGCATCAAACGGATTATTTTTTCCAATGCGTTCACAGTAAGGTGGCGTCCACCTATCCGCATCGTACGTATCGGACGCATCGCATCAAACGGATCGTAATATTCTTTATATAGGAACCTATACAAGCGCGTCCACCTATCCGCATCGTACGGATCGCACGAATCTGCCCGTCGGCAATGCCGACGCCGTTGCTCCGAGAGGCAACTTTTGCGATGCGTGCCGATGACTCACTACGAAAGTCCGATAGTTGCGTCGGCAAATCCAATCGCTGCCGATACTGTGAATGAATTGGAAAAAATAATCCGTTTGATGCGATGCGTCCGATACGTACGATGCGGATAGGTGGACGCCTACCTCAAACGGATTATTTCTTTCCAATGCGTTCACAGTATCGACAGCTATTGGATTTGCCGATGCAACTATCGGACTTTCGTAGTGAGTCATCGGCACGCATCGCAAAAGTTGCCTCTCGGAGCAACGGCGTCGGCATTGCCGACGGGTAGATCCGTGCGATCCGTACGATGCGGATAGGTGGACGCACTTCTATGGCTTCCTATGTAAAGAATACTACGATCCGTTTGATGCGATGCGTCCGATACGTACGATGCGGATAGGTGGACGCCTATCTTTATATCTCTTTATATTTATAAGGGGAAAATGTTCTTGCATCAAAAGTTGAAGTCTTTTCGTTCGCATTTATTTTTAGAATAATATATTTTACCATTTATCAGAGAATGGCTACACTTTTACCAAGATTTGGGGGACTCTTAAATAAACTGTCTGTCATACGTTCACTTTGCGGATACAAATTATTCTGTATACATACCGAATTGTTCATATTCTTACAAATTTTACATGTCGAATATCGCAGCAAGGTTTTGTAATATATTTTGTTTGATTTTATATTTTTTTAAAATTTGCAATGTTTAAAACATATTTTCTCGGAATATACGACATTTTTCCGATTGATAATATAACCATACCCTACTTCATTCCTTTCACTTTCGGTTTGTTAATGATTTTATTAAAAAGAACGCTTAATTTTCTATTTCTCTATCTACAAATTAGTGCCGTTTTTCGATAGTCGTGCCATCTGGTGACTGTAAACTCTCAAGCGGCCGCCTTAAAGTGAATGTTTGAAAAAGCAGTTTTATAAAAAAATGGAAATTTTACATGAAGGTTTTCGTTGAATGATTTTCTACCATTTTGGCAAAGGCCTAACTCAACAACAATTCACAGAAATGTTTCGTTTAATTTTTGAAAATAAAGCACCATCAAAAAGACCGTGTAGGATTGGTTTGCAGAATTTCGTAGTGGTAGTGCGTTAGTGATGAATTATGTGAACGTCAACGAACATCAGTTGTTACTTCGACATCGATGTTGTGGAGAAGATCGATATGTGGCTTGCAGTGAGATAGAGGTACTTTTATGCATAGCAAAGACTGGAATATCTTGGATTTTACATGAGCATTTAGCTGTGAAAACGATTTGTTCCCGATGGATCCGCATAATTTGGCCCAAGCCCAAAAAGGGCTAGTATTAATTAGTACAAGGAAATACTCAAGAAATTCGACCGGAAAACTAGAAAATCCGTAAACAATCTGCTGTCTTCGTATTCCAAAATGAACTGACTCCAACAACAGTTGTTCGCTCACGAAGCACGTCCAAGAAAATGATAGTTTGTTTCTTCGGACTTGTCGCAACTACTCCTTTAGAGGATCGAAGAACAATTAATGTTAAATGATATATAACAATTTGTTTGCTAGAAGTTATCGACGAAATCGGGAAAAATGACCGAAAACGTCGTATCATTCTGGATCATGGTAATACCAGCTCTGGTACAGCAAAATTTAGCAATTGGATATTTGAAGAAGAGAAGCACGTAATGTCCCATTGCCCGTATTCACCTGATTTATCGCCTAACGATTTCTTTCTGTACCCCAATGTCAAACAAAAAATGCGTGATCAGCGATTGTCAGCACCACCAGAAACTGACGAAACCTTCACACACAATGATTTTGAGATGCCAACTTCAGGATGGAAAAAATGTTTCGAGAATTGATTTGAACGCGTGAGAAAGTATAACGAGAATATTTTGAAGGGAAATAAAACAGTTTGTTCCAAAGGAATATTTCCTTTCCTAGTTTTTGTAGCAACTTAAAAGGTGGCCTTTGTAAAATAGAATATAAACATGAAGTAAAAGAAAAATCTAGACGTCTACTACGAAATTATTTCGATATAGATCAGGACGTCTTAAATCTTAAGCTTGCCGCATTGTAGTCTAGAACTGACATGGACCTTAGGATATTTGCTACAAACTGAAATTGAAAATTTTCTTTTGTGCTCTGTGGGATAAAATTTTGAAATTCAGTTTGAAATGTCAATTTGTTCTAATAAAACAGTTTACTCCTACTGCTTACTCAATAATTGAAAATACGTTGGCATTAACATCATTGTTAATCCTTTTAGCCATCTTCGTCGAAGGCTGAGATGAAAATTAAGAAAATTGATGTTTCCCAGTGTACGATAAATTTTCTCCCGATTCTAATTAGCACTAAGCGGAAATCATGCGTCATAGATCCATCCGCTCAGAGAATAATGCTTTCGCTCCAATGATCCCCGACGAACGAGGCTAATTATTTACTAAAGAAGAAAAATTACGGTGTTCTCGGCTTCGTTTAATCACTAGATGCAAATTCGAGGGTCTAAATGATGTTATTAGGGTAAATTGGATTGTTATCTTTATACACTTTGTCGTGGGGGATCTGTTTTCATGCCTTAGTCCATTTAGTCTAATGATCGGTTTATTTACCTCTTTCGTGAATCTAGGAAACAACAGGGTTTGTCAAATATATACCGTGTTCAACGGTACGCTGTGACATAAAAACCATAATTTCCATTTATTATACCACATAAACATAGTGAATTTATTACTTTTTGCGTGGGGCGAGACGAACGTTATCTGAAATTTTTGAAGTATACCACATAACAATATGCGGGTTTCGAAATTTTTTCATTCTTAAAATAATCAGATGAATAAGAACCTGCAAATCACCACTAATTCTAAGCAAGATTTTTATGGTAATTTCAGAACTATCGTTCAAGCGATTATCATAATCACAGCTTTCGTCATTATTGTATAATAAATACCTTAGAATGAAAACATTATGTGTAACGAACAACTATATAGATCTTTATTGCCTTTCGTACCTAATCAGATTTACTATTGACAAAATTAACACATTTTTGGGGGTGCTTTTTCGACAAACCACGCCGAAAGCAAGCGATTTTTTCAAAATTTGTAATATTTTTCTAATAATTTTTTTTATTATTTTATATTTTTTTATGTCCCTTCCGACCGTAGGTTCACCTATCGTCAGATTCCTATTTACTGCATTCTTATATGAGATTTTCCCCCATACATTTCATCTATCTACTTATTGATTTTACATGGTATGTCCATTCTTTGATATCTCTTTTTCCATATTTTAAGCGCTTTCTCCAACTATATTTGAAAAGCATTGGCGACAGACCTTTGCGTACCTTGATGCTTCCTGAAAGCTCTTTCCGCATTTTTACTCTGGCCTGTGTGTTATTATATCGCCTTTTAACTTCTTTAATAATATTTACGTTGATGTTGCTCAATTCTAAAGCTGTCCAGGGACATTTAAGGAGGATGCTATTTTATGCTTCTTTGAGATCGATGTAGAGCAGGGGTACATCTTGGTCTCTTGCGGTTTTCTTTTCTATTACTTGGGTTACGTAGTTACGTACAAGTGGTCTACTGTAGACCTGCCAGTCCTGGAGGTCACTTGTTCTCTTGCTTCCATATTTTTGTGTTCATTTTAGATTATATGATGACTTGTTGAAATAACGTTTTACTTCCCTATTTTATCAGCTCTAGTGAAATTTCACCAGGACCGTGTGCTCTTTCGTTCTTCAAGTTCTTGCATATTCTTATTATTTCTGTTTCCTGTAGTCATGTCGAAGAGAAAAGTATCTGTAGTTCAGTCTCTGTGTTCTCGATATCTATAAAGTTGGCTCTACTTTCTGTTGATATATATTCAAATTGCTTTCTCAGTTCTTTGTTGTAATTGGAGACATTATGCCCCTCCTGGTTTAGCCGTAAGTTCTGAATAGGTCTTCAGATTTCCGTATTTGTTATTTCGTCTAGTATGTATTGATCTCATTACAATTATTTTCCCAGCATTTGCCCTTTTTCTTTCTTATCTTTTTCCTCGTGCTTGGATTGTTTTGTATGCGATCATACCTTCATTCTGTTTTATACTTGGGTAATTCAGGAACTTTCTTCTTCTATTTCCGTTTCGATTTTCTGATTCCACCAACATGGGTTTTGCTTTGCTTTTATCTCTTTCATCTCACTGATCTTGAAGTAACAGTAGTAATCTTTAAACATAGCACCACTCATCAAATAACAAATGTTTCTATACATTAGCATCCAACTTTTTCATTATATAATTTTCTGATGATTAGTCTGCGCCTAATTAAATTCCTAGAATCTTTTCTCTGAGAAAGTAATGTTGCCTGCCTCTCCTGCTATAGGAAGGTTTATATTTACCCAAAAACACTCAATTTCAAGATTTCGATAGGTACAAATAGAACGCTTTCTAGGAAGTAGGTGGCTGTAATTTGAAATTCAACGTGCTTTTGATCAAAGAATTAGAGGCCGACAGTTGGCGAAGAGATATGGATGTGTGGTTATATAAATACAAACCAGAATGTAGAGGTTATGACAATGAAGATTGTGCTCAAAATGCTGATAGCTATGAAATGGAGGAAATTAAATCAATGAGTTCATTTAATTACGAATATCAACTTTGCATACATACTCCCATCCTCTCTAATACTTCTCCATGTGCGCCTTCAATTTATGGATGTAATATTTCGCAGGCTTTCCAGGAAGTGCGTTTATGAGCTGTCGCGCTAGCTTTTAGAATATCTATCGACTTAAAACGAGTACCTACCTTTTAATGACGATTTCACTCTGATAAATAAAAAAAAACGATACAGAGCCACATCCAGCAAATATGGTTGATGTTGCAAGACAGTTTTGGGGCTTTGCTGTTTGATCGGCGAAGTAGTGCATAACAGTTCATTGTCGTAAAGAAAAACCTACTTGTCATTTTAGTGAGGAACCCACACGTCGTCATTCATCCACTTTAAAATGTATTCCGAAAAAGAAGTTTCTGCCGTCGATCCATTACCGATCTCGGGGTATTGTAAGGTTATTGCATATTTCAAATATCCCTCAGGGAATGTGTTCATCAGTTCAAATAACATATGTGTTGTCAACTAGATAAGTATTGCGATACCACCAGTATTACGAGAGATAAGCTGAATTTATTGAGAATAAAAGAATCTAGTAGACTGTGGAAAACAATCACACAGTGCTTATTTAGAGCAACTTTCAGGTGTCATTAGTTTAGTTCAGTTGTTGAAGTTATGTTCGTTATAACTCAGGTACTTATTTTTTGAAAGTAAAACGAAATGGAATTAACCAGAGAGTACTTCCGAATCATAATTTACTATGTTTTTAAAAGAGGTTTAAGCGCTTACGAGTGCAAAGAGTGTTTAGATTAATTTTTTAGTAAACAAGCACTTCTCATTGGCTACAATTTACCGATGGTATAAGGAATTTGAATGCGAAAGGAATTCTGTTCACCATCAAAAAGGAGCAGTGAGTCCTCCTACGGCTGCTAAGAAAAGTAATTGAAGAGGACAAGAAAGTCACTTATGGGGTAATAGACTATCAACACAAGATTGGATCCTCAACTCTTAAAACAATCATACACGATCACCTGCATTTAACAAAAGTGGTAAGTCGTTTAGTGCCGCATCACCTTCCTGATTTCCAAAAATTGGAGCCATGAAACTTTAAATTTATTAAATATAGACGAGCACCATTTTCTTTTCCAAAATATTGACAGATGATGAAACTTATATTCCCTTTCTGGACCTTCCTACCCGCCAAGAGAGTTGTGTATGGATTCACAAAATTGGGGAAACTCCTACAATGACTAAGAAACAGCGAGCTGTGAATAAGGTTATGTATGCGGTATTCTTCAGATACACGGGCTTAATAAATGCAATTAAGATAGATGGACTAAAGATAGTTATAGCTTAGTGGTACACTGATAATATTTACCTGGAATGTTTAATAAAGTTCCAGACAAGGGAATTATTCTCCACCGAGACAATGCATCGTCCCATACGGCAGTTTCAACTCACCAGTTTTTGGCTGAAGAAAATATAAAGATAATAGAACATCCGCTGTACTCACCTCATTTAGCAATATGTGGCTTTTGGCTATTTTTTGGCCTTAAACGAAATGTGCAGGGTAGAAGGTTTTTGCCTGAAGAAGAGATTGATAATTCAGTTTTGAAGGTATTCCGAAAGAAAATTGGTTGGGAGCTTTTAAACAGTGGAAAGAGAGAATGGTTAATTGTATCATTGCTGAAAGGAATTACTTTGGGCATATTTAAAATGAAATCATAGAAAATATTAACCGTCCCTTTTATTCTCAATAATTTCAGCTTATCCCTCGTTCCAAACTGTAAACCACCAAAAATGTCCGTTTCATCGGGATGGTACTAACTGCAGTCATTTATTAGGAATTCTGAATGGAGTGAGTTTCTACATCTAATAAGTTTTGGACTAATTGTTTCCTCTGCCCAGGAAGTACGAAATTCTGACAATGTCCAAAATAGTAAGAGATTATCAAATCGGCGATATAGCAAGTTGCTCAAAATTTTGATCTCTCAAAAAACAAAAACGTCCATCATTTAAATAGAAAGGTGGATCTACTCACTTTTTGGTATTAATGCTACCCGTTTCCGATTCCATCGAATTATTTAATTCAACTTAAGGCTTGCTAGTAACCTGGTATAATCTGGAAATTCTATAATTCCATGTAGCGTTTAATACATTTAATTGTTGCGGTTATATTAATAATTTATACTCGCAAATGGATCCCATACAACGTTACAAGATTATATCGACCCACGGATAGTTATATTCAATTTACTTTTAAATAAGTACCAAATTTACTTGCCACCTAAGTTAACGGGTTTTCCCAAGACGGTGCTTTGCAGTTTTTGTTGTCGTATTCCATAATACCGTATTTACAGCACGCTGTTCTTAAATACCGGTGGATAATCCACGATTCGTGCATATTAATGAAGTCGTCGCGGCGAATTTATGAACCCTCGGGACGCAGACGGCCTTAATTTATTACCGCGCCTAAGGTATAATTGAATGACCGGCCCCCGAAAATTTACGACCATTACCACCTACAGATGCCGCGACGGTATTCCATTCAATTGTGCAAACGCCTGTGCGTGGTAGCCGACCGGCAAACGACCCAAATACGTTCGAGATCGACAACAATGGCGCATTATTTGGATTCAAGCCGCAATTTTTTACTTAATGTTATTTAGTAGGCCGAGTTAAGTGGATTGAATTCTCAGGAAAGTGCCGTGGAACGTAACTAAAGGCTATATGAGAAGCACAATGGACGGGTAAATACTTAGAGGTGTAGATCTAGCAAGAGTATTTCGCAGATTTGGGAATGTATTGCTAAATCCTCTCAATAAGTGGTCTTCGTAATACTGGAAGTGGTAAACCTGGCCCTGTTGGAGAAATAACTAACTTCTTGAAAATTTCTTCAAAAAGAAAAGTTTAACGGAAGTAGCTGGTTAAAACAGCAGTTGTTATGTATGAAAACTTGACCAAAAGCTACAGATTATAAAATATAAAGCGCGATGTCGACTTTTGAGTTGAGGTTGAGGTAAAAACTTCGAAGAGATGTAATTAAATTACTACAACGATAATGATACCAAGAATACGATATTGCACAAACGGTGGCCCATCTCCAACAAGAAATGTAATTAACTTGAAATTACTTGCGCCGAGGCCTCCACGGATCTATTCAAAACCAAGCACAACCGAGATTTCTCTTTTGTTTTTCGAATTTGAATTTTTAATCATATCTAAAAGGAACAGACATTCGACTATACACAAGTAAATTAGGTAATGAACTCCTGTGCAACTGCGGAAGTTTCTATAAACACCGATTACTGCTTTCACGTACAAACTGAAAGACACAGTTGATATCTATCGAGAAAATTCACACAATGTAATGTACTACGTATACAAGCTTTTCGGCATTTTAATTTAACTTTATAGCTTAGTTTTGGAATTGCAGACAACGTCCTACTTTCAAACATTCTTCGGTAAAAGGTTCCAGTACAAAGTTGTTCCTTTGATAACATTCGCGGAACAGTACAATTGTTTTGCTTTCTAAATGTTTGCCTTTTCATCCCTTATTTCGCGTTCTTTTACTTTTGCAGAATTGTACAAAAGGCTCCGCTAATTAGAAAAGTGTTGCTTGTACAGTTTCCTTTGGTCAGCGTTCCGGTCAATAATGTGCTTTCACAGTCCAGAAAGGGATGCGGAGATCTCAAATTAACATTCTCGGTACTACGCGTACACACAGAATTTGCAAATTCCATGGTTAGACATACAGTTAGTTTTCGTAAATTACTTAGTTAAGCATACAAATTTGTTCGAGCTCCAACCGTTGTTTTCTTTAAACGCTGAAACCCCTTAGTTTTAAATTTTAGAAATACACATTAATGTGCGCGATTCACCTTCCGACTCATTTGTTTTTTAACTATGAGATCATCAAAAAAATCAAACGACGGTGTAGATATATAGTATTGAAATCAAATAGTGACTTTCCTTCCCTTTACGATTACGCATAAATCATAAGGTTAGATAATAAAATTTCCGAGAAAAGCGAACTGAAAATTTAATGTTTATATCGTATTTAATAGGAAATGATTGTAAATTATCATCTTAAAATACTACAACATAAAATCAGATTAAGTGTTTGTATTATACAAGGTAAAACAAAACGTAAATTGCTTATTGAAGTACCTTTCGTTTTATCTTACAACCTTGGTAGCGTACTGAATAATCAACATACCTTGATAAAAATTTTAAATCCAGCGAACTGTTTCGTACAAGCATTCTATCAATCTTCAATGCCCTTGACAGAATTATTGTAGGTTATTATAGAATTCTAATAATATTCTATTAAATCATCATGGCTAATTCAACAACAATGCAACGTATAGAAATTTTAATTTCTCATAGTTGTGGGACCCCTACAATATCCCAACAAGCACTGTATTTTATATGTAATTCTAAATATCCAAATCGATATATTATGCAGTCGATAGTTAGCAAACTCGAAAGAGAATTAGGGAGACGGGCGATGTTAATGATATTTCAAAACACGGGTGTACAAAAATAAGTACACACAATAAATTAAACATTTTTACAGTAATACTCATTGTTCTTCTTGAAAATTAGTAGCAGATAATACTAAATTTATAGCACTTAATGAGAAAAGATATCGCCTTTTAGGGTTTTAGTTTGCAGTACTGAAGTAGATCATAAAATAAAAATATCATCCATTCAAAATAAAATTTGGTTCAAGAGCCTAATGATGATGATCCTGACTGGCGTTTACAATTCGGCGCGGTAATGATGAATTTGCACCATGCTAACGAACGTTCTCATCACCAAATGGTTCTTTTCCCAATGAGCAACTTTTTGTATAAATGGGACAGTTACTCGGCAGAACTACAAGTACTGGAGTAGGGAACATTCTTATTGGATGGCAGAAACACACACCCAACAGCCACAAAAAGTTAACGTCTGAGCAGGAATAGTTAATAATAGAATTGTAGGTCCTCTTTGCTTTGAGGGAAATCTTAAGGAAGAAAGATATTTGGAGTTTCTACAAAATGATCTAATTGCAGCACTGGCACAGTACTTTACCAAAACGAAGACAATCCTGATATCCCAAGTAATACTCTTTGGTATCAACACGATGGCGCGCCACCACATTATAGGCTTCCTCTCTGTAATGAGCACTGCTTTACCAGAAAGCTAGATTGGCGGGCGATGGTCAACAGAATGGCTAGCAAGATCTTCTGAACTGACACCCCTAGACTTGGGGCTACTTAATAAATATATATAAATAAGTAAAATCAAAAATTTGCGAAATGAAACCAGAAAATTTAGAGGTATTGAAGCAGCGTATTTAAGAAGATTTTCGCAAAATAAATTGAATTTGTAAATAGACTAGCTTACTACCAAGAAGTCAATGGCATGATGAATGAGCATTTAATTTAGTAGGCTTAATTTTATTTGCTTTATTTCTGATCTATTGTTTAGAATTTTTCCTTTAAGTAAGTAATAAGTATCATGATATCAACATTAATGTTCACCTAATTTTTCTCAGAATTTTTGTTGTGCTACTTTATGATTTATGTCCTTGACTATAAAGAAAGGAAAAGTCACTGTTTGATTCCACTACTAAAAATGTATATTGTCAATCGATGCTTTTTGTGAAGACGTCATAACAAAAAATAATTGAAAGTCGGAAGGCGAATCGCACATATTAATGTTTATTTTTAAAACTAAAATCGTCAAGTTTCAGCATTCGGTTCTTTCTTTAATATTCCATACTTTAATATATTCATGCTTGTACTTACTAGAACATTCCATTCTTTTGTGTCACTTGTATTGTTCTGTGGTTAATATTGGCCAAATAAAAACTGTTATTATCATTACATTAAAGAAAAATAGAGCGGGTATACCTATGAAAAACCTGACAGCATTTAGGAATCTTTAGTATAAGAGAGGATATGATTACCTACCCTCATGTAACCAAAACAACATATTGCGTTATGCGAAATTGGGGATTAGATTCCCGATTTATGAACTGCAAGCGCTTCTTAATATATTTACTTTTGTTTCCTTCAACTTAATTACTAGAACTAATCCTGTTACGTCTAGCACTAACTGCAGAAGACTACTCGTCCATAAACGGTACACTTCAAGGATACTTTTTAAAATTCTAACCGTAAAGACTGACTATTTGCCTGCGGTGGTTGTAAATTATCCTGCACTTGCAAGGGAACACCGGCAACTGAGAAATTCTGATTTCGATAAAACTGTACAGACTGAAAGAGTACTTTGCTATAAAAACAAGGCAATCTTTTTAGTGGCCGATTTCCCCCTTAAAAAATTTGCACAATTTTTTACATTTTTATTTTTACAATTTCCTTTTGTACATATCTCGGAAGGGCTGACTGACAAATTTAGACAGCCAATATTTATATTAGAAAAGGATAATATAGTTTCAGTTGTCATTGATTGATGTACATAGATAGGTGTCGTTCTAAATAAATGAATCACTAATTATTTAGATAAGTTTGAAAGAAACACAAAATATATTGAAATATATATGGATTAGGTACGTAAGTACTTAATGTAGATAGTTATCTATAAACAAAAAATACACGCATGGTGTCATGTATACCGGTGTAGGAAATTCATACGCAAGAATAAGGAAGAAACAAAATTACATATTAATTACATATTTTTATTCATTTATAATAATATTAAATATTCGGAAAACAGTTCAGCAATATTAAAAAAGTATAATGTTGAGGACGCATCGAATAATGTGATTACTGATATTATAATGGTGAATAATACAATTATGCATGTAGTAATTATGCATATTATTACACTAATGGTAGTCAGTGCAAAAAGGAATCAAAACATACCTATTGCTTGCAAATACATGTCAAGGGTATAGGCTCCGCGTTATTTGCAAAACAAAACTCTACAGGGGTTTTTAAAGTATCCCGGTTTTTCATCCACGTATCCACTCGTATACCACGAGTATTTGAAGACATCGAAAAATCTTGGTGAAGAAAACTAATTGTGGGTTAACGACTGCAGTTTAATAATACTATATTTCTGATGCAAATCTATGTCGTAGTTTATAAGAATCACTCGATCATAAAAGGTTGTGATAAAATTTTTCCATAATCTAAAACCAAACACATCTAGAGGTTGTACCAACCATTGCTGTTGTTTTCTAGGGATATTTAATTTTTTATTGCTTGATCTTTTCCCACCAATTTCTGAGGAAATATAGACATTTACTGGTCTAAACAATGATTGGGCAACTAGACAACATATTCATGGATTCCTTTAGTACCAAAAAATAATGGCGAAAGTAAGCGTTCATCTGTCGATATGGCTGGTAAGATTGTATAATTATATGTGTAAAGTTTGCACAACACTTCCAACGGTTTTCTGACTCTTTACATCCTCTTACATTCCAGTACTCTACAGCTTTAATTTTGTAATCCAGGTCAATAATACTGCCTTCTTCTTCAGGAACGCAGACAATATTTTAATAATTGTCTTCTTCATCTGCTGCTACATCTCCCACAAATTATGCTTTATGTGTTTTTTCCAGTTGTTGAAACTCCGATTCAAAAGAAAACATGGTTTCTTGTTGAGTACTTATAATCATCCTTCAACACATCATCCAACCCATGTTCTTAAGATGTCAAAGGAATTACTGCGATGTTAACTAAACGTTGCTAGTAATATGTTTAACACATTAGGTATATTAATTGCTGCCATTGTGCCAAAAATAAAATGCACGAAAAAATTCTACTGGTATATCATTAAGAACGACGACCGTATGTATAAGGACTTCAGTACTTAATCCATATATATCTGAATATATTTTGTATTTCTCTCAAACGTTATCGTAATAATTAGTAATTCAAAGTATTTTACATTTAGAACGACACTTATCTATGTACATCAATCAATGAGAACTGAAACTTTATTATCGTTTTTTAAAACCTTTACTATGGGCTGTCTAAATTTGTTATTCGCCACCGACTTTATTTATGATAAAGAAGGAAGAATTTTAAAAAGAGGGGATAGGGAACCCGGTCGTCCGTTATTTAATCTTTCCGCAAATCATTTGCACCACCCTCGAGACTATGTAATATACTTCAAATTATATTCTAAAACGAGAAAGATATCTGTGATAGTTTCCAAGATATTTACAGAAACTTAAAAACTTTGCAAATTTTTGGAGAGGGTTGTACTCCAAAATCGCGGGATTCGGCCGCTGAAAAAATTGCGTTGTTCTTATAGCAAGGTACTCTTTCAGTCTGTACAGTTCAATCGAAATCGGAATTTCTCAGTTGCCAGTGTTTCCTTGTTACTGCAATTTCAAACAGAAAATAAAGGGTAGCTGTGATAGTTTCGATTAAGTCCAATTTGTAAATTGGAAATTAGCATTTATTTAGAGTAATCTATTTTAGTCTATATCTTGAGAAAAAGAGTACGACTTAAAAATACAAGTACGAGGGAAAATCTAGTAACTCGAATTAGATTTTGGCAATCTGGCAAAAAGTTTTAAACAAGGTGCAATTTGTTATGTACTATATTCCAGGAACAATCCTCAGAGGATCGAATTCGAAGTTGAAATGTGATGGATCATACATGAGTGATAAGCTGGTAACTGGCATTAGATTCTGACAGTTTCACAAAAAGTTTTCAACGAAGTGCAATTTATTACAGTTACGTAACGGTTCCAAGCACATGCTGATCATAGCCTTACGATAACGCGAAACATGTTTCTCGGAAACAACGCGAACTGCACGCTTAGCGCTTCACGTATACATTTAGTACAGAGCAGTTCCATCAAAGTCGTAACTTTTACGATAAATACGTATCGATGGATCACGTAAACCGACTACTATAATATGATTACGTTATCGTTACGGTAGCTTTATATGTATGTATATTCAACATATACTAACGCATATAACCACCCTTAGTACGTGCGCAACCGTGTGAGCGTTTGCGGTGAGCTATCGTTCCATCGAAATAAGCCAATTTCGCCGCCGTTCAGACGAAGCCGCCTCGCTCGCTTTGTCCAATAAAATCGAATCTGCATACATACCAAGTCGCGTTTGTTCCGGCCCGAACAAAATGGACTTCCGTTACAACGTACGCAGCTCGCTGCAAGCAAGAAAAAGCAGACAGTATGCATCTGATGCAAAGAAGTTCTCCTGTCTTCAATATCGTATTATGTACCATAAACCGAATAAACTTCAGATATTAATATTGTTGGTATATTGTTGCTCGACATCAAAGCAGCATAAGAACCATAAAGAACAGAGCAAAAGGCGAATTGTATTCCGCGACGAGACGACAAAATTAAGTTGAATGAGTTAAATATTAGCTAAGAAGCTTATATCTTTCAGACCTAGAAAGCTTTTGGAAGATTGGCGGGTTCTTTCTTTTGAATTTTGCAGTTACGTGATCCCCATATTATAGCTTCTGATGCATTTATTGAAAGTATACTGATCTGGTGGTTAACCGCTGTAGCAGAATCAGCAACTATTAACTTCTGTTGCACACAAAGAAAGATAAAATACAAAAGTAAATTGTAGCTTATTAAGGACCATAATAAGTGAAAGTCGTTAAATTCGGAAATGAATAAAATGCTTCCTACAGACATACGTTCTATCTGAGAGCACTGTGCCACTGCTGCAATTTTTTCACAAGTATTAACGAACTTTGCACTGAGAGACAACGAAGAGAAAAAGCCCGTGCTGGCGAAGAACAGTTTTGGCTTAAATATGGTATCACATTTTCAAAGAGTCTTCATGCCACATTTTTGTACACAGCACATACGAGGGCGGTTTGCCGGAAGAGTGACCTTTCAAAGGTTGGCAAAGCTTTCGCTACGGTGACTATCTTGTTAGCTTCCGTAAAGTTTCTGATGCCTGCTGTCAAAATTTTACAAAAATCTGACCGATGGGTTATCTTTTATATTCATTTAAGGGAAACTGTTTTGGTTGTTTTATAAATATAGAAAAAGAATTTTGAGTGTTAATTAAACATTATGTTTTACGTAGAAAGACAATTAGAGAAACGAAGGAGAAGTTACGTAAATATTATAGTAAATGTGCTACGTTCCGTGGAATGATTCGTAAGTGGTTTCCCGCTTTTAAAAGTGGCCATATGAGCCTGGATGATGCAGAACGTCCGGAACCGTCATTTACTGTATCTACTCCAGAAATGGTTAATAAAATTTATGCTCTTGTAATTAGCGATCGTCGATTAGAAGTACGTTAGATGGCTAATGAAGTAAGTATTTCAACCGAATGGGTACGCAATATTTTGCATAAACGTTTAAATATGGAAAAGCTATTCGCGGGAGGGGTGCCACGTTTGCTTAATGCTGATCTATCTTCAAACGTAATCCAAAGGAAATTTTCCGTCGATATGTCACAGCAGATGAAAATTGAACACACAATCATACTCCAGAAACTACAGTCGATACAACGTATTTCTCCTGAGGAATGTGCCCCCAAAAAGCAAAACCCGTTTTCTTCAGGCAATAAGGTCATAGCCACATTTTTTGGAGATTCGAAAGGTTGATCATTTAGAAAAGGAAGAACGATAACTGACAAATATTATGCTGATTTTCTGACATACTTTGATGCTGAACTTAAGAAAAAGAACGACGGCATTTGTTGACGAGAAAAGTGTTGTTCCATTACGATAGTGCGCTGTCTTATTAGTCCATTGTTGCTACAACAAAATTTGACAAATTCCGTTACCATTTGCTGCCTCATCCGTCATATTCACCAGATCTGGCCCCCAGTGATTTCTTCGTGTTTCGAAATTTAAAAAGTTGGTTGATGGAAAGGAATTTCAGACAAATGAAGAGGTGATATCCGAGACAAATGCATATTTTAGAGAGTTTTCAAAAGATTAGTTTCTGGATGGTTTAAAAAATTATAAATTCGCTGGTCTAATTGTAGAGTTGAAAGCGAATAATGTTGAACAGCAAAATATTTTTAGAATAGAGGAACTTTTTTATCGATAAGTCACTCTTCCATCAAACTGTCCTCGTATTAACACTAAATCGAACAGATCCACCCAAAAGTGCGTGGAAATGAAATAAAGTTCACATAGAGTATTTTATTCATTTAGTTCCTATATTTCATTTTCTATGCAGTTCAGATCAGATCACGGTTACTATTTATTATGCAAGAAGCAATGCGGATTGCTGACAATAGAATTAAAACTGACGTCAGCCAGTTTTCCTAATCTAATGGACAAGATTTCGCTAAGCGTTAGTGAGAAACTTCTGTCACGTCGTCGGTAATCGGTGGAATCTCATCAGATTATCATGTTGTCCATTCAACCTAACATTTCCTCGAGGAGCAATCAAAACATAAAGTTAATGGCGAAGCGGTCTCACTTAGGGTGTATTTTGCTGGAGGAAATTGCTTCATATCCTAATCGAGTTTTAAGTTAAAATTAAAAACTAACTATGTAATAGCCGTTTCGTATTGGCGTGCATGACTTGAGTGATTATTTTTTTTTCAGTAATTATCTGGTTTGTAACTGTGATTATAAATGAATGAAGAAATACTGTTTTATACGAACGATTAGTTTTTATAATTAGAAATAAAATTATAGATAACTAATCTGTAACAACTATGACTTAACTCACTTATGTCAACAGTGATTTGGTGTGTTTCGCGCGGGCGTTCACTGCTCTTTGCGTGGTATTGGTCTTTGGTAGCTGATACTTAATTCCAGTTTCCACAGTTTTCTATTGAGGATGGCAATTTAGTTGCCGAGATACATATCTGGAATTATTTCCGAAAGGTGTGGTTACGAGTAATTTTATTCATTTTAATTTTAAACAGGAATCACCAATAAAGTGACATTGGGCTGTGTAACTATACACAACTTTGCAAATTTAATGTTTTCCGAATTGTTGGCACTTTCGAACTTTTTAATATAGTGGGTACGTAGTTTATCGCGAAGAAAGCTTCTGAATTGTTTTGTATCAACAATTTTAGTTGTTTTTCTTGGAGATTACTTTTACCAGAATCCGGTTATTAGATTATAATGTGGTTCTTTCTTTCGGTTTATTTACGACTTTATTGTTTCTTAACTTCCTTAACACTCTTGAGGCCGTTGTTATATTATTGTACACCCCCTTGTTATTACAAAAGTGTAACATTAATGTACACCGACATAGTTTCAGTAAAACCACGATGTATCATAAATCATAAATATTACACACCACGTGTATTTCATATTGGAAGTATACTATACCGGCGTGGTACTACCAAATGTTATATAGAGCCTAGGTCTGTGGCGTTTCTAGCCGAATAAATGCATTGAATAACAATAATATACATTTTAGTACCAGTTGTTCTTAATGACAGAGAAAGCAAACGATTAGTAGTGCTTGCTCTCTAAACATGGAAAAGTCATAATAACAAGTAGTATAGGCGATTACCCGGTGGAACGTTTTTGTAGTTCGAAAACTACCAAAGCCGTAATAATATCTCGAACGTAATTCGAGGCATAACCCTTTTAGGTAAAGGAAATGAAAATAAATCATTTTTACTCCAATAATCTACCAAACTCGGTACTTTCAAGAATCTCATCCAACCAAAGATCCCAATAAATTTCTTCATCTCTCTAGCACATGTAGGATACCGTCCATGAAGCAGGAATTGTGAAGCAACATCTGAATTCATTAGGTATTGAGTGCCGTATAAATTGGTAAATTCCTCAACCATAAAGTTTATCAAATTTTAGGTCAGGGATAAACTAACGTATTCACTGCCTCTGCCATAGCTAATAGTCCAAGAGCCCGGTCGATTTTTCTACCTTGAATTGCTAGACGATTCTAATGTTTTCTAATCGATTCGTCATGAGAACATGGCCCTAAAATGACAACGGTGCCAGCGGAAATCCTACCGAAAGCATTTTATATTAATTAATAATCAGACGAATTTTTTAAAATATAAACCTTTTTGTCCTAAACACAAAAAGCACTAGAGTGTGCGTTGCAATGCACACGATTAGGAAAACTCACAGTACCGAGTCTCATCCTGCCGTAACCCTCGCCACCGTGGCAATAATGAGGGTGGTAAAACGTAGATAACTATCTTTTCCCCCTAGACAAAAAAACTGTAAACAAAAGCTGTAGGTAAGGACCTGATGAATAAAATGCACCAACGGTGTCAACTCTCACCTTGCCGGAAATCGCCGGCACCGTGGGGCAAACCAGCGCGCACTCGGGGCGTATTTTTCTTATCACCACGCTTCTGGACGCGACTGAATTGTTTTTGTTTTTTAAGAAATCGAAACATTCGAAAAAATTGCACAATCAGTTTTGATAAGAATATGCAATACTAGCACGAAAGAGATCCATGCCAGTTTTGATAGGTATCATAAAAGACTGAAGATGAAAAGATCGAGGCGAGATTGAGGTGTCGTATACAATCATCGGCCCGAAACAGACTAGACCAAATGATTTCTTGAAAAGTTTGCGAAACAAACAATGCGAAGAAATAGTTGTTCTTTTTATCGCAATGTTGGGCCAATAACTCGGTAGCTGAAATTTTAGAGAACAAAAGGTTTTCTTGACACTTGAAGGAAAGTGCCAGGATTGCGTAGATTGCACAACATTAACCGAAACATTGGGACCGTTATTGTGTAGTGTTTTCCTCGGTTTCCATGCCTTCACCGGATGTGACTACACTGCAGCCTTTTTCCGTAGGGGGAAAACCAATCCGTTCAACGCTTGAGAAAAGAAAACAATTATTCCAAAGGGTTTTCTCATCTTTATGTGAGCAGCCAGACTTGTAAATGAATTTATAGAAAATCTAATTCGAAAATATTGCTCATTAAGATTTGTAGTAATTGTAAGTACGTTGGATAATAACGTAAGTCAATAAAATGTTCGATTTCTAAAAAAGAAAAACGATTCGGCCCCATCCAGAAGCGCGGTGATAAGAAAAATGCGCCCGAAGTGCGCGCTGACTTGCCCCACGGTGCCGCCGATTTCCGGCAAGTTGAGAGTTGGCATCGTTGCTGCATTTTATTCATCAGGTCCTTACCTATAATTTTTGTTAACAGTTTTTTGTTTAGGGGGAAGGTAGTTAACTACGTTTTACCACCCTCGTTATTGCCACGGTGCCGAGTGTTGTGGCAGGGTGAGACCCGGCACCGTGAGTTTTCCTAATCGTTTGCAATGCAATGCACAATCTAGTACTTTTTTGTGTCTAGAACAAAAAGGTTTATATTTTAAAAATTCGTGCTTTCGGCAGGATTTCCGCTGGCACCGTTGTCATTTCAGGGCCATTTTTCCATGAGGAATCGATTAAAAACATTAGAATCGTCTAGCAATTCAAGGTAGAAAAATCGACCGTGCTCTTGGACTATAAGATTCCCCTTATACAGGAATCCATTCCACTTTTTCCAGTACAAATGAATTGCTTCTGGTTTCCGATAAGATCTGTCCACGTAAGACTTGAGAGGTCACGATAACGAAGACCGTCATGACCATTTTGTAGAGTGGTAAAAGTCTTAGGTGATCCAGATATAGGTCTTACAAAAATGTTACACTCGGCCAGTGGTAGCTTTTTCTTCCACAGGCCGGTGTAATATTTTTGTACACCACAAAGAAACATAAATAATTGTTACCAAAAAAGCAAATATAAGATGGTAAACATGAAAAAGGGCATATTAAGGCTTATATAGCAAAAATCTCTGTTTTCGCCTACAATAATCAAATGAAGAAACGCTTCGGCGACGAGAGTGTTGGGCTTGGTGGTATAATTCTAACCAGCTTCATTAAAAGATACTAATACTGCTTCTGTGTTCCCTTCTAAGCTCGGTTTTAAAGTATTTTCTACATGCCATGCAAATAAGTCTGCTTTTTTCAGGAAGCGAATTACGCACACCACCAATGTAACGTTTTATATTTTAAACGGTTTTGATAATAGCTTCCCATTGGGATTTATTGGTTTATTTGCTCTGAAGTCTTACATCGAGATAACAGTGTTCGACTATCAAAGCTACAATTCTTCATTTCGCTATTTACTACTGTCGTATCGTGTCAATTGAACGATTCTCGCTTGAGAAACAAAATTCTGCAATAGGTTTAGCATACATCATTGGATTTAGAAGCCCATTTTTACGTCATAGTCCTTTCCATGTTCGATAAAGTTTGAAACATCATTCTTATATGAAGGCTGCCCTTTTTGACTACCTTGAATGCTTTAATGTTCTGTCACATATTTCTGACTTCTGACTGAAGTTTTCGGACTAATACTTACTAAAGCTGTTGTCCATACATCTGGAATAGAAACGCTTACTGAAGCAATGGCGGTCGCTTTTGTTTGGACAACCGTCAGCGCTTCATACACCTTTTGGAAGTTCAAATCTGACCTGCACCCTACCGTTGTTCTTGCCAGAACGATTTTTCGTGTCAACAGATCTCAGTTAGGAGGTAAACTTAAATGCGCATTTAAGTACATATGGGTGGAGTTTCTTAATTAAATTCTCATATGTACAAACATCAAACCAACTAGCATATATAGTGCTTATCTGAAAATGAAAACTACTTCTCACTGCACTCTCTCGGCACTGACGAGCGGTAAAACCACGAAACGCGTCTGCGAATGGTGAAAGTAGTTTTCTAATTGCACGGTGGGTTAGTCAAAAAGCACAACTGTAGCTTCTGCAGGAATCTGTGGCAACTTATTTGTCCACTCCTGTATTGTCTGTAATTATTTGGTTAGTTTCATTATCACTGAACCGGGAAATTAGATTCGACAAAATGGATTGCCTTTATTACTTTGTAGTGGTCTGAAGAGCGCAGATAAATTCAAATACAAACTTCACCATAGGAACCGAACTGAATCTACTTCGAATTTTACTGATCCGTAAAGCATACTTGACTTGATACAATTAATATGGGTAAATGTTGAAAGAACATTTATTATTGCGATCGTAATCCAGATGGATTGAATAGGTTCGGGGATAATATAAGACGAATATCTATTCCTAGCATGTTAAAGAAAAATTGAACCGTTTATTAGCGATATCCTTTAATCCCCTACTAAAATCCAACAGCCTCCTATTTCCTCCCTTTCCTCGCTATTTGTCGGACGTGTTTACTTTAAATTTCCACACACACACAACCGTCCAGCGCGGCCCAGACGTCAACCTAATCTCAAATCACCGTCGGATACAAATTTCCGGATTATTCCGATGCCGTGATGCGATGGGGTAGCTTATACGCGGTCAGGGAGATGGTACGACGGGCCGAAACTCGTTTTGGCAGGGGGAAGTCGTAGAACTAATCCCGGAACATTATCGTGCCCATCTAAGATGGTAGTTTTCGGGGCATCGGAGAGACAGGTCATGTTTATTCTACATCGATGGCGATGTTGAAAGGTGGAAAGACGTAAGGGACATGGGTTGGGAATAGGGTGGGGATGGATTCGTTATGTAGAAGTATCTTGAATAACAATAAAGTTTGTTTATAAGGATCACCAAAATTTCCTCAGTTAGAGTGCGTATGTGATCGTTGTTAGATAAAATGGTTGCTCCCGAAGATCGTAGTTGGATTTAAGTTGAACTAGGCTACACTACACTTATTGACATACTGACGTTTATTATATATATGTGAAACAATGCATATGTTTTGCATGAAAACAGTTAAAACATGTTTTTGCAGTATTTGCTGAACAGAGTTTCCATAATAACAGTAATAATAGTAATAAATTAAGGGTGTCATATGCAAAAGATAGTGTGTGCAAATTTAGACATTTCACAGGAGGCACATTTATATGCATTAGTTTAATTTAGTAAGAAATACAAAATATTCATGGTTAACTCTGGCATCAATTTAGATATACCCATATAATATGATGCATATTTTAATGGAAACGATGGCAATAATTTTGTTATTCGGCATTAATTTTCAAAACGTGTTATGTAGCACATTGGACAGTGGATGCTAAAAATCGTGGTATAAACAATGAATTCCGAAATAATAATAATAACAATAAGTGTATTATTTATTTACCGCTTTTATTGCACAAAACAGGTTGCTATGGACTTAATTTAGCTGAACTTATTATTCATTAGGTAGAGATTGTTGCCTCTCAACCAGTTCTTCGTAAAATTATTGATTAGCAGGCGAAATAAACGGGATCATACTTTTAGTTTCCTTAATTTAATCTTTTTGTTCTATTTACGGGGTGTCTGTTCAATCAGTTCAACGTTCAAATTTGCAAAATATTGTAGTGTAACCTCTTTTTCAAACACACCCGTTTTGCCGTTTGCCGTTAGCGGTTCTTGGAGATTTTCAGCACAATAGCCTGCAAAATACCCAGATTGAAGGTAACTAGGGTATTTTTAGCCATTTCGATTCAATTGAAAAATCTAGTAGTGCATTTAATTACAAAGGTATTTCTCAATCGCGCACTTGCCATCATACGCACCAAGCCTCTCTATGCAGTTAAGGTCTCGGTCATATGACAAGAATATATGGGCACATTGTGGAAACTTGTGTTCTATTTCATCGAATTACTCTTTGGCTACCATTCCAGAATTCGCTGATTCTTGTTCTGTCCTCCGCAGTTGTCGGACCATGAAACCAATTCTCGGTTCGTAGTTTTTACCTGTGCTATGATATAATCATACAAACAACTGTCGATTTCATTGCATCCTCGTTTCCCAGTTGTTTCATCCCACAGGTACATAAACCTTTGCTTTCATCTTCAAAATGAATTCCCAGATTAATACAAGTAAACTACCTTTCTCTACTGACTTTCTCTTCTTGGTACTGATCCAAGGAAATCAACATTTTTTGTTTCTAGAGTATTTTGTTTTTGGCAGGACGTTTCTCCAGATTCCCCTAGGAAGTGCTAGAAAATATTTAAATGAGTGTTGTCGTGTGCTCAGGTTGGGATTATCGTAATTTCCCCGTCTTCTGCGTTTAAGTTAAAGTTGGTCCAATAAGAGAACGTAAAAGTTTGGTTGCTCATTATAATCTGCCAGTTTCCAAAAATGCTCAAACAATTTTTTCTTCGAAATAGCTGTGATCACTTTACAAGCGTAGTAACAACTGCAGTTTACCTAAAAGGGTATTTTGCTGAAATACACAAAATCAAATCGACCAGTATTTGCTAATCTCTCCAAAAAGAAACGAAACTTCTAAACAAGGCTTTTATAATAGTCTTTACTTACTTCTTCGCGAAAAACTTTTCCACGTATTGGTTGGTTTTGCTTCAAAGTCTGGTATAGACCCACGGAATTTTTATTACGTTTGGTGCTTTCTCGCACATTGCACATTTTCTTTCTGTGTTGGCACGTATCAGGAATATCCATTTTACTCAAAAACAGAACTCAACATGCCATGATTCACACTGTCACAGATTCAGAGTGACCCACAAACAAAACCATACATGGAATTCTAGAAATGTAGGTTCTATGTATAATTTTTATATGCCTTTTTTAAATGAAATAAAACTCATAGGTATATTCAAAAGTTAGACATTGTTGACGATCTGAAAAATGTGATTTTGGTTAAAACGTTTAAAGGCGCGATATGTTCTTATGAGGTCTTGCTTCATATACCGACAGTAGAAAGGAAACCACAAATTAATGCATATGCTATATTTATACATACAATATAATAATACTGACAACCAGTGTCCACACAAATATATAGCTTACCGATTTGTCAAAGGTGGACTTGTGACAATTTTAGGTAAATTGCATGGTAATAGTTAATACATCTGTCACCATTAACGTCGGAGGTAGTTGCCTTCGCAAATGTAGCAATGTGGTTATGAGTGCTTTGAATTGGGTGCTAAGTAATTACTGTAGCAGTCTATTAAAATATTCAAGAACATTCGTCGATGCCGAGATTCGAACGAACATGAATGCATGTCTTATAGCGCATCGCATACATATTACTACTTTGCTTACCTGGGGGCATTCAAAACCTTCTAATTTGCATGCATACCAGAACGATTAACGGGATGAATTTCGAAGCAATATATCGAGGAAATCGTTCCATTATGAATGATGCAGGACAGGAAGTTCAATAAGCGACCCGGAGATTTTAAAATGAAACCCTGAAGTTGAAATTGAAATTTGTTCGACGACTAATAACTGTTTGCTCCATCATTTTCGCTGATTCGCAATCGTATTTCACATGGGTATTGAATGTAGGATTGGCTTTCATATTTCGTATACAGAGTATTTCTCAACAAGTACAATATGTCTACATGCAGTTAAGGGAAAGAGTTAGGAAAATTCTATTTAAAAGTTGAAACAACTTTCGGAATGGTCTGTATATTAAAGAGCTTTAAATTTCAATAAAGTAAACGATGGTTTAATATCAGCTTTTTACCAAGATATTTCTTTCTCAACCATGCAGATGATTTTATCGAACGTTGTTCAAGGGAGTTTGTTGTTCATTTTGTAATTGCCAATTTTACTTTCCGAACGACTCCTGTATTTACTATGTTATATGTATGTAGCATTGTGATTTTATTTCTTGGTCATGCCGTTGGCGATCTTCCTGGAGTTTCATATGTAGTTTTTAAATACTCCTAAAGGAATTCTAAGTATAACCATCAAAACATTACGTTTCTTAACAAGCACAGCTTGAATCATGTTTCTATCTTTGTTAAATCTTTCGTGATTTCTAATATCCTATCGTACGTCAGTCTGCCCATATACGTGATCTCTCGGACTGATCTTGTCACATAGGAGATGTCGTAAGTTTGTCCTATTTCATTCCCGATTCTAGTCTAGTAGAGTGTTGCTGACTGTTACTCAAAATATGTTCCGCTTCGTAATTTTTTTTGGGACACTTTGTGGTTATAATTTCCGTTTTAATCTTTCCTGCGTATGTCATTACTTCCGGTACATATGTTTTGGACATCCTAACTGTGGCTCCTGTTGTGTATTTGCCTTTCCAGGCCAAGTCTTTCGAAAAGCAAGTATTCAAACTTCTTCTTACGTGTTCTTATTACGTGTTTTACCTTCTTCATTATTCTATCCAGATGCAGGCCTATTGAATTCTCTTAGAGTTAGTCCAGATTCTAGCAGCATTCCTTATAGATCGTTTTCCATTTCGGATATTCGACATCAGCTCATCCGACAATCTTGACCACTGCGTCCATACAATATCCTGTGGCACTGATTTTAACTTCACTTATTATTTATGATAACATTGAGAAAACTTAGACTAAGATAGTCACTCTGTTTTAAAGAGTACATAACATGAATATTGCTGGTTTTCTCATTACGTTCTCTTCTGAGTAATATGTTGTTGGTACTAATGACTTTCTGTATATTGATATTATCTCACAATCAGCCTTTCTCCAGTGCAATAAATATACCTACCAGCCTCAGTCGGCCTAAAAACTACTGCCACAACTTCGACGTGTATAATTGGAATAGTTCAGTCCAAGAATGTTACTATTGTATTGCAGATACACTTTCATCACAGGAGAGCTCATTGGAATACAACGGTTTTGGTAAAGTAAACGAGAGAAGTTGTGCGTTTCTCATATCCCTTCTATACTATTACCCTACATCTTATGAATAGCTTGATTGCAGAACACACAAAAAAGAAAAAATAATCACAGGTGAGCTCCGATAGTATGGAAAAAGTAGATTTTATAATTTTCAGGAAAAGAGGAATGTTCAAAATGTTATCGCTCATATCAAATCTAATCAATTTATTGAAATATCAGATATTTATAAAAAAGAGACGGGTTTCTAGGAAACGAATAGGAATAGAGAATGAAATATATAGAAAAGAAGTATAGTTAAATTGGAAATCCCTGGAGTATGTAAACGATTAAATCTAGATATTGGAAAATCTAGCCATCAGTTTGTGTCATAATAGATGCAGATAGTGGTTACTCTACTGAAAATGGTAAAACACTAAATATTATAGGACATACAACATTGTCAATGGTTGTAGATAAATGGTTTGCAATATTAAGCCGGTTAAACAGTGCTCTAACTAAATCGATTAGATAAGAGATAAGAAGATGGAGTACTTATGAAACTTCAATGATAGTTAAAGAGGGTAGATGAATGACAATCATGAGAACCTTGTTAGAAGGAAAAAGAAATATTTCCAAATTGTACAAATGGCCAAGTAATAAAAGCGAATTGCCGCAAAAATATTTATGCCGCACATCATCAAGATAACATCGAAATCATGCCAGTTCATAAAGTTAAAAGTCAAGGGTTCATTGCAATATAGCAAATAATGATAGCACAAAAGAAGGATGGCCAGGACGGAGTGGTTTTCAGAGGAACTTCAAGCGGAGGAAGAAGAGTTCTTAAAAAAATCTATGAATTTTCCAAGGTCCAATTGGAAATTGGTATAATACCCATACAGTGGAACAATGTATTGATAATATTACTACCTCCTAAGGTTGCTGTTAAACACGTATAAACCTTTTATGCGCATTATCACCTAAAGGATAGTGTTAAACTGAGATCTTATCAGCGTCAACGGCATGGTTTGGGATAAGGTACGGTATAAATGTCAACTTACAAGTCATCAAAGTAACCAGGAAAAAACCTTTGATGCGGTAAAATAGCATAAGGTACTTTAACCAAATGTTTAGTGGGCTACAAATATGTAAACATTATCCAACATATCCATATAACAATCCACAAGTATGACATTAAGTAAGATCTAACTTATTGCACTAAAGTTATTAACTGGTCTTCTAAAATATAAGTTGACCAAACAAATTTTGATGACACAGACATAAATGTCGGAAAATAAACACTCAATCATCTTAGATTTGTGCACATCGTGATATTATCAGACAGTATTAGATGACTAGAAATAGGTGTAACAGTGTAGCAGCTACCATAGTGTGGGACTTAAAATTAACCAATCAAAACGCCACTTCATAACCAATATAGTGCTAAGTGGGGGCACGTTCATAAACGGAGGGAAATATGGAACTTATGAAATTAGCAAGAGAATTAGCTTAACTTTGGTTGTCTTTGGTACGGTAAGACACATCCGGTACATCTATGGTATATGATGCAAAAGTTACTGCGAAACCGGTTTCCTATAATTTTAGTCAGTAACTTATATGGCCGTGATTGTGATATTGATTCCCCGGGAGTTCAGATTATTAATTCATTCCCCATGTTTGACCATCCTGTCTAATACGTCGTCTTGTCCTAGGAATTTTCAATTTCTTATTTTCGAAAGCCTATTGGACAATTTCTTCCGAAGTACCAAAGCTATGTACTACGGTTCCCGCTTTTGTCATATTTTGAGTGTTCTTACAACTTCAGGAAGTCTTTTGCTATTGTTTAGATTTAGTTTTAGAGAATTGGGTATTACATTCACTACTTCTCTCCTGTTCTATTCCCTAACGAATTCCGTACCCTTCCTGGCGAGACGTTTTTAACGGCTGCGTGCAAATTCTTTGGTAGAGCGGTGATTAGCTATGAACTTCAATTTTGAATTAACAGTTGTTTCGTTTTATTCTCTTTTACATTCTGATAGGCTGACATTTTTTTGTTTTCCTCAACTGTGGCTACTGCCTATGGCTTCTACTATAGGTTTCGATATATTAGGTTGACGGTTTCTTTAACATACTTTATTGTTATTTAGTTCCTGAATGTTTTCGCCTTAAACTCTCTGTACTAATATTTCCTCTTTAGTCTTTTATTCTAGTCTTTTATTTCTTTATGGCTGATGTATCGCATGTAATGGATTACTTTGATAAATACAAGGTTATGTTTGGTGTTTGTGTTTGCTGAAAAAGCGAAGATTGTTGACCGAAATATAATCTAGATCACCTTGTATTTTCTAATGTTATCTTGTACTATAGTTTATGAGGACAGAATAGATAGGCTGTTGATATGGGATTAGTGTGGAACACGTAAGTAAACAAGCATCTTTCCACTTTATTGAAAGATTATGCGATCCAGAATGTACGAAGTATAAACCTTTACTGAAAAACTTGTTTGTGGTTATAATTAGCAGCAATTAAATTTATCCTAAATCTTATAGCAGTATTCGTTGTTATTTTTCAATGTTATTACCAATGTACCTAATACATTCATTTATTAATGTAGATACGGGAATTGTTTTCGTTTTGATACCCCATCCTAAGGAGTCGAATTAACATGGGTTTTGTACCTGCTAGAGGATGTAGACCAACCGGCAGGCGCACATTAAACAATCGACGTGGATTTATTCGTTCATAAAACCGTTTTGTTTCCCCTACGCGTAAAACAACAAGAACACCGTATCTAAATATTCGAGCCAATGGCAAAAAATAACATTTAAAACCGAGGCAATTTCGCCGAAAATGGACGCAATTCATTGCGATGCGGATCCGATTTTATTTGAAGCGCATATATTTCGTCTGTTTATGGCGATTCCGTTTGGTAATAACCTGCCTTTGACTAAGCGCTATGGCTACCATTCTCGAATGATAAACTTCATTTGACACGGATATACCAGCGTCGTAAAAGGCTTTATCCAATATGTTCGTATATATTTACGTTTCTGTATTGCGATCAACTGCTGCTTCCTTTTTTACAGTGTTACTAGATCTAAATAGGTGGAAATATATAGATTGGAACAGCCTTATAAGGGCAAAAGCGTGTTTTGGTATGTGTGTATGTGCAGCTCCATTGGGGAATTACATAATTGGGCTATTATTAATCAATAGGAATCTTAATACTGAGAGATAGTTATATTTTCTTCAAAATAATATTATATCAGCGAAACGCGATCTTTAAGGTATCAGTTTTAGTGATACTTGCTTTCATCAGGTTGGATGATGTGCACTTAATGATAAAATCCTGCAAATATCTTTAAGAAATTTATTTCAAAATAACATAATAACTAACTGCAGTTGGCTAGCTGCGTTAGCCGACTTAGCAATAAACAATTATTTTTCTGTGGCGTTATGTTGAATATTTTACGAACGATTTCCAAAATAATATCGCAAATAATCTTGAAAAATTGAAATCAAAACTTGCTAAATACCTTGCGAAGTATGGTACCGAGACACAAAGAAATGTCAAGCAAAACCTTTATAACAGATTAGGCTATTATTCTGCTCAGTTGGGTCCATATGAGCATTTCATACAATAAAAATTGTCTGGTCTTCGTTTTTTAATTTTAGTTTTATTATTTTTTCCATAAAACAGTCAATACATGTTCACATTTGTACATGGTAAATAAGTAAAGTATTACATGTACAAACTCATAACAATGACCTGCAAAAAATTGAACCTTAGTTAAATCTGAAATATAAAAAAAAAAATATAAATATAAACAGTAAAATCTTGTCTATAAATTCATGAAAGATACATCTAATTTATGATAGTGTAGGCTTCAGTATGTGGTTTACAAATTGCACGGTGAACGCAGATGTCGTTTTGTAGCTGTTGTAAAAAATGAAGTATCAATAGATAAACGAACGTGCAGAAACAAATTAATTAATGAAATTGGTATACGAAGTGTAACAATATCACGAAAAATTCAAATTATGAACGGATGGGGCATGAGATACATCCACTCGTTCCCACATATCTACTGAAGCCGACTAACGGATTACACGAAAACTACACCTTCTCTTTGCATACCAACGTACGCGTTTGGCCCTTGGAGCCGGTTCCAATCTGTATATAAATATTGCATCTACCAACCTCTTAAATTTAGTTGGATCTATCACGTAGTTTGGGTGAGAAAATAAAAAGCAAATTGATCTGAAAGTACCTATAAAAGTTGATTTTAATGGGGACTGCAAGCTTCTCTGTATATTTCTATGATTCCCATAACTAGTCAAGCCATGTAATCTTTCACATTTGTTAGTATAAAAATGTTATTAATACTGAAAATTTTAGTATTTACACTTAAAGTTATTATGATGTTCTTCGAATAAGTGTACTACCATAATGTGACATATTTCTAAAAGTCTTGAAAGATTTCATTCATATGATCAAAGTGCCTTCTTTCTCTGTATTGCAGTCGTTTTCTAATATAATAAGACAACCAACAGACACGTATCAACGTAAGCCGTTGCATCTCCTCTCCGCATGCCTGACAATTTTGAATATTTTATATTTAAACTTGAATTGCTTTGCATGTCAGATTTTGTATGTATACATACACATGAGTATACTCACAACCTACATACATTACGGTTATATTGGAAAATATAAGACAATGTTAATAAATTGAACCATTTAAAATTTGTGCCTTTCTTTTATTATTAAATTAGGTTGAAGGTAACGCCAATATCTTCACTTGGAAAGAAGTTGGTTGTGTTATGGTTTGGATGCCACTAAAAGAACCGATTCCTGCTTTTCAAAATTTCATTAGTTTCAAACTAATTAAAATGAAGCCCTTGTTGTAACAAGGAACTAAACGAATTTCCTCGATTTTGCAAAGTGATACAGTTTCGTTCAACGAAATATAGAGTCCTATATTCTACTACATTTTTCGAAGATGAAACAACCCGCAAATATCAAATTAAATTCGACTCTCTCGTTTCTCCAAGATTAACGTGCAACCGAATCTATACAATTTCTCTCGAAAATTTTATGACCACGACATCTTAATTTAGAGAATTGTAATACTCATCAGTACCTTGTGCGTATCAGTAAATGCATGACATTTTGACTATAATGATACGGTGTCAATAAGGTGCAATTTTCAACGAATGTAAACGTAGTTGCAAATTTAATGGCACGTACGCGCGGGTACCATTGACATGTAAAACATTCTTATGAGAAAGGCGCCACAATAGATTTCAGTACAGCAGCAAATACTTTTCTCGTTTGTGGCGAAGAAAAATCCAATGAAAGAGGAAAGTTCGTAAAAGACGTAGTAATAACGGCGAAGAAATATCGACGGTCGTATTCATTCCTTGTGGAAGCCGTTGCCGTGTTAGTCATGTGAATACTTTCCGCCGAATGAAAACAAATTTTCCGCATTAACTCTGATACACAACCTGAATTTTTAAAAATATCCTTCAATAACGCCACCATGTAAGACGACGTAACAAATTTCATACCTAGTTTAATGTATTATGCTGGTTTGATGTGTGTGCCTTTTAATATTGAAGTTGGAATTTAGTAATCATGGAAGCAAAACTTAGATTATTAGTAACGTATTTTACTGCAACTATGCACTCACATTATAATATCAAATTCGTTTTAATCTCCTCGAACTTTCCCAATATAGTTTGGAAATGTAAATATGTGTTTGCCTAACGGTAATTTGTATAGTAATTGCAATGGCTCTAGCTGCCAAGCTTTACCTTACCAATCCATACATACCTACATACATACATATGTGTATCAAATGAGAAAAATGATTCTGCTGCGTAGTTTTCCAGAATAGACCTTGTGTTTTAAAATATGGAAAAGTACATGGGGTATACGGTTTATTGATTTTTCGATTTCTCCATTGTCAGCAAGATTACCTAAAATAAAGAAAAAAAATTGGGTGTAAGAAAAAAAAAATCTTTTGTAAAGACGAAAATAATAGGTCACAGCAGAGAAATATGTATACAAGACTGTCAAATGCATTGACAAATCGTAGATCGCTGTCGACAATGCTCGGTATTTCGCACCTCGAGAAATCAGTTTCTCGACCACAAAAAAACCGTTCTCAAGGAATTCCATCACAATTCAAGAACTAGAACCATCCCCTCCAACTCCACCAATCTCGCCCGAACTACACCAACTCCTCTGAAGAAAGGCAGATTTTCTTGTTTTGCTTCTTTGGAGTTGGTAGATCTCACTAGATTTTTGGTTCGTTGTAAATGTTGTGCATAACTTTGTATACATCACCACTATGTTTGCACCTGTCATTCAGCCTTTATAAAAAGAATTCTTTTCTTACACTACATGGTTTCACAACTTTCTTCCTTAGTTTAGATTCTCCAACAACAAAATAACGGATTAATACTGGTAGAAATCGGTCGAAAGATTGAACTTACCCTGGCCTAAACGTGAAACACAGATATGGAATTATTGAGCTTTAAAAATTTACTAAACATCACTTGGAACCAGTATTTATTCTTAAACCATGAGTCATACAAATGGATAATAAAATATTACATTGGCCAACACGATTCTTGTAACACACTTCAGCCTATCATTTTTACAATGCTAATACCTTTCTAATAATAGAGAAATATTCATAAAGCCCCAATACGTACAGTTTTCAATGAGCTCATTGGAGCCTTTTACATTGGCAGGTAGAAAACTTATGAGGGGTCATATAAAAGCAGCGCATTTTAAAACAGAAAGATAACCTAAACGGAGTGTATATAGCACTAAACTTATTTTCTTTTTCAGTCTTTGTTTGATTTTCGAAGTAACTGGTTGAGTGCAGTTAAAAAGTTTTTTTAACAACGAAAAGTGAAACGCACCGAGGTTGCAAAATTTCTCCTGAAAATATATAATATATTTGTGAAGAATTTCTGGTGAAATCACAAGCCAGACAATTTTCTGAAAATGTGGAAAAGGCTTGTTTTATGTATTTTGGCAGTTCAAGTGGAGATCCAAATAAGCATTGGGCACTCCATGTGTGCTGTGTCAGCTGCAGCGTGTCATTGGTACAGTGGATGAAAGGGAAGAGAAAAAGTATGACTGTTGCAATTCCAATGGTATGACGAGAACCCACCAATCATTTTGACGATTGCTATTTTTGCATGATAAAGACTGAAGGTTATTCCAAAAAGAAAAGGGCAAGATAGAATATTCGAATTTGCCCTCTGCCATAAGGGCTGTTCTTCACAATGCAACTTACTAGTACCGAGTGGGCCTTTAAATTGGCAAGATTTGGTCTTGGGAGATAATAGAGATGGTAATGCATCGTCAGGCAGTTCCAAAGAACAGTCTACCGACTTCAATTTTATTCCAGGTCCCAGTGCCGATGAGCCATAGTTGATTGTTTAATGTGAGTTAAACAATTTAATTTAGAACTTGCTTTCCGTCTTAAGGAGTGGAACTTATTAGCAAAAGAAACAAAAATTACGATTTTTAGGAAAAGAGATGCTACCTCTTCTGCATTTTACAATATGGAAAATTCGTTATGTGTGTGTACTGATATCGATGGTTTAATGCAGGACCTCAATATGGAGCATTATCCCTGTGAATGGCGCTTGCTCATAGACTCATCGAAATATAGTTTAAAAGCTGTGTTATTACATAATAGAACTTTAAAATCATCAACACCACTTATCTATTCAATGGCAATGAAAGAAACTTATGAAAATATGCGCATCCTTTTAGATGCAATAAAGTACAATCAGTGCAAATGGGAGATATGTGGGGATTTAAAAGTTAGAGCAATTTTACTGGGATTTTCGACAGGATTTACAAAATTTGCTGTTTTCTTTGTCTGTCGGATAGTCGTGCAGTGAATGAACTTTATCTAACTAAAATTTGGCTGGTAATGAGTGAATTTAAACCGGCACAAGAACTCATAGCTTGGAACTCATTATTTGTGAGTGTAGTGAGGGGATTTTTAGACAGCAATATGCAGGCTAGTTACGAAAAACTAGTTAATGAACTTCTAGACTTCTACAAATCGCTTGGTTCCCGAATGTCATTGAAAATTCACTTTACTTCCATTTATCATTTTTTCCTAAGAATTTGGGCACTTTCAGCGACAAACAGATTGAAAGAATCCATTGAGATATAAGGACAACGGAAATTCAGTCGCAAGGACGATGGGGTCCAGCCATGATGGGTGATGGCGGTTGGTTTTTGAAGAAAAAACAGAATTAGTGTGTTTCAAATAAATATGTTTGATGTTTTCTTTTTACTTCATATAAATTATAAATATAGTAGATATGCAGGGTTAAAAAACTTGTTAAATACTTTTTTTTTCAATAAATATTAAATGGACAGTTCTACACGTGGTTTGTCTAATGTAACAAGAAAACCTTACGCGTTACAAGTTTTTGTTGATCTATCTCAATACGAGAGTGGACCTATTCATTCTACTACAATATGCTATTCAGCTCTATGTTACAAAAAAAAATTATATATTTTAGTCGGCCAATGTTAGGGAAATATCATGCTCGAGTTTTTCCACTCAATATTCAAATCTATGTACGGAAAATATGTATGGAAAGAGGTAAATGCGATGTATCAATATATTTTCATTGCAATATTTTTATCTCTATGGTAAATTAGGCATTATGTTTAGGGCGTGAGTATTAACTTTGTATCTTCGTTGCTGATCGGTTCATTTGTTAGCCCACGTCAAGCTATGATTTTAAGTTTCTTATACATTCGATAAATGAGTTTCGCTCCTAATGGATATACTTGGAAATATCCGAAGATCGATGGAAGGGGCCGCTCCCATCTGATTTCACAATGGCTCATTAGTTCTCCAGTGATTGATAGCGTATAGTATGTGGTTGATAATAATGAATTATCAAATCTAGCACGTTATAAACTCCTAACGGCGATCACTTTACAGAAAGGCTTGCTCGAATTTGAAGCGGAAAGATATCGATTTTCTGGTTGATTCAATATTAATATTTAGCCATATTAGCTCTTAGCGAAAACATTTAAATTGTAGTTAATAACAAATTCGTCCAAGTAATAGTTCACGTAATTCGGAGCTTCTGAGAAGATTGGCGGATAAACATTGTATCCTAATACAGAAGTAATAACCCCTGTTCAATTTCATTCATATGTATCTGTAATTGTCCAATGTTGGACAAGCACATTTTAGTTTGGACGCCCGTTGGTCAACAGGTTTTGCACACTCACGAGATTTTAGACTGCAAACATCACACACAAATAGCAGTTTTAAATTTAATCTGATATTCGAATTTCCCCAAACGTAACCAAATCTGACGGGGATTTCACGCAAAAATGAGCCATAAATGGGAACCTTGTATGCAAATATATGACGTATGTAAATCGTAATAATAATAAAAACTGAACCAACAGAATTAAATTACAACATTTAAATATTATGCTTACTCGGATCTGTTGGAATTTACTTGTGGAATTTGTGCATTATTTTGTTTAGTATGCATTCCAATTAGCACCTGCTGTATCTCTGTGAAACTTTAAATTAATTTAACACGACATGTTATTAAATTTGTTACACAAAACTGTTTATTAGCGCAAAAGTTTGAAAGGATGATATTTATGTAAATTTGTTGATTCTGGTGCAATTAGTTTATAGAGTTATATGTTTGAGATATACAAAATAGCTACTGTATGTGGTTCAATTTCATTGATTCGTATACAACACATTTTAGTATAAACAAAAATTTTGAATCCGTTTATTTTTTAAATTTATTATCGTTCAATCATTAGATGAAATCTAATTACAGGAACAGCGAATTTTCGATGTACTTTAAAAACAACTGTAATGTGCATTGAGTTATTTACATTAATTCTCTGTTTTAGTTGAGTATTATAACCTTAAAGTATAGTAAATATAGTATATAAGTATATAATATATAGTTAGTTTGGTCGATTGTACCGAAGGCTCAAAGAAATTTGTATACACATATAGCATCCATTTGAAAACATCATAAAACATCATTGTTTAATTGTGTAAAAGCACTTCATACGTGCGGTGGCTAGTGATGAGTCTAAGGTTCGACAAACGCGTGCATGATAAGTTGTGTAAACGGGACCGGTGCTGTTCCTTCGCCAACTTTAATGTCGCCCCTTGCACGTAATTGGGGACAGGCGATGAAGGGACGGCTTCAGTCCGGTTTACAGTACTTAATGATAACTTATCATACACTCGTTTGTTAAACCTTAGTGATGGCTCTCTCACCTACGTTACGTTCCTCAGTTTAATATTTCGATCTCGGATCTTAATTAATAATAATAATAATAGTAATAATGACACTAGAAATAAACGGTTTCGATTCTATGCTGCATAGCTGTCTGCTTAAGGTACAGGACATATGTATGTAGAGTACATGAACATATACAATACTTAGTATCTAAAGCCATGGGAAACTAGAGAATAGTACAGCAGGTAATATTCGTATACACAGGAACATATGAGGTACGAATCAAGACAGGGATATTTCAGGGTATTTCGGGATTCCTTAAATGGTTCTTGCATGGTCTTAGTCTTCTCCCTAAAGTCCTGCACAGTACAGCTTTTGGGTTTGATATCAAAAATCAGAACAACATATGACAAACCATCTACTCTATATGGACAAAGTCAAAATATTTGCCCAAATAGAGCACAAACGCCGACACTCTTAAAAATAGCTAAAGAATTAAAAAGAAACTCCATATACAGAGGGTAAATGCAGTAGTCAATAAACAGCGCAAACCCTTAACAATGGAATACTTCTCAATATGGGACTAGACGAAACAGAAATATTTGAGATACGAGCAAAATACAACCCTATATCACAATCACATAAATACATAACTAACAATAAGAAACAAATCAGTAGACTCACTCTCGTCCTGAAGTCAGTGAAAATCAATTGGAAGAATAGACATATTAGTAGCTGTGCCATCCCAATCCTAACATACTCTTTTGGAATAATTAAGTGGACCAATACTGATCTGGAAGAATTACGTGAAAGCAATAGAATTATACTTCTAGAGTACCGTAAATACCATCTTAATGCTTATATTTGGAGAACGGCGATTAGCAGAAAGGTGGTAGGAAGAGGATTAATAGACGCACAGTACATACGTATTTTCATAGAAACCCATTTCTTCTTGGCAATGTATAATAATGTTTTGCGCACAACTAATTATAGGACATGCAAAATTAATCAAGTTGAGGACTGCGATACATGTAGGAAATGCAAACAGGATAAAGGAATCTACTCAGTGGATATGTTAACACCAAATGAGGCAAATGTTCTGAAAGAACTAGACAGAATTACAAAATACAAACCACATTCTCGCCAAAAGTTTCTTAAGCCACCATATATACAAACACGAAAAGCAGTCTCAAAACATCAACAACAAAACATTTTAAAGATATACTATATCGACACCAACCAGCGAGAGAACGGATAATACGTAATAATGAAACCTTATTAATTAAACGGGCACAAAAGGGAAGTATTCTAACGGAAGTGAGTTAGGGTTGACTAAAAGGACGAAAACCATAAAATCCAACGGCTGTTTTACTTTCTTATTCAAGTAACAGTAATCGTAATACAAAATATGTCAACACGTAGTGAACAAGAGAATTAAGAATCATACAACAATGTTAGATTAATAAATGCACACTGCGCAGCACAAAATGGATACGCACATGCACTAACCATACAACGATGTCAACAGCGACTTCCACCCACCGGCGGCGTCCCAGAAGCAGCAGGGAATATTCCCTTTTGAACTTTGGAGCAGGCAGGTACTATATGTAGATACAAACAATATTATACGAGAAGGATAGATTAAATTTGGCAGTTCTATGGAAACGTGGCGTCGAAAGACCTTTGCCCTGAATACTAATATTGTGAATACTACTTTGAAAACGAAGTTTAACAGATAAATGAACTATAATTCTAGTAGAAACCAATTTGTAAATAAATATGGCTAAGTGAAGTGGTTGTCATTTTAACCATTGTGTCCAATTAAAAGTATGGTATATATGGTTACCCTTGCAGACATCGTACATGAATGTAAAGTTTTGGGAGTATTTTGAAGTTTATTGATTAAGACAAGGAGGGTTCGTAAACTATATCACAATAATTGAAATGAGCTAGTATTAGAGAACCGCACAATAGCTTTCAAAGATGACGATTAAGGGAGTCCTTGCTGATGTAAAGAACTTTCAGAGTACCAACACCAGCGCGTAGCAACTCTAACACGCAATGGCTAAATCTGTAGTCGACGTCGATAGCGAAATCCATTTTTATTTTATGGACGTGTTTACGCAGCACGTCCACCAATTTCAAAACAAGCCGATCAAGGACAATAGATGGCTATTTTGTCATTTACCAAGAACAATGACTTAATGCGTTCGTAGTACCCGGTGTGCCATTGATTCAGCAGCACGAGCATCCAAATCGGGACTTATACAACGAATGGCATACACGTATCTATTCTTTAAGCTTTTGCAAAGTTACTTGATAGCTGCCCATTAACGCATCTAATTTATTAGGTCATCATATACAGAGTCAATAAGAATAAGAAGAGTGTGGTCAAAATAATACATAAAATAACTAAAATTACCCTTACCACACCATTCTGAAGAATCCAGATACGTATTTCGGCAATTAAGTTGCCATCCTCAGTGGAAAACTGGGGAATTCAGTATCACTAGCGAATCCGGCTAATGCCCAAGACGAACACGGTACAACACCAAAACACTGCATAATGAACATCACACAATGAACGCGCGAAACACACCAAAACACTGTTGACACTGAACTCCCCTTAAGGGAAAGTGTATTAATACTACTTTTAACCTAAATTTCATACTCTATGGAGCGTGTCAATACGCTTGAAAGAATCTAAAATTTAATTCAATAGCTCGTACAATTTGGATTTTGGAATAGATCTTCCATCTGCATTCGTAATTCTCTCTCTATTCGTACATATATATATATATATATATGTATATATATATATATATATATGCTTTCGTAGCTACCCAGTTCCCTGTTGTTTTCTACCGCCTTAGTTAATTTTAATCTTTCAATTGGCATAGCGTGTTTTTGTCCAAAATATGTCGGGCCACAATTGATTTTTCGGGCCTGTTGAACCGAAAATGAGCAATGTGCTGCTTGTGCCCTCTTAGGATTGATCGACTAGTTTGTCCAATGTATTCTATGCCAGAATCCTTGCGACCAATTTCATTGATACCTGAATTTTGATTAATTTCAATTTTATCCTTGGCATTTCCTAAAACGTTAGCTAATGAATTAGCTGATTTAAATGCGACCTGTAAATTAAATTGTTTAGTATTACGATGGAATGGTAATTTAACGAATTTATTAGCTAATTTATCCAAAGTTAGGCTCGTAGATTCCTTAATTAAGATTTTGAAATTTTGTTTCCTGATTAAGTTATCCATCAATTTTGCTTAGAGACCACTGTATAACCACGGCTATGTTTCTTATGTATTTGTTAAGTTATGTTAAGTTCTTTTTCATATCTTTCTGTTGTGAGGGTGAAATTTAGTAGCCGATGTACTAGGGAATTTAGAGATGAAATCTTTTGCTGAAAACAATGGTTAGAATCTTCAGTTATAAACCTGTTGACATTGGTTTCTTCGTGATATATATCTATCTCCAAATTAGTGTTACTCCTAATTATTAAGGTATCTAGAAATGGAAGTTCGTTATTTTTCTCTTTTTCCATTGTAAATTTGACGGTGTTGAATTTAGAATTTATCAACCTAAGACGGTACTAGGAACACATTGCTCATTTTCGGTTTAACAGGCCCGAGGAATCAAGTGCGGCCGGACATATATTGGATAAGAAACACGCTTCGCCAATTGAAAGTTTAAAATTAATTAAGGCGGTAGAAAACAACAGGGAACTGGATAGCTACGAAAGCATATATATTTATAAGAATAGATATAGAATTATAACGGCAGATGGAGGACCTATTCCTAATTCCAAATTGTACGAGCTATTGAATTACATTTTAGATCCTTGCAACCGTGTTGACACGCTCCATAGAGCATTAAATTTAGGTTATAAGTACTATTAATACACGCTCCCCTTAATGGGAGTTCAGTGTCAACAGTATTTTGGTATTGTACCGTGTTCGTTGAGTGGTGTTCATCTTGGGCATTAGTCGTATTCGCTAATGATACTAAATTCTCCAGTTTTCCATTGAGGAAGGCAACTTAGTTGCCGAAATACGTATCTGAATTTTCAGAAAGGTGTGGTAAGGGTAATTTTATTTATTTTATATATATAGAGACTCCTCCAGATTTCATTTTATTAAGATTTTGGCTCTCAACCATTTACTATTTTTATTCGTCGTAGATTACTATGTAACCGGTAGTGCCAATACTTTTCCTGCTCGGGAGCAGGGGCCACAATTTTGACCAAATCGATCTCTACAAGTTATCCACAGATCATCTGGAGAATTGTAGTTTGTCAATTGCAAACACATATACTGTACTGAGTCCTAATAATATTGAAACTAATTAGTCTGCAGTTGCGATTGACAAAGCTTAATTGTCCTCACGGCTTATTAGTATATGAAAATTCTGCTTACTTTATAAGCTTCTGCACTTTGCTTGCTGCTTTGATTGCTGCCCATTGATGTACCTGATTTATTATATCGTTATATAGAGAGACCTTCAGATATTATTTTATTAAGAAAGAAGTATAGATGATGTACATCAACGGTCTCAAATTGCGACGCTGAGAAACATCAGAATTAGGAAATTCTTTGTATTCGATTTACCACTGATTTCGACATTTAACTTTCGATTTTGATTTTTTTTTCTAGAGGGTTGCGTTAGTGCACCAAAAGGTTACCGGCCAGTATCCAACAATCATCTTCAAGCATGATTTAGGCTAATCCATGTTTTGTTTTGTCATCCGCTTTTCCTACTTTCAGTCCAGGATCGGCTGTTCTCGAGTCTTCCGGGAGTTCTTTTTCACTTCCCTTCACTTCCCTAGTTTTGTTTGGCCTTTCCGGTAGTTATTTTTACTTTTTCGTGCTTCACCTCTACTGATTTGCGTCTGTACGATCCAGTTACGGACAATTCGAAATTGTAACCTTTATTTCGTCTTATTTTGGTGTTTTTGTTTAGCAAATGCTTAACTAATTATTACCGCATTGGGTTTGGAGAAAATAATGTAGTTGGTGATTTTGTGAACATGGACACAAAGATTTGTCACCATCCGATCTTTGGTCAGTGCCGATACTTATTCCGTTTGGTATCCCGTATTTGATTAGTAATAATCCCTTTTAGTTGTCCTATTCGCTTTCGATATCTACACGCTACAATCACTTTATAAAAACCTTTTTTATAAATTGATTTGCCCAACCTGTATACTCATTACGCCTTGGACCATGAGAAGCTTGGTTAAAAACTCAATCTACTGTGAAATAATTTCTTGTTTAACAAATATATTTTGTAATTTTATAATCAGCAGGTGCAATGAACTTACTTTTGCTCTAGAGTAATGATTTTAATATTTTGAAGTTCACGCATATACATATGACTATGAAAGTCATCCTCACTAAGGGAGAAATAAAGAAATGTCTTGTTAAGCTATAATTTGCTCGCTTATCATGGTAACCGGTTTCCAAACAAAATTCAATACGATTTCAATGATAGGCTAAGTGAGAACCAAAGACAGATTAATATTAAAGAGAATTAAAATTAGTCGGATTAGGATGTATGTTTAAACCAGAGGATGTTTATTGCTACAACTAAGTTTTCAGAAACAGCAGTATATGCCAGAATATTGAGAAATAGCGATCATTTTCTGTTATATAATAGTATAGGGAGTATCAATAGTTTCGTCACATAGCATACCTTATCAGATTTAGATTTGTCTCGATCTTTCTTATACAGCGCACTTGTATACCATCCAAAACACGGCTCTATGCATACAAATCTCGTATTAAGAAGCGACGGAAAAAGGAATTCAATAATAAAAAATAACGACGTATAGAAATCTCGTTTCCGTAGCTATATAAGTTTATCAAATCGCGTTATGTCTTGTATGTATTTCCTAGCTCCACTGCCATCGGGGACTTACATTTCCCTTTTCTTCTGCTTCCACTGCCGGATCGATCCCTATGACGCGATTCCCGCGAGCTTTATCTGTTTTATGAAGGCGGTTTAGAGTTACAGATCATATTTTAACGTCGGTAATTTTATATCTATAATATTGCTGTGCGGATCTTTCGTTCTTTCTCTTGATTGTACGTTTAACGCTTGCGCTCCTTTAGCGCATCTGTATTAAGACGATTGCACAGGAGTGGTTTGTTTCTTGAAATATAAAATATCGGCAGAAGAAAGAGATCAAGTTCTCGGAAGCTTTGGAAAGAAGTAAATAAAAACGAAGACAGCTTCATAATTCCAGAAGACGCGAGTGTCCGTTCTGGGACACTTGAAGGAAATGAAAAAGTAAAAATACAGGATAACACTGACGACAATGGACACAGACTACGAATTAGCGGGAACGCTAAAGATAATGCCTTAAGATTAAATTCAAGTGTCTAAGAAGATACAAAACAACCTAGACACACCCAGAATCAAATAGAATACATAATACCAACCGAGAGAATTGGAAGAAGAAACAAATGACCACGGATCAGACCAAGGATTAGAACTGCGAAACAGCTAGAGAAATTAAGAACGCGTTGAGAATAAAATAGGAAAATATGCGAATAAAACAAGTAGGAAAAGAATATACTGTGGAAATAAATAGAGCAAGCGTACCATATAATACAGAAACGAACGCACGAGTCAACGATACATATAGCTGCAATTATAGGAAGCACTAAAGCTCATTAAATACAACCTACAGAGTACTAGGCAACCTTGTAGGGATTAAGCTCTAAAACTGCACCAAAAAGGATTTAAGGGAATACTAGGGGAATCCATTGGAAGGAGATGTTAAAGGAAACAAAGAGTGGAGTGAAACAAAAGACCCCATTTCCACCAATGATATTCAATCTAATACTATTTCCTCACTAATGTAGGAAAACGTCAGTCTTTGCTGTGGAACGGCCTCGATATCTTCAATTTCATTTGGTATTGGGACCAGTAACGTACGAAAGTAGAAACCGTGATCGCGAGTGGTATCTGACGAGGTGGAAAATTTAAGCTTACTCGAATAGAAAACGAGATGGCGAAGCGTATGCCTTAACGACTTAACTATTGCAGTTAATCACAAAACGCACTAAGAAGAGCACTGGGCAATAGACAAAGAAACAAGAATGGAACTTGTGACGAAGAACAATAAAATAAAATATGTGAGGCTAACTAGAAGTGAGGTTAGCAGAAGTACGTACTTAGTATCAGAGAAATATAAAATCGAATCAATATTTGGATTCAATTATGTACATAACATTAAAATTGGCAACCAGGATACATCCTACTTTAGGGCTCAGGTCGATTATAGAATTAGTAGTTGTGAAAAGAAACCAAAATTAATGTTGAGAGATATAAGAGTGTATCGACAGTCTGAATGTGGATCAGATCACTACTTGGTAATAGGAAAGTTTATTTGTAAAGGAAGGAAACGCCAAAGAGAAAGGGATAATGGTGAAATACAGTTGGAAGAATATCCACAAATACAACATAGAAGTCCTACTACAGGAAAACATAAAAATCTTATATGAAAACAGGCCAACAGAAAAATTTGACAATAATATAGAACACAAGAGAGCAAATGAAATATATGAACACACATAGTGCAGCACAAGAACTTTAGGTTTAGAAAACAGAAAAGAAAGACATATTTAGCGAACAGAAATACAAAGAAAGAAACAAGAAAATACCAACGATTGTTGATACACAATACCCCAGAAACAAGACGAGAATATGTGGAATATAGAAGATAGGTTAAAATACAAGTTACCTAGGAAAAAATATTGGGACATATGCTGAAATATCAGTAACACAATCGATTACAAGAGATCGAAGGAAACATGGAGAACCATCCGTGACCTAAGACAACGAACGAAGAAAGGAGCACATATTAATTACATCAGAGCAGTGAATAGAATATTACAAAATATTATTGCAAGAAACGAGATCAGAGTATGTAATAAGACAAGTGAACGTAGAAAATATAGAAGATACCACACAGAACACCGAAATAAGCGAAGGGAGAGAAGGAAGAGAAAGCACTAAAAGAAAGTAAAAATAATAAATTCGGGAAATAAGGAGTGAAACTAAAGTAAATGATAACCAGAATGTTCCAAAAAATAGAAGCAAATGATGGCACTCTACAAGAATGGAATATCCCCAAATAATATCAATCCACAAGAAGAAGATAAAAGTGCTGTCAAAATTATCGGGGAATTAGTATTATACCAATGATGACCAAACTCTTTGGAGGAATTATTAAAAATATTGTTGTTGTTGCAAACGATATAGACAACACAAACAAAGGACGAATAAAATGAGGCAACAGGCTAACTACAGGAATTACTGCAGAAAGCGGATTAAAACAAGGTTGAACACAATAGGGGGGTTGGAATACCCATAAGAGATAGCGTTTTACCCTCCCAAATGTTGAGAAATGTGAGAAAGTTAAAACAAGAAAAGAGAGCCATTAAAGCTCAACATGGAACGATTTGGAATAGGCACCTCATAGAGACACAAAAAGGAAGATATTTCAGAGAGAAATGGAAATAAAAACACCGATTACCGGCACATTAGAAAATAAAGTATTAAAATGGTACGGACACATACATCGAATACAGAAGGAGAGATTGCTAAAGAAGAACTTAAACTGGTCACTGAGAGGGAGGAGAGGAAGAGGATGCCCGGCCGTAAAATGGAAAACATACATAACAAGAACAATGGAATGGATAAGGAATTAAACGAGGGCGATTGGGCAGACAGAGAATATTGGAATATGGGAACGGCTAACCTGTAAAGGGAAAAAGTCAAAGGGAGAGAAAGAATTACTGACTAAATGGGGAAGCTCCTACTGAAAAGAATAAAGCCGTGTAATAGGATATAAGATCAGCATAGGCAAGTCACCAGACATTCACCATGGAAGTAGCTAGTAGCAATAAACCGAAATGAACAGAAAGAGGCAAAGAATTTTAAAGCAAGATGTTGCAAACATATGGCAGAAACTTAGGAAGCCCTGGACGGAATAAACATAGATACATTAAAGCACTAACCCTCTAGTGGCTCAGTGGTGAAAATCACGTTACACAACGAGAAGGTCTGAGTTCGAAACCCGGCCGGGACGGAGTGTAGTAGTTTAACATCCTAGAATGGATCTGCCACCCTCTAATATGCTGCGGAAAGTAAGGAAATGTTACTAGACGGGCCAGGAGCGGTACGGTATACACACATATGTATGTATACGGCTCGGTGGCTCCGGACAAGTCCTGGGCCTTTAAGGCCAGTTAGTGCTGATATATACATTAAAGCACTAAGATCGGAATGGCATAGCCATAATGACAAGAACATCCATTCAAGCAAACAGAACAACAACAATCTGGATACCACTAAGCGGAGACAAACTCGAGAGAGGCGGTTGGAAGAAATAACGGAAGGTGTAAAAGCAATGAATATCAAACAATGGAAAACAAAATATACCAGCTGAAAGACATGGAAAATAACAGTCATAATGAAATAAAGGAGGAAGCTGTAGGATGGAGTGGCTTAATCTATCTCAGATACGCAGTTTACCCCTAGGTGCTTTGCAATAACTTTTCTGGTTGAAACGCGACGATAGTTATGGCAAATATCGAACCTTTTGTACATACTCTCAAATAGAAATAAAGCTATCTAATTGCAGAGACATTTATTTTGAGCAGTTGAAGTTGGACGGATCAGATTTACTCAACTTTTTAGAATTTTACTGAAGGCTTCTTTCTTTTGTACATGGTAAGTCCGAAAGCTACTCTGAACATTTGTATTCCGTAAAATGTTTCCTATTTCGTGTGTGTGAATCCAGTAAATATGTGCGTTTTTCTATAATGGAAAGATCGTAAAAAATCAAGCATTTTAAATGGGAGTGGACGAATTTAATAGTGACGCAAGTTCCAAGAAAACTTTTCGCCACATGAAGACATCTTTCTTCGTTGTGATCCCTTGTTTGCTGTATTGAATTCCTTACACTAGAGTAAGCAAGAGATTGCAAGAAATGTCTCCATGTGACAAAAGTTCTTCTTGCAACCAGCGGTATTATTAAACTTATACAATACATTTCAACAATAATATACACTGCATGGAAAATGAATCGCAACACCTCCAAAAGTCCATAAAAGATGTCATTACCTGAATGCGGGTAGTTCATTGCTCTAATCCCTTTACGGCAATAAATCCCAGACTAATACCCTAGTATTTAAATGGCATTTAGATCGTTTAATTGTAATGTGTACAGATCCAGTAAAATAGTAGAAACACGGATTATTACAAAATGAGCGAAGGTCAGTTATTTTACCCTTAAAGGTCATAATATAGTCGATTGGAGTCAGAAGTGCATGAACTAAATGTGATCTCCATCCACAATTGGTTGATCCCTCTTTTAATACCATGAAATAGAGATTGCAGAAAATAGAAAACGCGGTGGCCGGTGGAGAAAGGACCTGATAATCGTTTCTCACACTATAGAACTAATAAAGATTTCTAATTATACTTTCCGTAATAATAATAATAATAATAATAATTCTCCAATAGCAAACGAAGGAAGAATCCAAGCAGAACTACAAATTCAAAATATTAAATCTCAACAAGAAACTAAATTAATTGCTTTATAAATAATCTTATATGACAGTTTTCTACAATTGGGTAATTTCTAATTGTAGTAGAAAACTATCATATAAGATAAGTATAAAGGTCACGTAATATCACCCTCACCACATCTTTTGGAAATGAATCCAGATATACTTTTTGGCAACTAAGTTGCCATCCTTAGGTAAAAACTGGGAGAATTCAGTATCATGAGTGATATACGGCTAACGGCCAGGACCAATATCACCCAACGTGCACTGCACAACTGTAAAGCCCTGCACAATGAACATCACATACTGAACGTTTGCGCAAAACACATCAATAATATTGTTGTTACATATTATTATAACCGCAGGATCCTTATTCTTCTTTGCAATAGAAACAAAGATGTTTAAACTGTTATTTGATTTACAAAAAATTCTAAAGTGTTGCGGTCCATTTTCACGGTATTGCAGCTGGAGCTGATTTGATATTTTACCAATTTACCAAGAAGTGTTTGCAATGTTTTGAGATATTCAACTCACATTCACGAATATCCGACATTTAACACATTGATTGCCCAACAAATTTTGCTAGTGTTCACCGGAGGACCGCCATATCTTTTTTCGTTATTACGAAAAAATAGTACGTTAAATTGTAGTAAAAGAGTCTTTTTTTTAATCTGGCTAAATTTTGAGCGATAATGATGAATTTTTGGTTATAAAAAGGAATAGCCGCCGCTCCCCGTGAAACTTAAACACAAGTTTTTTTAGCACGGATCATGGCTATCATATTTGAGCACATCGCAGAGGGACCAGCAGTCAAACTTCTAGAAGATTTGCATTCTAAATGATAAATTTTTGATAGCTGTGGCCTGATATGTGAATACATTGTGGCTGTCATATTTTATAGCCAAAGCCTCAACGGAAACATCACTGACTAATAAATATGATAGCTATGGTAGTCAATGTGTTAAAGAAAATGTGTTCTAACGTTAGCTTCTGTAACGATCCAGAGATGCTCCTGCAGACGACAATAGGCCCAGAAAATTTGGAAGAAGAAATGATAAAAAACGGCAGGGAAAGAATAGAGGGTATACCATCGACATAGTATTGTTATATATCTACTCGATATTTATACATTTATGCAGCAGTATCTGTTTACAAGTACATCCTTTTAATCTTTTAATGTATGAAATAGTTCCTTTCATATTGGCAAATTGTACATTAAAGTTCTTGTTACCGTGCATGACATGTACCCTATGCTTCGTGCTTGCATGTTAACTTCCAGTCCTGATGGTACACGTTTGGTGTTGAATCCAGCAGGACGTATAAATTTCGTATTGCTTCGTAAATATCGAGAACTCTAGACGACCGGAAAATCAATCCTCTTACATCTTTCCCCAGTGGGAGCGGCGGAGTTGAAAGGTGCTGGTATCGTGCTGTACGAAACTATAAAATTTAATGAAATCTTTTCTGAAACGTGCGAGAGTTAGCTTGACCCCAAGTAGATGGGTTCAAGCTATGTACATATATGGAGAGACACATAGACAAAGACGAACATAAATAGAGTGGTTTATACTACTAGTCGCCGTATATATTATTGGTACTGGGTCTAGATGTATGTGAATACTGAGTTCTTGTCAGCCACTCTTTTTCGTTTTTGTATTTTTATATCGCGTCTATATCGTCGTGTGTTATTCTTTTATGTAGTTCGCAAGGAACACGCTGGCGACATAAAGATGAGATGATAGGAAATTGATAAGCGACGATGTGTGACTTGCGAATGGAATGTGTGGAAATTGAAGGCGAGACTTTTTCGGTGTCACATAAGTTTGTTACGTCCAAATTCTATTACAACTTCTTTTAACTTTTGTAGATAATACTAACGAATACGTGTGATCAAATTCGTGGAATAAGTATAAAAGCTACTAAACTATTGTTTTCAACATTCTTTACTTCACGACTTTTGGGTTAACTTGAAATAAATTTCAGGAATTTGAATTTATTTTTTCAAAAGTTTTATCCCCATACTATGGTACAAAACCTACACTTCAAGCATTTTGCAATGTATTCCTCAGGGTTTGTTTGGCGTAAGCACACACCGATATTAAATTAGTTCAACTAATCAAAAGTAGCTTAACAAAATAATACTAAAATACAAAATTTTAGATGTAGTTATAATTTGCTGAGCATGAATTCAACAGTGCTTCCAATGGTGTGTAATTAATATCCACGTTGCTATCAGATAGGGAAATTGAACGTCATGCAAGTTCGGTAAACAGGAGATCTAATCAGAATATTTGTTTTCGGTCTAGGGCAATAGAATACATTTGAAAATCTCGATGATGGTCGTGGTACGGCAAAATCGATACTCTCCAAGAGTCTTGGTGTGTCTAAATGATTGTGGATTAAATCGTACAGAAACTTTAAATCTGCTCGTTTGTGACGTAAATCCAGCGACTCAAAATGGAACATATTAAGAAGTAATGCATGGCTAAAACCTTGAGTGGGATAAATGGAATGAAGACGATAGTATAAGTATTTTAGGAAATGCCTTTGAACTTGTTCAAGCGTACTTACTTGATATTTATATACAGGCGACCAGACTATGGAGGCATACTCAAGTTTAGGCTGTACATATGACGAATAGAGTAATTCCAAAGGTTCGATAGAGGCAAACTTTTTGTAGTTCTTATAATGAAACCCAATGTTTGCAGTGCCGAGTTAGAAATTTGAGTAATATGTTCACCGAAGGTTAACCTAGAGTCAAAAGTCACGCCCAAATCCCTTATAGAACTTGCTCTGTCTAAAATTGTGTTTTCATAAATATAATTGTATATAATCTGGTTTGACTTTCTAGAATAACTTACAATTTTACACTTGGTTACATTCATAGTTAACCTGTTGCTTGTACACCATTCTTGGACAATGAATAGCTGGCTTTGTAAGAATTGGCAGTCACCAATATCAGTAATTGAGACAAAGAGTTTAAGGTCATCTGGAAATAATAACTTAGGACAGCCGATTCTGTTACATAGGTCATTTACAAAAATTAGGAATAGAAGAGGACCCAAGTTAGTTCCTTAAGGTACTCCAGATGAAGGAGAGAAATCATCAGAAAAGTGACCTTTGAAAGCAACATAATGTCTTCGATTAGATAAATAGGGGTTGAAAAATGCTATTAGCTTGTTAGTTAAAGAAGACTAAGACAATGATAGTGGGAAAGAATCTGAAACAACACGCAATAAAAGTATAAAAACAAATACTAGACCGACTAAAGAAATTTAAATACCTGGGCTCAATAATACTATCAGAGAACGGCACGATAGATGAAGAAATAAAAGAAAAAACAACAGCGGAAGGAAGAATAGTATAAAAAATAGATTTCTGGGGACAAAAGAGATACCGAAAGATGTTAGAGTACAAGTGTTTAAAACAGTAGCTATGCCAATACTTTTATGCGGTAGGGAAATATGGACCATGACTGAGAAACAGAAAAGAATAATAACAGAAATGAGATTTGTGAGAAAAATAGTGAATAAAACAACAAAGGACAGGATTAGAAACGTTACACTCAGAAATAATCTGACACTGAGACCAATGGAGGAAAAAATTGAAGAAGCACAGCTGAGATGGTATGGACACGTGAAGATCAGGTGTTTGAAGCTATGACTAACAAGAAGATACCAAGAGGAAGGCCCAGGCGGACGTGGCTAAAAGGCTTGAAAGGTGCATTAAGTGAAAAAGGAGTATCGTCGGAGGAAACACAACAAGCCATACCAGATAGGAAGAGATGGAGGAAAATACACAAGAAAGACAATATAAAGAACTCAACTCCACACACGCCTTACACCCCAGGAGAGGGTAGAAAAGGCTTAAGGATTAAGTAAGTAAGTAAGTTTAGTTCATGTAAATTTTCCGCTTTCTTACCTAAACGTTTAAAATGGTAAAGATTAATGTAAAGTTTAACCAAAAATCAGGTTAAACATCATTGTTGCACTAGTCATGAACTCCGAATCTAAACATTTAGTTCGTTATCAAAATCATTTGCCGTTGTAAGTTCCAAACCTTTTCTTTGTTATTTCACTGTAAGCGTCTTTCGGAAGATTTTATCGCATTTGTATATGTATATTATTCAATATTTAACTTCGTTTTATTGTTTTCTTTTTGTTCAGTGTATTTAATGCTTGCCTGGAGCTAGCGAAGCACGTGTAACCGATTTTATTATGAAACAATTATTTTGTGAGTAGTTTACTTATATGATAGAGTGTCAGTAAATTACATCACAGCTCTTGCAATCACCTTCATTCTGTTTAATACTTAAACTCATTTTCATTTAACTAGTGGACTAGTTTATCGAAATTTATGTTTCTGCCTTAGTTTATTTTTCGTTTGTTTGTATGTTTTGGGACCCTTGCGGGCCAGACACATCCAGGTAAATTTTCCAAGGGATGGGACGCACAAGTACGGCATTTCTGAGAGGCACCCTGTCTGTTTGATGTACCGCCGTGATTTCAACTGGATTCGTGTACGCGATGGGGAAGAAAGGTCAAAGTCACTTGTACGAATTTGTGGCACCCTTTTCAAGCTTTTGTACCATCAGCCAGCGTTTCAACACCGTTTTATCGCTGAAGCGAATTAATGACCACGCCTTTCTCGTCGATGCGTGTCATGAGACCTCCTCGAGATATTCTGACAGTCATCTACTTCTTGAACGCCACGTTTCTTTCTGTCCTTAGTGTTAATCGTTTTATGTGTGTATAGGTATTTTTAACTTGTAGAATACACGATACGCGAAAAAGCACCTACCAATATAATTGAGGAACACCCAGTCTTTTTGTTTAGCACAATTTAAGATACAACAGTTGATAATCCTGAAAGTGGTAACAAACCATCGCGGGTTACTAAAATTGCTCAAACGTTTCTCATTATTTTCTTCTACCATTGTATTTATCCATAAATTTACATGCAATGAAAGATGAAGCTCGTAGTGCTTACGCACTAATGGGCTGTTTTACTGAGTCCCTGAAACCCTCCCTCTTCTAATCCGAACAACACAATGTGACGTTTGAATCAACTTTATTAGGACATGTCGGCTATATTACACTAAGTATAAATAGGTAACAATATTTCGCTGTTGTCGCTACACAAGCCTATTAATTACACACACGTATCTCTATATATGAATAATTGCGTAAAGGGTCAGACACACAGAGTTGACGGTTATAGATACGTCAATAGATCCAATATATCTAATCATATGCTTCATGTAAGATATATAATTTGCGACTTTAATGGAATGGTAATTGTGGCGATTCCAATTGCAAATGGTAATTAATTCCGAGAAACACGTAATCCAATTTGATAAAAGAAGATAAAAATTTTCTGGAATTATGAACGTTGTAATAGTTTCTAGAGTAAAAACTGATTAGAGGCTGTAGTTTAGAAAGAAGTCCAAAAGCGCTTTTTCCAGCTTCACCATATCAATTTAAATACTGTGTAATTAGCATTTTAATAATAACCTTGTCACATATTAAGAAAAAGTGACGAATAAGGCAGTGCATGTATATAAGTCAGAAATGTGGAAACACATTTAGTATTTGCATACCCCAAGAAGACATGTAATACTGTTTCTAGGGACAAGATAATAGAGGTATTACAAGAAGCAAATCAGAGTAGTTCCTAATGATAGGCAGGTGTAGTAAATGACATCTACATAAATACCTCAGAAGTTAAAGGAGGGAGTATGATCTCTAATACTTTCCAGATTTTTAAGGAGGTATTGTTGCGATAGCAAATGACCTAGAGATTTATTTGGCATTTGCTCTTCAACAGTGGACAAAAAGGTTGCCAAACAATGGGAATTTCAATACACGATGTTTATTTGTACCCGTTGCAGTTTCCTAATAATCAAGTTGTTATTGCAGCAAATAAGGATGACGTCAGTTACATTACAAGCGAAAGAGAGATGGGGTTTGAAAGTAAGTTCAAAAAAACTAAATATTTACAGTTGAGTGCGAAACAACTGACCTACCAGGTGTAGAAGTATGAAATGGGGATTTCAGACAAAAATGGCGCACCAATGCAGTTTGTGCTATAAAGATTTGACACTGCGCCATTTTGTGGTGTCACTAACAAGCGCTAGACTTACATGAGTAATGAATTGGAAAAGTGTGTGCATAGTGTTGTGCTGTTATGTTCAATAAGTCAAAACTTATATGGAACAAAGACCATTCGCGGATACCATTAATTTTTTATTTTCATTTGAAGAAAACTGCTGCGGAATCCTACCGATTTCTTCGAGAAGCTAATGTGGAACATGCTCCATCGCAAGATACGTGTGAACGATGGTTTCGGCGTTTCAAAAGTAGTGATTTCGATGTTGCAAGTGAGGAACGTGGAAAGCCGCCGAAAGAATGCGAATATTGCAAGCATTGTTGGACGAAGATGATTCGCAAATACACCGAAACAACTATCCGAGCAATTTGTCATTAGTCAAGAAGTTGTTTCCAATCGGCTACGAGAGATGGCAAAGATTCAATAGACCTGTAGATGGGTACCACATGAGTTGAATGACAGGCAAATGGAAAAGCGCAAAAACACATGTGACATTTTGCAAAAAGATCATGGGTAGACCGATTATCCACATTGACCTCTGTATTTGATGGGACCAGAAGGACGTGGTCTATTATGAGCTGTTGAAGTCTGAGCAAACCGTTAATACTAAATGTTACCAACAACAATTGACCGTTTTTAACAGTTCGCTGCTTGAAAGAAGGCCAGAATATTGAAAGAGGCAACACAAAGTCATTTTTCTTCATGACAATACTCCATCACATACAGCCAAACTGGTTCGCGACACGTTGGAAATCACTCATCTGGGAAGTTGTACCCCATGCGGCTTACTCACCGGACTTGGGCTCCTTCCGATTACCACTTGTTTTTCATCGATGGGTCACCTACTTGCTCAGCAGCGCTTTGGTTCGCACGAAGATGTGAACAAATAGCTCGATGAATAGTTCGCAGCAAAAGTGGAAGATTCTTACTCGCATGGCATTCACAAATTACCCTAAAGATGGGAAACATGTACAGCAAGCGATGAAGCACTTTTTATAATTCTTCCGAACTTATATGTTTTTTTAGAAAAAGAATCCGCATTTTATACTTGTACATCTGGTAGAACTAGAAGGGTCATAATATGTAAGCACTATTTTTGACAAGAAAGCCAATTATGATAAATGTATTGAATTACGAATCAGCCAAGTAAGAAGAACCATACAAAAGCTGCACCGAATCTAATGGGGCAAAGGATTCCGGGAAACAACAAAGATTACGATATACTAAACCATAATAGAAGGAATAGTTGTTACAGTTTAAATTTTAACTTTGGTTTCTTTTTCGGTATTTGTAACTCATTCTCTCTTTTTCCTGCATCCAGGACTTTGTCACTTTTACGTGCGAAGTTTGTATCACTCGTCAACCGCTGGATTCGCGCCCCGCCATCCGCAGTTTCGGAAGCGTGGGTTATAGATTCGTTCCATTTGGGGCCAAAGAGCCGACTGGTGGAGTTCTCTTGTTTCGAGTTAGTTTTTCTTCTGCCACGCCTTTAGATTTGCGCGATTATTGAGCTTGAATTAATCACTGGAATATCGGTTTCGATCATGATATGCATTCAATAATTTAAAGAGGGTTTTCTTCGATCTTTTATCCTTTTAACGCTATGGATTTTTCCTCTCGTACTACGAGTTTCTGCTACAAGGCGTCAGACTGTGAAGAGAACCGTCAGCCACTCGCCAAGTGTTGTGTAGAAAGGTACAGCTCACCCCGACTAACACCTGCTAGCCACCCAACAAATCCGAGGTGAGGACCAAAATTTTTTTATCTCGCTGCGACGTTAAGGAAAACAACGTTACCACTGCACACGTGCAACCTCCATTTTTCGTAGTGTCACAATGTTGTCAAAGTGGCCATCGCGTGAAATCGAATTTTGTTTATTAATCGTTCCGTTTGTTAGTTTTATGTCATTTTAGATTTGGACAATACACAGTATGTAAGGATACAGGTAGCATACTCGTATATAGCTGGGTGAATATGGGAAACAAAAGACAGACAAAGTAGAAGACTCCAAGCTCAATGCAATAAGAAGGAGCAGAATGCCTAAAGTACAGCATATTCCTAAGGGTATAGTGGAAAGACGAATCAAGGTAGACAAACATATAGATGAAAAAGAGCACAAAAGATTTATTTGGTATGTGCATATTTAGATAATGGAAGGAACGAGGTCACCCAAAAGGATATTGAAACGTACACTGCCTTGGAAGTGTAAAAAGAAGACCAAGAGACACATTCAAACAAGAGGTGGAGAAAATAACGAACATGAGGCAGCTTAAGGAAAAAGAACATCCTCAATACCAAAAATGTAGCAGGAAGAGGTGGATACTGTGAGAAATCCAAAATGTTCATAAACATAAGTGTTGCTCAAATGTAGATAGCGGACTATTTTAACAGAAATTTTAGAAGAAGAAGTTGAAACATTGTCACGTAATTTTCATATTGTTACTGGCTGTCGCGCTCTCGTTACCCATGCATAAATTATAGCAAATAAAATGAAGCAAGATATATGCATGTACCCACAGTAGACGCACATCATTATTTGATGCACCTTATTTACATGTATATCTGCTCCGCAAGATTAAGTTTAATGCAATCGATAGTACCACGAACCGTTGATAACATAAAGTGCCAGAGCCACATCTAAATATTTAGTATAATGACATTTTAATGCCCCTACACTCCCCATAAAGTACCTATGGAATATTTATTGTTCATAAATATCAAGGAAGGCAACACTGTTGAAATGGTTGCACCTGTAATCGGGGGATGTACACACATACAGAAAGTGCTATAAATGTCGAACTTCTACAGATATCTATTACCTAAGAGATATTCTACTGTTAAACGTTGTGTATACATATGTATGTATGTACGTAAATGTAACGTTTACTCAACATTGCAAAGTTCACGCGTCCATAAGGACGTTTATAGTTAGTGCAACAACGAAGTGATTATATCTGTGGATTAGATAATATTATTGGCTAAAGCTTAAAATACGAGGGCGAATCAAATATTAACCGGACTTTTCTTTTCAACACTCCCTAGGTGAAGTGAGTAACGTGACGTCTTGATATATGTTGGATGGGGATGTAAAGTCGAGGAGAATAAATTGATTTGGCTTGCCAGAGCAGATTAGCTATTAGCAGCATCATGTCTGAACAACAGCTGCACACGTCTATTGAGCAACGCATTATTATCTTTTTTTCGCGAGAGGGCGTAAAACCTGTCGGAATTTTGCATGGAATAGCTTCACAGTTTGCTGGTAAAACGCTTTTAAGGAACCAAGTGCACAATGGACACAAAAAATTTTCCGATGGCCGAGAAACAGTGCAAAATGAGACCCAAGCATGCTGATCGCGAGCAACGATCCTTTGCGATTGCAGTACCATATTGCTCATTGATTTTCACCTTGAACGGCGTACAATTAATGCTGCATACTATTGTCAACTGCTTGATGAAGTGAAACTGGCCTATCAACGAAAAAGACGAGACATGCCTATTCGGAGTGCGATTCTGCGCCATGACAACGCTCACCCACACACAGCTACATAAACCCAAGAAGAATTGGACAAAATGCATTGAAAACACTGGAACATCCGTCCTAATGTCCCGATCTGTCGTCGTGTGACCACATGTTTGAATCACTCAAAGAAGAACTCGGAGGCCATAGCTTTGACAACGACGAAGGTGTAGAAACGTTCGTCCGCAATTGGTTACAGATGCAATCAGATTCATTCTTTGATGACGGAACTGAAAAACTTCCGATTGGATGAGAAAAATGTGTGAATACAAGAAGAGATTTTATAGAAAAATAAGGTGTATTCAAAATTTTATTTACTGTACCAATACATGTTCTAAAACAAAAGTCCGGTTCATATTTGATTCGCCCTCGTATATCGGCACGTATATATAGAAGGTATTGCTAAATGCAATAGCAAATATATAATATACACAACATTTACTTCTTTTTTATTTTTTGGTAGGTGCTTAGATCTCGATATTTCGCCTTCATAATCCAATACAAATTTGAAACTGTTGAATGTAATCCATCATCTGCAAGTGTTGACACCTAAATTTTCAAAGGGTTTTTCCGCCTTGTTGAGTATTTCCAATTTCATTCTCACTACTGAACATGCTCCAAGAGATGCGAATATTTTCAAAATTATAATATACAGCAGGTCCCTAAATCGTTTTCATAATTTGAACCTCCCGTTTATCTACATGATAGGAGATACCTCACTTGAACGTAGTATGTGCAATCAAGTAATACTAATACAATTGGTAATTAAATGTCATTCGTATGTCAGGAACATGCAACGATATTAGACTTTGAATTACTATTAGCACCTTTACCTAATAATTAAACTAGTATCTATATATCTACACATCAATATTGTAGATAGAATTGTAACAAAATTACAAAGTGAAAATAATTGGGATGAATGGAGTACAAGCAGTTTTTAACAATAAAAGCTGCATACTCCGTGTTTAGTAAGATTTCGAAAGTGAATCCGCTGAGAACCGTTGAGAAATATTAGCGGAAAAGTGGAGAGTATGGCGCATATACCTCTTTCATGTAAACTCAGACAACGAAGAAAGATTGCAGATACGTAGGACTCGTTTTGTCTTTGCTTATTTCCTAACGGTCATGTAGATATATGAATGAAAAATGAGATATCATTGTATGAAATCAACACTAGTAATTACGTGCTGTATTACTTAATTAAAGTAATGCGTCACCTTTAACGGTTATTGTTTCATATAGTGCTTCATGATAAATTGACGGTGCTTTATCAGGACTTGATCTCTACCATACAACTCAAATTATCCATTTTGGATTATTGTATTGAAAATGCTTAATTATAAATAACGTATATATACGCAGGTAAAGGCTTGAAACACAAGCTAAAGGAAAATTAGTAGTAAGTACATGCATTTGATGTCGAAGTTATAGAAGTTGCATCATTTTTGAAAGATTACTTGTGTATACTATTATCGTAACCATAGCGGAGTATTTTTTGTTTAAACTTCAGCAAGCACACACATACACATTTCTCTATGTAAATCTATGTATCCATGTATATCATATATTTTACCTGGAAATGTCTCAGCGCAAAGGTATTTATTGCTGCATAGATTCAAAGCGAATATCTGCAGAGTTTCAGCACAATCTTCCGATACCCAGAATAATTTTAATTACCGTTTCGATCCCCCTATAGACGTATGTATGTGAGGAATTTATGCTTGAGATTAATTCTAGGTATTCAGGAAAGGTCAACACACATACATCAGGGGACTTGCAGGCATTTAAATGGATCACCATGCATAATCCGCGTATATCATCCGTTACCTTAGCGTTACATCACAAGATTACCGGGCTATCGGGTGCGATGGTTCGCGGAACCGCCCGCTCTCTGTACTCGATCGATGGACTTCCAATTATCGGTTGTTAAATAAATAGCCATTGCTTCGCCATTGCAATGCTTGATCTCGAATGCTGCATTTCAAATTGAATTTGTGCGAATAACGTTACTGTACTAGGCTATTAATACACGTACAGAGGCACACTGCTGTGTACAAAAAGATCGAACAAAGTAAAATATTTACCTATGTGCGAATTATGAATAAAACACGAAGTATATTTTGATTGGAGGAATCCTGATTTACAATAATAAATATGTATACACTGTTTTCGTAAAGTATTGGGTTGTTCGGAAAGTAATTTCGTATTCTTTATGAAAATGAACGACGATTTTCTTATAGTGAATAAATATTTTATTGAATTATATATTGTCCATTCTAGTCCAATACATTTTGTCATCCTTTTGGCAGAAGCATGATTCCACGCTAATAGAACTTTTGCTCTTTGCTGGCAAAAAACTGATCCAAGTGATTTTTGACCTCTTCATTTGAAGTAATAGTTTTGCTGTCTAGAAAATTTCGTAGAGACCGGAACAAGTTTTAGTCAGAAGGTGCTAGATCTGGAGAATATGGTGGGAGTGACAGTACATCCCATCCAAACTGCAAAAGCTTTTGGCGAGTTACCATACGTGTATCAGGTCTTGCATTATCTTGGCGGAACACTATACCTTTTATATTCATCAATTCTCGCCTTCTCTGTTTAAGTAAATCATTTGTCCAGATGATGACAATACACTTCAGAATTGATCGTTGTGTTGTCCGGTAGAAGCTCAGAAAGAAAACGATTTCCTTGAAACCCCAACAAACAGACAGCACCACCCTCTTTTAATGCATATTGGCTTTCGAAGTGTTTAGAGCCGGTTCATCTTTTTACTCTATGATCTCTCGCGTTTAACATTGTTATAGATAACCCATTTTTGTCCACTGTGATGGTGCGCTTCAAAAAATGGATCATTTTATTGACGTTTGAGAAGAAAATCACAGACGTCAACGACGTAAGAACATGAGGAACCCATATGTCGAGCTTTAATATTAAACCTAGGCGTTTCCAATGCACGGTCGAATTTGATAAATTTAATCTCTCAGCGATCTCACGATTTGTTATTCACCGGTTTGCATCGATTAATGCCTTTATTGTGTCTTCATCAGCTTCAACTGGCCTTCCAGAACGTGATGTATCTTCAACATCAAAATTGCCGGATCCATGTTTTGCAAACCAATTTTGGCAGTGGCGTTCTGTCAATACATCTTCTCCGTACATATCGGATAATTTTTTTCTTGCTTGAACAGGATTTTTCCTTTTCGATAGTAAGAAGGTAAAGTATGCCCAATATGCTGCTTTTCACTTTCCATATTTGATAGGGCACCGACCACAAACCTCTGCGTAGAATCAATTGAACATTTTCACAACCAAGCCTTGGTATGTCAGTTAACAAAATATATAATGACCATGAAGTTGCCTGTGAAAAAATCCAATTCGTTAAAAATTCAGGAACAAAGTTTTCGGGAAAACACTTGGACCCTCGATGGTTTTTATTTCCGCAGTTTTTCAAATAAAATTAATAACGTATGTGCAGGAGATATGACGTCATGGATATATTATTTAATAGCACCCCCGTATTTAATCACGAATTGTAAAAGGGGACATTTTTCTACATAAGGCAAGGTAATTTATAGACTTTATGTGACCTACATAAAGAGATTTCTAAGAAAACGATTTTAAGATATGAAATTTTCTCAAAAAATGTTCCTCTAAGAACAAAAGCTGCAATAGGGCTGCTATAACTAGGGACATCGCGATAAAAGCTTGCAATCGTACTTCGATTGACAGCTGTAATTTTTGTGCTTGGCAAAAGCAGCAAATTCTGGTATCGGGTAGTTACTTTACCATTTTGCGAATAATTGTTAAACTAGTCGAATGCGAAAGACTTGAAATTATTTGCATTAGTGGGTTTGGTTTATTAGTTGACTTCTTCAATGAAAATCACGTTAACCGGCGTATAAGCGGCAATGATTTCAATTGGATACTCCGCGTTATAATGATAATCACCAATCCGAAACATGAATTTAATTTTTCTGGCAATGAAGCAGACATTGTCAAACCAATCCCATCGAATAACCGTGTTGACTTCATGTCTAGCATTATCTATAGTAAGGAGTTAAATACAGTCCAGCACCATAAATCTTGAATTAAGGTTGCTTGCTAATGAAAATAACTAAGGCATCTTGGGGCACGCACACGTATATGCTAGAAAAATATTACAAAATAAAGCTAAGTACAGAGTAAGTAAAATAAAGATGTCTAGTACATTGAGCGAGGTAATGGATTCTTTGGCAGCTGATATCTTATGGAGCAATACAAAACTCTTCAATCTTTCCTTTAACCTGTAAACTTATCTAATTACTATAAATAAGGTATCAGGAATAGATTGAAATTTAACATGCTTTCCGAAAGTACAGAGAGACTTTTATCGAGTGAACCATGTTTCTTTAGGTACTAGTGAAGCAGTGCGACTATCCACATTTTTAAGGATTCAATCTTAGTGGAAGGTAAACCCCAATAACATCAAATATAAAAAGCTTATCTTCGGCCCCATAGGCTGATGAATTTACTCCCAGAGCGGAGTAAACATCATAAAGCAGCAAAGATCAAGTCAAGGATTTACAAACCTCTTAGCAACTCAAACCCTTCGAAGGTCCAAGTTGTTGCTTTTGGGAACTGGAAGCGTTGTGCATGCTGGATTGATATGTGTTCTTCCTAAAAGACTTACAGATTTTATTAAATATTTCAGTACGAGAGGCGTATATACCTACACGCCCTTACAGGTTTATCAGCATGTACGAAAAGCGTATACAGCATAGTCTCCTTACAAAGTCAGGTTGGAAGAGTTCGTGGGAGAGGTGAGATTATTAACAAATAGGTTTGAACGTTTGCCATCTCTACTTCGTCTTGAATCGAGCAGAAAGTTTCTTTGCGACTAAATAGAAATTGACGATGCGCGTACATATGGCCTCACATGTCTACCCATATATCAGAAACAAGTGTATACTCGTCTGGCAACAGATTCTCCGTTTTAATAAACTGATTTTACATTCAATTTATTATATTTGCATTTAATTACGTTTATATTCCTTTCCTAAGCATACTGCACACCAAATATGTATTTAGGTCATAACAATGAGTATCAGCTGCGGCAAGTATCTCGCTATATATTATACCGAGAATTTAGTTAAATTTCTTAAACAAAATTGCACCGGTCTAACTCTTAATTAATGATATAAAAGCATAAATTATAGCAAATTATATTTATAAATTTTGAGAAATATTTAACATAAAATCAAGATAATTACCTAGTGTTGTGTGGGTGTGAGAGTGTAATTCCTTTTTCGATGATGGTTCCTCCTATATCTCCTCTCCTAACTTCTATTCTCGATGCACCTTTAATTTCTATGGATTCTTCCCCTTCTTAGATTTTATCTTGTCCGGTATGGTGAGGTTCTTTTATTCACTGGTACTTCTTCTTAAAACTCTTTTATTCCAAATATATTTAATCACTTATTTGTTGACTTTTCTATCTTGTCAATTTACTTCGCCCTTAACCAAACAAACTTTTTATTTCCTTTGGAAACCAGGACTACACTGCTTTATTTCTAAGTTGTCCACGAAACGAGAACTTTAATTCACCTTGACTCCAGTTCATTATTATGGAAACTTGTATTGAATGTCGATGTATACTTGGTTATTTCTAGTAATTTTTTATGAATTCTTGTAATGTATAAATGTTGTATGTATGTGTCTGAACGTTAACAATGCTTTTCTGTCTATTAACCGATGCTTTTGATAAAGAAATAATATTTTTATTTCTAGTGACATTTGTTTCTCCCATTAAACGTCTCTGGCTGGAGTTAAAATAAGAAGTTAACACCCGTAGGGTAATAAAATGTTCAAAAGGTGGTGAGCGTGCTGTGGACAAGGTATAGATAGAACGCCAAAATAAACCGTACGACAATTGAAGACCATAACCCCAACATTAACTGTGAATTTTGATATATTGAATTGTAATAAATGATGAATTTTGTAATGGTAATTAACCATTCGAGTATTATTATACTACAATATGTATATATATATATTCATGGTTCCGTACGCAACTGAGTCTTAGCGAAAAGGTTATAAGTCTCGGTATTCTTGATATGCAAGACATATCTTCTGATTGTAGTAATATTTCCAATTTGCGACTGTCAGTTTTTGCCATTGGTTGTGAATAGTGTCTGATCCTGAGACTAGTGATAAAGTTGTAACTATATTGCTATAACAATAGATAACTATCTAGACCGTTTCCATTGTGTTGGTCGAGTTAATACGAAAATCGGTATTTACTGTAAACCTTCAAGGATTTCTGCAGCTTGGAAATTTTTAAGAATGATTGAACAATTTTGAGGATTGCTATGACTACTTGCTTTTGGCATTGAGAATAAACATACGTTTCCCTATTCCTATTAGTAGGACTCGGATTATCTGGGCTACGTGATTTTGTTGCATATATTCTTACTTCAATACGTATGCTTAATACGAATTTGTATTGTATTTATGCGGTTATCAGCCGCATACATAACCAGGTTCATTGGATTTGTGTTCACAGGTAATTTGAAGACGGCGGGCAGAAATACATATTTGAATTTCCGCGGTAATAAAAATATTTTAACAACTTGCAAATAAGAATAAGGAGATTGTGGTTAAAATAATCTATAAAGACAAATAAATAAAATTACTCTTGCCACACACCAAAACACTGTTGATTTTGTGACTATCCCGCGGGCGTTCATTGTGTGATGTACATTGCGCAGTGCCCGTTGTGTGGTGTTCGTCTTGGGCGTTAGCCGGATATCGCTAGTGATATTGAATTCCGCCAGTTTTCCACTGAGGGTAGTAACTTAGTTGCCGAAATATGTACCTGGATTTATTTCCGAAAGGTGTGGTAAGGGTAACTTTATTTATGTTTTTATATACAGATATTAAGAACTTGTCTAATACACTAGTGCTGTCCTCACCTGTTCTGTCTTGAAAGTACAAGACCAACCATTTCAACTTAATGCAGTAAAATACTTACTTCAGTTTATGTTGCATCAGTAAACGAAAAATGTTTTCATGTTTATAGATATATAGAATAAAACAGTCAAATTCGTTTAAGAAGGGGAATACCATATACTATTAGACTTTCTTCTATGCTAATTCATATCTTCTATTACTCACCCTGTCCACAACACGAATTCGAAATTGTCGCCTTGCTTCGAAACCATTGCTTTCGTTGCAGATTCGATAAGGTCCCACGGGGCGTCACATAAATAGTCACCGTAGCGGCCCACAGGTCTCTTCGAGGATCGTGAATGTCCTTCGTGATTCGATCTCGAACAGCCTGGAAGGATAACTCTTTTAATAAAGTAAAATGCCAATGGGTATGAGGAAACGTACTAAATAAGTCGAATGCAAGTTACTAAAAATCACTTGTACAAACTTGTGTAATTGAGTATTTTCAATCACTCGTATGAATATAATTATAGTATTTGTTATTAATGTTAATGGAGGGATTTAATCTACGTTCGATACATTTGCAATTAGGTTAATACAAAGAGAGAGAGAGAAAGAGCGAGAGCCATGTGTGTATTGGGGATTGCAGATACTAATGAGGGGATACAATTGCTTTTGATGTGGTGTGAATTATGAGCTTGTCAGTATATACGAGCCAGTTGTCACTGTAGTGTTCCAGGAATGGACTCCCTGCAGCATGCACTTTTATGTTATTAAAGGATCTGTTGAGATGTATTTCTTAACGTTTGTTTGTGCATTACGATGTTGTCATGTCATCATCATTAATCAATCGATTAAAAAGAAAGTTTAAATTATTTTTACATAGATGAACTTAATTGTTATATCAGTGCGATATTCCTTTGGAAAGTAAGACAATTGTTCGCTTCTGCATTATGCTCTGAACTCTACTTTAACTGTGATCATGGATTAATTATTATTTATTCTTTTGATTGGTAAAATCTAGTTTCTGTACCAATCGTCCCTATCGGGTATAATGTAATATCTCCAAAACAAAGTAATAATTGAATATACCTAATCATATTACGTAACGTTTTCTGCGATTATTTTTTGGAGGGTTTATTTATTCCGAAGATATATTTAAATATGACTGTTACTTACTGTAAAATACGAATAAAAGTTAAATTACTAACGTATCGGCATCTTCGCAGACTTTATGTGATCACCGGTTACTTAGATAATTAAACTGGTTGTAAATAACAGCCCTTTCTTAAATTTGAAATTTCAACATCTCTTCGGAAACATTCGAGATACGGTTTATTAGGCGGAATGTGCCTGTGTAAACATTTAAAATTCAATCGTCAAAATTGACTCGACCTCCTCCACTTCGTTCTACTCGAGGAACTTTTTCCCTTCTGCTCGGGAAAGTTTACTTAATCGCGGATAATTTGATTCGATTTCGAAAGAGCTTTTACTGCAAACAATAAAAGTATCTACTTTTCTTATGTGCGCGTGGTAGGCCCTTTGTTAGTGCCTCTTCTAAGCCTTCATCTTTGCTATCTAAAGCGTTCCTTTCGAGCCGATCTACTCCGAAGAACAATATTTTCCTAAGTACTCCGTCCGGGACATTTTCTCAGAACTTAACCGGGCCTTCTCCGTCCAATTTTATATTCCCACCGGGAAGAAAAGCTGATTTCGCGCCTCCGGGTGGCATGAAACGTGTCAATTAACGCAGGCTAAGTATTTTGTTGGCGTATCCATTGTGTTTCTCTGTTATTGCTTTGCCGACGTAATAATTATAAGAATGCCTATTCTAGGACAAAAACACATGAGCTTTTGAATATCTTAACCACTTCCATGAATTATAATTATAATATCGTAAGTTTAGCGTTAATTATAGAGAGTTAAAAAATGGGAGCTAGCATATCCTAGTTAGAGATAAAGTAGCTGGAGTAAAGTTGTTTTATTGTCGCTCAGCACTAAACTGGACGTTAACCTCAATGATCTTGTATACAGACCTTTTACAAATATTGGGTTGTTTTGGTTTATGCAGGAAATTTGATTTGACAAGAATTTTTCGATTTCTTGTGTAAATATGTAATGTACTGCAAAATTAAAATTTATTTTAAAACAGCTGACTAAAAGGCAGTTAAATCGTTTGAGGTTAAGGAATAGTTTAATATGGGACGACAACAATGACGACAGAAACAGAAATGAGCAACAGTTTGTCGAATATTTTCAGGTTGCCAGTATGTAGAGGTAGATCTCACTCATGCCATCGCTCTGTTTCGTTTCATTCTTAAAAGTCGGTAATTCAGTCGGCGCCAAACAATAATGAACACGATCTTACATCCTGGCTACTTACAGCACTGGAAGTAATGATGAAAGCTAAACTGCAAAAACTAGTTTAGAATAAACAAATAAAACGATTCCTACCATTTCTGTGCCAATCTGGACACCATGAAACATGTACATATATCACTTGGAAAGCCATGAATGAATGATGGCGATAACTTAGTAGGAACTTCTCTCAACTATGTTATTAGTTGACGTTGAGGTTCCGTCGGTCATACTACCAGATTTTTATGAGCACATAACAATATGATCCCGGCAGTATGAGTAGCATGCTGAAATGCGTTGTATTAGAGTGATGTCACGCCGTCATGTTTGTTGATGTAGGTCAAGATCATGTTTCTAAACAAACCCATTCGCCATAAGAAATAACACGCGTGAGAAATTCATAATTTTTTATTTAAAACATTATTGATATTTAACGTTAAGTTAGTGCTGTACGACGTCAAGTACATACAGCAGTTCAAGTTAACATATAAACATCTAAGGAAAAAGTTTAGAACGTATTCGTTTTAGCAGATTTATTCAAGCGAGATAACCTAAAAAAACCAAAATCGATATCTAAAGTTAGCTATAGCGAGCCCCTCTCCTTTAGTAAATTACAATATCCATAACGAACACATACTTAAGCTGTGCCATTACATTATTTACTTGTATTAAAAGATATTTCATTTACACAAAACATATTTGCCATGTGTTGTACTCCAGTAGTAGAGATATGTACATACAGGTCCTCGAAAGAGAAGAAAGCTAGATAATTAGGGATGAAATTAGCTCGGTATGCGAATCAAATTAAGTTAGAGAATATTAATTCAATAATAACTTTATGTAATTAAAGGAACTAGGCTAGTATCGTTTAAGTTTCTAGCATTATATGCACATCCTTGACAGATACAATTTACTTCGTAATCTAAGCTGTAATTGTTAAATAATGTATAATTATATTTTTATTACTTTTTATAGTAACAGGTAGAACTGGCCCGATGATTTCGATTTTGTACTATTCTTTGAAGTTATCTCTCCAATAAATCTGCTAAAACAAATGCATTTTATACTTTTTCTTACATAGTTTTATGTTAACTTGAACTGATATATGTATGTATATGGTATCATATAGTACTTATCCCACAATAAATACCAATAACTTTTTTTTTTAATTGTAAAGCTTTTACCCGTGTTATTACTTATGGCGAAACTGTTTGTTTAGAAACAATAGAAAAAAATGGCGGCGTGAAGTTAGCCCTAATATAGCGCATTAACTAATAACACGCGCCACACAATCAGTGATTCATTCAAATTCATTTCAATTAATCTTCGAACTACTCTCGAATATTATGCTTCGTTCTAATTGGACGGATGTTTGTTTAAGTATGTTTACACTAAACGAACGGGGGATTCATCAAACGTGTATGTAGAGATACATGGAGCCGAACGAATGGACGCTTTCGTGCTCAATGTAAGGGGCTAAATAAGCAATTCGTTGCAGTTTACTGTTCACATATGTGCATGTATGCAATTTTACGCTTCGATTGAGCACGCAAACAACGCAGTGCAGATTGTCAGCTTATTAAAACCATAGTGCGGTTCGAAATTACAATACATTGCAGTAAACCATGTGCACATACATACATATATGCTTATATCAAAGACGGACTTAAATGTGCTATCCTGGAAATAACAAGCTCATTTAAAAAAAAGGAAGTGATAAGTGGAAGAGATTACTAAGGTAATCTCCAGCACATGCTTCGGTTTTCTATTATAATAGTTTTTAGTTACTGTTCTTGAGATATTCCCTTGCGTCGTATTATATAAATGCAAATACAAGGGAGGGTCGCAATTTTTATATTATTCCGCAGCTAGTACGAGGAGTCACAGTCTTATTAGCGGCTTTTGCAATTTAAATACTTTCCCAACATAACCCAAGCTATTATTCCATAGGATGCAATCGCATAAGAATTAGCGAAGTAGTGCGTTCATAAGGAATATTCATCCACTCTTAGCTACTACGAGTTTGAATTAACGTTTTGCTCATAGTATGTACATATGTATGTTGGTACCAACTACAGTTGTAGTTAATTTCCGGTTCGAGGAAATGTGTCTGGTCTACCTACTTAACGCTTCTGCTGCTAACTTGTAAAAGATGAGAATTAGTAATATTTAATTTCAACGGTTCACATTTTACAGACATGGTTTTCTCACTATTCATTCTTTACTAGGAAAATACGCCTGCATTTGCTTCAAAGAATTTTCTGTTTCAATAGTTAAAGGTGGTACCACTGTGTCACGAACTCTGTTTAATAATCATCAGATTGGAAAAATAAGACTGCGAATAAGCAAGAGACCATGGTCTTTTCGTTTAAGACGTGACCCTCGTTTAGAGAGTCCAAAAATATATTTTTGGAGTAAAACTCTTTTTCCCCGTTAATTCGGAATTATACGCCAGATCCGTGATGGCAAAAGCTAGAGTGGGAGTGCAAATGGACCTCGTGGCTGATGTTGCCATTGGTCAGAGTCCAAGAAAAAGTGGATAGTCGAACTAGTCAGTCTTCTTGGTTTATTTTTGATTATATTGATCGTCCATTTTTGTTATTTGCTTTATATATTCGTTTTAGTATTGGATTGTATTTGTTGTCGTTCCTTTCTAACCGTATTGATGACTTTCTGATGTATTGAACTCATTCGATGTTTCACTTCATCCCTGTGTTGCATAACACACCCAGTTTATCTTTTATGCTATATTAATCCATAGTATTTCAATCGAATATTCTTCCCAAATTTTCAAGCTGAGATTTAAAGTCTTTTCCACAAACTAGGAGCCTTGAGAGCGTCTCGCCTCTAGGTGTTTGTATTGTTTTACGTCCTTTTCACTCGGTATTTAGGCGGCCACCACCAAAATTGTAACAAGTTTCGATTCTACAGTGTGGCGTCTAATTTAAAAACATTAGGACTTAAAATCACCGCGATCTCTGCATGTGTCTTGAATGATGACTATAGCGGCATTTTGAAGTTAGTGAACCAACTCAACATAGGGAGTTAGATTGAATGGTCAACATTTCGCAAATTAATATGATGAGCAGTGATCTACAACGGCCCTGAAATTGGTCTAATCACTCTAGAAGTATTGCTCAAAACGAGTTCTATGAAGAAACAGCAGGTCCACTGTACGGACCAGAACTCGCAGACTATCCTACGATAGTTTCAAGTTAACAATATATATTTCCGTTGAGTGCTGAAAACCTGAAAGGCAATTTCCTCAAAACAGTAGTTATGTAGTTCTTGTACACGGTAGAACAAATTCTAATTAATCTACTGAATTGAATTGGCGCTCATTTTACAGCCAACCCCTATTCTAGGTGGACTAAAATGATACTAAAAAGTCAAATCCTGTTCATCTTGTAATAACAAAGTATCAGATTTTTTCATAGAAATATACATTTACTTTAGGTAATATAAAACTTTCAGTTACTATTCTTTTTTCATTCTTCTAATTCTTTCAAGAGGTAATTATATAAGAATTGAAGAAGAAAGTGCTCTTTAGAATCGGCTAAATAGAGCGACGGCTATCTCATGTACAACCGTCAAACTTCAACAGCGACAGATCGGAGTACGGTTTAATTTTTTTCCTGAAATATGAAAATAACGTTGTATAAAACTGTTTGGTATAATTCATATTATAAGTAAGATAACTATAAAGTTTGAGAATGATAATTGTTAGAGATAGCTGTGACAAACTTTTAAAAATTACCAATTTTTCGATATGCCAAACGTTGCCTCCTCCTTAAAAGTCGAAGGACAATGAACATTACCGTTGATGGGCAGAGAAATGGAAGAGAAAAAAACTAAATACTTGGCAGTAGTTTAATAGCAAAGACATAATTAGCGCAGGAATACAACGCTTTCCAAAATTTACGCATCAAGTTAAAACAGAAGAAAGTTCAAACAAACTCTGTAAGAGCGAGTATTTTCCTACTATCGCAGAGAATTAATTTTATTAACATTAAAACTACATACGGAAGATGCTTAATACTCCTGAAATTCTATACCTTTAAGTAGGATGTTTGTTATTTACACGTAGGAACAAAGGCTAATATTAGTTCGCGCAATATCTTTAAGTGAGACATTACAATAAAACGTATCCAACCTAGAGAGTTCATTTAACTTCCAGCCTTTCCAGTTATTATCGATTCATATGTCATAAATATAAACGTAAAAATCGAGTCATAAGTTTAGCTTGCTTATAATCTTTGAACGCCCTTGATCTTGGTCAAGAGCGTTCAGATTCGTTGCAGTGTATCTACGAGAGAGCGATAACGACGTACCAAAAGCATATTTTCGAAACATCTCATCTAACTCGTTAACGTTTAAGTAGAATAGGCGATATCAAGTTTTTTTCTTTTACATTTATTGACTTACGTTTACTCCAGGTAATCTTATAAATGAAGTTGACCCATGTCTTATTAGAAATCGTGGTCTTCTTCACAACTTATGCATCAAATTAAAACAAAAATGTTCCCAAAAATAAAACTAATTTTGTAAGAGAACATACTTGTCTACTAAAGGAAAGCCGAAAAGAATGCTTAATGTTGCTGAAAAAAATTTTCACATGGAACATAGAGTAAAATAAGGACGTATGTTTACTCAATAGAGAAGGGGACATATTGAGCAGGAGTCACCAAATAGTAGAATATGCAGATGACCTAACTGTCATAGCCAGAGACCAAAAAGAACTCAAGGAAATAACAAAGAGATTGATAGAGGAGGCATGGCAGCTAGAATTACAAATAAGTGAAAAGAAGAGTAACGTCATGAAAGCGGGAAGAGCTAGAAAAGAGAATACAGAGTTCAAAGTATGTACACAGTTAGGAGAAATGATTTTCGAGGAAGTAGACCAGATCGTGTATTTAGGGGCACGTATAACAAACTGATGCGAAGAAATCGGGACGAGATTGAGTAAGGCCAATAGAATAGCTGGAAGTATGAATTACTTACTCAGAGCAAAACAGTTGTCGAGAAACATAAAATTTAGACTATATGAAGCTGTTGTAAGGCCGACGGCATTATACGGATGCGAGTCCTGGATTATGAACCAAAATACGAAGGAAATAGTGAGGCGATGGGAAAGGAAAGTACTCCGGAGAATACTGGGAGGGAAAAGACCGAGGAAGGCTATGTGAGGAGAATCAACGAAGTATATGAAGCCTTCGAAAACCCACAGATAGAGGCAATTATCAAAGCAAGAAGGCTACAGTGGTGGGGGCATATGGAAAGAATCGACGACAACAGAACATGCATGGAAAACGCCAGGATACAAGAAGAAGAAAGGCAGACCAAGAAGAAGATGGCGAGAAGCAATATTAGAAGACTTAAAGGACAAGGAAATAATAAACCTGAGGAGGAAGGCGATGGACAGGAAAAACTGGAAACGGATAACAAAGCTCTGGGTCTAGCATGAGGGGCAGCATTATAAGGAAACGGAGGAGGATGGATAGTTAGCTTTTAGATCCGACGTTTTTTGTAACAAAACCTTATCTATGTGAACGAATTCCGAATTATAAACGAAAACCTGAAAAATAAACTGTGGACTACTGTGACGAAAAGAACGATAGTCAATAAATCCGGAAACTAAACCCCTACCAGCTAATGTGGAACAGAAACTATTTATATGGCTGATACATCTGCAACGTATCAGCAGTTACAGACGAGTCGAAAGAATTTGAGAGATAAAACCACTGGCACTGGTTAGAAATCGCAGAAAAAGCCAAAGCAAGTGTGGAATCAAGAAGTGGTTTAAGTTTTGAAGAAGTAGCTCGGAAACGAAAGAGAAATCGTTAAATCCAATAAAGTGGTAACAGTTCATCCAAGCATCTTGACATAACAGAAAATTCAGAATAAACGTACCTATACACACATACTGTATTCGTACTGTTAATTGCACTACATTATATTGTTGCATTATCAAATACATATATATTCGGGTAAAGTAATCTGCTTTGTTAGTAATCTATTGTAACGCTGGTTTTCCATACGAATTTCATATAACCACAAAGAGTGCTAAGCAGCATAGCGGCAAAATTATGATGTACAATATTATTTTATTTATAATGTAAATCAATATTTAATATTGAAGGAAAGTGGCAAACAAGAAATGGACATAAACCATAGAATAGAAAAAACTAATAAACTGTATTATGCAATAAACAAAGTTCTAGTAAATAACAAAGAAATAAGCAGATATACAAAATTAAGTGTATATAAAATAGTATGCAGACCGGTACTAGTATATGGGAGTGAATCGTGGAATCTGACGAAAAGGGAAAAAGCAGTATGCAGGCCATGGAAGTGAAATTTCTTAGGAGAGTTAAAGGGATAGCAAGAAAAGACCGCATAAGAAACACAACAATAAGAGAAGAGCTGGGAATGGAATCGTTGGAACAATACATTGAAGAAAGACAGCTGTGTTGGTGGGGACATCTGCAGAGAATGAGCGAAAAAGTGCCAGTCAAGAAAATCTGGGAAACCAAAAGCAATGGCAGGAAAAGAAGAGGCAGACCGAGAAGGCAGTGGACAGCGATGATGGCGGACGTATTGGAGCAGAGAGGGTGGACATGGAAGGACGCCAAGGAATTGGCAATGAATAGGAAAGAGTGGAAGAAATTTAGTAGAGGAGAAGGAGAAGCCTGAAAAGGCAAAATCACTACACCTTAGGGTAGAAGGGGAAACTGATTATATATATCAATATTTAATTTTAGGTCATACAATTGTCTCTATTGAATTAATTACATAAAGTTTCCATGCAGGAATTATATGGATGTCCAATTTTGGCCGAAGTAGAAGCCATTTCAGCGGGAGCACAGCAACGTAGAATAGCGCGGCTATTTATCACAGTTCGGTTTTAAAATTGTTTCCAAACGTCGGATTAATGTTCGTCTTTATTAAATGTCACCGACAAAATTAAACTTCGCATATGTAAAGCCATTTTCCGGCACTAGATTAAGCGTGAGTGACGGACTATCACCCAATTTTCAGTATAATTAAATTTTAACAGGCCACTAGGTGCCACACGCGTTAGAAAAGCTAAATATAAATTTCTAGGGGGCAGGATCCCATTAGCGCAGATAACATTTAATATTACAGATTGACTAATACATAAGAATCTATGGAATGCATCTCACCCTTAGAAAATTGTCGTACAAATGGGGTTCACCTTCGTCGAATTCCTACATCCTTAATATTTTACTACTTGCAATTAGTTATGCATCTGCGCTACGCGTACTTTGTACCGAATTTGCGACGACAAAACTATGTTCTGCATGCACATTTTACTCGTGTTATACTAAGGTGTTCACGAACTATGGGAACCTCTTAGTTCTAAATTAAATTTCCAACCTTTCCGCCGACTTGATCATTTATTTATATTATCTCTAATAACGTCCTAAAGTTTTAACACGAGAATACCTGCACCGAAGTATGAAAAGTTGATGCTTACATGTGGCTGGTACTTTACAAACTTTCGGTAAATATTTTACATACCTATGCCCCTAGGAAAGTTATAAATTCTCGTAATGCTTTCGGAATTTTTCTAGGAGCTAAGTACAGATTGGGACATGTATAAAGAGGGACGTACAACTCCTGCTATAAAACTTTCTACACTTCACGCTTTTAACATATGTGTAAGGTATGCTTAATATGTTGCTTTTTAAAACGGTATGGATATTGAAAGATACAGGGTGTTGAATGACGGAATAATTCACTTTGAAAAGTTTTGATGGCTTTACAATACTAAATGAACTAGAGTATTTAGTCTACGCGACCAAGAGAGACCAATTGCTTTAAATTATAATGGCAGTTTAGCAGAAACAACCATGGAACGTAATGGTCTGATTTTATTTTATATTAAGTCTGGGGATTGCCTGTCCACACTACTTCCATAGTGGGTAACGACTTTTCACTTCATATTTATTATTAGTACCTAGTAGTTGGCGCTTCTTCTAATGCCCTTAAATTTTAGGTGAAAATAAGTAACTTATAAAATTAGGCGAAAAGAATTTATCATAATTCAATATTAGCAATATGAACCCAAAGTTGCTCCCTTTGTGACGCTCATGTATTCCTTCCGTCTTAGCCAAATCAAATTATAATGTAAAGAAGGGTCTAAGGAGTAACAGGTAGAGGAAACACAGAAAGCAAATTTAAAGCTATTAGAACTGCAATTGCATTAGTTAGAGTTGCAACGAGTTGAAGCACATGTGTTGATAACCAACCTTCTTAAAGCATATGGCAGTTACATAAGATAACAGTTATCCGTGGAAAAGTGCAAATGGAACAATACGTCGGGTTATAATGTTTTCCTTGAAAATGTATATATTTATTCATCTATATCACACTCTGTGGTTTGTACTTATTTCATATCATATCGTTGTCCGCTGAAAGTCAATGAAATCCATGCATGAAGGTTGAAAATAAATGTAATTCCTACATTTCTCTGTATTGTTTCATACTTTCTATAAGAAATCTTTGATGTCTACCTAATCTTATTCTGTTTAATTCCGTTCGGCCCGTTAAACTAATCGAAGACATTATTCTCAAATGGAATTGGCGAAGGCAGATGGATTTCAGTCATTGTTCTCTTCAAATTTGCATAAATAACGCTTGACCGTGTTCCCTTTGCGGTTCTGCGAGTTGCGGGTAAGCCGGTGGTTTTCTTTCTCTGTCTCTCCTCTCTATGTGATTCATTAATGTGTGCGGGTCCGTTCTGACGGACACCAACCGTGAAATAGATTATTAATCGATTGGTGAACGATTTATTCGTCAATATACGCTCACATTTTGAAATATTAAGTTGATGGTCTTTCACGATAAAACTCTGAAGGTCTAATAGAATTGTACACTTTTGTTTTACGCTAATTAAAGCTATATATCTGTCAATTGGAATTGTGATTATTCTTTAGTAGATCTAATGTTCTTTTTATGTAGTACGTTTCTGAAGTGTCGAATCAAAATTCAAAATGAACGAAGTCATATCTGTTGTAATAGCATTTTAAAAAGTAGTTTTTGTTTTGTACTGGATTTTGAAACGATTTTTCATATTACTGCCAAATTATGACTGGCTACTTGTTTTCCTAGTGAAATTCTTTGTAATAATGCGCTGATAGTCTTCTCACCAAATATTGTTGAAAAGGAAGGGACAACAAATTATATGATGGGAATATTAATGTAATTTAATGCGATTCATATTGTACGACAGCATAGTAGATAAAATCCCGACCTATATCCAACATATTATACATATATTTATGTATATAGTTTGGTTATATCAGGGTGTAACAAGAAGTTACTACTGACCATCCGTAGTTATGCCGTTGGAAAATCATATTGGCACTTTATCTGTTTCAGTATTACTAATTAATTCTTTATTTGAAAATATCCTATTTATTGTCATTAACTAAACACATAGTAAAACTATCTATACACATCTTAACACTAATCGTTTTACTTATAATGATGGTTTGAATTAGATATAAATGATAGATTTAAAAATATCTAATCGATGTTTAATTCTACCATGTGCAACACAACATGCAACTTTTGTGTTGGTCGATTGTAGCAATTGAATATCTATTATCGGACCATAATGATTCAAGCAGCACTCTAGAGCTGCAGTTACTTATAAGCGTGAACCTAGTCAACATATTAATTATTTAAAAGTTTTCGTTGACGGTGGGGATGACTACAACGATTACCGCTCGAATACTTTGGCGCAGGAAAGATACATTTGAGTTGTTTTGGAGAAGTGAAGAAATATCCTGCTTCGTAATATTTTATGGATTTCCGTATTAATTTGATTTACTTAGTAAAATTAATTAATCATGTATGAGTGTTGAGAATAGAAAACAACTGTAAAGTAATATTCAATTTATGTTGTTTGTAGTCTAGTCAATCACCATAATTCCGTCTTCCATGACCTGGATTATAAAATACAGGATTCTAAAGTCGCTATAAACATATACACACATACACATAGATTTACAAGAAAAGAAAAGATTAAAAGCACTAGTGAAAAAGTGAACATATATTTATTAGTTACATATACATAGCTAATTACATACCTAGCAGTAGGTGACCTGCTTTCCTTTTGATAACGGCAACACACAATCGCGGCATTCTTGCAATTAGTTTCGTCAAGGTATCTGGTGATATTCGGACTCACGCTTCTTGCAGCTTCTTCCACAAATCAGCTTCCGATGTTGGTACTGCTCTCCTGACGTCGTGATCAAGTTCCTCCCACAATAACTATGAGGTTTAGATCGGGCGCTTTGGGGAGGCCACTCCATAGCTTTGATGGATCCGTCTGCTTCCAAGCGTTGCAAATAGCCTTTGTCCAGTTTAGATGTATGATGCGGGTCATTATCTTGTTGAAATACAAAATTCGGACCCAATAGTCTTAATCCTGAAGGAATAGCATTGTTCTCTAAAATATTACGATACTGTTCCTTCTTTAAAATTCGCTTGATCTTTACAATATCACCCACGACCGTGTCGCCAAACCAACCCCAGATCATCACAGAACCACGACCATGTTTTATCGTAGGAACAATATATTGTTCTGTGGCACGTTCATCTACAGACCGCGAAAGAAAACACGTCTGCTTGAACCGAAAACCTCGATTTTTGACTCATCAGTCCACAAGACTGCTCCACTGTTCAACTTCCCAATGCTGGTGTTCACGAGCCCAGTCTGAGCGTTTGCGTTTATTCTGTATGCGCAATAACGGTGTTTTCATCGCAATTCGTCCGTACAAACCTGCTTTGTGCAAGCTATGTTTGACTGTAGTTACGCTTATTGACTTTTACGGGTTGCATTGATTTCAGCAGCGATTTCTGGGTCTATTTTCCGTCGATTTCTTTTGCTAGTTATCACTATTGCGCGATCTTTAACAGAAGTTGTCGCTCTGGGTCTCCCACTTCGTGACTTATGCAGAAAACCGCAACTTTCTCGGTATTTTTGATAGTATAGTCTACGGTGGTATTATTTAACTTTAATTGTTTCGCAATTTACCGGATGTTTGTGCCAGCTTGTAGGTGTGCAATTACAAGAGCACGCGTTTCTGTTTAACTCTTTTCGTTTCGGCATGATTCACAGTCTTAGCAACAGTAGTCGCGCAGGAATATCTCATAACAAATACAGAAATCTACCCTGAAACTTGGCTGAGGTCTTTAAAACAGCATTACTAAAAGTATCCTTCGCAGAAAGACATTTACAAAAACCTTTATTGCACTAATCCCCAATATCTGTAATAAAGTAATTTACAAAATGTTACTTATACAGCATTTTTGTAAATTTAATGCTTTCCCTATAATTATTCAATTTTGAAAGAATGAATTTCCCAGAAGCTATGTAGTACAAATACTTTTACAATGTATGCATGATATTTATGAATGGTAGTGTACATCTCTCGACACCCATTACGGTTTCTTCCTTTTAGTTATGCTCCCTGATCATATTACTTGGAAAACACAATGGTAATTTTTCATACTAAAATAAAACCTACGCGTGGTTTATATTTTTAGTTAGAAAACAATTTATAATTAATGAGAGTAGTCCAATTTTTTTAGCATTTTTAGCTCTGAGGAGTATACGTCCCTCAAATTATTTATTAATATTTCCTTATGTTTATTTTAAGCCAATTCTATACGTTTTTGATCGGACTAAAGTCCGGTGAATTTCCGGGTAAATTTAACGCAAGTACGATTCTCTCCGAAGAAGTGCTTAATTTGTTTTGTCACATGGCATGCGGCATCCTGTATAAATATATATCCTATCTACATGCGACGCCCTGCGTTAAACATTTTGTAAGATTATCTTCACTAACTAACCACCTCCAAACCTTTACGCGCGGCAGGTGTTTCACAGTTTGATGGACCGTCAATGTTGTGAGACGTTCGAAAAGTAGTTTGCGGACAAATTGTAAGGGCCATTTGTTTCTAAAATCATTTAAATTCTTTTTACTATAAACTAAATGTATTAATGTCAAGGAATTTCACGTCAGATCTCTGTAAGATTTCTTTACGACCAAGTATCGTGTGCTAGCTATTTAATTTAATATTTTCGCTGAAGGGAATACAGAACTAGGAGCTTGCAGTTTTCCGTTGTGAATATTTGGTCGACACTAAAGGAACTTGTACAGCTGCTGTTTGTTCTTTAGTTTAGATCTTTACTGGTCATGTTTCATTAACAAACCAAAATACTTAAAATTTTTGTAAATGTTAAATAATTACATCAATGGAATGATAATTTTGCCTTTACAATGGCGAAGTATTAGCACAAAATAATACACAATATTACATTAACAAGGAGAATGAAGGATTTCTATCCTTCTAAATGCTATTCTCGGTGTAGTTTACTTTCTGGGTATAATCCCTTAACAGGTAGTTCCACTCAAACCTTTAAAACTTTAAAGCTTTGATAGTGCGTTGGGATTTCCAGGTAAAAGGTGATTAATGAAGTGTTCCAAGTAATTTGGCCAGCGATTGTATTTTACGACAGTATTTGCATGGCAATTGGAATGTAAGTATTTGGTTGGAAAATGTTTACGCATTCGTATCATCAGCAATAAATTTCATCCGCTTGCAGATATTTCACATGTTTCACCTACATGCATGTTTTTGTTTATATTTTAACGACGGCGACGCTACGCGCTGGAGACACTACACTATGCGCTGTCCATCGGTGTTCAACTGCGAACATTTATTACACGCTTCTGTCATCGGTGGACGCCCGTGCAAAGCAAATAAATGGGCTGTTTGTCAGAGAGTTTCGTTAATTGTTGGCCATTTATAAAATAAAAAGCGTCACGAGGAAAATAATTGGGCGATGCTCATGTTCATTATTTTTGGAGTACTGAAACTAAAGCGTGTGCATGCATAAATTCTAGAAAAGACTGTTATATGTGCTAATGGGCAGTTCAATTAAAAAGGAGTGCTATTAAATCTGGATTTTGTTTCTGCCTTTGTAGTCAAATGTATCCTCCAACGAAGGGAAATACAAATTGACGGTGAGAGGGGTGAATGGGAGCTAAATATAGTTGGTGAGAGAGTTGCAGCGGTTTACAAAATTATACATCTTCGAAGTGTTAAAGAAAAACTAAATAAGTCAATATCGTTACCTAATTACATAGATACTCATAACAGTTCTAATATTCATAATATTTCTCTCCTATCACACGAACTCGCAATTAAGTCTCGCAAGTTTTACAAGAAACATTTGCAGAGTCACTCACAATATGCGATGAAATGGGATACAATCTGGATCATATCTGGAGCAAGCTCAATTGGTTGGTATTGGTTTTATCATGTGGGTAATCAGTAATATGCGTCGAAGAACTTCGAACATGTGATTGAAAAAATAAGGCAAATGTTTACCATTTAGAGAAAGAAATAAAACGTCAGTAAAGTCTAGGTCATAGTTCAAACACGCTGCAGTGTTTCTTTTGATAGGACGTGTTTTATTTGGTTTTGTGGGCGTATGGTATGCTTTGCTCTAACCGAGAGTTCGACGACCGCTGCGTTTCCCAAATACCATGATGATGGTGGTTCTAAAACTACATTTTCATTTGCCCAATTGTTTATATCGACGTTGTTTTCTTTTACACTGATTGACTTTTACCTCATATAACCTTGTTAATAAAAAATTACCAATTACTTATGACAAACTCTGTGTATACGTGGCACTGATTGAACTTTTGAAACTATTTTTGCATGAATCCTGCCTCAAGATCGGTCATCTATGTTAGAGCTCGTTTTTGCAGCAAAAGAACAAACATGTAGGTAGTGGTCATATAGAAATGGATAATGTCATAATTCATTTTAGAATAAAAATTTGAATAATAAAATTATTTTAAAAGGGGAAATTACAAAATACTTTTAAAGGTGATTGCAAGGGCTGTGGTGTAATTTACTGACACAAATATCACATCAGTAAACTCACCACACAATTGTTTTTAATAAAATCGGTGACACGCGTTTCGCTAGCTAAACCGAAGTGACTTCACTTCACTTCACTTCACATTTCATCGCACTCTGTGAGTAACTCCACAAATGTTTCTTGTAAAACTTGTGAAACTTAATTGCGAGTTCGTGTGGTAGTAGAGAAATATTAGAACTGCTATGAGTATCTATGTAATTGACTATTTAGTTTTTATTTAACACTTCGAAGATGTATAATTTTATAGATCGCTCCAACTCTCTCATCGACTACATTTAGCTCCCATCCACCCCCTTCACCGTCAATTTATATTTCCCTTCGTTGAAGGATACATTTGACTAGAAAGGCAGAAACAACATCCAGACTTCACTTCGGTTTATACGGTTGATGAAGATGCTTGCCTTGAGCTAGCGAAACACGTGCCACCGATTTTATTATAAACAATTGTGTGGTGAGGAGTTCACCGATATGATATTTGTGTCAGTAATATACATACGTTTAAGCAATAAAGCGCATGACATGCTTGAGAAAGTTCGGTGCATAGCTTATCATTGTGAGAGAGACCATTTCGTTGGTTCGTAAGAATTCCTGTTCGTTCATTTAGTTTGACACATTCCCCAATTAATGTAAAATCTGGAACACTAAACTTAGTTTGTTGTTTAGAAACATGTATTTGATTTTGTCAGTGTCAATAATTACTTTGTTTATGATCATTTAACTGCACATACTAGTAAATGAGCTATTTGATTTCTCAGACAAAGGTCACTCAAATAATCAGGAGTGCCAATACTATTTATGTATATCATCTGCCGGGTCAATGTACTTACTAACTGGATTCAAGACCGTAAATCATTGATATAGATCAAAGCATAGGTTTTAAAACGCATAATTTGGGTATGGGTGGTAAAGCTTCAAGTGTTAGCTTGGAAAATCTACAGCTACTGCAACTTGCATGATAATATACAACTCTATCTGCGTTTCGGTGAAAGTAGTGTATACCATACATTGATCTCCGTATGTAGTACATGCGTGCATAGGTTTTATGCGATTATTATGATACTGTGGTTAACTCTTAGTGCCCGATAATCAGGACGTTGTTATTATCATCTTCCTTGAATTCTCTTCGTAATTACTAAGATGGTTCATAGTGCAAAAGCCAAATACAGTTTATTCTAAATAGGGCAATTTAATCTCACAAATAAACACTTAGTCTAGTATAATATTATGACAAATAAACAGGCGAAACTAAATAACTGATGTTGCACTACCGCCAGGCGATGGCGGCGAGCTTACGCTTTCCGGTGTTGAAGTTCACTCTCCTACATAAACTTTTACCGAGACGGTTCCAGGGAACCGTTTCTCAAACTCAAAAGATGCTATTGCGCGTACGTTTTCCGTTCGGGTCACTCGAATATAACTTGGAAACTGCTGTGATAACTGATAACTTGTAATTAATGGAGAGTTTCCCCAGTTTCACGCGGTCTCCCGTTCTCCAGGAAACACAATACAAAGGAAACACAACAGCGCAAGTAATAAATCGTGGCGCCGTTGTAAATGCAGTATTATTATTCTTATTTGGTCTTTGTTTTGTACTCTTCGAAAGACGTTCCCCCACAGGTGCTTTTGTATGAAAATAGCCAACATTCTAATCTATAATGCACTTATAAATATACATAAGGGTTATATACATATTCTGGATATGTAAGAAGAAATGATCAAAAATGTATAGTGTAATGGTTTATAGGCCGTATTGAAATAATATCCAACTTCAGCCAATAAATTTGTCCAATCAATTTTGAGGAAGAACAAATATAAACACACATACAATTAATTCAATTAGAGCCAAATTGGCTTCACATTTGTGGTACAAGCAAGGAATGTCATCTACACATGTGTTTGATGTATTCCATGAGACCCTATGGTTATCATTTTGATTTGTGCTTTCCTGAAATAATGAAATTAACCAATAATAAAAAGGAAACTCCAGAAATGTAGTATGGAATACCCCTGAACTACAACAATCTTTGAATGTATTGGATGCTTTCAATCAGATCAATGGTATACAGACGAGGCAGGCAACAAGCAAAAAGCAATATGGACAAGTAAACCTAATAAAACGATGCAAGCAGGAACAGCATTAATAGCAAAATGATATGAACGATTATTTTACCGGTATTGGTAGTTAAACTGCGCGGTTGTCTATAGTTGATATTGTTTCAGTTACCTATATAAGCAACATGAAAATAAATAACAAAAACTATTTCTATTTCCACCCAATAGAGGAAGATGAAATAATCAGGTTGACTAAACGCATCAAAAGTAAATACACAATAGGTATATGTATATGATATTACAACGTGTATAATTAAAGAAATAATAATGGAATAATGGAACATCATTAACTTCCATATTAAATAAATGTGTAGAAGAGGGTGTGTTACCAGATCAACTAAAAGTGGCTAGGGTTATAGCTATCTACAAAAAAGGTAACGAAAATGCTGAGGCAACTATAGGCCTATTGCGATCTCGCCAGCAATATCTAAAGTATTCGAACAAATAATAGTAAATAGATTAATCGAATATTTGGAAAAAAATTTATAACCGAGAAAAAACAGGACTTACATACTATGATTTGAGTAAGTCATTCGACATGGTTAGTCATAATATATATACCTATTATTACAAAAACTTTATCATTACGGCATTAGAGGTACACCACATGGTGTCGTGAAATCATTTTTGGGCAATAGATATCAGGTTGTAGACATTAATGGAGAAAGATCGAGTTTGCTGCCAATAGCACGAGAAGTACCACAGGGGTCTATTTTAGGATCTCTGCTCTTTGTGGTATATGTAAATGATCTCGCGAGACAACACAACAAGCGATCAGTGCTGCTAATACCTGCGTATTCATACACATCCTCTTTTGTGGTTGGGAAAACTGAAGAGCAACTAGCAGAAAAATTCAAGGAGTTATCAAACCAAGCAAGATCATGGCCTCGGAGTAACGATCTCTTACTAAACGAGAATAAAACAGAAAACCTTACATTTTGTGCAAAAACTAATAGGCGTCGGGTGAAATACACTGTCTGGACATCACGTTAGACAGCAAACTCAGTTGGAAGTATCATCTATTCAGTCTAGCTAAAAAATTAACTGTATACAGCATAAGAAGGCTAAGTAATATAGAAACGCACGGTGCTGCCAGGACTGCCTACTTTTCTAGCTTTCATAGCAAAATACGATATGGAATTCTGCTCTGGGGAACCTACTCATCTACAGAAAGATATTTTCGGATCCAGAAAAAAGCAGTGCGGATGCTTTGCAACGTAGAATATACTGTCAGCTGCAGATAGTATTTCAAGAAAGTAAAGATACTTACTTTAGCACGCACTTATGTATTACTCACAACAATAAAATACGTCCACCAACATTGAGGAAACTTCGTGACCAACGGAGATCATCATGAGTATAACACAAGAAAACGGTGTGAGATGCAAATCCCATATCATCGTTTGGAAGCTAGCCAGGGCATTGTAAATTACTGGGGCGCAAAAATATATAATAAAATGAGGACGCTCTTAGGGTTTAATTTGGAAATCTCAATCCAAAAAGTGAAACAAATTTTGTTGGATAATTGTTTTTATTCCATAGACGAATGTTTGAATTTTGAATGGAGCCATTACATTAAATATTTTATAGTATATGCTTGTTTGTTAGTATATGTAACTAAAATAAAAAAAAGGAATATGTACAGTATGTCCCCGGATTGAATTTACAATAGGTATGATAAATTTTCTTTAAATATAATAATAATAATAATACATTTTATTCGACATAATAAAGACATTACATGAAAGTCAAAATATAAGAAAAATATATTAATGTATATATGTATATACGTATACAGTATCTCCCCGGATTGAGTTTACAATAGGTATGATTGATCAAAAATGTTCGAATTGGAATTTCATATTTTGGGATTCCGCTCTGCTTGGTGTGAAACTTATTTTTAGTTCACTTTCGATTTTTTAAAGTCAAGTGGGCCTTTACAGTTGAGCAAACAGTATTTTGGTTCTAGGTAAACTACCTTTTTCGTTTACAGTGCGCCAAAGTGTTACTAAGAAAAGTTGTTCAGAATGAAAAGCTATGGCGTTGTATTAGTTTTCGTAATGATTGGCCTATTTTGATAAAATCCAGTATTGATCAGTTTCCTTTTGTCTTCGTTTTGTGTCAACTCTTTGTCAGCTGAAAGAAACAAATCTGCAATTGAAACTACATTCATACCTTGAGATGGGTTAATGATCACAAAAACAAAAAAATATGGTTAAGAAATTTTCAATTAAATTATTAAAACAAAAAGCATTATTCACAAATTATTGTGAATTGGTTCAACCCTAAATTTGGTCACCGATAGATGGGTACGAATGTTCCGGTTTTATGGCCCCAAGGAGCCCATATTTCACTATTGCCGATTTTTATTTGTGGGGACGTTTAAAATAAGTAGTGTATGCAGAAAGTTTACCCAATGATGCCGAGGTATTAAAAAATCGCATAAAAGATGGTATATCCGCCTTATCAATTCAGGAAATCCGGAATACCTTTAAGGAACTGCGACGGAGGATTGAATTATGCAGCGACGAAGGTGGAGGGTTAATAGAATAACTTAATACTTGTTTTTTGTTTTAATAATTTGATTGAAAATTTCTTAACCATACTTTTTTGTTTTTGTGATCATTAACCCATATCAAGGTATGATTGTAGTTTCAATTGCAGATTTGTTTCTTTAAAGTCAAGCTGACACAAAGTTGACACAAAACGAGGTTGAAAATGAAGTTGACACAAAAGGAAACTGACCAATACTGGATTTTATCAAAGTAGGCCGATCACTCTGAAAATTTGCATAAAGCCATAGCTGAACAACTTTTCTTAGTAACACTTTGGCGCACTGTCAATGGAAAAGGTAGTTTACCTATAACTAAAATAGTGTTTGCTCAGCTGTAAAGGTCTACTTGACGTCAAAAACTCGAAAGTAAACTAAAAATAAGTTTCACACCAAGCAGGGCGGAATCCCAAAATATGAAATCCCAATTCGAAAATTTTTGATCAATCATACCTATTGTAAACTGAATCTGGGGAGATACTGTATATGTATATACATATATATATTAATATATTTTTCTTATATTTTGACTTTCGTGTAATGTCTTTATTATGTCGAATAAAATGTATTATTATTATTATTATATTGAAAGAAAATTTATAGTCCACAGAACGAAACACCATGGTTTTCTTCAAATCAGTCGATGACTGGAGATCAAATCCCCAGAGAAAGTTATATTTATATTTAACGTTTCAAGTAAGAGAAATTTCATAGTAGGATAGTAGAAGCACTAGGTAGTGTTGGTAGAACTAAATCCATTCGCAGCATACGTAAGATATGGGACCTATGCAACATTTATAATTAAAATAATAATAATTAAATTGGAGTAATTAAGAGACAGACATTTCATACGAAATTTTTCCTTCAAATGACATAAAAATAACTTTCTTAGCAGAGTTAGTGTTTTCGCAGGAAAGCGGAGTTAACTTGTTTAGAGTTCTTCTATTTGATATATGGATTAAGTAGCTTAGCATAGTAGGTATGTAAATACCCACAAAAGGGAGCGTATCATAAAGAGCCGACAATATCAGGACGTACAGAAAGCAGTTACATGCTTGGAACCAACATATACATACACTTCTTTAGAGAATGTGAAAGAATATACAAAAACTAATTTGTATATTTTATGTGCGTTAAAAATTAATATACTCTAGCAGTATGTAGTGTCTCTAATACTGTGCTGGCTCTTTTATAGCACTATCCAAATTTACGAATGAATAAAGTGATATCCGTAAATCTATTATTATACGAGCGTATATGTAAATACAGTTAAAAAGACGACCGGACGATTCGCTAGAGAATGGTCGTTAACTAGAATATATGAGAATGAAAACATGAAATGTTAATTAGCGCAATAGCAAAGCGAAATAAACCCCAAACATAAAATGCAAAAGTTTGCTTGGTGGTTGATCGCGGTAGTTGTAAGTTTTACAACTATTGTTTCCGCGGTCTTAAGACCAAAACCCTATTTAGATGTTAACGAAGTATTTATTGCTGTTATTGTACTTCATTTGATATCTAAATTTACCTGAAATTATTTCAACTAGTGTCGATGAAGTAGGTTTCTATACCTGGTTTAATTATTGTTTTTGCAATGAAATCTGGTTATTGTCTTATCTTGTCTCCTAGAACTTTTGTTAAGTATATATTTTATATATTTTTTTATTTATCTCTTTAAATTTAGTTCCTGCTGAGAGCTTTTGTTTTAGTAGCTCCTCAATTGCTGCCGATTCTTTTTAGGTTTTACCCGCCTTCCTCTTCTTCATCGCAATAATGTTTTGACGTTGCTAATATTTCTTTACCCTCTTCCTAGTTTCCCATTTTGATTTTATATATTGTGTTGGAATCTGCTCCTTTCTTCGCCCACTCCTTTGGTCTGTTTTGGTGCTTTCATACTAATATTTTTTATTTCTTTTATTATTATTATTTCTTCATCTATTCTCTTCTATCTTGCCATAATTAATTTTTCTTTAGTGCTCATATGTTTATTCCTTACATCTTTAGATCTATTGTTTAACAGTGTCATTAATGTTTGATCACATACCTTTATTCTCTTTCGCATTCCTTATCAACGACTTCTTTTCCTACAGCCTGCATCTTTAAAGCATTTTGTACTTTTTTATCGGTTAGAACTCTAAGAGTTGTACATGACATTTCAATGTCCCCCTATATCGTGCGGAATATACAACTTCCACAGAGCTTCGTTTTGTAATCCATTCTATCCTTTTCTTTTTTAGTTTTATGTGGGTATGTTTATACTTTTGTTGCCTCTTATTCCCTTCTTTTGGCATTTCCGGCTTAATCATTATAACGACCAAAAAGTAGGCCGCATTTGTATCTATTATAAAGGTTTGTTCTTATTTCTGTATTCGTACGTAGATGATGAAACGTGATAAGAAAGATTTTATCTGTACATTTGTTATTTTATCGAATCACGTAAAAAGCCGTAGGCTTTCGTAAATGTCTACGTTATTGTTCAAAATAAATTGCCTTACATAAATAATGACTTGTTTGGTCTTACTTTTTCCGTATTTGAAGTTCCCTCCGGATTTCCTAACGTTTATCCACTTCCTACGTACATTAGCTTAAATTATTTATATTTAGATACACTCCTCTTTTAAACACACATTAAGTAACTGGTTTCCCTTTTTCATTGTCACTTAGTAACCCATATTTTCGAAAATTGCTACTGACTGTGAGTATAAATCGGTCAAGCTTCACTATTATTTACCGCGACTGAATTATGTAATACAATACTGCGATTTTTATAATAATAATAATAATATTTCGTTCCATAAAATATAAATGTGTAGAACAAGTCAGATGTGCAGCTTTCATGCAAACAAAATGAATATAGAACAGCGGTCTCCAAACCACGGCCCGCGGGCCAAATCCGGCCCGCCAGTGTCATCAATCCGGCCCGCGACAGCTAATACCTTATTGTTGTTGTGATCAGTTGGATAGAAAAACACAGAATGATAATAATTCGGATTTATTTACTTGAAAATTAAAAGGCTGTTGGCCCTTAAAACTCACTGAAGTAATCAGTATGGCTCCAAAGCTGAAAAGTTTGGAGACCTCTGACTTAGAGTCACAATGAAGACTACCATTTAAACAGTGCCATAAATTACAACAAAACAAACACTACAATAAACATGTAGATGGACACAACAAAACACACTGAAACACTTCCATGCATGTTTATTCAATCTCACCGAACGAGTATGCGAAGAAGTCACCACCAATTCTATATGTTCTATTCGCCAAAAAAATCTTTAGTTTGTACTTGAATTTTATAAGAGGTAGTGTCTTCATGGCGTTTGTTAATTGATTATAGATTTTTATACATTAGTGCAGGGCGGTGTTTTGTATCTTACTAAGGTGCGTTCTGGTGGTGACAGATGACCATGCAACATTTATTTGGTGTCGTGATTGTGCCTAAGTTCGAATTTTTAAATAGATTATTATAATTGCACTTTAAAAATAATATACATTCCAGGACGCAACGTTCTTAAACGTGTGTTTACATGTCTATGAGCAAGTTGTACCTCCAAGTGTAGCATATCACACACAGTTTGGTAGAAAATTGAAAAGAAATAAATAAACAATAAACAATTGTATGACCACTTGTTAACGCTTACAGCTTTCACATAATAACAGACAGACTAAAGGAATAGACTGACAGTCTACTCTAAAGGAAAAACAGTCACAGTTATGTGCGATATATTTCAGTTGGTTTGACTTATTTTCGATCAGAGTCTTTTAGATTGACGATCGTGCGCTTAAGTGGGCAGTAGACAGTTAAAAGGGCAAAACAACCACCACCTGCATTTACTTGTACTATATGTGTAGTCCCATAAGAACATAATAAGCTAATATTCATTTTACAATGCCAACATAACTGTAGGCAAAGCGCAGAAATAGCGTTCAATATTCCAACTGGGATTTTTATAGATAATTTCAACATCTTCAATTTAACAGTATTATTTTATTTTTATTTCATTTCTTATTATGCAAATTCGATTTTTGCTTGGCAATTTTTGCACCGATATTGTTAACATCAGTTGACACTCAAATCACTAAATAAAGACGACTCATCTTTGCAATATTAAACACTTGGGTATCTAGAGTTTCTCGAAGATGTTTTCGATAATGCGCCCAAATAGTGACTCGAGCGTTTAAAAAGTGAACGCCAATTGGCGACGGGTCTAGTCAACACTGTAGATGAAGGTAGGTCTCATACGATAACCGCTTTTGTGGCACATCAATATTTTGTTAAAAAATGGAATGTATCTGTTCTGGGAAAACAGACAAACGGAAATTTTTAGGCAATGCGGTTAATCATTGTTAATAAAGTTGTGCGCAACTCACTTACCAAGATTATTGGTTTTTCCAGCTGTTCGCAAGTAGCCCGAAAATGTCGAATAATGTATGTTGAATTGACAAGTGGATTTGATAGACATAATTTAGCGAAGTCCATATTCTAACAATATTCCAAATTTTTATCATCAATAGTGTCCCTAAACCGGAATTTTGGGGTAATCGGTATATGTTTCGTTCAATAGCAATATCAGATCCAAATGCTATGCTAATGTACCTGCTAACTGTCATGTGCTTCCTTGCGTACCGTATTGTTCCACAAGCCAAAGTACCGTAACACAAATAAACTGAGTCGTTGAGACCTCTGAGGATGAGACTAAGGAAGAAACACGATGTTCAAGAAGCAGGTAGGTGCCAAATTATCTCGGGAGCTGTTGATACGTAGAAGCGATAATAGCCAGTTGCAGCGTCCTTGCGTTGAGTCCTTGGGAATTACGATTTAGTTTACCGACAGAATGGTGTTATAACGCTGCTTGATGGTGCAAGAAATCCAAATAAGGGCAGCAGGGAAATTTGTATGTACCTACAAGCTAACCAACGGGGTAAAATATGAGTGATTAATCTCACTTTTAAAATAGAACATCAAAAGGTTTGTGGCGTTGGTATGCGTCAAGATACCATGGCAAATTCACCGGCCCAAAAATTTGAATGTACAGCACTAAATTCTTCTGCGGCCGTTGTTTGATGGAGGTAGAAAAGATACGATGCCTACCTTATAAAAAGGGTTGTTACAGTTCGTGAGCTGAGTTCTTTCGTTTAATGTCAAGAATTGTGAAATCGTCCTATGATCCTACGGACTGCACATCCCTTCCAAATATAGCATCCGCTCACAGAAACGAAAACGAAATGTTTCCAGAATTTGCTTCGTGGGCTTATTAAGACAGGTAATAAGAACCCTATCTGCTGCAGACTTCTTCGTTCAGTTAACTTACTTGGGTAATTTAGAGAAAACAATTTTTTTTCTAAATTGTTATCCGTCGACAAGAGTATGGTATGCTAATAATTATTTCCGTTCATCAGATGGAGCTACCAATATGGTGACAGAATCTCAGATTATCAACGTGTGTAGAACATCTCTTGTGGAATGCTTTGTTTATTTCGGAAGTGCTATACCGTACTGACGAGTCCTAATAAGGATGAAACCGGTCTACGGTTGCAGTCCGCGATAAACAAAGCATAACTCCCTCCGTTGATAATTATTGGTATATGCAATGTAGTTTGCACTGCAGTCGTTGCACAACTTTCTGTGGAAGTTGCTGAATAAATAAGTCTCAGTGAGGTTATTTATGTGAGACTTATGTAGATTTTATTTTTATATATTTCTTTTCTCTTCGTACTTGTGTAACTTGACATTAATAAAATTACCGAATTCAAAAATTATTTCTTACGAACGAAATTTCAGAGGTTTGGATATGACCGCTAGATGCGGACCAAAACTATCTATTGTTTTCGTCGACTTGCCTGTAAATGGTCCACTTTTCGCCAGCCGAAAGTTACAGATCGTCTCGAACAATTTCAAAAGTTAGACCAAGGCCAACGCGAAACGTGGGAAATGAATTAGTGATGAAATTCGCGAGCATGGGGTCGCAATTGACCGATAAATACAGCATCTACACACAGCAAAGTATGCGATATTTGATGAACGTCGAAATGGAATTTAGAGTTTATAAATAAAGTTCTCGAAGTTTAAAATCGGCTAAACATTAAATTTAGACTGTAAGACAAGCCCGGTTGCATTGTGGCGAAATGTTAGATCACATAGTAAGATTTTAATATTAATTTTTGCGCATACACGTGCTACTAATTAATACATATACACTCTCTGGCGACGATATTTAAGACTAAACTGCTTTCAGCCCAAATTATAAATTTCATGTGCAAGAATCTATTTGTATTAAGTCTAAGAAAGTTCACCTTTTCAGGGGGAATATTAGTTGAATGAGATAATAATTGGAAATACTGTGGTTACTTCATTGATTGAAGCTGAATAGTGTATCATCTCTTGATAGTGTTTTGATAAGTTTTGAAATATAATTCCTAAGAACTACTGCAGCGTATTTTGCACAAAAACGTGTCATAGTGTGAAACATGAACTGTAGAAATTAGCTCCGAATTCAGAAGAAAAATTAAGGTAGGGACAACATTATGGTTCTTTAGAAACCACGAACAAAAGGTTGCATAAATTGATTTAAAAAAATGTTGATAATTGAAATTTATATTTGTGCCAGGAAGGCTTTCGACGATTTGCCCCACATAAAACTACCAACGCTCTGTATACCATCTTTAATAGAATGAAGTCTTGCTTCTCCAGATAGTGATTTCCTTCGAATAAGGAGACCCCTTCGCGCAAACCAGAACGCTCGGCGCTGCGATAAACTACAAAATCCCTTTAACAAATTCGTAAACGTCAAGTGGGAAGCTACCGATTCGACAGAGCGCCCAGACAGGTTTTGCAATTTCGTCTGATCGATTTGTGTCGGGTCAAATCTAAATCATTCTCTTGCTTTTTCCGATTGCATTTCACTCTGATATCTTGTAAAATTCGCAACATCTGAATATAAAATACAAAAGAACTGGTCATACAATCTGTTTGCGTTTGATATCTTTAAGCTCGAGCCTAGCTTACTTACCAATTTCATCAGCAATAGCACTTTGACGTAATTGACTTTTAATTGATGGTCTCCTGAAATCCGCTTAGTTCGAGATACTTATGCACCTGTGATAATGCCGATAGAGGTCACAAAAGTCGCCCCTTCAAATGCAAATCTCGTCATTTGCGTCAGTACCCTAATAGAGGTGCTCGCCCTGTTGAGATAGTGCCCTGTTTCGGAACGGATGTTGTTTACCTATTGAGGGGCTGGAAGCTGCTTTGTGTTTATACTTGTATTGATTAACACGACGTTGACATGGTTAAATATGTACGGGCACCGCGCAAGCATAAACATCTGTAATATCTAATGTTTTTGGGAATATGCATGTACGCATGTGTATGCAATGCGGATTCGCCGTGTAATGTCATTAATATTAAATGTGTGACAACGTGGGGAGATATATACATTGTGTCCGCAAAGTATGGAATACGCCGAGTATTTTAGCGAGAGCTAATTTGATTTTAACTGAAGCTTCTGTAGTGTGGTTTTAAGTTTTGGGGTGGATATGATTTTTATTTATGTATTGTAATCTAAATTACATTTACCTGAAACTTCATACAAAGTTAGTTATTTCGACTATATGTATAGTGCAGATTTGTAGTATTCGATGTTATGTTGTTGTTCGAAACATGCTCGATACAGAATTCAACAGCATTTTAGGTTCCTCTGGGGAAAGCCGTCAATAGAATGAACACTATCAGCTGCACAGAAACATAGTTAGAACTAAATCAGAAAGTTATGATCAACAGAGAGAACTAAAACTTGACAGCATTCCTTAGGTCAGATCTTACATCGTGGCTGGAATATCATATTTGTGTAAACATACTCTGGTTTATTCATGCCCCTTTTGTCCCTGAAAAGATTGTCTAAACAACTGTTGATTTGTCAATTCTAGGAGATCCAGCCATAATTGTAATAATGGTTCTATAAAACACAAAGGATTAGCGCAAACCATTTTCATCGCATCTAAAGCATGCTGCTTGGTACAGTGGCCTTTCTATTGATTTCCTTCATAGTAACAAGAATCTGCTGTAGGCATGAGTCAAGGAAAAGGACAACGAACAAGATAAGGATAAATCTAGACAGATTACCAAGATGAATATGGAAATGGAAGCCACAGCAGAGAAGAAAAATAGGTAGATCTAGGAGGTGTTGCAGAAGCAGTCTTCCTTGGATCCGTATGGCCTTCATGGCTAAAAGACCCATTATCCAATTTGTACTTGTAATTTTGACCCCAATTTATTTTATTGTTAACTTTTACCAATTTTACGTGCTTACGCCCGCCCGCCCGCTCAGCGGAAGAGAGGCTAACTCGTAGGATAATCGGGAACAGACACCAAAATACAAGCACAAATTTCTATTTATTAGCCGAAAAGGCCTTTCAACACACCCCAATGAAGTCCAGCAACAAGAACGTCAAGTTAACGACATAAATAAATTCGCGGTTCACCCGTTGACGTCAACCTGCGACCGCGAGATTTATGGACAAAAGAAACAAGTGAAATTCAATATGGGGCGTTACTCAAAGGACTTATAAACACTACATTGTAGGAAATGAAACACAACAAAGTAACTCGTCGAAGACGCTGGTACAGGAATGAAGAGCCCACACCCCCTCTTTAGGAATATGAAGATCTTAGAAAATACACAAACTCTGATAAGTTGGTGCAAAAACTGATCCTAGATCGTAGAAGTGGTGTGAGTACGTTACTTCTGAAATTCCGAATGTTGGAGGTCCAACAATTCGTGCCGCTCCTCCAACGAAGGTAACGCCTCTGCGAAGTATCCTAGGAGAACAGAAGCTAGGCTATGGGTCCTAAATTCCACGGTTAGGCAGATGATTTACCTCCCCATCATTAAACCTCGACCCGGAGATCGTAATTACCAAATATAACGTGAGTTGTGGTTGAAATAATAGTTATACTTTCGCAACGTTTTCTAAACATCTTCATCAGTGAAAATATAGATAACTAGATAAAGTATAAACAGACATTTGTTTTTTATTCGGGAACTATCAACAAAATAAGGGAAAACTAGGATTTATTGATATATATATAGTAATTGTAAATTATTTTCTTTTATATTATAATTAACTAATTTAATGTGTAAACATACATGCAAACTATGGAGAAATCCAAAAGAACAAAACCTTATATCAAGAAATCTTTCTCGAAACCTTAACAATTTTGTTCAACGACTAGGGAAAGCTCACAAGGGAAACCTAGACAAAGGCTTCCTTCTTAAGAAATGTAAATGTCCTTTTAATAAGGTACTATATATATTGCTTAAATTCTGAACATCGCTTCTGAAATTAATAGGTTTAGTATGTTCCTGTGTATTTATAATTTCGTATATTAGTCTTTCTTTCTATAATTATTTTCTGTTTTTAATATAATTGTGTTTCCAAAATCAAAGCAATGCCCCAAATCATTGTAACGTTTTGTTACAGCGGTCATTGCATCAAAATTATTATTTAAAGAATACTTATGGTGATACAACCTTTTCATTAAACATTGCTTTGTCTATAAAGGTGATTGCAAGGACTGTGGTGTAATTTACTGACACAAATATCAGATCGGTAAACTCCTCACCACCCAAAGACAAGACAGACAAAACAGTTCCGGAACGACGGTCGGGTATCTATAAAATTGATTGTAGTGAAAGCGATAAAGCATATATAGGACAGTCGAGACGCGCAATAGCTAGCCGATTTAAAGAACATGTGCTACATTATCGCTACGGCAGGATAGACTCGTCAAGTATCGCGAAACATATGCACGACACGGGGCACGACATAAAAATGGAAAATTTAAAATTGATAAGACAGGTCGATTCACTGCGAGAACTCGGTGCATATGAAGGGGCTGATTCAATCTAGTATATTCCGATTATTATGATCAAACGAAAGAATTAAGTAATAATGCTCACAAAAAGGCAACTAGCTTTTTAACTTTAATTTAATTTATTCGGGCATTAGCCAATTTATTCACACAATATACTTGTAAATCTTTAACGTTCAAACTTCCCTTGACCGTCCACTTGACATAGTATGCAAGAAAAGGGCCATTTACGGGGGTGAAAGGCGTCCTAGCCGTCACCGAGCGGGAAAAGATTTGTCCGTGCACACATATGGTCACAGTGGGATAAAAATGCATGTTTTAGAATTTTTAATGATAGAAATTTGTCACTTCGATTTATACGGTTGTTGAAGATGCTTGCCTCGAGCTAGTGAAACATGTGTTACGGATTTTATTATAAACAATTGTGTGGTGAGGAGTTTACCGATGTGATATTTGTGTTAATTGTTTTGTCTGACCGATGTAACAAGCATCAGAGCCTTTACAATTTATTTTAGAAACTATATTATTTTGATTTTGTTTATATATTTTAGATTTAGTAGTAGCAAAAAGATCTGTTACTATAATTTGGAAAAAGTTATGTTTATATTGTTTTTACTAAATTCTTTACTTCATTTATTTGTAACTTGTAAAAATCAAAAAAGAGACTTTGTGAGTTTCAAAATTTTCTTTAATAAAATTGTCACTACAAATTTGTTTCGCCACACAGTGGCTTCATCAGGTGGATGAGAACTAAAGATAAACGAACGATTAGTATCTACTTCTATACAAAAGAAATTTCCATTGATTCCTGAACTAAATATTTTGGAATCAATGGAAATTAATAGATATAATAGATTAGGCTTAGTTTTAAACGACCAAACAGATGTTTATCATTCCCCCTCCTAGCACTAAATTTCTAATTTTATAATTACCTTTTATTCTTTTGTATATATGTAAGTAGATACTAATCGTTCGTTTATCTTTAGTTTTCATCCACCTGATAAAGCCACTGTGTGGGGAAACAAATTTGTAGTGACAATTTTATTAAAAGAAATTTTTGAAACTCACAAAGTCTCTTTTTGATTTTTACAAGTTATGATTATGGAGTTTCAACAAGTTATTCCCGCTTCGATTAATTATTTTTCATTTATTTGCTTAAACCTTTTCTTGTAAGGAATGGCGTTATAACTTGTATTGTCACAATTTTTAGAACCTCTATTATATAATTTATTAATTCCACTGTTTATTATTTTTTCGTAGAAATTATTTGGATAATTATTTTTATCTAACTTTTCTTTAACTTTGTTTAAATTGTTTTCCTGAAAAATTATTTAGATGTTTTCCTGTATTGGTAACTTCACACTAAGTTAAACTAGAATTTAGTTTTGCTAAACAATTTTGCTCTAGGTCCTCCATTACCAAGTTTACGAGAACTGCTGACAATGGAGAAACAATTGCAGTACGGAAAGTCCGTTTATAAATATTATTTTGATATTTAAAATATGAATTCCTCTTTTGGAAGATCTGCGAAATCTTTTATGGAATTCTATTTGTTATCTTAAATATGTAGAGCTAAATTCACAGGAATATTAGTAAATAAAGAAACAACATCTAAACTGATTAATTGGAAATTATTAGGAATTGTTTGACTTCTAACTGAATCTACAACTTCCCACGAATTTTTTACAGTATATGTAGTTTTACCTAAAATATTGCTTAAAATTTTTAATACAATTTATGATTGGACGTAAAGGAATATTATCCTTATATATTTTAGGAATACCCTAAATTCTAGGAAAAATATAATAAAATGGAATGAAATGAATGGAAAGAAAATAAAAGAAAAGCAAAAGAAAAGAAACGAAAAAGCCTAAATCAATGAAACACAGATCAGTGTGTAACAATCACATAAAAAATATTAAAAAACAAGTTGTTGGGCGGCTTTAGGGTTACAACTCGTACCTCTTGGCGAAGAAAAGCGGTAAAATCAATCCAGAAGGATTATACAGATATTCTATCAATTATCCGGTGAAAAGCTAATTGGGATTTCTAATCCAATTTACTACTCGAAAAATGACCTCTCAATCTCCAATAAATTGATCAAACTCCATACGTTGAAGATGTATTCCCGAATGAATCCATAAGCTAGACCGAATTTCTTAAGATATAAGAAATGGTTTAGCCACATGCTCGCCAACGTGTTTATAGCCTCGAAGATGGGCAAAAGCAATCGATTCAAAACAGGATATTTAAATTGGAAAAGGTAGTTCAATGTGAGGGAGAAGTACCAATATAAATAAAAATGAACTCCAATTAGATACTAATCAAATATTCAGTATGTAAAATCAGAATACAAAATTACGGTACTCGATAATTGTATATAGTTCTGTCCGTTCAAATATTGCTGGCGCTACAACAACGGATCTAAATTTAAATTCTTCAAAAATTAAAATTTCAACAGAAAAAGGAAAGACAAAATTAGTGTGATATGGAATTTCAAACGTAACAGCCCACGTGTTCTTGGTCTTCAAGAAGTACGTAATAGCAAAACGGCACCTTTTAAACAGAAGTTCTATGTCAGTTACTTCAAGGGCATTATCATCTTGGAAGCACTTAATGGGCCAGTGTCACATGAATCGCCTTGTGATTGCACAAAATAAAATGTTGTAGATAACTCTATCTGCCTCATTGATTGTCCGAAACTCTAGAGCGCCTGAATGTCCCTACCCTCCGACCCCTGTAATGATTATCGTTAAGTAAGTGCAGAAAGTTTTACAGTGGAGGTCGCTATTGTGTGAGGATACCGCATTTTTTGAGAAAATCGGAAATCCTGGATGACCTGAAGGTTGACACGATCATTCTGATCCAATCAACAGATCATTCTTGTGGCCCAATTTAGGACAACAAAAACGACTCCGAAGCACCAGTTCTGCTTTGAATTCAGAAGCACTGGATTAGAGTTTTCCTCTTGTCAATTATAAACAGCTTTTCAAATAATTTACAAAGATTGTGACTTTTAGGGTATTACAATCACATCTATCTCTAAATAACTTGTTGCTCCACATGAAGATATATTAGAGGTGCATTACATTCCGTTGTAACTGTAAGGCTTCCAAATTCTTTCATTAATTTGTACCGACCTTTATCATCCTTCAATCGTAGGTACGCGTATGTGTTTATTTCAACCGTTTCTAGTTAATTCTTCGATTTGATAGACTCACAAATTCTGGTTTACGTTGTTTACAAAATTTGCATCGTGTCTTAAGTGCTTTAAGTTGCTTATATATAGCACAAAAATTGTAAAGTAGGTTGCTTTTGCGGCATCGACTTTGCAGATAGTTACAAATTCATACAATTTCCAAAACCGTCATTTTTTGTGCAAAGGAGAATCACCTGTAACACGCGAGGTTTGGCCAAACGTAGCTTTGAACACCACACACCAAACATTGCAGAATGACCGCAGATCCCTACACAATAGATACCGCGCACTGAACTCAACAGGTACTCCAGCAAGTTACACATTACGCTCTTATTTAACATGATATGTCAATCACATGAAATCTTGCGGAAAAACAGTTGCCATTTGGAAGAAAAGTCATTGAAATATCGCAATAAATTCTCTCGTTATTCTTATCTTTCGTTGATTGAAGTTCAAAACATCGCTGTACTTTGGAAGAAATTTTGATTGTTGACAGCCAAATCCTGGCTTTCCTTAGCCACAGTTTAGAACTTCATTACGTACCAATATTTTTCAGAATACTTTTTCAGTTAAAGAATTTTCGACCCTAAAAGGTAATAATCTATAGAATATAAGGAACGCTTCTAATGTTAATATAAGGCAACATCTTGGTTTCCATTTTTGTTGCTTTGTTATTCCAACCAAAAAATATTCTATACGTAGCTGAAGCCATATTTAGTCGGCCGAGCAATCATCATATTAAAAATGTTTGAAGGATGTTAACCTACGGTTCGTATTCTAACAAAGTTAATTACGTTGAGAATAAAGCTGTTCGTAATATTCAAGCAACGCTATTTGTTTCGGCCTCGCAGCAAATATATAAATTTAATAAACGTTCTCTTTTGATGTCCAAAAGAAGAGTGCCGGTTAGAAGCGGAGCAAAGCACAAGAAAAAACCGTGCCGTTCCTTTAATAACGCCAAGAAATGTTATTGAAGGTTAATACCGGATTCTTTTCCCTTTACGCTGTGTATTTATCAAAAAGATAAAAGGAGAACTGGAATTTTCTCGTAATTAACCTATTAAGTACGTTTTCTACGCGCGCAAGGATCATTCGTCTCAGAGGAATTATTACGTAAAATGTCTGAAAAGATCCTTAAAAGAAATTTTCGCTTCATCTAATTTATTAAGCCATTGTGTTGCCATCTGCGAATGAACGTCAAAATGTCCGGATCTTTCGATTAGTGAGATATTTATATTGCTTGTATGTCTAAAAAAGAACAAAACCACGCTCTCATCTTAATTTCTTTCTGTAATTAAAAATCTACTATTGTTACGTATCTATTTCACAAACAAAACATTCCATATATTTGCATTGCATATTTTATCTTAATTAACGATAAGATAATATTGGACTCTGTCCTGGTAATATATAAGCTGATTCCTAATTTACAACTACGAAAATTACTTGGCAGGAAGTTATGGATTCATTTCCCATAAGGGTTTGTTAATTTGCCAACACGTTATCCATCGGGAGGGCTATCAGTTCTATATTTAGTAGTTAAGCATATACAGAGCCTGTCCATATTATAAATTGCTGTACGCCAGAAGGTTGATGTTCTTACATGAATAATGTGTACGAATTTACACCTACAAAGATCGTGAGATGCTGAGGTTTAAAAGCTAATTTACTTAATAAATAATACAAGGTCGAATTGACACCAAACTTAATTGAGGGTCAGTCGAGAAGGACACATTAATAGTAATGAGAGTATTAACTTACGTATTTACATACACACGTGTACATAAAATAATAATAATAGTAATATGTACTGTCCTACAGCAAGTAAATGGCAAGATACAATAGTTAGCAAGAAAGTACAATGCAAATTGAACCAAGAAAACAGAAAATATATTAGAAGTAATATTAGAGCCACTGACATGCAAGAGAAGCAAAGAAGCCACAGATTAAAGCATAAACTAATAATCAATTATAAAAGAGATACCTCGTCATTAGCATATTTATACATACGTATATGCCTGCAGCAAAAATCTGAAACATATTTGAGACGCATATAAAATATAATATAAATATTTGTACATATGTACATTCACAGTAGCCAATTCTGTTCTGTCAAGTAGACTAGCAAATAAGTTCTACACAGATTGTCAAACCCTCTGCGAATTCAATTAGGAAGAATGTCTAAGCTATAAACGTATGTAGTACATAAGTGTGTTGTCCATGGTTTGGTTGCAGTTGATATGGATGAAATCTAATATAAGTGCTTTTGAAGTTGTTAAGGAACAATCTGTTGCTTACAAACCTATTATAGATCTTATTCAATATATTATTACACTGTTCTGTGAAGGTTTGGTTGTCAGAACCAAAAACTACCAAAGCAATATCGTTAGTATAAAGCGTGGTGCCACTTCCACCAACGTATTTCGGAAGGTCGTTTATGAAAAGTAGGAACAGTATATTAAACCTTGTGCTATTCCTGTATTAGTTGTCTTGGAGGAAGTATGGTTTGTGGTCGTATTATGGTTACCATAAGATATAGTAACATAAGGCTTCCTATCTATTAAGAATGATTTTGTCCATTCAAGAGCAACTTCCCTGTTACCATAAGTTTCTAATTTATTTATTGAAATTGTGTGATCTACACAGTCGAATGCTTTGCTTAAGTCCAAGAACAGAGCAACGGGATAGTCACCGCTACCCACAGAATCAATAATGGTATTATGGAAGGCATTGTAGGCAGTCGAAGTAGAAAGTCCCTTTCTAAAACCATTTTGTTTATTGCTTAGGACCTCATTCCGAACAAAGAAATCCTCCAGCCTACTCAGAAAACTGTATTCAAATATTTTGGAAAAACATGAATTGAGAGCAACTGGGCTATAATTTTTCAATGGTAACTTTTCTCCTTTTTTGTATATTGGTAATAATTTATTGGATTTCAAAAGATTAGGAAATTGTCCTCGCGAAAAAGACACATTAACGAAATGCGCCAAGATAGGAACCGCAGAAGTACAAACCGCCTTGACAACGAAAGAAAGTATCTCATCAGGACCAGAAGAATGAGTGTATGTGTATTAAATTAATCAATAAAATGGTGCAAAGTTTATGGTACGATACAGGTCTTAGAAATAATGTTCTATCAGGCTTCTCAATTTTGGGCATATTGTCATATATATTGTTCGGGCCTTCTCATTGTAAAGCGTGCTTTTGACTACTCAGCCACTAGGGGTTGCTATACATATAAAGCGAAGAGTAATAATAATAGTAATAATAATAATTATTATTATTTGTGTCCAACAATAACTAACACACTAGACACACTTTACAACTAGGCAGTAGAACAAGAACTTGAATACAAAACTACGCATGCAATTAAGCAATTAATACATACAACAAGGAGATATAGTTATACACATGCAGGTCACAAATTACACCAAAGTTCGGTATGAAAATATATTTCTATCGATCCTCTTTTAAAACCAACCATTACTGTTGGTGTAAAATTTTTATTATTTCCGTAGCAGAACCCTAACCTGTACGCTGCGAACATGTTTATCAATGCAATGGGATTTTTAACTATGTATTTCCATACACAGGTAGTTACAGTTAGCTTAGTTGCCTCTACTTTAAATCGATTTGTTTAAACATTTTCTTGGTGACATAGACTGAAGAAAATTTTTCTGTATAACATTCAAAGACTTTGTATCGCAAAAGTCGCTACGCAATTTTCTCTTCACTCGGGAAATGAATACAGGTGAACAGAATGTCCTGGTAAGAACAAATAAAAGGTGGTAGTGAACAATTTCAAAATGGTAGCAGCTCCAGTTTCTCGAGCATTTATTCCGCGGCGCGCGGTAATATTTTTCAAATCGATACATTTTTCGCCGACCATCCTGAAATTTCATGCATTATTCATTAAACGTAGTGATAAATACATAAATTATACAAAATTTTAAAGTGGAATCTGAATTACTAATAAAGCTCCTCCAGTACATGCCATATTTATCATTTAAATTGGCTCTCGGTATGCCGAAAGCGGTTCGCGGCACGGGAGAGTGTAAAAACGGGGAAACCAACATTCTCTCCATTAAATGATGGCACCGTCCACCGCAAAAGCGAATCGATGTTAAGCCCAATTTCACTTGCCGTAAATTCTGCTATTTAGTTAAATAGCATTCAAATCACAATCAATAGACTTCAATGCTTACCTACAACTTCCATATACATATGTATGTGCATACATTGTATTAACTATTTACCTTAGTAATAACGCATTCGCTTGTGTACAACATTGCTTGTTGTTCCTACGTCAAAAACAATAATTCCAATCGATTTATTTTTATAGTGGCGTCCAATTTACCCTGATTTGACATGTACAAAAAAGATTAAATCAATTAAACGAAATCTGTTGACTATATCTCTGGCACAGCAATATTCCAATGACTGTTTTAACTATACAAAGAGAAATCGAGTTATTTGGCAAATGAATGCGTACAAATGACACAAAAGAATACCCATAGTCTACCCATGGTTTACAAATGTATTACAATCTGTTAAATTCATAGCAGACAGAAACACACAGCCAGACAACAGCAGATATAAGAAACCAATATAGTTTATTTAATGGACGATATCCCTTACCTCCACAAACATATAAATTTCTATTACGTCTGAAAGCTTTCTAATTTGGAGGCATCTTTATTTCATCTATATCCAAATTACAAAGTTTTGTTGGTATATTTTCGAGTATCTATCCAAACTTGTTAGCAACAGTACCTGGAAAATGACAGTAAAGGGAAACTACTTGCTTGTTAATAAAATTTACAAAGCCCAACCTTCGTATCGATCTGGTTTATGCGCGTGTGTAACTGTGTGTGTTGAATTTGAGTTTAATTGGTTTAGTTCTGAGTTCTCTAAAGCGCTCTAGCTACCAATTTCAATAGCTAAAACACGTCTACGGTTACAGTTTGCGGAATTGAATATTAAAGAGAAAGAAATAAATGGTCATATATTTTGGTTCTAAATGTTTTCTTTTTGCACAAATCGTCAAGCATTAATTAACTTCAAACGTTTAGAAAATTTATGCGTATTGTATCTATTCTATTTGATATTCATGCTTTAATATTGCGCTGAATACCCAAGTGGACCTAAAACACTATTCATGTTTGATGCCGGCTGCCGCGTCAAAGAAAAAAGAACGAAGCAGTTCTAGAACACCACCTTGGGAAAAGTTAGCTTAAGTGTATGTTTAAATTGCGGCAATATTTTTCCATTTACTCTCTCTGTGTTCGCTCATCGATTGCGAAAACACAATAGCTTCGACCCGTACGCTAAGAATACAGACATCCACAACAGGATAAATAAGAACTATTTGTTTTCTTGAAATGGGAAGCTGCAAAAACGCGCTTTCTCTCACATGCACCCATTCGTAGTGAGGAAGATGGAAAAACAGGAGAAAATGGACCAGAAAACGTTCTGCTGCCGACAGACTTAAAGACGCGCCGTGATATTGATGATTCTTCTACTAAATATCTAATTAATTTCGTCGGAGTTCCGCACTTCAGCACGAAATTGCGTCTATTTTCCAGGGATTGTGGTTTTTATTTCTGACGGTGGGAGAAGTAAATCACTTGTGGAGTTGGCCAGAACTTATGCAGTGCCTGGCAGAATTGATTAGATAATTTGAAGTTGAAAAGTATGGAATTTATTACTAGATTTAAATAATGATGCGTATGTATTTAGAAAGGTCGTGCCACAGCATTTTATATGAGTACGACGTTTTCCAAATAAAATTCTCTGAATCATTCAATGCATAATGCAATAGAATAGCCGAAATGAATGCATAAATCTCCTTTACATAGCAAGAAGAAATTAACAGTTTAATTTGGAGTAAGTTCATTTGAAATTTCCACACCGCATCTTTTTCGAGATTCCAATGGAAGAGCAGTTCTTTATGTGATTACGCTTTTAATAATTTTCTTTTGCCAATGCGAGGGTTACACAACAGTGATTGACGCTCGTTATGGTTTCAACAAAATGGTGCGACATCTCAAACGGCAACACTCTCCATGCAAACAATACGACGACTGTTTCCAGAAGAAACTTATTATGATTTAGATCAGGTGAGCGTTAAGGCCAAGTTACGTCACTATAACGAGGTAAAACTTTCTTGTGAAAACAGTCGCCGTATTGTTTGCATGCGATTACTTCTTATGGAGGCATTTCACCATAAAGTCTTCGAGAATCGTCCCCAAAATATAGACGATTTAAAAGAATAAATCACAACTGCTATTTAACAGATTCCATTCCAAATGCTGAGGAAGACTATGAACTCTTTCATGCGACGTGCAAAAACTTGTTTGCTGAGCGATGGAGCCCATTTTAGTATTGTTACGTTTAAAACGTACTACTCGCACAAAGTACTTTGTATGACATTTCTAATTATTTGCGTATTATTCAGATTTAATAAAAATTACATGTTTTTTAATTTTAAATTGTTTAATCAATTCTGGTGCACTCCGTATGTATGTCTAGGAAGTCATGCTTCATGCATATAATTCCTAGATTTAGATTTATTATGTTCCTTTTTTCTGATGTTATGGTTGATGATATGTTGATACATATGCTGTAACACTCTTGAGGTTTGATGTTACGCGTGGGTTAGGTTACTTTGCCGCACCTTATGGTGTCTCTGAAAGAGTTGATGCACAACGACAGATTGATATCGCATGAGATTTCTCATATATTGGGTATAGACTATAAACGAAACTATCCAGAAAAAGGAGGAACTAATTATTTTTCCCAAGCGTAGGTAAAAAGTAGTTTAGTTTTATTATAGAAATGGCAATCGTCGTTAGCAATACACTGCTAAAGTCGTTCCCAGAAGTTCTTCACAACTGTTCGGTTATCGCATCTGCCATTATTACCTCCTGCACACAATGAACGCAGCTATCCTATTTACTAACTAACAATAAGTAGGCTAAGGTCAATCAATAATACACGTAGACATCGAACTTTTGCTCTAGGCGTCGTAGTCGAGTTGCTTAACCTCTTAGATAGCTCCATAAACCGATACATTGCATGCATGGACAATGATAATGCGCCATTAGATGGAATGTAGTCCTCAAAATTATAAATTTACAGACGTTTCTTCGCTTATATATTTCAATAAATCCAGTGGGTAAAATGATGAATTCTACATTCTCACCGAGCTGGTGTCCATACCTCACCTCCGTATTTCGGTAATAACATTAACTAGATATTGCATTGCATTGGTTAAAATCTCCAACCCTTCTGGTGCTCGTATATATTGTTGCATTAAGCTGAATATTCAGTTTACATACATATATACATACCTGTGAGCGGTTTTGAAATGTGCATAATAGCTACTTATCCAAATCTGCATTTTCAGTATCCAAGCTCCATTCGCTTCATACATGTGCATCTGTGAACACACATTGCGCCTCTGTTCCTCCATTGTTTCACAAAATACGCGTATGTCGTCATACAATTGCGCATAACAGAATATATGAAACCTACACGGTATCCATAACGAGGCCCAAGAACAAAAGGAAATCTTTGTTGGTCTGTAGAAAATCTGAAAATTCGGATTCGCTAAAGGGAGTGAAATAGAAGGGCGAGCCTGTCATTATTGGGCGGATTTATTTTTATTTAGATACATAAATTTTCTGGTGCGTTTCCATTGGACATTTTTGGCAAGAGTTTATTATGTCTTCTATATGTAGATAGGTCTTTCATAAACCGACAATATGCTTTTAAAATACAGTTTATCCATTTGAAAGGCATGGCTTTGTTTCGTTTAAAATATTTTTCATTAATTAGAATTTGGATTCCGATTTGAACGCATTTAACAAATGCAAAACATCAGTTCAAATAATAACGAATATAGCTTTATCGCAAGAATATAACTGTGTATGAATATTTTATAATCAGCTTATTCTGGCAAGCTATATACGAAAATCGAAAAAGCGAAAAATTAGATTTTCTTAAAGCCAACATTCCTTGACTACGAATGCAAATTTCCCCTTTCTTCTGGGTACATGAACACGTACATTTATATACTGTTGTGTATCTATGTTATACGTAACGTATATACATATGTAGATGCAGTTGAGCAATAATTGGAAGTAGAATTGTGCAGTTATTTGGTTCTTGCTTGTTTTAGTTTGGTGATGAATGCAGTCAATTCTTTATTTACACCTTTGTAATTATTTTAGAAAATAATATATATATATATACCCCATACAAACCAGGTGTCTGGTTGCAATGTTTAGTATACAAAGTATTTTCATAATTTTCTGCTTTTTGTCCACTTGGGTCTTTTCTCCCACCCAATAGTTCGTGCCTGTATTAACTCTCTTGTTCTATTATTAGTTAAAGTATCGTACGTTATTTGTACATATTTTCTGTTCTTCGTACGGGATGGATGTTGAAACTAATTTAAATTCTGTGAATCCAGTCGTTTTAGTAGAATCTCTATCGTAAGCTTCTCCCTTATATCGAAATTTCTTGCCTTGCTTGCTAATGTAATTACCATTTCTGGGACCTTTCTTAAATATAATTTGCAAATACCTTTTTGGGCGTTATTAATCATGCCGTCGGCCTTGAATATTCAGGATTGTTGCTGCTTCAAATTTTTTGGATTTCGTATTTTGATCATCTTTGGAATTTCTTCAAGTACAATGTAATTCGAAACTGTCAGGTCAAATTAAACCAACAGGAAACTACGGAACGTTTTTGTCCTCTCACTTTTACAGGGAAATGTACTGTAGAGCGTGATTAGCAAATGCAGTAGAAAGAATAAGACAGTTTAAGTGAAATTGAGTGATTCACGTTGCAAGGGTGAAAACAGTGACCAACCCGAAAGGGTACTTGATTTGTGACGGTCATGAAGATCAAAACCAACTTAGTCCAAAATGCTCAAGATCGGAGAAAGTGAAATAGACCAAGAGAGACTGACGCTCAATAATGGACAAGGATCGCCTTTCTTTTTCTTCACAAAATGGGCTTATCCAACACGGACACTTGCAGATTCTGCGGTGAAGAAGAGGAGTCAATGGAACACTTGATCACTAACTGTGGGGCACTAGGCCACAGGAGATATAGACTACTACATGCATATACGCTGAGTGAGGAGGACCTATTCACACTCCCATTGAAGGACCTGACCCTGTTCCTCAGCGTATTAAATAAATAAATAAAACAAACAAGAGGAAGCACAATAGATCAACGTGGTCGCAGTGCAAAGGGCCATTTTGGGCCAGATCCCACCTCATTACAATACAATACAATACAATAGTTGTAGTTTTTTTCACTGGTCATTGCTATTTAGTATATCATCTAAAAGACATTAACTTAAACAGTAGTGGTAAATGCAGATTTTGTGACAATGTGATTAAAACATTATTCATGTTTAAATTGGTGGTCCCCAACTCTAGTCGTCAGAATTAATTGTTTACGTTTTTATTTTACATTTAACATATAATGAGTACGAAGCAGGATAACTAAAAATTGAAATAAACATTTTATGGCTAATATGTGCCTGTTTTAAAATACACAATGCAGGTTGGGTTTGATATTTGAGATAGATACTCTGAGGGTATTTGAAGTTTATTTCTATACTTAAACCATAAAGCAGCTGCGGCGGAAAAAACGATTCACAAAACGCAAAAAGGAGATAAAGAAATCTTCCTTTAATTTATAATTTCATAACTGTAGTTATTTTACAGAAAGCAGGGTCAGCACTTAAATCAAATATTTTCCCTGAAGTTGGAAGATTAAGTGAATTGGGCTTTCCTAATACGACTAGTAAGTAGGAGAGAGCTTCGTTATAAATAAATTGCAGAATTCTTTTGAAATATCGCTATTAGACGTGCTTGAACCTCTCACCGCATGACAACCATCTGGATGAAGAATAAAACTACGAAGATATACGTATTTTCATCTTCCATATTTTCACAAAGACACTACATTAATAACTACTATCAAAACAATATTTAGCGCGCGATTTAGCGCTTTTTATGCTAGAGCTACACATAAATCATATAGTATGCCCAGACTGCTTCTGAAGATGACCTTTCCGCAAGTGCTCGTCAACTATTATATCCACCAGACATGGCTCGAGCTCCATCGGTGTAAATTCCAAAACAATCCTTCCCCTACAAATTTGCACTGATAATGGCATCATTTGGAATTCTGAACAACTCTTGGTGTATAGGCTTACAAGATAGCAAGTCCTCAATAATTGATGCTCCCTTACACAATCTGATACAGCAAATCAAATGAGAATCGCTAGTGCTGTCTGTTACTTAATTATAGGTTATATAGGAAATAATTTGCCAATTAGCTCAGTTTTAAAATGTTGCTGAATATCCACAGATATATCGTTAATTCTTCGGCGGTAATGTATGATTTGACGAAGGGATATTATTGAGTTATTTATCATAGTTTTCACCAAACATTGTTTGTACCATGTCTATGGCAGCAGAGTTGCTGTGTTCTTCTGCAATCGTATGTAGCTTCTTGCACTTGGATATTTTATATATAAGTCACTTTGCACAATACAAACAAAACTTTCTCATTTACTGTCAGAGCTTTGTGGAAATTTAACTTCTGTTTCCCGAAAAATCAAAGTTTCTCTAGAAAAAAAAAAATCACGGAGATTATCGACATACTCATTATGAAGAATTTGTGAATGTTTTTTCAATTTACTGGGTTTCATGCTATTTGCCACCAAAATTGTTAGTTAGTAAATAAGTAGTTTAAGTAATTGGGTACATATTTTTTGGGTTCTTGATTTTAAATAAGGTATCACTGGTAGTGCGCGTTTCTGATGAGGTAGAATTCTCTTCATCCTAAAGTTTTCGTTTGACTCCAATTGAAAATCAATCCATATTTGAAGTCCAACTGACAAACTGTTATAAGTAACACAGTCACAACGCCACGGCTAATGACTGACACGCTGCTGCTGCTTTCATGGTCGCGTATTCTTAATGCTAAAACTTCGAAACGTATGACTATCTACCTCGAACATTCCGAGGTGATAATATGGCACAACCACATGCCTCTTCGTAAAAAAACGTATAAATACCATTGACTAGATACCCCAAGGGTTGGTGTTTAAAATTACTCAAAGGAATTTTTTTTTCTTATAAAATATTGCTATTGATTTTGGAAAATGTATTATTTTTCTTAAGAATGGGCTTATTTTGATCCCTTTATGTGTCAGTTAGCGTATGATTTAATAACTAGTAACACAAACTTAAAATGAATGAAATTATTGTTTTCAGCATACTTACATGAAGACATAATTTTAGTTCGTATAATAAAAGCGTAGTTTATAATGTCCTTAAAGTTAAAAGATCACAATCGTGCTTCATTTAAATTACAATAAGAGCACTTTTAAACCAACACGAAGAAGTTAATTAACTTGATCGAAAAAGAAAATCTAATCAGCATTCGTGTAACGGGAATCGCAAACGAACCAAAAGAATAACAAACGAAACTTCATTAATAGCTGACCTTTCTTTGTGTCTCCATTCGTCACGAAATGTGGATTCAGATGGATATCGGTTATGTGCCAGAAGTACCCTGAAATGAAGAGAAAAAATATAAATCAATAGCAACAGCGCGGTTAAAAATTCCAATTACGGCACGCCTCGGTGCAGTAAATGTAGATCTCCCGGCTAGAAATCTATTTGCAATGTCAACAAAACTATGCACCAGGTATAGGCACTACATATATATACATAGTCGGTTCCCATCCATTCTATCGCTATTTGCAATCTCGACTGAATTCGATGGTATCCGTTAACGTGGAAGTGAGTATATATTTGGTTATTTTTTTAAGAATCTAAAGTAAACGCTAGTGCCGGAAAAATATAGTTTACCTAAGCGGTAATAATGATATATCAATCTGTGAATCGAAACCACGAATGAACTAAAAAATGTTTGGATGATAAATTCTGATTTCAATTAACTTGGTTTTTGCGCTATTCTACAGAAAGACGATCCATATACTATATCTGTGTCTGTGCATACCTCATCAAGTATAAAGGGATACTCAAATTAATCGTTATATACATACATGTGACATGGAATTTGAAACACCAAGAAGGGGTGCGAACTTTTTGACTAAACTTGACAGAGACGTCTATCTGTTAAAACGCAATAATTCACTAAAATTTCAAAAACAGGAAAAAGATTAACACATTTAGCTTTTTCTTTATTAATAATATGTTGGGTCTCCCTATTAATTCCACCTTCCCTCACTCTTCGTGGCATTTATTGCAGTAGATGGTTGATGTCCTCTTAGGGTATGGTGTCCCAAGGAACCTGCAATTTATGTCCGAGATCTTCGAGTATTTGCGGAGGATGCCCAAAGTTCCTCAGTTTTCTTCCCATAATGTCCGTTTTCAATTGGAGCGAGGTCGGAGGATATAGGTGGCCATGGCAAGATGTTGATATGGGCCTCTCCGAACCAGTTTAAAGACATTGTCGCATGTGGGGGCGGGTACTATCCTCCTGAAAAAGTGAGTCTTCAAGCTTCTGAAGATATGGAAGAGTATGGGGTTCCAAAACCTCATCAACGTAACTTTCGGTATTCGTGTTGCCTCGAATAAACACCAACTGAGACCTATTCTCATATGCTATAGCACCCCATACCATAACTCTCACGGTACTGTGCACATGCCCTCTAAAATAAATTAAACAGAATTGAAACAATGGAAAACGGTGACAAATGAATAAAATGTCTGACAACAATGCCAGAGAAAACATGCATGAAGTGTCAGATATGCCATGACCACTCGATCCAGCGCAATAAAATTTTAATCATATATCACGTTGGAATAAGTAAATTTCCATTTCATGTACTATATTTAAAAACTTATTTGAATTAAAAGCCCTTCTTACCTCCATTTTACAAATGGAAACTTGACTTATCTTTATCTACTATTTTCAAAGGAAGATTTCAGAATATCGATTAGAACAGACTTAAGATTTTATACACTCTCCCTCTAACCTTCGGAAATCTGGCCATCTTCGGGTATATAAACCTTTCCAGGATAAATTTTTGATATTAGGCGAAGAATATAACGACACCTATTAGTCGTCAGACTTAAATAGTTAAATATTTCAAAAGAGAGAGCATACCCAATTACAACATATATAGTTCTTAGTGGTTTAACATTAAGAACGGTGCAAATTAGCCGATGTAATAACTTGGTGCGTGACCTGAAAGGGTGTACTGATAACTAGCGCCTCCATGATCATAACTCTGTTAGTGTCAATAGATACACTTGTACTAAAGGAAACGTGTAAGATGGGGCTTAAGATATATTTCACCCACTGATCTTATCATTTTTACGTAGTCTGCATTTGCAGTAAAACATTACTATTAAACTTATGGCCCTCGCAGTTTATCCACTTCTACATGATTTCCTGAAAATGGCTTGTATCGGAACTAAATTTGCGTGTCTACAATGCAAAAATCGTCATAATGTTGCAAGTATGCAAATATTATATTACTTTACATCTTCAATTCAAGGATGCAATATTGCCGAACATTTTGCTTGCAACTGTTCTCTTCCTATCAAAATTCCCGTCTCTATTCACTTTAATTTCGCTAGAAGGTATTCTTTCCAAAGCTTACAGAAACAAAAGTGAATCGGGTTTAAATTCTACGCGTAATAAATTATTTTTACTGCCGAATGATCCTTTCGGTCTTCAACGATTCCCTTGATTTATAAAACCGAATGGATAATTTTATTGGCGCCGTTAATAACGTAGTCGGATATACGCGAATGTATGGTGTACGTATGCTAACACAGATACCTGGATAAATTCTAATTTCCATGCAAAAATGTATTTTATGTCGGCGACGGCAATTCATAATAACTTTTGGTAATAACACTTATTGTTTTCGTAGAACGTGGTACACACATACGAATTCTTCTCATTCTTAGTTCTGTATGCTATTAATTCTTGTTGTTTACAAGAAATTGCAAAAAGCGACTTGAGAGTAGCAATAAATTAACCTTATTTTAAGAGCTGGATATTGATTTGGAAACTTTTGCTCTACTCCAGATGTCTAGATGACTTTTGCTAAAAATATGGATGATTTTATAATTATTTTCACATATAGTTTGTTCCTTTGGCAAAAATTATGGGGGTGAAAGTTTTTATTATGCCGAATAGCATATATTTAAGTATCACGTACGTGAAAAACATAATCATCCTTTTGATGTTTAAGTGCATCATAATCAAGACTAAAATAAGGAAAACCTTGTGTAAATTGATTGATACAGATTCGAACTGAATAAATGCAATTCCTATTATGATCCTGACTAAACTGGGAAAATATGCGGTATGAGGAATCATCAGTTCTTTTCAAAATGTAATATTATATTACGGTGCACAAATGACAGATGACTCATTACACCGCATATTTGCCCAGTTTAATCCTGACTTTCATTTCGATAGTGTGCCATTATAACACACTCGTCTTGCAAACATCCTTGTTTAAGATCTTATAACCTACTTTCCACTTTTTATTAGTGACGGGAATTACTTACAGTACAGGAAAATTAATATTAGCTCGCTATTTTTTAAAAGTATTTGTACTGAAATGCGTTGAATAAGAAAATACTGGAGAAACAGAAATAATAAGAATACTAATCTCTTAGTGTTACTAGGTCTATTGTTTGTGTTTATAATAAAATCTAGTGAGCAGAACTAATTGTAAAAGTAATATTACAATAGTCACGTGCGTTTCGTTCTTTACAGAATTCTCTGTATGTTCTAGTGTTGCCGAGGGAAAGGGGGGAGGAGGGGATCGAAGTAATCCATTATTATTAATCAGTTCTGTAAAAAAATCTACATTGACAACTGAACTTTTAGACCTTTTGCAAGGGCTATAAGTTTTTGGGGATGGACATTGCCATTAGTCGGCTGCATTCTAACCTTTCCTGCATGTTTCATTCGTGGACAAAAGATGTCTACATACGCATACGATTTCAAAACTTACAGTTATCGTGTGTCTATCCTCTGGTTTTGCCACGATACCCGAAGTGGCAGTGACAGTTTTAGATTTCAAATCTGTGGTTCTAATAATATCATAGCTGTTTCGTTGGATACCATTTTGCCAACCTAAGCCGTAGAATATACATCCAGTAGGTATTCTTCGCCTCTTCTTCCCAGCCACCTATCCTCCCCACAGTATGGCCCTTTAGTAGTGCCACTGAATAGTATGTATATATATATATATATATATACATTAAAAAACTCTATTGGCCTGTAAGGTGTAGAGGCAATTCTTTATTTAATTCTAACCGTGTATAAATTTATTCCAGTTCTTTTTATTCCTCGCTATTTTTTTCCTCTTTCCATGTCAGTCCTCTTCTTTTCAATATCTTGCTTATCACATTGTTCCAGTTCTCTTTAGGTTTTTTCCGCTTCATCTTTTTCGTTGTTTTTGCTTCCCATATTTTTTAACCTATCTTTGACTATCCATTCTCTCAAGGTGTCCCCACCAACTCAGTTGTCTTCTTTCCATAAATTCTAGGATGGATTCGACTTCGAAGTCTTCCCTGATTTGCACGCTCCTTAGCCGATCGCTTTTGATCACCCTTGGAACTCTTCTCACCGAATAGTTCTGGTCCGAAAATCTAGACCGCAAATTTTTGTTTGGAGATACTGTCACATCAAGACTACCTTGTTATTGTTGGCCAACTACGTAATGGGTTGTTGATAGTTAAAAGCAACTTTCGACCCAAATATAACTGATCTAAGGGAGTTAAGCGCTGTCAGACTATCTGTTCCAATGCAACCTTTTTGAGTCCCAATCGAATACAATCCTGGGCATATAGATTAATAGCGTGAATCTTCGTTTGCGAGATTATTGGGAAGGTGCATATAGATTGGGATAGATTCGTTCCAATTCTAATAGCGTGCTTTATTCTTGGGATCATTGGTAATTATAATGGGATGGTAAGTAGTAAGACCTCGAAATATCGTTTCAACAACTCGGCAGTTATAAACCACTTCAAATGTTACGTATTTCAAAGTTCTACGTTTCGAGCATTATGTCCCTGGATATACCTGTGAGATCTAGACACATAGTCCTGAGAATTACTAAATACCCAGCTAGATCACTTGCTTTTAGTTTACCTGGCTGCGCACTTTCTTGGAAAATTTAATGCTCCATTGCCCCTCATAAACAGGGGTGCCTGTTTACGGTTTCTGTAATCCCCAGAAAAATGTACCTGCCTGAGAAGTAATTCATTATTCATTATTTCATGTCAGATTATCAAATTGCCACCGTAGCTTTAGAAGAAATTCTTTCAATATGAGTTTTCCAGTTAGGTCTTCTACTGTTTCCTTTTGGGTTAGCAGTTTGGAATACGATTTGATAGAACATAGTCGAAATTAACTCCACACCAGATAATAATTAATCTTGAACCTGTATTTCACCGGCAATAAAATCAGAACCTTGAACGATGTGTATAATATGGTGGCCCTATTACCAGCTAAATACGTGCCTCTGCACTATTAATTCATTTAGTGATCTCCAAGATATAACCGATATTGTAGATCGTTTTGAAACATATTCAATCGTGTAAAAAGTGATAAACACGGCAGAAAAACGTAATATTTGACTAAACGCGTAAGCTACATACGTATAAGTTTCCCTCGTTCATTCGGCATAAATATTCATGTCTACCTACCAACAAAGCGCATATATCAAGATCGACACAAAATTCGAATATGCAATGCTTGTGCTTATATTAACTGCTTGATTCGACATCCGCTTCATTTGCTCAAACTTTACAATAGCTTTAGCGTGGCACATTCTCGGTGTGGAACAATGTTCATTAATAACGTGTATATTAATATTACATACATATTGTAACGTGAATATCCCCGATCAAGAACCTTAAGAGCTCAACAAAAGGAGTTAGCTGCTGTGTCGGTTTTGATTGCTTGCAATGTATCTTTATTTACAACAAGAGTACGATACGTGCCCTAGGATACTATTTCCGCGTGTATTCTCTGCTTATTAGCCCATAAACGTTAATAGACCTCTTAAACTTTCGTCTGCGTTCGGATAACGGTTGCATTTCTGTTAGAGTTTCGTGTAGCAAGTTTTGTTTAGTCATATTCAACCATGCGGATATGAATAGTTTCGATATGTACCATTAAAGCTTAAGTGTAGAAAAGTAAATAACAATTGCTGAATTCCCAAAACCATTATATATTAATTTTCTACATATACGAATTGGAAGTACGTGATTTAATAGAGCATATATTATGTGAAAAACTTAGCGAGCGACACGTATTTGATCCAAACCGGTTTGCATTTTATGGGGGAGTTGTACGTCAAAGTTAATGTGATTTAATTTGTCCGGTGTAGTTCATTGGGGACTAACTAGAAGTGATACGGTATTTGATACTTTTCTGAACTCTTTAGTATGCATGTCGCTTCACCAATGTTTTCCAAAACAGTAGCTATATATTTTTCAATACGTCAATATATTAAAAATTCAAATATGGTGATGGATGGTTGTTCGCAATTGATTAATAGCGAAATGATTTCGCTGAAGGTATTTTTGCTGGACTAAACAGTTTATTGTTGTTTTTTTTTTAACTCGAATCCTGAGTGGTCCTCCCGACTCTCTCTCGACAATTAATGGATCAACACTGGAGGTAATAGTTATGTTTGTTTATAGATATATGTAGTTATATTTTCACTGACGAAGGTTCTCCGAAAACGTTATGAAATTATAACTATTATCTCCACTGTTGTTTGATTGACCTATTACTGTTAAAGAGAATATCTAAAAAGCTACGTGATATCGAGATGAGAGTAAGTAAATTTGCGTTCTTATGAAAGTTGAATATCCGCCCAGCTTCTAAATATCCAATTACAACTTGAACAAATGCCCTCAAAAGAGAAAGAAACAAATGAATACATATTTGTATACTTTTTCTCCGAAGGAAAGCCGTAACCTAGTTTCCAACTTCTCCATTACCGAATTTGGGTCTCGAAGCAAACGTAGCACGAGGCAGTAGAGGAGATGAGACGGAGACGCGAAAAAGAAGGAGTCCGATATAGCCGGCGTATAAGTTTCGTCGGAGGATGATACGGGCGCCCTGTGGGAGAAAGTCCACGTTACACTTCTCATATCGTATTATTAAAGTTAAGCAACTTGCTCAATTGTAGATGAATGTCGTCGTGATATTATTATAACTTTTGACGCAGTCGCCGGCCCAAGTTCTTTTACTTTTTATATAATATCTGTTAGATTCTGCCACCTTATCTTCAAATTTCTAATATAATTAATAAACTTTTCGGTTCGCGTTTTCAGAAGGAAAGGGGCTACATTGCGTGCTTTACACTTAACAGAAATGAGAATTGCCGAGGTATTTGTGATACAGATCTCATTCGTAATTTTTTCAATTTACTGGGAGGTACTTGGCTGAATCGATTTCCTTTGGAATCTTCTTAGCAGCCAGTTCTATTGACTTGTTTGCATGGCTTAATCTTTGCTTTTCTAAACATAGCTAATGCTAATAAATAGAAATTATTTAATCCATTTTCGCCGGGTGATAGTATACAGTATGAGGTGCAGATATACATGTTTGTGTGTATAGTGGTTTCGTGAGAGCTGCAAAGCAGTACTAATTACCATATGTTTATCTTTTAATTAAACATCTCAATTCATTTACATAAATACAGTTTCCTAACTGTCGCGGTTTACTATAAACCGTAAATTAACATAGGCGCCCCACTTACACCCCGACTGTAAGGGCGGGAGGGTGCTTAAATATTCAATGATATAATGAGCAAGGTGCGCTCCGGGCTATTTTAACTGCCTAATTTAACCCTGCTAGGCGTATAATTCTTTGTTACTTAAAGCGTTAGCATCAAAAGGCTCGGAATGGTTGCAGCGGTGTTTATCATCAACAAAAACATTATGTGTTACGTTAGTGAGTAGAGACTGTTAATTTAGGGCTTTGGCTTGCAGAAGTAGTCAAAAAAGCAATCGTTTTTCTAATAGAGTGTGTATGTCTATCATAAATTTCGAAAGTTGTTGTTGTTTGGTTGTGGCCTTCAGCCATGATCATCATCATTGATACTGGAAACTTGTTCGTACTAAGAATAATAACAAAGACACTCATTTCTCGTCTAGGAGTTCTTCAGGATATTCAATATGAGGTAAACAGGCTGAACTACGGAACAAAGGTTAACTCACATGGGTGAAGCAAAGAACTATTATTATACTTTCACTTAGAAAGCGGTAAATATATTCATAGGTTTCCATTTTATTAGAAGCACGTAAGGTGAAGTAGTTAAAAGGATTCTTTCTTTTTCTTGAGAAACACGCTAGCATTTTTTGGTCTATATTTTTGCAATAATTGTTGTCTTTTAATGTAATGTACATCGCATAATCGGTGGTTGCAACGTAGCTTACACATACTCCTGATGAAATAATAATAAATCTTAGAGTTAGCTCTGTTGAACCAATGTTTTCTTGGCGGATGCGGCTGATGTGCCGTATAGAAGCATCCCGTGTCTCTTTCCCTAAAGTAATTGTAAAATTCCTCTGTAATATTACTGACACTTATGAATGAGTATTTAACGATATGGGCGAAACATAAATCATGTTCTAGTATGTTAGATGATGCACGCCCAAGTTTGGCGTATTGATCCGCTTTGTCGTTACCGCTTGTGTCAGCATGACCTTTAACCCATAAAATTTCTATAAAGTGTGGAAATTTATATACCTCTTCGTAAATATGAGACATTATGGCGCTATCGGTTACTATCAAAATATTTTGATTTGGACATACCCAATTTATATACTTTACACTCTAAAATGGCTCTGATGTAAAGACTGACATGATATCCTTTAATTTATGTAATTCGTTTAAGTTACTTTGGGAATCATAGAAAGTGCATCCAAAATTCTTATCTTTCATAGAGCCGTCGGCATAAATGATATAGTATCCCTTCCATTTTTTTAGTATACGTTGGGAGATACTTTCTGTGAGATGATTAGGGTCCATGAATCCATCATATCGCCAACATTTAATAGAATGCAAGAGGAGTGCACACGGAACGTCAGATAAGTGGGGATAAGCTTTATTAGGGTTCAAGTTTAAGGAATTGATTTTAAAATAGTTATGTACTAGTATAGGTGATTTTTTATTTATCCAGTATTTTTCAGTTAGAACCGAAAGAAACAGTATATGTATTTGCTCTAAGATATTGTCATTTCGGAAGGAGCACATGATCAAATACTTAATTTCTATCACCTTTCTTTGGAGGCTTAATGATAGTTCACAAGTTTCTGCTAATATCACGTTAATGGGTGTACTTCTTAAGTACCCTATACATAATCTTATACATTTATGATGAATTATGTCCAGCTTCTTCAACAAACTGTCAGATACGCTACTGTACACCAAGCATCCGTAGTTAAATATGTATAGACCCAATTGTAGCTCTGTAAAATATTAGAGAACTTAAAGGATCGACACCCCATTTTTTACCTGATATCATTCTTAGAATATTTATTGCATTTTCCACTTTCTTAAGTATGTAATTAACATGGTGCTGCCAAGCAAGCTTCTTATCGACAATAATTCCTAAAATTTTTTTTCTGTGTGTTAAACGCATATTGGCTTAAATTATTTGATTGAGCAAGCTAATTCTTCGTCTGGTAAAAGTAGTGACGCCTGTCCTTTCGTGTGAAATGATTAAGCCCCTTTTCTCGAACCAGGATGTTAACGGTTGAAAGCTATCATTTCAGTAATAGTAAATTGTGGTATACCAAGACTAGTAACTTGTGGTCCACACGTCTCGTTATTTACATTTAGTAAAATTTTTTTGAAGAGTACAAGTTGTTAACGAAAGATATACATTCCTAAGGTATACCCATCTCTCGCAAAGTTTCCATTATTTCCACAAAACCGCCGCCACAGAAGTGTTATTTGAAAATGATACTCGTGATGTCTGAGACTAGGTGAACGATTGCGTCTTGAGTTGATTTAGAAAGTTTTCTTCTTTAACTCAAATTTTTAGCACGTTCGGTGCTATGTCAGTGAACGTGTTACATATGATACTTGATTGTTACATCAAAGCAGCCATAAATGTATAAAGAATGTAAGTTTTTGCTGCTCAATATTGTATGTATGCTAGAAGACAAAATTGATACCACAAAATATATACAAAACCATTATTGAAACTTCCTTAAATTGTTCTACAGATTACATTTTACTCTTGTAAACAACCTCTTATAATGTGGCAGACGAGAAAATACCATTGCCAAAATCGATTCCGTATCTTTCCGATTTTCCTTTTAGATGTACGTCGTTCCCCTGATGAAAAACAGAAAATTAATAAGAGAGGAAAAACCCTGAATATGCCTGGCAGCGATATATAGCATCCATATGCAAAAAATCAAAGTTATATACAGACTGTGATAAGGCGACATTCTCCCGTGAACGAGAAGGGAAATTTGTAAACCATTTTTTCATGTATGCAATTACCCTGTTAGACGTTCGCTCGTTGCAAAAGCTCAATTTATTTTTCCAAGACGGGCGGTAGTGGAAATTCACAATTTATTATCGAAGAAAATGCCGCTGGATGGCGATTGCAGTAATCCCGCTCAACAAAACCGGAAGTAGGTGTATGCGCAGTACTGCACAATTTCTTTTCTAGCACGGTCGGTTTAAGCCATCAAATGCATAGAATCCAAATGTGTTTTGCATAGAAGTCTGTTTAGAGGAAATACGTAATTTTCTCCTTCACGGTTACGTCTAAGTAAACCGTTTGAAATTCAGGAGTCGCTAACAATGTATGTAGTATTAGATTAAGGATTTGTGTTATAGGACATTCTTGTAATTCTCATGGTGAGAGTGCTTTCTAACAGGAGTCGACGCTCTCACCTAGTTTGCATTTTAGGATGAGTTGGAAATTACCGAATTCTATAAGAACTCAAGCTTTGATGGAATATAGCTTTTACTGTGATTACCATCAAAATATCGTAGACATTGCCCACATTCAAGAAAGAATAGAAGATAGTACATACGCAAGCGGTTTGACGGAAAAGTGACTTTCCAACGGTTAGCAATACTTTTGCTACGGTGATAATGTTGTTGGCTTCCTTCATGGTTGTGATGTTTATGTTCAAAATTTTACGCATATCTGACATATAGGCTATGTTTTGTATCCATTTAACACAATGACTGCCATAGCTATCATGTTTGAGAGCCAGTGATGTTTCCGTTGACGCTTTGGCTACCAAATATGATATGAATCGCTGTATATGCTTTTCACTGTCTGTATTAATTTTTCAGGTACATTAACTTCCTTAAGACCCTTCCAAATTATCTTTTTATCTATTTAATCGAAAGCCGCCTTCAGATCCGCAAAGGTTATGTACAGTTCCTCAGCTGTCGGTTTTTTTCTTTGTATTATGTCTCTTAGTATAAATATATTATCTGTTGTTTGCCTTCCTTTTCTATATGCTGCTTGGTCTTCCTCCATTTTACGTTCTACGATTCGTCTCAATCTTTGTTCAATTATCCTCGTATATATTTTAAAACTTATTCCTGATAGAAATGTGGCTCTATAGTTTTTATAGATTGTCTCATTTCCTTTGCTGTGAATTGGGATTATCAAGTGTTGTTCCCATTCTTTAGGTATTCTTCTCGTCTCTAATACGTCATTTAACAGATTGAGTAGCCATTTCCTGCCCCCATCTCCTATGTATTTTACCATCTCTGGATGAATATTATCACTATCGTCTGCCCTCCTTGTTTTAATGTTTGTTAATGCTTCCTCTAGTTACCTTATACCTATATGATTTATATGATTTTCAGGGCCCTCCGTTAATTCTTGACTTTCTCCTTCGATCCTAAGCTGTTGCCTATAATAGTTTTGCCATACTTCCATAATTTCTTCTGTTGTAGTCTTTAGCTGTCTTACTTCATCTTTTGAGCCTCGCATTTGTTTTCTCTTATTTCCCTCAAGGATTTGATTTTACCTCAGAATATTCTACTATTCGTCCTATACACGAAATTTAGTTCCTCTACCAAGTATTCGCATTCCTTCCTTTTTGGTTGTCTTACCATTTTCTTTACATTATTCCTTTTCTCTTGGTATTGTATTTTGTCATTTACATTCTTAGTCTCTGTAAACTTTCTCCACGCCTCTTTCTTATCTCTTACTTCCCTTTTAATCTCTTTATTCCATCACATTGTTTTCCTTTTGTTGAAATGATTTGCACTTCTCCGCAAATTTCTGGTGCTATACCTATTAATATACTCTTGAATTCTCGCCATCTTTCTTTTACAGTTCATGCTCTGGTTTCTTCATTCAATTCAAAAAATTGAAATAAAAACTAAATGAACTTATTTTGTTCATCACTAAAGGTGGCTATCAAATATCATAGCCATGCTCCGTGCTGAACAACTCGTGTTTGTTTCACGCGTTTAGTCAGGTAAAAAACTCTTTTACTTAACTTAATTTTGAAAACTACATATTACGAAAAAGAAGATATGATAGCGTACCGGTGAATATTAGCAAAATTGGTTGAGCTGTCAATGTGTTAAAGAAAACTGTTTTCGTTATTGTTCATATATGGAAAAGCAGAATTTTGAGTACTAATTAAAACATTATCTCTTTCGTGGAGGAACAATTGAAGGAACACAGGAAAAATTGTCAGTAATATCGTAAATGTGGTCCGTCCCCAAGGAATTATTTGTAAGTGGTTTTCTGCATTTAAAAGTGGCCGTACGAGCGCGGATGATACAGAATGTCCGAGACCGTCATTTACTGTAATTACTGCAGAGATGATTAGCAAAATCTATGCCCTTGTAATTAGCGATCGTCGATTCAAAGTACATGAGACAGCTAATGAAGTAAATATTTCAACTGAACGGGTATGCAGTATTTTGCATGAACGTTTAAATATGCGAGATGGCTGCTGCGTTCCAGATTATTTGGTGACCTTCAAATGTAGTCCAAGGAAATTTGTACGCCGATATGTCACATTAGATACTATTTGGATACACTACTATACTGCAGAAACAAAAATACAGTCGAAACAACGGACTTCTCCTGAGGAGCGTGCCCCCAAAAAGGCAAAAACCGTTCTTTTCAGCCAATAAGTTCATGGCTACAAAGTTTTGGGATTTCAAAGGGAATATCTTTACTGATTATTTACAAAAAGGAAACCGATAACTGGCCAACATAATGTCGATTTGCTAACATGTTTTGGTGCCGAATATAAGGAAAAGACAACCGCATTTGTTGAAGAAAGAATCATCACGGTTATGCGCCGTCTCATTCGTCCATTGCCGCTACAACAAAATTAGTCGAATTTTGTTACGATTTGCTGCCTTATCCGCCATATTCACCCTATCTTGCTGTCAGTGATTTCCTCTGGTTTACAAATTTAAAAAAATGTCTTGGTGGAAAGGAATTTCAAATAAAGTGGAAAGATGATATCGGAGACAAATGCATATTTTAAAGAGTTTGCGAAAGACAACTTTTTAGATAAGTAGAAAATTGGAAATTTGTTGAGCTGCGTATGTAAAGTTAAAAGAGAATTATGTTGGAAAATCGAAAAGTTTTTAGTGTAAAATAACTTTTCGATTGAACAGTTACCCTGCCATCAAACCGCCCTCACAAACCCATAAATTATTGTGATGGACCACACAGCATGAGTCCTTATTCATAACAAGCATTGAGACCAAATGTTAAATAAGGGGACAAAAATTATAGCTCAGTAATTGTTCCAATATGTGTTTGCAAAAATTACACTACGTAGTTAAGGGTGTTCGATTCACACTTATTGTTTCAGTTTCCATTGATTCCAAGGTAATTTCGTGTATCGTATTTCAACCTCTTATGCTCCTAGCGCTATTATACATCGGATTGTCTGGTTATTAATTTACCGATGTTAATGCAAGATTAAACCACCCCCATTCTTGCACTAATTTATTTACGATCAGAATTTTATACGTACCTGTCGTATAATGGCGCCGTCATGATTTAAACGCATAGCGCTCGCTTTCCATTATTTTAATACAGAACGGGACTATTTATCGCCTAGGGGCTGCAATTATTAAGAGGGCAAAATTATTGACAATACAAATTACGACCACTTCCTAATAATGCGCTAGGTGTAACGGATATGCGAGATAAATTTCAAATAGAGCGCATACTGCCAAAACCCCCAGCCACGGCGGCTGTAGCATATTTACACACTAAGTGTACTGCCTACAGTTTCACTAAGCGGATGATTAATATTACTACGCCATCTATATTGAAATTAATTCGCATGGGGTTGGTGCAACTTCATTCTCAGCATGCCAATTAATTTGCCGGTCTTGCAATGCCACCACCAACGGTGTTTACATATTTCTCGTCTTATTTCTCCGAGTTGTAAATAATGGCGACGTTTAGGCGTTTTGACGGGGTCTACAACAGAATATTTTCATGTCTCTGTTTCCGAAAGCCAAAACCCTTGTAGAAAACAATGTGCTTCCAATAGAAGGTTATTTCATTCGATGAATTCGAGCGCGTGCAAATTTATTTCTTTGTATGCTTGATAGCATTCAACTAGATAATGAATTGCTTTTACAATAAAGTTATTTCTTTCACTGCTAACATTATAAACTGCCAAACAACTTTCACTGAAAACTCATTAAATAGCATTCAATCATTCGTGCCAATTTGGGTTAATGCTAGAAGTAAGTGTGACGTTTCGTGCAGGAGTTATGCTCCTTTTCCTGTTCTAGTTAGCCGTTTGTTTTTCCTTTGTATATTAGTAATTATGAACGGATTTACTAATGAACGGCTGCTTCTAAAAGAAATTTTTCTTCATGTCTTCCCATTACATGTCCGGGCCATCTGACTGTTCTTGCTCCATAATTGTCTCAATAGGACGTTTCTTCAGATTTCGTTTCGTTTTTGTTGTTCTTGTTTTATCTTTGCTTGTTTTAACTCTCCTCAGAAGTCTCATTCCAGTACTCGTTCATCTACTTTTCTGTTTTTGTATTATAGGCCATAATTCGGATGCATATGTTAGTGTCGGTTTTGCTATTCGTTTTATTACCTCCAGCTTTCTCTCTTAAGTAATTCTTTTTCGGTTTTTGCTATTCTTCTTTTAATTTCGTCGTCCATTTTCCCATCGGCGCCTATTATTACTCCCTAATACTTGAACTTAGCTTCTTGTTCAAGTTGTTCTTCTTCTGTTATGTTTTCCGTGCTGTTTACCGATTATCATTGTTTTGAAATTTTCTCTGTTTATTTTCATATTTATATTTTTCAGCTCTTCATGAAAGGTATTTATATATTTTTATAGTTATTTCTCAATTCCCCCAATTATTACTATATCATCGGCTTAACACAATTCAGTCATCTCTATACATCTGAGTTTCCAATAGCCTACGTTGTACTTTCTCAAATTTTCTCTGCATCTTTTCACTATTTCATTCAAAATTAGATTGAAAAATAAGGGACTCAGTACGCATCCTTGCTTTAAACCTGTTTTGCTGACAAAAGCTTTCTCAATATCTATCAAACATACCTATATTTGTCTCCCAACATTAAAAGGTTTTCTTGATAGTTGTCTGAATATGAATATCTGGTCGTTTCTTCTTCCCTCTCTTCTAAATCCACTTTAACTTTCTTCTAGTCATCTTTTCCAGTTTGTTGCCGAGTATTTTTCCCAGTATTCTGGTGTATATTTTTCTATCGTACTTCGCAAAACGATTCCTCTGTAGATTGAACAGAGTTTGTTGTCTCCTCTTTTATAGATTGGCGTGATAATTCCGATTTGCCGGTCTGATTGTACTTTTCTTTCTGTTCTTCCCTGATTCATATGGAGAATATGTTCTCTCTCCTCATTCATGTTTGTGCACATTTCTCCAGCTATGTCGTCATATCCTGCTGCTTTTCTAACAATTCTTTAAGATATTCCCTCCAGCTTTCCATTATTCTTACTTCTTCCGTGAGCTCTATTCCCTCTTTGTCCTTTATGTTTTTTATCGTGTTTATTTTACCATTTCTTATATTTTGTAATAATATTCTTTGTTTTTTTCTGGTCGATGATCCCCACCTATTCGTTGTGTCACAAGTTTCTTCACTTTGCGTTTACAAACTCCTTTGTTAATTCCATGTAATTTACCTCCAATTCTAGATTAAATCTTTTCTTCCTATAAGTCAAAAGAAACGAGGTCTGCCTAACCTCGAAGCTTGGATGGAGTTCCCTGTTGCTGTTTATTTTAAAAAGAAATTCTACTTTTAAGAGAGGATAGGGTGCTAGCCCCGTTACCAATTTGAACTCAACTTCGGCAGCTATTATTCCCAGCCAAATACTTGGCTAACAATACGACATATTTGGCTTAGGATAAATGTTTCTTTTACAAATCTTCATCCTATGTGTTTTCTAAGACCAAACTCCCAAGTTTTCACTCGGCAGTGCATGGCAACATATCAAAAGCATATAAATTACCCTCGGATCTGACGCATTCGCATCTTCCAACTACAACGGAGGTTGCTTGGTTGATTTTGAGATTTCGACGCGGCACATTATCAAGAATCATTGCAATTATCTGTGCTAGGTTAGAATCGAACAACTATTTACGACTGCGATACCATCGTTGTTTGAAGCATTGGAATTTCCGATCATCTTGGAAAAATTACAAAGGTGAAAATTTTACCATTTGGAATTTAGCAACTTTTTTAATTTTGATTGGTTATATTATTTATTATACTACTTAGATGCGGATAGTTAGCTCTGATGGAAACGCCAAAGTGTGCTTCTGTTAGTGCAAGTATAACTGGTACATTTGTGGATAGCTCAAATTATATCAAGTAGTCTATTAAAAAGGAAATAAAGTTACTTAGACTTTAGTTAGACGTGTAAATAGTAAGATTAGTTTTGTTGCCAAATAGTATCTATATACACAACTTTAAACTTAAAGGAATCGGTTGCAGGTTTATGACAATTTACTTTCAACTTGATTGCATTCACTGGAAAGTAAATCTGCGCTAAGTTTAATGTACATACTAATATATGTAATATAAACATACTTTCTATAGTAATTGTGCCTTTCTTTTGTTCTAGGTTTATCACGCTGTTGTTATGGATCAGATCGCGCAAGGGTAAGTTGTCTTTTCGTTTTATGGTAATTAGGCGTTGGGCAACTCATCCTCGTAAATTTTCAAATGCACTAAGACACGGTTCTGCGACCAGAATTAAAACAAATGCATAATTACAGCGCCAAATTGTATACGTACTGAATAATTTAAGGCAAATTTACAGTAAAAATCTACCAAATCTTAATTATATTCTTAACTACACAACCTAATTTGGGTTACTTAAGATATACAAAATGTACTTTTTGTCTAGTACCACCAATTTATGTACCGTTTGTATGCACTTTCAACTACACGACAATGATATGCATTTTGTTAGGACTATGATACATTACAAAATTAAGTTTAGAAGTGTTAAACCGGTCCTTCTGTAATTATAATTAAACTGGGCAAATATGCGGTGTGATGAGTCACCTCTCCTTCTCATAATATAATATTGTAGTACAGAAGACAGTACAAATTACTCATCATACTGCATATTTGCTCAGTCTACTTATAATTTGCCTTCCATAGAGTATTCTACAAGGAACTATAGAACATCTTTATATTTATACGAACTATTTATACTAAAATCTGCGACACTAAGTTCAGATTTGGATCTAGTGCAAGTATATCCAGCTAGCCTCATTGTCAGTGCGATCAGCATGAGTCACGAATCTATTGTGATTCGCTTCTGGTTAGAATTGTGGATCATTCTTAGTTAAACTCAGAAGCTCCTTCGTTCTGCGTTTGGCGAACTTTGGAACAGAATCCTTTAAGTAAACTAGTTTCTCAAGTCCAGTGCTGAAGACGTATTTAGTGTTGGAAGCTTCAATCTTCTTCCGAATGGTTTCCGTCGTCTGGCCACGTTCTTGGTAACCTTCTTAGCAAGTTCTCTGAAATGCTTTCGACCTTATTTTCATAGTATTCTGTCGTTTCTTTGGCAAGTATATGTTGTGTAGCATAAGCCAAGCTGTTGTTAGGTAAATGTAATATGTATGCGGAGGTGCTGATCTAGTGTGGTTGTTCTGACAACAAATTTGGAAAGTCATTCGCCATTAAGGTTGACTGAAATTTAATAATCCGTTTACAACATTCTGATTTTCTTTCTATTTTTTTAAATGAGGTAGTTTTAAACATTTTACCTTTGTATTGTAAAACCCTTGGAAGACTTATGTTTTAATCATTCTCTTCTTGTGAAAGGACACGTACACAGATTTTATCTTCTCCAACTGTCCATTCTAAATTACATAGATCCTGAAATTATTTTTGCGACAATGACTTACATTGAAAGATGGAAACTTGGTAGGAGTGGCAACTCAAATTGCAATTTTAACAGTCGCAAAATTTTACCGTATTAAGTTAAACGTTCGACCCAAAGAAAGAGAGGTGTTGCAACAGAGAGAACGGAAAGGCAAAGGATAAAAATAAACCGAAATCCTTCTGCACGAATGTAATTGCGTTCTTTCGGAATAAAGGAGGGTGGGCTTGATTAATTTCCAAAGTAATGTGTCGGTAGCTTGGTCGGTAGGATTGCTCGCAGAGGCGGCGCGCGTTGCTGCCTTAGCTCTGGAAGGAATATAAATTTTACATCGTTTCAGTGAGGGATGGTTTCGCGGAAGATTCGCGGCGTTTCTTCATTATTCAGGACTTACGGGAACCTTTCTAAATGTAAATGTTTTTATGCGGTTTCGATCGTTGAGCCTGAGATTCGGCTGGATCTTTCGATTGATTTATCGAAATCCGAGCTATGGCTTTCTCTTACGAATTAGCAAGAGTAATGGATTTCACCCCATAATTTGTATCAAAAAGAATGTTAGTTTTGTGTTATTCAGGTATTTATTTTCAGTTCTAAACTAGAAACCTCGAAGCTTCTATAATAAACTACTTAAACAATATTTCCAGCAAAATCACATTAAATTACTTAAGTTTATTAGGTATAATTTATTCAATGCCACATTCTATATCTAGATTATCGCAGCGAACAGGTTTCAGCGTTTTCATATCGCAACATATCTGCGTATATGAAGCTGTATGATTCGAAAATATTGGATCGTTTGAAGGAGTGCCTCTAGTCCTGAAGTATGTCTTGACCGTCGGACTGGAAATAGAGAGCAGCTTTATGGATTTTATCGCCTGACCGAACTTACTACGCTTCTATGACCTCTTGCCGGCGTTGTTCGCCTGCCATAAAAAACACGTGACCGAAGATCACGTTACGTCGCGATGAGATTGGTTTAAAATTTTAGATTAGCTATAAAAAGTATATAATTCTATTTCTAAGAGTGTTTTTCATATGGGAATGATCAGTAAATATACACAAATTTTGATAGAATTAACATTACGAGTGCTCGAAAAGAGAATTTCTATACTACAAGTCCCAATGTAAAGAGAGTTTATAAAAGAAAAATCTATGGAGGCGAAAAGGAATAGTATTTGAAAAGAAATTGTGAATATTTCAGCTGAAACAAATATTTTCTATAATTGGGTCCGCAAGATCTGAGAGTGTGGGATATTGGTTCTGCTTTTCTTTATATTGCTCAAATTAAATTAATACAGTTTATGTCCGTTCTGAGCTTGTATTTCTTAGATGTGTTTATAAGTGGTTGTATATTTATCCAAAGAAAATGTATACAGGGTGTCCCAGACTTCACTCCCCAGGCTTGTAACTTCGTTATTGTTAACAATACATAAAACAAAGTATATATATTCTTAAATGGGAGGAAATTCTCTATACGATAGGAAAAACTAATTTACAAAAAGTGCGTTAGTGTAATGACAGCTATATTCAACTTTTTTTTTCAAATAGCACAGTATACTTTTTTTTTAATATTCAGATGGTACCTTTTATTCTCTTTAGAGCCATATAAATTAATATGGGCCTTACATGGGAAAATTTTCGAAAAACTTGACCTAAAGTTTTCCATGCAAAAAAATTGTAGTTTATAGTGTTTATCTAGTAGGCGATGAAATCAACAGCTTTCTACAAACAAAAATGTGTTTTTATTCGAATAGCAATTAAATGTATGCTATCAGCTACATCTAATAAATACAAAGGTTTATTTTTAATGTATCCACATTTATAAAAGGCATTTTTTAAAAATAACGCATCTTTGAATAAATTTTCACTTGAAGTTATATTCAGTTCAAATCAAATTATTTAACAATGGCACTAATAAAATTATCGAGATAAAAGCTATTAAATATTTTATCAACTGTCGTTAACAGAGAAAATATCAAGTAGGTAGGTACATGTGCTATCCGGACGAATAGCATGCTGATTTTCAATTGTTTTCTAAACAAAATTCTGTCACTTTATGTTGTTAAATTCATTGAAGTTATTATTATTCCTTGTATTTTGATAGAATATGAACTATTCGAATTCCGAAAAGTGCGATATGATGTTAGTGTATAGTTTGTGTGGAAATAATTCGAGGGAGGCAGCTAGAAGGTATTAAGTGCGAGCAATATCCTGAGAGAAGACATCCTGATCATAAAACGTTTAAAAATTTGGAAAGCAATCTTAGGGAGCATGGATCTTTTGTAATAAATAAAAGCATACCGTTTCCTAGGAACATACATGCTGCTGATGAAGGACATACAGTAGCTGTTCTTGCTTATACGGTTTTCAATCCTACATCTTCCTTAAGAGAAATAGCCGCAAAGTGTAATATTTCAAAATCGTCAGTGCAACGCATTTTAAAACGAAATCATTATAAAGCATACAAATTTAAGCGCATACATAAGCTTCACCCCGGAGATTCAGAGAGGAGACTTGAATTTATTGCATGGGTTCTAGTGCAGTATGATCACCAACCTGAGACAAATGATGTGGTCTGACGAAAGTAGATTCCATAACAATGGATTGGTTTCAACACAAAATTGCAGATACTGGTCCACAGAACAGCCACACTGGCTGAGAGAAACGAATAACCAATACGTTTTTTTCAATAAATGTTTGGTGTGGAATTCTTGATGGGCGTTTAATAGGGCCACATTTTTACGATGGGACACTAATTGGCAATCGCTATTTACATTTTCTAGAGAGATATTGCCAGAACTTATGGCAAATGTACCTCTTCATATAAGACAAAATATGTTCTGCCAACAAGATGGTGCTCCAGCACACAACAGTGCGATCGTACGAAATTATTTGGACACTAATTTTCCTCAACGATGGATGGGAACACATTGCCCGATGACATGGCCAGCTCGCTCTCCCGACCTCACGCCGTTGGACTATTTTCTGTGGGGTTACTTGAAGGAACGTGTTTATAAGGTAGCCGTCATAAATGTGGATGACCTAAAAGGCAGAATAAGAGAGGAGTGTGCAAACATTTCCATGCACTCTTTATTAGAAACGACAAACAAACATTCTCTGCATCGTCTAGAGATATGCTCTAATAATAATGGAAGCAATTTTGAACAATTTTTATAATAATTTGTAATTATTGCTCATTAGTTTTGTAATTATTAGTTAATTAATTGCTATTCGAATAAAAACACATTTTTGTTTGTAGAAAGCTGTTGATTTCACCGCCTACTAGATAAACACTATAAACCACAATTTTTTGCATGGCAAACTTTAGGTCAAGTTTTTTCGAAAATTTTTCCATGTAATGCCCATATTAATTTATATGGCTGTAAAGAGAATAAAAGGTACCATCTGAATATTAAAAAAAAAAAGTATACTGTGCTATTTGAAAAAAAAAAGTTGAATATAGCTGTCATTACACTAACGCACTTTTTGTAAATTGGTTTTTCCTATCGTATAGAGAATTTCCTCCCATTTAAGAACATATATACTTTGTTTTATGTATTGTTAACAATAACGAAGTTACAAGCCTGGGAGTGAAGTCTGGGACACCCTGTATATATACATTTTTTCGTGACCTTTTTATGCTTATCTTATATGATAGTTATCTACTACATATTAAGTCAACTAAACAAGACTGGTTTAAATGATATTTATATTTTCAAAACCTTTATAAACGTTTTCGGAACACCCTCTTATTTCTAAGGAAATGAAACACTAGCTATTTTGTAAGTAATTTCATACCTTCCATTCTAGTGTGACCTGCTATTCAGAAAGAGGACACGTCGTTGATCTTGTCCAAATTGAGCTCAGATCAGCTTCGATGTGATGGTGTTGGAGCTCATTATCTGAATGACCACTCGGCTATCGTCGAAGCTGATAGTTTCTTGATTCTCTCCTTAGTTCTGGAATTTATATTGGCACATCTCCCTCTAGCATTATAATTTGCTTAAAATGATTTTGGATACCGCCTCGTTTGCTCGAACTGCCTAGCCCGAAGTAGGTTTACTCATTTTGATGTTCTTTCAGCGGTATTTGACCCATTTTTTCCTCTATATGTATATGGTATCTAATCACTATAGTATTTGTTGAACTCGTAATAGTCCTTCTCCATGTTCAGTTATATCGACAAAAGTAATCCTCATTGCTCGATTTCTAAATAATTCGACCTCTAAATTGTGTGTATTAAGGCTAACATGAGTACGACGAAGGGATTATCACGTATAATGGGGGAAGATGTCATTATCACTTTCAGAACGATAGCCGGTTATTTAGTGCTTCTTCAGATCCATGCAAATGCAAGCTAATCTTTTAACTTGGCATGGCATATTTAATTGTCAGTCAAATTCTGGTGGTAGACATCTAGATCAAAATAATTGGGCGTTGGTCTATACTGCGTGTAATATTTGTTGTTTTGTTGAGGACTCGCTTCATGTGATTTTTCTGTAGGGCTATTTTATTCGATGTGACGATTCTTAGATATTTGGCTTTCTAAACTTATACTTCAGCTAGCTGGATACACTTTTAAATAGACCCCGGTTTATCACAGCAAATTTTCAATCGCTACCAACTTCCTAACAAAACTGCGACTAGTGTTGTTACTACTGCAGAAAAGGGATACACATTTCAAACACATGAATGGTTGTGCACTGCGATTAAAAAGGTGGCTGTGTCAAAATTTGCCAAATGCTGCTTTTGATGATTTTTGACTCAAAGGTCATGGTTAAATGAATTCAAAGCTCCGCGCTGTAGCATGATTACAATACCAGAGAAGTGTGAACTTACAGATGTACATATGTACATTGAGGAGCATTGAAAACAACTGTCTAACAGAACTTAATATTTAGATTACTTACAACTTTTAGGTTGAGGTCAAACAAATACATTTAGCAGAAAGCATCTAGCGTTTGTTTATATAGCGCAATAGAAGTAGTACAGTTTTAAATATATTGATAACTACTGATAAAAATTAATTGCTTAGAGTAATGTCAATCGAGGACGATCGCAATAGAACAAAGATGAACCAGTTTATCTGAAGCTGAGGTATGTGTAAAGACAGCAATGTTGTTGGTGAGGAGGAGAATTGAGATTCTATCACGTAGTCTGACTATCAATTCAGATGGCCATATTCAAGAACAATTTTTAGTTAAGAAAAGTTATTAGAATTGATGAATCACAACCTACCGTATTTGCAATTATATTCCAAGATGACATTACAAGGATACACACAGATTTGGTTACTTGGTAGCAGTTGAAGCTTGGTTGAAATTGTATTAATTTATTTTTTCATTCACATTTCCAAAAACTTTTCTCCGACATCAGGCGCGCCTCAGGGAACTAATCTGGGTTCCCTTCTACTTTTTATATTTATAAATGACTTACCTTTTATACTTGATTGTCCTAGTTTACTTTCGACTGATGACTTAAAACGGTTCGCTACTATCAACAGCATTGACGATTGTATATCGCTTCAGACTCAGGTGAATACAGTGCAATTATGGTGTGCAGTGTGTTGAGCATGAATATCTAAGTGTAGAGTAGAAGCCTCTCGCGGAGAGTTAATAATGTTGTATATGATTTCTACTTTAATAATATTACTTTAAAGCGCAGTGAAACTATGAATGACCTGGGCGTAGCATTTGACTCCCAACTTACATTTAATGACCACATCAATGGCATATCTTGTTCGGTTTTAAGAATGCTATTTGTTATCTGCTATTTTATTATATTGGTTTATTATAAGAATCGCACGGAATTTCACATCTACTGGCCCGATCTTGCCTTTGTATTTCTTCTTCGTGCGGTCTAAGCTAGAATATGCATCCTTGATTTGGTCACCTTCTTATAAATATTATATAACCTCACTCGAACAAGTACAAAGACGTTATCTAAAATATATCTACTTTAAAGATTATTCTATACATACAACACAGGGCTTTAGTCACAAATTACTCCTGGACTTGTACAGGATTGGTCCTCTTCATCTGCGGCGAATTCATGTCGATATAAAATTCCTTTTAATTTATTTTACAATGGATTGGATGGGCCGAAACTATTATATTAAATTAATTTCATGGTACCTCGCCCAGTTTCTAGATCTTCGAAGATATTTTACTGCAGTAAACCAAATACTAGTATTTTAATTAAATCCTATCTGTATAGAATGTGTGTGAATTATGATAGCCTATTGAATCAATCCATTGATATTGACTTGTCGTCATCAGTTTCACTTATAAATAAAGGTACTAGTAACTTTCGGTATTTGTAGGTAGTATTTGTAGATAGCACGTATTGTTACACTTCGTTTAATCAAAATAATTCTTTCATTTTAAATACGCGATTGAATTATTTTTTCTTAATATTTTAGCCAACATCTGTGTGTTACGTTCAGTTGAAGGAAAGTTATTTAAAATTAATTTTTGCAGTTTTGTGTTTGCGAGTAGATGTTTGTTACCTTTTTCCGACTGTTAGATTCCCTAGTAGGTAAAGAGAGCCTGCGTATTTTTCGTAAACTGGCCATCCCAACTTTCTAATTTCATCCGACCCCTCGCCCCCTTCAGCGACATTTAAATACAAATCGCGCAAATTTTACTTTAGTCACTTGCCGACACCCACACACTCAACACTTCACTTAGTGCCTCTAAGTAAGTACCACTCATGAACACACAACTATCAACGGTGCCTCCGTCTCCGCCATTTTGCTGCCCAGCAGACATCGCATACAAGCTTCGAAGCTCTATCTTCAAGCTCAGGTACCACGCCGAAAGTTAACCCCTATCGTTCTAATTTACCTAATTTATCTTTCGTATTATTAGTCCACACCACGCATTCTCACATTGACACACAAACGTACCACCACGCATTTTGTAAATTTAAATCGCATTTGATTATTGTTTTTTTGCTTTAATTATTTAAGTAATACAGTTAATATACGTTCTCAAAGGACAGTGTTCGTTTTATTTACCAAGTAAATAAATAGGTATTTGATTTTAGCTTATTTTAACCCTTTTGCATTTCTCCACGTTCACCTTTACCAAAATCTTATTAATGTTATTACGTAAGGGAGGTGTCAAGATAGCCGCAGCAATTAATTACTCACTCAAGCATTTTTTTTTTGCAATCAACCAAACACCCTGCAATCAAACACATCACACCCTCTCTTTATTAATCAACTTCAACACGCCAACTCAACCTAATCTCACCCCCGGTAATTAACAGTGTGTAGTGTGTACAGTGTACAGTGTATTGTTGAAATATATATAACTATACATATGTATGTTGTAATGTACTTGTCCTATAATTGGATTTTAAGTCTGTTGGGCAAAATATATTATTATTGTTATTTTTAAAGACTTCGTAAATGGAAAGAATTCATTAACGGTTATGAGGTCAAATTGCTTTTTGTTCGATTTTCTGTTGATAGAGGGTACAAGTCTTATCAACTTAGAATTACGTTGCTGACTGAAGAACTGTAAGAGTTATTGATAAAACTAATGTTATGCCGCTTTACTCAACAGAAAGACCGATCAAAGTATTTTCTAAAATTACGTTGAATGTAGATATTGGTAGATTGTACTGTTCAGTGTAGAACTAACGTGAGGTTGTATTTCTACCAGATTAGCTTCCTTTCATCGACCGAATGAAGAATGACAGGATTAGCAGCGTTTATATTTACACATTCAAATATAAGTTGGTTGAGCAAAACCATTCTACTATTGCTACTCTTGATAGCGTACAACACATACCTACACTTTTGTATTGCGAGCCATTTGCTTGCCAATATTCCATCATCATTAAGAAAAATTGATAATAATAACTTGAACCTAGTCCGCGTGCCCTTTTTCGATATGAATAAAATTTGCGTCCACGGCATGTGCTTGATTGGGGTCCAATTATCTGCACGCATATTGGCGATGATATCGAACAAGTACATGCGCAGATGAGGATCTAGTACAAGTATGTCGTGAAATTGTATTGGAAGCGATACAATTAAGTTGTCTGCTGAATAACAATTAATCACGATATCCCGTACGCGATTTAATGAATCGGTTCTATATTGAATGCAACCTGTAGTCCTTTTATCTTAGTTTGGATTGGAGTAATATGTATACTACCAATTTGCGTTGAAAATGCAAAATAAACCGATGAATTCATTAAATATCGGTAAACTAGACAAGATAAAGTTAATTCCTAATGCGTTTTCGAATTTAGCGAGTTTTATATTGTTTCAACAAAGATAAATATTGAGTTGTATTGGTTATTCGTTAAGAGCACTTTAACGACCTCACTCAAAAATCTTGGTCGGGCATTCAGAAAAAATCACGTAATAGTTTTAAATTCTACTTATACTTGAGGGAAGGTGCAGTGTTGCCCAATCTGTTAGATAGTATGATTAAAGTTCAGAAATTACATTCACAAACAAATTTATTGTTTACAAGAGTTATAATATCATCTGATGAATGGCTCCACCGTTTCATATAAAATCAAGTGTCACTTCCTACCCACATTCGTCGTTCCCGATAAATTTTGATTAAAACGGAAAATGTAATCGCATCCCTGTTAAGATAAACATACGTAGCTCTAGCATGTTCACTTCTATGTAAAAATTTTATTGCAGTAATCATAGGGAGTCTAGGAACAAAATGTTTCGCATTATTCCACGAACGCTAAACATGGTACGGTAATGTTGCTCCATAACAATGCAGGTGGTCGCTTATTATAGTTTAGTATTCAGTTTAACGCAGTTAGAACCACTATCAGGCGTTCTGTTCTTACCAACGATTACGAGATACTCAAAGCGATATAGCGGGTAAGGTTAATTGTGTGTTTGCAAGTACGTGCATTGAGGTTACGTCTAAAGGGTTAATGGCATGTTTCATAAAATAGGTATTTATGTACGTATTTAAACGATGATGTTTGTAACCGGTGGTGCTGCAGGTGCTTATTGTTGAGGATGAAGAGACATAGATATAATAGTCTAATGCTTTAGAGTTGGGGTAATAATACAGCGAGGTGTAGGTGCCCTGAACTGTATTTTGTGTTAAAGTCAGCTTCATAGTATACCCTACATCTGCTTTAACTAGACTTTGTTTATTCGTTTTTAACTAGTTTACCATGGAAGCATTTACGAACTTGAAATTTATCTTCATTTGATCATGTAAATTGTATGTGTCATAATAATTCGAACTCTTAGTTTTCACTTAAATGTATAATAATATTGAAAAGGTTAACATTGAGTAAGTTTTGTGAAATTCAAAATTGAAGTCCAGTCACAATCATCAGCTATGACAATTTTTCTTCTTAGATAAGATAAGCTGTCCGTTCGTAAGACGTAGGGATTCCGACTTTGAGCGACGATATCGAACGAAGGTGATTTCATCTTGCCCAAATAGGTAAGCTCTTCGCACAATTCATCTGCTAAACTGTTATTGCAATTACTAAACTCTATTAATTCAGGCTCCACTTTTCCCTCGCCCAATTTCCAAACAACTTTAAGCTTCAAAGAATTAAATGTATATATGCATGTAGACGTAAATCAAAAGATAATTACTAAGTAATAAGTGAATAGAGCATCCTCTACAAGTAATGGTGACTACCGCTAGTTTTACCTGCAGATTCTACAAAATGTCTGTAATACCGAGCATCGACTTAAAAACTCGAATGCACGTGTTGATGTAATGCATTGTTACTTTTGTCCTCTCGTTTTCACTTTTGCGGTAGATGGCGGCTCGGTTTCGTACGTTTCGAATATACACGGAAATTCGACTCTGGGAAGTGTAATAGTATCGTAGTGTGATCTGGAAGTTTCGCTTCTCCAAGTTCGCTGTTCGAACTCATCGTCGACGTTGAGCATTTGCTTTTCCCTCATTTGGAGGTTAGTCTTTCTCTTTGGTAATTACAACGTCGTTATCTTTCTCCTTCATGTTGTTACAGCGAACTAGTATAGGCTGGTATAGCTGGTATATGCTAGCGTAGGACTAGTAGAGCGCTAAGGTTTATTTTCCCGAAATTTTTACGTGAAGTGCGGTAGAGCCTGCCATCTTCTGCTTCCGTCCCGATACCGACTATTTAATACTATTATATATTCGTGGAACGAAACATTCAATTCTTTTAGTACTTTAAATGGGAGGATCACAGTTACTTGTCACTTGCATAAATTCTTGTTTTACTTACGTTCGGCTAAAGCTGTAAGGTGGCTGTAAGGCCGCTAGAATTCCAACGGTTACCAAAAGTGTGTAAACCTTAGGTAAGAAGCTAGCTTAATGGAATTTAACTTGATCGTTCCACCTAAAGTGACAAATAAAGTGGTGTTAAACGTCATTCTCTTGCCTTAATTATTTTTTTTATTTCTGTTATTTTTAAATATATTGTTCAAGAAGTTTTTCTGGTCGCTTCACGACAGCATAAAGATCCAGAACGTGAACGTTTTGGATAACCTCGTATCACGTACCTCTCCCTGACTCCATATACTCAGATGTGATCTAATTCTATAATTGGAGAGTGGCACCTTGTTAATAATGTCTCGAACTTTAACCTAGGTCGTTACCATTGGGCTAGCACGGCCTGGATCTCCATCTTTAGCACCATCTATTGTGCGTGCTATCCTAATGGAGTTACCAGTAGCCTTTTACACAAATTCGTCCTTTGTTTTGCACTCATATCCTACATTGTAATAATAGTGCTACAACATTGTTTTCTATAGTCACGGTGCAAAAGCAAATTAAGAAGCAGCAACTCAAAATCAATATGTTTTACACGGGATGCATCGAGTTCTATTACATTCGAACCGCTCTCTCGCACAGCAAGTGTAAAGAGTAGGGGTGCCCAGTCAAGTTATTAAATTACAAGATTTCGTATACAGCTTTTCTAATAGTCGGAAGTATATCATTTAATTTCTGTAAAATAATATATGTATGTAGTTACCTTCATATACGTAAGCCCCTTCAGAACCATAATTTCCTACTGAGGAATCGTGATAATCCAGCATGACTAGACCTGCTTTGATGGCTATGTACAACCTGTTGCACTTCTATCCACGACTTACTCGTTTCTAAAAATCATTGCTGTCGAAGCTTCTCAGTTTTTTTCAATTGGTTTGACTAATTCACGGTTCTTCAACTGCCGAGTGGGAGTTTTTGTTGAGTAATAACCTAGCAGATAAACTTTTATAAAGAAAACCTTTGATATATTCCCGAAATCTATTGAGAACCCAAACTACAGCAAAGACTTCTCTATGTTTATTGCAATAATTACATTCACGATCTCTTAACAATCGACTAAGGTACCCTATTGAACTTTCAGCGATTTCCTGGTCTGGTAGAAGTGTAGCACCATTAGCCTGGTTGCCTACATCGGTACCAGTAGTAGTAGTGCATCGCTTATTACCACTTTTTGTTATAATAGCGGTACATTGATTAGAAATAATTTTAGGTTCTCGAACGAATTGTGTTGTTTATCTTTCCACTTCTTTGTATGTATGTTTTGAACACTTTAAATAAATCGTTTCCTTTGGAAAAGAAAATGCAGTTACTTTGCATTGTTAAGTGCTCCTTGATCTATCTTTCAGTCACATTTTATGGTGCGGATTTACTTACCATCACTGGTCAAAATAAGCCAGATACTTCGTTTTGGTATACCCAAACTTGCGCAAAGCTTAAGTTATTGCAGTATTTAGAATATAATATTTTTGTATATAGTATATTTGAAACGTCAAAAGGTATGTTCCAAAACGTATGTGTTTTCAGGTGAAAAGTAACTTTGGAGGATAGCTCTTATCCGTCTTATTTTACGTTATACTCGGTAATCATTCTACCGGTGAGGATAAAGTACTGGGACAAGTATTATTGATCGTTGGCCAATATACAGTTTAGAATACTCCAATCTACCATAACAAATTTGGGAATGTAGAATTATTTAGAATTATGTAAATTGAAATGATATCTATCCGAAAGACGGAAGTCGCCACTACTCCCAAACGTATTGAACGATATTACAAGCGTTCACAAGTGACGTTAAAATCGGTGCATTTCCTAATGCACTCCGAATACTGAAGCTCCAACTGCTTAACCACCGATGACGACATTAATAATGCTGCTCGTGGTACTCAAGTCGAAGGATACGCATTGAGGGTGATAACAATCCCAAGAAATGCTCAGTGGAGTTGTTGTTCCATCATATACCCACATATATTTCACCTAAAATGTTTCTTGAGTCTATTGAGTTTGTTATGCAAATAATGTTACGCATTGTACTTCTGGACGCAACATTGCTAACGCCATTAAACCCAATACAGAGCTATTTCTTTACAGACTTTGATCACAACGCCAAATTCTTAAAAGGCATGATTGATATTTCGATTACGATGCATCGAAATTAATACCTCCAATAAATATTTTTCTATATGATATATATGTAAATAGCTTTTTATCGATTTTACACAATACCTTGATATTTAAATGTAGATTAGGCATACTTCTGATATACGAACAAGTTCAATCTTTTATAGAATCAAATAAAACATAATTGCATTACTTGAACAAGGTTCGTTAAGGCTTTAGTATTTTATTATCACGGGAAATTCGATTTCAATAATTTGTCCTCCCTTTTCTGATTAAAATCTAAATTTTACGGACCCTTGGGAGCGGAATACTAAAACAATTTCCGCTACAAATTAAAATTACCTTTTACCTTCAAACTTGGCCGAAATTAATAACACTTCCACTGTAATTTTCATACTTCTTGCACCGCAAGAAGACGAGCTAATAACCCAACATTAATTCTTGAAGGAGAAATATTAATAAAACGTTGGTATTACCTTCCATGAAAGAAACCCCTTCTTTACTGTATCGCGCAGGAAAGGATCCTATATTCACATCAAAGAGGCTTGCCTCTTTATACGTACCGAACGAAAGAAACAAATAGAAACCAAAGGATGGGAGACGACTCACGAAGAGCATACTAGACTGTTGGTACCGCTCTAAGTAAAGACAGCATCGTTTCTAATTAATGACAGACGACTACGACGATCACATAGAGTAATTTCGCCGGAATGGTAGGCGAACGAGTTGTAGAGGAACAACACGGGCTAGTACTACAACAAGAACACGACTCCGTAATTTGCATATAATCGCTCCTATTTGCATGATTGCTAAAGGACGGTAACTGTAAAAAAACGTATCCAATCCAGTCATAAATTAAGGGATGAGTTAGCCGGAGGATTCTGAAGATAGGGTGTAATGTTCACTATCTGCGAGATACGAAATTACCTACGTAAAAAAGAACGATAATGGAATTGCAAAAATAAAAATCTTGGGATTTGGCACATGAGAATTAATTTTAAAGAATGGAGGTGGAAAAGGGAGAATTTCTAATCCATGAAACTATTCACGGTTCAATTTCACTTTCTTCGAACGCTGTTGACGTTTTTCAAGCGTTTATTTAATAGATATAGCCCAAAAGAACGGCATTTAGATTCTTACGATTCCATTGTGCTAATCTCACCGAGAGCACTATCTTCTGGCCGCACAAGTTTTACCACCCATAGGTTCAGGATATCTGTCCCCTAGGTATAAAAGCCTATTGATAACTAAAGCGTCTCAGTGGCATACTGGGTGCTCAGTAGTTCTTTCTATGCATGAAATTTGAACTGACGTTCATTGCCAACCTTGATTTTATGCAGATGATAGATCCAATATTTACTCTACTTGGTATGTAGAGATACTGTAGATCGGATACTGTAGAAGAGTATTCCAGTTTGCTAACTACATATGTAAAAAAGGGAGGTTTGATGACAGTTACGTTATTAAAGTCCCACGATAATGTTGTCTACATGCTGAAAGACTGCTGGTTTTCTATCAACAGTCACACTCTAGTTTTTCACTGATTCCAGCAGGGTAGAACAACCTTTTCAATGGCATACGATGAGCGGACGTAGTTTACTTTTCTTGGGCATAAGATGAAACAATACTGTGCCAAATTAAGGACCAACTTGTTTAATTGCACACCAAATATGAATTTTAGAACTTCTCTGTAGTAAGCTAACACACTCAAAATGAACAAGAGTGCACTTAGCCTTGTGGTACTCAACATCTAGACAATTACAAATATGAGTAACATATATCCATTCCAGTAAGCAGAGGTCGTTCTGTCTGGTAGATATGACATAATTAATTACAGAAAGCGTGCCTCATATAATTGCGTGATACATTTTGTCGCAATCACCACTGAGATCACTATAAACAATATCAAGTTGTGCAGCATCATCCAGAGTTTCAGCAATTTTTGTGGAGTATCAAGCACCATGTGGTAAATGTTGATCGTTTCAGTATAAAGAGAAGGCGAAATAAAGTTGTTACAGCTAACGGACGAACTCTTGGTATGACCGGCACAAATACTTTAGCGAAAGTTGAGACGGTAGCAGTTGATCTGTAAGTAAAGACATCCTTGTTGTTCCTTTTCCCGAAAGCAGGAAATATTGGAGCCTGTTTCCAAGATTTTGGGGGTATAGATGTGCAACGATACAGGTTTTGATTATAGTTCTGTGAAGATGCAAGCATAATCCCGAACCAGGCAGCAGACTATACCATCACCCCCACTTGCTTCCCAGTTGTTTCAGCTTCCTGATGATTGTATCAGGAACCCGAATATCTAATGAAGTCGTGACTTCACCGTATATTACGCCTTCCAAAAGTATTAATGGGTTGTAGGTATCGTTCGTCTTTCAAAATCCATGAGTGCTTGTGGGTGAAAGGATGCTACAAGAAGATCGTAACAAAAGCATTCACAATATTTTGTGGATTGTTAAATACTGTGTGCGAATCGTACAGTCCACCCGCAACTCTGGAAGTGGATCATGGGTCATCTGCCTCTGTATTTCCTTGATGAATATGCGGTAATTCCAGGGAATTTTCAGCTTTGACAAGTTTACGTACTTTGGCATTCGCATTGGAAGCGTTCGTTCCTTGTTTGCTGCCATTTTTTCTAATAGCGCTGCTTCAAACTGAGGTGCTTTCTAACAGTTTTGAAAACCAAGGTGGATAAATTTTTGAAGACAAAGATACCCCTATCGTAAGGCAGGCCTCAAAGGTAGAGTTTCTTGTGAATATGTTTAGCACATAAATAAATTAACCAAAATATCCTCTATTGAGGCTCTATTGGGCACAAGCCGTAATAGCAAGTGTCGAAGAAGGAGCATGCTAAATCACCCTTGATCTATCCCATTGAGGAGTACCCGGCTGCCGAAATATATGCGTAATATATATGGCCTTTTGACAAAGCAATATAGGGTCTGTTAATTTCAATTCAGCCGCGTGCAGCTCTTTCAGAGAGACTGACGAGAGGGAAAGACTCGACAGTGTATTTTGCGAGATTGGCTTCAGTCATCATGATTTACTTATGATTGGGATTAGACGGGAATAAATAATACAACTGGAATTGGCGTAATATCTTAATTCGCCTTTACCAGTTTATTACATATCTCTTGATAACCATGAAGCGACTAATGATTTCAAGGTGATTTGAAGGACGATCGGTGATAACTAGCGTTTGCTTAAGAGTTGGATGGCGTGTTATCATTAAGTAGTATGAATCGGACTGACGCTGTCACTCTTCCAAATCTTCTTATCCAATAACTTATCAATGACAACTTATCATTGAATAATAAAATTCGGAGGAGTGACAGCGACAGTCCGATTTACGCTACTTAATGACAACACGTCCCTATATTGTATGTATGCATTATTTTTGATAATATTTTTAGTGGCCTTATTTTGAATATATATGTTACCTACAGAGCAAAGTGCAATGCTTTCTCTGCGGCAAAATTTACGGTATCAGAATTAAAACGAAGAAATGCGTAAAGGTCGAAACGCATTTAATTTTGTTTGCATAAAAAGGTCGGCTCTCCACAGACGAAATTAATTAATTATCCCTTAAACGTTTAATTAAAAATTTGGAACTCTCTCGTGCAGGGCACTAGTTGAATAGGTTCGCATTTATTTAACCAGCAACCTTAAATCGTTCGAAAGTATATAAATGGGAAATTCTTGCAGGATTTCTTTATTAGTACTCCATTAATCGTAACTTTTAACTCTTTGAGAAGTTTTAGATAAAGCGAAACTTGTTTTGAAGTTGTAAATAATAAATAGCACAAGATATTGCAGGGGAAACAAAATCAATAGTCATGTTCATCAAGAATGGCAAAATACTTCAACTCCTCCGAGCTGTACCTTCGTCACCTAGCTGTAAATAATTCGAACTGACACGGACTGCATTTAATAATTAATTTTAAATTAAAACTTTCCCCTTCTAGCTCTAATTCCGACAGGGTATATTCGGTGGGAGAAATCCACCATTCCAGCTAAGAATTCACAGCGACGAAAATGACATTTAGATCCTACGGAATTTACTCGTACTATACCTGAGCAAACTATTCGCTTGAAATTAATTCGGGTCCACAAAATCATAGAAATGGAATCTCTCCTTCTTGCACTACTTCCTTTCGACTCGAAAGATGTAATTGGAAATCAGCACAGGTCTGCTGAAAATCTAATAATGCTAAGAGGGCGGCTTGTTTTGGTGGATATTGCACGGATATTATCGGTATTGAAATAAATGGGGTCCTCTCAAGTTGGATTTTATCGAATTGCGTCAGACTGGTAGGATTATTATAATTATTTTTATTATGAAGACGTTCTTTCATAGACTCAGTATCATTATAGAAAATCAATAATCATTCAAGCTATTGAAGTGTAATCGGATATGAAAGCTTACTTTTCATCTTTACATTTTCCCTGTTCTATTTCATTAGACGAGTATGGCGTAATGAAAATCCTTGAGTTTTTAGTTGTTGCCTAACTATTACGATGTGTTTGAAAATTGCATCTATTTACTCAGTACGTAAATGCCTGTAAATGAAAAAGAAATCATACAGGTCTCACAGGAGATTTTGGAATATTAGAGGATTAGGTAGGGTGAGTTGGGTACAATTAATACATGGGGCACCCTGATAAAGTCGTTGTTCTATTCTTATCAAGATTTTGATTTCATGCACTTCTGAATCCTCAATTACCCTCACAAAATCATTTATTTCTAATACAGTGGGGCTAAAGTGCAAGTGTATTTTACTACTGAAAAGTCAATTTTCTGGTTTATATATGTTTTAGTTTGAGGGCAATCGTTCTCATTACAGATATATCAAGTTGCTTTGTTAATTTTTGTTGTTTTAAACGATGAATACATTTGTGAGAAATCAAGAGATGTGAGATTAGGTTTAAGTGGGATACATTTATACACCAAAACGAGGGCTAATTGATATAGTAGTATGTTATTGTACCATCTCACTTCTGGGCGGCCCAGTGGCATTTTCTTATTGTTTGCAATATATTGGAGGTAACAAATCCATTGTTCGGATTATGAAGTTCCACGCTCCACTGGTACCAGGACTCCATTCCCGGACCTCCTGATTCTGAGGTATTTGCTCCACCACTTGGCCACTGAGCGAATAAGTTATCCTTGTTCATATCAATTGATATGATATAGGAATCTACCCCAACCTATATATCGTTCTATCTCATAAATGACAATGTATTGAAAATTGTCATCTTCACACGAGTGAATTTTCTAAAGCCAATCAGGCAGACTATTATACACATTAATAGTTACGACCTAATAAAGGCTACTATAGAAGCGTATTAGTCAGCTCCAACTCCCCATAACTATAGATACGGAAGTTGTAATGTATTTGTACGAGGCGAAAACAACCAGCGGAAATCATGGTACAGAGATGCGACTGGAACAGAAAGTCTGTATCACGACGGATAGCCAAAAAGCTCTGGAACCAATTCATAACACGCAACTATAATCAGGAACCGTCTAGGAATGCAAACATACACACTGGTACTCTTGAAACAAAACAATAGAATTCGTCTATGGTGGCACACAACGAAACAAATAGACAAACCTCCTGGCAAGGAAGGGCGGCAAGAAGAAGCTTCTATATCCGAACCTATAGGTAGTGAGGTTGGAAAGAAAGTAATTTTAGTTGCCACACATCGAGAGCGTTCCGTAACGAAGAGATAGCTGGTGACGCTCACAAAGATGTGCGAAGTTTATGGTGTTGATTGCATAACAGAACGCAACCGTCAGAATTGGTTTAAAAGATTCAATTCCGGAAATTTTCATTCGAAGTTGACCAACGTTCTGGCCGATCTACTGAAATTGATAATGACCAAATCAACGCCTTAATTGAAGAAAATCGTAACATAACTGTTTTAGGGATGACAGAGGGGTTAAATGTATCGCACACGACAATCGGAAATCACTTAAAATCTCTTGGACTCGCTAAGAAACTCGAAGTTTGGGTTCCGTATGAATTGAAGGAGATTCCCTTAACACAACGAATATGCATCCCAAGCGCAACGAAATTGACCCCTTCTTGAAAAGAATCATCACTGGTGATGAGAAATGGGTCATGTACAGTAACACCATTTCTATTTTCGAGCTGCCAAAGAAACACGGCCAGAATTGGCAAACCGCAAGTTAATTCTGTACTATCATGATAACGAAAGGTCTCACACATCTTTAGTAACTCGTGGGAAATTATTGGAGCTTGGTTGGGAATCGATGGCAAAACTTTCACAAATGATTTTGACCTTAAATCGCGCTTGGTCCAGTTTTCTAATGATCCTGCAAGAAAGATGGCAGAAGGTTGTTGAACAAGATGGAAAATACATAATCAGTTAAAGATTATCCTTTGTATAAAAAAGAGAGTTTTAGCTCAGGCAACAAAACCGAAATTACTTTCATACCAATCCCAATAGAGTTCTTTATCAAACCGTAAGCGCTGAAATGAGGAACCAGCTGAAGGATCAATGTGATAAACACTGAAGGACTGCACTGGAACTAAGATACGTTCGCATGCTCATTGCGTAAAGATTAGGTGACAAAACGCGACCATTTGTGCGGCTGACAATGAGTAGAAACCAAATTGAGAAAAGGGTGGACCCGTTCGCGGAACACTGCTAGCTTAACAAATATCTATAAATCATAGAAATAATGAAAAGTGCTATCTGCAAAAAGAAAACTTTTGCTGCGTCTCCACTGTAAATCTCAGGACGTGCGGAGTGTCAAACTTAAACACTTTGGATTGCAGTTCCTAGGACCAGAAGAGATAAAAAGGTTTCCCACTAGTAAACTGGTAAGTATAATCGAGGACATCGACTTTATAAAATAGATGTCTTTACTACTACCGATAAATAGTGGCACACTATTAGAGCGTTCCAGGACTTATACCAGAGCAAGCCACAAATTCTTAAAGCGGACGCTATTTCTATTCAACTAAACGTTTCTGTAGCAATTGTCTATTGTCTGATCTGAATAATATTTAACAAGATATCCTGTGTATTGGCAGAGCGATTTATGTGCCATTTCAAAATCTAAAAATTGATTACATTGAGAAATAATCGTAAAGGTATTTGGAAACTAGGGCTTCTTGCTTAGTCACGTTGCGGCAAAATTTAAATAAAATTCGCAATTACAAACTTTCTAGAAGATCACGGCGATTGGAATCGTACAGTAAATGCCCATGCAGGGAAAGAAACGGTTGGAATATCTTCGCACTAACTTCTTCTCTCTATAAACGTTTAAGGAGCCTGCTTTTGTTTCCATTCATTTCGAACTTCGTTCATTATAAAGCGATTGTGGGTGGCGACGAGACGATCTGGACTGTTCAGAAATAACCAGCTTCAAGTTTTCTGGTCGGTCCGAATTGCGCGAGTGCTTCGTACAAAAGAAGAAAAAAGTTGCTCGCGAAAATATTTAATTAAATTCTTTTTGACAGAACTTTTCGTGGAACGAACAGACGTCCAAGTCGACGATGCCCCTCCACCCCGTACCTTTCCTCAATCCAATACAGCAATTATTTTTCAATTTGGAAAGAAAGTACTTTTCGTAGTCTAAGTAGAGAGGCAACTCGACCGAAAGAGTTAATTTCTCTGGTGCTCATTAGAATACGTTGAAATTCCTTGATTGTTGCTCGAAATGAACAACCTAGTTACTGCAAAGCGTATATGTACCTAAAACCATTGTGAAAACAGCTTATTGGTGTATGTATTGGAATAATTAAATTACATAAAATCCTAACGAAATTTGATTCACGAAGGGAATTAGAGACTGGAAACTTTTACAAAAAGGATGTCTAGAAGGCTTCAATGCTACAACAAACGTTCAAACACTAAATACCATCGCTTGCAATTATGAAATTGCGAAAAAAAGGGTTTATACCAAACATATATAGCATTTACAGCAGTTGATAAATTTATGAATTATAAGAGAAAACGATTGCAACATATTAAGTTATGATTAAGGACTAGCTAATTTTATGTACGAATTGTACCTTAAAATATGTATAGCGGGAAAATCCAAATCAATATCACTTATGTAGTACATGCATATTTACTAGTTGACAGGAATACTCAGTGGAATTTTTACCTTTTAGGAAAGACAGGAAACATAAATCACTGTCTCATAAACAATGAATGTGCGACCTTTCAGTATTCTTGTGCTATTCAGAAGATATCCTTTGAAACTCAATAATTACACTTATTGTTTGACTAAAAAGTGTAACTCCGTACGTTTTACAGTTGGAAATAGCTTAGCGCTCTTACATAGCTTGCGTTGGGTTAAATTTCCATTTTAAATCGATTAAGCCAGTTCGCGTGCGAGTTTTTCTTGTTTAAAGTTTGAAATATATGACCGGCCTTCTCTCAACTACGTAAACGATGTAAACAGGTATGTATGTATACGCAACGCCTGAACAATAGACAGGAATGTAAAATACATTTTGTCCTTTTGGATATCTCAATGTCTCAAGTTCTCGAGCCAGATTAGTATGTATTGTAGCTATAAGTTAGTATTCTTCTTATCATGTCTGAAGCTACCATTTATAACAAAGTGCCAACCCTCTCTCTCTATGCCCTGTGAGATTGTTGAATGTAAACTTATTTTACTTCTAGTAACCCGCACATTGTATACCTTTGCGGCCTAAGAATCATCTCCTTTATTTCATTTAGTGTCAAACATTTTCCTTTATCGCTCCATGTAACTTGATCTGAGCATTTTTTCTTGGCTTCGTTTTCGTTTCCTTTATTGCTGGCTTTGTATCCATAATATTTATTAATAACAATGTTGGTATCTTATAATGTTCAATACCTACAGTTTAGTTTAATGCGCGCTCTGTTTTTTCACACGGAATAGCATACTTTTCTTCCTTCCTCTAATCTATTTGTTATTTCTACATGCTAATATACTTCAATTATGAGCCTTACAGCTAGGTATTGGTCAACCATTATCTGCGGGTATTAACCCACTAATTAAGATTATTTTCTTCAGATTGAACGCGATCGGAGAAAATAGAACTTTAAGCATCGATATTTCCGGACCCGATAATCCTATTTTGAGCGCAATCGAACGAAGTTTTCTATCTCAAGGACGAAGATTTGAATTATACGGGCCAAATTCTAGCGGATAGATACATTTTTAACGCGATTGGACGGAAGAATAATTCTGTAGAAAAAGATTGCTACCTAAAAGCATAGGAAATTTTCTCAGTGTCTCGAAAGGGCGTACGTCCGACAGCGCTAGCCGGAGGTGACCAAGTCTTACCGTTCTCATGAGTGAATGATTTTCCCTGAATTAGTAAAACATAAAGAAGGACATACACTAGGGTCTCGATTTGCGTTGGTGTGATTCGATATGCGTCCGTATAATAATCTTTAATCGTTTTCTCTGGATCGTTCTATTTCGAATCCAAGTTCTTGTGTCTAATTAAGGTATTCTTCTTATTTCATAGTTTGGTTTGAGAATACTTGCCACATTATGAATTCAGCTTGGTCTAGTCACTTTAAAATGACTGCTTGTGTGCAATATGAGATTAACACCTGTATAGCACCATGGCACTTTAAATTTGGATATGGATTGTAAACGAAACAGGAAACATATTGCAGATTACCATCCATTAACAAAACAAATACATGTAATCGCAATGGTATCGTTTATATAATACATCCAGGGAAGTAATTTTCATTCCCGCAGCACTCCGCTGTTGATTTATTTCTAATTAAATTGTTGTAGATTTTCACAAATTTCCTGTCTTAAATCCGTCGTTCCTGCATCCCGCGCTAACTTAATTTGAAATTAGGTGGGCGGCGAGACATCTGCAGTGACAAATGTCTCACAGGTCGATCCAATTGAAAATTACAATATTTTCGGAATTGAATTTTAACAGCGCGCGTAAATCTTGTCGGCGAAAGGATCCTAACAGGATGAAGGGGCGAAAGGAGGCAGGGAACAGCGTTTCGAACGCTTCCCGGGTTGGAATATCGGTGGAAAGAGCATGATTTAATGTCTCCCGTATCTAATTATAGTCATTCCAGGGCTTGGGTCTTATACATCCTGCCGACGACTTCATTATGCACTTGATATATGGACTCCATATACACCACGGTTACATACTTAACTTATATTACAAGCTGTCTTCTGAACTTACTAGCGAAGAAATTGGTACTTTTAATATTCGTTCTAGTTTAGTTATTTTAGATATGCAATAAATATGGTGTAGGATATTATATATGACCGGCTATGTGTCATGCTTCTCAAGCAGGACATTTACATCATATGCTTCAATATTGCATAAATCCATGTTTTACGATAATCACTCAATTATGTACTAGGGTAACATATAAAATGATTGTCACTTTAGTGAAATGCATTTATTGACTGTTTCACTGTCAATTTATAATTTCGTCTAAAACAAATTAAAAATTATGGCTGAAGTTAGGAAGGATTGAATTTTTTTGTCTGGTGCTTCTGGATACATTTGCAATAGAACATCTTTGGGTAAAACATCTTTTCCGACTTCTTCTTCTCTAACAATTGGGATGTTATTAACAAAATCATTTATTTAATCATACTCCTGATAATAAATATTATTATTGTGTAGCAAATCCTTTCCTTTTTCTATATTGTTTGATTTGTTCCTTCAATTGCTTCCCGGCAGTACCATATTTGCTACTATTTTAATCTTTAGAATCATTGTCACAAATAACGTTTTGGTTTTCTACTATATTAAAGCTTTCTACCATTGTGTTATTGTTATCGCTACTGGTATTTACACTGTTTATTATCTGAAGGTCATAATAAAATCAGTTTCAGACAGCTAATGATAGTTTTACCACTGCTATTTCTCACTGTTTCGTCCAATTATGGCCAAATACACCCTAGGTTGTTGATTCCAGGGCAATGCGTATCAGTTAGTTCTTTCAACAACTTATATAATTTCATAAATTCATCGTTGCAGTCCTTTTCAAAGATCTGGAATACTCTAAAATGTTGAATGTGTTCTCAATCAACTATCTCTTCAAATTCTTCATATGTGAGATGTAAAGGTCGCTTTTGGTGTAAATACTTATAATTATGGTTGCTATTCGATATATTATTTCTTTCAAGACGTTTTAGCTAGTCAACAGGATGTTCATTCCAGGGAAATAAGTCGCGTGAACGGAAACCGCGTTTTAAAGTAACTGTTTTAATAGAATACAACTTGGTATCTATGTACTAGGTGTAATGCGGTAAACAAATATGCATATATAAATAGGTGTAGCACTCTAATCGTGGAGAATTCTAAATACATTGATTGGCATAGTGTAATTTACAGTAATTGGCAAATGCCAAGAACTATTTAAATGCTTGGAATTTAAAGTTTTTTCATATTTTTCTCTAGCATAAGATTAAAGGCAACTTCAAAAAGGGAAAAAAGCAGTAGTTTTCGTTTCAGACTGAAAATGCATTAATTGGCACCCAATAATTATATTTAAACGAATATCTGATGCAGTTGTTAGCACCCGAGCTAATTATACTCGTATTGAAAACTTAAGCTCAGAACATGTCCCTAAATATTGTTAAATGCATTATTTTATTGCTGTATATAATTACTAACCAAAGTGTAAAGCAATATTTAATAAAAACTGCTATTGAATGATACAATCATTCTTAATTATTTCATGGGAAATTACCAACTACCCAAATCACAACAGTCCGACAGACTTTATTTGGCGAGCAGAGGTCTCATTCCCAACCAACAAACACGAAATTGATCACCCAGTTAGAAAAGTCGTACCACAAAAGCAAACGCCATATAAAATATATCTAAACTGGAAAATAATCTTAAGAATAGGAGCGGAACACAAATGGTGCCAATCAATGTGGATGTGCCAACAACTGTATACGTTATCCTATATACTTTCTTTACTTTATTAATAGTTTCTGTTATATAGACAAACTTGGAACTTACATATTTGAGCTATACCAGTAAATTGTATAATTTCAAACTATGCCACTTACATGGAATTCATATCAGCGGTTCTAACATATTTCACTTAATATTTCATACCATTAACGCGGGAACTAAATACTAATACTTGTAATGGCAATGGTACCCGTATGGAGAAACAGAAGCCTACGGCGAGTGTAACTAATTTGAACTAGCACAGTTCCAATTTACTGCCGATCGATCTGTCTACAGCCACTTGTGGATATCAGAAAATAAATTAGAGAAACGTTTAAATAAAGAGCAATATTATTAGTTTACAGTTGCAACATTTTTATCTTCTTTCTCTGTTTACCCCAATTATCTAAATAAATTAAAGTCAAACAGTTATACTCCAAAACAGCTTTACTGATCAAAATAGCAGTTAACATTCACTGCACTGTTTGAAATGTCCTGCAAATTTTCATTCCAAAAAAGTCTTGGTTTAATATTTTCAAAAATTTGGCTTACCACTTTCCAAATGGTCCGCTTAACTGGATTGCTCGTCATAGGATTATCGAAAGGAGTAAGCAAGTGATAATTAAGAAAATACGCGAAAATTAAAAAATCTGAGTACATTTTTCCTGTTTACCAAAGCATCCGATAATTTTGAATCTCAAATTGGTTCTAACTACTGCACCTTCCTCAAATATTAAACAATGCTTTTGGACAAGATTCGTACCCGTTGAAGTTGGGTTTAAATTCATGTTATGAAAGGGTAGAAACTCCGTTCTACTAATTTATATTCTTTCTCAATTAATCAAAAGAATTTAGTGAACTGCAGGTTTCCGTTGTAAATCGTAAATAGAATTTAAATATTGCTTGGTTCTTAATACTCTTTCAATTTGAAAATAGTTAGTAAGTACACGGGAGCGAGCTCGTGAAATTTCATCCACTTTTGTAATTAATTTTGGTGATTGATTTTGCAACAAACTATTGATTGCAATAAAGTTATTTCGTGGGGTTCTCGTTTAGAACTTAAAAATTTAGCTGTATTTATTACGGTTCCAGTTGATAATCCCTAGACACTTAGAGTTCATTTTTAGGCCTGAAAAATAAATGGACTTTAGGAGAACTGGAGAATATAAACCAGGATGATCTATAGATATCTGAAGAAATTCCTAGTGATTGCGAATTGATTAATAATGATTTTAATGATAATGAAAATGAAATTGATATTGTGGAGCCAAATCTGTTCGATATCGAAAATATGGGTATAATTTTGGGTGATGAACCAAATCAATTCGTGGACGAAGATAATGTTACTAGTGACTGGGATAGCGATGGCGAACTTCCACTTGGTAGCCAATACTTAGGGCGACCAGCTTGTTATAAGGACAAAACTATTTCTCGAAGAAACAGGGCCTATTTTATCAGGAAACTTAGAAACTCCAATCGACCTTTCGTGTACTTACTTCCTGAATATTTTATAATGCTCGTTGCGTTTGAAACAAATTTGTATGCACTGCAACAAAATGGTGGAGCCAATAATTTAGTTCCAATAACAACTTCAGAAATCAAAGGCGTTTTGAGAATAAATATGATCATGAGCCTAAAGAAGATGGCAACTTATATGGACTATTGGTCATCAAAAGATGAGATGGGAGACATTAGCTCCGTTAAATCTCGCGACAGATTTTCTTGGCTCTTGAGCAACATTCATTTCAGCAGTAACTCTGTCCAGCGAAGGAGAAGTAAAACAAACTACGAGAAGTTTTACAAAGTAGCGCATCTTCTCACAAAATTATCAGTAACATTTTTCTGTCATTAAAACCATCGGCATCTGTGGACGAATTGGTGATAAAGTTTAAGGGTAGGAGTAGTTATGAGTAAGTATGGGTTCCTGCAGATTCCACCGGTTACATGTGTGGTTGAAAAGAACTTGAGCATCTCCGTTGTGAAGGACCTGACAATATCGGAAAAAGTCGTAACTTTTATTTCAACCACTACTTTAATTCTGTGGATCTTGAAAGAAGTTTATTATTTGATGGAATTTATAAATGTGGAACTATTCGAAAGGGAAGGAAGAAATTTCCAGAATTCGAGGTTCACAAGAAGACATGAAGCGAAGAGATACCGATTGGAGAGTATCAACAGATGCCTTGGCTACTTTGAAGTGAATGGACCGTAAAGGTGTTCTTTCCCTAGCAAATTATCAAAACCCTGCAACTATGGAAGCAGCTTCCAAAAAGGTAAGAGATGGCTCAGCTGAAGAAATACCTTGTCCGAAAATGGTAAACCAATACAATAGACATGTGGGTTATGTTGATCGATTTAACGTGCTCAAGAGTTGTTATGAACTCGATAGGAAATCGCATAAACGGAGGCATAGAACTTTTATTTTCTCGACGCTTCCGTAATAAATGCATTTATTTTTAATCGGCAAAGAATTAGTGTTATGCTTATCTGTTACCCGCAGTTTGGTAGGAGCAGTGAACGCCAGAAAACGCGATAGAATCTCTTTGGCAAGCCCCACAAATGAATTCGAGAAAACAATTTCCCATGAAGTACGAGATCTTGATGCAAGTCACTTAAGTGTGCCCATTGTAGCACCACTAAGGATGTTTAGCGTCTAATTTGGAAATATTCCACATATCATGTTGGGTTGTGCCTAAATAAGGACAGAAATGGTTTCTTAAAATTTCATTCCAAATAAAGTATTCTCGAGAAGGGCACTAAGTTCCTACTGCTTAGCAGTGCTAACCATAACCTGTAGGATAAATACGTATCCTTTTTTCCAATTTTTTTTTTTAAACTTGTTATCTATATTAATAAACATGTATATACATGTATACATATAATGAGTTTTGTTTATTTAAATAAAGAAAATAATAATTCCGGCCTCAAAGGGTTATCAAGTTAGAGATAGCTGAACTACATACATACATATGTAAGCTACGTGGTGCGAGGGAAAGTGGGTTTGCAATATAGCCGAGACACGTGCACTTTAGCATATTGATCAACACGTAATTTGTTGGGTGTCTACGTATTTAATTAATTTCTGGATGTATGGTGTTGCATTTACATAGTAGATTTCAGTCGTTTATCACAGAAACAGCCTTTATTGTCAGTTCCCAATAACGCCCGAAATAATTTGGAAACTTTCATTGCAGTAAAGTACAATGTTATAGCTAACCATACCATAAAAATGAGATATCTTTATCTTTTCGCCCCCTAAGATAGTTAAAAGCGCCTTGACGCTGTTATCAAGGACAAAAGTGCGGAAGTTGTCATTGGTAATCTTGACTAACTCGGCTCGTAACCGTTCGTTCTTGTTGTCGCGGAATAGAACAAGCTTTTAGACAAAAATTAAACTTTGTGCATCGTAAGTTTCGTAAAATGGCTGCCTATATTATACTGTGCCTTTAACGTTGCGTTATCGCTGAGGAGTTAATCTACAAAACTATTTCCATAGTATATATTGTATATTGTTTGTAGGTATACGAAATCATTTTTTGAGAATTGTAAAAAATGTGCTGGTTAATGTAGAAAAATTCTGCTGAAATGGTTTCATATTTTTTGATATGTACCAACATTGATGCAGAAAACAAAAATTATTTCATTTTAGTATTCACCAAGGTTCGACAAACGAGTCCATGATAAGTTATTACTAAATAGCGTAAACTGAGCTGACTATCTCACTCCGTCGCTACCCCCACTTACGTGCAAGACGCGACATTAAAATTTGGGGGAGTGACAGCGTCAGTCTGATTTATACAACTTATCATGGTTTGTTGAACCTTAGTTATCACGTACTTTCTTTCTTTTCTTAATAGCACTATAGTCAAAGTAGAGAAATAAAACTGTTTTTACGTCTGTACGTCTAGTTTGGAGGTTTATTGCTTGAAATCGTCTCTTGCCTTATATCCTCGTTAGTCGCGATTTCTCGTAGTAAAATTGCTTACAAACTGTGCGTTTCTCAAACTATCAGCTCCGATTTTCTCATTCGGTACCGAACAATGAGTTCCGGTATAGTTACGAGGCGCTTGACACGTGATAATCGTATGCACAATATCGAAGTGGTATTTGTGATCTTGCACCGCTGTCATATACACCTCTCCTCGCACCTACATCCATGTTATATCGTATCTGCATATGTGCCAGGCTAAACTATTCACGTATCTGGGTTGCCTGTGGTGTGCAACACGCTCGCTTCCCAAACTTCTTGCGATCGCTGAAAACTTGACAAAGTTAATTGCCTAGAGTTGCATGACTACCGTGCAAATGCGATCGGGGCACTCGCGCCATACCCGCTGTGTGTGCGTTGTTGTTCGTAGCTCGTACTACGCTCAACATTCGATAGCATCGTTCTAATTAAGGAAATCAATATTTTAGTATGGTTTTGCTTTCCGACCTGGTGTTGATTTCCATAATTTGCACCTGGAGAAAGGAAAGGGGAGCGGAAGTTTTTCGTCGCAGTGACCGCAGTACCAAGCATTTAACGTGTTACCTTTTCAGCTTGAATTTTCAACGCTCTTTCTCGTTTTTTGTTCGGATTTAATAGTACGAAAATCTCAATCTATGAATTAGTATATGTATATATGATACATATGTATGTAGAGCTGAGTTCAATAAAATAGAAATGATGCAAAATATATAAACAAATAAAAAAATCACAAACATAAATTTGCACTACATATTGTACAATTATAGTACTTCATACTTACATAATATAGAAATAAATTAAACAAGAAACACGGAGCTTTAAGAAGATATTTTATTATTGTGACTAGATGTTAAATAGGTTGCTTATCTACATCGTTCAAAAATAGCAGTATATTTTCTTTAGTACGTTATGTAAGCAAATTATACAGACTGCTGTACAACAATAACAATGTAATTTATATCGGAAATTCGTGTAACATATTAGCATTTAATAGTACGTCATTCAATACCACGTTTAACAGCCATTGTAATTTCGCATAGCCGATGAGGGAAGTCAACTAATTGGTGGAATTTCGTTTGGATAATTTCCCATATTTCGCGTACATTGCTTAATAAGTAATTTGTTTAATGACTGTCTATAACTTTTCAGTACGGCTAAGGTCGGATAACGGGGCTAACCACTCCGTGAACTCAACCTTTTTTCCGAAACCACTTCTATGCTGCTTTGTTCATACGTTTTGTATCTTGTATAAATGATTATCGAATATTTTGATATATTTTTGTCTATATATTATGCCGTCTATACGATATTTAGGCCTACACTATAGTATGAGAACCGACCCCTTATCATAACGTAAGTTCCACCATATTTGACAGTTTTAACGATGAATTCTAAACGGTAGTTTATACGATGAATTCTAAACGATAGTCTAGCCTTGGGGATCTTCTCACATATTGTCCACGACCACCAGAATGAAATAGAACGGTCTTATTTTCGTCGTTCCACAATATATTTCTCCATTTTTCAATTAGCCATTGTTATCTCTTGCTAGGTCGCTGCTATTCTATTAAACCCAATCATATGTAGGATGTACTTATACATTGAATAGGCATTAAGTTACAAAGTCGATAAAGAAATGCTTTCCTACCAAATTCTATTTCAGCCGGGAAAATTATGTGTGACAGTGAAATCAATACTGTGCTAATCCTAAATCTTATTCATTTTGCTAGTTTCAGTTTCTCTTACTGTTTGAGTGGCTCGTTGACGTCCTATCTAACTACCAATATCATATGTAAGCAAGTATATGTAATGACCTATTATTTTCCATCCTACCGGCTAATGAGGACAAAATAGATTCCCTCACATCAACATAAAGTGAGTATTGAAGCTCATTTAGTTCCTAGTTTTTCAGTGTGAAGCTGTCGGTACGCTTTTGCATATTCTTTGACAATCATCGTTAATCTACATTTGAAAAGATATTTTCACAATTAAAGAACGATGTAGAAACCGTTCTGTACATATGAAGGACACCTTTTGAGCTGTCGACTGATGTGGATCTTATCAAATTTTACATTGCATTCACTATTTGTGTTTTACACCCGTATAATATCGTTGATAAACAATTTTTGATACATCGCTAACTTCGCAGATCTTGAAGCAATTTTCGCTTTGACAATTCCCTATAGCGTCCCCGTAGATTTACTGGCTTTGTTCACTCTCTTATTTATTTCCTTTACTTTTTCCACTTTACAGATTCATAGGGATTCCAAATGTTCAAGTTCCAGTACATTTGTATTTTCGATTTCGTCACTCCTGCCGTAGAGGTTTATTTCACGTTTCTACTTATACGTTTACATCCATGATCACAACCTAAGAACTCATAGTTTCCACCAAGAAAACTATATATGTTATCAGTAGGGTGCGGACCTCTCGAGTCACAATAGCGTTTAACCGGCCAAGTCCGTTTAAGTTCCTGTTGTTGTGGCTCAACACGTCCGCGCCCTACTTATCAGATAACCTAAACAACAAGTATCCAGTATTACATTAGCCTTTCAAATTATGCAATAATTTTTGAAAATTCCTTATCAACATTTCATTCCCACACGATTGGTGCTCTAAGTATGAGCACTAACTAACCTCCTTGGATGTTTCTTCTAAGTAAAACGCTTTACTCCGTTATTCAATGTGGAATGTAATTGTTTTCTTGATAACACAATTTCTAATTGTTCGATAATCTAATTCGCAGTGGTTAATAACCTAGAACCTAGAATTTTTTAAGACATTAATCGTTCTATTAACCAAATACTCATCCAGAATTACTTAAGTACAAGTTGGCTTCTACCGAGATTACCACTGTATGCTTGATGCGTTGCAAATCTGACATTATATTAAATGCTCGAGATTTTCATCAAAATTTTAAGTAATTTTTCTAACGTGAATGTTACTAAATGGTAATGCTAGGATTTATTTGGTTTTGTTCAAGTTACACTAAAAACCTAAGAAGTACCAACGAATCACAAGCAAAATGAATGCTATAGAGAAGAGTCAGAGATTACGAAGAGGGACAAAATCAGAAATACTATAGTGAGAGAATAGCTAAGAGTGGGCCCCATTATGGACGTACTTGAAAAGAATACACTCAAATGCTTTGGCGACATGTGCAAAATGAAGGATGGAAGGCAGGTTAAACAAGCATCGAAACCAAGAGTACAAAGTAGAAGAAGGCGAGGACGACCAAAGAAGGAAAGAAGTGATGACGTAATGGCAGAAATATCCAAGAAAAAAACATCACTTGGAGAAAAATGGAGATAAAGGCAAGGAATAAAGGGACAAACAACAACCAAACAAAGACAACCAAATAGAACTCAACAAATGAAATGTGAAATATAAACCTTACACTAATGAGTGCATTACTGCTTTCTATATTCAAATCACTTTCTAAGTTGCTATTTCTTGAATGAAAGGCAATTCATATTAAATATTTATATTAACAGTGATACCTTTCCTTGGGAAGATTTATTCATATCCTTAACTCACTACTACCTCATATATCATTAAAGCAGAGATTTTATTTCAACTATCGATGGAAATAATTACGTTTACAGCAAATAACACATGAGCCTTATACATTTTATACCTTCATAATTTCTACAATAGTTGGTACCTATATTTGCAGAAATTCCTGTTTTACTCGATGTGCTAATGTCTCATTAACTGCTTTCGCCATATGTATCTAGTCATAATAGTACAACCGAAGTAAGCGATTCTTGCTCCATTGTTTCGTCTGTGTTGCCTATTTCGTACTTAGAGAGTACAGTTATAACAAAGTAAAATATTTGAAATTTGATATATGTTTGGAAACGGATGCAGTTTCATGTTAGCAGCATTTGCGTCGCTACCGGAAGTGTGTTTATTAAATTTTATTGCAAACTTTCGAGTAGTTAATTATAAACTACTAGGAAGCAGTGGATGCGCTATTTAAAATAACCAATTAATGTCTGAAAGTTTCGTAATGGCCCAGTACGTACCTAAATACGAAATATATGGGTATAGTTTTCAGAAACACATACCGTGTTTCACGTAGGATATACATCCCTGGACGCTTACGTACGAAGATATGTATGCACGTATGTATCTATGTATGTGCATGCGTTCTTGTATTCGTATACCAAACTCTCGCCGTACAGTCTGGAACTTACCAGGATTATTGTGGTACATATGTATTTATGTATGTATTTGTATAGAGAACTTGGGTGCAGTTAAATGGGTAAGCCCTGTTAATAAGAAAATCCACAAATTATGCAGTAAGCAGGAACTAAGAGGTCAAATGTATGGGGTCTCTGACCGTTCGTCGATTAGGAGAAACAGGAATGCTGTTGTGCTTTGTACAAAGGCGACAATGCTAATTCAGTCTTTATCGATGTTGAAGTACGTACGCCTTTGCAGTACTAATGGTTTCCAATTCGTATCGTTCAAGTCGCCGAAGCGGAGCTATAAAGACAAAAGAAGTATTTCAAAGACCTTTGAAACAATAAGTGGTAAGATCGCAACCCAGATTTCGTTGACAAATTACAAGTGCGTGAATAATATCAGCTGCACTTAGATAACGTACTGATATTCTAGATTTCACATTTTGCAAAAGGCTGTCGAGGCAGTGAAGGATGTGTAATTATGCACATATATACCTACAAACATGTATTAAATCAAGATATTGCTTTGTGCGCTAATCGCTAAACATATACCTTCAAAAACATCTTTCCTGAACCACAATCCAGCGTTTTTACCATTCATTTCCCTAGATCAAGTATCAGTTAGTTACCAAGAAATATGACGTTCTCCATTTGATAATTTTAAAAACAGGAACATGGCCTAACTTCAAAACTCTATGCGCAATACTTTTCTTTCTACTGTCGCAAAATTAAAAAGAAGTTAATGAGTACTTTGTAGTGCCCTTTATAATATCGGCGTAATGCGCTTGTTAAGATATTTATTGGATTTTTATTCGTTCTTGATAATAAGCTTGTACCCTCAATGTCTGACTGTTTTCTTATTATCACCATCTCAAATTAAAAAAGTAAGAAGCGTCGTATGTGCCTAAGTACAATTTCCTTTTCGGAATTCATAAAGCACCCTATCCGAAACTAGTGACCACTGTAATTTATGTAAATTTAGTTGTCGCTATGGAGAATAGTACTCCGTCCTACTTGTTTGATTTTAGATTGAAGCTTTAAATTAAAAATATGCGATAATTGTTGATTACTAAACAAAACTCCGATTATAATTGCCCTTTCCGTCACCATAGTCCGTCTGAATTTTCCCCATAAATCTTTTATGTTTCCTATTGGGAAGATCACATTTATCAGTGATACACAAGCAATGCCACCATCATTTCACAATTCGTTGCCCATCTAAAACTTTTGTAAAGTTGACAAAGCTTTAAACACCTATCCGTTTTGCAAATTGTAAAATAGAGAAATCATATCATACTTTGAGGGAACTACTATCATAACTTCAAAATTGTCACTTTTAAATATATGCAACTTGTAAATTATTGAAACATATTTTTATTTCTGCGCAATTTGTTACCAACTAGGTGACACGACAAACTTCGCGTAGCAATTACGAACAAACCCACAGAAGGAAGTATCCAAATTGGTCCAGTCGATTTCATGTTTTAAGCATCCGAAGAACCACGTTCCATTTTTATATATAGAGATAACGTTTTAAACTCCTTATTGGGAATTTATAAAGATGTGTAACTGAGTACCTATAAGTAAAATAAAGTAGTAATTGTATTTGAATGAAATATGGTATTTATTATTTAAGATAGTATGGCATTTTGGTACATAAATATATTTTTTAGTTATGCCTCAAAAGGAAACCATTAAAATTACAGAATTACTTTTATACTCCAATAAACAAAATGATTTCCTTTTCTGTTACTAAACAGAGATGAAATTTATTTGAAGAAAAAGCAATTATAGTTTTATTCAACATTAATATTTGAAATACGTAAATTTTGTATAGAAGGAAGATAATCCGGTTCTTTTTTATTCCTCTTTTTTCTGCACAGCTCCATAAATCCATCAAATTCCGTCTTACTGATGCCCAGATTGTAATTACAAACTTGTTTTAGTTGTAATCTGGAAATTTTTAAAATTTTAGGAGATTTGCGTTTTTAATGGGTCAGTGGAATTTCCTGTTCAAACTCAGTTTTATACAAAATGCTGACAGGATGCAGTTTCCATCAGAACTGAAGGAAGTTTGTTGCTATGTCAGAACTTAATGTTTTTCTATCAAGGATATTGCTCTGTTGCATATGGATTTCCAGATTTATTTATAAGTGCTGTTACTACTTTTTATTTATACTTGTGCTTACAGTTTCATACCATACATACCTTCTACTTTTGCCACTAATATTGTAAATGGCACAATTTATAATTGCTGATTTACTAACATAATAAAAATCAGAAGCCTGGTGACATGGAGTAGGTAAAACTGATTGCATGCCATAAATTGCAGCTAAGCTTTTTGCGTCTGTTCGAAAATCAGCAACATCTTCTATCTCTTGTCCTCGGCATACTCATTTATTAATCATGTAATGATCTAAATCGTTCTGCATACGAGCATTTTCCTCCTCCTAATGACGCGTTTTTATTAGGTATTAAGTACCGAAGAAGCAAGGAGGAGCAAAAAACTGAATATTATAATAAAATTATAACTAAACATTTTTGCGTAATAATGTTTGGCTTATTCCTTTCCTGAAGCATTGATCTACATACCAGCGGTATAAGTAGATAAATTTAAACCATCGATAAATGTTCTTTTAGTCTGTGCTCTAAGATAATGTGATTACACAGCAGGTATAGATTCAATGTGCTCTTTAACATCATTTTTCATAGTTTCACTAATTTTTTGTTTTTAATGTGTGCCTCTTTTATCTAATTTTAATTCCCCGTATGTATTCACTTTATTTTTTGCGTTTTTAGTCATCATTTTACTTATTGATAGGATGCTATGAGAAATTTCTTTAAAATCGTTTGTCTTTCCATTTTATATTTCAAAATAATATTCATAATTGTAGTTTCTATTTCCTCGTGGATATTTCCACTTGGGCAATATTTTCTTCATGTGCCTAATTAAAAATTCTTTGTGCTTGTTAATATTGCCTAATTTCAACACCTGAATTAAAAATTTGAAAATTATAAAATATGCTGTCGTTGTTGTTCGTTTATTCTCGCTTTGCTTTGATACTTACAACTTTCTTCACAGCCTCTTTCGAATGTACTGGTAGAAACTGTTTTGCCAGCAGCATTTACGTGAGCTTGTCAATGATTAACCTCCATTTTTTAAAGTCTTGTCTCCAGGTCCCAGCTTTTCTAATACGTTTCTTACAAAAACGTTTGGCCAAAATCTTCGCAAGTGTTAACGTCAAGAAAAAATGGTAACAAATTGATAGCAAACTTGCACCACGTAATATTCAAATTTGCTCTGATACTATGTAAACATTTTATTTATTCTTAAGACTAATTGTGATATGATATCTTAAAAATACGATTGTATAGTTGATCCAAGGCGATCCAGAAATTGTCCAAATATTAATTTATTTTAGTATTGCACTCATAGTGCAATATGTTACGAAAGCCGTAATAGGACTGACGAAAAGGGGTTTCTTAATTGTATATAGAGCCAAGTTCATCTACTACTTTTGTCACTAATGTCCGTCAAATAACTGTGGTTTTCGGAATGGGATCCTATATGATATGCTAGAGAATTTTTTATTTTTATACCTACTATGCGTTATATATTCTCTCGCCATGATATTTAAAAGTTAATTGATTGAGTTGATCTAAATATCACTTGCTTTCTGATTATCTCAAGACAAGACTCTGATTGAATCGGAACTCCTTTTCTTTCAGAGTTTGACCTTTTCCTAACTAATCTTCTTAGGTTTAAGTCATAGTCCACTTATAAACAGATATTGAGTGCATTTTACCATTTCATAATGTTAGTTTTCAAAGAAAGGCCGTGTATGGACGAAATGTTAGCAGAAGTTAAAAATGTTAAAGAAAACGTTTTTACGCTAAGAAGTGGTAATCTCTGTTTTCCTTCGGACCTTATTTGAATACTGAGCTGCATATGCTATTCGCTTAGGAACTATATTGCTGAACGAACTCGTTGGTGACATGACATAGCTAATCACTCGATTGCATTCGAGCTTAATAATACCTGTAGATGCTACAACTACAGTTGATCCCAAACTGCTGTGAATTTCATCATGTATGTATGTTAACAAGCAGAATCGTCTGCGTACGTTAATAGTGGTCATTACATATTTTGGTCAGAAACACACTCAGTTGGAATAAACCAAATTAACACATTTGTTATGCAAAATATTTTGTTATCCTGTTGCTACTAAACTTATTAGAAACAACCTCAAAAATTTTATACGAAAATCGCAGCCTGTGGCAGCGTATCACATGCTTTAAGTGAAAAGAAGAATACTTACATATATTTGGCTCACAACTATTACCTGCTGAGAATAAATCTTGTTCTTATCCTTGCTTTAACATACACGATTATACCAAAGTAGTAACTTATTGCACAGGTTAGTACTACTAGTCAGTGAGTGAATTATTTCATAAGCATTACTTCTCATGTGCCTATTTTTCTATAGTTTCAATTAAGTAGTAGTCTTAAGAAACCAAAGCCACATATTTCTTGTAATTATAGGACTAAAATAATGAGCGCAATGCTAAACCAAAAAGCTATAAAAATGTCAAGTTTTCAACGGTAGCCCTATTTGAAATCTTTAGAAACCCTTTCGAAAACAATTCGAACGAAGAAAATTAGTTTATTATAAATTCCAAGCTGATGAATGAAATATATGAAATATATCAGGAGTTTACTATTGTACGTGTATCTGTAGAACTAGAGAAAATGAAAGATGAAAGCACAATATGATTTTTTTAAGTCTAAAAACTTAAAAGCAACCGGGATTATTGCCTTCTTGCCACATAACTGTAAGACAATGGGTAAGTTCCTAAATGGGTATTTAAAACTCAGAATTCTTATCTTTCCTATACTGAAAGGAACATCAAAGGAAAGTTACGTAATTTTACTTCTATGCAAATCACATGCGAGTTTGAGAAGAGTGTCTGCTCCCATTCTGCTCATGTCACTCGCTAGATAATTACGGGTGCAATTTTCTTTGTTACCTGTACCAGACTTTCCACATTCTCTCCGGAGTGTATTTAGCCTAGGTTTAATTAGTCGAATGCGCGAGCCTGTTAATCTACTTACTTCGATATAAGCTCGCTACAACTTAGCCGTAAAACTGGTTTTATGCTTTAGAAGGCAAAAGCAATTAATTTAAATAAACAGTCGTCTCTGCGGGCGGTGCCATTCGACAACGGCTCTGGCTTTGGGGACGGAAAAGTGCGAAAAAATAAAACGCGTGGCACTGGGAAACTAAGAAAAATTTTACCTCATATTTCCAGACGGTATTAATATCAGAGGTTTAGAAAATATATGTTTATTTTAGCAAATTTGTTATGAAAGTGTATGCCCTGGATCTAGTAATGAAGCTTTCAGAATTTGTATTTCAACACGTACCCTCTGAATCTTTTTCCAACCCCACACCAACCTAATTGCTTCAAATGGGTAATAATAATAGTAACTTACTTTCTCTTAAAACTTGTATTATGCTAGTGCACTTGGATTGCTAAAGAATATGCATACGATACTGCATTCTAACTTCTATGTGTTCTCCATAATTTTGAAGATGCCTTGGAGTATAGTAGCTTACTATGAGGTCAAATTTACTTGTGAAAAGAAATTATCCTATGCGCTACGCTTACCTAATATGATTCAAGAAGGAAATCTTTAAAGTTTTTGAGTACGAAAGCTGATAATTGAGTTCTTCTGGATTATAAGCACGAGACAAACAATTATCTAGTTCAAGGTCTTATCTGAATGGTTTATCTCCATTTGGAATGCTTGAAGCAAGGGTCAGCAACAAGACAATACTGGAATTAGGCTATCCGGAGAAACTAAACCAATTGAACTAGCCGTGGTATATGGATAGTTCAATTGGCTGTGTGTCTGTCTCATCGTGGTTAGAATATGTATTATGTAATAAGATATATCACTTGCTTTGTTTATTTACCTGATACCCAACTTCTAAGTTATTCATCCCTCCTCGCCTATAATTTGAGTTTTCAATCAAATGGAAGTACAATTATGTATCTACTTAAAATAGTACTCAAATTAATTTTTGTCATGAAACTTTGAATCGTAATAATTTTGTTCATTCACGAGATGATTATTGCTCAGCTAACTTAAGCGAGAGGAAGCTGGTGTGAATAACGCAGTAAATAAGAGCTATTCATTACGAAGTTTGCCGGGATTTATTGGGATCAGCTGTTGTCTTGCATAGTTCAAGGGACATTAATAAATACCTAAGCCCTTGTTATACACCGGCGGCATAATTGTAGTTATAAATTTCGTTATATTTAGTATTAACGGAGGCGATAAATTCTGGCAGGGAATATAATTGTTACCTAAGATTACCGTAAAGATCAGGGTTTCGGCTAAAGCGTTCTAAATTATTAATCCCTATGTTACCCGTTCCTGTTCAAAATCGAAGTGCTTATTTGGAACAAACTAATAAATATCGAGAGACTCGGACATAAAAGACAGAATTGTCAAAGTGCACCTACTTGAATAAATATGTTAAGAAACACTATTTCCTGAAGATAGTTGGATAAAATGTAAATTTTTCATATGACTTTTGAAGTTCATAAAATTAGTTCAGGCGATAAACTTAATTTGGTTTCTTCTTTTTCGGAAATCATGTATGGTACTATCTTAAAAATAAATTTTAAACAACAACACGATACGTCCATTTGAAAGAGTGGTTTTTCTGTAAAAGATGTATACGTGTGTACATTTTAAGTAAAGTTCAACTTCAAGCTTAGAAACTTAACACTACCTATTTCAGCTATCTGACAGATTCATTTCAATAAAGCTTTGTTATTGTTCTAGAATCGTTGAAGAACTTCAATGGACCAAACGACTGGTAAGGTTGCATTTTTAATTTCAGTCTAAATGTAAAATTGATGAGTCCAGAAAGGATGCTGTAAATGCTTTTCCTTTCTCTGGTTTTGATGAAAGCCAGTGTATCTAATATTTTAGATCCTCGTTTTAATGTCTTCGGATGCTGCCCTGCTTAGTCTTAAAGAATTTGAAGCATTGGGAGAAAAGCATTTCCTGTTGACGTCAGTGCCATTTCAATCAGTAGTACGGTAAGATTTTCAAAATATAAACCTATGATGCAAAATTTAAAAAATATTGGATCACTTTGACTAGCTCAGTATTTCTTTCCCATTCTTGCACTGCAACTACAAGTTGTTTTCTTTTTCTTTTGAATAAAATACTTTTTAGAAATTTACATTATTTTTCTTTTTGACAAGTTATACTTGTTTTTTCTGTAGTTACAATGTAGGAATACAAGAGAAATACTGGTTTAGTCAAAGTGATCCGATATTTCTTGAAATTTTGCAGTCATAATTTTATATTCTGAACAACTTTCTCAATAGCATCTCGCCGTATTGATCAAAATTGCATTTTACATATTTTTCTTCTCAATGTCATGACGGCATTGATTTTTAAAAAGTAAAGATGTGCTTGGAATTCTTTTCAGACTAATTGTAAGCAGGGTGGTATCCCAAAACGTTAAAACAAAATCCAAATATTTTGCATTACTATATAGTATGTACATATATATATATATATATACAGGGAAGGTAACCCGGGGATTATATATGTTTGACCTACGTATATGTATTATACTTACCTTTTAAATATCCTCTCTACCACTTTGAGGTTAATCAAATAATAAATCGTGAGTTAACGCTCTGAAGATACTCATGATTTATTGACTGATTGACCTGAAAGTGGTAGAGGGCATGTTTAAAAACTTTAAGCAACTGTATGATGAAGCAGTACTAATAAATACTAAATTTTCCAACTATAATAAGATAACACATATTCATCGTCGTCATCTTTTACCATTTATACCCTCCGGCGTGCGTACATTGTTCACCATATTTATGTAACATTTTGACTCCAAGATTTCAAACAGTGGAAAATATGTTTCGCCTGCAGAATTGCGAAAAACACATGGGAAAATATTTTTAGATGCGTTTGTTTTGCCTTTAAAGGGCACGAGGAAGCTAATTGCAATATAAATTGAAACACATAGTCATGTTTAGATTCCTTTTGCTCTTTCACAGTTGACCCTTACTTCATATTTTTCACATTAGCATTGTATCAGCTTTTCATTTTATTGAATGGTTTGTAATATTTGAAACAATACAAGCAGAGACGCATAGTTATGTTTACATTCCTTCAGATTCTTTACTGTTGATCCTTACCTCATATTTTTCACATTAGCTTTGTATAAGCTTCTCATTTTATTCAATGCTTTGTAATATTTGAGACGACTTCACAGATGTTGGAATGTAGGAGAAATCTTCAGTGTTATAATTTTAGAAAGGTTCCGTCCAATCTCCACTGTTTCGACATGTTCTTGAACACTATCTAACCTAAAGTTTTAGATTATCTATCTCAAAATGTATTGTGGGGCATAATAATTGAGTGTAGAAGATATAACAGTTGTCAGAATTAGCAATCACTTTGTAATGTTGCACGTTTCTTACTTTGGTAAAGCACCTCTTGATGATGTCTGCAAAGAATTTCTTTCAAACTACCACACAGACCTAATTAAGGTACCAGTTATGGTAGTTTTATTTTAAACTCTTGAAATGAGGTATCATTGTCTGTAGATAACAGTGAAAGTCTTTAAATTCGCAAACTTTTACAGATAGACAATTTATTCCTCTTAGCTGTCTAGAGCGTAGGAACTTAATGCCTTTCTCAACCCCTTCTTAACGGTTCTTCGCAAATATCTTCCAACTCTTCTTATTCATTGTTAGGGTTTTAGCTTACAGTAGTGTTACACCCTTCCGTCTTTAATATTTATACTATTACTCTGTACCATTATGTTAATGGTCGACCTCTCTACTTCTTGTCAATGCTTTCAGTTACCCAAATTCCTTTGCAGGTCGATTTTCTTCAATATAGTTTTCTGATTATATTTCCGCTTCTTTTATTGCCATATTCTTCTCTTGCTATACATGATTCGCCCGATCCAATCAATTCTTTATTGCACCATAGTGCGGCCATGCCATCATGATATCGGTGATCGACCTGGTTCGTTATCAGTGATCTATATCAACTCTTGAAATTGCGAGAATTTGTACCTCTATGAATTATCGGTAGAATATTTCTGTCTCCCGCTCCACATTTGTATGAAGTAAATTATGAGCCGTCCTTTTACAAATCCTTTACCAGCACATCTATTCTTTGCTTCGAAAGATTTCGTTGGTATCGCACGATAGTATAAGCATCTTTCGCTGTTTTGTTGTTGCTGACCGTTGGCAGGTATTCCAGGTGGCCCTTTGTTGTTTTGAAATCGATATTTTGTGATACTTGCAAGGCCTCCAATGCTTTTTTTAAATAAATATCTAGATATCGATACAACCATTGTTCGGTTCAACACAATTTGATCTACATCAAATTTGTGTGATCGAAATTGTTTTCTCTACTGCACAGCGACATTTTTTCGTAAATGAATTTAAATTCACGTTCATCACGTTATTATTTTAATAGCTTGCGTCTCTCCCAATCCCAAGTATTCTATCACTGAAAAATCTTTCTAAATTCAATAACAATGTAAGTCTCGGTTACTCAGATATTGACTTATTTATGTGAGGTGCTCAAAACTATGTTGAAAGTAGTAACTGAAACGTCAACGTGTTCACCTTGTATGTGTGTATATGGCTGACCCTAATAAAATGATGGCCAAACTAAAACTATGGTTATTGTCCTAATATATTGGTGATGTACGGTTAGTTCCTGAAATCAGATGGTCACTTTGGAAAAGTAGTTTTCTCAGCAATGTTGTGGATCACCGCATTATGGAGGATTAGGTATTAAGAAATATTAGTATACAGTGGTTTTATCGCACATACACATAAAGCATAGAAGTTCTTTTTCCATCTAATATATCGGATGAGGGGGATGACGTTCTTAGAAATATAGGTAAAATCCTTTTGTTACTCTTTAATGGGTAATCACATTGCGCATGTGAGTTTAAAGAAAAATATGAAAATCTAAATGGATTTTATCTGTCCATTTCTGATTCTAAGGTGTGTCTAAGGTGTTGAAATGGGTTGGAAATTAACAGTGAATTGGACTTCGCTCAAAGAACTTTTTTTTTGTCAGTGTGTGAAGGAAAATCGTAATTTCAGAGGAAACATTAATAAAAAATAGCGTTGAATGCAAATTGTAAAGGATATAGCGTAGGAACAGAGAAAATTCAATTTACATCCCGTTCTGTATATTCCGACTTGAATTGCGCTTCCAACAATTAAAAATATACCTACGAAACCACTATTATGATTATAATGTACTATCCCCACCCTAGTCTGTGAGGAGTATTGGTACAAAACCCTACAATCCATACATAATTTGACCCACAATTACAGAATCTATTCGCATTGACCAAATTAACATCGTTAAAGACACTCCTACGCCAACCCGAAAATTTTCCTCACGTTCTCGCTAATTCTCGTTTCCCGATACAATTGCGTTTCCATCTACATAATTCCCAATTTTCTAACGCCGGCCGTCTCCTGGCTTTATACTCTTTCGCTTCAATCGATTTGGTCAACCGCGCCGTATAGATCTGCGGCAATCTAACTCGAACCGATCAGTTGTACTCTTCCTAGAGGGCGGAAACCGCCAGAATCAGGTAAGTGTATCCGTCCCGCTGATTGAGGATTTAATTGTTATCGATCTGACCTTCCTGCGCGCCCCTGTCGGTCGTAAATTTCAAGAGGAATTGCCTACCAGCATTAAGATCCGAATCAGCGCAGAGGCTTACGAACACGAACGGAAGGGTTAAAAATCAGAAATACATGTAATACCTAAATCGATATAAATTGTAGGAAATTGTGTAATAATGGTTTAAAACGCCGTCATGTGCAATAAAAAGCGCACAGAGCTCTTATTGAGAATTAATTAATAACAAGCACAAATAATAGACAACAGAATATTGTTATGACGTTGCTGGAATAAAACACTACCCGAAATAGATCTGTAAAATTCATTGGCGTTTTCATTTACCTGAAGGTTCATAGATAATTGCCTCTAAATAAGAGTAGATGTATGTACCAGTCACTCTGAGGCAAGCAAAATATTATTGGGGTTTATTGTACCCTCATGGAAACTCTAAATGTCCGGCTTCTGAGCGCACACCTCACGATTGTCACAATCTAAACGCCCGTCCCAGAACTGTATACCTGCGAGGTTACTATCGGTTGGTTCGTACGAGACAGTTGCTTGTCTCGAGAATTCCATTTTCGAACCATGGCAGCCCACATATTTTCAATGGGTTTCGAGTGGGGAGATTTTGCGGACCATTTTAACACTTCGATTTTATTATTCTGTTCATCCAATCATTAATGTACATATCTCACAGTGGGAATTGGCGAATTATTTTGGACCAAAGTGATTGTAGGAAGTTCTTTTACAGGATACATACGCTTGGTAACACATCCTCCAAAATATTTATGTAGGAAGTTGAATTAGATCATGTCGAAGAGATGCGTACTACTTCTCATGGACCAGCACTAGATATCCATTCCTAAAATCCTGCAGTAACTCTTCCACAACGTTTTCTCGTTAAAATATTTTCTTTATTGCTGCTAATAAAATTATTTTATAAGAAAAAAGGAAAGAAAAATATTTGCGAGGCGAATTTTATATCACTTAAGTATTCTCAATATAATTACTAGAAAATGATATGAATAATTATTAAAAATAATATAACTCACTGATAAATCAACTCGTGCTGCAATGTCTCTCTGTGTAACTACATCTTCGACTAATCCTATTACTAACGATCTGCTTTCAATGGATAAATTTGTTTGGCCTACTCGCCCGTCCATTATTAGTTACCTATTCTACTATTATTGAAATGTTAAAATAAAAGAGATAATATTGATGTAAGGAAAATATTATTCTTATTCCATATACAACAAGCTACTCTATAATATAAATTAAAAAATGTAACAAACAAAACCAAATACTACTATTACTACTGTTACATTAAAGAAAATAAAGTAAAATTAATTAAAAAATAATTAAATAAACACTCTTGAAAAGACAGACAAGCAAAATGTGTACTGATTGTAAGAGCAAGTAGGCCAAACACACCGACCATATACCAGGTCTAGTAGTATGAAACCGGAATTTCCCTATAGATGGTGCCAGCGTTCAGTTTAATTACCATAAGACCCCTGTTACATAGCCATCGTATTGTTCTAATAGCTGACGAAGAGTGTCAACAAACATTAACCCACGTTCCGTACACTAGTATATTTTTTATAACCTCAAACATGTCAAGTTTCGAGCCTAATAACTACGATTTGCGGGCAGCATTAATTTTTTGTTACCATTTAAAGAAAACTGCTGTAGAGTCGCATAGAATGCTTGTCGAAGCATACGGTGAACATGCTCTCGGTAAAACACAGTGCTTCGACTGGTTCAAAAGATTCGAAAGTGGTGATTTTGAGGTTAGTAACAAAGAACGTGGAAAACCACCAAAAAGTTTGAAGACAAAGAGTTACAATCCTTATTGGATGAAGACGATGCTCAAACTCAACAATAACTCGCGGATTAATTAAATGTATCGCAGAAAGCTATCTGCAATCGTTTAAAAGCTATGGGAAAAATTCAAAAAGTGAGAAAATGGGTTCCGCATGAATTGAACGAAAGACAGCAAGAAAACCGAAGAACCACCTGTGAAATGCCGCTTAATCGGCTCAATAGAAAATCATTTCTCCATCGAATCGTGATAGGTGATGAAAAATGGATTTATTTTGAAAATCCTAAGCGTCGTAGATCATGGCTGAACCCAACCGAACCATCGACATCAACTGCAAGACCGAATGGCTTTGGAAAGAAGACGATGCTCTGTATTTGGTGGGACCAAAAGGGTGTTATTTATTATGAGCTGCTGAAACCTGGTCAAACCGTCAACACTCAACGCTACCAACAGCAAATGATAAATTTAAGCCGAGCAATAACTGAAAAACGACCGGAATATGCAAAAAGGCAGCACAAAGTGATTTTGCTGCATGATAACGCCCCATCTCATACAGCACAACCGGTCAGGGAAACAATTGAATCGTTCAATTGGGAATTACTACCGCATGCGGCTTATTCCCCAGACTTGGCTCCATCCGACTATCACTTATTCGCATCGATGGGTCACGCTCTCGCTAACCAACGCTTCAATTCGTACGAAAATGTACAAAAATGGCTTGATAATTGGTTCGCTTCGAAAGAAGAAAAGTTTTCTTGGCAAGGCATCCATAAATTGCCGGAGAGGTGGGAAAAATGTGTACAATCCACTGGAAGTTATTTTGAATAAAATATTTTTTATCACTTTTGAATAACAATCGTTTTATTTTTACAAAAAATTCCGGTTTCATACTACTAGACCTGGTATACCTATTCATGAATGAATTTTAACGTGTAATTACTTAGTTATGGAACACTCGAATTTTGTAACATCTTAATTACATTACACAAATTACTCTGAGATTGGCCTTTCCTGCTTTTTAAATTTATCTTTTTTAATGCTGATATAAAAGAATGTTATTTTTATCTACTTGCATACATCGTGTTTTAGATGCGAAAGCTTCGTATTGTATGGTATTTTTTTTAATATGTACCAAAGTTATTTGCAGATATGAATTATTTATATTCACATTCTAATTAAATTATTTTATGTAGTAGTTATAATAACATAATTCTAATTATATTTCCTTATTCATAGATCTTAGAAAAATAACAAATCAGAGGCAATAATAAGAGGAATAAATGACCTATTAATTTAGTATTATATTATTTCATTTATTAAAATGTCATAAACTCTTTTTATAACACAAATTACATAGTAACACTTGCTACTTTAAACAATTGTTTCGTACGGACTAATCGATAGTAACCTCACAGGTTTTGGGACGGGCGTTTAGAATGTGACAATTGGGGCGTATGCGTGCAAAAAGTGGACATTTAAAGTTTCCATGAGTGCACATACTTATGGCTCCAACGGATAACACGATTTTCAACTAAAAAGTAGCAAAACGGATCGGCAACTATTTTGTTCAACCTGTGATATAATTTGGTTTGCGCCAAACTCTTTTATTGATTAAGAGGGCACCTTTGCTTCCCTTCAGTGCCACCACATGTAAGAACGTAGTGTATGTAACGTGTTGTCTGGTGCAACACAAATCTAAGGAGCTAGCTACGCTTACGACAAGGAAAATGAGAGAACCCCGCCTTTCTACTCTGCTCTATAGTAAAAGACTTCTTCGAGGGAATGAGGATGTAAATGATGATGAAACTCGCCGTGCTAACCAACTACAGGCGAACCTATCTCGTCCGACAAGAATATACGCGGGATGTAATTTAACTTGTGTACCACACCGCAAGATGAACTTTCCCAGAGAGTTTCGTGTATTTTTACACTTATTCTTAGTTCGTAAGGTAAGACATCCTTGCCGATATCCAATGCGAGTAGTACAGATTGAATTGAGGAGTTATTGCCGATTGGAAGAACAAATTTATATTGTCACTAAACAAATTAACTTAAACGAGAATTAGGATGATGAATTTACCCTCGAATGGAAAATAAATAAGTTGAGAACCATACAATCGACAAAACATGTTCTTCCGAGAAGATAAACGTATATAAAGCGATCAAACCGTTTCTAGCTCTTTCGAGGACGTTTATTTTTTCTTGGATCCGTTAGTTAGGAAGCTATTCGCGTTAGTCGTTATATACGATTATTGCTCGTTTCCTGGGGCTTTATTTAACTTTTCGAGTATATTTTCTTTTAATTAAAGACAGCAATTAAATTCCCCATCGTCTCCTTCGTTTACCAGCACTTTATTTCTTCTCCCCTTTCCCGCTCCCTTACTGCGACGAGGAAAAAGGAAATAGCATGTAATCCCAGTTCTCGTAGAAATTGAGGGCGAACATTATCTTTGAAACCCAGTATGTTCTTTCGCTTTTCATATATTAACAGTAGAAACTACTTTATCTCTTAGAACGTATAATTACAGCTCTAGGATAATTACTTACAAAGCTTTACTATATTTATAGCATTGAATTACGCTTCGTGTATAGAACGGATCGATAGAAAATGATTACTAATCTGAAATACGGTCATGCATGTATACACACATATGTACATATACGTGTATGTATTTATACATACGACATGTACATATACCATTGTTGCTATTATTCCACTGCATTTAAAGTTGCGTAATTTACGACCATATTCAAAATTCCAATGGTCGTCTAAAAACTAATATATTATGGCCATTAATATTCGAGTGTCGTAGTGTTATTGCGAATAAATCGTAGTAATTTACGGCCAATATTTAACTGCAAATGTTGAAGAAGTGACACAAATTATAATTACCTAAATGAAACTTGGTATTTTATTCTAAGGTGGTAATAAGGTAGGGCAGGAAACTAGCTGCCCCATATAAATTACTGGTCCTAAATTAACGTATGCAGTTTATGTGAGCAATTTGTTTTGCGTTTTTTTTACATTTTCGTTTGTAAACTAACTATATCGTTTTTACATTTACTTAAAATTATTATATAATGAGAGAAAACAGAAAAAGATGGTGCTGTCAATGATACTACTGACAATTACCACTTGTTTCAATCGATGAATCACGCACTTGCTGAGCAGCGCTTTGGTTCGTACGAAGATGTGAAGAAATGGCTCGGTGAATGTTTCGCAGCAAAAGGGGATGATTTTTACTGGCGTGGTATTCACAAATTGCCCAAAAGATAGGAGAAATGTATAACAAGCGATGGAGAATACATTGAATAGCGCACTTTTTATCATTCTTCCGAATTTAACATGTTTTTTTTTAAACAAATCTGCATTTTCTGCTTGGACACCTGCTAATAAGGCAATAGTCCTAGGAATAATGATGAAAGCCTGCTAAGAAACGTGTGTGCTGAAAGTTTGCTAGGAAGAAGTAAAACGTACATTATGAAATGCAGCACTTGTGGTGTCAAGAAACTTCTAAGGTAGCAAATATATGTGAAGCTTACAGAATGGTATAAATTTGGCATTTAACCAGAGAAGACCGCAGTGAAACTTAAAATGATACCAATAGGAAGATGAAGTCAGAAATATTATAAAGATGACTTATTATTAGATTGAATATCTGGGTGATTCTATCAAGTTATAGAAACAGCAGAATAGACAGAGCTTAAGCAAGAACTTGGATAAATCGATTGGATAAAATTGAAATATAATCGCAAAGGGTATTTCAGCCGTTGAATTACGCATGTCATGAACGATGAGTGGAGGACACGCAAGGTAATTGGAGTTAAAACCTTTTGGGGAATAAAATGAAGATTTAATGTGATGGGTGTCTATGCCGATTATTTCAAACAAAACCAATGGTGATTTATTTATGGAAGTAATATTCCTTTAATATTGCATTAACCATCTAGAAGAATCACGAATGAAACGCAAAGCGTGAGAAATAACCGTGAATTTAAATTAACCTGAGGCTATAGTTTTATCAAGCTGCGGTGAGGAAATTTTTAAATTTGACAATGCGTCCAAAAAAAAAAGAAATGAATCACACAATAATCTTTTACAACCTTCCAAAAACTATCTGAGCAACAATGGGCTAGAGAGTTGGTTTCTGGTTTCAGTGATGCAACAACAAATCAGTTAACAATTTCCCGCTGGTACTGCGAATCACGACGTCGATGATTCCAAAACAAACACGCCAAAGAGATTATTCACCCAAAAAAAATGAAGCTGTGCGTTAGGTAATCAAAAATGATTGACATGCGATGATATTGGGAACATTTCAAATATCCCAATCGAAAAAGAATACAGAGCAAGAAGAGGTACATATGTGACAATTACCACTGGAAATTTTTAAACCGGCGCAATAACGGAAGAGAAAATAACTTTTAAAAAAGTTTGACCTACCTTGATCCTGATTATTGACATATTATGATTTATTGATACATACTCGACAATGAAGCTTAATTTGCTTTTGGATGTCTATTTATAATTATAGGGTCTTGCACTGTATTGAAGAAAATGAATGCATCGTTTTTCTCAGAAACAGAAAACATGGGTACGATTCCTTTACGAATCAAATAATGGCTAATGCCACGTTTACTTTTTGTTTGAAGTTTGTATTAGTTTAGATGCAATTTGAGAGACAAATGAGTTTTAAAAGTAGCAAATTATACATCATTTTCTATACAGTTTCGATCTAAATCGCAAGGATTTTTATATATTTTCAAAGAGCAAGAGTGATCGCATAGGCAGGGGCACTACTCTCAGGGAAAAGCAATCAATGCCCTCAAAATGACAATTTTGACTATCCTAACTGAAGATTGCGATAAATACTACTACTAACATTTAGTTTGATTTAATGCTTAAGTATACCGATGTTTGTGGAGGATATTTTGAAAACCAATAAAGTACTGTCAATCTACCTACTAATTGCTACTAATTACTTCATACTTCTATAATATTTTCTCTATTCCTAGTTTCTTTATCGTTTTCATGGCTGACAAATATTTTTTGGCTCGTCGTTCCCTCTTCAAACTTTCATGTTCTTACTGATTTCGGTAACATTATTTACACTTTTCTTTTCAATTCCTTAGTTGTCTCTTGGTAGATTTTTGCTTACTGAAGAACGTCAAGGGCTCCTGCGTACTTATGCTATGTTTTGCTATCTCTCTCTCTCTCTCTTCCCTGCGCGTAGATCTGCCATTGCTATAACTTTTGCTCTCGCCCATTATTTTTTAAAGCATAAATCACGACTTGTATAAACCAGTAGCCAATGGTCTACACAAATGATGGAACAGGACTGTCAATTAAATCGTCCCTAACACTTTCGCCTTCGCAGATAATTCAAAATTTGCTCACTGTAGGCCAAAACAATATTTTTGTTATATAAGCTTTATATGCAATTTTTTAAATTTTTACCATCTTATATTTGTTATTATTTATGTTTCCTTTGTGGTGTACAAAAATGTTACAGCGGCCAGTGTTGGGATTAACATTTTTTAACACCTACATTACGAATAAATAAACATCGTGTTTTTTGTTTGATGAATAATTAGTAAATAGTTAATAATTAGTGAATAAACCTGAAAGTGAAGAATGACGGAACCATTTCTAAGTGGTAGAAGAAGGAGTGAATGAAATAATCTCGGGACAAAATGATGATGAAGAAGTGGATATGAGTGATGAAGAAATAGATGACTCTTGACATCGATCCACATTACATGACAGAATTATCGGATTCCCATAGTTTTAAAAGTCACAAAAAAAACTGGATCTTGCTCACGCCACAAGAGGAATAATAGGGTTCAACATCTATCAGCTCCTTTCGACTCCGATTCATCTACATAGATCTGGATCAGCTGACTTTCACCAATTTACAAAACCTTCCTGGCGGTCCTCAGAATTTTCCTACTCAAACTCAGCATTTACCAACACAAACACAAATTTCACTTCCAAGTACCAATTCTCGCGACCTCTCAAGCCTTACGTGCACGGATCCTATCGGTAAACAACAGAAATTCATTTTAACTGGAGAAAGTGGAATGGATTCCATCATAAGCGAAAGTTTTGGTTAATTTTCTTTCTTTTTTATGGTATTTATGATCCTCATATGGTTTAGTTTATAAAGTAAGTTTATATCCAACAACCTACAACAATGATCAATAGTATCTTGTCTGCTTGTATTATTGCTTTCTCTTATTGAAATTATTTCTTTTCGTATGTTTTATATCGCATTTCGTTACTTGTTCCAATGAAAAGGGAGCTAGTTTTACTTAGTTTTGATTTTTTGTTACTATGAATTTTCCATATTTTATAAAGTATAATAATGCGAAATAAATAATTAGGTTACTCTGTCATTAAGTGGTCTGGTAGTGAAAATTTACGTTATTGTTATTCAATGTACTGATTCCACTAGAAACATTACAGGCCAAAGTTCTATATAACGTCTAGTAGCTCCAGGGCAGTAGAGTATATTTATAATATAAAATGCGCGTTAGGTGTCATATTTATTATACACCGTAGTTTTACGGAAACCATGTCGGTGTACATTAATGTTACACTTCTGTAATAACAACGGTGTACAATAATGTTACACCGGCTATGACAGTGTTAATATAATGTTACAGAAATGGGCTAAGTTACGTTGGTTGATATAGTATTGGGGTATAGGTGTAGCGAAATTATTAATTGAAACCTTTGTTAGAAGAGCTTGTGAGTTCCAATGCTAAGTTTGGCATTTCTTACTACAAAATCATTATCCTATGTTTAGGGACATACATGGCCTTAGGATTATAGCAAACTCTTCAGCTTCAGTATGGTGTATATACAAGAACATTGTTAAGACTGGAAAATCAGACGTTACTCGTATCCGATTTAGTAACTCTATTTAGTGCAAATTGCTTCAAATATCTATTTCAACAACTGTTGTTATCTCCAATGTGAAACTATGAGAAATTACTGTTTTTTTATCTATTCGCAATTTTTTACCGAGAACAACGACTTCTCCGAAGCTAAGTGTTTCTTCAACATAATGTACAACTGATTTGATTTAGAACATCAGTATATCTATGTATTTTATAATAGTTCGATACCTTGCAACGCAAAAATACGAAAGAATTTTTATATGGATACGATATCAGCCAAGAAAATTCATTAGTTTTGATCTGGAAAAGGTTAGATAACCCTTACGTCAAGGGTTAACCAATCACCTAGCTTGCAGTATAGTCCATCTCTTTCCTATTGTTACTGTATACGAAAATCTAATAAGCCGACGTAGTTTGATTGTAACAGACCTTATTCGAATATGCTACTACGACGTAGATTAAATAGAGAACCACAATAGAATCTGTCAAGAGGTGCTAATAAGGAACGTTTCTCCTTGATTTGCCGTATTCATCCATCTTCATGTTGGAAATTGTTACTGGTGTATATGTAATGCAATTAACAATCAGTGTGTCGTGCATTACACACGGAATTATTCGAATGTAGACGTACACGTGTCTGATTGCTTGAACTAAGCAATTGTTATGATCAACTGTGTACATTCTACATCATATGCATTTGTGTGCATGGAATGTATAGAGCGTGTGAACCTCTTAATTGCATGCAATGCAGACGCATCAAAGTAATTATCTCACGTATCACTAGCTTATATTTCTTAATTTCACTGCATTTACTACTCTTAGAAGACATTTAGATCTGACATCAATAAAAGTGTGAAACGAGGGTAATTTAGCATAATAAAGTAATAAAGTATAGTTGGTAAGATGTCATAAGAAGAATGACTTATCCTAAGTTTATGCTGTAAATATTGTCCGCATACTGTATATCTTCCTTTCTGTTGGCTGGCGGACAGACGGATATAGGTACCTATTCAGCAACAAAGTAGTATTACAGTTGCTAACTTTGTCCATTGATTTCGTACAGTTTCTTCTGTAAATCTTTGCTACTTCCTTTGGTCCCCTATTCTCTTGGTATCGCTTCTTAATATTAATGTTTGAGGGCTTGGATAGTTGAGCAGTTCCCTGAATCCTGATATGTATCCGTTGTTTCTCTCCACAGCTTCTTGTTTGTGGCGTTTTTGTTGAAAATATGCGTCTTATTTTTTCGATGCTGGTTAGTACAAACGTATTTTTCATAAACCTAGTAATGATGTTCATTTAAAATTAACGATCCGTTTCAACACTTTCTCACTTCAAACTGATACAAAAGCTCTTTCTCGCCCGTTCCATACTCAATATACAATAGATCCAGTATAATTCGTTCTAACATCGACAAGAGTATAGTTCCCTGCAATGCGTCAAATCCGTCTAAACGGAATGCGACCTTATGGAGCAGTTTTGTTCTAGCTGTCTGGATCGTTGAACTAACTCGAAAGAAGCTTTTAGGAAGATTCATACGTCGCAAGCACTCCTCTTCTGCTGACTATAATTCGTCGAAATGATAGATGACCGTCCTGGTCTCCGTCTATTGAAATGCGAGATAATTTCGCAAAGGCGGACATCGCTGACCCAGTCCTATTCACACGGTCCCTGCTGTCCTGTAACGGCCCCAACTCCTTAATACGACCAGTAGACAATCTAATTTCGACATGAAAGAACTGAGGCAAATAATTCCTCTAATTTCTTGTGTTCTCCAAGGGGACCCGATGAAAGATTAGACATGTATGAATTTCACGCCTTCGGACACGATCGATGATATAAAAATAACGTGCGTTGCAAGTATTGTCGAGTATATCTATCTGATCTATATACGTATAGTTTTGTATTTACACTTGAATTCCAAATTTGCCATTCTTAAACCGAAATTACGAAGTAACTTCGATATTCCCTATTCGTGGAGAATATCTTATCCATATCGCTAAGATTTGTAAAAAGATAGTTTACAAATATATTTGAATGTAATAAATTACGTGATATATATTTAGTCTCATGGACAAATTGGTTCATCATCTCTCTCTTGCAGGTCGTGCAGCTGGGGTGGTTTTATATGTTCCAAATGGGATTCGAAGTTGGGGACACTGCGGCCATGTCATTACGGACATTTTATTACCTTGAAGTCATACCTTAGCTCTCCTTGCAGTGTGTTTGGGTCGTCATCGCATTGAGAGGTTCTTCTTACAAGCATATCTTCATCTGCACGCGCACCTCAATATATTTCAGTAAATTTTTTGCCGTCAGTCTGGGATACAGCCCTAAACCCTAATGCTTTATGGTCCTTTCGGTGTATTTGGGTAGCAACGGGATACCTGATAGATGTTGATTAAACTGTTTACCACAAAAACTATTAAATGGAATAATATTTATTTCGTCACTTCAAAAGATATTGCGCCTTTGTACCAACTGCTAATTCACATGTTCTTTCACAAAGCGTAATCAATCTGTTACAGATTTAAATTTTAATAATGGTAGTTTCTTCGAAGCCAAAGATCTTGTTCTATTAAACGTCGTCCCGCTAATAAACTTTTAATGTTAATGAAAAATATTTTCTGTCACTGTTCTGATTATTCTTCGACCTGTCTGTCCTAATGTTATTTCCTTGTGGCCACGTTTTGTTTTGTTCTTTTAATTGAATTACTTATAAACGCCGATTTTGCACATGTGAAATGTTGCTTGCTAACCATAAGCGAAAAGGGTTACTTCATCGTATAGTTACCGCTGATAAAAAAATTGATCCACTACGATGACCTAAAGAAGAGGAAATCATGGGGATCACGTGGCCGTGCTCCAACATCGACAGCAAAGCCGAATATTCATGGAAAAAAGTCGTGTTGTGTATTTAGTGGAATCTGGTTTGGGTCGTGTATTATAAGTTGCTTCAAGCAAACGAAGCCATTACTAGGCCTCTGAGCCAAACACAATTGACGAGATTGAGCTTAGCACTCAATGAAAAACGCGCCCACTACTACTCCAGACACGACAAAATTATTCTCCTGCATTATAATACTCGTCCACGTGTTGCGGCCCGGCCAAGACCTACTTGAAAACACTCAACCTAACCTGCTGTATTCGCCAGATATTGCTTCTTCCGATTACTACTTTTTCCTATCGATGACACATGGCCTGTCTGAGCAGCACTTGACATCATTTGAAGATACCAAAAATTGGTTCGAATGATTCCTAAATCACGAAACTTTTAGTCGATCCTGTGAGTAAATTTCGTTCTAAGCAGGGATTTCGCTTTCGATAGGTTTGAAATAATGTTACGCAAACCGCTCGTGATCAGCATTATGACAATTTTCTTATGGTCGTAATAACAACGTTTCTATAGGAAAAATGGAAACCTCCAAAACATGGTTGTGAAAGTGATTGGTGTTGATTAACGCAATTGTGGTTGTATAAAGCAAACACTTTATCCTTTACCTACACGTAACTGTAAATAATGGTCTTCTACTCATGATGAAGGCAGCACTGAATTTCCATCCCAACCGCTTCCTGCAGTTTTACATTACTTCCAAGATGGCGGCCATAAAATTTTAGCTTTCCTCTCTGTTTCCAGTTGCTTCAAAATTGGATTATAGCCGATGTTTCCTATAAGATTAGTCTATTATAGGGCAATGGTTATGCTACACATCGATTTACTCGAATGTACTTTCACAATCTCCAAAACTCAACTCCATCTGGTAACGCTTTAGTAGGCAGTGACTGCTTGATTCTTCGTTATAACCTCGTGCTCGTTGAGGAAGTAACTTTCATTGCCACTTTTTGATTATAAATAAAAGTCTCTCCACACAGTACAATAATAACTAATATGTTTGTCCAGTCAAGTTGTTGCATGGCGGGACAGGATTCCATTTCAACACCACTTTCCTTTGGTTCTATTCGCCACCGAAACCATCACAACGAATAGAACAGCTAGAAAAGTCAACAAGATTATAATGAGCAGCCCTTTCGTGAAAGCTTTGGAAATCGATGTGATAAAACCGGTTCTATCTAAACGGTGCGAATTTCGTTAACAATTAATTACAATCAGAATCGCAGGTTGAACTTTTAATGTGTAAATACTGTATATACAAAGGAGCTACTTCCACTTAATCAATCTTTTTGTATGTATTACAGGTATTATAAGTGCTTCTAAAGAGAGAATCAAATAACGCAATAGCTCATACCTCACTACGTTTTCAATAAAACGATGTCTCACTGTAATAAAATGAGATATAATAATTATTACTATGATATGTATATGATAACGTGCCAAAAGAACAGTAAAGAGCTTATACTAGAATTACATTCTGCTTAACGTGATTATTATTTCTGCTAGCATTGAAATATCCAATTTCATTAGGTGATAAATTGATTTATTGATGATGTATATCTGTCCTGCATGTTTCACAGATATAGTATTTGCGTAAATGTATTCATTAATATCCGCCAGTCATCCACGCATATATACAAACAGAATAACACCGTAATGGTGTTTCATGCGTACAAAACTGTAAAAGAGGAACACGTTAGAAGGCTAATAGTATTCTATTTAAAAAATATATTACACTCAAAAGCTATTTTATCCTTTTTTGTTGGTATTTTCTTTAAATGAGAATGATTATTGCCAATTAACATTTTGCTTGGGAGTTTTGAGCAGAACCTAGTATACCTAGCCGTATTTAATTTCAGCGTGTCATTTATGTTTTCTTAAATTAATAAGCAACAATTAAACAACATCAGAGAAAAGGAAGCTATACCAGCCCTTTACAAATTTTTACATCCGCTACACTTACCCAGTTAGACTTATCTAGATTTACTTTTACCATACATTTTAGATTTCTTTACAAACAGATGTGGAAATATTACTGAAGCAAAATGCAGTCAAATTGTTTCATGTTTTAGCAAAGGAAGTAGGAATATCTGAGGTTTACCATGTCCTAAAATAAAATGCTGCCACAGTTACCACACCGACTGTAATGATATTAAAATCTATCGGGGCTATTTTGATTTCTTCTTATTTTTTATACATTTTAGAACCAACTTACTTAAATTATTATAGTTTTACTTCTGTTCAAATAAATCCTCGTTATCAGAATATTTTAACTAGAAATTGGACGTCGTCTTGCCGATTTTGTTTTTAACATGGTAGTTGATATCTGCAATTCTCTTGTGTTGCTATTGATCTGAAGTGTTAGTTGTGTTTAGAGTTGTTTAGTAGCATTTTCAATCGGTCTGGATTCCAAATCACATCTTTTTGAGAGATGCTTAAGTTTATCGTCAATATTCATTATTGTAAGATTGAATAGTTGTAGACAGTAGTTGTTAGGTGGGGTTTTCTTTCCTGCTTCTTGCTTACAAGATGAGCTCGTACATAAACTGGAAACTGGCATTCTTTGCCAATAGTCGCTAGTGTAGACATGTATAGCTGACAAGATTGAGCTTAAGAAATAGTACATGAATAAAAACATAGAACGCACTCTCCAATGAACAACCTATAACTAAGCTTCGTTTGTTGGGCAGTGCCGCCATTGCAGAACTTTCTGTGAGAGTTGCCTAACAAACGCTTCTTTGTGATAGATCGTTAGTTGGAGAGTAATGTGGGTATTCTACTTTTTTATTTATTTGTAATTTTCACCTTCTCAAGTATCTCATTGAAACCAGTTCTCTCCTGAAAAAGTAGTTCGGTAATGAATAATGCTCTTACTTCACCAGTTTACCATTCATGTTAACTGGTTTAATTCCTCCTATAATCTACTACATAACCTTACCCAAATTCGACTCCATTGTTGCTCCCCTACCCTATGGCACTGACATAGATTGATTTGAACACCTGCGAATATTTTAGGGTTCTGTTTGAGGTTTTCGTGATAACTTATTGAAAGGAAAATTTTCCATTGGGAATAACATGTACGTAGAATATATAGCACCCAATTAAATGTTATTAGTTCCATTTGAGCAAATACTCGTCTTATTAGATTCTTTTACCAACCTACGCTCCCTCGTAGAATTTTTGGGGAGAGTCATATACCAAACCTCATCACCTAAGTCTATTCCTTTTGAACATTTAGCTTTATTTCGTAGTTAATAGCTACTCACAGAGAAAATTTTGAATGGAACAAGTTGCATTTCTAACGATTGATATACTTTCGTGTTAATTCAAGAAATACAGGCTACTCTAATTAGATGCGTTAATTGGGGAGCTACCAAGTAAAAGAGCAAAAGCTTACTAAGTAAGCACAAACTTTTTATGCCCGTAATTACGGAGAGAGTTATGCTGTATTAATCACGGACTGCAGCTGAATATATCGTACTGATGGGTCCTAATAACGATGGAACTGGAATCAAGATTTCCCTGGTTCATTTGTTAATGAGCGATTGCAAATAGGAAGTATTGAATCATTCTGTATGTTATTAAGTTTCGGAAAGTATGTTTAAAAAGGTTTAATAACAATTGAAGATTATACCAAACCTTTTGTAAATATTTTACAAATGGAGCTGTTTTTTATGATTTGGATAAGGACTACGTTGAAATATTGCATCGATGTTTTACATCTGTCACCCCTGAAATGGTAGACCCTTTAAACACTCACTTCCTAAACTAACTTCCGAGGTACATAGATACAATTGAGTAAACGATTTGCAGACGATGCAACTATTAATAGTTGGAATGTTGAAAACAACCTACCTTATAACTGGGGATTCTTTATATTTGAGCGTTTAATAATACCATTGGACCATTGTATTTCCGTTTTCGTTTTCGTTCCACTTTCCTTTATATACACTAGTAGAAGCATTTCCCGATGTGTGCATTTCTTATCATCATTTGATGGAATGTTAAATGAATGGCAACTTTTAGTCTTGCTTTATTTTATTATTAATTTTGTAATAATTAATATTACTTATCTAAAATGAAACTTTTACTTCTAATAAATTTTCGATTTGTCTAACTGAAACCGAAATTGTACAACTACCTGCAGTATTAGCGGTGCAGGTCCCTTTGGCTTTTTGGTTTCAAGTCAAGTTTCAGCTTTATGATTGATATCTATTTAGGGCAGTTCGCTTTCAATCTCTGATTCTTAACTGTAAATCTACCTCACTCAAATTTACTTACTAATATTTGGGACTTCCCTTTGCCTTTTCTCCCTATTTACCTTTTCCTTCTCCAATTTAATTTGGTATTTCCGTTATGATAACATCTTAAAACGACTTTCTTCGATGTGTTAGTTGTGCCTGTCTATTAAATCTATTATTGATTCCGTTCCAGTCTTAGTTCCTCGACAAATAGATTTCTACCTAGACTAACAAAAAATAAACAACAAGAAATTTGTAATATGTACAAAACCTTTTCTAAACGTAATTGTGTCTAATTCTTGTTGGAAGTTTCACTTTTGAAAACTTGGAAATACCTATTGGAATTAACTATATGTACCTCTTTGTGCCAACATTAAGTGATGGTAGTGACTTTGTAGCTATTCCCAGTTTACGCTTTTACATATACTTATTAATGCAGTCCCATTTGTCATTTTTTATTGTCATACGCATGGACCAGTATGCTTACGATACACATTGCTTACAATTGTGTCTATTTAAATTGGCGGATTGCTCGCGGCCGCTTAAACAGTAGGAATACCTTCTGTTATCTTAAACTATAATTGTGTATAAGACTAATATATTGAAGCCAGAGCAGCGGGATGATCTAGCAGTCTGCTGACTTGTTTCCTTGCTTTTATGGAATATATTATGGTGGCCTGATTTCTTATAGTTAGATTATTTGAATACTGATTTATATTCTCAATATTGTTGGTAGTAAAGGAATTAACAATATATTGGCAGCATCGATAAAATCGACGTTCATTCCATGAGATCTTCTGGATTGCAATGATAGGAAGTAGTAATACATAACACTGGTAAACAATGTTTTTGTTTCTTGGACGCTGAGTACCGTTTCTTATGTGTTTTTCTAGGCTAATTTTGAAATCGTCGTAAGAAATTATCCATTGTAATTCTATTTTCCATTGTTGCGGCTAGCCTTTGTTCTTCATCCAACGTGCATTGCACCGGGCATGATAGTGGGCTTAGGTGATAAGACAAGGAGAAAAATGAGTCAATGTACCTCCGGGCGCCATTGCTGTTGGCGAGTTTTACTGTTTCTTTTACGAGTGGGACGTCAGTTAGCCTCTGGTGGATCCCCAGAAAGTCTGCTTGCTACTTCTGCATATTAAATTTGGATTGATAAAGATGTTGTTAAAGGAATGCACAGTAACGGTGACGATTTTGGCTTTGTAAAAGGAATTTCCACGGACCAGTGATGCAAAAATCAAGGAAGGCGTATTTGTTGGCGCTCAAATACGAGAACTAATGATGATTTTGAGTTCAATGCCACCGTAATTTCGCAAGAAGCTCCAGCATAGAAGTCATTAAAGAAAGTAGTCCAGGGCCTTTTGGAAATAACACGGCGAATTATAATAATTTTATGAAGGAATTTATGCAGAACCGTAAAAGTCTTCGTTGCAATATGTCACTGAGAATACATTTCCTTCTTTCACATTTGGATTTTTTCCCGAAAAACCTAGGTTACAGCAGTGATTCCATCACGACATATCTCTCATGGAATTACCTTATCGCGTCAAGTTGCGCCTAAACATTCTGGTCGATTATTATTTTGCATTTAACAGAGATATTTTTGGTGCAAAATACAGAAGAAAATGATCTAAAAATATTTTTTTAACTGCCACTAAATAACAACGTAAGGTATTTTAAGTTGTAAGCAAATGCGAAAAATATATGTTTTTCAAAATTTTGAACTAGTGTCACTCAAAAACGGTGCCTGAAATACAAATTTACAATGCAGATTTTTCTTTACAAGTGTAAGTCATGAAAATTAGATCAAATATCTTGGATGCAGGTCTCGATCCCAGCACTCTAAGTAATTTCGAGTAAAGGAAACGCGAAAAAGATTTATCTACTGCACTTCAATACAATTTTTCTTGCTTTTCGTTGTGCCCATCTTGAAAAAATGTTTGTTAATTCAAACAGCATTCCATATCCTTAGCTCCATCATCTTCCCAAACAGATTTAGAATCAGGAATATTCTTTGCAGAATCCTTGCATTAACTTGCACTCGGTAGTATTCACGTTCTATGCTGCTAATGTAGAAAAACCTCATCTGGTGTGAAATATATGTGCCAAATTGGGGAGCTAATAATATTTAGTTTACTAGTTGTTTTTGGAGTCATTTTGGTTAATTCTGCTAATATCGCTTTCTGGCATTATATATCACACCCATTGATTTCATTTTGATGTATATAGGCGGTTATATTTGCATATATACCCTCGGAAGCAATGACAACATATTTAGGTAGCAGAAAATTCGAAAATCCTTCCTAAAATGTTTAAATTTGATATTAGCTACTGTCATTGCATCTAGTTTCATGTGCATCCCTCAAAGTACTTAATTCGTTTTGAGTTACCCAATAACAAACACATCGAGGCTTAGCAAAAGGTTCGAAAAACATTAGAAGATGAAGCAGTTAACGGATTGAATTTCCCTTTAAATTGGTTGTACTAACAAACCGACGGTAACTAGTCTCCATTTTACAGAGGCGGGGACTTATCAGAATCTCAGTGGCACTACGTCATTCTAACGACTTCCATTTGTTTGTAACCTGATCGTTACAAAACGACGGCTTTAACGTTCGAAAATGTTTGGCTTTAAATTTTCTTTTAAATTATTCCAATTACGACATCGCAGGGCCGATAACAAACGCCACTTTCGCCAAGGAAAGCACTACAGAGACTTTCCGGGTGTTCCGCTTTGCTTCGGCGGCAGTAATGATTTAAGGATTTGTTTCACGACTCATCGGGATTATTTTGATGTTCTAACGAAGAATAAGGTACCGCAATAAAATCGCGAAAGCCGTTTGTGTTTTATTTCCGAACTACGTCTTTGTTGTCCCTTGCTCCTGTATTCCGGTTTCTCGCGTTGTCGTAGTTATCGCTTATTGCTCGGAAAGCGCTTGTTATTCTGTTTTCCATCATTAAAAGGAATAACTTTTGCAACAGAATAGTCGAATGTTTACGAATCGTAGCTGTCTTAATTGTGCGATTAATCAGGCCATTGCAATTGTACGCATTAAATAGAATTGTGTGCGTCTATAAAACGTGAAGCGGATTTCGTTCTTGGTGCCAGCAGCGAAGGTTTATGGATGTAGAACCTAAAGGAGTACTTACGTATTTTATGTTACTGGAAGACTGTATCGTATCTATTACAACGTGGAAATGAGATAGAAAGTTTAAATTAATACAAGTTAAAGTATTTGTGTTGGCGGGATAGAAATCTCTTTTCTGTAAAAATATTTTGCTCTATTTGTTTTGGCATAAATATACTGAGGAAGTCGCAAATGAAATGGGTATGAACTGCAAATCATCTCCGTATGGTTAATAAAGCCTGCTCTAAATTCCAGAGCCAACGCTAATTTAAATAAAAGTGTAATATACCCCAACGTCCAGCTAAATTCAAACTGAACGGAAATCATAGAGTGACCTAGATACTGCTGAAACGCAATGAATGCAGAAATAGGAATAGTTGCAACTATAAATGAAAGGCGACTGTATATATGAAAGCCAAAATTATTTCGAACTTAGTTAAATAATTTTAAGTAATATTTTTGCTAGCTCTAAAAGTATCCGGACGCAGAGGAAAATGTATGGTATAAGCGAGGTTCTGCATTAAGGAAAAGCGACATTATAAATAATAGTTAGATTCTTTATTTCATACAGGCATCTCCATAATTTCATTCTGAAAGCTGTAACAACTTAAAACAAATTTTGATTTGATGAAAAGGTTCGAAATAAGCACTTGCCTTTCCTTAATTTCTTTCAGTCCTCCCTGGGTGTACTTTGTCTAAGGTTTGAACTTGTCAGGCACACACCGTGACCATTTATTCCATTTATTATTATAAATAATGTTCAATTTGGACCTATAAATTCAATTTGTAATCATATATAGTATCCACGCAAATATCGCCTCATTGTTCTTATAAATACCTTTAAAAGCGCACCTTAACTTTGTCTAACTACTACGTCTAAGGTTGCCTGCTTTAGTTGGGCCATCAATTTTTTGAAGTTATTTAACCAAAGCGGCTTCAGCTTTCCGTATTAGCCGTTTTATGTACATTCTCTTAGAATAGTTAACACTTGTCTTTTTATTGATTTAACTTTATAGTCGTCTACTTTGATAGTACTATTTTCAACAGCTTTAATAATGATGAAACTTTCCCGCAATTGTTAAAGATTTACCCACACTTTTACCGTTAGTAGGCCCAGACATTTTGACTAAAAACATTAGATGTACACATAGTAGAGAGCTTCGGTTAGTTTACAGAACTCAACTACTAAAGAAGAAATATAAAGAAGCCGTAAAAGCCGTAAAAGCAAGCAAGTCACCCGATCAAACGTTACTAAATTCGTGAATATTTTTATTTCCAAAGTACCTTATCAGTAAGGTTTGATAAGAGAGTGGATAACGTGTTATAATTAAGTAATGAAACAAGTACTTCTCTTCACTTACTTGCTAGTTCTATTTTAGACAAAACATGCAGCCAACCAAATAGAAAGGCAATGGAGCGTAATTACCACGTGACCCAAGCAATTAGTGGACGCCGGTAGATTGTGATAATTGGGAGATAATTTAATAATGTGCATTTTATAAGCTGAATTAATAATAATAATTAATTATATAATATAACAAAGCCCCGATCGCGTTCATCTCGTGATCTCGCTTTTGCGACGCCGCGTTGTCTGCAAGAAAAACATTCGGAGTAAGTTAAGTATACGACACATACGATTTTAAAATCCAATATGTCCTTCTTTCGACGAAGGAAGAAATATTTTGGGAAGACACATGATGAGGAAGTCAGTATTATTACGCACTATAGATTATAACGAATGAAGAAGGGGTTAGAAAACTGTTATTGATTGCGTATATAGTTAATGAGAAATCATAAATAAATATCGTCGAAATTAATAACGCACAAACTGTAGGATAAGTCCCAAATCCCATTGGGACAAGATTAAATTTCACAGCATTAGATAAGCAAACGAGCTACCAAGCATAGTCAAATTTGCAAGCGCGTTTAAATAGACGGAAGAATTTCACTGTAGGTTGGTACGAGCCTAATTATGCTTTGATAAAATGGCACGGAACCTGAACAAAGTACGTTTTTGGAGCAAACACTATTAATAACCACAGGCTAACAAAAACGCAAGTACTTATGAAAGAAATCTATAATTAGGACTGAATTGTATGCTATTTTCGGATGGAAATCCGAATATGAGCTATATCTATCACGCACACTTTTCTTCCACCTATTCTTTTTCTCTTGTGGTGCACGTTAAAGTTCTTCCTGTGAAATGACCAATGGTATCTTTTTTGTTTTCTTTCAACCTATATCTTTTGCCCATTATCTTCATTCCCCAATGAAAACGCCTGCTTCCCCACTTACATTACCCAAATTTTCAGTTCAAACGAAAACTTAGAAAATATACTTTCCACTTTGTCAAACAGCCCAACTTTCTGAACTGATGTAGAATATTTCAAAAGATGTTTACATCCTCTGGATTGTTTTAATTACACAGAAAACTAGTGACGATTTGTTTAAATGTTTTCCAAGCATCCTTTTACCTATTGTCATCGCTGATTCAAAGTTTTGATCAAAAATGCTGCCAGGGACATATTTACTAAGCACCCTGCGATTGCTTTGTAAAAGATGTCACAAAACCTACTTTGATTTTGAACTTCGAATCACTTTCGTTGTGGTAAACATGGAACGCGGATATTTCGCAGTTGTTATCAGCAAACTTTGATGTTAAGTGGATCATTTTATAGTTAGGCAATCGTTGAAATTGGGAAAATGGTGAACATTTTACAAAGACAGTTTCAAAATGTCGCACATTTTTCGATCATTATTACGCACCATCTCGACCCACTGTGGAGGAGTAAGTCAATAGATTTGAGACTGTTGGCCCAGTTCAGGATGTTATAGGTGGCCGTCTTCGTACGCCAGTTATAGAAAATGTGCACAAACTTTCATTCGTCATCGTTCTCAACAACTGAGCATCTCCAATAGTTCTTTGCTAGAATTTTAGCTAGAGACCTTCAGATGCAGGCTTATAAAATCCGACTTATACAACATTTAAACCCAACAGACCATGGGCAGTTCCGAGCATTTGTCTATTGGATAGTGTACCGACAAGTCGATGGTTATTTCTCCGAGAAAATCATTTCTAATGATGAAGCGCACTTTCTACTTGATGTGTATGTTAACATACATAACTGTCGAATTTGGGAGATCGAAAATTCACGAGTGATTCATCAGCGACTCACGGATCCACCACGAGTGACTTGTGAGGTGTAGATATTGATTTTTGATAATGTATTCGGGAATTAAGTTACCGTCAATTTCTTCATTATCGCAAATGCTAACCAACTTTCTATGGCCTGCATTCCATGAAATTGATGTTAGTGACACTTGGTTTCAACAAGGTTGTCCAATCTGCTACACTGAAGCCGAGAGAATGCAGTTATTGCAGATGGGGTTTCCTTGACGTGCTCTTTCGTGACAGGAAGAAGTTAATTCGCTACCAAGATCGTGTGATGTGGCACCGTTGAACTATTTTCTTTGGGGTTTTATGAAAGGAACAGTGAAAGAAGCAGTCCATAAACAATTCCGGAACTCAAAACGGAAATTCAGTACGTTATCGACGAAGCTCATCTCCAATTATGGGAAAATGTGGTTGAAAATTTCGTGAAGAATGTAAACGTTTGCTAGCAAAGTCAAAGTGAGAATTTATCAAATGTTGTGTTGCACACCTAACGTCCATATTCGTATTTTATAATTCAATTAAAGGGTCTGAAAAATTCTACTGGAATATGTGTTTTATAAGAAGGTGAAATTAAAGTAGGTTTTGAAACAATCTTTATTTAGCAGGTTGGTATTGAAATCATTATTCAACGAACCTTCTCGAAATTTGAGACTTGTGTATATTGGAATTACGTTTGCAAGGTACATATTCTCTCTCCTCTGTTTTGAATTTGTATTTCGATTTATTGTTATGGAATATAATATTTTTAATATGAACTAGGTTTCAATGACTTATGTATTATTTTCAACGGTAGAAAATTCGTACTAGATGAAGTAAAAGCATAGGATTTTATTCGTTTTACTCGTAGAAAATAACAGTTGTTTTCCGGTTAGGATAAGAACGTTTTACTCTCGGGAATCCTATTTCTCGATAAAGGACGAATACCAATTCAGTTTCTTTCTATCACAGGGGATTAGCCTTTCTGGACAGCAACCAGCGATTTTCTCGGCAATAATAAATGGAAGAACACTGGAGGAGCTGTTTTGATTACTTAGTTTATTAATGAATAAATTAAACCGTAGGTTTTGTAGGTTTCAAAAATATTTAATAATATTACCGGTATAATATTGTTTTACAATGAATGCTGTATTGTAGTGGTATTACTACTAAAAAAAAAATTAAACCTCAAAGCCTTTTGATTTAATTTATTCTTTATGGAGTTTCAACAAGTGCTTCCCGTCTTAATCAATTACTTAGTTTATTCGTAAAGTTGTGATAATGTGATGAATAAACTGTTCACAGATTTGATGTAATACAACGTATTTGCCTTAATTGTTAGAAAACAAGATCAGAGTCAAACTCACACAATTGTAGTCGACAGAACAACATACGTATTTTCTTGTTTTTTTGCTTTAGTACAAATTCAGATTTCCTTTGCTGTTAAATCGCCCGGAAAGGTTTCACACCACTCACGAACGTATAGCAAATAGGCGAAACCGTTCACAAAACCGATGCAGAAATGTATCATGAAATAACCCCTTTGTGTTTTTCATCAAATATTTACCAATCCTGTTTTAATACCGTTCGTTTACTTACGGATAATTTGCCATTACCTAAACAAGGAAATAACGCAGAAAAACCGGCAGGAGTTTGTGTAAGAGGAAACGCTGCGGAATAAATAATCTCTCCACACTTCGGTATGTATTTTTCCCGTTAATTAATTACGATAGGTCTGCTGGATAGCATTTAAGATAATAAGAACAAATCGCAGCCTAAATATAGAACACGGTCAAGGAATTCCCTCAGAGAATACCTAAATATGTTATCTTCGCTCTAAGTGTCAGCCTACGCCAACACAAGGAAAGTCTAGGTAGGCAAGTGCGCATGTTATATATATGTATATATTTTAGGGTCGAAACTTACAATCCCCTAACACCAAAGTAACTAATGGTAGGGTTGGAAGTTCATCAGGGCTTATAGGATTAATTATTAATTTTATTTAAGCGTATTTTAGCCCGTTAGATAGTACGGATGGCAATATTCGCAGACCAAAACATGTGAAGATGATATGTGTATGTACTCCTATGTATGGAGCAGATATTTTTGTTTTCCTTCATTTCTTTTGCAACATAGAAATGCTATAAAAATTGTGCTAGCAAAATGGTAATCAATTAAAGGTCGATATGTCAGCACAAATTCATAGTGCTTTAAGCACACTTATCAAATACTAGAACCAGACGTCTAATCTATTATAAGTTATGTCCTCACAAACTTTGTTCTTTTGTCTCCGTATCCACAACAGTTGAAATGTGTTGTGGACCAAAAGCAAGATAAAATTAAATTGCTTGCGCCGCTGTCACACGATAGTCATTTAAAAACCGTAATCTTAAAACATGGCACTCGTACAAGGAGGAATCGTGCAATTGTACTACATGAAACTTGGACAAACATCACGTGCAATTTAAGCGACTAAGTTTTACGACAATATAACGTGATCCGAACGAATTAATAAGACGAAGAAAATTTCCAGGTCGGCGTTGCGCCGACGGCAATTTTCCTCGGACAGGACGATTTATCTTGACCAGGAAGTCACCACAAATACATCCGTCTATATGTCATAATTCCCGCAATTTAATACTTCTCTCGCTACTGCGTGCGGTGTCCGCAAACTTTCCCGCGAATCGGGTCGAAGAAACGCGATAAGAGGACGAAGCAGGAAAGGGGTCGTTCTGTCGGGGTGTTCTAACTTGTACGGTGTGAGTTGCCCGAACGCATTTAATATAAACAATTAGAAAGTGAGACCTTAATGCTAACCGCGGTTTGGCGGCACGCGATTGCTTAATTACGTAAGGGAATTTTTCATTACGCGATGTTAAAGATCAGGTGAGCGTCGGTAATTGTTTATGTGGTAATCTAAATAACATTCTTCCTGTTTCATTGGTTAATATGGGCCGAAATAAAAACAACGCAGGAATTATTGAAAGTTGTACGTATCTAGGCAATTATAAGCAATTGTGGTTACCTTCTGTTTTCTGATAATAAATGGCTTTTTAATAGGAACGATAGAGCCCTGAAAGTAAATTATGCCATTAATTTGTAGGCAATATATGTACAGGTGCCCAGATTTCAGAGGGGCAACATAGGTATGTTTCTTATTAAAAGTAGGAATTTAGTTAAATAGACAATGTTGAGCAGGTTTGAATGCTGATTGAAATTCCGTTGAGAAAAATGTTATATTCCAAATAGTTCACAAATTATTTAAGAACTATCGGTATCGCTGCTTGTTTCATGTATTGTTGCAATGTCACGTCCACAAAGAATAAACAAGTATCGAATAGCAGTATTCAATAGAATTTTGCTTTAAACTTACCAAACCCGCTTCAGTAACGCTAGAAACATTAAAACACGGATATGAAGATGCTACACTGTATTTACCATATATTGGTATATGGCCTGGTCTTTAAACAGGATCTAGAGCAAGCTAAACATCGCGTTGGACAGCGTTCCATGAAATGTGACAAAAGTGCTCTCTTTTTTAACAGGAAGCCAACACTTATCATTAAGAATAATTAGAAGTTTGGTAAATATAAGTAAACATACTATTCATTCCATTTTGACAGATGAATTGGATGTGAGAAGATTTGTGCAGAGATGTCAAGAATTTTTGCGCAGATCAAAAAAATAATCGTCCTTCCATCACGTAGAGGACATTGGACAGACGAACCAAATCATGGATACTTAGGTATACGATCCTGAAACGCAAAAGCAAAGCGCAAAGTGGAACTTCCACATGATTAAATCAAAAGTCAAAACCATGGTTGTCGTCTTTTTTGGTTGCCACGGAATTGTTCACGAGAAGCTTTATGCTGCAAGGCAAACATTTTCTCGTAATATACTTAATCATTTGAGAAAAAGAGGCGCACATTATTGTTAGTTAAAGAATTTTTGGCTCAGAAACATATTACAGTGCCCCGATAGTTGTCTGACAAATCCAATCTGGATTATTGCATCTTTTCTTTATTCTCAAAGATTCAGCGAGTACTGGAAAGTCAACATCACAGGACAACAATAAACATCCAACGAGTCACACCACAAACATAACACAAATTGGAAAGAAAATTAACAAAACCGCTGGAGAGGTTTTGTACATTTCCAAGGAGCTTACTTTGAAGGGTCTAATGTGAAGATATACATACATATACAGGTTAATAAAAATCATTACAAAATCATTCTCAGACATTCTAAGACATACCCCTCACGTATATTCTACGTCGATGATTTAAATCTTTTGGTTTGAGACGTCTCCTATAAATTTATACTACAGTTTTAAATTTAAGCTGTGGTAAGAAAGGCAATTTCGGTGTGTTTTATTGCTTTGTTATATTTGTGTTTTCTTATTATTACAACATTGCTTTAAATTCTTTTTAATTTCCAAATCCGCAACACTAACAAGCATACAAATTTTAGATCGACAATACCATAGAACAGAATTGTATCGAATAACAGAAGCGTGTATCACTTTAAGTCTAGGTTCCTAATTATTGAATAATTACTTCCCAGTCTCTTTAGTAACGAATTCTCCTTCTTAATCGTCAATTCCTTCCAATTGCCCATTATTTCATATATCATTCATTTGATTGTAAATATTTAGAGAAGATGTCACTTTGCCTCTAATCACAACACTCTGAGAATTTTACTCAATTTAGATCAAGCTCATCAGGTCTTCGTATAGAAATCGTCTGTAGTTTTGTTATATTCTGGTGCAATAATAAATACCAAATGTATGCATCGGGGTTTAAGTCGTAGATGGTATCTGAAACAAACGGGGACGAGTTAAACTCATAAAGAACTGTAATGTTATAGCACTTTTGTGAGGAAGGAAATCCCTTTATATTCTTGCACTTTTATATACATATGTATAATAATTTGCTTGAGAGGTTCTTTAGAGTTACTAATGGAACCTAGAAAATTGAATTTCGGTTTTGACTTCATGTCTTTGAAATGAACATACTATACAATTCAGGTTATATTGCCTGTATGTACAGCTATTTGATGCATTGCACTATCAGCTAGTTGTAGGTGTTTGGATGAGTTGTACTATAATATTCATAAAAGTAATCGTCGTAAAAATGAGGTCAATATTTACTTTCTCGCTCCTTAAGGTGTAGTAAAAGGATAGTGTAATTAATTGGTAAATACGTAGAGACGTATGTATGCGTATAAACACCAACATACCAGTCACCTGCTATTTTTGGTTTCCTTTTTCAACTTTTAGCATTTTACTAAATTTACAGAGGTGCTTTCTTTATTCTTTGTGCCTCCTCTTGCGATATGGGTTTATCTACGATTATCTAACTTACACCTATTCGCGTTATCTTTATTTCACTATCTACCTGAACACTTTCCTCCTATTTCGTTTGGTTTTCTAGCCAAGAATTTTAATTGCTTTCCAGCACGTTTTCTGTGATATTATTTATTGGAGTCTTTATTGTAGAAATGTGCGTAGAATAGAAAAACTCCTTGTTGATAGACGGTGTTCACTTAGAAAAGATTTTAGTTAGCCCATCACTTACAGAAAATTGAAATTTGAAGCCTTGATATTTAGAGTCTTTTTTTTTTGAATTCACTGCAAAGGGTCTTAACGTGAATATTAGTAATGTTGACATTGTGAGAAATTAGCAATGTCTATTAGTAGTACCTGTTAACCGTGTAATCTCTAATGCCCAGGAAAGTGTTGATTATTTAATCATACTAATAAGAAGTATACGGATATTGTTACAGATTACTTATACCGAAGACTTATTCAGTTGAACAATATAACAACATACTAAGCTATTAAACAATTGCATAAAAATAGCAATTACTAGAAAATTTGCTCAAAAGAATTTGATCAAAGTCCTCGGAGATGGCTACTTCTAAATGGTAAACAGTGACAAGCATAGAAAAAATACTACAGTTCATTGCCAAATAACTTGGCACCTAACCACACTCTTACCTGGAAATCCCAGTCTATCATCAGGATATTTTATTTCTTTGAACACAATTATTTGTCCAAGGGCAATTCTGCTATCCTAGGAAAATAAAATTACGTGTAAAACGGTATTCAGGATATAGATTGTTAATATTTTTCTATGTACAAAGTTTAGCAAGTTTTCAGTATAGAAACTGCATCAATGTTCCTTAACCCTGCTGTTAGATTAAACGAATATACGAATCTTGTATTAAGAGACCAATTGGTCCATGCTACACAAATGCGAATTTTTTATGAAAATTGATTGAATTCTTTAATGTAATTTATAAATATAATTATGAACCGTTAATAATTTAACTTGCCATCCATTTATCGGCTAATTGGGCGCTCTAATATGTTTATGTTAGCTGGAACGTCCAGCTGGTTTGTGTTGTTGTATTTGTTTCTCTCGCACAGCCACCTTGTAAAATGAATTCGCTTTGATTTGTATAAAGTTGCAAATATGCTAGATATATCCGCTTTGAATGCATACATACTTTTTCTGAGATCGATGCTTCATGGGCACCGGCTGATCAAAATCGCTGGAGACCAGAGTTTTTACGGAAAGTAGCACTTTCTTTGGCTAACGCGTATATGATAAAACGGGACCGATTAGCTCAACAACAGTTTTTAGCAAAATTATTGACTGATATAAAAACGTCATTCTCGAATTTTGCAAGCTCTTCAAATATTGCTTCTTCTAAAGCGAGGGCAAGGAAGCGGGGAATATGTAGTTGCTGCAAAGCTCAGTCCGATATAAAATGCTACATTTGCGGAAATTCTATTTGCAAAACAATAAAAACTTTAGAAAGAAAGACATAGAAGTTTTGACCATAGCTGTTCGGTGTTGATTATATGAAAATGGCCTAATGGCTCGGAGACCTGTTAGAAACATGAATTCAACGGCTAGAATGAAATCTGCTAGTCTTAGTTTTAAGAAGATATTAGCATTTTACAAGCCCGGATTGGGGAAAGCCACATAATCTAGAAGAACCATTTTAATTGAATTAACGTTTGCCTCATTTAACAAGTTTTCTTTCATTCCCTGTGTTAGAGCACCGATCGTAATCGGCCCGCAGACGACCTGGCGAATGTCTCACAAAATTCAGGCTTCTTCGAACTCTAAACCACCTGCCGCAGATAATGGTTTGGACCATGATAAGTGGAGACAGATTTGAGTCTTTTATATGTTGTAGAATAAAGCCCCGTGTGGTAATATTTCTTCGAATTGAACCAACCTCTTCTAAGTTGATTATTATTATTATTATTATTATTCTGCTTAGTTTTAAGAATGATTTTTTTTTTGTAATATTTTTTAAATCTTTTTGTCTTTTGTTTTATATTGATAGTACACTGATTATTGTTACTTTATAACTTTGGCTAAGTTTGATTTTATCCTTCTTAATATTCAACTGATTACTGTCGCATTACTTTCTTTTGTTTGACTTAGTTTTAAGATTCGTTGTAATTTGCCGATGAGTATTTTGTACAAAGCATACGTTTTTGGTTGACTTGATTGCATGTACTGCACATTTCTTTTTCTGGTATTTTCGTCTTTTTGCGTTTTGTCCTTTAACTGGTTTTTCTGTTGGATAATAAAGACTAGTATTGGTATTATTATTATTAAAATGTACCTAAAACCTACAATATCGGCCTTAAAGTAAAGAATTTGAAGAAGAGAACTCTACAAAGGAGATATTAAGAAAATGACGTAGGATATTTGTGGAAAGACGATATTGTGACCTAAAAACAATAACTACGTCGTCCATTAATAGTATCGCATGAACAATTAATGTTACAGTTGAAAGTCGGTTATGGACCAAATATTATCCATTTATAAATTCACTGTTTTTTTTTTTCTGATTGTTGGCTTCGTACAAAGATTTTTTTAGCGTCTTTTTAGTTACCATTATTATGTCGTACAAACTAAAAATCTCTCGTACAAAGATTTTTTTTTCCGATCTTTGTACATGTACAAAGAGGCTCTTACAAAGAAAAAACAGTGCATTTATTTAATATTGGGATAAGTTTCATATTATTAAAATATGTTTTATAAATAACAAATCTTATATGATAGAGATCTACCACTAATAGGTCAATAAAACAAGGCTGGTTTGAGCGATAGTTATATTTTCAGAACGTTTACAAACGTTTTCGGAACACCTTCGTCAGTGAAAATATAACTAGATAAATATATAAACAAACTTTTGTTTTTTATTTGGGACTATCAACAAAATAACTGGTGACTAGGATTTCTTGATATAGAGGATGTATAACCAACTTTTATATATATATAAATTATAAAAACTAAATTAATGTGTAAACATACATGCAAATTAAGTAAAACCTTATATCAAAAATCTTTGTCGAAACCTTAACAATTCTGTTCAGGGACTAGGGAAAACCAAATTCAAAACCTAGCCAAAGGTTTCCTTCTTAAGAAATGCAAATGTCATTTTAACAAATTGCTATATACATTACTTAAATTTTGAATATCGGTCCTGAAATTAATAGTTTTAGTGTCTTTCTGTATATTTATCATTTCATATATTAGTCTTTTTTTATAATTATTCTCTGTTTTTAATATAATTGTGTTTTCAAAATCAAAGTAATGCCCAAGATCTTTGTAATGTTTTGTTACAGCGGTCATTGCACCAAAATCATTATTTAAAGAATACTTATGGCTATACAACCTTTTCTTTAAATATTGTTTCGTCTGACCGATGTAACAACCATCACAGTCTTTACAGTTTATTTTATAAACTACATTACTCTGATTTTGTTTAATTATTTTGGATTTAGTATTAGTAAAAAGATATAAAAAGGTCACGAAATATATATATATATATACATTTAATAAATAAGAAATGTAAGACATGCGTAGTTTTTATTAAGTGTTCCAGGTAATTTGGTTAGCAATTGTAAACTATGCAGATGTAAATTGTAAACTATGTCATTTGTGAAGTACATAGGCGAAATATGAACTTATTTTCTTTGATTGCTTGTGAAGAATAAGTACGTCAATATGGAAATATTAATAATATGATATAAAGTGTTATGTGCAAGTATAATTAAAAGACATGTACATCTAAGCAGATGTAACAGAAACCCCACAAATGTCTTATTTCAATGACATCTTTTCTAAATAGCGATCTTTATCTGCGTAAACATAAGCACAACACATCTTTACTAAAATAAAACCGCGACCTCCCCTTTATATTTCGTTCTGTTCAAAGAACTAGTAGATTACAACTTCTCAACAAACTTATACTAACAAATGTTTAAATTTATGCAGCGGAAGTTGAAAATAGGAATCATCTCCATAATGGCAATAAAGTTCACCAAACTGAAACTTAGCAACGATGAGACTATAAGTGACGTACAATCATCCCCCACAATGCCTTTGCATTGTGTAAACTCGCCCAAGACGACGTACTTTAAATGCGAAGGGCATCGAACCGAATATAACTTCTCCATTCATAATACAAAAGGAAGTAGCTTTGTAACACACAATTACCGTTGGAGTTATTTTTGTTCCCATGATGTAGAAAAGTAACCTCAATCAAATTTGAAAAAACGAAAATAAACGCTTTATAACTAAGAATTTTGTTCTGGAATTGATGTTACAGTAATAGACATATTGCTTGACCAGAAATATTATATTATATATAATAATAATATATAATATTATTACACAAGTCGGCTTTTGCTAGATACTGTGAGAAACACCATCCTTAGTTTTTGTAATGTTATTTATTTGCGAAGTCCAATTTTAGTTGTTGAATGTGTCTAGGAAGAAACTCCTAAATTCTACACTCGGTGGTAAAACATAATGTCATTTAGAGCTATATCTATTATAATTCCCATTTGCTAGTTTACGTTCATCCAAAATAAACAAAAATAGATCTAAATACGGAGTTATCAGAAGTTGCTTTACACAAAAACGCGGATTTCATTTTAGTTTCAATTCATAATTTTATTCTGCTTTATAGTGGTGCAGGTTTATTTCATAACGCAAACGTTTCCCGCATTTTTAGTAAAATATATTGAGGATAAATACCCCATTTTACGTAATATATTTACATAGCTTTACGTGCATGAGATACCTCAGCCGTCACGCGAAAAGTACACCGTATAGCTGGATAATAAAATCCTAAACTCAAACTTAATAGAATATCAACACCAAAATAAACAAACAAAATGCTATAAACAGCTTATATAATACCGTAAATTTGTGCTAGCGTAGTGAAGTTGTATTTAATTGAAAATTTACATGTAACACTGTTTCCATACATTATTCAAATTTACCAAAGTGACGATTCCCAGTAGAGAAATTCTAACTGAAATTAACCTAATGAGAAAATGTTTATGCATATTGTATACTCCACCAGATAGATAATCCTGACCTCCAGAAAAAAACAGACAAATAAACAAAGCATGGGTGATGTTCCCTTTGTTTAAATGGAACAATCTAAATAATCCGATATAGAAAATATGTTGTTCTAATATAATTAGAATATATCAGTACTTTAGAAATCAGATTACATGTTCGAGATTTGATTAAAATATGTACATATATATGTCTAGAATATGTGAAAAATGTTATATTTTCAGAATGTCGAATATATTTTGAAGTAACGAGAAAAAGAAACAAATACTAAGAAAATTTAAACAGGTTTTATTAAACAGATACCTATCACTTACATTTCTACATTAAACATTACATTCCTTACTCTAAAAACAATTCACAATTAAATGAAGAGATTCTTGCAACGGGAGTGATTCAGTTTCAAGAATAACAATAGTTTTATGAACAAAATCATAATTTGATTTAACGCACCAAAGTTTATGGTGCAGTGAAATATTTTCCAAAAGTGATTTGCATTTTGAAATTGCACCAATATTTCCCTCTTCAAAACTTAAAATAAGTTCTTTAATAGGGAAAAATTTCTGCATAAAAACTTGCAGCTTAGAACCATGTTCCCCATCTTTTGACCATTCGTTCCGGTAGCAAAGGGGTATTACATAATAATCAGAGGATGTTTTAAAGATATTTTCTTTAGGTTACTATTTAAACTATTAACTATAGGAAATGAATTTCTAATATTTTACGCCACTCTGTTTAAGTCGTGTGCTAAACATGTCACCAGAATTAAGTTGGAATACAAAACTTTAAGTTATTGACTAGCTTTGACTATGTATGACGCAACATAGGAAAGCATGACTACAATTTTATTAGTTGGAACAATGTCGGGAAGAAACAAATTCATTCAATTTTCAATAATAAACCTAACTATTTTTACAAGGTTAGTTTTTTCCAATTTGTTTACACCAAATCAAATAGGATTTACCAGGAGTGTTGTTATTTAAACAACCTATTAATAAATTTGCCACATAACGCCCACAAGTATCTTTGGTTTCATCTACTATAAAATATAGAGAACTATTATTTAGTTTGTTTGATTTCATTAATTACGTCCTGATATGCATTTGTAACATAATTTTTCTCTAAAGTATTTTCGTCAGGTACAGTATTTCTGCAATGCTTTTCTAAAAGCCTTTTAAAATTTAGGTTTTCTAACTTATAAAGTGGAAAATTAACAGAAAGCAGAGTTTTGGTTAATTCCGAATTAAATACTTGTTGTTCAGTCTGATTTGTTGGAAATGAATATGAACCTGCTAGTAGCTACTGGCCTACAGATATTTGCGTAAATTTTGATTGTCTCATTTTTCTGAATTTCGTTTATGGAGGTCAGGCGAGAGCTGTTGAGTAATTTGGGATTTTTTGTCACATGGAATCTATAAAAGAAAATTATAGTAGAAAACGTATACACCCTTTTAGTATAAGATATGAAAATGATTTTTATATTAAAGGAAAATAGTTTTATTAATGAAAAAGTAATTGTATGCCAGACTAGAATTTGCAAAATAAACATGTAATTTGAACTAAATAAATAACATAAATTTTTCTGTAAAATTATCAAATCAACTTACTATTTTGCAGCACACTTTGCAGAATACTTTTTCTTCGTTCAAAAGTAATTCTGGAAATCGTCTTGATCCAGGAGGCTACTAAATCGCTTTTCACTTTTGGCATTTTTTGGGAAGTAGTCGGTAACATTTCACTTTATTTGGTGTTTCTAAATGATGAAAATTTTTAAATGATAAATGTTGAAACGTATACACGCCCCACCTAATTACTTTTAACGAGTCATAACTCACCTTTAATCGTCGTTTTATTTCCGATTTTTATTCTTAGAAACCGTAACAAAATAATCTTTGCTCTTCGGTATTGAACAAGAAATTTCGTTTGGAAGTTTAAAAGCAATTAACAATTTCTTAGAAAAATGTAGAAACATAAATTTCTTGGAAAATTCATTGATCCCTATTTAAGTGATATCTTTTCTTATTATATTTAACGAAACATCGGTAATGTCAAATAATTTCAAATATGTTAAAATATTCGAAATATGTGGAAAATGGCCAAAATCTTCTAAATCTGTAAAACTAAATTAGTGCTAAAAGCCTTACCCTAATTTGTGTAGATCTTAAAGCGTTCAATTGTATCGTTGATAGTTATCGGTATGCAAAACCATATAATCCAATCTCGGGTTTCATTACTCATTACACTTTGTCAAATTCTGTTTAATTTGCAATAGATCGAATGATTTTGCTTACGTTTTCCATCATATCTTTTCCGTTTCCGATTTTGTCTTATGTATAAGAGAAATGTCCCTTGGTACTTTATTTCCAAATTTACATTGTCATTAAAACTTGGTTATTCTTAGGCGCTCTGTTATTATTACCTCCAAACTTGTATGTTCTTTATTTACAACCCAAATTGGAACGTCAGGAATACGGAATAACGAAGAAAAATCGGAAAAGTTCAGTATACGCCGGGTCATTAGTAAATTCCGTCCGGCGAGTCGGCGGGAATTTATGAATAATTCAGCCGCCAGCCGGACATTACCGATTCCTTATCGGTTGACAGCACACCAACGATGGGCGTTTGTACGAGTTTATCCTTTTCTTCTATTTTTTTTTGACGCCTCCCGGATAAGATATGAATTGTATAAATATGTAGCTCGTGGTACGAAAATAAATGTAATAAGCGCTGAGCAAAAGAGGCGAGGGAATGACACGAAGCAAAAAGGAGCGGATTCATGTTGCGAGCAAACACTGGCGAGGTATTATTCATGAATGTCTTTGTTGTATGTGGTTGAGAAAAGGGTAATTTCGCGGAAGTGAAGGAGGGCTTAATGAGAATAGCAAAAGGAAGCAGGAGAAATGTAGCCACTGCCGAGTGTTGTGTGTGGTGTTCCAGATTTTGGTAAAATCGATAGTAATAAGCTCGGTGGAGGTTACGTTACCGATCTCTACAGAAAACACTACAGCACTACACTTCGCGCAACACGAGTGCGTCCAAATATAAGTTTTGAGTGTTTAATTTAGAATAGGATGTGACGTTGGCTAACATGTACTAAACCCTATTTAGAAGTTGAAATTTAAACTTTCTTTGGGGATACCTAAGAGATAAGAGCGCTTACTAATGAATCTCGCATTCAGCGGGCCTGCAAATAATTCGTCAACAGATTTGAAGGACCCAGTCAAAAATACTGCCAGTTGTAATGAACAACGTTTGTCATAAAATTGACAAAAGGAAAATGGGGTCATTTCAGTGCCGATGTTTTACATAATTAATGCCCTTATTGTGTCTTCATTGTGTCTTCACTTTCAAGATCAAGATCCAAATTTTGCAAACCAGTTTTGGCAGTGGCAATCTGTCACACTTTGTCCATACACAGTGGATAATTTTTTCTTACTTGAACAGCATTTGTACTTTTCGATAGTAAAAATGTAAAATATGCCGACAGTGCTGCTTTTTTACTTTCCATATTTGATAAGGCACTAACCAAAGACTATCGCCTAGAATCAATCGTACTTTTTCACAAGCAGTGCTTGCTATATCAGCTGTCAAAGTATATAATGACCATTAAATGTGAAGTTGGCTGTTAAAAAATACAATTAGGTCATCTGCTGAGAAATAACGACATTGCTTTCCGAACAACCCAGTACATTTAGTTTCCTCTCGTTAGGTAGTGTTTACACCCTAATTGAGGTTATCTTCTGGTCGCCGTTGTTGGAATATGTGGAACTTTATCCTAAATTCGTCAAAGTCGTTCTCCCTATTCAGTTGTTTCTCCTTCTGCGGGCGAATGCAACTAAGAGCACCTTGTTGCATAGTAATTTGTGCTTTTTTTCAGTTTTATTTCACATTTGTTTTGATTGGTGTCAACATCTGGCAATGAAGGCATTACTATATTGTTAAGTAATGATTCCTTATTTTGTATGGCCTTCCTTTTCTGGCTTCCTAATCCTCTTCTGATGCATGTCAGGCTTCTATATTCAATTTATGCTGTACCTAAAGGCAATAAACTCGAATATTGACAGGATTCTTCCATTGTATCGCCAACTTTTTTGCTGAGGTATATGCAACGCTTGCGTAGTAGCATCGAAAGCAGGGGCAATACTTCCATGCCCACTTCGCCTTGAATCGACTAGAAAATTTCTCCGTCCTAACTAAGCATAAAGTGATCATCGCTGTAAACACTACGTAGATTGTTATAGCTTTTTAGTAGGGTTGATATCACCAGAAAACATTTCTAATAACTTTGTTATAACTCTCACTTTCTACCTTCTGGAAAATAGATAATTGGGGTAGGACTCGAAACCTAAATACTTGTCCGTTGAATAATCTACCCCATCTTTTAGGTCATTCCAAAATTTACAAAATAAGATTTAAAAGGCAAATGCTGTTGACGTAAAGAACTGGTGGAGATTATTCCAGAGATGTTGGATGTATAAGACCATTGGAAAGTAAGATAAAGGTAAAGAAGATAATCTGAAATTTGATTTCCTCTGGTAAAGGGAGAGGATCTGATTAACCGGTTTCTTATCAGCGTGTGTTTGAACACACGTTTATCATACCTCAACTTTAAGTAGATATAAAACACAGATAAACATAGATAATTAGATGTTTGGAGCGCTTATATTAACATTTGGTCTCTTGCCAATAAAAAATATTTTTGGAAAATTTTCCCTAGCGTCGCCCCTTTTTAAAAGGGGGTTTAAAAGGTGTCCAGAAAGAGGCTCTTTTTAAATTCATTATATAACATATATAAAAAGTCAGAATTATTATATACATATGTATTGCAGTGTGTTGTGAAATCTCCAAAAATGAACCTAAGGCCATTTACCCGCCCCTCTGTTAGATATATGTGCGATGATGGGGGTGCAAATAACGCCTGTGTTTCACCACACGCTGGTTCTGATAGTATAATAGTTTTTAGAAAAATTTTCCATAAGTGTAAATTGTAAGAAAATAAGTAATCTACATTATTTTTGTAGACACAAAAAGGCAAGATACAAAAAAACTTTTAGTTAGGTAACGTTTATTATAATTTTTTTTTCATATAAAAATTGTCAACGAAAATTTTATTTTCTCAGAAAATGGTAAAAATAATATTATAGGACGTTCCTGAAAATTTCGTAAAAATTCGAACGTCTAAATTTTTGGTAATAAATCGGTTAAGAACTCGTGTAGATAGAGAACAACAGAAAGTCCTGGGAATATACACATAGTACATACTCCTCACCAAGATTGTTGAGACCCGATTTCTATTCCCCCTCTAAAACGTTAATGGAACTGCTTACAAACTATTCTGAGTGACCTATTTTCCCGGAAAATCTTTCATAGTTGATTTCGACTGGATTGTTAAAAAATGAATTTAATGTAATGTCCGTTATCACTATAAAGTGTTTGTTGCTCTAGAACTGTGATCTGATTATATTGAACTGGGGAAGGGCGTGTTTACTTTCGTTATTAGTTAACAGTCCGCATAGAAGAGGAGCGCCTATGCTTTGATTCAAAATGTTAAGTGAAGAACAAAATTGATTGAATCAATTAATTCTGAAGGTCACATATAGATTATGGGAAACTTCCTAGTTGTACTCATGTTGCGTGGGCTATATTTCGAGATATAGAAGTTGGTGCATAAAGGTAAGACAAAACTAAGTACTTAGGGTTATTTTGTAGAGAGACGAGTTTATCCCGGATTCCTATCCCCTTGGCATCCATTCATACATAGAATACTGGTAATAAATCTGCACATAGGGTTGAAAGAATTCTTCTCTGTATCTTATTATTAACCTAAAGGTCCTAATGTATCAACAATATTATTATATTTTTATAATTCCCTTGGGCCATTTCTGTCCCTATAAAAGGAGGCTTTATTTCTTGTGTGGGTAATTAACATCACAATCTAGTTTTACTTCAATTCTCCATTAGGGTAACACAAATACATTTAGAGAGACCTCGAACAATAGCCTGTTATGGACTCTGTTCAGGCGTTACCGACGAGAGCATAATAGATTTTACATTAAATACCTACGACCACCGCTACAACCTACCATTTCGAATTCACACGCGCGCGATAATGTTAAATTAGGTCCGATGATAGGGCATTTTGTTTTGCACCGTTAATGACATTTAAATTGAAATTATGTAAACCGTAGTACTTGTTGCCTTGCCCGAAAATCCATTTAGCGAAACCCTTATCACATTATTACGCACCAGCCGCCACCCATTCCTGCGCTACGCGTCTCACCCCACATCATCATATATATCAGCCGTATTTTCTAGAGGCTGCACGGCACCTGTTTGTGCCTGTTGTGCGTGTTTCTGCGTGGAAATGAATTGTTACGCACTCTACCACTGTAATTTTTCATGTTTCCCACCTTAATTTTAGCACGGGTCGGTGAATTTTCACGCTTCCTCCGCTAGCGAGGTCCCGAGTTGGTGTTTATGTATCAGGCAATGTGCTATTGTAAAACTTTTCTTTCCAGAACTCATTATATTGAACAAATATATTATTAGAAATGTTTACGTAATCGTCTTTTCCACGGAATACGCTATTCTCGCATATCCATGACTTGTTAAAAATTCTTGTTTGATGATATTTTTTTAAATTTCCCAGTAAATTTCGAAGGAAAGGCCTTTATGTAGGAACTACATCGAGTCGAGTGTACTTAAATGCGAAGGATTTTTGCATGCCTCACATAGCCTTCATAAACAAACAGACATCCTTACCTCAGTTCTCGATATAAGTACCCATCAAATTGCCGCACTTACCGTGCCGTTGGCAGGTTTGGAAATATCGTATGTAGGGAAAACATCTACCATCTCTGATTTTGGTCAACTAACATCTTGCCGTCTTTCATCATCTTCGAAATTGTGTGAAGTAGGCCACGTTCTCATGTACGTACGTAAAGAAGTAAAAGCTGCTTGTAGTTTATATCAGGACTACATGAAGGATAGTTGGAAACATCCCCCAAACTGATTTGTTGGTATGTAAAGTTTTTGAGCGTACGTAATAGCATGGGACAGGAAGTTATGGATATGGCTGTCCCAAAGGACAGTAGTCATGAATTTTCTGGAAGAGAGGTTTGGTGGCTCTTTCTCAACCCAGTTGATCGAATGTGAGTCCGTCGCATGCTTTCTGGCTTCCACTTTAATGTATAAACTTCACGGTTTATTATAAGAATTTTGTTCTGAAAATCTCCTTTGAAAGTTGCTGTACCGCATGAGAAAATTTGAAATAAAATTCCCATTTTGTGAGTCGTGGTGTTCCATCCCTAGAATCCAGTTTGCACGAAATTTGTAGAAATTACTCGGAAACCTTTTAAACGGTGAAACACCTCGTTGTTGACAATTGAATGATTCTTTTTCTTCTCATCGGGAGCGTTATTCCTAAAGTTTTGACATCATTTTCATGCAGCGCTCTCACTCATTCTTTGTCCATACACAGTCCATAGACGTTCAAACTTCATTTCTTGAAGAAATCGTATTATTTCATATCTTAAAGTTGACGGAATTTACTATTGCTGTGGCCACTTGAAACTATTCAACTATAGTTTAATTTTACGTAATGACGGCTGCCGACTTCTGTAGCATTTACACCATGCCCAAATCTAAAGAACATGGAAAGATTTACTTGACACTAGAAGATAGATAGATCGAAGATTATATAAATAAGCGAATCCTAAGTGCTTAAATTTAACCACCTTAAATTTAACCACCACAACAACAAAAAATTAAAATATCATCCACAGACTCAACCGCCAACTAACACCGGACAAAGAGCTTGAAGATTACGCAAGTAGATTTTAAGAGAAGCCCTTTTGTCTTGCTGAATTCTTCATTAGGTTCACAGAATCCTTCAATACCTAGTACTATAGGACGCATGGATTACGATCTCCGTTATAGATGACAAACTACTTGCGCAAAGCTATAACTTCAAAGCACTTTTAGATCATAGATATTAAGAATGAATTGATGTTTTCCTAAATCTGATCAACAAACTACCAAAGCTGGGTTTTAAAGCATAACCAGACTTACCGCAACTTCAGTCTTGAAAATCCTGAAATATCTACTTATTTTCTTATTTAAACTAATCTACACAGTTTGCACTGACTGTAATTGACTGGGGTGAAAATATTTTACTACAGATATTCCTATTTTTCTGCGCATATTTTTTTATAATTCAGTCTAATTCCAGTAGTTACGAAGTACTTTGATATATGTCTGTTTTTTTCTGAGAATTTTGTATAATTTTTGTGTAAATGTAGCACGTAAATAACTAAATAAGTACAGTAATTTACGGCGCCTGGCTATAAAATGAGCAAAGATTGTGTTATTTTGATTTATGCAAATGTAGGAACTTATCTCAAGTTCCACTGCTTGTAATTGGAAAAGTAAAGAAACCTAGAGCCTCCAGGAACATTTGAAATCCTTATGTTGTATTCATGAACCAACAGTGAGGGTGGACGAACTATGGCGTGTTTTATAGTGATGCGATAACCGTTTGATTCCATAAGTCAAAATATTTCGGAAAAGCTTCAGTTAAAAAAGGAATGGTTTCACTGCTCCTAGATAATACATCATCTAACTCGTCTCCTGAAAGTATAAAGTGAGAAAATTGATAGTTTTTAGTTGTCTTCATATCACCCAATGGGACGAGTCTCTTACAGCCGATGGACTACGGCATTGTAGGGTATGAAACGCCAAAATACTTCTCCGTAAACTGCTTCTCCACAATGACAAAGCATATAGACTTGAAAGAATGTTATTACATGTCGACACTTGCTTGGACTCAACTCAAATCAATAAGATTTAAGAAAGCGCAGCGAAAAATCGTGAGTGACATAGAAAATGAAAATGATATTGAATCAGTAATCGACTAGCAAATATCGCCACTCCAATTTCTGGTTCACTACAATGTGAAGTAGATGATGTGAATAAATGGTTCACATGTTATTTTTCTGATTCCGGCTACTAAATCATGATTCACGACGAAATTGTAGATAAATTCGTATATGTGAATGCATCGGATCGGGTTCTCCCTTACAAGGAAGAAATTGGAACAGGAAAACGTGCCTTCTCACAATTATACATTTCATGCTTGGGAACTAGCATTAGTGTAGATGTAAGATTAAGAAAACTGCAATGCTTTTCCATTGCTTCATCCTAAAGGAATTCGCGATTCAGCAGCTAGAAGCGATGTAGCTAATTGAAACAGGAATAGATGTCACTTGTTTTAAATGTAAATGTTAGTATGTATATATATATAGACAGAACTACATATATACTGTTTGCTAATTATTTTTAATATTTACCATATAACTTTTTGTATCCAATTAGAATGGAATTAGAATTAGAATGGAAAATCCTCCAGTTATTCGGATTTCTTATTATTAAGTTCGAGTCTGGTCCCAACTAATCCTGATAATTGGAGTTCTGCTGTACTAGAGTTAGTATCATGTTTGAATGCCGAGCAGATTTAGTGCAGTTTTCTGGGAAGTTTTGAAAATCGTATTCTAGCTTAGTCGGATGTAGAAGTTCAAACCTGAATTTATGTATGTATTTTTGTGTATTTTGTTTAAGCTTAACACAATCAAACTCGCATTTAACAGCGAGTGTAAGAATAGTAACTATCTTATCTGAGTTTACTTCGAATTACAGGTTTTTGCATTTTGTTTTGGACCATAAATTCTATTATAATTATACTTAAATATATCATTCAAAACGCATGGAAATACTTTAGATTGCGTGGAGTGCGATCCTTAACGGATCCAGTGCGATCTCCTGAATAATCGTAAAAACTGTGAAATATTCTAGTACAGTATAAAACTAATATAAAATAACGTAGATGTATGGGTATAACTTATGTGATCTAAACAATCTCTCGTAGTTATGTTTAAATTCAGGACTGAGTAAACTTAACGAGGATTTCTGCAAATATTTTGCTTCGTACCGAACCTTAGTATTAAGGTCTTAGCAAGAAATTTCGAAGTGTTTACTGACCTAGAAATTGTTTTCAGTCTTCCGGATACAGCATGTGGCAAATTCAATAGCAGGACTGAGTCAATTATTTTTATAATTACGTAAGTAATTTATCATCCTGTCATTATGCTAGGGCACGACATTTGGAACACCGATTGATTATTCTAAGCTTCTCTGTCAATAACTTCGCAGCAGTACATGCGATGATTTTCTATAACATTAGAATTGATTTACTTTAACAATATCACATGGATCATCCATTTTCTTGTCAAACATTATTCAAAAACGAAAATCTTTAGCTAATCTTCAAAATGTAGGGTTGTTAGTTTGCCAAAAGTCATCAACTAAGTTAGTAAAACTAATACGGAAGTATGACACGTTCAAGTACGGGTGAAGTAATGGCGGAAGGACTGAAACGAAGAAAAAGTAGAAAAAAAATCTACGTAACTGTCATATAAATAACCTCACTGAGATTCCTTTATGCGGCCACTTTCACAGAAAGCCGTGCAAGGACTGCACTTTCTGTTGTTCTGAACAGCGGTATGATGGAAGCAAGATGCAAACATAAACGTAATTGCAAACTTTCCCGATTGGAGAACAAGAATGAAATGCAATTTTTAAACTCAGTGGAGAGGGACTGGATTAAAATCAAAAACATATTAAATAATTGAGGCGCCACCTCATCAAAAAAAAATCTAAATTTTTACTAACCTGCATTGTTGATTGGTGATGAGAATTCGATTATTTTTAGATTGAAAGCATTTTCCAAATTTCATTCAGAGTACGTCAATTCCATGAACACTGATTAAAGGTTACTTATAAAAGAGAAATGCTACCTAAAACACAACGTTACCAAAACCCAAGATCTCCTCGATCATTGAGTTTGACATCAGTGTATTTTAAAACTCAAAAATATGAAAAATAAGAATTCTAAAATATGTAAAACAATTTATATGAAGGAAAATAAGGTTTTATAAAAAAGTATATGAGCTGTGGATTACCTTGGTTACGTGTGGTTAGAAATTAATTTTAATTTCAATTCACATTTCCAGAAAATAAAGATGAAAGTAAATAAGATTACTTGGTTACCTTTCCATAACCCAGGCTACTGATTCAGTAACATTTTACCAATTCAATCTAGGATTATAATTGGATCCGATTCAGAATGAAAATTGAATTGAAGTAAATTCCTAATTCGAGTTTCAAATTATTACTATATATTGAAAACATTTAAAAAAGGAAACAACTTCAATTACGTTGAAATGGCGTAAGTTAATTATACAAAAAACGAATTTAATTTATCTGAATTAAGAGGTCACTAAAGAGACGTCGCAAATAAAATTAAGTTTTTCAACTGAAGCACATCAATTAAAAGTGTAATTGCATATGTATATCAAACACGATGATAATTTTGCATATTTCTCTATAAGAAAAACAAACTAATTGTTTGAAAAGATGATGAACGTTTAGTCGACTAAACGTTCATCACCTTTTCAAACAATTAGTTAGCCCAAGCTTGCATCACACGAAGTCGAAGTTCAAAGGAGAAAAGACGAAACAAAATGACATCGTAAATTACTCAATTTACTCGGTACATCTCAGCAATTTCTTGGGGTTAGTGCGAAGCTCCAAAATTCACATTGGTGAAAATTACTCAACACGCAAATGAAGTCGTACGTCCAAATTGAACGGTAGTTGAAGTCAGAAAAGCGAGAATTGCAAGCGATTCCGTAGTCAATGCGAACTGGGAAAACGTCCGAAATAAAATTTCGGCAAAAAACAAAAATTCAAGACGACAGATTCTACCAAACACATAAAAAGCCGATAAATGGAAATAAAATTGGAAACAAGCAAGTTTAAAAATCAAAAGAGGGAAAAAGAAAAATATAGACAGTACAGATTAAAAATTAATCAAATATCCCGGTGCAAATAAATCAAGGTGCATATATTTTGTCTAGGCTCCTCACTACCATACAACCTCTACTTCATTTGGAGCGTAATTAGAAACAACCGATAAAAAATAAGAATTACAAACTAAATTACTGTAGGTTTGGTACCATCAAAGCGAAAGACAACTACAAACAGGAATGTTACTATTGAAAAACAAGATACCAAACGGAATATTGATCGTAAATAATGAAAAGCGGGATAAAGATAAAATCTTTGCTTCCACCCGGACAAAATCAATTAGTTAAGCATTTGCTAAATGAAAACCCCTAACTATAGAAATACAAGGTGATTTTGGAGAACTACAAAATATGGTGGAAATTGAGCAACAACAGTGTTCATCCTCCCGTGTACCCAAAAAGAGGAGGGTAGAAAAGGAGAAGGATGTAAGCTCTAACAAAATGGAGATTCTTAAAGTGATATTAGGAACTGAGAAAGAGAAATTAAAAGGAATTCTAATAGACAATGACATTAAAGAACTACAAAGAGAAAGTGCGATGGTTGATTTGCTAATAAAGCAGAAAACCCTAGAACAATTGAATTTGTACTGTTATAATCTGTAGTTTAGAAATATTTTTTTAACTATTTATATAAAATACCATTTTTATTTACATAGAATAAAATTTTTAATTAAAATGAATATTTATATATATACACTTTTTATTACTGTTCTTTGTTGACAATGTAAATATTAATATATTGAGTCAGTGCTTTTTATTAAATCTCCTCAGTAAAAAAATTGAAAAATCAAAAAGAAGGTTATTGTTTTTATTTGAAAAAAACACTAATTATTAAATATGGGCTGAATTACTGCATTTATGATAGCAATATTTTCATTTTCATGTACAATATTTACATTAACTAAATTTTCTGGAGGTTGAGGTATTTCAACATTTCAACGGCTTGTGGAAGCTCATCCCTCATGTTTATACACATATTGTGCAGAACAGCGGAAGGAAAGGTATCGTTACGACCTTTTTGAAGCCCCTGTCAGCATTAGCATCGTTAGGACTGAAATTATTGAATGAAGTAAAAAAAAAAACAGAGACAACCCAAACTAAAGGAAAGAGAAAGCAAAACTGCAGCAAAGGAGAAGTTAGAGGAGAAAAGATGGTGGGAGCTTTAAAGTTGAAAAACGATCAAGTTTAAACTGCAAATAGCAAAGCTCGCTACTGTTACTTTACCACATGAATAGATTGATTTGTTAAATATTAATGTGTAATTCAATGTTGAACTGAAATGGTAGCCAATTTGTATTAAATTTAACTATTACTAGAGCTGTTCAAACGGTCGGTTGCGGGTGATTCCCTGCTTTATGACCGATCAATGTGTCGCCTGAGGCAGTATCGGGGAAATGTGGTCACCAGATCAGAAATTTTCTAAACCCTGAAAGAGTTCTGTAACGTTCTTGATGTATAACGCGAAATTGGAGAATCTGTTTAAATCCCTTTTAATAAGATACCAATTTTCTAAGCCAAGGTAACAGTATCTGCACAACCAAATGCGACAAATTCTCAAGAAACACACCGCTGCTGTATAAACGTTAGAATGATACCCGTATATTGAAATTTGATACACGAAGCTGCCTAATTACTGAAGGGATACGAATGACGATTGTAAAGGATAGAAGAAGTTGGAATTTATCTCTGAATTGCGATACTTACCGAATAACCACGAGAAGGCGGAGAATACATGTATAAAAAGCCATAACGAAAGTGGTTATACTAAACAACAAATAAGAAGGCGTAAGTTCCTAAGCTCATGTTATATCTATGTATACCGTAAAAGGGAAAAGGTTTGAAAACCAAAACAATTACCTGTGAAATTAATGCGAAGCTTGTAAGTAGACCAATGACACTAACCGCTTTCCACTTGTTTCACTTGAATCATATTACAATTGAACATTGTCCTCTTCAAAGCAACTACCTTGAGAAGCTATACTGAGCTTTCATTCCTCATAGCAGTAATCGAACTCGAATACTAGAATAGCCTTCAGCTGATCAGTTACAATCGTTTGAATGTTGTCCAGTGCCCAAAATGATGTCCATTGAAGTGTTCTTTCAATGCCGGGAAGGGAAAAAAGTCATCAAGACTTAATTTGGGCGAATAAGCAGACTCAACGGCTACACGAATGTGTCAGTAGGAGATGAAGAAACGGTTTACTGAAATTGCTATGTGACAAGGCGCATTGCCGTAATGCAAAACCCAGTTTTTCTGTTCCCACAGGCATGACCCTTTTGGAAGTCTTTTAAGAATCTTTCAGTAAAAGTGTTGATTAACACCTGGGCTTGGAGACACAAACTCTGTGATCGATTCCCTGACTATCGAAGAAGCAAATCAACATGATTTTAAAGCTTGACTTGTTCGTTCTTGGTTTCCTGGCCTTGGCGAGCTTGACCATTCCGTGCACCATGCTCTGGCGCTTGGTTTCTAGGTCGTACCCAAACATTCAAGTCTCGTTACCGGTTACAATACCTCCCAGAAAATGTGGGAGTGGTTCGAAATTCGTGTCACTTATTGTCAGAACGCTCAAACAAAGCCTGTTTTACTAAACCCATCCATACGGACAAACAAAGTGACTCCAGCGAGTTCCAAGTCGTAGTGATGGCGTATTACATGTTCACCTAGCCCTTCTCTAAGTCTCACGTCACCAGTATTGTCCAATCGAACACTACGTTATCAACGTCGTTTCCTTATTTTCATTGCACAAACATGCATATTCCTCCCTCATTATAGCTTACGGTGTCGAGGTTTCCGGCGTTATCAGCCCCTTCCACTCTGTTCTATTATTCGCCAATCTCCTGCCTTCCAATTTATGTTTCTTCTTGCGAGCGATTTTCCAACTTCGCCGTTCCAGGATCTCACCGGCATTCTTCTGTTGCGCTTCTTCTCTATTCCCATTTTCCTTTCTGTCGTCCTTCATTCTAAGCAAATGTCCAAACCACCTCAGCTGATTCTCTTCCGATTTATCCAATGTCGGTTGCGTGTTACACTCTCTACGTATTACTTCATTTTTAATACACTCACGTTTGGTCACTCCTCTAGCAGCTCGTAGGTATCGCATCTCATATGTTTGAATTTTACTTCTATTTCTTTCATTTAATGCCAACGTTTCACTACTATATAAATATTATATATTATACACTGTTTTAAACCCTCTAGTTTTTATTTTGAAGGTCACTTCCCTTTTCTTAATAAAACTTCTTTTCAGCGCATAAAACAGTTTTGATGCATTCGTTACTCTGTTATCCGTCTTGGGTTCCACCGCTTCCTTTCCATTAATTCTCGATCCCATTCATCTACCTGTTTTATTCTCTCCTTGTTTAATGTTAAAATTGCTTTTATTTATTCTTTAGCTATCACCAACTGCTCGGTTTTCTCGCTATTAATCTTCATTCCCAGTCGATTAATTCCATATACCATATATTTGCGTACCTTGTTCCGACTTAGCAATCATTACCAGGTCATTCGCATAAATTACCTCTGACAACCACAATTGCTCTAGCCGATGATGATAGATTGCTTTATTTTTGCCTTGCACTTTCTGGCAATTTCGTCCATTTAGGTTCCAAGCTGCAGTGGATTCACAACGTTTTTAGTGCAGCTGTGCATACTTTTTATTGCTTGAATCAATTTGTGACGTATATTCCTTTCTTCCAGTATTTCACATATTTTTCCCTGGGCGCGATATCGAAAGCTTTTTCTCAATCCACAAAACCCAAGAAAATGCTTTTATACTGCATTTTTCTTCTATTCATTTCCTTATAGTGAATATTAGGTCTGTGGCACTACATCTGGGTCAAAATCCACATCGATTGTCTTCAAGTGTGCCTTCAATATCTTCTCTCAGTCTTTTTTTATAAAATTGCTTCGTATATTTTGCTGGCAGTTGATAATAATGATACTCCTCTGTAGTTGGTACACACTTCTGCGTCACCTTTCTTGCAGAGCGATAATACTGTGGCAAGGATCCGATCTCTTGATATTTGTGTAGTGATCCAGCAAGTCCCTATAATTTGATACAAAAGTTCTAAGCCTTCACCTTCTAGACGTTTAATTAATTCGGCCTTAATATTATCATGATCAGCAACTTTACCATTTTTTAGTTTTCGGACGGCATTTCGGCATTCCGTCTAGGATATCTGATCATCGTAATCCATTATTCTACTTTTTCTAGTTAATTTCCTTCTCTCCCATTTGTGACCCCTTTTAGAACCTCCATAAAATGCTCTTGCCATTTGTCTACGATTTGTGCATTAGTCAGCAGCAAGTTTCCTGCAGCATCTTTTAAACATTTTGTCCTCGCATTGCTTTCCCTGAGGTTTTTAAGTGTTTTAGATAGCATCTTTGCCTTTCCCTTGCTGTCTTCTTCTATTTTGTTTTCAAGTTCTTCCCAATGATGAAGTTTTGCTTCCTTGATTCCGTTATTTACAATTTTTCTTTGCTCACTGGATCTCGTGTAATTCTTATTCTTCTTATTACTTATTGTTAGGTAATTTTTCCATAGGTCACTTATTAACTTCAATTTTTCAATTTCGATTCTTTTTTGTTTATAATTGTTTTCTTTGGTAAGTTTTATGTTGTTTCCGATTATTTTTCAGAATATTTGCAGTATATTTTTTACATGGTATATCCTTTTCTGAAATGTTAGCAGCGACAGTAGGCAAAGCTGTCTTTAGGCAGGTCAACACGCAAGCTTTCGCAACCTTCTATATCCAATGGTTTCCAATATATTCTTGTAAGTATTCTATATATACTTTATGTTACCCTTGACAAGCGGGTAGTGCAGAAGATAATATACACATATAATATGACATATATCGCATGCACCGGCGCACTGGTAAAGGAGAAAGTAATCACCGGGACAAAATTGTGCTCAGTTGGGTTCGATATGTAATTACGTGATGGTTATGATTCGTTTCATCGTCAATATCCAAGTTCCCTACATGCGAAGCATTTGGTATTCTAGATTTTCAACGCACAAACAAGCCTAGACCTAATTATCCTTTCAAATTGACACTTCACGGTTCGCAGATTGTTCGATATTCGCGACGAATATAGCTGTGTACAGGCAAGGGGTGGGTATATACGATTACCAGTGTATTATTCTGCATATATGCATGTATGAATGTATACCACATATGTAGTTGCTCTTGTATATATAAAATAAATATATTTACTAACACGGATCACTCAAACACCAACACACTTAAGCAGAGCCGTTCAAACCTCGTTTGTTATTGTTGTTTTATGTATCATTTGTCTAATTCGGAACAACACGCTGGTAACCGCATATATACCCACATACCCTACACATGTAGGGCATATATAGTACGAGACACGTATTTGTGCGTTCATTTGTACTTATTGGCAACACAGACACCGATGTACACGTTCGAGTTTCACGGTATGTCAATTCGTTTATTTGCGCTTTTATATATTGCGTTAACATTGCCGATGATTTATATAAACATCCGTTGCGTGATGTCGTCCTATAATAAATCCCAATTTCCTCTCTAAAATGCGCCGTACGCGACACGGGGCATCGCCGTCAGATATACGCGGTGAGCTCAACAGCAGAAGCAGAGATTTATATTTTAATGAGATTATTCTGTGTACTTAGTTCCTATGACAGCATGTACATATTTATTAAATAATGTAGGGGTGGGGTTAGTGTTACATTGCAGTGAGCGGTGAAGTCGTTTTGTAAGTCTACGGTTTCATACATTTGACGTTTATTGTTTATTGTCACAAAAGAGTAATATCTAACAAAATGAAATAAAATATTTAGCCTCCAGTATGTCATAGTCATCAATATGTCTTCATTTGTTACTACGGATTTTTAAGTCCCTCGGTAGATTTTTTTTTGTATTTTTTTACACCAATTAACACAAGCCTTTTTTGGATTTTCGGTCAAATTATGGGAAATTAATCTGGAACAGATCTATTGACAGCTAAATACTCATGCAAATTCGTAAGTGTTCCAGTTTTTGATATGCCTATAAATATCTCTATCTTGTCAGTGTAGGTCACATGGTAATCTTCTTCACTCATATTACACACAGCATCGACGCACAAGAACGACGAAATTCTACAAAGCAATTATATATTGTCTTTTTCTAATGGTGCTTCGTTACCAAAAATTGAACGAAGCGATTCATGTATTGTCATCGATGTCATGACACCTTTACTAAAATCGTTACAAATCCTCCAATAAAAACTTTAACTCGCTCAATTTCTATACTGTTATATACTGTTTTCGCAGTAACAAATTTTACTAAGGACTAGAGCTTATTAAAAGGTGAATGACGTGTTATCATTAAGTACTGTAAATCGGACTGACGCTGTCGCTCCTCCAATTGTTATTATTCAATAATAACTTCTCATTGAACAATAAAATTTGGAGGAGTGACAGCATCAGTCAAATACTTAATGATAACAAGTCATCCATATGTTTAAAAACTAGTAATGACATACTTCAATAACGCCACTAAGTTGTCATTTGTAAAAGCATAAAAGACACCCTTCGTACGCTATAAACCCAGTAACCCAGTAATCCAGTCTTTTGAACTTTGTGAAATGAATTTCACAGTATTTCTTTTCAGATGTTTTTAGGAAGGCTGACTAGTTTCCCTTATAACAAGAAAAGCGATTATTTAGACAATTAATTACACAAAAGTTGGAAATAGTTTAAAAAATTTTCCGTATATTTCATATTTGCCCAAACTTTGCGCATTCACTGCTAATGTAAATAAAACCAAACTCAACCCGAATGGAAGTATGTATTCCTATATATAGTGCTTTTACCGTTGCCTCGAGTGTTTGCAATAGTTTCAGTTCGTACGATCTTTTCCTGCTTACCTGTAACAAAAAGGAAACGAAATATTAGTATCGGAAATGCATTTTATAGAAATATTTATACGACTTTGGATATAACTCTAGAGGAAATTTCAACACGAGGCACTTGTTAGATATATGAATGATATATTGTAGTACTATCATAATTATCTACTGAATGTGATTTTCAAACCGAGCTTGAAATATGTGCTTATTTTAACTACGTTGTGATATACAAATACACTCCCGAAAGTCAAAACTTTCCAAGAAAAAATTAAGACGATACACAATAATCTTATTATTAAGTAAGAAATTAACCAATTAATTTTTATTTAGATACGCTACATTTACTGCTGAGCTTACTGCTGAATGTAAATCCAAGCGTTAGGTGTACATTATAAAAACGTTGCTATCCTGTTTATGCCAAAAACGAATATTCGTGAGATGAATCCTAATTACTGATAGACGTCAAAAACCCAATAATTCTAATATCTAATTTGAAAATTTGGGTAGTTCGAAGTACAGCTTGGTAAGTCTGAATTTTTGTTTGGGGGCCGTTGATAGCTCATGAAATAATCGAACTTGCAAAACATAAGCAAAACAAAAAATGTTTTGGAAGCCATACGCAGCTGCTTGCAAATTACCAACCTGAAGCGCCCTAGGATATCACTTACCGCGCTTAACAAAAGTGGTAGAAGCTAATGTAAAATCCGGACCAAAATATAATACACGGTGGTTCACAGTGCATGAAACTGTAAATGTTATTACAAGGTCCTATTTTCTCTTGCAACACTGTTATCTTTTGCCGGTAATTTATTTCAATATATTTATTTGTAATTTTTAAGCATTATTGTTTAGATTTTCGATATATCATTTGTAGTTGTGGAAGATAAAATGACCAAATTTCGACTCTTTATGAGGCAACTAAACACAAATTTTCTTCAACGGGGTGTACTTTATGAAAATCGTACAATCGATGAAACCATGGTAAAATATTTTAGCCATCGCTCATCAAAGCAATTTATAAGAAGCAAGCCAGCCCGTTTCAGCTACAAGAACTGGATGCTTTGTAGCTCCTCAGACTATTGCTACCAGTTTGACAGGTACTGCGGCGCTAAAAAAGATCAAGAAGGGACAAATGTACCTCCTGTTTCAAAGATAGTATTAGAACTTCTATAGGTAGTTACCAATTTGACGGATCACGTTATCTTTTTTGACAATTATTTTACCAGTCATATATGGGGCCACTGGAACAATGCGAGATAATCGGACAAATAAATGTCCTCTACCAAATCAAAAGGAAACCAATAAACAAACTCGGGAATATTTTGTCTTTGAATATGACAAAGAGCGCTTACATCTATTCATAAGATGGAAAGACAATAATGTAGTAACAATGGTTACTAATTATTGGAGCATTCAGCCACTTTCTAAGGTAAAGAGATGGTCCAAGGAAAGTTGCTAATTACAACGCTGGCATAGGCGGCGTTGATCTCTTAGAGGGCAAGCCGTTAATAATTAGCATTCAGGAAAAAAATTATGGTGGCCTCATTGGACTCATATGTTAAACACTTCAGCAGTAAACGCTTGGAGGTTACATCAACTGGCTAACGAAACTTAAAATCCAGATTTTTTACAATTTATCAGGGAGATCTCTAGACACCACCTACGAAACTTTAAGAAATCTAGCCTCACAAAAAGACCCAGTACACAAAATCTAATAAAAAGTGAAGGTGGCCATTTCCCTGGAAAATTAGGAAAGCAACTGAGATGTTGTCAGTGCCATCAGAGAGGAGTGTATAAAATGTAACGCTACTTTGTGCCTTGAACGTGACTGTTTTATTACATTTCACAGTTAACCAGTTTATTCTTCTATATTTTTGATGAAAAATAAAATTATTTTACTCTGAAACTTTATTTTCGTTTATGTAACCTTAACACAGATAATATACCATTCTACTCATTTTAGTACATATATTTTTGTCACAAAAATACCCAAAGTTCCTTTTGACTTAGAATGTTCATTCACTCGAAAATGATCTTAGAAAGCACGAAATTATATAATTATTTCAAAGAAAGTTACGATGGGACAAAATGGGTTAAGAGTTAACCGTACACATGTTTGTCATTGGAACAACCAACAATCAGTGACAATTATTCCAATTCTCGAAGCCACGTTAAATATATTATACTAGATTCTGCAGGTCAACAGGTAACTGAAAAGCTGCGCTCCGTTTTGCGGAAAAATCCCGATACGTCAAACTTATATATTTACAACTTGTAGATCTTACCTCGATTGACGTCCGATATTGTTTTCCTATATATAGAGACAATTTCAATGGTAAAAGGAAGAAATTTAGCTGGATCTACTATATAAAGCTGCATGATGCTCCTATTTTACAAGTTTTGAGACTGCCTGTCCACACTATTTCCATAACAGGTAACCACTTTTTGCTTCACATTTACTACTATTAGGTGGTAGTTGCCGCTGTTTCTAATGCAATTAACATTCCGGTGAAAGCAAATAACCTACATATTTATGCGAGCAAGAGTTGTCATAATTCAATATTAGCAATACAAGTCCAATGCGTTGCTCTCTTTTGTGATGCTAATCTAGTTATCCTGTGTTAGTCAAATAATGAAAACTTAAAAATAATTTTTCGTTCTAACTACCTGAAAATAGACGAACTCTTTTTGATAGAACTATCCTAAATTATTTCATGGATTTTTTATTGCTTGTCGACATTGTAATTTCGTACTTCCATTAACGTTAACTACTTGCCAGATACTGCTTCATCCGAGCATGAATTTTCAGAACCTTATTTTCACTGTTTAATGAATAATATATTCTACCTGCGAAACCCCTCAATTTTTTCATAACCGCTCCCTTTTATTACGAATTTTATTTAATTTAAACATTACACCACGGGTTTCCACAGCATCGTTTAATATACAAGCACGCCTATTTAATTACGGCTTCCTTTATTTCCTATCTTCGTAACATTCACGGTCACTATGGGTTCCTAAATTCGTCGAATATCGTTAATTTTTACGAAACTGTTCTTTAATTACGAGCGTTATGTTAGGTTCGTTATTAGGGGTTAGGGTGATCCTGCATGTAAATTAATTTAGATGATGCACGTATAACCCCGCATAACGTAGCAAATTTACTGCGCGATGATGAAAAAGGTAGCTTTTACGACAGGAAGAAAATGCGCCTGGGACGTTCACAATGGAAAGAGTGAACGTACAGAGAGAGATGGTTAGCGTTTTGTTTCACGACTAAAGGCACCGACAGGGAGGAGAAGATAATAACTAAGTGGATAAGGTAGACACGGTTAACAAAACAAATTATAATAGTGACAGGGAGAAATACTTTGTAATTAGGGAGAATTACTTCTATCTTTATTGTACTAGTAATTTATCTCTTTGCTGTGTGTGTCGTATATGTGTCCCCAAGTATTGTACCGCTTATAAAACTCTTTGTAATATGAAGTAGGCTGGATACATTCGAAGTAAACGAATGAAGCATCCGAAACTAATTAAAAGCATAATTAGATTTGGAGTGAAGTGAAGCGGAAATTTATTTCTAATTAAGTCAGATGGAAATATTTATTACAGAAGGGTTACCTACGTGGAAATTTCATATTCGTTTATAAGATATTGACTTATATTCTGCTTTTAATGGAATTAGAATTCCAATTACAATTAGACCGAATTGGTTTGAGCCTGTGTTTAATAAGAGATGAAATTCAATACTTATTAATGCGGAAACGGTTAATAGCCCTACTTATATCACACAATGTGGAAAAAGAGAAATGCGTGCTTTAGTTACGTAAGGCAAAGAAAATCTATACTTTTAACCTTACAATATTCTTGTTTCATTTCGTGCTGACTCTTGCGTTGGCGTAATTAGCAATTACTGAGGTGTGACAGGAGTGATAAACTGAAATGTTACAATGTCTACTTAAGTTTCAATAAAATAGATTTAACATTTTGAACGTTATCACCATTTTACACAGTTCTAAATAATTCTTCCTATTCACATCGATTTATACAAAGGCGGCGAAAAACAAATTTAACCATATGTATTTAAATAACTTGTCACCAATCTGCATATGTATACAATACCTAGTATATTTTATAGATCAAGAACTATGCTAAACTTGCCAAAGCACGTTACTTCAGAGATATTGATGTGCTTACCAAACTTATCAACAGTGAATGCATAACAAATATGCCTGGAAATTCTTTCGCTTCCATTGTGCTAGTAAGAAATAGTAAATAAGTATCGTCACTTTTTGCTTAATCAGGGCAATTAATTTTTTAGACGAATTTTAACTGACTGATGCGTTGCACCCACATATACTGAACCACAAAAACATATATACTCATAATAAAGTAAAAGAGGAATAAGTAGAATTTAACTCTCAATTGAACGAATTTAAGCAGAGGTTCGTTACTTGGGCAGCTTTCCAACCAAGAACAAATTACATGTGCCAGCAAATGTCACCTAGGGAATTGTGCTATATTAACCGTAGAATGCTATACCATACTGAAAACTCCTAACAAGGACATGTAGAAAATTGTCCCCGTGTGACATTTGTGGCATAATTTGTTCTCGCAATGCAAGCCATTACACAGCTTTCTTGGAGAGCTGCCCAAGTAACTAACCTCTGTTTAGGTTGGTTCAAATTGAGCGTTAAATTCCACTTATTCTTCTTTTACTTCTATTATTTGTATTGACGCTCTAAGTTATAGATGGGCAACCTCCGGCCCGCGGGCCACATGCGGCCTCGAGTAAAATTTGCCCGGTCCGCTACTGAATTCTTTCGTTGCATATTAGCACGGCCCGTCTAAACTTAATTCATAATGAATCATAAGGATACCACAAAAATGTATATTTTTCAAGATTGCTCGCAGCATAAAGCTTCTACAAAAAAGGTTGCCCATGCCTGCTCTAAGTCATTCATTGCGACTGGTTTTCAATTACCCTTGTTACATATGTATGTATATACTCCTTCAGATGCAAGCGCCTTAACGTTGCCTTTGGTCGAGGGTGGAAATTGGGTCATTATAATAAGAAGTTTGTTCCATAAATATGCTGATCTCAACGTGGGAGGGCTGGGGCCGCATTGCTGCGCCTAATGTCTGTTGATACCGTTAGCGTTAATATGTGACATACAGATCAAATATTTCTCAACTGAAAGAACAAGATTCATGGGTTGATTGTCATCTTGAAGATATTGTCTGACGATCGCAATGGAATCAGTTGTGGGAACCCTGGTAAATAGAGATATTCAAAAATTTTATTTCATCTTATTATTTTGTAGCTGTTATATTTTTGCACCACGCGATCCAATTCCGGAAACAGTTTGGTGCTGTCATAGATAATTTCTTATATGATAGATCTCTACCACTAATAGGTCAATAAAACAAGGCTGGTTTGAACGATAGTTATATTTTCAGAACGTTTACAAACGTTTTCGGAATACCTTCTTCAGTGAAAATATAACTAGATAAATATATAAACAAACATTTGTTTTTTATTTGGGAACTATCAACAAAATGACTAATGACTAGGATTTCTTGATATAGAGGATGTGTAACAAACTTTTATATATATATATATAAATTATAAAAACTAAATTAATGTGTAAACATACATGCAAATTAAGTAAAACCCTATATCAAAAAATCTTTGTCGAAACCTTAACAATTCTGTTCAAGGACTAGGGAAAACCCAAATTTAAAAACCTAGCCAAAGGTTTCCTTCTTAAGAAATGCAAATGTCATTTTAACAAATTGCTATATACATTACTTAAATTTTGAATATCGGTTCTGAAATTAATAGTTTTAGTGTCTTTTTGTATATTTATCATTTCATATATTAGTCTTTTTTATAATTATTCTCTGTTTTTAATATAATTGTGTTTTCAAAATCAAAGTAATGCCCAAGATCTTTGTAATGCTTTGTTACAGCGGTCATTGCACCAAAATCATTATTTAAAGAATACTTATGGCTATACAACCTTTTCTTTAAATATTGTTTCGTCTGACCGATGTAACAACCATCACAGTCTTTACAGTTTATTTTATAAACTACATTACTTTGATTTTGTTTAATTATTTTAGATTTAGTATTAGTAAAAGAGATCTGTTACTATAATTTGGAATGAAAGTAATGTTTATGTTGTTTTTATTAAACTCTTTTTTATTTTTTCGCTTAAACCTTTTTATAAGGAATAGCGTTATAAGATTTATTGTTATTATTTTTAATTCCTCTATTATATAATTTGTTAATTCTATTTTTTATTATTTTTTGATAAAAACTATTTGGATAATTATTTTTATCTAAGATTTCTTTAACTTTGTTTAAATTCTTTTCCCTAAATTCAGGAGTAGCTAATCTAACCGCTTGATCAACTAAACCGGTAACTACATTAATTTTATGTAATTTTGATGTTTCTGAAAAATAATTTAAATGTCTTCCTGTATTGGTAGACTTTATATGCCAATTTGTTTTTACAATGCCGTTATTATGCATGACTGTCACGTTCAGGAAATTCAATGAGTTATTAGATTCTCTCTCATATGTAAATTTTAATCTATTATGATAACTATTAAATGAATCTAATATCTCATCAATATTATCCTTTCTTACGGAACAAAAACAGTCATCCACATAACGTCTGTAAAAACTAATAATTACGAATTAATCAGTTTAGATGTTGTTTCTTTATTTACTAATATTCCTGTGGATTTAGCACTAAAAATTTTAGATAAAAAATGGAATTCCATAAAAGATTTTACAGATCTTCCAAAGGAGGAATTGATTGCAGCTTCGAAACTTTGTTTAAATTCTACTTATTTTACATATCAAAATAAAATTTATAAACAAATTTTCGGTACTGCAATGGGTTCTCCATTATCAGCAGTTATCGCAAACCTGGTAATGGAGGACCTAGAGCAAACTTGTTTGGCAAAACTAAATTCTAGTGTAAGTTTTTACAGACGTTATGTGGATGACTGTTTTTGTTCCGTAAGAAAGGATAATATTGATGAGATATTAGATTCATTTAATAGTTATCATAATAGATTAAAATTTACATATGAGAGAGAATCTAATAACTCATTGAATTTCCTGAACGTGACAGTCATGCATAATAACGGCATTGTAAAAACAAATTGGCATATAAAGTCTACCAATACAGGAAGACATTTAAATTATTTTTCAGAAACATCAAAATTACATAAAATTAATGTAGTTACCGGTTTAGTTGATCAAGCGGTTAGATTAGCTAATCCTGAATTTAGGGAAAAGAATTTAAACAAAGTTAAAGAAATCTTAGATAAAAATAATTATCCAAATAGTTTTTATCAAAAAATAATAAAAAATAGAATTAACAAATTATATAATAGAGGAATTAAAAATAATAACAATAAATCTTATAACGCTATTCCTTATAAAAAAGGTTTAAGCGAAAAAATAAAAAAGAGTTTAATAAAAACAACATAAACATTACTTTCATTCCAAATTATAGTAACAGATCTCTTTTACTAATACTAAATCTAAAATAATTAAACAAAATCAAAGTAATGTAGTTTATAAAATAAACTGTAAAGACTGTGATGGTTGTCACATCGGTCAGACGAAACAATATTTAAAGAAAAGGTTGTATAGCCATAAGTATTCTTTAAATAATGATTTTGGTGCAATGACCGCTGTAACAAAGCATTACAAAGATCTTGGGCATTACTTTGATTTTGAAAACACAATTATATTAAAAACAGAGAATAATTATAAAAAGACTAATATATGAAATGATAAATATACAAAAAGACACTAAAACTATTAATTTCAGAACCGATATTCAAAATTTAAGTAATGTATATAGCAATTTGTTAAAATGACATTTGCATTTCTTAAGAAGGAAACCTTTGGCTAGGTTTTTAAATTTGGGTTTTCCCTAGTCCTTGAACAGAATTGTTAAGGTTTCGACAAAGATTTTTTGATATAGGGTTTTACTTAATTTGCATGTATGTTTACACATTAATTTAGTTTTTATAATTTATATATATATATATATAAAAGTTTGTTACACATCCTCTATATCAAGAAATCCTAGTCATTAGTCATTTTGTTGATAGTTCCCAAATAAAAAACAAATGTTTGTTTATATATTTATCTAGTTATATTTTCACTGAAGAAGGTATTCCGAAAACGTTTGTAAACGTTCTGAAAATATAACTATCGTTCAAACCAGCCTTGTTTTATTGACCTATTAGTGGTAGAGATCTATCATATAAGATAAGTATAAAAAGGTCACGAAATATATATATATATACATTTATAGATAATTTCGTAATTCCGATGGGAAATTAGAAAGAACAAACCGTAAATATCAGGTCTATCAGTATAGTTCAATGTTGACAGATCGTTGAGTTTAGCATTACACCGTTTTAGAAAGTTTTTTTTTGGAATGAAATGTATTTCCCACAGTTGAGCCCTTCCTCTATGCTTTTGCTTTTCATTAAAGAATGCTTAGTCGACCTTTTACCGCCATAAAGAATTAAATATTTGATACATCTATTGTACTGGTTTTCCAAGAGGCGACATGAATGCCTGAGACAGAGAAAATGGTGTAAAGCTATAAATTCTATCACTTGTTGCAATATGACTTCACCTGCTGCACGATAATTTACAGATATTAACGAACAAAATCGGAATTTTCGCATTCATTCGGCCTAGGTGGTAACAATACATTTGCAACCATAATCAATCGTTGCTAATGTAATCGATCAGACCAAGTATGCCCAACATACGGCCCATGTAATGAAGTCATGCGGGCTGCGATTAATCTCTCAATATTAGCGTTATATTTAACGTACAATATAAGCTTTGCCATATTTTTAAATATTTCGAGAGAAATGGTTCAAGAATTTAAACCAATGTCCTTATTTTACGTCACGAATTATTACATGAGAAATATCGCAAAAAACAAGAAATTCTGTGCAATTTTCATAAGCAATTGAATAATGGAAAAGACGAAATTTGAAAAAATTTGTCAAGAAATATTAAGTAATCTTCGGCTCAATTTATATTTGTGAACAACTTTTTATTTAATGAATCTAAATAAACATACAAGAAAATCAGGATTAAATGATTTACATTTGGAGGTTGTGTTCAGCATAGCTACCACAAGCTTAGAGTGGGATATTGAAAAATATCGTAATAGGCTATGAAAGGCGCCCCAATACGTCACATTATTTTTTTGGGAATTTGTTGTACTAAATTACTTGCATTTATTCCTAAACAAGTTCCATAATAAAATTTTGTTTACTTAAATGAATCCTTTTTGTATTTAACATTTTTTAATTTTAATATTTCGTTCGGCCCGTTATCTTTCCAATTCGCCCCGGGGGCAAAAACTGTTGGTCACGTCTGCTATAGAGGCTAGTTCATATGAGGTATGTCGTCACCGGAATCATACGCGGAAAGTCAACAATCAGCCTGATTGGATTTTATGCTTGGGGTAGATACACTTTTTCCTAGCACCATTGCATCAACTGTATCTCGTTTGCATTCCAAACTTATAGGAAAGGTACTAGGTAGGCGCCATAAATTATCGGCCTGATATAGAAAAAATAAACTTGGCAAAATAAAACAATTTTTATTTTTCAATATAATCTCTCGGAACTTCACTACATCCCCTACAACGACTAATTAATAATTCCATACCCTCGTGAAACGAATATAAAGTTTTTCCCTTAAAATGTGCACAGCTGCTTGGAACTCGCTATCGTCCTTGAACCGATTTCCCCTAAAGTCTTGTTTTAAGTTATAAAATAAATAGTAATCTCTTCGACTCATGTCCGGACTATGCGGTGGATGTTCCAATTCTGGAAAGCCACATTCGCGAATGGCAGCTTGTGAAATTATGGTAGTATGGACGGGGGCATTGTCGTGCAATAATCTATTTTCCTCGGCGTTTGGCACGAATATTTTCCCTCAATTTATGCAGCGAAGACACATTATGTATGCTGTTAACACTTATATTACGCTCCTTAACGTCAGTGAGTAAAATGCTCTCAAAATCCTGGAATATTGTGGCCATCGCTTTCATTGATTGAACGCCAAATGGTCATGTAGAATTAGGCAAAAACTAATTTCAGATATGCTAGACATTACTGATAATTCCTTCACTTTCAAACTGCTATTTTCAAAAGATTATTGCCCCAGATGGAAACATTTTGCCCGCTCTTTTACAGTGGAATGAGAGTACTCATAATAAACGTAGTCTAAATGTTGTTTAATGTGATTAGGCGCACGTCCTACTTTTATTAAAAATTAAATGATCGCGCGGTACTCGCGGTGTTTTCGTTAGCTGCGACATTTTCATGAACTAGTCACATTGTCTGGCAAGCTACTAAAAACTGCTACTTTACAAGCCGTAGTATAGAGAAAACTCGAGCTTCGATTTAATTATTTAACCTATAATTTCTACTTTGTCGAGCTTTTAACCAGCTTTATTCTTTTTGGTGTGTTATATATTTGTTCTAACAATTCTTGCAGTTTTTTTAATGTTTTCATATGAATTTGTATTCATTCGTCTTATCGGTAATCAATATCATATTATTATTACTGCATTTTGTATTGCAATTCATCGAGTCCATAGTATTTTGCAGGTATCCGGTATTTAACGACCATATTCCCTTCAACCGATTGGAACTAACTTTTAAATGCCTGTCAATCAATCAAACTAATCTAAACGTTCCCATCTTGTCAAACATCTAATCTTAAGGACCGTGGGTATAAAATGTGCTTTGTTTTACTATTAATAAACATAGTTTTATGTTCAGTTAGTGGTAAACTTGGGTATTTTACTTACCTACATTGTAAGTTATTGACTCCTTGAATGAAATAATGAATAATGTAAATGGTGCTCTATCAAACGGTCCCCAAGACCGAAAGGTATGCAATAGCATACAGATGAGGTACAAATTGCATGTGTCAATAATTATGACGGAGGTAATTATTAATCGCAAAGTGCAACCGTAGACTAGTTTCATTTTTATTAGGACTGATCAGTATTACATAGGCAGCTTAACAAAGCAAATTCCTTCAGTTGTCGACCAAAAGTTAATAGTAACAGTTTGACCAAATGTATGTCTCCAACTGATGAAGTAAAGCTTTTCTTATAGGTTCTTGTTTAGTTATATCATTCCTACGCATTAGTTCATTCTTAAATTCGGATTTCATAAAGTCACATCCCTTTATTCTTTTGTTGGTGAGTATATTTTTCGCACACAGTGAATATCGGCGTTGTTCCTTCAACGTGAATTGGTCGAATTCGTCTCTGCATCTACTTTCCAATGTTTTATTCTTGTTAACAACCAACGTTTTAGTCAAAGTTCGGTAATTGATCTGTACTTGCTTGCAACATTAAAATTATATCTTTGGATGCCAGGCTACGAGAACATGCTCTGTCAATCCGTCGTTTCTTCAATTTCAAGCTGGGGTGAATACCACATCCATGACACCAAATACAGTTGTCTGTCGTTTAACCGACCTTCGCTTATCTGACATTCGGTCTTATCCGTCTAGCCTACGATTTATGTGTTTCTCTCTATTGTTTGTTTGCAAAACGTAATGTATAGGCATATAATTTGTAAAATTATGACGTAGTTTTATGCTTAATATGTTTGTTCCTAGTTCCTCCCTATTATTCGACATTTATGCTTATCTAACGCTTTACCAGTCCGGTTACGTCTAATAAGCAAGACTTTACTGTATATGATAAACTGTTTCTCTGACAACGCCTCGCTATGCAACTATTGTTATGGCCCTGTTTATGGTGTTATTAACGGATATATAAGAGGCTTACCTGTTTAGCATTTATATAAATCGTGTAGTATTTGCAATATTAGAAACTGTGCTTGATCGTAACTATTCCAAAAGCCACTCATAACCTACTACTCTGTTATTCGGAGGATAATAGAATTTGAGTCTACTGTATGATTTTACGCCATTTACTTCTATTCTTTTGTAAACGCCCCATACAACCCATTAAACTTTCTATGAATAACTTGCAGTTTCATTTTCTTCAATTAATTTAATAATTAGATTCTAGACCAGGTATGGGCAACCTCCGGCCCGCAGGCCACATGCGGCTCTCGAGTAAGATTTGTCCGGCCCGCTACTGAATTCTTTCGTTGCATATTAGCACGGCCCGTCTAAACTTAATTCATAATGAATCATAAGGATACTACAAAAATGTATATTTTTCAAGATTACTCGCAGCATAAAATTTCTACAAAAAAGGTTGCCCATGCCTGTTCTAGACTGTTACTTACCTGCACACCCATTTTCATTCGTCCGAATTGCTTTGAGAAATAACCACATTATTTTTTCCCTCATAGAAGCATTTCTGAATTCGTTTATTAGCGTTTTAAAGTATCTACATCAAATGTTTCATATCCTAGACTTGGAGAAATTCGTTGGTACCAGTTTCTCACACTGTTAAGTTATAATTTTGAGTGTTTCTGGACTTCCACATAGATAAAACATGAGGTGCATTGAGTTACAGTGGCGTAGAGTACTAAAATACCTTTTCGTTCTTGTGCTTCCTTGTGTATTACTTCACGCCACCAAAAATCAACGTATGATGTGAAGAACTTACCATATTAGTCTTTGTTGTCCATTTTTTGGTGAATTTAAATAAAATAGTAGATACAAGTGAAATATGCCGCTTGCAAATATGAATAATAGTGCACCGTTCTTACCATTTTTGGGACACGTTTAGTAATTATCTAATTTAGGTTACTCCTAACTTTCGTCCTGGCTCGCATATAAATATGCCTCGTATCAATTCTTTTACACCACCCTTCCTCGTTTTTATTTGTAATTAGCTTTGCTCTACTGTAATGCGTAATATAAGTATGTATATCTTCCAGTTACTTTGTAACTTTGAAAATTCGTTAATTCAGATTTGATGTGTTTACAAAAATTTGCTCGCACAAAATATTATGTATTAATGATGACGCTACGAATGGATTTATTGCGTTAAATTATTGGACAAAGTAAACACAACCCAAGTAAAACCGCCCATAATGTCTTAGATTTAATCGATGACTCCATAATTATTGTTTATTAAAGTCGTCGAGGGTGGTAACATAATAGCCATTCAACACGCGCTGTTCATTCAATGTATGTATGCGGTCATCATTCTAGTACAGCTTGGATACCCCAAAGTAATTTGGTGAATATTCCGTCTGTGAAAAATGAAATTTGAACTTTGTTTCATATTTTATATTGGAGGCTATTATCATAGTTGATATTACAGGGTCTAATATCTGAATTAACTCCTTCTTTAATTGAGTAAGATTGTGGTGCTAATACAACCTTCAATCATTTCCTTTCCTTTTAAGGGGAGAATAAAATCCATTAAACTATAAACTCTATACATACATTTTGTATCAATACGTGACAGTCAACACCTTTCAGTGCTTTCAGTCAAATGTTCCGTAACAAGAGGGATTTATATTCAGCGGTTTCATTATTCAGCAACTTAAGGCAAGAGGTCTTCTCTTACAATTCTACGCCTCGACTTTGGATGAACATTTGTCACTTTGAGGAGGGTCTAAATATATTAGTCAGGTATCTGACCAATTCGTAACGATACTCTTCGTTCTAATGAGACGAACGTATTACGGAAAGGTAATATTGAAATAGCTACAATAAAGCAATTTTTGTTTCGCATCTTCTATCGGTTAAAGTTGGAAGATTGCGACTAAGACAGTTACTTGATTGCGTTGCGCTAGGCAAAAGCTAATCGAATGTATTCTTTACATGCTCTGCTTAAACTAGGTGCTCGCAGTTCCTATTATCAAAAATAGAGGCAGTCCATCTATTACTACGACTAAGTAACTCAATGTGTTATTAGTTATCGGTACCCCTTCAGATATTGTATGAACTTCTAACTAAAAGCAGTAGTTGCAGTATTTTTACGTAATATATGTAATATTTTAAAACATTGGGCAAGAATTAAAATTTAATATAATTTATCAAAACGGATATCTAATAACTTTGAAAATTTTGTTCACTATGTTTAGAAAATCGTTCGCTTATTTGTCCATCGAAGCAAGAAATATGGGCTGCCTCGTGGCATAACAAAGGGAACGGAGAATTTTATACACACCTGACACGAACGGTATCGACTATTTCCAAATAACTTACATCAACTACGAACGCAAACATTCAAATTTATCGTGTCGAAGCGAGTAAGATGTACACTTTTCAAAGAATTCCGCACGCATTGTAAATATCCGCGCGCAATCCGTCCGCTTTCTCGCCAAAAAGATTTATGTCCAAAATGCAATTTCTAATATTTATTGTCTGAGCAATGCAGTAAATTCCCGTCTAAAGAAGCATACTCACCGGCGAATAAGGTATTAGCGTTTGTTCCCGAATGCGGGGAACAGACCAACGAGCAAATATTCTGAATGGAAGAATTGGTATATATGTATGTAACCGCTCTTTTCGTAAATAATGGATTCCGCGCCGGAAAGGAACATTTCGCCGTCTTCTTACTGTTTTGAACTAAACCGCTGGCTACTCGAATTAAATTTACGATTTTTAAATTTATTTCTCTATTGTAAAGTCCGTGGTCAGATTGAAGATGTTTCCATCCTCGCTGATTGTGAGTACGCAATGATAAAAATAGTTTCTTTTGTTTTAGAGTTGGAAGGAAAGAATGATGAAAACAAATAACCATTGCAAAAACTTACTGATATCTTTCCAATACGGATACATAACAACTAGCATAAATAATATTCAATGTTTGAATTATATGGAAAAAATCTAAACTCAATGTTGTTATTGTATAACGTGATGATAGGTTATTATTGCGATTTTTGTTTTATGATTGCAATAATGTGCAATCTAAATTTCTTCCCCTTTATCGGAACCACGAAACTACTGAAAGCAGTTAATCAGCTGAGGACTGTAGTCGGCGAAGTGAGTTATAACTTTTTCATTGTGCTAGTATACACATAACATAATATAAAACATTTTATTTTGATCAAGTCTCTTTTATTTCAATGATTTAATTGGGAGGCATGTCTAAGCAGAGAAATGTGGAAACCTCCAACGTAAGGGGTTTACCGTATCTAGGATGAGGAAATCTCTTGAGTATCGTCCAAGCTTTACATTTTTTATGTCCATTCAAGTTAGAGGTGCTATAGAATGCACTAGATTTAGTATAATAACGTTTTGAGAATAGATGTTTTAAGCAGAGGACAAGTGCATGAAATGTCTAAATTTTAACAATATATCAGAAATAGTTTCTCGAACGAAACGGCATAACGGTGACATTGCATGGAACCACAAATCTACATAAGTGGATATACCAATTTCTTCGTACACGTGATATCTGGAATAACGACAGATCAGTATGATAATGTAGAGTCCTAGGAAAGTGATTTAGAGGATCCCGATGAACAGGGAAACAATACATACGGAAAATATACAAAGGCAAGAGTTGCACTAACAATTAAACCAAATTGGAGATTTATACGAATTTTATAGATTCATTGCCTGCAAATGTACATGAATCGCAAAAAGTTCTCCTACGTATAAGAAATGAGCTCGTGTTAGTTTAACTACCTGCCATAGACAATAAAGTAGATAGTTAGAAAACTGCGTATAGGACAATCTCGGCAGAAGGAGTGGGAGTCATAGTCTCCCCCACAGAAGTTCTAATCGAAGAAAGAAAAAGCATGAAGGGATGCTAAAGGATGTGACCAGGTCAATGCTCATGGTCAAATCACACGAGAAATGAAGCAATGGAGCACGTGGACGCTGGACTTGGCGACTAATATCGGATATTAAGATCTGGATAAATAGACCACATGGAGAAGTAGATTATTACGTGACACAGGCGCTCTCAGCCCATGGCTGCTTCAGAAAGCACTTGTTCCAAAGACGGAGATCCAACTCAGATTTGTACACGTACTGAGAGGAAATTGATGATGCTGAACATATGTTCTTCTCATGCTATGGTGGCAGAATACCAGACTTGAGTATAGACTCACGGATATTTGATGCAGGAAACATGATAGAGGGACTGGTTGCATCGGAGAAGGGCTGGAACGCAGCCTATTAAACCATATGGCGTATAATTGAGACAAAGGAGAGAAAGGAGAGAAAGGAGAGGATGCTAAATACAGTGATATAAAGGCGGCTCCCGCACTGAAGTAATGCGAAAGCGGATTCCGGTGAGAAGAGCGAGATGAAAAAGGGGAAAGGTTTTTTAGTCAGTAAGAATGCGACACACCGCATTACCGACTTGTGAAAGTCTTATGCAAGATTTTTCCCCGATTAAAAGAACAATGGAAACTTTAGAGTTATCTCAAACAGAATGAAAGGAAAAGGCACGGCAATTGAAATACCTATTACTAAAGACCTAATAATGATCCTTAAGAGTCGTAGTACATGTTTGAAGATGAGTTGGTGCAGTAAACCATGATGTTTTAATTTGAAATAGAGACATTGTTTCAATTAAAAAATACTTTTCACACTTACCACATCGACTTTAGAGAATTCCACGTAGATACTTCCACCATTCAAGCAGCCACGACATGGGCAATACAAAGGAAAGAAAACGTCGCTCGTAAACATTAACAATGCCCCATGGGTGTTAAGTGTTTGATTTCGAGATGTATTATATAAAAGTACAACTGTGTTACAGTAATCAAAATAAGCATGAGGGTAAGAAGAAGCTGAAACAGAAATTCAGAGTTCATAGCTTGAAACATATCAAAACTTTGTTTTCTTCTTGCCCTCGTTTTAATTACTGTAGCTCGCTGTATTATTTCAAATTAGGATTTAAGACTCCCAAATTGTTACCCCGATGAACACAAAGTGTATGAGCAGAAATTTGGTATGTATAATAAAGATGGCGTGAGAGTTAACGCCCTCCTTTACCTGCGTCCGTTGGTGAAGTTAGCAAGTTGGCGCAAAAATTGTACAGCATGATATTGAATTATCTCGTATGTTTGTAAATATGTACCAGGGGATGTTGGTCTTTTATACACTGTAGTGTACCATTCCTTCTTTCAAAATTATTTTTGAATTATCAAGGAAATTTTTCTTTCATACCTTTTTTTATTTACTCATTGGCAGTATTATATGACTTATTTACCCTGGATGTGGAATCATTTCGCTTAGATTTCCAAACAACAGAATCTTGTTTAAAGACGTCGTTGTGATGCCTTCACACGTCATTATCAGTGAGGGGATTAAAGAATCATAACCCAAGCGCCATTATATGGTACACTTCCTCTTCTTCTTCTTGTTTCACATTTATCCTTCTGCCTACCAAGGCTGTCGCATCTATATGATACACGAGAATTCAAATTATTGTATAATTGATAACCCTTACACCGAAAGGTAAAAAAGGGTAAAAGATTATATATATAATTGATAATCAGGATATAAATGGGGACACATTCTTCAGGTTTTAAATTTCTTAAAACGACTTTATGTGAAACATAGAGGAATGACTATAACTAAAGTTAACGTCTCATACTTATTTTGTTCCACTCGTTTTTCCTCAATTGTCGGAAGATTGTTGATACCTCGGAAGAGCATGTGAGTATATTTCTTCTGTTTTACAGTTAAAAAGAAAATCAGGTCTTCTTTACTAAAACATTGCATACAATATTTTAAATTTACAATTGCAATTCTTCTGAGGATGTATTTAAAATTATGTCTATTATACTTAGAACATGACTGAAGAGTTAGCGTTAACAAGAATAATTATAAAATATAAGAACGAGGTGCCTTTCCGCTTAAAACAAAAACCTTCGAGTAGAATTATAATTGTGTTCAATCACATAGCGGTATAATTTGAAATATTTCCTGAATATAATTAATAATCGGTACGATTTTTATATAAAGTATTTCTTTGGGGCAGTTTCTGTGTTCAGCGATATTAGTTTTGAAATTTTCCGATTCTTCTACTGTTTCATTGCAACACGAAATCAACAATTATAATTTGCTTTTATCCTAAAGAGCAAATTTACTTCAATCTTGCAGTTCAAAATGGCTGTTATCATTTATACATACATACATACTTTAACCTTTTAACATACATACTGACACTTAAGAGTTTTTAGAGATATATATATATATATATATATATATATATATATATATATATTTATTTATTTAGATAAAAATATTAGTGTCTTATGCGAAGTGAACACAGAATTTTGGATGCGAATTGGATACATTACCAACTTCGTTTATTATAAACCTTTTCGTAACCAGGTCAGTTCGTAATTTCCTGGAGCAATTTAGTAGGATCTACCAATTTCAACTTCTTAGTACTTTTCCCCGCAATTCAAGTTACTTCTAGCTTACTAATACCGATATATGAGAAGATCACACTATATTTCAAATCAATTTTAAAACGGATTCATTTATAGTACAGGCAATAATTTCTCACTTGTTAACGTATGTAGATACTCTGAGAATAACTTTTCTTTGATTTGCAGATTGTTACGATCAGAAGTTAAACTATTTTGACCAACATATAAGTCTTAGGGGCTGGAAAGATAAATTAGAAGATACTAATATTAACATTATCCATTTTCTTATTCTTGTTGTGATAGCTCGAATGACCTTTTTTTTTTTCGTATGTTACTGGCGTTCTTGAAATGTCGGTTATCAGCTGTCTTTCCACTTTTTGGGTGGGAGCTTCTAGATGGACTACAGCCTACTAGTTTTCCTTCCAAGACTCTATGTACTAATTTGTATTAGTCCACCCTCTTGACATTGTCACATCATTATTTTTTCCTTTGTCGTCTCTACTTCACTACTCTGCGAACACCGCATTTTTCTCTAATGTGTGTGTTGTTCCCACGATCTTTCAGGGTTTTGCTCGTTATTTCCTTCAGTAACTTCATTTGGATCGTTCTCAGTATGTTCTTAGTAGTGATGGTATATGCGATGGGGTTTTGATAAAATGAGCCATTATCGATCTTACGTATGTTTTATAAATCTTTACTTTGCTATCCATGCGCATATGCGTTGTTTCATCTAGGCTTTCTTCGGCAGCCACATTTCTAGGTCGTTCCCACTCGTTATATCTGTGCCAAGATATTTAAACTTCATAATGTGTCCCACTGGTTTGTTTTCTATAACGATTTTACACCTAACGAGATTTTTACGGGGAGACGTGCCTTTAGCTCTACAAATGGATACGTCGTCCGCCTCGGATATAATAGCTGTGTCATTAACGTAGCAGACCACGCTGATGGTGTTTTCATTTAGTCTGTGGCCACTTTAAGCAAGATGACTCTTTCGATTATTTGGTCCATTACTATGTTAGAAAGGAAGACGCTCAGGTTGGCGCCCTGGCGTATTCCTCCAGGATTTAGTTATGTCGTCACTTCTGGTCCATTTGCTTTAATTCTAGTGGTGATGCTCCCATTAAGACATACTGCAAATACTTTTGGTATACCACCCAATTGCACTTATTCGAAAGTTTTTGATCAGGTCAACAAAGTATACATAAGCAGGCGTGTTCAATTCAATTGCTGTTTTTTTAATTAGCTTCATGATGAATAAGGCTTCGTTGTTGATCTGTATTTTCTGAACCGCCGTTGTTCTTACTGATTGGTGAATTGCGTTTGCAAGATGCCCTTTACAAGACCTGTTAGCAATTTTATAGTTGAGCATAAGAGTGTTATTCCCTCTCTAGTTTTCTGGGAGAGTTTCTGATCCCTTCTTAAGAATATGGATTGTATGGCTTTCGTGGCAGTCTCTGCGTATAAGGATCGTCTTCGGCATTTCGTTAAGAAATGTTAAGTCTTTTTAAATTTATATATATATATATATATATATATATATATATATTTCGTGAACATTTTTAATTATACTTATCTTACATGACAGTTCTCTACCACAATTAGGTCAATTAAACAAGAGTGATTGATACAATAGTTATATTTTTACTGAAGAAGGTGTTCCGAAAACGTTTGTAAATGTTCTGAAAATATAACTGTTATTTCAATCACTCTTGTTTAATTGACCTAGTGGTGGTAGAGAACTATCATATAAGATCACTATTAACTCTTTTTGTAAATTCATGGCTTCCATCTTTTAGGGGTTCTTTCGGAATGTTATCCACTTCGGGCGTCTCTCTATTCTTTGTAGGTTTCCTCCCACATCGTTCTCGTGAATTAGCTAAGATTATTTTCATCTGTACCTTTTGTTTCTGCCGTCTTCGACCGTATAGACTTATTTGAAGTATTGTTGTCATGTTTCGATCTTGATATTGGTCGTTTGTACAAATTCGTTCACGGGATTTTTTCCTGTTTTTCAGCAGTTTCCGCACTTTCTGTGCGCCATATATATTGTGATTTATGTCATTCGTACATTTCTTATTCTTGAGTTACCTCTATTTCTTGTTTCTATGTATTTACTATATTTCTCGTGTGTTAATAAACTTCTGTATGTCGGGTAACTTTCCCTTTTTTCTTCGACCAGTTTCTCCACCTCTTGAGTAAACCAGTTTATTATGGTTTATTACATTTATATTAATTTATTAATTTTCCTTTTTCCGATTGATTCGCTTGCAGCTTCATGGGCAAAATGTTTGTTCCTAGTCCATCTGCTCGCGATGTCGTCGTTCATGCTCTTGTCTGTTCGTAGTTTGTTTTTTAATATTATCCTGTATGTATATAGATAATTTCAACATTTTCTTATATATTCGTGGGTATTCAGGCTAATCTATAAAGCGCATTCAAAAAGTTTACAAGTACCTATTCCACTGTTTTCTTAACAGGAGGTAGCATACCGCTCGGAAGGTGAAATGCTTTACAATTAGTTTCATGAAGTAGATCAGCGCTAGTAACTAACTAATCTTGTAAGAAGTAGTTTTGAGAACGTATTTAGGAGGTAATAGGATCATCAAAACGATTTTCTTCTCTGTTTCTAGCTTTGAAGTGTATTTTAGGTAAGAAAAATAGCTTCGTATAAATTCGAAACTTTTGTTAAATTGCACTGCAAATCTCGTACATACCCCTAGGTGCGATTTTCTTTACATAAAATATATTTCTAAACGGTACACTCGAAACACATATATCTCGTTCTTATCTAACGATTTTATACTTTGTTATCTCCTTGTCTCTTACTAAATCCCAATGATATACGAAAATAAATTTTAAATTAAAGTATTTTCTTTGGTGTTTCGTTCTTTTGGTTCAGAAGTATGTGCTGTAATATCATGTTTATTCAAGAATTCCATGATATTTTTCTTGTTATCCTATTTCCTCCTTTTTACTAAATTCCGTTGGAATCTATAAGCAATTGAATCCAATTTTGTAAGAATAGAAAGTCAAGCTCTTCTAAATCTTTCAAACACATCGAACCGCAGGCGTAACTGTATTGTGACCAAGTTGTTGCAGGATTACACTGTAGGATACTGCTGTAAGAGTAATAATACATGAGGTAAGGTTGCCCATAAAACACTCTGTCGAAATGTTTTTTTCTCGTTGGTTTTTTTTCCGGAACAAAACTTTGCCCGGAGTCAGACGTGCCTGGTATTAACTAGAGACAACGGTAGATCCATCATTCATATTTGATTTATTGCTGTTTATTTCGTGTTAGTCGTCGGGTCTGTGCTTTAGCGGTAGTATTGTATATATTCGGAAGTATTCTGATTTCATCATGCGACGGAAGTATGCAATCACAGAGAAAAGTTTGTTAAATTTTATCATATTTGGAGCAAGATCATAACCCAGTTAGGCTGTGTATTACATGAATGCATGTTCGTGCATCGTTTTAATTTCTTCGTCTAATTTCTTTATCTTTTGAAATTTACTGTTTTCATTCCGATCTCATTATTTCTTCAAACCAATTGGTCTTTATTACAGACGAAACTAATACGACTTCGACGTTATACAAACCTTACCCCGATGTTTAGGTACGTAATTGTAGAGAAAAGTCCAAGAATATCAATATTTTCCGTATAGTAAACTCTCACGCGATATACGTGTTACTCTAAAGAATAGTTTTCCTTGGCAATGAGGTCGCCGTAGCGTAATATATGTAAAATATATGTTCAATGGCGGTTTAATAACTTACCTATACCTAAGCGAAGGCGGTAATTATAAGCTCATTTTAATAATGCACGCAGCCCGAACTATATGCGGGTTAAGGCCTGCGCGCGAAGTGCCCGAAGATCTCCCGGAGTCTGGCTAAGACGCTGAAGCGCAGGGTTTCCCGCTGAGACCATCCGAATATATCAGTATTAAAATTTTAACCCACCTAGAATATATTGCTGTTGTTCCGCTAGCCTGTCGTAATTAATAATATACTACATTATGGTGGTATATATTAAAATGCGTTTAATATTCTGGTAAGGAAAATTTAGGTTTTCCGAAAAGCCTAAAAAATTAGACTATCTTGCATATTATGAATTATATTTTACTGAATATCGCGTTTCGTAGTAAAAACCCAGAAAAGTTGAGCATGAACTGAAATTAGCCTGCCAAAAATTAAATATTTATTTCTTCAAAGTAACCGAAAAGCCAGCTAATGCCGAAATAACCTCTGAGAAATTACCAGTAATTCACAATTTGCTTGTTAAATTTATACAGTGTGAGCCTTATTTCTGAATTTATAAGTGTTAGAAAAGGGAAGTTCCCGTGAAGTTGGCAACCGAATTTGTAAAAATATAATAATTCATCGGAGTTTCTGGTAGATATGAAATAGTTCTCGAGTGCTTTGCGAAGAATTTCAAGAGTTCTGCAAAATTGCGCCAAAAGTGGAAAATACCGAAAATGAACGTAGCAACCATTTTCGAGAAAAACAGTGCGATTCGGACATATTTCTGCACCGTCTAGAGTCCTTGACCAATCTTCCTATTCAGATCCGCGAATAGAAGCTTTCGCGATTTTCAAAATTAACAATTTTTTACAAAATCTCAATTTCTGCAGATTTTTGCAAGATTGGTCAAGAACTCCAGAACTATGTGCGATGCAGAAATATGTCCGAATCGCACTGTTTTTCCCGAATATGGTTGCTACGTTCATTTTCTATATTTTCCATGTTTCGCGCAATTTTACAGAACTCTTGAAATTTTCCGCAAAGTACTCTGGAACTATTTCATATCTACCAGGAACTCCGACAAATTATTGTATTTTCACAAATACGGTTGCCAACTTCACGGGACTGTAAGAATTTACATAAATCCTCTGTGCAAATTTTAGAGAATGGTCCCTATATATGCCTGGAAATGGAAAATGTTAAGATACATACTTCCAAACTGTTACGTCAGAAATAAAGTAATTTTTTATTCCTTTTCGAATGGCTACTCTCGCCTTGAAAGCGCATTCTTAATCTCTACGACCTCACCTCTGTTCAACAACATACATTCATAATTTACGTTTAAAGGACACGCCACTAGCTTAAGAAGAGTAGATTTCCCAAGCGCTAAATAATTCAATGGGGTCTATCTTAATAGGAATAGAGTGCGGAAGAGTTCTTGGCAAATCGTCCGACAGAGACCGCCGTAAAAGTAGCGTACGTGGCAGCGTGAGTACGAGGCAAGTGAAAACGAAGAGTATTTAAGTCGTAGGACAGAAAGGAAAAACGGGGTGGCGAGGGTCGAAATCGAAAAGGACACACACGAGAAAAGTATCCGGGAACGTGCCGGGGTAGTGATTTCGGAAACCAATAAAAACGTAGAGCTCGGCTGACCCAGGATGTGCGGTGATTGCGTAAACCGAAGCGAAGATCGCCCCCTCACTACGCGCGCCGGTTTCGACCTTTTAGTTTCTCGAAATGAAAGGGAGCCATTAATGCGTGAGTGGACCTCCTTATCTAGTATGCATGGACAAAGCATTACGTTTCTACCGCGTCGTTGAAATTAAATATAAATATAACGGCTATTGATGCCGGGAGGATAAGCTTTTCGCTCCATGATGTGCTTCTTGTTTGAATGGTATTAGGAATATTGACTTTTTCCAAAATTCTTGAAATATACACAACCCGAAAAACCTTCATTCATTGTTTAGGAGTTGAGATTAAGCATTTAAACTAATATTAATAGATAGCATAAAAGAAAATATATTGCCTCTTTAATAAAGTGATACATTTACACAGTCTATACCATATTCAGCAGAGAAATTCTGTGCAGTAAAATTCTGTTAATATTTAACAAATGTTTATACTTTATACAAAAAGCTATCATCTTCAAGAACATCAGATAATGATACGCCAGTTACTGAATTTTGGAGAACAATTAAAAGGTTTAAAAGAACTGAGAAAGTATACGAAACATTGGATAAAAGCACAATGGATGATATCTTGAACAAGATAACTCCGGACTATGTACCAGCGGAAGTCAAATACTGCTCGTCAAATTCAACAGAACATCTTATCCTAAATCACTTTAGTTTGCTAGAAATGGATAAAGCTCTTGAGGACGACAAAGATACTTCCCCGGGAAATAACAATAGCAGTTACAAATTCCTAAAAACTAACGAGATAATTTCAAATGTATACTTCTTGGAGTACATAATAAAGTGTGGCCGAAAAGCAGTCAAGTTGAATCTTTAAAGGAAGTCACAATTTGCACGATCCTTAAACCTAATAAGAATGCTAATTTAGCTGATTCATACCGTCCCATAGCTCTTATGTGTTATATTTTTCTAATTATTTTAATGATACTGAACTTCCAAAAGGCATATTAGCTTTGAATTTGAAAATATACAGTTTGAGTGTATTATCCAAAAGGCATACTAACTAGCTACATGATACATGCCCCTGCTGGAGTCTTGCACAAATGAAGGTTATAATATACTGATATTGCTAAATTTATAGATCATAAAGAAATCTATACGTTTTGTTCTCACTTGTATTTTTAATTACGTTGCAATGGTTTGTGAGTTGCTTTTGTCTTAATATAGTACAGAAATTATGTCGTGGTAGCAACAATATACAGAAATTTTCATACTTGCTCTACTCTATGATTGACATGTGCCCCTTTACAAAGTTTTCAAATTATATCTCTTTCTGAGTCAGGCATTCGTTGGAGAGATCAATCCCATCCTCCTAATTATGTTTGCTTTCGGTCGCTCGTCTTTGTTGTCCAGTCTTTTGCAGGTCTTGTTCCGCTTCTTATAGCTACGAACTTCTCGGCCGCCCACGCCTCCTTCCTCCACCCCGATTTCATTCCAGTACTTCGTACATAACTGATTCTGGCCCTGTTCCCCATACGTGATTCCGCAATTTTGCTCTCTGTTGTTTGATGCTTTTTATCCCTCGTTATTCTTCTGTATTCATTATCATTAATGTTTTTTGGCACTAGTATCGTTCTCATGATTTCTCTCTCCGTTATTCTTAGGTCTCCGTATTTCTTCGTGTTTCGGCTGGATATAGTTATTATTTTTCTTTAATTTCTGAATCTTTTCCGCCATCACTGGGTATCATCGCTCCCAAATATTTAAATGTATCAAACTCGTCAAAAAGGCATTCCCTCAATTGAACTCTTCTTTTCTGAATTCCATTTTGTTTTCTTCTTGGGCAATTAAAACTTACTTCAGAGAACCGGAAATCTGAGCCTTAACACTATAAAATCTATGGGTTTATAACTGATAACTATTATATGAAAGTTAATTTTAATCACACTACATTATAATATTTGACTGCCTTAATCTATCCTAATGGGTGGCAAGCGTCGGGCTTGTATTTAAATTATATGTAAAATGCGGCACACACACGCATATCCCTTGCCTAGCGCTGATCTAGTTTATTTATAAGGGCATTATTTTTGCGCAAGCTGTTAACGTACGCGTGTGGTATTTCATTCAATAGACTTCAAAAATGGTGACTAAAGTACTAAGCCCTCGTACGAATTGTGGAAGTTTGTTTTTATTACACTTCCATAAATTACAATTTCTTACAAAATTTAAATAACTATTCGTCCCTAATACAGTTGAGGTTTTCCTTTATAGTACTAGTCAACCAACAGCAGACTTAGAAACACACTCCAATCCAAATTTTGGCTTCAAACAACGAAGAGTGTGAAGATAATATGATTGATGATATCTGTACTCTTCATTTACAATTTTGGATATTAATTCTCGCAGGAAGCATTAGACGGTCTCATAATAAAACTACAAAGAGTGCTTAACTTTGTATTTAATTTATAATTCCGTAAGAAAAAACTTGAAACTGGATGAAAAATGAACATAAAGAGTTTCATCAGCTTGCATACAGAAAACTGCGAATTGAAATGAACTCCGCTACGAATACAAAGGAAATCAAATAAACTAAACCTGTACAGAAAGGACCACGGGAAGCCACGTACGTAAAACCGGTTTTTATGAGTTCCTTGTGCGTGGTGGGGTAGGAGCTTGAGAAATTTCATATTAGCGCCCTGCGGGAGGTATTTAATAACAAGAAATCTTTCATGGCGTCAGCACATTCCATACGAGAATATCACATTAAATGTAAAAATCATTCAATACTGTTATTCCCACGCACATTGCTACTTTTTTTTTCTGTAGAAGTAAGGTAGAACGGTGGAAATTTGAGGCTGAAAAAGTCGAGCAAATTGCTCACGTCTGTGCGTCAATATCCTTGTATAACTCTCTCCGTTTCTAATGGATTGGAACCAAATATGTATCAACCGCACGCAATTCTTTAATAGGATTCTTTTCACGAAAAGAAGAATGTATGTGTGCCGTGCTTAAAACATATTTCCAATAGAATCGCCGACGAAACGACGAAAAAGTATTAACAGGAAATTCCATTAAATCTAATGCGCCAAAGAAGCACCCTCGCACTGAATGCGAAACGAAAACCAGAAATACGACTCTTTATTATAGTATTTTGACTTGTCGACTCGTAATCGTGTGTGTATTCAAAAAAGATTGCGATTTTGTATTTAATGTTATACTACTTAAGCTCTTCGGGTCTATATTCGTTACTGCAGGCAGCAAAATTTAAAGGTGGATGAATTGGGAAATTCGCCAAACCGTAGAATGTTTGAATATACCAAGGACCAATTCTTAAAACATCAATATTAAAATATATGATGGAATCGTTACGAAAACATCAGAGTGGAGTAGATCAAGGAGCAGCATATGTTATGTCAAACTAAAATGCTATCTTAAGAACAATCATGGGAAGTTGTGTATTTATAGATATGTGTCAAATAAGTCAAGTCTAAGCTATTTTGGGAACAACCCAATAGTTTTCGTCATAAAGTCTCACAACAAATGCATTTCCTAGAAATGCATAAAAAAGTAAAACAAGGTTAAGATAAGAACTCATGGTCTAGCTGAACTATTGTGCGAGAAAAAGAAAAAAAATTGGTAATGCTTTTACTTTTATTTCATTATTTTAGCTATTCAAAAATCTTTTACTGTCACTATAACATTAACGATAGTGAAAGCTCTGTATTTACTTGTATGAAAATTAGTCATAAATTTAGAGCTTCAGTGACATTTATTCCTTCGTTTGTCATCACAAATATAATGAATTCCAACTAAAACGTTCTAGATCAATAATTAAAATATTCAGAATTGTAATGTTTCCACGTTAGTATCCATTACACTGTGACCTTGTATTCTGTACATTATCACGTAATAACAACGTACGTCTGTCGCGCAGCTATATAATTAGTAGCAGCTGCTAAAGTAAGATAGGGAAAATCCCTATTCGGTAACTAAAATCGGTTGACCGTCAGTTATAATTGTAGAGGCATGCTAGCTCGTCAAGTATGTAATATATCTTTCCCCGGTAATGCGATTGGACTAAATGATAACTGTTAATACATTTCGTGCGCCTTTAGCAACAGTTCTGTACATAATACCTCACTAATTATCTTGATTGAGTTGTAAATATTTTATACAGTATTAATTAGTTACTAATTTAGGAAATGACCAATATTACCTCTATAAACTATAAGGATAATGTGGAATACCGGTTTGATTACTGATGGTCATTTATTTAAATACACATGTGTGAACGTATGCCGCCATTTACAAAAAATTTATCAGCATACGTTGGATAAAAAAGTAAAACAACCTAAACCGTAATTAAAAGAATCGCAATAATTACATCAGTTAATTGAAGTACATTGTAAGTTTCCAACAATTAATTAAAATGTATTAGAACTGCAAGCAAGGGGTTGAGCCTATTCGTTGTTTTCTTTTAATGCTATGAAATAAACACTGTCCAATATTTATCAAAATTTGTGGATTTCTTGAAAAGGCTAAACCTTTCGATATGTTACGGAATATAATTTTATGCTTACCAGTAGCGCATTCTTTAAATCCAATTTTGCAGTACATCTTCAATGGTTTGGGGTCATATTCCACGAACAGCTCAATCAATATTATGCTTAACAGTCTCAATCGTTTCTCGCTTGTTCGTATATTATCGATCTATAACGGCGTTCCACAAAAGGGTCAATAATGTTAAGCTGCAATTTCTCTGAAGCCAAACAACATCACTAAATGGCTGATTGTAAAATTATTGAATTTGGTACGCAAAGATCGATTATTGAACGGTTTATGTGACACGCAGTGTCATCCTACTCGAACTATGATCGTCCAATTCCTCAATCTATGGCCAAAAAGAACTATTCCTATGCTTCTGCAGCGGCCTCCGTTGACCCTAATGTTCTTGTCTTCATCTTCGAAGAAAACTCGGCCAGTAATACTACCAATCTAAACAGTTGATGACGCCGTGGTTTCTGTATGACTAGATCTTTCCAATCCTGAAATACGGCAATTCTGCTTCTTGACAACCACCGAGTCAATTTTAAACTGGTCTAAAGTTAAACATGGAAGCGATAACGGAACGGGTGATCACTTTGTTACAATTCTTGAGTCAGTTTGACGTTGTAATAGTCCGAAGTCTTTATATAAAATCTTTCCCAGGCTAGTGCGACTAAAGTTCAACTGCTCAGATCTGTTGCGAGTTGAAGTTATCGGCCACACGCTTTCGGCAACGGCAGTAATTTCGCAGCTGAGCGCACAGGACGAACATGGAGATAACGTACGTTATCAATTAGCATGCCAATCTCACGTTCTTTCTTCACAAGCTTGCGTACATTATGCGCGTTTATTTCGGCTTTAGATGGGTTTATACTGGCGTTTTTTTATCGATCTTACGAAAGCTTTGAATTATCCAAGTCATCCGCTTCTATTGCGTAAGTTAGCATCGGTGGTCGTAGTATAGTTTTACATTAGTTGGATTTTATCTTTCGAACAATCGATAATATTTTAAGTTAGGTTTCAGAATGAAGTACTCACATTAACGCGATACGCCTTGCTAAATTGTATTTTGGGTTAAATGTGTGTGCGCTTTTATTCAATTTCATTTCTATAACTGTATATGTGGCTGTACGGTAGTGCATTGAGCAGTGGGTGAGCACACTATCTAGTCACTACTACTACTACTACTACTACTACTGCAAAATGAGCTGCACTAACTTGGGTAATTATCTGGACGAACAGTATCAACTATCACTACGACTCGGAGTTGTCACCTCCCTCGACACTTTACGGTACAGAAAGTTAACACAGTAAGGAAGAAGAAGAAGAAAGGATGTAAACACACTGACAAAGTCAATGCACAAATTTCCACTATCACCAAACAAATATTGCATGTCTCTCGATCAAATGAGATGATGTGAAATGTGAATTATATATACACATAATTCACATTTGATCATCTCCTGATGATGCTAACTTGGTTAGCGAAACGCGCGTCGAGAGACATGCAATATTTGTTTGGTGATAGTGGAAATTTGTGCATTGACTTTGTCAGTGTGTTTGCTTTGTTACACCAAAGGTTCCAAACCAATTTTCTGGAAAGAAAGGATGTATTTATCTAATTGATATGTTCTTGAGTTCTTCAATGGGAAATGTCGATTTGGAATATGTAGACTTAAAAGAAAACTGTTATTAGGATTACTGTAAGTCTGAAATAACGAGATGCGTGTTATCATTTCAGATAGGTTTTAAAATGTGCTGTGTTATGTGTTTAGAAATCGCTAGAGCTTACAGCTGAAGTGAAGTTGGCGATCATCGCAGAACCCGATATGTTCGGACAATTCATCGTTTGCTAGGCGGACTTTGTCACTATCCTACCCAATAGTATAAGAAAATGGAAGCAATTTGCCATGCTTTAGAAACTGATTGAAAAGGATCTTGATCTCTGACTATTACTTTCCTAATGTTACCACTGTGGAGGAATGCCTCAGTTGTTAGGTTTGATCCAAATATATTTCTTTCAATGTCTGATTCAAAACGATTTATATATATTAGAGGATTACCTTTTAAACCCGCAGTTCTTCGTTTCGTTTGTATAAGCACATATTCTATTAGACCAACTTTCTTAAATGCGCATAATTACTAGTACGTGAACTCTATGTCCTTTAAAATAAAATGAGAAAGTTCTGACAAAAGAAAGAATATGTGCGCAGATTCTTATGGATTCTTGTTGCGGATACGGTGGCCCAATAACTTTTCCCGAAAGCTAAATCAAACAAATAAGACGTAAATGGCTCTCTCGAGTTCGATTCGATCTTTAGTTTTGTTCCCTTTTGTTATTTTAAATATTGAGGAACCGCCTTTCGACTACGAAAACAAGGAAAATGAAAGAAAAATAAGTAGGAAAATCTTTGTCTTAGTTATTATTCCCCTTTTAACTTCGTTCATGTCCGCGAACATTTCCGAGAAAAATAAATTTCACTTAAGTGGGCGTGAAGGAAATTTACATAAAAAAGTAAATAGAGGAGGGAAAGCCGTCGAATTGTCGAATACGAGGCGGCATCCCTAGATAATTCCGACCGAGGAGAGAACTCCTTTTTGTCCGTAGTGTCGGATCGCGAACGGTGGATGGGCGAAAGGACACCGCCGGAAACTACGCCGAAGTGCGGGATGAGGGAACGCGCAAACATCGAAATGTCGACCCAGACATTTCAACCATCTCCCGCAATACATCGTTTCGCACATACATTCGAACATTGCTCGATTGCTAGCAACACCGGCATCGTCAATGTTGGTAACATTGTTCTCGTGTTTGGACGACGTTCTTTGGAAGGTCGCCACCCTTTAACTTGTACAAGTAGGTACACAGAGCCGGCTTGAGTATCTGAAGTAATCCGGTCTGTGTTTTTAGTAGGTAATATGCCTTTTATACGAGGGAAATATTTACTAAAGTAATGTAAATATCAGCCCTCTTTCTTCGTTTTATTTATTCTGTTCTCAACTTATTCGTTCCTCAAGTTTTATGTGTCAAGAGCCAGGAAGCTGTTGGAATTGTTCTTCTGTCAGGCATTTTACAGTGTTTCTATGATAAGGGAAAACGTGATAAGTACACGCTCAATGATAAAATCAACAAGATACAAAACCACTGCAAGAAATGAAGCTTCTAAACAATCTAGTAAAGAGAAGCAAAGAAGGAACAACTATAGAAGCTCAAAGAGCAACGCATTTAATGGTAGCTACATACGAATTATGCATGTTGATTTTGGGAATAATAAGGACGATACGCATGAATCTTCGAATCTAATCGCTGAGCTCAAAAATAAGTTAGCCGGGGCTGACTACACGAACTTGCAATTAAAACAAGCTGTTCAAACGTTAAAGAAGAAGATTGTGTTGATGGTCATAGAGCTGGATAAATGTAAAGCTATCAATAATAGCCAGGAAAAACTTATTGATACACTTGCAACTGCGGTAAACAAAGTTTACACTGATCCTGGTACTCAGACGAATTGTGTGAGGATGGTGGATGTTTTCACAGAGTAAGGAAAGGGTCACTAAAGTAAAGTATAATTTCCCTCAAGCAAGCTTACAATACCGATCAAGACATAATTCAAACAAGCATAAGGTACTGTTGATGGGGTGACAGTCGAGGAAGATATTATAGCCGGTTTCACCAAGGGCGCCTGGATGCAGTATCCGTTATGGGTATGGTAAAGTTGGGTGCACCAATCGGAATGATGTCCGTTGGCTTGGATGCACTTGCTATGGATTGTAACAGCCATGATAGTTTGATTCATTTCAAAAATTGATGAAGTCCACGACTCATACAAATGTGTTTATTAGCACTATTCGTTTCAGATGTGACGAACACAGACTAAATGGCGTTATTGAGCATATTCAATCATAAGATTTACAATATGGAAAGTCAGCATGACCATAGAAGCATTTTCTGCATAAACAATGTTACCTTGAATACTGAATGTGCATATGATGGCATCCATCTGAAACTAAGAACAAAACGGTATTTGACGTCACATCTGTTAGAAAACATTGGTTCGGAGCGCCTGAGTTGCTGTTGCTGCAACAGTTGGAAAAGGTGGATATTATGTATTGTCAGGAGTCAAAATCTCGCGAAATGATTTTTTAGGAGGGCAAAACCAGCAGCATTTTCAGACATAACGGCCTATTTCTCGGTGTTCCAACAGAACGTGCAGCTATTAAATAATAAAATACAAGAGTTAGAAGTATTTTTTAATGCAAATAATTCTGTTCTTCGTGTCACGGAATATTGGTCGTATGTTGATAATATAAATGTTTTAAATATTAATGGTTATTATTTGGTTAAGCATTATAGTAAAGAAAAGCATGTACACATGTAGTAAGTATTGATGTGATAAAAGATTTGTCGGTGGAATTGCATTTTGAATGTATGGCCACGAGTTTCAGCGTGATGAATAGCAAATTTATAGTAGTAGTAATATATAGGAGCTGTAATGCTGACAAATATATTTTTGGTAGATTCACGGACGCTCTTAATTGAGCCACAACATTAAATAATCATAAAATCTGTGTTTGCGGTGATTTTAATATCAATTTCATTAATTCCTCAAAGAAACTTACAGACTTCACTGACACACTCTTATTGTTTAAAACCAACTATAACTGAACCTACCGTAGGACGTAATTGCTTGGATGACATTTGTGTTAATGACCCATTCTACATATTTAACAGTTCTGTTGTACACAATGCTCTTTCTGATCGATCCAAGCTCAACCGCTATCAGAACATCGGCGCGGAAACGTAAGGATCTTTACTTTTTATCATAGGGTGGATATTGGTATTTTGTAATGTTATAAAAAATATAAGGGAGTGTATAGAAGTGTTATTGCTAAGACAAAAGAAATGTATAACGACAAACAGATCTTAAATTCGCAAAATAAAATCAAAACTTTATCGAATATTGTTAAGAAAACAACCCAACAAAGCAAATAAAATTGGAGATAGATCATGAAATTGTAACAAGTTTGGACGCCCTCGCTGAATATTTCGACGAATATTTTTCAAATAACGCCAACAATTTAATAAACAGCAATGATGATCAGGATGATGATGTAACATTAAATTTTCCTGCTAACAATTCAACGTTCCTTTTTACTCCAGTAACTGAGTTGTATATTAGGAAGACAATATCCAGGTTAAATACCAGTTCATTCGCAGGATACGGTGAGATTAGTTCCAGACTCATAAAACCGTTGCATAGACTAGTTTGCTTTTTCCCTTACTTTAATTGTTAAAAATTCGCTTACAACGAGCGTAAAAAGATCCTGAAAGTAGCTAAAATTCTTCCTGTACATAAAAAGGGAGACAAACATCTTATAAAAACTATAGACCCATCTTATTATTGAGCCCATTTTCTAAAGTAATTGAAAAACTGCAGCAGATTTGTGAAATTAGATGAACACGATAACTTTCCTACAAGAAATGGTAACAGTTATGAAATATCGAAACACAGACAAATGCTACATTCTCTTTAAGAGTTTGAGGATGACGTTGGTTTCGTATGGGAACCTCCTCAATAGAATTTTCTCTTTTTTAACGTATATATACACCTATGTACATATTAAATGTGACTGGTGACTTTCTTATATTTTATGTACAGTTATTATTATATATATTATATACAGGACATAAAGATAACATATGTATTACCTTATATTATAAGAGTCATAGTATTCGTGTTCAACATTTACAAAATAAGGACATTCACAGTTTAGACTTTGTAAATTTAATTTAGTTCAAGCTTTTTAAGATACATATCCTTTCATTTTTCTAAATTTAAAGTCATTTTAGTTTTCTTAATCAAAGTACAAGATCCAAAGTAAAACTACTTCAATAATAACATTTTATACAGTCTTTCCGAAATTTAATCATTCTCCTATATAACACAACAATATACATACAATATGTATGATTTGTTATTATATATATGTATATGTTTATTTTTATTTGTATTATGTGGCATGTTCTACATCATTGTATCCAATCCAGAGAACAATAAAGATATTATTATTATTATTGTTATTACGGGTTAACTAAGACGACAGATAAACCATACAGATAGATTATCCAATGCATTTAGGTAATATATTAAGGGTTGCATGCATTATAGCTTTGTCTAGCACATGGTCTAGGAATTGTTCATTTCTATTTCAAGTTCATTGCCGTTGTCAATTTTCTCCTACAATTGGAGATCTGTATGACTTATCTGTGCCGAGACCATATTTAGAGATAATTCCAATTACCAATAAAAGATCGATGCTGGGACTACCAATTATCCTTTCTTCTACAGTTATTAAGATGTCCTTCAACATAAGAAAGGAAACATTTTCCTACGCAGTACAGCTCCAAACTAATAAAATATTAAAGCAATAGGATTTAGTGTTAGTCAAATACCTAGAATGCTGAGTTTTACATTATAGAAGAATAATGCTGAAATCGACGTACGCTGTTCAGAGTTATAGAAAATAATGATTAGAAACGTGTGCACGAAAGTTTTGGTGCAATTCATGGAAAATACTATAATCCTAGCTAAATTTTCTAAGCTACTTCTAATAAAGTTTTAACGGGAAATCTATACTCAACTTAAAAATATTTTTTCATCCGTGACAGCAGTAAACTATTTGAAAGTTCTGTATTCTATTTACTAGTCCAAGGTTTTATAAAACCGAAAACCACCGGAACTTCCTAAATTAAGCAATGCTTCCACTGTTGATGGCAACTTATTTTTAGTAGTAGTTCGTATAACAATGACTAAATTCGAGTTGGTAAAAGTTGAAAAATTATTATTCTATTCTGTATGATATTTAATGGTAGCGAGCTTCCTAATTAGTTCTAACATATTCTCCTTATTTTAGGGACCCAGTTTCATCTGACTTTTGTTCCTGCAGGAGACCATGATATGCATAACAACAATGTAAATTTGTAAGTACTCCTTTTTATTGAGAATTAGTAGTTATTTGCAATCAAATAAGTTACCGTGCAAACGCAAATCCTTTTGTATAATTTAAACAACCGGTGATTCTACCGTCAAACGGAAAATAAACGGCATTATGAATTTTGGAAATGCCCTGCTGCAGTGGAACCTTGTTATCGTTCAAATAAAAATAAAAGTCTATGCCTTTACGAGTCCTAAAAATGCCATCTTTTAGGGAAATTCCTTTTATATGGACGCCAAAACAATTCAAAATTTGATTGAAAAAATGCGTATGAAATCTATGTGAAACTTCCTCCAGCTTTTATATACTTTCTTACATTTTATGTATACTTATATTATTTACAGGATACTATAAGAATCATAATAGTCGTGTTCAGCGTTTATAAAATAAAGACATTTACCTTTCCGGCTTCGTAAATTCAATTTGGTTCTACTATATTCCTTCATTTACCTAAATTTAAAATCATTTTACTATTTTTTTCTCAAAGTGTAAGATCTAAAGGAGAAAATACTTCACTAACAACATTTTATACAGTCTTTTCGAAATTTAATCATTCTCCTATATAACACAATAATATGCATACATATGTACGTATATATATGTAATGACAACGCAACTGAATGTAAAATATCCTATGAAGACCAATAGTCTTGTTTCTTATCTGAGTACATCGACAACAATACAACGAAGAACAAGTGACGTACACTCCGCCTACGTAGTTGTTGTTCCTGAGGTTTCTCTTTTAGAGTACAATAATTCGTAAATGTTTCCGTAAATCAAATAAGTTCACTTGCAGTTTGTCTGAAGTACACACGTACTTAAATTCACATTGCTGCTGAGAGCAGTGCAACTGTGGCAATTTAATCAAACATAAGCAAGTTCTACTTGGAAATTGTTAAAATCTCTTCTCCAACCTTGGATACCTAAGGCTCAGGTAGTTGGAATTTATGTACGGAATTGTACCTTCATTGTTCCAAGACCTCTTCGTTCTCTGTTGGTTAATACTGGACTATAAACTTCGGCGTTTCTATTAAAGCCTTTCGCCATAAACTGGGGAGTGCAAAAGGAAAATTGCACGCTGAACGTGTAGTTGGCTTAGGATGGTCCTTTCCTTGCGTTCCGATCGTCCTATGAGTATACGTATTGTCGCAGTACTTGCATAATTTATTTAGAAATACTATATCGCTAGCAGTGAACCTGTCATTAACTTTAACTTAGTTTTAAACTAATAATGTCCTGCTATGAGACATATAAATTGATCATTTTATTTTTATTTCAAGTTGCAGGATCGCTAACCTTCTTGCTTTTACTTCTTCTTTTCCCACATTTACATTCCTTATACAATACAAAAGTGGAAACAGAACGTGTTTATTCGTCAAGGTATTATACTTTTTCGAAAATCGTACAAAGAGCAATAATCAAAATCTAATAAATAATATAATAATTTAATTTCTTAATTGGACTTTGTAATTGTGTCTTGACGATCTTGTTGTGATATTAAGCCTACAATTTACAATTAAATAGACATCATCTGTTTAGTACCTTTCGTAACTTTCCAGAACCAGAACATCAATAGATATCCTCAATAAAATTAACTTAATTAGATGACTGAGATAAGAAACAGTTCGTCACTAACCGTAATCTTATTATTCAGTGCTCACGGTTCCCTATGGTACTGTTTGATAAATCCAAACTTAGGCTCATTCCTGAGATTCCTTACTGTCTGTTGGTTTAGTTGAGGTGCGACATACAGAGAAACTAAACGTAAACTGACTTTATGAATACTAAATTCCAAAATCCAATCTAGAAGCATGCGCAGTGTTTGCATTTAAGACGACTGATATGAAGAAGACAATCGGTTAGAGAAATTCGAATAAATAATCATATTCTCAAAATCTAACAGTCGCAAAAATGATGGAGGTGTCGGTACGTGCATACTAATTGAGAATCTGATTTCATCCTTAATTTGAAAAAATCATAAGCTTACGTACATATATTTAACTTATTAGGGCTTAAGTTTGCTAATATTTCATATTTCCAACAATTCCAGTTACCGTACCAATTATTCGAGTTACAGTTGTTACATGAAATTTGTGAGCTGTGTTTCCACTTGAATACAAGGAAATTCGAATAAAAATCCAAGTATTACGTACGCATACAAAAACGAGATGCAATTCTGTGATTCTCACTCTACATATTTAATCTGACAACTTTAACCGGTTTAACAGTACATATGCATGTATTCAAAATTCACTATAATGGACTTCAGCCGGAACTCGTAATTTTCACAATTTAGCAAATTTTAAAATCAAATTTCTACATTATGCGCTAGAAATTTACATACGTCCTTATGTATGCGAATGTAGATTTCCAATTTTCCCAGTTGCCGTACCTACAAGTTGAATTTTAAACAGTTTATATCCGGTTACGCCGGCTGGTAAATGTTTTAAAGTATTTTATAGATCGTAAAAATGATAAATATAGGCGATGCATGCACTTGCTTGGTAACATGTTCTCGTATATGAAATTCGCAACGTACGTGAGGATTGCAAAGCTAGAGGTAGTGTGTAAATATTCGTTAGAAGGAAGTCGTTGGTCGTGGAGCAAAGCCCAGTAGATATGTGTATAAGTTGTTTACTGGAGGATACTTTATTTTCGTGCAATAATAGAGAATGACTTTCGATGCACAAAAACGAAACTTTTATAGTAAGTACAGCTTGTGGTTCTAACAATTAGATGAGGTACTGTACAAGGAATGTTAATATTTATAAGAAGACTACACAATTTCCGCAAACTATCAAGCAGTTATTGATTAATACAATACACGATATCTATCTGCAGTTGTAGCGCCGTGATATTAATGTGATGGAAAATATGTATTTGTTTTCGTCCTTCATACCACATGTTCATAAAATATAAAGTCATAGTATATTTTCGATTAGAGTAGTACATGTACCATTCCAAATTGAAACCGTCATTGTAAACAAAGCTTTAGAAGTAAATCCGAGAAGTCGTAAAAATATTTTAAGAAAACCTATTCTGTCATTCTTCAGAATTGTTGTTGTGTAGCTTGATTTTAGTACGGGAAATGGAATTCTATTCCTATGTAGTGTATAGTTTCCAGTAAATGTCCCTCCAATGCAATTTAGTTAATAGTTTGCAATCAATCTTGCAACCTTGAATATTTTTTTCTATGTAACCTTCTATTTCTACTCTCTTTCACGAAGGTTCAATTATCCAAAATTTGGAATGATATGCAAGATGACAGGCGTCAATGAGTTGCTTCCGTTTTGAGTGTAACACATATTAAATCATTTAATTCCGTTATGGATATCAGTCGATGTATGCTAGATCTTGTCCTCTGATCGTCCTCTCTCCATTTTTGATGACTTTACTCCTCTTGTTCCAGAGGATCGTCAACATATAACTACTGCAGATCAGTACAAATCAAACTAAATAGCTCTGTAAATCTGTACGTGCATTCAGAGTTCAGATACACAAACAAATAGCCAAATGATACATTGCTCAAGCAACACAATTTAATAAAGGGGCACTCTTCTTCAGACAGCATTTCATGTAGATTTTTGGCGCCGAATCCAAGTTCGTCAGTAGAACTGCTCTAACAAGTTAGGATTTCTAGATATGCTTACCTTATGATATTTGATGTTATGTTCTAAAGGCAGCAAATTTATTTGATCATTTCTGCTTATTTATTTATTATATGTTTAGTACTACTTTTCCCATTCAAAATGTATTTTCGTTTGTTCTAATTGTCTTCTCAAGATATACCAATGTCAATCTATAGTACTTCGTAAGCCATCATAACCCAATATCCCGTTTCAAACTTTTTAGACAAACATTTATTTGATAATTATCAGGAAACGAAAATGGGTTTTGAAGGGAAAGAACAGTACTAAATGACAGCATAAGCAGAAATGAACAAAAAGGTTTGCTCGTTATCTTATAAGAACAGCAAAGTTCATATAGGATAACCTCAAGTATCACAGAAAGTTGTTCTTTTTGGCATCTTGAGGTTAGGATATCTTGAAATGCTAACATACTAGAGCAATTCTGCGGCCGTATTTGGATTCAGCATCAAAGCTAAAAAGTACAAGAAATGATGTATCTGAGTCAGAATTAGTGGCTAAACTTTATTAGATCTTTATTCAAGGACAAGACAGAGATTCTTGATCTGTTAGATAGTTAGTTCTGTTAATTTTTCTTGGATTATAGGTTCAAATACAATATATATACTGGTCAAAAGGGGGATCAAAGCCATAATGTGGAAAGGACACAACTGAAATATAAAATTAAGGTGCTTAGTCTTAGTGTAAAATTAATAAGAACAGATGCGTGTTATAATGTATGTACATTATTTTACTATTTCTATATCTGACTTTAAATTTCTAAATTGTGATAACAACTATATATAGTGTGTATTATCTTTAAAGACATTTTGATCACAATGTGTTAATCGCCATCTGTTTGATTTCAATCAAAACCCATAGGCATATGGCATTTTATTTGCATTCTTTTTGAAAGTAAATAATATGCAACTTTTGAGTTTAAACACCTGTATACATAAAATCTTTTCTAGATTACATAAATTCAAATTGTCATTCAAACGTATGTTAGGATTCAATAATTGTAGTGATATATTTTCACCAACGCAGCATGTTTCCATACAAGCTACGTAGCACTTTTTCGCCGCCGCTTGAAATGAATCCCCATAATATAATATCCCTTTCATTTTTATCACGGAATTAGCCTAGAAAGGATTTCTAAAATTATGTTTTTCTTGCATAGAGCATTAGTCAGTTAATTCTGTTAGATCGTTGTTACAAAATCATTTGTTTTACCCCTCAATGTCAGTTTTTTTCAACGATATCGAATATTCTTAACCCCCCTCATGAGCTTCAAGTTCCCTAGATTTTCACGACTATTGCCTATAGTTTATTCTCTTTTCTTAGCTGTCAAAAATAAAACAGCTGTCAACAATCTTCAATTTGTGGAGCTGTGTAATATTTATCTTACCCCCAGGCTAGAAGGTGAAGATAGTTTCATGGATTACAGAAGCTGATTTCTTATGCCACTCTAAATAAGCATCTTATGCCATATTTACATAACTCACCATCACATGCTCATTGGTTTCACCGACCGCATCGTACTTCGACATCTGTCCATAAGCGGATTTATCATGAATGTTTGTCACAATATGGTCTGGATTGCAAGAACGTTGTCTCTACACTTCTAAATCTGTTCTCTAACACCATTGTATACGTACTATTATTGTTAAAGCTACCGCTGGGGGATCGATCTACTTATAGGAGCGTCTTTCAGACAATATGTTCAAGAAGTGTTACGTCAAAAATACAGTGTGAAAAAATACCTCATTAGGGAGGGGAGTTACGTCCGAGGCGAACACACATATCGTCATTCCTCATGTATTATTTGTAAATATAAGATAAACAAACGCTTAATTACAGTCCATCTATTTAATACGACCAAACAACGATTGTTACTAATATCATTGTCATTTCTTCATACAAGTAAATAGGTACTTGGTTTAATATATATATATACATAGAAGGAAACATATCTAGATGATTCAGGAAAGCAGTCGTATACGTGCGGGTTAATGTTCAGCGATTCACAAACGCAAATCCCAAGTGAATGCATAAGTTATGTATATTCTACAACAATCCACCACTTTCCGTCAATTAATGCCACACTAGAGACCTACTATGAATCAGATTAACTTTGACGTACCCCGTTATGGATAATTTGGAATTTACAGCGACGTGGTACAAATTTGGACGTTATAATTCGAAATCAAGCCTTATCATTCTCAAAAAGTCCATTTATCTGCAGTATTTAAATGAATAAATCTTATGCTCTGTCTGATACGTACACTTTTGCGGTATTCACATAGTAGGATGCTAATTCTTAAATCTGAACAAAAGAAAGGTTGTTGTAATATGATACAACATACAATAATCGTCGTATTTCATCCATAAGTCCATCCTGAGCAATCCTGTTGACTATGACGTAATACGTTGTTTCTAGAAAATTGTACTATACATGCTTGTATGTGTACTTTAGCGATGGAAATATATTCCGTGTAAAACATTTATGGTCTTGATGGAACACAAACATGTATTGAATGAGAAAGTTGACATACAAAACTTGATCTAATATAAAAATCGATAATAAAATTCCCATTCTACAACAATAGGACACAATTCAACAATGCATGGTATCCGAAACCACGCAAACGACACTAGCAATTACAACCTTCCTCGTACTATATATGTACATGCATATCTGGCGGAACCTAATGGAATTCGTATGTTAATATTAGATATTATAAGAAGAAATTGGTTTCTTTGTTTTGCCTTCATTCGAGACTTCCGCTTGCTTTTAATTTCAATCCACAGCGAAAGAAATAGATGTCATGTGGCATGATGAAAGCGACAATAATGTTAGAGTAACACTTAAAAATAAATACCCGCGCACAGCACTTCAAACAAAAGTGCGCAAATGTAGCGAGGAAACGGAGATTTGTGCATGTACCAACCAGCTATCCTAACCATACGATTTTCACCCAGAATAAAGTAGCTAACTTAGTTGCACTTACTTGCACTGCAGAGGAACATGACATTGCGTGTAAGATAACCCATTATACGAGGCAGAAAGTGTGTATAAATATTCATGGAGCGATCACAAGCAATGGCTCGTAGTGTGGAAACGAAAAGGAGATGTTTTCTTTATGCTTGCTATAAACTTTTAATTCCATATTAAATAAAAGTATAATATTATAGTAATAGAATAACTAATTCTCTTGGATCAAAGAAGTCACGCGAAGAACAGCTGTATATAATATATTCTATTAGGGAGAATAATTGATTCTAATTAAAATTTGCATGTTTTGTAATTTGCATTTGTGCTAGAACTTGTATTGGTATGTGGACTGTTCATGACACCATGAATTATCACGGCAGTGCTTTGACTGCTTAACATACTCTCTTTTTACTTATTTATTTAAATTTGTGGCCGCAATATTTTCGCTAATAATATACAATCTCGTGAGATCTTACTTTAGTAATGTCAGTAAAAATATAGTTATTACTTATTACACGCAGTTCGCAATGCTTGAAGTATCTGGATGATCTTAAACCTAAATCTTTGTAGTTTCTCTTGTAAACATACACCAAATACTTTTTACTGTAATCTGCTGCGGTGATTTTCTTTCGTTTCTTACACACGGTCCTAGGGCCAGAATTGTACAAAAAAGGGATCTATAGCTTGAAATCCATCCTGCAATTCTAAACAAATTGGATGCGGTTCCTTTCCCCTCTTACATTTGTCGATACGGCATTGCATAAAAATATTGAGTTACCACTATAATGCAGCAACCTTTACTTTTCCGCAATATTCGGACCCTCTAAGCATCTTGCCGTAGTGTCTTCATCCGGGGATGCGCGTCTGCTTCCCTTTCATTCGTTCTCGCTCGCATTCGAACTTTTATTTCTGTCTGTGGAAGTGGTTTTTTCTCTACGTTTTCTTTCCTTTAGGTTAGAACGCGCTGCGTGAAAATAAGTGGGGTATATCTGATACCGATAATATAAGGCCAAATCCTTACGGAAAAGTATATTTCTGTAGAGATTATGTTATAACCTCTCCGAGGAACCCCGTCTATTATCGGACATCCCGAGGGTATGACCGGAAAATTAAGTTGGGTTAGTTATCAATATGAATCTCGCTCTCAAATAATAGGAGAAAATTATATTAGGCACGTATATTACACATTCTGTACTCGAAACTTAGTTTGGAGCGCACTTCTATTACCCGTCTAAGGTTAAATTAAGGATAAGGAAGAACAGAATGATAATTATGTTGAGAATTATATAAAACCTAATTAAATGTTCACATATATATGTATATATATATATATATATGTATATGTTCCATGACCTTTGTACTTACCATTAAATATTCTCTCCTCTACCACTTCCAGCTTATTCAAGCAACAAATCGGGGGTTAATAACTATATTTTCAGAATATTATTATCAATGAAGGTATAACTACATAGTATATGTATAAACAAACATTTGTTTTTACGTGGGCACGACCAATAAAATAACTAACGACTAGGATTTCTTGAGATTCAGAATCTGTAATAATTTATACATCTAATATTTTAATGTGTCACTGCACATTTATGCAAACCATAATACATACAAACTATAAAAACACCCAGAAAGAAACTTATATCAAACAATCTTTGTCGAAATCTTAACAATTGTGTTCAGGGACTAGGGAAAGCCTAAACGAAAAACTTAGCCAAAAGTTTCCTTCTTGAAAAGTAAAGGTCACTTTAATAAATTACTATATAAATTAGTTAAATTCCGAACATCGGTACTGAAATTAATAGTTGTAATATTTTTTGTATGTTTATCATTTCGTATAACCTTTTTCTTTAAATAAATATGGTTTTGAAAATCAAACCGATGGTCTAAATATCTATAATGTTTTGTTACAGTTGTCATTGCACAAAAATCACTATTTAAAGAATACTTATGGTGATACAATCTTTTATTTAAAGATTGTTTTGTCTCACCGATGTAAGATCCATCACCGTCTTTACAGTTTATCTTATAAATTGCGTTCCTCTGATTTTGTTTATTAATTTTACATTTACTGGTAGCAGACTTAGATTTCTTGCCATAATTTGGAACGAAAGCTATGTTTGCACTCTTTCTATATATAAAAATAATATAGATATAAATATAACGTCCATTTCAAATTATAGTAAAGACTATGATGTATGTTACATCGGTTAGACAAAATAGTATTTAAATATCAGGACCTTTTTCTTTTTGTGATTTGCATAAATGTACAGCAGCACATTGAAATATTAGATGTATAAATTATCACAGACTCTATATATCAAGAAATGTTAGTCGTTTGTTACTTTGTTGATAGTGCCCAAATAAAACAAAATGTTTTTTTTAAACATGTATGTAGTTATATTATTATTATTATTATTATTATTATTATTATTATTATTATTATTATTATTATATTTTCGCCGACGAAGGTCATCCGGAAACGTCATTGTAACGTTGTGCTCCACATATGATGCACTTTTTAGTTGCTTTTTAAGTGCCTTCTAATCCAACTCGTAAGTATTACTGTTACTACGCATAGCCATTGACGTGGTTTTTATATCATGAACGCTCTACGGTCTATATAACAACCACATTCTAAATCTGGCGGTTGTTACAAACTATATGAACCACTAATCTTTGGTGAAATTCAGTGACATCCTGTTCCTGGTTGATAAGTATTGATGTGCTTTTGGTATAAATTATTAATAGTGGTAAGTAATGCCATTACATGTATTATTTGGCATATAAAGAATATTTATACAAAAATGTATTTGTCAATTTTTTGTGCTAAGATAATAATGAAGGAAGAAGTTCGTTGTCCATTTCCAGTTGTTGACTATAATCGTAATATGGGGGAAGTTGGTCATTTTGATCAAGTCATCAAGTGTTATCCTATAGCTCGAAAATCTTCGCGCTCGTGATTGTAAATATTTTATTAGTTACTAGAGAGTTCCATCGTAAATTCTTTCATTATTCATAAACATAATAAAAACGCAACCAGACAGAAACTACCTTTTCAGATACAATTCAGGCGTATCTTTGCAAATCAATTGATAGAACTAAACCAGGTCTAAAAACTGCAGTTGAAGTACGAAGTAATAAGATAAACAACATGTCGAATAGAATAGTCACCGTCGAAAATTCATTTACAACTTCCAATATAGGGGAATATTTACCCACAATGGATACACGACGTCGCATGTTGCAGCACCCGAACAAACCCTAACCGAACATCCCTTGTATGTACGAAATGCAATATAGCATTGCACGCGTCATACTTTGCTGTGTTTCATAAAAAATAGCTTGTAAGATATCCGAATTAGTACGTGATGCAGTTTATAATGTGATATATCAATAGACCACAGATAAAGTAAAAGAAAATATTTACAAAACAAAATCTAATGACAATCTACATATGAAATATCAGCGTGTCCCTATTAATGTACTAATTTTGTAATTAGTTAATGGCCAGATCTCACTTAAAGCCTCCAACGGTCATTACATTATATTTAAGCCGAGAACTATGCGCTAAGTCGCAATGCAGCAAATGCAAACGCACGTGCTGATTAATTATTTGGTGAAATTAAGCAGGAACGAAAGCTTCAGACCAGTCTGGTCGTATTTCGTCTTTTCAGGGAAGCGCATTCATTCTTACTTAGCTCAATACAAGATATGATCGCCTGGAGATGGAAAATGTATACAGAGAATTTTTTATTTCTGAACATAGTATACAGACGATTATATTCAGTTTGAAAATGTACGTGTAAAACATATAGCTGAATGTGAAACGAACTTTACATACATCTAATTATTTTGTACTTATTTCTGTTATAATTTGTAAGCTACATACTGATTATGTTATGTTATGTTATATTAATTTGTAGGTTAGTAACGTAGTGAGTCTTCATATATTGGCAAAAAGGAAATCTTAATGGAAAAGGAACTATTTATGTTACAAAACAGTTTACAATATACACGCTTGGTAATGCCCTCATTCGTGTTCTAAACGAGAGATCGGCAAACTTTTTCGGGAAAAGCAAACAAATAGAATTTTCCTATATCATCAAGTTCGATTTCAAAATCGGATAGATTTTCGTTTCCAATTTCGATTAAAACCCTAAAATGTTCGATCGTTCTTAAACTTGCGCTTGGTTTAAGTCAAAGAAATCATAACACTTCAAGTAGGATATGCTTTTACGTAGGTTCTTGCATTTTGTTCTATTCTTATCTAAGTCACGAGCCAGGATTATAAAAGCGTTAGGAATGCGGTCTCTTGCCCATTGGTTACCTACCGTCTTCACACCAACGTTTTCGACTTTTCCATCTTTGACGCCGAGTTAGAATTCTTTAAAGTAGTAATAGTTATTTCGAACGTTAACTAAATCTGCGAGTGATTCAAGCAACGAGTTTCATTATTTTAACATTTCCCATATTACCTCGTTTGTATTATTTTCATTCCGTATAACTATTGTGTACGTGTGCGTGCAAGGATTGTTCGACCGCTTCATGTACGTTGTGTTACGTAGTTTCTGAGGTTGCAATCTTTTTCCAGCATCGGCGTAAGATGACTGATTGTAATTTCGGTGTCGTTCTCATGTAGTTTATTATGCTGGATCGAGTTCACGATGAAGTTCCAACTTGTGCTGGTTCAGATAATCAGTATTGTATGATGTGCCTTCTTGTAGATTATTATATCTGTTGATGAAGTTGTCGCTAAGTTCACAATTACTTTGATAATCCGTTACACGTCGGGAATTGTTTCCATTAGTCTATCTTGAACTCTATTGGAAAGATTCCTTTTATTATTTCTTAGGCTATGTTCAAAACATTTAAAATTTTACTAGTGTTGCATACCATTGTTGATTTCCGTTAATTTGCTGTATCACGTGCCCAAATAATATATGCAACCAAGATTGCACTGTTGCCTGCACTGCTTTAGTAGAAGTTCCAATGATTTTATTTTAATTTCGTTAATAACAAAAATAAAAGAAGCAGTAGCTACAGCCCCAATGAATACAACACACCCTGTTTTTCAGCTAGTGGCGTAATTATTCCTGTAAGCGTAAAATATACAGTACAGAACTCGAGTACTTTGATTAGAAATGAAAACCTACGAAGCTGGTGCACATACTTTAAACCACAATAGACCTAGTGTGAAACTTCAGAATGTAAAAAAAGCTGTAACGTTCTTTGACTTCACTGAAGGCAGTTGAGATTTTTCGGTGATATGGTCGGATGAAGCGGAGACTTGGACTAGCAACAGAGTTCTACTGTACTATGTTTAGAGATGAAAATAATCTTCTATTCATTTTGATGGTGAGAGCTGCACACCATCTAATTACAAAATTTGGTTTCTCTTATCGGAGACACCGAAATAACATTTTTATATAAATTGTGCTTCAGGCGGGCATTTTCTGGAACCTATTAACAATGAATCTAAATCTTCCCTACTGTCAGTTGCTGGGTATTCCAAAATAGTTTGTTCTTTAGTGTGGCAAAAACTTTATTATCGATATGCTTTCGTATTTGAACTTACTAACTGAAGGAATGTCTTTGTAACAACTCTTTTTAGTTCAAAATTTTATACTATTGATGTAGTAGTTAGTGGCAATAATTTCACTACAACACAAACACCAGTCAACTATTTTCAAACTGAAAAGTGAGTTGTTGGTTCCATGTGATTGCAGAAGAAAGACGTTTTACCGAGCAAAATTGGTCTCATAAATTAATAAAAGCAATACAGTCTAACGTATAAATTTTAATATTATCTTCATCGTGACTGTCACTTTTACGAGCGTTAAAAACTTTATGGATCACGTACCGTGGGTCGAAGCCGGAATCCCAGGGTTCCGACGCAAAAATTTTATAGCACACGTGCGTAGACCGATCACCAGCAACAATACAGCGGACAACAAAGTATCAAACAGACAATTCCGTATATTTCCGATATCGTTCCGCTCTGTCCCACCGCCGTCGTTCGCAAGCGCTTCGTTTGCCAATATTTATAGTGGATTATGGACGAACGTGAATTTTATTCGATGCAGCAGGGAAGGACACGCAACTCTGTCATCATTTGGTCGTTAAAAGTTGTACATTTGTGTGTACAAAATTAGATCAGCCTCCTGCGGATTTTGTGCAGGCTGAAATTCCTGGTAATAGGATTGAAACAGCGACGGAACCGACCAACTGTCAATGCAAATAACATAGGGGGTTAGTGTACATATCCTCAGATTTTTTAAAAGGCGTCATTTTTAATTCGTTGCGAAAGGTTACATTTTTGTAGGAGTACATTTTCGCGCTGATGGTTTATTCATTCGATATGGATTCTGTGTGTTCTGCATAATTGTTCACATAGGTATTGTACGTTTACGTCATTTCAAAATCTTAATTCCATTCTACGCAGCAAAATTTTCTTTTTGCGACGCAGAGTGCTTAGAACCTTATGAACTTTTCCCTTTTTGTCCCTCCGTCTCCGCTGATTTATCGATTGCTTGTTAATGCTTGCTAATGTGCGGCGGAGCACGAAGTGTAGCACCTGATTAGCCTATGCTAAGGAAATGTTGTTCGAAGCGCATAAGAACCAAAAAGGAAGAAAACGCATCCCCTGAAGGACGCGGATAATTCGTTGGTTTGCAAAATTTCTCCTGCCCTAGCAACAGTTTGTCTGTCATAGAGCGAAGTATCAGCCCATAATTCTTTCAATGACCATAACGAAACTGCCCCCTTTGTTTTATTTTAGAGAATACGAATTTTCCTCCCATACCCGTTAATCTTTGGTCTAGATTTATCTAAAGTAGCTTCTAACGTTGCTAATTATGATATTCGCCCCAAATTTTGATGCTTTTCCAGAATTTTAAATTTTGTTCATGTATGTATTTAGATTATTTGTAATATCGGAGTTTTGCAATTTAGTTGTTCGTAAATTTATTTAGTTCGTTTCAAAATCTCCGTCGAGTATTTGCTGTGTGTATCGCATAACTAAGCTTATTCGGTTTATTTTTTAAGAAAAGTCTATCGGGGCTCATGCATGGGGCAGAACTTCAATTAAAGAAAACGAAGCGGAAAAATTCTTGAAGGAACCCTTTTAATCGCCTGTCTATTGGAAAAGCCATTTTACTTATATGTGTCTTATTCTCGTCGATGTAGAAAGAGTTCATTTACCTATTTACCGAATTGGTGGAACCCGTATTTTAATTGCACCACCAGCCAACGTTCAGAACACCCCTTTTGTCGAAAATTAACTTTGAGTTACACCCTACGCTGTGGTAGTCGCAGATCGTGCCTGCTTATCAACAGATCTCGCGGAGATAATCTGATAAACACTTGCTTCCTAAGTGCCGTGTTCCTTTCTTTAAGCATCTTCAAAAGCCTTAAGGACTTGGCTGTTTGATTCTAGATTTTCAGCCCTTCGTAGCATATAAGGACACACGTATGACTGCGAACGAACGTTTCGTACACAACTCTGCCTATGATTTCTCTTGCGCAAAATTCATCAAAATAAGTTTCATCATTGTTTATGTCTTATGTAATTATGAACAGCAACAAAAGATTAATAGAGCATGAATTACAACATGTTCTAAATTGAACAAAAATAAATTGTCGTTTCTCAAACGTTCCGCACAGTGTGCTAGTGGTGCGCATTTATGTCTAATTTTAAATAGCCTATAACTGAATGGCAGTATTGTAACTCCTTTCATTTTATTTATGCATACCCAAGGATATTGCAGTGATCTTTCCCAAATGATTATTGAATTTATAGGAATCGAATTTTAATTGATAAACTTTGAGACGCTTATTTCCCAAATTTTAAATTAATTCTTATCTGACTTTGGAGTTCCAAAATTCGCGGTTAAATTCTTCATTTTACCTGTTCAAAACCAATTCTTCAATTTCTTCAATTATTTTTGTAATTGGCTCTTGGATACTGATCCTTATTTGTAGTACGTAAGTACTAAGGCTAGTACCGAATATTTTCTTGATAAGTGTTTGGCTATTATCCTTGTTTTTGTGTATTTAAAAAGTGTAAATACTGTGGAAAAGGTAGAAAACATGTTGAGATATATATATAAGTAGTTCATTATTTATTTATTTCGTACTTCAGAATTTGAAGCACAGGCGTTTTTCTATGGTACTCTTGACAGAGGATATTCAAATTGAAAGGAATTTATGTTTATGTGAAACCTGTTTTTACTCATCGTGGTTTTCTATCTCTCTCCTGAATAGGATACTTCCAAACAATGTAAATTGAAAGACATTACTATATAACCACAGATAAAGGTACTAAACCCAATAACACCTTCAATTCACTCAATGCCGTATGTGAAACAATAGAATTTTTGATTTTATATTTCTCTCGTCATTCGGCAATTTTTACAATTGAGATTTCTGTTTTAGGACTTTTACATTCTTATAGTCAGGGTAGTAGCCAGTCTGCAAGGCGTGAATGTTTAAAGCACAACATTGTTTGTGTGTGCTTGTGTGAGTGTTATGGTTACTTCATCTGGCCTTTAAGTAGGCAGATATTTGGCCTACGTAAATGTGCTCCCATTCTGACCGTACTACAGCGTAAACCGCCAGTGACCCCGATAATAAGGATCTTTGCAGTTTGGTTTGGCGTGAAAGGCATTCATTGATTCTAAGTTGTAAAATCCAAAGCTAGTGTTATAACCTGAAAGCACTCTGGTTAATTTGGGTGTAATCTAAGAAACAAAAGCCATTTAAATTTGTTTACATTAAAAAATATATCGATCATAATTGCGCGTTACCAATGAATGCAATCCAAAACACTGTTGACACTTTTAATTCGTTAAAAAATATCACTCAATTTATTATAATAAATTAGTAGTTTGTCACAAAAATAAATACTATTAAAAAAATAATAAAATAAATTTGATAGGTATGTAAAACATTTACATTATTATACAGTAACCGCAGAATGGTAACCCATGTAAATCTTATATGCTGGTTTACTTTAAACAGTTGTTGATTCTCACATCTCATGATAATGCCTATGTTATGTCAATACTGCCCTCCCTACACCTTCCTTGGTAAAAATGATATATTATTACCTCAATTTTAGTTTGCTTTGGTGTAGGGAGGCGTAGTGGTAGAAAGCTGCGCGTAACATCGAGATGTGATTTGTATTTACGTATTGAAATCAGTACATAAATTTCATGCGCCTTACCACTTTACAGAACACAAAATATCTATTTTAAACAAAATACTGGATTCAACGCGTACCTTTAAGGGATGTAATAAAGATGTAATAGACGTTAACAATTTCGTCACTAAAGAGAAACTAAATTTATTGGACCCGGTCAAATGTAGATAATGTTTCTTGCTGGGATTTTACTACACACACTACTTACTGGAAAAATACTCTAAACGTAACAAGTCTTTCCCAAGTAAGTACGCTTTTTTTAGCTTCATTGTATGATCTTCAGCTCTATGTGGTTTGCTTGCTTGCATGTTGAATGATAATTGTGACACTGTTTGTTGTATAAGTTGTGATTTCTTCAGTAACGAAATTTTGTTCAACTTACCGGAAAATTCTTCCAATTCTTTACACACCTCATCCTTAACTTGATTAGGAACACGGTCGAGATCGGCAGCACTAGCATTACTATCAAATGTCTCTCCTTCCTGTTCTCCTTGTTAACACTAACATCGCTAAAATCACTCGCGCTTATTATATCTTCAAATTCTTTATCCTTTGAATCCAGTATTTTGTTTAAAATAGATATTTCATGTTTTGTAAAGTGGAAAGTCATCAAATCCATATACTGATTTTAATACATGAATACTAATAATACGTCTATTGTACTTTCAGCTTTCTACTACTACTACACCTCCATACACCTAAGCAAACTAAAATTGACCTAATAGTATATCATTTTTACCAAGGGAGGTGTATGGAAGGCACTACTTATATGAAATAGGCGTTATCACGAGACGTGAGAATTAGCAGCTGTTTCAAGTAAACCAGTGTGTTAGTTTTACATGAGTTAGCAATCGAGGATTACTCTACAATCAAGTAAATCTTTCACATATCAAATTTATTTTATGTATTTTTAATTATTATTTATTTTCATAAAAACATATTTATTATAGTAAATTTAATGCTAATCTTTGAACGAATCAAAGATGTCAAATGTTTTGGATTTGATCCATTGGTAACGCGCAAATATAATCAATGTATTTTGTAATGTAAACAAATTTAAATGGCTCTTATTTCTTAGATTACACCCAAATTAATCAAAATCCTCATAGGTGATAACATTAGCAGTCCAGTCCAATCCTCGCTTATGCTTATGATGTTCAAATATTTCCTGAGATTTTATCAGGGGAAGATGATGAGACTTGTCCAGACAAATATAAATAATTGTCGGTGGTGCAATCACTGTAAATTATTCTTAAATATAAGTAAGTGTTATGTACTTTCGTTCTGCCGCACCTTTTTCCACCAATTATACCGTGAATCATGTTGAGATCGAGAGAAAAGCGGAAGTCAAGGACTTGGAGGTTGCTTTCGATACAAACCTAACTTCCAAGTTTCACATATCATTTATCTGTTCAGATGCAAGTAAGGCCATGGGTTTCCTGTGCGAGTGTCGAGGCATTTCGGGGATCTGGACTTGCTGAAGATACTACACTTGAATATGTGTGACCATCTCCCACTAGAGTGCACCCATAGAAAATTTCTGTCCTTCAAGCAGGGTGGAATATATCCAGATATTGGTACTTTTCAGCCTGATTTATGGGAACGACGAGGTATAGTCTGACTGACATCTCGAGGAGACATATTTTTATGTTGACATAGATAAGATATTTGAAACAACTTTTATATTTAGAGTTCTCCAATGTAGTAATGGCCGGAAGAAGTACCAGAAGTAAGAAATTAAATTTTAGAAAATAATACTATTTGTACCGAATTCCTCAAGAATCTTCTACAATTTAAGCAACGAACTAATTATTACTGTTGTTATATCCCAATTACCACTTGTCTTTCTTAGATGCAGATACTATAAGTAAAATAATGTTTATTACTGCGAATGTGATATTTTCAGGATATATAATTGTGTATCATTTATACTCAGTGCAATGCTTAGAAGATGTACTTAAATTTTTCAGTATTTTCCTGACAAAAGCTTTACCATGTCACATTCACCTAACGACAAAGAATGTGCTCACGTAATTCAGCTTGCATGTAACAGTAATTAATTCTTCCATTTCTCACCTCATTAGCCGGTTTCGCGTATTATCTGAGGCATGCTAAATGAGTCGAGTTGCAGGCCGACTGTTTCTCTTAGCCTACCTTTTATGTGCTAATTAATCTAGGCTGACAACTGCGATAACATTGAATATCACAAAAAATTTGCATATCGTTATATTCAATTAGAAATATCGGTGTTCTAGTCATTTATAATTGTCAACTTTATCACGACATACGTCAACACTTCTTTGGAATATGATAAACGATGGAACTGCTGACACACATGAATAGGGACGGGTTATTTTCCCAACCTTCGAATGGTGTTTCACCAAAAATTACACGTTTCTCGTTCGAAATATTTGGTAGCATCACAAAACCCTTGGCGCAAAATTTTCCAACGAATAAACAATACTTCGTTAAAGTCCCCGCTTTTTATATTGAGGAAAATTTCAAATCGCCCTTACGGGTTTGCATCTGCCCAGATTTCACCCAAGCGTACATTCCTAAGTTCAAATTCTGACTAGGAATCGATAGGAATAAGAACGAAAACATAGTCTCTGATAGTTTTAGAACTACTATATTTGAAAATTGTAGATTGTAAAGACCTGGGTCTGGTTTCGTCTAATCAATTCGAAGAACTTTGTGTAAATAAGAGCTGATACTCTACTGTCATACTTCATTTAGATTTTATGATTTGCAGAGTCTGCATGCATAATCAAATTATTGGGAATTGTAAAAACGTTCTTCAAAGGATTTCTAAAAGTTTGAAAGATTACAAAGTGAATTATTTTTCTCTAACGTGTGAAACTTACTTCACCTTCGGAATTTCACTGTAATTATAAAATCAAAGTTGAATACTAGGTTGCTAAGATTCTGGATATGCATACATATAACGAGTGTATTCTTTTGCATGAGCATAGAGTAGGATTAATAAAGGAGCAAACTATTTATTTTATTTCGACAGAATTGAAAGCATGTGGAATCTTTAGATACGCAGTTATCAACTATTTTTAGAAGAAAAAATTATTTTAACGAAAGTTGAACGTTATATTTATATACTTTGCACCTGCGAATGTAGATTAGAAACTAACTCACGTAAGCCGTGTAATATGTTCACGTCAAATATGTCTTATGGTAGTAACAGTAAACAAGTCATATTTGCTCACTTCCACTTTCCAAAATCTAATATGAACTACGATTCTGTACGTCTGGCTTTTATCTCGATCCAGTTGTGTAGCAGATTGTATATAAAAATATGTTCCGAAGACAAATATTTCTCTATGCATGGTACACTGAAATGCGTTCCCGGGCGTATACTGCCACGAAACCGGAATACAAAGTAGATTTTTTGGTCTGGGAGGCGCTACACGGCAAACAAAAACCTTTATCTTCTTTCACGATGCCGACAAGTAATTTTGATAAATTTCTTTGATCATTTTCTGAAGATTTTCCCCGTCTTTATTGAAATTGATTACGCGAGACCAAGATCTATCTACCTCCGAGGATTCGAACGTGCCGCGAATGAATCGAACTCCAACAGCAATCAGATTTTAAATCGTTTCGATTTTCTAGAATACACTACGGAAATACTAGAACTAAGTATTTTTACGTTCCAGGAAAATTTTTGGCGATTTCGCTAAACTACAGCGAAGAAGGTAGTTGTAATTGCGTGCTCCGAATTTTAAAAATTAATTGAAAGGAAAAAAGGACCGAGACCCTTTGCGCCCGTAAAATCCTCTTGTAAAGAAGGAATGCGAATTCAATACGGGGTCAATTGGATATTCTACCTGATTGAATGTGTTTTATTATTCAGTATATGACGGTTGGCTGCTGTCTCAAAAGGATTTCGTTTTTAAACGAAACGAAAGAGGAGGAAAATTTCCTATCGTAAAATCGTTTGAAAAATATTGTGTAGGGTTCAGAATCGGATCTAAGTTCGCTTTTATATACCTGGTTTTATATCCACTATTGTTATATGAAATTTCGAATATAAACAGTGATATTAAGTATGAGTACGTACTTGGAAATAAATTTTATATCGTATATTTGAAGGTAGATCATAAAATTGTTTCTAGTTTCATCCAGTAGATATTTCTAGAATTAGTTGGAAATAACTCGGGGTCACTGTTGGATACAGTAGTGGAAGCTACTAAGGTTGACAAAGAAGTGAATGGCGTGTTATCATTAAGTAGCCTAAACCTGTTTTTGTCTCCACTCACGTGCAAGACGCGACATTAAAATTCGGAGAAGTATGGGCGTCAGTCCGGTTTACTTATTTATTGAAAGCGGGTCATCCACTCTTTTATCGAACCTTAGCCACGACTATTGCTGAAAAGAGAACTAAAAGCCATAGGGAATTCAACTTTAGCATAAAGTACAACAGCACTTTTACCTTTTTGCACAAACTGGTGGTGAACTTGTTTAACTACTTCAGGTGTGCATTTCGGCAAACAAGATTATATCCTATATATTCCAGAGGGAAGTTGCAATCAAGAATAACATAAATAAAGAACCTCAAAAGCAGAAAGAAAATGGAATTTTAATGGGTATAGAGGTTAAGAAATTCGGAGCTTATTGTTAGTCGCAATCGACCTCGCAATTGGTACAAATCATGGAGTAGTAGTGGACCTGCTAACCGTATATTAAAATCTCACATTTAAAGTACTAAGAAGGTACCAGACTTCAATTCAAATTTCAAAGGATGATACCAGTTCTACTCACGTAACTAGAAAACTTGAAAAGGCTTTCTGTGACTAACATACTTTTGAAGTTACTCGAGTCAATTACATTAAGAAGGAGCAGAGTGACTTCCGTTGAGTTGTTTTTAAGAACTGTTTATTTCTAATGATAATGGTTTGTCTAAACAAGCAGGGCTTTGACAAAACAAGAGGCAGACAAGACACCGTGCTGGTTAATCCCATGCTAACTCTTCTCTAGATTATTAACAACTGGTTTTCAGGAACAAGGCTGTTAAGTCCATAAAAGCTGCCATAATTCCGTTTCCCAGGAGGAAAAACCTAAGAATTTATATTTTAATCCAAATTTCCAAAAATACTTTTCTAAAAAGTCCATCTACTATTTCGCCTTCATTCTTAATAAGAAACTCAATCAGAAAAATGAGAGAATTTCTGTTAAAATTACGGTAATAATGTGATCATGTCATGATTTAAGATTCATACTGTTCGGTAGCTAGGCCATGTACCCATTGGGAGTTACTGCTGTAGTGACCTAAGACTGAGGAAATAACTACCCGGGCAACTCCGCGAAAATTTCAAAGACGTGTGGGGATCACGTTGGTGATGAACAATTTCTTCACTGCCTCTATGGAAGCAATGTCCAATCCCGCTCCTCTGCACGTATTTGTGAAGAGAGAGGCGTCACTAGGCGGTCTAAAAATAGCACAGTCAACAAATTTAAATGCAATAATCTTACTGAACGTCTAAAGATTGGAATCGTATTTCAAAACTAGGGCAAACAAAGAGTATACCAAATAAATAAAATTACTCTTCCCACATCTTTTGCAAATAAATCCAGATCACCAGCGTCGTCCGGGTAATGCACAAACGAACACCACACAACAAACACTGCATAACTCTAAAGCACTGTAGGAATACATCATATACTGAACGCCCGCACCAAGCACCCCAAAACATTGTTGACACAGACACTGACACACTATCGACAGTGTGTTGGTGTATTCCGCGTGGGCGTTCAGTGGGTGATATTCATTGTACAGTGAATTGTAATGTACTGAATTCCCTCAGATTTCCACTGAGGATAGCAACTTAGTTGCCGAAATACGTATCTGAAATTATTTCCGAATGGTATGGTAAGGGTGGTTGTACTCTTCTATATAACCTTGCTCGGTCAAAATATGTACTGCCAATTACAATAGAGTCCTCCAAAAGGCGTGATAAGAGTAATTTGGTATATTTTAATTATTATTTTAACCACGGTCTCCTTTTTCTTTCTCGCAAACAAAGGGGTTCATCTTTTTCTACGGAAAATAACCAAAAATTTCATTCCTTGATGGTACTTAAGGGTCTTTTCACAGATGACTGTTACTTGGGATACTACCGCATGGTTACAAGGAGATCACAGATGATAACTGTAGGTTTTGTAATACTACAGCAGAAACTTCAGAAGGCATTTTATGCAATTGTACAGGAATGCCTCCCTCAACAATAACCCATTTTGAAGGACTACTATTGAGCTTACCCGAAGACTTAAAGCTTTGCTAAAGCCCTAGGAATTCGCTTCGAAGATATAGAATAATAAATCTAGACTGTTCTGTTTTAGGGTCGGTTCAATAGACAGATAAATTAAAACACATTCACAATAGCAATATAATACTAAAAATGTAACCCAGCGTGCTAAATGTAAAATAAAGATACGTATTTTTATGTACAGTTCTCCAATTGACGAAGTTTCTTCTGCAAGGTCGTAAAATTGTAAATAAATTATTGCTATTTTTGGTCACATTGTACTTTTAATATTTGCACTTGCCTTTTATTTTGTTTTACTCACATAGCGTGTATTTTATTTTTTCCCATTGACTTGAAACATATATCGTGCTTTTTAGGTCGGACGGTGAATGACGGTCTATTGTTCTATACCAAACTAGCCGGTCCAGTTCGCTTGTTCGAAGTGGTTACGTTAGTGGTAAACCTTAGTTCGTCAGTTAAAACTATCGCAGGGTGTAAAACTTTGCAACGTGTTTACAAAGAGCGTCCGAATGTCATTTGTGAGGCGGCTAATAGTTCAAACGGCGCTCTTATAATATGATTCTAGCACGCATGTCCCTTTACTATACTCTCTTTAACGTTGCCCTCACCTCACGTAGTGTTGAGCGAGCCTTGGAATATTATTCACAGTTGTAGGTGTAGGTCGGCGAACTCCGAAAGAAGTTGACGCAATGGGTCGTCAGTAGTCCATCCCTTGGTCTACTTCTCGGTGACGCAGTCTTTTGAGACTAGTATTGTCGACGATTGACGACGTTCCTTATTAATGTTATATTTGTTCCCTCTACACTGTTGTGATGAATGAATGAATATGTTTGTCGTCGAAAATTCGTCCGTATCGTTCAAATACTTAATATAAGCGCTTACAAAAACTTAATCAAAAATTCAGCATTTTCAAATATGATATAAAGTGTACATGTATAGTACGAATTAAATAATCATTTTAAAATATAAGATAAGGCGATAATTATAAATGAAAATATAGAAATTCAAATGCAAACAAATAGAAAAGTACGTTTTAGCAATATTTAAAATGTACGAAGTCCTTAATAATAGATTAAGGTTACCAAGGATCTATGATAGGTCAAGTGCTCCACTGCCTCTCGAAAATCTGGCTTAAGGGAAAAGTATGAGTTAATACCTTGGCCAGTGTTGGTTTTTATTCGTCTACAGAAATTGTATATCTCGGAACAGCTTCGATATTCTAAAGCTACATGTAAGTAAATATTATTTAAGCACTGAACACTTGAATCTTTCTCAACAGTACGAACGAGACTTGATGTATGTATATTTAATCCACTGCCAACTTCTTGATCTAAATTTTCAATCCAAGAACGAGCTAAAGCGCTAGCCACGTCTGGGGTTTACAGGAGACTAATTAATATTCGTTTATCGCTCTACTAGATTATTTTATTTTTACCGTACCTAATATTTCGCAAAGAATATTCGCTGGTAAACTCCGTATCCATCGTAGGAACTGTCTCGTCTAATGAATAACTAATAAACGTCGTGTTATATTATTTCGACGCCCTCTGAGCTTGGAGCGAAATCGCAGCGAAGTTTAGCGTTGATGCAAGATCGCCGGACGTCAGAAGACTTATTATCGAATAATTAATGACTAGAGCGGCGCCGCTCTTTTTCGGGAAACTTTATCAATATTTCTGAAGCATGCTTAAGAATATTTAATAAGTACGAGCTAGATATAAACTACCTTTGATCGTTGCCTGCCGTCTCTAACTCTACTAGTTCGATGAAAAGAAGTAACTACATATTAAAAATGTAATGAGCAGGATCATTGATACAAATTTAGAGTGTCTTCTTATGTTTTTCTTTAGTCTGGCAAAATCTTTGCTTTCACTGAAACTTCCTAAGGATTCCTAGAATATTTGAAAGGAATCGTTTCAGATGTTGGACGGGGATTTTCAGGAAGGAGCTTAGTTTAATTTTCGACCATTTGTGTCTGTTATTCCTTTAGAGGATGTTAAAATTGGCATGTAATATTTTTCTTACGGCAAAGATAATATAAATAGATAAATAGATGAACTTGATACCTAGTGTGTCTACATGGTAACCTCGTGCGAATTGTATTTTTTAAAAAGAGGTATCGTAACATGCTCAACAGCGTTTCATTAGTATGAAGGGTGCACTGAAATGACTATACAAATAGGGCGCCATCCTCCACTTGAAAATCCGTCAACCGCCCGAATGTGACACACTCTTCCAAAGCTGTTGAAAAATGCTTTTGATTGACACTATACAAAGATAATTTTGGGTAAATAATTATTAACTGATTCAGTAATAAAGTGTAGAAATTTCTGCGAGCTACTTAATAGGGCCAGAGTTTGCTTGCGTCTACGGTAGTTTTAAGGGAATAGTCTCAGTAAATCAATTAATAAACAGAAAATTACGAAAATTTGCAGAAATGTCAAAACCTTTCCAAAAATTACTCAAAAAATTGATTGTGGGAGCCGTTAGTTCGTGATATTTGATCATATTGATACACAGAAAAACTACTACTAGTACATGTTCCATGTTCCACAACAGAATCGCTAGATTTTACATTCTTCTATTTTTTTTTCTACTGGAGACATTTGATGTCGGTAGTTCATAAAACCTCACCGACATTACGTGCAGATCTACGTGACTGTATCATTTCAGAATGTCGTTTAATGCCAAAGCCCAGGTTCGAAAATGTGAGACCGGAACTTCGAAATCGGTTAGACTATTGCTCAAAAAAAAACGATGGACATTTTGAACAGTATACTACATAAAATGTTCTATTTTACATGTAAAAGTACTAATAAATTGATAGCAATTGTGTTGTGAATGTCACGATCTGCCGAGCTGAGTCGATGTTGACGTCTCGGTCACGCCCAAGTGTTAACGATGCCGGGCTAAACGAATAAGATGTTCTCTCAAAAGCCTCCGTTGTCTGCTCTTGATTTGAAATATATTTTGTTTTTTCCTAACGTTATATTTTCGTTCAATAATTACTTTAACTTGACTTCTCTCGGTTTAATTGTTTACAATTGTCTGGTGACGTCGTTTAATAGTCAAATAGTGCATAATTACCACTGCATCTTATTACTGAATCAATTTCTCCTGCAGTTGTCCCAAATTACCTTCAAACAATATCAATAAAAAGTATTTTTGCAAAGCTCTCCAGCTATACGCTACGTATGACTGGCTGCTAGCTAAGATTTTGAAGTTAGAGTGGCCGGAAGCACGATGTTGAATTGGCATCAGATTTGTAAAGTCTTTTCAGTTTTTTCCCTCCATATTGCTGAAACAGTTTTAAGCATTCTTTGATACCTTTTTAAACAGAAAATGCAGCCCATTGGAAGCTTTCATGTAAACGCACAGTAGGTTACATAAATAATTAAAAATGTCTACCGTTTCCTCTCGCGAGCGGTTTGTATTGGTTCTTGTCGCAGTATACCGTGCACAACAAAGAGCCTATCGTTATCAGCTTTTACTGCACGTACGAAACGGCATATTTATAGTACCTAATGCCATTGGTTTGAAGTATTTATTCTTTATCATCAGTTCATAATCTTAATATTATATATATATATATATAGTTAATGTTCATTGTTAATTGTTCACTATTATATCATAATAGACGTTAACCATGTGGCAGGATAATATATAGTATTCTATTTCCCAAGCAATAGAATTTATGCTCTTATAAAGCTGATTTATTTTTACTAATCCGCGTGTAAAGATCAGCGTTAGAATATCACAAGGATAGCCACTGGCATAACCTGGTTTTTTGATTTTTCGCACATCTTTGCAGCAGTGAGCTTACGCGTTAAGAAATTCTGAACACAATGTATTCTCATGATAAAAATCTTTTGGAATCGTAGTAGTGACGCGGGAAATGAAATCGTGAATAGTGGTATGCGTCGAAATCATTTCGTTATCCTTCACTATTTCCACTGTACAGAAGTAGGATTAATAATTGTGTAATTTGTAAACAAGTTATAGAAGTCTAACTTGGTTTCCGGGTTGGAACCGCGTCTGGTCCACTACTACAAGGGACATCTCTAGGGCTGCTAGCCGATGTTAATCGTGTCGCTGTCACTTGAAGACTGACCCGAACTGCTTGGAACTTCAATTCAAAATCTAGGGTCAGCGGGGAAAACCGCCCTGCACCCTCCTATCTTAAGGGAAAGGCTGTTGCAGTCTTGCAGCCCTGGGGATTGATAAAAGAAATTTAGCTTGCTGGGCAAACTAAATTGGGGGATTCATCGCTGTGAAAATGAGAGAATTTGTTTCCGACTTACTTATAAGTTTGTCGTCTCTTGTGGAGGGGTTTGATGGTCGTCGAGGCACCTAAGGACGTTGCCTCAGCCGATAGTGAAGAAATCTGCTGGACGACGGATCTTTACTCGGGGAGGGGGTCGATCTTGGGGATCGACGACCATCTGAACTGTGGGATTATCGCTGGCGCGGGCTCTGTCCCACGCGGACTTGAGGAGCTGTTCTAAGAACTCACGCAGAGTCGGAATGTTTAGATCTCGATGGATCTGTGCATTCCTTACGTAGTAGGGAGCGTCGACTAGGATTCGGAGAGTCCGGTTATGAAGGACCTCCAGTTCTTTCACGTGTGTCTTCGCAGCTGGGGACCAGGCCATAGCGCCGTAGGTCAACACCGGCCGGAGTGTCGTCTTGTACAGAAGCAACTTGCTACCTATGTGAAGGAGACTCCTTCGCCCTAGGTCCACTTCAGGAAACCGTCAGCAGCCCTCTGGAGGCGTCTACTGATCAGTTTCTCGCTTCTGCTGGCTGTAAAGATGACTGTGTCATCCGCATAGACAGCAATCTCTGTAGCGGGCTCTCGGGGAGACCTGACATGAAAACAAGGAAAAGGCGAGGTCCCAGGAGTGATCCCTGCGGGACGCCAGACCGGATTCCACGTGTGCTCGACTTCACGGTTTGGTATTTGGTGCAGAAGGATCTGTCACCCAAATACGACCTTACAAGCCTAATCATGGAGGGGTTTATGTTCGAAACGCTATGTAAGTCGCGCCACTCAGAGGTCGGGTCAGTCTTCAAGTGACAGCGACACGATTAACATCGACGAGCAGCCCTGAAGATGTCCCTTGCAATAGTGCCACGCCACGCCAAACCAGACGCGGTTCCAAGTCAGACATTGCGATTTCGACCGCGGAAGCCTACACCTGAGATTAAGTTATAGAAGGATTTTCTAGGATATTTTGTACCCGAAACTAATCTAAAGTACAACAGAATCTCTACGTATATATGGTTACGACCTAGGGCGCAAACTGCTAACAGTAAAGCAATTCGTTTTGGGGGTAATTTACGAAGAGCAGGTACTTGGTAAATTTTGGCTACCTTGTATTACTGCCCGAAGTAATTCGTCATCCCGACTCGTAAATGACGTAACATTGGCTTCTTGTTGGCATCAATCGGGGATTTATAATTTATAGTTAGAACCCACTCCATAGAATATAAAATGTGAAATATGTCACTTTATAATAATTGAAAGCTTAGTCCTTCCATAGAAATGTAGATAGCGCCAGATGTGTAAGTAATAGAATCTGTAAGTGCTGTTTCTCGCTTAAAAATTACTAATTTCTTGATGATGAATACATGCATGGATAAAAGTGAAAACAATTCACTCAGATCTTTTGCAGGATTGAAATAATTAAATGCAATAGTTTTCACTTTTCAAGTCCATTTTCCTGTACTTGTGATTAATTAAGTAAATAAATGAATTTAACCAGAGAGAACTTTTAATTGCAACAATGTTGCCTTGAGTATAATATCACCAAACACTCTTGACGAACAATTCCGAACTCACTTAATAACATTTTCCACAAAACGTAACAGTTCACTTTTAAGTAAAGTACCCTTCAGACGCCGCGAGAGTTATTTTAGAATATTTACATAATTATATTTACTGCGACCTTCTTAAATCCCATTAAATTCATTTTAATATATCAATTTACATAATCACTAGGAATCCGGATACCGACAATAATAATGTTACGGCTAAACGTGGCAGGCCCATAACAGTTAATTAAGGGATGAATTAAACGTTGGTTGTAAATTTCTCAGAATGTTGTACGCTCAGCGAACACGCGAGGCAATATTTATACCGAGCGTTATACATAAGTCTAGTTACCCCTTACCGTAAAGGCGATTCTCATAAAAATTGTTGAGTCACTTCGTGTGGTAATAGGATGCGGGTCTCCAACCCCTTCGGCGATGCCAATTTACAGTAGTGTATCTATTTCTCTGGTTATCGTAAAGGTTTACGTCGCAGCAATAAAAATAGAAATCCTACGTGCTACTTTGTATTAAGGAAAGTTCTGTTTAGACTGAATACCTGGTTGATTCATTCGTATTGTTACTGCTAACATATAAATTATACGTTTAAGGGTACAAGATGAGACCTCATGTAATTCAACCTTCGCGGTGAATCAATTGGCTTAAACGTGTTTCTTTGATCTCATTGCTTGTGTATGTTCCTCTGTCTCTGATTAGATTTCTCGAGTGTTGAATCTTAAAGTTTTTGATTTGTTTGTACACCTTATCTATCCTTCGATACCACTATAAACAAATAGATAACGAGTTTTAACTAAGCAGTCCTTGAGAAATTCCAATGTTTGTTTCCAACATTTTGGAGCCATAAAGTTCTATGTATGTATATAGATATGTATAATACTTTTTCAATAATCCACGTTCCTACAGATGTTTTCAATAATATATTTGCCATTAAAGGTGATTACAAATAAAAGTGTTTATCTTTGGATCAATCGAAAGTGTGCTCAATATTTTTTTCAGATTTTGAATATATATAAATAGCGACAAATATGAATCTAATTACTAAATCGCTTAGCCACTCAAACAATATCCTCAATAACAATACTTTGCAACTTTAAATTCAGATTGTGATTTATAGTTTATAACTTCGTTTCTCCTAATGGTTCATTACATATAAAATGAAATGACAACAATGAATCTAACTGAATACGTTTCCTATTGTAAACTGACAATTACAAAAGAAGGAACTTTCCAGCAACAAAAGGACGACATTTCGAACTTGCTTAAGCTTTTTCCGAAATTAAATTTAAAGTTTCGCTGCGGTGGATTATATCCCGAGTCAGTTGATTATTCTGTACTATTTTCCTGGAGGACAATAAAGTTTGCTTCGTTTGCTGTATGCGTCTACGACCGTGTGCTGTGTTCGGGGGACTTCCATGAAATTACTTAGTTTTCGACATTCCTTTGAAATTCACCAAGGGATATTATTTACTCTGCGTCCGGTCGAACAACCTTCCCGAAAGTTTCCTTTTTGTGATTGCTGCTATTTTGTAAAACTTTGTATTCCAGCTATAAATTAGACAGTTCTTAGCAAAATGGCGCTTTCAACGGTAGTGATGAGATGAGGATAATAATGCTAGTTCGAATGCTACAACCTTTTATTTTATTATCATTTGTACCTGTTGCAATATTTAAACCAACATTTATACTTCTTTCTACTTCTGAGAAGGAATACGTAGGAACACCATTAAACCCGGAATGGTACACAATTTGATATTAGAAAATTAATTTGGAAAGTACAGTTATAGTACTGCATTCATGGAAATATATCTAGGTTTCCAAAATTTTACGCTTGTTAGAATAAAGTGTCTATTATATGATATGACAATTGAACTACTTAATACATTTGGGATATCGCAAAGGCCGAAAACTTGGTTTCCATAAAATATTGATGAGATCTTGTGATCGATAAATCTTGTATAAGTAAATGCTCTTCTGGAAAAGAGTACCAAAGCATTCGTGTGCTTAGAATTACGTCTTGGTTTTAAATCGAAAGCACATATAAAAATCATCTACACAACTACTAGCTTAAAGAATATCGATAACTACAGCAATAATAACAAATGTAAAAATAATACTATAACGATGATGATTGTCTTAATAGGAAAGTCAATAGTATGTGTACATGTGTATTATAATCCATTCGAAATTTTCCCTCTAATAACCGAATTACACCTATCAGCTTGCACGTCAAAAAGCTGCAAGTTCACATGTGTAATATATATAAAATAAATCTGATTCGCGTCTGCAAGTTGATGTGATCTTAGCGCCTTACTTCGTTACAGGCCGTATTACACGTATCAGTTTGGAAAGCTGCTTCCTGACTTCGGCATCGTCTTGCAGATCAGAAACCGGCATCTGCAAGACCAAATTAATTTGGAGGCCTGTTCCGAATTAATATTTATCACACTTAATACAATTAATACACTGCACTTGTGCATATTTTTCGTCTTTGCCAGTGCGTTTATATTTTTAATAAATTCCATTTGCATAAAATCTTGTATCTCAACGGATGTTAAAAGGCAAACAAATATCTAAAAAGGCGTGCTAATTCAGCACAATTAAAATATGATGCTATAACACTGTATACTTCGGATAATGTTAGAAATTGTATGCGACCTTCAAATAGCTTCTGAGAAAGCTACCATCATTACTATTTGTCACTCACTGGCAATGAGTACATTTTCTTACCAGAGTTTTACCAAACTGCGGAGATTTTGAGTACCCCAATACTATGACTTTCCATGTAGTGCAGGAAATAGTTATCAAAAACAATTTCGGAAATGTAAGATGAGTTTTCAATATACAACTTAAATCGAAAAGTCGCAAAATATGCAAAACGTTGTTGAAATATGCAGGAATATATGCAAATATGCAAAGACAAGAGCTTCTTTCACCTTAATTTATTATTTCGATCATTGTTAATAATTACAATTTATAGTAATTTTTATGGAGTTAACATGTGTAATTAGAAAATTACTTTCACCATTCGCAGGCCCGTTTCGCAGTTATACCGCTCATCAGTGCGACTTTGTGCGAAGTAGTTTTCATTTCCAGATAAGCACTATATATGAGAATTCAATTAACAAGGAGAAGGTAAGGTAATCGGATTTTTGTAATTTTTGACATTTATGGTACGTGTAGTTTGGACCTTAAATAAGAATATTTTGGAGTAGTTCGACGCAACGTTCATAAATTACCGAGATAATCGATGTTGAAGTTTCACCCACCTTTTAAATCCACTAGATATAATACCGTTGTTAATTGGACTCGTGGCCTAGTCTATAGCGTTTAGGTGCGATCAGGTGCGATAGTCACGAGATCGCCGGTTCGAGTCCCGCCACCGAACATTTCTTTTTCCTTCATTCAAAACGCACCATATGTTTTTTTCATTCTTCTTCTCATATCAAAAATTATGAACAAACGAAATATATGAACTATATGCAGGAACATTCTTCAAGTAAATCATCAAGATGCACAATCGGTTGATAAACATTATTCATTTTAAATTAACTTAACAATAAGGTAATAATAAAAAAATGTTGCTTCCCATGTTTCTATGATAACTACCATTCTGGCTCGTGGCACACTGCGTAAAATGTCGCATACTAGATATAAAATAATAGAAATTTTCATTTCCTACCTGACTCCGTTCGTTTTTTTTTTTTTTTTTTTGAAGAAACCTTATTAATTCAAAATGAATATTGTTTATCAACCGATTGTGCATTTTAATGATGTACTTGAAGAATGTTCCTGCATATACATAGTTCATATATTTCGTTTGTTCATAATTTTGATATGAGAAGAAGAAAGAAAAAAACATATGGTGCGTTTTGAATGGAAGAAAACGAAATGTTCCATGACGAGACTCGAATCAGCGATCTCATGAGTATCGCACCAGAACGCTATCGACTAGGTCACGAGCCCAATTGGGAATCGTATTATATCTAGTGGATTTAAATGGTGGGTGAAACTTCAACATCGATTATATCGGTAATTTATGGACGTTGCGTCGAACTACTCCAAAATATTCTTATTTAAGGTCCAAACTACACGTACCATAAATATAAAAATTACAGAAATTCGATTACCTTGCCTTCTCCTTGTAAGATCCCCCAATGTGTACTTAAACTAATGTAAGAATGTGTGTAAACATACATACTTTTTCCAATACATATCTATTTCAACACAGTCATTGTGGCTTCCATCTCCACATGCGCAGAAGGTCATGAAGCTATTTTGCAGCTTCATTTAAGTGTGAAGTAAAAATCCCTCCCAGTAACAAAGTCATCCCGCAAATTCTGTCATTTATCGTTGAGTGTAGGGCTGGAAAATTTCATTTATTTTTGCCATTCACATTTTTTGTCTTATGCCAATCTGTTTACTTCTATTCGTTTACAATTTCTTTCTAATGGCGCGCTTCTTACCGTTTTTTCCAATACTTTCTCGGTGTCTCCACTTCTCCATTTTTTTATCTAACTCAGTTAGCTTTTTCCCGGACATTCTGTGCGCGTGACCTAGTCATGCGAGTTGTTTTTTCCGTATTTTAGTTGCATTGGTTTTAGCTTTAGATGTTCTCTTGAAATCTTTATTTTTGATTCTATCTTTTCTTGTGTAAGTTACAATTATAAACGCAAATATCACATCTGGAACTTATATCTATGTTTAAGAAATTAGTGTTTCGCTTCTGGAAAGATTAGCCTGGTCGACGAGTGCAGATAGATGATTGTAAGGTTTACTACGTTCGAGTTAGAAGCTCATATGAAGTATAGAATATTCATATTATCCACTTTGATGGAAGACTACACAAAAGTACAGAAATTTTTCAAACAGAAGAGGTTATGCACAGCGGAAAGACTGAACTTTTAGGTATACTACACTATATAATCCGTTCGTAATTACACTGGCTCTTTACCATTTATTGATATAAAATTACATATATGTCCGTACCTGCATTCCCTATCTAGCATTTGCATTAATTTCCATTTCATAATTTTTCAGGTGATTGCGAGAGATAGACAGCCAGGAGACCTGATAGAAGTGGTGAGTAAAATGCACAATTTTATCAAAAACACTTCTGTAGCATGAAGCTATACGATAGTTTCTCAAAACAATTTTGGTCTACTTTCTAATCGAAAGGAAAAGCAAAATAGAAAGAAAAGTGAAACTAGTGACTGTTAAAGTTAGCAACAACATTAATATCAGTACCTATATTAAACGTAAGCGAATCTTCACATTAGAAGTTATATTAATGTATTTTTTTAAACGACTACCGTTTTATGTTGTAGCTAGTAACAAATCTTTCGTACGCAACGTATGGTATTCAAGTATTTAAACGCACAACGGAACTGCAACCGGAATTAAGTGAACGGATTCTCTATAAATTTTCATCGTGTACCGTTTCCTATCTCCCTTTCACTTCCTTCCTAGGTCTTTCTCTTTATTTTGCCGGTCGCTCCGCACCATATTGCACCGGTGAAAACTAGGGAAAATTTCAGACCTTATCTCAATCTTGTAATAAAAAGTTTGCGGATTAACGTGCAACCATACTTTTACATTTTAGCCGATCAACTATCGCGATCGATTTGCTTCTACTTTCTAAGATAGCAGCTGCGTGAAGGTTGGACATAAATACTAGTACTTGAAACGAAGCGGAAATCACGCGAAGTGATTAAAAAATTATCGCAACGTATATAATAATAGTAAAAGTTAATTTTAATTCGATTAAAATTTATATGAAACACTAGATCCTACAGGAACTGCTAAACAACTATTCTAACTGGGTATTTTCAAAGCCAAAAGAATACTTTCCAAGGAATATTGTAACATAGGAATGCGAAAACATCATTTTCTCCATTCCAACTTTACTTTCATTTATGTAGATATTACGAATGCAATGCACAATGCATACATATGAACGTACATATACTGCAATTTAAGAGATAAATATACAAAAGGCTCTAAAATTCTCTTTAGTATATAAATTGCAGATCTACGAAATAAAAACAGTACCCAAGCACAAAATGTACTTGTTCGAAAATTCTTCCATTTACTGCGATATCGAACGTGCACTCGTAGATGGTTTGGCGCAATGATGCAAAGGGAAGTTGCATATCATTTCCTTCGAATTCTCTTTCAAGTTCTGGCCTTTTTTCTATTGTCGTGTTGTACTGTCATCTCGTGCCTTTCAGTCTGAGACGTTAAATTTATTCAAAAGAGAAGCTTTATTGTCAAAGCGCTGGAAAGATTTCGTAGCAAAGAGGCAAGGATAAATGGGAATGTGACACCATTGCTTGTTACTACGTGAAGGATTATTGGTTTAACATTGGGAGGAAGTAAATAAAAATGCCGTATTCATTAGAAGCAGAATAAAATAGGTAAAATTTGCGGTAATATGTGGTAATAAGAAGCTCTTTTGCTTTAATGCAGTAAATACAGATGTCAATCAAAAACTTTTATTTCAGAAACATGCATTATTACACACACCTATTAGATTTAAAATAAACTTCTCAGTGTGTGCAGGGTTCCGCATTGTGCGTTTAGGGGTACACACGTCTATTTTAAAACCGGTGGATGGTTATCGATTTTCTGTCTGCTTCTGGGTGAAGTATCGCATTTGAATTTGTTATAAAAGAATATATTGAGAACCTAACCGCCTCTGCGTTGGTTTTGATATTTGATTGCATTGGAGTTAGGCGCGATCGTGTTCTGTAGAACACGAAAGAACTGGCGGTTTTCACATAAATAAAGCGTTGCAAAAGCAGGTAGAGGCTGGTAAAGGAACGGAGCGATCGAAAAAGCTAATGGGCACGCACCCGTTTGATACTTAATGCTCCTTTACATTTTACATTCGCGTTCCTTTAATTTTCGAATGCTAAATCTACTACTGGATTCTTTTCAATCTGAATGTAATGGAAAATGGTCCGTAGTGAAGGCTAGAATGTAACCGGAGAGTTTCAGCATATTTTTTCTTGTAATAACTGTGATCGCTGCTGATGGCGATGCGGACTATATACTAGTGGCAAATACATGTACATGAAAATAAGAAGTTGAGATTTAGAGTTTCATTAAATAATTGGCTTACACTATGATGCTATTGTGCGAGTGCTAATTGGTTTCTAAATTTTTCTACGTTTTACAGTACATATTCCCTTCCTATATTTTGCAAAATTTCTGTATTTCCTATTCACGCAGCAAATTATGTTGACTTAAAACTCTTTTGTGTCGAAGGTTGAATGCTCAAATAAATACCATATGAGCAAAATCTGCTCCCAAAATTTGTATTGTAGTGTAGTGTTAATCCTTTCGTTCTTTTGGACATGTTACATACACAAATGAGATAAGGCGCTACATTTGTTCCTACATACACACATATGTCTATCCAAACCAAGGAAGTTTGCAATTTGCCTGCTTTCAACGATTCATTGTTAAGTAATCCTGAAAAGCCATTTCATGAAGGAATGTCAAGATATCGTATTCTCCTTATTTAGCTTTAAACTATTAGTTTGGAGCTAATATTTGTAGAGAGAAATTTAATGACACCATTGCTTTGCGACTTGCCTTCCTGGACTGCTAGTGAAAAATGCTCGTAGCCACGTACAGTGCCCAAATGCTTAGAAACGATAAGCGCATAGTGGAAGTATATAATGGAGAAAACGTGGAATGTCGGAAGTTAGAGTGCGTGTTAAACGAACTACAGCCCACATGATTTACTAGAATCGCAATATTACAGGTACCTAACACAAACACTATTTTAGCAGTAGGACTTGGAATAAATAGACGCAAGGAAATTAAATGACAGAAGTGTGTTTCGTATCATCAGGAGCTAAACGCTTAGAAATACTAATATCAAGGCAATATAAGGTCATGCAAGTACGAGATGTTATCAAAGAGAAATGTTCAAAAGTACTAATTTAATCTTGAATTTACATACTGTCCTCTTCAAAGTAGTTCACGTAATGTTTAACCTACTTAAACTAAGAGATGATTCCAGCATTCAACGCACTGGAGAAAGACCTCCTTCCTATGGCTTTGAACTCACCCAAAATTCTCCCTTATTTTCTCTACCATTAAAAAGGGTTGTTTTTTAAAGATTGCAAGAAGAGGAAACAGTCACAAGCTATCCTTTACGAAGAATGTGGAAGTTGCAACAGCACAATAGTCTTCTGTTGAACAAGGAGGTTCGTGATAAGACTGATAAGTAATGCGGTGTGCGCCGATCATTCTCAAGGTACAAAATCCAAGAGCTTACTTTTCACAGTTGTAAACGTGCTCATTGAATAGACTCTGGTGAATTGCGCATTACTTCTAGATAATATTCTTTGTTAAATCTAAAACCTGTTAGTGAAAGGTTGAAGTTCGTAGCTCCAGTCCGTAGTCAAGGAAAATCCTGGGAAAATCTTTTAGGGTGGGGACTTTGCTTCGAATTAGTACACTAACGTCTTGTTGCCCGTTATAATACGTTGATCATTATCAATATCATCAAACACTTATTTAGGGAATTACTGGCCATGCCGTTTGTGTTGCCAATTGAAAATTTTCGTGGTGAATTCTGCTTCAACTCATTTCATACCCACAACAGTACTGAAAATCGCTTCAAATGAAGCCTACTACATCCACAGTTCCTCAGTAACTTCTCTGATGTTGATTCCTTGATTTGCAAATGTGATCTCTTTAACTTTCTTCGAAACCTTTATAGCACTCGTAGGCGCACGCTTGTGGGGATAGTATCATCAGAATATGTTTTGTGTAACTTTTGAACGCTTTCTTCTTCTTACATTAGGTCTCAGGTCTGTATTTTCCAAAGTATTTTTCTCTTGTGAGACTGATTGCCCGGCTCTCCGTCCACCCCTTAAAAGGCCTTTCTGAGGGTTTCAACCCAAGTATGGTGGCTCATTCATTCCCTAGTTTTACCCTCTCTAATTTTGGCGATGTGTTACTTCCAGCTTATTCTTCTTTCTCTATCCCATCCTATGATATCTTGAGCATTGCGCTGCTATCTAATATTGTTGTTCCTTATATTGTCGCGTTCAGGCATTATAAGTCCCAGGATTTTTACTTTAGACCTTCTCAAGGATTTGTTTATTTTGTCAGCTCTGGTTCCTATGGCACATGTTAATATTGGTTTATTGCACTTAATTTTGGTTTTACCAAACACCCAAAATTCAAGTTACTGCAGGCAAAGTTAAAAGAACGCACCTAAGAGCATCTTTCTTATTGGCTTGTAAAAAGCAAACTAAAGGTAACAGCAACCTGCAGTTCATGCTTATTCACCTGATATTACTGTTGACTTGAGACAGAAAGTTTAACACGTTGATACTGTATAAGGCGCCCAGTTAGAAAGTCCATAGAAAAGAACAAGATGCATCCAGATATATTATAATTCAACATTTTATCCTTCAAGGAATTGCTGTGGTAAGTCGCACAGTGCTAGAAACAGTTCTTCCACTTTTCATAGCAGTACTGGAACTGCAACACTGGAATTGCCTTCAGCTAGTCGGTTGCAAGCGTTTGTACGTTGTCCAGTGCCACAAAACGACGTCCGTTGTAGCGTTGTTTCAATCTCGGGAAGGCGAAAACATGACAAGGACTCAAGTTGGGCGAATAAGTAGGCTGAGGAGTCACAGGCGATTGTAAGAACATGAATTCTTACTTGTCAGAAAACGATTTACGGAAATTTTTGTGTTAAGACGCATTGCCGTGATGCAACACATAGTTTCTTTTATGTTTGGTCTCACGCTCATTTTCCTTTATGAAGTCTTTCAAGAACTTTCGGTAAAAGAGTTCATTAACCGTTTTGCCTGGAGGCACAAACGAGCGACTCCCTAGCTATCAAAAAAGCAAATCAGAATGCTATTTATCTTCAACTTCCTCATCCTTGTTTCCATTTTGCCCTGGAGAACCTTAAGTGTGCCATCTCATGCTTTGGCGCTTGAATTCCGGGTCGATCTCAAACACCCACATTTCGTCGTCGGTAGTAAAACGTTCCAGACAATGGAGATCATCTTCTATCGATTTCAAAAGTAAACGCACCTGCCCCTCGTCATTTCCATTTGGTTCTGCGTAAGGTTTCTCGGGACCATTTTTGGTTAGATATTTCTCATCCTAAACTCATTGTACAAAATCTGATGAATTGTGGTGTTATTCAAATTCAACTCTAGCCCTATCCTTTTGACTGTCAACCGTTGATCTGAATGCACAAAATTTCAGACTCTGTCGATATTTGCGTCGATTCTTGAAAAAGAAGGGCTTGTGCTGCGAGGTTCATCTTCAATCGACTGTCTTCCTTCTGCAAATGTCTTAGACAACTAATTACAAAGTTTAAAAAAAAATGCATAATTGGTGCATTGTGAGAGAATTCATATCGAATCCCTCTCACATGTACAAACATCAATGTTCAGACGATATATACATAAAATTTGTATACGAAATTACAGCTCTTGCAAAGCCGTACTGACGAGCGGTATAATCGCGAAACGTACGTCTACGGATGGCAAGAGAAGATCAAAATTTTGTAATTTGCCATTTTCCCACGGCGGGTAGCCGAAGAGCGCGGTTGCAGTTACTGCAGGAGGCTGTGGCAACGCAAGTTGTCCACTTCTGTAGAAAAAATAACTGTAAAAAATGCGTAATACGTGCATTGTGAGAGAATTCATATCGAATCCCACATGTACAACATCAATGTTTAAACAATTAAAGCACCTAAGCCCTTGGCAAAATGCTGTACCCGTACGCCTGTGGAAGTTTTGCAAGAAGTTCAGTTACACCGTGTTCAAGTCTGAAGCAAAACCTGACCACACACCTCGAAATTCGTGTCAGTTATTGTCACAAGCAACGCTGGCTTGACTAAAACAATCGCTATGTTCAAACAACGTGACTCTAGCGAATTCCAACTCGCGCTGAAGACGGATCACATATCTACTTGCCTCCCCTTTAAGTCCCGCGTTTCCGGTGGTTCGAGATCGAAGACAACGCTACCTATCTCATTACTTTATTTAAAAACTCGTATATATTATCGTTCATGCGATCGCTGTGACTACACAACCCTCACTTAATTCTTTTGCATTTTACCGTTCACCTACGAAGCGGTTTTCGAGCGCTCGTGTAATTGGGCTGTACTGCCTTGTGCGTCTGATTCCATACCATCTGTAATGACGCGTTCTATCTTTGATAATAAGCTGTGACCGTCGCGATTGCCGTCGCGGCGCGAACGGCGCGTAAAGCGGCTTTATGCTTGTGCAATATAATTCCATTGCAGCAGATGTTGCAGCACTGAATTCAATACATCAATTTTATTGCTAGAAATGTGAACAACCTCTTTAACAAAATTATTGCAAATGTTTCTTAAATTTAAGAAAATCTTCGCCCCCTTTTTACCTTATCTCGACATCGACTCATAAATTGTTCAGTTTAATGTAAAGTCACGGAGCGAAATCAAGGTATAAGTAAGTTGAACTTGTTAGGTCTCAACGCCGCGTCCTACTATAGCCGAAGAAAATTCTTGGAATTACTGCCGGGGTAGACCAAGCGGCACCTTTATTTGTCCCCTCGGGGGTAGCAGTCGCGAGGGTAGATACCCCGTTTCGTGAACGACACGGAGTACGTTTCGAGAATCTATTCAATGAACGGAGCAAGTGCGGAAGGGAAGAGGACGCGCTTGTAGGCGAACTGCCCCCGGGGTGTAGGCGACGCTTCCAGATTACATTAAAAATCGCAACCGCAGAAAATATAAAGATACAAGAACAAAGATGAACTTCGCCTCGCTTTGTCTTCGACTGGTGAGGGTACTGCATAGCATTAATTTTCGTTTAAAGCGAAAGAACAAACAGAAGGAGGGAAGATCGTGTGTCTGCGCTTCGTACCTCTCACCTTTCATGAATGATCGATAATTTAATTAAAAATCAGAGAGAGGAATAAAGAAACTTTTGACGGTGTTAATGCTTTGAATGGATGGAAGTGTTTTGTAATCAACATTTCGTAAGTCAAGTAAATATTGTCAAAATCAGTCGCATTTCAGCAATTGACATTTTTGTAAAGCGTCCTTGAATACTCGGTTTGTAACATCTACCATGTATCGGAGGCAGCGTGACAAAATCATACGAAAGCAGATATTTTTCAAAATTTATAGCCCCATATCTACCAACCCTTTCTAGTACCGCATGTTAACCTACCCACAGAATTGTGAACTTCATTGAAAAGGTAATAGTCAATGATATTGTGCAAAAACCTATTCAATGCATACTCAGTAAACATATCTACAGCATAACATTTAGCGAATTACCTAATAAAACTGCACAGATAATATCCATACACATTACCGTTCATAAGTGAGGGATCACTGAAGAAGATAGTAGTGGTTTTATTTGATAAAAAGGTTTGTATAGTTTTTTATAAAATTGATAATCATTTCAACAGTTTCCATATTAACAATTACAATTTCCATTAAATTTTTCTTTCGTCAAAATAACCACGTGTTTTTTAATAAGTGCTTTACAAATTTTAGGCTGCTTTGCGACCAGCTTTTGTATATTTTCCCACGCATTTTGTAACTTCTCCCAAAGTTGATTTTTTTACTGTGGGCAGCTCCCTCTTATATTTCTATCCAACTGATCCCATAATAACTCAATTGGATTCAAATCAGGTGATTGGCCACCCTAATCATATTCATAGGAATTCCTTCTTGTTTTTCTTTGTTGAAGGTAATCCTTAAACAGCGTGGATGTATGCTTGCGATCAATGTCTTGCTGTAAGTAAAATCAATTACCGCACAACCTGAGCCCTGACATGATCGCATTGTTTTCTAAAATGTTCCTCTCATTTTCTTTTCCTAAAATTCTCTCAAGTTTGTAAATATCTCCAATGCCATGGAAAGAGAAACATTCCCAAACAATCACAGAACTACCACCGTGTTTCAGTGTTGGCATTACATACCCTTGCATCATTCTTTCACCTGCTCTTTTTCAAACAAAAAGACGGCGACTACTTCCAAAAACTTGGAACGTTGACTCATCAGTCCATAATACTCTTTTTCACATATTAATATCCCAATTTTCTTGTTCTCTTGTCCATATTAATCGCCTCTTACTATTTTGAGGCCTTAACAAAGGTTTTCTAGCGAGTATTCGACGTCTTAAGCCAGCTGTTTAGGTCTCATGAATTTATTGCAAAATCCGTACCACAGGGGTCTAATTTGGGTCCTCTGTTATTTCTTTTGTTATATATAGGCTTATAATCAATATTGAAAAATGTTGCGTTATCACTTATACTCGCGTGTCGCAGCCAGCCATGGCACACTATAGGATGGGAGGCATCGAACTTAGTAGACACCACAAAGTTAATGATCTTGGAGTTTTCTTCACAAGTGATCTTAACTTTTCGGAGCATGTTTCCAATGTGTGTGGTGAGGCAAGTAAAATGGCTGGCTTTATTGTACGTATTTGTAGACCTTTTGATGATCACATCGCACAATCGCTATATTATGCATATGTGTTATCAAAGTTGGAATATGCGAATTTGATTCCGCATCGGATTTGTCACCGCATGCAGTTGGATCGTGTTCATAGACGTTTCCTGAAATATTTGTCGTTTCGGTTGGATGGTGTTTACCCAGGGAGGGGATGTGAACAGAACCGTTTGCTTCAGCGTCATGAAGTGCATTCGTTGGCGTTTAGGTGGGAATTTCGCTGTGCAAAATTCTTGCGGGACTTGATACATGGTACAATTGATGCTCAATACTTGCTTTCGCGCGTGTGCTTTTATGTTCCGCGTACTGCGTCGAGACATGCTTCAACGTTTTACCCAGTCGTCCCTAGGACGGAGATATTGGGGCATGCACCTGTGACAGTTATGTGTAGGAATGCAGATATTATTTTCGATGATGTGTTTTGTTAGTTACTCTTCTTTATTACCGCTATGATCTATTTGTGTATTACATGCGCTATTTTCATTATCTTATTGTATTTACCCCGTTACTGGTTTTACTGTTGGGTAAATAAATCAATATTATTATTATTATTATAAACGTCTCGTGACTATAATTATATGTACTGTACCATTGCGACTTGCATTTAATTCAACTCGAATTTGCGGAGCCGTTACGCGTCTATTTCTTTTTGATATTAATAGTATCCTTAAATTTTTAGCCGCATTGGTCACCTTCGGCGTTCCGGAACGTTTTCTTGATGTTGTTAATTCAGTTTCCTGATAAAGCTTAACAGTTCCTTGCACTGCACGATTAGTAATAGTCTGAGAATAATAAACATCTCAGAAATGTAACTACGGCTGCTATTTCATTTAGGGTTGGCGTCTTATGAACGGTAGTGCACTTGTCATTCTGCTTTGATCTACAGATGTCCATTATATAAGTAAAAAAATATAAAATTTTTAAAACGTGCTTTGCTGTGAGCTTAAATTAAATTACGGAAATACGGAAAGATCCTGAATTTCACCTCAAAAAATCTAACATTGAAGATTTTGGTTACAACTTCGTCGTAACGAGCTTCAATGTTAGGTTATTCGTGTATATCCCTAAAGCAGTCCCACAAAATAAATGTATCTTAAAATATACACCTAAATATCAAGCTGACATTTTCCCTAAAATATTTTGCGTCCCTAGTATCAACCGTAATTTGTTTTTGTCGTACGAAACGGAGAGCTCGTTTGGTATATTTGGTATAGACAGCATTAGGTAATAATTTCGTGCAAATATACTCGAAGGATATTCATATTTAGACGATCTTTAGTTGCACGTTGCGAACCGAAGCAAAAAGCAAAATGAGTTTATTTCATATATAGGAAAGCAAACTCGATATTACTCTAAGCGACGTTTTTTTTTTCCTAAAAACATTACAATTTCGTAAAGATGAAAGAAAACGTTATTTAGTGTGTTTGGATATCCTTAACGAAAATGGATGAATACTGACGGGAAAAGGGCGGGCAGTTCCGAGCGAAAACAGGGTCAATCAAATTGAATCCCTATCATCGCACAGTCTATAGTATGTTAAAATATAATAAGCCTACATATGCTATCGGCCAGTTTACAACTCTAGAATTACTGGAGTGAGAGTGGGAACGAATACAGAACATTACTATGACTATGATATCAAATAAAATAGATAATTCCCCAGAGTGGTATACAATGTATGTACGTACCTCTACGGTGTAAGCACAATTGGTTTAGTTGGTAATACTTGGAACCTAACTTATATTGGTAGTACTAAAAGCTCTTATTTTGAGTGGTTGACAAGGCTCAAGTAAACCTAATCACTTTGATTATCAACGAACCAGTTAATCCATCATTTATGTCCCCTTTATATTAGATGGTAATAAAAATAGATCACATTAGCACACTCCAATTTATGCAACTTTTGATTAATTGGAGGGCATGTGTATCGCTGGTAACAGAATAGCATTTTCTAACCATATCTTACCGAATGAAAGGCGGTTTTGAATTCCACTCGTATTACTCTAACTAACCACCTCAACTTGGGGATTCTAAAGTAAATAGGGTAAAAGTTATTCACGAGCAACCCGTTACCCCAACTATATGCTTAAAATCGTTCGGCTGACATTAGCCACATAATGGCTGTTTCCAGAAGAATCTCAATTTTAGTAAAAGGCTTGGAAATCGCTTAATATTAGATTACCATAGATTTCATCCAGCCCGACACAAAGCAATCTAATGGCGTTAGATCAGAAGATCGTGGTGGCCATTTAACAGGTCTGTTTCGACCCATCGATTACCATATGTTATGTTTAAATAATCAGTGACAATATGAGAGAAATGAGCAGGGACAGCGTCATATGCCATGCCTATTGGCCATCGGAATCTCTTCTAGAAAGTCACACAGATCATTTTGAAACAATGCAAAAAGATATTCCTGAAAATCTTGTTGGTAAAAATAAGCGTCGACGAGATTGTCTCCAAGAAGACCACACCAGACATTTAATGAAAAGGCATGTTGGTAATGCATACTAGGAGTCGTATGAGGGTTTAGTTTGTTCCAAGTTTGAGTGTTTCGAAAATTAGTAATACCATTTCTTGTACAACAGAATTTATCGGTAACAATCTCGTGTGCATTGTCAAATTAACTATTGGCAGAAATTTGTGCGTTTATTATAATCTTCTGGTAACTGATTTTGCACAGAGGTAACGTGAAATGGATGCAATTGTTGCTCACGCAATTTCCACCAGATGCTTGTACGTGATGAATTGAAACGAAGTAACAATCTTCTGATACTAATACTAGGAGATAACAAAACAAGATTGAGTATCCCTTCTCCAATGTATGCTGTTCGTCGAAATCTTTCCAGCGTTTATTCGTTCTTCTAGTGGGAAATGTTTCGTGGTACCTTCGAACAGTGGCAGCGCCATTTTTATGTACCTCGCCAAAATTAAAAGCATGTTTGTTTATTTTGCAGAACTAAACGAATTTGTGGTGTTCCCCATAACCATACCAAATTGAGGAGTTTTCAAAGTACTATTAACTCACACGACAACGACCATGAACTAGTAAAACAGGTTACCTAATACTAGTCGACAGATTTAATGACAGATGTTTAACCAATCATTTAATAAATAAACAGTATGCAATTGTTAACTACTTGATTAACTTCGGACTTCATCACCAAGATCACGAGTTATTAACCATCGCAACGTAATTCAGTTTAGATTCTAAGCTTAATTACACTCAGATCCCACCAAGATCTTTATAAATTAATTGTAAGGAAATAATTAACGTCACTTTATACTGTCGAAAACTTATGAATTACAATTTATCGTTTCAAGTTAAGTTTCTGTTCACGTGTTTTGATTCAAAGTTAATATTGTCTCGATTACGGTATTCGTTGTAATTTGCATGCTGGTTATAAGTTTGCTTTCTCACACACTTTCTCGTACTTAATTTAAATTTCGCATTTTAATACTTTTACCAAAGACCAAGTTTATTACGTACGGTTCATTTTCCCGTGAGAAAAGACGTGAGTTACGTCAAGTAGTAAGTACCCTTATATTTTTCCTATATGGGACGAAGTCGATATTTTGATAAATCGCTTCTTATCTTAGTCGGTGTTTGAAACGCTCTAGGAACTTCTTCTTGAACAATTACTTGCTGAAGTTATTTTTATGTTGGATTAATCTACACACGTAGGATATGTCGAAAGTGCCTAATATCTTTAGAAAATTTGGAAGTCAAAGAAACCTACCAGTCGGAAAATTGTATTGGTACCGCATTTATATTCATGGAATCAGACTTGCCGGAATTAATAAATACCCATAATATTTATATGCAAAACATTTACAACCGAAAATATCCAATATGCGATCGTATACTATTTGAAGTAATGCTTTTAATTAATTTCCCACTACATCCGACGTTAATCCGTGCCGCCAAATTTCAATTAAATCAATACTATTTTTAGGGATTATACCTGCCATAAATTAATAACAAGGATGAAAAGTTAACGGGGATTTTCAAAATTAAATACCAGGAATATTAAATATTTTTTAGGTGGGCATATGTATGGTGTAGGCATTGCCTGTATTGAATTGTAACCCGGGCATCGTTCATAAAATTCGATCTATGTAGAATATTTACGAACTATTCGCTAACTGCGTGCTTTACGATACAGTTTTTGCTACTAAAGTTTATTAAAACCGATACCGGAACAAATGCGCAAAAATGTTTTAGGGAAACCCATTGGGAGCTGTCGCTCGACGAATAAAAAGATTATCTTCGTTATTGCGCGTTTTGGAAGATATCGGTTCATTGTACGCTACTACAAAATGGAAGCAATGATTATGAAATGTAATAAAATTGTTGGGAAAATCAGAATATTTTGATGTATGTACATCAAGAAAAACTTTTCCACTATAAGCTAGAGAGCTAGAGTATAATGGTAGTTATATGGAATATATTTATGTACATATAAGCATAGCTTTAGTGGTAGGATTGTATAGTAAAATAAGCACTCTGAACGTTTTCGAACGTTTGCTCGGTTCATCTAAGGCTTGATTTGCATGATGGTTCACAATTACCGTCAAACAGGAATTAAAAGTTCAACCAGAGTATCATAAAAGAGGATATCAATTGGTACGGTTCTATGAATTCAAGATTCAGCGCATTAGAAGAGATTGAATTTCATATTGATATGCCTTATAAAATTACATTTTTCGCATCAGGAGAAAAACATTGAAGCGAACAAATTTTGAAATTTTGAGTACTTACTCAAAAATACTGCTCTGTTAACTAACAAAAGTTGTACCTACCACCTAGATGTTTCTCTTCAATAACATTCAGCAAAAACTTTCAACTACTGTAGTCGTTTTTTTACTTATAATGTGTTGAGTCACCTTGGTTATGCATCCATTCAGCTTGCTTGATGTTAGCTTAACTTGTTGCATCCTAAGCAATCTGTATTTCATGCCACGCAGCTTCCAAAATCAACAGTGGATTAGATAAATGGCTGAACCGCCTACCCATAATGTCCTGCATATATTTTGTAAAGGAGAGTTCCAGAAATCTTGGTGGCAGCGTCGACGTAGTTGCCCTCGAAACCGTTCAACGTACTAGTGGAATATGAAGACGACCATTACTTTGTTGAAAGAGCGGGTTTCCCAGCGTTTTGATAAATGGAAGGAAAATTTTTGGTAGGAGCGAACACTAAGAAGTGAAATTCGTCCATGAAAGATGCTAAAACATACTTGATGGCTTGCATCTTGAAACTATTCGTTAGCAATAGACTTGGCTGTCGAAAACTAGTCTCTCACAGCTATTAATTTCGGATATCTTATTTGTAGCATGAGATTTTGAGATAGGTATAAATACAGGAAACGGTCATGCTAAGACACAAAAGTACAACGACAAACTTGTAGAAGAAACGACAGAAAAAAAAGGACAATATGAATTTGTAAGTACCCGAAGAACGAATAGTAAAGATTGGAACTACCAACTGTATAACAATGAGATATAAACAACTGCTCTTGCTGGCAAGAGAGAAAAACAAGCAATTCTGCGTGTGTTAAATAGATAAATATGCATATTTAATAGTAAAAAACGAAAGAATATGAAGTTGAAATGTGATTCAAGTTTTCAAATGGAAAGCGTCGGTTTCAATTCGAACATGTTCCGCGTAAAATATTTCAGGAAAATTGATGATGAAATTTATTCCATTTTTTGTTTCAAATTAATTTGTATATATAAAGGAATTTTGAAACAAACTGGAAAATATTGAATATTTTAGATCTCACTCACTTTATTGGCGGATATACATAAATCTCTTCTAACAGTTCGTTCCAAATATAGAAGAATTGGCGCAGTATTCTGCAGCATTAAAAGCAATAAAAACTTTTTCAATAAAAACGCAAACTCGCTCCTCGATTGTCATAAAAAATTCGTCGCACCGAAGAAAAGAAATCAGACAATAATTTATAGCTTCGATAAGTCAAACACCGGTTCAGAACAAGCAACCAGAGTCAATAACGTTTATCCCTCGACTTTCTATAGAAGTGGAATTCATACCGGTAGGCCAGGGAAGCGGCATTAGCAACCGAAGAGAAAGTTTTCGTAGGAAATTATAGGTGTCAAAGTTGACAAAGCACAGGAGTGGTCCTATTGTGACCTTACGTGTTCTGGATTTGTTGCCGGAGGGCGTACGCTGACTTTGTCCCTTATATATCATCTGATAATTGTGTTGAGATCAGACAACAACGTAGAGAATCTTAATCCTTAAACCTGTTAGGAAACGATATTAACTGTTATCGATACATAAATAAGATATACGCAATGAAATGGTCTGAAGCTTTGCATACATATACTCCTACCATTTATTCACAGATATCAGATCAGATTTCGTTACACGCTGTGATTAGAATTGAACCGTCTTTAAATTCGATGACTGGCTGTCGATGTTAGGAATTATCGTGTTATGTATAAATAATATTGTTGGTATGAGGTTCGCGTTACTATTTAATAGGTGTTGGGATCCTTTGAGATTAGAAATTTCACACATCACTCGTTAGATCTGATATCAGGGAACATTTCATGGATTCTAGGAGCACATAACATACGTAAAGAGTTATTAAGTGACACGACAATACTTTCTTATTTTAAAAGTCCTACATTTAGTCATTAATATTGAAATTATTAGAGAATATTTAAGTTCGTGATTACTAACACTGCAGACTATAGGCTATATACATATATATCTTCATATCCATACAAAACATTTAACTTGTATTATTTGTTGCTTAGTTATTTAGCGATGGTCAACAAATACATTATCACTGTAGCTTACTTTACTAATAATCCCATGAAACCATTAAATTCGATACATATCCTGCGAGATTCTATCAGATACATTTCGTCGTCAGATGTGGGTGACTTAAATGGCACGACACCAGGTCAGAAAAGAACTGATTTGAAAATCATACGCAGACATATAAGTTGTATTATAGATTGTGTTAGTCATGTTTAAAACCCGATATTTTTGCACCCGTGACAAAGGTGTTAGTGACTGCATTAAACAAGCCATTATAGTCTAAGGTTTCCTCACCTAGGGAAGACATTGATGCGCACAAACACCAACACATTTCCCATTTAACTTCGGGGTTTTCCTTTTCGATTTTATATTGAAACGAAAATACTAAATGCACTCGCACAACCTCTCTCTTATGTGGTCTAAAACGTTACCGAGTATATTTCTTCAAACTAATATAATTTGCAATTAATATTTTTACTAGGGGTATCACACGAGGGGCGCCTTTTATATTCTTACAAACGACCGCGGATGTGTCATTACCATTTTCGCAAAGTTTAATATTTGTTATTGTGAAAACAGTGACAACCTAAAAATTGACCGAGTAGATTGTTTACAATAAGGGTTTAAAAAAACGATTTTGTGAAAAATGGAAATTTTATGTAATGGCTTTCGTCAGATGATTTTTTACGATTCTAGTAAAAACCTATCTTAACAGTAGTGAATAAAATCGATTCGTTCAACGTTTGGTAACGAATCCCAATCAAAAAACATTGATCAGCCTGTGAGTTGCAGTGAGATGGAGGAATTCCCAGGTATATCAAAGATTGCAATACATTACGTTTTTCAGACGCATTTCTGTGTAAAAAGATCTGTTCCCGAAGGATTCCGCATAATTTGGTTCAAACACTATTCGCATTAGTTGGGGTAAGGAATTGTTAAAAAAATCAACCGAGGAACTGCAAAATCCGAATACAACATTGTAACAAGCGACAGAACTTAGATATATTCGTATGAACCGGAAACCAAGTAACAATCCACTGTTTGGATGTCCTAAGGTGAACTGAATCCCACCACTTAAAAGAAAATGTGTAACTGTGACATTGATAATGAGAAATTCTTGCATTCGTGGAGAGCAGGTGAACATACAAAAACGAATCCCATAAAAGTACGGTAAAGTTTATAAACTCATGAGGAGAAGAATCACATAAACAATAGAAACCTGTATGGAAAGGACTACGACACTTCAATTTTCTTTAATTGTGTGAAACCAATGGCAGAATTAAATTAGAGAAAACATGAAGGAATAATTAAAAGCAAAGGAGAATTATGCTGTGATGAAGCAAATGGCTTTGATGACATCATACCAATAAATGAATTGTTAATTAAACGAAGACGATCAAATCAAGACACTGTTAAGTTATTAGTCGGCCACCTTTTAATATTACTAAGCGGCACAGAGGGGTTGACTGTAAAGAAAGTGAATAATAAGAAGCTGGACTTCTTTAAAATCTGGATATATACGCTGAGAGTATACCGAACCGCAAGAGGTATTAGCAAATCTCTGTTTAACAATTGACATAACCTGTACTATTCTTTATTGCCTATTATTGCCGTGCTATTTTCAATGAAATGGATGTGTGTGAACAACCTGACGATTTCTTTGATAACATACGTCGATATTGTTGAAAAAGAAAACTATCAAGAATGCGCAAGGAGGACATACATACGAGATGCGGAAAACTCACTGGAATTTTATAATGGAACTAAATTTCGTTCCCGCTACCGTTTGAACAAAAATACCATAGCAGACAGTTGCCTACCTTTCGTTTTACCTAATATACAAAAATTGAAAAGATTGTAGGCTTCTTGATGTTATATGTGAGAAATAGTGGACATTGTTGTTGGGCATCCAGAGTACTTTTAAGAATAAAACTGATGAATACTGATGTATTACAGAAACTAATGTTACCACAGACAAGTCTTAAGACACTGTAGTAATGTAAGTTAGCAAACGCTCGACAACATGGTTTGATGATAGAAATGGGCGCTCAAAGAGCATTAACCGACAAAAGTTACTAGAATTCCTCGAAATCCCGCGTCCGAACACAACCTTAGACGAGAATGCCTGAAGCACGCTTTATAAAATGGAACGCGTGCTTGAGGTGCGCCTTACCACAAGTCGTACTTATGTAAGTACGTCGTTGTGCTTGGCTTGAGCACGAGCTATTGATGCCACCACTAGAATATATAAGGAGCCCACAATATGAAATTCTGTGCTTGATAGTACAATGCAAAAATAAAACTAAGATAAATATCGGTAGAAGAAGGCTATTACGGATAAAGAGATTGCGAGAGTGTATTCTAATCATTGGACTTTTTAGAAGGTCCGTGGTCTGCATTACCATTCTAATTGGTTACCTTCGATCAGAGACGGCAGTATAACAAGGAATATTAAATACTGTAATAATAAATAGCCAAGGAGCTTCTCATATGTTAATTATTTTTGTAAGGGTGATTGCAAGGACTGTGATGTAATTTACTGACACAAATATCACATCGGCAAACTCCTCACCACACAATTGTTTATAATAAAATCGGTAACACGTGTTTTGCTAGCTCGCGGCAAGCATCTTCAACAACCGTCTAAACCGAAGTGATTTGGAAGATGCTTGCTTCGAGCTAGCGAAACACGTGTCACCGATTTTATTATAAACAATTGTGTGGCGAGGAGTTTACCGATCTGATATTTGTGTCAATAATTTTTGTGTTAATCACTTCTCCCTTCAATAACTACTGGATCCTCTGCGGAACTTTAATTCTTATTTTAAGTCGAACTGAAAGTCTTAAACCCTATAACCCTATAACCCTATAACCCTTATATCGTGGGGAAACTGCTGCAATCATGAATTTTTTGAGGTAATGAGTATGGGTTCAGTTTACTAAGTAAACTAAATGGTTAATAGAAAGACGTCTTTTAAAAAACTTTATCAGTAATGCAACAAATTATTATTTAGGAACTTGATAGTCGTCGAGGAACTTGGAGTATCACCTCAGCTGATGTTCGATTAAGATTCGAAGTTGTAGCGTATCCAGTAATGTCATGTGCGAAGGAGCCATAGCGCGGTAGAACAACAGCGGGTGAAACGTCGAGTTGTAGAAAAGCAACTTATCTCCAAGGTGGAGGGGCTGTTTCTGCCTGCCAGGACTATCTTTTCGTATCTGTAGGTGGTGTAGATAACGATATCATGCTTACGAAAGTATTATTGAGAACTACAGATCTATAGCCATAACAAATAACCTTGCCAAAGTATTTGAACTGTGTTTGTACAAGGAGTTTTCCCCCAGATAAAATCTCTGATTTCTATTGATTAAATTAAGCGCAGTACCTGTTTGAGTCACCTGATAATAATAAGCAAGTTGGTGTTATCTATACTAATATTGCTAAGACGTTTGATCGAATTAGTCATTACCTTCTTCTTACCAAATATGATATAATGGGCTTTTCTCAATCTCTAACCTCCCTAATTAAGTCCTTCCTTAGCAAATGAAGACATTATGTAATATACAAAGGCTACATTTCCAAAAACCTTTTCTCCGACATCAGGCGTACCTCAAGGGGTCCCCTTCTATTTTTAATACTTATAAATGGCTTATCTTCTATACTTGATTGTCCTAGCTTACTTTTTGGTAATGACTTAAAATTGTACACTACTATCAATAGCATTAACGATTGTATATCGCTTCAAAATCAGGTGAAAACAGTGCAATTGTGGTGTGGTTTATGATTACCACTTTAATAGTATTATCTTAAAGTGCAGTAAAACTGTGAATGACCTAGGCGTAACTTTTGGCTCTCGACTTGCACTGAATGATCACATGAACGGCATATTTTGTTCGGGTTTAAGAATGTTGGGATTTATTGAATGGATCACACGGATTTTCACATCTACTGACCCGATCTTATCTTTATATTTCTTCGTCGCGCCCTATAAGCTTCTTTGATTTGGTCACCTTATTATAAATATATAAATTACATAATCTCACTCGAACAAGTCCAAAGACGTTTTCCACAATATATCTACTTTAAAGATTATTCTGTATATCCAGTACATGGCTTTAGTCACATGTGGACTTGTATAGGATTGAACCTCTGGATCTGCGACGAATTCATGTCGGTCTAATTTTTCTTTTAATTCACTTCGCAACAGATTGGGCGGACCGAAACTATCATTATCAAATTAATGTCGTGGTACCTCGTCCAGATCTTCGAAGATGTTTCACTGCAGTGAACCTAATCCCAATATTTTAATCAAATCCCCTCTGTATAGGATGTGTGTGAATTATGATAACCTATCTGATCCATCCATTGATATTTACGTTTCGTCGTTAGTTTCACTTTTAAATAAATGTACTAGTAACATTGGGTATTTGTAGATAGTATTTGTAAATAGCACGTCTGTTGCTGTTGAAATAGATATTAGTATACAAATGTTGTAATGTACTCGTAGTATAATTGGATTGTAAATCTGTTGGGCAAAAAATATACAGAATGATTGATGTGTTCTGCTCTATACTACTATGACATTAGTCGGTTCACATGCATGCGCTTACCGATAAATTTTATAGGCGTGCCGATAATCCATTTCTTTTTGCACGAAATTCATATTATTGAATTTTAAAACAAGTTTTCGATCAAATTCTTAAAAACTGCGAATTACAACGAGGAAAGAAAACACAAAAGTGAAAACCAACGTAACCAAAAAGTTGAGAGTTAATACTGTTTAACATTTGTCAGTTAGTAAACCTTATCAAAATATAATATACTCGCCGTTTTGGTCTTGGAGGACAATATTTGTGATCTAATAAGTGAAAAACAGTCGGAATAATCTCCAAAACTTGCACGAAAATGCTAATAAAATGATCACTAAAATGACAGCTGACAATTTTGCCCGCCTATGATGAGAGTGTCAATCATCGAAACGAATCAAAACGAATCATAATTGAACTATCAATTCTCCCTTGTAAAATAGTTTTGGTTATATAATACAATATTGTTGTCACGTGAACGTCAATCGTTCTGGATTACTATTACTGAATTAAAAATGATAGAAAAAGATGAAAGTGAGTTTTAGAAGCCTATTTTGAAATACTACAGCTTCTAAAACGTACCTTCGCTTGTGCATTTAGTGCAACTTTCAATTCATCTTTGAAATCCAAATCCCTTCGTTTGATCAAATATTTAGAAAAAACTCTTTCATATTCTAAAAAGCCTGCAAAAATTTATTCCTTTTAAATGCAATCGCCTTTAATATTTATGTACTTCTTGCATTGACGGCACTAATCTTAGAAGCACGTATCCTCATCCTCCTCCCTTAGAAATCCAAGTTTTTGATTGTTGGGCACGAAGAAAGTCGTTAGGTGATAGATCAGGACAATGTGCGCGGTACCTCGCTAATTCGACGTTTTGGCCCTCCAATAATCAGATGTTTGCACTGGTAAAAATGGTTCGGCGACTTCATTTTTATCTTATTCCCACAGACAAACAAATTATTGTATGCCAATCGACAACCTTTTCTCTTCAGCAACCTATTGTCTCTCTGACTCGGACCTATAAAGACTACTACTTAAGTAAGTATGTTCAGTACTTATTTTCAAGATTGGTTAAACTTGAATTTTTTTATTGGCTCCAAAAATATTTTGAAAATTGTATATCTGACCTCTAAAAGTCATGTGTGTACGATAAGATACTAGTTTTTACAATCTTAAAAACTTCTACGGCTTCAATTTTTGTCAATAATAAATGAAGAACCAGGAAGTTTATAGCCTCAAAATTTTGCATACCATGCATTCGTCACGATAGCTACGTCTTATCTGCGAGCTTTTTCGTAAATTCCTTGTTTATTGTTGAATTTAACCTCAATTAAGGAATAGAAAAATGACCATACATTTACCGTCATTTTTGGGCTTCAAGAAAGCAACGATAACAAAGGTATTTACAAAAATGCTCTTTGACAAGTCTCTAACTATCGTATCGAATACGTGGTATTCAAAATTTCAAGCCTGCAGAGCTGCTGCCTCTTCACTTATTATTGACAAAACATTAGACCTATCTGAGCTCTTAAAATTGTACACAACGTATTCTATTGTTATACGTACATATTTTAGAACTAAAATATACAGCTTTTGAAATAGTTTTGGAACCAATAAAAAAACTTAAGTTTAACCGATCTTGAAAAAAAGTACTGAACACCTTGAAGGTGATTTTCTTAGCTGGACTAATTCCAAAAGACTAGAAATATTTGAATTCAAGACTAAACGAGTTAATGAAAGTAAAGAAACAGTTTCCTGAGAAACTTTTAGGCGGCGGGAGATATTTAACAATGTTATTTTACAAATAAAAAAGTTAATATCCTCCCAAGATCAGTAGTGAAGTAAAAGGGGCAAATAGCTTTAACGACGACAAGCATTCTTATTAAATTCGATATAGATAGGCTTGCGCAAAATTCATAGAAGTTCAAATGGAGTTGGGAAGTGTCACAAGAGCGGGTCGAAAGGTTAGAGGAAGCACCACGTTACAAATAAAACGGGATTCGCCGACTAAATTAAATTCAATAAAAGGCTTGTCATTGCCTGCAGGAAATACTCGTTCCACTTCTTATTCTCATTTTCAGCGCTTCCTACGCGCGGTGTCTAATATAAAAATTCCGACCGTATACAGTATCGGTTCCGGGGTGAGTTCTAAAACGTAATGCACTTCCAGCCGCCTATATAATGTACTTTGTCCATGTCCGGAGCGCACAAAGAGTGATGTGTGAGGTTGTCAGCACCTCAATCCATCACGGAAAATATTAAGACGGTTTATTATGAGAATGGCGGCCGTATCAGGTTTAAAGATAACGCGATTTAAGCGACCCCTATCCGCTTTATTCCTGTCCTGCTGCTCGCCCCAATTTACGATTTATTTCTCTTTTGCTGCTGGTTCGCGCTTAAGAAAAATGTCCTTAAAACGTGTGTACTTTCAAATTTATCGCTCCATTGTTTTTAAATCGCAATACAATCTTGGTGATTTCATTAGCTCCGAAAAGGCACCTCTTTGTTATAAATCTGTGTTTTAGTTAGCGCAGGTTGAGAGGATAATGTAATGTAATTAGTTACCGGTTTATTTAATTAGCGCACTTATCGAAAGGATTGTATTTATTCGTCGGGAAAATTGAGTTCTTTGTTTGGTCGTTTACGATTCGATGAACACTCCGGAGAGGAAAGCAAATCAACCCTTCGGTAGTATTCAGTTGAAATTCGTTTAAAAGAGGATGTAGAATATGGCCTATTCAATGCCCAGTAAACTGAGATCGATATTTGTATGTAATTCTGAAAGAAGAAATGATATGGATTTGTATATTTAATTTCAAATATGTTAAAGCCAGACCTTAGCGACGCCGTTTCCGACTTGTACAAGGGAGTGATGTTATGATATTAGAAAGTTTGAATTTCACTAGCTGAGTAAGGTCCTGCTGGTTTGAAGGAATTTAGCTCGGACCGTTGAATGATTCGCAATATGAATGTTTTACTGAATGAATTAGCACGATGTTGTTTTAAATAAGTTTTATTTCGATATGTACAATAACGCATTTGTTTAGGTCTATATACATCAACGGCTGGTGGTGAGGTTTTTAACGAACGGTTAAAAACATAAAATTAGTGTTAGCGCTGAGTATATGACTTGGAAATATTTTCTTAAGAAACTGTTTGATACATATGTGACCGTCTACGAGAAAGCCCACGTAACGTGCGAAAACGAGATTTTGAGAACCAGGCCTTCAAAATTATTAGTTGTATTTTGTCAAGATGCGTTCAAACTAATGTCGTTTTCTGCCGTTAAATGCAGTTTTATGTTAGTAAATGTAAACAAATCTGTGAGTGTGAGGGGATATGAATTGGTTGGTTTCATTTTGGAAATAATTCAATTATATTACCCACCGCTAATCTCTGTAAAAGTCGTGAGGAAGGGTTCTCAAAAAACATGGCGTATTGTAACGAATCGCGGCGAACCACACCCAACTTTTCAGGAAGCAACGAAATCGGCCATTTTCGTTTTCAGTTTTATCGACAATTGAGATCGTGCCTTATATCGTTTTCAGTGCATTATCTCAAGTGCTCAACTGCGCAATGTAAGTTTTCGTGCTGATTCGCCGGATTTTTGTGTGGACTTAATAAGCAATCATTGCAATAAATTTCGTGTTTCAAAAAATGGATTCATCCGATGCCAGAAGGATAAGGTCAAAGAAGGACAACCAGAAAAATTGATTCTAAACTCACTAAAGCGTTAAGTGTAGGTTTACAGCGCTTAGATGCAATTTATACCGATCCTCCATCTGAAGAAGAATCAACCTCAGTTCTCGATATGACTATTGAACGATCGTTCGTGGATGAAGAAGAAATGCAAACTGTCGAGCGGATGTTTACAGGAACTGCTACGGTAAGTTGAAAATCAAAGTGCGATAAAAAACTGTCGAATGTTTTTGTATGTAAGTTTCGAGATTTGTATCATGAATTAGAAAAATACGAACAAGGTTTGGTTATATTAAGCCACTTGGAGGTGAATAGGTAAGATTTGGCATTATCAGCTTAATACGCTACATTTTCAAGAAAGAAGTACGGAGCATGGGACGAGAAAAAGAAAACTCAGCAAAATACATCCTATTTCTTTCGCGATTTTTCAATATGCCAGGAAATGCACTTCTTTATTCTTGATTTAAAACGTGATAAGTATAAAGATTTGGTCCACCATTTTGACAAATAAGGCTTGTATCCGAAAAGACATGGCCTGGCTGGAAAGCCAGCAAAACGTGATAATGTTATAACACATGATCTTCAAGTATCTGTTGCAGACTAAATCCAAAAGTTCGCCGAAGGAGTTGCTGTACCTCTTCCAACGCAATATTGATTTCCCGATCGTAAAACGAAAAGAGTGGCAGTGTGGAAAAACAACTGCCGATAAATCTACGTTGGTGTTGTTATTTGATTTTGCATAAGATAGCTATCCGCACAGTCCTCAACAAAGAGGGCCGACGTACTTGAAAGCAGGCAGGAAATGTTGTATCTTCGAAATTAATAACGAAACGAAGAAAACTCAAACGAATTTTCTTAGCGATGAAGCCGAAAAAGTGGGCAGAGGGCCTAATGTGCTCATTAGTTGTTTGAACCATTATCTTGAATCCCAGGAAACCATCAATAATTTGATTCTGTTCGCCGATAACTGCGTGGCGCAGAATAAAAATAATTCGATGCTGATTTATTTATCATGGAGAATGAGGACCAAACGTAACAAGAAAATCTAATTCAACTTCCATTTAACAGGGTATATAAAACTTTCACCAGACCGCATATTTGGACTACTTAAAATCAAGTTTCATCCACCAAACATTGACTGTTATGAGGATTTTGTAACGTGCATCCTACAGTCGACTCCTAGCAGGTTTATTCAAGTCGTAAAGGGAGCAGATGCGACATTTTGTAAATGGGATGGTTACTTTTCTTCATTCAATCGTAAACTTGCAGATAAGCACATTTTTCCTCGGCATTATCACTGCATTTACAACACATGTCATTATGTACCTACCGTATTATATTCTAGGAATTATTCGGTTCCATCATTCTGAAATTTCGGGGAATGCGATAGTTTCTCGACAATTTGTCGATAGTGAAACAGAAGTGAACGTTGTGATGTTGTTTGAGGAACCAAGCTCGGTACTTGTTGTTATTCCACCACCTGGGTTATCGCTCGAAAGGCAGTGATATTTATTTCAATCGATCAGGCAACTTTACAAATACGGCCTTAGTACTCAAAAAAGCTAACAAGCGGAGGGCGCGACGTTGGGGTCACGGATTTGGACGCTCTTCTGGGATAAGAAAGTACTTCATAGTAATTAACTACAGACCTTCAAACATGGTGCCAATACTCAACCGTTTTGAAAAAAACCGGTTTGAATAAAGAGTCTTAATTGATATACCTGGACCGTTGCGTTTGTTCTCAAGAGTGGAGCGTGGCTCGATCGATTGAGCTTTAGCCAAGTAATCGTATGGTTTGGGTTCGATTCTCGCACAGAAGATTTTTTCCATTTTTGGTTCTCTTGTGATACAAAGCGACCGATGTTAATTCTTCGACAATGTTGTTAAAATATCTACACAATCAATGAATTGTAACGGAAAGTTCAGAGAGTGTGCCAATGGAATAAATATTTTGGTGTGTGAAAGCTCTTTACGCATTTGATGCTTATTTGAATAAAAGATAAAATTCTATAATTGAATAGACAATGTATAAAGAAAAAGTATTTCATTTCGAAACCGATGGTAAATAAGTTGAAGTTGAATTTGAAGTAAATTCGAATCGGAATAATAAGGGCACCATCTGATGGAGAGATACGCAAATATGGCGCATTTCATAGTTGTTCCTGCAATGAGTATATGTGTGTGTGAGGGAGAAATAACTAGTGAAAAAACAAGATGAAAGCGTCTAGTGACGATTTCAGGCGTCTCACTTTTTCCCAGTTAACGCTCGCCGCAGAATTTCGCTAAAGAGCTTCTCTCAAAAAAAAAAATGGAAGACGCTGTTTTCTCACACGCAGTCGAATCATCTTCCATATTGGTGGAAGGTCCGGTGTCTTCCATTTCTTTTTTTCTTGTTTGTTTTCAATCACACACCAAAATATTTATTCGTTTGGCACACTCTCTGAACTGTTTGTTATAATTCACTGATTGTGTAGATATTTTAACAACGTTGTCGAAAAATAAACATGCGTTCTTCGTAGAGTATTTTCTACTTGTTTCTACTCTTAAAATTACATTTACTTGTATTTTGAACCCTTTTGTGGTGAATTATACGATATGACCTTTTACATTTTGATCACTCCAGAGCTAATTTTTGCTTCTTACGCCTTTGGGTTTGCCTTATGTGATTCTTAGGACCCCAAAGTACACAAAAAAAAAAACAAAAACGGAAAACGATTTTTAACACCTTAGGGATGTTTTCCCATGGACTGTTACATATATGACCCAGAGACGGACTTCAACTTAGAGGGCAAAACCTAAAGATATGTTATATTGATTTGAATGAAACTTGGCAGTCCACTAGGAAGGGGACACCCGTCATTTCTGCGAAGCTTTATGTTACAAAGTTGGCAATACTAGATCCGCTCGCCCAAGGTCGACATTGTCGCAGTTTTTCTTTGATTTCAGCGGACTCACCTAGAAGTTCAGAGTTTTGATTTGTTTGTCTACATCGTGCAAATATTCGCCTGCTTTCTCTTTTACAGTTTACATTGCTCGTCAACGTGGAATACGTGATCAAACGGCAAGTTATTGGCAATCATCCCCGCGTGTTAGTTTCTTTTTCTATTTTCAGTTTCTTGCATGCTCTATTTACCCTAGTTTCCCGTCCGTCCGCTTTTGATTGGCTGCAGTTAATTTCGGTAGTTCCTTAAAAAAATTTCGGCACTCACGGAGATCGCTTTCGTCATTCACGCATAGATTTTCGAGAGAATCTTGGCATGCTTCTGGCACGACGAATTAACTCGATGTCTTACACATTTACGCTTAAAATTGGAAATTCGTGCGATATTCTCGTTCCTGCGACTCATTTAATGGACCTTTTTCTGATTCGTTCAGTCTGGTGATAAGACGCAAATCGTACGATGCGTGTGTGATACAGTGCATACTCCACATTGCTTCGTACTTTAATTGTATTATTTCTGCTTTCAAGAGGTCCAAGCGTGTCTTGTCTAGCACCAATTTTCGAGTCTATTACGGATTTGAACACTTTACTTAGTCACAAATCGAAATCATTTTTTGTTGCTCTAGTAACTGTAAATATAATATTTTATCTAAGTTATAAGGGCAAGCTCCTGTGTTCCTTTATCCTTTTCTTGCAGCTTATAGTAAAGTGTTTACGTTTTGCTTGTTTTTCTTAATTTTTATTAATTAATTGCAAGAGGCAACTAGCCGGCGCAATCACAATCGCAAACTTCATCACAACAGACTCCCTTTGTTTTCAATGATTACTTCAGTGTTCCTACGAAAAGGTGAATGGAAATATATTTCCACTCTCACTTTATCGTACTTTACATTATTTACGTACACAAACGTGAAAGGTGGGTAATTCTTTTCAGCAATAAAGCTGAATTTATTTCGTGCAACGATTTTCTGTAATGTACCAAACATGACTGTGTACACATATCCTCCCAAACTCACAAGTTAGTAATAAAAGTAACTAATTTTCAAATAAAAGATATAGGTGTACTGCAATTACATAGTACATCGAGGAATTGATTCGATGCTAGTTTAAATGCCAATTGTGCGCTCAAAAATCAAGAGTTTGTTTATGACCATTGGAGAAATGAGTGATACGTACTTTTCTCATTAACCTTGGTTTTCCCTTTCTTGCAACATAATTTAAGGTTTTATGTAAGTTAAAATTGGATTAATTTAACTCACAAATTATGTGTTACTTTTTTAATTTAGGTAGAAGAGATGGGGTTACGAGTATATTTGCATGCGACATTAGCCTTCCTGCTCCTTATACGAGGGGGACCCAAAAATAACCGGAATATATTGATAAAAAGCATGTATTTGATTTTTTCAAATACAACTTTAATCTCTTCTAAAGCACCATCCATTAGCACCAATGCACATGTCCAAACGTTCATTCCGTTATTGGAAATACCTTTCAAGTTCGTTCTCTTTGATATCTGCTGCTGTCGCCGACATTGGAAAAACGCGTTCCTTTCAAGTCCCTTTTTATCCTAGGGAATCTGACCAAGGGGACGCATGGATCAGGGGTAGTCCTTGTGGTAGTTCCTTGAGGCCAAAAACTGGCAAGCACTGAAACCGGTATGGGCGGGAGCGTTGTCATGATGTTGAAACCATTCGCCGGAGTTCCACAAAGCCGGGCGTTTGTGCGCCAAACTAGCCCCAAATAGAATTGCCGGTATACTGCCTGGGTTTGCGTCGATCTTCATTGATAAGATTACAGTTTTTGCCGATGTTGTCATCGGTTTGAGCAGTCGAAAAGCGACCGGAACATGGCTCATCTTCAATGGTCGGTTTTTCCCTTTTTAAACCGATGTTCTTTGCAAGCTGTTTGCATAATCACAACATGCTTCGCTAGGTTCTTACCGAGTGAAAAATAAAACTTCACAGCCGCACGTTGTACGTGAAAATCATTAATTTTTCATGTCAAGTTTGCACTAAAAACACACACGCACACACAAACCTGCTGGAGATACCACCCTCGTCGCTTTCGGGTGACCCCACTTTGCAGAGTTAGTTCAGGGGAGGTAATACATCAACTCCCTAGCTGCGCAACCTGTGCTACAATTACACGATGCGCAGCATTGCGGTTCCGGTTATTTTTGGACACCCCGCGTATAATAAATAGCCTGAACTGAGCTCAAAATTAAAACTACTTCTTTTCTGCAGTATACATATGTATTTTCGGATGCACAAATAACCAAATACTGTTTTGCTATAGTTTGGAAAATTTGTAGTTGCAGTTACTAACTATTCTTGTTGTCAACGATGTGGTTTGCATACAAATTTTCTATTGCGAAACATTTTATGATAACGTCTTTTAACGCAAAGTTTCCAGTTTTAAGATTCGCTTTCAGTGTCCATCTACGTATGCCTATACCGCCAACAATAACATTTTATTGCATTGACGCCGTAAACTTGATAAAAACTATATTGTCCAAAATTTCCAATAGCGTCTCGCTTTCCAATCTGCCTTTCTTTAAATATGTTTAACACCTATATATATGTACATATGTATGAATATCCAACCAATGTAAAGGGTTTCTTATGGCAAGTTTACATTTTGACGAAATTTATAATATACATAAACATATAAATACAGAAAGGAAGTGATACAGTCTTTTATTCTTAGTTCAATTCAATTCGGTGAGTTACATCTCGTGGCTCCCTCTGCTACCTCAGTATAAATATTGATTGTGTATCTTAGCCACTCCCGGAATTTTCAAAACTATATAAAGTTAAAGAGTGAAATCAATCTTTTATCCGCTCTTCAGTTACGTATCCCCAACTTCACCAACCTTGCAATCAACACCCAACCCTAAACCCAATTTTTGGAAGTTGACTTTCCGAATACAACTGTAATTTACAATAAAGTTTTATTACACTGTAAGTTTCGCAGAAACGAATACGATATGCTGCAAATTAACGACGACCAGCACATTCTAAAACACTAAAGCGGTCCCATTAGTAAGTTACCTATCCGGTTTCATTGCTCTCCATAAAAACAATAAAATAAGACAAGAGAAATTGATATCGCCTGTACCTCAATTCATATGCGTGAAATGCTTGTAAATCTGTCATGTATTTCAGTATAGAGTTGCGCTAATTGCCGGTGATACTTTTTCTACCCATATAAAACAACCGCTTGGAGTTTTGATGGGGTAATTCAATGAATTTATTATTGGATTGTCTTCCAATTTGTCACCACACCTAATTTAGACTTTTTGTTTATTTTAAAGTACACAACCCTCTACTCGCGTGCTAAATAACCCCGGAGGAAATCGGAAATAATAATTTTTAATTGCGAGGCATGTGGGTATCACTATAGATTTCCAAAGGAAAGGAAAATTAACGTTTCTTTCCTATTATCCATTTCTTCTAAAACTACCGACGGACGTAATAGATTACAAACCTCGCAGTAGATGATCGTCTATGGGGAACACAATAAATGTGTTATGTTGTAAATTGGTACTAAATTATAAATTACCAAGGAATTTGAAGTGAACAAAGAGAAATGAAGAAGTAAACCGGTGTGCCTGCTAGACACCTGTTCCTTCCCAACCGGTTTCAGCAATTATGGATTATTTGATATGAGTATCAGTACAGTAAAGACACGTAATCGTTCATGTGTACATGCGATAATTCTTAACTATCAGAAGTAAATGCTTTCGTAACTAATTTTACTAAAACAGAGAATACGGTCAAACTTTTTTAAGAACTTTCGTGGATTATTAAGTGAGCTGCCGTTTAAATCACGGCATCCTATTAGAAAGGAAAATACCAAAAAATTAGTGACGTTGATAAACTTGTGGCAGTTATTTGTTGGAGTCTGTAAGCTGTATGTATGTAATAACAAGAAGTATACATATACAATGCTCTAGTAAATTATGGAATAAAATCAAATGTAGTTCTATTAAACATCCTCTGAAACGTCGATTTTTATTTTATGTCTTATTAGTTTATTAAGTTAAAATAGTTATGATACATAAATAACTGATGCATTATAATTAGTCTGGGCAAACAGCGTTAACAGCGTTCACTTACGAAATAAGTTACGACTGGATTGCCGACTCTCCACTCTAGTCAGTACGATGTATACCACAAGATTCCTATGGTTACACCTAAACTATTTGTTTCCATTCATAACGAAATGCTGGTTATAAAAATTATGAAGCTATGTGACATATACGTATATACATAGGTATACGAGGTTGGCGCCATAAATTATCGACCTAAGAGGCTTATGCAGGTTCAAGCGTGTTTCAAACTCCGTTGCGTCAAAGTTAAACGTTTTTGAGGCCTACAATATATATGCGACAGCTTACATAGTAGTAGCATTTGGTAGCCAGCCAGAGAACGTGACTAGTGCATGAAAATATCGCAGCTAACCAAAACAGAGTAACGCGCGATCATTAGCACAGACGGGATTACACTTAACTCACATTAAACAACGTTTAAATGGTGTTTATCTCCTTCATATTCCACTGGAAAAAAGTGGGCAAAATGTTTCCGTCTTGGACAAAAACCCTTTGAAAAAGATGGGCGCTCCCGTCGGCCAAGTAAACTGATAATGCCTCAAACAATTTCGATGATTGAAGAAATATCGTTAGAAGATCTGCCGTTTGGGGTTGAAGGAATTAGCAGGAATGTCAATATTTCTGGAACAATTATTCGCCAAGTTCTACATAACCATTTGGGTATGAATAAAGTTCATGCAAAGTGGGTGCCGCGCATTCTTAGGGCTCTCCAAAGTCAACGTCAGGTCGAGTGTGCCCGTTCATTTTCAAACGTATGTGGAGACGACCCCAAACCGATTTTGGAGCCGATTGTCACAGGAGATGAAGCAATGGTTCTGTTTTACAGAAAAGACCTTAGGGAAACTGTTTTAAGGACCATAATAATAGTAATAGAACACTTTGCGGGGGACATTTTCGAAATGATCGTTTCAGGAAATATATTGAAGTTAGCGCACATTATATTGAAAACTAACAATTCTTATATTTTACCAGGTCTATTTTTTCTATACTAGGCCGGGAATTCTGGCACCTACTTCGTATGTATCTCTCAGCAAATACATTCTATAAGTTACTAATTTTTTCAAAACCACCACCATTCAGGTCTTTGGTCATTAGTTTTAAAATTGTTTTAATAAAACTTACGACTAGTACCACACAAAATTTTTATTAGCTTTATTAGTTGATGTTATTTGTTCCCGGGCTGAATCCCTCGGTGGATAAACATGTCTATATCGGTCCAAATGCATAAATAACTATTGTAGTACCGGTATTTGACATCGAGTAAAGCTTTGTATCTAATATAAAAACGATCCGATTTTTTATGGAAATTGGCAATTGTTAGCACTATGCAAATGAGGGCATTCTACTCCACTGGGATTCTTTAGTTTTGATGGAAGTATAGTGAGCAAAGATCTTCGGTCAGTAACCTTCGATGTTTTACATAATATATGTACATATATAGAAAAGTCTGAGGCTTAGTTACGTACACACTGTCATGAGACTCCCGTTTTCTACATTATATAGGACACTTACATTTAAGACTTTCACCTTGAAATGAAAGAAATTTATTTTTTCTACTATGTTTAATACCTGGTATTGCTTTTGTGAAATAATGCAAGCAGTTATTGCTTTTTTTATAGATTATATGAGAACGCGGAGTACCCACAATGGGGCACCCATCAACTTTGGAAAGAAGCATGAAGTTTTTGAAGGTGTTTGACACAGAAAGTTGCATGTATATCGTAGCTAAAATTTCAAGTGTATTAATTCAAGAAAGTTTTGAATGCTACGAAATTAGAGCATTTTACTTTTCAATTGCTTGTGCAGTAAAACCTTGTCCAATTGAATCGGAATATGCATGTAATAAAAGTTACAACGTAGATAGTAAGTAAATAATTTTACCCATGATAAAAGGAACTACACAGTGTTTATTTTTATTAAATAATAAACTCCAACAAAAATGTTGGTACTTGAAAACTAGTGGGCTAACATCGATTTAGATACATACATTTGAAATATGAGAACTCGTTTGCAATGTTAATCGGTTTTACATACATCGCCTAAAGCTCGCACCGGAAAAAAAAAAGCTAATATTAAGTTCGGTCTACAGTCGGTGTTCCAATTGTACTCCGCCAATGTATAAAGTTGGCATTTCAAAAGTTTCTCTAATGTACAACCATACTTCATGCGCACAAAATAGATGTCATGGAAAGGACAGCAAGTGGGCGTGGTCACGTTAAAGCATTCTTAGAGTTTTGATAAATTGCGGTGGAAATGTTAAACTTTCCTCCTGAGTTTTATGTACCTCTTTTTTTTAGTTGCTAACTGCACACTTATGGTGGAAATGATCCTAATACAGAAAAAGTTTATGAATATTTTTAAATTCAAGAACCACCCGAATGGAACTTTTTCATTCCAGAACGTTAAGTAGTCTAGTTTTACAGGCGCTGATACTGCATAAATATGTCGCTGATTTCAGCGCACGAAGTTCTACTCAACGTTTTCTGTACCTACACGCATTACAAAAAGCTAAAGGAATTTCTCCGCGCTCTCAATAGTCAGAAAGAATTCTTAGCACGGAGGGGAATACGAACATAAACTTCTTCCTAATATATTCTGAAGGAACGAGCGCGACGTGTTTACGCAAAGCCCTCAGTAGATACAAAAAATATACATTACGACGATAAAGACTAAGTGGAAAGGGAGAAACGCTGCGCAGTGGAGGAATTCTTTGAATTATACTTATGGGGTTTTAGCATTCTGACTCTAGAATAAGTTGAAATGTGTATCACTCTCTATGGGGGCGGAAACATCATTTCACAGTTAGATATACAAAATAATATGTCTGCTGGTCTGGATTTTATTTCGTATAAAGTACAAGTCCAAGGAAGTTTCTTCCTTATTTGCATTATGGACATGCGCACAACATTACTTTGGAAGCGTGTGATAAAGTGTTTGAAGTGTATGGAGTATATTAGGTATCCAAAAGTTAAAGTAGTTGCAAAATAATTATATTAAATATATTCGTTTAGTTTGAGCTGATAAGATATCTAGTACAGACTTATAGAAAATGAACCACGTGACCAGTACTTTTTTAATCTGTGGATTTTTGTCTTCATAGGTTTGTGGTATTTGCACTTCACTAGGATCGTACTAGCATTTGACATAGGCGCACAATCGTTATTCACCATTTTTGCTCTAATTCTTTTCCGCTGCATTATTTTTATCATACATTTAAGGTAACAGAACTGTTTTTTCAGTACACAACCGTTTCATCGCATTTCTGCGTAAGGTAAGCTAAGGGGAATATCATATAGGATAAAATAAAAATAATTATTTTTGGTTAAATTTCAAAATGTTTACAAGTGAACAAAGCGCATTCATTCTGATTGCGCATTTTCGAAGCGGTACTCGAAATGAAGATGGGATTTAGACATACTCACTGCAGTCTTATATTGAGCAATACGAGGAAAAATTTCCAAAAGAAAATATTTCATATGAAACATTTTCTCGTCATAAGAATAGACTTGTGGAACGTTTTGAAAATAAACACGGCATTTGAGAAGGAAAATCTACCTGTAGGCCAACTGTATTAAGTGTAGATCTTAATGACGTTCAACATCGACTGAAGCAAAGTCCTACGGAACCTCTACCCAAGTTATCTGCTCCAGAAAGTATGATAACGCATTTCATTACTTATTATAAAAGAATTCAATGTTTCCTTATTTTGTAGGTATCTCTTATGGAAGCTGCCAAAAGGGTATGAAGAGGATTTTGAATATGCATCCACACAAAGTGTCAGTGGTTCAACAATTATATTCACGAAACCATCGAGGACGTATTCAATTTTGTCAGTGGTTTAGTGTCAATTTAAACAATAATGATCTATTGGACAAAACATTTGTGTCAGACGAGGCTTGGTTCCATTTATCAGGCTACGTGAATAGCCAAAATTATGGAACATGGGGAACGGAAAGTCCACATAGCTTCATCGAAACCAGTTTACACCCTATTAAAATTAGTACATGGGTAGCATTATCATGACGACGTATTGTGGGGCCTATATTTTTGAATCATATAGTAACTGCTAAAAGATATCGGAATAATATTCTACACCCATTTATCGAACAGTCGCACGATGATCAATTGACGGAAAGATATTTTCAGCAAGATGGAGCAACTGCTCATACTGCATTCGATAGATTGGTCTACCTAGGACAATTTTATGATGATCGTGTTATTAGTTATGGAGACTGGCCTGTGAAATCACCGGATTTAACACCTCTAGATTTTTACTACTTTGGTTATCTAAAAAAGTGTACAGATTAACATTGATGAGCTACAAGCAGCTATACGGCGTGCGATTGAAGTTATCACTGTAGAAGATTTCAGAAAATTATTTGACAATTGGAAAAGGAGGATACAATTATGTGCAGAACAGAACGGAACACGTTTTGAACATTTATTGTAATTTGACAGAATTTACTTACTTTGCTCTTAATGCAATAACAGCTGTTAGACTAACTGAATAAATAAATTGTCGCAATTATTAAACTTAAATCTATCTCAAATTGAGAGGTATAGGATAAAAACTTACGAACTATCTAGCGATAAAGTCAAAAGTAAATAACAAGAGTGAAAATAATTTCCTTTTATTTTAAAAATGGGCACTCTAATTAAAACTGTATACTACGCCACTTTTTGCAATATTTTACATACAGCAATATTACCAACTACTGTTATGTGGGTTGCATAATTTGGTGGACAGGAATTGTTGATATCTCTGTATAATATATAATATAACTCAGATTTGTAGTAGCTCCATCAATTGTTTCAACACTAAAATTTTTAATTATTTATCAATTAGCGCGAAATTCCGGCTGATTGCTTCCTACCGTTTTAAATTCTCTTTCCACTCTACCAACAAATGAACAAACGGAAATGCAGTAAAAGCACAAAATATGTTTGATATGAAAACCATTCGCATCCTACGTTTGTTAAACACGATGAAATATGTAACGTTTTAATATTGAGCCGAGTTAAAAGCAAACTGGTGCTATTTGCAGCGCTCTTTCGTGTTTTTATACAAAAATACACAATATATATGTATATAGTACGATAGACAAGGGAATGCTGCATACACATTAGCTGAGTGGAAAGCGCTGTTGTACATTTTCTTGACGTTAGAGGGCCTCGTAATTAAATAATTTAAGCTGACAGAAATGCGTATCGGACGAGGAAATGTACGTGCTAAGTGCATATTCCGATTTGCCAATTCATTTGGTCTTCTTAATTTAAAACTTTCTTGATGCGGAAGGTAGATTTATGTAAACCTAGATAGTACAATTTATAATCTTAAGTTGGTACTGTATTTAAATAAAAGGTATGCATGAAAGTGACTAGATTCGAAATTAGTTTTCCATTATCAAATATCTCTGATAGCAATAATGAAAATTTTAAAAAAGTTCCACTAACAATTAATAAATCCGATTTTAAATTTATTTTACAAAGAAACCATAAATTGTCAGTTTCAAAACGTTTAAACCACCTCTCCTCTTTATTTACGCTCACATCGAGGGTTGGCAATAATTTTATAAATCTCTCGTATCTATAATAAAGCGGTAATAGGTACAGGCAAGAAGCATAAATATGTAGGTGAATAGCATGGAGGCAAAGGGAGAGAGCGCCGAAAGACCAAATAAGTTCGTTGGCAACTAGCTACATTGCGAAGCTCCCCTACATATCGTTCGAAATATGTGTGTGTAGTTTACAAATACATGTGCATCCGGCTTCCTTCTTGCTTTTGGCCGCTCTTCTTATTTTACGCACTAAATTACAACATTTTAGGCGTCCTTACACCATTTTAAATTCAGCACAACACGTTTTTACGACACGTCTCTCTCCTTATCGGCCTTATTTTACACCTCCTGGCGTGCGGGATGGATATTAAAAAGAAAAAGGCGTTTTTAACGCCACCACTTACTGGCGGTGCAGTACCAGCGACGAGGCTGTTTAAATGAAAAATTGGCTCATCTACAGCGAACAGGAGGATCAAATTTTAACCCTTCGCAATCTACGACGGATAAAAAGCCGAATCCAATCGTTTAACGCTCGATAATACATCAAAAGTTTTGATGGTTTTTCAGATGAACATTCTGCGCTAAACTAACGCTACTTCGCAATATGTTGCAAATGTGCATGCATTCTGCACCATTTTGTTTATACATAGCTTCTAGCTTAAATTTTTGCGATTTACCTACCTTTAGACTATCACCTGTTTGGCAATAATTTTATTTATACCGTTTGCTTTTTACGAAGGAAATAGATATTTGTTGCTTTTTAGTCGTAATATACGTGATGATATTTATGGTTTAGCGTCCAAAAATTTGTTTCTATTGTAATATATTCGAAATTTTAAAAGCAGATTTATGGAATAAAACAAAACACAAACCACATAATCCGGGTTGGATTATGGAAACAATAATCCTTATCCTTTCTACTTCTACGGGCAACACTACTGCCTTCGCTCAACTCCCTCCTCTTTAATTCTACTAATATCTTTTTACATTTTTCTGTCGGATTCTTTTCGGTGTCCTCTATTATGTGTCTTGTTTCTATTGCTACATACAGTTCCCTTAGTAATTGCGTTCCCTTACTCTTTTATCCAGCATGGTGATGAACAAAGAAACGCTACAAAATACACATCCCTCGAGTCAGTTCCTATTAATATAAACCTATTATACGTACTTTTTATCAGGTATTCGTTTGTCATCTGCCTAAAGCAATTTATATTTCAACAAATGCTTAATCATGCAAATATAATCCTAATCGATAGAAATCCTTAAATGCAACAGAAGTACAGTCCGTTCTGGTAATAGAGCCACTATCAATAGGGCCGCTTTCTACCATTCTCGCTTGAGTGCTACCCTCACTAGTGGCTTATCTTGAGTTTCATATTCATCTCTGTCAATAGGGCGCAAGCTGGCTCAATGAACTAGTCCATAATTTCTCCAGCACCCTTTTTACTAGAGCGCATAGAGTTGGAGGAAAAAGACTCTCCTCACCGCTCGTAGCCGGCCCTGTTTCCAGAGCAGACTGTCGAAGGAAAGGAGGAGCGTACATGTCCATGTGGAAATAGTCAATTTTCTTTCTCCCTACGAGATTTCAGAGTGTTTGAGATAACGCAGAAAGCGTAACGTAAATGCAGGGGTACTACTTGAAAGTTACAAGTAATAATCTCAAAAACGCTTTAATAATTTTTCAGAGAGATTCGATTTTGAGTTTGATTACATCCAATGGTTTCCTTTCCTTACTAACCGTATTAAAAGTTGGTCCATATGCTACTCCTGAACCATGGAAAGTGAAACTCTGTCATGTATAGAGAAGCAATCGTCCAGAGAAAATCAAAATTAATACGCTGCTCCTCTTCGTCCGTTTCAACATGCCAATCGACTCCCTGTTTTGGAGATATGATTATCCAAGGCAGTTACACCAGACTCTTCAAGTTCAAGTGGCACATTCCTACCGAATTCAAATCTTCCCAAAACAATCTGGGAACCATCCAAAGCATTGAAAGATATGCTAACAAATATACTTTTTGATAATGATGGCATATTTTTCCCTACAACGCAAAACTGACAAGGATTCATCTTGGCTTACATTCTTCACGAATATATTCGCCAAGTGCTTTTAGAAAGATTAATAACCACCAGCTTATAGAATGCAAATTACATAATCATGGAATAACATATATATAGCGGGAAAGCCAACTACAGATATCTTGGAGGTCTATTATGCACAGTGTTCTACGGTATATTAATGAATTTCTGATATGTTAGTGCAACTATGTAGTGAAAAGAATTCTGACAAAATGTTAAAGTCATATTGTTTAGATTATTCGCTAAACTCTATTGCTTCCAAGGACCACTAAATTACATCACTAAATCAGCTGGTTTCATTAACCTTTATGTCAACGGCAACATACCTGGGTATGTTTCGCGTTTTCAATACGCTGTAGCTCTGAACTCGATAATCGTATCGACTTGAAATTTCGTGATGTCCTAGCCAAAACAGTTTTACGCAATAGTCCCAAGTTTGGTTAGGATTGGATTATCCGTTTGGAAGATAAAGGCCATTTACAAAGTTGCACCCTTACGTCAACAGCATACATACCTGGGTATGTATAGTAAAACGCATGCAAATATGATGATATAATTGAAAAGTATAGTTTATTTTGAGTTAATTTTTGTAATTATTTTATAATTATTATATAATTATTGAAATTCAAATACATACATCTATCGCATTGCGGCAAGTCTTTGGAATGCTCGCGCACACTGGTTTGTTGCATAATGTGCATGCTTTACGAGTAGGGAGTCGTTTCGAGCAGATGTAGCAATTCCCTATTACTTTTAGGCGGCCCGCACTATCACGTTCCTCCGCTTCATGTGGTTCAGCATCCACAACTCCGATGGGCCCACCTTTCATGGCTTCGATGGCGTTGCGCATTGAAAAAGCTCTGGATATTCTGCTGTTATTCGCCCTTCTCTCCATTTCTGGCTTGCATAGTTTCTCGCTTAGCTGATGGAGAAACATCCTACGGTGGCTTGTAGATGCCTTCAGGTGAGTGTTGTTCTCGACGTGTAGTACGTATGCAGCAAACGCAGCAACGTCCAGAATATTATAAAAGAAAGCCAAAGGCCATTTATTTGTGCGCCGCTTGGTACCAAATTCGGACAAGCACTTGTCCATGTTATCAACGCCACCTTTGGTTTTGTTGTAGTCCAATATAAGCAATGGTTTCTTCTTAGGACCGGCATTTTCTGTTGTATAATGAGTAGTGGACAACATTACAACTGCCTTGTTTTTCTTGAGCACGTACGAGCACATCGTAACGTGATTATAGAACCCAAACATTGATGATTCAGCCTCACGTCGTTTGGGGTTGGCAAATGCTGCTGGCACGAATGTACGCCTTTTGTTGCAAGTACCCGATATAGATAAATTGTTGTCTATCATCAAAGATTTTGCCAAGTTGTAGCTAGTGAAAAAGTTGTCACATACAATATTTCTTCCACTCCCACCAAAAAGGTTGACACATAAATCCTTTACTACTCTTTCGCCAACGTTTCTTTCACGTTCACCAGACGGTGCCATTCCTGTATAGATTGCTCCCTGCGTTGAAAAATTAAATTCAATTTAGTTATTTAGATTTTCAAAAACTTTCAACAATATTGATTGTACCTGTAATGGATAGGACAAAATGGAGTCGCACACACACCCACTTTTATCCCATATTTGGCAGGTTTTGACGGTACGTATTGCGTGAAGCCAGTTCCGCCACGATAAACATTCAATTATTTTACAATTACTTACTTATACTTATTTCTTCTTGGCTCTCTTTAAGCGTTTGACGAATATATGCTTGTTGTTCTTCGTACGAAAGTGCGCTTAGTTGTCGTGGAGTAAGCCATTCACCATGTGCCATTTCACTTTTATTATTATTTTTTTTATTTCCACAAAATAAACAGAAACGTCTTTTCACTTCGAATCACAAATGTAAACTAAATTTGCTGACGAAACTACAAAGAATGAAATTTCTGCATCAATACATGTTTCTACCACATACATGTTTCTACCTATATATATATATATACGTGTGTCTACCTATACAACCACTTTTTTCAACAAACAATGACTAAATGTAAGGATGAAACTGGTTGTCATAAAATTTTTGAACCTTTTGTCTATTTCTAACAAAATAAAACAAAAAATAATACAGAAATTCCAACAAACGAGTTAGATATTAGAATTTTTATGCTATCGGCATGCCATTCCCCATACAAAACGTATGTGCCTACATACACAGGTATGTTGCTGTTGACGTGCGTAAAGCAGTTCTGCTGTTGACATAAAGGTTAATAACGAACCGTGTCCTCTGGATCTAAGTAGGATTTAGAATGAAGTCGACTACACTCATTCTTATAGTTAGCATATTTAGAGTTACATATTTTGACAATTAATTTCGAGTTTGGTCTATTTCACATAAATATCGCGGCAGGTGTTGTCAGGGTTCCAGTTTGAAGGTGAAGTTGCCAGCGATCTAAGTGAGATCACTGTTATTTTATTTACAATCTTCTACTAAGGATGCCTTTTAAGTTGTTAGAAAAGCTAGGAAAGAGAAAAATCATTTGTACAAACTGTTTTATTGCTCTTCAGAATATTTGCCTTTAAGGTTTTACACTTTTGCATGCGTTCAAATCAATTCTGGAATTGTTTTCTTAACTTTAAAGTTTATATGTCATAGACGTGATTCTTGAGTGCTTTGACAGCTTCTTGAGGTGCTGCAAGTCGCTGTTCATGCACTTTTTGTTTGACACTCGCGAGTAGTAGGAAATCGCTATAGAATAACTGAGGTGAATACAGGCAATGAGATATTAAATTCGATGTTTTTCTCCTCCAAGTCGTCAATTATTTGACGTGCTATGTGTGACCTTGCATTGTCATAATACAGAATGATGCATTGTTTCTGGTTGTTTCCCTGATGTCGTCAATGTCTTCTCGCAAACAAATTATTGTGTACCATTCAACATTAAGTGTTCTTTGATCCTCTAAGGAAATGGTGCGATATGTCCAATACAAACGATGAAACAAGCGATCATTTTCCTGAAAGTGCTTTGTAAACGGACAACTTTCATGACATTTAGTTCATCTTAAAATACCTAAAAAGCTGATTGTTGCTCAGCTTCCGCTTCATACGAACATATATTCAAGTTTGATCACTTTGAAATTTTTCGATCTATGTAATTTTTTGAGCATTTTTTTGCACCAATTAATACGAGCCCTTCTTGAGCTTCGATCAAGTTATGCGAAAATCATTGAGAACAGATCCTTTCCACAGACAAATGCTCAGGAAAAATCGAATGTATTGCAGTATTCGATATGCTTAGAAATTCTTATGTTCGGTACTACTTTAGTAGAAAGACTGTATCTTCGTTGATCTCAATTACTTATATACTAGTTATATATTGTATTTGTATTTTATTTATTTGTGTTGCAATTGTGTCATGATCGTCATGGCTTTCGCTACAGCCACTGCGAATAAAGCAACCGCTCGTTTGGGATTTGGTGCCATTGGTTTGCAATCAGAATCAACAGAGGGAGATTATAATTGTTTCAATACGTTAATTACGTCTGATGGTTACTGATGTCACTGTTTCTAAATTAATGTGTTGAAAAAGTAATAGAACCTCCATCAGTATTATTAAAAATCATTCAGATTTCTGTATCCTGTACATATCAAATCGATTTTATCGGTGCTTTACTTTACCCGAAAATGTACAACTCAATGTGCAATTTGTTAGCTTATTTATAATTCATAACATACCTACCTAGTGATGTTATGAATGTCAAAAATACATGGAGCGCGCTAGGATGTAACTTGTTAACGAAGCACAAATATTACCAGGCAATGCTGAATTCATGTTCTGCAAAATGTAATTTTCGTAAGCTAATCACTTAGAATCGCTTACATGGAGTAATATTTATAGATGATAAAAGGGTAAGTGTATCCATGAAATAATTACGTATCGAAGAACGCTGGGTAATAATTTCTTTTTAACTGACAGGCCAATACCTTAACATGTAGGCTTTCATGGAGTAACTCATTTATTTCTGTTAATTGCTATATCGAGAACCATTAAACGAAAATCAATGAATAATACTAAACTACCACAAAATAAGTCAATTCGTTTATTTTGGTTTCGATATTGTACTATACAGTTTGTGCCTGTTATCTGGTTATGTATGTACGTACTAAGTTTTCGCGACTGAAAGATGTGGAATTAATTAAAATTATTTCTTTGGCGTGTCGTACAGTAGAGGTGTATATGAATTGAACACAATAGTACGTAGTTGTGATGTTACCCTATTCATTAAATAATATGATCAAACTTAAATTAAACAAACAAGGAATGGTCGCAATAATAGTTCTTACAGTTCATACCTGATGTATTTCCAACGTACATTAAAGATGTAAGATGATAGATGACTTTTTAGTTTAAACTTTCAGGTAACAGAGTATTTGATTGATTTGTCACTAGTTCTCAATTAGCACTAATAGTTTTTGGACATGCAGCCAACGTAAAAATAAAATTTAGATTAATAGAAGCCACTGAGCTCCTTCGTGACTTAAAACAAGATTTTATCCTCTCTGCGGCGGTGGTTCGCGTACAGTGAAGTAGAGTAAAACAGTCTGAAGAAGCGGTAATCAAAGCCGGTGAAGTGGTCAATAATATTCGATGTATAGGCGCCAAAATCCCGTTAGTAAATACTCCCACGCTGATCCGCAATATTCAATTGAAAAGCTTGACAATCAATATAACGATTACGGGTTAAACAACTAATATCCGCAGAATAAAATGAGTTGCAGACACTATGTTAGAAAGGATAAAATGACAAACAGGAGATGAAATGTATGAAACATGAACAAGATTATACAGTCTGCAAAGGAAAACCGTGTACGGGTTAATGTGTAGGAAAAAATATTTCTAATGATTTTTAAGTACATGGATTTGTTATACTCTATGAAAAGAAAAATACTATATCATTAATAATGAGTTCAGTCACCACCGGCATTGAGAATTGCCTGGCATCTCCAAGGCATGCTTTCCACTAAGTTGACTCTGTGTTCGTGCGGTAAAGACCTCCAAATGAGACGAATTTGTCGTGCCAGCTGCTTCAAAGTACACATTCTTTTCCTCGAAGCTTATGCTTGAAATATCCCTACACATTTTAAGAAGATTTACAACTGGCGATTGCGATGGCCAATCAAGTGTGGTGATACCAGACTGCTCCTTCAACTCGGTGTTTTGGATTGCTGTCTTCCTGTAAAATCCAGTCCTCGGTTTTGTTTTGGGGGCATCGTTCCGCAGTTGGCAACAAACACCTTTCATAAATTTTAAGCATTTTCGGAGCACTTAAATTGTATAAACACAGATGTAATGCTCTAATGAACTTTTATAAGGGATTTAACGGTACGTTGTATTAACCTGTTGGTGGACTAGGAACGTCGGATGGTAGTATGTTCTACAACAGAAGCTTCCTCCGAAAAGATCACGTTGTTTCGATCTCCGTACAAAATTCTCCTTTATACAAGCGAGTCTTTTCGTCACATGTTTTTCGCATTCACGACAACAATTGTATCCATCGTCTCACAAAAAAACTAGGACGATATTTGAAGCCAGCTGCCATTTATGCCGTACATGCTCTTACTTTAGAGACTAATTTATCAGGTCGTTGTATATTACTAAAGAAATTGTTGTGTTGTCCAAATATCAATATTAGACTTAACACGGTATGTGTCCCCGTTGTTGTATACAATAGAAGCGCGAAGTTTTAAATATAATAGGAAGAAGAAAATTAGAATATTGAGGTTACGTTATACGAAGGACCAAATATCATTTGCCCTGACCAATAATTCAGCAAAAAGTAAAAGGAACTTCGCAAAAAGTTGAGAAGAAAGGAAATTGAGAGACAATTTGATTCTTGAGCGCGTAAAAATTTAATCGGGATTGGGGGGTGAATATTTAGGGGAAACACTGCAAGTATCATAATTGTCTTTTCGTTGATTAATAGATATTTACACCTTGTCTATGGCAACTACTTAAATTAATTTTCAATATTTGGACTCGTAAATAAAATTTTTATGCTTTCGTTTCCTCTGCCTCAGTAGCGATCAAATTTCTGCGCGAGTCTTTTCTACTCCACCCCTCAGTTTCTAAAACCTAGCGTAGTATTTATGAAAGCATTGTATTTATAGAAACTGTTTTCCTTTTGAGCTAATAAGGAGAAGGTACGGTAATCAGATTTTTGTAATTTTTGATATTTATCGTACGTGTAGTTTGGACCTCGAATAAAAATATTTCGGAGTAGTTCGACGCAACGTACATAAATTACCGAGATAATCGATTTTGAAGTTTACCGTGACAGTTAAGTCCTCTAGATATGATATATTTTTCAATTAGAAGCTTGGCCTGGTCTCGTTCTATTCCGGTACTCACGAGGTCGTTGGTTCGAATTTCATCGCGCGACATCTTTTACCCCTTCAAAACGCACCATAGATTTCCTTCATTCTTCTTCACATCTCAAAATTATGAACAAACCAAATACTATAATAACTATATGCAGGAACATTGTTCAAGTACTTCATTAAAATGCACAATCGGTTGATAAATAATATTCATTTTGAATTAACAATAAGTATTTTACGTAGTGTGGCACGAGCCAGAATGGTAGTTATCATAGAAACATAGGAAGCAAAAGTTTTTTATTATTACCTTTTTGTTAATTCAAAATGAATATTGTTTATCAACCGATTGTGCATTTTAGTGAAATACTTGAAGAATATTCCTGCATATGTTATTATAATATTTGGTTTGTTCATAATTGAGATTGAGATGAGAAGAAGAATGAAAATAACCTATAATGCGTTTTGTAGGGAAAAAAATGTCACAGGATGGAACTCGAACCAACGATGTCGTGTACCGGAATAGAACACTACCGACTAGGTCAAGATTCCAATTGAAAAATATATCATATGTAGTGGATTTAGCTGGCATGGTAAACTTCAAAATTGATTATCTAGGTAATTTATGTACGTTGCGTCGAACTACTCCGAAATATTCTTATTCAAGGTCCAAACTACCCGTACCATAAATATCAAAAATTACAAAAATCCGATTACCTTGCCTTCTCCTTGTAAGTGAGTATATTCGAAAAGAACACCTATGCGTCCATTTCATATTGCAGACGTTTGTAATCTCCAGAATCTATATTATATGAAGAATCAAGGTATTGCTTCAACACCAGAATCTCTGTCTTGCTTTACTTACTTACTTAAATCTTCTCTCTACCTCTGCCCGCATTCCTTTAATGTCACGGAAAATTTTAATTATACTTCATTGACGTGCTAAAGCGAAGTCATCCTGAAATATTTACTTAATTTAAAGACCATATTATGGAAGGTATTGTTTTACGAGGTCAGTGAATGGAAATATTGTACTTCATATGTTAGGGTATCGATTATGGAACGGTGTGCATGTAAACGTGAAATATGAGAAATTAAGTGGTATATTGCACATGATGTTACTGGGAATGGTGGCTGGCTTATATGGGAAAGCGAATGCTTTTAACGATAATAAAAGTAAAGAAAATGTCTGAATGAAAAACGTGTGCCACAGATGCAGGATATGTCATAACTAATGCGTCAAATTTATTTACAAGGTTATAAGGGGTAAAACGAAGACAATGAATATAAAAGGAAAAAAGCAGAAAAGATAAAATCGATCGTGATCGATTTGTTTCGATACCACACAGTCGGCTAATTTATCACCAGCTATTTGTCAATATAAAATCGACGTTCTACACTGTATTGTAAAAATAATACATGTTCTAAGTAAACGAACACTTGACCTTGCCCAACATATTTACCCAATCGTTTTATCGTTTACATTTCTTTGTCTAAACAGTAAACATACAGGAATAATTTTCTTCCGAAACCTTTCTTCTCCCACTTTCCTGTGATAATAGTAAAATTTTCTTTCTTACAAATTTCATTGCATTTGTTACTAACTTTCTTCTGCTTTAATTCGATGCATAAGTTGTAAACAATTTTTTACAACTTATGCATCAAATTAATGTAGAAGACTGTATGTGGTCAAAGCAAGTCTATGAAAGGAATAAGAAGTAATTACGGAAAGGTTGACAAATAAAAGTTATGTTTTACGGTATAGTAATTTACTAATTACAACAAATGTTCGGGGTCATTACCGCCTATGTCGCTGGACGTAATAATTAGCAACAAGCATGCACGACTGTTCTTGCTTTACAGTTGCTAACACATTGTTTAGACCAGCTTGTAATTCGTCGAATGTATTTATATACATATATCTTGTAAACTAATGATTTTTGGTATCCACATAAGTAAAAATCGTTCGTATTTAAGTCCGACGAATGCGGGACCCATTAAGTCGGCCTATACGGATAGTTGAAGGGTCTGCAGAAAACAAAAAATTACGATAAGTCTCTGACTACTACGAAGAAAATAAGTAATAATAAGTGAACGTATTTACTGGAAAAAAAACATAAATGGTTCTAAATAAATACTATTTTGTCTAAATAAGCAACATGTAACAAAACTTCATTGAAAAATTAAAATCCACTCAACCTTGCTATACATAATCACCGCAATTTACGAGTGTTTAATAGACTGGTGACTTTTGGTTGTTCGATGAAATCGCCGGTAAACGTATAAATCAATCAAATATCCACTTGACCGTAATTAAGATATGCGCGAACGCTACCTTCTGCAGTGTGAACTTGACTAATAAGTTATGAATAGGTCGGTATATGGACTATCAACGCGAATTCATAAGCAGAGTCAACATCTTTACGTCAGCTTTTAATAAACTAAGATGACAAACAACGACGAAGTTACAAATTTATGTAGTTTAATGCATTTATGCACTATTCTATAACGACGTGGAGAAGACTTCGCCATTGATCTAATGGAGCATTGATTAATCTACATGGCACTAATCCTTTCGAATGCAATGTACTTTACTCTTAGCACACAAGTTGAATGATGTTGAGATACGAATTTCGGCTGCTACGTTGGTTAATAAAAAATTAACCATAGTTCGAGTGTGAAGTGCATTAGCCATTTATAGAATTACACTCGTAATATATCCTCATTATGAAATGATAGATCAGGATTACTTTTCGCACCGATATAAAGAAGTAATTTCTAAACGTTAACAGCTTTATGGAAAATAACTTTTCTACCCAACCTTATTATTGATGAAATTACCCATCGGTCTCTAGCAGCTCGTTTCTTATCAAATTGTGGGCAATTCAACCTTTACATTAACTTCAAACCGTTAACGTTGGACGAATGCACACAGGGACACGAAAATACCGGTCGAACTACCTTGTTGAAGCGAAATGCTTAATGGGAGATCGCGTGGCACACTTTGAAATCACAGAAGTTGGGTACAACGGAAATGAAGTACTTATTGCTTATATAACACTGTAAAACGGTAAGCAATGGCAAACTTTTTAATACCATGCACATATTTTACGTTATCGCGTTATCCTAATTGGTTCCCGGTTTTCTGGGGCGCACGAACTGCGTTGTATCTTTATATATGATCTAATTACGAGTATTTATATTTCAGTATTTATGGTTAAACTTTCTTTTTCAGTGAATACAGCGATTGTTAAGCGTGTTGGTTGTACAGGGAGTAATATATATTTATTCTAGAAGAGTCGAACTTAATATTTATACAATTGCAATCACCTACTGATTACTAACTAATACGTAGTTGCTAATTTTCAGTAGATTGCGTTTAAGATGAGATGGCAACTTTCAGTAGATTGCGTTTAAGGTGAGGCGGCAACTTTCAGTAGACTGCTTTGGAAATTAGTTGTTCCAAAGGTGTAATTTCTGTACAAATGACGAAAGCATTAGCAGATTATATTTCAGAACAGTATTCTAAACCGTTCCAGTAAAAACCTAAAGGACGGTAGAGGCAACCAGAAAGATAAATATCTAAATAGGTCACGAAATATCCATCTACATCCTCTTCCATGAACCATGAATGCAGACGGAGGTCCAATTCAAAGTTCGAAATTGTAGGGTTTATTAAATTAAATTCAGCTTTTGTGTAGGATCATTCAACCGTTACCGCACGCTCTAAAGAGCATGAATTTAAGGTTTGGAATTAGTATAAATATACGCTCTTTATAATGGGAGTTCAGTGTTAACAGTGTTCTGGTGTGTTTTGTGCTGGCATCCAGGGTGTGATCATTGTACAGTGCTTTAGAGTTGTACGGTGCTCGTTGCGTGGTGTTCGTTTTGGGAGTTGGCCGGATATTGCTTAGTTTCCCGCTGAGAATGGCGACTTAGTTGCCGAAATACGCATCTGGAATTATTTCTGAAAGATGTGCTAAGGCTAGTTTTATTTCTTTTATATAACCTTGCTCGATCAAAATATGTACTCTGAATTACAATGGAGTCCACCAAATGAGAACCGGGCATATTAGTGATCGTAGAATCAACTCAGATGACGCAAACTTTTAGGCAGTCGACGAGAGATCTAGTCAATATTGAAATATCATTCTGTAAGTTGTGTAGTTTTCCCAATGTTGTCCTTGATACATGTGATTTGCATTGTCATGCAGTAGTAAAACTCCATCCTGACCAGTTTAAATAGCAATTTTCCATGCATTTCGTTCAAGTGAATGCAGTACTGTTCAGTAATAGTAGTTTTACCGCATTTCAAGGGAGACTAATCAATACTCGTATTATTAATCGCGTACCACTAACCGTTCTTTAGAAGAGTGGTGGTGGTTCGGTTTTGGCATCTTTTTGGGGTCATCATCCTATTGTGTACATTGGCAACGTTTAGTGTACAGCATCTACTTAAGTACCAGCAGTCTTTTGAAAGTGAAACGCTCCTATTCTAGGAGATCAGAGAAGCAAAAGTGACGTAGTGTGTGCAACTAACTTTCTCAACATTGTAGGTTTGTAATCCTAGTTTTGTCTCAGATTACTCAGTATACGTTAGTAGTACTGTACAATGATCGAATCCTACTAATATTCGAAGCTTGTCGTTATTCATGAGCGGTGTTGCGTGTTCGTGGTGCTCATTTTCAAAGCTTAAAATAAAACTCTTAATTAAATTCTATGGTTCTACTAAAGTTTCTGACTATCTCTGTTGCGTTATCATTTGGTTTTGAATCGAAGAGGAAAAGGTTTCGTGGTTGACTTATTTTCATATTTCTAGTTTCTCTTCATGAGGAAAGGTGGATATGAGAAATATATGGGCGACCTTCTAATGCATTGCTTACCACAGTACTCTTAAAAATGCACCTGTATCCAAAATCTCCCATTGTCAGTGAAATTCACGCAAAGCTATATTGCTCTACTTTACCTATACATTTGTTAATAAGTATACCGAGGCTGTGGTTAAAATAGTACATTAAATAAATAAGATTACCCGCACCACACCTTTTGGACATAATTCCAGATACGAATTTCGCAGTTTAGTTGCCATCCTCTGTGGCAAACTGCCGGAATTGGGCATCACCAACGATATCCGGCTAATGCACGAGATGAATACGACACCACCAGCATCGCATAACTCTAAAGTACTGTACAATGAACATTACATATTGAACGCTTCCGCGAAACACACAAACAAGCTACTGTCACTACCAGTCAGTAGTGTTTCGGGGTGTTATATCCCTATTTGTTACCTATCATTGTACCACTTCAGTCTTATATGATGATATTCAACGGTCGAAGGTGTGAATGATAAGACAAGAACCCAAAGGAGCTAATGCAAAGGATTTGGTTGATGCCGTAAATACCGCAAGTGACATAAAACTAAAACATCAATTGTCGTATGGTTTATGAGCAATGAAGTAGTACACTAAGAATTTTCTAAAGAAGGGAGAGATGAATTTCGCATTTATATATAAGTAATGAATTAACCTCATTCAATCGCCAAAAATAAGAATCAGTACCTGTATTCGCGTGAATATTTTCCAGAGTTAGTGGCAATGTAACAACTCGGAAGAAAGCTCTCTAAATATCTAAATAATATTCCTTATGTATATGTACCAACGATATCTGGCTAATTCACGAGACGAATACCACACAACGAGCATCGCACAACTCTAAAGCACCGTATAATGAACATCACACATTGAACGCTTCCGCGAAACACACAGAAAGACAACTGTCACTATCCCATTCAATCGCCAGAAATTTAGAAGCAGTACCTATATTCGTGTGAATATTTTCCAGAATTAGTGGCAATGTAACAACTCGGAGGAAAGCACTCCAAATATCTAAATAATATTCTTTATGTGTATATCTTCTAAACGTCAGGCTATTACACATAGCACAATCAATTAGTTGCTAGGTGATAATCAACAGTCCAATGCGCATTTGATCTAGCACCATAGTTTCCTGCACGAATCCAGAACTGTTCTAGTGTGCATTGTACGTACAGGAACAACATCGCAACAGTAGGTGATTATTTACAGTCAATGAATTCTCGAATCCATTACGTAACATATCTCACATATTCTCTACAACGCAGGTAATACGTTTACATACATATCCGGAAGTAGATGCCGCTGCTTCGGAATACATACATTGAATACAGAATCAATACACTAAAATGGTGTTACCTCCTCTACCGTTACATTCTGACATACTTGAATTCGGAAAAAGTACGCGAATATCGTACGTTGCGAACATGTAACCTTTCTAAATACGAAAAACGGCAAAAAAATATACACGCGCCACATTCTATAATTGCGGTTTCGATTTTGATGCTCACGGCTAAATTTCGTGCTCGGAATGTACAACGCGGGCTTAAACGACTTCGCCATGATGAGGACGTTGCGAACAAATTCAATATATTCGTTCGTTCGGGGTAACTCAATAGAGTTTATTGAAAGGGTGGTCCGCCTGTACAGTACAGGATGGTAGGTAGTTAAAGTAATTCAATATTTAAATTAGTTGATAAGAAATTAAGGGAGATAATAGGCGTAAGGTAACGAACTCGATAGGGCGCTTTGTAGAAATGAAAATTGTAGTATTAAGACCTGTCTGAATTTAATGGAACGAAGAATGTTTTAGAAGGTTGTGTTGCTGCATGAATTCTGACACTAATGCACGTATGGTAGGATTTTTGCCCATTCACTTTTGTACTCCACTTTCAAGTAATTGTTGAAACTTATTGAACTCATTTTATATGATGTTAGAGGCTATTAGGGGATCCTTGTGGCAGGAGCGATAAGCTAAACCATCGGTAAATATTCTTGTTATAGCGTCTTGCTCCATCGGTAGATTTGACCTCGATTACACCTACAGTAGTCGTCCAAAAACACTGCCTTTTGGCACCTCTGAACGGATTAGAAAGTACTCGGTGGTTTCTTCATTCACCTTGTTTGAAAAGTTCTCTCACTCAAGTATGATTCCAGGAAGTTGAAGTAGATCGATAGAAATACGTGCTTGATTTTGTAAAGTAATCGATTGTTCCAGATTTTGCCAAATGCTTAGCATAATGATAATACCAATAATAATAATCATGGTAATATAAAATAGAAACAATAGCAGTAAGCTTGATAGTAACACGGAGTTTCAGATCAACCCAATCAGATGAAAAATAGAAAATTGTAATGCTTAGCTATTACGATATTAGTGCACAAACTGATGTATCTAATGCTTTGTCCATGGCTGAAAATTAACACCAAAATTCAAGATTGTTAATTGAATTTTTTTAGAACTACGTAGTAAATGAAAATCAATGATACAGTCGACATATAACTATGTAATTGTATGATTTCACCTACAAGTAAATCAACTCAACTTACAGTTTATTAAAGTACTAACAAAGTACAAAAATCGCGATATCGCCAATTACCTTTAACAATCTTACAAACTCTAAGGTATGAAACATGCTCACTGTATTCGATAACAGATTTCCTCGTTATGGGTCTCCCGTTAAATCAGGAAAAACGTAGCCAATAGATCAGCTATTGTGTTTCGTAGTTTCATCTTTGCGTTTGACACCACCCATTTTCTTAGAAAATTCAAATAATTTTGTACAGCTTTGCTTCTGATTTATGATTGCCAATGAATGCTATAAATAATTTTCTGTTCCCATTCATTGCTGTTCGTAATAAACTCTTATTAATTTGAAAATTGATTCCTATTACCTAAATGCGGAGTTTGTTTCTCGACAAGATAGTTTTCTTGAGGAAAATTCAAACTATTTCACTTTCCTGTACATCAAGCTTTTGATATGGTTTGCAGTAGAGGCTGATCCCATCTAATATATACAATATCATATTGACTATCCCAGGAATCTGTGAGAAAAGAAGCATACGCATCGAGGACCTGTGCACAGCAGAGGTAAAGTAATACAAACGTTTGGGTTATCAAATTACTATAATTAGATAAACCGGACCAGCGACAATTTTGTATTATTTTCTAACAAGAAAGTTTATCAATTTTGAAGAACGGTCGTCTACACTCAAAATCGGGAGTGATACATAATATTTTGAGTTCTTATGAAAGATTCAGTTGGTGAAAGTTCTATCCTATTGCGAAATAACGAATACTATCACACTTTATTCGCATAAACAAACTGTATGATGAAGAAAATCGCTTAAAATTTGGCCTTTTTAAAGGTAAATAAGGTATGTATCTAGTTAACGATATGTTAGCTATCCATTGAATTTTTCAGCAGCGTTTAGATCGTCTTGAATATTAAACAACAGCGAAGATGTAATTCATCCATATATTTTCATCATGCAGATTTCCCATTTACCTACAATAGCTTCTGTCTCCTCTAGTGAACAATATAAATACTTTTGAAAATTGCATACATACCGCGGAACCACGTTCGACGCCGCTCAATTTTCATCCATGAGAAAATTGTGAAAGGAAAATAAGAACACCGAACATGCGCTGAAAAATTCAACAACAACAACACCGTCAACTCCAAACGGGTGCCTAAATGTAATGAAGCTTTATGAAGCAAATAGTTTGAAGTCTGAGCGGGTAAATGTAGATAGCAAACATTGTAGATCGCAGACAGTGTAGACTAACAGGCGCTAGCGAATTCTGCGTTGGTTGTCAACGATGCATATCGTATGACGTCAAATCTTCTGAAACCCAATTTCCTTTGTCTCGTATCAAGTTCTGTAGCGTCAAAATTTTAAAACGCAAACCGCTTGTAAACGAGAAAGCTTTCAATTAAATGAGCACCACTATAACGATACTTTGTGTCGAAAATTCTTCGAAATCGGAGAAAAAGGAAAGGGGGAAACTGAGAGCAAAAACGGGACACACAAAAAGATTGAAATCGTAGGAACGAAGAGCTTTTTCTCGCATCGTCCATTGTAATAAAGAGGGAGTGTTATGTTTTGCAGCGAAAATTTAAATGTATAAAGCTCGTTGCCACCGCGAAATTCCACACTGGGAAAACTTCGCTTTTAAAAAATTTAATTACATTAAATCAAATGCAAAGGGCCGGATCTCGGGAGATCCTTGTGGGAAGGGCTAAACAGAGTATAGAAAGGAGCACTGAGTTAAATTGTATTAAGCGGGGAATATTTTTCGTAGCAATTTTTTGTTTCGGTACAGGAAAGAAAGAATTAATATTACATGTAGGACACTCCGAGAAAGTATCTATTATTTACATGCAATAATTTATTCCAACGGTAAGACCTTTTCGTACTGTACTTCCACTTTCACTCTATTGCTATTGTTAATCTTGTATAATACGTAGGTACGCCTACACAAACGTGATAGTAGTATAGCATTCAAGAGCGCTACAATAGACAAAACAATCTCTTAATACTGTGCGTAGAAGGAATTCACAACAGACCCTACATTGAGATTTAAATAGGATTTTCTCGTGAGAATAGGGCTGACGTTGCATTGTTTCCTTTGTACACACCTTAGCGCGTTCGTTCTTGAACTATATTTAGAATACTTGAATTAGGTTTAAGACACGCGTACTTTATTCTGCAGAATTTTGCGCATTTTGTTCATATAGTAATGAATATAAGAACCATATGAAATTTTACTCTGTATTTAGTATGTGTAACCCGTGTAGTCTAGAGAGGCTTGTAGTAATTTACATCGATATAAAGTCGCTTTAGCATGAATTTATTTTGAGGGTATGATAACCACCACTTTCATATTGCATTTTTCTGAAAAAATTTATTTGTGAACTCAAATGCAGTATTAAATGATTAATTGATTAAGTAAGGATTCTGCTGCTCTGTCAAACCCATTTATTTTATAGTTACCTTCCCATGCTCAGAAATACTAAGGAGAATTTATTTATAGTAATTTATTTCCCGGAATATTTTTTCCCAATCATCATTTTCACCTCGAATATATGTTCTCGTTACCTTAAAAATGTTTACATCTACTAAGAATCCTATTCTACTCTCGCCTCCACTCACAATCAGGTGTATCAGTTATTTGCTGTCAAATGCGAGAAACACTTAGGTCTGAGAACTGCTATTTCCGTTTCTCTCATTTCGCCTCCTTTCCTTCGCAGTTTCGTCCCGTTTATAACCAAGACCGCATGTAGTGTAATAAACTACGTTGTACGTTTTAATATTAGCTCACGTGAGGGATGGATATGGCCCCTTAAACGTCTTTTTATACGCGTTTGTGTTCGCACAATTTGCCACGCATGGGAATAATAACGGTAGATGAAGAATTTATTTGTTTTTTTTTTTCTTTTGTTGGTTTATGATATTATTATACCGACAGCGGCTTAACATCCTTCCTTTTTGTGATATCGCGATAATGTTTGTGTATGAGAATAAAATGAGAATAGTGTCAAATGAACCGAAAACGGTGTTTTCGAGCTTGTTTGTTTGTTCTTGCGAATCGATAAATTCCTGGAATTAGAGAGTATTTATTTTAAAAAAATATGAAATAAGCGGCTTGCAAAGAAAAGTAGTTCGGTTCTCAGTGTTCAGCTTCAGAAATGTAACGTAACCAAAAATAACGTGCTGTGATGGTAAAATGCAAAAATTTTATTATATAAAAGAAACACATTATTCACTAACGTAATTTTTGTGTGCCATCATTATAGAAATCCATGGATTTTGAATAAAAATATTGACGGACTGGATTCATTGAGTACTAAATTTCCTATGGCTCATACAGTTGTCAAAAGAGAAGCAATCACTTAACGAAATATTCGAAGAATAAGAAGAATGTTCTAACGTTTTTAAGCCAGGTTCAATTTTTTTTTCTGGATAACCCTTGCGGTATAAACTCTAGCGCTGCTCGGTAGGAATAGCACTTTTACAGTAGTCATCTGATCTGGATGCTGTCCACCAAATGCACAGTAAAATCGTTCTTAGATGCAAAGACACCTTTAATGTTTGTTGCAGTGAATCAGTTGATGACAACCAATGATACAAACACTTATAATTAGAGTACAGTATTAACTCCTGCTTGCAAGTTAACAACCGATCTAGGAAAAATTAATTTTCATGGCGTGCAAGATTTGCCAAACGTATTGTAAGATGACTTAATTTATTATTATTTGTCAATTTAAGTGGGATTCATTTGCTTAACCTCTCTCAAGCTGAGGAAAAACGTTGCCCCTAATCAAGCTCTGTTTTTCATGAAGGCATATTATTTACACATTCCTTGTTTTCCTCTAAAACGCGCATAACAAAGTCATTTCCTACACACTATTGTGACATTGTCATGAACCTTATGCATCAATAATTGTCTCAATAAACAAAATTTGTCTACTTCCAGATTATTACTGGATGTAGAAACTAGAAGTACGAATTTTTCAGTCAGTTTCTTCAGACAGTAAAGATTTAAGAGATGAAGATATGCCGTAGGAGGTGTAAGAACTCAACAACAGAGAACTATTGCTCCTACACAACAAGCAAAATGAGCAGTACCCAAAGCAACATGCGTTAACAGCCTTAAACTTGATATTGCTGGTTCAGGTTGCGGTTATTCTTCCATTCCCATTAAGTCTTCGACTTGTAGCATCAATTGTCGCCCCCTTCGCTTGTAAATTACATGAAATAAAGCGAAGCACAAACTTATAGTAATAGCAATAATAATTATGTCATCTTGACAACGCTTCTTTCAGAAATCTTCTATTTGGATGTATTCCCGCTTATACTACTTAAAAGGATGTCATATTAACCCAGAATACTTTAAATCAATTAAATATGAAATACTATTGCCATACTCAACATATGTATTTTCCTCATAAATATTCACACGTAGTACCAATTTTATTTGCAGTTATAAATACTACATTGAAAATTTCCAATAACTTTCCACCGTGTTAGGGATACGGGCGGAAGCCGGAAATAGAAAAATATATTTTTCGCACGAATATATGTGTATATGCAAATACATATATCCTTCGAAAATGTACAATTCACACGCTTTACAAGCATGCAATATTCACAACACTTGCAAGTTATTTGCAGGAAAGCAGGAGAAGAAGATAGTAGTAGCGTGAATAGATGTGTGTATGTATATACACGTGTTAGTGCAAACATAATTCTTTATTCCTTGTATATAAGGCGAGGTGTATAAAAGCACGAAGTGAAAAGATAGAGCATGCAGATATTATAGAGCATAAATTTCTTCTTTAATTTCGACACTGTTCTATCCGTCCGAACGGGGATTCGCAAAACGTCTGCGAGGCGGTCCCATCTTCGAATTTTCGATATATATTTGCGATTGTTGGAATGATATTATAATAGCTGATCTTGTTGTTACGGGAGCCTCCTAGATCATTTGTACTCAAGTACCAAGTGGTATATTTGATATTTGAAACTTCGAAATGCGATTTGTTCTTACTAATGCAAGTGCTGAATCATGGTCATCTCTGCCACCAGTTACTGCTTTATCATGTCTATATACTTTCTGAAATAATAGAGCACTTTCCACCGATAAATATTTATTTCATATGCAACTTGCTTACATATTTCCCGTTCGGTACAAGGACGTTGTACATAGGTAAAGGACTGTCAATAGGACCTTTCTAAGTCAACGATTATCGATTTTCGATAATCGCATCACAGGTACTCTGGACGTAATAGACTTGCGTGTGCATGGACGATCTTCGGTACGTACGTATGTTATGTACATAAGTGCTCCATTTTAAATATTTGATATTGGCAAATATGAGCTACTACTTTCATAGTGAATGTAATTATGACGTATATGACAGGCCAAGTGGATAATACCGCTGTCGATACTATTCGACCACAAAGAATATGCGTATAAATTTTTAATTTGTTAAAGACTGAAAATTTAATGGTCTAAGTGAAATTAAATTTAACGCTATGTGAATGTATTGCCGCGGTATATAGGGAATAATGGCTTTTCAAATAACCGTAATTCTGTTCGAATAATTTTCCTCCAGTTTGTGGGCGCTGTAAAGTCTGGTTAGTATGTAGACATTTTTAGTAACGTTTTTAGTAACTCTAGTATTTATACAACAAATTGCATATAATTAGATTGAGACATATAGTCGAAAGCTAGCAGATATACCGAGTGGTTTCAGTCCAGTGCATCGTACGTATCTTAACGTTCTATCAAATTATTGTGAACGTCATATCGAAGGTTGGGAAAATATTCTTGGGATTTCTGGACATGAAGAAGGCTATTGGTATGGTTATCAGAAGTGGAATATGGAAGAGCTTGAAAAATAAAAGAGTAGATGAAGATCTCATAAGCACAATACAAAGCTTTTACGATAGCACAAGCAACCAAGTAAAAATGTGTAACTGAGTATCAAAGAAATTTACTCATTTACTCATACCGATGGGGTAAGACAAAGAACGGTGCTGAGTCCACTGTTGTTTATCTACATTATGGATGAAATAATAAAAATAGATGTGGAAGCATGTGCTTTTACGGACAGAAAAGTATATCTTGACAGTGAATTTGGAGAAAACAAAAGTGATGGTAGTAGCTAATGAACAAAAAAATGTGAATGTAAATATAGAAGGACAAAGAATCGAACTGGTAGATTCATATAAGTTTTTGGGACAGCCTGGATATTCAGGAAGAGGAAATCCGAAATATAATACAAACAGCAAGAAGGTTGCATCACTAATTATACAAAAGCCTTTTGAACAAAGAGAATATATCCAGAAAACAAAATGACAATTTATAAAACTACTTATGCTCCAGTTATAACGCATGGAACTGAGAACCGGGTTTTAAGTAAGAGACAGTAAAGGCGTACAGAGGAGACTAAGATGAAATGACGACTGCAAATTAAATCATGGAAAAGAAAGATGGAAGAAAAGAAGTTTAAATGGATGAGTCACTTGTTAAGAATGGGCAATGGCAGGCAGGTTAAAGCAACATAGTAAGGAAGAGCGCTAGGAAGAAATAGAAGGGCAAGGCCGAGATAAACGTGGCATAAGTGAAATATTGGGGAATAGAAGGAAAAGTTGTATGGACACAAAGGAGCTGGCTATGAGCTGAAGAAAGTGGCGCCAATTTGCAGAAAAGAACTAGACAAAGGACCTCGATACCATCGCGTTACAGACGCTTACTGCTTAAGTTATGTTATGTAGTAATAGGGATTATCGAATATCGATTTATACAATAAATTGCATGTAATTACTAAAGAAATGCTCTCTACACTTGTCGTTAGCATAAATAAAACTAATTATGGCTGCGAATTATGGCCACTGACACCTAATCCTAAAAGCAACATTCACGTCTGCGAAATGGAAATATTAATATAGAATGAGTGACTAAGAAAAGAAGAAAGAATGAACAGCCAAGAATTCGGATAAAGGCGTAAGAACTATAATACATTAAATAAAGATTACACAACAGCTTAGATCGTTTAATTATGTCACCAGAATGGGAGAGACAAGCGTTGTGTGAAATCAAACTGGAAAGATAAAGTGAGAAAGGAAGACCGAGATCTACGTGAAACACGGCCATTACCAGAATATTGCAGAGTAAAAATGAAATCCGACACTATGGGCCTATTGATATAAAAGCAGGGCGAAAAGCAAATATATCTACCTCGATCTTTTGGGATCAGAATAAGAAGACCTTAAAATATGGCGATAGCGTTTTAGGACTCAATTGTGATAAGCAGGAAGAGAGAATAAGTTATTACAGTTATTTTTTGTAATGGTGGACTCGTGAAACAGTGACGTGAGATGCAAATTTCTTCAACTTAGATCGACTTATGTTTTTTCAAGTAATAGTAGGTACTTAGCTAGTCCATTGCTGTTCTTCAGCTCAAACGGGCGAGAAGGAAGTACGAGGGCTATTAATTTTCCCACAGCCAATAACGCTTGCATGTAACAAATTGGAGACGATGGGGCAAAGCCTTGTACAGCATAACCGACAATTCATCCACCATTACCTTCATCTCAATTGAAGCCATTTCGTTAGTTATAGTATCCGTTATAATGAAACTTTATAAGTAACGGTGTGGTGGTCAAGAAAAGGGGTGGATATGTTGCCTGAAATTTTAAAGTCAACTGTAGATAAGATTGTAAATGAAAAATTTCACTGTCCAAAATTCTGTATTCATTGGGTACCAAGGATGCTGGTTTAGAACCTCAAGACTGCGCGAATGAATTCATTGTTTACATTGTTGTCACATATAGCGAGCAAGAAGTGGACATTTTGAGGAAAGTCGTAAAAGGGGATGAAACGTGGCTTCATTTTGACAGCCCAGAAATAAAGCGGTTGTCCCAACAGTAAACGGGCACCCACCCTCCGGTTAAGCCAAAAGAGTTAGACTTTCGACAAAAAAGCACATGGTTACAATGTGTTGGAATTATAAGGGAGTATTACTTGTACGGGAGTGATAGTGTTAAAGGTTAAAACCATATTGCTTCTCTGATAGCTTAACCTTCCTATACTCACGCATACGGTCTGTGAGACCGATTTATATAGTATAGTATACGTCTTTCATTTTGACATGAGTATAGGAAGGTTAAGAAAATGATTTAGGTTAGTCAGGTTTGCTAAGAAGTAAGAACCGAACGAAAGATATCGGGATAACCGGCGCCTCCACCAATGTGTCACGTAATATCTAATCTTTTTTGGAATTAATTACATATGAATGGTCCGTATATGCAGACCTATGTGCCCCAACTGGCTATGTATGCTGTGTATAATTTTACTCCTTTCGACACAAATATACCACCTAGTGTGTACATATCTCAATAGGGACTACGGTTTTTCAATCTAAAATAAAACAAAGCCTGTGCTGAGATAAGAAATTAATTTTGAGTTACAGTATATTTCACACAATTAGTTATGAAGCAAGTTATTGAAATGTCCTCCGCGAAAGCGTTTGCATAAATATATCTATTGCGCTTTCACGTAAATCAACTCAAATATCACCAGTCACGTGCTAGATGCTGGTCCTGAAGCTATCTAATGTTTCCGGTCTGTTGCTGTAAACCAATGATCTAACATGGGAATCCATGATTACCAAATCATAGAAATGAAGGGGTCACTTCTTAAAATAATCTTGTCACCAAACTTAATGGTCAGCAAACTAGTTGTTCCGTCTACATTGTAAGAAATGGCACCATTCTACTGAAGCCTCTTACCCTTCAATCCGAGAGCATTCAAATTTCACGCCAAAGAAATCATTAAACATAGTGCGATAAGGATACGGGTTGTTGAGTTTCATCATGATCAAAGAAGGGTATAAGGTCTAGTAACCCTTCCAACATTTAATGCGCACTAAGCAGTTAACTTGCAAAAAAATAGAGGATCAGCTTGAAGGAGTACGCTCAGCGGCTCCAATGGACAGGCCATATCATGAGAAGGAAACCAACTGATGTGATAAAAGATAACCCATTCGATTCCGATATGGCCCAGAGGTAGAGCACGATCAAGTAAAAGAGGGGGAGATCCCGTGGAGGAAGACGTATAGGCGATGAAGATGATCGACTGGAAATTAAAAACAGTGGGCACGATAAAAAAATAACCCAAACCGGCAGGACTCCTAGCAAACTTTAAAGCACAGACGACGAAAGGATTAGTTCACCTCATCAAATACTACTGTTAAAACGTCATAACAGTTAGTCATAGCCCAAAGGCTGAAAGGCTTGATGATGATGATGATGAAGCAGTTAATTTAATTGGATGTAAGTGTCGCTTCTCAATTTACCTAACTCAAATTGAAGTTGCTGGGCACACGAGAATTCTAAATGAAAGCACCAACAAGCCCTTCATAACCCAAAGATCATTATTAGTGCTGCAATGTCTGGCAAAGGCATCGTTGGTCCTTATTTCCACGAAGATCAACGAGGGCGAGCAGTCAAGAAATGTTAAGAAACGTGTTGGCCCCAGAGTTGCAAGAATTTTACAACTTTGAAGTAAGAACGCGGATTGAGCAATATGAGGCCACTAGACGTACATCTGACCAATCGATTGAAGCTGTGAATAAATTATTCCCGAATGTCTTATAGAGGCACCATTAACAGGCCTACCTGGAGCCCCTATTTCACACTGCTTGATATTTTTTTAAGGGGATACCTAAATAGTAAGGTATACAAAGCGACGGATCTGATGCGATTGAAGCACAATGTCATATCAGAAGTTGCGGTCTTCAAGAGGGATGTGTACACTAGTGGTTAATAATTTTCGTTCGAGATTAGTGAACAACGTAATCTTTCTTAAATAATTTTTCAATTCAGTGTCTATAAATAAAAAATTAATAACCGATGTGATAATTTATATTTTTTTTTATTCAACCATCAAATACCCGATAGCCTTTCTGGACAGCCTGTACTAAAGGAATTCCACTACGCCAGTAGAACAGATCATCATCTGAGTTCCAATGCTATTCAAAAGTTTCGAATTGTTCCGTATTCTTTGTAAGTTTGCTTGATACAATGACCGCAAACATAATTACAATTAATTCGTGTCAAAGATGTCACTTCCGGTAACAATGAGTATTGGCAAGGTGATGTCAATAATCCAACTTTACACTTCGCGTAGTAAATGGATATTCCTTCCGCACCAAACGTCATTCACTCGGTTAAGGGAGGAGACAGCCGCCACCGGTCAACAATAGACACAACCGCAGAAAAGCGATAAATAAGGTGCGACAGAGGAAACGCTAGTAATGATTAAAGTTATCCAACCGCGCGGAGCACCGTCGACACGACGATCCCGCTTTTCATCGTTTCTCCTCTCGCTCTTGTCCGCTAACGTCATTTCCGCGATCGTCCTCTGTCACCCTTAGACATCCTTTCTTGCACACAGCAGAGGTGGCGAGATGATTCTTTTGTACAGTGAACAATAGCCCGTTCATTCGACAAAGGTATTCAAAAACATGCAACCGAACGCGCGAGCCTAGAGCACAAGCGCTTAGTGGATGTCCTCAAGAGGTAGCCAATCTCGTAGACAGGGGATAGTCGTTGAGTAGCCCTTTCTCTCTTGGAAATTGAAGAACGGCGGCTATTAGGAGATAAAATTGGAATTACTTTATTGCGAGTTTTTACCGTTGGCGTTCTGTGAAAGAAAAGGGATATGAGGGAATGAAGCTGAAAAGAAGGTAGTGCTTTTGCTCCCAAAGTATGGTGCGTATCCTACTTTTTAAAGGCGACATTCTTTCTTTAATCTAAGATATAGCAACCAATGAGACGAGAAAGCCAGATACCAGATACAAACAAGAAAGGATATTTTAGCTTCTATTGTCTTTGTTACGTGTATACTGAAAGATGATACATAACCGCAAGTAATACTTTTCTCTTTTGTATAGCACATGATTAGGTGGATAGAAAGCGAAGAAGATGCAATGCAAATAAGGGTGTATCCATTGTAAGGCAAAATATATTGGAACTCAAGAAAAATGTTCAAGCGATTCTGATAATATAATAGTTATAGCTTTCAACTAGTGTTTAATTACCTCCAACATCATCATATTTTGCTTTAATTATTTAAGCTCTAATTTATTGCAAACAGTTCAAACAATATAAAAAATTATGGTTCATTTCCGAAACTGAGACTTTGCATGTAAAGCCATTCCATTAAACAGCAGGGAGCACAATGCAAAATTACGCATATATCAACTAGCTTCGTTTACATTCAGCACCAAGTAAAGAAAATTCGAAAACCACCCACCTACAAATAGAGCTATCGCCATCTCCACGAAAAAAAAAGAGTTATAAATTGCTGCTCATGTAAATCGGTACGATACCATCTTGTAGGTACAATTTATACAAAGCATAAAACACATGATACACGACCCCTAAAAAAGCGATGAATTTTGTTGGCTCACGAAATCCGGTCGCTTTAAATAATAAATTAAGGCAATAATTTTAGTTAAACGGTCGCCCGTTACCTAAGGTCGTATTTTTCGAGACACTAAATTCGTGGAACCAGCGTGGGAGCACTATTTGATCAGAAATTTGTGCGTTTATAGGAGTGCTATTTTTAGGAATATAAAGAACATTGATAATCGGGGTCCCTATATACTACAAGGTGTCTTTCACTTACAATTAATTACCGCTCAAAAGATATAGTAAGAGAAACGTTGAGGTTCAGAATACGTAGATATGTATGTACGTAGTAGTACCTAGCAATTTGATTGATGATATATTTTTGGTAATTAGGTAGACCTGGTAGGACTATGTCAGAAGCCCGTTCTTGTTTCTGTGATTAGAGCCTCTGAAGAGGTGAAAGCGCCCTTGAAAATTGGCCTACTTTTCGTTTTCTGTCAATTACTCTGGAACCGAGCTTCAGGATGGGTATTGAATCGATAACCCTTATTCTTTAAAATAATACCTCTCCCAGCCCCACCCACCTGCGGAAACACCAATTTCGACGAAACTTGCTAATTATGTAAAGCTGGTGGAACTATGTAAAGCGCCGGTATCTGTTTCTGCCAGTAGCGCTTTTGAAGGGCTGAAAAACTCCCCAAGGATGTGATTATTTTTGCCAATCAAATTGGGATTGGTTCAAGAAGAAAAGGAAGCCTTATTCCTAAAAATATTATCCCCTCCCTCCTCACCAATTTGCAGAAACACCGATTTCGATGAAACTTGGTAATCATCTAGAGCTGGTAGGACTATGTATTTACATACCATTTGGTGGGTTTCTGTTTCTGTCAGGAACGCTTTCGAAGGGGTGAAAAGTACCCCCAGCGATGGGATCGTCTCTTATCAATTACTCTGCAATTGTTGCAAGAAGAAAATATTCAAACATATGAGCACAGAGCGCTTCGAGAGGACTACTGAAATATATCTGTATCGGTAACTATCATTCTTAGAAATAATACTCCCTTATTTATGTAGAACTGATTGAATTATCTAAATATTTGGTTCCTATTTCTGTCAGGAACGTCTTTGAACCCAAAATTGAGCATTTTTTTTTCCAATTACTTTACAATTGTAACATGGAGAAAATATAAAAATATGGATATACACCGCTTCAAGAGTGAGAGTCAATTAGTAATAAAACACTCCCTCTCACGCTCACCGATTTCGACAAAATTCGTAAATTATGTAGAGCGCTATGTATACTATATATACTTTCTATCTCCGAGCTAAAAGTATGTGAAAGCTGAAAATAGCGCTGTTTTTCGTTTTTGTGCCAATTACAATTATTGGAAGAAGAAGAAATGGACTGACCGACAATGGATTCAAGCAAAAATTAAAACATATGCTTTTGTACTGTTAGTGAACGCAGCGCTGACGCCGGTGGTCATAGGAAACAAAAATATTTTGCTACTTCTGTTTTGACGCATAAAGAAAGTCATACTTGTTTATTATACTTACTATACATGTTAATTGTCTTAATTTGTTAAATTCTTGTGAGAATAACATAATCACACTTCAAACGCATTTTCAGCTTCTTTTTGTTTTACATAGCTTGTGGATTAAGTAAATTGCGATAAGTTCCTGGATGATGTCAATAGGAAATTTAAATACAAATATTGGATACGTGTTTAGGCTATTTAAGTTTGTAAAATTTTGAGAATTGTCACCACTAGACCAGACACTTGAGCATTATGCTCTTTCTGCCGTTCCCCAATAGCAGTATCACTTCCGTTCAAGCAACACCGCACTCTCCACAAATTCCACTATTGTGCTCAAGAGAAGTGTGAACATTGTCGTGAATTCTAGTAAATGCTCACCGAAATATTTTCTTCAGTTCCTCGCAGACACAGATGATATGCATGCTAGTTTCCTCTTGTAATACACATCCCTTACCCCCCGGGTCGCTTACCATTCCCATTACATAGATGCTTCCTCAAGGAGCAATGTCTAGTTACTAGACCGGTAATGATCCTTACGTATTCTTTGCTTCTTCTAATCAGATTAGCTGAAAATTTTGCGCCTAGCCTACCTAACGGTGTCTTAAAATTAGTGCGAAATTTCCATTTCTTTAAATGTCATGATGTGACATGCGCTGGTCTGGCAGATGCCTTTGATATCCAGGGCAAAGATTCTGGTTCTAGGAACTTTCCTTTAGAGTCTTCCTTGACAGTTCATCGGCAATTAAATTCACTTTAATGTCCTTATATGCTGGCATCCAGACCAACGACGCAATGTTGTCTCTCGTCAGTTCATTGATGACTTTACATTATCTTGTTCCGTCGTTCCAATGATGGAATTTTTAGCATCCTCCATGCATCTTTTATGTTAGTCTTTTATCTGCTAATCTCTGTTCTATGCTTTGGTAGAATTTTGTTTTTGTCCCTCCCTCTTCCAACTTCTTTACTCATCTTTTTTTGTTGTGCATGTTTATTGTTATTTGTGTGTTTTCTTTTGCTTTGGACACGACGATGTAGTCTCCCTGATTACCGTCTGCCTTACCTGATAGCATCTAGACTATTTTGTATTCTTTTCTATGTTTGAAGTTTGTGCAAATTGTATAGCTTTGTTTTCTTTGCTGTGTATGGTTTCTTGCTGCATTTTGTTCCTTGTTTCTCTATTTTCGCTTTGAAATCACCTATTGCCATCAGTATTTCATTTCTTGACACTCTGCTCCTGATTTGTTCTAGTTTTTCGTAGAATTCTGCCTTCTTTTCCTCGCTTACCCCATCTGTGAGTGTGTGGGTGTTTATTATTGTTATGTTTGCTTGTTTGTTCCCTATCCTAACGCAAGCAAACCTATCTAATAAACTGATCTTCCTTTGAACTTTCCGCTTACCATAAATGGTGTACCGCTTCTCCGCTGCTTTTTGTCGCTGGTGTAAAATAGTGCAATTTTTTTCTTTTCTGTTTTGCATTTTCCCTTCCACCTTATTTCTTGGAGAGCTACAACGTCCAGATTATATTCTCGCATTTTCCTTGCTATTTCCTGCGTTTTCTATGTCACTAGCATTATTCTAATATTCTATGTACCAATTGCTGTCGTGTTGTCCGTTTTCCTTTATTTCCTTTTGCTTATGTTGTTTTTCTCATTTCTGTTTCGTTAGTAAACTTAAAGAATTACGTATGAATTTAGTATACAGTATAGGTATAGGACGTATAGGTTGGAACAACTCCAGTAAATCCGTAAATGGTGGAAAAAACAATCAGGCACGTCAACCACACCACACCTCCTTCCCTCTCGAATCGCAACTCCAATTTTTGATAGCATCATTTAGGGGAGAACGTTTTCCTGTATACAGAACGATGATTTCTGAGATAGGATATATTATACGATTTTTGGGAAAAACGATATTGTATTCTTTTGCTCCTCGCTTACCAGATTCACATGCGCTAGAAATAGATGGACATGTTGCTGATACTTATTTTATATCTACTCTCCAGGACTCCGCAGTTCTGTGCCACAGGACCAGAGGTCACACCATTTACTTAAATTTGGTGCAGTTCGTATAACAATTTTAATTAATCACTCGAGACGGAAGAAGAAGTCTTATCGTGCAGTGCATTGTTAAAGATGAATAAATTATACCACGTATGTACAATGTATAAAACATTGCCCTTACGCTGTCTGTTATGTTATAAAAGCATAAAAGTAGGTACATAATATACAATATTGATGAAAAATTATATTCTTTCCTTTTACTGTCGTCTTGATGTCCACTGTGGCAATAAGCAACCGCCCTGGTAAGCTGTGTAGATTTCCAAAATCTGCAACGCTTCGGTTGGCAATTCATTCAGTCAGATATTCCTTTTTATTATCTGTACGATTTTCAGTTATAAACCGAACAATGCAATTTAATGTGTCCCGTATATGTATAAGTAACTGTTTTCTAATTGCTCAATAGCTTGTGCAACTTCAGAATAGTTCATGGATATTGTATCTAGTGTTGTTCAATGTCCGAATTGGGAAAAAGTTGCTGACTATCCCGAACTGCTTGAGAATCGTTTGAATCGACTTTCAAAATGATATTCTTCACTTGTGAAGCGCTACAACATAAATACGCCATGTTTCTAAGCATTAGTTGTTTCATCTACACATAGGCAGTCCCTAGGGGCTCACTGTTAACAAGTTTAGCACGTGAGTTCGGGAATTTAGCGCTCCCGAGGTACCCGAGCTAAAACCCAAACTAAGGTGTAAGGTAACGTGCCGACAGTTGCATGGCCGCAGGGCAGTGTGGTATTTAACGTTCCCCGGGGGCACCAGGCGAAACCCCTTGGATTTAGCCTTACCCGATCAAGCGGAGCTCTGATAGGGCGGACAGATACTTCCCTAGCTACTCTTCGTACAGCTACGCTATCTGGAATTTCCAAGGCTAAAGTGCAAAAGCTTGTGAAACAGGGCCAACATTACATACAGGCTAAAAGAGCCATAATCAAGGCATGCACAAAGGGGCCAGGTTTAGTCTAGATAAGAAAGTTAGGCCTCAACAGACGGCGGAGGCTACTAAACGTAACGAAAGGGCAGAAGTCCAAAAAGGCGAGGTGGTACTCCCGCAGGTCTTCCGAAAGGCAAGGGGCCAGAAGGTTTAACCTTCATAGAGGCTGCTTTAGAGAGGATCGCGGTAGTATGCAATGACTAACAAGCCACCCATATCGAGCCGGCAAAGCTTAAGGGAGTCCAGGACTCTATTATGGAGGCATATAACAACATTACGGAGCAAGAACTTCAAGTCCGCTTTAAAATTACACATATATGCGGAAGAACCGCTGTAATAGCTGTTAAGTCTAATTAAAGGAATAAAGCTGGATAACGTACTCTAAGGAGGCATAGGGACCACAATAGATCTGCATAGGTCGCAGTAGAACAGGCATCATTGCCACCTCAAGTAATCTTATCTTATCTTATCTTATCTTACACATAGGCAGATTTTCCTATTTCTCAACTCGCCTTTTATACATTCCTTTACTGTAGCTTGAACACGTTGGATATTGTATCGTAATTACATAGATGTTGTACTGTCGCTTTCAACTCCCTCACGGTACTGTCGAGATCGACTACGAGTTGAAAATTACCCTTACCCACGCCAAAATCTAGTTACAAGTAGTAGTCCTTATGGAATTATATATATATATATATAATGTATGTCATACAATAAAAATTTGTGACAAAGTTAATTGTAAATCAATTGGTTCTGGACACGAGGGCGGCGTTGGAAAGGCTCTTAGGGTAGGTAGAAATAAATAAGTAGACAGGAAAGTGAATATTGATTGCTTCACACGCCTACATTACTTCTTAGACCAGCTACTGGTCTCACAAAGTTTTCTTTTTCTGGCGATACTGTCGCAGTCAACACGTCTACTTTGTTCGATCATAAATTACTTGTGAAAAATAAGTCAACACGGTATTGAAACGGCATCTGTTGATTTATTTGCCCGGGAATTTAGTTGACAAGTGCGAAAAAAAAAAAAACTGAACGTGAGCGCCTTCAGATTTATACGGTCTAGAGTCTAAGTATCTCGGAAAGGGCGCTCGGTATTTTGGGCATTCTTATAGGGGAGACGTCGAACGATGATGATAAAACAAAATATTATTTATGAAGTGTTTCGCGTGAACGCCAATCAATAAATATATGGTAGATGTACGACTTTTACGGCGCGAGTCGGAAAGCGAAAGTTATTAAATGCGAAGGAGGAAAATAAATAGGCATGCGAAGTCGAGGAAAACTTCCTTAACAAGCGTCAAACTTTATCATTTCGGTCTACACAGACTTACACGTTACGTCAATATAGATATGTTATGTGCTATTTGCTGCACATGTCAGTCAAATATCGAAAGTGCCATTTACTTTGCTTTCTTAAATTGTTCAAAGTACAATTATAACTTTCGTTCAACAGACATTTCAGAAAAAACGAATTACTTTGTCGTTCTGAAGGTTAATCAAAATATTCAGCCCAAGAGTTGTCACAAGTATGTTAATTTTGTTATTAATATAAAGAATACAGGTTTTCCTACAGATCTATAGCTTTTGGTCTCTTTTAAATTAAAGCAGCGAAGAAGGTAGAATATCTGAATAACAAAGTGAAACGAAACAAAACGAAACGAAACGAAACAATAAATAAATTCAAGTGAAATAATTCCTACCCTTCTCAAGCCAGTTTGAATTAGTCCAGATACGTATGTACATACAAACATACTTTAATAATGAAGATACTATTGACATCGCAGTGGATAATAGTATTTCTTCGTTGCTGCTTTCTACTCTTTAGCATTAACAACTACGTGCTAGGCATGAATTTTGGTTTCATATTATCCATTGAACGTCGATTACTGCACACAACACACAGATGTTCTGCGCTACGCACTAACCCGCACTTAAGACTGTTATTTCCCTAGCAGAGCTAATTAATTGTAATGAAAGTAGTTGATAAGCTTGTGTTTCGTTTTATGTACCGCGTAAATAGTGCTTAACTAGTTGAGGGCGAAACTTACTTCGTAGGTACATTCATTTCTAAAGTAAATTCACCTAAGCTTTACTTTGCCAAAGTTTCCGTCGGAAATTATTAAAATTACGCAGGAAGTATCGAGCCGTTCCTGCTGCAAATAAGCCGGTGATTGCTTTCTTGTTTTGCTTCATTTGCAGATTCCGGTATTTGCTGTTCGCCGTGCGAATTGGGGCATAGTGGAGGATAAATTTTCAGAAAAATCTGCGAGACGTGATCGGAAAATCTCGGGCAAATCCTGAGTTTGTCGACGTTGTCTCGGTTCCGAACTGAACAAGCAAAATAAAAATAAATTCGCAAATAAACCAACGCCACCGAGGATAAAAATAAAAACAAACCGCTTTCGCAGTAAGCAGTACAAAAACAAAACGATAACAACGCCGGAATAACAAAACTAACTGTGCATAACAACAGCACGGCAAGACGTGAATGTGAGAGATGCCGTATTACGGAATAATAGGAAACGAGGTAAACGCAAATCCGTATTAGCCACATAAAAATTCGTGTTCAGTGCTGTAGGTATGTATGCTGACGGGGTTTTAACGTTAAGTAACGTTTTTGCTTTGGAAAAGGTTTGGGTAATTGTATGTGCGCTCGGCAATCAATAACTGCGCTATTTGCTTGTTACGCTCGGTTCTGATTGCGCGCGTGTAAATCTGAACGCCCCCAATGTGAACCCAAGCATTTTTCTTCTGTATTTTCGTAAATTGGCGCTGGCAATACGTCCGATCGTAACTGGTTTTGCTATTTGTTTCGCGCCTTTATGCTTCAAGTACTCAACAAGTGAGTTCGACGCTTCGGTGTTGAATTTTAGGATTTATTTAATAACGGTCTTGTAAATATTTGTTGGCAATAATACATCGTTGGAATTGTTACCGCCACGATCACAATTAAAATCAATACTGATGAAATTAATTTGTAGTTATAAGCCATATGGTTTCACACATGCAATATGTTAGGAACATATTACATACATAATATTTCAAAAGGTGAGATAGTCTTACCACAAAATACATTTTACTGATGGAATGATAATTTAGTTTATCCAGTTGGAGAGTAAATGTTTGAAGAATAATTTACTGCAAGTTACAATTTACCTGGTGAGCATTAGACTTACATTAACATCTCTTTGAAGTGTAACAGTACAATATTATACATATAACATTGAAAAGATGGCACATTGGTAGAATTTGAAGAAGTAGAAGTCTTTATATATCTGGAAGTACTAATCAACAATAAATGCCTAGAAGAAACGGAGGTGGACTTGAAGATCGCGAAGAGCAATAAATGTGCAAGTGGTTTAATTAAAATTACGAAATCGAAAGGAGTGTCAAGGAAAACAAAAACAAGGGTCTACAAAACTATTTTCAGACCCACTCTAACCTACGCATGTAAAACTTGGATAATGCCTAACAACACAGAACAAATGCTAGAGATATGGGAAAGAAAAGTTCTGATAAGATTTTTCGGAGGTAAGCAGACAGAGCTAGGATGTGAACGAAGGACAAACGCAAAATTATATGAAGTGTTTAACGAGGCACTACTTATCAACACCATCGAGGCAAGAAGAATGTAATGGCTTGGGCATTTAGGAAGAATGGCACAAAAAGAGATGTAGGGGATGTAGCATGAAAGGTACTAGAGGGTAAAAGGAAATGGGGAAGACCTAGAAAACGCTGGATGGAAGGTGTGGAGGAAGACCTAAAGGAGAAAGAAATCCAGAACCGGAACGAAAAAGACAAAAAATGGAAAGAATTGGAGAAGAATCGCGAGGAACAACACAATACCTTTCACTTGAGTTGGCGATATTTTCCTTTCTTTCTAATATATATTTCATGTAGTTAGATAAAATACTTTTATACTATAAATCTTATCAGATCTTGGATGCTTTGTTTTGTTTTACTGCTGCGATTTTCTAAAATTAGTCTGCGTAACCAGGAGAAAAATAGAAAATGTGAAGGACGACTACACTTAATTAAAACTAATACGTATTAACAGTATAATTCCCGGATGTGTTAGCAGGTAATTAAGTAGGCCACAGCATTAAATTATTTTGTAAGAACGTTGTGTCATCCTTGCAGATTTCATCTTACATCGTCCGTTGTAGCCTTACTAACAAAAAGTAACCAAAGAGCCGACGTGCCTCTTTTTACATTTCTATAAAAGGCATCGTCGTCGCAGACTTCAAAGAGCACCTTAATTATAATGGTAATTGCTACATTTAGGAGTGAATACGAGAAACATCGTCACAGATCTCGTAATACTTCGTCGTAAATAAGGGTGACTAGCGTAAAAGTGAAGCGAAATCTTACTAAAAACTAAAATTGCTTTTTCGGTTTGTCCCACGATCAAGGCAATTAACAAAATGTAAATATGGAGCAAAGTTATAAGAACGTTGTATGACAAAAGTTTGTTACTGCTTTTCCTGTCTCGTCAAAAGGATTTGTTATAATTTACTAAATTGTTGTCCTCTTGCGTTTTCTACAAAATCCTGTTTCCTAAGAGTTCCTTTCTTTTTACGTTTTGTAGCGTTGTGTAGGATGGAGTTCCAGTTGCAAATCTAAGTTTGAGTGATTCCATAGTTTGCAGAAATGAATTATGCCTAGGGAATATTTGAATAAACAAATATACTGAATCCTCTTATTTTTCCTAAAACGAAAGGCTTATAATGGTATGGCGGTCAGTCTTCAAAGTCAACCCAAAATTAAACAGTAATTGGACAATAGAAGGGAGCAATAGTTTGTGAACCAGTTACAAATCGGCTTAAAAATAAATTTGTTAAAAAGTTTCCGAGTAATGAATCGCATTTGCTTAATTAAGTGCCTTTTTCTAGAATCACACCCTTTTATTTTCCTTCCTATTATCGAACTTTCTCTTCGCGGAGTTTCAAAGGCTTCCGCATATTGTCTTTCTATCTCGTTAGAGACCTTTTCCTTCCTCTAGGCCTCGAGGTTTTTGTTGAAATACTTTTCTAGCAGTTCTTTTCGGTATTTTCCGAACATGTTTTTGCAGGTTATCCTTATAAATTTTGCGTTCAAAGCAACAGAGTTCCTCTTTTCACGTTTGATGAATGCCTATCTTTAGAATTCACAACAGATTTATTAGCCTTCTAATTGCTTTATATCATTCTAATTTTGTGCTTTTGCACAAAAATGCTTAATCTATTTGACCGTTATGCCCCGTCCTACCATACGTTTGTAGTTGAATTCATTGGAATTTTCCTAGTGCCCGTATCAATCTGAAACCTTTATCCTTTTTTGGCATTCGGAATTGAAGACCATAATTATACACTCAATGTATTCTATACATTACCATCAGTTTTCCGTCAGTCAATGTTCAATCTAAATATTTGGAAGATGGTTTTAAGGATCTTCATTCACATTATCTATTATCAACACATCTCTATATTAATTCGCAGTGGGTCGTCTTCTCGTACATATTTTAGAGTGTTCCCTCCATGTATCGCGATGGTACATATATCGTTGTTTTCGTATTACAATGCAGATTTATCGAATGTATGTTTCATCGCGATACGTGCAGTAGAACGCAGGTGGGAGTCTGTAACATATTGCATATATTACATATTGTAAACGAGCTTAAGTGTCAGAATGCCATACGCAACGAGATATACGTCAACCACGTCAAGTAATGACATATTATTATAGTAAATACGTTCGAGAAACGGACAAAAATTGTGTGGCATAATATTGATTGCACAAAAGCAGATTAAGTGGATTAAGTTGGCGTCTCAATACATTGCGAGTGAGTAAAATAATTGTATGTTCAGCTCATCCGTTCGTGCCAAGCATTTACATTTGTGTATTCGTCGCTAACAAGCGGAACACCAGGATTTTCATGGGTCTTATATATCTAGGTATGAGCTTTTGTCCTAACGTTATTTTTTGAGAAAATCGTTGAAAGAGGGATTGAAGTCTCCTATTTGTCCCTTATATCGTTAATTTGAAGTGTTGTTTAACGAAACGATCGTAGTGCAGTGGATAAGGTCTAGGGTTTATACCCGTGGGGGATGTGTGTTCAAGTCCTCCTCATGTCCTTTTTCTTCAATCTCTTCGTGCACAATATTAACAAATATATTTTATTTCAGGGAAGATTATTCAAAAATAATATATTTCGCCGTGGTAATTTATTCGGAAAGTTGCCATGGCGAAAGATATTATTTTTGAACTATTTTGCATAAAATGAAATATATTTGTTGGTATTGTGCAGAAAGAGATTGAAAAAAAAGCACACGAGCAGGACTTGAACACACATTCCCAGGGCTATAAAACCTAGATCCAATCCACCGCGCCCCAATCTCTTCGTTGAACGGCACTTAAAATTAACGATATAAGGGACAAATAGGAAATTTCAATTTTTTTTTCAACGATTTTCTCGAAAAGTAGAGCGCGATTTTTATTTTATTTTACTCGAAAATACAACAAAGATTCAATGTAAATCAGGTGTGATTGTTTGTATTTGACTGCGTATTAATATATAGATGTTCTGGTCGAATTTCGACCAACGAGCGATCCTAGTAGAAAAAATATCGACGGAGGTTTCTGGAAGCAAGCCGCTGTCCGGCTCTTGATGGAATATCGTCCAGAGGTATTGAATCCGCGCCGATGGCCAGATGTGGAAAAGCGCGGGCACTTGTTTCGGAAGGGCCAGGCTTCGATCTTCGATTGGAGAAATCGTGGTAATCTTGGTTTATTTGAAGGTGTCGTAACGAATGGCATTTTGCAATCAAACCCACGGCCGAGGCGCGTGCCCCAGAAGTTGGTGCTTAGGCCATATACCCTACAATGAGAAAGATGATTGATATAAGAAAAAGAAGAAATGTTCAAGATGACACAAAACTTACCTGGAAAACTCACTAGACTCTTAGCAAGCTCTTGTCCTTAGGTCTCTTGGTTGTCCTGGTTCTAAGTTCTATAATATCACCTTCAGACGCCAATATTTGTGAACATCTGCTATATATTATTCTACTTATAGCTTATTCCGCAAGAAGTCCTAAGCATACGCTCTTACGAGCTAGTAACATCCCACTTTAGACTGTGTCGTGTAGTGGAATAAAACTGAAATCCTCTTTTTCCTAATCGTCGTTGCTAGGCTTTAATCACAAGGTACACCGCGTATGTAAATAGATTCCCAACAATGACAATATGACAACACAGACTTGACTTTCTGTCAATCCTATACTTATGACTTCTTCGGGATAAGCTGTAGTTGGACATCTGTTTACTATCTCTTCCAAAATAATAGCGAATAGAACACTTTGTTCTGCTCCGGTTTTTATTACAAAATCTTGAAACACTTCATTTCCCATTCTGCATATGCACTCTTTATAATCAATCAGCGTTTCGTTGATTAGAGTTAAGCTTGCGTGGGCTGTTGAAATTTTTGTTTTTTTGTATCATTTTATAATTTAGGCTGTCGTAAACTAGAGTATAATTTATCTATCCGTCATTGCCAGAATATTTCCAAAATAGTAAATTGTTGATCTGTTGATATTCGTTCTAAACGCACTTTCTTAATATACTTATAGAGTACTGGGAAGATTTTGTACGAAGTGTTTAACATTCCCGGTCACTCTCATCTGGGAATTACATTTTCTCGAATATCTGCTAATTCCGTGATGTTTACTCAACGTGTTCTCATAAGTGCTTGAAAACATAGTTCTCGTTTCCACTAGAATAAAAGGTACTAAAGAAATTAAAATGATTGCGTGTTCAAATTTCCCATAACCAAAAGAAAATCTGTTTAATTTTTGGGTCAGTGTTATCATTTTCCTCTATAATTTAAATTTTCCCATTTTGTATGCATAGGAAACGTTATTACCATTCCCTATTCGTGTGGGAGCTTCCTCTGTCTCTACACTTGTATTATCAGTTTGTTGTGTGCTTTAGTTGGACGTCCTCCGTTGATTTTTATCAGTCTTACATAAATCGGGCATACAGTTGTAATTCTTCCCGTTTTTTGCATTGTTCCAGTTCGTTCAATCATTGAAGATTCCTCCAGCTGTATATTTTCATATATAACTATCCTCTTCTTCTCTAGCAGTGCGTCCTCTCATGATCATCCTCTTGGATATTTTTATTTCCTATTTCCCCATTGAGTAACTCACAGAATTATTTGTTCTAGATTTTCTTCTTCTTTTTTCACATGTCAATTGTCCTTCTCTACTTGCGCACATATTGCTTTCTTTGACACCATTCACTACTCTATCTACGTCTACGGTTTGTTGTTCCACTTGCTCATAGCATTGCATTTTTTTCTTCTGTTTGAGTTCGGCGCATATTCACTTAATCTTGTCTTTAGTGTTTGAATTTCCCATTTGAATTTCTATCGTATCCGTCTTTTGATCCTTCTGGTTATGTTGGCTATTCCCAGCTTGTACTCTGTTGACCAGCTTGGTTCTCTTCAATTACGCCCATTTATCTGGCTAACTCAATATCTTCATACGACTTTATATTCGGGCATAATACCACGTATTCTAAATGCCTTTTAAACAGATAAAGGAGACTAGGTGCCTTCTGTTTTCGGTTACATTTTTACCTAAGTTGCATTTTCAAATAACGGACTGCCATTACTTCACATTTTTATATCATGTTGGTCTCTTCGTTAATTTAGTATTTCCCGCTTGTCATAGAGTCGTTCGGTAAAGCATTCGTGAATTATTTGGAACCTTACTCCTAACTCGCCTTCAATTTCTTTCGCCAGTATATAATAAAGTACGAGTTAATACTATTCTATGTTTTCCTTGCCGTTCCGTATCTTGCAGTGCTAATGTTTTGTATTCCGATAGTTTTTTCTACCTCATTCTGCAGAATTCTTGGTCGGTGTAAACTTACAATTAGCAGATTACTTGATTCTACTCCTACATTCAATTTACTTAACACTTACGTTGTTTCCATTTGTTAATTACACGATCACATACGTACTGCTTGACACAAATAGATTTGTAGGTCAAGCTTATATCCAAAAGAAAACAGCATTCCTAATAATTATGAAGTTTTGAAGCATTTGCCGTTTCAGTACTACAATGTGCGCTGCCAACCACCTTAAAACAGAAAAGTACATAGCCGCGGCAAGCTGTACATGTGTGTTTCTGTATTAGCCTTTTACACTTATATATGTCTCCAGCAAATTCCACATTTTTCAGTTGTTTGTTCTCACGCTACGAAGCCGAAAATTTTTACGAGAAACACTATTTTCTCCTATTTTCAGATACAGTGCTTCGTACTTCCAATAAGGAATGTCCGTAATTTGTACGAGGGAAATGTAATTAATAGCATTCAATCACAAGCAGCCAGAAGTATTTGTACGGAAAGATTAGCGATCGGGATTTATGTTATACTAATTACCGCCCCATGAATGGTTAAAGCTTATTAGCATAATATCTACAATCCATTGTAATTACTGTTTATGTTTAACAATAGAAATTTAAGCCAAAACCTGTTTTCCCTTTCGGTGTAATTAATTAATATTCAAGACCTCGTTGTTATTATTCGGCAACCCCATTCTAGCAACAATAATCAATCCAAAACCACTTTCAGTCTGAATTTTCAATAATGTAAACGACAAAGTTGTCGGTTGATCAAACATTATTATTCGCGATCTAGCAAAAACGAAGACAAAAGGAGACATTTCGCTCAAATATCGTGAGAAGTGTAACCCACCGATGGCATATAAAACGATAATAAAAGAAATAGTCTTCGGAGAGCGTGATAAAATTTCATGTAATAGTAAATTTTCCCATGGCGCTCGCTAACCTAGCACGCGATCTCTACGGTCCCCGTAAATTTCGCCCCTGCGCCTAACCTCTGTTTCTCCTTTCCATTCCTTCCATTGCTCATAGCGGATTCGTTCTGTAAAACACCGTAGTTTCGCGCACATTGAATAGCTCATTATTTCAATGGAGAGGCCGCCATAAACGGTGTATAATCAAAAATTTACGTTCTCGGTTTCAAAGTTTATGTTCCTCAGTTTGGTTTGGTGTTTCCTGCGGTAAGTAATGATTATTGAAAAATCTTGAAGGCGGTATCTGTGAACTACGCCAAATTATGGATCGAAATTTAGCATTCCTTGAAGAAGCTTTCATAAACTAAATAGCAACAAAACATAGTATTCAATTAATAATAAAGTAAATGTTTATTTTCATATACTCATGGGACAGAATTTCAAATTCTAAAGTTTATTTTAATTTTAAGAAGTCTTATTTAGCGCTACTTTAAGTTTCATTTGAAATTTTCATTAAGTGCTATGTAGACCTTTATTGCTACCATTACCTTTTTGTGTTTATAAATTCACGTCTAGGTTAACAAGAGCTGCAATTTACTTCAACAATATAGTATTAACACTATCGCGTAATATTCCTTCACGGCAAAAAAGAATTTACTACTAAATGGATACGTACCTAACATATTCCAGTAAAACAAGTTCATTAAAGTTTTATAGATTTGAAGATTTTAAGCTTCAAAATTCACTCGTACATACAATACCAACAATACTTAGAACAAATACATAAAATAGCAAACGCAGCTACTTACTGGAAACATCTTCATGCACATTAAATTTTGTGTTATTTGCAAGTACAACAAAGTACACTAGCTTTACGCTTGCAATGATTTCTTGAGAATTAGTATATACACCTATAATAATATGTGCTCGTACCATCATGGAATATTTTGGAAATATCCCTTTGTAGATTATAAAAGTGTTTCCTGCTATTAATTACCTTACAACTCACCAAAACTTTATGAAAATCTCTTAAGGATGCAACACATGGTACATAACGAGCCACCCTTCAATATTAGGGTCATATCCTGAAAAGTAGTAACCATTGCTTCTCAAATAAAAAGTGTGTGACTCGTGTATTTTACCAGCATTAATGTACGGAATGAAAACAACTACGCTCAGCAAGGAGAACTCGAAAATATATGGTCAGTCGATGAGCAATAGAACAAAAAATGCTAGGTGTAACTTGAAAGATCGGATAAAAATGGCAACAATAAGAAACAAAACTGGAGTAACGCTCATAAATAGCATAATGCATTTGAGTGGAACAACACATATATGTATATAGATCCAAAATATCCAGAGATATGGGTGCTACCAAAAGTAGAATAGCAATCGAAAGCAATAAAACCGAACAATTCAAGCATCTCAAGTACGATGGAGTCATACATTAATGAAATCTATGGCAAAAATTGTTGGCATCAAGAGATTAATGTAGAAGCTTTGAAAGTATTATGAGAAGCCTACTTGCAATGGTGGACTACTAAAAGTGGCAGGGAGTATAAGAGCCAATATCTTCGCTTCCGCCACATAGAATTTTAAAAGAATCCATAAGCCACCTGCAAGGAAAAACTCCTGACTGCATCAGGGGCTCACTTACATATGCTTTGGTGCCAGGTTGAACAAGCACATTTATCAAAATGAAGATATTAGCCAGTGAAATATATCTATGTGATGTATGTCGGAATGAAAATTGCTGCCGAATCTGTCCCAACGTTCTTCTTCCTGTATAAGCCCTATATTAAACCACACATGCTATACTATTATTATACCCATATATAAATAACCCCCAAGAATTGACGGATTCGTGCTTAATAGTTTAGTGTAAAGTAGAAATCGCTGAAACCATGAGAAATGTAGCACATTATATTGTCCATATCTTCTTCTGTAACCTCTTTATCTATTTATCTTTTAGCTAGGCATATAAATAAGTTTTCTTTATGCTATACCATGCTTTCCCACACACTTCAGTTGTCTGCTCGTTTTATCTGAAGTCTTCCTGTTCCTCGTTTTCCATCGTTGGATTACCGCCTTAAGATTGCTGTATTCTATCTTCGATTGAGTGTTTGTCAAACCTAACCCTATTTAAATTTTCTCTTTTGCCGCATTACGTTAGTCACGCTTGGATTTTTTCCTTTTATCTAATCAATTCTCTTCCGGTCTTCCAAGGATGTTTTCGATATTTATCTCTCTATGACCCTCCGAACATGTTTTGCTTTATCCATATCTTGATATGTAAAAATCTATGATCGTGAACAACAAGCAAAACCCAAGCAGTTTATCTTTTGGTTAAGGAATTTAGTGGCCAAATGTAACCCATCCTATTATAGTTCGGCCCTGCCTAAAGATTTTGATTTTCTTTGCCAATCTTGTTCACCGACTCGACTAAATCACAATTTTTATTTCGGACAGTTTATATTTCAACTTTTGATGTTAGATTTCTACCGCAAATCGTTAAAGTTTTCATGGTTGTCTCATGACTCGCTCTATTGATCGGTATTCCAATTTGTTCCGTTTTAGTGATTTGATGGTATTTTCTAAGGACAAAGTGAAAAGCGTTTGATTGGAACTGGTTCATCTTTTAGGTCTTTTTCCAGCTACATGGCTATTGTTGCATTGTCGGAAATAGTATTAATTGGCGTTAGATATTGTGAATCTAGGCAGTTAAATCAATTCGTTTCCAATAAGTTGTAAGCTAATAGTCGAAGGAATTTATTTCAAATTTTGTATTCTGATACTTCTGTGCTCCCCTTTAAAGTATGTATATGGAAGGAGTAGCACTAGTAGAATGTGTATATAAATGGTGGGAATTTCTTCTGTTTTATTAATCGGAACCTATTAACAAGAACATGCAATGCACTCCATGCACGCAATGCATTTGAAAATCTCTAACACGGATGACGCGCCATAGCAAAACTGTTGGCAATTTGTTTACAAATGAACATAAACTAATATAACAAGAATGATTTGAGTTGTTTCAAGAAAGCATCAGTCATATTTTTCTTTTCGTCTGGTTCACAAAATAATATCGAATAATTGAAAGCTTCGTGTATCACTCTTTAGCAGCAGTTTCCTTTTGTTACGGCCACTTTAAAGCATTACATCCAATGTAGGGACTATATTTTATCGAAATAGTCTGACTTCGTTTGTAAGGCAAGGAAGTTACAAGTGTAGAATCTTATAGTCTTATACTAATATCAAATAGAGGACATAAAGGTCGTTCACATGTTTCGCGTTTAGGACACGATAGTTAACCTGGACAAATATGGATAATGTCAAGATTTGCTTCACACAACAAGAGCAAATCATTCAATGTTTGTCTTAATTGCTTAGGACTACTGTGTGCTTTTACGGGAATTTAATCTTAGGAGATGATCAAAATTGTATCTCCTTAGAGCAGCTTAAATTGTCTTATATATGAAAGTGTGCAACAATAATATTTTACAAGAATATTGGAGGCAGCATGGTACACTATGCATCAAACAAAATAACTGAAATGGTATCGGAACATTGAGAACAAGTACACTATTATGAAGCAAACATTTAGAGGTATACGAGACAATTAGCGAGATAAATTTCAGATATCTGGGGTATTAGTGTATATGCCATCGAAAATGTAGTAATTTATATGATTAGTGCGAAAGAATAATAAGGATACTTTAACCCTTTACGATGTAACATTTTGCTATTGCAGTTCGGCATTTAGATTTACTTCATACACAATAACTTGTTCAGCTCATTTATTTTCATTTAGTTTGATTTCTTCAGACATTTACTAATTTCCAGCATAATTTCATATAAACATACTCCCGACACAATATATCGAAAGTTTATGATTGTTATGTACGACTGTGAGTAAGAAATTGGAACACAGCAGTGCAATGTTGCAATTCACGCGAAGTCAATTGGGGTGCGAAGTTGGTGTAGTGAATATATTTATGTACTATAAATATAAATGCGTTTATATTCGGACAAATTTTCTTTGAAGTGGTAATTATTTGCGTTATACGATATATTCACAATCCTCGTACTATAATCCTTAAATACATACATCGTTGGTCCCTTTTACGTTATCCTAACCCCAAGGGTTGAATAATCAAATTTATTAACAATATAATATTTACTCTTGCATGGTAAGGGTTACATCCAACTTCTACCTAGCTAACATCAAGTTACTACCGTGGCTTATTTTGTCGCCTGATTAAATCTATGATCTGCCAGCAATTAGCTGATTTATCTTCTACAGATGTACTTTTTAGAGAGGCAGATACTATTCTACGCTTCACTGTTCATTGTAGTAAACTTAATCGTCTTCAATTTCGAAACAGATGTTTTTATCTGTATGCTTGAATCATATTCAATTCCTAGATAATGATTATTTCAATAGTATACGTAGATTATAACATAAACGGAGATTACTACTTTTGCGATAAAACTGTAAAACGAACTTATGAAACCTTGATCATTTGTAGTCTTATGCACGTTATGTTTTAATTATAAAAGTAACAAATTGCCAATAAATACTACAAGACAGCAATTAAAATAATTTTATAGTAGGTATAACACAATTTCAATCTAGCGTTATAAAATGCGTTACGTTCTTGAACTTTTATTCGTGTAATGGCAAAATCATAATTATTATAGAGAGGCACTTGTTCTTATAAAAGATTTCCGGTAGTTATTACGGTTCCCTGCGTTGAAGTACTAGTTCAATATGGTCATCAATCATTACTTCTGGCACTCACAAGTCAAATGTCTTCGGAAAGTCGTGCTTTTCGAAGTCTAACATTGAACAAATCGATATCGAACATGAATATTCCTACTTATCCCAAATTAAAGGAAATATAAGAAGCCGATGATTTGACACAATATCAGTGAATGCAAATCTAAGTTCTGGAGGTACCTATAGTAAATTGATAAATGTTATATTAATTTAAGCTAATATATAAACTGAGGGAATTAGTCGCTTATTTACGCGAATACGAAATAATAATCTATAGGAAATTTGTTTCTTCCTATGTAATAATATAACAATACCCCTTCATTATTTATTTTGTGCAAATTTTATAGCTAATCTTTCATAGGAGTTTTGACTACTCGAATAGACAACTAATATTCTACTCAGATTCTCTGCATTGAATTAAGTTAGAACTCGAAAACACTCTTGAACAACAAGAGAGTAAAGGTAGTCCGTCTTCTTAGTTTTAAGAACTAAACAGTTAACTGTCACCCCTTCAACGATGTTAATCTACAGGATCACACGCTCGCGATGCTTCCGAGAAACTTTTCCAACGTGTTCTTCTCGCCGACGCGGAAGAACAACAGCAAACGCCTCCGAATCCAGGGGAGCAAAACTTCCCGCGCCCGGAATAAATCCCCGTGCTCAACTACTATTATATAACCGAACAATAAAAGATTTAGCGTGCCAGAACCTCTCCGGGGACACAGACTTAGAGTGACGGTAATTAGGGGAAAAGAGAGTAAAATTAGAGATGGAGAACCAGAAAGACGCTGTTGAATGCCTACCTCCATTAGCATTAATAAACTTTCGGGAACTTTGGAAGATTTTGGCTAGGTTCGCGCCGAGACAAGGGGATTGGGGTACTAGGTTTTAAAGCGTTATGAATACGTAAAACAGTATCCATCTTAAACTGACGAAATTGTAATATAAGATGAGTTGGCTGAAATCACTTACCTATACTGTCGTAACTGGCGAAACAACTCGTGAATTGCAGCAAAAATAGCAGTGATGTTCTAAAATTCCCCATAGTAACTACGATATCTACTACACTAAATCTATTGCCCGCGAAAATCACATCTATTCACTATCGTTCGTTTGACTGTCGTCCTGAAAATTTTATATCGGACACTAATCACATAGTTTTTAATATTTGCCCGCTCCGAAATAGAGGGAACTTCGCGAGTAAGTAGCTGGTTGGGCGATCGTATGGACGCGCAACATGATTCGAACTTCCCGGAACGCTGAAACTCTACACGAAAACCCGGTTGGTATTGTACTGAAGGGAAAGCGCCAGCGGTACGCATAGTCGAATGCTTCAGGGCGCCTGTGCGCGAAAAGAAAAAGACTACGATTATGATTTAGTGATAATTTCTTAATTGACGAACAAAGAAATCGAATGATTTCCATTAGAACTAAATCTGTCTTTTACATGGGGTAATTATCGGATGAAATGAAAATGTTCCAAGTATATCCACGACGACGTAGTCCCGTTTGCGGTATCTGTTATTTCCACTGTATTTATAGCATTTTGTAAATAGTCTGAAGTAAGTAGCAATACATACTATAATTTTCGTCAAATACCCTGCAATCTACGTAAATATACCCCAGCCATGGCTGTAATTTTATAGTTACGTTTTCTAAAAATAGGATAGGGTGGATTCCAAAAAGTTTATGAATCTTATTTCATTTAAATTTCTGCTGCTAGAATTATCTACAGAACTTTGTAGATGTAAAATCGTTCAATTCCTCGCGCCAGAAATGCACTTTGTGTTTGCATTTTGGTTACTGTATAATTACATTGATTGTTTCTAATTAATACGTAATATCCGCATGGACTTTCCCCATTGTCGTTGAACTATAATATTTGGCATTCTTGCATAGAGTAAAAATGCGGTCCTATACCTCGTGCGAGAACATATGTGATCTTCACTACGTAGGAAATTTAAATAAGCGTTAACCCTATTTTGCCCAGAATTAACTTCTTGTATTGATGCTAGTCTACATAACGCTTGCCAACTTTTTTCCAGAAAGACAACAAATGAAAAATTTGATTTAAATATCGTTAGTAAAGTAGTAAGCACTTACTTGCACAAATACGGAACACTCGCATGACGGTCTAAACGTTTGAATTGGATAGTAAATGCATCTAAGCAAAATAGATGTGCCCTATACAAGAAAAATTCCACCAAACAATGCTAGAAATGTAAAATTAGTTTGTATGAACAATGTTTCAGAGACTTTCATATACGTTAATTCTACTTACGATGAATTTGATTAAATATTGAATTCGAATTATACATTTTTGCACAATTTTTTTCAAGTAAAGAACTCTTATTTTTTCCCCGGGTTCCATTCTTGGAGCGTCAAGAACTCCAAAGAAATAATGAAAAAATTTGGTGAGGTGTTCTCAAGTATTATGCTTTCCCCACAGTTGAGCGAAATATAGTAAGAAACTTGAAAGAAGTAAGAAAGAAACAATTCCGGCAAAAATAGAAAAACTATTAGAATAAAAATCGTGAAATGGTTAATGTACGCACAATATAAACGCGCACATACGTGGTATCATATTGCGAGTGATAACCTGCGACTTCGCATTGTGGGTCATTAGACTATCACGAAAACGATAAACAATAACAGTGTTGTAGAATGAATGTGCTGATATAGTATAATCCGACATGGAACCGGAAAGTATTAATCCGTACACAGAAAAATGGTATTTATTCAATCAACAAAATCAAACCCTATTTCATGAAAATTATCAGGGAAAAGGAACAACTTTATGCACAATGGCAATACACTTCTGATGGACGGAATACCGTAGCCTGCATGTTACAGGCAGCTAATAATAGAAATAGTCGGCTGGAAACTGTAGACCTGCAAAAAGATATTGATAAACTCAAAGTGAATCTGTTAATGTTAATGTTGTCGTCTACAACTGCCAAGCGACTATTAAACATAGGTACTCAGGGTCACCAAGAGTGTCTTCTACGCCAACTCGAGTTTAATACAACATGGACGAAGAAAAACTTGCCAAAGAAACGGAAAGGACGTGGGTAAAACATATACATATATACATATATATAATCAGAAACCTCTCTACAGTAATGGTGTAAGGTATATATTACATCTCGTTTTAATTTACTATGCGTACAAATTTTGCTCATTCCTTTTTGTTTAGGGCCATTTTCTTTGCTTCTCCTCATGTCATATTCCTTTTCTTGAGGATTTATGTTAGTACGCCGTTCCACGTTTTCCTTGGTCTACCTATTCCTTTTCAATTTGGTTCTTTTGCTTCCAATATTTGTTTCACCCATCTATTATCGTTTATCCTATAGATGTCCGAACGATTTGAGTTGATTTCTTTCGATTACCTTGTCGATTGCTTCCACTTTCAGTTCTTCTCAAATTGTGGTGTTCCTGATTTTATCTCGTTTCGTGATTTGTTTTATTCTTCTTAATTTTCCCTACACAGAAAAAATAATCGTAATAATAATATTTTGCATCTACTCGTGTTTCAGCTCTCACCATTAGACTGAATGTCCTCAATTGTGGAGACTTTGCATCACATGTCAAAACACGGTTCCGAAAACTACGTTGTTTAATTTGTGAGACACATATTTTTCATATTCAGTGTTCCACAAACTTATAATTGAATTCTAATTATCTTATAAGAAACTCCGAATTCTCTTCCAAATATTCTCAACGCTCCTCCTCGAATCTCTTCAGCTATCATTTTCAGGTTGTCGTTGTCTGTGATACTACTAGGAATTCCGGTCTCCTGGCCGGAACCTCGCATACCAATTTTGCATACCGCGTACTCCCAGTAAGAGTTATGCTGTCGGGGTTTCATGCCAAACCAGAAGTCACAAAGAAAAATTGCTTAAAACGCTTATTTTTGTATGTATTATTCGAATTGGTTGAAAATGCTTGTTTCTGCATTATTGCAATTGCTTCTAAAATATCAGAAAATTATACAACCTAGTACATACATCACTACTACGAGTGCCCCAGAACTCCCTAGAATGAGAAAATGCATTGGATCCCAGACTATTTCATATTCTTGTTAACGATTGATCTACAACAGCAGAAACAGCATACTTGCATCGGTAATCTGATTCTTGCAACTCAAAACTGAAATTTATAATTACTAAAACATGGTCAAAATGAGGAATCGTCTCGCATAATTCTGGCCTCGTATGTAGAGGTTACCAAGGAAATAAACTCAAATATAATTCTAAATAAACGCAGATCAGTCCCTCTCACTTCAGCCGGAAAATTAACCCTACTTTGAAAAAAGTTTAAACATGCTAACATTTCAAAATAGGGTGTTTAAAAATATATAACATAATATAATAAATATGAAAGAAAGGGGAAAAACCATACATGAACATAAAATAAAGAATAATTTCCTTAAAAGACAGAATGGAACGTTAGTCCTGCAGATAAATTTTAATGACTCAGGAGCAGAATGTGTTTGTTCTATATGGAATGGGTTTATCGGTACGAAACTTATATAGGTAAAACGCTCTATTGAATTTTTTACCCTACAATTGAAATGAGCTCATCTCAACAGATTTGATGACAGCAATAGATTTCGCTACCTCCGATGAATAGCATACAGTTTCAGCCAATTTGAAACGAATATTGTTTACTCTTTAAATGGATCAAGGGGAAATCTTCACCGTATTACTCTGGACTGCGCTAAAGAGAAGACACCTTGACACCTAATCGAGAATGCATTTTGATCATCCTCAAGGAATGATTCCAGTATCTTTTCAATGCTATGCCATGCCACATTGTTACTACGTATATTAAGCAGCAGCGGTGATACACCCTTTATTAAGGGCAGACTTTAAATGACGATAATTCATCTACATGATAAATACCGTCCTAATTATATCTACACTAACCGCAAAAAATAGCTGTCAGCTCCTAAAATTTGAAAATAATAGTGAAATACAGAGACCAATATAGGTATGACCAAAAATATATATGTATATATGAAACTGTAACTGCTGAGTGCTTATTAATCTCGCATATAACAAATTCAGCGCAAATTTATGAAAAATTTTATCATACCTCTGATGTGTGAAAATTGTGCTATGTAGTTATAAAATGGAGGCAACAAAGGTGCGTTGTTTTATAGTAGTTGGGAGAATTTTGGTGCTGAAAATGGAAACATATCGGACATCCAACTTTAGTGTTTATTGTTCCTCCATCAAGATTTCAGTATTTTATAGGAAATAGTAAAATAATTGAATTAAAATTGACATATTTAATTTGCTCCAAGGCGTATCAGCATGTATATACATATGTACATCCATATACAAATTAACGAGTGCTGTAACTCAAAAGTTAGTATCACTTAGTTACCTTCATTTCAGCGTTTGGAAACTATACGTAGCCCTTGATTAATAGCAAATATAAATTAAGGTCTTCACTGAGAGTACGTCTGTTCTGACAAATTTTCTCTTTTACAACCACACCGATTCATTTACGTACATACTTATGCATGTATATGCGTATGTATACATATGTCATCGATGTAGCGAATGTCCCTAGGTAGAACGTTGAATGTGTTTGTATTTCTCTTTTACATTAAGCTACGGCCTTAATACGTATACAAGCGAATATAATTTATGTCCGAAACGTAGTACGAATACGAACAACAAATACGGCTAATTAAGATATATGGCTTTATATTCACCGAATCTGCATTGTTAATGCCTCATTACCAACTCGAAGGTAAGGGGTTTCGGAAATGTATACCTAGAAATACAGAAAAATGTTTTCAAATAACACACCTTTAGGCCGTCCACATGAAGTAAACATTTACATCATACTATGGATTAGTAGCAGAAAGTGTAACACGAAAAAGTAGTTAATTTTGTATCAATAAACTTGTGACGTGTTGGCATGCCAATACGGAGAAATGTATATGGCGGATATGCGTTTGATCGTACCAACGTGATTGCAAATCGAGTTCTATCGAAGTAAGTCTATTTACTACGCATCTAATGGATGAGGCGTATACAGTCAAATGCATGTGTTCAAAGTTGGAAGCTAAATAATGGAGTTCCAGCCTGTATAGCCTTTAAATGCATTCAATCCTTTTGTATTGTTCGCGATCTCATTTCCGTTAAAATAATCCAACCGTTGCTGATATCTGTGTTGCCATTTTCATTTCCATTTAGCTTTTGTGCTTAGAACACCACTACAATAGGTCCTCTGATGAAAAGCGGTGTATTAGCAAAAATTTTGATATTCCAAACAACACTTGACTTTCCTTCACATTGCTACTTACACGTATTATGGATAGAATGCAAATATTTATATGGGATAGCTTGGTAGTCTTCAATTTTATGGCCTTCTATTTAAATTTTGATTCATATTGCTTGGATTTAAAAAATACAGTTACTTAGGGAATTCATATCAACAATTAAATTTGGGTAATTCAAAATTTTCCTCACCTTCAATGTGCTTCCGGATAGGAGAATTTATATTTCAAACTTTAGTATTCTTTTATAGAAACCGCTGCACAATCTAGGTACAATTACAGAACCCCCTCACATTACTCCTTCAAAAAATGTGACTCCTATGTTTTTCATATTATTTCTTTTCTCATATTATAGCTTATTAAATGTATATATATATATATATTTCGTGACCTTTTATACTTATCTTATATGATAGAGATCTACCACTAATAGGTCAATAAAACAAGGCTGGTTTGAGCGATAGTTATATTTTCAGAACGTTTACAAACGTTTTCGGAACACCTTCGTCAGTGAAAATATAACTAGATAAATATATAAACAAACTTTTGTTTTTATTTGGGACTATCAACAAAATAACTAGTGACTAGGATTTCTTGATATAGAGGATGTATAACCAACTTTTATATATATATAAATTATAAAAACTAAATTAATGTGTAAACATACATGCAAATTAAGTAAAACCTTATATCAAAAAATCTTTGTCGAAACCTTAACAATTCTGTTCAAGGACTAGGGAAAACCAAATTCCTTGAACAGAATTGTTAAGTTTCGACAAAGATTTTTTGATATAAGGTTTTACTTAATTTGCATGTATGTTTACACATTAATTTAGTTTTTATAATTTATATATATATAAAAGTTGGTTATACATCCTCTATATCAGGAAATCCTAGTCACTAGTTATTTTGTTGATAGTCCCAAATAAAAACAAAAGTTTGTTTATATATTTATCTAGTTATATTTTCACTGACGAAGGTGTTCCGAAAACGTTTGTAAACGTTCTGAAAATATAACTATCGCTCAAACCAGCCTGTTTTATTGACCTATTAGTGGTAGATCTCTATCATATAAGATAATTATAACTTATGGCAGTACATTTGATTACATCAGGATAGATACTTAGCTTCCATTCCATACCGTACCATCGAGAAGATGTAGCATTTTAGCATTCTCATTTTAAATTGTATACATAAAATCATGCTGAATGAAGTTTAATAAGATGATGTGGTAACCAGAGAGGGTACTTAAAAGAGCGTCTTTCAGTTTGTAAAACTTGTCCGTAGCTAAAACGATTCCTCTCATCTCAAACTCTCCCTCTATCAAACGATAATTGCAAAAATCAAAACTTGAAATTTGGTAGGTAGCAATTTCTGGCGGGGTATAATATAAGGCTTGGAGAGTTTTATAAGCACATACAGTCTGACAGAAATTTCCGTCATAATGGTGTCATTCTGCGCAATGCGTACATGAGCGGGCGAGCGTGTACAATGACCGTTACATCATGCAGAATAGTATAAAAGTATGCGTTTTGAAATTTATGTTGATTGTATCAGAACTGTCCTAATTTTGTCTTGTAATTGAATAATTAAATAGAAAAGGAAACTATTTGTACAAAATTTAATAATAATTATAATAATATAATATAATAATGTAGATAGTACAAAGAGCTATTAACAAAGGAAAAAATATCAATAATACATACGAGTATGTTTTTGTTTAAAGAAAATAATATTTAACAGTGACAATATTATTTATTAGAATTCTACTACCAAAAGTTGTTAGAAAAAATCCATCTCTTGAACTATCATCACCAGAATCGTCCCTTCAGTTAATGATAAAATTGTCAACGACATCATCTATATTTCCCTCTAGCGTAAGGAATTCTTCTTCACAATTTCTAACGTGACCGCAACATTGTGCCCTTTTCTGTCACAGGCAAAGCTCTCAAAAATTCCTCAAGCAATTCTGTTACGTCAGCTAGTCAAAAACGGACATCTTCGCCACGTATTCTTTCATGCTTGCCCACACCAGTTTAATCGGATTTAAATCTGGGTGGTCACGTGGTAACTATAGAATACTGGTTTTGTTGTCTTAGAATACCATCGATGACGTACGTTCTGTATCTTGATTTATTTAGTAAAACTAGGTGACCTGGCTAACTTCGTTTTGCCCAAAGTTTCTTGCGATCTTTTTGTTTCCTAAACCTTCGCGTAGCAATTACGAACAAACCCGCAGAAGGAAGTATCCAAATTGGTCCAGTCGTTTTCAAGTTTTAAGCATCCGAACAAACCACGATCCATTTATATGTATATAGATTAGTCGATACAGCTCGCTTTTGAATAAAGTACTGTCAAAGGGTATACCTTTTCCCGTAACCAGTCCTCCATTTCTTTTTCTAATTGTTTTCCTCTATATTGTGATAAGGTTCATTGTCTATCACTAATACAGTACGCTGTGACAAATTAGGTATTAGACTTTCTCGCAACCACTTCACACAATGAGCAAAATTTACTTCGGATAGTTGCCTGTCTTAGTGCTCGATTGAAATATAAAAGATGACTTAGGGACGAAACCATTCACGTTATCGACGTTCACTACTATCATTCTCTGCCCTTTTGCTATCAGTTTCTTTAGTCCCTCAAGAGATTTTTCATTCCAACTTTTCGCCTTTGTGTGTGGGGCGTTGACGTACGGTTCATCCATTTCAACCAAGAGGCTCTTTTCTTGTTGAGACCTCCTCATATCATAAATAATTCGTGATCTGGAATTTAATATCATTTCGCTCCATCAATACCTCTCTGTTGGATTGTGCTTTTCTCCATGGAAAACCAATACCCTGTATAATTTTACGTTGACTCTGTTGACTTTCGTTAAAGCTACTTGTATCTTTAAACTTGGGTAAAATATGGCTCAGTGTAGTCACAGTTTTCTCGTTATATGAAGATTTAAAATTGTAGGTTTAAAAATCTGCTTATTGGTGTTATCAATCTCAATTATACGCTAACGAATATTTATGCTTCCTTGGAGGACAATATTTGGCATATCCATACTTTCACTCTTTTGTCACCCGCAATCCTAGAAATTGTCGAGGAATGACACCCCGGAAGTATATTTTCAATTGGTTAAACTTTCATGTGCAAAAGAATTCCTTACATACGTAATAACGTTAGCAATAAATTCGTGACTTTGTGTATTCAAAGCACATCCGTCTAAGTGAATTGGGGTACGTTGCTTTTCAGGCGAAATTGTAGCTGATACTGAAGCTATATTTAACATGTTGCACTTTTACCAATATCACGAGATCCTTACTTTTGCGTAATAACTTAATCCCCCTCCTCAACAAATGTGCATTTTTCACGAAATATTTACCAGACTGCATTTATGTGTTGGCCAAGACAAGATTTGCTGGATAAGAAATCAGCCTAGTTGTCAATCAATTTTATTGACGTTTGTTCTTAAAATTACTTTGTCTTCTATTCTGAGACACACTAAAAAAATAATCTTATTACATTACATTATTTTGGTGTACACGAACAAGAAGTGTCACAATCCCTTTTTGTTTTCCTTTTGAATTCAAGCTAAATAATTGATTATTTTGATTCTAGTACTACTAACAGGAATTTTCAGGATTTTGTTGAGTTGGAGGATTTGGAGGTTATATTAGTCGATATATTAATATGCAAATTAAACAATCACTCCCTCATTTCGCACGCAAATCCGCCAACGTATCTATTACTTTTATAATTTTATGTAGCTCTCCACTATTTAAAACAGCGGGCATTCTAACTGCATAAAATAAATCGAATCACGAGAAGACTTTGTAAGTTGACGGTTCTCTAATTAGTTGTCCAGTACGCTTCCAATACGCTGGAAAGGGTTGCTATGTATGCCTTAGTTGCATACTACAACTGATACCGCAAAAAGAGTAACCCACATATTGTAATCATATTATATAGTAAAGATTGTGGTAGCCAAATTAATTGTTATTGTATACGCATCTTACGTTTTATGTGAGCGAAGGCAAACATCAATGACCATGTTCTATAACGTCGGTTGAAGAAAACACAATTTTCATAATAATTTTCTTCGATCGCGTAAAGTGTATGTTGAGGTCCGTCGCAACTTCGCGCTGATATCGAATTGACACACGCACCCTTATAGAAAAAGAAGTAGATGGAGTGCCAACAGAGAGGAATAATGCAGGTAATTCTTATTATATTTGTCAGCCCAGAAATGCCACTTTACTTCGAGGAAACTCAAATTCGAAATATGTGTTATACACTTCGTAAAAAGACGATAATAATAAATTTTTATTATTTTTCCTCGTTGCTTTTTCCACACTCTTTTTCGTCTATATAATGATATTAATATTTTCGAGGTGGTTGAAAGTTGTTCGGAAGCGACAAGATTGAGGATTTAGGGAAGTAAAATTTAGTCGTTTTATACGCTGGATCGTGTTATTTCTATATTAAGGTGGTAACATTAAACTGGATGGGCAGTTTGATTAAAATAGGGATAGACTTTTAAAATACTTCTGGGCTACGAACGAGAGTGATTTAATTTATGTCGAAGTACATCGAATTTAACGATCAATAATTCAAGTTATTCGGCGTAAAACTGTGAACGTGCCTCAAAACTCGTATGGGAAAATGAGGTAATTTCACCTAACGTTCCTTCACCAGGTTCCTCATGGGAAGTTTCTGAATTTACGCTAAACAAGGACACAGTAATTCGTACGAATAATAGTAAGTAAAAAATTGTTATGATGATTTTATTAGTTCGGTTTTCTAATGTGATACAATTAAATCCAATTTATCTGGTTCTTCTTCTCAGATGTTACCCAATTGCTTGTTTCCCCTTCGTATTGTACTGTTATTTGCTACTTTTTAACTTGATTCTTTGGCTATTTTAGTGCACTTCTCGGATTGCTTTATAGCTTATACCTTTATATCATTCTTGATTATTGGATCTTTTAATTACAAAATCTGATATTGACAAGCCGTTAATTAATATTGCTATAACTTTCCTCGAAGCTCGTGTCAGTTAACAAGAGCGTTCTATCTATAATTTTTACATCAAATCCTACTTACGTTTTCTGTTCACGGAAGGTAAAGTACATCAGCATGGGTTGTACTTTTGTATTTGTATCTTTTGGGATGTGATTTTATCTTTTATTGTAGGTTTCTGCTTTCGGAGTACCCGCTCACGGGTTTACTTTTGGAGAACCTATTAAAACCACCGTACGCAGAGCCTCAGAGAATGTGTATGAAAAGCAATGCTATATTAATTAATAATAAATTATAATTAATTAATTATTAAAAGCCCTTTCCACAAATTGTCATAGCTAAATGCAACCCTATAAAAGTAAAGAACTTATTTACAACGTTAAAGGATGAAACAAGCACACTGTTCATTAGTCATGCTATTTATAACACCCCGTGCATTGATTGTGAGGGTTGCTATATTGGTCAAACACCTCAATGGATGAAATACAGAATCGCTCAGCATAAGAGTGACTGTCGAATCAAAAAAGATCATGTGCCTTAGTTGAACACTCTCTGGAATAAGGCCATTCCTTTGATTTTGATCAACCAAAATTCCTAGAAGTCAACAGTAATTATACCAAAAGATTGTTTCTAGAAATGTACCATATCAAGATAACAGCAAATAATATAAATTTTAAAACTGACACTAATCAACGTAGTAATATCTATTGTAAGCTTATGGATCTTCCCACATAAGTTTTCTTCTATTTTGATTGAAGTCCTCTTGATTGACTCTTGTATATCACTAACAAATTTTTGTAGTTATTGCACGATTTTGGAAAAGTCAGCCTATATATATTTTCGGATATACATTCATAATAAAACAGAGTTTTTGTCTGTTAGATTGTCGGTTGTTTTTTATTCTTATTAGTACGGAGATCCTTTGCAAACAGATAAATTTTACATATTCTTTGTCAGAATTAAATTGATTCTCAACCCCTATATGTTTTGAAAATTTTAAAAACTTTTGTTTGGCTATTTTTTACATATGAAGAATTTTATTGATTATGGACCCTGGTTTGTAATATTAGCCTCCAGTTGTGAGTATATTTCATCTGTTTGTTTTGTTTTTCCTTACTGACGTGTACATTTTAGTAATTTCATGAGTAAGTTCTAAATAAAGGACGAATTATTGAGAATTTTGAACAAAGGAGTTCCTTTTTCATTCTCTGAAGACCACTACCGACCGCTGACCCAATTAATCCCTTTTACTTCCTATATATATATATATATATATATATATATATTCATATATTAAACAACTGACAATGTTACATTGATGGCAAACACTTTGGAGGAACTTCATAAACTAATAGATGAAGGCATCACAAAATCAATGAAGATACAAGTTAAAACTTAACCTCAAAACACCTAAATGTGGCAGTTCGTAAATCCAAAGCAAGGAACAGACATCTAAACAACTGTCTGTAAGACGATCTATAACTAAAATTCGCATCTTAAACAGCTCTCATAAAAAGCTATGCAACGTCTGCAACACAACCGAATTCACCATCCAGGGTCCACAAGCAAAATATTGAATGTGTATCAGATTGCATTTATGGAAGTCAGGTGTGCAATGAAAGTTTGGTAGCAACAGCAAGTAGCAACACCTTGAATCTAGAAAACAAGCAAACCATTTGTTATACCGCGAAAAATTACTACGCAGTAAATATGTACCTTATCTTGGTCTTATGAAACACTCTTTAGTGTTATATTTATATTGTTGCGTGGTATTGAAACGTAAACAATACCAAACATGGTAAAAGAAGGAACGGATTTTTGAGATATTGATGTAACGGGTTGTGCTGAAGAGGTTCCTACGAGAATAAATTGCCAACCAGAACCTATACTTACGGTACAACAAAGAAAATGGAGAACAAATAAAAAAGTGGTATAGATTACTACAAAATATTTTTAAGCTAAAACTGAAGGAAACGACAATTCGGGAAAAAAAGAGCATTGGTTGGTTTGCTAATTATTAACGTTTGATAGAAGAATGTATGACGTGTTATCATTAAGTAGTGTAAACCGATCTTCCTCTCCACTTACGTCCAAGGCGCGACATTAAATTTCGGAGAAGTAAGGGCGTCAGTCCGGTTTACACTACTTAATGATAACACGTCATCCGCTCTTTTATCAAACCTTACTAATTATAACTGTAGATGTCCTAAAACACAGTGAACATCTGATAAGGTGTTAGAAGATGGATATTAAATAAAATTCCGAATAATTTAGTGATCTGTGTTTCCTTCCAGAGTTGTCTTTTTACATACAAAATCTGAAGCAAAAGTCGTCAAAGAAGATTCTAAAAGTCCATGATTTTTCTTTGCTTAGGCTTACGTATATATTTACCTTCGGTTCTAGATTATATTTTCCATTGCACATTATTTTGTCTACTAACTTGCTTCTCTTGCAAAATGTTTAGATATTATAAGAATCAGCTCTGGGTTCCGTAACTGTTCGTTAATACCACATGCAATGCTCTAAATACCATACCTCTTCGTTAAAAGTGTGGATTGGTATTAGTGGTAAAGAAATCATTAACAAAGGACAAACTGTCTTGAAGTAATTTGCAATTTGAGGGTTATATTAGCTTATTTATTCACGAGCAAGGCATCGGTAAATATGAAAAAGTATCTAAGAAACTAAAAATTAATGTGTTCAAAGCAATATATAGATCATTTTTAATCTTTGGCTGTGGGTATTTACAAAGAGACAAAAATCACAGTGCAACCTGTAGGAATGAAGTACCTTAGGAGAGTTAGAGGCGTCACTAAATGTATTGACTGAGAGGTACGCAAATAAAAGAAAATGTAGAAATAGGAAAGATACTTAAATTTATTGAGAAGCGGCAATTAAGTTTGCGGACACACTTATGAATCAATAATACAAAGTCGGTGCAGGTAATATGGAAATCAAATACAGAGGGAAAAAGAAAGAGGGGAAGACCAAGGAAAATATGGGATGGTATGCTAGGAAAATTCTACAGAAGATAGAGAAAATATGCACAGTGGCAAAAGGGTTGAAGGCAAGTAAAAAGCAATAGAGGCGATTTGTGCATGGTTATTGGTTTTAGTCATTTTAATTTAGATTAGATAAAAATGTAGTCCACACACCACTATGTGGTAAGAGAGTTATCTATAAGATGGAGAAGGATAACAACCGGTGTGAGTTCTTCAAGGAGAAGAACAAGTCAAATATATTGTCCACTGACCCTTTTTACTATTGGTGTCATTCGTCATCTCTAAAGTTGGTTGTTTTACAATTGTAATCTTTCAATTTCAAATATAAAATTTTAATAATTTTAGTAAGTCTTTTGGAGTGACTTCCTCCCAATTCGAATGTGAATTTGCATTTTAGGCGTTAAATAATACTAAAGTGTGCGCTTGTTTTGTCACTGTAAACAAATGTTTCTAAAATGGAGGCCTGTTACAAACCTATTTTACTTTCAATGAAGAATAGTCTTATTGTTAGCTTAAAGTACACTGAATATTGTAAAGGACACTGACAATGAGATTGTGTGTGGAACTTCTTACCAACGGTCGAACTGAAAACCTTAAACCCTCTTATCTCCTTGACAAACTACTGCAATCGCGCAGTGTTGCGAGTGGCGAGTAGTTTAATCACTAAACTAAATGGGAAATGAGAAGACATCTCTTTAAGAAACTTAAGCAGAAAAATTCCAGTTCGTTATTTAGCGAGTTGGTGATCATCGAGGGACCTACGACAACATCTTAGCCGATGTTAAAGAAATCTACTGGGCAAAGGATCTAAACGCCGAGGCTGTTACTAGCATGCCCCCTTTCCTATACTGCCTTCAGGAATTTTTCCACATTCTCTTGTACAAATCTGAAAAGCCTTGAAGGGTTGGGGGTTTACACCGGCATGTCTGATTATTTGACGAATTGTTCAAAGCCTCTGTGGTTTTCTCAGTAAAAGTTTGCCCGAATTTCCAGAGACTGGTCGCGTCTTGGATGGTTTTCGGGGATTCCATGGTTTTTAAAGTCTTGGAAGAAAGGCATTCCCAGTTTGTGGGCACTATTTCTTCCAAAGTCGAAAGCTCACTTCCTAGCATAACTAGGGTGAGGATATGAGCAAAGGATACGAGACGTCCTTGATGGTGTTGGCCAAGTTAACAGTCTATGCAGGTACACCCGTACAAAATTAAATACTACAAACTTAAGGGTAGAATGATAGTAAACAGCTGTCTGCCAGCGGTGTTTGGCACCCTGGCTTCCCAAAGGGAATGCTTTGCGTTAAGATCACCCGTTACCAACATCGGATTTGAATCGGCGAGGACAAAACTTAATTGCACCATATTCTACAATTACATAATAAAACGAATTTGGTATACTGGTCACGTAATGAACAGCATTCGTATCTTTAGTTCCAGCAGTTACCCGCAGGTGGTAAATTAACAACAACAACAAGTGTGACGTTTTGTTGCTGTTCTGTACAGTACACAAACATTTTAAACTGATACCAACGATATCTCCCCAAGAATATCGAAGATAACCACATTTAGCATTTTATATCGCAATTTTTAGCTTAATATATAACGCTATTGATATTAACACAAATAATAAATCAAATGCTGTAGGCTCCGCTATACGTCATTAATATGTAACGATATTTATATTAACACAAATAATTGAAGACGTACTTTCCGTTTTCCTACGTGTCGCATTGCTTCCTACGGACGATTTGCTATTCCGGCTGCCAACTTGTAGTATTTCCTTTCATGAATTAATCGCAACGTCAACCTAGTTTGCATCGGAAAACATCCGTCTGTGTATAATCGATAGCGAAAATACCACAAATAACCGCACGAATCTAAAATGTTTGCGAATCGATGATTAGAAATTAAAATTTAATGCATACTTCGTCCTCGAGATTATTTTATATAGAATTATAGTTTGGTGCTAAAAGAAGTGGACAAATTGTGAAGTACAAGTACGTGATGGATATTTGAACAATATCTTGTTCCGGACATAACTGTATTGTCTAAACTTCAAAATAAAATTAAAACTAAATTAATATGTGAGACCGTTAGTGTTTTATTTAAAATTAAAATCCTTTAACTTTATAGTGGGTCATAAATGACATAATAGGCAAAAATAAAATGGTCAACTGTTGAAACTTGGTTTCAGTTATCAAACCAACTACCTGACTCTACCTGAAATGGAATAGTTTTGCATGAGACAGAAATAGAAGAAAGCGTTAGCGCCAACCTCGGAGCCTACTCGACTGTGGCCAAGATTATTGAGATAATTACACGTCTACTAATTGTACAGAGATACAACCAGAGGAGAAAGGTCTATATTTTGACACACATCCAACTAGTTATCAAAGCAATTTAGACAATACAAACACAATCAAATAGTATCCATAAACTGGTGCCCTTACCAAAATATTGCAGAGTAAACCTATAGGTGTCAGGATACCGAGGTATACAAGGAAAAAGTGATCTTAAATACTGAGGCGGTATATCGAGACCTCGGTTGTTTGTTGAAAGTTGAGACATAACAGTTGCAGCGAATAGGAATGAACTAAATTAGGAAGACGGTGGCCCTATCGACAGCACCTTGTCACCTTAACAAACATCTCGACATTATAGGAATAGTTGAAGATCCTAACTGTAAAGCCTCTTTTAAAGGGTCTCGTTTCTAAATTCTAAATTTCCTATGGTCATGTGCGCGAGCTTGGACGAGTTTAGCCGTTGAGGAGAGTAGACCATTTTTGGGCCGAATATACCGACCATAACCAATCGTCTGAAAATTCGTTCGGAATGTTATTGTTGAATTCGGTAACTTAATGATGTCAAATTAGGCAAACTAACTGCCGTTAACTGAGAGAGAAGGTCAGTACAGACAAGGGTTTTTACCCTTTTTGACTCCCCGATGGACCAAACTACAGGAACGCTTGTCCTTCGTCTTAAGAAGCTGTAATTACAAAACTACTTTCACCATTCGCAGACGGGTTTCGCTGTTATACCGCTCGTCAGCGCGGCTTTTGTGGGAAGTAGTTTTCATTTCCAGATAAGCACTATATATGCTAGTACGTTTGATATTTGCAGATATGAGAATTCAAATAAGAAATTCACCCAATATGTTCCTAACTGAATTCTCATATGTACAAACATTAAACGTACTAGCATCTATAGTGCTTATCTGGAAATGAAAACTATGTCTTACAAAGTCGCACTAACGAGCGGTATAACCGTTAAACGCGTCTACGAAAAGTGCCACTGCAGAAGTTGTCTACTCCTGTAGAATAAATAGCTGCAAAAATGTGCATTGGGGGAATTTCTTAATCGAATTCGCATATGTACAAACATCTTAAGATGTTTAGCCTATAGGATCGTAGGACGACTTTACATTCCTGGATGTATAAGGACGAATTCAGCTCACCTCGACGACCACTTGTAAGAACCCCTTGGCTTTGGTAGACAGTTTGCTTTTTGCGTCATATCTTTCGCAACGCTGTCAAGTGTCGCTGCGTTTGCTGAAGATGTTAATGCTGTTTACGAAATACTCTTTATCGTGAATGCGTAGTCGTGTCATGGTGCATGCTACCACCATGAAGCCATTAGTCATTTTGATTTTTGAAAATCAAATCGATGATCCATATTTTACCTCGTTGTTTAGCTTGTAAGGTCAGGTAAATTTCTCCCTTCCCTATTCAATGTTTTCATTTCTTAAGATTTTTGTGAAGCTTAACTTATTTTTGTCAAACGCCAGCTATTAGTTTTGAATTAGATATAATCTTGAATCTTAATCGAATTAACTTAGTATCAAATTTTGGGTGAATCTTGAACTTTACCTTTTGCTACGTAATCGTCGTTTGGAATGCTTTTTGACACGTTTGTATCTATCGTTTAACATTTATGTTATCTTTCTTTCATTATTCAAACTCCTTTCTTCGAAGTAATATTTAGTTCTTAATCTGTTTTATTTTATAAACGACCAGTTTAACTAAATTGACCACGTAGTTTCATTTTACCTTATGGTCCGTCTGTTTCCAAGTCTATTCCTTGCATGCTGGACATCTCTAAGCGTAATTAATCACGGAGAAAATATCGTCATCGTTCGGAATTTTGGTTGAATACCCTGTCTGTAAACTACAGTTTTGTATCATTAGGCAGTAGTTGTTTCTAAATATTCTAACCTGTGCAACGCATAGTGCCTCGAGGAAGCACTTAGCATGTTTCTGATGTCACTAAAGACAAGAAGGCTTGATACAGTAGATAAGATAAGGGGCACAATAAGACCAATGAACGTCACTGTCGTGGACAATAAACCACATGCATACAAGAGAAAAAAAAATCTGGCTAACGTCGACTTTCTTTCCGAGTCGTCCGAATTCCCATTGTGGTAATATCGTTGTTCAGTGCACCTTGGTTTAATAGATAGAAGATAAATGTTAAGTCAATTTCTATAGGAGATTTTGCTTTCCAATTGTTAATGAATTGTTTCGATGTACTACTTTTACATCACCCCTCAATCGTATTTTACTGAATAATATAAAAGTCGAATGCACCAGCTTGCAGTTTAAATTTGAGTGAACACGAGAACTACTATCAGTACCTTCAATATGAAAATGTAGCCTCTAGCTCAGGTTTAATAAGCGTATATTATGAAAAATGATTAATAATTTGCAGCATAACAGACGCGATTTTGGTACCCTCCCACCAATATTTTTTTGTCAAATTTGCCGTTAACGAAGCAATGTTCTCTTTGCTTACGTGTAATTTTACGAAGAAAAAGCGCGGAAAATGGCGAATAATGGCAGTTTCAAATTTCGCGGTGATAAACAAAAAGAACGCCATTTCCTGAGATCGACGTTTTCTCAATTTTACTAGAATAACGTGTTTAGGGAGGTGGTAGTAAAGTCGCGGCGTTTTATTATTCCCCCTCCAATATAAAATATAACATCTTTCTGATACAAAATATCCATAGTAATCACGTGTCAAAGTACAAAGCGGAAACTTTATACGCCTCGTAAAATAGAAAGCCAAGACACCAGCAGGGAAGGAAGAAGCGAGCAAGGAGTCTCAGTTATAGCAGCTATCTTACATACCTAGCTACCTATCTTTCTTTTACGAGTCGAGATGACATATGGATGCCTTTTATGCGCCCATTGCACGACGAAAGAAGCGCCGCCTAACTGAAGTTTACCTACGCGGGCTCCGAACTTCGACGGGTGTTATTTTAAAACATCCTCGAATGAACGCAGGATAGTGGCGCTAGGTAGCGGTGAACCGAGTTTAACGTCCCGAACTTTATTAAAAAGATCATTCGTGGTTTTCTGTATCATTTTCCCGTTATTTCATATGATCACCTTCTAGCCCAAATTAGTTATATGTATATTGAAAAGTAACTTGTCGTAGCTAATGTGTATGGTTACACAACCAGCTATATTCTTCAAAATAACACTTGTTCTTTCGATCTTACCAATCGCCGTTCCCCAGAAGTAACATATTTGAGTCAATATTCTTAAAACATTGAATGCTAAACGCACGTGGTGGTGATTATTGGCGTCTACTGTTGTTTATTCTCCGTTCCACATCCATTTCCGACGAATGTCTGAAAGTTTTGATTAGGTCACTCCACAGTATATACAGGTGATCGACGGAAACTTAACGTTTTTGAAATGAGCAGTACACAGTTAGTTTTTACGGAAGATTGTATTTTAATAGACCAAATTGTTTATCGTTACATACCATTTGAAATTAAATGTGATCTGTGAAAGATTGTGAGGTACATGGTATCCATCCTCCTGAATGCAATTTTTCAGCCTTCGCAGAAAAGCGGCCATCACCCGAGTTATTCTTTCACCATCGATTGTAGCCGCATTGTAGCTCTAATTACATCCTTAAGTTCTGTTAATGTGTGTGGTTTATGAGACTATACTTGCGAATTCAGAAACCCCCACAAAAAAATCACAAGTTCTGAGGTCAGGTAACCTCAGGACCCATGGCACGTTCCCAAAACGTGAAAGTTCCCTTTCTAGGAACATTCGTTGAACCACTTGCATAAACACATGAGCAGTGTGCGCGATGGTACCATCATGTTAGAAATAAACATTTTCCAACTGCAGTTGCAGTCTGCGCAGTTTGGGACGTACATAAGTGTCCAGCTTTTGCTATAACGGTCAGCATTGACTGTAGCAGTCGCACAATTCTCGTCATCGAAAAAATAGGGGCCAATGATGCCGAATGGAGCAGTTACATACCAAACAGTAATACGTTCTGAGTGTAGTGGTTTTTCGCGAATATGATGGTGATGTTCAGAGGACCAGTACAGTACATTTAGTGAATTAACCACCCCGTTCAGATGGAAATGTGCCTCATCACTCATAAGAATGACTGCATTTTCATTATCTGCCAAAAGCACTTGCATTAGAAAAGCAAAGTGCACGGTAACAACAGACCTACCATTCTGAACAAATGCGTCATACCCAAGCATCCGATCCTGAACCGTCCACTGCTCCATAGCTACTGAAATGGCATCAAACGTTGAGATTAGTGACAGGTCTTTCGGCTTTCTGTTCCCCCTTCCTGCAGAGTACTAGTCGTTTTAAAAACGTCAGGTTTCCGTCGGTCACTCTATACAATTCTTCTCAATATTTTGAATCAGCATATCACAGGAGCAATAGCTGCAGAAAAATCTTTGTTGAACCGTGTATGTTAAACTCAAATCCTGAAAAGTGGTCATTCTCGTATGTTATCTATTTTACATTATTGTCCTGGTAATGTATCGCTTAAAGTCTTGATTTGGTTACTCCACAATATGTACTTTAAATAGCAGTGCTAAGCTAATTTATAATGTTAATATAACCTTCACAGGAAACAACATAGTATCACAATGTGTGCAAGTATGCAAAAATAAATGTAGAAAAAGCAAAAAAAAACTAAGCAAAAAATTAAGTTAACAAATTAAGAAGAATAAATTATATAAACAAAAAATAAAATCTAACGATGAAAAAAGGAATATAGGTTTGTTTAGCGAAAGACATTATGTGTTTCGCTAGAGTTCAGAACAATTGAATAAAAAGTTGACAAAGCACATTAGCCTACGGATATATAACGAGACAAAATTGAATTTATCCGACGACATAGCCATACTATCTACCTGGATATGCCTTGCGCAATAACTAGTACATAAATTTCAAGAATTTTCTCTGAACTGTTTCGACGGATTTTATACAACAGCTACAAACAGGGAACCAAACAGAGATAGCATACTCAAGTCAAGATTTTATTAAAGCAAAGAAAAGCATGCGGGGGGAGGGTATGCGGGTTGTGGAAGTCTTAACAGCTATGTACAAAAACTAAACAACATGAGCCACTCGAGCCGATCGTTACCGATTAGTTCCATGTGGGGGAGGGGAGGGGGAAGGATGTGCAGGTGCAGTTACAATACCTAAGGAAAAACTTTCTACCAATTAAGTACCAATGTAGTAGAGCAAACAAGGAATCAGCAAATTTGAAAGAGTCGAGTTTTCTGAGAAGGATATACTGATCTAATTGATCGAATGCAATTCTAAATAAATGACGTACACTTGTCCCTTCTCTATCAATAACTTATTGCGTAAAGTGTGGGTAAGAATTGACGCAGTAGAACGAGATGTTGGCTATGAGATATGGAGGCGTTGACAGAAGTGTAAGAATGTTGATACAAAGGTTTTCGAAAAATTTTGGAAAAATTACCCAAAATGAAAATGGGTCTATAATTTTGAAGTACAGATTCTTAACAGGGAAATAGTAGGCCGTCTTTCAGATAGAAGGAAAAGTTGCCTGTTCAAAAATAAGGGTTTAGCAGAAATGGTCACACAGTCTTTCAACAGAAAGCTGGGAATATTATCAGGTCAGGTAGTAAATGAATTCTTTGAACGTTTCAGAGCACTCTGAATTTCAGCAGTGGAGAAGGCAGTAACATTTATAACCAGTCTGGGCGCGCAGCGGTAACAGTGCATAATTATGAAACAAATTACGACAGTCTACATATACACAGAACTACTCGCACACCGCATCGATTCAGTACTGACTAGATAAGGGGATGGTGTAGCCTGTTACCGCTGTTTGTCCAGACTATCCAGAGCGTTCGAAATATAACGTAAGCTTGAATTAGATGAATAGACGTAGACTGAGCAAAAGTAATCAGCAAAAGCAGATACAATATCTTCGGCGAAAGTATATTCACATTCAATGTTTTAACAAGCCAGATATTCTAGTACGCCTGTGTTGTTCTGAATGAATGGCCAAAACTCTGTAGGATCAGAGGATATTGCCACTTGATTTTGTAAATATAGTTTCTTTTAAAAATTTGTAGTTAAATTGTTCACCATAGTGTTGTGTCTGGTATTTAATAAATTTTTCACACATTTTATATTTTCCATTGCACGCATTGAATGATACATGATCGAAACGAGGAGGATAGTGCTTCACATAACAATTAGATCTCTTCAATTTAGGCATAGAATCGAAGGTCTCTAGAACAGACCAATCACTAATGAGTAAAGTGTGATTAGGTGTCTGATAGGTGGCTTTTTTAAATTAAATGCTTCAGTTTCATCATCGATATTAATCAACCCGCTATCTTGATTGATTAATAAGTTAAACTTTATGCAAAGCGATGGTTGATGGGTATCTTTCCTGATCAGCGAATTGGCGGCAATTGAAACATCATAAAGAGAGTTAGAGAAAACTAGATCCGATTGGTGACCGTTGGGGTTTAGAGCACCGCTTGCTCGTGTCAAATTAATAAAAGATTGAAAGTTCCGCAGACAGAATGTAAAGTGGTTATCGATCAAGTCGAAAGCAGGCACATTAAAACATCCCGTAACCAAATATTCTGCAACAGACAACAATCAAGGAGGATACCACATCGATGAACAGTTCAAATTTAGGTATGCCTAATGCAGATGATATATATATTACAAGCAAATCATTGTACTGTTATTCGATACGATTTCCATCACAACCAGATCTAAAGAAGGAACACCTATCACTGACGACAGAGACATCAATCTGCTGAGATACACACAACTGCAATTGCAAGATGATTTAAAGCATTTTTTGATGAATGTATTTTTTAGAAAATATTATTTATTACACCTAGTTAATTCTACGGGATATTGTGGCTTTCTCATCATTTCTCCAAAAGTGGTACACCAAGTGCGTTTGTAAAAGCTCCAAATTTTCACTAGGAAATACAGCATGCCAAATTAAAACGTAACAACTGTATATAGAAACTCTAATTGTAGTTGGGATTACGGTGCATAACGCTAACCAATTCGGAAATTTCCGTACTCGAAGCCCAGCTATTCGATAATAACCTGTCATACATATGCGAAACACGTTAGCGTCGACCGCACTCGACTCATTGGTTTATATTTGTTGTCCCGACTACCCAGAGAATCGATATGTATTTAATGAAAATGATCGCCGTATACGTGCATACACACCGTATGCATAGTGTGAAGTAAAGCACACACGCGTCCTCATCGCGTGATCATCAATTCTCTGCCGACTGTTTTATCACGCTTTATTCGGAAGCCGTAACTCTTACCTACACATCTATCGGCGAGAAAATATATGTATACATATGTGTACATATAAACGCAGGAATTACTTCAGTCCAATGTTATAGTTTTGATCACTTCGTATTTGCTTGGTCTAAAGGTTCTCTGCGAAATCAAACATATCAGACTAATGCTGATATCCAAAATCGTCCTGTAATTGCCTTTCAGCATGCAAATTACATTTTGTTGCGATAAACTTATCTGCGGCATAAATTGTGAAAGTTATAGCTTGGATAAAATATCATAATATATCTCTAAACGTGAATGGGATCGGTATCGTTCAAAATGATGCTTTAATTGATTTCATTATACGCATTGTGACGGTTGGGAATCTCTTAAATTGGTTCTGTTAAATACTTGAATTTCACAAAAGCCTTTGCTTCTATTGCTTCCCGAGAGCTTGTCCCGGGATCGTTGTCAAAAAATTAATTAGTTTTCATAATCTTTCTAACATGTGTTAGCATGAGATTCTATCTTCAGTGCGGATAGGCTTACGATCCTTTGTAATTAATGTGCACGGGGTGAGATAGGGCACGACTTTTCGATTTCGATACGCTAGAACCCCTAATTTTGTGAGATTCGACAAAAAATGCTTGAGCCAAAAAATGGAGGAGGTGGGGTAAGGACAAATGGCTCCTCATGGCGGTCAAAGGTGGGCGTGAAGTGGTAAAAATCCACAAACGGCCTCACAACTGCCCCGGAGTCGTCCTTAGAGGATGAAATATAAGACCAATCCCCATTAATTTTTCCGCCCTAACATTTTTCTAAACATACCTACCCCTTATCTCCGCTCCATGAGGGGTTCCCATACAAAAATTACATTTTTGTAAAATTTACACCGCTCTAACTGGTGCCCCTAGAGGAGTGAAATTTATGACCAACGCCAAATATTGTTTCAATTCCAACATGTTCTCAGAACGAACTTACCATCTAACTCCAACCCCAAACTTTTATTGAACGTAAAAAGACATGTTTTTATAAATAGAAACTGTTTATCAAATTAATTTATTTTTATCATGCGATGGATATTTCTTCCTATTTTCGGCGACGACCTGAAGCAAAAATATTTTTCTTACTCGTTACGGCACAACACGTTGCTATAATCCTCTATTAATTTTACGCCTCTCTCGGCAGCGTTTGCTGGTAATCTTCGCGCTCTTCCCAAGTTTCTGGATCGGCAACAATGAAGTCTGTTGACAATCCGAAGCGTGCGAGAAATTTTGCTGTCTCAGGTGTGACGTAATGGCTCAAATCTTTCTTCATGAGTTTTTGATTCACTTGTTTCGATGGCAAGGTAATTCTTTTTACACCTTCGAAGCCAACAACATGTGCTGGACGAGGATGACCTTGATTACCATTGCCGCCGCTAACTTCCACGTCGCCTTCTCTCTCGCTGTCTTCGTCGGACGTTTCGTCCATCTCCTCGTCAGTTCACTCTTTCTCTCCTTCAAGTACTTGAATTGCAGTCGCCATTTTCCGCTTGATGTCACAAGGGATGCTCGGATCAAATAATGCAAGAGCAACAGCTTCGCCACTGAGATACCAGAGATGACCACAGAATCTCTTAACTAATGGTTGCGACCCAATTTCATCAATTGAAGCATAAGCAGCAATTGCTTTCAAAAAAAATGAAATCATTATTTGGAGCTTCGGTTGCTGCTTTGGTTAAACCAAGCTTTCACGTACGTTGAAAATACTAATTATTTTTTGTTCAAACCGAGATATTTTTTCGTCAGTATTTATTTTACGCTGTCCAGTGCCATAAAAATACATCTTGAGCACTTGTTTTCTAGACGGTAACATCGTTCCCATTATATTCGAGCGTGGTCGTCCGATTAAAAAGTTTGGTGTGCGATCCCAAACAGCTCGCAACGCCGGTTGATATTGATGCCATTTTTATTTCAAATAATTCGTCAATTGATTTCATAATAATATACAATGATTTTTAAAAATTTACACAAAACACACTTTCACCGTTCAATGTTCGTAAGATACTACGATTTATTTAAAAAACGTTGAACTTAAGTGGTACTCATACAAATCTCAAACTTACTGTAATATACCTGCCAAAAGGATTCTGTCTGCAATTAACACAAATGCCGGTTATTTCCTGTAAACAATCAAACCGAGAAAAGTCAAGTAAAACTTAATTTAATTGAACGAAAATAGAACGTTAGAAAAATATATTTCAAATCAACCGCAGACGACGGAGGCTTTTTAAAGAATGTCTTCTTATTCGTTTAGTCTAACGTCCAGCATCGTTATGACTCGAACGTGACACAGACGTAAACACCGAGTCAGCTAGGCAAACTTATTGATAATTCCATTTCGGAAGGCAACGACTTTCAGCCACGAGCTTCTCGATGTAGAAGACAGTGCAGTCATTTAGCAATTGGCATTATTTCTTGTAATCTGACAATAAGTCCAGATCCAGGTGCTGTCATAGCCCTGGCACCATTGGTGCATATAGCAACAAGTTTTGTCTAGTCAATATCGTATTTAGATCTCTATTGCGTAATATGCATCAAATAAATTTTTGGTGATGGTGTTGGTCTCTAATGGCGATATCACCACTGCTTGTATCTTAAGAATGTTATGACCAGGGCACAGTTAGAGATAAGTATATGTAGATTCGGCCATCTGCCGAGAGAAGTACGTGAATTTCCTGATATTTTCAACCATTACTGCACAAATATCCATGCCATGTCACTTGTTCTCATTCGGATAGTACCTATTATTGGAGAGAGGTATTGTTTTTAAATTTGTAGCCTCCTTTTCACCAATCAATATTTTTACCATCTCGACAGCCACTTGTAAAATTGAATGTTCATGAATTGTATGTAGGTACTGATTTTTGCAATGCGATACACAATTCTTTAGCTCGCTAGTAAAACTTTTTGATTAGCAATTATTGATGACGTAAAAGTGCCTTGCTGCTTTATTAATTAAGCTTAATTTTCTTTCAATTCAGACAATTCTGCAGACCTTTTGAAAAAATTATATTTAGCACTATAATATATAGTAAAAAGAAATGTAACACGTGTAGACTAACTTTAAGTGACGTATAGCGAGCGTTTTGTCGATTATATAAAGGTGAACGGATGATTCTAGAAAGATCTAGTATTGTAATGTCCTTCGTTGAACACGCTGAAAGTTTCTGAAAATAAAGAGCAAAGCAACTTATGGTATTTGATCATAGACGGCGCAATTAGCAAACACATTTTCTTTTTGAATTTAATTGCGCCTGTTGTCTTTTCTGCAAATGAAATTGGGGGTTGTAGAAAAAGAGAACGAAATTCTTACCAAATGGGAGTTGCGTAAATAGGGTGTAGGGCAAAGTGGATTGCATTTAAGCAACTTTCATCACAGCTCTGAAACATGCGCTTCGAAAATGACGCAACACTTCAGAACTACTTTTTGTTCAGTTCTTTTTCACATAGAAATACTAAATTTGAAATGAAACCTAGCATATAGGGGTAACATAAGTCTAAACAAAAACATACCTCGGCGCACAGTTCCCCAACCCGACGGGTAATTGGGCGTATGGATTGGGTAATGGTGCACAGTTAACAATAATTTGAAATGAAAAGACAATTTACCAACGAATCTATTGATATAATATATTATATAATAATTATTATATAATAATAATTATTAAACTTCTTCCAAGGCGAGGAAGAGTAGGTATATCTCGATTTTCCAGGACCGTCTTACGCAAAGTAGATTCAGGGATGTTAAAGTGTGTTCCAACCTCTCTTACTTTCCTCTTATCTCTTTTAATAGCGTCTAGTCCCTTCTCTAGATTTTCTTGAGAGTAGGATACCTTCTCAACTTTCCTCTTGTAGTTTCTTGGTATCTGAGAAGAACGGACCAGACATCAGTATTTACTTAACATTGCGCACCATTACCCCAAACCTACTCCTCAGGGGCTCACTGTTAACAAGTTTAACAAGTGAGTTCGGGAAGCCCAATCAAGAGGGACTCTGATCGGGCGACCAAATACTTCCCTAGCTACTCTTCGTATAGCTATGCTATCTAGAATTTCCAAGGCAAAAATGCAAAAGCTTGTGAAACAGGGCCAAGATTACATACAGGATAAAGAGCCATAATCAAAGCCAATTTCACTAGGCATGCACAAAGGGGCCAGCTTCAGTCTAGATAAGGAAGCTAGGCCTCAACAAACGGCGGAGGCTACTCAACGTAAAGAAAGGACGGAAGTCCAAAAGGATGAGGTCGGAGGGCAGTAGATCCGCAGATCTTCCGAAAGGCAAGAGGCCAGAAGGTTTAACCTTCAAGGAGGCTGCTTTGGAGAAAATCGCGGTAGTGTGTAACGACTATCCAGCCACCGAGATGGAGCCGGAAAAGCTCAAGGCGGTCCAGGACAGCATTACGGAGCAAGAGCTTCAAGTCCGCTTTAAAAATACACGTACATATATGCGAAAAACCGCTTTCAAAGCTGTTAAGTCTAATTAAAGGAATAAAGCTGGAGGATGTCCTCTAATGAGGCATTAGGCATCAGGACCACAATAGATCTGGAAAAGTCGCAGTGGAACAGGCATCATAGCCACCTAAGGTAATCTTATTTTATCTTATCTTACCCCAAACCTACTTTTCTCGTAACTGAATTTTCAATCAAAAGCACAATGAATGAAATTGAATAGCAGGCATACATACAGTATACTAATACAGCACACCTTTTGCTCTAACAAGTTTTGAAAGAATAAGTTGAGTATTAATGCAGGCACAAAATAATAACGAAGCACAACAAACATATACATATCTGCCCACCACACATACAGTAAAACTGGCGAAGGGTGGTGGAGGGGTTGTAAGCGGTGTTACTTCTGAAGAGGTGAGATTTCAGCACTAATTAACATTTATTAATCCACATCTTACACGAGGAATCAGAGTGCGCACGATTACCCGCTGCGCATAGTTCATCCACTTTCCTTTATACATATATATATTGTTGAGAGCTCTCTGAGACGCTTCGTTGAAATTATTTCCTTTTCTTTTTAGTTGCAGTAGCAGCTTCCTCTTCTTCAACTCATGCAGCTGCGATTTCATAGCTACCTCTATTCGTTCGCGCTTTCTATTTTGCTGAGGAATAAATTTCACTTCCCGATTTTACTTTTTGTTTACCTATTTTAGCTAATTAAATAACAAACTAATGTCGCCTTTTCTACTATATCCTCGGCTATTCCCGCTTCTGGTAGTTGATTCGTCGATCTCAACGGCCAGCCAACTCGCAGTTGGTTTGCGATTGGGGAAGTTCCTATCAGGTGGTTTTAAATACTGTAAATCTTGGATCTTATAATTTTCTATGCTTAAATACAATCAATATAGTTTTCACAGGTTTGGTCAATAATGCTTAGTTGAGATTTAAAGGAAAACCGCGGTTTTATATTCACATTGATCGAGGCTGATATAAAATTTATAAAACGTTCACAAGTTATGACGAGTGGTTTACGAAACTGGATACGATTGCAACGTCGATATAAACGTCGCCATATCCTGAATATATCTTTCACGATACTATGCTGAATGATAACAGAAACATCGCCAACACGAAGTTCGCAGAAATCGCGAAACCTAAGGATACAAAGTAACACGACAAGACAACTGAAGGAAGCAAGTTAAAATAAGAGAGGCGGAAGTTACCTAAACGTACCAACCGTCGAGCTTAAGTAAAGCGATATCCTTAATGATACTTATACTACGTTTCGAGTTCTTTAGGTATCGCACATGTGTCTGAATATGTTCTCGCATGCACTGTAACTCGCCTGCTTTAAACACGTCGAAGAAGAGAACACGTTCTAAACGACGTTAATCCTTTTACCATACACTTCCTGAAACGACGCACGAATGGAGACGATGTCTAAGACCGACGGTAAACATCTTGTAAAAGCACAGACGGGTGTAGTAAATCCTGTTCGTTGCTTTAGCTAAACGTCTAGTAAATTATTCAAAGCCAGCCACATAGAAGAGCATAGAAGTATAAGAACGTCGCAACTGAAATGGGTCTCTAAATTATTTCGAATGTACGTACTATATATCCCTATATGTACGTAAGGTGTTCTGGTTAATACGGATTGGTGATAAAGAGCAAATTTTATGTATGAACGTGTTTGACACAAGCAAAGCTTGAAGTATTCAATTCTAATACTTGCAATTAGTCGTGGCAAATGGGTTAAATACATTACAATAGAGCAAATCCATACCTCTTTCATTGCTATTTACACCAACCTTTTTTAATATTTAGCCGAATATAAGCAATAGTTCCAAATTATTGAATCCACATAATTTTTATCCCCGTTGATCTCGCTCCTTCCTCCCCTCGTAGCATTCACCTGCCGCTGCAATTTCTGCGGATAGCGGTTTCTTTTTCTATCCACATGCAATATATTTTACTTTACCTTAGTTTTCCCATTCGACCTCCGCTTAAAATATTTTTACTCGGTTTCGCCACACCGTTAGAAATGGCGTACCCGCGAGACTACACCACTTTCGCGTTATCGGAATGCACTTTCTATTATTTTTCAGTGGGAGCATATTTTGTTACGTGTTCACCAAGAAGCGTTTCCTTTGCGTGGAAAGGCGAGCATATCATAAATTTCATGTTCATGTTGAATTTTATCACATTTCTTTTAAATAAATGGTTTTGACGATGTTTATTTGATGCCCCTTGCGTAACTCGACGGGTTGATTGTGCAAATAAGTGGTTTTTCGAAAGGTTATTTACTTTTCCAAGAAATTTCTTCCTCGTATTCTTCTTCCATGAAGTACAGGAAAGTTGAATCGGTTTCTATATTTGTTTCAATATATTTTCGAGAAACGTAATTTTCGGAGCAATGGTACAGCGATTGTAAATGCGATTGTATTGCTTCAAATACTTCTTTCAGCAATATGTTGTCACCTATTGTCTACCTTCTTTATATTCGAACATCAGTGACGAGGTGATTTGTCTCTAAAGATAAAATCTATATTGTTGTTAATTGTGGTAAATATATTCTCCTCATTTGATACTTTGTAGTATGGACGTGTTGAGGGACATCGATACAGGATATTTCCCGAAGAGACATCCACAACCTTTTAAAATTGCGCATAGTTAGCAAATTCCTCCATTAATTGTACCAATATCATTTGGCTTGGCATCAATTTTTCAGAACTCTGTTACTTATGTTGTAACTCGAGGTAAGATGTTGTACCATATGTCCGGTAGATATGTAAAGAAGTCTATCTCTATCACCATTTTTTTAAGGCATTTTGCTTTTTTCTATATTGCAAATCTTCAGGCTTTGATATTTTGATCCTATATTTTATTACTAAGTTTTGGGTGATATTTGCTTCATACTGCTCTCTCGCTCTCTCACTGGCGTATCTTGATTAAACGCGTACATTACAAAGTATTCCTTGCAATCAATTAGATAACTGCCCAGAACTCTGAGCAAGTAATTAAGTAGGTAAAATATATAACGGAGAAAATGTAAAAGTTGCTACATAAAAAAGTTGCTGTCTTTTATAAGTTATTGCTTGGTAATATACTTGGTTGGACCACAAAGTATCCTTACTACCCTAGATGGTGATAATTAAATATTTCCTATTCCGCTATACCACACCATTCATGGTCTCAACTTTAACAACATCTAATAAAATATGTGCCGCCATTTTCTTAAGAATGAAATAAATGAATAACTTCGCGTTCCACTCAAATTGCTTATTAAATATAGAATATCCCAGGTTTTATTAATTAGCTCTTTACCGTACTCAGGATGGTCTCAATTAGGGCTGTGCGTTACGGAATTTATTTTGAATGTTTTACTTTTATGTACACTAACTAGGTGACCCGGCAAACTTCGTTTGTCCAAATTCTTTTTCGACTTTTCTTTTTCTTAAATCTTCGCGTAGCAATTACGAACAAACCCGCAGAACGAAGTATCCCATTTGATCCAGTCGTTTTGAAATTTTAAGAATCCGAACAAGCTACAGTCCATTTTCATATATACAGATTATTGAATTTTTAAGAATTGTCGAGAAGCTTTCCACAAAAGCGTTATCATGGAAACGGACACGACCTCCACTATTCTGCTTTTGTTATTATTTCTGCTCTTACTTGCTTGTATAGGATATGTACATACACTTTGTTTATTTAGAGTTTCTACCTACGTTATAAATTTTTGTCCCTAGATCTTTGTTCTGAGACAAGCGCAGATCGTGCTTTTCTTCATCGTCATCACTTGAGAAAGATAGTCAAATGTTTAGATTGCCTTTACTCGTACGACAAAACAATGACGTAGGTAAAAACCTAAGATAGACAAACTGTAGATTTATATATTCTTCGCAAAATACAACACTTATTTTATGCAAAAGACCTAACTACCTCTGACCAGTGCTTACTGCTTATGTCAAGTTGTACCTGCTTCGTTCTTGATTATTGTCGAGGGAGAATGAATTAATACAGTTCTATACTAGCCCTAATATCTGACAACGCAAACTGTAAACGATTGCTTAATTCAATAATCGGCAACAATATTAACACTGAAGTACTCCTACAATATCTGTCAAATCCTTTGTTACCATTTCAAAATTTAAAGCTAATGCTTTCCGGTTTTACTGTAGTTCGGTCACCGCTTGGAAATTAATTTTAATATTTTTAGTTTTACTATTATTTTCTCGAACCTTTGACGAAATTCTGATTAACAACCACCTGTGAGATGTCAAGAGACTATCATACTGACGCTCCGTTAACGGTCATTTGAGAATTCTAAGCGAAGACGTGGGGTCTTGGCTTGAAGTAGATGTATGGGATTGTCTGGGGGTGCATTATTAGGTCAAAAGTTGTACGAGATTGTTTGCAACGTTTTACTTCATGAAATATTAGTGAAGTACCGCGAGTACGTAGATTGTTTTTGTCGGTTTTGATTGAGCTGAAAACCATTTCATGTACATTTTGTCACCGTCCACAGCAATACTGCTTCCTGAACAATCCGACGCCTCTAATGTACCACTTATCAAGTTATCAACGCAAGTTAATTTTGGAGGAAGGGAATCTTTCTTCTGGTTTGATTATAGGACGACGTAATTCTGATCACACATGACAAAACACCACGCATCAATCGTCATATGTGAAATCTAGACACCACGAACAAAAACTTTTTGTTCGTGCACGACGCGTACCGGCAGAATTTTGTGTTGTCGTAATTTCATGTAAAAATTTGGACTAAGATTCATCTACTTGTAATTCTTTTTGATGAGCCACAAATAACCATTATTTCTTTTGCGCTACTTTTACAAATTAGTAATCTAATGTTGAAAATGTTTGCTTATTTTACGTCAATTATTTGACTTTGTATTATTTGTTCGAAACGTAAACAACTTTTCAAGATCTGTTTTCTATTCCTTTTGAATTTCTTGAAATGTTAAATGTTGTCGTTGAATACTACCTTTTACTTACACCTTTTTCACTTTTGCCTATTCTAGGAAAGTAATCTTTCCAGAAAAAAAATGAAAAAGTAGAAAAGTATTATATTTCTGCTTTTTCATTTTTAATTGCAACTCTCTCCAAGTTCTTGAAACTAATTTTTCCAAATCTTTCCACAGCCAAACAGCGATTCCGTGGATTAGTGGAAAAGCACGGTAGTGGTAAGTACAGTCACATAATTATCTGTGGTGAATCGTGGTGTTAAGAAACTTGTTCCTGCCATCATCAAAATACGACAAACGATAAATACATTTTTAGCAAGTGCCACGCTATTTTCAAGGTCAAATTTCGGACAGTGATTTTGAACACCTTGCCGATTATTTTATCGTTATATTAACCTTCTCTTCCACTTTTGTAGTAGGAAGCACTTAGCAGCCCCTTTTAGATTATGGGCACGAATTGCAGATCATTGATTCTGAATGTTGAAATAATGTGAATTACGACCAATAAATTACTGATGGCGTTGAAGATATTATCTTCCCTCATAAGGTCCGGCATTCACCCAGAAATTAGCAGAAACAGATCTATTTAAAAAGAAAAGAACAAATTTTCTAGATAGCGTTATTGTGTATACGCGATGAGATCAAAGTTGCCGCTTCCCTCTTATTTATGCATTCCTTTAGGTCATAGCGTTCCAAATGTGCTTTATGTACTATCAATTATTGAATTATTAAAACACCAACTTTTAAAACCGGTCTAATGATGAGTATTGGTACATACTGCGATTTTTCCATACAAATTCGCACTATTTTTCTAACACAACTAACTGGAATTTCTAATACCACTATATCGTGTTTCTTACAACTTATGCATCAAATTAAAAGAGAAGAAAGTTCAAACAAAATACAAGCCAAATTTGTGAGAGCAAATATTTTGCCGCTATCGCAAGGAACATTTGGAGAATCACAGGAAGTTTAGTATTTAGACATAAAAATGTAAACTTTAGCACATTTCGAGCCATATCTGGACCAAAATCAAGTAGATCGTGTTACTTTTATGATGCAGTAAATCGAATGTGTCGAAGTACTTGAGAAATAAACTCAAATGTTTACAATTTGGAGATAGAAATGTAAACGCTATTAAACTCCGGACCATTTGTTAAGCAAGGTGAATTTCATGTTTTGATAGGACATATTTTGTTTACTTTCTCGGCCGGATCGTGTGCCTGTATTTAACACCGCGTTAGGGAATTATGTTTCGATGAAACATTGATGGTTGCTTCTAAAACAATACTTTTATTTACCAAATTCTGTTCAATTATTTTCTTTCCTTTACACTCATTGACTTACTTTTATCTCATATAATCTTCAAAATAGATTTGACGCATTAGTTTTCGCAAACCCTCTTTGTCATACAAAAGTGTAGGTAACGTGCTGAAGAGGTTCTACTAAACTTCCGATAAAATAGTCTTTTTGAAGTTAAATCTACTTATTTCCTCTAATATTTTTGATAGGATAGTTCTCTAGAGCATAACAGAAGTACCCTATAAGGAAATTTATAGGAAATAAGGAGATTTAACTTCAATGAAAAGACTTATCTTATGGGAAATTTAATAGAATCTTTTCATAGCGTTTACCTACACATTTCGAAAGCAAGTATTAGAGAACATATGCCATCATTAAATTTTCTTCCCTATGTTTTGGTAGTGTACGATGCGCTAAATCTGGCCTTGTTTTGTTTAAGATTGATGGCGAGTCAATAAAGCGACTGCAGCTTCAAAAAAGAAAGACGCTTAAAAAATCTGCGTCGTGATTGATGATCCTGTGTAACTGGAAATTTAAGTATTTTGTTTCATTTTGCCAAAGCTGTCACACCTTTTATTTATATCGAGATAAATATGTTAATGGCAGATGATGTGGAATCGCTTTCAGAAAACTTCCGCAATGTATGTATATTGATTTTATAGCGTATATATTCACGTGATATATTTGGTGTACATATACACAGGATACGACAGAATTGACTATACGATTTAAATCTGTAATTTATTTTCCGTTAACATAATGAAAACTTACACATTTGGGAAGTGTGTAAGAAATTCTTTTGTGCGGTCGTTACTTTTTGATTATGTCATCAATGAGCTCCATATTTCTTGAAACATTCCGATGTACGTTGGTTAAGAGTGTCCGTTGTCTTCCACTGAAGTTTGCAAAATTGTTGTCGCTATGGATTATTCGAGTTTACCAATTGTATGAGATCGATTCTCGTAGACTCTGCGCTTTAAATATCTCTATAAGAAGTAATTGCAGGGGGATAAATCTGGGGATCAAACGATGTCATCGTTTCTCGATACAAAAGTGTGCTGGGAAACACATCCGAATACACTGAAATTCGTACTATATGAGACATCGTGCATCATTTTGTTCGAACCATATTAGACGAATATTATGTCGATACAATTCTGGGAAAGGAAATTCATTCAACGCCTTCACATAAATAGAAGTTACCGCAACAGCACGTACGATGTTGCTTTCAAAGAAGTTTTTCTTAATCATGCGCCCACCTACCTTTCGGTGTAAGACTCGGGTGGAGTTAAGTTTCTTATTTTCTGTATAAATCCCCCACTGTTTTCTGTGTCTGGTCTGATCCTTCATTCTTTTCCATTTAATTCCTCTTTCTGCGCCTACTTCCCTGACGTTGTCATTCCATTTTCTTCTTGGTCTTCCTTTTTCGTTATTTTCCTGTCATTCGCGCTCCATGCGCATTCTTTCTCAGTCTATCATCACTCATACGACGCAGATGGCCGAACCATCTTACCTGACCCTCCTCTGTTATTTTCCATATAGGTTTCGTTTCTGGGTTTTGCCAGTATATCTCGTTTCTTATCTTCTCTTTCTTGGTCTTATTTTCTATCCGTCCTAGAAATCTCATATCCATAGCGTTCGCTCGCGATTTGACCTTTCCTGATTTTGTCCAGATCTCATTGTCTCACGTTATGGTTCGTCTTATCACTGTTATTATTATTTCTGCTTTGATCTGTTTTGGTAGTTCCTTTTTCCTCACCGTATAAAATATTCTTGCCGCTTTTTTCATTCTTTCATTAATCTCCTACTTCATTTGTCGTCCCACAAATATTTGTAATTATTAACTTGTTCTACTCTCCTCCTTTCGATTTTGATGTTCTGTCTTTCCTTTTTTCCTCCAATTATCGTTGATTTGGTCCTTTCTTTTAAGTTCATGTTTATCTTCATAATTTTCCTGTTTAGGATTTCAAGATTTCTTTGACACACTTCCTCTTACTGGGCTAGAATTGCCATATCATCCGCAAACATCAATTCACACAGGTTAGTCTCATTCACTTTCCAGTGAGCCATTTTTAGTAGTTTCATTTGTCCTTCGGCATTCTTTATGGTTTCAAAAAGGTAAGAAGCTGAAATATCAAACAGACTAAGTATACACGATACTATAATTTCTTCACTATGCAAAAGCAACTGATGTAGTAAGCGAGGCTTTTTTATTTTGCCCAGTACAGAAAAATTTAGAAATGTTATAAAGAGAGTAGGGGCGGAGGTAATTAAGATGTGTCTATACATAAACGAGGAGAAAACGAAGTACATGGAGTGGACGGACAAAGAATTTCAAAAATGAAAATGCTTAAGGGTAACAGCCGAAAGTGGGAAAGAATATGTTTTTGAAGAGGTAGATTAATTCACGTATTTAGGAGCGATGTTTACAAGGGAAATAGAGTTCAGAATCATATCGGAAAACAGATATGTGAGAGCCCTTAATAGAATCCTGAGGAGTAAATTCGTATCCAGGAAAGCAAAGGTACAGCCGTTTAAAACAGTAATAAGACCAATCTTGTTATACGCTTGTGAAACAAGGAGAAGAAATAAAACGGAACAAACAAGGCTGGAGGTTTGGGAGAGAAGAGTACTAAGGAAAATATACGGAGAAAAGAAAGTTAATGGCTTATGGTTAAATGAGGAACTGAAGGAACTGTACACAGAAACAAATATAGTGCGAATTATAAGAGCACAATGATTACGGTGAAGAGCACATTTAGGAAGAATGTCGGAAACTAGAGTGCCAAAATTACTTATGACAATGCCAATAGGGGGAAAAGAAGAAGAGGACGACCGAAGGCCAGATGGAATTTAAAAGTGGAGAGGGATATAAGCAGTTTGGAAATTTATGGATGGAAGCAGAAAGCAAGAGATAGAAATACATGGAGAAGAATAATTGCACAAGCCATGGGCCAGTTAAGTTCGCAGAGTTAATATATATATATATACAATTTTGTTCAGCGACATAACCATTGAGGCGTAAATAGACTTCATCGGCAGTTATGAGGTTTGCAAGAAGTTGCGGTTGGGTGGTAACCACTTCGCATAATCTGGGAATTCCTCTCTGCTTACCCAAACCTGTCGATAATAGTTGTTGCAGGATTTGAATTAAATGAAAGTGTAAAGACATGCGTACCTCTCTTCTCCTCTCTCTCTCTCCTACCTGAAATTCGTACTTCAACTGATTGTTTGTAATAGCGTTGGGGACTTTGCTGTTTTGCCGCTCTCGCCTCTCTAAACATTTTCGAGGTTAGACACTAGTTGTGACCGACTAGAATGTTTTTGGTAAGGTTAAAGCAGTTGGCAAGAACTGAATTATCTATAGCAAAATGGTTTTAAGCGTCGGCCGTTCGTTTCAATGCTAAATTGTTGACTAAATCTACATTGTCTCAGCAGCCGAATCAGAGCTACTAAGAAACACTACAGGGAAACGGGCGATGTTGACACGGCCGTTCCATCGTAACTAATTTGCCTAGAATTGCACTGTACAAAGCTGTAACCATTAGCACGCTATCCAGTACCGTATGCATTTGGCGGAAATTTGAAACCGTGTAATCAATCCTTTCGCATCCTGTACACTAATTATTTGAAATGTAATTAAGGAATTATATGGGTTTTCCATTTTAGTATATCAGACAATCCTTTGACAGGAAGGACTAATAGTACGAAGAGTTACTTTTCACCAGTTAGCAACCGTAGGTAGCCAACATCGACCAATTAAAAAGAGAATGTTAATCTAGTTGTTATGCAGTCTCGTTCAGGTGCCAACCTTTTTAATGGATTCCAGTTTTAGAACTCAATTTAAATTATGAAATACGGATGTCGAACCTTCAAATTTTTGCAAAACCGATTACGAGCATCCATCAAACACATATATCCCTACGATAGAACAAAGCTATAGGTTGAGTGCTCCACCTTTCGTCGTTCCCTGCTGCAATATTTCTCCGACATTTTCGGCTGGGTTCTAAGTAAGTTATTGCATACGTATGTTGTACATATGTACATACATATGTGTGTATGTACAGATGTAGATATATGAACGTATGTAAATATGTACATATATAGAATTTCCGTCCGCATGTGCGAATGGCGCTGGAAGACAGAAAAAGCAGGAAAAAAGGCTAGGAGACTAGCGAGTAGAAATTCGCAGTACATTTGTCGAAATGGTAACGCCAGACGAAGCATTATTTATGGTTTGTTTATTAAATCCATAATTCATTTGACAGACGACTCGGCGTGACGTTCGACTGTCATTCTTCGCATCTCTAATTTTACAAATGCGACGTTGCGTTGTTCGAAGCGTTCACTTGCTGGAAATAAACGAGGCAGGGCGTTCGTATTTATGTATTTTCGCTGGTAGACGACGTGGTAGGACGAATTTAATACGAGGATGGGGCGGAAAAGTGAAAAAGAGAGACGCTCGGCACTTTACCAAGTAACGACCAAACGACTACGCAGCGTTTCTTTTTTTTTTTCTGGTGGGTACGTGAAAAGTGTCTGTTATCACGATTATTGAGTTTCCTGAGACGATATTTATTTTTAGCGAGTAGATATGTTAAGAGCTTGACACAAATGTGCAACTTGTGCTAAGGGACAACAGTAAACGTGACGCGCAACATGTTTAATAAATAATAAGAGCGCCCGTATGTAATATATAAAACATTTGGTGTAATGTTTCTGTTTTGTAAGTTTGCAAACTAATCAGCGTCGAGCGCTTTTCTAAGTGTTTGGTATCAATTTTTACTTTTCTCCCAATTATAGATTTGAAAGCCGTTAGGAATGGAATGGCGTGCTTCAAATAATCGTCGGTGATGATCATTTACTGTAGACAATATTTCCCAAGTTGTTACTCTTACATCTTTCGTTCAGTAGTAAAACGCAAATGTAACTTACTGCTGTGTGCAGTGTGACTTTCTTGTGGTAGTTGGATGAGGATCGCATTGAATATTCTTCGCCCACTGTCGCAACGAAACTCCTGTTCAAAATTAACGCACCACTCAGTTTTCCTAATTTATTTTTGTTATTGGACACATGGAGCACATGGAGCAACATAACAAACCATAGATGATTCATAATAAGTAAATATTGATAGTTCGGAATTAGTAGATATCGGTAAAGACTGAATAAGAACTTGTTAATTATCTTTTTAAAGTTTGTTAAGATATTTTTTTGAAATTAAAGTTATACGTAAACCTTATTAAATTTTACAAAGTGATCCATTTCAATGTTAAAGGTGTACAATCTAAAAATAAAGAACATCAATCGACGACGCTATTTGACAAATGATGAGCGTGTAAGGGCATCAACTTTGTTAGAAAACGGAACAAGTATGCGTTATATCGCTAATGTTCTGGGTGTAAATCATTCCACAGTTAGTCGAATGGTAAAAGGATTTAGGGATCCTGCATCACACTCTAGGAAACGCGGGCAAAGTAGAAAGAAAATCACCAGTAGAAGGGATGAGCGTTTTGTCCAACAACAGGTTTTGGGAACCTGATATCTCGCTAGTTTGGGGCTTAGTAATGAACTCCAAACAGGCAGAAACGTTAGGATTTCCGCTTTAGCTGTCAGAAGAAGACTAAAGGAAGCAGTACTGAGTAGTAGAAAGCCTATAATTGTACCGTTGCTTACTGCAGCACACAAAGTGGCACGATTAAAACTCCATAGAAATTATGCAAATTGGACTCTTAACGAATGGAGGAAAGTTTCGTTTACCGATGAAATGATGATAAACTTTAAATCTCCAGATTGTCGTGCAATGGTATGGTGAAGATTAGGGGACAAATTTTTAGACTGCAATCTCTTCCCAAGGGAACCGCTTGGTGGTGGGTCTAAAATGTTCTGAGGAATTTACTTTGACCTTGACCCAAAATTAGTCCCTATTAGTCAAAGGTCTATGAATGCTGCGTTCCATCTGGAAAACATGTCATGCCTTTTTGCCCCTTTTATAGGAAATCATTTCATTCTAATGCAGTAACGGACTGGTCACTGCGAAGCCCTGACTTGAATCCAATAGAGCATCTTTGGGATGCTCTGAAAGAAAGTAAGATGTTATTTACCTGGTCCTAGGTATCTTGAAGAACTGGAACGTGCCGTTCTTTTAGAATAGGAAAATATTCTCTATGAAATCATCCAAAACTTGATCGCAAGTTTACTACGCCAAATACAAGCAGTTATCAGAGCTAGAGGTGCTGTACCACACGTTATTAGATTTTGCATTGTGCTGTAAAGTGGCACGCGGTTACATCAAAGTTGTTCGTCCACTGGTTGGCCAGTTGTTGCGTTGCACTCGTATTAGTAAATCAGATATTGTGTAGTACCAGTGGTCCAACACTCAAGCAAATGTAGTCCGGCGCCCTAGAAATTTTCTTTACAGTTGTATAAATTGGATATGATATACCTTCTTGCAATGTCTCACATTTTTACGGCTATCTTGCGTCCTCACGCAAATTCGTAATTTACCACTAAACTCGATACTCTTTTCCATACTAACCTAAATCCAGAGTAAATACTAAAACTTCTTTTCTTATAGTGTGACCTTTAACGTTAAATTTAAAGCATAATTGCAACTCATGTTGTTTCTATTTATTTTGCTTCTTTTCTTCTGTAGTTATTTGCAAAATGCTCCTTCCTGTGTTATCAATATCTGCGATTGGTTTGTTTCAGCAATAATGATAGCTAAACGAGAAATTCTTTAATCTCTTCCTTTATTTCTAAATTTCTCTGTTCCAACTACTGTATTTATTGAATGCTTTTAAGAACCGTTTCCGGAATTAAGGTGATATTATGAAATGCTTCCTGTTCTTTAATTCTGAAGTTTACAAATGGTCATGAAAAAACAAATACAAAATCGAGACGACAAGCATTTGAAGCTTCAGTGTTACCAATTATGGCCTAAGGATGCCAAACATGGACACTGCCGAAAAGACATTACAATACATTTCGTACGTACTAGAGAGCAATGTAAGGAAGTATGCTAGACGAAAGAAATCTAGAAAATCGGAGCTAATGAAATTTGAATTGAAAACCGATTTCGAGCATATAAAGAAGATGAAATTGGGACGAGGCTCATTAGAGTGACAGAAACTAGATGGACAAGAGAGCCAAGCCAAAAGATGGTGCGATGAAATTACTTCATTTGCTGGGGTGGATTGTTGTAGAATAGCAGCGCATCGCCAGAGGAGAAAAGCGTTAGGAAAATCATTTATCCAAGCGTAGAATAGGAAGTTGGGGTAGATGTTGGTCGTCGAAGTATCTATCAATGTCGCGACTTAAATGTTCCGCTAAAACGCCCTAATAAATCTAGCACCCTGTTTGGTTTACCCATGAGCATATTAGAAACATTGAACTTAACAAGTACTATCACCTAAAATTCAAATAATAATAATAATAATAATATTTATGCTCTTAATCAGTTCAAAGAGTTAAGGAAACAAATTAGAATCGACTACAAAGCACTGTTGAGCAATTATACATCAAGCATGGAAGAATCCATTACAACCAATTCAAAGCAATTTTGGCAATTCCAAAAATCTAGAAAAATAATGTAACCATACCCAATTCAATACTTTAAATAACACTTTATCTATAGCCAATGGATTTATAGAATCTTTTACTCTATGTATCTTCCAGCTTTGTAGCTCAATAACACCACGCCATCTTGCTTGAATACTGGGCCCACTAATTTTAGCTACTCTACGGAATCTGATATCATTCACGCAATAAAGAACCTTAAGAACGATTTTACTATTGGATACGATAATATAGCGTCATTCGTTCTAAAAGATTGTGCCAATGTTTTCGCTTACCCATTATTCTACCTTTGCAACTTATCTTTAAATACTACTACTTTCCCTGAGCTTTGGCAGACAGCTAGACTGATTCCTGCTTTCAAGGAAGGGAGACAGACTATTGAAAATTGCAGACCTATTACTAGAATTAATAACTTTTCTAAGATATTTTAAATATGTTTGTACAATTCTATGTACTCCCAAGTTAAAAGCCTTGTTTCTCTCGACCAGCATGGATTCATGACCAGACGATCTACTACCACTAATTTTACGATCATAACTCAATTTCTTTCTGAGAATTTAGATAAAAACAAACGAGTTGACATCATATACACTGATCTCTATAAAGCAGTTGATCGAACAGATCATGCGTTGCTTCTTATGAAACTTGACATGATGTTCTCTTCCATCAAGCTTGTAACATTTTTTAAGTCCTACTTATCTAACCGAAGACATTATGTTGCTTTCAAAGGTCAGCTTTCTGATGATTTTCCTCCTTCATCTGGAGTACCACAAGGAACTATCTTAGGGCCTCTTGTATTATTAATTTTTATAAACGGGATATGTAATGCAATCAACTGTCCTAGGTTGTTATTTGCGGATGACCTTAAACTCTTTGTCTCAATTGATGATATCACTGACTGTAAATTCTTACAAAACCAGCAATCCATTGTCCAAGAATGGTGTACAAGCAACAAATTGACTATGAATGTAACCAAGTGTAAGATTTTAAGCTATTCTAGAAAGACAAACCTGATTATATACAATTATATTTATGACAATACAATTTTGGACAGGGCAAATTCTATAAGGGATCTGGGCGTTACTTTTGACCGTAGAGTAATCTTCAGGATTACTAATATTTCTAACTCGACACTGCAAACATTAGGCTTCCTCATACGAAGTACTAAAAAGTTTGCATCTATCGAATCTTTGCTGTTACTCTATTCGCCATTTGTACGACTTAAACTTGAATATGCCTCCATAATCTGGTAATCTAATATAAATATCAAGTAAGTATGCTTGAACAAGTTCAAATACGTTTCCCAAAATACTTATACTATAGCTTACACTCCATCTATCCCACCACTACTTCTTGATATGTTCAATTTTGAGTCGCTGATTTACGTCGCAAACGAGCAGATATAAAGTTTCTGTACGATTTAATTCACGATGGTTTGGATGCACCAAGGCTCTTAGAGAGTGTTGATTTTGTCGTACTAGAACAATCATCGATAATTTAAAATGTGTTCTATTACCCTGGACCGAAAACAAATATAATGATTCAATCTTCTGTTTACCGAACTTGCATGACCTTTAATTCCCTATCTGATAGCAGCGTAGATATTAATTACATCCCATTGGTAACACTGTTGAGTTTATGCTCAGTAAATTGTCAGTATAGCTAATATTTTTATGCTATAATTATTTGTGCTCACTTTGTATTACAACAGTACTTCTGATTTGAAGTTATCTGCAATATGTCTATTTTTATTGGTTTTGGTTTCTTTGTTTTTCTCTAGTCCCGTGTTATTTACACAGATATATGTATGTTAATAAATAAGTTTGTCCTGTAAATGGATTGTTTCCTCTTAGGCAAATATATTATTATTATAATTATTAAAAACACAAAATTCAATTCAGTTGTATAGAAATTTAAATTTATGTTACTACTTTATTGTACAGTATTTAAAAGAATTGAGTGAAGGTTTATTTAATTATTTCTAATTTCCATTTCTTAAATAGATACAATGACTTTCTGCCTAAATTAATGCCTAAATTAGAATATGTAAGTTTGATGTTAAAGTTTGATAACGTAAAATCCATTGTATCCCACATTGCCATTTCGGTTGTTCCTAAGATAGAGAATCTGCCTGTGAGAACAACATTAAAAGAGGTGTCAGAGCTTGAAAGGTAAGGAACATACAAGATTGTATTGTTCAACTTTGAACAAAAGAATAGCGCCACGAAACGCTGTCACATCTGAAAACCTTTTCCGCCTTCGTCTCTTGTATTAGTATACACCCCAAACAATCGGCTATTTGCTAATTGAATCCAAATTCAAGGCGGGTTCGCCCGCCTTAGCGCGCCCTATTTACATGAGAACGACGCGCGGGGTTGTCCGCGTTCGCGAACAATCAGTGCGCGACTATGATTCGATTAGCGTGGAAAACTTGCGAATTAGAACGCTACTGTCACCGCTAACAAAACGTTCATTACCGCTCCTCGATGATACGGCGGCTGGTAGCTTTCGAAAACGGGTGATTTAGAGTCGAAGAGGGTTCCTTTCGTTATTTCGACTTTAAAATTAAGAATTCCGGCAACGGATTGCTTTGCGAAAAAGCAAACGCTTTAAGTTGGATTGGAAAACATCAGAATTGCTTGGCGGTTAAGCAAAATCTGCGGTTTGTTTCTTTAGAATTTTAGGAAGTGGTTGACGTTTAGCATTCGTTGTTTTATATTAAAATTTCGTTCGAATTCTCAATTAGAATCAATATTCTGCTTTAAAGACAATAAATTTCCACAGAAGCAATAAAGGAACATGACTATACAGTGTTAGTCAAAAGTCCCTCCTCCCTCGTATCTCTTGAACGATTATACTTATAATAATTGTTAATAATTGTTGTAATAATTAATTTGTTTACATAGGCAAAATGGGATGTACTGTAGCCAACAAAGTAGCAGCTGTCTTAATAATTGGTGAATGTAGAACAACTTCCATGCGACTATTTAATGGGAGATTCCCCGATCGCCCTACATCGAGGACTAATTTGAGGGAGCTCCTTCGAAAGTTTGACGTAATCGATAGTGTTCAAGATGCCAAATGATCTGATCGACCAACAATTAATGATAACAAAAGGATTGACATAACTGCAGAAATGGTAATAAACCCCACTTCTTTTACAGCCTAAGTGGCGTCTGTCTGTGAAATCAGTCAAAGCACAGTACATAGGGTGTTAGCTAGAAACAAATTCCATCCATACAAATTAAGACTTTTGCACCAACTTTCAGATGATGACCCCGACCGAAGGCTAGAATTCTGGAAAAATATGTCCAATCAAATTAACCAACAACCAAACTACATAAAAATAATTTGTTTTCGTGACGAAAGCAATTTCTCCCTCAATGGAAGGGTTAATACACAAAATGTGAGGTATTGGAGTGACACCAAATCTCACATCTTTCATGAAAAACATACTTAATTGCCAGAAAAAGTAAATGTTTGGGCAGGAATTTTGAGAAACCATACAGTTGGGACTCCTTTTCTCAGTGATAACTTAACGAGTGAATTGTATCTGGTGATGTTACAAAGCACTAATAAGCCCTTAATTCTTGAAATTCTGGAAGATAATCCAGATGAATTCGGCAACTTGGAAATAACGTTCCAATAAGATGGTGCGCCTGCACACTATTACGGTGCAGTAAGATGTCAGCTAGATGAGGAATATCGTGGTAGATGGATTGGACGACGAGGTTCTATGGAGTGACAATGACCATCTCGGTCAACGCACCTCACACCATTAGTTTTTTTCTGTAGGGGTACTTGAAATCTAAGGTTTACGCTACAGCACCTGACAGTATTGACATTTTGATACAACGAGTTGTTGAACGATGTAGGGCAATTCCACTGACACATTTGAACGACTACGACAACAGTTTAGCAATAGGATACGTTGCTGTCAGGAAGCAGATGGAGCACATTTTGAATACTTAATATAATTACTGGTTCTTAGATCTTTATTTATTAAATGCAAAACTATAATTGTACTATTTATTTAATTTATCCATCAAGATCTACCTAAACCCAAGCAAAATTAGGATGACTGAATAGGTATTTTCACTTGCTTGTCACTTGCTACAAGGTAGGTTTGGAAACAAAATTCTAAACCCTATTTTGAGACCACTCTTTGACGAGAACAACAATATATGAAGACAGCCCACGACTGAGGAAGCCAAAACCAGACTCAATTAGGCTTAGTAGTAAGTGAAGTGTGACCGTTGATACTTGCTCTGTGCATGTGGTTAGAACCAACTATTCAAACTATATACGAAATTTATCTTGCACAAACCTTGGGACGAAACCTAGAAGAACAATCAGGACAAATGCTAATGGGAACCATTAAGAGAAATCTATTACATTGAGAATATGTGGAGAGCTATAAGGAAACTGCCAAGAAAAGACAAATGTGGAAAGACACAAAGCCTGGTGGTATTCCACAGTTGTATAGGCGCCGAAGATAGTAGTAAGAAGATATAGAAGTTACTCCCCTTAGAATAAAAAGTGTTCTACTGAAATATAATTCTCACAATATCTCTCTCTTACTCAATATTTACTTATATAGGGCCACTTTATGACTGTCTCAATATTCTCCGAACTTTTACTATAATGCTGACAGTCAGTTCGTCCTTTTTAAATCTCTTGATTGTCTTCTGGTTATAGAAACTCAGATGGATGGATCTTACACTTGAAACATATGTTGGAATACCTTTCCGTAGGATTTTCAAAACGATTTTCGGTTATCGATGGAGGTTTGGATTGTTTTGATACTTATTAGACGTGGTTATTGGCAAGAATATAAGATCGAATGCTAATGTTGATGAATCTCTGTAAAACCCTAAAGATTTTGGAAACTTTACGCGCGTTTACTGGTAGATATTTCCTCTTGTATTCGAGCATGGGTTAGTTGGATAAGGATTGGTGAATCTTACCACCGAGACTCGACTCCTCCATCAATTATCTCTGAAATAGTGCCGTTTAAATAACAATTAAGGTATGTATACGTGTCAATCGCGTGTGTATTCAAATCTGAGACCCGGCTTTTACTGCGCAAACTGATCTGCAGCTAATACTCGAGGTAGAATTTTCTAGATTAAAAAGTTTTGCTGCACAACACTGCTGGTTCCTCCTCTGCCCGAAGAATGAAAGACTTACGTACACCGCAATTTCCTAATCTTAAGACTATAAGGCACTTTCTTTGGACATCTCTTAAACTTTTTCTTGTATTGTTTTCAAAATTATTTTGAAAGCTGTATATCTTAGTTTTAAAAGTAGTGTATATAACGATGAAATAGTAACTTTTTACAATGTTAGGAGCTTCTACACCTTTAATCTTTTGTCAATAATAAATATCTTATATGATAGAGATCTACCACTAATAGGTACAACAAGGAAGACGCCTATTAGTGGTAGATCTCTATCATATAAGATAAGTATAAAAAGGTCACGAAATATATATATATATATACAGTCAATAATAAATGAAAAACCAGTAGGTTTACAGCCTAGAAGTGTTCAATACCGTGTATTCGATACGATAGGTATAACTTATCGAAAAGTATTTTTGTAAATCCCTTGTTTTCTGTTAAATTTAACTTAAATTAAGGTATAGAATAAATACTCGTGGCTGACCGTCATTTTTGGTCTTGGAAAGGGCAATGATAACAAAGAAGGTTACAAGAACGCTCTTTGGTAAGTCTTAACTAACGTATTGAATATATGTTATGCAAAATTTCAAGCCTGTAAACCTGCTGGACTTATTATTGACAAAAGACTGAACCGGCCCGAACTCTTAAAATTAAAAAAACATTTTTATTTTATCATTGCACATACATCTTTTACAGCCAAGATATACAGCTTTCAAAGTAGTTTTCAAGCAATCCAAAAAAGAATTAAACTAATTAAATTGAAAGTAAGTACATTATGGCTTTAATTCATGTAGTTGAATATTTTCTTTGCTGAAGATTCTCTCTGAAGTTACTGGCTTTATCGTTCATTTGGCAAGGTACAAAATTTACCAGATGCTTTGGTTTATTTTATTGGTACGCTCTATAAGTGCAGTAATTTAATTTAAATCTTATACGGGGAAGCTCAATTGCTTACACAGCCGGGATAAGGTAAGTCAATAAATCTCATGGAATATGATTCTTAGTATCCACTTGTAGTGTCAATTTAACTTAATCTTGTTCATCAGCATTGATAAATGTTATTTATAAATAGAAAATCTACACACGTTTGCTTCTGCATCCTCTCTTAGAAAGACAAGGGCAACAGCGTCTTCCTTGTTTATGGACATACAAGTCAGAACATAATGCCAAACGTAGTAATCGTGCAACGAGATTGAAACGCTCGCTTCCTATGGTTATATATGGATATGGATGGTGGTATACTAAAGTGTGTGTTACAATGTTACTGATGCACTAAATACCTACATAATTATAACGCGCCAATTCGACCTTATGCCGACCAGGGTTAAAATAAATTAATTGTAAGTACGTGTTTCGAGAACTGAATTGTCATCCTTAGTGGAAGTAACCGTAACGTTTACATAGCAATCTTGAAATTTAACTGAACATTGTATTCAGAACTGCGCCCTAAGCACAGCAATTACTACTGGTTATTGAACAACTGACACCATACATCGCACGCTGCAGTACTCATACAGCTAATAATTAACGCTAACATGTACCGTCTGAGGTCTAAGAATGCTTGCTCCACTACATTAACAAAATAGAAAGATTTCAAGTAGCAAATTCCTTCTTATATTATCTAGTACGGTTGTGTGTGTTAACCACAACGAAAATGTAAGTCAATATAGTTTCAGTTAAAAATGTGACAAATGTTTTTGCCAATGGTTAAGTACTAATTGCGAAAAGATGAAGGATGTGATATAAATTTCACTCTTTAGTGTTGTAAAGGAAGTTTCCAAACACATCGCAAACTACATCAAACCAACGTGAATACAGACACCTTTCATTCAGCGGTATCTCTGGTAGATAACGACAAATTGAATCCTATATATTAAACAATATTGCAGTGCACTATTCCGAAACTCCATTTAATAGGTGATAACGTCACCTTTGGATATTGCTCCTGTCTATAAGGGAAGAAATTGATGTTACATATGAATGTAATACACGAAAACGATGCCGTAAGGAAACCTTCATTTTGAAGCGACGCGGTGTGAGAGTTAAGCCCCCAAAACGCGTTTCGTTTATTAGCTGTGTATTGTGAAAGTTACTTTACCAAATTGAATTATGTTATCACTTGTCAGTCGTGTTCGGATGACACACGCCGATAGATATATTGAATATGATAGATTATGAAATTTTTTCCTACGGATATACGCCTCCGGAACTTTTATCCCTAACTTCTTTCCTGACGCCGCTTTCTACTACTACTTGGAGAAAAGCATGCATATAAAAGTTTTTTTATTAAATCAGGAATATTACAATATCTGACAAATTTATATGTATGAGGCCGTACACATTTTCTCCGTTCTATTATTTATTTCCTTTTCACGTTGATGGTGTGTGTATAAAAGTTTTTATTATTCCTCTTTTCTCCAGTTTTATTAGCGAAATCGAATTTTTTAAGTTTACTTTTATCGCCAACCTATCCCAGCAGAAAAATATTAACGAATCCCGCAGCACCGAGAGAGGTTTATTGCCACTCGCTTATGTGCGCATTTTTAGAAATATAGTTTCTTCATTTATATGAAGCTGAACATTCTGTCCTTTAATCTACGGAAGAATAGGAAGCCTTGGACTAGATTTATAGCTTTTATTTCATTCTTGCTCGCTGTATGTGTCCCAGTTTATCTAGATACCATATGTCATACATGGAAAAAGGTGAACGTTTTTATTATGTTATAGTGTAGGAGATTCAATGGTGTGATACTTGGTTTGAAAATACTTTGAACGTACGTATTTCGAGTAGGTATTAATAAAAACTAAGAAGACGTGTTAAATTTATGTGCTTCCACACAGACGGATTATTTTTTCTGAGATGTTTAGTACATCATTTCAATAAATTAGAATAGAAAATAAACGAATTTTTTACTTTGTATATACCACTTTATTTATACCACACAGTGACTGCGGTTTCAACATAGAACGGTCATTTTCGAACTGTACAATACATCAATTTACAAGCTTCTTTATACCATCTGTAGAACACATGCACTGCATGGTATAAACAAGCTTGTAAATTGATGTATTGTACAGTTCCACAAAGTAACGGCTGAAATTATTAAATTAGAATACTTATTACTCAAATTTTGGGTGCTGGTCCTGAAATTTCTGCTTAACTTTCTGTTTACATTTGTATCAGTTCGCATCTAAGCCTTCTTTATAATTATTTTGTTCTTTTCATAATAGTTCTTCACCAGTAATCGTACGATATTTTCTGCGTGTAATATTTGAAATTGTTTTAAACAAAATCCCGAAAAATGAGGTTCTTTCTCAAACTTTCGAAGAACGTTTTAGGTTGTTATTTTTAAGTGCCCATTATAACTTTTGTATTTTAGCTTTCTTTTCTATCACATTATTTAGTAACTAAAATTTGAGCAACACCATATGAATCGATTCATGCTCATCAAAGTTATCGCCGAGATGTATACTTGGGATGAAATATTGTTTGAAACATATTTATTTTACTAATAAATCAAATTAGGCAATTGAAATTTCCAGTCAAGTTAACGCAAAGTTCAAAAAATTTCAACAATTGATTGTGAAACTTATCTTACATGAGCCTTTTATTAAATAAATAGACAGCCAAGATGAATTACAAACAAAACACAACAACAGGCAAGCTTTTGAACATTAAATTAATATTATTATAACGAACATTTTCATTGCATAAATTTATATTTTTGTACATACTTTTACGTCGTATTTCATTTTACATTTTGTTATTTAAATCGCGCTGTAGATGTACATTCTATATCTGGAATTGCTTAATTAAAATAAGTTTTGTAATGGTCTATATTGTATTTTCACACACTGGCCACAAACTTTGTTGGACATCAACAATACTAGTTTCGAAAGCGTCAGTAAACAGTAATGCAAGTAAGAAGTAACGCATTGCGCAGACAGTTTTCGGACTTGGTCGACTAAGCTGCTCATGCGAGCCATAAAACTTGGCTATTTGTCAAGATCGGAGTTTAATCGGGAGCTGCCGCAAGCTTCAAGGACGGATCGATTGTACATATTCTGATCGCTTGCGAATAAGTCCGAAGTTGACAATTTTGTCTAGCATTCGCAACTCTACCGATTATCTTGGGCAAGATTTCGCCACTTACGCACTAATACATGAGGCAAGGCGGCGTTGACAAGAGTATGTAAAGAGATACTTAGCATAATTCAGTATTATTCGAACCCAAATTGAATTGATATCCGCCTCACACCTTTGTTCAGAGAACTTTCTTCGTGCGTAAGTTGCGAACGTTGCAATTGCTTATCGATCACAGCTTGCAGCGCTCTATGTGTGGTCATTCGTCGTAAATAGGCAAAGGCCATTGTTAAATACAATGCAGACTGAGTGAGTAAAGTAAAGTAATAGGCAAGTACAATTGTTGTTTACATACATGATGCTCATGGAACGATACATTTATTTTTATTTGAGGCAGAAACAGAAGGATACATATTCTTACTGACATTTATTATACTGCGATATATCTATATTTTATATTTCATATTGTGAATATGTTTTCACTTTATTGGTCTATTAAGCTAAGCCTGTTTCATTTTCTATGTTTTCACCCAAGCGAAAAAACGCTTGACGCTTTCTTCGCAAGAGATTAAATATTGATATATGGATATAAAAGTAAAATGAAAAACAACTTTTCTATTAAAATTTTTCGGAATTTTAAGAAAAAACCTATGTAATTTTTCGGCATTTTTTGAACGAACTTGAAATGTGACGTAAAGAGTATCACACCATCACTGCCCTGCTCTCATTTTACATCAGTTCTTAAGCAAACACTACTGACAGGATCAAAATTTGTGAAACTAATTAATAAAGTTTTCTCGCATATGATGCGGAATTTATTGGCGACATTATGTAAACAATAATACAATTCTTATATCATTACAGATTATACAGATATTCCACTTTGTTCTAATTTTTGTGAAATGTCCGATTTCCAAAATGATATATACACTACCGCTCAAAATGTTTTTTCAATCAATATTTCTTGGATTTTACGTATTTATAGGCAGATTTATTCTGTAAAATGATTTTAGTATAGATAAGTGTAGATAAGTCCCTCTACAAGAAAAATTCTGTAACCGTGGTTGTAAAATTTGCGGAATTTTTTGGAATAAACGTGTATTAGTACCTAATGCAAAAATCATGTGTCGCTTTCGGATGAGATTTTTCGTAGTAGATAACCTAATCTCTCATTTTTTTATCAGAAAATGGTAGGTCGAATTTGTAGCTTACCTTTAACTTTTACGGAGAATATATTATACATCTAATTTACGTTGTCTCCGGCGTGCCTTTGCACAAGAACTTTGTTGTGTGAATCTTAAATATACCGGAAACGAAGGAACTTCCAATTGAAATGCGCTCTACAGCAATTGGCTATTATAAAAGTGACAGAAGTAATTGCCAGACAGAGGGAACTGTAACCACCAAGAAGAACAGTTGATTACAGCGTGAAGAAATTTAAGAACGATGAGGGTAACAAACAAGACAGTGGAATACCCAGAACCATGACTTTGCCTGGAAATAGGAAGATTGTGACGCCCTACTGCGCCATACATGGCAACTCAAGTGAATGAAAAGTTTAATCCCCTCATAATACAGAAACTAGACACTTGAAGAATGGAAAAAAAGTTTTGTGAATTGATGAGTCTAAATTCGATGTTTTTGAATCGAGACAAAGAGTCTTTGTGAATAGGTGAGCAGGAGAACATACATCTAACCAATGTTTATTGCCCACCCTGAAACTTGGTGGCGGTGTTGTGATGCTATGGCTGCGTCTTGTGGAGACAGAATCGGTACTATTTGCAGAATCCAAGGAATAATGTGGAAAGAGCAGTACCAGGATATCCTTGAAAATTAGAAGTTGCCACCTGGACTGCGTATTTCACACGGACTAATACTTCAGCACAACAATGACCCGAAACACTCTTCGAAGCTATGCAGAGAATACTTAGACAATTTATCAGCCGGGGGAACGCTTAATGTTATAGTATGGCCACCGCGGTCCCCTGATCTCAATCCCATTGAGCTCGACAGAAACGTCCAAAAAGTTTGCTCTACTTCTACTGAACACTTGTGGAATATTTTGCAGACACAATGGAACCAAATTTATCCAGAAACTTTAATAAAATTTCTTAAAAGGTTGCCGAAACTTTGTGAAGCTGTTATTAAAAGTAGGGATGTACACATTTATGAGTCAAAAATTTAGTAGTAATATTGTTATTTCTAATCTATTTTTGATAATCATTTATTTCCTTTAAACATACGATAAATACTACTCGCCAGAAGTTTTTAAATCTATTTTCGAACTTGAAAAATAATCAATTCTCGTACTTCAAATACTTTTGAGCGATGATGTACGTATAAATTGCTATTTTATATGTACGTCGTGATATTTCTGTCACTTATGTTCTTCGAAATAATATAATATAAGGCTGCATATAATCCAACAGCACGGTAAAAAGCTTCTGCTTATATGAAACGTACTTTTCGGAATGAATATTCATGCATTACATTAAATTCCCCGTTTAAAAAAATCCAACATGGATAACGCGTAATTAGATTATCTGGCGTCCACGTCAGTAAGTGTTTGCAATACGTGTTATGTATTCCGTCAATTAGACTTTGCTACCGAGAGGCTTACGTTGCATCTTGATATAACATTGGATACAATATGCAAATGTGTGATATTTCGTAGTTGGAATGTAAACTTAGCATGTCATCTCACGCATCCACCATTTTGAAATTCAATTTAGTTTATGTATATTTTAATCTAATCGGTTTGTCTATTATGCGTTTGTATGCTCCGTTGCTTCTAGTATAAGGTTCTATGCTTGCAAAACTATGTAAAGGGAAAACAACATTTTTGCAATTTTTTAGCATTTTCGGCTTTGTCTGCAGTGAATTATTTCTTAAATGGGATTACACCTTACAAACTAACAGATATTCAAGTTTTACATGTTGTTGTAGGAAAGACAATGTACATATTGCATTTAATGGAATCCAATTTCTGTCGTGTTGGAATGATTTAATATTAGGTTAATTATTCTAGAGGAAGTGGAACAGTGTCTTTGTATCGGTTGGAAATTTTATGAATATTCTCAAATTATTTCCTGTACCTTTCGCTTCTATGACATCTAATACTATCAAAGATTGCCAACGTTTGATACCGTTTCTACTTCAACGTTGAGATGCAGTCTCATCTTTGTAAATTGTCCTGAAATGAGCTGAAGAGTTGACGTGCAATACTTTCGACAGCTCGTCAAAGAACATCGTTCTAAATGAAATTGTAAATTGAAACCTGGGGTATTTTTCTATTATACTGTGTATGTGCACAGAAGGGACTGTATTAACCCTTCAATGCATGATGTAGCATACCTAGTACCTTCTTTGTGACATTTACTTAATACAACATTGTTAGGAATATCATATGCACGTATTTTCTGGATGTTTTTAAAATGCTAACTTCATAAGATTTTAAGTTTGAAAACTTTTGATTGGTCACCAGGTAGTCCAGGATTTCGTTGACGGATGATTACGGAGTTACTATACGAAATAGACAAAAACTGTTAATAAAACTTATATAATTGACCTATTAGTGGTAGCGATCTATCATATAAAATAACACTTATATTCATATGTTAAGGGCATCAGCCCAAATTAGTTTCGAATGATCTATATTACGGTGACAAACCAAAGTTGTGGTTTTTTCTTATATGTATATATATATATATATTTCGTGACCTTTTATACTTATCTTATATGATGGATCTCTACCACTAATAGGTCAATGAAACAAGGCTGGTTTGAACGATAGTTATATTTTCAGAACGTTTACAAACGTTTTCGGAATACCTTCTTCAGTGAAAATATAACTAGATAAATATATAAACAAACTTTTGTTTTTATTTGGGAACTATCAACAAAATAACTAATAACTAGGATTTCTTGATATAGAGGATGTGTAACCAACTTTTATATATATATAAATTATAAAAACTAAATTAATGTGTAAACATACATGCAAATTAAGTAAAACCTTATATCAAAAAATCTTTGTCGAAACCTTAACAATTCTGTTCAAGGACTAGGGAAAACCCAAATTTAAAAACCTAGCCAAAGGTTTCCTTCTTAAGAAATGCAAATGTCATTTTAACAAATTGCTATATACATTACTTAAATTTTGAATATCGGTTCTGAAATTAATAGTTTTAGTGTCTTTTTGTATATTTATCATTTTATATATTAGTCTTTTTTATATAATTATTCTCTGTTTTTAATATAATTGTGTTTTCAAAATCAAAGTAATGCCCAAGATCTTTGTAATGCTTTGTTACAGCATTACTTTGATTTTGAAAACACAATTATATTAAAAACAGAGAATAATTATAAAAAAGACTAATATATGAAATGATAAATATACAAAAAGACACAAAACTATTAATTTCAGAACCGATATTCAAAATTTAAGTAATGTATATAGCAATTTGTTAAAATGACATTTGCATTTCTTAAGAAGGAAACCTTTGGCTAGGTTTTTAAATTTGGGTTTTCCCTAGTCCTTGAACAGAATTGTTAAGGTTTCGACAAAGATTTTTTGATATAAGGTTTTACTTAATTTGCATGTATGTTTACACATTAATTTAGTTTTTATAATTTATATATATATAAAAGTTGGTTACACATCCTCTATATCAAGAAATCCTAGTCATTAGTTATTTTGTTGATAGTTCCCAAATAAAAACAAATGTTTGTTTATATATTTATCTAGTTATATTTTCACTGAAGAAGGTATTCCGAAAACGTTTGTAAACGTTCTGAAAATATAACTATTGTTCAAACCAGCCTTGTTTTATTGACCTATTAGTGGTAGAGATCCATCATATAAGTTTTTTTCTTATGGCACACCTTTATATTTCTAGAAATTACGAAAGAATTTGGGCTACTGATGATAAAGAAATATATCATATTATATATCTTAGGTTACAAATAAAAGAGTTATTTACATTCCTATAAGAAAAAAATACTCTGTTCATGACAATACTCTTTTCTAATAAAATCAGATGATCAGATAAAATTTATACCACGCCACTTTCAGTTTAGTTATTACATTATGCGGTAAATAATTCCGGATTATTTGCAAAAACTATACAGGGCAGGTATCATAAATTTTCTTAAATTCTTTAAATGGAACACCTATATGTTAATGTTGCATCATATACAAAATTGCTTGTACGTTATCATATCCGTTCCAAACTAATACTTATTTTCGAGATAAATTAATTGCTGGTCTCATATTTTCAATTTTGCTTAAAATTAATTAAATTTTTTTAATACTGGATACCATCAATGCCAAACTGGTAAAAATGTGTAAGACAAATTGATCATTTTAATTAATATTACTGATTTATGTTGGGGCTTTAATTTAATTGTACTTAATGGCACTCTAAATCACATGCATTAACTCAGTAAATCTATTAGTTCTTAGATTAATGGAGTATGCAAAGAAGAAGAAGGAAACTGTGGCTAAAATAATATATAAAATAAATAAAAATACCCTTACTAAACTTTTCGGAGAAAATCCTCTCAACGTCAACAGTGTTTTGGTATGTTTTACGCATTCAGTGTGTGCTGTTCATTGTGCCTTGCTTTAGTATTGTACAATATTCGTTGTGAAGTGTTCATCCTGGACATTAGCCGGATTGCGCTGGTGACCTGAATTCCGTCCAGTTTTCCAGTGAGGATGGCAACTTACTTGCCAAAATACGTAGCTGGATTTTTTCCGAGAAGTGTGGTAAGGGAATTTGTATGTTATAATATGTTTAAAAAATAACGTCAGATTTGGAGACATAGAAAAAGCAGTAACTTTACACTTCTGATTTACATTCTATGATTCAAATACCGCCTCAAAATTTATCGAGTGTTTATTTTTGTTCCTGTTTTTCTTCTTCATTTAGTGTCTATTACCTAACTATTTTCCATATTTACTTGTCTCCCCTTTTGATTATTTTATATAATTGACATTTATAAGACGACATAGGAAATAAAATGTTACAACTGCAGAAATAGCAGATATGATTTTTATTTGGAGAAAATTTTCTAAAAGTCCTGTCGGTACATGCGGTACATGCACTGGTATATCATAAAAGGTGCATAAATAGATCATCGCATAAAAAAACTATTGCAAGGATTTGTATACACTGGCACCGTAGGATCCACAAACAACAACTTCGAAGATCCTTCAGCAGATGAAGACACATAATTTAACGTTCTAACAAATGTATATAAAGAGCCCCCACTAACCACTGCAAAATATGCAGAGATTTAGAGATTTATACCTTAGGCGCTTTAATCTTGAAAAATTTTGAGGTATTTAAATCAAGAATTGCACTATACCGATTTTGAGAATGAAACGAGATTTTGTGATTACGTTGCTCGAAGTTTACTTGACGTCGAATTTTTTTACAAGCGATCTTTTCCCGGACGATGTCACTTTTATAAAATCCCAAGTGGATGCGCATGAAAGGTAATCAATATTTGTGCTCATTACACGTATAGGCTCACATTTCCTTCATAGATTGGAATGGACAGGGATTATCTGCATTTTCTTGAAATTCGCCTGCCACTTTATTTAGAGAATGTTAATCCTCAAAACAACCATCCTAATTCTTCAGCATAATGGTGCATCACCGCTTTCTGCCCATGGAATAATCATCTATACTTATCTATATAACAAGTTCAACGAGGGGATTGGTATAAATGAACCAATAAAATGGCTTGTAAGATCTCGAGTACTTAGAGTTGTGGGCTTTTCCTTCTAGTGTTTTTCCAAATCTAAAGTATATAAACACCCTCCAATTACAAAAGAAAGCATGAAAATCACAATTAAAGAAGGGTTTGCAACTGCAACTCCGTTAATCTTACATAATTTAGGAAAAAAATTTGAGAAACCCATACCTATGTATAGAGTAAGATACATTTGGACATTTATTAATGAAAGACTTTTCAACATTTTGTTATAATTGATCTTTATAAGTTACTAAATTTTAACTATTTGTTATTGAAATGAAATTAACAACACAATGAAATTGAAAATACGAGAACAATAGTTCATTCATTTCCTAAACTTGTATTAGTTTTGGTACAGAGATTATACGTGGTACTAAAGCTGAATGTTATATAATACATGATGCAACACTAATATCTAGGGTGTTGTTTTATCTGATTACGTGATTTTATTAAAACACAGTGTTATGAAAGAAGGATTTTTCTTACAAAAATGTAAATAACTCCTTTATTTGAAGCTTAGAATACATATTATCTTATACTTTTCGGTATCAACAAGTCAGTTTCTTTCAGAATTTCTAAAAAGTTTTAGGGTGTTCCATAAGAAAAGCACAAGTTTGATCAATTATGGTAATACCGGTTAGATGTATATTCGAAACAAATTTCAGATGATGCTCCTATCGCCTTCCTGTAAGTTCTGTTAATAAGTTTCTTGTGTATTTCTAGCAATAACTCTGCCATTCACGAAATCTTGGGCGTCCTGGAATACCAAAACTCAATTCAAAATTGGGTGCTCAAAATTCGTATCTTGGGAATTGTAAGGGATAGGAAGTTGGAAGTCCTTAACTCACCTTTCCAGATTTATTCCTGTATTTCCCTTCAAACGCATTATTTACTAGATATTAGACAGAACCTTTTTTTTTCTTCGATCTTAAATATTTGTCGTGTTATTTGCCGTGTCAAAAAGTAGTAGATAATTACACTTCCTACAATATGTTTTATTAAAGTATTTTTTATTCCTAAAAATGTGCCCAAAAAACTACTCGGGTAAACGCAAACACATATGTGTACCGATAGACACATTGGAGTTAATCGGGATCGGCTCGGTACACTTGGCTATAAACGAATGCTAGAAAGACTTTGAGAGTCTGATAGAATTTATCTAATTTGGGTACTAACCCATCGACGTATTGAAGGCACCCAGAGGATAGATTAATTAGCTCGGATGAGCGATTGTATACCTCCCAGAATTATCAAATCCACTGTAACACGGGCTTGGTCTGAGGACCAATTCCGCTTCGAATGGCAACCGCAGACAGAACTCAAGCAGCCCAAACGTTCCTGAGTTGCAAGAACGCGAACCTCATATAATTAAAGAGAAATCAACTCAAGGCTGTGCTGGTGTCCTTACCAAACATTTGGGAGTCAAGTATAATCTTCATGAGGTCAGGGTCAGCAACAAATCTCGGTACAGGTCCAACAGCAAAGTATATGAAACTAGTAATAGTAGGACATCGATAATTGGCTCTATAGAACTAGAAAAACTTCTAAAGGAAACGAAAGTAGGGTGCCACCAGAAATACAATACTTATAAATTGAGAAAAGGTAGACCAGAAGAAAGATTGCATAAGTGCTACAGAAACCATTAAGAGTATGCATGTCTAAGATCGAAGAAGAAAAAGGCTTGACCAAAGATAACAAAGGATCATAATGCAGAAACTAAAACAAGAACGGTCAAAATACGATAATTCTTATGAATAGGTTCGCCTATCTCGGTAATGTGGCAATGTAAGCAAAATTTGTACAACTACACGTCACATATAAACTATTTATGAACTGTTATTGTCACTCCTAGTTAAAATCGTCCTGCTCCTCCTCTTTCGGATATTTATTTAAATACAATTGTGATAATCATACAATTACAGCCACAATTCGTTGCCCTCGATTATATCATCGATGGTCGGACGCCCTTTGCTGGCTTAATTCAATTCTTTTACGTTAAGAATTGGACGTTTATAAAGCCCTCAATGCTTTTCTACACTTTGGAATACTAAATTGTATAAATTGCCTCTGCTGCCCAAAAATCTACACTGATGAATTTACAAAGACCCAAAGGCCGGTCTTCAACATTTTCCTTATTTTCTGCGTAAGAACGCTGTCGTTTTGGCGGAAGATCTTCTTTAGAAATGCATAACCGCTTGAGAACCACCTAACGACCTCTACATTCGCTTCGGCGAAGATAAATACCGTACTTTTTCTCCGATCCGAGATTACTTTTAAATTATTCAGACAAATAAAGACCAGAAAAGCTTCTTCCACTCGCTTCGGGTAAGGGTGAGAGAGCGTCTTATGTCTCGGTATTTATAGATATTTTCAATTTTCCGGATGGTAAGTGGCATTTCCGGGCTGATTCAACCTTCCGGCTTCAATATCCGGTCCCGGCTTACTCGCAAGTACATCCCTTTTCTATTTCATTTTCACTTTATCATGGATATGTCTGTGGAGTCCGCGTGAAACCGAAAATATTGAATTTTCGTCGGCTAGCTGTCGAAGTGTTCGCCTCTTCCCCCTTTTTTAATGAAAAGCGTCGGGAGGAATTAAAATGAAGGGAAGGAAGCTTCATCGTCGTTGTGAGTTGCGTCCGGATGAGTTGAGGAACGAACCCCCTTCGGGATTCACCACGGGACGGTGTTCTAAATTAAATTGTAAATTAAAATCTAAGCTACGCTTTGCTGTTATCCTAATGCTTGTCCCTCAAAAAATAAGGTCGGTGGTTAATTTGTATTAATAAAATTTTCACACTCGTTGCATAAAATACCTACAAGATTAGAATAGGGAAGATAAAAGTTGATCTGAGTGAAGTAATTGTATTTTAGAAATTCTTATTGAGTATTCAATTAAAAGCCAGCGTGTAAGGAACTCATTAGGAACTTTTAAATTAAGAAAATCTGGAAAAGTGAGTTTGAAGAATAAAGCATTGAAGACACAGAGATTCTAAATTTTGCCGGAAAAGCACAGAGTTAACTTATCCGCTCCTCATCTGAAGTCATCGTAAGAGATTATTTAGTTTTCTACAGATCTCTATTCTTTCATTAGTCTAAGTTCACTGGAACACAGTGTCTGCGGTAGAGATTAGACTGAAACATATGTTTAAGAATAGGACCCGAAGAGTGCCGATTGAAATCTCGTGGGTTCACTAGGAAAATTCAGAATGAAGACACGTGTGGCCGTGATGCCCAACAGGAAATCTTCTATCAATCAGGTGAGATACAAGACCTTACTTATTATGGGGACTTGAGCTTCTTAAGTCGTGTAAAGTAATCAATTTCATTTATTATGCGATCTCTAGAGCCCTTGTTTTTGATGGTGTTAGAAACATACTGCACAAGCTAAGCCAAATTATAATATAGCTATTGAAGCAACATGGAAGAATGCAGCGTTAGTGAGGAAGAGTAAGGAGCTAAATCGAATAATAGGGGAGAAACATTCAATTAGTACTTACTAACTTTAGAAAATTTTTAACAATGTTATAGATAACCAGCAAGAGTAGACTAAGGAATGAAGAAGTGTGGAGAAGGATGAGAGTAACATATTCACGATACTAGGTGAGCCGGTAGGGATGCCATTCATTGAGGTAATGGCGGTCACCGAAGATTTTGTAATATTCACTTAATAAAGCTGTAATTGGTGCTGACACCGTCTAGGGAGTCTATGAAATACCACGACTTTTCAAATCAGTTGTGGTTCTTCATTTGTAGAAAAATGTTCGTTTTAAATCTGTCGTTGCGTTTTCTTGTATTAAAGGCCATCTGGAAAGACGAATGTAAGTTTCCTGTTACATTGTTTATTTTGAAATCTGCATGATTGTTGAAAAGTGTCGATTTTTGTGTGATTTTTTATGTATTTAAACTTGGTTTAAAGTTTTATTAAATGGCTTCTTATGGTGACTGTAACGGCGTGTGTACGTTAGGACAATGGCAGTAACTTTGACCGGCAATTGGTATCTATCCCTTCGATGGTGTATTTTCGAAAGAAGATTTCCATTACATTTAGGCCGGCGTCTGCTCCAAGACTTCACAAAGATTCCCGGATATATCGCCAATTCCTAGACCAAGCACAGCGAAACCAACCGACAATATCGCAAGAAACAACATTCTCAAATTTTGACTATCACACCCATGAAGATCTCCGGAAGAAAAGGAAGCTCTGACGGTGACCATTAATAACTGTTACAGGCCACTAAAGGCATTGAAATTAGAAAATATGCTCGTAACGACAACAGCATCTAATGACCCTAATTGCCCCACAAAAGAGGCGAACCCCGTTCCGAACAGAGTTTTGAATTTCCTATTTCTTTTTTGCTTAAACACATTTAATAGTTTTTCATTAAACTACGTTTGATAGAAGTAAATGTGCTGTCTTATTATAACCCAGTGTTTCCATTCCCATCGTTATATGAACAAATTTCCTTAGGTAACAGGCATTCCCCCGGCTCTCCCCTATGTTAAACGTATACCATAGATAATATATGTAGATATATTTGAAAAATCCTGGAACGGTGACTGTCAAAGGCAAGAAAAAGGGAAAAAATTGCTCAAGAACGAAGAACAAACAGAGGATGATGTACGGAGATTTAAGAGAAGAAAATTGGAAAAAAAATAGAGTGCTCTGGGAAATAGAAACGGCAAATTCTTATGAGAACAGGCGGCATGGGAAGAAGAAAAAAATTATAAGAAACTAGGAATAAGTACAGAATATTGTACGCAGACCACTAGATCAGTAACAGAATTAGGTATACAGTCACAGAAATATGACTGTGCAAAAATTCCATAAATATAGGATTGCTAGTGGAGGCAGCGATGGCGTAATTTAGATCAAGCAATAATATTTCCCAATCTTCTTGGAATATCGGATTTCTCGTAAACTTTGCATGATAGTACACTATATTATCCCGTTGTTAACTTGATTGCAAATTTGAATGAAAACCCTATAAACAAGCCGACGGTTAGTGAAGCTAATAAAACCGCACAATAAATTGATTACACATTCTCACCAACAGGGGTGCCTGTCTCATCATTGGCATTTATGCAATCCGTCGCGTCGCTTTCCCGAGACGGAATTATATTCCGAGTCATGAAAGTCGTTTTACGGAAGCCCACTAATCTGATTCCCCGCTACGTATGCGCTACTTATTGTTAAACCTCTTAATTGTGTTGTAAATCTTGTTTTCGTAAATAAACGGCATTCGTGTAGGGGGTGTTATGCGTGCGTTTATTTTGTATGCGCACCTACCAATGTTTGGTAAGCATGACAAATTAGACGGTAAGAAAATCTTATGTAAAATACCTTATGCGCCATTTAATTAACTTTTCTCTCACAAATACGTAAAATTAAAGACGTACAAGTCGAAGATATCTTTGTAGCTTATAGTGACTGAAATGGATTTCAGGCAAAAGGATCTATTTGTAGTGTGCAGTATACAAGTAAAGCTCTCGATGATAGTGATTGCAAGGATTGTGGTATATTTACCGACGCTGTATTACTTAGGTAAACTCCTTACCACACAATTGCTTAATAACAAATTCGGTGACACGTGTTTCGCTAGCACGAAGCAAACGTTATCAAAACCATAAATCGATTGAGGAAATAATTTTCTTAAAGTTCTAAAACGTGCATATTTACACCACCCTTACTGTAAACGTGTGGAGGGCATAGAAAGTATTTTTCTCGGAGTTGGTCAACAAACGCCCATCGGTCGCAAAAGATCCACATAAATAGCATGTGAAATGGACAGCGTCTCTAACTTCTGAAAACATGCGAAAGAAAGAAATCTGTTAATCTGTTGCATTCTGGTTTAAATAAATTTTAAACGTTGAAAATTACAAGTATTGTTAAGTGACTAATTTAGTTGGTTTCCAATAAAGAAAAATTAAAATGACAACTAACCTTACAGAGACTAATATTACTTAATTATAATACACTGAACAAGGCGGAGTATTGAATTGGGCCGCTGTCACGATTTAGAAGATTTAAATCTTTATGTGCTGAAGATTGGAGAACTAAATAAAGAAGACCCTGAAAATCATATAAATTGTATAGACATAAGAGAATTACAGGAAGCATTAACATATGTATATTAAAACAAAGAAGACAGGCGGTAGTGATAATATACATCCAGAGATGGTGAAATACATAGGAGAACAGGGGAGGACATGGCTACTCAATTTGTTAAACGACGTATTAGAGACGATAAGAATACCTAAAGAATGGGAACAAAACTTGATAATCCCAGTTCACAACAAAGGAGATGAGACAAACTGTAAAACCTATAGCCATATGCCTATTAGGAATAACTTTTAAAAGATATACGAGGATAATTGAAGAAAGATTGAGACGAATTGTAGAACCTAAAATGGAGGAAGAACAAGCGGCATATAGAAAAGGAAGGTAAACAACAGATAATATATCTATATTAAGGTATATAATAGAAAGAAAGAAAGAAAGAAAGAAAGAGAGAAAGAAAGGAAAGCAAGAAAGAAAGAGACAGGTGAGGAGCTGTACATAACCTTTGTGGACCTGGGAGCGGCTTTCGATTCAATAGATAGGAGGATAAATTGGAAGTGTCTTAAGGAACTTTATGTACCTGAAGAATTAATACAGGTAGTGAAAAGTATATACAGCGGGGTAAAAGGACAAGTACTACTGAACGGAGAAAAATTGAATTTCTTCCAAATGCAAAAGGGAGTCAAATAGGGAGACGGTTTTACTCCTCTTTTGTTTAATATAGTGATGGACAGAATAAATGGGAACACAAAGAGCAGAACTGAAAAAATATGAACAATAATAGGGTATAGAAACTTGAGACCAATTAATATCCAAGGACTGCTATACGCCGATGACATAAACGGACGCTGGAGAGAAAATGTAAGCAATGATAAACATATGGCCAGAAGAAATAGATAGAATGAATATGGAAGTGAATGTTGAGAAGAGTAAAGTAATGATTGTAAATGGGAGGCCGGCCGACGGCAACAGGAGCAGGAACATACTTTATAAAGGAGAGGAATTAGAAAGGGTAATAACATACGAGTATCTAGGATCTATAATATTAAATGACAGCAAGATTGACGCAGAAGTAGCTAATAGAGCAGGAAAAGCAAACTGAATATACTATTCTGGGGAAGAAGGAAATAGATAGAAAGATAAAGTTAAATGTATACAAAGCAGTCACAGTACCTACAGTAACATATGCAAACGAAACGTGGATAATACGTATAAGACATGATAGTATAATAAATGTTGCGAAAATGAAATATCTTCGGAAAATAAGCGGAAGAACGAAATTTTATAAAATTCCAAAAGGGGAAATAAGAAGTGATCTAAAGCAGGGATATATGATAGAAGTTATTGAAAGGAAACAAACGAGATGGTTTGGATATGTATATAGTATGAGTGAAAACAGATCAATTAAGCCCATGTATGACGCAGAAAGATCCAAGAAGAGAAGAAAGGGTAGACTCAAGAAAACATGTACCCAACAAATACAGACAAGAGGAGAAAAGAGAGGAAGAACGATCAGAGAAATGAAGGAACTCCCACAAGATCGGGGGCTATGAGGAAAGCAGCAGAAACTGGGAAAATAAAAGTATTTTCATGTATGCGTATCGCTTCATACGCATCAAATTCTCGTGTGGAGTTAACATGTCCCATTAAGTTTTAATTTCAATTTTTAGGTCGTGCCCCGTGTCGTGCATATGCTTCGCGATACTAAACGAATCTATCCTACCATAACGGTAATGTGCCACATGTTCTTTAAATCGTGGAAGTTATTGCGCGTATCGACTGTCCTATATATAATTTATCGCATTCACTACAATCCGTTTTATAGATAACCGACCGGTCTTCCAAATCTGTTTTGTTTTTCGGGTAACCTAAGAGATTTTTTAAAGGGTTTTTAGAGGCAAAGCACGCCTTCGTGTTACTTTCCCTAGAATATTACTAATCACTTTTGAAATACATCGCAGTCCTTGCCATCACTATCATTGATTATGGCTCTCCAGCCGAAGGAATTAAATCGGTTCAGGAAAGTGAGTAGACATCTCAGTTTAATTCAAGCAGATTTTTTAAACGTTGCAAGAGGAACAAGTTGTAATTTATACTGAATTCTTTTCGTAATATTCTAGTGTTACTAAACACATACCTAACACATTCCTTCCTTCGAAACAGTAATTTGCATGACCATATTTTTACCAAATTTTTCTTGCGTCGTAAATTTCCGAAGTAGGAGTTCCTTCCCTCTTCTTTTTCTTGACCCACTTCTGTTTCCTGTACGCATCTTTGTGCTGACGATGATGCGGCGTGGTTCCGTAATGCCTCTCATCACCTAAATTTATAGCAGTCATTAGTCTCGCCGCCATTATGATATATTTTTAATGATTACTCATAAAGAAACAGACCTTGGTTATTTCACGTATTTTCCCTGATGTTAGACCGATTAATTTCACAAAGAACATACAAAGCCCGCCTTACTTCGAGGATGGAGTTGAAATCTTGATGAGGAATTTCTACATAATTTATTGAAAGAGTGTGTATTCTAAGCGAAAATATTGATTTGCATTCGGAATCCATGTTTGCGCAATTAATTACACAAATTGCGTGCAAGATAAACTATATAATTTTTGGGTGGGTGGGATTGTTTCCATATTCATAATCTAGCTAACATTTTTAAACGTTCCAACTGATGATGATGTGTGTTAAAAGGTTGCTGAAAATACAATTCCAACAAATTTCCTAGCTACTTTACTTATTTCAAACTACCATAACCAGTAAGAAGAAATCAAAGTATAGATAACCACAAGAATATTTTAGTGTTTACAGTAGTAACAGAATCACACAAAGGGGACATATGAATGAACAAAATGATTACACTTTTCAATTCGACTTTCGTTGGAATTATACCTAATCGATGTCCTGCTTTCAGAACTCTATTCTGAAATCAATTGTAGTGTGCGTTTTTCGGGCTATAACGTTTAATGACGACGCCCAATTATAAATTTAGCGAAATTTATTCGAAAAATGTACACACGACGAGGGTCGTTCATAAATCATCTTCCATGGTGCGTGCTGTGTCATATTTTTTGTGAATATCCGCCCCCTACGCACCACCTGAAACTACTAATTGATTCATAAAATATTTATCAATAAATCACATTCGTACCGCACAATTTACGACCCTAAATCAAACTTAGTACCGTGCAGCGGATAGCGAAAAAGCGTACGAAGCCGAATAAAATCGTTCCTTTTTTTTTCATCGTTGTAGTGTGGCGACGGTAGCATGTCGAAAACGGACAGACACGACCGAGCCGTTGAACAAATAATGAAATGATACATTGATCTCTACAGCGACATAAATTCCACAAATGCATTAAGCCTCCCTAAATAGAAATATACTGTTGATACGCCACATATTTTCCCCTTTAAGCGTGCTGTTCCGGAGTTGTTCATTTCTTGCTTTGTTTGCGTTCCGGATACGGCTATCCTTTTCCTTTTAATACTCCACTAATTTCGAGGAGGTAGAATGGCTGGTAGAAAGGTTTGCGCTTCGAACTTTTAAATTGAAAGCTTCTTAGGTCTGGTGTTAATGAATTTTTGCAGGTGACCAATTTACATAGATTAATATTTTAATAATTTACCGTACAAGGGTATTAAGTAATTTATCACTTGCGTGACAACTTCGTATAAATCGTTCGACATAGGAAATATCGGAATAAACCATAATATATGGAACACGATTTTTCCACAACAGGCTGATATTTCCTTCTAATTGATTTGTTCTATCAAAGAGATTAGAACAATTTCTAGTTCAGAGTGAGTTTAATTAAAGTGATTCTTTCACTTGTCACACTAACTTCCAAATGTGTATTTCGACTACTAGCGCGTCACCTTCAGTGAAAATATCACAAAACACCCAATACAAAAAGGTGTAACGCTCACATGTTATTTAACATTTACGTAACACACTTCACCATTTAGTCATAACTAAGGTTTGTTAAAGGGTGGATGACGTGTTATCATTAAGTGGTGCAAACCGGTTCTTGTCTCCAGTTCGTCCGTCAGTCCGGTTGACACTACTTAATGATGACATGTCATCCACTCTTTTATCAAACTTTAGTCATAACGCCTAAAACCGTTGACTTTTTAACTTGTTTGCAGACTTTATTTCCATGTTTATAATAAAGAAGAGAATCAACAAAAATACCGCTTTTAGGGAAAGTTAATTATGGTGGATTTTAAATGAAAAAATTGCACAAAAATGGAAAATCTCACTCAACTATTGGTACATTAAATTGTTAAAGTTTTGCAGGCTATCTTTTATATTCATGTTAATGACATTCCTATTCCAAAAATTATTGTTTTCGATTCTACTATTCGCACAACTATAGACGTTGAACTACGTAACATTTTATGTTCTTTGAAGTGATGTCTGCTTCACAGCCTATTTTTCTATTGAACCTTATATTCTAACATCTTTTACCAAAATTTGGCAGCTTATAGTCACCACAAATGTAGCATTATCTATATACACTATGTTTAGTCACGGTGCCGGCAAATTCTTCGAAAACCATAATTCGAAAACAATTATTCGAAGGCATCATTTATTCGAAAGAACAATTGTTCAAAAACAATTATTCGAAACCATCATTATTTCGAAGAACAAATATTCGAAAGTACCATTTATTTGAAAGTACTACTACGTCGGAAAGAATGTTTGTCAAATCCTTTCAGCATAATCTTTGTATATTTTTAATGCAAGCGGTGGGACTGCTGCGAAATATTTCTCAATTCTTAATCGATTTAAAGCATGTTCCGTTTGGATGGCGTCCAAAAATTTCCAAATGGTTAGATGTGTGACTGAAATTTGGCTATCAAACACGCGATGCCAACTTTTCACAGCATTGTTTGTGATTTCCAAAGCTGTAGTAACAACTCCAACACATTTCCACATATCATGTGGAAATATGGGAGCTCTTCGCCTGTGTCTTTGGCCTAATCGGCCAATCCACATGTCTTCCAAAGAATCTATAATTTCTTGAGCGTCTCCGGGTAAAACGTTGTTATCACACAGTTCCTCAAATGCTTCTACTATGTGATCAGGTGGCACAAAGGCTAAATCGTTCAGTATTCTCATTTTCAATGAAAAGTCTGTGTCATTATTATCACGGTGTTTTAAACCCGCAGACTGAATCCTTCAGTAGAGGCATTAGCCAAAATGAAAAAGGTACCCTCTGGTTAGAATGTCTGGAAATTCCGTTGCAATTGCATTAAGCCTGGCTTGTTTACAATCGATCATTATTGTCGCCGGCGCAGCAGTGCTGCAAAAGTTTTGCAAAACTAATTCACTTTATGTTCTTTTGAACAATTATTTCCGACTAATGCATTCGAACAATTGACTACATCGAATAACTATTTTCGAATAAATGTCTTTTCAAAGAAGTATTTCGAATAATTGTAATTTGAATAGCGGTTTTTGAAGAATTTACTTAGATCCTGTTACTCCGTAACACATTTACGCATGCTCAAATATGACAAATCCCATAAAAACAATCTGTACTAAGGCGCATGCGCAAAAAATAATTCTAAAGATTTCATTGCGCAACGAATAATATAAGAATAGAATCAGAACGAACAGCATGTAAGAAAGTTTACAATAGATTTGTTAGCCAAAACAGTGTTTTAATCTCCCCGCACTGCAATACATTTGCACATCATAAAAGCATTTTTTACCGTCGCGAAGTACAAGGAGATTCCAAGTAGCGCGACCAAACATTTTATGGTCCTTCGAGCCGGATGAAGTTGTTATTCCAGATTTTCCAATCAGAAAATCACCATTGCAACTATCAGTGCGAGGAGTATTATCCAAAAAAGAAAAGCAATCATCATCGTTATTCCATCGCAACCGAGAAGACGATTACATCAAACAACGTCACAGCATACCAAGTGGTTATTTTATTACTACAACCGTAAGCATTACTTTATTTCCTTTTTATTAATCGTCCTCCATATTGGTATAGTTACTCGATTTATATTTAAAACAAACATTTTCATTAATCAAACATGGTAGACTCAAGGGACGAGATTAAATCATTAATTAGAACGCGCGGTATCGTAAAGGGTAGTATAACTCGTATAACAAATTTTTTCCTAGCAAATGCAAGCGCAGATATAGATGAAACAGAGGGTAGAAGGCAAAAATTAGAAGAATGCTATCAGAATTCAAAAAGATTCAATGCAGACTTGAATCATTAATGGAAGATGATTCTCAATATAATGAGGATCATGAGGATGTAAGAATTCAATTCGAAGATCAGTATTATTCATGTTTTAAGCTTATAAATAAACGTCTACGCGAATTAAGTAGGCCAATATCTTCTTCTAATATTTCAAATACAGCAACACCGGCAACGGTAACTATTAAACAGGCAAGTAATTTATTACCCAAAATTGAGATACCTCCTTTGATGGAAATCCACTCCATTGGCATAGTTTTCACGATTCTTTAAGAATTTAATACATGACAATGATGACATCTTACCTGTTCATAAATTTTATATATTAAAAAATGCCCTTCAAGGCTCATTATGTGCAATTACTGAAAATTTAAACGCCTCTACTGAAAATTATCAGGTGGCATGGGAATCACTACAAAAACGATGTAATAAACCACGACAAATCATTCAATTGCATTTGGATTCATTTTTTGAACTGCCCGAAATTCATAAGGATACTCCTACAAATTTAAAAACTCTTTTAGAAAAGGCGCAAATCCACGTCAACGCACTTAAGGCATTAAATCAACCTGTAGATCAATGGGATACAATTCTTGTCTACAACATTATTAGAAAACTCGATAACAACACGCGTCGCGCATGGGAACGTACGCTTGACAACGAGGAAATGCCAACGTTTGATCAGTTAACAAAATTTCTCTTAAACAAGCCCGTGGTGACGAATTTAAGACAGCGCAAATCGATTTTAGTAAATCAAAGTCAAATCATTACCTTGGGAGAAAGAGAGATAATAATCAATCATTTATCGGCACACAAGCTAAGAATCAATGCTTCATTTGTAATCAAACTCATCCAATTTTTACATGCAGTAAATTTTTGAATTTAAATGAAAGAGAGAGATATAATGCAGTTCGAAAGGCAGGACTTTTGCATTAACTGTTTAAAAATAATCACACAACAATTCAATGTCGTCTTAATGGCTGCAAAAAATGTAGTCAGAAGCACAACACACTTTTACACTTTAATGAATCAAAACAATCTCAAGCCTATAATTCATCAAACAGTACTAATCAAAATAAATCTATTGAATCTCAAAACAACACTAATGCTAACACAGAAGGTCAGGATAAACAGCCGCAAGTTGCTTGTCCTGCTTTCAATAATTCCGAGATTTTATTAGGCACAGCACGTATTAAAATTTTAGACAATAATAAACAAGAACTTTATTGCAGAGTACTTCTTGATGGAGGCTCACAAACCAATTTTATTACGGAAAATTTAGCCGAGAGGTTACAATTAAAGAAAACAAAAATCCAAAACCATTTTTAGGGCTAGGATTAGGTATCACAAACTCACAATATTCGGTAAGCACTACGATAAGGTCGTGTGATAATCAGTATGCAGCGAACATTACCTTGATCGCACTGTCCACTATAACTGGTCTGTTACCTGCGAAAACAATTAAACACAAGACGATAAAAATACCTGAACAATTCGCATTAGCAGATCCAGAATTCTTTAAGCCAGCTAGAATTGACGCTCTGCTTGGCAATACAATATTTTATCATTTATTGAATTCAGGTAAAATATATTTATGTAATAAATCAATAATTTTACAAGAAACACAATTAGGATGGTTAGTTACGGGTAAGGCTGAGTGTAAACAATTTAACATTTCGAAAAACATTCCTAAACAATCAGTCACATCAGATTTATGCTTCGTATCAACTCTTGACAATCAAATTTCAAAATTTTGGCAAATAGAAGAGGTGAATAAAATCAAATATTATTCTGACGAGGAGTCAGCTTGTGAGAAACACTTTTGGCGATAATGTCAAACAAAATGCAAAATGGTAGATACGTCGTAAAATTACCATTCAATCATAAAAAACAAGAGATCGGTAGTTCATACAAAATCGCTTCAATTCGTTTTTATTCGTTGGAGAAGCGGCTAGAATCAGCTCCACAATTAAAAGGGCAATACACGGAATTTTTAAGTGAATATTTAAAGTTAGGTCACATGAGTGATATTACTATCACAGATAATAAACAGGAAGGTTATTATTTGCCGCATCACGCTATAGTGAAGGACTCGAGTGTAACAACAAAGCTTAGAGTAGTTTTTGACGGTTCGGCTAAGACATCAACGGGAGTTTCATTGAATGACGCATTAATGCAAGGGCCTACAATTCAGGATGATTTGATATCTATAATATTACGATTTAGAAAATATCAATTTGTTATTACAGCAGATATTGAAAAAATGTTTCGGCAAATTGAAGTATCTAATGAAGATATTGTATATCAAAAAATTCTTTGGCGTGAAAAATCCTTCAGACAAATTAAAACCTATGCATTAAAAACAATTACTTATGGTACAACTTCAGCTCCTTTTCTTGCCGTCCGTTGCTTGAAACAATTAAAAGAAGATCACGGACACAAATATCCATTAGCTGCAGCCGTACTTGATCGCGACTTTTATGTTGATGATTTGCTTACGGGAGCAGATAGTCTTCAAGAAGCAAGCACTTTAATCGAGCAATTAATGCATTTGCTTCAAGAAGGCAGTTTCAATTTGCGTCAATGGTTGTCAAACGAAAATTCATTATTAAAGCATCTAAAAAATACTTCCGATTCTAAATTTCTTTTGCCTAGATAATGAACTAAAGAAGGTGCTCGAGTTCATTGGGATCCAAAGTTAGATACAATTTGTTATAACGTAAAACAATTAAATTTCAGTAAACAAGTCACAAAAGGACGATTCTATTTGAAATTGCTCAACTTTTTGATCCTTTAGGTCTATTAGGTCCAGTAATATTCAAGGGCAAAATTGATTATGCAAGAGTTGTGGAAGGCGAACTTAAATTGGGACGAACCTGTTCTCAATCTATATACACAGACTGGATGCGTTTTAAGAGGCAACTATGCGTATTAAACAATTTTTCCGTTAATAGGAAAGTTATTATAAAGAATGCAATTAACATACAACTGCACGGGTTCTGTGATGCGAGTGAGAAAGGTTACGGTGCCTGTATTTATATCAGGACAACTGATGAAACAAATAATCATTTAGCAAACTTATTATGTGCAAAATCACGAGTCGCACCACTCAAAACAATTTCTCTTCCCAGATTAGAATTATCTGCAGCTAAATTATTGGCAATTTTATATGATGCTGTAAGAGAAGCATTAAAAACATCATTCCAAAAATTCAATTTTATACTGACTCTACTATCGCATTGAATTGGATTCAATCATCACCACACACACTTAAAACGTTTGAAGCCAATCGAGTTGCAGAGATACAATCACTTACTGAGAAACACAATTGGTATCATGTCTCTACTTGTGAAAACACAGCCGATTATATCTCTCGCGGCCAAATGCCATCTGATTTCATAAACAATCGAACGTGGCTACATGGCCCTACCTGGCTTTCACAGGGAGAGGCTTTCTGGAGGTGCATTAAAATTGAAACTCATAATAATCAAGATCAAAATCAAAACATTGCATTGCTTTCTACTAATAATCAAAATCAATTGAATTGTTATGATGGTACAAGTGAAATTTTAAAAAGATTTTCATCACTAACTTCACTTAACCGATTCGTAGCTTTATGCCACCGTCTAGCAACAAAGAAAGAACATAACCAAAAGGTAAGTGGTAATTTAACCGTTAGGGAATTACAACTCGCGCATTTTCAAATAATCAAATTAGTTCAAGCAGCAAATTTTTCCAACGAAATCAAGTCGTTACACACAGGTAAAGAATTAAATAAACATAGTCGACTACTTCGCCTGAATCCGTTCATTGATGAAGTGGGCATTTTGCGTGTAGGAGGTAGAATAGCAAATGCTGATGTTAGTTATTCAAATAAATATCCTATTCTATTGCCACACAAAATCACGTTACTGATTTAATAATTCGAGAAACATATTTGAAAAACTGGCATACTGGCATACAGAATACGCTCAATATTGTACGACAAAGCTACTGGCCTATTGATGGCAAAACCGAACACGATGCATTATAGACAATTGCATCTCGTGCTTTAGAAATAACCCGAGATGTGCACAGTACAAAATGGGAGCATCACCAAAGATCGCGTTACGCAGTCTCGACCTTTGCGAATGTTGGCGTTGATTATTGCGGCCCTTTTCTATTAAAAGAGAAAAATACAAGAATACAAAAACAATTAAGGCGTATGTTATGATCTTCGTTTGTTTTTCGACCAAGGCAGTTCATTTAGAACTCGTCACAGATATGACTCCAGAGTCCTGTTTAGCTGCCATAAGACGTTTTTTTTGTCGTCGGGGGAAATCAATTAACATATATTCAGACAATGCAACTAATTTTATAGGATCGAGGAATGAAATATTAAAATTAAAGTCTTTAGTATTATCATATGAACACAACAATAAGCTTGCATGCAGTCTATTAAATGAAGGAGTGAATTGGCATTTTTCGCCGCCAAGATCTCCCCATTTTGAGGTCTGCGGGAGGCAGGAGTAAAACAATTCAAACATCATTTATACCGTACAGTCGAAAATTCTTTATTTACATACGAGCAATTCAACACTTTTATTATTCAAATCGAGGCTATACTAAATTCCCGTCCTCTCACACCGTTATCCACAGACCCTAACGACTTCTCTGCCCTTACACCATCCCATTTTTTAATCGGAGATAGTTTGCTTACCTTACCCCAAGAGGAATTGCTAAATGTTTCGACAAACAGATTATCCGTATGGCAGCATATAGAAAAGGTTAAGCAGCATTTCTGGACCAGATGGCACAAGGAGTATTTTAATGAAGTCATGTTACGTAACAAATGGCACAAGGGCGATACTCAAGAAATTAAAAATAGGAACATTAGTATTACTCAAAGAAGATAATTTGCCACCGATGCATTGGTGCATGGGTAGGATTGTAGACATTCACCCTGGAGCGGATACTGTCGTACGCGTAGCAACGATCTATTAACAAACTCTGTCCGTTACCTGTTGATGTAGATTAAATTGAAAACTCTGTATTTACTTATTGTCAGCATGTGTATTTTAAATATTGTATCATATTGTATACATATCTTCTTTGTTCTCAGTACTTATGTATTACTCATGTGTGAATTTATGTATGACTTTTTGTAGTTTTTGCTTTAGGATGGCATTGTATTAGCTATTTTCTATTATTATTATTTTATTTTGTAATTGCATATATCTAATTGAACGCCACCGTTCAATGGCGGGCGGCATGTTACCCGTAACACATTTACGCATGCTCAAATATGACAAATCCCATAAAACAATCTGTACTAAGGCGCATGCGCAAAAAATAATTCTAAAGATTTCATTGCGCAACGAATAATATAAGAATAGAATCAGAACGAACAGCATGTAAGAAAGTTTACAATAGATTTGTTAGCCAAAACAGTGTTTTAATCTCCCCGCACTGCAATACATTTGCACATCATAAAGCATTTTTTACCGTCGCGAAGTACAAGGAGATTCCAAGTAGCGCGACCAAACAGATCCGCTTAGCCAATATTACAAATAACTACTGCAATAAGCCACCACTTTGGAGGACCAAATGTCATTAACATAAATATGAAAGACTACAACAATTTTGTGCACCGATGCTTCGGCCAGATTTCTCACCTTTTCGTAATTTCGATGTGAAAATAAATCATAAAAGTTTTAAGTAAACAATGCATTAAAAATTCTGACAGCGAAATCTCAACACTGAGCCCGGATTCTGAAAGAGCACTCCTAAACACACAGAAGCGCATTCACAAATAAGGAGACCAGGAATATTACCATCACCAGCAGTGATGTCCTTATTAATATGGCTAATGGATTCTAGAACCACATCCTCGGTTATTGGGTCAATAGAGAGGAGGAAAATGACTAAACAGTGCAGTGGCCGTTTGTGTAAGGGGTTGGAAAACATTAGCAAAATTATTCGCAAACGCATCAACAATATCATTTGGTTGTTCAATCTTAATGTAATTGTACTCCATAATTCCGGGTATTCTAGAGGTACATCTACGTTTATTAAAAATGACCAGAATGCTTTGGATTATCAATAATGTTTAACTCAACGCCAGCTCGAAATGAAGAAAATGCTGTTTTAATTTCGTACTTGACTAAAGGTCTCAAACGCTTGAGTCCATTGTGAAAAGTAAAACATTGTGTTGTCCATTTTTACGATAACATTCTTTTAGGGTAATGAGACGTTTAATTCTGTTATTGAACCACTACGAATAAGATTGACTAGGCCTAGAAGTTGTTGGAACGCAGCTGTCTATAATAGAAAAAAGAACTCTGTAAAATGCGTCAGTTGCAAGACTAGAATCGATATGATCTGCGAGAAAGGGGTTAATGGGTTAAAGCAAGTTGATAGCAGTACCAAAAGAGAAATACCAAGTCGTAGAGTAGGCAGATGTGCAACCCATCAGAAACCGAGGTCGGGCGTAAGTGTACTATTCGATATTTCAGATCAAATAAGCTACGTATTGTGTACTCGAACGGAGAATGGTAACGCAACACCAAATATCTGTACAGTTTCGCGGCGTCTGCTTGAACTTAAACTACATGCACGTCATCCATTGTACTTACCACTAGCACCTGAGTATCGAGTCCAATGGTGACAAAATCAAATAGGCTGAACCGAAGAATGACATCAGATTGTCTTATCCGATCAATATTTGGACTCATGACGGCAGAATTATTCTATGACGGGGGCACCGAGGTGAAAAATGATGGGGAAACGCATGCATTGCTATGTAGTATGCTACATAGTATGCATTATCAGTTGTAGATATAAATGGTGTTTTCTGCTCCATAACTCCATATAGTTAACTAAATAGACTGTATCTTGAGTAACAATGTTATTTAGCTCTGACTGGTAACTCCTGTATAGCCATCCGATGCAACCTTCGTAAAACCACTACACCACACTACACCTACAGCACATTTATTTTGAAATACGTTATTAATTCACTAAATATGAAATCTACGATTTGGAACTGAAAATTTGGCGAGTAAAAAGAAGAGTAATTAATCAAAATATGCTCCAGAACTATCAACACAGTGCGTGTTAACGGTAGCGTGTTAATGTCGGTAGTAAAGAAGTAAAGAAGTAGACGTAAGTGTCAATAAAATAGCAAATGGCACTTTTCACTTTTTGGGAATTAAATGTTTGTGTAGAAAGTGACCCACTGCCTGTAAGAAATGGTAATAGTCAGTTAGTATAAGATCTGGAGAGTATGGTGGTGGCGAAGAATTTCCAGATCCAGCTCCAGTAGTTTGAATAACTGATTGATTGTGGAGGCCGTTACTTCGTGATAGTTAATCATATTGATACACAGAGAAACTAGTACTTTGTTTTTATATCAGTTATTTAAGAAGGCACAAGGGGACTATAGTTTCGACATGCAACATGTCATTATCAAACGATAAATACGTATGTTCCATGTCGAAACTATAGGCACGTTGTGTCTCATTAAATAAGTGATATAAAAACAAAGTACTAGGTTTTCTGTGTATGAGTTTAAATAGCATTTCTAGTGCAACATGTATGCTCTGGCGCTCTTTTAGTTCACGAGAAACACATCTATTCAATTTCTCCAATTTGTTTCAAACGGTTTAACATTATCGTAACGTCTAGTGTTAGTGCTAATTCATATATACTGTAATATGTATCCGCTCCCAGTAAAAGAAAACAAGAACTGTCAAAATGAAGTGTCATAGATATCGAGTATCAAACTTAATACTTGAGGTAATCGACCACATCGTACTTAATAACCTTGACGGTAGATTTTGCAGGCCCGTATATCTGATGTCATTATATTATTGTATAGCAGTATTTTGTCATGTATGGATAAATGGGATTTGCGTCTCATCATCCAGTACAGCTTGCCAAAAGTTCATGTAGAGCGCGTTTGTTTTCTTCTTCTTTGTATACACGTTTTAACAGAGTCGAGTATCTAAGGTCTTGTCAAGGTACTCGGCAGAATTGGAATAGGTGAGACTTTTACCATTTATTGTAATCTCGTTATTGTTCTTGCCCTTATTTGAAAGTTAATATGCGTCGACTTGCTCTCATCCAAGTTAATTCTCTAATTATTGGTCAATGCGCAAATAAAGCCGATAATATCTGTTGCAAAGAATAGGAAAGTAGAACATATACGCATACGCCAATAATTATTACGGAGGAATTGTGCTTTGTTAATCGCAGACTGCAGCGGTAGACTAGTTTTGTCCTTCATAGGACTCATCCGCGATTAACAAATTGGGTGTTACATAAGTTCATTATCTTAAATGATTTCACCAAACTAGTGGATCCATCTGATGAAGAGAAATAATTATTGGCATATCCGGGACAATGTCTGTGGAAGTCGCCCAATAAATGAAACTCAGTGTAGGTTATTCATTGGAGAGTTACATAGATGGTCTACTTTTCTATTCTTTGTAATTGTAACTCTCTCAAATATCTGTTTGAAACTAGTTTTCTATTTAGTATCTGTGGCATTCCGTAACTTGTTTCATACTGTGTTTTTACTCTTACGTGTCGTAAGCCTGGCAGTATCATCTGCAAGTGCCACGATGGTAGGACCATCTATTCCAGCAGATTTGCTGTCTCTCTTGTGTCGGTAGCTTTGTTGTGTTAATGCAATTGCACTAAAACTGGAGAAGTTAAGGAACTTCTGATACATTGTTTGTACATTATTTATAGAAAATTATCTAATAGATACCGCTTAGGAAATTAAGTATATTAAACAGAAATCACTGTAGCTACAAAATATTTTCGAAAGAATAAACTCTCGAAAACTTACATAGACGAGGAAGTGGTAACTACCCTGCAATTATCTTCAGAGCCAGTTAAGCTAAATATTGCAGATACGCCAAATTTTACCTTTAGATCGTTTGAAAACTTAAAAACCTTTTCTTGGAAAGTCACAGGCGCAAAGGAAGAAAGTGCTTGACATGATACTTGATTTACTTAGAAACTTTTTCACTCTCATTCACTTAATTTTTAGGTTCGTTGGTGTTGTATTAATTCTGCAAAAAGACGTCACCGTTCATTCCTGTAAGTTCAGATCATAATTTGATCAGAACAATTAAGATTTTCTGCGTCATTGTTTATTTGAAACCTGCTTTTGTATATGCTTTCTTGAACATAATCTTAATACAGTTTTCAAGAATATTTAGGACAATCCACGAATTTCCAACTATTAGGACTTTTATTTCCTACCTGTCCGTTTTAATCTGACATTCTAGATTAAACACACAAGAGGAAATGAAGTGTTTATTGGAAATAGCAATGAAAATAAGCATACTACAGTTCTGAATGTTATGAATGTATTAAACGCTCAATAATATTTGTGATCAAAATTCGTTTTAACATTCTATTCACATCGACTAGAGTTCGATTATAATTTAGTTTGGAACGGGGTTATTAGGCGCAATTCATGATGTAATTAATTAAATATTCGAGAACTGAACGCACGCTACATTTTCAGTAACAGACACGATATCGGTGTATTAGAATTCGCTACGTGCATGTATGAAACTGTATATACACACATCACCCATTGCGGGTAACAACATGTGGATAAACAGACAAAAGGTTAAAATTTAGGCCATGATAGCTAACTGTGTCGTGTTATCGCTTTTATTGTTCCTTCTATTTTTAATCTTAGGATAACCCTCTATTTTATCTCATTTTCTGTTTAAGGTGGACCGTTGTTGCTTCTTTTGCCTATATAAGCCGTGTCCACATAATTAATAGATGTGGTGTACTGTTCTAATTTTGTCTGTGAGTCGATAAGTGCAAGTACACTTTGTCTATTTTAAGTTTTTACCTACGTCATTATTTTGTCGTGCGAGTAAAGACAATCTATTCATTTGACTATCTTTCTCATGTGCTGCCGATACACAGATCTATGGATTAAAATTGATGACGTAGATGGAAGCTCTAAATATACAAAGTCTACTTTTGCTGGGGTAGTCTGTGCTGGGTAACTTCAATAGATTAGGAAAAGTCCCTCTTGATTATCTTGGCCTTTGACAAAGTCGATCGTTTAGTCAAAATTAATATTACCGAAAAGCTTTTGGTATGGTGTGGTGATGATATCCTCCCTACGGATCAAAATTAATCGTCAGTAGGTGTTTTATATTTGTATGCGATACAAAGTAGGTGTCTAAATTTTCATCCTTCACATTATCAACTTAGATCTTACCTTGCGTTCAGCCATTGTAAAATTGGTACCTACTCTACCGTTTCTCCGACGCTGAAATTAAAGCACTTGAATCGTTGCAAGTACAATATTGGCATACTAGTAATAATAATTACAATTGTAAAGCTCCGGTTAGTTTAAAATTACGCTCTAATAGCGAAATAATCCGTTTCGCAATAATAAATGGAACGTTTTCACTACATAAACCGAAACCGCAGCAATTCGAAAACTAAATTACTAGTTTCGGCGGACCAAATGTACCGAACAATGTGCAAAATTTTAATTAAAACGTTCGAGGACTGCGCATTTTCACAGATACAAACAGCAAGGGCGCGGTATTAGTCGGCGTGAAACGCTTTCCTCCTGCTACGGTGTAGTAGTGATGCCGCGTTTTGTGTTTGCAAGACGTTTCTAGAGAACAAACTTGCTCCAATCCCACAGTTACTCTGTCTTGCGAAGCGTTCCTAGCCCCATATCTATGGTTAATCGACTGGGATATTTTACGTACTCGAATCTACCATAAATTCAGCGGATCTAATCAACAAACTAAGCACTGGCGTCGACGTGCCATCCCGAGTGAACGTGGAATCCTCCATTGTCCGTGGAACTTTATTAAAATTTTAATTTTCTAACGTTTAGTTAGGTATGTCTCTTGTTGGTGCTATGTTTAGGAATTTAAGTTAACTGGATTTTTAACTACGTATGGAAAATTGTTGTATTTCAGGTTTGAAATAGTTTTCTCACTGCTCTGTGGAGTGTCTTATCTGTTCCGTAATATCATGGAGACAAACTCAGAAAAAAGAAAACAGAGGTAGACCAATATTAAAAGTCATTGCGACATCCTAAAGTACGGAGCTTTCTATACTTACAACCAGCACAAGCGCAAAGCATTTCCGTTCTGTTTGTGTTCACTTACCGTAAAGATGTAGCAATCGTTATAATTGGAACGATCTTATCAATCGAAAGTTTTCTTTACTTTACATTGACTTTATTGCCATTTAAAATGGAGAGTATCAGGATACTTATATACATAAATAGGTTACTAAAAATATAAAAGTATATAACAGCAGGGTAGTAAAATATTATAACTACACACATTATCAATGACAAAGTTATATCTATATATCTATTATACGTAGTGATGGGCCTCAAGGTTTTGAAAGTCTGGATAGGTCTTGAAAAGTCCTTAGATGCATTAAGCTCATCAACTTCTTGGATTCTGTAACACTTCATTTGTTCGCCATTTTCTGTGAATATGAATGTGTTGACCAACCTCAAAGACCAACGGAAACATCGAACGTGTGAGGGCTCTTGTAAGGTCAGATTGTCGTTTAACAATAAGGATGATAAGTAGCCAGTTTCAATTGAACAGTGCCACCGTTTGCACACGAAAAGGGTCTGTGCTAAAATGGTGTTTGGAAACCGCACAATTGAGTAGAAGGACATTCGAAAAAACGTGTGCCTTGATCTACTTCAAAAAATTGCCAAAGACCCCGATTTCTTCACTCGTGTGATCACAGGTATTGAAACCTGGATTTTTGAATACAACTCTCAGCGGCAAAACCAGGAGTGGCACACTGAGAAATCTTCCCGACCGAAGAAAGCACGAATGAGCAAATCAAAGATCAAGTCAATGCTGATTTGCTTCTTTAACGGTAGGGGTACCACACACAAAGAATTGGTACTTCCAGGACAAACTGTCAACCAAGTTTTTCACAAGGGTATCGTTGAAAGGCTCAAAAGAAGGGTGATTCGTGTGAGAGCAGGTATTGCAGACAAGTCGACGCTCCATGTTACACGGGCATGTCCATCACGGAGTTTTGGACATTAAAAGGCATCTCTGTGGTTCCTCACTCCTCCTACTCACCTGATCTCAGTCCTTGCGACGTCTTTCTTTTGCACAAACTAAAAAGGGTCTTAAAAGGATGACATTTTGGGACTTTGGAGTACATCCAAGAGAATGTGACGAACATACTAAAGGCCATACCGTGCGAAACCTTCCAGCGCTGCTACCAAGACTGAGAGCAACTACTCCCCCGATGCATAGCTGGACAAGGGAGCAACTTTGAAGGGGATATAGTTATTTAAAAAAATTAAAATGTTGGTAAAAAAACAGTCTCATGAATTTTCTAAGACATCTCGTATTTATAGCTTTTTGAAAGTATGGGGTGTGACACCCAGTCAAAGGCGTTACTCAAGTCCACAAATACTGATATGGCGGAGAGCCTCTTCTGAAAACAGTTCAGCGTTATTTGCATGAACTCTATGATAGCAAGGAATGTATTTACTCAGCTCAAACTGATTTTTACGTTATCTTGAGTTACTCTCTAAGCAGTGACCAATTCTATCTGTCAATAGTCCTTCGTAAACCTTTGAGAATGTGATTATAAGAGATATTGGGCAATAATTAGATTCTTCGCAACCATCACCGTTTTTAAAACTGGTATGTGTCTAATACTCAGGCTAATCAACTTAGTGAATGGTACACTTATTATACATATTTTCTACTGTCTTAAGTAAGGTAGCGTTTAAACCATGGATGTCGATGGAATTGTTTATTATCTACAAAATCAATGATATCTATTATTTCATTAAAGCCAACCGCAAATTGGCAATTTCCTTACTAAACTCTCCGCTATATTTATCATAAATCTGAAGTCGAGCGACACAGTTGGTATTACAGTGACACATGTTGACCGTGGTACATACTCCGCATGTGTTGCGAATAACAGCCACTTAACTCGTTTTGTTTTTTACTGTAGTGTTCCGTTGTTAAGGATGCGTCGTTGTTTAGCGCATTTGTCATATCCAAAAGAAAACTGATCAACGAATTTGTATCAGATTTTGTAAAAAAATGGATGAAACTTGCAAAGACACGTACCTAAAGTTACAGACCGTGTACAGGCAAGAATACCGTACCCTAGTTTATGACTAGTATAAACCCTTCAAAGATGGGCGAGAAAGTGTTGAAAGCGATGCGCATTCTGCGAGGCCCGTAACCAGCAAATGTAGATGTTAGCAAATCGCCGAATCACTACTCGTGAATTATTTGAAGACTTTGGTATTAGTTTAGGTTCAATATAATTGATTCTTACGGACGATTTGGGCATGAAGCACATTACAGTCAAATTTGTTCCAAAATTGCTCTCCGATGATCAGAAGCAGGTCCGTGTTTTAGCTGCACGTACATTGAATGCTCCGAAAATGACTGAAACTTTTTAAAAACTATGATTACTGTTGATGAGTTGTGAGTTTACGGATATGATCCCGATACTAAGGTTTAATCTTTCCCGTGGAAAACCCCAAACTCACCCAAATCTAAAAGAGCACGACAGAGTCGCAGCAATATCAAGACAATGCTCACTGTGTTTTTCGATTATAGGGAAAATATGCAACGTCAATTAGCTCCACCAGGTCAAATCTTGCGCCTTTTGAGGGACGCAGTGCGTCGCAAAAGACCGGCATTGCATTGGAGTGGCGAGTGGAAAATCCATGATGGCAACACGCCTGCACACTCACTGAACTTATGCAGCAGTTTCTTGCTAAACATTGTATTCCACAGATCCGACAGTCACCATATTCACCAGATCTTGCATCCTGCAAAATTTAAATACCACTTGAAGTTACGAAGAGATAAACAGAATGCGACGAGACAGTGTTGGCTATTTCCTAAGAGGACTTAAAAAATTGTTTCCCGGAGTGGAAACAACCCTCCCTAAGTGTATGGCTTCGTAAGGGAAAGAGACTAAATAATATACCTATAGGTGTTGCATTTTTCTTTTGATAAACCCAATCCAGATAGATTTTGATCATACTTCCTAGTATTCAAAGTAGAGGGATAATAATGACCTCCATTTCGATAGTTGTTCACTAGTTTGCTATTGTTTCGAAAAGGTATCAATATCTGTAATCCCAAAAATGCTTTTTTTTTATTATCCGATCGTCAGACTGGAATTGGCAGAAATAATTTCTTGCAGGAACAATACCGGAACAATGTTTATTCATAAAGGTGCGTTTACTAAACACATCGATATTTTACCAAAAAGTAAAAGAAAAACTGTCTGCACAGATAGCCCGTTGTGTGTTCGTAAAGTAATTTGCGTAAAATTTAATTATTCCCCATCTCTGCTCACCCAGCTGGCGGACGACCTATTCGCATACGCAGTAGTTACATACATACCACTTACCAGTTATTCGAAGTGTAGAATTGAATTCACAGTCGAGTTGCTTAGAAAAACGCTCGGTTGCAATCATTTAGACTGTAAAATTTTCCGAGTTCTACTACCGACGCAATCGCGCTGAAAATTTCCCCCGAGCGAATATCTAAAACTGGGACGAAATAAGCAAAAATTTAACGAGACATATAACGTGTCGTTGCTGATGCTCTCTACGTATAGTAATAGGGTTAGTAGGGAATCGATCGAATGAATGGTTTTAATTTGTGCTCCAATCGATAAATGGTTATTGTAAATGTGAGGATTTTATACGATCTATAATTTTTAAAGTCGATTGCCATAGAATGTATGTCACATGATAAAACAGTTCGATTTGTCTATAAAAATTCATCCCGCCATTTATGGCTATCACGCAAACGAGGAAAGTGATTTATTAACTTGGCGTATTGAAAGCTAGTAATAAGTTTTTGTTTACTGAACTTCCAGTTCTATTGTTACATTAATCTCCCCGATCAAACTTAATTTTTTAAAAATAATAAATGGATGGCCTATTTTTAATCTTAGAATAGAAATAGTGAGTGCCCTTATTTACGAAGCAACTACTACCCGTACGAAAGCATTGCGTCATTGAATTACGAAGTAATCAATCTGAAAAAGAAGTAAAGAAAGATGTGTAACATATTTCGAAATACAGACAGATTTTACTGGTACGTTTTCAAAAAGCGCATTTTAAATAATTTTATAAAAAATCCGTCATTTCTAAAATTTAACTGTACTACTAACATTAGGGCATATTTTACTTTGTCAAAATTTATTTCTTGGTTGTACATCCTTTTACAGCTCTACAGCATTCCAACCAGCGTACACTTTTCGTCGCAAAAAGGTTTAGCGTGCGAGCGGAATATCGAGAATCATAAAATTGAGTGCACCCTTTGTCGTCGCCCAAAGAATTTGACTGTGAATAAATATATAAAAGAGAGAACATCCGCTTTCGGTCGAATGGAAACAAGAGGAATGCGGTCAATAAATCCAGGACAAAAATCACGGAACCATCAAACTCGTACGTACACTCACACGTACACATATGCACAACATCCACACACGCCCCTGTGCCCCGGAAGGAAAAACAACAATCGACTAGTCAAGCATAAACTTCGGACGTCAAACCGTTGTACAACGGAGTCAAGTAGTTGTTTCCAATGAAAATTTCATAGATTTTCTAGAAATACCCGACAAAACTGACTGTGAACGAAATAAAAATATAAAAAAGGATACGCGGCAAGAAAACGATCAGAACAAACAGTAGGAAAGAACCGAGGCTGCACGGCGATATGATTTATCATTTGCGCTCCAGTTTCTTAGCCAGCCGGTTCCCCCTTTTAGTAGTACATTTGTTTCCTTGTTATGACATATTAAATAAAATTTCTTAGTACCCGGAGAAAGCTCGAACAATTATTACGGTAGCGCGAGCGGTCATTCAGAATTAATGGCTTGTTAATAATTTATTTCTCGGTAGCCTGTAGTGTTCTGAAACTTCCGTTTTAAATTACGATCTGGGAGGGAAAATCAAAAAATGTGATGGTTAGGAAAACTTAGGATATCATCATCCGTATAGCGCTATTGATTGTATGTACATATGTACCACAATCGTAGTACATATTTACATATTTGATATTTCATTAAACCTTATCAATGCCCCAGAAGCCAACATGTTAAGAAAAATTGTTTTTGTAACCATAGCAAGTCAATTAAGTTGGATACAAATCGTAACAGAATGTCAAATCGAAGCAAATGAACGTGGATGGAACGCATGCTCGATTGAGGGCCGTCGATTCAGATATGTTCGCCTGTGAATCGACATCTATTGATATCAAAGAAACTTGGATGTTATGTAATTCTTGATAGGCTTATTACTATTACACCAACCATGCGAGTATGCTTAAGATCTATAGACATATTCCTTCGTACGTAGCAGCACCGATCGTGTGTTACAACAAAGGCATTTGAAGTCCAAGTGATAAGTTAACAATACATCTCAAAATTTAGTTTGGAATGTATGTACGTTAACTTCGAAGAAATTAGAAAGTTGACCGTTTTTCATTTTCGAACAAATTCCCAAGCTTCGTTTTTGATTGCAAATCCACTTGGCCATTAAAACTATGTATGAAATTTATCTTTGCTAATTTCTTTTTACGGCTAAAATTTACGTATTTGACATTGGGGTCCATTCCGCCAATATCCGTATTATGTTTCCTCTATCAATCTGTAGATACCACCGTAACCTTTGTTACTTATATTACAGCTATGTGCTTTCCACGCTTGTGAATGATCATCAAATATTACGGTTCATGAAACGTATTTTTCCTATTGTCTCAATTGGTGGTCCTCATTCTCAGTTTTATGACTTCGTCTTAAGAAATATTTGTTCTGTTTTTTTCTACCATTGTTGCATTTACTGAATTCACTTCAAATGTTACAATTAATCTTATCAGTATAATATAATTAAACTTTTGCTATATCATCGGCACGACTTCCTGAATTCTCTTTCTTGCTCCAAGAACTAAATCATCATTATATTACGTGGGTCATTCGAAAAGTTAATTGTACTTCTCCGTAAAACTATCAGTAAAAGAAATATTTCGTTCAAACTTTATAAACGTTTGCCTGCTGTAGTTCCATTACTGACTTCAACGAATTAGTTTTCGGTCGCTCCTGAATCTAGAGCTATTTGCTGAAACAGTTTAGGTACGAAATATGAAACTATCCCGCGTGTTCGGTCTCTTTAACTTTCGGAATACGAAAATAATTCTAATTATACGAGTTACGATAACAGGATCAACATTGATCCATGCAGTTTTAGCCACAACTGATAATAAAAACATTTTTTAAATTTCGTGGCAAGAGATAATAAAAATTTACACACTGGAAGAATTCCATGGTTTAGAATTAAAAAATTACGATCGAAAAACGTGATCAACAGGTGATCCGATTATCTTATCCAAACCCAACGGTATTTGTCGCACATTGGGCCGAAATTCTGGGTAAAAGAAATAGAAGAAAGTGTGCCGTCTCAAAGAATGTTGAAATAAAGGATGTGGTTACATACTTCTCAAAAAATAGGTCTTATATTTTACCATTTTGCAAATAAAATGTTATACTGTGGTAGGCACGGGCCACCTTTTTTGTAGGGCGACACATAAAAAAATAGAATGGGTCACGGGCCGAAACAAACGCAATTGATAATAATAGTATTTATTTTTAAAAGGTACAGATAAATAAGCATACATAACGTTGGTTTTACAATGAAATAATAAAAGAATAAAACTAGAATGAATAAACTTTATTAAAGAAATAAGTTCTAATTGTCATAGAGTGCTACAACTCTAATCAGTGAGAAACTTGGAATTGCCTTTCTTTTCCAAGAAGTTCTATATTTGGTGAAAATGATGTTATAGCTACGCGTAAGGAGTTTTGGATAATCCTTGATATGTTTTTTGATTTCGTGAAATATTTATTTTTGGAAATATGTCTCATGTAAAAATTTTGCAGAGGTACCTCACGAAACTGACTTTTTAGATCATCCTCTTGGAGGTCAATTAATTCCATTTCAAGCGACATGTCCACTTACTCCACGTCCACGTCGAAAGGAGTCATAAATATTTGGAATAGAAGTTCACGTGGACGAAAATCCTCAAATCTGCATGTGAATTTTATATTCAATAAAGATAATTCATGTGCTACGCCATTCTTATCGAAATTTTTGTGAACAGCCGGGATTGTAAAATGATATGTATTTTCCGTACGTATCTGATTTTCCTACAACCGAAATTCGTTTTGAAAAGATTTTACAAGGGTGAATAGATCATGGGTAAATAGTCTTTGTTTCTGCATATTTGTATTTAGTTCGTTCAAGTAATTGGTGACATCAACCCAAAATGCCAAATCAGATAACCATGTATCATCTTTCAAAGGTTGAACCAGTTCCAGTTTGTCCTTCATTTCCATCAAGATTTTCACTTCTTCCCTTAATTTATAAATTCGCCTTAACATTTAGGACTTACTAAGCCAGCAAACTCAGAATGAGAATTTATGTCTCCATATTCCATTTCCAAGTCCTAGAGGAAATACTGGAACTAACGATGATTTAAACCTCTTGATTTAATTAAATTTACAAATGAACTGTCTCTATAACCCGCGAGAATTTTAATAATTTAGCAAATTTCTGTGCTAAATGATTAATAATACAGTGAATAATACAGTGAAGTGTGAACAGATTATTATTGTTAATATTTCTTTTTAATAATTCCGCTTTTATTTTGGCCACCACTCACACAACATTCACAATTTCTTCAAAAATGTGATCGTAGCTTTCGGCCAATGCTATGGAAAATGCGACACGTCTTTCCAAAACTTCCTTAAGAGCCACTTTTATGTTTTCTACCCTTGCATCTATTCGTCTTGTGACTGTTATTATGGATGAACTAACTTCTGCAAACTTTTTACTTTTTTGTGGACACAAGATATTTGCCACTGCTATTAAGCATCCTTTTACAAATTCGCCTTCTGAAAACGGCTTTGAATGTTCCGCCACTCTTTTACTGACAATATAACTCGCCCGAACGATATCTTGTTTCTTCTTCTTCTTCTTTTTTAAACTCCCGTATTTTTGCAAATGTTTGTTTTGTATAATGTGTTTCCAAATTGTAATCTTTTCAAATCGCTACGGCCTCATTACATATCAGACAAATTTGCTTTTCCTTATAAATAACAAAAAAGTATTCTTCAGTCCACTTCTCCTGGGATGTACGAATTTCAGAATCAACCTTTCTCTATTTATTTGAGAGTCTGGACATATTTTAGGAGCAGAAATGTTTTAAAATTTTAAAAACAATCGAAACTTCACTAAACCTAAACTAAATTTTAAAAAATATAAGTTTCTGTAGTATCCTTATCAAGCAAGTTTGATCTAACATGCAAAGGAAAAATTCAATGGCGGGCCGGACAAATCTTACTCGAAGGCCGCATGCGGTACGCAGACCTGCGATGGTTTATGCCTGTTTATAGTTTCAATCATTTCCTATTTTTTTCAGCAGGTTTAACTTATTTGTTGTGTGTCCCACATATGCTTGTTATTGCTTGGGTAGCGCGTGGTATAAAGCCAGAATTTGGAAGAAATAGAAATAAAGAAATGGCTGGTAAAACGGGTATGAATTATTGCACTATGTGTAACCTACTTTGACGTAGACTAATGGATTGTAATCCCGAAAGTTTGAAATATTCAGAATGGTATCACGATGGTCGATGAAGCAATCTAAAATCCAGTGTGACCTATTTTGTATTTTAGAAGAAAGTCATAAGCTGCTTATAGTTTTGGAAATATATGTACCCATACCAAAAACATTCCTTTATGTACACAGGTGTGTCACTAATTATTGCAGTTGTCGAATATAAGTAATTTACAAGCTTTCAAAATCTAATTCTTAGGTTATTAGGTTGAATTTTATTTTCTTAACATTAATTGAAGTTTATGCTGGAGATCTACCTTTCAGGTCAATGAAAATTCAGCATTTGTACGGGGTTATTACGTTCCCTAAGGAAAACAAAATTAAATACCAGTACGCTTTTACCGAAATTCTTTATTTTTCACAGGATAGAGCAAAGTCAAACGTCAAACCCCTTTCGTGTGAAGTTACTGTACTAGAAAGCGAACAAAACCTTAACAATATCTTATCCCGCTTCTGCAGTTGTTTATCTTCCCTCTGGTATAATCTACTGTGCCAAACCTAGATGACGTTCGAATCGTTTAGTTTCTCTCTGTGTTCTGTACGCTAAAATGTTGACTATGTAAATTGCAAACATAATACACATTTACAATACCTTTTACGAGAGCGCAGAACGAAGAAAAGGCCTTTTATGCGAGGCGACCAGAACACAGCTATGGCGAATTCTGAACACAAAACGAATGGGACTTTGTTCGGTCATGTGCCTGTGACGAACTTGAATATTCTATTATTTTCGTTAGCTTTGAGCATTTAAGAAGGAGAATACGGGTGTGGGCGCGTTGCAAAGGGGATTTTATTCGAGTGAAATGAAAATATCTGGAGGTTAGGAATATACGCGGAGAAGACTCCATATTTCCAAGTTTTGGTTTAATTATTCTGTAAACACTTGTTTACTGGAAGGCATTTCGTAAGGCACGTATATATCAGCGGTAAAACTTTGTAGATTTGTTTGCTAACTCACCGAGTGCCTTTTGGTCAATTTACTAAGTCAGTATCTCAAAAATTGGATTAGATCTGAGTCTTCTCTAAATGGCAAGTCGAGTTATATATGTTTTACTATGCTGGAGAGCCTGGATGGAAGTTTATTTAATCAAGATTTGAGGGCTGTAATATAATTGTAGCGATAACGAAATATTAAAATGAGGTCTAGCCAAAATCGTAGATGTTCTTAATTTGCCGGTATGCGGCTGATGTACCCTAGAATAGTTGGCTCAAGATTATGTCTCTTTGGCGTGTTTTCCCAATGTTAACTATCTTTTGTTCGACCGGCGAACTTTCCTCTAATCCTAGATATACATATATCAAAAATAAAAAGGTTTCTACTTCTATTATAGAAGGGAAGACAGTAAGAGGAAAGGACATATCGTAGATAAACTCTGAGCTTACAGAAACTCATTTTGTAGACGTATTCAAAAGTACCGAAGGTAATATAATAATAATAATAATAACGTTTAATTTCCAAACAGGTACAAGTCAAGTAGTAAGGTAAACGTAAGAATCACTTCATTTTAGGTCATTCGAAACTACATATTTCTGAAAATATCAAGTCCAAGATCATCGTCACCAGACCAGAAAATTTTGCTGAACTGGAACATCCTATTAGAGACTAAATGCGCAGAATTAGCCCAGAAAGGATTGAAAATGTACCAGAAGAATTTCGACATATACTTGCGTATTGGCTGGAAGTCGATGGATGATGGTTCGAACAACTTCTTTAAAATTGTATTTGCTTAGCAAAGGATCTCTTTCATTTCGTGTTAACAATAAGATTTAAGTTTTCTAACATTCAATTGTCATTTTCTCGAAGAATTTGTTATGTAAGAAGACATTTTTTTATACTGTCAGTTCGGCAATTCAACAGTCTCTCAAAATCAAGAAAAAAATTGGGGGTTGGTATTTTAAAAAATGGCGTCATTACTTAAAAGGAACTGATGGTTAAAAATCGACTGTCATGCAAATATGTGAATTTTTATCGAATAAAATCGACCTGTTCACGGATTTCTTCCAACAAAATAATTTTATTTCGCTTTTAGTGAATTTATTCGATACTTTAGGCGCGCATTATATATGAATATATTTATTACTATACAGTATAAGTGACATAAAAAGTATTGTAATCTGTATACGGATTTGCATCATTTTCTATTTTTCCGCGATATCAGTTTTGTGTTTAACAATGTTTCACTCTCTTCTTCAGCCTCTCACCAATAACTTCTTCTTCATTTTCTGTGTGAAGTGGGATTCTTATGATGCTAAGATAAACTCTATAGCGTATTTTGGTTTTTAGTTATCAAAATCAACTTTGCTGTTGTTCCTATAACGGCCGTATTGGATTCAACTTATTTGATACGCTTAATATGAGCTTTATAATGAGGCACTACATGTCAATGTTTTGGTGTTGTCATCTACCTACAGCTAGTGCCATGATATGTACTGAAAATCGCTGTCTACGCATGTTTGATATTCGGGAACAGAAAGAAATCATTAGGCGATAAATCGGGTGAATACCGGCAGTGAGGCATTAATGCCATATTTTTCTCCTGTAAATAATCAATTGTTTGGCGTGCTGTGCGAGAGCTGGCATATTGGTCTTCAGTTGCTTTTCATGATTTCGTCGATGACTTATGCCAAACAAATTGTTGTATGTTCTTTGATCCTATAAAGCAGGCATGGGCAACCTCCAGCCCGTGGGCAACATGCGATCCTCAAGTAAGATTTGTGTGGTCCGCCATTGAATATTTCCGTTGCATATTAGCACGGCCCGTCAAACTTGCTTCATAAGGACACTATAAAAATGCGTGTTTTACAAGATTACTCGCAGCATAAAACTTCTAGCGGCGGCACAAAAGAAGGATTGCCCATGCCTGCTACAAAGGATTGGGTTTCTATATGTTCACTAGCACTGAAGAAACAAGCAACCATTTTCTTGGAATGTTTCGTGATCGAACAACTTTTATCGGATTCAGTTCACCTTGGAGCCCCCAAACAGTGAACTGCTACTTATTTTGTGGTTCATTTGAATATGTCCAAATTTCGTCACCTGTTACGATGATGTGTACGGATTTCTTCCTGAGATTAAGACGAATCCTTGTTTGAGCTTCTGTCAAGTTACGCGGAATGTATCTGGAATAGACTTTTTCACATCTAAATACTTATGCAAAATCGAAGTCAGCCTTCGCTGTACCTTAAAATGGCCCTATCTCACTGTAACATGCCGGTTTTCTTCAATAATGTTGAGGACTGCATGTATATTTTTGGAATAACATTTTCTTGTGGTCGACCTTCACGCAATTTATCATTAACGGTCTCACGACCAAGACAGAAATCTGCAAACAAATTATAAACAGTCTTTTCTAATGGTTCTTTATTACCAAAAGTTAAATGAAGCCATTTTATGGATTATTGTTGAGTTAGGTCTTTACTAGAATCGCACAAAATCATCCCATGAAACCCTTCACATAAAATTTTCATTCTTCCACAAAATTGCTATTTTTTAACGATCACTGTAAACAAACTATTAGGTCAACTTCTAAACTGCCAGTTTTCACAATAAAAATGTCAATTATTACGAAAGTACATCTCAATAGCGCCTCCTAATAGTCGTTTGTAAAAATATAAAACGCCCCTCATATCATTTTCAACTTGCGTTTATACGGCTATATTAGTTGCCAACAATCTGCGCCATACATTGTGATGGGTTACTATAATTTTATATAAATTAATTTTTGTCTTCAACTTCATGCTTTTTTGTATTAATCTGATTTAAAATGGCATGAAAACAAGGAAATTTAATTGTTTTCACAAGTTGCTTGATAAATAATTCGCTCCATACTGAAGAAGCAATAAATATTTCGAAACGCCAAACAAAATGTTTTGGTCTATATATGTAGTCTGGGAAAACAGCGATAACAGCGTACAATTACGAAATAAGTTACGACAGCATTGCCAGCTCTCCACTCTAGTCTAGTTAGTACGCTGTATGCGGATTGTCTGTGTTGTCGTAATTTATTTCGTAATTACCGCTGTTTGCCCAGATTACATATACGTAAATTTACCATTAATACCCAGGACAATGACGGAAAAAATATAAGAATACTAGTTACAATAATTACAATATTATATTATATATTTACAATCATTTCAAATGTTTAAGAAATGTATCTATAAATGCTAGTTATTAATTTAGGAACTAGTGCATATTTGTATTATCCAAGATATGTATGTATTTTGTATATTTGTACGAACTTCGTCTTCGTTTATATAAAAAGCGTTCGCAAAAACCGAGGCCTTCGATGCGATAGGCAAATAAAATTTACGCTATTGCGAGAAAAACGAGACGCTTGTTTTTACTCATTGTTAGATTTATGTAGAACTAAACGTTCGCTTTCGGTTGCTCCCGCGCTGTGGTGTCTATGCATTTTTAATTTCGGTAAGTTTTCGAGTGCCGCTTTATGGGGAAAGGCATTGTAAATATTTATTCGAGTGAACATTGTTGTTAATAGTGGATATAATTTAGACGTATTTTGCTGGAAAGTGTAGTGAACATCTCCGTTTGCTTCGCCAATTCGGATTTGGTAAGTTTTAAATATTTTACTCTTGTAAACTATTCTTTACTTACGACTTAATTCTGATCGGGTTTTTGCAACTATGCATATACCTAGGTGATAATTATTAAAAGCGAAAGCAACATTAGACATTAATTAAAAACTTTGGAACGTCCAAATAAATTATTCTTCCTTAAGAATAATCAGTGTTTTTAGTGCTTTCCTTTTTTCACGTGTGTACTCAAATAAATTTGGCCGGCTAATTTAATCTGTACTTCGAATTATGTGCGAAACGGCCGAAGGCTACTGAGGTATTAAATATTTCATAGTTTTAATAAAACAAATTTAAATGATTTTTTAATAGAACTGAATCAATAAATAGGAAAGACAAACTGATACTCAAGAAAGATTTAGAAACAAAACTTGAAATAGCACACAATAAAAAAACAACAAATATGTATTATGCAATCACCAAAACTACCATGGGAAGAAGAGAGGGCGAAATAGTAACAAAAAGGAAAATACAATATAATTGTAACACCAATGGTGACATTTGGAATAAAAATAGTACAGTTTTTACCAAATTAGATGAACAAAATTACTATGAGAATTAAATTCTCAAACAGGAATGTTAAGAATAGCGAAATTAGGCGGAGAAGCAAACAAGCATGCAGAAAACTTGGAGAAGTACTAAAATACGTACAGAGGAAATGATGGAGATGGAAGAAAATGAAACAATATCTCACAGCTAAGAAAACAATGAGGGGAGAAACTGAAATGTTATATAAGACATAAGAACGTGTAATCGAAGAATTATGCAAGACAAAGTCGATTTAAGTTAATGGATCCACGACAGCAATCAAGAATTAGGAAGAAATGAAGTGCTTTACAAAAAGCAAAAGAAAATATTGTGAAGGTCGAATTCTGAACCAAAAATATAACAAAATATAAAATTTTGATACATATATTCACAACACTGTTAATAATACAATAAGAAAATTTGGCAACAACCAATTAAATATCAAATCAATTAAAATTACTGCAGTCATTTGGGCATTGCGACCGAAAGTTGGATAAAATTGTTAACTCCGAACAGGCAACAATCTGTAACGCAATGAGACTACGCCACGGGCAATGCGAGCATATTATCGTAGGATCTGGAAACTTTCAATTCAGCGCTCGAAAAATCTTCTGCGGAAAAACTGCTTCCCCTATTTGATTTCATCAATAGTTATTTAAAAAGAAAAAGGAATAAACTGGTCCTTTTTTGCTTGGATGTATGCATAAATGGTGCAAAATCAATAACCGGGAGGTCTTGTAGCCGAAATAAAGAAAATCAACAAGTATATTGAATGGACTCATTGCTGTATTTATGGTATACAGAAGCACTGACATGTAAACGTATTCTTGCAGAGTTGGTCAGTGTTGAACTGACGCTCTAAAAATTGTAAATTTTATAAAATCACCTGCTACAAGCTGTTGTCCATTTCAAGCGCTTTGTAAGGACTTGGAAATCTTCACGTTCTTTATTACTCATTCAGAAATTAGATGGCTTTCTCGTGTCAAAGTCTCGACCGGTTTGCTTGAATTGAAGTCTCATAATTAGCACTTGCTATTGACCACCCACTTCATTTGTCTCCTTGTATATTCGATATCCTTTACCTGAAGAAATTTGTATACTTAGCTGCCATACTTTCTAAATTAAATAATCTAGATGTGTTTTTACAAGCCCCAGGTGTCACCATCTTCAGTGTGCATGATAGAATAGAAGCCGGGTTAAGAAAGTTGAACTCTTGGATGACTAAGTATGAATGTTTTAGTTCTATCGGCGGCATTTTATCCGAAAAATTAAATTCAAAATATTACTGAAGGTATATTATTGAACATCTCAAACAGCCTCAATTAAGTGTTAATGACTATTTCCCTGATAGATCTAATATATCTGGGACTAACAATTGGATATGCAGTTAATTTCAAAGAGATGAGTTCATCCTGTGACAGTTCCTTGCAACCTGTCCGCTTACTTGAAAAATAAATACAGAAACGGGCTAAATACAGAAGTTGATTTAAAGGGGACCGCCAAGTATGGTACAAACGGATTTTAATGGCTCTCGGATATGTTGTGAGAAACAGTCCCCAGAATACTAGGTTAAAAGGATCTTTTCCAATTGGTCTTGGTTTCCGAGAAAATCGAAGTCACAGTTCCATGCGTACCTATTATACCTGTACATTTTGTACGTTGTCCTGCTCGGAGTATTTGCGCGGAGCTGTCACCGACCTTTCTTTTTTATCCCCGCTTATGCTGTGCTTACCCATCCGACGAGTCCTAACTGGATTTTATCCTTCGGACAGTCGGTTAGTCATTCATAGCTTGTGGACAACGTACAAAATGTACAAGTATAATAAGTACGCATGGAACTTTGACTTCGATCTTCTCGGAAAGCAAGTCCCATTGCAAAAATCCTCTCAGCCTATTACGCTCGGGACATTTCCTCACAACATATCCGAACCCCATTAAAATCCGTTTGTACCATGCTTGGCGGTCTCCTTGTGACACTCAATCTTTCAGACTTCAAAGCAAACTTTGCACTTTTTGTTCCACCTAATAGTTACAAATATCTCATTATTTTTTTATTTCAAGTTTAACCTAAATTTATCATTGACATTAAATATAATTCCATTTTGGCTTCAGCTTTAGTAGGATGAATGTTTTGCTTTATTGTATTCTCCTTTTCCTAGTCATCACTTTAGTTTTATTAATGTGTGTCTGTAATTGTTTTGCGATTATGTTTTCGTTATAAACTATTTAACATTAGAAATAGATATTAATAATAACCTAATTTTATTGCTTTATTTACTATATCAGTGTATAGTAACAACTAGTGGGCACATCAGATAGAAGAAGGAAAGGTTTTAACTTTAGGATTGATCATTCTAAAAGAATATAAATTTATTTCAAAACAGTGGATACTCAGAAAGAAAAGCAATCCCAAAGTTATTACGCAGAAATTACTGTATCCAGTTTACCTAACTATAGTCTCAGTAGTTAAAATCATATAAGTTTTTAAACTCAAGAAAGTACTTTGCGTCTTCAACAGTGTCTTATCATTTAAATTTAATAACTTGCATAATACATCAGTTTCGGTCGCAAAACGGTCAAATGTGAAGTTCCCTTTTATTTTTGTACTTACCTGCTGTTCCAAACCTTATCAACAAATACATCTAAATATATACCCTTATACGCAATTAAAGTAAACTAGAGTAAATATTAAGAAAAGTATTATCGAACTTCTTCAATGCACCAATCAGTCATTCCATTTAATTATCTTGTTACATAATATTGTGTGGCTCTTTTGTTATCTAAGTTTTCTGTAGAGTTCTTTGACTTTCTTGATAGTTCAAAATATAAGAAATCTGCACTTTCATCCTTTAATCCTTTTACTATATGGCACTCTTACAACTAATAATCCAAAACCTTAACCGAAAGAACAGGAGCTACTAGATCATAGTTTCAGTTTGCTTCTCTTTAATTTGTAAACTTGGAGAATCATGTTTCACTCCTTAGAATTATATAATATTGAATTTAGGTCCCATATTTTGAGGTAGCAAACAGTTTGCTGCGGGATTACGAAAAGTGGCATAAAAGAGTGTTATCGATCTTTTTGCAGCTTCATTATGGTGCAGAATTTTAATTAAAATTGGCCACTTATAAAGGAGTCTATACACTATCCATCAAAGTTCATCATTACTAATTTAACCTGTTGCAGAGAGCCGTAAAATTCAGATAATTCGGCAATAACTAATTATGATCGCATTAAAAGCTCCATTTGCATATTAATACCTGAAGCTACAAGACCAGTTCCATTAATATCTAATTGGACGCTGTAATATGTTGGCTTTGTAGTCAATATAATTTGTGGAAAATACTAGTAAAATAGGGATTGACAATAATGGAGTGCTTGATTTGTTTAACTTTGATTTATTTGCTTCATTTTAAATAGAACTTTTTACAAAACATTTTACGAAAATTCAACTCCTATGTTCTACGAGGAACTCCGATAGTAACTTCGTTCGGCTATAAATGGTCCCCGACTTAGGAAATGTCAAATTTTATTACGTTACTTTTATAAATTTACGACATTATGATAATACTAACGTAACGCACTCTTATCTAAACATTGAAATTCTATCCTCCACGAGCATAAATAAATTTTCTCTTATTTTGTGCGAAATTGTTAAATCAAATCGAATACCATTTTCTGCATGAATTTTACATTTCCGGTAAAACGCCAAAATATGTTATAATTTATAACGGTTATTAATTATATCTTTATCAAATTATTCGCATAAAAACCGGACACATACGTACACGCGCAGAGAATATTACGAATTTATCGTACTTTCGCGGAAAAACACCGACGACCAGATATTTATAAAGTTGTATTCCGCTAACGAGCTCGCCGCCGAGCCATTGTATTTATATGTATATGTATCCGGGTAAGATTTTGGCGTGAGATAATGGCCCCCAGTGGCCGAATGTGTGACTTCTTCCGGTAATGCGGATTTATTATCATATAACAATCCGGGATAGGACGGTACAGTCGCAAGCGCGCAAGCCGGCCAACAAACTTTGATATACGATCTGCTTAAATATAATAACGGGCCAAGTTTGACTTTTTGATTTATTGCATCACCTTCGCGCCGAAAAAGAAAGTATGTAAAACAGTTTGAAAAGCAAAAATTACCGTTTCAGGATTTACTGCCGTTTTTCGGCTCGCGTTTTTTTCTTTCTATCTTTCAGGAAATTTGATCGGAAGTTTCGCTACGTATTTGTGTAGGATTTATATAAGAAGAGGAGATAAATTTAATTATTTTAAATTAAGTTCTTTCTTTTTAATTTTTGTCGTATCATTGATTTCGTACGTCTCTATATATCATATTTCTTAATTTAATAGTATTACATGGTTTAATATTAGTTTTCACGTATTTCTAGTAACACGTAAATGGTTTCCCCTTAATATCAAAAGAAGGTATTGCCTGAAGTATTGATTATCATTGTAGAGCTTATTATCACCCTCAAGGAAGTGAAGTAGTACTATACATATATAAATCAAATCGGGGCCATATAGAAAATAACCAAATATGTCTCGGGGATATTTTCACAATATTTTAGTTTTAGCTGCAGTTCGTAGAATCTAGAAAACCAAATAAATTAACCCATATGTTTAACCACCTGAACAAGAACATTTGGGGGATAGCCAAATTATCTGGAATTAAAGCACAATTTCTTGTATGGCAGTTATTTTGACAGAATTTCTTGAATTTGTAATTAAAACTTCAAGCAATTCCGAAAACAACTCTGAAACTATGGAAGGTCGATTTTCATGAACTTTCGTACTTGTACTCTAGCAACAAATTATCTGTCATTGTAGTAGGTCAATCACTTCGCCGTAGGCATTGTCTGCGTTTCTCGATAGGAATAACACCATAACTCTATTATGGTCCACAATCCTGAATTTAACGTTGCTTTTACTGAATTACATATACATGTATGTTGCTCACCATTTACTATTATATTTGCCAATTTCCGTTGGCAGCCAGGTCAAAATAGATCTTACTTATTAAGAATACACCAAATTCTAAAGAAATATGTTCAACAGCTATTAACTGGTTGAAATTGATCATTTTAATGTTTCCTGATTAATTACATGAATTATATAAAACTGGTTTGATAACAGAGGACGAGAAAGTTAAGTAGATCATCAATGCACCAAGACCAGATAAGAAATTCACGCTATTTATATATAAATAAATTTGTTAATCTGGTATTTTTGGGAAAGGAATTGCTGATGCTAAGTATTCGGTGCGTTTTGATATGAATAATTTGATTAATAGAACTTTAAGTTTAGTACGTTTCAATAAAAAAATAAGTTCTTGGATCTAACAAGCAAAGGTAACACTTTAAGCAAGAGGTTCCCAAGTTATGAAGAACACTAGAAATAAAATAAAACAAATCAATTGGAATATAGCAGAAGCATACAAATTAAATCCTAGGATAATAAATCCAAGAAACAACGATAGAGATGGAAAAGTTAAGTAGGTCCTACAGAATTGCCTTGGGTGAGATAAATTGACACAAATTGAATACCAGAATTAATGCCATCATAGAACTCGATTACAAATCGTCCGTGCATTCGAACTCTTATGGAACGTAATCTCTACCTTTTAAATCCATGCCAGCGATTAAACATATATTGCATCTGAAAATATGTTTGTTTAAATCTTGGAAATGGACATTTGCTAAATAAGTAAGATTTCCTAAAAATATAGTTGCTAAAGCAATTTCTTTTACTAGAATATACTGAAAAAATGCTGCAGCTTAGAATTTAGTGTTAGTTACACTACGACAAGGTTCTGAATATGTGAAGAACAGGCCGAGATCGAACGTAGTTAGGACGAAACACAAGTAGAGTGTGTATGAGTAGTGCTTCATATCCAATTTACATCCTAACATTGATGAAGCACATTAACATTTATTTTATTTTTTATGGTATCTAAATCATGCACAAGGAAAGTATTCATTTCTGATGTACATTTTTAGTTCGCAACAAATTAGGCCCTGAAAATAATCAAAGACAAGGTATATTTAAATTGTATATTTCAAAACATACGTTAAAACGTTGTTTGCCTATTGGTATTCAATACATGCATATTCTGTTCACAAGTAACACAATGCACAACAAAAGAATAACCCGCTACAGAAGGAAATCTTCATTCCTACAGGTCTGAAGAAGCAACTCCTTTTCGTCCGATTCCTGAAAATGTTGTTTATTTATTTATTCATTCATTTCTTTGTCGATAAGAATGGACGAATTTTGTTTCTGGTTTAGAGGGAATTCAGATAGAGTAACTCTACTCCTATCAGAGCCCCAAATATGTGTTTGAATAACCAAAGTATCGACCTCATTTTACCTTTGTTTCTGTTCTGCCGGTTGCTTAATTTGCGGCGTAGAATCAGATTGCACGTATTTTCTATTTACACGCACGTCCAGAGACTATGATACCAGAGGTATTTCTCATACCAGATATGATTTCTAATCACTATTGAAATATCATATAAGCTTAATTTTCCGTCTGACATAGATACATGCCCTTTTACAGAGCAGGAGTTGTAATAAAACATGTAAAATGTCAATGTTGATATTATATATATATATATATATATATATATATATGTACATATATATACATTTACACACGAGCTACGGCCCAAAACTACCCCTACACCATCTGATGCACTATATATGTATGTATGTTGCTGGTTACAAAGCTTGGTTATGTTCTCCCATGAATCGTTTTCCTTTCTAACCCCCTCTCTCCAACGATTCCTCGATCTAGTTCTCTTGTCCTTGTGATCCAATGTTTTTCGACCTTTTCTGGCAACGTTCCTACTTGTCCTATTTATTACAATATTTCCCTTTCTTAGCACTATACTGGTTTTTGGTTTCTTATCAAGCTTGTAAACTTCTTCTTTTGTTCTTAGAACATAAATTTCTTTTACTTTACTCCAATCTTTGCAGCATTTGGTGCTATTTCATTAGCGAGTGAAGTACCAGAAGTTGGTACTAACGACCGTAATTTCCCATTATCCTCCCCATTATGCACCCATGAAAGAGATATGTCTTTCCAAAAATCTATCTACATGCATTAATATTGCACATTAGGTCATTAATATCAAGCTTGCAAGCGAGGGACTAATAATTATATTTCTATTCCAGATCAAAACCAATCGCTGCCACCTTCAGTTAGCTTCTGCTTGAATGTAAGGTAAGTGTCAATTGTATAATTTGTGTATTTCACATGTGTAATGGGTATTTCCGATTACTACCTAGTAATATTAGCTGACGCAAATCATGTAATTCCAAATTTAGTTTAAAACCAATGATCGAATGAGCAATATTTCTAATAACTATTGAACGGGGTTCTACATTTTGGAATTTACTTTATGATACCTATCGTAGTTATAACAAATAGGATGATTTTAACTTTTCTTTGTAAATACGTTTTGTTTATATCCTCTATACCTGAACCAAATCAAATATTTACTTTTGGTACGTATTGCTTCACTTATTTTGACAAATACAGTCAAACCGCCCTAAATCGATATTTCCATCATTTAAATTTCTCTCTAAGTCAAACCGTTCAGTTGGCTGGTGCACTAGCATGCAGTTTTCTTGAAAAATGAAATTACAATTGGAATTTCTGTAGTCAAACTGTGGTCAAATTAATCATTTTTCGGGCACTTGTATTACATCTATGTAAGCTACTCTGTTTGAGACGAAAATCAGTCGTACACGGTCATGTTTGGCAACAATCTCGGTTTTAATACTGCCTCATACAGTTTCCCAAATCAAGAATATTGTAAATAACACCAAAATTTCTTACCGCACATTTAATTTACAACTGAAATCACATTTTATTCGGCCCATATATGTAATACCTCGTCTGCTTGATATTGTGTGTTCTTAGTCTTTCCACAGTTATGTATATATCCAGCGTGCCCAAAAGAGTATAGAGTAATGGCTCTACAACCTTACCCTGACGTTATTTTAAAAATATGTCCAATAGAAGTTGTGTAACAATATCTTGTGTATATTTGGACGTAGTGTAGAATTTTTTTACTGGACTTCACTTTGAGTGATGACGTCGTGTGTATATTTTTTAACCGGAACAGCCTGCACATCTTCAGTTCCTTACAATACTCCTCATTGGACCTTTTAAACGGCATCAGAATGTAGTGTTATAAACTTAATAGTTTTCGAGATATCTGAGCTTCTGTCCAAATAAACTAAAATATTTTAATGTGCTTAATTTAATTGTAGCAACGAATCATAAACGGTAAGTTTATCAGTGCTAAATTAAATTAAGCACATTAAAATGTTCAAAATGTCATCCATTAACAGCGGGACAATGGTCCACTCGATTACGAGCAGCACGAACAGTATTCCTTAAAGATTTGGGAGATGTTTGTGCTGCTTCATTTCCCATTCGTCCTTCTAAAGTCTGTTAAATTGCTTCGACGGTTTCTATAAAAGGAAGTCATAAGGTGTCAAGTCTGGAAACCGTCGTCGCCATTAGGTCGACCGCTCCTCGGAACAACTTTAACATGACCCGTTTCTCTAAATCGCTTTAAAAATTTACTGACAACCGATTCATTGTTAATAATAATAAAGCACACACGTCCTGTTGGGTCTTCGTGCGATCTCTACAACCAGCCATCACTGAAAGTATAATCCGATAAATAAACCATTTTTTACTAGCAATTACTTCCACAAAAGCTCGAGAGTTACACACTATGGTTATAGAACTAACTTTGGTTAGATACTTCGTCATAGTATTCTACTTACACTCTGGTCAATTTTCTTCAGTAAAAATTCAAATATCTCTAGAACTATTAACTTTACAACACTATACCCTGATACCTTTTGAAGGGTCCCATCAAGAGTAATGTGAAGAACTGAAAATATATGGGTTCTTCCATGTAAAGAATATGCACATGACCGAAAGTGCAGTCAACGAATAAAGTTTTACATTTTCATTTCTTTTTTAATATAACGCCTGGATAAGGCTATCAAAACAATATTCCATACTTTTTGGACACGCGGTATGTTTATATACAGGTCTTCCCGGATTGACTTCACTATAGGTACAATTTATCAAAAATTTTGGAATCTTATTTTGAGATACCGACCTTCTTGGTTTAAAAGGAATTTGAAGCATATTTGTACTTTTAAAAGATATAAGACCATCACGACATTTGCGAAGGAATACGTTTTCTGTTCAAGTAAAACACCATTTTCACCAATAATACGTTATTGTTAAAAGTTGTTCAGCTATGCAAATTAATTTATTACATTATAGTAAATTATAGGTATACTCATATTTCCACAAATTGACTTATTTTTGGTTTAAATTTAGTTCAGGGTAACCTTTTCTTTATTTATTCATACTATTAATGCTACAGTAGTAAACATACATTATACATTAAATGATTTTCAATGATTTTTCTGATTAAAATGTTTCCTAAGTCGAACAATTTAGAATGACAATACTTCTTCATTTCTATATCGTTTATAATCTTTTTGTAAGTACTGATATTCCCAAATAATATAGCTTTCATCGTCATCACATCGACTTGATGAAATAAAAATATCTACTTTGGTAATTAGAGATGTCGTTCTCAATTGGAAGGAACACAAAAGAGGAAAGGGCGTTATCCGTGAACTGTTTCTATTACTTAGTTATGTTGAGACAAACATGTAAATCACTTAATCCGAGTATTAGGAATATAACTTGCTTTAAAGAGTCAAGATAAAATTCATTGCAAGAGATATTCAGAAACGCATGTTGTAACCTAATCAGGGACGTATACCACTTTATATATTTAGTTTACTAGATTTAAAATGCCCTCTATCTCTTAGATATATGTGTAAACGAGAAATAAGATATCGGAAATTGCCTTGTTCCATTGGCCAGCACACAACTGCAGCATGTTAAACTGCACTTCGTTTAAACTATATGGACGTCAAGCTAAGACACAGTGCTGCATTAGTCGAAATTTGGCTCCAGTATGTTGCAGCAATACGATGTAACATCCTTCCCTATCTTCGATTCCTGACAGGATTTGTGTCTGCTAGTAAGGAAGGAGGTTACGCTCTGAGTAAAACAGTATTTTGAAATAAGCGCTTTCCATTGATCTTGTGTCAAGTATCGTAAACTTTACCTACAAATTATTGCATACATTTTGACGTTATCACATGTCGCCTTACGTATTTTATGGCATCCTTTCGTGGACCAGTTCGCAGTGGTACAAAATTGAGAACAGACATATCTACAACTTAGCCAAAGTAACTGGGGGTCCAATGCAAGAAAAAGCCGAGTCCATCCCAGATAAAAGTTGAAGAGAGAGAAAAGACGTTTCAGTGATGAACTATGAAAATTAGCTATTTGAAACCATGTAAATATCTGCTGAATGAACTTGATACTTCACAGCAAAAAGCGTCTACTTTGGCAACGCCCGCTGTTCCTGAATTATGAATTATTACACTATAATTTTCATTGGACTTGACCGGCTCTTACACAGTTTTTATAAAAAGTATTAAACAAAACAATAATTATAAAGATATGCCTTTATATTATTATACACTAACGTAAATACATTCTTATATTGGTGATTGCAAACATTTTCGAAAATTTCAACTCAGTCATCGCTAGTAAATTCGGAATTCGCCGTATCATGGTTACTGTCCTGAAAATTTTTATGGTATTTCTCAATGTTTTGAGAAAACCATTGATGACATTGAGGCACGTAACTCCTTAACAATGCCATGACGTGATCAAATTTATTATTTTTCAAATTCCTAGCCTCCAGATATAGCCTATTTGTACAGGTGGCATTGAAATGGGTGCCAAAATCTTTCGGTTTTTTTAGTCGAAAGGCTCAAACATCTGAATGGAAACCGATTTGCTACATTCAAATGAGGTACCCTCGTCAGTTTTCTCATACTTCATCAGTCGATATTTTGATATGGTGAATTTCTAATTTTTCTTTGACGAATTTTTCACAAAAAGATGTTGTAGATGTTCTTCAAAGTTCCGAAACGCATTCACTGATCCCCGCTATTATTTGAAAACGCTTACTCGCGCTTTGAATGATATTTATGTAATCGCGTGGTACGTTTATCTTGTCGTGTTTTCTCTTCTGTAACTGGATCACTCCAAAACTTCGATCGCACAGCAAAAAGCTGGGCCCTGGTTCTGGAAACTTAGGGCATATTAGCGTGAATTTGTCAAGTTGAACCATGCTATACATGAAATGTAGCAGTACATTATTTTTGTTCTGTGATAAGCAGTTATCTGAAAATAGAAACAAATCTATAACTTGTTGTCGAATATGGTTATGGAAGAAGTGTAATACTAAGTTCCTCACAGCTTTTTGCCCATACCAGCGATCGTTTCGTCGTAAACATAAAGATAGCTCTTGCCGCTACTTCCCACGGTGATACAAAAGTTAAAGACCTAGATTGCATTTTATAGAATACTTCTTCACTTGAAAAGACAAGAAGAGACATATTCTGTTGGTAATCAAAAGTTAGAACCACTATGGCTGGGTTGTTTTTTGGCAGTTCTGTTTTATTCTTCGTATTACTGTAGAATGTCTCAGAGTTCGTAGTGTGTAGAGATTTCTCCAGTTCCAAGGACTTCTGTTCTTCCTCGGAATCAGCTGCGATAGTTTATTCATTATATTATTATATTTTAAAATTTTTGTTGAAGTATTTTCGAAAATGTTCATTCTTGACAACTGGGTTGATTGGTAGCGAACGCGAGGATAACTGGTGCTGTTCTGGTTCATTTTTCTGCAAGTGTAGCTCATGCATGTTTACAATATTGAGCAGAGGTTGGAGATCATAATTCTATAGGTTATCCCTTCTACTATAGTGAGACTTGTACTTTGGGAAACTCAAAATATGCTGTATATTTGAGGAGCACTGGACTGCTAGTCCAAGTGTTCAAGCTCTAGGCGGTTTTTTGTTGTTCCATGCAGCGATAGTAAGGCGTTCTTGGAGATTTTCTGGTCTTGACTTCTAAATTTGACCAAAAATGTACGTTATAGTAAATCTTTAATGATTTAAAAAACGCATTATTTCTCATCTTACCATATATTCGTAGGACTTTAGTTTCTGCATTCCGTATCTTGATTGAGACTATGCCTTGCCAGGTCTTTGCACTTGATAAGACCGTATAAGTAGGAATCCTGGATATTTTTAGAAGAAACTGAATTCATCAAATATTTTCTAGCAGCTTTGGGCTCCAATTTTCTCAAAGCACTTTTTCTTGCAACTGCAATGAATTCCATCCATTTCATTGGACGGATCACCGTACCCTTTGGTGTTAACGTATGGTTTATATTGAGTTTTCTGTTGTTTCTTTCCCATAACTCTTTACGTCTAGTTTGTTTCTTCTACCTGTGTGTAATACTGGCGGAAATTCCAGACTGTTTGTGGTTATCTCCACCAGAAGAACTGGAAGATGAATTTTCCAATAAATCTTCCATATTTTTGAGGTTCTGGCTCCTATTCTTAGCTCCTGGCACATAATCTTCGTCGCTATCTGTATGGATACGTTTATACGGATCATTACTGTCTGCTGATGAAATTTTCAAAGCGAAAATTGATTAAAGACTTAGTGGAAAATGATAAAGTCACTTTCAAACAAGATGGAGTGGTCCGAACACGATCTTTATACCACAACTTGCGCCGCAACAGCCGGCTCTATCGTCGATCAAGAAATACAAGAAGCGGTCAAGTCCGGGACATGACCGATTCTTGCACAGTTCTAATGGGCAAGCAACGAACAAAGCTCTCATGAAGTCGCTAATATTCAAGACACTATAGAAAATTTCATACGGGACATGATCGCATAAACGCCTCGTTTTCTCGAAGAAATTGACTTAATTGGTGTTTGCATTGGACCCCTCAATTAGAAATAGGGAATATCGTATGAATTTGCTTAGTTTCAACATTTTTGTATAAATCGTATAGTGCGTAGTCAGTAGTCAGCGTTATTACAAGATTTGATCAAAAAAGATAAAATAGTACAGCAGGGTACTATTTGTTAATCCGCTCCTATTACTATCGAATCGGAATTGGATACCACTGGCTTCTACATGCCGTATATATAATACGTACGTACAAACCAAAACGCGTACGCCGTCACGTTATCACGTCTGTAATTAATTTGGACGGCCGCCGACAGTGGGGCGTCCGCCGTTCCCGTTTTCCAAATTCTATTACACTGATAAAGGGGTGTTGTCGAAGCCGCTTTCGGACACAAACGCTGCCAACGCAAACCGTAAATTACGCCGGCAGGACTAGCCGGCAGCGTTTGGTCGTGTTGCGAATAGTTCGACGCGGCGGTCGCTAAAAGAAGAAATCGGGACCGATGCGATGGCGACACACCAGCCAATATTTATTATGTTTTATCTGGTGTTAACACTTCGTCGCCCAGTGATTGCGGTTATTGTAAAATTTTTATTTTTTCCGCCTTTTATCCTCTCCTTCTCTCGGTGTCGTTGTCATTGGCAACACTGCTGCGACGACTTTTTGCACAAAATTGACACAGTCGTAAATTATGGCGAACTGCGAAAGCATCGCCGATAACATTTTAACGGAAAAACCATGAAGATAGAGTTAATGTACCGTTCGTGCGTCATAATGAGACGCACTTTTCTATTGTCTTTGTAGGACGTCAATGAAATTATGGTGTTTCTTACTCTTACCGCATTAACTTCTCTGCTACTTCTAAAAAGAATACACGTACGATTTGGAACTAATAGATTGGAACTTTTTACAGTATGATCTCCATCAATGAGTTCTGCTGAAAACTCTACTTAATTCTTGATCTCTCTGTTCCATAAACCAATGACATTCGTAAACAAAGTTAAGAGAATAGATAAATAGAGTTCAACTTTACGCGTTTTCTTAAAAAGCCAATTGAAGTAGTCCACAATAACTATATAAAACACGTTGAAATGTCTCTTAAATGAAATATACTTCTAATGTTGATCAAACCCCTTGTTTCCTCCTCAAGGAGACTCGTAACGTTTTGGTATGGTGTCAGCAGAAAATTATCAACCTGTCTATGAACAGTAGCGTTCTTTCATTTCATTAGAAGTATGGTAGGATTGTTCGAGTATTTAAGAGAAGCGATAAATTTGTTGTACCGAATTATCACCCCACTGCAATATTGTAAACTTTAACTAATACCAATGTTTGAGCATTATATTTACAGATGTAGGTAGTTTTAATAACCTCTAATTAGATTATACCAAGCAGAATGATCTGTATATAGTACATTCGACTGCCACTAACAAGGGGAACGTCAAACTTGTGAAAAGCGGATTTTGATGGGTCTCGAATATATTATAAAGGACCTCCCCGAGCACCTTGCAACCAGCTTTTGTAGCCATTTGCCCTAGTTCTCGAGAAAATTGCAAAAGCTTTTCTGACGTACTTTGTATACTGTTAATGTTAATCATTTTCTAAAGTGAGTACAGTGGGTAAGTTCTAGGTCTATTACGCTGGCGATTCGTGTTCAAAGTCCTCCTCTTGTAGTTTCTTTTCTCAATCTCATTGCATATGATATTAAAAATATATTTAATGTCATGCAAAATATTTTTCAAGATACTAACTTCATTAATAAATTTAATCGAAAGCAAATGTGCATCATGGTGTCTATGTAAATGACAACATGGGTTATTCGTTTTTAGTATTTTATTTTTAAGTACCTACTTATTTTACAACACATTCCTTTGTACCTTATTTCAACATCCGTAGTCAATATAATTAACTTCTTTTCTCAACTGATGAACACGGATGGACTTTATAATTCAAATAAGATACATTCAACTCTCGAGTCTAGATTGCCTCGTCGCCTATTCGCAAAATTTCCTCTACATAATTAGATGCACCGACTATACGACCAACAACGCACGAAACAAGCGTGGGTAATTTCTAGCAAAAGTGGGTAATTACCCACGTCTCCTTTGTAGACCGTCGGACGACAGGGAAGGTTTGCAATCGTTGTAGTTAATTGTATACCATTAGACTCTTCTTCAAGCGTTCCTAGTTCTAAACAGAGGGAAATTCGGATGTTGAAACAACGAAACGGTTTTGGGTATGTTTCCATTCCTAACCTAGTGTACATTTTAAATACATTGGTGAAAATATCTTACTTGTTCTTTGTTTGTTACCGTGTGCTGTGTTTTACGGGGTAGCGTAGTGAAGTCCATTAGTTATTCATTTGCTTACCAAAGAAGTAAGTGCAATAAGTGTGTATTACTTAGTCGGCTCTTAAGAAAAGAGTGTATATATATATATATATATATATATATATATATATATATATATATATATATATATATGTATTATCAATATTCCCTTTTTACCGTTAGGTGTGGTGTTACACTGATTACAAATATTAGGTTTCATGAACTAGTTTAGCCTGGCGTGGCCGCTATCTTCTTTGCTTCGTTTCAGGTGATTCCCATTACTTCTTTTCAGTTTCATATGATATTTATCCATAACTTTTCCTCGCCAGTTGCTATAGTTCCATTTTTTTGTCATATGTTTAGGTTGATCTTTTACCTGTCCTTATTGTATTTAGCACTCTATAAAATAATGTAATATCGTTTTGACTATTATTTTCCATCGCTTAACCGAACCTTTCACAATAGTTTTCTTTGGCTCCAGTAACCTCACCTTTCATTAAATCCCGTTGATGCCGATATTGTTCGTAGTTAGTGTCTGTCGTATTTCTTAGATACTGCTGCCACTTCAATTTCTTTTCTATTTCGTTCTATCCAAACGGGGAAAATTTAACAGTTATCCATAGCTATCCATTCCCGCAGTGCTCAAGTTCCTAAAGTTTGTCTCAAAAGGAGAATATATAACTACAGTTTCTTTACAAAATCGGTGAACAGTCAAATTGAATGATGATACACCGCTCTATTTGCCACATATCATGGAAATTTAAGTTATACCAGGAAGAATCAGACACTAAGTTACACCCATGTCGAGTTCCTAAACTAAAAGGAGTAAAATAATATCATCTGCCTATATTATTGCTCTTCAACTCACCGAGTGGCAATGCAGTACGTCACTCAATGAGGGTGAGTGTCATAATGTCAGCATGGCACGTCGTGTATAAGTTTTGTCGGACGTTGACCTGCGCTCAGTAGTTTTGTGGGTCAAAGATTGTAATCGTTTAGAAATTCATCTCCAGATAGTTTGAAGTATACGGTGAAAATATACTATCACGTCCTCTAATTGCAAAATTGTGCCAAATATCTAAGCAGGGAAGAACAAATTTGATTAAGAAATCGCGTCACGCAGAACTCGTAAATGGTACAATTCTAGCTAACCGCCTCACAAAAATTAAAGAGGTTGTAAGTGCATTAAACATCGCTTATGGTAGTGGGTTTGCGATTATTCACGGTCAGTTTGGTTACAGTAAGATATTTAACCGCTGGGTACCTCGCTTTTTCTTGAGCGACGACAATATAAATCAACACTTCTAGTCTTTCTTTTCCTTTTTGATGGTTCGGAGGTGGTTAATTAGGCAGGTCAGAAAATCACTACGAAAGATGAGAGCTAGGTGCTCCATTACACTGCCGAGAGGCTCATAAAGAGAATGAAGACACAAGGATTCGCCGCAGCCAAAAGAAGTGAAAACAACTAAACAAATCAAAATATGCTGACGGTGTTTTTCGATTTCAAGGGAGTTGTTTATAGTGAATTTATATCGCGTAGAACAACAATCAATGCCGCATCACACTGTGCGACTTGCGATCCAGACACAGAAGGTTGAGTATGACGTTATTCCTCGATCAACTCGTGTCACGCTAGAGTTGCTGCAAAATTTCAAGGTTGAGGCGTGGTCCTATCCAATTTGTAGCCCTGATCTAATACACTGAGATTAGCATCTTTAGATTTCCTCAAGCGAGACCTGGCAGATAGCTGTTGCGCTAATGACAGTGAAGCAAAGGAAGCAATCCTTAAATCTTTAAAAAAATTGGACGAAATTTCTACGTAAGTGGAATAGAGAGACTAGTCTCACGATATGCAAAGTTTACCAAAAAAGTGGCAGCTTTTTAGAAGAATAGATAAATGCGTGCTTTCTGCTATTCTCATAGGCTAGGGTGTAACTTACAATTAGTTTCCTTAATCTCCGCGTCTTTTCGCGATGAGGAAGCTGATTCTTCTTGTTTTAAACTAAACCTTAAATATCAATAACATTAAATTTATTCAATTATATTAAAAAAGCATATCGATTTCCACATGTTTTCGTTCCATAGAATGTTTCACTTACCCAAAATACATATGTAATAAATTTTTAAAATTTAGCAGTCGAAAACATGTTTTCAGCAAGGAAAAATAAATTCCAGTACATTATCGTTCTGTCAGTGATCCTACTTTCTTTTTCTAACCTGTGCCTACTACAGCAAAACAACGTTTCCTAATCGAAAGCTTAATCTTCAAGTTTAAGATTTGAAAAATTGGCCATAGCTTTTAGCACGCGATCCAACACTTTCATACGTATAAATCATTTCACTGCTCTGACACAAGTTGCAATTGTACTTAGAAATTATTGTTATAAAGCTTCCCAACTGCTCTAATATATAACTGATTTGTACTTTTAATTACAATTAGGCGAAATTAATCGAGGAAATTAGTTTAAAACGGAGTAAACATAATCTTTGATATTACATTACCATTCAAGGGAAACAGAAATGTCTTAGGATTGCTGGAATTCGAGAAACTTTGGAACGCTATATATATTATCTAACAGTTCAAACTGAGTAATTCAAATAGAACTCTGGAGCGGTACCCTTTAACTTTGCGATCATCGAGTGTCTTGTCTCGTCGCGTCATATTTTAATTCTCGGCTAAAATTCAAACAGCGCCGACAAATTTCGTAGATATAGTTCTGTGTTCGTACTAGAACCGTAGAGCAGAGAAACTAATTTCGGAGCAATTAACGCGATACGACAAGGACGGCAAGACTAATTACTGATGTCGGTTTCGACAGACCCCCATGAATATCCGCCCTTAAACGCAAATACTTGACTCCGAGCCAGGGGAAGATGGACAACAAGATTTACGGATATCTTGGAATAATTCTATTCCGAGGAGGACGAGTATGCAAATGGTGTCCTCGGAAAGTTTTAAGATATCCTTAATTGCAATGGTATTTTACTTGGAAGTGAATAAAGCTTGGTATGGGTAAAAATAATAATATCTCGGCGTAGATGTAAGGACCAATCCTTGATAACGAGAACATTTGATTTTTATTTTTGCACACATATATCTGTCTTTTAAAAAATTTTATGTGAATGGACTGCGTGTATTGATTTCACAAACACAAATGCTACCGCTACGAAAATGTTAGTGCTTTTCTCGATTTTGCTTTATCGCATGAAAGAACAGTAAAATTTAAATGATCGATAGTCAAGCATGCCGAACCAACAGTATGGCGGTCCCCTTTTCTGGTTTCAAATTTAATTACATGAAATCGTGACAATAAGCGAAAGCGCGAGCCGCATGCTGACAACAGATGGACAGCAGCGAGGTTTCGGATACAATGTAGGACGTAGGTATTTGGAAAGACGCGTAACACTGTCTGCCACATAACGGCCGCTATTGGAAATGAAATTGGACAAGCACGGGACATCCGTTGCCGTCGAACTTGCAAATGGGCGCGCACCCACCCGCTCCAACATCCGCTATCGCGTTTGTAATTAATTTAGAGGCGCCGGGCGAAGCGAAATATCTGCGGCTTTGCTTTTTCCAATTACAGGATGGTAGGTGTTTGGAGTATTGAAAATATTAGCTTTCAATTGTAAATTTTGAAAAGGTGCTAATAGGAATATGGTGGGACGAATCGGGAAATCTCTAATTTTCTCTCCAATTACTCTAAGAATATATTTCATCCAACTCTATAGACCTCGCGGGCCTTGGCCTACAACAAAATGTTTAGAAATCATGAGAGATGAAAAATTATTTTACAGAACTGTTAAACGAGCAAAATGAAAGACAGGTGGAAAATCGGGGCATTGACACGATGGAGTATCCACCACGCGAAGAAGTTAATACAAAATAAAAATAATCAAAGGGTCAAAAAATAATAAAAGATCAGGCGAAAGTGGCATTGTAGCCCAAATGTTAAAAACAGGAGGGGAAGTACTCCAAGTAAGAATATGCGAATTATTTGAGGAAATATGGGAGCAAGGAAAAATGCCAGCAGACTGGTCCAAAGCCATAATAAGTCCAATATTTAAAAAGAGAGACAAGTTACTATGTGAGAACTATAGAAGAATTGCCATGCCCGGCACGTGTTACAAAGTATTAATAATAGAGATAAGAAATAAGCTAAACAACGTGCCGAGAAGTTGCTGGGAGAATACCAAGCAGGGTTCATGGCAAGTCGTGGCTATCGAAACAAATACACGGTATGCTAAATTTCGAGCCCATAAACTTACTGGTTCTTCACTTGTGATTGCAAAAGGTTAAAGCTGCAGAAGCTCTTAATATGGTAAAAAACTAGTATTTTATCGTTACACACACTACTTTTAAAGGCCAGATATACAATTTTCAAAATAGTTTTGGGACCAGTAAAAAAAAACTTGAGTTTAACCGATCTTGAAAGAAAGTACCCAACGCCCTTAAACGATCCGCGAAGAAAGCACAGTGCCCTACTCGTTATAAAGTTTATCAACAATCAAGTTAAGGCCCAAGATCTGCTGTCCAGATTGAACTTTCACGCCCCTCGGCTTGGTAAGGGTTTCGTACACATTTAGTATTCCTGCTACTGGAACAAGTACCCTCCACAAGGCACTAATAGTACATAGTGCACGTAACGCAGACAAGGCATATTTATATTTCTTTCGTTTTTGTTTACTTAGTGTATGTTTATTGAGTTTACGTTTTAATTACGTCGTAGAGTTATACTTTATATAAATATTTATGTTATTATATGTAATTTGGCCCCTTGGATTTATCGTATTGGACGTTAAATACATTATTCTTATTAAATACTCAACGAAGGAAGTGTGGGAAGCGCTGAGGGAAATGGGAGTAAACGAAAAGCTAATAAGAATATGTCAAAGTGTATATAAAGAAACAAGGAATGTCGTGATAGCTAAGAACAAAATATCCAAAGAATTTATAACTAAGCAAGGAGTTAGACAAGGAGGTAGTTTAAGTCCCCCTACTGTTCATTATATAGATCAAATAATAAAAAAGTAAACAGAAAAACGAGACGTGCAAACATTGGATATAGAAACATGAGACAAGTACTGATACAGCAATGCGTGTTTGCAGATAACATTGCAATATTAGCAAACCGACAAGAAGATCTACAAGAAAATTTATCTGTATGGAATGAGGTATTAAGAAGACATGGCATGAAAATGAATACAAACAAATGGCAATATCGGTAGAAGAAGTGAAAACGCATATCAAGGTTGAGAACAATGAAATGGAACAGCTTAAAACATGTAAATACCTGGGAGTGCCCATACAAGACTCAGAACAATAAAAGAAGAGATAAATAATAGAATTAGCAACACAAATAAACTATTCTATTCGCTGAACAAATACATAGAAGGAAAAAAGGAAGTAGAACAAACTGCAAAGGTGAAAGTATACAAGCCGATCTACAGACCAGTACTAACATTCGCAAGTGAAACGTGGATAATGAATGAAAGACACAGAAGTAGAGTAAGAGCCGTAGAAATGAAATATCTCAGACGAACGTGCGGAGTTACCCTGCGGGCCAAAGTCAGAAATGAAAAAATAAGGGAAAAGTTGGAAATTGGGAGCATGGAAGAATACATAGAAGAAAGGCAACTACGATGGTTGGGACACGTTCAAAGAGTGGATACAACAGCGCAAGTGAAAGAGGTATACGAAGCTAAATGGCAAGGGAGAAGAGGAAGAGGGAGACCAAAGAAGACCTGGAACGACTCTATCAGTGCAATCCTGGAAAAGAGAGGTATCAAGAGGGAAGAGGCAACCAGATTAGCAAAGGATAGGAAGACATGGAAAGAATTCGTGAAAGGGTAGATAAAATCAACGTGCTTATACCCGAAAGGGTAGAAATGTTTGTTGAATATATGTATTATTATATACTATTATTAAATAAGGGAATCCAAAAGAGTAAGAGTAAAAAAATGAAACCTTTCAATCGCAACACATCAATAACCTCATGATCCTCGAAATTGACTGAAATAATTCAGGAGATAAATTAATTCAACGTGTAGTATCATACCTCCTCACATATCTTTAAGATCTCAAGGAACTAAAGTACGTTGCTAATTCTTTATATGTACCTTATTTCCTTGCATTCTAGGTGATCTGCAAATCACAATTACAAGTATCCTAAAATAAATACTTTCCTCTACAACCAGTTGCTGAATAGCGCGTGAGAGGACCTACCACCGCGTATTGGCAACTACATTACTGCCTTTTGTTCACAATGAACTCTGGTGCGAAATTTCCCTAGCGATCCACCAAATAGCCTGAGTTTGAATTGCAGACCATCAGCATAACCGTCGAATGCTCTAACCGTTCAGTTACACCGATTTGAATGTTCAAAAATTCTATTCTTCTTATACCACAAAAATGCAAAAGTTAACCAACTGTTCAATTATGATCGTAGGAAATTTGTTCGAAGCAATAATTTCGTAACAGTTATTGTATGCCGTTTACGCTTACATGGTGCATATTATCGTAATATAGTAGAACTACTTCAAATATTCAATAGAAGAAGTAGATACATGTTGAAACTCCATTAAAAGAGATAAAAACATGAAATGTTAAAAGTTTCAAATATTTATTGTAATAAACCACAACAATATTGCTTCGCTATACTATAGCTTCATTAGGTGGCTGAATAATCATAATTACAATAAATATTTGAAGCTTTTAACATATTACGCGTCTTTATCTCTTTAGTAGAACTACACTTATTGTTAGACAAATTATCATTGTTAATATTTGACAAGCACACTTGTATTTCGTCTTCAATTTCTAGTGAATATTTATGTACTACCTCAGTAATTTTATTTTGAAATATTGTCGAAGAAGGGAAGTCACTAGTTTAAACATATACGGTGTTACTGTAAAGTAAGATTCTTAAAACCCAGAATATTTAATTTTGAAAGAAATAACACATCAACCAGTTTGTTCAACTTGCCTGTTGACAGATGGAAAAAAATAAGTCTAGTTTCTCAAAGTCATGATGTCACTAACTTCTTTTCTCAAATAGAAAGCCTTGACCTTGGTTACATTATTCTATAAACAGTGTCCACCTGGATCCCCTAATCTGACATTTCTGAATTTATTTCTACGGACACATCTGAAAGATCAGAGTTTGATAGAACGTATTGGACATGATGTGAATCTTTTCACAACTCTAATAATTGAGAAAGGTGTGAATCAGGTCTACCATCATATGGATCTGTATCACCTAGTAAAAGGGGTAGCTTGAATAACTATCGTAAAATGAAGTGTTTGCTGTTTATAAGTGTTAAAAGTTTTTCTCAGAAATTTTGTTAAGCACCACTAACATTAAAAATGCTATTATATGTAGAAAAAGAACTTTAGAGTAATGCAAAAAATATAATAATATACTAATAATAATGTAATCAAAACCACAACTTCCTATTTGAAGAAATAATAATGTTACGTTTGAAAAATTTGACTTATGTAAATTTCTTTTTCCGTCTGTCAAAAGAAGTGGTTGAGAGAATATTGCATTTCCTTTTCTAAGTTAAATACTATGTATAATATTTAAGAATTGTATGCATTACTTTGTCATAAAACCGTATATCTGCCGTAGTAGTCGTAGTTACCACATTGCTTGCAATAATTATTATTCAACATTTGATAACTGCCGAAAATTCAAACCGGTGTCACCATTTCAGTACATCAAATGCAATCTTTAGGAATACTTGTAAAATATACGACAGCTGTTTTTCTTTCACAATCCAACCGCACTGTATGAAGACCGTACATGCAGCAGGTGGCTGGTGACCGTATTGGTGGCTGGGCATCTCGCCCTCCATACGCTCTGTCACTGCCGAGTCCAACACGCCATTTCTTGTTGAGTTGCAGTCACGTGAACACGACCATCTCTATTGATTCTCCTGCGAAGGGTGAATTGCGAAGCATTATTCGTTTCTTGCAAGCAGAAGGAAATAGTGCAGCGGAAAGCGGAGAGCTATTCAAAACAAAAGAAGAGGCATGCTCGCTTATGGAACTGTTCTTATCCATGACAATGCCCGTCTTCTCACTGCTCGTGTAACCCAACGGCTGCTTGAGCAATTTCAATGGGACATTTTCGAAGACCCACCATATAGTTCCGACCTAGCTCCGAGTGACTACCATCTTCTTCTTGAACTGAACAAGTGGATTGAGAGAGCAGCGCTTCTAAACTTACCAGGAGCACAAAGAAACCGTCACAAATCACTTCAAATCATTATGAAGAGGGTATTGCAAAGCTTGTTCGCAGATATGACAAATGCCCCAATCGTTAAGGTGGTTATCTAGAGAAGTAACCTTTATTGTACATTATTTTTGGTAATAAAATCATTTTTTATATTCACCCGTCGTTACTTTATGGCCTATCGGAGGTTGAACAAAAAAATAGCCCTCGTACAATCGCTTTTTAGAAATGCTTCGCCTTTATTAGTTTTTACTAGTGCGAGCCCGCTGACGGCCCACATTTCGGATCTCGTCAGATGAATAATGGATATTATTCGTTCAGGTATGCGTGCATAGCTTAAAGGCACAAAACACCTAATTTTTCGCTTTGCCGATTTCGACATCTGTTTCGCAGGCGCTTTTCACCGTTTTCGGAATGTCGCCGCGTTCATTGAAAAGCCAAAATGATGACAAGAACATCGCATATGACACACGCCAACCGACGGACCGACCGAAAAGGGTGAGTGTCAGGCGACTCGCAGCGTTTTTAACATTTGGTATTCTATCCTCATTAACATTAGATGCGTAGTCGTATTTGTTGCGAACACAACCGTTCACAAACTAAAGGTAAAGGTATAATTCTACTGAATTGTACTTTGCAATTGATGATAATATTGAAAATAAAGCACTTTGAAATGTTTTTTTCCGCTAGGTTTAAATTTCTTAAAATTCACAAGTCCATGATCATGCCATTTACAAGGTGTCTTTCTTTACCTCAGGATAAAACCGTCTGTTATTGAACATACTTTCTTTATAAATTTCGTCCTCTACCTTAAATTAATATAATTATGAAATAGTAACAATCGAACTTTTGTTGCTACTCACATGACCGCGTCTTTTGCAGAACGGAGAAATATTTAGACCGTAAGGAAAGTGCCATTCCGATAATTATTTCAACCCCAGTTAAAATTTTGGAAAGATCCTTACCCTTCCCACCCTCTATTCTACTTTCCTCTTTTCATCTTTATCTTTTTCCTCCCCGAAATCCCGAAATACGTTTCGAAAGCTGGAGATGATCCTAATGTAATTAAGTCAAGAGCATGGGAGAAACGAAATAATGAAACATTCCCTTTTCTTAATTATAAAACTGGAATTGTAATTTAATTAAAGACCGATGGACAAACAATTAAGTCGTTGAAAGACGGATACTTATAATTAGGACTATTATATCTACTCGAACTACGTCGCAGATTACTTTATTTAATCTCTTTATTTGAAAATAAAATAAAGTTTACAGATAATTGTTTAACGTTTATTTTCAGTTTTCGTATACGTTTGTAATAGTAGGATACGAAGGCTACTTCTTTATTAGTTATGAATTGATGAATTAAAAGAGGGTAATGAACACCGAAATATCGCTGCGGAGGTATTTAACAGAATCGAATGATCTATTTTGTCAGAAGCTAGACCGAACTCAGTATGAAAACAGCATCTAGCTGTCTTCCGTTATCCAGAATTTCAGTAATTTCGTAACTTATGGTATACAAGTTAGTGAATGTAGATCGTTCGGGTGTGAAACCTACATATATTGGAGAGAGAAGATAGTTGTGGGGTCTGTAGAGTCGTAGATGTACAAAGGAACAGGTTAAACGTTCGTAGAGTTTTCCCAAAAATGTGTAATCCCGGATTAGGTAATAGACTATGGCATCACTTTCATCTGTTTCCTTTTTGTTTTCCACATTTTCATTATGTGTATATCCTTTAGCCACCGGCGATTTAAAAGTGAAACATACAGATACATAAACGGCTATGCGGAGAAACCGTGAGAAAAGCCGAAAGAGAAGCGTTCACTGTACTCTGCAAATCATTTAACACCCTTGTAAATCTTATGGTTTGCTATAAATTCTGGAAACGCTATTTCAAGCGCACATAAAATTTGAAAATCACCGTAAGTTATGAATTGTGTGACGTTGTATCTGTTGGGGATAATTACTGTAAGATTGTGAGATTTAAGCTTTAACTGTTTTACGTTATCTTCTGAATTCGTCTTGGAAACGTTTGCTCTTCGTCGATCCCGATTCCTTGCACCATAGCTTTCGATTGAGATTAAATGGCTTTGAAAAATCAAGATAGATACGTTATTGAAGAAGAAATGAACATGACGTTTCGAAAATATGCGACCTTATGAATTATTCTTTCCCAAAGTCCATTCTTTACAGCAAAATATACTGCGTCATACTTAATTGATTCGGGAGCGTAGTATGTGCAGGTATATTGTGACCACGAACAACAAGATCTTCACAATCACTAATTTTAATGTTACAACGCAGTTTTCTGTGAACAATTGACTGTTTGGGCATAATGCCTCATGTAAAACTGAGTTCGAGCAAACATTTAGACAAGTTGACGGACAGGATCACGCAGCTGTTCTGGCGATGCAGAAAAGTTGACCAAGTTCACCAAGAGCGATACACTGATTCTACACTGTGGTATTAAGACCAATGGTCACCTTCGGAGCTGTAATTTGGTAGAGAACGACAGAAATGTCCTTGGCAGTAAAGCAGCTTTCTACTTTTCAGAGTCTGGTTCTCTTGGAAATCACTGGAACAATGAACACTGCGAGAACCGTTATCATAGAATCCATAGTAAGTCTCGCTTCGCTCAAACTATTTGTGAAAGCGGGGGTTATAATGATAATAATAACTTTATTATCCAACAGAATAAAAATTCCAATTTATAGGATAATTCAAAATAATGAGAAAAAAAGATTATGTTATGGCTGCCATCCTTAAACAGAGAGCTAACCGCTTATAATGTCCTAACATTGTAACTGGAGGACACACATATATAACTGGAATCATAGTGGTCGAACGATGTAGCATCAGAAATTAATTAAAGGTGTTATGAAACCTATTACCAGGTCAAAACTGGCAAAATATTGTAAAGAGGTCCTGAACGAACTGGCACGGGACAAGATTGTGTCGTTGGTTTGGATGTCAGAGTATGAGGACATTAAAGGCAACTCAATTGCTGATGAACTGGCCAAGAAAATCGGTAAAATAAAAAATAATGATCTTCGTAGAGGACACGGAGTTGCTTGAACAGAAGTGAAAGTATTATTCAGGGATGGTACCAAAAGCATTATGTTCAACTGCATTGTCTTTTGGTGACTAACTTTCCACACGCTTTAAGAACACAAGAATGGCGATTTTACATTAGAAACCTTGGTGCAGTATTTTCAACCTCTGTCAAATGCAGTTGTAACTAAATTATTTGTTTGGTAATACGGTTCGGTCGTTTAAAACTACTTATACGTTAAATCTCTTTGTTTTAAATCTCCTTTTAAAAGATATTAATAATACCGAGCGATACATTTATTAAGTTAGCTTTTTCATTTTACGTCGACTCAACTGTGAAGCCAAATAGAACTGACGCCTGCAGCATAACAGTCGATTCAAATGGTACATTTCTTGACAAAATATTAATACGCCTTATTTAAATGGTTTCTAACCTAATAATTAAACCCTCTGACGGTTAGAAAATTTATGTATTATATTTCTTGCTACAGAATGTAAACAACCGAAGGTAAACAATTCGCTTCTATTTTTTATTTTATTATATAATATGTTCTGTATTTAACATGAACTAAACTTCACAAACTTTATATGCATGTTACATTACGATTTCAGTGACTAATCCAGACTTTTTAAAAATGTTTGTTTTAATAATATAAAAATCTTTCATCCACATAAAGTTTCATTTTTAGTCTCTAAATCTGTCCAGTTAGTTTCACTGTCTAATCGAATCAATTGAATAATAAATCCATTTTGCTCCGCATTAAGTCTATCAGTTTCTATATACTGTTCTTCAATTGTTTTGACATGTTCACATTCCGCTCGCCATAAATTTGGACTTACTTCTTTGAATGCTTCTCATAAAGCTTCTATATTACTACAGTAGAAGCCGCTTATTATAATCACGGTTAATGTTATCAAACGGTTATTGTTATCGAAAACCGTTGGTCCCAAATCACTCTATTTAAAACTCATTGAAAGAAAGCCGCATATTGTAATCAAAAGCCGCTTAATGTTATTAGTTATGAATAGTATCCTTTGTCGGAAAGTTTCTTCAGGCGACGGTGTCTGCAGCACAACTCCTTTGAACGAGCCGCTTTTTCTCGCCGATTTCAATTAAAACTCTCATATCGCATATTACAATCTAACGAATTGTTATTTCTATATTATGAAGAGGTCATCTTTTTTTTGATGTACTTTATGTATAAAAGGTCCGTTCGTTTAAATGATATTCAGTTTCTCCTATACTCTTCTACGAATCTCACGTTCTACAGTCTTGTGTACGGGTAAATTATTGAAATTTCGCATAAACCACCGTGGTCATGGCAGAAGTGAATAAAAAACGTCGCGATCTATCGAACGAAGAAAAACGACAAATTCTCGATAACTTCGATAAACTTCCGAAAATGAGTCAAAGGAATGCTGCGGTACAATTAAAAATTTCGCAACCGCTGTTGTGTAAAATTTTAAAAAATCGTACAGAAATAGAAACGTGTGCGCGTTCGAATGAAAACATAAAACGAAAAAGGGAAAGATCTGGAAAGGATAATCAAGTTGAATCAGCTTTAAAAATCTGGTTTACAAATGTTCGCGAAAAAAGGCCTCTGTGAATGGTCCTATCATGCGTCAAAAAGCAGAAGATATAGCCAAAACTATGGGGAAAGAAAATTTCATTGCAACAGACGGATGGATCAATCGGTGGAAAAAGCGAGAAAACATCGTTTATAGACCTCTGCACGGTGAAGAAAAAAGTGCTGATTCGTTAGCAGCCGCTGACTGGATGCGTTCGGAATGGCCAGAAATTATTGCAAAATATCCGCCTCGGGACATCTACAATGCAGATGAAACAGGACTCTACTTTCGCGCGATGCCTAATCATACTTATTTGTTCAAAAACGATAAAGTAAGAGGTTGCTTATCTTCGAAAGAACGAGTAACAGTGTTATGTTCTGTTAATATGGAAGGTGAAAAGGAAGAACTTCTAGTGATAGGAAAAAGTAAGAATCCTCGGTGTTTTAAAGGTGTTAAAACTTTGCCCGAGGAGTATTTTGCTAATGCGAATGCTTGGATGACAAGTGTCTTGTTCAGCGAGTGGTTACTCAGGTGGGACAAAAAATTGAAACGCCAAATCGTCTTATTAGTAGACAATTGTACTGCGCACAAAGTGAATGCAGTTTTGACGAACATCCAACTTATTTTCTTACCTGCGAACACTACGGCATTGATACAACCATGTGATCAAGGAATCATTCGAACATTCAAAGAATACTATCGAGGGCAAATTCGAGCCCAAATTATACAAGAACTTGATGAGAATCGAGATGCACCTACTGCAGATGCGATAGCAAAAAATCAGTCTTCTAGATGCGCTGCATTTGCTGGTGAAGTCATGGAGGCAAGTTCAACCAGAAACGATCCGAAACTGTTTTCGAAAAGGAGGTTTTTCCAAAACTGGTGATGAAGAACTTGATCTCCATGAAACGTGCGCTGACATTTTAGAAGGTATGAAAAAAGAACTTGTTTTGTACATCTAACTAATATTTTTTTAATTTTTTTTGTAGTTCAAGGTCTGTCCAAAAGCGAATTTTCCGATTGGGTGGATATCGACAATGATGTTCAAACAGCTGCCACAATGACTATATCAGACATTTGTCGGGAAGTTGTGGATCAATCGTCCGAAGGAAGTAATCCTGAATTACCCGAAGTAGGAGAAGAAGAAGAAGAGGAAATGTCTGAAGAGCCGCCAACTAATGGCCAGATGCAAGAAGCGTTAAATATTCTCCGACGTGGTGTACAATTCCGAGAAAGTAATTTTGATAGATATTATGATTTTGAAATATACATACAAAATCTTATTAATAAAAATAAACGTCAAACGACGATCGACCAGTTTTTCGAATGAAATCGTAAAGTGTAAATAAATGTACCTACGTATTGTATCGATGATAAAAAATAAACAAATTTGGTAAAATATTAAAAATTGTTGATTAATCGTTAATTTTTCCCTTGAATTTTATTTGTAAGTCGTTAAATAATTTGATTACATACATACATATTTATTATTGACTACATCAGCATAGAAAAATACATTTATATTTACCTTCCGCTTACTGTTATCATTCGGTTAATGTTATCAAAAAGGGTTTGTTCCAAATTGATCACAATAAGCGGCTTCTACTGTATTTGAATCTATATTACGTGCAGCTATTTTTCTCTTTACCATACTCCAAATCGATTCAATCGCATTTAACTCACAATGGCACGGTAGTAATCCCAAAATAGTGTGTCCAGGAGCCGTTGCAAAATTATCAGTGTCATATTCAGGAAGGGGTTTGTTTCGCTAATGTATTTGCAAGACGCCACATTTTAGTATGGAGGGATAATCTAGAAGATTTCTTTAGTGTAGCCAGGTTACAATTTCACTTTTCTTTGATGAAACTGCGGGTTAATATAACTATAACAGAATTCTCTGATATTTTTTAAATTACAATTGTCTTGAACCATTATGAAAAATTTTTGAAAATTCATATCGCCACTTTTTGTTTTCGATTTAAGTAGTAGTAAACATGCCTCAATAAAACCCTATTGACTCCAGTATGTGCCATAATCCATCTTGGCCCAGCACCGTTCTTTTCTAAAATACCCTTGACTTAATTTTTTTATCTCTTTCTTCACCTGATACCGACAATTATTGCAACAGCGCAGATGAGAAGATGTGTACCTTCTAGTATATTTATCTTTGGTATGTGGTTTATAAGTTTGTCGTTGACCGAGGTTCTTGCCTAGAAAATATATTTGTTGAATATCAATTTTGGCAGAGTAATTCGCTTTGTTGAGGCAATGCCTTTTCATTTTTGTATTTGCTTGTAGTTGGTGATCTACACCTTGCTAAGTCATATTTGATCTTTGTGTTGATTATTGAATAGAATTTAAAAGTGTGGAGCCAATATATGATTATATTTGTTTCTTAGTTGATATTTTGTGTTACTGTTATCTATATTTGTATTTTGTTTGTACCTCAAATATTTGCATGTTTTCTGTGTCTTCATATTGGAAGTATTTCATTAATCATTTGTGCTGATTGTTGATGCTTGCATTTACCCTTCTGTATATCGAGCATTCATGTTTTTTGATGCTGGATATTCTATCGTCGTTGTTTTATATTTTGTAGTTGCTGTACCATTTAAGACATTAAAAAGAAGCTTGGGATATCACTAGGTTATTTTTATTAATAATAATATTATATTGTTAATAAATAATAATAATAAATAGTTTCTTTCACTGTAGATTATTTAACAAATACGTATGGAAATTCTTATAATGTGCCGAAGTGCTACAGCCATTGGAAAAGCTTTTCTCGCCTCAAGTGTTAAATAACGTCCACCATTTCATTAAAATCCGACGAGTAACAATGTGAGTTTCAAATCTAACGAGACAGTGGAAGTTTAGAGCATTCACGGGTATTTTGGCTGCTATCGCCACATAAAACGACTAATTTATGCCAGAATGATCCCTATAGAGTATATTAAACCCCTTCTAATCCGTTTCAACCACAGCATTTATAATTTCCTCTAATCTCGGATGCGTTGTCTCGATGAACCGACTGAATAGTAAAGTCGGGTTCGCCCACCGTTTCCAACGTCTTTTCGTGTGCGAATCGAAGGCGCGGCTGGCTGAAAAGTTTCCGGGAGGAAAGCCGCGAAATCACCGACTGGCGAGCGCGGCACGGCACGGCACATCGTCGTGTCACGGTAAGCCGATTTAGGAAATCGTCGATTTCTTCGCTCGCGTCTACGGTATTTTCGACTTAGGAAAATCCCTTATCAAATCTTCATCACGTCAATTACTCGACAGAATGCTAAAAGGAACATTAAACAATTTTTAGAGAACTGCGCGAGCGGCAATGACGTTTTCGCGGTTTGTTTTCTACTTATATATAAAATTTATATTTCCAATTCATTCGATTCTGCCTTTATATTACATTATGTCCTCTCGGTTGCTTTTCATTGTATTCCGCCGTTTCCGATTCTCTTTTGAAGTCTTCGAGTACACTTCAACGAACTCTAAGGGTTCTCTAATGTAGAAGGATATTTGAAACACGAAGTCTCTCTCAGCTTATTGTTTCAATATAAAGTTATTTGATGCCAATATACATACAGTAATTCCTTACTTACCGCGGATTCGTGAAATGCGGATTCACCTACTCGCGGTTTTTGTTTTTGTATGTGTATTTGACAAATTTCTAAAATATATATAACTTCACGCCCCCAATTGCGCAAGTGAATAGATAGAGGAGCGCATGTTATGTAACATGTGTGTCACTTTTGTTTCCGAATCAAAACACGCCAATATGTCATTATAAGGAAATTTAAATTTTAATCGTTGCTAGAGCGGTCTACTGGAACCATACAAGGAAATAAAAGAAATAAACAGTAATGTAAATATAAAACAATCATCTATTTACTATCAAAATAAGTAGAAATAAAATTTCACATAGTCTCACATAAATTTTCTCACTGAGATGTATTTATTTGGCAACTTTTACAAAAAGTTGTGCAAGGACCGAACTGCGGCGTACATTGCATATACCAATAATTATCACGGAGGGAGTTATGCATTGTTTGTCGCGAACTGCAACCGTAGACCGGTTTCGCCCTTATTAGGGGCTCATCAGTACGGTATAGCAATCTTGAATGATGAACGTGTGTATAACATCTCGTTGTAGGGAGCTTTGTTTGTCGTGGAAATGCTATACCGTACTGATGAGCCCCTAATAAGGGCGAAACTGGTCTACGGTTGCAGTCCGCGACAAACAAAGCATAATTCACTATGTGATAATTATTGGTATATGCAATGTAGGCCGCAGTTCGGTCCTTGCACAACTTTTTGTAAAAGTTGCCAAATAAATACATCTCAGTGAGAAAATTTATATGAGAGTATGTGAAATTTTATTTCTACTTATTTTGGTAGTATTTAAAACTCTCTCCAGCCTCTCTCAACTATTTTTTCAAATCATCTATTTTTTCATACTTTCCTAAATCGTGATTCTATGGAACATACAATAAGTTCCGCTGTAACTGGGTCATGATTTTACAACATGACCGCAGGTTACCTTCATAACTTTAATTTAGGGCAAGTAATAAGCAATTTTTGACTGCAAAATATTGCATGATTATTTAGTAATAAACAGACCAACATATTATATACCAGTTAAGGTATGTTTTTGACATTATACACTTTTATATATACATATATATATTTTTCTGTCCTACTGGCTCACTTGTCTAGAGAATTTAAGGTGACTAGACCACCCCAAACTATGTTCTATAGGAGCACTGCAGCAAATGTCTTGGGTAAGCGGATCTATTGTTGTATATTCAATTGATATAAAAAAATTTGATAACCTAAAATCTGGAGGACTCTCTATATAACGACCTAATGAATTAGGTGCGCTAATGGGCAGCTATCAAGTAACTGTGCCAAAGCTTACAAAGTAAACACAATTTGCTATATTGCTTATTGTTATGCTTGAAATCACGGAAAAATAAGCTTTTCGCAAATATAAAATTTATATTGTGTTACCGTTAAAGCAAGATGGAGCCCTTTGAGAAAAATGCCAGCGCCCAAAAAATTATGCACGCTTAAAAATGCAGATTTATGCGTAATTGTTCCTATCCGAACTTGAAAGCTCTAAAGCTCATTTCTATACATTTCAACAATTCTGTAGGTGTACCTACCTATGTGGACATACAGTCAAACCTCGGTTTTTCTGTGCTCTAGTTTCCGTACGATTCGATTTTTATCATTGAAATTTTGTCGTAGTTTTCGTACATAGCTTGGTTTTTGCACAGTTGAAAATGGACCCGTAGCTAACTAGGATAGTGGCGTAAGCGTGCTTGATCTTGTCAAGCGGTACGGAAAGTCCGCATCAACGATTAGTTCCATTCTGGCGAACAAAAATTAAGCTAAAGTTGCGAAAGAAATAAATGTACTAGGAAAACATAGATCGCAAAGAATTTGTGGATAATTTGTGGAAAGGCGAGGCTGTTGCATGAAGATCTTGCAAAGAAAATCACTAGAGCAATAGCTTTGTTTAGTGGATTTAAAGCAAGCAGCGGCTGATTTGACAATTTTAAGAAGCGAACACAGTGTGGCAAAGCATGACGAGGTTGGAAGTTTGAACAAACATAAGGTCGAAAAATTCGTTGAAGAATTAAAGGAGTACGTAAAGGCTGAGCATTCCTCCCACAACAGGTCTTCAACTGCGATGAACAGATCTCTTTTGGAAGAAATTGCCAAACAGGATGTACATCACATCCAGGGCACAAGCTTATGAGGGATAAGCTAACTCTTTCGTTCAGTGAAGTCTTTACTGGTATATCACTCTGAAAATTGTCGAATGTTCAAGAAAAACAATGTCATCAAGGGTGAATTGTGTGTGAGGTGGAAGGCTGACAATAAATCATGGGTCACGAGGTAAATTTTCATTGAGTGGGTCAACTATGTGTTTGGTCTGAGTGTAAATAAAAACGTTCTGGAAAATGAATTGCCACCCAATTGTCTTTTGGTAATGGACGATGCTCCTAGCCAATCAAAGTGAAGTTCTTTCGCTTTAATAGCACTCCCCTCATCCAGCCCATAGACCAGCAGGTCAGGTTCATATGATTATTAGTAGACGCCGGAAAGTTCGGAAGGTTGACTTAAGTTGCAAACAGTCGAAAAAATCGCATTAATGCATTACCAGGCCTCGTACAGGTTTGGACACCGTTTATTAGTTTTAGGGATCGTTTTCTCATCACGCTGCCTAAACTTTTCAGGGTCTAAAACTATTACAGAAGAGAAGCAAAATAGGAATCGATTGTTACGTAGTAATCATGTAGAAGTTTTGGATCACCACAGTGGTAGCTTAATATATTCTCTTTTGCTGTTATAAAGAAACTGCTAAATGCAATCTATACGTTAGATCAGTTAATATGCATCCTATTCCATTTATAACATATAAAACAGTAATATTGTCTCCGGTTGCACAATCTGGTTGAATACGGCGAAAATGAATCTAATTTTCGAGTAATTCCACGGAAACCTTTACCTGTGTATAATATTTTGTGCCACAATACCACATTTCCCTTACTGTAACATGAGGTTTCTTCAAAAGCGTTGGAAGAGAAAATACGAACGCTACCATGCATAAAATACAGTAATTTATGGGTCCGAGGTACATACAAATTTATACGCTCGAATACATTTAAAATTATTAGCAGGGTGTTTTACTTGAAATGGATGAAAGCAAAAACGTATTCCCCCTAAATGAGAGTTCGGGCTTGTACTAATAATCTCAAAGGAGTTTACACTAAACATTAAAGGGGTGGCGTTAGCAGGCAACATATCTGTTGTAATGCCGGGCGTAGTATATTTGCTTCTTACCGCCCTTATTTTCGCAGGATGGTAGTGATCTCGGCGCCCGCGGTGGAGGAGTCATTACGGGGTGCGCTCGGGTCACCTAACCTTCTAATACGGTTTATCTTTCGGTACGCGAGATATTCTTAACCTTAGCCGGATGACGGTAGAAGAACAGGGTTGCTAGTGCGGGTATAGTATTTTCTCACGAACCGCCACGCCCCACCCACATTACTAACAAAATTCGGGAGATAATTCAGGCAAATATTCCGACGAAGATACAGAGAATACATTAAGGAACGGATATGATAATTCGGTTTTGGGCTAAATATTTTACTGGAATAAATACGACCATATTTGTCAGTAATTACATTTTCTTTTTTATCCTTAAAATATTCTTCCTAATTCTGATTGCTAGGATGTAGAGAGGAACTGCAAGAAATATAGCATGAGAAACAATTATATCTACGTACGTTATTATGCCAATTGTACTCACATTAATGTAAAATACCTCAAATGGAATTATATCCGGTGTAACAAAATATGGAGATCACAATTTTCATTTCATATTTTATCAAGGCTTACTTTCCCCATTATGTCTGTAAGATATCTCACTCTAGTGCTTTAAATATCATTTCTTCGTTTCTACATATATTGACGGCCATGCTTCTGATACAGACGTCAATATCGGTATTGATCGACTTTTTAAGAGCTTTCCTTTTTTAAGTACGAGCAACCTACCATTTATTACTATTATACCCAAACTTTGAAGTTGATCCACCTGTCTTTTCCTCTAAAGCAGGTGTGGCCCACAGTTTTTGCCTCCGGACCCGACTGGGCAAAAACCTTTTCACAGGCCGAACGAAATATTAAAATTAAGAAATGTTAAATACAGAAACGATTCATTTAAGTAAACAAAATTTTATTTTGGAATTTGCTTATGAATAAATGTAAGTAATGTAGGACAACGAATTAACAAAAGAATTTCAAATATCGTATTTTCCATTATCCAATTGCTTATAAAAATCGACAAATTTTGTTGCTCTTCGCAATATTTCTCATGTAATAATTCATCACATTGTAAATTAATCAATTCTAATTGTATATCAGCAGGAAGGTCATTTAGATGTACAAAAAATAGATAATTTTCCTAAAGCAATCGGATCGCTACTCGAAATCTGTCATTAGTGCAAAGATATTGGTATTAGATTACTGAACCTTTTTTCTTGAAATATATAAAAATATAGTCTCTAACGTTGGAAAATTGTCAAATTTGCATTCGGCCGGATTCCTAAAAAGGAAAGGCTGAACTTCATTTGAAAAGATTTCAACCTATTATTTCATATTAATTCATGAGCATATAATTCTTTTCCCTGTAAACATACGTTAAATTTTGCACTAATATCGAAAGATTAATCGCGGGCCGCATGAATTCATTGCGCGATCCGGCCCGCGGGTCGTATGTTGGTCATGCCTACTCTAAAGCAACTATGCTCAAACGTTCGATCGCAATCTGTAGAAGTAAGAAAATTATCGCCTTCCTTCGGTCAAAAGGTGATAGCTTATTCTCTCTCTTAAATCCACCGCGCCATTTGAATCTAATTTATTATGCAATGAGATGCATACGATGCAATTGTGATTCAGCGTCCCCGAATACGTCGAGATCGTCGTGTGAATTAAATATTGACTCCTCTGTTAGTTCAGCTGGAGGTCAGGTTCAGTTTCCTACCGTACTTGTTTATGTTACATGAGTGATTTATTGCCTGTTTGTTACCAGAATGGTGTCGAACATTCTAGCAGAATCTAGTAATTTTTATAGGACTGTAAAAAGGGATTATTTGGCCTCAGCGAGTTAGTCTTTCTGTGGAATTCAATAACGATAAAATAGAGCGATCTAGGTTAGACCGACGGTGTTAAAATTGTATTTCAAGTGTTATATTGTTGTACTTAAATGTACTTATTGTTAACTAACAAACAGTGCGAGTAATATCAGTTTTGTTTCGAATAGTGGTTTCGTAACAGTATTTACGATACAAAATGAGCGTGGTCCAAAGAAAGTAAAACGTATCATTTTTATAATGATTGGGAGGAAGAGTTCTTGTTTATTATGGTCGAAGGTAAGTGTGTTTGTCGAGTTTCAGTTGCATTCCCTATAATTCTTTTGTTCCGGATGATCCCTACCATCCCAGTCTTGAAATTGCGTTTCGCTGTTCGATCGGTGTTGATGAGCAACGATTTCCATTAGCCAATAACTTGCGTTACAACTTTCATAAAGCTGATTACCTGTCTTTATACAGGCAACTATTAGACCATGATTGGTCATTCTTAACTCGTTTCACGGATGTTGATACTGCATTGGATGCGTTTTACAAAGCTGTGTATTCTATATTCGATGTCTTTATTCCTAATAACAGCGTATCACATACTGCCTATCCCCCTTGGTTCTCACCTGGAGTTATACGGAACCTTAAAATCAAAAACTATTATCACTCTAGATGGGTTCGCACAAGGTGTCTGGTATCCTACAATGAATTTAAACGTGTGCGATGTTTAGTTAAGAGACAAATACGAGAGAATTATATGTCCTACCTTTCTGAAATCGAGAACACTGTGGAAACATCTCCATCCAGTCTGTGGAACTTTCTCCGTGCTAAAACTCGTTCTACTAGGATACCGGGTAATCTTCACGACAATGATGGCAATAACCTCCGTGATCCACTTGACATTGTAAATGCCTTTGCTGAGTCCTTCTCTTCAGCACATACTGCGACCAAGTCATCTGCATATACTGCATCAACTTACAATCCTCTACCTTACTCGTTTAGGCATGTAACTGAAGATGAACTAATTAAAATTATGGCTGCCTTCCCTAATAAACACACAGCTGGTGATGATCAGGTTCCCAGTTTTCTGGTTCGGGACTGCAGATATGTTTTTGCGTACCCCCTCAAGGTGATTTTCAACTTATCGATTTCTTCATGTGTATTTCCCGAGCGCTGGAAAAGAACTAGGATTGTGCCAGTGCACAAAAAGGGTGAGCGTACGTTACTATCTAATTACAGACCTATCTCTATAATATCTAACTTTTCTAAACTCTTCGAACGGGTCCTATATTCCAACATTTACACTAGCATACACCCCTTTATATCGGTCAATCAGCATGGGTTCCTTTCTGGCAGGTCTACAGTCACTAATTTGGCTGTACTATCTCAATATGTGACTGAAGTTGTTGACAGACGTGGACGGGTGGATGTGATATACACAGATCTTTCGAAGGCTTTCGACCGTATTGATCATGTGATACTTTTGTCTAAACTGAGTTCCTTTGGCTTTGTGCCTTCTGCTGTAGCCCTCATTAGATCCTACTTCTGCGAGAGAATATGTTATGTGTGCTACAATGGATTTTGTTCCAATGATTTCACGCTCACTTCTGGCGTCCCACAGGGTTCCAATTTGGGCCCTTTGCTGTTCATACTTTTTATTAACGATTTACTTCTCCAGCTGGACTGCCGTGTCCTTGGATATGCGGACGATATCAAGATTTTCTCTGAGATTACCGACAATGTTGCTATTGCGAAACTTCAGCAGAATCTAAATCTGATAGTTGCATGGTGTGACCGTTCAGGACTCAAGCTAAATGTTGATAAATGTTGTGTAGTTACGTTCACGCGCTCGTCAGCCACACACAATTCTTATTACATTAACGGCCAGATTTTGACTAGGAAAACCGAGTGCAAAAATCTTGGAGTCACTTTTGATTCTTCTTTTACCTTTAAATCCCACATTTCAAATATATGTACAGCTGCATGTAAGTCGTTGGGTTTCATTATACGAGTTTCAAGGTATTTCAGGGATATGAAGCTTTTGAAATCGTTATACTCCGCCTATGTTTTAAGTAAGCTTGAATACGCTGTACTCATCTGGTACCCTCTCTATGCATGTGATTGCTTGGCATTGGAGCGCATCCACCGTAGATTTTTGAAGTTTCTGTCCTTCAAAATGGATGGTTTTTATCCCGAGAGAGGCTTACCGCAGAATGATCCTTTACTGCATGGTCTGCTGTCACTTAATATTAGAAGAGATGCTATCTGTGAAAGATTTATTCATAAACTACTAAATAACAATAGTGACTGCCCGCACATCCTCAACTCGATGTTATTTCTAGTACCCCGTATTAACTCTCGATATAATGGTACGTTTTTGGTTCCATTTGCAAGAACAAATATAATGAGAAGGGCACCTGCGTGCACGCTTTCTCGTGTAGCTAATGGACTGGGAGACGTGTTTGTGGGGACAGCATGATCTTCAACTGAGAGCGATATGTATTTTTGGTTTTTCTTTTTTCTTTTTTTTTTTATATATGTACACATATTTTATTAATATTGAATGCTTATTTATTTTATTAGGTATGTATTGTATATACACACAAATGTATTTTTGTTAACCCTGTTTTGGGCTTTAAAGCCTGTTGGGAAATAAAGATTATTATTATTATTATTATTATTATACGTGAAAACAAAACCGTGCATAAAAGCTATGAAAAGGATTTTCCACCAAAGAGCGAGTAAATCAGACGAAATGTAAAAAATTCGGAAAGTAATTTGAGAGCCTAGGAAACCATCATTCACTAGACCAGGCAAATAATTTTACAATTTTATTTTGTTTATTTTCTTGCCTACATGGTAGAAGGTATAACAGCTCTACTTGGCGGAAAACACAACTTTGAACTTTACCTTACTAAAAGTTACCACTATTTCATCAAATTTTATTGTTTGTGAACGTCAGGTGCTATTTGTCTTGTCTCAACTCAATAATTTGAAGTAATTGTTGTTTTTTGGGACGGTATCTGAAGGCGAAGATCTATCAAATCTAAATAAGCGGAAATATACAAGTGTAACAGAATTTAAAATAGAATAGCAAAATTAATCGAGTACTTTAAAGTGTCAATATTACCAATGAATAAATATAAAAAAGTAGAATATCTACATAACTCTCTATTGAATGAACTTAAATTGAAGTTCGTTACTTAAAGCCGTAATACACGATCACAAACTACATATATTTTTCATGAATTTATTGAGAAAGTTTGAATTTGACCATGTACTGTCACCATGTATTTATACATCAATGTTTACATTCAATATTTCAGGCTTAAAAGATGTTCTATTTAGGTCATTGTCGTGAACTTTTACATGCAATATTTCATGTATTTTACATGTAAAAAATTGGATGTGTATTGCCTGCCTTTTAGGCAGCTTTCAAGGTACACTATATAATGGCTTGCAATGCAAGAACAAATTGCGTATACCAATAAATGTTACGTAGAGCATTGTGCTTCATCATTAATAGACTGCAACCGCAGACTAGTTTCGTCCTTATTAGGACTCTTCAGCACGCTGTAGCATCAATCGCAGAATGCTATACCGTACTAGAACTATCAGGTCATTACCTTCCCCCATTGACTGCTTTACTTGTTACTAGGACAATAATTGAGGTGACACCAAACCTTTTTCTATGAATGTCTAAATATGTACCGTAATTATTTCTGTTCTTTTTAATTAACCCCCAAGTTAACTTATATTAGTGTAGTGTTTTTAATGACTAACCGGAAACATCTAAATATGTTCGGTTACGGATATCAATATCCATATTGCAATTTATTGTACAAATGAATTGATATAGGTATCCGTAAGCCGAATTTTTCGTCGAAATTACAATTTGTTTATTTTAATAATTAAACATTCCGGAAATTGGTTGCGGGAACAGTTTCAATCGAACTAGCAATTATTTCGATCATATAATTTATATGGGCAGTGCCCGTTATATTTGGATGAAATATTAATTGCTAGAATTTTAATTACCCTACCTTTCTACTGTGATATTCACACACAATCCCCCTGATGTACTTCCCTATTTAAAATATAATACTCATTGGACGCAATATCATTATTCCCAAAATTAGGTAGTGCAGTACCTACCTAATTAATTAGTTAATCATCAAAGTCCGTATGTTAGGCAACAAAATTGGCAAAGCTTATTTAGTAGTACCACATACACATTTAAAATGTAATTAAATTTAAAAGAAATACACTACTTGTAAAATTAGTCATTCTTATCTGTCTCGCCAAAGGTAAATCCGTGATTTTTTACTTATTCGGTCATATCCAAAAGAAAGCAAACTTGTTTCGAGTTTACACAAATCATCATATTTTCTATTACTAATTAACTCCTTCTTACGTTTTTGTGGAATTACTTTTTATAGTTTCTGTTCCAAAAGGAAAATTCGAACGGTTTAACCTTCCTATACTCACGCATACGGTCTCTGAGACCGATTTATATAGTATAGTATACGTCTTTCATTTTGACGTGAATATAGGAAGGTTAAAACAACAACTTTCTCTGAAATTTGAAGTTGCGATCGAGTTTGGTGCTTCGTGTATGCAAAAAGTAAACAATTCATATGATATCCATATCCGTTTTCAATTTAGCCATTTTTGTATTTTAAAAGAAAATTATAGCGTCCAGATTAATAAAACAAGAGATGAATCGGTTTGTTCTATTTATTTACGGCCGTGTTTGCAATTACATACGTTTAAATTTACTTTCAAATGAGGAAACATTGGGCGATTGAATAAATGGATGTTTAATTTCAGCTACATTTACACGCCCAACTTAGAAGCAGCGTGGGCAAACAATAAAACGATTATTTCTAGCTCCAAACAGTAATTCACAAACTTTCTTCTTTAATGTACATAACTTTTTACTCGATTTATTTTTGGTTTAGAGTCTACAATATCTTTATTGCTGGCATTACGTTGAAGTGTTGTTACGATTCTTTATGGGATAAAGTTGTCCTGTCCTCTTGTAATTATTGCAGCATCCATCGGTACCGCATCTTTTTATTTAGTCGTAGTATATCAAAAGATACTGTTACTTAATTTATTTCAAAACGAATGTAACATTCGTAATCGGCGAAAGAGTGCCGACTAAATTTGAAAAAAAGTAAGATATCTATCTAATCATACACTAAGGAGGACGAAACACAAATAGGAAAAAACCCCGTAAGAAACTCAGTGTTGGATCTGAATAAAATATGAATAATTCAACATTTTACCCTTTATTACAAGTTCCGTCAGGAGTATGACTTTAGAGATGAAACTACAATGTTTTTGCAAAAGTACAGAATATTTTGCTCTTAGCGAAAATAGCTTTGTGAAAGCGTATATTTTACTTCTGTTGAAAAATTTCGCCTTCTAATTTCAGATATTTATTTCATTTTTACTTCTCTTCTTGAGATGGAAGTTATGGCTCGAATAGTAGTACGACTTTTACTGACTTGCATATAACAATAGATAGACCAATAATACCATGCTAAGGCTTTTTCATGCTTTAGGGAAAATATTAAATAACCTGCGAATTAAAAGATAGCCTCTAGGATTAAAGACTGCCTTGCAGAAATGTACTGTGTAAATTCAATTACGTCTTTTAAGTAAAACAAAAGATAGTGATACATTTCTAAATTTTGCACCATCAAACCCAATAAATCTTATTATATGCAAAAATCGATTGACAATTATTGGTAGGATGGGTACCCTATGTCCAAAAATGATCGCCTTTCGAATTGTTCATACCTGACATTATAATTCCCAGGAATGCGTAGAATGCTTGAAGAGTGAGATCATTACACATTAATTACTCCTTTGTCGTATTTGCTTCGTTATTATGTCATCCACTTGGACAGTGACCATTCTATTGAATGTTTTGTAAATTGGTCAGGTTTCTGCGCTTCTATGAGGTTGGACAATGTTAAAAACCCAAACCATGAGCTTATCGTAGCTAATATGATAGACAGAATCAAAAATCCAGGATGTCTGATAAGCCTTAAAGACAACTTCTTGCACAACCATCTTGACTTTTTCCTGAAAACTCGGGCGAAGGTTATCGAAATAATTAGTAATTCAAAGTATTTTATATTTAGAACACTTATCTATGTATATCAATCAATGACAACTGGAATTTTATTATCGTCTTTTGATATCATTACTATTAGCTGTCTAAATTTATTATTCACCATCGTTTTCTACGTGAAACCGACTTTATTTGTGATAAATATAAAAACTATTAAAGAACGGGGGTAGGAAGCGCCCGGTCGCCCGTTATTTAATTTATCGGAAAATAATTTGCGCCTTCCTTGGGACTATGTAATATACTTCAAATTATATTCTAAAAGAGAAAGATATCTGTGATAATTTACGCGACATAGATACAAAAATTAAAAAATGGTGCAAATTTTTGGATGAGGCTGTAGTCTGAAGTCGGGGGATTCGACCGCTAAAAAGATTGCGTTGTTATAGAGAGGTGCTCTTTCAGTCTGTACAGTTTCATCAAAATCAGAATTTCTCAGTTGCCGGTGTTCCCTTGTCAGTCACTATGAAAATTGAGTACCTATGTTCATTATCAACAAAAGGTAATGATTGGGTTGCCTAATGTAAGGTATTCACATCACCTATCATACCAGAATTGATTGGTACATGACAACCGCAAAATATTTAGTTGTCCATTTTGGAACCAGTATGTATGAAACTAACTACTAACTCGTACAGTTTGCGACTTTATTCTTGCACTTCACAATTCCATGTAACGGTCGTTGTAGGTAGTAAGACTTTGTTTTGTGAGTCATTAGATAAGCAAAATTAACTGTCAATGTCTTTTATTGAACGAATCTACCGTATGGGTATCCTGTACCACGGCTATTGGACAACGTTGTAATGACTAGGTATTGGCATAAAGGTTAAATGAACACAACTTCCCAATTTTTAAATCCGCCATCCTACAGATAGCAGAATAAATATTAATAATAAAGATTGAATATGGACGATGATTCCCGCAATTTAAATGAAGAAATACGAGCCCTTTAATGGCCTTTCCTAATTTGTTAACTTTATTGCTTTTGCCCAATTTTCCGTAACGTACATAACGAAAGTATATTTTGTCGGAAATGAAAAAAGAAATAAAATTCGTGCATTATAGGCAAAACGAGATACGTTAGTAGGGGTGTATAATACATACATATAAGGGGTGAGTAATAAAATTCTCCGGCATCATAAAGACATGAAAGCATCGTTAACAAACGGGCAAGGTAACCGTATTAAAACGAAAGCAAAATTATTGTTCCCCTCATAACACACGCGATCATAACACTAAATAAATGCCCTTGATAAAATTCGTAAAATAAAAGCTACAATATAGCCTAACCCGCCTTGTCGCCCGGAATCGATGAAAAGGAAAATTTACAGCATCCTCCTCCGTATTCTGTCGTTTCGTCTCTTCCTTCTCGCTCCGACGGAAAAGGCCCACACCTCCCTTTTACCCCTCGATACCTCCATAAAACCCCAGAAAGAGCCTATTCGCGCCTGCATGTACGACAGCTCCCTCTATCTTTCGCTCCATTCACTTGCGAAGCCGGAGTTTCCGGGTTGCACGCTCGCATACTAGAACACGAGAATTGTTTCGGGGACTTCTCGCGCCCCGGATGCCCCCGAATCCGGCCGGGTGGTGGAGGATGTAAAGTTGGAAATCGCAGGAGAATGATTTAATTTCGTCTTGGCCGAGACTTAATGACCGGGAAAATCTTAATGAAGTCATAGAGTCGTGATATATCCGGTGGCGCTGACACCGGTAAGTCGGGTTTCGTCTTGAACGCCGAATACGTTTAAAGCGATTATATCGAGTGTAAATGCGCGTTAAACATTCGAACTGGGGTCGACCAGCTTCAGTAGTCACGTTTCCGCTTATTTTTAATTTGCCCTCAACTGTGAATCGCGTAAAATTATCCGAATGAAATAACTACAGCAAAATTACGAATATTGATGTATACTTTATTGGTCGAAAAGTTTTGAAGAATTAGTGGTGGACAAACTATGTTTTTATTTGAAAACTATCATATGAAATTTACACTAGTCCGGGCAGAGAAACCTCCTACATTTAAAGGTTAAATTAAAAGGCTATTTTAAAGTTTATTTGGAATTTTGTTTATTTGAATGAAAGTATTTGTTACAGTTTGGTTCATTAGGTTTGAAAGATTTCTTTGTCCAAGTGACGACCATTTCTTTTTCGACGCACATTAGTAAGTGATTCCTGAAGGCTTACTCGAGCCGTCATTTGAGGTGCTATTACTACAATTTCTTGGCGTAGTTTCGTGGACGATGTTCATAGATCTTAGATTTTAAGTAGTCCCAGAGTAGAAGGTCACATGGGGAACGTGGGGCCACTCCATGCAACGACATTAAGCGTCCTGGGACCCCACAAAACGTCCATTGACCTTTTTGCCGTGTGTGCCATAGTCCCATTTTGTTGAAACCAAACTGGATTTCGAACAACTGAACGTCTGGAAGATCTTAAAACTGATGCACTTACAACTTGAATATTTTTTGGCGTCCGGACACTTCTTGGTGTATCAGCCGGTTTCCTTTTAAACCTGATTCACAACAATATTGTTTTGCGGTCTTGAACGGGAGCACGTCTGCCAAGCGCACACTGAACACGAAAATTTTTTTGCGTCGAGGACACAGAATAGTTATTTTTGATAAATGTTTCGACAACAACAGCAGGATGCTTACCACTCCAATTCATGATGGTAACTAAAATGGCAAAGCACCTATTACTCACAGCCCTCTTTCTTCGCTGATTGGCACACAATAGACGGTGCAAAATATGGCAGGCTTTTTTGCCGGACCTTGTATTTAACAGAACAGGAAATCTCTAGCTGGCAATCCTGAAGAACTCAATCAGAATTATATTCATTGTAGCTAGTGAAAAGATAGGGATAGTTAGTTTGTACTCTAAGCATTTCCTTCAGTGATTATAATGTATACCAGCGGCGTCAAAGATATAGCCCGACAATTTTTTTATCGAAATAAGGAGACACTGTATTATTGTAATCGAGCGATTGTGGTTAAAGTTTGACGACATAAACATATCGATATGCATTTCGAGCTTTAAGCTTTGCAAAGAATTTAATTTAAAAGACGCTACGAAACCAACCGTAAGGTTAAATTTGATTCATTCACTGATAAGATACGAATGGACAAACTATCATCATTTCAAAACAAACTCAAAAAATATGTGAATTGGCGCCAGAAAACAATTTTTTCGCCATTCACTGTATTTTACATCAAGAATCTCTGGCATCCAAAACTCTCGGACATGTTATGAAAACAGTCATTAAAACTGTTAACTTTATAAGAAGCAGGGGTCGAAATCATAGACGATTTTCAGAGTTTTTGAAGGATGTTAAAGACAATCACTCTGACTTACTATACAGAAGTTCGTTGGCTTAACCGTTGTGGAGTGTTAAAGCGGTGTTTGAAATTGCGCACACTTAATGCTTTATGGCTGAAAACGGTGAATCTCTTGATTGTGCCTTTCGAGTTGACATAACGGAACACCTAAACATGTTGAATGTGAAATTTCAAAGCAAGCGCTTAATTGTTAAAATGTACAACCATGTTCAAGCTTTTGAAATAAAATTGAAATTCTGGGAAACCCAACACCTTGAAGAAAAACTTTCCCAATCTCCGTTCAAGTGGTACGTGCAACAAAGAGAAACTGGCAGTATGTTGAGACATTTTGGTGGATATTAGATCTGAATTCGATAGCCGTTTCTCAGATTTCCGTGAGCTAAATACATACGAATTTCCGATTTTTCAGAACCTTTCCACGTTTGATGTGACAAAGTCACCTGTTAGCTTGCAAATGGAGCTGGTAGGTCTCCAGTGCGATTCTACCTTGAAGGACAAATTTAACGAAGTTGACGTATTGTCTTTTTACTTACAGTATTTTGTAAGTTATGATAACTTTCCCAATATTAAAAAGCATGTCGCACGTGAATTATGCATGTTTGGGAGCTAGTACATATGCGAGCAAATGTTTTCATTAATGAAAATTAATAAATCGCTGAATACTGAAAATCAGCACAAGAGAGTTGACGCCGAATATCTATACAATTATGAAAGAAAAAGAAGCCTGGTCTCTGGATCTTCAAAATCGCTAACATAGGTTTGGTACAACTAGTTAGATTAGAGAGCACAGCTGATCGAAGAACTTTGTCGGCCCCTTGGCATACGTTTGGTATTTTTATTTGGTGAACAAGTTTGACACCCTTGATGCATACAATGTACATAGTCCACAGCTCATTTCAGTTTTGACCTTTTAACACATAGCTATGTTTCTTCTTTTAGTTGGTCTTTTATTTTCTTACGCTTTTTAGTATCCCGTGGCTTTGCTGTTGTTATCCTAGTACTAACCCCGCCAGTTTAGTTTTCGAACATTCTCTTTCGTCTTTTCACCATGCCGTTAGAATCCTTTATAATTTTCTCTTGCTTTGGACGTGTGTTATTAAAATACTGAAGTATCTGCGCTAAATAACTAAATTTATAAAGAACAAAACTGCCTGTTATAATAGTAGCTTACGCTTATAATAGGAACTACATGTGTAGGAGCCATTTAGTCGTGTTCGGCAGCACGAAATACATTATATTATAATGTATGCAGTCGGGTAAAACTGGTCGAGCACGTGTTAACACCTACTGCGGCCTGCATCACACGCTAATCTAACGCTTTTCCTTGCACCCGCGGCGCGTAACAGATACGCAATATTATGAATATTAATGTTCCAACCGAACGTGTAATACGTATACATATAAACACCACAGCCACGAAACAGGTTGCATAATTATTTAACGCTGAAACGTATGTATTATTAGCGATAGTGGTCGTAATATATTACCCCTAAGAGCGGCGGCGGTCTTGTATAATTGACAAGATAACGGATCGCTATCTTGAAGCTTTCGAGCAACGAATTACCTAGCCATCGCCACACACTTGGACGACCGGAATGGACCCGCTTCAATAAATGGTGGCGCATCGATTGTGCTCTATTCGTCACGGGCTCTTTAGATTTTAATTGGCACGATATGTCCGCCGAGTTCGCCAGTACTCGATCGCCCTTCCGGATTAATTGCTGGTGCGATTGTATAGATGCCGCTTGAAGTTTGTCACTGTTAAGTTTATAACTTCCATGGGTAATGTACTTCGACCGATAATTTGTTAGATAATTTGATGGCTTATTTATTCGCTTGGTTGATAGACCAATTATAACTAGCAATTTCGATGTCACGCTAATGAATGCAGATATAGATCCCTTGATGCAACCTTCGCTCAAAACTGATTAAGTTGTTGACCCGTTTATAAAGTAACTGAAATTTATAAGTGTATAAGGTTTTGAAGTAAAGTATGGTGCAACCTTTCATTGCAAATTTCTTTAATGAAATCAAGATAATACTAAATACATCGTCGGGACAAATAGGTCTAAAACCGAAAAATCCATGCAGATTGATGGGAAGAAGATCAAAATTTCCATAATCTCGAGGCGGTAAAGAAGAAGCCACTATACCAGAGATGTGATCCCTTGAGCCCCGACTTCAGCTCGAGGAAGAGAATCGGTCCTTCGAAATTTCGATATTTGATAAAATAAACTTTCTTGCAGGGTCCTTTTGGGTTAGAGACCACGTTGGGATCTCCATCGTTACCTAGCGACGAAGTCGCAGATCTTAGTATCAACGAATCGGAAGCTTTAGGTATCCTCAAGAGATTCTTTCTGGAAGATAAATGGGAAAGTAGGTGGATAGCCCCATATGATTGTCATTCTACGCAACATGTTATGATCCACCCCTAGATCCTTCATACATGTTCGCATAGTAACTCTCGGGTGTCATGACATGCCTATTCTGCAATTGCTAGATTAAAATTCGGACATGGTTGCTTACCTACCCATTTATACAAATTAAATATTTTGGATTCTTCGCCTTGAGCGTGTGGATGTGGGGTGGGCGATTTACCACCTCAGTCTGGCGTACCACGTCTATGAGCGCCAAAGACGGAATTTATTTGAGAATCTAGTAGCGCTTAAAGTAGCATTACCCACTTTTATGATATTACTACTAACTTCAACATTGAAATTTACAAGGTCCTTGTTAAATTTCTCGTTGAGTGTAAGATTACAATTTGAAGTGTTAAGTTTTTACAATTTTGATAGTTTGTGACGGTAATGTGGCTAATGGGCTTCGATTCCTTAATGCCAAAAAAACGAAAACATATAAGAATAAAAGATTTTAACTGGGGTAACACGGGACGGACCCATGAGCGTTACAAAAGAAAGTAACTCTAGACTGGGACAGCTCTTTCTGTAAGTGTACTACCAGTTTTGTTTCCGATCCTTTCCTCAGTCACTTTCCATTTCATAAAATCGCCTTTAATTATCTTTGAGATTTTTCTTCATATTTTTGTCCATTTTGTTTCTTTTATCTATATTACCGTATTCCTCCGCTTTATTATTAGATGTGTATTTCTTTCGTAGGTCTACTATCAAATTCTGTATAAGCTATGAAAGAAGCCGTAAGTAACGTAACGTAAGTTTCAGATAAAGAATTTTACTCAAAAAAGTAACAGAAAGCGTTTTCTTTCTCCATTTCATTTTCAAAGTTGGAATATCCTTGAAATTCATTTCAGACAAAGCAGGGTAGCATCCCAAAACCTTAAAACGAGGTTTAAAATTTTTTGATCAATTATACCTATAGTGAAGTCAATCGGGGACGACTGTATATATATATATATATATATATATATATACCTTGGTATATTCCTTCTCGCCTACCTTTATATTTTGGAAACATGCTGCTATATTTAGAATAACAAAAGGTTTCCCTACAAATGCCAGTGTTGATGAATATTTGACCAAGACCAGAGACAACATACATACATTTGTCGAACCATCCCTTACCTATAGCGCGTCTAAGTGCAAGGGGGCACAGGAGGTAATATTTATAATAAGTTGCCGAAAATAATTGTAATTAATTAAAAGGTTTCAAAATTTCAAGAACACTCTGAAGTCGATTCTATTGGTGCATACTTTCTATTCAGTAGAAGCATACCTCAACTTTTCGTAATACTTAGAATTCATTCTTTCAATTACTTATTTATTTATTTTATTTCGAACTTAGAATTTAGTTTAGCTTGATGAATGTCTTTGTAGATGTTGTTTTTTATCTATTGTAATTATTACAGAATTGTATTACATTTTAATTATTTTTAATTATTTATTTTTGGCCTTCTTAACTTTTATGGTTCCGTTATTAATGTTTAGGTTAATTGATTTTTATAATAATTGGCTTTCGCTTTCTTTTGGTAACTATTATGATTATGATTCAAGTCAACCTACATATGTTTATTTCTTGCATTTTAACCTGTTATAGTCACTTATGGTGTGCAATAACAAATATCGAGCGGGAAGAGAATTGTGTTCATCACGATAGAAGCGTAGACTTTTTATGAACTCCCTTCTCAACATTGTTCTGAATCTGAAATGTTTCCGCGCTGGAATTTTTCTAGATTCTAGACGGTAGGAAAAGTAGTAATGAATGATTTCAACTAACTGTCATATTGTTGCAAAATTGATTAAAATTAGAGTTCCGAATTTTTCTTTTATTTCTAACTGGACGTAATCAGAGTCTGTTGCAATGGCTTTTTACAGTGCATCACCTCCCTAGCTATCCAACAATTTGTGACTAAGTTCTTATACAGATCAAGTAGATCCTTTGGTATCTGTTTTGAGCCCACCTATATCCACAACTTTTAGTTCCAAAACTAATAAAAGCAAGTTTGTTGGTTTCGAGTGAACTGTTACTAATTGGCAAGAGTCCCTTGTAATAGCTTTCTCGGATGAGGAGAACTTGGAGAGCCTCCCGCACTGTCCAAAACATCTGATTTATGGTTAGCGACGGCCAAATAGAGCTTTTTGTATCTGTTTTTAATATAGTATCCACTTTTCATCACACGGCCAAGAAAATCCAGGTTTCTCTCACAGAAATGATGGCATTTCTTTAATTAGTTCACTTCGCGAATCATCGATTTGCCCATACCGTTCACTTTTACTATTATCTTTGAACACTCCTGCACGTTCTTGGATCTTGTGCAAGGCAGTGTCCAGATGATAGCTATGGTTGCTAATTCACGTCCTCCATCATGATCATCGTCCAGACTCTCGTCTCTCGATCGAAACTGGAAATCAATTTTCCATAGTTGGTCTTGCTAACAAATTACTTAAAAATGCTGTTTTGGTATGATAATCTCAGCTGCTTTTAACAAGCCAAAAAGAAGGGCTTTCACGAAAACTCCTTTCTATGCATCACTACAAAACATGACGTCCAACACTGGTCTGTCGAGCAAACCACACCACAAAAAAAAACGAAAAAGCGAACTCCTTAACCTAATATCTTCTTACTCGTTTATTGCGTTCACTGTTGTAATATTCATATTTACTGCAATCGATATCCTACATCATCCATCTATCGCATTGTAAAACGCTCCTTGCATTTTTTTTCGTTTTACTTCTGGTTCTATTCCTTTCTTACAATATACGTTTCAGTAGCTGAAGTGAGGAAACTCAGCGACGTTTTTCATTTCTTTGGGATTTCTAGATGAATAAAGATTGCACTTCTAATTGGATGCAATATTAAGATGCAGTTTGGTTTTCCCATCGTTCCACCATTTTTATCTTCGCTTGACGCATTATCACGTAAAATATACCCGACTCCTTATTAAGGAGTATCACAACTGGAATACTAAACAAAGTTCAATACTACAGACCGTCGGAAAGAAAACAAAGTAACGAAATTCCGTTCCACATCAACGTTGTCTGGAAACTTGCTGAGATGTGCAGCCGGCGCTATTTATTGTTCGCTGATCTTGTTGTTGTTATACCTACAATACCGTTGCCATCATCACGGATCTTTGTAACTGGCCGCAATACAACTCACCTCGACGTCCGACAATACCGTCGTCGCGATTTCAATTAATATTCTACTCGCACGCCGTGTTGTAATTTCATTATCACCGTGTACAAGAATTACAGGCGGCCTTATTAATAAACTACAGCTCCGTGTACGTGGCGCACACACTCACACACCTGGCTTCCAGCGCCATAATTTAAATCTAAAGTTTAATATAACTTACTTAATCACGGGTGTCTGGGTGGCGCCTCGTAATGGTACCCTTTTTACTCATAAATTTACACGTGGCCATTGAGAGGACCGATGAATGTTGGTGGTTATATATGGATATGAATACATATACATATACATACATCCGTATATGGTGGAAGGTTGTATTCACCTCAAGGGTAGCTAACGAAGTTTGCACTTGAGCGACGAGTTTATAATTGCGTTGAGTATCGCGAAATTTATTCCGAGTTTCACATGTACACATATATACAAAGCGACCATCCTCATAGATACGAAATATGTAATGGAATAAGACAAAATTGAACAAACACAATTTGATAAATTAATTGAATAATAGCACTTGACGTAATTATTGCGTACGACAACAATTCCTCTTTCTTCTCATATTAATAGTATATATTAGATGTATAAATATATATACATATACACTTCGCGCAACATGAATACGATTAACTACCTAGGATAAATGTTCAATTTCAAATGAGACTGTAACGTATGCTCAGCACTTACAATTAGTTGCATGAAAATTAAAGGAACAATAGCAAACCAATCTGTTCAGGTGACAGCGTACGCAAATGATATGTAATGTTAGCCATAGACAAAGTGGGCCTAACAGAAGCTGAAAGGCGCTGATAAGACTGGGAAAGAGAACTGTTAGGCGAAGTAGTTACGACTGGTGAATTCCAATTAATCAATCAATGATAAAGGAAGATATCGAAATAGATCAGAGGGTTCTAGCGGGAAGTAAAGTCTACGTTACTTACAAATGTTTCCTGAAACCAAACAAATTGGATGTAAACATAAGATGGATTGTAAACAAGCAGATGAACTTGAAAACTTTTCCAAGAAAGATTGTCATTGGTGACCAATTTAAAAGTCTAGCGAATCAAAATAGAACAAATATTAAATAGTATGAAAATGGGAAAATTCATTAAACTGCAAAAGTTAACATGGGACCCGCAGATACCGTGTACTTTAGAACTTGTGCTTCAAATTAAAACAGAAAACAGTTCAAATAAAAGAAGAAGTAACATTTGTAAGAGAAAATATTTTCCTGCTATCATAACAAAGCCAAAATTATTTTTTGAGGGAGTGGAAGAATAAACTATTATGGTACTACTGAGATTACCTATGTTTATTGTTTAGTCGTAGAAATGTAAACGCTAGTTGAATTAGGGTCATATCTTTAGCGAGGTTAAATGGATATTACGATAGGACGCGTATGTTTAATTTTACGGCCGCGTCGAAGTTCATCAGACGTCGAGTCTTTTAAGTGTTCATCCAGATATTTGTCGCCTTAAATAGCTACAATATTTACTGTGTAGGCAGAGAAATGTAAACACTAGCAAAATGCGGTTAATACCTATAGTAAGGTCAAACGGATATTACGTTTTAATGAAGTTACATATTACGTACTAAAACAGAATAGTATGCTCAACACTTAGAATTAATGGCATGTGTGTGTATGTAACCTTCTAAATACAACCTGTACACGTAATATAATGTCCTACAACTTCAATAGTGTAATCTAACGTTTAGAGCAAGATAAGATCGTTACTATTTTTGTATTTATTATGCTGGTTCTCGCTTTATGAACGCAGTGCAATTTTATTTCTTTCATAATCGCGCATTACTTAAACTTTTTTACTTTTTATTGCAATCCTTTTCTTCGTCTCCGTCTAGGTATTCACGTTTTAGTTTCCTCTCACTACTTACAACGAAAGCGCATTCGAAACTCTTGTCCTGATGAAATATGCATAAACAATTTGATTATGCTACCGAGAAATTGCCCACCATTTCCGATAGCCTGCACATAACTTTCGCATCCCTTCGAGACTATTTAACATTTATTTCAAGAGGCAGCAAATTTAACAGCTATGCAAAGCTTGGAGGAAGTCGTCCTTATCCCGCGACTAGAACGCGAACAGAAATGTGCACGATATCTTCTGGCGTGTAAGAGTGACATTAAGGGTTGGTATTGTGTTAGGCGTGCTTGGCGGAACATCTCTAGATAATTAAATATATTATTACGTCTTGAACGGCGCAACGCGTTTGCCCTTCCCCAGTCTATAATACAATCCGGAGGAAGTTTTATATATTTCGGGGGATATGGTAACCGTGAAACAATGTTAAACTGAACCTCGCGTTTATAATGTAAGTGTATGATTATACCGACAATGTTGAGTACATAAAATTTGGGTTTATACACGAATCTGGTGTTCGTCCCTTAACACTATAACTATACATACTCCTTAAAGCGAAACTAAAATTTATTTAGCGACAATGGAAATTAATGGTACGATGTCGCTTTGTTTATGAGAGGGTATGAAAGCAACTGTGGACTTTTATTACTAATACTTATCAAATTATGAAAACTTTACTCACATCAATATGTAGGTTACTTACTTTTACCAGAAACTTAATGGAGTCACAAAACACAACAAATATTAACTATTAAGTTAAAAGTCGTTACCTGATAAAGTCGTAATACACAATCACAAATTACATGTATTTTTCATGAAGTTATTGAGAAAGTTTGAATTTGAACATGTATTGTCATCCTATATTTCTACATCAATTTTTCAGATTTAAATGATGTTCTATTTTTGAAGGTCATTGTCGTGAATTTGTACATGCAATTGTTCATGTATTTCACATGTAAAAATTTGAATGTGTATTGCCTACTTTATGAAAATGGTATGAAAAAGCAATCTCCAAACCTCTTCTAAAATGGAAACGTTGGGTAGCTTTCTATATTCAATTCTACTATATTTCGGATTTCTAGGTAAAACCGAAGGTAATGCTTTAGCTGCTTGTTGTCTTGTAGAATCAAATAATTGATTTAGCCTAGCCTCGAGCGTTAATGTGAATGTTATTTATTGTTCTAATGACAAAGACCTACCTTGTAACGCAATCGGAAACTCGATCTGCGTAATGTTGTGCAGTAGATTCTAGATCTGTTGGAACTTGGAAATTCGTAAATTATTCTTGCCTTTCCTTAATGTCGTTTGCATATTGCGTATTTAAAGTTTAAACTATGTCCTTCACTTTGCTGAAATGCTTGCTATAATATAAAATCTACATCGAGCCACGTTCCTCATTTTGTTATAACAGGCTGTGATGATATCGGAATTCTTGGATACAACGCGTAGAATCCCCGAATTGGTTTAGGAGATTTCAGAAAACTTGTTTTGGTCCAATCTAGTAGTAGTCTAGACAATACAACTAGTAGAATCAAAAGAACAATAGCTAACCAATATATCAAACGACTTTAACAGAGCTGAAATACGCGGATTAAACATAAACGCAGGTAAGACGCTGAATTCCAATTCATTGAACAATAATAAAGAAAAAGACATCGATATAGATCAGAGAATTCAAGCGAGAAAAAATCTACATCAATTGTGCATGTTTCCTGAAAAGCAAATGAATTGACAACCGAACAAAGCAGAAAACACACGACGGGGCCACGTATGATGCAGAAAGGGATAAACTTGGAACTTGTCAGCTTGATAAAAATTATGGACCAAAGAGAGTATATGACGAGTTTAGAAGAATATTAAATGATATGGAGATAGGAAAATTCATTAAAGTGCAAAACATACTGTGAATTTTGGAACTTTAAAACGGAAAAAAGTTAAAATAAAAGAAAACAAGATTGGTAAAAGGAATTATTTTACTGCTATCACAAAAAAGTCGAAATTAATTTTTGAAAGGATATAAAGAGAAACTGTTATGGTACTGCTGTGATTATCTCTGTTTATTATTTAATGTGATAAACGATAGTAAAATTCAAACCATATCTTCAACATGGCTAAGTGGATATTATGATAGGACGTGTATATTTAATTTTACGGCCGCGTTGGAGTTCTTCGAACTTCGAGTCTTTTAAGTATTCATCCAGATAATTGCCGGGTGCAATAACTACAATATTTACTGTGTAGGAAGAGAAATGGTAACACTAGCAAAATGCGGTTAATGCGTATAGTAAGGTCAAGTAGATATTAGGTCTTCATCAAATTTTGTTCCATATCGCGTACTAAAACAAAATAGTACCTATTAATCTTAATTTATTCATAAATTCTGTTTTCTAGTCAATGCGTTGATTTATCAATTCTTTTACATTCATTGACTTACTTTTACCTAACTTTTCACTTAGATATCAAACTAAAACAGAAGAAAGTTAAACAAAAATGAAACAAGATGGGAACATCTAATCTCAGAAAAGATTAGCAACGTGGGTCCCTAACAATAAAGAGACAAAATTCTAGACGAGTCCACATACAGAGAAATTATATACCACACGAACACGATACCAACCTATAAAGTAACGTGATAAACTAGATCTGATGCTTATCACGCCGATTTTTTGATAAATTACAAGTACGCATTTTGGTCATCCTCAGTAGAGAAAACGAAAGAAAGAAAGCGCAACTCGTTAAAATCAGATCAGGAGTGCACTTCATCAACTCACAATCGATACAGAGTAACGCTTCCTTTCCTTCGAGTGGTGATCAAAATGGCGTTTTTTATCGTTTGGTACATAAATTTTTATTTCGCATGGTTTTAAAATTAACTATTAATATTTTTCTGGTGTATTTACAAAAATATTTCTAAAGATATGGTATTTACTAAACGAGGAAATGGGATTAAATGAAACACACTATGCTCTGTCATCTTTCACTGATATGTATAGGCGATAATCGGTTAAGTTGTTACGGAAGAACCGAGCAAAAGAATGCATCTCAGCGTATCACTAGACTCTCGTCTAGATTGGCTACAATTCCTCAGGAAACGGATTAGATTGGTGAGAGATTGGGGTAACTTCTTCTAAATCGCGGTTATCATACAATATGCTACAGTATTCAGCTATTGGTAAAACTCAGCAATGTAAACCATCAAAGCAAGCACCACTTTTTAAGATTCTTCAGTACTACAAAATAAATTTACGGAATTGAACCAATATCAGCAAAATGGTATCACGTGTTTCTTCATTTAAGATTTGGAGCAGAAGGAAGGCCTAGTTAAAGTATTCCCAAGGTTCAATGAACACTCAGCTTAATATTAGATGGTATCTGATCTATTTCGAGTGCTTTGTTTCTAGATATTACTGCTTTCTTATGCTCTGTTCTATATTTCCTCCCGTTTTTGTTCCTTTGGTAGATGTATTTATCGACGCGTCCTCATACATGTATATATTTCTGCTCTTCAAAATGAAAATGCAAAGCGAATCATAGTAGTTGCCGAAAAGTTGAAAGATGACTTTTATGGTGACAATACGGGGGTAGATTGTCAAGTTTCTGGAATCGTTGCTAGGGAGTTCCTATTTTTCCAAATACTTTACGTCGTTGTATGGGAAACTCAAATGTTAAATCGATCTGTTGAATAATCTGGTTTGACAAGCATGTTTTCAATTACGTATAAAAGAGAAACTGGAACGGTCATCAAGTTTTTCTTTTTGGCAAGGAAGCCGAAACGAGAATCAAATCAAGGTTAGATGCCGTTCTTGAGGATTCATCACCTTCATTTTCCACGGTGAGTTTTTGCGGTTTGGTATTGAAGCACACGCATGAAAGTGACGAACCACGTTCAGGACGTTCGAGAATGACCACCACGCCAGGAATTGTGGAAAAAGTTCATGACATGGTATTGGCGGATCACGGAGCAAAAGTACGTGGAATTGAGGAAGCCGTGGGCATCTTCTATGAACGAGTAGTCCGTATTTTACATAAAGAAGTGGGTTTAGAAAAGCTTTCTGTAAGATGGCTGCCGCATTTGCTCAATTCGAAGCAAAGACGCCTTCGAGCTCGAACCTCAGCCGATTGTTTGGAAGTGTTTATGAGCAAACTAGCGGATTTAAAGAGACGATTGGAGACCATGGACGAGACCTAGATTCATCACTACACACCAGAAACAAATATACAATCAAAACAGTGGATTGCACGCGCTGCATGGGTTCCGAAGAAGGCGAAGACCATTTACTCGGTTGGTAAGGTGATGGCACCGGTTTTGGGGAGCAAAAGGAATTTTGCTAATTGGTTATCTTGAGAACCCCTCAGTGGCTGAGTGGTAAAACTCGCGCTTCACAGTGCGAAGGGCCGGCGTTCGAGACCCGGTAGCGGCAGAGCGTAGCAGTTTAAAATCCTGAAAAATGGATCTGGACCTCTAATAAGCTGCGAAAATGAAGGAAATGCCACTGGGTGGGCCAGGAGCGGTACGGTATATGCGTCTACATATACGGCTCGGTGGCTCCGAACCCCTACACCGAAAGGTAGAAAGGGTAAAAGATTAAGAAGAAGAAGGTTATCTTGAGAAAGGCAAAATTATTACTGGCCAATATTACACAACACTTCTGGACAAATTGAAAGCAGTAATTCAGGAAGAACGCCCGGGAATGGTTATGAAAAGTTGTTGTTTCATCACGACTATGAGCCCGCTCATTGAAGTTCGAAATCCTTCCGCATTCGCCATATTTGTCTGATTTGGCTCCGTCAGGCTTCCATCTGTTTTCGAAATTCAAACATTTCAGTGTGAAAAAGGAGTTTGGTCGAATGATAAACTGATAGAGGCTGTCTACGATTATTTTGGGAACCTCGCGAAAAGTCACTTTCGGGAGAGAATTGGGAAGCTAGAGAAACATTAGAACAAGTGTGTTGAGCATCGAGGGAATTATATTGAATAATGAAGTATAACTTGAATCCGTATTATCTGGTCATTGTCATTCCTGAAACTATTCAATCTATCCTCGTGTTATCTGATCGGTAAGGGAATGTTATTACGCAAGCGGAGTTGTTTAGAACACAGACTTACATGGAACCACACATCTGCAGATTGATTTAAACGTACTGAATGTACGGAAAGAGAAAAATAGAGATAATGCGATATTCTTGACGTTTTTCGTCGCTTGTATTTAGATAGACTGCCTTTATACTTTTCATTCTTCCATCAACAATTTAAATTTGCAACAGCCAATCGGAAAGTCCACTTGAATACTATCCAATAATGCGATTGTATTTACTTTTCATCATTCCGTCATATCAATTCGTCACACTCGCATAGTGCATTAACATCTCAATCGGATTGTCAATAATCGTCACAGCTTTCGGGCATAATATCTGGATACGGCATTTGAATTGTTCGGTTCATCGTTGTTCTGGGTGCGATATTGCGCGGAGCGCCGTTGAATACATCTTTCCACTACTGAATTTCAAATTAGACGGTACATTAACTACGTATTATGTATCAGCCTATTGTACCGTATTGGTAAGTTACGAAGTTTCAATTGATGGCTAATAAAGTAGCTAATTAATTAACTAATCAAATCGACACGAAGAAGGGAATTTGTGTAAAATGTCGTAATTCAAAGCATAAGCATTTTTGCGAATAATCTAGTTTCAATTTTCATCATTTCCAATTTAAAAATTCCTTGCTGAACCATCGAACTTGATGCTGCGGGAATACATTCTAACTCTAATGAAGCGAAGTGGTCTATAGTATTGAACGCACCTATAATAAAACTGTCCGAAATAATCAAGAGGAGCTCGAAATGAATACGATCCGCTATCCTTACGCATTACGCTGCGTGCCTTTCGCGGCTATTAGAGTCTGGAATTTCCCGACCAGATACCTGTTAATTCCATTTACATATAAATTATGTCACCTGCATTCTACTCTAAGGTTTTACCTCAACCGTTCACCCTTAATAGGTCGGGAGGGTTTGAATATTTTCCAACATTTTATTAGCGTTCCCGAGAGAGAATATTGGAAGCGAAATTCCTTCGGAGATGCGAGTAGTATTGTAGAATTTTCGAAATTAATTTAGACCGACAATGCTAAATTCGGAAAAAGTAGCTGGGGAAAATACATTGTGAAATTTTTATTGAATTTCGATGGGAATTTGTAATACCTCGCGTTTGAAAGTTATTTTAAATGTATTAGCACGAAATGAAAGCATGTCGGTATTTTAAGGATATCTCTACTACAAATTATAGCGAATATTTTATGTTTGCATATATACAGGCGCGTGTACTGAATTACATTCTCTTCATTGTTGTTGTCATCTCGTTAGAACTTTGATTATCTAATAATAGGCAAGCATTACTTTTATTTTCCTTTCTAACATACCCGCCTAATGATTACCATCCACGAATATTCGCTTTAAATGCTCTCATTAATTTACTTGCATCTTCCTTTTTAATAAAATGCCCCGAGATATAATTAATTGCCTTTGCTGCAAAACTCCATTTGGCATCGGTTTGAGGTTCTCAGTTTTGTAACTCGGCCAACTAGATCCTGATTCCTCTGTACTGGACACAAGGAAACGCGTTGCCTTTTCCCTCATCGTCTCCTTCCCGTTCTAACACATGCTTTCAGGGCCTAGCAGGGGATCCTGGCATATAATTTAGTGGAAGTCTGTCTTGGATGTTGAGGTAGAGGTGCGGCCTCGATAAATAATGGGACTTCCGACAGAGATTGCGTACGTTTATGCCGACCGTTTTGGACCACGTCCGAGTTCCTTTCAAAATCACTAGACTAAAAAATTGCTTAACATAATACGGTAAAGGATACTGAAATTCATTGAATTTTTCAAGAAGTCACGTAGTGGTTGGATATGATCGTAACACTTGTTAACCCCTAGGAATAGTTCAAGCAGTATTTCTCAAATACAAAGTGTACATATGTAACTTATATGTATACAAATTCTCTCCGCATATATACCGATATTTTCATTTGAGACTTTACTGCAGCGTTTTGTTAGTAAAGTGGTATAACATCATATATCCGTACTAATTTTATATACTGTCTTCGAACTTGACTCAATGCCTTTGAGTTTTTACAAGATTTGAACATTGTACTTCAACGGATAGAAGCATTGAAGAGATTTTTCATATTTTCATGTTTGTGGGTGTAATCTTTGCAGAAGTTAATTTCCACGAGAGGTATGCATGGGTTTTCTGCAAAATTATCAACCGGATAATCTTCAAGCAAAGTAGTTCTGCTTCGTCAAATAACAGCTTATACTACCATTTACTAGCACAATACGTGCCTTTTACTTGGATGTACTAGGATAATTAAACACGTAGAATAAAGAATGCAATGAGAAAATCAAGAACTGGTAGAAATCGTAGGATATCCACTAGATATCTTCAATTGAATTTGAAATAATTGAATAAGAAGTAAAACATTTAGTAAAATTCCTGAATTCCTGACATCGCGAAGTTTGAGAGTATCAATATACTCCTAGGTATTTAAATATTTGTCTATAATTAAGTATTCTTAGCCCTTTTCATCGATATAGAGGTATGTCAAACACAATAATTATTAACATCAATGCAAGTTTTATTTAAGAATTGGTCTAATAAAAGAAACAAAAAAAGTCAGAATGTTTATAGCTTACAAAGAATGGTTCCCATTCCGCACACGCCGATTTCGATGAAACTAGATAATTATGTCAAGCTGGTAGGACTATGCAACAGGCTGGTTTCTGTTTCTACAGTTAAGGCCTTTAAAGGGATGAAAGGCGCCCCTGAAAATAGGGATGCATTTAGATTTTTGATAAATTACTCTGGAATTGTTCCAAGACAAAAATATTCATAGATATGAACATATAGCGCTTCAAGAGGGCTATTGAAACATATCTGAATTGGTATTGAATTGAATATTATTCATAAAAGTATTGGCTTTTACATAGTCCAATCAGCCTTACATTATAATAATAATAACATTTATTGCAAAATAAACAACAAAGTACGTAACAGCAACAGGTCAAGTGGAAAATAAACCAATAACAAAAAAGTCATAATAATAGCCACAATAATAGTAGTAATAATAATAACAACAGTAGTAGTAAGAAAAGTAATAGTTAATAATTACATATTTAGATAATCTTCTAGAGAATAACAATTAACCAAAATTCTTATTACTAGATTTAAATTGATTGAAAACGGTTTCATTTCTAATTTTCAATGGTAATTTGTTAACCAATGAAATAAAGACTTTTTTGAAATAAAGCAGTTTTATTAAGAGATGGAAGAAGGTAATTCGCGTTCCTTGTAGAATATATAGAGCTGGATTCGGTATGAAACTCAGGCCTATATTTAAAAACACAACAGTACTTACAGTACTCAGTATACATACATACGTCGTAAAAAGTTAAAAATTTTAAATGTTTAAATACTTCCTTACAACTATCACGCCCATTCATATCTAGCAGAATTCTAAGTGCTTCACCCATCTACCAATTGTGCTAAAAACATAATTGGTTTTGACAATTAAACTATGTAATGTAGGACTTTCAATAAGTATATTTATATCATCAGCGTATAAAGCCACTGAAGCTAAATAATTAATAATGCAAAGTAGATCATTTACATAAATTAAAAACAAAGTTGGGTCCAAGGGTCGAACCTTGCGGAGCACCAATATTAATAATTTTAGATTCAGATTTTACATTAATACAAAACATCCTCTGTGTCGTATCACACAAATAAGATTTAAACCAATCGCTGATATTACTCCTGACGCCATATAGTTCCAATTTGTATATCAATGTCGAGTGATTTGTGCAATCGAAGGCACGAGAGAGATCGTTAATAATAATCACAATTAATCATAATTACCAAGTTTGATCGAAATCGGTGTTTTCGCAAGTCGGGTGGGATGGGAGGGGGTAATATTTTAAAGAATGATCGTTACCGATTGAGGCATGTTTCATTAACCTTCCTGAAGCGCTATGTGCTCATATGTTTGAATATTATCTTCTTGCAACAATTGCAGAATAATTGGCAAGAAACGGAAAAGCAGGCCAATTCTGTAGGGCGCTTTGCACCACTTAGAATAAAATAAATAGTATTCAAATAAATTCTTCTGTGCGCAGTTTATTCTAAAATCCTGAGGTTTCTCCCGTTCTTCCCGTTTTTCCTCGCACTTAATAATAACAAGTTAGTGGCAGAAGCATCTAATAAATAAAAAATAATGATAACTACAATACAAGGACACTAACCCACATCCATAAACACCTGACGACACAATTGTGTATTAATTCGGGGCCATTTCTTTCGTAGGCAACTATACTATTATTTTCAAGCCAACGTATCCTGGAGCTAGATATAGATATAAATTTGGAACGGGTCTTTAGGTAACGCATCCCCTTAAATTGTCTGGACGTTTGTAATGTAACCCTAATCTGTATTCAGCGCCGAATGTTTAAACATAAGGGTTACAAATATTCGGAAGGGACGTTGCCAACGTTCTCATAGCTTTTGAAATTTGATCCTCGATCTCGCTAGGCCTTTTACCTTTTTCCTTGAGGGTGTGAACCTAAGCTAAATGTCTACGTTGAGCCTCCATACTTAATAACGTTAGGACATATTTTCTCCTGAGCTACGAATACTCAGATCTCTAGCACAGGCTATAAATCTTTGGAAACGGACGCTATTCACGTTATCACTGTTCCTCCCTCCAGCCATCCTTCTCAGACTTTATACCCGACTTCAACGCACGTTCAAGGCCTACAGTTGACTTTTATGCTTAACAATCTTAAGGCACATCTTCCCTTAAAGCCCCGAGTTCCCAGATCTTTAGCAAAGGCTGTAGGTAATCGGGGAGGAAAACTGCAATTATTGTTGCAATATTGATACACATACTCCTTTAAAACAGCATCTTGCAATGCGAGTACTACTCTTTCCTACGTAGCTACGGATATTCAAGTCACCTGAGAGAGCCCTGCATACCTCGGGAGAGTATGCACATATAAAGATCTCCAGGTCTATGAAGATGTAAACCCCTTAGTTTGCTTTGCCCCAAATCATGGAAGTAAGAAACAATGAGAAGTGATTTGATTTAGTGTAACTGTGAATGATGCTCAATCTGTGTTTCAAAGTATCGTAGTTACACTAGATCAAATCACTCCTCACCAGACGTGAAATGTTGGATATCATATTTCCAACAAAGAAGTTGCATGGTTATATAAGGTAAACTTTTAGTAATATGTTTAGGGATTTTAGCCAAGAAATGATTTCTTTGCTTTCGAAACAGTAGATGTCTTAGAGTGAAGTTTGGGCATTTCTGGTCTTTTGTTTTTTAGTTGGATAGATCTTTATCGCAAACTTAAGCTTTAGATTCCAAAGAATAGAAAAGTAAAAGAAAATAGCAAAAACTACATAACTCTCCTATGAATAACCTACACTGGGGTTCATTTTAAGGCAACTTTCAGGGAAAGATGTGCAATGACTGCACTGCAGTCTAGATTGCATATGCTAATAATTATTACGAAGGGAATTATGCTTTGTTAATCAGAAACTGCAACAGTAGACTAGTTTCATTCTTATTAGGGCTCTTCAGTATGGTATAATTGCAGTCGGTGCACAACTTTGAATGAACCTCAGTGTAGGTCCTTCATTGGAGAGTTATGTAGACTTTTCTATTTTTATACTTTTCTATTCTGTGTAATTGTACCTCTCCCAAGTATCTTCAATCTTTCTTTTTCTTAATGGTTACCCGTCTAAGGTTTAGATTTGTTCCTACATTTGTCGTCTTGCATAAGTTTTCCAGCCAGTGAGCGGCCCTCCCCTTTATCTTTTCTCTTGATTATTATTACGTGCAGTAATCTTTTTGGAATTAACGATGTATAAATGGGATGTTCATTGAACTTAGTTTGTGTGTGCTCATAAAACATAATTCTACATTAACTCCTTCGATTTCAGTTGTTCTATTATATAAAGGTTCCTTTAATTCCAATATTCTTCTGTCTGTGTTGATTCGTAGAATATAAGCTCCACATTTTTTACCTTTTCGTTTTACGTTCCTTTAAGTTGCGTATAGTTACCTACAATATTCGATGCACTGCTTTGTTGATATGACTTACGCTAACTATGTTTTTCCAGCATTACACTGAATGTTCGTTATTTCCTGGTCCGTAGTTTAGTTGGTATCTGTTCCTATCTTCTTTTTGCCTCTTGTCTTCGCTTTCCATCTTCCAATATTAAATCTAGCAGGATCGTTCTTTACATCTTTTTTCCATTTTTATTTGGCCCCTTGTATCTTTTAATAGCACCATCTTTGGAACCCTCTCCTTCTCTCTTCGCGTTAGATGACCCATGGTCCATCTTTTGTTCTGTGCTCTCTTGTGATTTCACTATTTCGCCTCTGAAAATTTTTCCTCTCAAGCCGTGTGCCATACTCCCTTTTCATTTATTAGTAACTCCCATATTTTTGTTTCCTGCTTTAATCCTTTTATCACATGGGACCATTTGCCAACTCTACTGCATACTTCTGCCTTTAGTTATGTCTTCGACATCTCTTCATTTATTATCCTTTTTCAGTGCTTTTCCAGTGGTTTCTGGTTCTATTGCTTAATACACAGTTATGTGCATACGATTTAGTGTATTTTTGTATACGGATGGAGGAATAGCATGTCTTGCGAATTTAGCTAATAAAGCCTTCTAATGTTTTCTTGTTGTAGCAATTCGAGTTTGTAGCACTGCATGCGTATTTTCTTTAAGAGTGTTCGGTACTTATTTTCAAGATCGCTTAAAGTTAATGTTTTTTTTGTCGATTCGAAAACTCTTTCCAAAGCTGTATATTTTAGCTCTCGAAGATGTATGTGTAACGATAAAATACTAATTGTTTACATATTTACGAGCTCAGGCAGATCTAATCTTTTGTCAATAATAAGTGAAGAACCAGCAGATTTGCAGGCTTGAAATTGTTCGATACGGTAGTTAAGATTTGTCAAACAGTATATTTATAAATTCTTTTCTTATCATTGCTTTCTATATGTCCAAAAATGATGGTAAGCCCATTGTCCTTTCTGTATTCCTTAATTGAGGTTAAATTCAATAACAAACAAAGAATTTACAAAAAGCTCATCGACAAGTCATAGCTATCGTGACGAATACACGGTATGCAGAATTTCGAGCCTGTAAACCTACTGGTTCTTCACTTATTATTGACAAAAACTAAATCTGTATAGGCTCTTAACATTGTAAAACACCAGTATTTTATCGTTACAGACAGTGCTTTTAAAGGTCCGATATACAATTTTCAAAATAGTTTAAGAGCCAATAAAAATTAAGTTTAACCGATCATGAAAGAAAGTACCTTACAACCGTAAGAAGTTCTATTTTTCTGTTTTCCATTACAAAGATCATCCTTATCTGAGTGGTCGTCTCCAACATATTATGATTATCTCTATGGTCCATCGACTTTATCGTTTTATTTTCTTTTCTGGTCGAATTAGTATCTAGTCGATGACAAATTACTTTCTGCTGTTTATTTTTCAAATACTTATACCTATCTTCGGTACACATGTCATTCAGTATTTCACTGTTACCGTTCCTTTTATTTTTCCAGTATTTTCCAATAATTTAATCCCTTTATTAACTCGACAGTTGAGATCCCCTATCAATAATATCTCGTGTATTTTCGGCGCGGTTTTTTTGCTAATGTCTAGCGCATTCCTGTCTGTTGTATTCATCCATAAATACTTCTTCTATATGAAGTGTAGATTACTATTTACATCTTCTTTGATGTGGTTTTTGATTCTTTACGTGTACCTGAGTTTACATGAGCTGTAGAAGTGACGAGATATTTTGAACTAAATTTTTCAATACGCTCAAGATTGCAACGTATTCCATTCAACTTGTGATCAAAGGACTTAGTGTTTGATAAATTTTGATATCCAGTATTTACATTAACAAAATTGTTTTCATAAAGTGAGAATTCATCTGTCGACTGGTTTATCTTTGAAACCTACATAGAAATTGCAATTATTTTCTACGACATAAAATCCTAATCACTGCGTATATGTTTACAACGCTTTGACAATATGAAATAGTAGTGCTTGTAATATTCTTATTAAATATTCCCCAAACTATTAAGGGACTAAAATAAACGAGGGAAACACAAAAAACCAGAAGCTCCGAAAATATACACAGATACAAAGCTTCGGAATGATAAATAGTTGTACGGAATATTCTAATATTTGTTTCCCTTTTTTTTTTGCGCGACTCTTTCTGTTCGTTGTGTGTCTCGCCTACCCTGGATGTTCCGGACTCTGGGTTTCGAGTTTGATGTGACGGAAAAAAGTTGAGCAGCGGAAAGTGATATTATGACAAAATGAAATATCTCCTGCCCTCCTTCTTTTATAATTTATCACGTTGATAAATGAAATGTTTTGATTCGTTTTTATTAATTGTTTTAGGAAAAGGCGATTTTGTTCTTCGTAATTTATCGGTGGTATTTCTCAGCGCAAATAATATCGATGCACCGTCGCAAGTATTTACGGCATTTTTGCTTAATTAACAGGATTGAATGGAAATTAAAATGATACCATTATGAACGAGAGCAGAAGGAAAATACTGCGGAGCTGGAATTTCTATCGTTATTACTGGAAGTGCTTGCAAAAATAATAGGAAATCCTAGCGTTGTTGATTTAATACATATACACCCTCTGTCCCAAAAGTAACCGCAATGCGTCTATACATCAGAAACCAGTGGCGTCATCTCTTGATAGTTGATTGATTATTGTAGTGGGACTCTTCCTTATCAACCTGACAAATTTTCATGACATTTGGTGCATAGTCAGCTGATACATCACGCATCCTGTGAGAGTGTTTTTCGTAAACGGTCAGAAAATGAGTCACGAACAACGAGTCAATATTAAGTTTTGTTTTAAATTTGGAAAAACTGCAACCGAGACGTATGAAATGCTGCAAATTGTTTATGGCGACGATTGTTTGTCGAAGAGGCAAGTGTTCGAGTGGCATCGACGATTTCGTAAAGGCAGAGAAGATGTTAACGATGACGAAAGAGCCGGTCGTCCTTCGACAACTTTGGCCGAGGCAAATGTGGAAAAAGTGCGCGAATTTGTGAAAATTTCGAAGAAATCGTCAGTGAGATTTATGGAAATGGAGCTTGGCATCCCTAAAACAACTATTCAGCGCATTTTGACTGAAACCCTTGGTTTGAAGAAAGTCAATTCGAAGTTTGTTCCGCACAAATTGACCGACGACCAAAAAACGCTTCGAATCGAACACTCCAAAGACATTATTGCACGAGCCCGTGCAGATGAAAACTTCTTGAAAACGATTGTGACTGGTGACGAGACGTGGTGCTTTCAATACGAACCAGAAAGCAAACGTCAAAGCGCAGAGTGGAGGTCACCAGAAGAAGGAAATCCGAAAAAATCACGAATGGAGAAGTCGAAAATCAAGTCAATGCTGATTTCATTCTACGATTCGAAGGGAATTATCCATAAGGAGTTCGTTCCATACGGCTCAACGGTTAATGGTGCATATTACCTCGATGTTATGAGGCGTTTGCTGGGTCGCATTCGTCGTGTTCGGCCCGAATATCGCGAACCAGGCAGCTGGAGATTACAGCACCCACCGTATTCGCCTGATCTGTCCCCATGCGATTATTTCCTGTTCCCTCGTCTTCATTTGAAGCAGAAAGGAGTTCGTTATGCATCCGTAGACGCCATTCAAAGATCGACGACCGGCATCCTAAAGGCCATCCCAGAGATCGACATGAAAAAGTCGTTTGAAGCACTCGTTGACCGTGCAAATCGATGTATTGTAGCACATGGAGAATATTTCGAATAAATACAATGATTTTTGTGGACATAACATACATAGCGCGCTTTATTTCGAACTATTGCGGTTACTTTTGGGACAGAGGGTGTAAGTATTCTCAGGCTAAGTTTACGCTGACGAGAATATTTTCCCGGTTTGCTCTCTGATAACAGTATCTTCTAACTATTAGAATATTTATAGTATGATAGGCTGTAAGGACTGTTATGGGCCTGAAGTATATCTATATACTTCAGTTGATTTTGATTTTCTGTAATAAACGAAACAAATACGGCATTATATTTATATATTCATAACTTTCCAAGCAATCATTTGGTAAATATTGCAGTTGTGCTATCTTCAACAGAATTGCAAGCGTTATCCGAAATTTTCAATACCACATATCTATGTGAGTTCTGTATTCGAAAACCTCAAAACGAATATGTTCGCAATTGCTGTTTCTAACGCATTTCGCAATTATCATCCCGCAATGCCTGTGATTACTGCACAATATGAAGCACCGAATAATTTAAAATCAGATGCATTCCGGTTAATAGCGCTGCTGTTATATTCGGAAAAAAGCACCATTTGCCTACCAGCGGCTTAAACGCGCCCAATTTAACCGGCACACACGAGGTTAAATAGCGGAATTCAATAATTGTTTGTAAATATTTGTGCGATCTTAATGAAATTCAGTCGTAGAGATACGTTCGCTTCGAAGTTTTTTATACGTTTTTTATATTTTTTTCATTTCAGTGTTCAATTAAAGTGTGCGCTTAAGGGAAATGACGACAGGGTTTGCCACTAACTAATGCGTCAAATTACAGGAAACTATTGGGTGCTACAAATTTTATTTTATTTTGTTTGATGTTTCTTCTGTTTTCATCTGTTGCATGAGTTGTGAAAAGCGCATTTATGTAGATACATATTCGACCATTTGCCATCATACTTCCGATATTTCTGAATAACAACAAAATCTCATATTTTTGTAGAATTTAGGTAAATTAGAAATACAAAAGCTTCCTTATGTCGTCATGTTGCATGAATTTTGAAAATCGAGCCCTTCAGGAGAAGATGTCACGTAAAACTTGACTTTTCTTTGTAAAAAAGAGATTCATAGAAAAAATATTAGTAGTGTTTGTGTATCAGTCTACAGGAGTACGTGCTTAGAAGCTCTTATCTGTCGACTCGAGATTTTAAGAACCCAACATATTAAATAATAATCCGACACTCATTACGCAAAGTAGTAGCAAATGAGTAGGTGAACGTAGTAGAATAGATTAATCCGAGAAAAAATTGTTTACGCAACATTTCGCCCTTACAATCATTAGTAATACAAGATCTCAAAGTACACGCTAATACGATGCTTCCCTCCACAAAACCTTTTCCGTCTTCAGCACCGCGTTATTTTGCCTAACGAACCCTTATTTCCATCGAAGAAAATTACTATCGGACATAAATCTCGACGGAATTATCTATTTAGAAGGGAATACAAGGATGACGATGATGATATTTTTCCCATTTCTCTTTTTCGTCTCTCGGTTTTTCCCCTTTTTCTGGCACTTTTGCGGCTACATAATCGCCTATAGGAGGATTAGATTCGGAGAGGTGAAAAGGATGATGCTTCCTTGAGGGACGACGAGCGTAGTTCTTTCTCGGTATTAAGCTTCGAGATTCGAGGGCCGCGCGGTGTCATTATCAGGAAAGCATTCATGACCTGATTATGGTAGAGGAAACGCTATCGTTCTTATTTTCAACACGTCCTTTCATAAATATCGAATAAACTGGTGCGAATTTTCTCCTGCGGATGTTCAGTTTAGGTTAACGTATGCGTGAAACATGAAAAATTTTTAAAGTTTATTTTATATCGTCCTAGTTTCTGGCTTCGCTGGTGTATGTACAAATACATATAAATTTTTGTGCTAACGTTTAAGAAACTAGGACGTTATGTATTCGTATGAACTACGGAGAAGGACCGTGTTTCTATTCAAACTCACATTAATTAATAAATTTAGGTTTGAATAAATTAATATTTTCCCGAAATTTTTGTTGATTTTGCGGTTCTAAGTGTTTTTATTGTTACTCCCAATGCCATTTCCAAAACATATCAAGTTTTACTGGATTCGAAGTGTTATCCTAACACCCGATTCCGGAAATTGATAGAGAAAGTCCACGCACACTTCTCGATACAAAATTTATAGTTAAAGTAAGTAAATATTTCTTTCCATGAACTGCAGTTTGTGAATTTCACGGATTGTGAGAAGTAAAAAGTAAGATCGTATTCATCTAAATATGAGTCTATCAATTTTATAGCTTCATTGTAGAATCCACACATTCGTAAAGTACTTATGCTTTCATCTTTGCTAAGAAGGCATAACTCTAAATTTTAACAATTTGAGTGTGTAGCGTAAACTTTTCAATTAGCCAAAACTCACCCTCAGGTTTGGCTATGATGTCCCTACGAAGAAATTTTAACAATCATTTGAAAGTGGCTATACTTAAAATTGATTTCAAAGCAGATGTAAAATGAACCTAACGGTGAACTACGGAAAATAAATATAAAAACGATGATCATAATACACCACGAGAGAAACGTGTCAAGTTACAAAGACAAGGTTTTAAAATTTTGGAGCTATAATAGGAGTAAGTGAAAGCCAGAAAAGGAAGATATTAACAAAGGAAAATAATATGTCGAAAACGTTCTTGGGAAAAAGAAAACCGAAAAGATAGCGACAAAAATCGTACACCCAACATTAGCGCACAAAAGACAGAAGAAGAATCGAAAAGAACTACAATTATGTTCAGACATATAGACAATATCAGAAGAGAAACGTACGGAACGCGTATATAAGGAATGTGAGAGAAAAGGAAACTACAGAAAACAGCCATTGAGTATTTAAAGGAGGAGCAGTTGTGTACTTATCTTCTTTTCTGTATATATAGAAAGGATCGTGGTTTGTTCGGATGCTTAAAACTTAAAAACGACGGGAATAAATTGGATACTTCCTTCTGCGGGTTTGATCGTAATTGCTACGCGAAGGTTTAGGAAAAAGGAAAAGTCGAAAAGAATTTTGGACAACAACGAAGTTTGCCGGGTCACCTAGTCTACCATATTAACCCTTTGCTGCATAGATTATCATATACATGTAGAGATCTGCAACACCTTCCCTACCATCGACTTGTTCGCGTATTCAAATTCCGAAAAACGCTTACTAGACAACTGTAAATAAGATATAACAAGATCTGCAAGTATTACTTTATATGTACTACATATCAGGCAATTGTTTTATTTGTTGATTAATTTGTTGTAAACAAAATAAGTGCATACAATTATATTTATAAAGCGAATGTTGTTATTGGAAAAATTTGCTGACGAAACATATCCAAAACAAATTTAAAATTCTTTGAGTCGCTAATTACGATTCCGTTGTTAGAATTTCGAAATTCAAAATAGTGAAACAAAAACATAAAATCGCCTTCGTTTGTTATGGCAACTAGTATTTATGGGCTTTGGAGGTCGCTGATTACTAATCCGGCATTAGTTTTTAGAAATTTAAAATGAGTGATCCAATATCCTCGGCCAAAAACATAAAATTGCTTCCGTGTCTTATGGAGACTGATGTCAGTAAGTTTTTGGAGGTTCCTGATTACGAATCCGGTTCTTCAAAATTGAAAATAGCGAATCGAGTATGGTGGACCAAAACCTAAAAATTGCTATGAAAAGGTGGTGGGCTATAAACTTTTGGTTAGATTTATAAAGTTCAAAATGGTGGAATCAATATGACTAACCAAAATATCCAATAAATCATTATTTCACAAAAGTTATTATTTGATTTTTTAATGTAGAAATAGTAGATTTTTATGACAGTACATAGTTGAAAAAATTAGGTTGTTATTAAGGTGTATACCCAAAATCTTCACCGTTTCTCTGTTGTGGCCAAAATCAATATCTTTATTTTTCAGACATTCATGCTTAGCTTATTTTCCCAAAACCACTCTTGAGCTTCATTCATCACTTGTTCGGTAACACTCGTCATTGTATTTTCTGCATGAGTAACTAGAAGCAACGTGTTATCTGCGTATATTGATGTTCTTCTGGAGAATATGGTAATATGCTGATCATCAATGTGGACGAGAAGCAGAATTGCACCAAGTATGTGGCACTCCTATATTTATCTTCAGATTCCATCCGTCGCACTTGCTGTTCTCTGTTGTATCGATAGCTCCTGATGAGGACATCCACGACACATCTTACACCAGTCTAAGGCTTTAAATCGCAACAAGTTAGCTCAAACTTCTCCCTGTTGTTAGAGGATTCCGCAACAACGTCCATCGGTTCGAGCATAGCTGAGATGCGCAGAGAATATTGTCGGTTTCGTGGTAGTCTACTAATCTAGTTTTTATAATTTATTCGAATATCTGGCATACTGCCGGTAAGACAGACGTCTGGCTGTGGTTAGAGTGCATAAGCGTCTCTCCAGATTTAGTTTAATTAAGTTAAAGATGCAAGAGTATTTGGAACTTTAACATTAACACTCGATAAATATTAAATTTATTGAAAGAATCATCACTAAGGAAGCCTAGGCTAAACATTTTTCTTTGAAATATATTGTCTAGCCTTGCAATTGAAAAGAGTTGCTATTATGAGAAAAACAAATATATTTTCGCGTATTGAAAGATAGAGCGAATTCCTCTTAAGATATTAAATAAAACATTTTATGAAAATAAAATAAAATACATACTTAGTATCGAGTGAATCCTCTTAAGATAAGCGGAATATTTTATGAAAATAAAAAAGGAAATAAGAAACATACTTCGTATCGAATGTATGTATTGCTTTACTGTTTTCACCATAATTATGGGAATAGTAAGTTAATTTTAGCAATGTGTATGAACTTGTAGTAATTGTTCAGTTAATCCAATATATGCCAAAATTACCTAAAATTTGTAATCTATTTCAAAGAAATCCAGTCACTTTAGGACAACCTTTTCAATAATAAATTACTTAACAATATCCCGAGGAGCATCGCAGAAGAAATACGGATTACATAAGTCAACTGCTCAATTTGAATGAGATAAGAGTAGTTAACTATTACGAAAACTTCGCCAAGGGTAAATGTTAAGAAAAACTACGCAACTTTTAGGTTTCAGCTGAAATATATCATAATAAATTGACCTCCATACTAACCTAGAAAGTATATACATTATGTATTATAGGTTCAAATTACTTGCACTTAGCGGAATTATGGTCTCCGGAAATAAAAAAATAAATCATATTCGTTTATAGGAATAGAATAATCCAAACGTTGTAGTACTACTGACTTTACTCAAATTAATTAACAATCTGACCAGAAACGGACCACAGGTAACTTTTATCCCTATATAAGTTCTCAAAATCTCTTAAAACATATAGAGTGAAAACTATTACCGGAGAAAATGTTTTAGCTGCCTTACACTCCTAACCGGTATTATAAATCAGTAGGAGCAGCTTCCAGCGTTAAAATGTGTAGTTAAAAGCAGTTATGTAGGTCAGATAGTAAACACATAAATTGATAAAAGTGGTCGGTTGAAAAATAGCTCCACCTTCCTACGAGCACGCGTGTTAGGTCCGCCATAAATCTCCCGTCTTCACTTGCCTTTTCTTGTTATTTTTTGTGTAGATAATGACTGTGGCGACGAACATTCAATCACAAGTGTGGTATGCTGTAACGTACTAAGTTTTGAATTTTTTATTGATTAACTGATTAGTTATAATGGGTCTGACAAAAATGATTGATACGCCCGGGGGTAGTAAATAAAGCGTCGCCAGGTTCGGATTTATTTTATTCATGATTTTAGTCAATACATCAACGCTAATAACGTGGCAGTTCTTCCAGGATTTATTTTCGAATTTAGTTTAGTACCGATGCCAACTATAATCGTTAATAATGATATTTTGATTTATCGAGGTATTTACCGATTAGGATTATGTCAAGGGTATAAGTATGCTGTGACTAAATTACTAGAGCACTGCATGGAGTAGGCTCTTTAGTTAGTGCGTTTTTCCGCTTTCTTTTTTCATATATGTGTTTATTTAGAACTGTATAGCGCCAAACGGTACTTAAAACTATCATCAACCAACTCAAATAGGTACGCCTATTAACTCTTATAAACGTTCCACCTAATCTAATCATGATTCTATGTAAGTTGGTCCATACCATTCGATTGAAAATTAACACTTTAATTCGATTTATTTCGTTCGGAAGCTAGGAAATTAATTTCCCGGGTTTTTTACAGCCCTACTACATTTCCAGAATTCAACTACACAGCAATAATAAATTGATGGTAATGTCGTCGTGCAGGCGTAGTTGCTGCCGGCGAAATAGGAGAAAAATGCCGTTCTCGCGTAGGATTAATTTCAAAGTAGAACAAATTTACATTTTAATGACTTTTGTGTGTATATCGTCCGGAAATTATAAGAAGCGCGGAAGGAAATCTTTACGAAAAACTTTCTCAGTGAAAACTTCGCGAAAATTGCTTTCGGCAGAAATAGCCCTTCATAAATATTCTTATTTTTTCGTCAGTAAACATGGATGCTATCGACGTGGTTTCTTCATTTTCCTAATCCAGTATCGTTTGGTACCCTTTTTAATATTAAAAGCCTCTTTATTACTAGCTTCATACTTTTTCTTTCCTTATTGCTTCCTCTTTTACCCAAACTCAAAAATTAGAGTGCTGGATACAATATTTTAAATTTTCTTTTTGTATGTCGGAATTTGCAATATAATAACAGACTTGTGCTTTATGATATCCTTGTTTTTCATTTAATCTTTTTAATTTTATTTCCTTCACTGTTCATTATATCGTAAGTTCTCGAGAGATTGCTAGATAAAAAATTACAGCTACATGTTTATTAATTCTGTACCAAATAGCATATTATACTGTGGAGAGCACATTTCTAAGAGTTAGAAGCAGGTCGAATTAAGAATATAAAAAGAGCCGTAGCTAGTACGCAAGAATATGAATTTATTGTTAGAGAATAAGCAGTTATTATACCGGATTAGTTAAAAATATGGAAACCCTCGAACAAATGAACCGATCCATCATGCTGGATAGTTTATATTGAACATAATTTCCTAAAATGAATATTAATAGAAATAAATCGCCGTCTCCATATTTTTAACTAACCCTGATAAGACAATGAAGCAATGAATAAAATAGAACTTGGGGACTGCGCCAGTATGCCGATTCAAGTCATAATACTACAAAGAATTCAATATAAACTATCGAGAATGATGTTCGAGATATCACGAAAAACTGCGGACAACACCCAAATCCACCACTTCCACTGTTTTCAGAAGTAGAACAGCAAAGAAAACTGGGGTCAACTGAGCTGATGATGGATTGAATGCTTATTCTGAATGAGATAAGAATCCTGGAGAATTACGAAAATTGAAGAAAATTTCGAATGTGATTTTCAGGTTTCCAAAGAAATGCTTTCATTGCCTGATATATCTATACCTATGCCTATTATTCCTACAAATTATTTACTTGAAACCGTAAAAATATTAATTCTGACTGTCATCCGGGAGTCTCAGAAAAATCAAATTCGTTCATTGAGGCACAAAAATCTTAAACGTCGTATTACTGGCTTTACTGTAATTAAATATTCTCTCACCATTCATTATAGTAAGCAGCTATTAAATTTCCATACTCCCATTTATTTCTGCCAAATCTACTAGTTTCACCGTAAGCGTCGAATTGTTAAATCCAAATTTATCGCGTTGGTGGTGGAATTTTTGAGCCGATGCCAACGAACCGAGCATCGAGCAGACGGTAAAACGGCCACAAAAACAGGTAGAAACTGCGAAAATCATATTCATTTAGGATTGTCGCCGGTGCTCGTCGCGAAAACAAACGCGAAAACGTAATTACCGCACTCGCCGGCAAATTGTCCGGGGATTTTTATAATTCAATGTCCAGTCGCAGTTGCGGCGCAAACGGCTGAATTTCCCCTCGGACGCCGGCGACGCAGAACGAAGAACCGACGCTGCGTAAAGCCGTTTGCTATCCGAAGGGAAATTTTGACCGGACGCGGAAATTCCATCTCGCCGAACAGTGGGAAATTTTAAAATGGTTATGCTAGACTGTATAAATTTAATGCACGTTCGGTGCCGGATGAATTAGAAAAATGCCTCCAGGAGGATATAGTGGCTTAAAGTAATTACTTAGCGCAAATTCACTAGTCATTTCACAGGAGATCTTTTCCAAGTAATGTACTCGCACATAGTCCAATTGTGAGGAAAAAATATATGTATAGCATCTACTATAGAATTTGAAAAGTTTTTGTTTGAGACTAGAGATAATAATGATATAATCTTATATTCATTTATGTTAAGTTTTCGACTTTTGGGCGTGAGGCACCTAAAGGAGCTTTTGTGTTAGTTGGATTTCATTGCTCGCTGACATTTTTTAGAGTTTAGAGCACGGCAATAACTTTCATTAGTTACCAAGTCGAGATAAATATCTCACATATTGTAGGGGTAAATACCCTTGCATATTCTTATTGGGACTCAATTTTAAATATTAAAGTATTAAAGAGACCAAACAAACCATCTAAAACCACCCAAAAATTACAAACCATCCTTTTTGTACTAAACACTTGTAAGCTAGTGGAATTTAAATACATAATTGACCTAATTACCCCACCTCCGCGAGGACAAAAACGTGCGTAGACAATTAGGAACTGCTGATGCAACGACACCCTCTAAGCACAACGGTTTCCGTTTAGATCGCGCCATCGTAGCTACGTGAATTCAGAGAGATCCTCGGCCGACCAAAAGCTGCAAACGCCGTCATGAATATTTTATGGCTTATTTACCTGGCTATTCTTCCTCGGAGCATCGCCATGGTATAAACGAGAGATGCATTAAATACAAATTTAAATGAAAAATTACCGCTTTTCGTTATTATCAGCGACAATCGCTTCCGGATGGATTTAAATTTAAATTTAACAAATATGTACATTTCTCTTCATCTATGAACTTATACAAGAATGGCTACCAATAGAATATTAAAGCTTATATAAAAGTTCGTTTATAGTTAGAACATGAATTAAAAGATTTTGAACACAGTTGCTAAGGTCTTGGAAAATAGTAAAAGGTCGACATTTTTCGTGAAAGTTCGAGGAATTACATGAGTCGTATAAATTTCGCATTAAATTAGTAGGGCGGTATTTTCAAAACAAAATGTGACCTCTAAGAAATGGCGTAGCCAAATGTTTCCGAAAAGTAACTAAAGCATCACCGATCATTTGCACAATATGTAGATGTTTGTTGAGATACAAATATCAGTTTTATTAATTGTTTGGAGTCTAGCTTAACGGAACTAGCAAGAGCCTGCACAAATACGTGTACACAGTAATAGTGAAAGTAGAAACTGAGAACTAGGAATAAGACGGTTGTGGTTAAAATAATATATAAAAAATAAATAAAATTACCTTTAGCACACCTTTCGGAAATGAATCCAAATAAGTATTTCGACAACTAAAATGTCATCCTCAGTGCAAAACTGGGGGAATTCATTATCACTAGCGATATACGGCTAACGCCCAAGACGGCCACTGCACAACGATCATTGTGCAACTCTAAAGCGCTTCGCAATGAACGTCACACATTAAACGCCTGCGCGAAACACTAAAACACATTGTTTTTATATAGAAACGGGGTATTCATTTATCGCAAGATATCTGCCGTGCGTATCGATAATCACGTTTCGTACAACTTCCAAAATATTAAAGAACCTTATTACATAGTTTAGAAATGTCACGCTTAACGCTATTGTCGATTTTCACCTACTTACAATAGATAACAAAAGTTGATGAATTAAGGTAAATTCTATTTTGTTTTAGTAGGCCAGATGTAACACCGCTTCATTGAAGGCTAATATTCACTTGACTTTGCTATACAAATTACTAGTGTTCACATTTCTTCGTCTAAATATTAAATATATCTTCATCTATCTGTAAATAGATAGTTATCTCTCTAGTTCTGCCAAATTTTGGCGTTTATCACTTAAACTGTCTCCGTAGGTATGTACAAAAAAATGTTCAGAATCATTCGAACAGGTAGTTGGTTTACAGAACCAAATAATTGCTTCAACATCGTTTCAGGATTCGTATAAATGTTATTGATTGTTCGAATGACAAGCAGGTGTTCTGCAAATTCTTAATGCGGAAATAACTGCGTAATGTTGCGCAAATATGTTGAAACTTGGGAATTCTTAAACTGTTCTTAGCTTTTTTAATCGAGTTCGCACCTTGCGGATTAAACGTTAAAACTACGTCTTTCACTTTGTTAAAATGCAATATAAAACTGCATCCAACCGAGTTCCCATTCCCGTTAAACAGGTTGTGGTGATATCACAATTACTAGATACAACTTATATAATTTCCAAATTCGATTACCACATAACAAAATTGAATCCAGGAAGATGGAAAGAAAAAATCAACGACCGGAAGGAGTGGAGAAGAATCGTAGAGAAGGTGGAAAAATTTAGAAGAAAGAAACAAGAACGAGGACTAATCCAGCACATGAAAAGGATTCGAAGGGTTCCTTGAAGGAACAGCTACAATTTCATTGTGAAATGCATTAGCTTAATTCATTAATTAAATTCGATTACACGATTTCAGAAAAACTTTCACTATTTTATTGATTAATGCGTCAACTGCAGAGCAACGCTATCTAGCAGTTTCGGCTACAAGATGAACAGCCTGCAGTAAATTTTATATGGAGGAAATTAGAAAAACGTGTTGTCAGTGCTCTATCGGCGTTTAGCACATATGAAGATCAGTCCGCCATTGACATACGTATTTGCTTGGGTTCCACTGCAAACTTTGCAGGGTAGCTATGAAATGCAGTAACATTGGTAATTTTGGTAATTCTAGTACTACGTAAGAGATACAGCACACTAGATTCATATGTTTTCAAAATATGTACTAAACTATGAAGCAAGATATCCTTTTTGCATGCGTTGTTTCATTCATTATAAAACCACAGTATTCTATTTTTCAGTTCAAATCTTAAATTTGCTCCTACCATTTTTACGCGAAGTGATAAATAGGAGGACACTTTGGTTTGGTAACTTCCAAGGAAGTACGTAGGTCTTTCAAAACAATCTAAAATATTCATTGTCACACTTGACAAGAAACAAATATTGTAAGAATTCTTCGAATGCCGTAAACTGCCTTTTTGTACAGTTTTACATTACAAAAATTACAGTACACCCTGATTTTATTATGTTTGTGCTATACTATAGTGGTGAATGAGTTTTAGTTCCATTAACACCTAAATAAAAAGATACCAACCGTTTGAATCCTGGGACAGCCTAATGTTAAGAATTTTAATAAAATTAAGTATTTGACAAAGTAAGGTTGCTTAAAATTGGTGATACAGTTCTAAATCTACCAGAGTACATACTTGTCCCGTCCACAGTAACCACGAAAACACATGGTAAGCGGTACCAGCGCATATTACTTTGTAAGACGTATGTTAAACTTTCTATTACAATATTGCGTGAAAGGAAATACACAGTGATCGAGAATGATTGCTGCTCCACATGCATGCGTTTAACGATAAATTCCATAGGCATACTTCACAAGACTTCGAACATGAGTAAATGGTTCATGCTGAACTTCAAAGTTAGGAAACTCGTGTTGAAATTGTTCATGACAATTTAAATACGAATACACCCAATCGTCCTGTTCCAAAATAGACCTCGTGAAAACCGTCGTAAGCTAAACGTTGAGAGTTAACATTGATTAACATTTTCCAGTTAGTTAACTTAACCAAAACTTAATATATTCGCCGTTCTAATCTTGAAGAAGAATGTTTGTGATAAAATGAGCGAAAAACGACCGGTATAATATCTAAAACTTGCTCGAAAACACTAATCAAATGACAATTGAGAATTTTATCTGCCGACCTATGAATAGGGCGCCGATGATCGAAACGAATTAAAACGAATCATAATTGAACTCTCAATTTTCCATTGGAAAGTTTTGATAAATTTTGATAATATAACGACAATACAGTTGTCACGTGACCGTCAACCGTTCTGGTTCACGGTGTATAATACTAGACAGCAAAAGCTTAGCGCCAAATATTGCGCTTGCTCAAAAATGTGGTATGGATTTTAATAGTCACTATGGAAGAGGTATAATTTTAAAATAAATCAATGACCAAACTTTTTGTCGTGAAGTGTAACTTCCTAATTATCTTATTATATTAATTATCACACAGATAATCTTTACAACTGCGATATTTGCCAGAAAACTATCAATATATAGCTGCAACAAATTCGCAGAAATTATCCAAACATCAATTTGCTTATCTTACTTGGTACAAGCTTTTTTGAGCAACACGTTTTGATGGCACAAATTCTCTGTGGAATTTGCACTGTTAAAGAAAAATTGTAAATATTATTGATATATCGAACCATGCAAACATATAATTACTCTATAGGAAATAAAAGGGACTCAAAAATAATTTGTCTCTAAAAAAGGCGACATTCAGATTAAATAGCAACTTCGTTCGTTACATAGGAAATAGCCAAACATGTTTTCTGCAACAGAGTTAGATCTTCAATAACGAATATCTTTGAAAATTTGAAATGTTTGTTTCAAAATGTGTACGTAAATTTAATAATAATAATAATAATAAACAAACTTTATTGTCCAACAGGTAACCCATTAACAGGACAAAAAATAATAAAAGTAAAGTAGAAATATGTTGGCATATACACATAACAGTAATCCATACAAGGAAAAAAAAAAAAATAATATATTCAATTGAAGTAGTATGTAAAAATTAAAAAGTATACATACATATGTAATGAAATCTAAACACAAGACACTACTTCTGCAAAATGCTTATTCCCATTTCGGCACATGTTGTAAATAGGTGAGCGCAGCAAAACATTTGTACGGGCAGTCGGCAGATAAAATTCAGAAGCAGAGCGCGTTGCAAGCCTAGTCACGTTGATACAAATCCGTGAAAGTAAATATGGATAGTCAATGTTATTAGTTAATATTTTACTCAAGAATCGCGCACTTTGATACTCCCTTCCATTCGCAAATGAATGTATGGTTAATTGACTCATAATGTCATCTAGGTTGCAACCACGTTCAGGGTAATTTCCAGTTATTTTAAAGTTTGCAAATTTTAAAAATCTTCGTTGTATGTGTTCTAAAGCATGCGAGTGTGTTGTATAGATTGGACACCAAATCAAGTTTCCATATTCCATCTTGCTGACGACAAATGCAAAGTACAATAACTTAATAACCGTAAAATCCCGACACGTTCTCATTATAAATCCCAACGATTTAGATGTAGACTTTATCAGTTGATTAATATGTGGAACTTGGAATGTAGAATATAATTAGAAGAAATGAATTCCATTTGTTTTTCTTTTGTTCGGTAAATGACAAATGAATAATGATTCGTCTCCCTTAGTATTGATTCCTAATTGGAATGAAGTGACAGACATCTGAGAATCGATTAATTTGGATCCTGATCTGTTTGTATGGCTATAGCGCTGGTTGCATTACATTTACTGCCGCTGCAATAATATACATACACCTGTAATTAACACCATACATTATATATGTACAGGCTTGACCATATGTTATCGGCACCCTTGTAGAATTGTGCTTATAACAATTGCAGGTAATTTCGAACAAGGAACAGGTAACAATAAATTCCTAAAATTGTAGTATGACAGCGATTTCTTTGCGTTATCTACTCCCTCTTAGAAATTGTCTGCCACAATGCCGTAGAGGCATCGAGAACATATGGACAAGGATGTATCTATTGGTTGGATAATGGGTGAGACTTGAGATTTGAAATTAAATATAAGTTGTATTTAGTCAACAAAATCAATCAATAGCGCCCGAATTAAATCCCAGGACCTATGTAGTCAGTTTGGTTGCCACACCCTACGTACCGTGCATATTTCTATATATATATATATATATATATATATATATATATATATATGTATATATTTACTTCTAGTACGGTACAGTTATGCTTCAACTTCTTCCCTTGTATTGAGAATAGTTTTATCTATTTGATTGGACATATCTACCCACATAAAAACGAATCTTTAATTTAACCATATAAAGTGTGTATGAAACAAATGGTAAATTCAACATACACCCGGACTGACCATATATTTAAATAAAATGTATTATATGGTTGCCACCACACAAATTAAGATATTACCAGAAATACTGGTTATGTTGAATTTACTATTACTCTATGCATTATAATAACCTTATGATTTATTTGGAGGAAATTTCTTTGTTCTACCTATTTTTGATTTAAAAGCAGGCTATATTTTATTTCAATATAACTTTAAAATCAAGCATATTGTAGTATAGTAATATTCGAATGGTTAATTACTATTAAAAAGTTCATCATTTATTACAATTCAATATATCAGAATTCACAGTTAATGTTGGGGTTATGGTCTTCAGTTGATATTCAGTTTATTTTGGGGTTCTATTTATACCTCTTCGACACCACGCCCACCACTTTTTGAACATTTTATTACCCTACCGGTGTTAGCTTCTTATTTTAACTCCAGCCGGAGACGTTTAATGGGAGAAACAAATGTAACTAAAAATAAAGCTATTAATTATTAGAAAAAACATAGATTAATAGATAGAAAAGCATTGTATTACAAGAATTCATAAAAAATACTGGATGTGAATAACCTAGGATATATCGGCATTCAATACAGATTTCTATAACAACAATATGCCTGGATGAACTGGAGTCAAGGAGAATTAAAGTTTTCGTTTCGTGGACAACGGAGAAATAATGCAGTGTAGTCCTGGTTTCCAAAAAAAAAAAAATAGAAAGTTTGTTTGGTTTACGACGAAGAAAATTGACAAGATAGATAAGTCAACAAATAAGTCTATAAATATATTTCGAATAAAAGGGTTTTAAGAAGAAGTCCCAGTGAATAAAAGAACCTCACCACACCGGAGAAGAAAGAAGGAATAATCCATAGAAAATAGAGTCACACAGAAGAAGAAGTTAAAAAAGGAAGGAATCCATAAAAAATAGAGCTGCATCGAGAAAAGAAGTTAGAGAAGAGACATAGGAAGAACCACCATCGAATAAAAGAAATTACACTCATACACACACAACACTGGGTAATTATCTTGATTTTATGTTAAATATTTCTCAAAATTTCTTCTTCTTCTTCTTCTCGTCAATCCTTATGCCTTTCAGCGTCGGATTATTTTTGGATCTTACATACGTCGATTTAATCCAAATCCAAAATTTACAAATATAATTTGTTTATATGCTTTTCAGATCATTAGTTAACAGCTAGTCCGATGCAATTTTGTTTAAGAAATTAACAAAATTTTCAGTACAATATGCATAAAGCATTTACGTTGATAGTGGTCATACTGCTATGTTAAAATTAACACTCCCGATACATTTATTTCAACACAACTAAGAATTTGCAATAAGCGTTTTAATTTTTGATTCAAAGAAATAATTAGCAATTGAAACATATTATTTAAATACATCCTTACTTCATTATAAAAGTATTCTTAAAGGAAGACTCTAAAATTTGATTTAAAATATATATTCAAATAAATGTATATATTTCTTTTAAGAAAAGATTTTTCTCTGTGTATATGGATTACATAGGATTTATCTTATTATATCATTGAAGTTCGAGTATTTTCTGTGTTATTTGGGACAATGTTCTATTTCTGTAAATTATCTAAAAATCTATATGCCGAAACTAACAATGGGAATATCAGATAAACATTTATAACATTTTAATGCTAATGTCCTTCAATGAATTTCGTGTATAACATTTAATACAATTTGATCATCTCGCATTTGTGAACTTAAAGTGACAATGAAACGTTTCTAAAATGGTTGAAAGTCTCTGAAAAATACAAAGGCGTAGATATATCACCATCCCCTACTTTTCCTTACACACGATCCTCACAGTGGGAGAATCCGTAGTGGCGCTTCTTTAAAATTCAGGTCGTCGCTTGAAGAAACGAAATTTCACGTAATGGCATATTGGAAACCTAGAATCATATTATAATGTTAATATGATCACTGGAACGGCTTTAACAGAATTTCTATGAGAAAAAAGAAAGCCTACTGCCGTGCCGTCTCCTTTCATCTTTGTCGGAATTTGTGCATAAGGCTTTCGGGGGTATTTTTCCCTTCCTTTTGTGCAGGGCGTCAAGACGACGCGCGAATAAATTTAAACGTCCTTATTACGTATGTATAAATGCGGGCGCTAAAGTAATATGAATTATTTTAAGTGAATACTGCAGTTTTTCATGCGGAGATCGAGTTTTGCGAGTTGAAATAAATGTAAATGGAGTAAAAGTATTATCCTTAGATATCGAGTCAATCATCCGTAATAATTTGCTCAACATTCCTTACCGAAGTTGAGACAACAAGCAGTTTTTATGTCTGCTCGCCCAAGTAAGAAAGTACGGCGACTGTATTTCCGATTCCGAAATGCGGTCCAATAATGTAGCAAGTGCGGAATAATAAAATCATCCGTAATAATACGGACACGGAAATAAGAAGAGCCTTAGGGTATCCGACGCGTTGAATACGAGAAAGGATAGAAAGACATCTGACGAGTCCGAGAAGAAATAAAACGTTCCAGTGGAGACGATTCGTGCGGAAGGGCTACGTGACCAATGGCTCCCCTTTCCTGTAAAGTCTCGCTCATTGTTACCGACTGGAAATTATTTTCCGCGCTGTTTTCTCTATTTCGCTGTATCGAAAGCGAGCTGGAGACAAATTATATCCGTCGTCGTTTATCAAATATTTACAGTAATGGAATATTTTTCATTGCAACGCCAACTTCTAGATGACTCAATTTGCAATTTTTCGCTTCACGACGGTTGCACTGTATTGACTGCGGTTCTTTTCTTTTGCTTGTGTTCGATTAATTCGGCGTTCAATATAAGATATATATAATACTTTGTAGGTACTGGAAGTTGACTCATACTTCACATATTCCTTAACCCTCAAGTACTGTGGTGTTTTCAAGCTACTCTTATATTATGGTGGGGTCTTTGAGACCCCACAATTTGATTTTAGTTTTTTTGCTATTATCATTTTTTTCTAATTTTAGTTACTGTAGGTTTGAAAGCATTCATGTATTTTAAACTTTGTTTGAGTAATAGTTCAACTTTATTAACAGTTAAACAAAAGAAACTTTATACAAAAGTGTATATAAACATAAAGCAAATTCTAAAGATATTAAAATCATGTATCGTTATAATTGTCGTCTGTTTTGAAGTCTCCAAAACTCTGTTCTTAAGACCTATAACAGAAAATTTGAGTTAGAATTACTCATAATGTTTTCTCATCATACTTTGAAAATGTAATTTTTCAAATGATATGCTTTAGACTCTACAAATTATACTTTACCTTTCTAAACACGCAAAGCATTTAATGATTGCTTCTAAGTGCTCTCTGCAGATGTTTTGGCAACATTCACCACAGGTAGTTTTTACCTTACGGTCTCTTTTCCGGTCACACATGTAGCATATTTTGTATCTTACTGTAGGTCGTGGTCCTCTATCTGGCGTTAATGAATCAATTCCTATTAAGTTTTCTACAATTGATTTGAGATCTTTTGGCAGTTCTTTTGTATGATATCGTCTTTTAATATGGTCGTTGATAAGTTCTATTCCTGGAGTAATAGGAAATTCTCGTCGAGTTATTTTGAACGGTTCTTTTAATGTAGCTAGTAGAAGGATGTAGCTGTTCACAAGCAAAATATCTAATAATGCTCCAAATACGGCCATGGGTCATCGCCTGGTTCTTCTTTGGCACGAATATGTTAAGCACTTTTGATCCAAATCGTCGACTCTCCGTTCTGGTGCTATTATAAAAATTAATTATTTTTAGTTTTCCATTTTCTTCCATATTGCCAATTATGGTGCATCGAAGACACCAACAAAACACATTTATTTCTTTGCGGTACATATGAAACTAATGTATTGTCATGTGTAAATCTAAACTTACAGGAGTTAACTGATGAATCCTTAGTTTGTGTAAGTGTCAGTGGACTTTCTCGCTTCGGATAACAAGATATGTCAGTCCAACTTGTTTTAGTTCATCTAACAACTTTATTGAACAGAATCAATAGTCTCCTGTAACATTCCTGTTAGTCTGTTGGATTGGTGAAACTAACTTTAGCACATTCCGTGTTGGCACTGACAGTTTTCTCGGATTAAGTTCCGCTGTTTTCCCTGTGTGTACGAATGAGTTTAGTCAATAGTTTTATTGATGCTTTTGATTTGATTGCTTTTAATATATTGCCGAATGGTGTCTAAATCCACCAAGCACTTCACTGACGATGGCATATTCACTGCAACTAAAATTATTTTTGCAGTTGTTGTTAAGAATATTATATATATATATTGCAGCAAGTCTACCGCCATTGTCAATTCTATCGCTCTTTGTTGTTTGATCGTCAAATCTGAATGTTGACAAAAAAATAAAAAAACGTTCCTCTGGTATTGTCCCTCTAAAGATATTTCTTCCAGTACCATCAATTGAATAAAGGTTCCTTGTATCTCCATGATTTGAATTGAAAACACCCAGCCAAAATCAAAAGTCCGCGAAATGCTTTCAGTTCAATTATATCCAAATGTCCTACGTAACTACATATTGGTCCCTACGCAACGCTTGTGTCCGTGAGTTTTGGATTTGTATGTTCTAAAATTTCATTCAGAAAATCCTGGGTAAACAGAAGAGACAAAACATCAAAAGGTGTTGTAAGCGTGTAAGCACTTGCTGCTGGACCTGTTAAACCTTGTTGATGATGAATTAGATTGGACGCTCTAGTCCTTGTCGGAGCACAGGGAGATTATCAGACCAATCGTAACGATTGCGACCATAACAGTAATGTGCAGTAGTCCCACTATCATCATCTTGACTTTGACTTTCTTCTTCTGATTCCACTTCAAACTCTGAAGATATATCGTGACTACTACTGTTTACTTGCTCCATCGCCCAAGTCGTTATCATATTCACGAGGCAACGCAGTATCAGAAAGGTCACCAAAATTTTCGGCTGTGCAAGCTGCTGCTCAAAAACCTTCGCATTTTGTAAGGAATATGTAACGTAATAATCACTAATCACGAACGATATTGTCAAGACAAATGAGACGGCGAGGAGAAAGATTTGAGAATAAATGATTGAACAAAATCTAGGAATCGCTATATATGCTATATAAAAGTTAGGGAAATGCATAATTATCAATTCCTTTTTTAGAACTACGACCGAAATGCAGTGTACATGAGTAAATCCCCGACGTATAACACTCAAATACTATCGCATATAAGAAGCAGTGATTCACTCGAGTTGACAAGACACATAAATGCGACATAGAGAAGTGAATCCACGAGTAAATAATATTGCGCTCTTTTTAAAAAAGTCCAACTCAACTACCATCGTGGAGTACTGAGGCACACCAACGGCCATTTTTTTTCGAAAACGGTTAAAAAAGTAATAACGGTCTATGCCATATTGAACATATTTAACTTGTAGAAAAATAGCTGGAACCAATAAATTGTAAAAAAAGTGTTTAAAAGATACAAAGTAAAAACTGGTGTGTGGGGTACCAAAATACCCCACGATAGTAGTTGAAGGTTAATAATACAAGTAAAGGTCGGCAGCGAAAAGTTGGTACAATTTTGTATTTATCTATTGTTCTTACCGCCACCATCACCATGTCGATTTCTAAATCTGTCCATCGAAAAAACGGGGAAACCTCTGCTTTGCATATCCGAGGATCAAGGATTGAATGCGTACTCAACGGTTCAAGCTACCTGAAGAAACAATCGATACCTTAGAACTGGCAATTTTAACTACCCAACTGAGGATTGAAATAACTGCTTTAACATTTGACTTTAATGAACGCTAATGTATACCAAGCTTTGTAGAAGAGCCACTACTTTCAGGTTAGTCAATGGTTGTCTGTTGTGGACTATGCAACACTAGAAGGGCATCTTTTTATAACGTTTCTCCCTGCAATACATTCTCATTCGCCACACAAAGAAAGACAATCTACGAATTTAGCATTTCTCATTGGCACATCGAGATTTATCCTGTTTAATTTCACTTTTGATTTATCCTTCAGTACATACAGGACAGAATAGTGAAAATTCTCATCTCGCACTTTCAACCAGTTCCATAGTGCTCTTCATAAAATCCAACTCGTTGGTTCGCGAATTTCATTAATCCTGCAATAAGTGCAAAATTATATAAAAAGACGAGTCCCTCCGTCGAATAACGTCTTTTCAGTTCTTTATAATTGAAAAAACTTTCGTCGTAGAAAATATTAGATGCACCTTCATCCGCGCACAAAGCGCACACCAAGTTCATCGGTATAACCTCGAAAGTTAACATGGACTAGTTTACATGAGGAATGAGTGTACGGAAACGAAGAAAGTTTTTGCTTTAGAAAAAGTTCATTTCCGAGGTGGCAGCATCGGGAGAGACGTATTCAGACGTCTTCGGAACTTTCGATAGATGTTGATTGCTCGCATATTTCTGGCCGAGACAGGTTATTAGTGAAGTTCTGAAGATTGTTGTGCGAGAAGGTATTAAATTCGTTGTACGTACCTACTCGATTCGAGAATTCTTAATTGTTTGCTGGAACGGCGGTACTCTTGCCTTTTCCGGGTTGGGTTTCGATTAAGTATTCGAAATATGCTTTCAATTTTAGAGTTTCTTTTGCTTTCGACGGCGTACGTAGCACGAAGCATTAAATGGGGAATTTAAATCAAATAGGAAATATTAAGTCCAGAATCGCGATGCTCTAATTGGAGTGCGCAGTGCCTTAATTACTTTCTGCTGGTACAAGTAGACAATGATAAAGCAAGGTTTTTGGTCATAAAAACCTTTATCAAAGTGACATTTGCATTAGCAAATGAACCTTGTAAATTTGCTCAATTAATAAAATAGATATCAACACTGCAAATAGCTGTTTTCTGGTCAAACATAGACATAAATTTCAAGTTAGTAGTTTTTGTTGTATCGTTGAGAATGTGCTATAATCTCCTTTTTAAAAGCTTTTTGTTGAACTATTATGAAATCAGGGTATGAGAGGAAAAGTTCATTATTATCTACAACACAATTGCTTCTGTACCTTCGTTGGAAGCACGATTGCTTGTTGCCCGAGTCGATATCTAGACTATCGGTAATCATCACTATCAACCCGAAAACGAACATAGAAAATGATGAGCATACGTTCCGAAAAGGCAGCTGGTGATGGTGATGGTGATGATATTAAACCGTAGTGTAAGTTAACATTCTTGTATTGACTCTGAACAGCATAGTTCTCTGGGTAGTGTCTAAATAGAGAAGATTCTGACTGCAACTTCTGGATATGAGCAATTGGAAAAGATGTTACAAGATTGAATGACATGGAGAAGAATTGAAGAAGTTTTACAGATACAATAGAGAGCGATAAAATTGATATTGAGAATTTATTTATCCTGAAATTAATCTTCCGCTTTTTGTAAATTCTCATAGCATTATATGTGTGTAATAAGTATGAACAATTGCATACCTACAACTACCAAAAATTGCAGACGGTTGCATCAGACACGACGACGTCTGGCATTTTAGCCACAAGCAGGCACTAGTTTCTAACACGACAGAACTTAGATTGGTTAAACCCTGCTGGAAGTAAAATTCCAGACATCAAAAGCTAGAAAGAACATTTTTACAAGATCATCACCAGCACTTTTGCTTGTGACTGCTTTCTATAAAATTTGCAACGGGTTGTAATTTGGACCCTACAGAAACCATTCCATTACAGATAACGCTACTTCCGCTACTTTCTTGGAAATAATGTTTGATGACATCAGTGTTTGGGGTTGCTGTCCTATTGATCAACGGGTAATTTTGTCAATCAGCCCTCGCCGACTTATTATACGTGCTGTGTTGCCTATTTTTCTGGAATATCTTGCTGCAGTCTAAATTTGACGTTTAGCATATTCTTTTTATTTAACCATTACTGAAACGTATTTCTAAATTCCGAATTTCTCTTTTTTTTTAATATACTTTCAAAAACACTATATTTTCTATTTCGCATTATTTCATTTAAGAGCTACTTTTCTATTTCTTTTTCCGTCTTATAGTTCGAGAACTTCGCTTGGGCAGTGGTATCGTATTTCGCGCCCTATAGTCTATTCTTTTAGCGTGGAAAACTGCATAACTGATTGATGATTGTGTATCAAGGCATTGTGTGTAGACATGAGTCTTAATTCTTCGCGACAATGTCAGCTTTGTTTGGTTTTCTCGGTAATTTAGTGTTCGAATGTGCGAGTGTAATTATCGATTGTCGACCTGGGGTCGCCAAATAGTTAGGGTTTACACCCGATTTTTGTGCTTAACCAACGAATCGTTTATGCATATATTGACTGTGTGTTTGCGTGAATTTTCTGTGTTCTTGGTATTCTTCTTTGTACTTCTTGTATAATGGTACGTCGGCCTTATTGTTAGATGTTTGTGTCACTGTTCCAATTACATCTCATGTATTTTTCTGTGGATTTTTCCTCCACGATTTTAGTGGTAAGTCTGTCTCGGCGAAAGTGATGTCCAATGTTTTCTACAGCCGATTGTGGAAACTGGAGTACGTATCCGCATATTTCTTGTATCAAAAGGTAAGCATTTTCTACATTAGTAATCTTTGTTTAATTTTTATTTTAATTTTAATTTTTTAGGTACAGTTATCTGTATTCACTATCCCAGGTTGTCAAATGAATGGTTTCTCTTTTAAGGGTAGTACTTGCCCTGAGATAAAGTTTGTTACGTGCACAAATTTCGTTAATTCAGTTTCAATATCTCGCTTAACATGTTTCAAATTTGCGCTCAAACTTTAGTCCCAGTAGTCAAATTTTCCTTCTGTAGTATTTCTGAACCGATCATATCACCGCGTTGAGCCGTGCCCTTGAACGTTCTGAATTCGTCCAATCACGAGGACGCAGTAGCGAAGAGTAGCAACTAGGCAAGAGGTAGCCGAGTGAAAAGGACCGTTACAATATCGGGAGAGTTTTGCTGAGTGAAATTAGGTTTTGTGTATCGATTTATCAAGATATCGTAAAGATATTGTTTACCCCGAAGTGGGAAATTCTTCAGCAGACTCTCAGGTGTATTTTAATAAGTACAACTCCCGTTCGCGGAGGAAAAGGTCCGGTCAAATCACAGCACAACTTAATATCACGTATTTTATATTTTATCTTGTAAAGGTCTACGATATAACGTTTTATACTGACTTACCGTTACCGCATTGTTCGCATTATTTAGCTAATCTAATCTCAAATATTATGTAGTTTCTGAATTTTGTTAACGAATTCCATTAAAGGCTAATTTTACAAGTTCTTGAATAGCCGTGTGTAGTTTTGAAGTAGAACTTTGTTGTTTACGTGACACCTTCTCAGGTGAGTTTGGTCTCTCCTGACGTCAAGTAGTATTTCATTCAATAAAAGGTACCGAATATATTTAACCATGAGGATATATATGGTAAGCTCATATTATCTTTGACTCAAACTTCATGGTTGGCGCCCATATTATCTGTTCTCCTGACAAGACCTTCTGTATTATTGTTATATTTCTGTATTGTTATTACATCTACAAAAGGGACCTACACGGCCTTCCACTGAGCTGAGCACGGCATTGGCTAGCCTGTTGCGACAAGCGTAAGTATCGCGCATTGTTGTTCTTATCGTGTTGTGCACTCTATCCAATTGTACCCCCTCCCCCTGTCTGGAATGTTCGCTTCGTCTGACTTAAACACCTTTGTTGGTGCTTCATTAAAAATTTACTTCATTCTTAACATTTTATATTGTATTATATTCGCTCACACAAAAGGAAGAAATACGATCTGGTCTTGATAAACCACGAAGCAGATCAATTTTCACACCAATATCAAGTAGTATATAAAGTTAGGGCAAACAGGATCTAAATTGTACTTGGGTTCAATTTAACGGGGTAACAGCTGGGCGTTACTTTCACTATCATAGCCATATTGTTGTTGTTATACACACATTTTTTATGGTATAACCTATAAAACTTCTTTGTTTCTCAACAGATAATAATTTTAATTCTAACGTAATTCTGTTAATAAGAACTATTATCTACTGGCTTTATACCAGAGACACCTTTTATGTTTTGACATACGACCACTAAGTGGCGCTACTAAAATGTGTCACAATTATTTTAGTAAAATTTTACATTTGTTATTGTGGGAAATTTTACGCGAAAGCTGGATAATGTTTTACGGTTTTAGTAAAGGCCTAACCCAACAACAATGCATAGAGTCGCTTCGTTCACTTTTGATTATGAAACACCATCCCAATAGACTGCTTGCAATTGGTGATGGAAAATCGGCACGTGGTTTACAGTTAGATAGAGGCATATCAAGCGCTGCCAATCATTTGATTTTGGATTAACATTTAGTTATGAAAGAGATCTGTTCCCGATCGATACCGCATTATTTGACCGAAGTTCAAAAAGGATTCGTGTTAATTGGTGTAAGGAAATGTACCGAAATGTATGAACCGAGGAAGTGTAAGATCCATATACGACATCGCAACAGGCGACGCAACTTGCATATATTCGTATGAACTGGAGACTAAACAACAATCCATGGTTTGGGTATTGCAAGATGAACTGAATTACACAAAGTTGTTCGTTCACAAAACACTTCCAACAAATTGTTTCTTCGGTTGTACCGGACATATCGCAACCATTCCTTTGGAGAATCGAAGAACAGTGAATGGTGAAATAGTATACAACAATTTCTTTGCCAGAAGTCATCGACGAAATCAAAGAAAACAGTCGAAAACTTTGCACCAGTTTCATCATGAAAATGCCACACAGCACGTTAAGCAGTTAATTATTTGGGGGAGAAAATCATCGATTTAATGTCTCATTGTCCGTATTCACCTCACCTATACCCTAACGATTTCTTTCTGTTCCCGAATGTCAAACAAAATATGCGTGAATAACGATATTCGGCACTTCGAGGATCTATCGAGGCCTACGGAAACCATGTTTTGAGATACCAATTTCGGAGTGGAAAATTGGTTTGAACGCATGCAAAAGCGTATAAATCTTAATGGGAAATATTTGAAAAAGCGAGTTTCCTAGTTTTTATAAATGGATGGTCGCCCTCATATCTCAACTTAAGATATTTAGAAAACTTTGCATGCTGCAAAAATATTTATTATTTTATGCCTGATTTTATAATACTTCGGCTAATGTGAATAATAATACAAAGCGATCGGGATCTATTGAATGAAATTGGTGAGCCTGATGTTACTGATTTGTGTTGTCTCTAGAAAAGTATAGAAATAAATAGTAAATTAGTCACATCCGAATATACAGTATCGTCTTCAATGTTTATAAAAAAAAAAAAAGAATTAAGTCATAATGCATAAATCAGGACTGCCAAATACATTCACTTATTGTTGATCTCACTGTATTATATTGTACTTCAACAATTTGGGAAATGTGGTGACGTACGAACCAAGAAAATCTACCTAGTTGTCTGAATATTGTGACTGTTATGCTAGTCATACCGTTTCTCGGAAAATTAGAGTTACAAGATAGTAATAATAATAATAATAATATCGTCCTTTGATTCCATTTTAGATGTTGTTTACTTCTCTATATCGAATTTTATTAGCAGAGAGCAACGCTTGCTACCTGGTTATTTATTTCGGGTAGAGAAACAAATAACGAGAAATTTTCTTCTCGAGAAATCTTCATTATGTGCAAAGTCGTTTAATAATCTGTTAACTTCGCCATATAACTTTGTAAAGCATTTACGTCTAAACAATAACTAATTTACCTACTATTTACGACCATAATTTCGTTGTTTTATTTCGTTTCCTTTTATTTATCGCCCGACTTAATACGAAAACAAAGACGTACGGCGAGCTTTGAAAATTTATACATACAATTAAAAGTTGCGCTACTATGTAGTACCAGGTCGCGTTTACTGCACAATACGTATGTACCGTAAAGTGTCTCAAACAAGAAGCGAGCATGGACTAACTTCCATGTTCGCTTCGTTCTTACCACCTTCAGCCCTGAATACCGGCAGCTGAGTTAATCTAAAACTAACCGTAAAGTTTATTACGAAGTCCTATCACGTTTCTAATTAGTGATTATCTATCAGCCGACATAATCACTTCGTTACCGAGATAAAATTCTAATAAAACTCCGTGAAATTCCCTTTCTCGCTAGTTGTTATAATTAATGATGAAGAATTCATTAGAATCGCACGAAGAAACCTGAGATATACGTTATTGTTAGGAGCATAATAGAGTTTGGGGTAGATTAATGTGTCTCTTAGAATTCGATTAAGATTAAGTATGTTGCACTAGGGCATTTCTGGTGCACAACTATATACGTAATAATCAGTTTTGGCAAAGCATAATTTAATAAGCCAACAGTCTCAAGATGCACTTGTAATACCGACTACCTAATTTTGTACAGTTGTGCAGTCACTCAAGTTAGTAATTACGTCAGCGCCGCTCTCATTACATTCAGAGTATTGTGGTGATGTTACTATTATAGTAAATTGTTTTTATGTTTTTAGAAAATATAATATATATATATGTAATTTATTATTCATATCTTATAAACTTAAGTCGTACAGTATTACGTCGTTCATCTCCCTATGACCACGAAATAAATTTATATTATGGAATAGTAAATATTGAAGCTCCTTTTATAAATCCCTTACTACTACATATTAAGCATTGTCACCAGTATCGTGTCACTATTACCTCTTAACATTACTATTCTGTCTCTCGAAAGCAATTTCTCTTTCAACGTAAGCGAATAAGGAAGGGAAGAAAAATGAAAAGGAAACAAAATCCCAATGTTGATCTCAATTCCGTTCCCTTATTTCTTCCTTGGTGAAGGGAAAACTCATTTAATAATAGCAATAGTAATAAGACACCGGATATAATTTAATTCCCATTCTTTATAATGCAAGAAATGTCCCAAAAAATAATCAAATTAAAATAGCCGCCAGATAAAATAACGCGAAGAGGAAATAGAGAAGCTGGAACAAGACAACGGAAAAACAATGTAGAAACACGTAATACGGTGTTATTTACGCCTAATAAAGATTCTGGAAGAATATTCGAACCCTGAAGGAGCTCGGCAGGTATAACGCAAGTCCGGGTGTGTATTAATGTAGTTTGCGAAAGTTTCCAGACTCTCCTGATATTCTTACGACGAAAATTTAATCAACACATTACCACATGAACAGTACACAAAAAAGTACGTCTCCTCGCTCTGAAAATGTAGTCACAGTGATTATATTTCAGAACAAGGCACTTTTCTGAAAATTTTCTGCTAGGCTTTTCTCCTTTTCTTGAGTGAAATTTTTTTATAAATTAAAAATGTTCGCCAACTACTTAGCGAGAGACTTTTAAACTTTCCTTGAATAGTTTACTCATCTGGGAGCTATTAAACTTCAACGGAGCTGTGTCGCTACGGAGTTATAAGGGTTATAAATAAACGTGTTATACAGTGTCGTATGATATAAAGTAGAAAATTATGTATACGGTTGTGTTAAAGTTACTTACGAGTCGTCTTAGGTAAATAAAAGGGAACTAGTGCACCGAACTTTCTTGTTTAATTATAAGTTTATTTTAAATTTACGTCGTATGTGCGCAATGGAAAATCCTGAAGGAGCGTTAGATTTTCAGCATAGACAAGTAATTACCTGGTAAGGGATTTAAGTAGTTTCCAAAGAAAAGAAATTGAAAAATCTAAATAGCTCTCTATAAATCGATTTATGACGGAAGTTTGTGTCATCCAGCTCTCATAGAAAGCTGTTTGCACTAATTGCATATGCCAATCATTAGCACATAGGGAATTATACTTAATCTTAAATATCTTTACTCTTTATTAATTGTTGTTTTTAATAATAAACCTAATTAACGGTGCACACATTTCAAGCATTCAAAATTGATAACCATTTACATTTTCTTGGTAACCTACGTTCACTTTTACCCTGCGTAAAAATACACCAGAGAAAATGTAAATAGTTAAAAAGATTTTAAAGTGCATGGCGACAGGTGTTGATAGTATTACGGAGAGTTAGTCTGTATTCAATACAATCAAGAAATAATATTAATAGTACTTACATCTCGTATTAAAAACACTTCGAAATAGAAAATAAAATTTCTAAAAAAAAGCTAGAAATTAGGCTCATTTAATGGGCTTCGCTTGGCCAATTTGAAACTAACGAAGAACGAATAATCGACGGAAAGTTGATATTCCTTCCTCGAAATGTTTTATCCATATTTGTTTCTATTTTCCTGCTACCTGTAAAACACTTTCTAATCCTATCATCCGACTGCGTTAACGCCGAATGTCATTCATTTGACGTTTGTCAAACATTTTCGATAAATAGATATGAATATTCTTTATACGAATATTTTTAAATTAGTAGCACCCAAAGTAGTAGTTTCAAATCGATTCAAACTCCTTCATATTAGTATTTCGACAACCAATCCATCCTTATACAGTATACAGGATGATCATTTGAAAACTTCCCACCTTGAAGAACTCTTTAATTAATAAAATTATCAAAAATCACTAAAACAGGTCAATGTTATTTTGAAAGGGGGCATTTAATAACCTATTCCAATCAGTTGGGAAACGTTCACCCTCCCTTTCAGCTACCCCCATCCCAAAATTTTAAATGGCACTACCCCATATGTGATACGTCATTTTAAAGGGTATAAAATTCTCAATATTTTAAAGCAAAGAAAATTAAAATCGGCCGAGTCGTTCATGAATTAGAGACAAAAATGTATTAAACCGGAAAATTAACTGACAAACGTTGACGATATCGATAACAATCACCTATTTATGAACACAACACTTATTTAATCTACCTGATTATTTAATAAATCTAATTACGTGTCAGATTACGTGTCTTGATAATGCCCATTTTGAGTGGTTGATCAAGCCATCTACCTACGTTTTGCTTTGAAACAAAAGAACGTGCGTCGTACAAGTTCAAAGTGTCAATTGTTGTAGAATTCAGGAATTAAATATCGCCGCTTCAGATAACTTTAGATTCCTTTGATTTGGGGTAGCGTTTGTGCTAATTGTGTCACTAAAATGACATACACTTTAGAAGAGAGAATTGAAATAATTTTCATTTATGGAGCTGAAAGTCAGTGTGCTCGACGAACAGCCAAGGAATTTAATGCAAGACATCCAAATAACCATGTATCCCATCGATAGGTTTTAGATTTGGTAGGAAAATTTAAAGAAACTGGATCAGTAGCAAATAAAAAAGGACACAACCTCGAATTGTGAATGAGGACTCTCAAATAGAAATATTAGGACAATTTGCTGCAAATCATACGAGCTCAATTCGGCAAGTGTGCAACATAACTGGTTTTTCGTATGGGTCTGTTCAGAAAGTTTTAAAACTTCATAAATGGCATCCATACAAGTTTCAAAATCACCAAGCTCTAAATGAAGATGATTTTGATAGACGACTTCAATTTTGTGAACAAATGACTGTGATGATAAATACCACTCCAAATCTAATTCAAAATATTTGCTTCAGTGACGAATGTACTTTTTTTTGAATGGCTATGTTAATCGTCATAATTGTCGTTATTGGAATGATGAAAACCCGAATCTATTTAGAGAAACGCATACTCAGTGGCCACAAAAATTAATGTGTGGGCTGGTATACTGGGGGACTCGGTCATTGGTCCGTTATTTATTAATGAAAATTTAAATGGTACTATTTATCTCAATATGTTGGAAGATGTCATAGATCCCTTGATTACGGAAGCAATAGAAAATCAAGTAGACGACGAAGGAAACTTAATTTTGGATGAAAATCAAGTTTATTTTCAGCAAGATGGTGCCCCACCACATTTTGTGGTACCAGTTCGAAACTGGTTGAATAACAAGTTTCCAGAGAGGTGGATTGGAAGAAGAGGAGCAGTAGAGTGGCCAGCAAGATCTCCTGACCTTTCCCCCTCCACTTTTTCCTTTGGGGCCACCTTAAATCCGTCGTCTATAAAACTCCCCCAGCCAACATCGACGAACTGAAACAACGAATAACATCCGAATGCCGATTGATTCCGCGGCGAGTTTTCGAAAATGTTAGAAGAGAGTTTGAACATAGGCTTTATCATTGCCTAGCAACCAATGGAGCGCAATTCGAGCATCTATTACGATAAATTTAATTGTTTACGTTTTTGAGTTTTAGTTTTAGGTAATTTGTAAACTCTTGTTAATTAATGAAAGTTTATTTTGCATTGTTGTAGTTAATTATTTGCAACTGTTGTGTTCATAAATAGGTGATTGTTATCGATATCGTCAACGTTTGTCAGTTAATTTTCCGGTTTAATACATTTTTGTCTCTAATTCATGAACGGCTCGGCCGATTTTAATTTTCTTTGCTTTAAAATATTGAGAATTTTATACCCTTTAAAATGATGTATCACATATGGGGTAGTGCCATTTAAAATTTTGGGATGGGGGTAGCTGAAGGGGAGGGTGAACGTTTCCCAACTGATTGGAATAGGTTATTAAATGTCCCCCTTCAAAATAACATTGACTAGTTTTAGTGATTTTTGATAATTTTATTAATTAAAGAGTTCTTCAAGGTGGGAAGTTTTCAAATGATCACCCTGTATATACAGTCTCAATTTCATGTTTGGCTTCTTTTTATCGTTTAGAATTTCTACATTGTAAATTGCCTCGAACATTGTATGTATATTTCTTATTTCCGTGCGTTTGCATGACATTTGCCTTAACCAAACAATCACTCGGAGTTATCCGAACGACCGGCGTGTCAGGTCTAATTTTAGGGCTCATTCGAAAGTCACGGTTGAGACCGGATTGTACGGCCCTAAAGTAACTGTAATACCCTAAAGTCGTTGAAGGTTGTTTCCAAAGTTAATTAATCAAGTAAGATAGCGTGGGACAATTGTGATAGTCGAGTAAAACAGGGTATTCGCCCGCTTTGCAATCAGTCAAACCAACGTAAAGATAAGTTAGTTTAGTCTCCTTGGGAGAATACTGCTTCGAAGTTATTTAGGCTGCGACACCAAACGGACTCCGTCAGTAAGGACCCACTTCATTGATCTTTAAGAAAGAACTCAAATCACCCTCGACAACCACCTGTAAGAAACAGCGCATAGATGGAAACTTTTTTATGCCGTTATTTCAATGAATTTTAAGTTTAAGTTGATATGAATTATCCAGCCCAATGTAAAGTTTTATTTTGGAAGGACGACAATTAAGCTTCATTGTTACTGGCTACTTTAACCTCCCAAACTCGTATGTAAATAAACTTCTAGGTTTATCTATTGGTTTCGGATGCAATTTCATTACAAAATTTATCAACATTTTGTACATTTATTGTTTTCTTGCTATCACGCGTCTCGTTTTGAACCGTTGTTCATGAAATTTTTGTTGCTTTAGTTTCTCGTTTATTTTGTGTATTTTGGTCTCCTTTTTGCATACCAAACGTACTGAGGTGGAGTTATCCAAAGGAGAGGAAACTAAAGTAGAATTCCAAACTGTATTTTGCATGAAACACCATGTCGAATTGACGTAGCGTTGTAGTAACAATTTTATTCTTGACCTCGATAGAATAGAAACGCTATACTGACCCCAAAGAATTAGTAGCGCCCTTTTTGCCATTAACCAAAGTTTCTGAAACTGTTTTATCGTCGACGTTAATTTTAACCCTGCGACCATATACTGAAACTAGCCATTTTCGTCTCTGCATGTCATCACACCTCCCAGAGATAATCTGACAACAACCTGCTTCCTAAACGGCGGCCCTTCCTTAGTATTATCTTCCAGAGTTCTACGAACTAGTTTTTGTTTTGTTTCCGGACACTCTACCCTATAGAATACACGGTACGCGACAAGGCACGTAGCACTTAGTGACGAGGACCCGATAGAAAAAATCGTTGCTTGCCAACTTTGAGCAAGACAGGAGACATATCTACTGTGAAATGCTAAAATATGTTATATTAATTGGTATGCATGGTGAGTTTACAAACGACATTTCTCTAACTGGGGATGACACTTAGATTTAGATATCATAGCAAACAGGTATATCACAATTATAATGGGAAGCTGTCACGCAAAATTGAGGGAAAGGAAAACATAACACATCATTGGTGAATACGGATTGAGAAAAATAAATGACGAAACAGACTATCATACTTTTGTTAAGAACAAGACATTGTGGTTGCAAACACTCTATTCAAACTACAGGAAAGAAGGCTCTGTCTCCTGCTGACAAGAATGACAATTTTGTTAGGAACCAGATTGACTCTGTGCCAACAAACAGAATATATCACAACTCCATTAAATCAGTCAAGGGGATGTCGTGGAGTAGATGCTGTAACAGATCACAACCCAATAGTAGTAAAATTTGCAATACCTCTGAAAAGAATACAAAAACAACAGAAACGCCAACCGACTTGTACTGTGCACTTCAAGGGTCCGGCAATATGATAACAGCTAACACAAAAAGTTAACAAAGAATTGAAGGAAATAAGAAAAGAAAAAGCTGGATTACAACGTAAACAAAAGATGGGAAAGTTTCAAGACTGGGACAAGATTAAAAAATCCGAGTAATGAAATTGTAGAGAAAAATAAAGTCACCAACGCAAATAAACCATAGATAAGAGCAGAAAAACTACAACTGATGAAAAGTAGAAGATCGTTCCAATATAAAAATAGATATGCTTATAAAACTCTTCGAAAAGAAATAAGAAAGAGAATACGAATATCCACGGAAAAATGACAAGAAAACGAATGCACAGAGAATTACAAAGAAAGTATGATGACCTCAACCTTCACAACAGAATAAACGAACTAGCACATACGAAGAAGCAGAATAACAGTAACATTCTCTTAGACAAGAATGGTAAAATAATCATTGATACCAACCCACAATTGAAAAAATAGGCAAAGTATATGCGAGAGTTATTTGAAGATAAACGTCAACAGGAATCAATACAAGATGATACGAATGGTGAAAACGGCCCCAGTATAACAAAGAAGAAGGAGGTGATGCATACAGTGAAATTAGCAAAACTTAACAAAGGTCCAGGCTGTGATTAAATCCCCGGGGAAGTACTTCAATTAATATCCGAAGAGCAAATAAACCTGCTAAACAACAAAATTTACAATAGAGAAATGATTCCGAAACAATGGGTCAAATCAATATTTATTACAATAGACCAGACGCAAAAGAGTGTGCGAGCATAGAACAATTACATTCATGAATCACACGCTTAGAATCTTTTAGAAAATCACACAACAGAAAATGTTCAGAAAAATAGATCTAATATCTTGATCTATTAATCACAATTTGCCTTCAGGAGAGCAATGAGGACACCAAAGGCTCTATTTGGTTTTAATGTATTAACTCAGAGATGTATGGACAGTAATCAATAGTCTGGGCAAACAGCGGCAATTACGAAATAAGTTGCAACAGGCTACATATAGAGTACTCGCATACAACTCACTGACCAGAGTGGGGAGTCGGTGATAATGTCGTTCCGTAATTATATACTGTTACCGGTGTTCACTCAGACCAATAATCGACCAATGTATTGTTGCTTTGTCGATTACAATAAAGCATTTGAGAAACTGCGTCATAACCATCTTATCCGGCTACTCAAGAATAAAAGTAGAGACAGAAATGATATTAGAATCATAATTCACAACTCAAACACCCAGACTGAAGATAAGCAGTGAATTATTCGAAGAAATTGAGATTTACAGTGAAGAAATAATCCAGAAAGCCTGACAGTAGGAATAAGGGTGAACGGAATGCCTGTGAATAATATCAGACATGTGGATGAGACGATATTAATCACCGGAACAATAGAGGATTTACAGAGACTGGTAGACGAGTGGTGGAATGCATTGGGGAAGCGGAGTTGTACTGAATGTCCAAAGCACTAGGTTGATGACTGTGAGAATAACTCAACAACAACCGAAGCCTTATAGATACGATGTGAACAGGCAGAGAGGGTCAACAGATGTAAGTAACTAGGAACAATGGTAGACGAAAGTAATGAATATACGAAAGAAATAAACTTAAGAATGGACCTAGCCAGAACCGTCTTTAGCAAAAAGAAAAATGTTCTGTAGAAAAAATCTTAGTCTCCAACTTAAACAAAAATGTTAAGATGCTACGCCTTTTCGGTCTTGCTCCATGGAATGGAGCGTGGATGTACAGAAAGATATTAGTAACCGGATAGAAGCATTTAAAGTGTGAGCATAAAGAATAAGATGGATGGACAGAATAATGAACAAGGTACTCAGAAGATTGAAGAAAGGGAAGGAGTTGCTAAATAGTATAAAAATACAGTAATTGGGAAATGCAATAGGATGGAGAAAATATACACTACCGTAAATAATAATACAGGGAAAAATGCAAGGTAAAAGAAGGCAAGAAAGAAGACACATGTCGTGGATGAAAAACCTAAGAAAGTGGTATGAGTGGACATCAGCCTTCAGATTGAAATTCTAAGATATTTTTACCATTCAGATCACATTACAACTATTTCCTAATTCCTAAATCGTCACAAAGCGAGCAATTATTTGCAAAATCGTATACTTTTCTGTTCCTAAACGAGTATGAATTCTCAACTTTCAAATTACTTTAGTTAGTTGTTTAGATATATGGAAAACAAAATAACCTTTGGCTTCAGCTTTTATTTCAGCCACTATTAAAAATTGCAAAATACCAACAACTATTTTGCACGACTCTGTACATGCGTACTCCGGAAAAGGGTGAATATATCGCTTGGCCATGCTGCGCATTTATAAATTTGCATTCAGAATAGAGGGCTAAGCGCCGGTGTTCTGGCTCGAACTGTCGGCTTGTAAGAGGCATCAATCAAAGTAACACACACATGGAGGCTCTCGCATTTACATACTACCTACGTATGTGTATTACGGTTCCGTAGGTACTCACGGAAAAGGAGTGATGAATAACTTTCGACGCGACGCAATGCACGGCTTAAACAAGATGATGTCTCTTGCCGCTTTCAAATTAACCGGCGACATCTGCACGGTTCGTTGTTTCTCGACGCGCACCCACTATACCGTAATAACGCGAAATGAAACATTTTTCGAATGTTTCAGTCGGTCGAAATGTGTTAAGCGCGTTTTATCGCGCTTCGCTTTTTCGTCGGTGATGAATGATGTGTTCTTCATTCTCAGTCGGTTACCAGAATATATGTTTCTTCATTTTATTACGACGACCGAAGCGAGCCGTACGTCTTCTGAAGAAGATATTGTTGGAAATGCTACAGGGAGAATGACACTTCCAATTTCGTTTATCCCATATCCTTCAGTCGTAGATGCAATGTTTAGCTTTGCAATTGGAATGGCACCTGCATTAGAATACGCTACGGTGGAACCGAGCGTATATATAAAATTAGTAGATTCCGGCTTGAGAAAATCTAAGATAACTGTACGTCTAAAGGTCATTATTAACCTTCCTATACTCACGTCAAAATGAAAGACGTATACTATACTATATAAATCGGTCTCACAGACCGTATGCGTGAGTATAGGAAGGTTAAAGATAAACAGTAAAGTAATGATAATTTTGTTTGTCGGACAAATTTATTCTTACAAATTTTAAATACGTATGAGCACGAATGTGTTTAACGTTAATAAAGGGCTAAGATAAGGAGGTCCATTCATCAATTTGATACTCGACAAAGTGGTAAGAACTAGCAGAATGCACAGAAAGGAAACTATTTGTCACCACAGACACCACTACATAGCTTATGTCGATGACATAGCCCTTACACCATAATCCAAACATAAAATGGAAGACGTATTCCGGAGATTTGAGGGCACGACGTTGTTGACGATTATAATGTGACACCGAAATCAATATTCAGAATAACTCTGATAGACGATACGTTTTCGAAGAGGTAAAAAAATTCATCTATTTGGGAGTAGTAGTTAAAGACTTATGAAAGGAACTAAGAAAGAAGCATCGTTGAATAGACTACTAAGAGCAGGAAACATCACAAGAAAAACAAAAGCAATGCTATGTAAGACTATTATTCAACCAACAGCGTTATACGCGTGCAAAACATGGATTCTCACCCAATCCCAGTAAAACAAAATTGAATCTATTACGTTTCTTTTTTTCTTTTCTTCGCGCGTACCTTGATTTTTGTCCTTACACTTGTTGCTATTAATTAATCTTTGCTCGTGGCCTTGTAGCATTCTATGCGGTCGACATCCCTGCGTTATCGATTGCTTATCGATTTCCATTCTAACGGATACAGGGAGTCTTCATGCCGGTTTTGGAGCGGAATTACTATACGTTTTCCGATTGACGTATTATTCAGGGGCATTCGGTGTAAGACCTTGGTGCAGTTCAGACGTTTGCTTCGCGAAGTGTTTTCCTCGAGAGATTATCGTTTAAAATCTCACCAAATTTTTGGATATTGTGGAAAAATACGTCTCGTTTCCGGTGCCTGATTTTGGGATTGGATCGCCGAGCCGGTAAATGGTGGTAATTGAGGATCGGAGAAGCTGATTAAATCAGTAGCCGTTGGAGCGCGTGTTACTTTTGCGGCCATTTTCTGCTTTTCCCCGTTCTAACGGGGTCTTAGTCCTGGCCGTTTAATCTTAGCCAACGATAGGGTTGGCCAAAGTAATCGCTACTCATAGATGTATAGCGATTTGCATATATTGTCGAATTGTGCCTGAGAATATTGCTTGCCGTTGACTACTCAATAATTATTAAAGACTCGTTAACTTTCATGGTTCGCTTGTTTTTTTTTCCGGTGGTCGTTTCCTTTAATGCCGCAAATCATTTCTCACCCGGGTTACTTGAATAACTTCGTGGATTCCTGTTTATTCAGGGCTTGACAGGGTAAGTGTAAAACAGGTGGCGCCTTTAATATACAGCTCTTTGGGTTTATTTAACACACTTCCTCGTCGACTAGCTGGCTGGCACCCTGAGTGATAGCAAACTTCATTCCTGGGGCAAAATCGGTAAGCTTTCTATTGCGGTTTTAAAATTAAGTCTTCTCACTTTCGGGATTGAGTTCAGTCTTTAGTAATTAGATACGGTGGCGCTAATACATGACGTAACAAGACTTGGGAGCGAATGTTGGGGAAAATATATGGGGACATGAAAGAAAATGATATAGGGAGAAGACGAACTAATCAGGAATTAATGGAATTGTACAGGAAACCGAAAATCACTACAAAAGTTAAAGCTCAGAGATTAAGATGGTTGGGTCACTTACATAGAATACACGACGGACGAGTAGCAAAGGCAGAGACAGGAATAAGAAGAAGGAAGATCTACAAAGTATGGGAGTAAGAAGATGGAGAAAGATTGCAACTATTGGAAAGAGTTCAAGAAGATTACCCAGACCATGGGTCGACAGACCCTACAGATGAAATTTATTATTATTATGAGCACTAATACCACTTAAATTTTAGCAGAATTGTACAGATACTTGAAATGTACTGCAGTATAAAGCATTTGAACGCGAAATCACAGTAATTGTAATGATAAAATTTTTCCTCCTTAAGAGATTAGCATTGGAAAGAAAGAAATATACACTATCAATCATATCACACTTAAAAGCGGGCTACTATGTATAGTCTGGGTAGCAGCGGTAACAGCGTACAATTACGAAATAAGTTACGACAGCATCGCCGACTCCCCACTCTGATCAGTACTAAACAGGCGAGCAGTTTTGTATAATGTATGTAGGCTGTCGTAACTTATTTCGTAATTATCGCTGTTCGCCCAGACTAATTATGTATGATCTAGTTCAGGACGGGTGTGCATCTATGCGCAGTATCAGTTGCGCAGTAACGGTCATCAATGTCATCATTTCACGGTGCTCATAACTAAGGTTTGATAAAAAAGTGGATTACGTGTTATCATTAAGTAGTCTAACGTGGTCTTTGTCCACACTTACGTGCAAGGCGCGACATTAAAATTCGGAGAAGTAAGGGCGTCAGGCCGGTTTAAACTACCTAATGATAACACGTCATCCACTCTTTTATCAAACCTTACTCAGAAGGTAGTGATACAGGGTTGATCACGGAACATGTATCTTTCAGTTTTAGTAAACAATTTGTGTTAAGGTATTAAGAGTTGTTCTATTATTTCAAGAACATAACATAAATTCTGTAGTAAGAGAAAAAGAATTAATTTTCCCCATTTAATTTAGCTACATATATTGTACGTATGTATATGCAATCATTGCCAAGTATGTTGGCATTGTCTAACGATTGCGAATTAAACCAGAATTAATATTAATCACGAACCGTTTGAATTTAATTTATTTTAATAAGTGTGTGCTGTTTATTTGGCGAGTTAAAATGCCTAATTTATGTACGCTACCCGCTCGTTCGACGGAGAAAAGGTTAAACAACAGCGGGCAAGTCATAATATTTATGCGCTGGTTAGCTACGGAACGGCCGATGAAATTTTCCCAGCGCACTTTTCCTTAAATATTTATTTTATGTGTTTTAAGCACTAATTAAATCAGTTCATTCTATTACGTTTCGGCTTGTTAGCTCGTTACTTTGCCCACTGCAAACACCTAGTCCCAACTTTCGACGCTCTTTTATTAAATTACCTTTTCCCAGGTATTTTTCTTTAATATTTACGTCGCTATTTTATAGTTTTTATTCGAGTATCTACTGAAAGTTTAATTTACGTTTCGCAAAATGTAGTTAGCTGCGGAGGAAAAGATAATGCACATATCATCTTCCAACGAAAAAAATTTAAATATAAATTAACAGGAACGTTTTCGAAAACGTACGTCAATAAACGTTTAGTAATCATCCGTGAACGTTTGGGAAAGCACGATTTTCACTTTAACTGATTTAGTGGCAGCTTCCCCCAATATGTCGCCCGCGAACAGAACAAAGCTACCCATTCTTATGTAGGTGTAATCGATTAGAAAAATCCGTGATCCATTTTTATTTCTTGAGGGGAACTACTCACTTTGTTAGTAGAAGATGTTCTTCGTCTGCCTCAATTCAAGTGTGTTTCGCTAATAAACGTTCTTCATTCCTTGTTCTTCTGTCTGAAGTAAAATCCTTGCGTAATTGTACTGAAGGTTTTTACGTCCAAAGGGAAACATATATCTCTTTTGAAAGAAGGTATGTTGTATGATTATTGGTCTAGGCACGCAACTGTAACAACGCACAATGAGGAAACAAGTTTCGACTGCCTACATATACACCAGACTACTCGCATACCGCATTGATTCTGACTAGATAAGGGGATGTGTAAACTTAGTACGCTGTTACCGCTTTTTGTCCAGATTGTGATTAGCATTTTATTTCTTTACGAGCTACAACTCATTTGGAATTCCGTCATTACTGTTTAGTAAGTCTTTGAAAATGATCTAATTCTTCTTCTTCTTTGTCGTAAGCCTTGTGGCTCTCAGCGCCGGTTGAAGTGGACTTTCTATCAATTTTTCGCACTCTATTTTATTTGAAAGGAACTTATAAAATGTAATGGATTAAGATGGGTATTTTGTAAATTTTGGGCCTATGCCTATACAGTCTGATGGAATAATAATAATTGTATTTGCATATGTCATTTTATCTATTTGTTTTTCCCCTTTCCCCTCTCCGTTCTTTGATTCTATCTCCCAGATCTCTTTTAGGTCTTTCTATTCTCCTTTCACCCCACATCTTCTTGCTTTCGTAATTTGCTTTTTAAATTTATCAATTTTCATCCTTTGAACATGGCCAAACCAGTTTAGTTATTATTCCTCTACCATTTCGGTAACAACTAAATAGTTTATATCACTTCTTATTTACTCGTTTCTACACTTGTTTCTAGTTGGTTTTCTCCCTTTTATTCTCAAATATTTCATACATGTTGTTATTATTTTGTTATCATAATTGACTGTTAATGGGCAAGCCTCGCGTCCATATGTTAGTACCGGTGCCACTATATGTACCTTTTATTTTTGCCTAGAATCGTCCTACTTATATGATGATAAATTTGGGTGGTCTTTTTCTTTCTACTGGATATTTGTGTTTCAAATCTTCCATCCCATTATTAATTTTTGATCCAAAGTAGTCCAATGTTGTTACTCTTTCCAATACTACATCACCACAAATGATGTTTACTTCTTCTTCTTCTTGGTCCTCGTTGTCACATATTTTCATTATTCTTGTGTTCCTTGTGTTTATTACCAAACCCATATCTTTTATTACTCTACACTATTTTCTAATGATTGTTGCGTTTTCTCTATACTTTCTCTGTTTTCTCTAGGTTGCAATTTCACCGAGCTCATAGTTATGCACACCACTGTTATCCTCATTATCCTTCTCTTCCCGGCTTCGCTATTCTATCCGTGTACGTTATGAATAATGGTGGACTTGAGTTATATATGCTGTTTTATTTCGAATTTTTGTGAAATTTTTCCACTTATACTTATTTCTCCTTTCATTTTCCTAAATATACAATTGATGACTTCTATCAGGTTTCTAGTCGCATTTAATATTACCAGGCTTTCTTACAGTTTCTCTCTTGGAATCGTATCATATGCAGATTTCAGGTCTTTTCCTTACTCTCTTTCCTACTTTCTATAACACGCAATTATGATATTCCGTTTGTTTATCCTTCCAACCTGTTCCTCTTCCTAATCGTTTTTGATTTCCTTTCTACTATTCTATTGTAAACTTTGTGCATTAGGCTGAAGACAAACAAATTCCTCTATTGTTCTCATATTTTTTGCGTCGCCTTTTTCGATAGATGGATAATATGAGATTTACTTCCCGACCATTTGGGTATTTCGTTTCTTTCCGAAGCGTCGTTGAACATTAACATTCCCTCTCTCCCACATTTTATCATCTCATATTCTAATCCATCGCTTTTCCCACCCTCCCTACTTTAACCCCTTTCATAGCTTCCTCTACTTTGTCCAACAATGTGATATTTTGAATTCGGTGACCTAGCAGACCATTCTAGCGCATAGCATCTTATAATCCAGTGATTGTAATATGATATCAGAACTGCATAGTATCTAAATGACATCATTTTGCATAAAAGCTAAAAATTTTGGATTTACGCATAATATTCCAAACGTTTTTACATAGAGTGTATAACGAAACTTTTTCCTTATTTTCCACTGGCCTTCGTCTTTCTAATTTGTATCTCTTGGGCGTTAACCGCAAAATAGGAAAGATCTTCCATAACCTAATTATCTCAGACGAAGTAAGCCTGACAGCAATCTGTCGGTCTCAATCTTCTTTATCTTATTATATCTAGATCTAGATCGTATACTAAACTTGGTATATTCTAGGATGACCAATATATACTTTCGAAGCATATTTATCGAAACAGTACTAATTTCCCATGGCGCCTTGCATCAAGAGCTATTTGTGTAACCTGATTACTGAAGGTTATGAATTTTTGATGGAAATTCGCGCTGACTGGCCGTCTATCGTAAGACAGAATAACGGAATGGCGCAGAGACAGTGTTTACTGACATAAACATTTATTGGGATGCTGCAGTATACGTATAGAAAGCAAATAACGTTAATTCGTTTAACGTTTAAAAAAGAAGGACACATACAAGAGTATGCTTACATCTACACCGAGTAGCGCATTAATACATTCATCAAATAGGTGGAATGTTAAGTATACGAGCACACCACTTTCTCGTATTTATTTTCACAAACATTTTCAATATTTTTGTTTGAGTGAAATGTGTTTTTAATGTGTTTAAAATTAGTATATCAGAACTCGAACGTATATTAGAATCGAAATTCACTTAAATAGTAAGTAAATACGAATAAAGCGGAGGTAATAAAACAGGTACCATTCCATAGGGATGTCTCTAAATTTATAGAAATAACGACTATAATCTTTATATCCGCCAATTTTCCTTAAAATAACAATGTATCTTTTCAATGCAACCTCCATTTAATTGAAAACGCTTGTGAAACTAATTTCTAATAAATTAATGGCTTCAGCACTACTTCAGTTTCTTAGTTGACGTTTGTGATCATTTATGTTATAAAACTAAGTTTCCCATGCAAAGAACTTAAGCACTCATTGCTTCATTTTTCTTCGTGTTAATTTCATACGCTGCACGTGACTTTCATCGAATAAAATTAAAACAAATTTCTCGGAAAAAAACGGTTATATCGTCTTGCTATTGCTTTCTATGCATTTACTTCATTCTAAGTATTTATCCCCAGAACATATTCAGCCGAGGTAAACACGCAAAATCCAAAACACCTGTAATACTGCAATGGAAAATGTTAAAACGGAAAGAGCATCCGAGAAAACGACGTCTAAAATATATACGTTAACTCCGCTCACTCGTCGATTCCTCAAATCAAACTACAAATAAAATATGTACTTGAATCGAAGCATTATCCGCTGTGCTTTTTTCCTTTCCATTGTCGTTTTTCTTTCCCTTTTTTGTTACCGATTCATCCCCCAATGAAAGAAGGAAAAAGTGAATTACTATTCATGATGTGGCCGGACAGAACTGTATACAGGACTCGATGGTTTTGGATAAAGTCGAGGACATCCACAAATCCTCTTATAGATCCGGTACGCGCATATATCCTTCGTTTTGATATATCTGCTTATCCAGAGATTTCTATAGGAGATCGTGGAAAAATATTTAAACGTTCGTCGATGCAGAACAAATACAGATTGGGCCTTCATCTCTGATGCTTTATTTACGTATAAAATATAATAGCATGCGCATATGTATCTACATACCAAACCTTATATTCTGTGTAGTATTTGGATAACGTTTAATCGTATTTCACACCGGCTTAAATGCATCGTATTAGAAGCATATTGTAATTCTTTCGTCCCCTAACGTGGCTATTGTTCTACCAATTTTCTCATGATTAGTAAATAATTATATAAAATTATCTCTTCCTAACGTTTTTACAGGAAACGATCTATTTCAGATTCATTATGCTTCTAATATTTCCTGCATGTAACATTTATAAAATCACCTGCAACCATGCAGATAATATGTTTCTTACTTTTTTCTATTCGTTTCACATTAGAAGACCACGGACAGCAATATAATTATGTACAAAATTTAACGTAGAATATCTCTAAAATTTCAAACCTCAAATCTTTCTTAATACTGCTAATTCATTACTTCCTATATCCACACAATTAGGGAAGCGGATTTCCACCGACATAATTTATAAGATTATTCTCTCGTCTATACGGAAAGATACGAAAGAAAGCCCACCGACAACTATTCGCCGCGCTATTTCGTCTTAATTTCAGTTTTATTGCGGTGCACCATTTGCCCTGAAGAAGGCCAAATTTCGACGTAAGTTAGATTTGCGCCCATTAACGCGACGGCGAATGGAAGATTTTCTCAAATTACATATAATAATACCACGTGAAATTACCGGGCATTGCGCCGAGGGAGAAATATCTTGTTTTCTGATGAGAAGAACTCTTCTTACAGAAGCCGCGTAAGAGTTGAAAATGTCTTGCTTGAAGATTACCGATGCCGAACAAATTAATAGTCGAGGAGGAAGATAGGAAAGGGGAGAGAAAGAATTAGAAAGAGAAGGTATAAGAACGTCCGTCTCCAGTGGGAATGACCCCGACGACGGCGTCTTCAGCCGCACTGTGGACGTTCGAATTTAATAACCCGTGTAGAGATGCTTCCAGTGCAGAAACTTTCGATTTCGTTAGAAAATAATGTCCGTATCATTTAGTGACGCCCAATTTGCTCAGAACAGGACATCCAATTAATAAGGGGACGAAGCTAATAATGAGAAAAATATTCCAGTTTGTTCAACACTGAAAATATTGAATGGTAGTAATTCTAAATATGATGTAATTAAGATACACTACAAATACTATAATTAGCACTAACTAGTGCGGTGACAGCTGTTTCTGTAGTTATCGTGGTGTGGATCAGACCGACTCATTTTTACAAAAGGTACAAGTAAACCATCGAAATACGTTTTTGTATTTTACCAACATTTACGTGCCTCTATTTTTGTAATTAATTGAGGAGATTGGGGCATTTTAAATGACGTTTAATTAATTTTTCCATGCCCTCTCCATTAAAAATTGTCGCCTTTTTTGTCAAGCTAGCATAACGAACTGCAACTCCTCATTCATCCTGAAGCGCTGACAACTCAATCACTTCTTCATTGCGACAAAAAGAGAGAAACTTGACCAAGATAATATTATAGATAATAATATAGGCAAATTCATAATAAAATTATTCACCATATTTTTTATCACACTCCGTGTGTCCCAGTTTGCTTCGACTGTTTTAATCTCCTTAGTATGTACACTTCTGCCCGTGCCTTCATGAATTCAACGAATAACACTCACTTCCACTTCGAAAACACTACGGGCTGAGCTGTTTGTTCCCGAAAACTTGTTTAAGTTATTGCTTGTTTGGGGATTGGGTAAGCATGTACGATTTTGGACTGCCGTTTAATTATATCGGGTTATCAAAGAGCGCCCATGTTTCATCTCCTGTTCGAATTTTCCCTTGTGGTTTCCGGTTAACATATTTGGTACTTAACGAGCACTAAGTTTTCGCTTGCATAGTTTCTCAGGTACAATATTGTATACGTTCGACTTTGAAATGCCTGTAAACTCGTCGGGTAATTCTTAAATTGTAAATCTAAACCTTCGTCGAAACATTTGGTCAAATCTCAACTTCAGGTCTTCGGTCACCACAAATTTTATGCCCTGACCATCATCATCATAAACGACTGTTCGCTCTTCTTTAGTCTTCTACCTGCTCTCCGATTACACAGCTACTTATAAAGTTTAGACCATACACACGTATGTTTTTCTTCGATGCATTTGAACCGCATTGAACCATTTTCCATGAGAGAGCCAAACTACAACTGACGAAATAACCGCAATGAAGACGGGGGTGATGGAGCGTGAACTATGAGTCACGCTGTAGTTATTGTTAGCCTTGCCGCTAGCGCTTAGCAGTAAGGTTAAAACAAAGTATAATTAAATGGTAAGATTGAAACTACATCCCATTTCGCCTTTATTAAATTTATTAAAGAAATTATACTCATAGTCCTTTTAATTTATGTGCCTTTATTCAAAGCAACACAGACATCTTAAATAGAAAGAAAAATATTGGTTGAAAGTTGATTTGCAACATTTGCCACACACTTGTGGTTTTTCCATTTAAATTAACACCTACTTCTGTTGTCTTAAGGTATAGGTTCATTGTTCTATTTTAAATGAATAGGAATTGGAATTATCCTACTCATGCTACAACGTAATGCTGTTGATAGTCTTTCATTATTAAGTTGACGGCGCAAGTGGTGTCATGCTAATGTTATTGCTAAGTTTATAGTGAACGTAGAACAATATATAGTTTCACTAGATTTGACGAAATAGAACAGATGTCATTATTTGGTGCTGATATATTCATAGTATATCTTCTAAGCATGAATGACAGATATTTATAATTAGTCCAGGACAAGCCATAGGTTCATGTACCCACGTACTTTAGACACCCAGCAGCACATTTTATTAAGTTACAAAATTCAATAAGTTCAGGATTTCCACTAGCAGCAGTAACATTTAGCTGACGGCGCATACTTGAGACTGAAATTGCAGCTTTCTCTTATGCACATGAAAAACAAGGACAATACAATTGGTATAACGCTGCAATGATTATGGCCGATCTGGATCTATTTCTAAGGCAGATATTTTGCTATTTTCGTTGGTTGTATGTCAACTCTTTTCCTGTACGTTTCACTTATAATCATTAGTTCGCAATTAAAACTAATCTCCATAGACTCGGCAAACATACTTTAATTCTTATGCATTAAATTCAATTCTCAAAGTTAGTACACTACAGGTAACTCCAGAATGTTTTATCCAAATTTTTAGTAAGTGTACAGGCATTTTGGGTCGTGGGTAGATACTCTTCCACGATCCCGATTGGGATTGTACATGGAATTATGAAAAAGGAAAGAAAGAAGTTCTAATATTACTGTATAAGATTTTGGTTTTCCGTAAAAAAATTTATCACTGTTGTTTTCAACATCAACAAAATTCTCATTTCTTGATCGATCTCTTTTTATGGTCGCTTTCTTCAAACACATGCTCATCGTTGTCGAAATCACTATCAGATACATAAGTTTAATCTTTGTGGTGAATAGGCGAATATAATTGCCTACTATGAAACTCGGTATAAGTAGTCAATTTTCTTAAGAACATTAAATTAGCAAGAGAAAAAGAATAGTAGCGTAACCTACTTTGCAATACTATCTAGTGTACAAGAGAGAAAGGTACTGAACACCAGAGATTTCCAGATATTTGGGCTTGTAGTATGCACAAGAGGCGGTAGAATTACCGCACCGTAATACTTCGGTGTTAATCAATAACCACAAATAACAGAGAAAACCAAACACCTAATTTTTACAGTTTACTTGCATTGATCAATGAGAATCTAAGAAAAATTAAAGTCAATTGATGAGTTAATTAAATTTAGCTACAGCCATCTCGGAGAAGAACTACTCAAATAATTTCTGGTTTCTTGTGGCAATTCATCCGATCTTAACTGTATTTGATGATGGATGAACCTGTTGCCTAGAACACCACATACGTATTTAGTTGGTGTAACAAAGGCTCTCAGTAGACAAAATAGTGAATTAAGTTGCTGGTCATTAGAGCGCTCCAAAATTAACTTAGCAGTACATAGATTAACGTTCTCTTTTCGAAAACTAAAGCTCCAAAGGTTTCGAAAGATATAGCATAAGATAAGACTGCTACGTGCTTCCCCACGTAGGTATTACAGGAAGATTGCGTAGCAGCATGGTGTATCAATGGAATTTTCGTCCACATCATTGGAAATTAACCGCTAAGCTTGGCTTTCCTTTTCTTTCCCTTCTTTCTTTTACCACCACCTCGTTTCTCCTTGGTTTTGCTTTTAGTTTTGACCTTTGTTACCTTTTAGACATTGAAAAACTTAATTTCGAACCGTCTGCCGCCGATGAATCTTAAATAAAATTATATTTGACTGTGTACTCCGATATATAATACGTTGTGATTTCAATGTTAATAATACAGTATAAGGTACTCATCTGTATAGGTTAAAAGGGAATTAGCCTTTAAAATTAAATCGACGTAATTTTTTGTAGCAAAAGTCTTTGCAAAATATACTATACTCTGTCATATTCTATTTTTGTTTAAAAAATATATCAATGAAGTTCGTTACATATTCATATTTCTTTTCAAGCTAGAACTTTGTTCCGGCAACTCTAACCAACACGCGTACAAAGTCTATCTGAAACTAAACTTCATTAAATTACTTAATTGGCAATTAAAGGGATACGGGTGGTTCTGAGCGCCTGCATCCCCGCCCAGAGGCCTGATCTGTTCTGCATCGATGGCGATAAATCAATCCAGACAATGATTTACTGCCCTACGTTCCTGAACAGTCAGGAACCAATCATACTTCCTGCAAGACACACAATTAATAACTTCTACCGTATGGCCGTGCAATGTAGTAGATTTTCTAGTATATACACGCATACCTGTGTAGGTGGGGATTTAGAAATAAGCTTAAAACGTAGTTTCAGACACAAACGCAAAAGAAGAGACTTCAAAAGTACGTTATTTATGAGTACTTACTAATTTTTGCTATACAATGTGTGCTTAAAGTTATGAATTTATTTAATATAGCGCCAACTCGTGTAGCATTAAAACAGGAACATTTTTATTTGGCATCTAACTGTAAGTAATTGAGCATTCAATTCATTCACTGATTTATCTTTACAGGTATTTTAGATATATAGGACAGAAGCAACTGTAACATTTACACCTCAACGAACTATATGCAGATGGTCTAATCAATCACAATGGGATTGTGTGTGTGCTCTGAATGAAATCGGCAGTCGCACAAAAGTGACGATAGCTTGGGTTCCGGGGCACGAGGGCTACCGTGGAAATGAAAAAGCTGACGAACTGGCCCGAAGGGGCATCGTCGATAGCATTCATAAGACCGGAGCCCTCCTTTGGCATTACAAAAACAAGAATCAAATCGGCCATAAGAAAGTGGACCGAGGATAAAGCTCGGGAAAGGTGGAGGAACTCCTCAGACGAGAGATCAGCAAAACAGTTCCTTGGAGAGAAAATGCCGAAGTTTACAAAGGACCTACTACGCAGGGACAGAAAGTCCGTCAGAAGGGGTATACTAACAGTGCACTGCAGGCTCAACAAGCACATGAATAAAGTGGGCTTGACAGAGGGAACGATATGTAGATTCTGTCAAATTGAGGAAGAAACCGCGATCCATGTATTGTGCCAATGCGAGGAACTGGCAAGGACGCGGCTGTCACACATGGGAGACGATATGCGAAAATACCGCTCTCAAAGCTAATAAGTCTAATTAAAGGAATAAAGCTAGAGAACGTACTCTAAGGAGGCATGAGGACGACAATAAATCTGTAAAGGTCGCAGTGGAACAGGCAGCATTACCACCTCAAATAATCTAATCTAATCTAACAATGAGTTGCAAAGGAAGGTTTAAAGTTGCGTCGCGGAATTACATAAATATAACCTATGTAAAACATGTCACATACTTAGGATCCACGGTGGATGGACAAGGAAACATGAGAAATAATGGGGAGGATAGCTCAAACAATAAGTCTGAGAGTCAGAACACTATGTAGTTTCTTCTTTAATAGGGAAGAAATTTCAAGAAGAACGAAAGCACGGGTATATGAATCAATTTTGACACCAACTTTCAGGTATGAAATCAAAGCGTTGAGGTGAAAAATTTAAGAGAAGTAGAGGTTGCAACGAATAAGAAACGACGAGATAGGGAGAAGTGAGGAGATAGTAAGTAAGAGTGATAACAGAGAAAATAAAAATACTAGGGTTAAAATGATTTAGTCCGTTAGTCTGAATGAACGAGAACAGAAAATTGAAGATAAAACAAAAGTAAAAGCAAAGAGATCAAGAGGCAGGTCTAAAACCACATAGAATGCAATTATAGGAAAAGCTCTACACGAGAAAGGACTAAAACTGGACTGAATGAAAGGCAGCAACCAAGGACAGACAAGAATGGCGTAGAGCTACCACCTCTACACCCCACGTAGAAGAAATTGCGCTTTAGGAAAGTAAGATATATTATGTTGCCCTTCATTCCCGTATGCTATATAGTTAATTATTTTAGCTCTTATTCCTCCAACATTTCTCATCCTTACAAAATAAAGAAGCAAATTATCACTTGTAGTTCAGGCTATGTTCGTTAATCGAAAAATCAGCGATAATCAAGTTAAAATCCAACACAATTACTTGACGCCGGTAACAACAATAGTTATCACCTGGTTAATTACCGAGGTCTTTACTAGAATAATGGTGATAAAATCCGAAGTGATATATTTCGCACAGTAACGTGTATACATACATATGTAGATATTTAAAAGAGATTTATTACCTGAAAGTCGTTAACCAACTGAACAGTGAAACGGGCACTAAAACGCTATTCACATTTCGAATCGTCTGCATTGAAACACGATCCGCGGTATAACTATAAAGTGACTCGCCCGACGATTAATTACAGATTTAATGATCCGTCGTATAAACTATCAAAACTTACCTTACAATTAGATAACGGCAGTTACTATTGGCATTGTAGTCTAGACTTTACACAAGTCTATAACTTTGAGTTTATTGTTGGGTGTAATCTATCAAGGGAATGAAATCTAAGCAAGAATGAGTAAAGTAAAAAAACACTACCAAAATACTTGGTAAAAATTAGATTGTCGGATTAATTCAGATGTTCCTCCACACCTAACAGTATGAGAAAGTAAGAAACCAAGAAAAATTAGATAGTTTATTGGATCCTAATTAATTTTGGTTAGCTTAAAACGAGTAATTACCACACAATAATTTTCAGTTTCGAGTCCTACAGGATCGGTAACTAATTATATTTCACAAAATAGAGGTAGTGGTTCTTATGTAAATTGCATCTGAAGTGAAAACTGTATAATAATCATTTTTAACCAAAGTTCGACTAAATATGTTATTCTTTAAGATGCAGCCAGATTATTAGTTTATTCAACGACCTAAGGATACAACTCTTTTTAAAAATATTTAAGCCATTAGTGATAAGTAATGTGGAATAAAGTTTGGAAAAGCATAATCGGAACAAAAGTGCAAAAGATAGTGGGAATGGCTTTGTGGTTCTTAGGATGAACACCGCCATTTAACTCAAACTTTGAAATGACTTTATTGTTATGTTATAGCCCATACACACGTAATGATCCCACAAAATTACTGTTATTTGTTTGATTAACAAATAGCAATTTTCTGTTTTGTAAAACTTGGAGTGAGAATGTGACCTCAGATTGTCATGCAGTTTAGTAGCGAAGCAGTTTTACTACCATTACGTCGAAATAGATTTAAGCAGCTTCCAAAAGCTTAACACTTTAGATCTTAAGGTTACATCTAATTTGCAGGCAATGAAATAACTATAAAACTGTATACGAGGGATGTTTTCATAGTTCTAGATGGTTAGCCATTATTTATTATTTTGTCAATTTTCATCAAAATGACAATGTAGTGTCTCGATACAATCTCCATTGAACTGAATACACCTATTTTAATGTTGAACAAGAAATTTCAAACAAAATAAAACAAAATTTACAAGAGGAAATATTTGCCTACAACTATTGGAAAACCAAAACTAATTTTTGGAGTATCGCAAGAAACATTTAGAGGACATCTGACAGTATACGGCCAACTAGGATGTTTGTTATTTAGACGTAGAAATGTAAACGCTAGTCAAATTCGGGCCATACATTTAGTAACGTCAAGTAAATCGTGTTGGTTTTATTTCATTCGCCTGCTTTGAATTCGATCGAAGTTTGAGTCATCGCGGCAGTACATGATGTATCAATATTGTCGGTAATGGTAATGGAAAAATAAAGGCGAATGCTTACAAATTATTATTATTATTATTACTGAGTAAGGTCAGGTAGATATTAGATTTCTGGCAGTTAGTTTGGATCTCTGTGTTAGTGGTATGTCACGTATTGTGTGTCGAATTAACGAATATGCTATTAAGTTACGAATACGTTCACCAGAATGCACGAGCCGGTGCCAGACTTTATGCAGAACGTTTTCCGGGGAGACAATTGTCCGTCAAGTAGCTATTGAGACTTCGACAGTTTGGGGCGAATTATCCGCGAAATTATATTTCGTCCGTATTACTTCCAACGTATGCAAGCTTTATTACCGACAGACTTTCCTAAATTAAGGCATTTTGTAAATGAATTTTACAACAGTAGCAGGTAAACAACAATTTCAATATTGGTTCAATTTGATACTTTACTTACCGGTGAAGGTCGTTTTGCACGGAATGGAACTTTTGATAGACACAATGAGCACTACTAGGCAACAGAAGATCCTCATGTTACTCTCTAAGTCTCTAACCGGAAATTTCGTTAAAGGTATTATTGGGATAGAGCGATAAATAAAGACTAATAATTATTGTAAAAGAGAGTTCTTTTATTTTATATCAACTTGTACAAGAAAGAACATGACTGTTTATTAGAGCGATATACAAGAGACTATTAGTTGAACGCTACGATACATGCCATTCTTAGCTCCAGGGTAGTTTATGTTTCCCTTTTAAGTACATAATTTACGATGAACCTATATGTTTAGGTATCAATTCATTTTTGATGTGTGTTATCGCTAAGCGCTGCCACCCAGATTCTTTGCAAGATCGTGGGAATACAATTATTCCACTTGAGTCTTCTAACAGGTATGCGCCGGAATAATCAACGCTGACTTAGTCGGAGCTTTTACTTTACTGTCTAAACTTAACGACTACACTTATTCTAATTTTTCACGCGAACACTTTCCTGAACTTAAAGATATTTCCTCAAATGTTAGACAACGTATGCGATTTATGTCCTTCTGTACAAGTCCGGTGGAATTTAGATGACAATTTTGCTGCAGGTTGAATAGAGCGTGTTGATTCATGGCCACCGCGTTCGTCTGATTTAAAGCCCTTCGATTTTTACTGATTGGGACGTCTAAAGTTATTAAGTTTATTAAGCGAAAATAAATAAACACCATCGACAACTATAAGATCACTGCGTCTGCTACTGTAAGACGAGCACATGTAACGCGTTTCGTGCGTGTGGTCAATCATTGTTACATCTAGCGCTAATAAATCCGAACATCTGTTGTGATAAGTAAATCAGGGAATCGAAAGCAAAACTTGTATTTGCCCACTTTTTTTCAAAGAGTTCTTTGTCCTTTACACTCATTGACTTACTTTTACCTTATGTAGTCTTATAAATAGATTTCACGCATTTAGTTGAGAAAAATACTGTATATGTACTGAAAATGTAATGCAATAAAAGGTGTGAAACAAGAACATAGTGTTGGTATATTCTTTCGAAATAAATTCACAGAAGATATTTCCTTCATATTTATATATGTCTGGGGATAGCACCTTCGCATTTAACACAAACTTTTGTATTTGAAACCGTTTTACTGTTGTTAGAACCATTTCCAAATTCCCTTATCTTGCTCAATTTTAATTCAAACGGATTATACCGGATTTAGTCCAGATTCGTCTTAATTTGACCATAACCATAATCAGTGTTACCTTCACTATTTTCTTGTATTTCTTCATTACAAAGTTTCTCAGTTTACCAGATGAATAAATGTACGAGGAATATGTCACTCTCATCAAAATTATAAAACTAATTGTAATTCTATTGAAGAACTTTTTGATTACATAAGGAGGGAATTTCCTTCCTGCTACCACAACAAAACGTTGATTGCGTTATTATTTTTTCCAATTCATGAAATCAGCCATCATATTGTATAAGTACGAGGGCGATTCGTAAAGTAAGTTCTGGGTTTCTATTATATACAAATTAAAGTTTCTACTTTTAGCTACTACCAGTTTCTTAACGTCCTCTTCATAGTACTCTTCCGCCTGTGAACCTCGTACAAAACTCTACATGAAATTTAAGAAAAAGAGGCACTCAGTTCATCTTCTAACCACATTGTCACTCATGACATTTTCACCATAAACAGATGAATCTAAGTACCATTTCTGTTTTCTTTGTTTTAGACTTCAGAAATTGGATAAGAACACGCCGTTCACAATCGGCGGAATTTTCAATTGCAGCAGTCATTAGCGCGAAATAATGTCCGAATGTCTGGCAGTCTCCCAGTAGCACTGCCAGACCCACATTGAACCGCACTGCACCACAGCGCTTCGATCGCGCCGCTTTGAAATAGAATTTACTTCACGAATCGCCCTCGTACTAAAAGTGCTGATCGAGAAAAATAATTTTAGAATGTAATTGTGCCGCCATACAAAGGTTGGCACTTTGCGGTAGTGTTTAGTAGTAAGAAGTTAATTTGATATTATGCCAATGGGATCCTACAAAGAGAAGTTATATTATCCAAAATTTAGATTTCTCTAATGTCTTTCTATTTTGTTGTTAAATTCATGAATACAGCGATGTTATCACAACACCTGTGATTATCTTTTCCTCCGAAATCCATTCCCGAAGTGTTTTGTCGATGTGGGTACCTTTGAAACACTAGGCTCTTTCTATTGATGTCAATGACCAATACGTTCTTTTTCTTACCCTCTATATTTATACAAAATAAAATCCTCAGTTCTTGTCTTTACAGACCTGTTCCCAGCACATTTTCATGTTTTATTCGAGTAAGTTTTCATTCACTCTTAACTTTTAGTACAAATATTATGTTTCGTCCTTTTCTTTTGGGAGACTAACTTCTTAAATTAGCGGCAAATTTGTTTCCCATGTTTCCACATTTAAAATTTTAACGTCGCCAGGCTCGTAATTGCCAAAACATTTTTAAGCGTCCACCTGACAACCACTTCTCCTACTCTATTTTGATAGCAAAGTTGTCGTTCGTTCTTGATGAAAAGATTACGAAAAAAGTTAAACCCATGAATTGTGTTAGACGACATTAGCAAAATTTCTGTTATAGAAGCAACTACGGTTAGTGATGCAGAGGTCAGGTCAGGTTCCTGTTTATCATAATTATCAACATAAACATTCTATAAAATAAACCGAAACTTTCTGCCTAAACAAAGTAATTTTGTGTCAGCTAAAACGGAAACATCAATACCCGACTATCCCAAATGCTAGTTTATAGGAATTATTCTGGTACCAATGTTATTTGGAGATACTTTAATCGAACGCGACAGCATTACGTTACTTTACGGAAATATAAAAGTCGGTAATACGAAATTGCCTTCTCCTAGACACGCAGGGCTTCCAAACGTAAAAACAGTGCATTAAACCTGAACAGATAAAAGTATTTATCTCTCAATTTAGAGATTCGTCCTAAACGAGGACGAAATTTCTTCCACAATACGACGCGGTAAAGGAACGATTTCAAAAAGAGCCACCCCTCTTTCTTTAAAGTTTTTACACTTCCGACGCGTCAGGACGAAGGAACCATGTCGTAATCTAAAACACGCAGTCGGCGAAAAATATTCGTACACAGACGCACAAAGGACTTTTCAGTATCAGACCGTCATCACTACCGGCTAAAACGGCAAGAAGCGCTCGAGTGTTTCACTTTACCCGCGTCGCCGGCAGCAATTAAGATAAGCACACCTCCGCCTTTCCGATAACGCAGATAGGGAAATCTCCAAACATTCCCTGGACATACCGGTGTGGAGGGTTGGGCCATGTAGTCCGGACAAAATTAATTCTTGCGTGTCTGTGCAGAAGACGAAGACGTCTCTTCGCCGGAATACACACGGTTTTTCTTTTATACGTTTCGCCTTTATTTCAGATCAAAATCTCGAGTGAAGTTAGCAAGTAGCAGATAAATTCAGAAATACCTATCCTTGTGTTATTGTTTGCAGATAATACGGAGACGGTAAATTGTGGAAAATAGAACCTTTGTGCTATTTAGGTGTGCAGTCATCCCCTAAGTTACCGTAAAAATGGGTCAGTAAACCTTTGCATAAGTCGAGTTTGATGTTAATTGAATTTGTAAAGTACTTAAATGTAATTACCCAAGACACTGCAATATTTGTTACTATATGTAATATTCATGATAAACTAGAGTAAGAGTAACACATCACCGAATAAGTTCCTAGGATGAGGTATAGATGGCGCGACTATTGACAAATCCATATGATTTTTAAGAACTACCAACCTTCAAACGATACGTGTTAAAATTTTGTGATAATCTGACGTTTAGTTCACAAGTTACAGCGGTGTTAGTAACGCTACTTTTATGATTCTTAAGACAATGGAAAAATCTGAATTTCGTGTGTTTATAGCATTGCTTTTTAATGGGAAAAAAATATGGTTAAAACAAAGCAAAAGCTCGACAAGTGTTATTCGGACTCCGTGCCATCGAGACAAGTGGTAGAGAAGTGCTTCGCTGATTTTAAACGCGGTCGTTTAACACCGATGGTTTTGAACGCTTTGGTCGCCCAAATTCGGCAGAAAGTCCACAAAATAGTTTCGGCCCATCATAAATTGAAGTTGCGTAAGATAGCTGACATCTTAAAGATATCAGAAGGTAGTGTATTCACTATTTTCCATGATCATTTGGACTTGAGAGAGCTCTGTTCTAAATGGGTGCCGCATTTGCTCACAATCTACCAAAAACAACAAGGCGTCGATAATTCAGAGCGTTATTTCGGCGTAATAAAAAAATTGTTTCATGCGGTATGTAACAATAGATGAAACATGGATCCATTACTATACTCCAGAGTCAAACCGGCAGTCGACCGAGTGGACAGTGAAGGATGAAAACCATCGAAGGCGACCAAAAATACAAATGGCAGCTGGTAAGGTTTTAGCCTCCGTATTTTTGGATGCGCACGGTCATTTTTTCATCGATTGCCGTGAGAAAGGAGAAACCATCAATAGTCATTATTATATGCCATTATTAGTGCGTTTGAAGGAAGAAATTGCGAAAGAGCACCCCAAGTGAAGAAAAAAGGTGTACTTTCACCAAGACAATGCACCGTGTAACAAGTCCATCGCAACAATGGCAAAATTGCACAAATTGCACTTTGAACTGTTTCCCTGGTACCTGTTTGCAGACTTAAAAAACGTTCAGGGGAAGAGATTTGGCTCTAATGAAAAAGTGATTGTCGAAACTGAACGGTATTTTGAGGCCAAAGATAAATCGTTCTACAAAAAAGGCATGAAATGTTAGCGAAGCATTGGAAAGAATGTATCACTCTTGAAGGAGAATTTGTTAATGAGTAAAGTCGAATTTTGACTAAAGATTATTGCTTTATTAGTCATCCTGCGAACTTATTAAGTGATGTGATATATAAGAGAATATAAAAATAAAAGAGATAACACTGAAAACAAATATCTTGACAGCTAATATATTTCTGTACCGGGAAGGTATCTGCTGAAGATGAATGGTTATAAAAGGAAATGCAGAAATAACAAATATGTCACAGAAGCGTAACCATGGGAAGTCTGTGCTAACATATATGTTAGTACTGTCTGTACAGATAAACACTGATCAACTGATATCATTTTGCCTCTGTTTAGTAGCTTTATTCACAACACAACAATATAAAGAAATTCTAAGCAAACGTTCGGAGCCTTTAGACCTAACAAATCTAGGAAGATGGTGGCTTTAATAACAATAAGCTTGTCTCTGAATTCCTTCTATCCGACTCTTTGTAACCAGAACTGTACGTCCAACGGGATACTAGAAATTCAACAGGACCGCCTTAGTTCACCCCTTCAGGTATCGTTGTTGCCACGTCAGGTGAACCGATGCTTACCGTTTCCTTCTTTCTTTTATCGTTTCTCTGGAAAAAGTGGTCGAAACTGTGAACACCCGCAGTTGTTTGCGTTTTATGCGCAATAATAAAATTTTAATACGCTTATGTTCGGGCCGTTTTTAGGTCATATTTCTACGCATTTTAGGTAAGTATGTGATTACGAGGTACTAAGCGTGGAATATTATTTTTTATTTTCTGCGCGAGGAAAGGAAAACGTAATAACAACGGTAAAAAGAGCAGAAACTGCCGAATTTCAATATCATGGGAAAGTTAAAAGCTGCAATTTGCAAGCGTTTATTGAACGTTTATTGATATTAAAATTTTATCAGCTTTTACTTTTACGTACACCTGGTCGAGAACATCACTTACATATAAACGAATTGGGGTAACTGCGTCCCATAAAATTCGTTGCATCCGTAATAGCAAGAGTTGAAACGAGTCCGGTACTGTTACTTACATATCCTTTGTAACAGATTGCTAGACCACCAATAAGTACGTAAATATGATAGGCGTTGACACCATGCATACCATTTTCCTTCTATATGATTTAATCGATAAAGCTATATAAAGGTATATTCTTTAATATTAGAAATATCATACCTAGAAGCGGAAAACCCACTCTGTTACCACTTTAGTCTAAAGTTTGGAACAAAGTTATTGATATTTCATTCTTAAATACTAACAGTAAGATATATATAAAAGTCGTATTGGTGATCTAAATTTCAGAATAGTTGAAAGATCACATTTTTAACTGTGCAGACTACTAGGTAATTGTGTTCTCATTTTATTACTTTCAGATGAAGAAGTTAATGAGCATTTCCAGATGAATAGCGAACTTTTCCAGAACAGTAAGTAAGTAAGAGGAAATAAAATGTAAGTGACTACTTCTTTCAAATTGCAGTTTGCAGACAGTTTTTCGTTGAATTAGATCATCGCGTGTATCACCGTATTTATTGTATTGGTAGCCTAATGTAATTTAGAAAATATGTCACCTAAATATGCAAGTTCTTGTAGCCAAGGGATATCAAATATACGAGAGGAGAAATTCAACAGATAGTCACGAAAAAGTTCTTGAACCTCAGACTTTAATTCAAGCAAGCGGATATTTGACTTCTGTATGAAGTAGTTAAGAAACGTAAAGGTCTCCGAAGTCTTCACCAAACGTCTGAGACGAGAGTTTGATAATTCAATTTCAATTTTATCAAATTTACAATTTTACATCGGCATCGGCTAAAACACTGATCAAGTGCTGGTCCATGAATACCGCAGGAGTCCATTTAATATCTTCCTTGCTTGCACCACAAGTTATTTCATCCGTTTTTCAAAATAGCTATTGATCATATCGAAAATTGCTTCTCCTGGCGCGTACAGATTTTTAGTTGTTTTACTAATACAGCTTCTTTTTGAATGCAATTCTTAATACTATACTAATATACATAAGGAATACTCCAATATTTGATACATCGATTGATTCATTCAATTGGATCGCGAATTTTTATTGCTTTCAAAAGTTTACTTTGCACATTACACTGCTCAATACATATTTTGCTGCCGAACTGTTATTACCTAGTTTTGGTGCGCTGAATCCAAAAAATGCCATCAGATTTTCTCTATCAGCTCGTCTTCAAAAGATGGGAGCACGTATTTGTATTTAGCTAGTCTTATTCCTGCATATAAATATTGGTTCCAATACAACCTATAAAAACGTACGAATAAAAAGAAAATAAGTTTATTCTATAGAACAAATATTTACAAATGTTATTACCCAAAATAAATATTTTCAGTAGTTTGTAACTAATTTAAAAATTTCTTTTGAGCGCTTTTCTTGCCTATGTCTGAAAGAGTTTGTTCCTTTTAATACTCCAGCAGTAATCAGCTATCATGTGTGTGTTCCATCTGCCCTGCTACCTTTCTTCCATTATTCTGATATCCTGGTGGAATCGCCCTGCTCCTCACTAAATTCGCCAAGATTTGCAGGAAATCTTTCTAAATGACGGTGGAGGTAATGGACCTTAATGCTCATATGGCAACCCAAAATTTTAAAGTTTGAAGCATATCTTCCACTATTTGTTCGTAATTTTCAGACTTATAACACTGGTCAACACATATTTTACTGCCGGATCTTTTTAACTGTTCTTAACTAATTTTGGTGGGCTTAAGAATAAACTGAATCAAGGGTTGACACGTAGATATCTTTATAGTTACTTATGCAGATATTATTGGAAAGTAAACCTTAAATACCAATTATGTGGCTATTTTCATAAATCCTTTATGACGTACATTCTTGAAAACTGCTCATTTTATAAACACATTCTTGGAACTCATTGGGGGTAATTAGGGGAATTTACGATGATAAATAAATAGTATCTTGAGAGATTAGGGAAGTAAAAAGCAGCCGTAATAAACTAGAACTTGAAGGGGTCTGTTCAGAAAGTTTATTGTAGCAGTATAAATGAAAAATATTTAATTTTTGTCTATATCAACAACTAGAGCTGAGACAAAAGTTCTTTAAATATTCAAAATCAGCTTTCTTTTTGATGCAGTAAAAAATTTGTCGAGCTGTGTTGTTTACCAAATCACAGACACCGCGTTATTTGATAAGAGAACCACGTTGATTTGTTTGCAGCCTTTCCTCCATTACTTCTTGTTTTTTGTACCTGATTCAATCAAATATTTTATCACTGTATCTGCTCTTATAACTTACTCGCAATTATGCCTCAAAAGCAATTTCTACTCTTTGGATTTGAGACTGACAAGATAGAGAAAACGCTACAATTTTTATTATCTGCTAATGTCCTCGACGTAGGATTCAGTTGTCCACGCTCCCTTCGGTGGTGGCGGTGTTTCTTATGTTCACAGATGTCCGCAGACGTAGTTCTCGACGAGAACTGCGTCTGCGGAGAACTTCTCGTTCTTTCAAGCTCTGAACTGGAAGTTTCCGCATCGTACAATAACAGATTGTTACCTGTTGCGATTTAGCAATTTACGTAAACTTTTGGTCGAAACGCCGAAGTGACTGATGTGATTTTCATCAATTTGACGTTTAATTGATTTGTTACGGCATTTTTAGAAAGTTAGATAACTTAAATTAGAAATTATTCATACAAAGTCGAAATACTTGGAATCACTTAACAGCATTGTTTTTTCCTTATGGGGGGACAGTGATGAATATTTCTTATTTTAATTTTCCTAACTTTCCAAAGGCAATATTGTTATAGCCGAAATTTCGAGTAACTATCTTCAGGTAGTTCGATTCAATTCTTATTTTCGATTGAAAATAAAATATGTTCATACGTCTCAATGCAGTTCTCAATTCTGCATCAGACAATGAGGGAACATACAGAATGTGTTATTTGAAACAGTTAAGTTACGTTCCTGCAAAATCGGAACAGCTAAATATTTTTAAATATCACTAATAAATTAATCAGAATTGACTGTATATGCATGCTAATTTTCGAAAATTGGCTTTGATATTTACGGAAATAATTGACAGTTCCAGGACTTAAACACACTCTGTATAGAAATCATAATACACATACTTATTTATGTATTGGAAAGAAGAACCATTAGACGGCTTACGGTTTCACTTTCATATTATGTGCATGTACGTGTTCAATGTGATAACATTAAACACGTGCTATCTAGTTAATTGAAAATGTTTGCTAACCATAGGAGTTAGGTCTGAAATGCTTATTTCTCACACTTAATCATAACTTTAAAAAAACTATAATACAATACCTTTCCTTGCCAGGTCGTGTTGTAATTGCACATAAACCACAGACGGTGTAGACTGTATATATATACAGGGATAAATGGCGTGGGAAGCAGTACCTACCACTATTGAAAACCAAATTGGTGGTGGGCTTCACACCCCTCACCGCCGCTTTATTCCTTTGTCCGCAATCTGAGATAATGTTCAGTTTGTATCTATATGTGATTTAGACAAATGTACATATATTTTTATGCTGTACAGTCTGTATACTAGGGACGTGCTGTCAATATTTTGAATTTTGTATTGAAGACACAATATGTTGAAGATTATGTCATATCAGGCGGCGAATGGGGAGTAGACAGAAACAAACAACACTTGAAGACATCTGCTCGGTAAGTGGTGCCCTCACATCGCCAACTGGTTTCTTGATCATTAACTCTTTGAGGGCAAAAACGTCAGGTCAGTCAATTGCTTTGGTTGTTAGTGATCTTCTACACAATATCGATGTCTAGGTCTTCTTGTTCTTTATAAATGGATGGCTGCCTTAAGTTACTGTACGAGTATTCTATTCTAATAAGTTCATGATTGAGTATAAACAACGCATGTACTGTATTCCCACAATCTGTTTCGCAGTATTTTATTCTTCAGAAATATTTGTTTATATTTTATCACTATGCTTATCACTAGTCTGGGCAAACAGCGGTAATTACGAAATAAGTTACAGCCTACGCATAGACAGGCTACTCGTATACAGGTAGATAAGGCTACGATTACTATGGATGCGAGTTCTGACGGAAATGTGTTCTGACGAATTCGTCCGAATAATCAAACGCCTGCTTTCCAATGAGAGTGTTTACACTGGTAGCGACGAAGACGTCAGAACATGCACGACGTCGTCAGAACTAGTTGAGCGTTCAAATATGTTTGATTTTTTCGTGCGACCTGCGTCTATTTTGGGTGCTTTTTGAGTCGAATTTCGAGTGATTTGGTTATGTCACCATGGATTACCATAAATTGATAAGTCTTGTGTACGAGAACAGGTGTTTTTGGGATATGAGACGCCTCTTCTAGAAAATAACTGGTTGACATGCTTTGTTTTTCCACCATTTAACAACAGTAACTTCATTAAGAAAATAAAATTCAACAAGTTCGTTCATCTTTGCTGGGCAGGAGAATCGTGCAGACTATCACAATATCAGAAAACGCGCACAGTGTAACCGCCTTGTTCTGACGACGATTTCGGACGTCCTCGTCAGAACACATTTTCGTCGAACTCGCATCCATTAATTTATCGTAATCCATGATGAAATCACTCGAAATTCGACTCAAAAGCACCCAAAATAGACGCAGGTCGCACGAAAAAATCAAACATATTTGAACGCTCAACTGGTTCTGACGACGTCGTGCATGTTCTGACGTGTTCGCCGCCACCAGTGTAAACACTCTCATTGGAAAACAGGCGTTTGATTGTTCGAACGAATTCGTCAGAACTCGTCAGAAGACATTTTCGTCAGAACTCGCATCCATAGTAGCCGTAGCCTAAGGCGATGAGGAGTCGGCCATGCTTTCGTAACTTCTTTCGTATTTGTGTATATTGTAAGAAATTTTCTGTTATTCCCTGTTACTTTTGAAGGATTTTATAATGACATTAATGATCGCCTTTTAATTTAAAAATTCAATTATTTCTCAAAGTCGATATTTGATTTAAAAAACAAAGTCGGCTTGTCATTTATTTATGCTGTAATTTATGATGGCCTTATTATTTGCGCCTGTGAAGAACTGAAGATATAGGCGAAAGCATTTCTGTAGGATCTACCGGAGCCCACGACAATGCTCAGACTTCCCTTGAGCAAGATAGGGGCCTTTGTGAAGGACACGGGGTTGTTTGAAGTGTTATTAGGCAATGGTGCAAAGAACTTAATGCTCAAGTGCCTGGTCTATTGGTAACCAAAATGAATAAATTAATACTCAATCTTGTATATCTAGGGGCGATATATTATGGCGAATTTCTGTGGGAATAGCAAACATAAACAAATAGCTAGAAGCTTTATTTAACTTATTTTAAGCAGATATACATATTTAGTAATATCATCATTTATTAGCTACTACTAACAATAAGCACAAAATTAGGTATATTGTATGTATGTCAATATAAACTAGTCATATGTGACATCATTTTATCGGTATGATCGGCATTTATAACTGCTGCTTTCTTTATTACAACTATTACTTGGATTTTCTCTTTTTATACTTTTCCAGAATACTGTCGGGGAATTCCCTGAAACATAAAAAAGGTAATTTAAACAAACAATCTATAATAATAATGATAATAATAATAATAATAATAATAATAATAATAATAAAGACGGACATTTCATATGACAAGTTAATTCTAATACTCATAATAAAATGGATAAACGTGATTTATAAAGTATCTCAGACCAGCGACCTAATGGTCACACAGTTTGACCAGCAGAATAAAGAACCAAGCTAACAGGCGCCTCCTAAGTGTTTCCTTTGCTATACAGCAATCCTACAAGTATGAACTTGTCATTGCTGGTAATAATAATAGTAGTAAAAATTAATAATAATAATAATAATAATACTCGTTATATTCATAATACCCATAATACGTTGTTACACATTCACCATACTCAATACACATCCTACTTGCAGTATTCACAATAATCATCTTAATAATCACACTCACCATGCATATGTAATTACACTCATTATGCTGATCATACTCATCGCACTCATTATTAACATACACGTTGTACTCACCTTACTTATGATCATCATATTTATGGCGAAACCATACTTACGATGACAATTATACTGACAGTACTGATCTTATCAATCCTACCGACTATACTAAGCCATATTAGACCATATTAACCATGCTTATCGCAATCCTCATGATCATCATTCTCACATAGTCATACGGTCATGGTCATAAAGTCGTGGTCATAAGGTCATAGTTATACAGTCATAGTCACACGCCCCTCAGGGGCTCACTGTTAACAAGTTTAACAAGTGCGTTCGGGAATTTAGCGCTCCCGAGGTAAAACCCAAACCAAGATGTAAGGTAACGTGCCGAGAGTTGCGTGGCCACAGGCGAGTGCGGTATTTAACGTTCCCCTGGGGGCACCAAGCGAAACCCCCTTGTATCTAGCGTTACCCAATCAGGCGGGCCTCTGATCGGGCGAACAGATACTTCCCTAGTTACTCTCCGTACAGCTACGCTGTCTGGAATTTCCAAGGCTAAAGTGCAAAAGCTTGTGAAACAGGGCCAAGATTATATACAAGCTAAAAGAGCCATAATCAAGGCCAACTTCACTAGGCCTACACAAAGGGGCCAGGTTTAGTCTAGACAAGGAAGTTATGCCTCAACAGAGGGCGGAGGCTACTAAACGTAAAGAAGGTGCGGAAGTCCACAGTCAGAGGTCGGAGGGCAGTACTTCCGCAGGCCTTCTGAAAGGCAAGAGGCCAGAAGGTTTAACCTTCAAGGTGGCTGCTTTGGAGATGACCGCGGTAGTATGCAACGACTATCCGACCATGGAGCCGACAAAGCTTAAGGCAGTCTAGGGCTCTATTATGAAGGCATACAACAGCATTACGGAGCAAGGGCTTCAAGTTCGCTTTAAAAATACACGTATGCGCAGAAGACTCGCTCTCAAAACTGCTAAGTATAATTAAAGGAATAAAGCTGGAGAACGTACTGTAAGAAGGGATAAGGACCACCATAGATCTGGAAACGTCGTAGTGGAACAGGCATCATTGCCACCTCAAGCAAGCTGATCTTATTTTATCATAGTATACGGTCATGGTCATGAGCACATAGTCGTAAGGTCGTAGCCATACAGTCACAGCCAGAAGGTCATAATGTTACTGTCATAGTCATACGGTCATAGTCATAAGTTCATGGTCATACGGACATGGACTTACGGTCATTGTGATAAGGTCATGATCATACAGCCATAGTCATACGGTCATAGTCATAAGGTCAAGTTTATACGGTCATGGTCATACGGTCATGGTCATAAGGTCATAGTCATAAGGTCTTGGTGATAAAGTCGTGGTCATACGATCACATTCATACTGTCATGGTTATAAAGTTATAGTCATAGGGTCATAGTCATAGAGTCAAGTCATAAGGTCAGTCATACTGTCATGGTCATACAATCATGATCACAAGGTCATGGTCAATCAACTCCGAAAAATTATTGTTTTAGCATTTGAGCCGGAAAAGTAAAATGCCAAAATTAGCCGAAAACTTTAAGACGCCTAAAAATGGCCTAAACGTCACCGGAGAGCGCTGGAATCCTCTACTAGTTCGTAATTCGACCCGTAGAAGACGATGGCGCTAGCGAAATTCACCTCCGAAAAACGATAATTGTTTTAGCATTTGGGCAGGAAACGCAAAATGCAAAAATCAGCCGAAAACTTTAAGACGCCTAAAAATGGCCTAAACGTCACCGGAGAGCGCTGGAATCCTCTACTAGTTCGTAATTCGACCCGTAGAAGACGATGGCGCTAGCGAAATTCACCTCCGAAAAACGATAATTGTTTTAGCATTTGGGCAGGAAACGCAAAATGCAAAAATCAGCCGAAAACTTTAAGACGCCTAAAAATGGCCTAAACGTCACCGGAGAGCGCTGGAATCCTCTACTAGTTCGTAATTCGACCCGTAGAAGACGATGGCGCTAGCGAAATTCACCTCCGAAAAACGATAATTGTTTCAGCATTTGGGCAGGAAACGCAAAATGCAAAAATCAGCCGAAAACTTTAAGACGCCTAAAAATGGCCTAAACGTCACCGGAGAGCGCTGGAATCCTCTACTAGTTCGTAATTCGACCCGTAGAAGACGATGGCGCTAGCGAAATTCACCTCCGAAAAACGACAATTGTTTTAGCATTTGGGCAGGAAACGCAAAATGCAAAAATCAGCCGAAAACTTTAAGACGCCTAAAAATGGCCTAAACGTCACCGGAGAGCGCTGGAATCCTCTACTAGTTCGTAATTCGACCCGTAGAAGACGATGGCGCTAGCGAAATTCACCTCCGAAAAACGATAATTGTTTTAGCATTTGGGCAGGAAACGCAAAATGCAAAAATCAGCCGAAAACTTTAAGACGCCTAAAAATGGCCTAAACGTCACCGGAGAGCGCTGGAATCCTCTACTAGTTCGTAATTCGACCCGTAGAAGACGATGGCGCTAGCGAAATTCACCTCCGAAAAACGATAATTGTTTTAGCATTTGGGCAGGAAACGCAAAATGCAAAAATCAGCCGAAAACTTTAAGACGCCTAAAAATGGCCTAAACGTCACCGGAGAGCGCTGGAATCCTCTACTAGTTCGTAATTCGACCCGTAGAAGACGATGGCGCTAGCGAAATTCACCTCCGAAAAACGATAATTGTTTTAGCATTTGGGCAGGAAACGCAAAATGCAAAAATCAGCCGAAAACTTTAAGACGCCTAAAAATGGCCTAAACGTCACCGGAGAGCGCTGGAATCCTCTACTAGTTCGTAATTCGACCCGTAGAAGACGATGGCGCTAGCGAAATTCACCTCCGAAAAACGATAATTGTTTTAGCATTTGGGCAGGAAACGCAAAATGCAAAAATCAGCCGAAAACTTTAAGACGCCTAAAAATGGCCTAAACGTCACCGGAGAGCGCTGGAATCCTCTACTAGTTCGTAATTCGACCCGTAGAAGACGATGGCGCTAGCGAAATTCACCTCCGAAAAACGATAATTGTTTTAGCATTTGGGCAGGAAACGCAAAATGCAAAAATCAGCCGAAAACTTTAAGACGCCTAAAAATGGCCTAAACGTCACCGGAGAGCGCTGGAATCCTCTACTAGTTCGTAATTCGACCCGTAGAAGACGATGGCGCTAGCGAAATTCACCTCCGAAAAACGATAATTGTTTTAGCATTTGGGCAGGAAACGCAAAATGCAAAAATCAGCCGAAAACTTTAAGACGCCTAAAAATGGCCTAAACGTCACCGGAGAGCGCTGGAATCCTCTACTAGTTCGTAATTCGACCCGTAGAAGACGATGGCGCTAGCGAAATTCACCTCCGAAAAACGATAATTGTTTTAGCATTTGGGCAGGAAACGCAAAATGCAAAAATCAGCCGAAAACTTTAAGACGCCTAAAAATGGCCTAAACGTCACCGGAGAGCGCTGGAATCCTCTACTAGTTCGTAATTCGACCCGTAGAAGACGATGGCGCTAGCGAAATTCACCTCCGAAAAACGATAATTGTTTTAGCATTTGGGCAGGAAACGCAAAATGCAAAAATCAGCCGAAAACTTTAAGACGCCTAAAAATGGCCTAAACGTCACCGGAGAGCGCTGGAATCCTCTACTAGTTCGTAATTCGACCCGTAGAAGACGATGGCGCTAGCGAAATTCACCTCCGAAAAACGATAATTGTTTTAGCATTTGGGCAGGAAACGCAAAATGCAAAAATCAGCCGAAAACTTTAAGACGCCTAAAAATGGCCTAAACGTCACCGGAGAGCGCTGGAATCCTCTACTAGTTCGTAATTCGACCCGTAGAAGACGATGGCGCTAGCGAAATTCACCTCCGAAAAACGATAATTGTTTTAGCATTTGGGCAGGAAACGCAAAATGCAAAAATCAGCCGAAAACTTTAAGACGCCTAAAAATGGCCTAAACGTCAATGGAGAGCGCTGGAATCCTCTACTAGTTCGTAATTCGACCCGTAGAAGACGATGGCGCTAGCGAAATTCACCTCCGAAAAACGATAATTGTTTTAGCATTTGGGCAGGAAACGCAAAATGCAAAAATCAGCCGAAAACTTTAAGACGCCTAAAAATGGCCTAAACGTCACCGGAGAGCGCTGGAATCCTCTACTAGTTCGTAATTCGACCCGTAGAAGACGATGGCGCTAGCGAAATTCACCTCCGAAAAACGATAATTGTTTTAGCATTTGGGCAGGAAACGCAAAATGCAAAAATCAGCCGAAAACTTTAAGACGCCTAAAAATGGCCTAAACGTCACCGGAGAGCGCTGGAATCCTCTACTAGTTCGTAATTCGACCCGTAGAAGACGATGGCGCTAGCGAAATTCACCTCCGAAAAACGATAATTGTTTTAGCATTTGGGCAGGAAACGCAAAATGCAAAAATCAGCCGAAAACTTTAAGACGCCTAAAAATGGCCTAAACGTCACCGGAGAGCGCTGGAATCCTCTACTAGTTCGTAATTCGACCCGTAGAAGACGATGGCGCTAGCGAAATTCACCTCCGAAAAACGATAATTGTTTTAGCATTTGGGCAGGAAACGCAAAATGCAAAAATCAGCCGAAAACTTTAAGACGCCTAAAAATGGCCTAAACGTCACCGGAGAGCGCTGGAATCCTCTACTAGTTCGTAATTCGACCCGTAGAAGACGATGGCGCTAGCGAAATTCACCTCCGAAAAACGATAATTGTTTTAGCATTTGGGCAGGAAACGCAAAATGCAAAAATCAGCCGAAAACTTTAAGACGCCTAAAAATGGCCTAAACGTCACCGGAGAGCGCTGGAATCCTCTACTAGTTCGTAATTCGACCCGTAGAAGACGATGGCGCTAGCGAAATTCACCTCCGAAAAACGATAATTGTTTTAGCATTTGGGCAGGAAACGCAAAATGCAAAAATCAGCCGAAAACTTTAAGACGCCTAAAAATGGCCTAAACGTCACCGGAGAGCGCTGGAATCCTCTACTAGTTCGTAATTCGACCCGTAGAAGACGATGGCGCTAGCGAAATTCACCTCCGAAAAACGATAATTGTTTTAGCATTTGGGCAGGAAACGCAAAATGCAAAAATCAGCCGAAAACTTTAAGACGCCTAAAAATGGCCTAAACGTCACCGGAGAGCGCTGGAATCCTCTACTAGTTCGTAATTCGACCCGTAGAAGACGATGGCGCTAACGAAATTCACCTCCGAAAAACGACAATTGTTTTAGCATTTGGGCAGGAAACGCAAAATGCAAAAATCAGCCGAAAACTTTAAGACGCCTAAAAATGGCCTAAACGTCACCGGAGAGCGCTGGAATCCTCTACTAGTTCGTAATTCGACCCGTAGAAGACGATGGCGCTAACGAAATTCACCTCCGAAAAACGATAATTGTTTTAGCATTTGGGCAGGAAACGCAAAATGCAAAAATCAGCCGAAAACTTTAAGACGCCTAAAAATGGCCTAAACGTCACCGGAGAGCGCTGGAATCCTCTACTAGTTCGTAATTCGACCCGTAGAAGACGATGGCGCTAGCGAAATTCACCTCCGAAAAACGATAATTGTTTTAGCATTTGGGCAGGAAACGCAAAATGCAAAAATCAGCCGAAAACTTTAAGACGCCTAAAAATGGCCTAAACGTCACCGGAGAGCGCTGGAATCCTCTACTAGTTCGTAATTCGACCCGTAGAAGACGATGGCGCTAGCGAAATTCACCTCCGAAAAACGATAATTGTTTTAGCATTTGGGCAGGAAACGCAAAATGCAAAAATCAGCCGAAAACTTTAAGACGCCTAAAAATGGCCTAAACGTCACCGGAGAGCGCTGGAATCCTCTACTAGTTCGTAATTCGACCCGTAGAAGACGATGGCGCTAGCGAAATTCACCTCCGAAAAACGATAATTGTTTTAGCATTTGGGCAGGAAACGCAAAATGCAAAAATCAGCCGAAAACTTTAAGACGCCTAAAAATGGCCTAAACGTCACCGGAGAGCGCTGGAATCCTCTACTAGTTCGTAATTCGACCCGTAGAAGACGATGGCGCTAGCGAAATTCACCTCCGAAAAACGATAATTGTTTTAGCATTTGGGCAGGAAACGCAAAATGCAAAAATCAGCCGAAAACTTTAAGACGCCTAAAAATGGCCTAAACGTCACCGGAGAGCGCTGGAATCCTCTACTAGTTCGTAATTCGACCCGTAGAAGACGATGGCGCTAGCGAAATTCACCTCCGAAAAACGATAATTGTTTTAGCATTTGGGCAGGAAACGCAAAATGCAAAAATCAGCCGAAAACTTTAAGACGCCTAAAAATGGCCTAAACGTCACCGGAGAGCGCTGGAATCCTCTACTAGTTCGTAATTCGACCCGTAGAAGACGATGGCGCTAGCGAAATTCACCTCCGAAAAACGATAATTGTTTTAGCATTTGGGCAGGAAACGCAAAATGCAAAAATCAGCCGAAAACTTTAAGACGCCTAAAAATGGCCTAAACGTCACCGGAGAGCGCTGGAATCCTCTACTAGTTCGTAATTCGACCCGTAGAAGACGATGGCGCTAGCGAAATTCACCTCCGAAAAACGATAATTGTTTTAGCATTTGGGCAGGAAACGCAAAATGCAAAAATCAGCCGAAAACTTTAAGACGCCTAAAAATGGCCTAAACGTCACCGGAGAGCGCTGGAATCCTCTACTAGTTCGTAATTCGACCCGTAGAAGACGATGGCGCTAGCGAAATTCACCTCCGAAAAACGATAATTGTTTTAGCATTTGGGCAGGAAACGCAAAATGCAAAAATCAGCCGAAAACTTTAAGACGCCTAAAAATGGCCTAAACGTCACCGGAGAGCGCTGGAATCCTCTACTAGTTCGTAATTCGACCCGTAGAAGACGATGGCGCTAGCGAAATTCACCTCCGAAAAACGATAATTGTTTTAGCATTTGGGCAGGAAACGCAAAATGCAAAAATCAGCCGAAAACTTTAAGACGCCTAAAAATGGCCTAAACGTCACCGGAGAGCGCTGGAATCCTCTACTAGTTCGTAATTCGACCCGTAGAAGACGATGGCGCTAGCGAAATTCACCTCCGAAAAACGATAATTGTTTTAGCATTTGGGCAGGAAACGCAAAATGCAAAAATCAGCCGAAAACTTTAAGACGCCTAAAAATGGCCTAAACGTCACCGGAGAGCGCTGGAATCCTCTACTAGTTCGTAATTCGACCCGTAGAAGACGATGGCGCTAGCGAAATTCACCTCCGAAAAACGATAATTGTTTTAGCATTTGGGCAGGAAACGCAAAATGCAAAAATCAGCCGAAAACTTTAAGACGCCTAAAAATGGCCTAAACGTCAATGGAGAGCGCTGGAATCCTCTACTAGTTCGTAATTCGACCGGTAGAAGACGATGGCGCTAGCGAAATTCACCTCCGAAAAACGATAATTGTTTTAGCATTTGGGCAGGAAACGCAAAATGCAAAAATCAGCCGAAAACTTTAAGACGCCTAAAAATGGCCTAAACGTCACCGGAGAGCGCTGGAATCCTCTACTAGTTCGTAATTCGACCCGTAGAAGACGATGGCGCTAACGAAATTCACCTCCGAAAAACGATAATTGTTTTAGCATTTGGGCAGGAAACGCAAAATGCAAAAATCAGCCGAAAACTTTAAGACGCCTAAAAATGGCCTAAACGTCACCGGAGAGCGCTGGAATCCTCTACTAGTTCGTAATTCGACCCGTAGAAGACGATGGCGCTAACGAAATTCACCTCCGAAAAACGACAATTGTTTTAGCATTTGGGCAGGAAACGCAAAATGCAAAAATCAGCCGAAAACTTTAAGACGCCTAAAAATGGCCTAAACGTCACCGGAGAGCGCTGGAATCCTCTACTAGTTCGTAATTCGACCCGTAGAAGACGATGGCGCTAGCGAAATTCACCTCCGAAAAACGATAATTGTTTTAGCATTTGGGCAGGAAACGCAAAATGCAAAAATCAGCCGAAAACTTTAAGACGCCTAAAAATGGCCTAAACGTCACCGGAGAGCGCTGGAATCCTCTACTAGTTCGTAATTCGACCCGTAGAAGACGATGGCGCTAGCGAAATTCACCTCCGAAAAACGATAATTGTTTTAGCATTTGGGCAGGAAACGCAAAATGCAAAAATCAGCCGAAAACTTTAAGACGCCTAAAAATGGCCTAAACGTCACCGGAGAGCGCTGGAATCCTCTACTAGTTCGTAATTCGACCCGTAGAAGACGATGGCGCTAGCGAAATTCACCTCCGAAAAACGATAATTGTTTTAGCATTTGGGCAGGAAACGCAAAATGCAAAAATCAGCCGAAAACTTTAAGACGCCTAAAAATGGCCTAAACGTCACCGGAGAGCGCTGGAATCCTCTACTAGTTCGTAATTCGACCCGTAGAAGACGATGGCGCTAGCGAAATTCACCTCCGAAAAACGATAATTGTTTTAGCATTTGGGCAGGAAACGCAAAATGCAAAAATCAGCCGAAAACTTTAAGACGCCTAAAAATGGCCTAAACGTCACCGGAGAGCGCTGGAATCCTCTACTAGTTCGTAATTCGACCCGTAGAAGACGATGGCGCTAACGAAATTCACCTCCGAAAAACGACAATTGTTTTAGCATTTGGGCAGGAAACGCAAAATGCAAAAATCAGCCGAAAACTTTAAGACGCCTAAAAATGGCCTAAACGTCACCGGAGAGCGCTGGAATCCTCTACTAGTTCGTAATTCGACCCGTAGAAGACGATGGCGCTAGCGAAATTCACCTCCGAAAAACGATAATTGTTTTAGCATTTGGGCAGGAAACGCAAAATGCAAAAATCAGCCGAAAACTTTAAGACGCCTAAAAATGGCCTAAACGTCACCGGAGAGCGCTGGAATCCTCTACTAGTTCGTAATTCGACCCGTAGAAGACGATGGCGCTAGCGAAATTCACCTCCGAAAAACGATAATTGTTTTAGCATTTGGGCAGGAAACGCAAAATGCAAAAATCAGCCGAAAACTTTAAGACGCCTAAAAATGGCCTAAACGTCACCGGAGAGCGCTGGAATCCTCTACTAGTTCGTAATTCGACCCGTAGAAGACGATGGCGCTAGCGAAATTCACCTCCGAAAAACGATAATTGTTTTAGCATTTGGGCAGGAAACGCAAAATGCAAAAATCAGCCGAAAACTTTAAGACGCCTAAAAATGGCCTAAACGTCACCGGAGAGCGCTGGAATCCTCTACTAGTTCGTAATTCGACCCGTAGAAGACGATGGCGCTAGCGAAATTCACCTCCGAAAAACGATAATTGTTTTAGCATTTGGGCAGGAAACGCAAAATGCAAAAATCAGCCGAAAACTTTAAGACGCCTAAAAATGGCCTAAACGTCACCGGAGAGCGCTGGAATCCTCTACTAGTTCGTAATTCGACCCGTAGAAGACGATGGCGCTAGCGAAATTCACCTCCGAAAAACGATAATTGTTTTAGCATTTGGGCAGGAAACGCAAAATGCAAAAATCAGCCGAAAACTTTAAGACGCCTAAAAATGGCCTAAACGTCACCGGAGAGCGCTGGAATCCTCTACTAGTTCGTAATTCGACCCGTAGAAGACGATGGCGCTAGCGAAATTCACCTCCGAAAAACGACAATTGTTTTAGCATTTGGGCAGGAAACGCAAAATGCAAAAATCAGCCGAAAACTTTAAGACGCCTAAAAATGGCCTAAACGTCACCGGAGAGCGCTGGAATCCTCTACTAGTTCGTAATTCGACCCGTAGAAGACGATGGCGCTAACGAAATTCACCTCCGAAAAACGATAATTGTTTTAGCATTTGGACAGGAAACGCAAAATGCAAAAATCAGCCGAAAACTTTAAGACGCCTAAAAATGGCTTAAGTGTTACCGGAGAGCGCTGGAATCCTCTATTAGTTCGTAATTCAACCCGTAGAAGACGACGGCGCTAACGAAATTCACCTCCACAAGAAAATAACTGGTTTAGGATTTTACACGAGATCTTGAAATGCAAAAATCATGTCAAATCAGTAATGGTCATAAGGTCACGGTCATAGGGTTATAGTCATACGGTCATGGTCATAAAGTCATAGTCATACCGCCATAGTCATACGGACATAATCATACGGTCATAGACACAAGGTCATGGTCATAAGATCATAGTCATACGGTCATGATCATAGGATAATAAACATAAGGTCATGGTAATACGGTCACAATGATACAGTCCTAGTCGTACGGTCATAGTCATACGGCCAAGATCATAATTTCATAGTGATAAGGTCATGGTCATACGGTCATAGCCACACAGTCATAGTCATACAGTCACAGTCATGCGGTGGTAACCATACGGCCAGAGTCATGCGGTCAAAGCCGTGCGACCAGAGCCATGCTGTCAAAGCCATACGGTCATATCCATGCGGTCATAAACATGCGGTTATGGTTAGAACGTGATAGTCATACAGTCATAGTAATACGGTCATGGTCATAAGGTCATAGTCATAAAGTTATAGTCATATTGTCATAGTCATATACTTATAATCATACAGTTATAGTGATACGGGCATAGTCTTACGGTTATGGCCATACGGTCATGATCATGCAATCATAGGCATGCTGTCAGGATCATACAGTCACAGTCATGAGTTCATAGCCATACGGGCATAGTCATACGGTCATGGTCATACGGGCATGGTCGTAAGGGCTTAGTCATATTCATACGGTCGTAGTCATGCGGTAATGGTCATACGGTTACAGTCATTTCTAAATGGTCATAAGGTAATAATCATTCAGTCAGTCATTCGGTTATGGTCATAACGTGATGGTCGTTAGGTGAAAGTCATACGGTCGTGGTCATACAGTCGTGGTCACACGGCCGTGGTCATACGGCCATGCTCTCAACTGTTATAGTCATACATTCATGGTCATACACTCACAGTCATACGGCCATAGTGATACGGTCATAATCATGCAGTCGTCGTCATACGGTCATAGTCACACAGCCATAATCATACGGTCATGGTCATAAGGTCATAGTCACAAGGTCATAGTAGCACAGCCATGATTGTATGGTTATAGTTATACGGTCATGGTCACAAAGTCATGGTCATAAGGTCATAGTCATAAGGCGAAAATCATGAAGTGACAGTCATAAGATCGAAGTCATGCAGTCATAGTCATACAGTCATAGTTATACGGTCATAGCCATACGGTCATAGTCATTCAGTCATGCTCATACAGTCAAAGTCATAAAGTTCATGGTCACACGGTCATAGTCACACAGTCATAGTCATACGATTATAGTCATGCAGTCACGGTCATAAGGTTATAGTCATAAGTTCATGGTCATAAAGTGATAGTCATGCAGTCTTAGTCATACGTTCAGTCCTACGGTCATAGTCATGCTGTAATAATCATACGATCACAGTCATACGGTCATAGTCTAACAGTTATGGTCATGCGGTCATGGTAATAACGTTATGGTCATAAGGTCAAAGTCACACGGTCATAGTCACACGGTCATGGTCATACATCCACAGTCATACAGTCATTGTCATACGGTCATAGTCATGCGGTCATGGTCATAACGTGAAAGTCCTAAGGTGATAGTCAGACGGTCATAGTCATACGTTCACAGTCGTAGTCATAGTCGTAAAGTCATAGCCGTACACTCATGCTCATACGGCCATAGTCATACGGTCATTAACATGAGGTTATAGTCATATGGTCGTAGTCATACGGTCAGTCATGCTGTTATGGTCATACGGTAATAGTCATTTTGTCATGGTCATAAGGTCATAGTCATACAGTCAGTCATTCGGTCATGGTCATAAGGGGATAATCATAAGGAGATAGTCATAAGGTCATGGTCATACAGTAATAGTTACACGGTCATGGTCATACAGTAATGGCCATACGGTCATAGTCATACGGTCATAGTCATACGGTCATGGTCATAAGGTCATAGTCATAAGGTCATTATTATTGTCTTTGTTATTGTTTTTATCATTGTTGTTGTTGTTGTTGTTATTGTCACTGTTATTGTTGTTGTTATTGTCATTGTTGTTGTTATTATCATTGTTATTGCTATTGTCATTGTTATTGTCGTTATTATTGGTATTGTTAGTGTCGTTGTTATTGTCCTTGTTATTGTTATTGTTATTGTCGTTGTTATTGTCGTTGTTATTGCCATTGTTACTGTAATTGTTATTTTCGTTGTTATTGTCTTTGTTATTGTTATTATCATTGTTATTGTTATTGTCATTGTGATTGTCGTTGTTATTGTCATTGTTATTGTCATTGTTATTGTCATTGTTATTGTCACTGTTATTGTCATTGTTATTGTGATTGTCACTGTTATTGTGATTGTCACTGTTATTGTCATTGTTTTTGTCATTGTTATAGTTATTGTTCTGTCATGACAGGTGATATTATGCCATAGCTTGTTTAATTAACTTGTCATAATTGTCATGTTATGGCCGGTAATGTCATGTCATGGCATGTCAAGGCATTGTTGTGTTCGTTGTCATGTCCTGTACATTGTCATATCATGTCATCGTCGTGTCTCTGACCAGCCTGTGTACCGTGTCATTTCATATCATTATTGCGCGTTTGTCCCATATCACATGATCTTGTATTGTCTGATGGTACCATAATGTCCTTATCACGTTTTTGCGTCATGCCGTTGTCATTTGTTTGTATTTTTGATGTATGGTTGTGTAATTACCATATGCGTCTCGTATCGTGGCAGCATCATAACGTGACCACCATGTCCTGGAGATGACTATGACATCAATATAGCCTGACCGCCATAACAACCTCAACGTTACCATGACATAACCGTGAGCTGACGTCGACATGACCGAGGCATAACCATAGCATGACCTAAACATGACGAAGACATCACCAGCGAACATACAAATAAGCAAGAATGAATAGATCAATAGCGATTTGATGAAACGCGTTACTAATGGACGACTAACAGCAACAATGATCTTAGAAGAAATGATCGACCTGCGTTATAACCAATGTGATTTTTGGAAGAAGGCAGTTATATTATTTTGCCGTGTGGGATCTATTTTAGTATTTGATATAATAGATCTCCGCGGCTGTGTAGTATGCCGCGCCTCAATTCAGCTTGCACCTGTCCGTCAGGTGATCCGTCCGTCTGTTCTAGCTGTCTGTCCACTTGCCTATCTTTGTATCTTGCCGCGTGGTCACTTGACTGCCTGCAATAGTTTTCCTGATTTTCCTCTCCTTATGGGTCATGGCCTAATTACTTAGAGAAGTTAATCGCTCGATCGTCTGACCCCCAGGTAGTCTTACACCCTAATATGTAGCCTAAGAATCCGACCACTCTATCACTTGACCCTCTTAACTCCTCGCTTAATCACAAAGTTGCTACATGTGTTCCTGTTACTACGCTAGGGCGTCCCACCTTCTGACTGTTTAATTAGTTAACCTGTAGCAGAATACCCACCTATGTATTTGACATCACACACAAGTTGACAGTTAACCGCACTTCTGTCTCTCTCTCAACTCGGACATATGATGCTCCTTAAACCCCTTTGTCATCGCGCTTTTATTAGTGTTTTGTTTCGTTAGAATTTCTCTTTCTTTCGGTTAGCGGCCTATTTCCCGCCTTTCAGAGAATTGATTTCACTTATCGTCCATGAAGATCTTCGTGGGACTCATTAAGCCCGCTGTTAAAAAAGCGGCTTCTTATGAATCCACCAGAGTCATTTGTGCCTTCACACCGCTTGAACGAACGATATTGCCTGTCGCGCTGTGTTTGGGCCTGCGTTTTAGGTGAATTTCGTTAGCACCATCGTCTTCTACGAGTCGAATTGCGGATTTGTAGAGGATTCCAGCGCTTTCCGGTGGCGTTTAAGCCATTTTTAGGCGTCTTAAAGTTTTCGGCTGACTTTTGCATTTTGTTGCCTGCTCAAATGCTAAAACAAGTATCGGTTTTCGGAGGTGAATTTCGTTAGCGCCATCGTCTTCTACGGGTCGAATTACGAACTAGTAGAGGATTCCAGCGCTCTCCGGTGACGTTTAAGCCATTTTTAGGCGTCCTAAAGTTTTCGGCCGATTTTTGCATTTTGTTTCCTCCTCAAATGCTAAAACAATTATCTTTTTCGGAGGTGAATTTCGTTAGCGCCATCGTCTTCTACGGGTCGAATTACGAACAAATAGAGGATTCCAGCGCTCTCCGGTGACGTTCCTGCCATTTTTAGGCGTCTTAAAGTTTTCGGCTGATTTTTGCATTTTAAGTTTCCTGCTCAAATGCTAAAACAATTATCGCTTTTCGGAGGCGAATTTCGTTAGCGCTATCGTCTTCTACGGGTCGAATTACGAACTAGTAGAGGATTCCAGCGCTCTCCGGTGACGTTTAAACCATTTTTAGGCGTCTAAAAGTTTTCGGCTGATTTTTGCATTTTACGTTTCCTGCTCAAATGCTAAAACAATTATCGCTTTTCGGAGGCGAATTTCGTTAGCGCTATCGTCTTCTACGGGTCGAATTACGAACTAGTAGAGGATTCCAGCGCTCTCCGGTGACGTTTCTGCCATTTTTAGGCGTCTTAAAGTTTTCGGCTTGTCTTTGCATTTCACGTTTCCTGCTCAAAAGCTAAAACAGTTATCGTTTCTCGGAGGTGAATTTCGTTAGCGCAGTTGTCTTCTACGCGTCGAATTACGAACTAGTAGAGGACTCCAGTGCTCTCCGGTGGCGTTTAAGCAATTTTTAGGCGTCTTAAAGTTTTCGGCTGATTTTTGTATTTTGTTTCCTGCTCAAATGCTAAAACAATTATCGTTTTCCGGAGGTGAATTTCGTTAGCGCCATCGTCTTCTACGGGTCGAATTACGAACTACTAGAGGATTCCAGCGCTCTCCGGTGGCGTTTAAGCCATTTTTTGGCGTCTTAAAATTTTCGGCTGATTTTTGCATTTTGTTTCCTGCTCATATGCTAAAACAATTATCTTTTTCGGAGGTGAATTTCGTCAGCGCCATCGTCTTCTACGGGTCGAATTACGAACTAGTAGAGGATTCCAGTGCTCTCCGGTGACGTTTAAGCAATTTTTAGGCGTCTTAAAGTTTTCGGCTGATTTTTTGAATTTTGTTTCCTGCTCAAATGCTAAAACAATTATCTTTTTTCGGAGGTGAATTTCGTTAACGCTATCGTCTTCTACGGGTCGAATTACGAACTAGTAGAGGATTCCAGCGCTCTCCGGTGACGTTTAAACCATTTTTAGGCGTCTAAAAGTTTTCGGCTGATTTTTGCATTTTACGTTTCGCTCAAATGCTAAAACAATTATCGCTTTTCGGAGGCGAATTCTCGTTAGCGCTATCGTCTTCTACGGGTCGAATTACGAACTAGTAGAGGACTCCAGCGCTCTCCGGTGGCGTTTAAGCAATTTTTAGGCGTCTTAAAGTTTTCGGCTGATTTTTGTATTTTGTTTCCTGCTCAAATGCTAAAACAATTATCGTTTTCCGGAGGTGAATTTCGTTAGCGCCATCGTCTTCTACGGGTCGAATTACGAACTACGCAGAGGATTCCAGCGCTCTCCGGTGGCGTTTAAGCCATTTTTTGGCGTCTTAAAATTTTCGGCTGATTTTTGCATTTTACGTTTCCTGCTCAAATGCTAAAATAATTATCGTTTTTCGGAGGCGAATTTCGTTAGCGCCATCGTCTTCTACGGGTCGAATTACGAACTAGTAGAGGATTCCAGCCCTCTCCGGTGACGTTTAGGCAATTTTTAGGCGTCTTAAAGTTTTCGGCTGATTTTTGCATTTTGTTTCCTGCTCATATGCTAAAACAATTATCTCTTTTCGGAGGTGAATTTCGTCAGCGCCATCGTCTTCTACGGGTCGAATTACTTTGAACTAGTAGAGGATTCCAGTGCTCTCCGGTGACGTTTAAGCAATTTTTAGGCGTCTTAAAGTTTTCGGCTGATTTTTGAATTTTGTTTCCTGCTCAAATGCTAAAACAATTATCTTTTTTTCGGAGGTGAATTTCGTTAGCGCCATCGTCTTCTACGGGTCGAATTACGAACTAGTAGAGGATTCCAATGCTCTCTGGTGGCGTTTAAGCAATTTTAGGCGTCTTATAGTTTTCGGCTGATTTTTGCATTTTGTTTCCTGCTCAAATACTAAAACAATTATCTTTTTCGGAGGTGTGAGACTTTCGTTAGCGCCATCGTCTTCTACGGGTCGAATTACGAACTAGTAGAGGATTCCAGCGCTCTCCGGTGGCGTTTAAGCAATTTTTAGGCGTCCTAAAGTTTTCGGCCGATTTTTGCATTTTTGTTTCCTCCTCAAATGCTAAAACAATTATCTTTTTCGGAGGTGGAATTTCGTTAGCGCCATCGTCTTCTACGGGTCGAATTACGAACAAATAGAGGATTCCAGCGCTCTCCGGTGACGTTCCTGCCATTTGTAGGCGTCTTAAAGTTTTCGGCCTGATTTTTGCATTTTAAGTTTCCTGCTCAAATGCTAAAACAATTATCGCTGGAGGCGAATTTCGTTAGCGCTATCGTCTTCTACGGGTCGAATTACGAACTAGTAGAGGATTCCAGCGCTCTCCGGTGACGTTTAAACCATTTTTAGGCGTCTAAAAGTTTTCGGCTGATTTTTGCATTTTACGTTTCCTGCTCAAATGCTAAAACAATTATCGCTTTCGGAGGCGAATTTCGTTAGCGCCATCGTCTTCTACGGGTCGAATTACGAACTAGTAGAGGATTCCAGCGCTCTCCGGTGACGTTTCGTTTGCCATTTTTAGGCGTCTTAAAGTTTTCGGCTTGTCTTTGCATTTCACGTTTCCTGCTCAAAAAAGCTAAAACAGTTATCATTTCTCGGAGGTGAATTTTCGTTAGCGCAGTTGGTCTTCACGCGTCGAATTACGAACTAGTAGAGGACTCCAGCGCGCTCTCCCGGTGGCGTTTAAGCAATTTTTAGGCGTCTTAAAGTTTTCGGCTGATTTTTGTATTTTGTTTCCTGCTCAAATGCTAAAACAATTATCGTTTTCCGGAGGTGAATTCTGTTAGCGCCATCGTCTTCTACGGGTCGAATTACGAACTACTAGAGGATTCCAGCGCTCTCCGGTGGCGTTTAAGCCATTTTTGGCGTCTTAAAATTTTCGGCTGATTTTTGCATTTTGTTTCGCTCATATGCTAAAACAATTATCTTTTTCGGAGGTGAATTTCGTCAGCGCCATCGTCTTCTACGGGTCGAATTACGAACTAGTAGAGGATTCCAGTGCTCTCCGGTGACGTTTAAGCAATTTTTTAGGCGTCTTAAGTTTTCGGCTGATTTTGAATTTTGTTTCCTGCTCAAATGCTAAAAACAATTATCTTTTTTTCGGAGGTGAATTTCCTGTTAACGCTATCGTCTTCTACGGGTCGAATTACGAACTAGTAGAGGATTCCAGCGCTCTCCGGTATGTTTGGGTTTAAGCCATTTTTTGGCGTCTTAAATTTTCGGCTGATTTTTGCATTTTGTTTCCTGCTCATATGCTAAAACAATTATCTTTTTCGGAGGTGAATTTCGTCAGCGCCATCGTCTTCTACGGGTCGAATTACGAACTAGTAGAGGATTCCAGTGCTCTCCGGTGACGTTTAAGCAATTTTTGTAGGCGTCTTAAAGTTTTCGGCTGATTTTTGAATTTTGTTTCCTGCTCAAATGCTAAAACAATTATCTTTTTTCGGAGGTGAATTTCGTTAACGCTATCGTCTTCTACGGGTCGAATTACGAACTAGTAGAGGATTCCAGCCCTCTCCGGTGACGTTTAGGCAATTTTTTAGGCGTCTTAAAGTTTTCGGCTGATTTTTGAATTTTGTTTCCTGCTCAAATGCTAAAACAATTATCTTTTTCGGAGGTGATTTCGTTAGCGCCATCGTCTTCTACGGGTCGAATTACGAACTAGTAGAGGACTCCAGCGCTCTCCGGTGGCGTTTAAGCAATTTTTAGGCGTCTTATAGTTTTCGGCTGATTTTTGCATTTGTTTCCTGCTCAAATACTAAAACAATTATCTTTTTCGGAGGTGAATTTCGTTAGCGCCATCGTCTTCTACGGGTCGAATTACGAACTAGTAGAGGATTCCAGCGCTCTCCGGTGGCGTTTAAGCAATTTGTAGGCGTCTTAAAGTTTTCGGCTGATTTTTGCATTTTGTTTCCTGCTCAAATCCTAAAACAATTATCTTTTTCGGAGGTGAATTTCGTTAGCGCAGTTGTCTTCTACGGGTCGAATTACGAACTAGTAGAGGATTCCAGCGCTTTCCGGTGGCGTTTTTCTAAGCCATTTTTTGGCGTCTTAAACTTTTTGGCTGATTTTTGCATTTTGTTTCCTGCTCAAATGCTAAAACAATTATCTTTTTTCGGAGGCGAATTTCGTTAGCGCCATCGTCTTCCTCCGCGGGTCTAAATTACGAAGTAGTAGAGGATTCCAGCGCTCTCCGGTGACGTTTAAGCCATTTTTAGGCGTCTTAAAGTTTTCGGCTGATTTTTGCATTTTTACGTTTCCTGCTCAAATGCTAAAACAATTATCTTTTCGGAGGTGAATTTCGTTAGCGCCATCGTCTTCTACGGGTCGAATTACGAACTAGTAGAGGATTCCAGTGCTCTCCGGTGACGTTTAAGCAATTTTTAGGCGTCTTAAAGTTTTCGGCTGATTTTTGAATTTTGTTTCCTGCTCAAATGCTAAAACAATTATCGTTTTCCGGAGGTGAATTTCGTTAGCGCTATCGTCTTCTACGGGTCGAATTACGAACTGAGTAGAGGATTCCAGCGCTCTCCGGTGGCGTTTAAGCCATTTTTTGGCGTCTTAAAATTTTCGGCTGATTTTTGCATTTTACGTTTCCTGCTCAAATGCTAAAATAATTATCGTTTTTCGGAGGCGAATTTCGTTAGCGCCATCGTCTTCTACGGGTCGAATTACGAACTAATAGAGGATTCCAGCGCTCTCCGGTGACGTTTAGGCAATTTTTAGGCGTCTTAAAGTTTTCGGCTGATTTTTGCATTTTGTTTCCTGCTCAAATGCTAAGACAATTATCTTTTTCGGAGGTGAATTTCGTCAGCGCCATCGTCTTCTACGGGTCGAATTACGAACTAGTAGAGGATTCCAGTGCTCTCCGGTGACGTTTAAGCAATTTTTAGGCGTCTTAAAGTTTTCGGCTGATTTTTGCATTTTGTTTCCTGCTCAAATGCTAAAACAATTATCTTTTTCGGAGGTGAATTTCGTTAGCGCCATCGTCTTCTACGGGTCGAATTACGAAGTAGTAGAGGATTCCAATGCTCTCTGGTGGCGTTTAAGCAATTTTTAGGCGTCTTAAAGTTTTCGGCTGATTTTTGCATTTTGTTTCCTGCTCAAATACTAAAACAATTATCTTTTTCGGAGGTGAATTTCGTTAGCGCCATCGTCTTCTACGGGTCGAATTACGAACTGGTAGAGGATTCCAGTACTCTCCGGTGGCCTTTAAGCAATTTTTAGGCGTCTTAAAGTTTTCGGCTGATTTTTGCATTTTGTTTCCTGCTCAAATGCTAAAACAATTATCTTTTTCGGAGGTGAATTTCGTTAGCGCAGTTGTCTTCTACGGGTCGAATTACGAACTAGTAGAGGATTCCAGCGCTCTCCGGTGGCGTTTAAGCCATTTTTTGGCGTCTTAAACTTTTTGGCTGATTTTTGCATTTTGTTTCCTGCTCAAATGCTAAAACAATTATCTTTTTCGGAGGCGAATTTCGTTAGCGCCATCGTCTTCCGCGGGTCGAATTACGAAGTAGTAGAGGATTCCAGCGCTCTCCGGTGACGTTTAAGCCATTTTTAGGCGTCTTAAAGTTTTCGGCTGATTTTTGCATTTTACGTTTCCTGCTCAAATGCTAAAACAATTATCGCTTTTCGGAGGCGAATTTCGTTAGCGCCATCGTCTTCTACGGGTCGAATTACGAACTAGTAGAGGATTCCAGTGATCTCCGGTGACGTTTAAGCAATTTTTAGGCGTCTTAAAGTTTTCGGCTGATTTTTGAATTTTGTTTCCTGCTCAAATGCTAAAACAATTATCGTTTTCCGGAGGTGAATTTCGTTAGCGCCATCGTCTTCTACGGGTCGAATTACGAACTAGTAGAGGATTCCAGCGCTCTCCGGTGGCGTTTAAGCCATTTTTTGGCGTCTTAAAATTTTCGGCTGATTTTTGCATTTTACGTTTCCTGCTCAAATGCTAAAATAATTATCTTTTTCGGAGGTGAATTTCGTTAGCGCCATCGTCTTCTACGGGTCGAATTACGAACTAGTAGAGGATTCCAGTGCTCTCCGGTGGCCTTTAAGCAATTTTTAGGCGTCTTAAAGTTTTCGGCTGATTTTTGCATTTTGTTTCCTGCTCAAATGCTAAAACAATTATCTTTTTCGGAGGTGAATTTCGTTAGCGCAGTTGTCTTCTACGGGTCGAATTACGAACTAGTAGAGAATTCCAGCGCTCTCCGGTGGCGTTTAAGCCATTTTTTGGCGTCTTAAACTTTTTGGCTGATTTTTGCATTTTGTTTCCTGCTCAAATGCTAAAACAATTATCTTTTTTCGGAGGCGAATTTCGTTAGCGCCATCGTCTTCCGCTGGTCGAATTACGAAGTAGTAGAGGATTCCAGCGCTCTCCGGTGACGTTTAAGCCATTTTTAGGCGTCTTAAAGTTTTCGGCTGATTTTTGCATTTTACGTTTCCTGCTCAAATGCTAAAACAATTATCGCTTTTCGGAGGGGAATTTCGTTAGCGCCATCGTCTTCTACGGGTCGAATTGCGAACTAGTAGAGGATTCCAGCGCTCTCCGGTGACGTTTCTGCCATTTTTAGGCGTCTTAAAATTTTCGGCTGATTTTTGCATTTTACGTTTCCTGCTCAAATGCTAAAACAATTATCGCTTTTCGGAGGCGAATTTCGTTAGCGCCATCGTCTTCTACGGGTCGAATTGCGAACTAGTAGAGGATTCCAGCGCTCTCCGGTGGCGTTTAAGCCATTTTTGGCGTCTTAAAATTCTCGGCTGATTTTTGCATTTTACGTTTCCTGCTCAAATGCTAAAATAATTATCGTTTTTCGGAGGCGAATTTCGTTAGCGCCATCGTCTTCTACGGGTCGAATTACGAACTAGTAGAGGATTTCAGCGCTCTCCGGTGAAGTTTAGCCAATTTTTAGGCGTCTTAAAGTATTCGGCTGATTTTTGCATTTTGTTTCCTGCTCAAATGCTAAAACAATTATCTTTTTCGGAGGTGAATTTCGTTAACGCCATCGTCTTCTACGGGTCGAATTACGAACTAGTAGAGGATTCCAGTGCTCTCCGGTGGCGTTTAAGCAATTTTTAGGCGTCTTAAAGTTTTCGGCTGATTTTTGCATTTTGTTTCCTGCTCAAATACTGAAACAATTATCTTTTCTCGGAGGTGAATTTCGTTAGCGCCATCGTCTTCTACGGGTCGAATTACGAACTAGTAGAGGATTCCAGCGCTCTCCGGTGACGTTTAAGCCATTTTTAGGATTCTTAATGTTTTCGGCTGATTTTTGCATTTTACGTTTCCTGCTCAAATGATAAAATAATTATCGTTTTTCGGAGGTGAATTTCGTTAGCGCCATCATCTTCTACGGGTCGAATTATTAACTAGTAGTGGATTTCAACGCCCTCCGATGATGTTTAAGCCATTTTTAGGCGTCGTAAAATTTTCGGCTGATTTTTGCATTTTACGTTTCCTGCCCAAATGCTAAAACAATTATCGTTTTTCGGAGATGAATTTCGTTAACGCCATCGTCTTCTACGGGTCGAATTACGAACTAGTAGAGGATTCCAGCGCTCTCCGGTGACGTTTAAGCCATTTTTAGGAGTCTTAATGTTTTCGGCTGATTTTTGCATTTTACGTTTCCTGCTCAAATGCTAAAACAATTATCTTTTTCGGAGGTGAATTTCGTTGGCGCCATCGTCTTCTACGGGTCGAATTACAAACTAGTAGAGGATTCCAGCGCTCCCCGGTGACGTTTATGCCATTTCAAGGCGTCTTAAAGTTTTCGGCTGATTTTTGCATTCTATGTTTCCGGGTCAAATTCTAAAACATTTTTTTAGGAGGTGAATTTCGATCTTCTCATAGCATTGTAGATCGTCGTTAGAGGAACAAATGCCTATTTAATGTAAGTATTTCAATATTTGAGTGTGTGTGAGGTCGTTACGCAGCGTTCTACGATCACTAGTTGTCTTTATTGCTTGGAGAACGTCCGTTGATAACCGACAAGGTGCCTCTAGAAAAGATTGAATATTATCATCGGTTAGATTTTAATCAGGTGGTCCTGGTGTGAATACTTGAGACAAATGATTGCCAAACACTTCCGCTTTTTCCTCATCTGTTCATGCCCACCGTTGATCTGGTTTTCTTATTGGTGGTATGGGTCTATACCCATACCATTGACCTCTGAAGATTCGTTGTGGCTCTCAATAGCATCTGATTACTTGGAGATAGATTTGTGATGTAGTAATGATATGTGTCGTTTTCTGATTTATCTATCGCCTCATGAAGTCGATGTGTTACACTCTTTAAAAGTGTCTTGTTTTGAAGGTTTCTTGTCCTTTGCTATATTCTTCGTGCTCTTCGTTTCTCGTTTACAACGCGTTTGATGTATAACGGCATGTTGTTTGTTAAAAGACCTGTTAAGTATTCCACTGCCTCTTTAATTTCATGGGACTTTTTTATTCGCAATCTAAGATTTATATTCATGTTAACATATTCATCAAATTTGTTCCAATTTGTTCTGTTTGAACAGAGTCTTGGGCTTGGGCTGATGGTAGACGATGTCAGTACTTATTGTTATTATTATTGGACAGTGGTCAGAGCTTAGGTCGAAATTAGAGTTCATGTGAGAATGGATATGGGCTATTCTTTTAGTTATGGCGAAATCAAGCAAATCTAGGATTATATTTGTCTCTTTTGGCTAATAGGTCGGCTCTCCGGATATGTAAGAGTGTTACAAATGAAGGTAATTTGCGGCCTCTATTACTAGGGCGATTTGCAAAGTAGATTCCGTTTCCCCTAGTAATCAGAGGAGTAAGGTTATGGGTGCGATCGCAACGCTGCGGTGTAGTCTGATTCGATGTTAGTCTTGGCAGTGCTAGTGAGAGAACCATTCGGACATACTTTCGTGCTATTTTGCTCGTCTAAAATGGCTGCTGCAATTGAGAATGCCGCTGACTGTGAACTGCTTTGCTGTTATCCAATTACTGTGTGTAGAGAACATGAAGGCCGCTGAGATTCATCATGACCTTGTCATGTTCGTGGCAAACTTGTCATGAGTCACAGTATGGTTAGAGGATGGTGCGGTATGTTTCGAGAAGGGCGAACTAATATCCATGATGAAGAACGAAGTGGAACACCAATGACTGTTGTGACGGACGAACATTTTCTAATTCGTGGAAATCGGCGATTCACAATCACAAAATTGACTGCCTTTTTCTCTCAAATGTTACATACAGTTTTGTACGAGGTTGTTACTGAACAATTAGGTTAACACCAATTTTACGCACGGTGGCTGCCAAATCTTCTTACTGAAGACCATAAAACAAAGCGAATGAGATCGGCACTAACTTTCTTGATACGCTACGATGTTGAAGGTGGAAATTTCCCCAAGCATAGCGTGCCATCAAACATTTTCTGCGAGAAAACTCGTGATCACTGTTTTTGGAACAACAAAGGCATCCTTTTTGTAGACTTTGTGGAACGGGGGACCACAGTAAACGCTGAAATCTACTGTGAAACTTTCAGAAAGCTCAGAAGAGCTTTTCAAGTGGAATCTGATTGAGCATCTTTTCTATAGCCCTGATTTGGCCCCTAGTGACCACCATTACTTCCCTAACATGAAGATGTGACTTGGATCACATCGGTTTGAAAGCGATGAAGAACTGAATAAGAACTTAATTCACAGGCGGGAGAGTTCTATTAAGAGGGTATTAAGAAACTGGTTAATCACTGACAAATATGTAAATCTTAATGGCAACTATACAAAAAAATAGCTAAAAGTAGCAGCTTTATGTTGTATATAATAAAAACTTCTTCGTGTTTTTGTGTTTTTTTTTAATAACCAAGCGAGATTCACTTTACGAATCACCCTCTCAGTTGTGATGGTTAACAGAAGACAGGTCGGCAATTACCTCCAACTTGTAGTGCTGACGGAATGGACAGACTCTGTTATCTCCAATAATTACATGAACCTATTCTTCGATTACAAATGAAAAATACTGTACTTCACTGCAGACCTATTTCCAAGCAACACAAGAAATAGTGCACTTGTTCCTATCCCGCATTGATTCCCGCAAGTTCCGATTCTTCCGAAACGAACTTCTCACTACCAAATTAATACACAATATTAATATGAATCCAAGTCCCATTTTCATTCAGAACTCCCCGGCAAGGATTAGGGAGCCAGCGGCAACATCTATTACTGGCAATGCGGAAGATTGAGACGCACTTTGTTATCAAATTGGTGCTTTTACCGGATGTGTGCTTTCCCGCCGTAAAGGATAGAGATAACAGCACGAAAGGAGAACACGTTCTACAATTATCCGAACAGGAATTTAGCGAAACCCGAAACGTAACGACGAAGGAAAAAGGTCTTACTTCATCCGGTTCCATTCGCCGCAAATTAACACCGGCCGCGTGTTACCGTAAATTACAAACTGTTCAATTAAAAATGGTCTCCGGATTCCGGACTAAAAGGTGAACACCTTTACAGTTCGAGTAGGTCGGTTAATTCGATTTTGGGATCGAATATTGTATTTCAACACTTCAGTACATTTGATATACAACTCCGTTCTTGATGTTTTCGTCCCATTAAAATTAATTAAGTGAATTAATGCCGATCAAATTAAATTTTCACAGTATTCAATCCCACACTGCAAACTACTCCAAGTTTGGAAAGAAACGAGAGTATGTCCCGTACAAACTCCTTTATAATTTAAACTTGTATTCACATCTATATTCCTTCGTCTCACACACTATAATTCCAGGACCACTTTTTCTTTAAGAAACTAATTACGCAGCAGTTTTTCTAATAAATATGCGCCTCTGTGACTAGCCCAGCAGGCATATTTTCTGCATTTATTTCTATAGAAGTATGAGAACCTTTTGGCAAGGGATATATGTAGGTATATATTTATTACCGTGTCCAAAATAAAAAGATTCGACATTAGTACCTCAAACGGAGTTATGTATGACTATTGCGGAGAAAGCGTCGTCGAGTTTTAATGACATTCGTTATCCACCCACGAATGTGGAGCATGGCGCAAAAACAATTAAATCAACCGGTCATTGGAAATCTCCCGAGATAACGAAGTCATTAATTCTCATTTGCCGGAGCCCGTTCCGGCGGCTCATAATTGGCAAACTCTCACTTTGTTTGCTTTCGTCCTTCCGGAGGCCGTGCAACACAGTACGTGTTGTGTGACGTTTCGTTTTTTTCCGCCGTTATCGCATGCGTTGTATGGAAAATTTGTCGCTTGTTGTCGGATAGAGGTGTGGGAATCAATTGTGGTGGAATTGCTTTGTTAGTTCTAAACAAAATTTAGGACTTCTTCCGTTCGGTGAAAGATAAATTAGTGGAATTGTAATTTCGGTTTTGTAACCTGAAATAATACTCGCTTTTATGCAAAGAATAAACTATAATCAATCATGTATTTTCCATCTTGTTCAATGACCTTTTTGCCATCTTAAAATCAAATTTTGGTCCTGATCATCAAGAAATTGAACCGAATGCGATTTAAGGTCAAAATCATTTGTGAAGTTTTATCTTTCAAGGAGTTTTGGAAACTTCGAAATAAATGGTGTCAGATCAGGGCTGTATGGTGGATGCGACTTCAATTCCCTACCAAACTCCACGTGTTACTAAAGATGTCTGAGGCCTTGCATTTTGACGATGGTACACAATTCCCTTGCGGTTTGCCAATTCTAGCCGTATTCTTTCGGTCGCTTCGTCCCGTTTCATTAGTTGTTGAGAATAAATATCCGATTTAATCGTCTAGTTTCTTGGAAGCAGCTCAAAATACACAACACCTTTGCAATCCCAGCAAATTAATAGCATGATCTTTTCTTGATTCAATTCCTCTTTATCCTTCCTATACTCACGTCAAAATGAAAGACGTATACTATACTATATAAGTCGGTCTCACAGACCGTAGGCGTGAGTATAGGAAGGTTATATATGGCTTGTGTTGGTTCATCACGCTTACATCATCATCGTCTTCAAATGATCTTACTATACACGACCCATTTTTCGTCACCAGTGATCATTCTTTTCAAAGAATGGTCCACACATTTAACCTCTCTTCCATCTCTCAAACAGTTATATGACGATTCGCTTCAATTAAGTCATTGATTTGGTCATTCATCAACTTCGGTAGGTCGGTCAGAACGTTACTCATCTTTGAGTGACAAGTTTCCGGAATGGATTTTTAACCAGTTCTGACCCGCGCGTTCTTTTATGCAATCACCACCATAAATTTCACATTATCCTTTGTGGGTGTCAGCAGCTTTCTTTTCTTTACGGAAGTACACAAGTAAAATATGTCGAAAATCTTCGTTTCTGCACTTCATGTTAAGATTGACTCTAAGCTCGCAACTCACAACCCACAACTCTCACAACTTGCTTCCAAAGTAAACTAATAAAAGAAAATAGAAATTAAGGAGAAGAACACCAGCCATTTCTGACAGAAATGATGTGATCGACAATGTAATACCCTTCGCTACGTAATTTGACAGGATCTTCTTCAGTCGAGAAGTACGAAGAATTGAAATGTGTGAATGTTATATATTTTCTCCCTTCTTTTGTTAACTATTTACGCTTTTGAGCCGAGACATGTTTATTGAAGGCGCTTTATTGATTGTTAAAATAGAAAGTTAGTGCAACAGGACCAGTGAACACAATGATATAAATGAAATAACGGTATAATTGCCTGTAAAATCTGCCGAGGTAAAACGCAACTACCTCGCTAGCATGCTTAGCACCAATCTAAAATTCTAAATTTTATACATTTGTAACTATCCTCAAAAGTAAATATACTGCTGCGATGTAGCTAAGACGACGATAACAAGAAAAGTAGTTATAGTTATAGTAGTATATATAAGCAGGTATATAAACATTTAGACTAATCAGCAAAGATCTACAAAATATATGATACAAACTTGTTGAATGTGAGAACAATCATTTATTTCATACCTACCAAGTATTAATTAGCGCCGCACATTGCAATCTCTCTCATTGAATAATAGGTGTATCTTCAAAAATGCCAGCTATCAAATATCTTCTTAGAGATGTACATGTTTTAGTCTGAAACAAAAACATAAGTTTTGGAATGTTGTATACCCACGTTTTGTCTTAATTAAACAGAAATAATCTTTACGCGATAATCACTATTAACTATAATAGTGTAGCTACTAAGATATTGTGATCAATTGAAGTTGAAGTAAGTAGAGAGAAAGTTGATTAAGAGGTTACGTAGATATCCTTGAAAACCTGGTCCTCCTACATGCAACAAGAAAAATTTCTCTCGATTAGCTGATAGTCTAGGATTTTATATAAATATATGTACAAAATAGTAAACTATAAAAGTACGATTTCCTGTTATTGCAATAATGTGTATGTGCAAAGTAAAACATGTATACAAACTTCCTATGACATAAAAATAATAAAAGTCCAAAAAGTAGAATTTCACATGTTAAAAGAAAGGTGGTTTGATATTAAAGACAGCACTTTGAATTGTTCAAAATTTAAATTTTCTACGTTAGGCCCACCAAGTTACTTATCCCAATGTTTTCTAGTTCATAGTTCCTTTGCGGGAACTCTGGAAGTGCTCGTTTATATTCAGTATCACCATCGGAGTTTCAAAAATGCATGATAATCAAAAAGGAGTAAACATATTGAAAGAAGGGAATAGAAAGGGAAGAACTTTAGGCCTTAGAGCCATCAGTTTTTGATTATCAGTATGATGTGAGTGAATATGTGTATTTCCATGGTATAATATCATCCTTCTTCGATAATTCCTGATCATGTGTTTCAAAAGCTTCCGCGTAAATGTAAAAAATGTGTTTTGTGTCCTGAAAAATAACACCATCACTTTTTTCGCTGTTGGTTTTCTATTATTTCTACTTGGTTTAAATTGCTATTTTGTTTCTAGTGTAGCTATAATAGCTAATACGCCAGTACTCCCAAAATATTAGAACAATGAACAATGCAATGCTCATTTTACATAAGTTTTTTCCTACGTAATTCACTGTACAAAGTACAAATAGTAAATTTATTTGTTTGAAATACTTGTGATTTCTGTTGTCAGTGTACTTTCACTTATTGTTAGTTATTAACGAAAACCATTTCATTACTATGTATTTTCAAACTTCTGGAGTGTGAGGATGCTTCGATAATAAGTCTGCTTTGTTCTTTCTTTGTTTGTTTATTACACTTGCTCTTATTGATGAGCAAATAAAAACCAATTCAATCGCAATGCAAATTCAGATTTCGTTCATTTCGCAGTGTGGGACAAATACATGTGTGTAACAGTTATTCGACCAGAAAACGAAAACAATATAAAAATAAATAAAACAAAAGCCATCCTCACCACAGAAACAATTTTTTATCATTACATGTCCAATTATTCCTGTCGCATTTAATGAGTGTATGTACCAAGTAATCTCAAAATTTTCATTCTACTTTACGTGAATATTCTGTCAAATGAGATTTATACCTAAAACAATCCTTTACCCGCCAACTTGGTTTAAATTACAATAATTAGTATCTACAGATTGTATAGTAAAATCACTATCTCAAATAAGAAAGACGCACTTTGTGCTTCCTAAATATTCGAAACAAAAATCAATCGTCATCTTGAAAAATACAAACAATCCAACTTGTGGACTAGGAAGATAGTTTCAAATTAATTTGATTTGTAAAACAATCGAACTATTCAAGAAATAAATTAATTTTATCAAATTACACCGTTCAGTTCTGTTCGTTCCGCAGAATTATCTAACCCGAATCTGAGATAATCAAGATAAGTTTCTTATGTTTATAACTAATCATATATTTTACAATACCTTTCATGTTCCTGAATCTTTATCCTTGGACGTACCTTTGTTTAGAAAATAATGGCGATTTATTTCAATATTTTAACTCTACTTTTGGGATTATGAGTAGAGGCCGGATCATATGCAAAAAAGTGGAAATATGCGCATAAATATGCAGATGTTTTGGCCTAAATATGAATTTTCTTATGAAAAATATGCAGATAAAAAAATAGGAGTAATGCTAGAAAATATAATACTATAGAAAAAATATTCTATTATGTTTACTACAAGTTTATTTATAACATTTTACAACATAATTAACTATGAAAACAATTTACAATTACATATTTCTCAAAGTTTTCAATAGAAAAATTGTGGCGCTTGTCTGATAACATGTATTTATATATTGAAAACGTTCGTTCTACGTCCACGCTTGTTATAGGAGCATATTTCAAATTAGAAATATCCTCTATTGTCAACTCAATATTTTCTATTGACTCACCACACAAGATTTTAGCAATATCCGTTAGCTTTTTAAAAACCTCATTTTTCTATTACACTTAAAAAATTTCATACACGGATTTTCCCACCCTTCCTTTAATACCAAAACAAAACTTTTCAAATTTGTTTATTATTTCAACGGTCCCAATTAACGACATAAATTGTTTTTCCAATTGCAATATACAAGTGGAAATAAAACTGTAGTTGGCTTTAATAAAAGCCAACTGTTGAGGTATTTCTTTACTCGAAGACACCTTTTGGGCGTCTAGCACAGATTGTGTATCGCTATCAAGATCGATAATAATTGTCTTTATTTCTTCATAATGATTTGCATGAAAAATAGCCGCTTCCAACCACGTTCCCCATCGTGTGATTACTGGTTGAGGAGGAAGCGGAATACCGGGTAGATGTTGTTTGTAAAACTGAACTCTTAATGGAGCCTTTAAAAACACTTTCTTAACACTACTAATTAAAGTATTTTCCAAGGGAAGATAGTTTCTTACTTCTTCTGCAACACGATTTAGTCCGTGCGCCAAGCAAGTTGTGTGAATTAAGTTTGGGTAAAATATTTTCAAGTTGCAAGCTGCCTTCACCATGTATGGTGTGGCATCCGTTAAAAACAATAGAATTTTTTCTGTTGGAATCGATTCCGGTAAGAAAAAGGTTTCCAGTATAAACCTTGTTATTATCAAATTATTTGCCTTTTCCAACTGTTTGGATGAAATTAAGTAAGATTTTGCTGGAACCGATACTTTAAGGATACCTATCATTAAATGAACTATGTATCCGCCCGCACTATCAGTAGTTTCATCTGCGTTTGTGTAAGGGTAATTGTTTGACACAGCCTTCTTAATGCTACTCAATGTTGCTGCATAGATACGGTGAATATAATTTTTTCTTAAGGTGCTCTCGTCGGGAATATTATATTTGCCGGTGTACTTTTGCAAAAATAACTTGACATTTAAATTGTTTATTTTATGTAGTGGAATATCTGCCGATACAAACATTAGGCACAAATCTCATTAAATTGTTCTTGTTCCGATTTTTTGGAGGTTGATGGCAAACATTGCGGTAATGTTTGCTGACCCTTCTTCGCCAATTTCATCTTTGATAGTTTTGCAGCATGAGATGGAGTTTTAATATGCTGGTCAACTTGAAACTTTCTCTCGGTTGTAACCTACATAAAGAATATCACATCATCAGTTGTTTTCTTATAAACTAAGTGTTAGTAAAAGATAAAGGAGTAATAAAAAACTAATGTGTAAAGAGTTTGCGGAGCAATCGAAATAAACGACATTTAATAAAATAACCAACACAACGCTTCGACAAATAATTTTATTTTTAAAATGATTTTTATTTAAAAATCATCAGCAGAATACGGAATATCAGATATTCCGTATTGTGCTGATGATATGCGAAAAATGCGCATGAAATATACATCTCATTTTACTCGTTTTAAAATAAAATTATTTGTCGAAGCGTTGTATTGGTGATTTTGTTAAACATCGTTTAAAAACTATAGATTAATAAGAGGAAATAAACTTAAATGTTACTTACAATCTTGCTGCATGCTACGCAAAATACTTTTTCTCCATCCATACGCAATTCTGAATAAGGTGCAATCCATCCAGGCACAATCGCTATTTTCGGCATTTTCGCTATTATAATTAATAACAACCCACAAGTTTACACTTCGAAAAACCAACGTAAAATGACGTTTAAAATAAATAAGATTGCTTTCGAATATGGGAATAAATTTCTCCGAATAACAAAGAAACACCTGTGCTCCTACTTTCCTGGTAAAATGTATTTTTGTATTTATTTAGAAGTTTCAGGGAATTAGCTTTTCCTTGAATTCTGTCCCGGTCTAGATGTATGGGAACAGCATTAATAAATTTCTGGAAGCGCTTATGGGAAAAGTATCGAGAAGAGGCTTCATAGAATGCTATTTGTAATTTAAAGAGGGCTGTTTAACTCTTTGTTTGTTACAACCACGACATATTTTTAGTAATGCCTATCCCACAATAAATTACATCCAATAAATAAATGAAACTCGGATACTTCAAATATGCTGAATTACTACAAAATATGCAAATAATATACAAAATGCATATATTATGCAAATATGCAAATTTATGCAAACTGCATATTGTCCGGCCTTTAATTATGAGTAAGAATTCATTAAATTTTTATATCATTGGCCTCGTATTATTCTTACCGCCTACTTTGTGCAAAACTTAATTAGTGAATGCCGATGAAAGATTGCTATATTCCTAACAAAATGACCACAAAACCTCCAAGTGTGATATATCATTGGTTTTGCAATAAAGAGTTATATCAAAAACGACATTAATTTTTCTTCGGTCCATTTAAAGAAATGAATCCGAAGTTATCTCGGAAACAAAACGCCGTACAAAATTTTTCTCCACACCATTTTGTGGAAAGTTAAAAGCGGCAATGGCAAAGTGCTATTATTTTCTTCATATGAAAATGGCAAAATTCATTTTTTAAATACCTCCGAAACCGTGCCAGATATTTAAAATTTGTTTGCGTCGTCTATGTACCCACTTAATTCTGCAACTTTCGTCGCATTTAACCGATTTCGTAGCTCTTACCGTTGCGAAAATCCTTATGCTTGTTTCGTTATATAGAGCGGCCGGTACGTTATAAAGAGTGAATCAAAGCATGGGTTGAAAGGGAAATCAATTGCGAAGTAATGTTTATGTTATGTAAATTTAATTCTTCGTTATGGAGAGTCTACACTATAGATAGAATAGAAATAAACAGAAAAGCGTGGGCGCTAGTATTTGGGTTGGTTGGGAACTTTAAAATATGCTATGGAACAGAATTCGACGCTTTGAACAGGGAGAAGAATGTTTCCAACGAAGAAGACGTTTATTGAACTGCTATTTGTCCTAAATAATGAAATGTTGATAAAATTATCATTGCAAATTTAGAACAATTGCTGATAACAAACAGAAGGTCACTGTGACAGTAACTAAGCGACTACATAGAAAATTCTCCGGCATTACGAATTCCACAGATCTCTAAATATGTATTTCAGAAACCGAATTTAACGGACAACAGAGAAAATTGTTTATTAACAAAAAATTATGGTTAACAATTCAATAGCTGGTGTCGAATACTGTAAAATCACTGTAACTTACTGCATATCAAACAACTCACGAAGTGATCAATGTTGGTACACTTGTAATTTTTAAAAAGATATAAGTTTTCATAAATATTCATAAAAATAGGCATTACATTCTTTCCAATAAACTTTCATCTCTATATGAGGAAAACAATTTTTCTTTATTGTACGCACACTGTTCATTTATTTTTATCATCACGCATGTTTGTATTGAAATCGTTCGATAACAATCCAATTGGTTCAATAACAGCTATTTTATTGGCAATTTAAAATGAAATACTGCACGCAGGTCCGTCCTCCATCTATAACTATAAGAAAAGTTGTACCAAATAAAGGAGGAAAAGCCAATGGACGCAATAAATAACAAACTAAAACGAAAGTTAGCGCTACGAACTTGTATAAATGGTCTCCAATGAAAACGGGCGCAAATTTCTGAACGCTGTTTTCCTATTAGGGTGCTTAATAAAGATAGATATCACCACGTACCTATCGAAGTCAACTGCTGGATATAACGTCTAAATGAATTGTTTAACTTTCTTAAACGATTAATTACCATAATTGGTTTAATCGTAGGCATCACCATATTCCAACGTAACTTCCACAAACGCTTTTTAAGCTTCCCGGGCGCTGTTGTCCTTTTATTGATTATATGGATGGAGATTTTGTGTAAAAGCTGCCATTAAACATTTAAGAATTAAAAGCCGGGAAATTAAATGGATGACGAAAGTTACACTCCCAAATTTCAAGTAAATTGGTTCTAATTAGGCTATAACATTACGGCGAAAGTTTAACGATTTTTAAGTTGAAAAGTCTCCGACGACTTTTACGACCTTCCTTAAGTGTTTTCTGTCGAAAAGAAAACATAAAGAAGGAGAGGTAGACAAAAAGGACCTTATAGTTTACAGCTATCTGTAACGTTTATTTTTCAAACGGCTTTAGAGGGAAAAGAACAGGTTCTGGTGTAATCTCCTCCGTTATCGTAAATTGACATGTGCTTGGTTTACCGAAGTTTGAAGATTAAGTGTTTGTAGTTAGTTGTATAATCTTAATTTGTGTAGCTTGCCTTATAGGGATTGGGATCCTTTGTTTAATATGTGAAATTAAATAGTTTTCACTCAGCGGTTAATTTGAATGCTATCGTTCATATTTCATTATATTTTTAGGAATAATCTGTACTGTAAATTTGAAGTCTAGGAAACGTTACGCACACAGGCAGTCGACGAAACATATGTCCTCATACTTTATTGCATTTCTTATAGTCACCTATGATGTTTAACACTATTAGTGTCATACAATAAAAGACACATAATTTTTGTCCATTTGTCCCACGTTGGGCGCCAAAATGTTAAATATTACATAACAAATAATTAAATGTATATATGAAAAACATAACTATTATTTCAATCACTCTTGTTTAATTGACCCAATTGTGGTAGAAAACTATCATATAAGATAAGCTAAGAAATAATGTGTAGTTGATTATGTGGCCCGATATCAATTAACAATCAACAAGCCGGATTCGGTAATGTAGCAGCTAGCACGGTAACTTTTAATTGCATACCTTCTTGTTGGATATGAAGTAAAACCTGTAGCCCCCTTGTCAATACAATGCTTGGGACGTTAGAAATCCTATGCTACAGACGTGGAATTCCCCCAGTTCGGCCAAATTCTAATTGGGCGTACAAATAATATCTAAGGTCGAGTATGTTTCTGCAATCCTGGCACTTAGGCCTTACAAATAGAAAAAGTAACACACACACAAAATAAATAAATATGAATTTAACAACAGTAGTTTCTTAGCAAGAAAACAAGCTAAAACTATCAAACGAAGTTGGCCGTAACATTCTTATATAATTATGAACGATTTGGGACTTATACGTACATTATAGTTTTAATATTCAGCATTTCGAGTGTTCTAGCGCAAATTGACACAGTCACAGTCAAAACACTACAACAAACGTAAACCTAAATAAGTGCCTAGTCGGCACTAAACTGAAACATTCAAAAATTTGAATTAGAAGGATATAAAACTTATCTGGGACATAAACTCGATGGAACACCGACCATGAGATCCGTGCGACAGCACCTTATCGTTGTCTGAAAGGGCGCTAGCTTGTTCGCGGGAATGCTGAGAGGGCGAGGAAACCTTAAAGTTATAATTCGCGTAGTTTATGGTCATGGGATAAAAGTAATAAAGAGAGAGAATGAGCAACGGTCGTTGTGAAACGATTTTACGATAACTGCGCTAGGTCTCATAAATATACTTTGTTATTACAAATTTGTCATATTATGATGGAAGTAGTAATTATATCACCTTTTTGTATAGTGAAATATACACTTTTTAAGTACATGTATTATATGGATCATATTTTCTAGATTTAGAAGAATTAGCTCAAGATTATACAACATGCAACAGTATTGTGGTAACATTTCAGCTGTAAATTAAGAAAACAATTATGCTTCCACATAAACTTTACGGTCCAAAGTGAAGGTCATCTCTCTTGAAAGATTTAGGTACAAAGAGAAAAGTAATACTTTCTTCTTAACAGCAATAGAGCTTTCAGTGTTCCCATATATTAGCACCTGTATTAATGTTACCTCACTGTTAATGGGGAATTATCTAAGGAATATTTGTGACCTTAGCCTTCAATTCATACAGACACTTCGGATATCTCTCCAAATCTATTCAAATTGTATTGATATGTAAGGGAGAAGTTCAAATTACAGGAAAACTGATGAAATGTCATTATTATTTAACAATTTCTTCCTTGTATTATTTGTTCAATGGAAACAAAATTTTCTATTGTGCTAAGTATAGGGAAATGTGAAGATAACGTGTTAAAAGTTAAAAATATAATTTTATCTACGAGCCATAAATAGGAACTTCTGTTTTTATTTTTCTAAACCTTACATATAAGCATGATATATATGTATATGTAAATATTTACTATATATACTACCTTTGTGTTGTTTGATTGTATAACAGTAATTACAATGCAAAAAAGATATAAACGCCGAAGGAAATTGCTAGTACGTGAACGCAGTTTAAGTTGTTACAAAACTAGGAAAGAATTTTTTTAACAAAGTGTTTATTGCTATTCAAAATATTCGCTTTTAAGGTTTATATTTTTTCGTATTCTTACAAACCAATCCTTGAAACTTTTCTCCACTCTGAAGTTGGTATCTCAAAAGCATGGCTTTTGAAAGCTTCAGCGGCTTGTTAGGGTACTGACAATCACTGTTCATGCACGGGAGGAATCGTTAGGCGATGAATCGTGGGAATACGGATAATGGGACATTAATTTGTTTTTTTCTACCCCAAATAATCAATTGTTTGACCTGCTATGGAGCTGGTATTGCCATGATGCCAAAGTTTTTCCTGATTTCGTCAATGAGTTCTGGCAAAAAATTATTGGATACCATTCAGCATTAACTGTTCTTTTATCGTCTAAAAGAATGATTGCAACATGTTCAGTACAACCAAAGAAACAGATAATGGTTTTTTTGGAAGTACTTCGTAAACGAACAACTTTTAGAGGATTCAGTACATATTGCAACACCCAAACAATGGATTGTTGCTTAGTTTCCGGTTGATATGAATAGAACCAGATTTCGTCCGTATTACAATGTTGAACTTGGATGAAAATATGCGGAAACTATCGAGGAACAGATGTTTTCCACAAGCAAATGATCATCCAAAATTGAATATACTGCTGTGTTTGATATGCTTAAGAATACTCCTATATATCTATAAGTCACAAACTGATATCTCTCAATCAGTTTCAAACAGCATCGATGTCTTTGGGAATAACAACCGATTTTGGTCGATCTTCACGCAGTTCATCTCTGATGGACGCACGACCAGGACAAAATTCTGTAAATCAATTGTAAACAGTTTCTTCTAACGGTGGTTCATTACCGATAGTTTAACGAAACAATTCTATGCATTGTTGTTTAGTTGGGTCTTTACTAAAATCGTATGAAATCATCCAACGAAAATCTTCACGTGAATTTCCATTCTTTCTTGAAATTGCTTTCTTGCAACTGTTTCCATGACAGATGCGAACTGTTAGGAAAATAGTAATGTCACATCCTAATAACGGTGCTAAAGTTTGTATAAGCATAAAGGCCCTCCTCTTAGATCTCATTCGTATGTCCAATTTAAGATGATCCTGGGGTCCTTACAAGAGACGTTTGCCTAGATATAAGCCTCCTTAGAATTGTAAAAGCCTAGGTTGCAAATTTTGCCTTGACAAGTCTTTGCGAGTTTACTTTATTACCTCGAAATTAGATCAATGCTCCATTTTTTGTAATATAGCGATCGGAAAAATAGGGAAATCTTGCGTTTCATCCAATAGCGTTGCGGTATTGAAGTAAACAAGAAGAATCGGCATCTAAATCTTGTTAACTGACGAACCACTTTCCTGCAAGCTCCTAGAAATTAGTACACCTAATTCAATTACTAGCTAGAGACATCACACACCAAGCCAACAGAGCTACAAATATATCAGCCTCCTTAAATGGCACTATATAGTGTTACTAGCCTTTAAAGCTTTTGTTAAAATTGTAAATAACGAGGAAATGATTCAGTGCGGATAACCCACCCTGTTGGTAATGACGAAGGCGATCCAGGACGTGGTAGCACAGTGAAAACGGCGTAGTTTGGGATCGTGGAAAAATAACAAGGCGCCATTTTGCAATTGTGATACTAGATCACCTCTACAAGACTGGAGTCGGAGAGACCCTCCGTAGTAGATGGTATCAAGTTATCCGAACTATCTGTATTTAAAGTAATTACTATTTAAAAATCAACCTAGGCGAAATAAAAATTAAACTGAGGCGAGTGATCGACAGCTAACAGAACTTTATTTTCACTTGCTGTTTCTAACAAAAGAAAAAAAAGTCAATCAAGCCAGTTCACATCTTCGGTAGCCGATGGAATTCCAAAGACCTAACAGCCACTTTACAGCTTAGCTGAACGTAATTATAAATACGAATGTATATATCCTTGTGGCAGTACTGAAAATCCATTGCCCCTTTTAAATACTAAAAAAATTAAACATAATACTAACTAATAACTGTAACAAAGAAAGAAACCCCTTTACTCGAAAACAATCTGAATGCCCCCCATCCTCCCTCAAAATACTAAAATAATAGAATGTTCATAAATGTAAAGGAACCTCTGTATAATCGCACACAAATCTCCCAATTCCTAACTTAAGATTAATTACGGGTTTGTAGGTAATTGTTTCGCAAGAACTCAACCATACAAATTATAAATCCGTGGACGACTTTGCACGGCGTGATTTTCGGTATACAGACGGAAGTGGCCCAAGATGGCGGGCTTTCTCGCCCATGAGGAAAAGATGTCGGAAAAACTAGCTTCTAGCACCTACGATAGTTATACCAGCCTACACTAATTATACCAGCTTTTACTAGAGCACACTAGTTTTCTACTAGAGAGCTAGTGAGGCAGCTAGTGTGAGCTCATACTAGCTCACACTAGCTCCCTATAATAACGTGAAAGAGAAATATTACGGCAAAGAAATTACAAAAAAAAAGAGGTAGACTCACATCTAATTGTGGGAAAAGCAACGTTGACGATTACTTCGACCTGCAAAACTTGGGGAAAACGAAACTTCTAACTATACTCTTAACGGTACTAATTCCTGCGCCGGTTTTCCGTATAATTCTCGATAAACGAGATCCAAAACGAGACGGAACAAACTTAGATACGGAAACCGATCTGCTCAATCGCAATGTTACAAACTGAATCAAAACCACGTGCGCATACAACACAGCGCAAGCCGTATCATCGAATGAAAATTACGAAAGCAGCACGTTGAGGCGAGAGATAATAGAAGAATACAGAAAACTATAACAATATCGAAAACCTAACAATTGGCCGTAACAATAGCATAACAATATTTTTACGTCAATATTCCAATATAAAAATATATAAATCCGTTATCCATCCCATAATGACATATGCGTCAGAGATTGGACCGGACACAGTCAAAACCAGATAAATTTTCGAGACAACAGATATGCGCATTTTGAGAAACATAACTCATACCAAAGCAGAAGATCACATACGCAGTGAAGACATACGACGTCGATGCGATATAGAGGACATAGGAAACTGGCTATTGCGGAGATGACCGCCTAATAAAAATAGTAAGACGTAATAAGCCAACGGATAGAAGATTGCGCGGGAGACTAAGGAAAAGATTAATGGAATTGTTGGAGTAAATAAAGACAAAAAAAAAAGAAGAATTTAATTTCGACCAGTTTTATCAGTGAATTATTGTCCCACACTAATAACCTGCCTCCGTATCGTCGTATTTATATTTGCAATTCGGAATCTCCTGTTGTTCATATGCAGAATATAATTTTACCGAAACGCAGCGATTGAAATTAGACACAAAGCTTTGGGCAAGGGCACTACAAATTTAATTTCTGATCATATAAAGAGAAAGAGAGGACATCATGTAGCGAAATTAGCTTAATCGGCCGAAATAACCACAATATCCACACACAGAACGGTGATTTTATTGATTTTGCAGGATAGAAAGATGAAAATTAAAGTGAAATCGGAGTACGAGAAGCCAAGGAATTATTTTGGAATCATCTTGCCATCTACCATCAAAATTTGTAACCAAGTTTATCACTTGAGTTTGCTTCTTCTGGTACACTACCCAGAAGATCATGTGTTTCTCGAAGTGTTTAAATGAAACAACATCATACAGGAAATAAAATTTATAAATACTGAATACATTTAATCATAAAATGACAACATCAAACTAATTTCGTAATAACACTAAACAACTAAGAGGATTTTCCACCTTTGCTACCAAAACAATCACATAAATGTTTACGTAAACATTGTCTGCATTTTCAACTTTTACGAGATGCTGCCAGCGCAAACGGGAAGGCACGCTTGTATATACATATACGAATTTGTGTGGGGCACGTTTACAAGAAAAACAGGGTTACGGCAAACCAACCGGAATAGGAAAATGTTCGACGAATATATGAGGATAGTTCCTGCAGTTTTATCTTTTCGTTCCCGCAATTGTGCGCTATATGCTCGACGTCGTGGCGCACACTGGCGTATGCTGTCGGAAATGGTCGAACACACAATGTATTATTACCGACATTTCATTGCTTTTATCAGCGCCTCTTGTATTCAGCGCAGATGAAATTAGAGAAAAACAGGTTAACCATGCGGTATAACCAATATTAAAGAAGAATAAAGAGGTCATACTGAGAATGAGTGAAATGAGTTCTTTGGTTTGAAGTGAGTAAATATATAATACGTGCTTTAAACTCCTATGTTTTCTTGTCGCACCTGGTTTCGAAAAAAATGCCTACTACAGAAACATAATTGCGGAATATTCACAGATAACTGAAAATACGTACACTTTTCGCGTGTCGCTCTTCATCTACAACGTGGATTTAGTACATTCATCTGCGTTGCTGGATGACGTGTGTCTCTCGATTACATCGAGCTACCATCACCTAACTTTTGTAATGTTTGTTGTAATGTTTATAGCCCTAATCTACAGGATGTTTCTTGCATTATTGCAGTTTCTCTGAAGCTTTTTCCTCCCTTTGACCCTACACAACAAGCTCCGGAGAAACTGCAAGACCCTAATCTTCAACCATTATCCTCGAGAGCTTAGACATACGGTGGGAGCTCTCTGTGTTCAACATTGCAACAAGATGTCTTCCCTCAAAACGCAGACGATTGTTACGTCGTGTCTTAACGCCACGGTATCTAATTACTAAAAACTGAATTCAATCCCGAAAGTGAGAAATCTTAATTTTTAAATCGCAACAGAAAGCTTACCGATTTCGCCCCAGGAAGGAAGTTTGCTATCACTCAAGGTGCCAGCCAGCTAGTCGGCGAGGGAGTGAGTTAAATGAGTCCAGAGAGCTGTATATTAAAGGCGCCACCTTACACTTACCCTTCAAGCCCTGGGTAACAGGAATCCACGAAGTTATTCAAGTAACCCATTTGGGAAATGGTTTGCGGCATTAAAGAAAGCAACCACAAAGACAAAAAGCGAACCATGAGAGTTAACGAATCTTTAATAATTATTAAGTACTTATTCTCCGGCGTAATTCGATACATATATACATAAATACATTTACGTGTACCGATTGCTTCGGCCAACGCTGTCGTTTACATTGGTTTCAACAAATCTACTCAAATAAAATGATTGTAAGGGAGGCATGCGAGAATCTCTCCCGGTGACCAAATATTCACTCGGAATTTTTAAATACGTCGCTAATTTAAGAATATAGTGGTTATTATAATGAGTAAAGGCTAAACAGGTTTTCAATAAATAAACATACGCAAATTATAAGGCAAAATTTGGCAAAGAGTTCCGACTGAGCTGAATGTTCCCTCGGAGCGAGTACACACAGTCGGCCAGAGGCGATAAAATGGTGGAATACGTCCGGTCGAACGGCAATAGGTCAGATTTGTCGACCAAATGACGGTATTGTCAAAGAAGATGACTCCAATTGACCAAGATTCGGTCCAATAGTACGATCGCCCAAGACTACGACGATATCAAACTACGCTATCCAAACATTAAAACAGCCAAGATTAAACGACCAGGACTAAAACACCCCTACAGAAACAGAAAGAGCTAAGAATACGATCACTAAAAAGGATAAAATGAACCTCATACCGTTGGAACAGGCTAAAATACGAAATGGCTATGAATATCACACGTGTTCCAACTGCTACTGAATTAATCAGCTTCTCCGATCCTCAATCAACATTATTCACCGGTTCGGCAATCCAATTCCAAAATGAGGCAACGGAAATGAGAAGTATTTTTGCGCAATATCCACAAATGTGCCGAAATTTCGGATGATAATCTCGCAAGGAAAACACTTCGTGGAGCAAACCTGTCTACTGCACTGAAAATCCTCCGAATAATAGGTAATACGTCAATCGGAAAACGTATCTTACATTAGCCCGACAACAGGCATGAAGGGTCCCTCTATCCGTGAGAGTGAAAATCGATAAGCAATCGGTAGCGTGTAACGACTGAAATCGATATACGTGCGAAGTATAGAAAAAGAAAACGTAACGCGATCTAGACCAGGATTAGATCAGAAAGGACTATAAATCTTCAATGAGGAACACTGCCTCCATTGCCTTCATTGCAAATTTTCTAAATTTGCTCCCGTATCTTTCTAGGCTCTTCCTCCTTTACCACCAGGGCCTAGACATACGCTTAACTTCCATGTTGCAGTATCTACATCAATGTGAGTACTCCCGTTCCACAATGGCAAGGCATCAATAGCCCCAAACGATGTATACATACACGCCAGAGTCACGGCTTTGCTATAGGTGTGAACTACGATTGTACAAAATATGACTAATATAGATTTTCGAAGAATCTAGGAATTATCGTTTTAGATATTTGTAATTTATAGAACGATGCAGACAGATTATTGGTGTTTGTAATGTACAATTTATAAATTTATATTATTTAATAAGAGGCAAACTCCAAACGTTACTTTTAGGACCACAACTGTCGCCTTTTTTAATTCTTACCCCTAAGATTTTTGCCTGTTATTTGTATTCCACGGAGTTGATTACATTAGCTCCCGTTGAAAAGAAAACCTAAACAAATTATTACTTTAACTAACGAGCACTTTACTCTGCTGCGAAATGAAATGAAGCAATCACAAAAGGTAGGACGACAAAAATAGGGAGCTCACTTCACATGATGAATTTCCGTAGAGAGCGCGAAGTATATTATGTTCGTTTGCAAAAGCGCCATGTTATATTGACGCGTAAGTGGAAAATAAAAAGCCTCTCCAACGAAACAGCTTAAAAAGCTTTTTGTCTGCTGCCTTATTAACTATATGCGAGTACATATTAAATTATATACTGGAAAGAAAAAGCAGCGGTCACATATCGTTCCATGTAAAGAGATGCTCAGTGCATTATTGTAATACGGCAAAGAGCCTCTATGTTGATTCGAGCAAAATTACATTTTCCCATTTTAATTGAAAAGGCTTTGCAACGCGAACAGCTAGACAAAAGCTTTATTAGCAATATATATATATATATATATATATATATATATATATATATATATATATATATATATATATATACAGTGTGTAAAGCGATGGGGTATACAACAGAGATTTTTTTAATATTGATTTATGAAAAAAATTTATTCTTCATGATATTTTTGCTTGCTTTGAAAGTACAAATAACGTTTCGATAATCTAAAATTTATTTCTAGAAATCTGGAAAAGTAATAAAATTAATTTTTTTAATTGGAAGTTATCATTCTACATTATAATCAAGATAGCGTATTGCTTTAAACCACAAACAAAACACTCCATGTGTCAAACTGACTTGCAAAAATGCTAACGTTACAGCAAAGAATTTATTTAGTTAAATGTTACGGTATTGGTGATATTTCATATCAGTACGCAATTAATTTGTTTCATCAAAAGTATCCAGATGTAGCTGTAACAAAAATGACTGTTAAAAAATTAATTGCAAAATTCGACGAAACAGGATCGGTGGTCCACAAAAAGAAGATAAGAAAGGTGTACAATGAGAATGATGCGGTAACTATTATGGCACTGCAGTCCGTTGAAGACAATCCACGCTTATCATTAAGACAGAGGGCAGCGGAGCTCAATGTCAGTCACACTTTATTACAAACAATTTTTAAAAGAAATAAAGTTTATCCGTTTAAGCCAAAATTTAGACATACCCTTGAGATTCCAGATCATGCTTTGAGACTGGACTTCTGCTTATGGATTGGTGAGAAGCTCATGGAAAACAGAAACTTTCATAAACGCATATTGTTTTCCGATGAATGTACCTTTTCTACAAACGATGTTGTGTCTTCAACAGAATTGCAGATTTTGGTCACGAGACAATCCCAATTTTAAAATCAACACGAGAAATCAGCGTTATCGAAAAGTTAATGTTTGGTGCGGAATGTTAATTAATAAAATTATTGGGCCCTACTTTTTGACGAAAATTTGAATCAAAATAGTTATTTAAGTATGCTACGAAACTTTTTATTCCATCACTACAAGACGTGAATTTGGAGAACATTTATTATCAACAAGATGGATGTCCAGCCCACAGCACGTTATTAGTTCGCGCATGGTTAGACCAGCAATTTCCTGAGAGGTGGATTGGCCGTTATGGTTCAATGCATTGGCCTGCCAGATCGCCAGATTTGTCTCCCATGGACTTCTTTTTCTGGGGACACCTTAAACAAAAAGTATATGAAGAACCTGTAGGAAATAATGTAGAAATTTTAAAACAACGAATAACTGCAGCGGTTAGAGAAGTTAACTTGGAAACTTTGGGGAAGGTTTATATGGAATTCAGGAATAAAGCGGAAATGTGCGCAGAAAACGGAGGAGATTATGTAGAATGACAGTTTATAATAAATAAAATTTATTTATTTATTTCTTATTGATACTTGATTAGAATGTAGATTAGTTACAATAAAAAAAAATAATTTTATTATTTTTCCAGATTTTTAGAAATAAATTTTAGATTATCGAAACGTTATTGGTACTTTCAAAGCAAGCAAAAAATATCATGAAGAATAAATTTTTTTCACGAATCAATATTTTAAAAAATTCCGTCTTGTATACCCCGTCGCTTTACACACTGTATATATATATATATATATATATATGGTGCCAGTATTTTATAAATTGTTCATCTTTCTAAAATTACGTGTCTTAATTAAAATTCTGACGGGCACCCATTTATTTTAACCATCACAAAATATGGCATGCAGTCAGCTCGTTATTGAAAATTACACCGTGACCTTGATATTACCGTTGTTAATATCGAGGATTATGTTCCAATATAAAAGCAATTTTAAAACAAGGCATGACAAAGAATTGCTGTATGCTTTGTTTATAGCAAATATCGAATCAGATCACATTAGTAATTTAGATAAGGAGTAAAATGTTGATTTATTCCTTGTCCCTAATTAAAGGGAGGGGGATCTTCGAAACGCAGACGCACGTAAAGAAGAATTTCTGGTTCACAAACTTTGGAAACCGTTCATTTTTCATTTTCTTTTAATTCCATGATATATGTACATTATGTATCCTGCGACAGGAAGGAGCGTAGCTTAGATGAGATGCGGACACATTAATGGGGAACATGTCGGTGCATAACTGGGTTTATACCGTTTACAGTCATGATAATGATTTGGCTTAGAAAACATTACGCGCTTCTTGTCGAAGAGTTCGTTCGAAATTGCGGTTGGTATAGAACAAATATTGGATCTTGCACGCCTATGTACTTGATGTGCTACAATTACAATATAATTTAGACTGTCTGTGACATCAACCATGACTCATTGCGGGATATTGTCAGCTGTTGTGAGCGTCATTTGAATGCATTAGTATAGGTTCTTCTGGAAATATTGTATTGTTGTAGAGTTATACTGGTTTGCTTATTGTATTTTCATTAATTGTCCTGTAATTGAATTGTAATTTGTTGGACAATAGAGATTATTATTATTATTATTATCATTATTATTATTATTATTATCATTATTATTATTATTATTATTATTATAACGCAATCAAGAAGTCCCACGGTAACCTTCGGAAGCTTCGTCACCGATCATTGCACAGTCATAAGATCATGGTGTGCCGTTCTTGTTTGATGTGTGGGTGTTACTGACTTTTAAAGCTTTTGGTGGAATGGAAGTGATAAACGGAAAAGTCAGACAACGTGACAAATAGGGAAGTTCGTCGTTACGGTTCGAATCACCCACCTCGTTGGTGATAAAAATGGTCGTACTAACCCTATGGAAACGGCATAGGTTAAAATTCGAGAAATTAGTAACAAGGCGCCACTCTCCAATTATAGAACTGGATCACATCTGAGTGTCTGGAGTCAGAGTAGGTGATACGCGGTTATCTGAATCGTCTACGTTCTGAATCTTTATTCGGTTGTGAAGCGACCAGTAAAACTACTTGAACACCCTATTTAAAAATAACATGAATGAAATAAAAAAATGAGTTGAGGCGAGAGAATTACTTTTAATAGCACTTTATTTGTGACTTGAGTTGAAGCGATTAAGTTAAATTCGTTTACGCTAGCTTCTTACACACCCTTGGTAACCGTTGGGATTCCAGCGGCCTTACAGGCACCTTACAGCTTTAGCCGAACGTAATTAAAAAAACATGCAAGTGGCAATAATTGTGATTTCCCCCTTTAAGCTACTAAAAGAATGAAATGTTTTGTTCAACAAATATACCATTATATCACCCGAAAACCAATCTGTTTTCCCCCGTTAAAATACTAAAAGAATTTAACGTTTCCAAAAGTAAGAATAAATTAACTAAATGATTCAAGGATCTTTTTCCCAAAAAATCAACGATACAAAACTAAAATAAAATGAAATGAAAGCGGGACTTAGCGTATCGAATTTCCGGTTGTCGACTTTCTTACGGCGTGGTATTCGGTATCGGGACGGAAACTGTCCAAGATGGCGGGTTTTCTCGTACTTGATGGAAAGATGTCAGGAAGCTAGCCACTCACAGCAACCTGAAGATTAAATCGGCTGCGAGTTCCTACGATAGTTCTCAGATATTCTCAAAAATAAATCTCTGCTCTCTACTAGACCTATACTAGTTATACCAGCCTACACTAATTCCCTCCAATCGAGGTAAAAGCAATCGTACAACAGCCGATAGTTCGAACAGTCAAAAACTTCCAGATTTACACAATGATAATGTTAACTTTCCAGTGTCCAATTTCCGTTTATATCCTCGACCGATCTGTTTAACTCAACGCTAGAACCAGAATGGTTAGCACACAAAAGTTGAAGCCAGAAGTCACAGGTAACAAACCGGAATTGTGACAAATTGGTCGAAGCACTGTGACAAACCGGAACTGGGACAAATGGCTGTAACATGGGGTGTTCGTATTTATTTGGTGAGAAGAATGCTACTCTTGTCGTAACCCCCAGTCCTAATTGTATGATGCTGGAAAACTTCTTCCGGCTTCAATTAATCTTGCTGATAAACATTTAAGAGGACATGTATAGTTTTACCAAAACGATGCCACAACACATACACCTAGTCGTTCGCCTGAAGTTGTCACATAAACGGTTCTTGGGTATTACCTCCTTGCATGCTGACGTCGGGTAGAGTTCGCATTCTCCAGATTTAACGCCGTAAAATATTTTGTTATGGGGCTGTATCAATATCTGACTACTCTTATATCGTCCTTAAACTACAAAAGCTCTTAAGAAAGCGATTATTCGATAAGTTGCTGCCATTCCGCCGAAAATGACCGGCCAAGCCATGGGAAACTACCTTGAGAGGCTGCATTGGTATATCGATAATGAAGGCCGTCACTTTAGTGATGCAATTTTTAAAGCTGGGAATGACCTTTTATGTTAGTATATTTTTTCTTTTTGTTCCAATATTGGCTTTGAGAAACTTGGAAAATTTATAATGGGGAGACTCCGCACAGAGCAAAGAATTAACGTTGTTCAATTTTATTTTGAGGGAAAACATTCGATTATTCTTGCACAACGAACATACCGTAATTTCTTTAATGTTGGAAATGCGCCTAGTGTTCCAAACAATTTATCGATTTGCTCAGCGTTTTTAGCAGCAAGGTCCAAGATTTTCAGCGTTCCGAAAGATATCGTGTAGTTCTAAATAAGGAAGATTTGCTGGGTACGAGAAAGTATTGAGAAGACTGGGTTTGCAAAGAATTTAACGGCAATTATATCTTTTTCCCTATAAGATGCAATTGGTACACGAATTCAAATAAAATGATCCACAAAGTCGCGTACAATATAGTCGGCGTTTTCAAGAATTTTTCCGAGAGCAAAACGAGGGGATATCCTTGATGCGGATGTCAATCAATACCGGACAATGATTGTAAATTTTTGATGGCCAAATGCGGAGAATTATCCAGAGTTGTGGTTCCAAGAAGATGGAGCCACAGTCCGCACAGTCCGTCAAACTATGGCTCTCTTGAAGACAATTTTTGGCTATCGAATAATATCACGATTTTCAAATTTCAACAGGCCACCGCGTTCGCCCGATGTAATGGACCCTGATTGTTTTCTGTGGGGCTACATAAAAAATAAGCTGTATGGCAATAAACCGAGAATCACACCAAGTTAAGACTAATATTTGAGGAGAAGCTAGGATGTTGGGATCTGAAATTCTAATAAGAGTTATGGAAAGTACTCTGGATAAAGCACGTCAGGTCGGTGTGCTAATAATGGGCGCCATTTACCAGATGTTATATTCAAAACATAATGTAATGATGATCCAATCTATAAACTAAATGTTACTAATTGCAAGTGCAAAAATTAAATAAAATCAAACAGCAAAAAAGGTATTCATGAATTAAACCATAACGCTAATTATGGGCCAGCCTATATATACTGTCCATAAATGAAATAAATGTTTATGTATCTTCTCCGATTTGGGAAGTAGTTTCTGCTACAACCTGTGTTTTACTTTACCATAAAGCTTGAGTGATTTTGATGTGTACAGTTCCAATTGTTTTTCAAATACGTATTTCAACAATCCAATCGTCAATCAATCTATTGTGACATCGTTAATATGCGAACCAAGACTCATAAGTAATGTGTTATTTCTTTGGTATCTAGGTATATCAAGATTATGCGGTAAGGAGATGTTAAGGGTGAGAACTATTCATTTTGAACTAAGTCCTAGACCACGAACTTATCTTTCATATACCTGATTGGAGCATAATACTATTAATTACTCCTGTACTATCAATATTAGATTCATCCATATTTTAGAAGCAAAATAACATCTCCTCAAATTTAATATCTCGCAAGAATAGTTACCTTCCATACTTTTGATAAGATCTTGAAACTCACTTATATTGAAATTTTTTTTTTTTTTTGGGTTAAATACTTTTCTGCGAAATGTCCAGAGCTCAACAATTTAAAATTCATCATTTCCATAAATAAAATGAGAAAACTGCAGGCATATTCAGTACCCAGCGAACGGAATCTTAACTTTCTTATTCTTTAATATAAAAGTCACAAACGATACGGAAATAAATTTTGTTCCGATTGTATCTAATGAAATGGTGAAAATTTAACGAGCAGGATTACTGGCATTACGGCGATGGAAGCGCTCTCTGCACTTAAACATAATTGCAATAGAAATGTAAGCTAAATCATGAGTTAAATAACGAAATAGGGTAAGGGAAGGTTATTACTGTTTCCCGAGCACACAATTAAAATGGCCAAGTACTGTGTACATAGACTGTAATTATATGAGGTGGATATTCAGAAGATCTGTACATAATTCTTATAGTTTTGATAGTGCTAACATTCCGATAAGAATACATACGTAGTTACAGGAAGTTATATAATTAAGTACATATTCCACAAAAAAATCTGAACTTCCTGTTTTCTTTGCGATATCCGACAATTCGAACACCTATGACCAGAAGATTTTAGATTGCAATTTATAATCCAGGAAATATAAGTACCTTGTTGTATCGAGTGGACAAACTTTACTCATTTTCTGCAGATAAGTTCCTTATTGTTAAGTTAATATTATTTTGAATATCTATGGCTTGTTATATTAATGAGCTGTTCGTAAAGTTTTTGATGCTAATAAATAAAACTTAAGTACAAACCAGAAATACAAATATTCGATAATTACTATCACATTCAATTACCTTTTATCAACGTGACACAAATTCCTGTATGCCGCATCATAGAAATTAACGAATTCTGAATCAAATAAATTCTGAATAAAATTCTGAAATTTGATGGACTGCATGTATTACATGATCTTGACCTGAAAAGATGGTAATCACTTGACAAAATGTGCGGAAAATAAAGGTGTGGTTTCGCAGTCAAGTTCAGAAGTATTTTTCCCGGTTCATTCTTGCGGTGTGAGGTCTAATATTGTCCTGCTGGAATAGCACTTTTTCCAATTGATCAAAGCGGGCTGTTCCTGGACGAGTGCTGCTTGTGCTCAGCAGTTATGGATTAGCCCATTTCCAGCGACTCATAATAGACAATTCGAACTGCTGTTCACACACGATAAAATCTTTTTGGGCGCAAAGAAGGCTTCGCTGTGTGGGATAATGAATCAGTGTGTAATAACCCATAATACGAACGCCTAAAAATAGAGCACAGTATCCACTTCTCCTCGCAGGTTAACAACCGTTCAAGAAAAATTCATTTTCATTGCGTGCAAGATTCGCCGAGCAAATTGTAAACCGACTTCATTTATCGTTTATCATTCTCTAACTTTTGTGCCTCCAATTTCTCAACACATTTTCAGAACCTGGTGTCCCTTATTCTTCAGAAGGAGATTGGTGATGTTAAATAGACTTAGCATGCACCAACTGCGCCTCCTTCCACATTCATTCACCATAGAAGAACTTAACATAAAAGAATTTGACGAGTTGAGGAGCAGACAGAAGAAAGGCCTGGTATTCAATCTGCCTGAAACTAATTTCTGCGCCAAGAACAATTCAGCAGTTAGTGATTTATTGAAATTTATTGATGCCGATTAGGTTATTCACAGCAGTCCACTTAAATCTTATCGCCTGAGAAGGGTGGTGGTACCTCAAAAGAATCGACCGATGAAGTTGACTTTCAATTCACTTGATGATGTTGGCTATGTGTTACCTAATGCGGGAAATTTGAAGAGTTGTTCTGCGTTTTCCGATTACTTAGAACATCATCTCCGAATGCAGTACATATTCTTCGCGTCGCCGTAACTGCTTTTGTGCCAAGTTTGTATGTATACAGTAAAAAACGTCGGATTCAAGTTTTGTCCATTGCCATTTAGAATTATTTAAAAAAGAATGGAAATTAAACAAAGAAGAGAGGTTAATACTAAAGCAAATGATAGTACATAAACATATGTTGTCAACGAACTGCTTTAAAAAACTATAGGACAATCTGTATTAAATAAAACGCACCAACTTTAACGGTCACCCGATATAAGAAACAACATTGTTTTATACGAGGTATAATCCAAAAGTTCCCGGACCGGTACCATAGATACACAAATACTTAATTTTAGGCTTTGTGGCCGCTGCCATCTTCAAAGAAGTCCCTGCCCACACGAATGCACCGATCCTAACGTCTTTTCCATTCATGGGAATGTTTTTGAAAGTTCGCCTCTGTAAACAAGTCTAGCACAGTCTGCAATTCGATCTAAATTAGTTCGACCGTAACAAAAGGTCGTTGTTTAAACTTAATTTTCAGTTTGGGGATCAGACCGTAGCGGCAAGGTGCTAGATCCGATGAATACGGCGGGCGGGAGACAACAATCATTAAATGTTGTACTAAAAATGAAGGTGTGACCAGTGAACAAACTTTTTCTCTTGCCAAAGTTTAGGTCTTTTGCGTCTGACATTTTTACGAAGTGGTCTCAAAGCATTGCAATAGAACAAAGAATTGACTCTCTTAACCTGGTGTTAACAATGAACGGTGCACAATGTCTTTAACGTCAAAAAAACACAAACAGCAAGTTTCTCATTTGTCCGCATTTCTTCGATCTTAGCGAATCGGGATCCCTGCATTGGTTTGATTGTTGCTTTGGTTCAGGGTGATAATCATAAATCCAGCTTTCATCACCTATTATAAATTTAGACAAGAAGTTTTCATTATCCGAGGCAAATCTCTCAGGTCTGCTTTCGATCAGCAATAAGGAGTTTTGGGACAAATTCTGTTGCGATGAGGTGCATCCCCAATTCCACACTCAAAATTTGCTTACACGTTCCATAAAGTAATTAGCTAACAACCGCGAATTTGTGCAATATTTTCAGATCTGGTTGATATCGAAGGTGTTGTTGTTTGCCATCGCCAAGGTCTGTTCCTAAAGCATTCCTTAACTTTCGCTCGCAGTTTTCTTAAGATTAAAAAAATTTAATACAAGTGCGTTGTTCTAATGCTTTGTACATGCTTCAAATTCGCAACACGACAGACGTATCACTTGACGAAAACACGCATTTAGCAACTTCTACTTTACCGCAGTTGAAACTGGTCGCACGTATTCGTTATGCATCTAGCTACCGTCACCTAGCGGCGGGCGTTGGTATTTTGGTTTGCTTTCGTTATATAGCCTCAGTCCAGTAACTTCTGGATCGCACCTCGTATAATTGGATATGGTGAAATTTTATTGTGTATGCTTAAAATAACTATACGACTTTTAGTCGTCTATTCTTACAATTAGATCTATCCATGAGCGCACAAAACGTATTATTATTTAAAACTCCAGTTTTAACCAAGAATTCCCACATATACAACAGACCGTATTAAAGTAGCATTATATCTCAAATAATACAGAACTAATATTGACAATCCCGTCCTTCCATATCGATAGTTAGTCTACACAATCCGCAACTATAATAGTAAATACCTATAGATCTATTAAGTATGCGTGCTGTTCGATATACTCTAGGAATGCTTCATCGAAATCCGAATATTTGGTTACAGTACCCAATTAGATGCTTGCCCATATGTAAATTCATTCGAGCCAGATCTACAAGTTTACGGCTTTAGGCAAATTATTAATCGCCTATCACCCATTACGAGTTCAGATGTAAGGTACCGAATGACGTCGTCGTTACCTGTATATTTATAGGCGATGAATATTTACCATATTATAGAGTGAAGAAGTGCATTAAAATCGCACAACATTAAATATTTACACGGTCATGCAATGAATCAATTTCAAGCAAATTTCGCAAGTCTAATGATAGCTTTGAGAACGTAAAAGATGCATAAGTACTAAATTTATTCGCTCGTAACGCAAATATAATGATTGTGGGAACTACAGAGGTATTGAAGCTCTAATCATACATGAACGGATTTATGCATTTAAAATTAGTAATTCATCAAGTACTTTACTAAACTACTCTCTTAAATTGCCGAAATATTTAACAACAGCGCATAAGATTTGTAAATTTATTGCCACTTTTAGATGAACAAAATGCCGAAGTAGTAGTGGTTGAATAAAATAGAGCCACGTAGTTCTATTTTTAAAATGCCGCAGTATTTTACCTACATAAATTATAGGATAATCCTCTAAGTGAAACTGGAAGCTCGTGTGACTTCCATCTTAAAATACTGTTTACAAAACTGTACCGGCGCTGTTTCCTACTACTTCAAAAAAGTCCTAAGCAAAACAAAAGAACACTACTTCGGAAAGTTTTGAGCGGTGTTATGGAAAATTCGTCGACGTGTTTAACATTTTAAATTCTTCCGTAAATTGATAAAGCAGAAGTTACTATACTGAAATTGGATGTAACATGAACTATGACGTTATACATAATTGTTGCTAATTTATAGTGATCGTAAAATGTAGTATATTTTCATCATCGTGTTAAAACTAACATTTGCTACATATTATTGCAAATGTAAAGCGGTATGAATAAGATTAGCCACGATAATATACCAGCTGGCATGTTAAAAGCAGCAAATGAAGAAATGATATGTATAATATGCATAAATTGCGTGTACTAATGAATACAATTTGCGAAAAGGGCCGAGCATCAGAAGATTGGCAAGTAGGGGTTATTGTACCAATATATAAAAAAAAGTGATTCAAGAGAGGGCAAAAATTTTAGAGGAATAACATTAATCATCGCAGTCGCAAAACTTTATGCACGAGTAAGGGGAAGTAGAATAAGAGAAAGGGTAGAGAAACTTCTAGAGGACACACAATATGGCTTTAGAACAAATGGAGGAGTAACGGACGCTAATTTCATAATTAGACAAATAAGTGAATAAGTGATAAGGGAGGCAGGTTCATAAGTCTGAAGAAGACCTTTGACAAAGTAGACAGAAAAAATGTATGGAAGACTTTAAAGAAACGAGGAATCGACGAGAAAACAATTAACGGAATAATATTTCTATATACAAAAGCAGCAAAATTTGTCAGAATAAAATACGTAGAATCACAGCGATTTGAAACCATAAAAGAAGTAAAACAGGCATGCGTACTGAGTCCGCTACTGTTCGCTTCAGTTCAGTTCAGTTCAGGGTATAAAAGCAGTGAAAAAACAGATAAAGCAATACAAGATGGGATTCTGAAATACGGAAGAGGTTGGAATATCGGAGATTATATATGCCAATGATATAGCTAATCGCATAAAGCGAACAGATATCGAACGAAAATCTAAAAATGTACCATGGGAGTCTGGACAGTATAAATATGAAAATAGCCATAGAAAAGTGAACACAATGATTATAACCACGAAGGACGAAAGGTATACTTGGGGGCAGTGGTGGTGAAGGACGGAAGATTGGATGGAGAAATCATATAATAATATAAGTGGCTGGAAAACTATACAATAGCATTAAAAATACCGTCTTCAGTAAAAGAGAGATACCAAATCCAACAAAATCGCAAATATTTAAACGGGTAGTAACACTAATTTTAACATATGGAGCAGAAGTGTGGACAGCAACAAAAAACCGAAGAAGCAAGTTACAAAGCATGTAAATGAGATTTCTGTTAGGAAAAATCCGAATCTTAAACCGATACAAGTCGCAGTAGAAGAGAGTCGGATGAGATGGATAGGACATATTTCGAAAATGGAGAAGAAAAAGATGGTTAGAAGGGTGTACGAGGCCCGAGTGCCGAGGAGAAGACGGAAAGGAACGCCAAGAAAAACCTGAACAGAAGGAGTAAAGACAGCGGTTTTAAAACGAAGTATAAAATGGAGCAAAATCCATGAAAGAACATAAGGTAGAAAAAAGTGGAAGAAGTCTTGGAAGGGGAAATACAATGGCAGCTCGACAGCTCAACGTCACCGCCTTACACTCGATAAGGTAAAAAGGATTCAGGATTAGTTAGTTAGTTATGAATAAGATTAACGATCTTTGTTTATAGAAACGCTTCCTGAAGAAAGTATAATCGAGACAGACAAAATAACAGAATCTAATATACAAGGGAGATCAAGAAGTCCTTACAAAAATAGAAAAACATATTATTTCGAGTTGTTTCATTTTCATTTCTCCTTTTAAATCGACAATTTCACCTAGCGATTTTCCAACTTTTTCAAACCATCCACAAAGTATGATTTCGAAAAGAACCCAAAATAGGGCTCCTATTCGGTGATGATCTCCTCGTTCGAAACGAGTCTCCTTCCGGCAAGTTTTGATTTGGGAAAAGGAGGAAGTCGAAGGAGGTATATCTGACGAATAATGCTGTAATACTTCGAATTTTAATTCGTGTGTTTTACACCATCAAAACTGTATAGGTGTGCACCCGCACATTGTCGTGATGGAGGAGCTTCTTTTCCTTAGCCAAATGAAGGCAATTTCCTCGTTGAAGCGATCCAATGGCAACACGTTTCTTGAGTTTTCAAATATTTTTGGTATATATATACATTTATAATTATTGTTCATCGTTAGTTTATATTGTCCCAGAAATAGTCTGCTGTTAGATAATAATGCCGCATTATTATTATTATTTATTATATACTATAATGCCTGCCATATCTTAAGACTAATATCTCCAAATTTCAAATGCCATCGGATGTTCATAATTATAATACAACGAAGAACACAGAACTTATACCCAAATTCTGCAGGCTAACAAAAAGTCAAAGAAACGCTGCATATTTATCTGTAAAATTTTATAATAAATTATCCAGTCCAATTAAATTGCTAACCGGTTTTAAACAACTATAAAGCAGTTTTTAGTTGCGAGGGCCTTCTATTCCTACGAGGAGTTTTTGTCCTCTAACACAGAAGTTAACGATTTTTAATGATTATTACATGAGTTTATTGATTTTTTCTGTTTGTCCTGTATACGTATATATATTTGTTATAAATTACTATGCATAATAATTACCTGTGTAAGTGCATTGTAAATGTACATAACATCAATAACAAAATAATAATATTATAAACTCGAAAGAATTATGACGTACTAAAAGTGGTTAATCTGGCGACTTATGGGGCAGCTGTACACATCTTTGCTCACATATAGGGCTAATTCGTTTTAAAACGTATAGCACTGGAAGAAAACAACCTAATTACACGTTTTCACAAAATTAATTGATATGACCTCGTAGGTACATTATATAAACATCGGAGCAAGGATGTGTCCTCACCTATTCCGTCAATTTTTGCAAATTTTGAGAATGTTGAAAACTTGAAGAGCTTGAACTAACAGTTCTCTTCACATGGACTAAAAACAAAAGATTGCTGCAAATCCCAACCACAAACAAAAATACGGATATCTGTCAGTGAGGTCCATACATCCAAATATAAAAGTGACAAGAATGTTACAACCAAGCATTTAGCAGCCACGCTACAACTTAATTAATCCCAATGTAATAAATAAATCGTATACACGAGGCAACTGTGGAGCGAGCATTAGAGTATTAGTTAAGCGGCGAAAAGAAGCGAGGAAACTGGCGCAATCCATCATATCACTGGACGCCTACCAACGAGGAAATCTTCTTGCTGACGAAGTTCTGGGAGCTCTAAGAGAGTTCAACCAGCCTTTTCCACCACAAAAGACGACTCTATATATATATACTCTCTAAAGCAATAAAATATCTCGGCAGACTCCCTCCAACAGGTCTCGTGGTATTCAAACTTCTATCTTCTCCCCACATGAAATGATCGAGGTTCATTTAGATCGTGTCCAGTTTTCATTGCCCGCATATATACCCGGTACATCTATACTCCCACTTGGGGCGAAAAAGTCCATTCTACCTAAAAAGCAAAATGCTTGTCTACACATCGACGTGTCGGTAGCTATTGTCCTATGGTGCTATGTCCTGCCCCGATCCACGTAAAAAGAATAGAGGACTCAATTTATCGTTAGTCCTTTTTGCATGTAGTTAATGTGGATGATTCTGTCAGCATCCCAAAAACCCGTGGCCACAAGCTTGTCAACCAATTTCACCATCTGCGTTTCCTTTAGAGCAGATTCGCCGGGTGAAGATTATTGCCTTAAGTTTTGTCTGTGGTATGTAGAAGTGGATCTATGTTTCATCAACAGTTAGATATTGACATAGTAATTCCTCAGAATTATGACAGAAAAGCGCCAAACCATTATATCGCTCACACAATTGCGTTTATTCACGGCTATAAGCAAACGCGGCACCCAATTTACCGACAGTTTTCTCCTAGCCACAACGAGTTCACATACTTTAACTGGTCGATTACTCAAAACGAAATTGTGGATTTTGTTGAGGATTTGTGGCGTGACTGCTTCAACCGGACGTCTGCAACGGATTTCATCAATTGTGGTGGTACGACCACGTTTAAAGTAATTTACGCACTTGTAGATAGCCTTAAACGCTGGTGCAGATATGCCATAAACATCATTTAACTCGGCAATTATTTCCTTCGGTGTTTCGCCTTTGGAATAAAAGTGTTTAGTTACTGCATGAAACGTGCTCTTTTCTATTTTTCAAAATTGATAAAGGTTGCTTCCTTCAATTGATTGAAATGTTAAGGTCAGTTTATCACAGTGTTCCGGTACTGTTACTTTTTACCTCTCGCTCCATTTCTGATGTGTAAATGATGACTGCTTCCGTAGTTTTTGATAGAACAATACTTGATAACGCACTCTACTTATGGGATTAGGTTGAACAGGTCATTTTCCGTGAATGGGTTATTCTGTTTTCGCTTGAAAGTCTCGTTTGTCGAGGATATACACACAAATTCGACTCTGGGAGGAATCGTTGTGTGAATTTGGGAGTTACGTTTACCCAATGTAACTGTACGACGTTTATATTTATATTGGAAGTTTATTTACGATGCCGTTAGTATAGGACTAGTATAGGATTAGATATGCTAGTAAAGAGCTAAGATTTATTTTTGAGAACATTGGAGAATTTTAAGAACACCTAAGAATTATCGTAGAAGTTGGAACGACTTTAGTTTGCCGTTTTCGGCTGGTATCTCGGCATTTTTACACCGGGTGCGAAAAAACCCGCCATATTTGACAGCTTCCGTTCAAATACCGATTACCACGCCGTACGAAAGTTGAGAACCGGAAATACGTTGCGCTAAATCGCGCTTTTCTTTTATTTTATTTTTGTCTCGTTGAGTTTTGAGAAAAATTCTCTAGAATTATTTAGTTAATTTAGATTTAGTAAGTCGTGGATTGGATTTCAAGTAAAGAAGGGGTTTTTTAGTTTTGCTAATTTCGAATTGAATGTTTCGTGCAACAAATATCTTGTTGCACGAAATATTCAATTACTTTTAGTATTTTAAGAGGCGAACACAACTACTTGTCACTTGCACATATATTTCTAATTACATTCTGCTAAAGCGCTAAAGTGGCTGTGGGTCCGCTGAAATTACAACGGCTACCGACAGTGTTATTAGCCTTATTTAAGAAACTAGCTTGTTTGAATTTTTATTAGACCCGTTACACTGCAAGTGACAAATCAAGTGCTGTTGAACGTCATTCTATCGCCTCTAAGGAAGAAATAAAAATAAATTTATTTCTTTCATGTCATTTTAAATAGAGTTTTCGCTCTTTTCGCTCTTTTCTTGCTGGACGCTTCACGGCCGAATAAAAGAATCGGTAAAGTAGACGGTTCAACTTCGATTAACTTTCTAAAGAAGCTGAAGGATCCCTCTGACTCCAGGAACTTAGAGGCGATCCAGCTTACAATTGGAGAGTGGAGCCTTGTTACTAATACATTCTCGAAGTGAAACCTACGCCATTTTGATTGAACTAGTACAGTTTGGATCTCCATCTTCATCACCAACTTAGTGGGTTATTCGAATGGTAACGATTAACTTCCGTATAGGCCGCTTTTCCTGCTTTTTTCTTAGTATTATCATTTTTACCAAGAGTTTTGAGGCTAGTAAGAGTAAGAAACAGAAATCTTGCGACCGTTTTGTCTCACAATTGGCCATAACTTACTAAAAATGGCGCTTATAAGTAACTGACTTCATTCGATGTTAAAAGCGCTAACTTTGTAAAGCTTCTTGATCTTCCCTCATACATTTACGGAAGCAATACACGATGTCGCTGCAACGGTGTACCAAAAGTATATCAAATAGGAGCACCAACCCCAAATTCCAAATATATTCGAATAAAATAGTAGGATTCCTTTCCGATTTAAGCAAAGCAAAAATAAAGCGCCGGCCTGCATATCAATTCTTTAGATTGAAATATATCACCGTTGGGACATTGCATCCTCGGTACTATTGTTTTCTATTTGCGAAAGTCTTAGAACTCTTGCACTCAGACATAGAACATCCATATCAATCAGGAAAAATTCTCACGAGGATATGCTTCGAAATGAATGTGTCAAGGTGACGTATCGATTTTACCTGGCCTGCAGCTTGATAGGTAAGAAGACGCAATTTTTCTCTACCTTGTTTATATTTAAAATCTTAAATAAGGGTGCCCACATAGCATCAGATGAGCAGGTGTCTAGTATATTTTAAGAAATTGATATGAAATTACATTACCGTTTGTGAAAGAAATTCATTTTCTTTTCTCTACTATTAACTGAACTTTAAGTGCTAGACTAAGAACATTGAGAAATGTTACCAAAGTATGGAAAATGATATTCTATTTGTATATTTCTTTTCGGAAAGATCTTTCGAAGAAACTGCTAATAATCGACTACACTCTTTATCGCCGTTGTATATGGTAAGTGCTTGTCCTTTGTTTGTTTGTAAAATTTACGGAACGTTGTTCCAATGGGTCTAACTAATTCACAAAAATCACTAATAATAATAATAATAATAATAATAATAATTTTGCCTCTCATAAAGTATATTTGATACCGTTAGATAACATTTTTTCAACAGAAATGTATCAGGAAGGTAGACACACCTATTCGTAATTTCATTTTGTATAAAAATCCAGTTCAATTATTATCGGATAGTAGCAGTGAATGGACTAGGAGAAAATCGAAAAGATTTGTCATCACCACATTTATACATGCTAAATAAAGTAGTGCCTGATCTTCAGAAGCCCACAAAGAAAATGCGAAATTTCGTAAAGCTAAAAATGACAATAGATAATTAAAATGTTGTAAAACAAGTTAGTTCTTACTATGCTTATTCGTGCGAAGAAATTTTTTTTCTCTAAAAGTAGATCAATCCATTTTCGATTTTTAAAATAGATTAACAAAATTATCTCGTACAATTTATTTTCCCGAACCAGATATTTCGATATAGATGAAACTATTTCACAAGCTAGACTTTTTAATTGAATCTTCTAACGGATTACGCAGTGGATAAACCAACCACCGCTTTAAATGAAAGAAACGTTACTGGCCCGGAAAGCCTGAAAGATAATAGGCGAATGACTACTCGATAAATTTGTATTGGTGTAAGAATAGGTACAAGACAGCTTAAATAGATTTTATACGAACGTTTGGGCGTGGACAAAGTTTAAGTCCACTAGGTTTCAAAGCTGTTGGGACCGTAACAGAAGCAGCCATGCAGCCAACTTTAACAACTTTTAGCATGTTACGACAACCTTTGCATCTTAGCAACACATAATAACTACTAATGAAACATGGATACCTAACTTCAATCTTAAGACCAAAAACCAGTTGAGCCAGCGGCACAAATCAAAAGCAAGAGCTCCGTTGGCATGTACACTTCCGTCAGTTGGAAAAGTAATGCTTACTGTATTTTGGGATTATGAGGAGATTATTATCATGGATTATCTACCGAAACATACTACCATTAACGAGAATAATATTCTTGGTGTCTTGTTAAAAACGGCCTAAGACGTTGCATGAGCGTTCATTATTACCACAACAACAATGCACCTCATACCGCATGAGAAACGAAGCATGTTTTAAACAAATTGCGCTGGAAATTGCTTCCACATGTACCCTATTCGTTCATTGATTTTCGCCTGTTCCCAGATTTAAATGAACCACTGGGGTATGTTCGATTTGGGATTTTAAATAGGATAAAACTTATTATAAATAAATGGATTCCAGATGCTTCAAAAAAATGAGTTTATTCCAATCATATAATTAAAGCATTATCTCGAAAAGTTTGACACTAGCCAAATTACACGATCTTCTTCTTTCTATTATCTGCTTATTATTCAAAGTTTCTACAAAACTAGACGCCTAGTCTTCTAAATGCGGAGCTATAAGTGCATTTCCCAATTTATTCGTATTTAATGAAGGATTTTGGTACCAAATTAATAAGCAGTTTAATTTTACTATACTACGAAACCATCTCCCAGGCTACAATTAATTTAATGTAGAGAATATACACTTTAACAAGGCTTGAGTGTGCTTAATCCGATTGACCCCAGGATAATCAATATGCTATAACTAGAGAGCTAGGTCCACAAATTGTTTTTCAGTAAGAATTTGCTAATTATATTTATCAATTAGAAGAATTTTTAATCACTAAGATAGAACTGATTCTAAGTCAGTGAATTATTTAATTAATGTATTATTAAATTTAAGATTACGCATTTTGTAGATTGTATTTGCCATTTTTAAAGAATTTGTACACCAGTTGAGGACGTGGCGAAATTTTTATTCAGAGTTTGAGAGTTGTAATTAATACCAATTTTAAACAACGACAGACAAAAATATCAGTTTTAACTAGAAATAGATAAATTATAGCCCTTATCTAAAAAATTCTCAACATTCTAATGTATTGTGTTTTCTTTTTAAATTTCTATAATTATGTACATTGACGAATTTTATACTGTTTGTATTATGAAAATAAATTATTATTATTATTATTATTATTATTATTAGTGTGAAGTGCTCGAATGATATCCAAATGAACTATTTACCTACTTCCTCTGGATACGAAAACGTAACATACCTAGTCGACGAGCGAAAAGTTAGTGTAAACTAAAAGTTCCCGGCGGACAGTTGTATAAACGATCGTGAAAAAACTGTCGTCAAAAATAAGCTTCCGTTTGTCATAACGTCTATGTTAGTGATATGCTAGCAGCGTATTGAAATGAATAGAAAATGTGCATATCAACCATCACAGCTTCCAATAAAAATTTCAACAACGTTACATTCTCGACTCTAAATCAAATTTCCTTTGTTTTCATTACAAACTGTCTATTTGCAAAGTAAACAAAGATGCGCATTTTCCTCTAGGTATCAACCATCTGCAGCCGTCATTTCTATTGGATTCAGTAGATATTCACTTCAATTATCAAAAAACAGAGTTCTGTTTAATATTGGAATAGCATTCTCTTCCCTATGTATATATGTATGTATGTAATCGAACATACCTGAAATTAGTAGGTAACAACTACGAAATGATGAAACGCACAAAGGAAGTTATTATTTTTAAACATTATAATTATTTACAACTCTCCAATACTCACAATAGATACCGACATTCCTTTGGAATGCGCATCGTGCAAAGAAATTGCTAATACCTATAGGCAGAGAAAAATATTTTAGAATTATAAATCAGATAAGATATTTATGAAATAATATTATATATAAAAGCAATAAACGCCGATGATCTGGCACTAATAGCTGACACTTATGTGAAAATGAAAAAACTAACAAAAATATGGACAGAAGAAATAGAAAAGATGAAGATGGAAATAAACGTAGAGAAAAGCAAACTAATGGTGATAAATAATAAAGAGCCAACCACTAAGCTAATAATTAAAATAAACGATAAACAAGAAGAAATTGTCGACGCATATGATTATTTAGATACTATTATATCGACGGATGGAAAAATTGATCTAGACATAGCAAAAAGAGGACGGACAGCCACAAACATATACTACGCTTTGAATCAAACCATCTTTGGGAAAAAGAAATAGAACCCAAGATCAAGCAGATAGTATACAATGCAGTAGCAACCCCCACAATAATGTACCCAAGTGAGTTCTGGACAATACAGCAAAAACACGAAAGCAAAATTACAGCTATGGAAATTAAATTTTTGAGAAAGATCGTGGGGAAAACAAAAATGGACAGAATAGAAAACGAACAGATAAGGAATATGATAAATCAAGAAGATATACTAAAAAGAATTGAAAAATGTCAACTGAATTGGTACGGCCACATAATTAGAATGGAGCAAAAGAGTTTGACAAAGAAAATAATAGAAGCTAAAAATAACAGGAGAAAAGACAAGAAAAAGGGAAGACCAAGGAAAAAATGGATTGATAGAGCAAACGAATTAGGACGAAAGCGAAGGAAGACCATAGAAGAAATGAGGAAAATGAGTACAGACCGGGCACGATGGAAGGAATGGATTAAATCATCGTAAGATCCAGAAATAATCCGACGCTGATAGGCATAAGGATTGACGAGAAGAAGAAGAAGAAAAGCAATAAATAAATAATAACCGAACATAAATACACAGAAAATATTGAAAGGGAAGCCACTCTGTTATTGAAAAGAAGAAAAACCTACATTGCCAATTAAAGGTTATATCACAACTTAAAGAAGTTCAAACTGAAACCAAGATTGATAAAAGTAATGTACACAAGACGCAAATAATTTAAAACCTGAAATAATACCGGCGCAAATATGCTCATTTCAGAAGTCAAGCTCAAATGATCATCCTAAATGTTTTTGTAAAATTTGGTTAATGATAAATTTGGTGCATTTTCTTTGCCCCTTCCGCTGAAAATGACTTGGTAATCGCAACACGTACTTAGAGTTTTACAAAGATTAGTTTTGGCTTCGCGGAAAAAAAAGAAGAACGACTTTTGACATTTATTTTTTTGCGTTTTATAAGTATTTATTTCTTAAAACTGAGCTATGTAGGAATTACAGTAGGGAATATAAAACTTGATAACTTTTATTCAATAAACAATTTTGCATTGTCAGCAATCTGACTACCTACAGTTCCTAGCCAAATTACTTGGAACATTCAATATCTACTTTTTCATGATAAAAGGAAAACTAGACATGTCTTATATTTTTATTTAACTCTGTAATTATTCTCTATCAGTTGAAGAAATAAGCATAGTAAGTCAGCTATATATATAACAGATTACATAAATGATGAATACTTGATCCATAACCCACATTTCTTTATAATATCGTTATTTCCGCCGAACATACCATTAATGGAGGATGTAATTATTGTCTATATGTCACCGTCGTTATCTCATTCGTCGATTCCATAGATTTTCGCTGGGGTTGAGGATCTATAAATTTTCGTGTCCACTTAAAACAGTTTTTGTCACATGCCGTGTGGCATTATTCTGTATATCTCTGGCTTAAAGTATGACAATAATACTTTCTTAGGACAACTATATACTGCTTCTGCACATTTTACTTACTAGGGGATATGCAGGGCCAGGTCCATCTCCGTTAATCACAGTCCAAACCGTGACTTACGACGCAATCTTTATAGTTCGAAAAACCGTAGACTCGGAGAGTCGTTCGCCAAGTTGTCTGCGGACAAATTGCGATCGCAGCTTCAATACACATAGCAAACTCTCGTTACTAAAGGAAACCTGTCAAATGTACATTCATTTAATAGAAATCGTTCTATTAAGTTCAGTACCTTTTTCCTCGCCTGTGAAATGTTGATATTCTCTTGCAAGATTAAATCGATCAGATTTCACGTTTGCTGTTAAACGCGACTTTTTAACAGGTCTTCGGTCCATTAGGCGATTTTCGGAGAGTCGACAACTAACAGTTATAATCGAAATTTTTATGCTTTTTTCTTCTAAAGCCTTTTAAATTAATTTTGCTCTGGCAAATATATTGCTTAAAACCTGACAAACAACTTCACGGTCAGATGTCTGTCAGGCTTTTGTTTTACAGCCACAGTTTGCCCGCCTTTATGTAGAGGTACTGTCTCTTCACTTAATCCTTTCGCCCAATAGGAAAGAGAACTAGGAGCTACTTTCTGTGATTGTGAATGTGCGATTCTAAAAGTGTTTATATAGCAACTATTTGTTATTGGATTAAATCTTTACCGGGAATTATCTATTACGAAATCAAATACTTAAAATTTTTGCTAATGCTAGATCATAACAAAATTAAATAGAATAGTAATTTTACCTTTACCATGACGAAATTCTACCACAACTCAATAAAAGGATACTTCACAATATTTTTTATGGGATTATAAGGATCTTTTCTAAATATGCGTTCTCTAAACTATAAATTTGTTCAATGTTAAGAAAATAATAAAAATTAAGAATTTATATCCTTCTAAGTACAATTTTTGACCTAATTTATTTCCTTGGTATAATAATATAATCCCTTTAACAACTGACTGTACTCTAAAATTTAAGTAGGAGTGAGTAGTGAGATGTTCCAAGTAATTTGACAACGTACTATATATAAAGTGGTCTAAGAAATAAATATATAAATCAACGGCACATAGATAGGTAATAAAGTAGGTAGGGTTTAGCAAGTCAAGATTTGTGCTTCGTGGTCGTTGGCGGGGCATGAAATAACCGTATATCTTTACTAGCGTACTATCGCGCATTCGCTTTTACAACACAAACTTAGACTCACCCAACTATTTTGCGATTATGTATCATTATGATCATTAAACACCCGTGTTCGACTGGTGAATGCAATTTTATTTATTTATTCCTACATACTTCTCTTCACTTCAATACACTTTTACATTCGTTTCTCCAACTTTTCTAAGCACTTCAAAATACGTAATTTATCAAATTCTGCCAAATGGCCTTCTGCTTGCACGATAACTTCTTCATTGGATGCGAATCTCTTTCCTCTGAACTTTATATTAATGTTTGGAAACAGGAACATGGTATACAGAACAAAATCTAGAAAGTACGAAGGATTTCGAAGATATTTATTACAAAATTCAGTTATAACTGTTTTGACCGAATATGCTTGCGCATTATCGTTAAGGACCAATGGTTTCTTTGCGGACTGGGATTTTACTTCAATTTCACATTAAATCGGCCCAACAATTCGGCGTTGTACAACCCCATAATCGTACTCCCTTTCTCTAAATTGTCCAGAGAAATCACATGTTGTGAATCCCAAAAAACCGTTTGTTGAGTGTTGCTTGAAGTCGGAAGTGTAGTGATGGATCCCGAAATCTCATCACTGGTGGCAAGATGCAGAAATTTCTTTGGAGTTCGCTTATAGAGGGCGAAACATTATTTTAAAAATCATCATTCAGTTGCGTTTATTGTTCACTTTTAATAATCACGGTATCCATCGCGTCGACAAGCATGCATGCCTACATTTTCTTGCAATATTCTGATCACGATCCTGTAGGCGTTTTCTCGACCCGTATCTCTCCTCTCACCTTTGCTCGGTAATCAAGAAGAATACTATCGGGAATTTTGTTGGCCATTCCTTCAATTGTCACTCCAATCGAACATGTCATCTTCAAATTCATTGAACCAATATCACACAGTTGTTATCGACATTGCAGGCACTAAACCCAGGTTTCTTTGATTTCCTCGCACTTATTCCTTTACAAATAAAATAATGACGGTAATCGCGAGAATATAAAAGAAAATTGATTAAGAGTCGATCTATCAAAAAGCGAAATATCATTGTTAATTTTAATTTGAAGCGGCACATGGTAAGCGCAATACCATGGTGTTCGTTCGGGAGTAATCATTAGTCTTGGATTCAAGATTATAGTTATCCGTGATGCATGCTTCCTTATTTCATTATTAGGTTTTTCGTGCTCATTAGGTATTTCAAATAGTACGAAAACATCACGGACTTTATTCTAATATCACAATAAGAGACTTTGTTATATTTAATGTAGCTATTCGATATATAGTAGTGTACACTTGTAATAGTTATACTTCTTTCTTTAAACAATATCCACATATACTGATTTTTATCGCATTATTTTGATGCAATGCGTCATCACAGTAATCGTAGGAATTTGTAAACCGAAGCTAAATGCTCATGATTAAAAGGCAACTCAAACTAAACTTTAGATGTCATTCTTGACTATAAATCATTCGGAAGTTCCATTACCTTATAAGAGATTCCGTGAAAAATTTGTCGGATGAGATTTATAAAAGGGACAGACTTCGATATCTCACTACGAAATACAAATTTCTCCCATTATTGTTCTCAAACTTAAAGTGCAGTTTAAAACCTGTGAATAGATTCCACGATAGGACATAACTTTCAACTTTTAAGTGGCGTGCTAGTTCTAGATAGTTGATAACGACATTAAAGTACCTTGTTTCTTGTGCGACGATATTTATGGATACGACTAATTTATGCTGCAATTTCTTTTGGGATTGTCTACGTTTCTAACCGTTAACGAAGTAATCAAAGATTCTAAGGATTATATTACTGACAATTTAAACTGTAGCTCTTCCGACCGTGTCAAAATGTACAGCACGTTACCTGCGCTAATAGAAAAGAAACACTTATGTTTGTAAAGAAAATTTATGAGTTCTGCAAGCACAAGATATAAGTAAATTTATAGCTACAATTGTATCAACGGCGCTCAGCATGGGCGTAGGTGTTTAAGTGCCCTCTAAATTATATAAGACACCAGCTGACCCTTGTAAATCATGCTGAACTTCATAATAAATCGCCTCCTCATTTGAAACATTATTCACACCGGTTCTTCCATTTAAACCACCCTTCGGTAATAATCGCTGTTTCCAACATATGCATGTTTTAGTGATTACATAAGGGAGTTCATTAACGACATCAGATATGTGAAAGGTTTAATTGCATGAATAGTCGAATACACACTTTTGTAAAACAAATACTAAGAAGTTAGTTAAAAGTAATACAACTCTTTGTGTACTTTTCCGACTTATATACGTTCGTCAAGAAAATCTGTACTGGGAATCCAACGCACAAGTAATCTATCTAATCGTCTAGGTAGAAGACTGGGAGAATATCTATCAAATGAATCGCAGTAGTCTCGACTGAAAGAAAACGAGCCAACAACAGCCGAAAAAGCGCACTACAACCCATCAACATCGACTATAGCACCGATTTTTTACCGCTGAATAAAGTTGACCAGGAATTGACCATTGATTCGCCAAAAATGTTCCGTTGTATCGGACCTTTTAAGCTTTTGGTTCTCTCATGCACAGCCAGACATCGTTGAACACCGTTGACAAAGAACAGCAAAGTTAGAATTCAATAGTATGGTATTCATCATTGCAAGAAATTCACTTACGATATGTGCGATGAAACGACAAAATCTTCTGTGGGACTAAAGTACCATATGTGTTTAAATTGGTATAGAGTTATTAAAAATGATTTAAATTTAAGTTGGAACAAATTTGCGAAATTTATGTTACATTCAACTGGTGGACCAAGTACATCAAAATTATTATCGGGATATTCCCAATATATACCATCTGGTGAATTGGATACAAATTTTTATCAGAGTTGCACATTTATTAGTTCTTTCCCAAATGGTGATAATAATGTAAAAGATAAATACTCCAAGTTTTTAGAAAAAGTTGAACAAATTGAAACAAATAAACGTAAATTTGATTTGCTTATTTTGAAATACTTAAAAAGTAAGAATATTGCTGGACGTACAGAAAAATATTCCAGTTTTAATAGACACGAACTGTTGCATCTGTGGTGTTCCCCTGAAATCATTTCTCCTTCAAGAAAACATTATTAAACTAATATGTCGACATTTCAGTCATAAAATATGTGCAATTTTATTAGTTTTGCCAATTGTTGATCAAGATATTGTGATCCAACTTGACTTCCTGTTTGCCTTGCTTGTTAACTTAAGGTAACACTGTATTACACCCCAACTCCGCGCTGCCGTTTTCATTTCCACATCTGCCCATGGGTGCGATATATTGAAAATTACATGTAAACTGTGATGTTGAAAGCCCATATAAGTGCGAAGAATGCTTAACATCTGGCTTTGTCACGATTTCAAAATAGAGATACAATACTTGTGGTCCTAAGCGTATAATAGTAATAATAATAATAATAATAATAATAATCTTTATTACAGTAACCATATACACAACATAAAGAAAAAATACATATGTACATTGCAGTTATGCAAAAGCGTCAAAGAAACATAAAGATAGAGAAAATATAAACAAAATCTAGTTTAATTATTCGAAGAAGTCTCCTACTGAGTAACAGTTTTTGTCCAACAAGTATTGTTCCAACAATATGTTAAAGGCGCTATATTTATGTATTTGTTTCAACTCATCTGGAGTCCAAAATGTTTGAACCTGTTTATGAATTGGTGGAAGCAAATAATTAGTGCTCATTGTATTGTATTCGTGTACTATTTGATTATTAACATTTCCAGAATGTACACATCATAATAAGTCAGAATCATATGCAATTTAAAACTGTTTTTGCAAGATTCATAAAATTGTAGGTCGTATATTAGACCCAATACTCTTTTCTGCAGAACAAAAATTCTTTCACAAGCTGAGGAGGAAGATAGAAAATGTTGCCGTATATCATTCTCGAATAGAAGTCAGCATAGTATAATGACATTAAAGTATTGACGCTACACGTACGTTTTAGATTTCGAAGTCCATAATAAGTTCGACTAAGTTGGCTACATAAAAATCAATATGACCATACCATTTGAGATGTTCATCAAACATAATACCTAATATTCTTATAGAGTCGACATAGCAGATATCTTTAGAATTTAACATTATGGCGGGAAAATTAAATTGTATACAATTATGAAACAAAATTACTTTGTTTCTTCGCAATTTATCAATAGTCTATTGAATTCAGTCCACTGGCAAATACGATTGACGGTAGTTTGTGCCATTTGAGAGACTTCCAATTTATTTTCACCTGCAAGGATAACATTAATATCATCGGCATATAAAATTACGTTTTCATTACTTATGCAATTTAGTAAGTCATTTATATAGAGTAGGAACAACAATGGACCTAAAATAAACCCCTGTGGTATGCCTATACTAATATCCAGAGGAGATGAATTAATATTACGACAGGAAACCCGTTGGGTTCTGTTAAGTAACTGCTAAACCATTCCCTAGCTACACCAAGTATACCATACAAGTCCAACCGCTTCAAGATTGTATTCAATATTTTTCAGTTTTACTAGTAGCTTTCTATAACCTTGAGTGTATATCAATTACTTTCTACAAGTTGGCATTCCACATACTGTTTTTATACCTGCACACCCTGTAACAGTTACCAAAGTTATAGCTACCACTTGTTGGTAACGTGTGGAGTAGTAACAGTAAGTCCCTTCATTAAAACATAACCTCAGCAAAAGACTTGCTAGCTTGCGTTGAAGTTACCTAGGCCGAATTATCTCAGAAAGAAATTATCATCAATGCCGAAACGTTTTAATTGGTGTTTTCAACAGTAAAGTCACAAAAATACTAAGTAATGCTTATTTTGTACCTTCTGTTCTACTATGGCATTATTGAAAAGAAAAGAAATACCTAGGACTTATTTTCAACATTACAACGTTTAGAACAACTGAGACAGGCTTGCATGTCGCCAACTATCTTTTTTTAATAGTACGAAAATGTTCAAATACATATGCATATGTTTCCAACCAAACTTTTGTCGCAATAATTTAAATTACCATCCCACTTTGGTTTCTATGGGTAGGATTCACTTGAAAATTGAGTTCATTCTGAAGTTAGTTTGCGAGGACAGTACCGAAGTGTAAACTTAATCTAAAGCAAACTACGCGTAGGAAACTCGCATTACCGCTGAAAGTCTCCTGAAGCAGATACCACTTTGCACAATTAAATTTATCAAAGTTTTCCAAGATTAAAACAAACCATATTAAATTTTATGGGACATACACTTTACATATACTTTAGCACATTCCACATACACATATATTACAAACAAGGACCAAGCAAAATTAGACGGCGTACAGAATAGACAAAAAAGAACTCAAGACACATCGATAAATTAACAAATTTTCCGACTGATATCCATGTTCACCAACTCAATCTGCAAACATTGAACCTAGTTGTAAGAACTTCTGTGCTGCGAGAGAAGTACGGTTGATTGTAGCAATGTGTTCGTTAATTCAAGCATTCAAAATGTACTTAGATATGCATATTGCTCTCGCAATACCAGAACACAAGCGTGATGCCTCATTGTACATTCAATTCTGCCCCAGTTCTTCTGATAAGGTCCTATACGTATGTCCATGTATGCATGTATCCATTTGTATTACTTAATTGTAGTGTACATGACAATACTCTATAATGATTTTACTGCAAATATAGGTACGTTAATCACGATGTTTGTTAGATTTTAGTAGAAGTAAACAACAATCGTAGTTAGGATTGCGTCTTCGGAATTTCGGCCAGTAAAGGTTTAATGAAATAAACGCAATAGTACATGCAACTAACTGCGGCTATTTAATTTTATTACTGTGAGTTTGAAAACATTTTTAAAATTTATTAAGGCGGGAGTATAAAACACTGTGATCCGTAACAGAGAGCAGAGACAACCTTATTACATTGTCTTATACATTTTACACCCCCGGCTTAATAATTTTTAAAAATTTATTCTAACTCACAATAATAATGTTAAATGGACAGTAGTTAGTTGCATATGTTTTCTAAAATTACTTCTCAGTACATCAATCTTAATGGTGCTATATAATTAACCCTCCGTGGTCACACTTCAATATAGAATCTAGATGGTCATACTGGGGTCCATTGTACCCTAGCCATTTCCATAAACAATTGCAAAAAAATATCCGTCCGATATTGATGTAAAAATTCCGGAACATACGATAAACATTTTACATTAAGGACGAATAGTTTATTTGCAAGAAAACAAAGAAAAATCATTAAAAAGAAATGTCGCAAAAGTTACAATTTTTTATTCAAAAAGAGAGAATATAGAAAAGAAATGTCAGAGTTAAGAAAAGAAAATGCGGAACTCAAAAGGCAAAATAAATTCATTAAGGGGTAGTGATGGATATGGAAGACAGATTGGAACGAGTAGAGAATGAGAAAAGACAGCATAATGTAGTGATTCAGGGTCGAAAAATAGATACAGAAGATAGGGAACAACTAAAAAACGCAATGGAAAATTTCATAGATAAAGAGTTACAGATAAGAGTACATATAAAACAGGTCATAAAATTAGGGAAAGAACCTGTCTAGTGCAACTAGACAGGACAGAGGATAAGGTGGAGATAATGAAAAACAAAAAGAAATTAAGAACAAAAATAGGAGGAAGGATTTTTATTAACGATGATCTATCTAAGCGGGACAGGAAGATACAAGAACAAATTAGATTTAGAGCTAAAACTGAGAGGGAAAACGGAAAACAAACAAAAATTGGGTTCAGGAAGTTGTATATCGGGAATGAGGAATGGAGATGGGATAGAGAGCAGGATAAGTTGATACAGATACAGAGATCAAAAACTAGAAGGCGTGAACGAGCAGGGAATAGAGAGGACGTACCTGGCAATGAGAGCGGATACAGAACAAACTCGAACACGAGAATACATGGATGTGAGGATGGGAAATAGGAACAACAAGGTAGAGACAGAGAGGAATGCTAACACGATGACGACCACAGCTATGAACACGAAAAATGGAAAGATACGCGTTGGAACGTGGAACATAACTTCCCTAACGGGAAAAGAATGCGAACTAGCAGAAGAAATGAACAAGTACCAAATTTAAATACTGGGAATAAGTGAAACAAAGAAAGCTGGAGCAGGAAGAATAGGGGTAGGAAGTCAATATTTTCTGTACTATTCTGGATAGAAGAGTAATTATACATCAGTCACTCTCATCAAGGTTGATGCGCTTGAGAATAGAATTGGAGAAGGAATCGGTTGACATCATACAGATGTATGCACCAGTAGAAGGAACAGATGGAAGTACAACAGATGAGTTCTATGAAAAACTGCAGGAACTGCTGGATGAAATAAGAGAGACAAACTCAAAAGTAATATTAATGGGGGACTGGAATGGTAGAGTGGGTAATGATACAAATAAGGGACTGGGCTGCTTGGGAGCATATGGAGAAAAAACGTTAAACGGAAATGGTTGGAAAATGATTGATTTTTGTATACGTAATGATCTCCTAATAGGAAACGGTTTCTGGGAGCAACCACTGGAAAAGAGATACACCTTTGTCGCGGAAGAGAGAAACGCGAAGAGTATAATAGACTACATAGTCTATACCCAAAGTATGAAAACTAATATACGAAACATAAAGACACAAAAAGAGGCTGAAATGGGAACTCAACACAGATTGCTAACGGCAGAACTCCAAGAACAAATTAACACAGAACAACAAATAGCTGAGTATCATAAAATAGCAATCAGCAAATTAAGAAACGAGAAGAAAAGAGCAGAATACCAACAGAAAACGAATGATTTACTAAAGAGACATTGCCAGGAAGAAATGACACTAGAAGAGACGTGAAGAATGTTCAAGGAAATTATTTATAATTCTGCACTAGAAGTATGTGGTCAAATCAGATACAGGAAAGAACAGAAAAGAACAAAATGGTGGACTAAGGAAATACAAAAGGAAGTCAAAAAGAAAAAAATGCGTGGAGAAAATATGTTTTAACAAAGGAACAGCAATACAAAGAACAATATGTTAAAATAAGAAACGAAGTTAAGAAGAGAATCAAAGAAGCGAAAAAGAAAAGCTGGGAAGATTTTGGAAATGATATTAATGAGGAATATAAAACAAATAACAGGAAATTTTGGAACCAAATAAGATCAATGAATGGAAAGAAAAAGAAAGAAATAAAACCAATTAGGAATACCGCGAATGAACAAAAAACAAGAACAGAGATATACTTGAAATATGGAAAGAATTCTTCACGAAAAAATTCACAGATGCAGGAGATCATACAGATTTATTGCCAGAATCAGGAACACGAAATGAATATAATGAAGAACTTGAAGAGATAGATATGGAAGAGGTAGAGAAAGCCCTAAAAAGAATAAAAACAGGAAAAGCCTGCGGTGCGGATAATATAGAACCGGAAATGGTAAAATGGCTCGGACAGGTGGGAAAGGAGTAGATCCTTGATATATTTTGTAAGGCATGGCGAACGAACACAATTCCTGCGGATTGGGAAAATAACCTCATCACTCCCATATATAAGAAAGGCGATCAAAGTCAGTGCGAAAACTATAGGGCAATATGCCTATCGACAATATGTTTTAAAGTCTATACCAAAATAATAGCGGAACGACTTACACATTTAGTAGGAGACAAACTGGGAGAAGAACAAGCAGCCTATAGAAAAGGGAAACAAACGAACGATAATATCCACATAATTAAAAGCATCATTGAACGTAAAATCGAGACAGGGGAGGAAATCTACGTCAATTTCATAGACTTGCGAGCAGCCTTCGATACAGTAGATAGAGGGAGTATAGATATCTGTCTAGAGAAACTAGAGGCTCCAAGAAAAATGCGCCAAATGATCAATAGTCTATATTGTCAGGTTAGGGGGATAGTACAAGTGAATGGAAAAAGATCAGCAGATTTTGAAATGCAAGTGGGAATAAAACAAGGAGACAGCTTAAGTCCATTAATATTTATTATAGTAATGGACAGAATCCTGCAAAATACGAGGAAACGCACCGAAACTGTGAAGACACTGTTAGGATATAACAGACTGGAACCTGTAGCTGTGGATGCATTACTGTACGCCGATGATCTGGCACTAATAGCTGACAGTTATGTGAAAATGGAAAAATTAACAAAAATATGGATAGAAGAAATAGAAAAGATGAAGATGGAAATAAACGTAGAAAAAAGCAAACTAATGGTGATAAATAATAAAGAGCCAGCCAGTAATCTAATAATTAAAATAAACGATAAACAAGAAGAAATTGTCGACGCATACGAATATTTAGGTACTATTATATCGAAGGATGGAAAAATTGATCCAAACATAGCAAAAGGAGGACGGAAAGCCACAAACATATACTATGCTCTGAATCAAACCATCTTTGGAAAAAAAGAAATAGAACCCAAGATCAAACAGATAGTATACAATGCAGTAGTAGCCCCCACAATAATGTACGCAAGTGAGTCCTGGACAATACAGCAAAAACACGAAACCAAAATAACAGCTATGGAAATGAAATTTTTGAGAAAGATCGTGGGGAAAACAAAAATGGACAGAATAGAAAACGAACAGATAAGGAATATGATAAATCAAGAAGATATACTAAAAAGAATTGAAAAATGTCAACTGAATTGGTACGGCCACATAATTAGAATGGAGCAAAAGAGTTTGACAAAAAAAATAATAGAAGCCAAAAATAACGGGAGAAGAAAAAAAGGGAAGACCAAGGAAAAAATGGATTGACAGAATCAACGAATTAGGACGAAAGCGAGGGAAGACCATAGCAGAAATGAGAAGAATGAGTACAGACCGGACACGATGGAAAGAATGGATTAAATCGTCGTAAGATCCAAAAATAATCCGACGCTGAAAGGCATAAGGATTAACGAGTGGAAGAAGAAGATTATTCATTTCTTATTTTTATCATATTAAATCTATTGTGTATTGAGTCAATTACTCTTGTAGCACATAATCCAATATTATCATGAGTGGCAAATGGAAAACAAGGAACAATTTGGGAAAATAATAAATGTATTGAAAATTTCTACATATTGTTACAGTTACAGTTGTCACAACAAAAATTAAACCAATGTCAAAAACGAACAAATATTACTTTTCAATAACGTGTGTTGCCACCACGGATCTGGATAACATTTCTTATTCGATTCGGCATATGAATGATTACATTTTGGATGTTCCTTTGGAGAAAATTGGTCCATTCTTCAATGAGAGCCCTTCGAATCTCTTCACATGTTGGAGCAGGTACGCGACGTCTTACATGGCTTTTGAGTGCACTCCATATATTCTCAATAGGATTGAGGCCCGGGCTTTGAGCAGGCCAGTCCATTTTAGGAATACCAACCTCGTCAAGATATTGTGTTACAATCCTTGCCGTGTGTGGTCTCGCGTTACCTTGCATTAGCAGAAAGCCATTGCCAATAAATCCAGCATATGGCATCACATGATGTTGTAGAATCTCGCTTACGTATGTGTGCTGTCAATGCGCCTCTCTCAATCAGGACAAGGTCCGTATGTGCTTCAAAGGAAATCCCTGCGCAAAACATTACTGAGCCACCACCAAAAGCAAACCGGTGTGACCGAGTGCAGGCAGCACACCATTCTCTAACCCTTCTGTAGACTTTATTTCGACCATCTTTTCCGTAAATTGTCTCTCTACACTCATCCGTAAACAGTACTTTTTTCCAATCGTCGATTGTCCAATTGACATGTTCACGGGTAAATGCAAGTCTGCATCGTTTGTGAGCAGCAATCAGTAATGGGCCTGTTGCTGGACTGCAAGCTGTCAAACCCTGTCCCCTTAACCTTCGGCGCACAGTAGAAACGCTGATTGCAGGTCCTTGAGCTTGTCGAAGATAGCCTTGGAGCATTCCAGCAGTTTGCGTCCGGTTTCGTAATGCAGCAACACTGAGAACACGATCTTCTCTGGCTGTTCTCTTTCGTTTGGCACCCGTACCGGGCCTCCACTTATGAGATCCGGTCTCAATAAATCTCTGGTACGTTCTTTGTACAGTCGAACGACTCACATTTAATTGTCTTGCTATTTCTCTCTGACTAGCTCCGTGTTCCAGCAACGTAACAATCTCAACGGAATTTTGATATCTCTCCATCGTTATTAAGGGAACACCCTTTACTGTAAGAAGTCCAGTGTGATACTAAGATACCTCTAAAACTTTTTAGGGCACTACAGAAGTTGATACAGTTCTGAAAATTGTCATTTCCGCGAAACTTCATTAATTCGTAAACAATGAATTCTGAGAAATTTACGGTTTTATAGGTTCTGCGAATTTGTTTATACCCTTTACAGGCTTGGCTAGACTTCTCAGTATACGTGATAATCCGTTTAACTTAGTTAGCATACAGCAAGTTAGAAGAAACTGAAGAAATATATAAAAAAATACAAAATTTACTAAATTTTACGGATGGCCCGTTTTCTTTGACGCGCAGTGTATATTATGGTTTTATAAGAAAAATAGCAGTATAGTGAGTGTTCCAAAAAAGGTATTTATTTTGACATATGAAGTAGGCTGATTTTAGAGTAAAAAATAATGTGGAATTATGCACAAAAATAAAGTTTATTGAATTTTTTTAAATTCGTACAGAAACCTTTGTTATTGTCAGTCTTATTGTTATTGATATTGTAAATACAATTTTAATCCATTCCGCCGCATTGTATGCACATATGTAGTCGGTGGTTATTGCAAATGGCTAGTAGACATGAGCTGCAATGTTTTCTTCTTTTTTTATCATTTTTCTTCTGCATAATTGACACCTCTCCTTTTTATTTCTGCCTCCTTCCGAAATTATTTAACACAGAAAAAAATTCAATTGTTTCAACTTAATAATCAACTTGATTACACGGGGTATTTTGGACCCCAATCGCGTGCACGATGTTGTTCAGTTGAAAGCCAGGTAAAAACTAACGATAGATTCAACTTGCTAACTGCCCATACCTATAGAGGACACTTCAAACTTCAGGTAGATGGACACATAAATCCTCACCACTCAAAGTGAAAAGTTGGGTCTGATAGACCCCACGTGACCACTAAGGGTTAATAGCGAAACGTTACTCCATATACTATTGCGTTTAATTAATTAAACCTTTGCTTTCCGAAACTCCGAAGAAACAATCCTAATTAATTTCACACCGGACAAGAAACTGATATCAATTCTTAACAATCGTAGTATAACGTATTAGTTAAACCCAATCGGAATTCCTGATTCGTAAGAGAAAATTCACTTATCTAAAGAAAATTAACCACACTTAATGATTTCATTTTTAAAGAATAGAGTTAAAGCTCTTAATTGAAAAAGTAGTGATTACATTTTTCCGTTAAAATAGTTGGAAACGTGTGGGTGAACAGCGGGTTCCAACTTCATCGACTTTAGGAGATATATACGTTTAAAAATATAAGCTCCCAATTACTTTACGGCATACATGCTCAAATGAATTGAAAGCCTATTGCGGAAATATGACGACATTCCCCCTATAAATTAAACAATAACCGCCTTTCGTCGATCACTCGTACGGCAACATTGCAATAATAATAATAAAATGATGGCATACTCTTTCTTTTCAATCCGGTGGGCGATTTCAACCTAATTATTGTCGGATGAAAGCTCATATTAGTTCGATGCAATTGTGATTCAGAATCCTTGAATATGTCAAGATCGTGAGTATTGGGAGTATTGAGAATTAGTATTCCTTTGTTGTCGTCTTGAAGTCCAGAAATGGTGGTAAACCTATGGTCATTTTTCCATTCCTTAATTGAGGTTAAATTCAACAACAAACAAAGAATTTACAAAAAGCTCGCCGATAAGACGTAGCTACCCTAACGAATACACGGTATACAAAATTTCGAGCCCGTAAACTTACTGGTCTTGACAAAAAGAAAGAAGCTGTAGAAGCTCTTAACATTGTAAGAAACTAGTATTTTATTTTTACACACACTGTTTTTAAAAGTCAGACATACAATTTTCAAAATTGTTTTGGAACCAATCAAAAAAACTTAAGTTTAACCGATCTTAAAAGAGTACCGAACACCCTAAGACCTGTTGAACTTTGGTGGAAATAAAATTAAAAAAATAAAAATAGAAAATATAGAAATCTTCATAACTCTCAAATGATTGACCTATAGTGAGGTTTATTTGATAGGCAACTTTCACGAAATGTTGTGCACGACTGCAATGCAGCCTACATTGCATATGCCAATGTTATCACGGAAGGAATTATGCTTTGTTAATCGCGGACTGGAACCGTAGACTAGTTTCGTCCTTATTAGGACTCCTCAGTGCGGTATAGCACTTCTGCGATTAACAAAGCAATTTCACCACTACTTGTTATACGTGTACATTCACAAAGCATAATATCCTCCATGATAATTATTAACATATGCAATGTAGGCTGCATTACAGTCGTTGCACAACTTTCCGTGAAAGTTAACTAACAAAGAAACCGCAATGTGGGTCACTCATAGGAGAGTTATGTAGATTTCTACTTTTCTGTTCTTTATAATTGGAAGTCTCTCAAGTTTCTTGAAACTATTATTCTAATAAAAATATATTTGTGAAAAATCATACGCAAGTCACATTTCTCAGTGATTTGTGAAATTAGAAAACGAGAAAGCGAGAAAAAGGTCTTTAAAAGAAAAGAGTAGAAGACGATACGATAAATATCTTCGAAAGGAGAAGGAAAAGACTAAAAAAGAAAGGAAACCGGAAAAATAAAAAGAGTGAGTTAATTAGCAGACAGAGAAAAGAGGAGCAGAAAAACGAGACAAAATGGACGTAAACGAAAATCAGGGTACCAACAAAAAAAGGAACAAAATCGAGAGGAACCTCGCAATAAACAGTGTCAAAATGCTATATCAAAATAAAATATAGCTGGCCAGAAAAAAGCAAAGAAGAATAAGATGAATATGCAACAAAACTATCAGTCAACTTACTGAGAAAAATCAAAAGCTGCAGAAATCTTGCAACAGATTGACGAAAAGCCTTCAACTTCAAAAACGCAACAGCAAGGACTATGAGCAGTCTGCATACGGCATTTATAAACAAAAGAGGTTTTCTTCCATGAACCTATGTAATGATTTCATAGGCTTGATTTGAATTATTAATTCAGCTGTCTACCTATCGTTTTAGAATAAATTTACGTCGGAAACATGTGTATTAGTTCTATTTTATTCCGAGGTGAAATTGTAAACATATAGTTTAATTTGAGAATGAACCGTGAAATGTAAACTTTGTGATCAAATATATTATATCATCTTCACAACTGTCAAGTGAGTGAAGAGTAACGACAATCTCACAACCGGACAATGTGGTCATAACCGTGGCGACGAAATTTACAGATTTTAATGTCAAAAACATAAATTAATACTTGAAGCTCGTCCACTTTGGGGATGTATTTTGGAAGTATAAACACACAGGAAAATGACAAAAACATGCAAAAATATGACATTTATTCCCGGAATTTCAGTACCTGCAATGGTACTACTTTGGAATACCATATCGACACTTACACAATAAAATCACACAAATCTGTAGCATAAGTATCAAACACTTCGCAAAATTTACCAGAATAATTCACAATCATTGATCCAAATGACCATATCGACAGTACATTGTCAATCAATCCACCCACAGGATTTCTAAATATACCCAGAATAAAAAGTACTTTTACTTACTTTACTTACTTAATCCTGTGTTTTCCTACTGTGAGGTGTAAAACTGTTGAGTCGAGTTAAGCTGGCCGTCTCTTTCCATGCTTTCCTATTCTATGATAAGATTTTAATCTACTCCCATTGTATTCCTCTTTCTTGTGCCCCTCGTTGCAGAGCCTCCCGCCACGATTATCTCGGTATTCCTCTTCTGCCTCATATACTGGCTTAGTTAACCAACTGTCTGGCATTCTGCGAATATATCCCAACCATCCTAGTTGCCTTTTCTCTACTTTCGTTAGTATCGGGTTTATCCTAAGATTTCTCCTGAATGATTTTCTTCAAATTTGTTTTATTCCCTATTTTCCTTAGAAAACCCACTTCTGTTGCATTCATTTTACTTTTCTTTTCGTTGGATAATGTCCATGACTCGCTACCATATGTAGATATCGAATTCACCACTTTTGACTACTTCCACTTTTATTTCTTTTGTTATTTCTCCTTTATTAAATAATGTTGATTTCAGTGAGTTATATATTCGTCCCATCTTTCCTATTTTGTCTTTTATTTCCATATCTAGGGTTCCATTTTCTTCTATTGTAGACCTTAGGTATTTGAACTCTCTTTCTTGTTCGGTGCATTGACCTTCCGTTTTAATTTAATGCGTTCACTTGTCCGCTAAAATATCATCGTTTTTGGTTTCTTTATATTTATCTTTATATCGATATTCTTTAATTCTATCCTTCTTACATTGAGCTTATGTTGTAAATTTTGTTCTGAGTCTGCTATTATTGCCGTGTCGTCTGCATATCCAATAAGATATCCTTTTCCATTTTCCAATAACCCAATGCTAGTATCTTCATCCTCTTTTTAACCTTCTTGAATACCTGGTCCAACACTATCAGGAACGGGAAATGGCTTAAGATACATCCCTGCTTCAGTCCATTTCATGTTTCGAGGTTCCTCATTGTTAATTCTTACTACATTGGGTGTTATATTATGGTCTTTAATATTGCTATAATCGCTAAATTGACTGCTTTTCTATTTAAACCACCCAACACACGCTTTCTGCAGATCTAACAAACATAATTATGTGTATTTCTTTGTTTTTAATTATGCTCTTCTCTATTACTTGTCTTATTATAAAAACCACATCTTGGGTACTTTTACCATTTCTAAAGCCATATTAGGTTTCTTCCAGTAATCTTTCAATATCTTTTATTCTCCCGTCTATTATTGTGGCCGAAACATTTGTTGGGACAGTTATTAAGATTATGCCTCTATAGTTTAAACAATCCCTCATATTCCCTTTTTTATGTAGAGGTAAGATGATTCCCATATTCCATTCTCTTCTCAGAACTTCGTTATTTCTGATAATGTCGTTTAACAACATCTGCGAACGTATCATTTCCTGTCTCATCCAAATATTTGACTATTTTTGCTGATATTTTATCTATATCTGCTGCCTTCTCTAGCTTTAATTTAGTTGTGTACTTTGGATTAAAATTATTTTTCGAACAAAAGAGAATCAGTTCATTCCAAAATAAATTCTTTTAAAAATAAAATTTTTACATATAAACTTGTCGAGATTTTAAGAGTTTATTTCAAAAGTAGAAAAAAATTACCGAATTTGAATTATAAGGAAATACATCAAAATTGAGTTAATACTATTGAAATTACAATTTATTAGCAAACCCATTCCCTGGATTACAGAACCATTTTCAGATATTAATCTGTTAGTTTTCTATATATCCATGAAAGCTCTCTTAAAACGTAAACATCCCGAGTAATCGTACTAACATCCCGATTTCTATGTTTGTAAGTATTATTTGATGTTACGAATGACATCGTATGCTGGAGTAGCTTCACATGACGTTTTGAAAAGGTAATTACTGTTTATCGTTCAATCACTTTCCGAAACATCTAAATCGACTAACCAACGTAAAGGGATTTTCTTCTATATGTTGAAAGTGTCTGTAAATGTAGAATTTCAGTTTTATAATGACTACATACATATGTAAAATAAATAAAGTGTGATGTTCGTTGTGCAGTGCTTTAGAATTGTACAGTTCTCATGCAACGAGTGTTCGTTTTGGGCTTTAGCCGGATATCACTGGTGATACTTAACTCCCCCAGTTTTCAACTGAGGATGGCAACTTAGTTGTTGAAATATGTATCTGGAATTGTTTCCGAAAGGTGTAGTAAGGATAATTTCTTTTATATACTTATTATTTTAACCACAGTCTCCTTATTCTTACTTACATACATACATACTCTTTTTCCTGGTATCGGCTGTGGCCAGAATGACTTTTATGTGCAATGAAATAAATAGAAATACTTAAAAGCTTCCGGAAATAAGCAATTTCTGAACATTCATGAACAATCGCGTGCAAGAAAATTCTTATGACCGGCAGCGTATAAAAACGTTCTTCTTTCTATGTTAAATTCACGTATTCGCATTCACATTTCAGTGCCATACTTTTAATTCCGCCGATTCCAGAATCTAGTTACTGTAATTTCATCGTATTTACCCCATCATTTGCATTTATATGATACGTTCTGAGCCGGGGTTAGTTTTGCATAAACGAGTTACATACTCACGAGGTTACTTCTCGCACCTGCGACGATAAAATCTCTTTCGACTGTGAATATTATTATGCTTGCGGAAGAAAGACGTTTAAATTATTCCATGTGCGTTCCATTTTCATTAAACAATCTTAAAATTCCCTCGTATATTGCGTGACGTTACTAGTTATAAGTTATAACAACGTCTAGGTATTTTGTTTTTCTTTTTTCTATTCCTGGGTTGGAATTTGCTGAGTAGCAAGCGCAGGTAGGCACTCATACGCAAATTACTAGCTGATTTTCCACCTAACTAGTAGTCATAAGTTATTTGAAGAATAAACTACATTCACTTGAGTAAAGGCACTGGCAAAAACTGATTGATTAATACAAATAAACAGTAAGAACAAGTTTAGAACAATTAATTCGTTAAATACGAGGTGCTTGTAAAGCAAAACAAATAGCAAAACTATAATTAAAAACAGCAATTCTTGATTTTGGAATACATATCAATAATTCGTAATTTGAATAGAAGCTTTAGAGTATATTACTGATAAATATTCATTCTAATTTGACTATATTGAAGTGCAAAATTACAATTAAAGCTAAATAATCTTACCTTTTGATTGCTTCAAGCGTCTTAATTCGTCTCTATAGAACAAATTTCTGCCACCTGTAACGTAAGGAATACGTTACATATTTATCGAAACGGAAGGAAATGAGCACACAACCGCAAAATGTCACCAAACACCGGGTATTTTATTTAATTTTAGCAAATCAATTCGCCCAGAAATATTTAGTTCATATTTGACTAAAATGTAAATACAAGTAATTAAAACATCCAAACGAAGCAGGTTCATAAACCTCTTGCGCGAACCTAGACTTTATATACATACATCGCCATACAGAACCGTTTGCTTCTAAAACAAATTTTAAATACGCCCTACTGCTTTTGTTAACACCAACAACCAGTTCATTTAATTAAGGCCTCCCTTTATTAACCCCATAATTTGAGCAGACATGGTTTAAAAGGACGAAATTAACTGGATTCCCTACATAGCTGTTCTTTAATTATTCGTGTAATATTCGGTTGATTATTAGAAATTATGTGTATTGTCGTAGTAAATTAATTTACGTCCTGAGTCTAATAAAAGGAGGAAGTAGAATTGTTATAGAATGCAGGAAACGAGGTATTGTAAAAATCATGAATTAATTGTCAATTTATTCAATTCCAGTAGTATGTAGCAGTCATCGCAAGCAGTTCAATACACTGCTATAAAGAATTAACGGATACACTATGTTTGTGTTATTAGTTTGCTAAGGTGACAACAAACGCCAATTTGAGGGCCATCATTTTAACTTTTATATAATTGAAAATTACAAGAACTATTTTAAGTTTTATTACTGTTTATTTCAAAATCGTAAAGGTGAACAGTTTGGTGTATAAACTACGAACAAATGTTTTTGATTTGCTTCAATTTTGAAACATGAATTACAAAAAAGTGAAAAACAAAAAAACTAACAATTCGGGCATCAAAACATCTTTCTAATGCATCCCCAGTATGCTTGATTGGATTACCATCAGGAGAACTTTTGGGCTACTGCACCTCCCAGTTTTCACTTAAATTAAGCAGTATAATTGCTCAATTTGCGCCAACAGCCAGTAGCAGACGCATAAAAGTTTACACATAAAATAAAACACTGATTGTTTTCGCGATGTAGGCAACATTTTTAAAACAAACCAAGAACTGCGAAATAGTATTTACGGCAGCGTACTGAAGGTTGTATCGAACGCCGCCACTATTTGTTGCGGCTAGTGAGCAACTCTACCAATCAGTTATCAACAATCCGAAATCGATGTGAGCAGGAGTTTTCGTCAATAAAAGGAAACCGTTCTACTATTGCTTCGGCGTAGCTGAAAATAGTTGGTTGCAGGATTTGGATGAGCTTTTGGCCATAAAATGATTATGTCGAATGGAATAAAGTCATTATTTAGTAATTCCTACCTCCAATCATCACCTTTCCAATTATTGTGCCCACGTTTTGCCACTAAGTGAAAGACGTACCTACTATTGGTCCTCGTTTTGGCATCAACCTTTCAGTAGCAGGAGCAACCTCATTTAGGAGTTGGATTGCGTTTCCATTTCGGTTTCCATAGGCCAATTTTGCAAGTTACCAATCGTCTCGGAGCATTGTGGATGACGTCTAATCGTGTTCGCGACTTCGACAACTCCGAATTCCCAAAAGTGTCGTTGTAATCGTGAAGTCTAACATCAATAAATTGACTTACTTCTTATTGAAAACATCCGCCTTCGAGCTGGTCTATTATTTTCCACGATTCTAATGTGGCTCAATGGCAATGTCGCTTCCTTGTTGACTTTTGACAATTCTCATCGAAGCTTATCACCACAACAGAACAAGGCGACTATTTCCAAACTAATTGAGTCTTCTCACTCCAATTCATACCTAGGGGTTGAGCCGGAAACGTCAAACCGGTTCAACTCCTTAGAGAGCTACTGCAATTGCGCAGTTTTGATGGTAATGATAGTTTAATTTAAAGTCAACTAAATGGGAAATGAGCGTCCTTTAAAAACGTTATGAGAAAAAAATTCTTACGTAATCTCAACCAATATTAAAGAAATCTGCTACGCATTTAGATTTGTTTACCTTCAGTCTCCATTGAGACGTTCAGCTCAATAAGTGACGCTCTGGAGGTACTTAACTAACTGATTGTGAGACAAGCGTATATTACAACACTGTGATGCATTCTGCTTCTGGATTACAGATGTTCAAGTGGTGTAGAATGAATATTTGTAACAAAGTAACTAACCCTAAAGCCTTTTACCCTTTCGAGTGTAAGGCAGTGACGTTGAGTTGTCGAGCTGCCATTATATTTCCCCTCCCAGGTCTCGTTCCATATCTTCCTGTCTTGTGTTCTTCCACGAATTTCCTTTATTTTGCACTTCGTTTTGCAGCCGCTGTCTTCACTTCTACTCCCCATGTTTTTCTTGGTCGTTCTCTCCTTCTTCTTCGCCGTACTTATGCATCGTACACTCTCCTAATCGTCTTGTTCTTCTCCATTCTCACTTGTATCAGTTTAACTTTCCGGTTTTCTCTAATAGTGTCATTTCTGGTTACGTCCAGTCTGGTCCTCAGAGCCTCATTTCTATGTTTTGCAATATGTTTCATTGGTTCTTTGTTGTTGTGCATACTTCTGCTCCATTTGTTAAAATCGGCGTTACTACCCGTTTAAATATTTGCGCTTTTGTTGGTTTTGGTATCTCTCGTTTACTTAATAAGGTATTCCTAATGCAATTAAATAGTCTTCCAGCTGCTCCGATTTTTTGCCATAATTTCTCCATCCAACCTTCCGTCTTTCAGCACCATTGCTTCCAAGCATTTAAAACTATCCACCTATTCTTGTTCTTTTCCCTACAGGAAAACCTCGTGCCTTTCGTTCTGAGTGCTTATAATAATTGTCTTCGTTTTTCGAACATTTGTAATATTCATTTGATTCACAATTTTCTCATACCAATGATTTTTTAATATCCATGGACTACTTTGGGCAATGTAGTAATCAAATCGTGACGTAGCAATGGGCACTATCCCAATTATAGTTAGTGGTATACAAGTGCTGAAATACACGATGATGCAAATATCTAAATATTCGAACGCCTGTCCCCTGTTAAATATTGGAAAAATTTGTGAACATCGCTCTAATTAGATACTGTTTCCACTGTACCCTTCTATTGGAAATTAGATATCTCATTTATCTAAGACTGTAATCGCTTTCGATCCTGGAAACCCCAGAATTTTTCGGAAACCGTAAATACGCATTTTGACAGTTGGTAGCAAAGTCGTGTACGAGGGCTGATTTTTTCAATCTCCGATAGACTATAAAGGAAAGACGGGTGAATATAAAGAAAATAATTTTATTACCAAAAGTGATGTACAATTAAGGTTACTTCTCCACATAATCACCTTGACGATTGAGGCATTTGTCATATCTGTAAACAAGCTTTGCAATACCCTCTTCATAAAATGTTGCCGCAAATGATTTGAAGTGAGTAGTGACGGGTTTTTGAGCACCTGGTCAGTTTGGCAGCGCTGGGCCCCAAGTCACTCCTTCAGTTCAGGAAAAAGATGATAGTCACTCGGCGCTAGGTCGGGATTATGTGGTGGATGTTGTAAAATGTCCCATTGAAATTGCTCAAGGAGCTGTTGGGTTACACGAACAGTATGAGAACGGCAATTATCATGGATCAGAACAATTTCAGTAGTCAGCATGCCTCGACTCATTCTTCGATTAATTTCCGTTGCTCTATTCTCTTCTGCCTGCCAGAACCGAATAACACTTCGCAATTCACACTTCGCGGGAGAATCACTGGAGACAGACATGTTTACGTGACTGCAACTCAACAAGGAATGGCGTGTTGGTTGGGCTCAGCAGTGACACAGCGTGTAGAGGGCGAGATGGGCAGCCACCAATAGGCTCACCAGCCACCTTCCTCATGCCTGGTCTTTATACCGTGCGATCGGAGGTTGAGAAGAAAACAGCTCCTGTATGTATTTGATCGTGATTAGGGAAAATAATTTATATTAAACAGTTTCAAAATTCACTACCTTTTATTATGTTTTTATGATATTAGTGGTAGAGATCTATCATATAAGATTATGTTTTTATGGAAATTTCTACGTTTTAATTTAAATTAAATTATGCAAGAGGGAGTAAAACACAGCGGCATCTAGGTTTCGTGCATTCATTATAAACAGTGAGGTCGTGCCATACATACCGTTCTCGACTTCTTCATTCGCCATACTTTGCTGTTACTAAGTAAATAAACAAGGGTTAAAAGTACGCAGTGTTGTCAATTCTAAGGAAGTGAAAACTCCAGTATCAGAGCTGTAGAGCGCGTAAATTCGCTCCAATGGACTTCGCTCGGATGTTTCCAGGACACTACGGAACTGAGTTCTAGGTACTTTGTTTATAACAACTTCCTAATTAATTACAAACATCGTTTATTTTAATTAATAATGCACTACAAGTATAGCTCGTAAATATCGCCCGATGAGATCGAAAGCTTTCATAGCGGGAAACTGAATTGACACAGAACCACCCTTTAACACAAACCTATACAAAGGTCATGACAAATCAAATTATATATTATTTTGTTTTGACGATGACGAAATTATGTAGTAAAAGAAATTAAGTGATTGATATTATTGAGTAACAAGCCGCTTTCTTTCTTCATAACCATTGCCTTGCCTCAAGAGAAACAAAGAAACATACAGCCACATATTTCTAGCATTATAGGTATTCGATTTCTTTTCTATAGATAGCAGCTATGGAATGAACAAGGGATGAAAATATATTTGACACAGGGCGTAGTTCGATACACTAAGAAATCGACCGTTACGTCCCCAAGCGTGACATCAGACTATTATACCACCACCGCCAATAACCTTCATAAATACCAATTAAGTGCGGATCAATGAATTTTGTGGCATTAAACTCGATATGATCGCGTCTGTATAATTTTGATTGATAATTCCTCATGACTGAATCTACTTCTTAGTACTTAGTATGGTTTCTAGAACTTGTAGACATTTATATGTATAATTCCTCGGTTTAACTTATTGGTTAGTAGAGAAAGAAATATAAAAATTAATACTTTTTGAATTTAATATTACCAAACTCGGATTATTAACTAATGTTTCCTAATTTCCTTAACATGTAAGGATCTATTTTGTTTTTCTGTTTTGCATCAGTGTGTAGACCCACATAGAAATAAGACAAAGATTATAACAGATCTTATTGTATCAAGAAATCTTAGTCGTCAGTTATTTTTTGATGATGCCCAAACAAAAACCATTGTTTTTTTACCATACACGTTATATTTTTACTGACAAAGGCTATACGGAAACGTTATTTACCAGCGTTCTAAAAATATAGCTATTGATTTCTACTTTGTTTTATTGTTTGATTGACCAAAAAGTGGTAGAGAATTTTTAATAGATAAATAAACGGTTATTCAATAAGAACTTCTTTCCTAATTGGAAGAAAATACATATTTTAGATGAAAGCTCGGAATATTTTAATTGAAATATGTTGTAGAGACAACAATTTATGAATGAAAAATAATATCCGATAAGTGTACACCACGACTACGTTGAGCGACAGCGATTCTTTTGACAAAATTTTCAATCATATTTGTGCGCAATTGTGGCTGTATCTGACGAATTTCGTTCTTGATGTTGGCTTTGATCTCTGCCATTGTTATTGGATTATCTTTATAACCTTTATTTTTCACGTAACCCGAAAAGAAATAATGATTTTGGTGGCAATTAATCACCTCTACGAAAAATTAAATGTCCATCAAATTTGGTTTTATTGCTTTTAATAATAGTAATCGTATACCGCCATCATTCTGAAACTAAAATAAATTTTATTGGAACCTATAGCTTTCGTGGTTAGCAAGGCGAGTTAACGTCTCAGAGCAACACTTTCCTCTTCCAATATTGTTCTCCGAAAGTAGTTTTTTATAGAAATATACGCAACATTAAATTATTTAAATCTATTCACCGTGGTCGATTTTGAAAATTTATTCCGTGGAATTTTAGTACATTCCCCATTCCAAGCGAAATATATGGATCTGGTGCGATAAATCTACATTAATAATTTGAAATTTAATGCAAATTTCTCATTTCAGCGAAAAGTGTGCGAAATTCTGTCGATGGAGGAACTTGGAATTTAATATTCAAGTATTGACAGATATGACATTTTTTTATTAGTTTCGGAATAGCTTAAAGACGATACACTCTAATCATGGAAAAAACAAAAATATCTTTGTCTATCTCTATTAGAACTCCGCCAAGGAATACTCCACAACACCTGCTTTTCTTGGTCTTTATCGTCCTAATACGATTGGCAGTAAGTAGACTCTAAACTTCCAAATAACGCAGATTTAAATGTTCTTGATCTAGGGTTCCCCAAAGCAATAAGAAACAACAAACGACCACGAAAAATATGAAGCGTTTAATGGGTGTCAGACGAACAGTTTTCCAAGAAATGTAGGCAAAAAAATGGCCTAGTAAACCAAAGTTGTAATAAGTTATAGCAGTGTGAATATTATAGCTAACAATTAAAATATAGTTAAAGTTTTCCATTAATTAAAAAGCCCTGTCCTTTCGCCCAATTTTCTCCATATTTTCATTTTCAAACATGTTAACTATTTTGAAACATTCACACACCAAATACAATAATACATAATGAGACGCGGAGGAATTTTGTCCTAAACCGCAATAACTACAGGAATGAAGAGCAACTCAACAGGTATTCTGAATAAAATCCATTACTATTTATTTTGAACCAATTTTAATCTTTAAATATATTTATTTGAATATGTTTTTGTGTGAAAGAAGTCAATTTATATATTCGCAAAAGCAGAAACAATAGTTGGTTTTGTATGGGGAAAACTTTTAATTGCGCAATATAATATGAATATTTATCAGTACAGTAGTTCATAAATTAAATCATTTTAAAATTCGTAATGCTTTAAATATCGGTGTTGTATAAACTGACTATCGTCCTATAAATTATATAATAAAATATCTCTTTGCTTTTAATAGCTTGTTAAAATTAACTTTTTCAAAACTTAGGTACTTCTGTCCTTAGTTATTACAACTGAAAGCCAGTTAACACAAAGAGATGTGTTAAAATAGTTTAAACGTCATTTAGATTCTGATTTAGACAAGATGCCAAAAATCTGGAAATTGATAACATTGGAAGTAAACTGCTAAAAGCTTCTTTTTTGTTTTGAAGCATAAGAGTCATTTAAGAAGTTCGCTAACGACATCTAGGTGTTTTAAAAAACTCAATTCAAAGTTATGAATTGTTCTCAGTATCTTTATGAATGGTAGAAGAAAAAAATGACCATTGTGTTAACCTTCCTATACTCACGCATACGGTCTGTGAGACCGATTTATATAGTATAGTATACGTCTTTTGTTTTGACATGAGTATAGGAAGGTTAACAACACTACTCCACAAAAATATATTACAATATATTAATATAGGTTGTAACTAACTGTAAAACGGTTTCACCTGGCAGCATTAAGCAAAGCCAATTGACGATAGAATTTTACATTTGTGATCAACTTTCAAACTCAATTCCAGCCCGCTGAAATTGTGCTACAGCCTAATTGTGTAACTCAATCCAGTGTATGGTAGGTTCTTCAGGTTTAAAATACTGACTGAAAAGTGTAATATAGATATAAGTAATCTTAAACTCAGCCTTTGGATTCAAAGAATAATCTAAATCAGGGGTCTCCTACCTTTTCAGCCTTGGGGTCATACTGATTACTTCAGTTAAATTTTCTGCGTATTATACTTATCATTAAGCTTTACCTAGCAAGTACATAGATTCGAATTATTATCATTCTGTGTTTTTTATCCAACTTATCACAACAACAATAAGCTATTAGCTGTCGCGGGCCGGATTGATGACATTCGCGGGCTGGATTTGGCCCGCGGACCGTAGTTTGGAGACCGCTGATCTAAATGACCCTCTACAAAGTGACTTTAAAGGATGCGCTTAATAGGATACTATCAAAGTAGCTGTGCAATTGCTTACCAAACAAGCACAAATTGCATATGCCAATAGTTATCACGAATGGAATTATACTGTACCGTGCTGACAAGTCCTGGGAAGGATGTAACGAAAACCGACGGCTGTAATTTGCAATTAATAAAGCATTATTACCTCGGTGATTGTTGCCATGTGCAATTTGTGCTTACCAAGTAAGTTATTGCACAGCTAATTCTTTTGGTGGCCAATAAATTTGAAAGGTCTTTTGTAGAGAATCATCTAGATAAGGGGTCTCCAAACTACAGCGCGCGTGCCAAATCCGGCCCACCAGAGTCATCAATCCGTCCCGCGACAGCTAACAGCTTATTGTTGTTGTGATAAGTTGGATAAAAACGCAGAATGATAATAACTCGGATTTATTTACTTGCTAGGTAAAACTTAATAACAAGTATAATACGCAGAAAATTTAACTTAAGCACAATAACTAACAAATAATTGAAATGAATCCAGCTAACATTATAAATACATATTAAAATTAAATACATAAACATTATAACATATAAAATACTAATGAGATTTATGTAGTTGTGATTTTCCACTGACAATGACACAATAGTTTGTAGTTGTGGACCAATTTTACTTGTACCAATTATTAAAAGAGATTATAGATGCTCATCGGTTAACTTCGATCTGTAAACATTCTTTACGTATTTTATTTTGGAGAATGCTTTCTCACACAAGTAAGTAGTACCAAAAACAGAAAACGAGCAAATTTATGCAAATTATGAAATCGTGACAGTGGAAGACCCATAAAATTCCAGCAAATATGAGTTTTGATATTTGTTTTTATATATATCACTGCACTGTAAATCAATAATTTCCATTTGAAGTTCTGGGGCTAGGGTTTCAATGTCGGTATCAAAGGGATTTTGAAAAATCTTAATCTTATTCGCAATGACATCAAAGTCCGAGAAACGAGTATCAAAATTTATATTCAAAGCACTCAAAGCTTCTTGTGCAAGATCTACGGGAAACTGAGTTTCAGTAGTGTGGCTGAATATTTCACATGTTTTAAAATGTGTGAAACACTTTTTACGCAATTGTGATTGAAACAGTATTATTTTCTGCCGGAACGATTTGATATTAGTGTATAAATCAGGGAGAAGCTGGTTTCCTCCTTGCAACCTCAAGTTCAGTTCGTTCATATGTTTTGTCAAATCGACGTAGAATGCTAATTTCCACAGCCATTCGCTATTTTGTAATTCGGATGAATTATGATGCTTTTCATTCAAAAAATTTCAAAGGAGCGCTGAAGGACTTTTCCGAAACTAAGCCAGCGTACGGCAGTATGATATGGTAAATCAGTTTCTTCAATCTCTCCAGTAAACTCGTGCAATTCTCTGTGATTTAGCCCAGTGGATCTGATGAAATTAACAATTGATGTGACTGGTTTTAGAACTTCAGACATATCCAAACACTTTCCGCACAGAGACTGTTGATAAATGATACAATGTAAGATTAACGGTTTTGAACCACCATCATTTTCTACAGCCTTTGGCACAAGAGCGACCACTCCTTTACTTTTACCACACATGTTTTTGCCTCCATCAGTTGGAATAGATTTCAAGTTTTTCGATCGAGGGTTCTTTTAATGAATGGCATTTTCAACTCCCTTAAAAATATCTTCACCAGTAGTCGTGCCGTGAATACTATCAATATCAAGAAGTTCTTCATACACTTCATAGCTTTTATCTACTCCTCGAATAAAAATCAATACCTGAGCAGTATCTGACACATCCGTTGACTCATCCAAGGACCATAGAAAACCACTCAAGATGTCCATTTTTGTCAGACAGTTGAGTTGATACATTTTCTGCGATTGCTTCTACCCTCCGAGCCACGGTGTTTGCTGACAAACTGACAGATTTAAATAAATTTACCTTTTCGGGGCACATTTCTTCGGCTACTGCAATTACACATTCTTTGATCATTTCTCCATCGGTAAATGGTTTTCCACGTTTTGCGATTTCAAGAGCCACACGAAAGTTGGCACGAGTTGCAGCAATACTGAACAAGAGAGTATTGGGTTTCGTAAACGTAAATTGCCGCGATTTCAATCCGCGCTTCAAAGCTTCAAATTCTTCTCTCCGCAACTTCCAGTATATTTTGAGTAATTTTTTAAATGTTTCGTTTCATAATGACGTTTAATATTATATTCTTTGAAAACGGCTATGGTTTCATTGCAAATCAAACATAGCCCCTTCTTAATGAACTCACTTATGAAATATTGAGTTCCACTCATCTTTGAAAGTTCTGCATTCACTGTCTATTTTTCGCTTCTTTTTCATACTAGTAAATCGCACACAAAAACAACAAGTCAAATCAAAATACTGTTACGAAGATGTCTTTCAAACACGCACAAACACGTTTTAAGCTACTTTATTTCACAACACATAGGGTGGAATGACTCGCGGTCGCGCCGCTAGCGTTTTTATATTCCAATTACTGCCATCTAGAAGTGAGCGGAATATACCAGAACTTTCTAGAATCAACGAGGTTCAACACGATTTGAGCGCTATCTGTTAGCAATGGATAGAGAGGGTACTACCTATTTCCGCGTGTAACCACCATGTGGTCAAGTGTCGCGGTCCTAACAATACACTACAACACAATAGTGATTGAACTAGCGAATTTAGCAAGCGTATGCTCGCTCAGGGCGCGTACTCGGCCACTAGTCTAGGAATTATACATAGATACTGGCAGGAAAGTTAAAACGGTGTTGGCCCTTGGAACTCACTGAAGTAATCAGTATGGCGCCAAGGCTGAAAAGTTTGGAGACCCCTGATCTAGATTACGGATGAATTAATATTTTTGCTTTCGTAAATAGTTTTATATTTATCAGCTACCTGGATTAAAAGCAAAGCAAACGCGCTGGAAGGCCACCATGCTTGGTACCCATTGCATGACGTTGCAGCAAGAAAACAAAGAAAAGCGTTTTAAAGGATATCTGATAGAATTTGCAAAGTACTTTTTACAAAAAAATTATTGATTAAAGTATCAATATAGTAGCATGCATTTTGCTAATAAAAATTTTGATCATTAAAGGAGAACAAAACTAATATATATAACTTATATATACATATGTATCACACACATATCATAAAACTAAAACATTAGTATGCTATATTAAACGGAAAAATCTATTTCATAAGCAAAATCATGTTAACAATTGCAGTCTGACAAATGGAAACGAATTCTAATAAAAATTCCCATTATCATCTCCTGATTGGATTTTATAGAAAATATATTTTTAAAACGTGGCTCCACTTGTCGCTGGAAAATGAAATTTATTGGTTCAATTTGTTTAATACGGCAGCATGTAGGTATTAATCACGAAATGTTATATTACGTACAATAAATATAAAACTGCATCACACAGCAAACTGCATATAGCGTAGACAATAAAACAAAATGTATGCATTTTTATACAAAATGTTTATGTAGTATCCAATAATACTTATCTTTACTATGCCGCTTTAGAGCCGCTAAATACGTATCTTGACAGCCAAGTTGTCCCTTGAGGATAAACACAATTGAATAAACAGGGTTACTCAAGAACTTTGGTTAACACACTTCTTAAAGATAAGCACTTTAGCACCGCACAGATCTTTTAGAATCATATTAAATAAAGTGTGAACGCGACTGACTTGCTTGTTTGCTCCACCGAGGATGACAAGTTAACTGTCAAAACGTTTGCAAGTGAAAGTACTTCTGTATAGTTACAAATGCTAAAAACTCCTCAAGAAAATGGGATTGTGACAAAATTGAGTCAGTTCGAATAATGAAAATATTTAAAGAGAAGGAAAGAAGAGTGTTTCTGTGACTATTTTCAGAAATCTTTATCTCTCTAGGTTTGTACATGAGCTCATCGAAAATTGAAAAATAAAGCAATAAATTTCAATTCGATATATAATATGCCAGAAAGTAAATCTAAAATAGAAAAGGAATAATAAAGTAACATATCTTTGGAATCAAAAGGAACTACAAAGAAACGTCTTTAGTTTACAACATTCTATTACAGTTTTTCCTGTACCGGTCGATATTTACTACATAGCTCGGAGATAACATAGGTGAAACCATAGTTTCTGCAAGAAACCCACCTCAAACAACCAAGTAACTAGGCGAACTTCTGGGATACGGATATTTATAATATACATTCTGCATGTTTTGCTTTAGGCTACATCCCTCGATAGAGAATATTACCATCATTCATAATGGATTTCTACACCAGAAAAATAGACATTAGACAACAGGAAAGTTCTAGTATTTCCATAAAAATTCAATAGCGCATTTCATTCGCAAGTAATATGAGATGCATACTTCGAGAGAATTCGGCCTCGAGTCTGAAAATCTGTGATTAGATTGGAATGGTAAGACATGTGGCTAATGGTTCTCATCAGAGCAAGTTAATAATAATAATAATAATAATAATAATAAAAGGAGAATATTATAACGCGGGGTTATACAAAATAGCACATAACATCTGTTTCGAACGCGCTCGTTTACCTTTATCCAAACTGCGCCGTACTGATGGGAACCAACTAGTTCGAAACACATATGTACGGCTGCAAATCTTTCAGCAGGTTTAACCGTTAATCCTAATAAAAGTAGTGATAGTAATAATAGTAGTAGTAATAAAAGTTAGGGAAACATCTCCAAACATTCCCGAAAAAAAAAAACTCATGTATTTTACTAAATGGTAATTTCTCTCTTAATGTTAACTGTGCAGTAAATATAAATTTTCATGACAAATCATATAAACTTTTAGAATGATGAAAATGCATTTAATACATGAGGTAACGTTTCATTTTGCTAGATTATTTTGGGTGGCATTCGATATTATACTAAACTGCTCGATATGTAAAGTTACGAAAAGTGCAATCTAAAAGGATATTAAAATTTATTAGATTCCAACGTCACAAGCATTGGTGTATGAAGGAAACATCTACAATTGCTGCGAGAGCAGATTATATAATATCTTTATTTGCTCCCTAGAGGATCGCATTCGCGGCGATAGCACGAGTTAAAGTGAACTGTGAATAACAGCAGAATTGTGGGGTTTGCAATGAAACCACTCTGGGGACGTAGTGGCATTTTCGAATAGTATTAAAAGTCTAGGTAGAAAAAGAATACCAATGAATACAAAAAGAACAGGAGAGTACGAAACTTTGTTTTATTATTATTGTGTTGACGTGAATCTTGGATTATATAAAATTAACAGCTACAAATTGAGATTAAAAGTCAAACGAAACACTACAAGTATGTTTCTAAGTGTAAATGCAATTACATACACATATGTACATACATATCTAAACATATCTAAATTAGTATTATCAATAAAAAGTCCACTTTATTCGAAAATACTAGTTAATGAACTTGTCATGTGTGACCGCTTTTAAAACAGGAAGATAGGAGAAACGTTATTACAAAAAGGGAACGGATAATATGTTGAAGTACTACTGTCCTAGCTTATTAGGTTCGCTCAAGTATTTATTCATTGTAAATATCTTTACTGGTGATCTATTAATTCTCTTGAAAAATGCATCCCTATCAAGTCACAAATTGCACTTTTAAAAACGAGAACCAAGACACCATACAAACTTGCAAACTCTAGTCACTAAGCTGAATTTTAAACAATAGAATAAAGAGCAAAATATGTGTGACGAATTCGATGGAATTGAGTATGTGCACAATGTTTCTCATTATCATGGAAGGAAGGAAGAAGACTTTCTTCTCGTTTTTCGTCCTTTTGTATCCGCATGCGAAATATAAGATAAAGAAGGGAACCATGGAAACAAATTGGGCTATTTATTCTACCTATATTTGCACGAAAAAACTACCAGCAGATGTGCCTGGCAGATGATACGTTAACTAGGAAAATGACGAGGCATATGCGCGTGAGCTTTCTTCCAAATTCCTACTCCGGGAGAAGCATCATATTCCCCATCCTCATTTTGACGCACAACTCACTCAACCACTAGAAATGTGAAAAGAGCTGAGGATAAAAAGAATTGCAGAGATGCATCACACTGTCCAAAAATAGTTGCAGATACATAGCTTTAATCTCAGTTCATTAGATAAAAAGAAGAACAATTCAAGCTCTCCCCAAGAAAATGAAATTGTGACAAAATTGAGTCAGTTCCAAAACGAAAATATTTTAAAATATCGCAGAAAGAAGAGTGTTTGAGAATTTTTGTTTATTTTAAGAAATCTTTACCTCTTACAATTACGTAGATGTTCTACTTTGTACCCCAGATGAAATAGTATATGTGAGTTTATAACAAAAGAACAAAATGTTGATGCCATCCGTCATAAGCTCGCACGTACATACTTAGGATATAATGCAACCAATACTAAAAGACTAGGCATTAACCGTCAAAATAGACGTTAATATATATTATTGAAAGCATATCAGGTCATCGTTATATCACATTGTGAAAGGCTCTAGGTTCCTTCATATTATATATATATATATATATATATATATATATTATAATGTTAATATATTTATAACATATATTCTTATTTAACACTTGCATTAGAAATCATATATCGATCGAAGGAGCCAGAAAAATGAAATTGAGTAACTAGACTCCAAAATTCCACGTAGAAAACAGTTCTAAAACAAAACAAGAAACTCTACATAAATTAATAGGTTTATAAATGATGAAGTGATATAGAAATAATAGAAGGAAATGTCATTAAATAGAACCTTATAACCGGCAGTGTATGCATTTGGATCTTTAATCAATCGAAGCACTACATATTATCAAGAGGAAAATAAATAGTTTGACATACAAGTTCTAACATTACTATTGGGAGCGATCACAAAACGATAAGAAGTGGTAAATTCCTGATAGATCAGACATTCAGAATCAAACTAGAGCAGAACTAAACAAAATACCACAAAGTATTAACGATTTTCGTGAAAATGATCCAACTACTGAAAAATAGTTACGGACAAGTTTCAGCTGAAAGGAAAAAATAACAAAATCAAATTTACAAATAGATCTTATGCTAAAATATAGACGGGGCTACTTGACGACAAAATAAAGCAACTCGAAAATAAGTCCAACAAGATATGCGATCAAATCCACATATCATAGATGGAGCCATCAAACAAACCTAAGGAGTCTGATATTAAAATCAAGAAACTAATATATACCGTTAAGAGACGAACATAAAGACAGTGGAAGTCAGTGGTAGAAAAGATATGCAAACGAAGGAACCGCGCCCATTCCTAATAATGAACCTAAGGAAAGCTTCAGTTACAAAACCAAACAAAAGTTATTGTTATATCTTTAAACTACAACATCGAAACTGTTCCCTTAAGTGATTGGTTTCTTCTGTCAATACCCTGTGCACATTTCACCTACGCTTCGAACTTATCAGGCACTTCATTCTTACGAGAATCGAATCTAGGGCACAAAAGACCATCGCATTTTCGTATGTGGTCGTTGGTACTGGCAAAAGGTATTGACCAAATGATCCCCATCATTATGCAAACATTAATGCAAACGAACTCTGAAGTATCGAGCATTTCTACTTCGTTAACTGTTATAGATTTAGACCTTGAGAATATACACACCAAGAAACCTGCGACATGTGAGCCTTGATAACCTCAAACATCGAGTGAACCTCATGTATCAGTCAGATTTGACGCTAACTGCAAAATTTCTTTCTTCTTCTTCTTCTACTCGTTAATCCTTATGCCTTTCAGCGTCGGATTATTTTTGGATCTTACGACGATTTAATCCATTCTTTCCATCGTGTCCGGTCTGTACTCATTCTTCTCATTTCTGCTATGGTCTTCCCTCGCTTTCGTCCTAATTCGTTGATTCTGTCAATCCATTTTTTCCTTGGTCTTCCCTTTTTTCTTCTCCCGTTATTTTTGGCTTCTATTATTTTTTTTGTCAAACTCTTTTGCTCCATTCTAATTATGTGGCCGTACCAATTCAGTTGACATTTTTCAATTCTTTTTAGTATATCTTCTTGATTTATCATATTCCTTATCTGTTCGTTTTCTATTCTGTCCATTTTTGTTTTCCCCACGATCTTTCTCAAAATTTCATTTCCATAGCTGTTATTTTGGTTTCGTGTTTTTGCTGTATTGTCCAGGACTCACTTGCGTACATTATTGTGGGGGCTACTACTGCATTGTATACTATCTGTTTGATCTTGGGTTCTATTTCTTTTTTCCCAAAGATGGTTTGATTCAGAGCATAGTATATGTTTGTGGCTTTTCGTCCTCCTTTTGCTATGTTTAGATCAATTTTTCCATCCTTCGATATAATAGTACCTAAATATTCGTATGCGTCGACAATTTCTTCTTGTTTATCGTTTATTTTAATTATTAGATTACTGGCTGGCTCTTTATTATTTATCACCATTAGTTTGCTTTTTTCTACGTTTATTTCCATCTTCATCTTTTCTATTTCTTCTGTCCATATTTTTGTTAATTTTTCCATTTTCACATAACTGTCAGCTATTAGTGCCAGATCATCGGCGTACAGTAATGCATCCACAGCTACAGGTTCCAGTCTGTTATATCCTAACAGTGTCTTCACAGTTTCGGTGCGTTTCCTCGTATTTTGCAGGATTCTGTCCATTACTATAATAAATATTAATGGACTTAAGCTGTCTCCTTGTTTTATTCCCACTTGCATTTCAAAATCTGCTGATCTTTTTCCATTCACTTGTACTATCCCCCTAACCTGACAATATAGACTATTGATTATTTGGCGCATTTTTCTTGGAACCTCTAGTTTCTCTAGACAGATATCTATACTCCCTCTATCTACTGTATCGAAGGCTACTCGCAAGTCTATGAAATTGAAGTAGATTTCCTCCCCTGTCTCGATTTTACGTTCAATGATGTTTTTAATTATGTGGATATTATCGTTCGTTTGTTTCCCTTTTCTATAGGCTGCTTGTTCTTCTCCCAGTTTGTCTCCTACTAAATGTGTAAGTCGTTCCGCTATTATTCTGGTATAGACCTTAAAACATACTGTCGATAGGCATATTGCCCTATAGTTTTCGCACTGACTTTGATCGCCTTTCTTATATATGGGAGTGATGAGGTTATTTTCCCAATCCGCAGGAATTGTGTTCGTTCGCCATGCCTTACAAAATATGTCAAGGATCCACTCCTTTCCCACCTGTCCGAGCCATTTTACCATTTCCGGTTCTATATTATCCGCACCGCAGGCTTTTCCTGTTTTTATTCTTTTTAGGGCTTTCTCTACCTCTTCCATATCTATCTCTTCAAGTTCTTCATTATATTCATTTCGTGTTCCTGATTCTGGCAATAAATCTGTATGATCTCCTGCATCTGTGAATTTTTTCGTGAAGAATTCTTTCCATATTTCAAGTATATCTTCTGTTCTTGTTTTTAGTTCATTCGCGGTATTCCTAATTGGTTTTATTTCTTTCTTTTTCTTTCCATTCATTGATCTTATTAGGTTCCAAAATTTCCTGTTATTTGTTTTATATTCCTCATTAATATCATTTCCAAAATCTTCCCAGCTTTTCTTTTTCGCTTCTTTGATTCCCTTCTTAACTTCGTTTCTTATTTTAACATATTGTTCTTTGTATTGCTGTTCCTTTGTTAAAACATATTTTCTCCACGCATCTTTTTCTTTTTGACTTCCTTTTGTATTTCCTTAGTCCACCATTTTGTTCTTTTCTGTTCTTTCCTGTATCTGATTTGACCACATACTTCTAGTGCAGAATTATAAATAATTTCCTTGAAAATTCTGCACGTCTCTTCTAGTGTCATTTCTTCCTGGCAATGTCTCTTTAGTAAATCATTCGTTTTCTGTTGGTATTCTGCTCTTTTCTTCTCGTTTCTTAATTTGCTGATTGCTATTTTATGATACTCAGCTATTTGTTGTTCTGTGTTAATTTGTTCTTGGAGTTCTGCCGTTAGCAATCTGTGTTGAGTTCCCATTTCAGCCTCTTTTTGTGTCCTTTATGTTTCGTATATTAGTTTTCATACTTTGGGTATAGACTATGTAGTCTATTATACTCTTCGCGCTTCTCTCTTCCGCGACAAAGGTGTATCTCTTTTCCAGTGGTTGCTCCCAGAAACCGTTCCCTATTAGGAGATCATTACGTATACAGAAATCAATCATTTTCCAACCATTTCCGTTTAACGTTTCTTCTCCATATGCTCCCAAGCAGCCCAGTCCCTTATTTGTATCATTACCCACTCTACCATTCCAGTCGCCCATTAATATTACTTTTGAGTTTGTCTCTCTTATTTCATGATAAATTGTTCATCTTCGCTCCCATCTCCTCAATCATCTTTATCATTACACCAATGTTTTCTTCCAGCTTTTCCTGGGACTTCATAGGCGATCTTATTATTTTTTTACTTTTCTTGAAAATATTTTCTCTGTTCTCTTCATCCTTTCCTCTTTCTCCTTTTCTCTTCCTATCTTCCGGGCTGTATTCATCCGTATCCATGATATATATAATTTCCTACTCCGCCCCTGTTCTCTACGGATATGTATTTTCTGTTTTCTTTTCTTATCACCGAGCCCCGGTCGACCCGTCGGAAGTCTGGCTTTTATCAATGATATTGGGTTAAACTGTTTAATTTTACCTGTTATTTTGATAGATAGATAATCACTTTCACTTTGTTTTTATATTTATTACTGTGTTACCAATTAAAAGATCACAAACCTCCAAGAACCTTGGGTATAAACACATAAAGCAGACCGACAACACTCACACCGTCAAACACTCCAAGACCGGACTATCAATTTCTTTCTTCAAAGACCCAATTATCAACATTCGTAATCAAAATGTGACAAAATCGTTATAATTAAATGTATATATAAATCGCCACGTATTAAATACTTATCTTTCAGATCATCTTCACCACTTTTCTAGGTCAATCAGAGATAAATTTGAAATTACAGGTTATATTTCATATATAAACAGTAAATATAAACTGAAAGTGAATTTACCTTTAGTTGACCTGGTAAACTAGTAGAGGTAATCCCACAGATACCTTAACACATTGATTTTTATTAGTTATTATTACTCCAATGTAAGGTATCTCTAGCGTTTCAAATTTACAATTTCGAACAACGCCTTGCAACAAACTGCTAAAGCCTAAAATCCTGATAAAGAGAATAAACGTTGTACTCTATACATTGAAAATACCATTGAAAGGACGAATGAAAAATTCGAAACAAAATAAATCGGTGTAGTAAAAACAAGCAGCAACATTTGGGAGAGGAATGAAATGGATAGAACAAATGTCTAAGAAATAGAGGACGAAATAAAGCAAGCTGGTGTCCATACAATGCCGAATATGGAATAGGAAAATACCAGTTAAGGTAAAAAGACAAATTGGAGCAATATGGGAAAGAATAATACGAGGGTAGGTTGAAAAGCTTCCGGAATATCGACGAAAATAAATAATACAAGTTATATTTCGTTTATCAATACAATCCCCTCGATGATCAACACACTTGGTCCAATGTTTCTCTAGCTTCCCGATTCCCTCCTAGAAGTGACTTTCTCCGAGGTTCTCAAAATAATCGTTTATAGCTCTTATCAGTTCTTCATTCGACCTAAATCTCTTTCCACCCAGAAATGTTTCGAGTTTCGGGAACAGGTGAAAGTCTGACGGATCCAAATCAGGCGAACAAGGCGGATGCGGAAGGATATCTACCTTCAATTCTATCAATTTTAGCTGAACGATTGCACTTGAATAAGCGGGCGCATTATCGTGGTGAAACAACGATTTTTCCTTAACTATTCCCGAGCGTGTTTTCCTGAATTGATGCTCTCAATGTGTCCAAAAGTGTTGTCTAATATTGGTGAATAAGAATTTTGCCTTTTTCAAGATAACCAATTAGCAAAATTCCTTTTGGGGTCCCAAAAATACCGATGCCATCACCTTTCCAGCCGAGCAAATGGTCTTTGTCTTTTTCGGAACCGATTTACTACGTTCCATCCACTGTTTTGACTGCATTTTTGTTTCTGGTATGTAGTGATGAATACAGGTGTCATCCATGGTCACGAATCGTCTCTTGAAATCTGTTGGGTTCCTACATAAGCACTTCCAAACAGTTGGCTAAGGTTTGAGCTCCAATGCTTTTTGCTCCGAATTGTGCAAATGCAGTACCCATCTTCCAGAAAGCCTTTGTAAACCAAACTCGTTATGTAAAACTGCTCGTTCATAAGAGATGCCCAGGGCTTGTTCAATTTCACGTACTTTCATTCGGCCATCCGTCAGAACCATTTCATGGATTCTTTCCACAATTTCTGCTATGGTGGTCGTCCTCTAACGTCCTGAACGTGGTTCGTCACTTGCATGCATGCGGCGATGTTTGAATTCCGAAACCTAAAAACTCGCGGTGGAAAATTAGGGTGATGATTCCTCAAGAACGACATCTAACCTTGATTTCATTTTGCGCTGTGGTTTCCCCTTCGAATAGAGAAATTAATGACCGCTCAAACTTCGCTTTTATCTATAATTAAAAACACAAAAAGGTATTTGACGTAAATCAACACCAGACTATTAGACAGATCGATTTAACAAGTGCAATCAATTAATATGAAAGAGTTGCCAACAGAACGACATAAAGTATTTGGGAAAACGCAGCCCGCTAGCAACGATTCCGGAAAGTTCTCAATCTACCCTCGTATAGAATAACAAAACCTATCCGAAACTAAAACAGGACTATATCCATAATTAGAAGATAGATAGACAAAAATGCTGGAGGGAGAGAGTGATTTTTAAATAAAAGAATTACAATATGATGATGTAATGACGCGACTATTGAACCATCACAATATGTAATATAGGGTTCCTAAACTTAAATGACTCACAGAAATAATACTGGATACGTTTCTCATTGTTCTCGATTACAAATTAAAAAAAATTAAATAGATTTAATAATTAAACCTAATGCATTAGGCGATAATTTAAAACGATTCGATTAATCAACGCATACAGGACAACGATTTTGGGATTTTCCTTTCCCAAACTACTTTCAAACGATAAAGGAAAACATAAAACCGACATAACTTATTCTGTAATGCTTAAAACGGAATCGTCTTTAACGAAACAATACTCGTAATTTTCGGAAGAAAGTAAACGAGTCAAATGAAGCGCAAACTTTTCTAATTGCTTCGTCGTTTGTTCGCGGTGAGAATTGCCTGGATAAATACTTAGCAGCTACGGCTGCTAGCTCTTGTAGCTAACCGAAGTCGAAATTAGTCATGATGGTCGTCCAATTAAAATTTAAAAATATGGCAACACGCAAATCCGGAAAGTTTTAATTGCTAGATTGAGATAAGGGCCAGAATTTTCCAAGCTTTCTCCGATGCAATGTCGTGTTGAACGATCTACGAAATTACGAGAAAGGAACGAGACGACAGATAATGTCCATAGAAATTTACGAATGACTTACTTGCGAAACTGCGCTTGCATCTAATTTAATTTACCTCAATGCCATATTTGGCATACTACCTTGTGTTGAAAGGACTGCAATTAGTAACAGCTTAAATCATGTCATTACAAGGTACAATCACCAGTTTCTGATGGACTAATATAAATATTAACATAGAAGTCCATTAAAACTATGCATCGTGCTGGCTCATACTTCACATTAATTCACACTATAAAAATTTGCTTGTAATTTTTTGCAGTCACCCTTTTGGAAAGGTCGGCGATGTTTAAAGTACTATTTTTTTTTCAAAACGCTGGAAGTACCTGATTTGATCGATATATTGCATTATCAGTATGATTTGAAGAGAGCTAAAGGCAAACGAGTTTTGTCTGAACTCTAAGCTAAAATTGTAAACTAAAATACTATGTTTAAATTAAATGGCTCTAGTCATTACCGCTTTCAAGTATCAAAGTTACAGAGGGCACCGTTTCCCGTATAAAGTTACAAAACTGCCATTTCCATCGAAGTGTTTGCTATTATTGTCTTGATAGCGGAAAGTAAACTCGTATGCCGCTATCTTAAATACCACATCGCGTGTTAAACAATCGTACAACATTTGTACAGAAATTTACACCCAACATTTAATTCGTCCTCTAATTTGTTATGGGCCCGCCACGCTTAACGGACAAATTATCGTTGTCGATATTCGGACTCGTAACGATTATGCAGATGCCTACGTTAAAATAAATCTAAAGCGATTTAGGAAAGCGCAGTAAATAAAATTATGTAAATGTCGCTTGAATAATTTTTACACAAATTCGAAAGTTAGTTTAAGTTTTGTTCGTACAAGGGACAATTTGTTTTATGTTTCCATAACAAATTTTAAGACCAATCCATAACCTTTCTAACATTACACCACCTAGAAGGCGTTGGAATTTTTTAATTATTCTATTTCTACTATTCTTGACTAATATTGTTTCCAGCCACGTCGCACACTGGGGATTTTTGTATGGAGGTGAGGAAAAAAGGTATTTTTAAAAAATATAATAATTTAATCACTGAGTAGAACATAAAATAATTGAGATTATATATATTATGTATATATATATATATATATATATATATGTTGAGGACAAATTAAAACAACAGTAAGCCACCAGGAAAAATACACTTTTCAATTATATCTCTTCCGTGAATAAGAATTTTGTGGAGTGTAGGTGGCATATTGTACCACTCGTACAGTGCAACAAACTTTTTCCCGTCTCCAGACAAAACTCACCAAATTTTTTTGGGTCCACTGCCTCGCTGATGGTTATAACTTCGAGAATAATTGAAAACCTTTTAATTATGTCTTCATCTAGACCCGTGATTTCGGAAATCAAAGTTGGATTATCAAAGAATCTTCGTGACGTATTTCCTGAATTTGTCGTACCAGAGCCTTGCTTGACAGTATCAACTTGTATACCAATTTTCTCTTTATGTTAACGTTTTATCAATTCCTTTCGGGCTTCCCTTATTGGACGAGTATTTGAGTCGACTCTCCCACGTTTAAATTCAATATTATAAGCTATACGCAAAAGACACTCCATCAGCTTAATACGTGCATGAAGTGGTGACATACCAAATTGCAGTGCTTCTTCATTTACAGGCCTAGCTTGCACTTCTTCGATTTTATTCATCTTGGAGGTTGTGGCTCCACAAATAAAACAAGAAGATGCTGCTGGTCTTTCTGTTACTGACTGTGCTGTCTTCCCATCAATCATTGTATAATATAATTCATATTTTACTTTAAAATTACGATTGCTTATTGTTAATTCAAATTCTCTTAGTTGCGATATTTTCCCATCGACCCTTCTCTTTTCTTTTCGTATAACTTCAGGTGTCTCTTTAACGTATGCCAACTGTAATGTTCTACAGTACTGTGTGGAAGAAGCTTTATTAATATTCCATACTGATTTATTTATGTCCTCACTCATTGATAATTTTAGTGGTACAACTGGTGTCATATATAAATGTGAGTCAGATATTTTATCTTCTGAAAACCTCTGTTGATACTCACTTTAGCCAGATGCCCCATCACAGCCCCATTTACAGTACATTGTTAGATTTCCGCTTTCAATTTTGTTTATCTCTTCTACTGACTTGGTCTCTAGGATTCTTTTAGCAGTATGGTCCAACAGATTTTGTAGAGGTACACTGCCTGAACTTTCACTAATAGCAATACCTTGAGGGTAACTGTTAGTTTTTCTTTCGTGAGTGCTTTGTATTGTACAAGTATGTCATACCCCTCACTTTGTAACCAATGCATTAGATATTCATATTTTTCTTTTGTAAGTTCAAGCTTTGTAAACATACCCAATGTTTTCTTTGTACAATTTTTTGCTCGGTTTGTGAAATACTAGAAGAAAAATCAATCACTTCTTGAGGAAATATAGCACGTAATTCATCTCTTTTGTATCGTTTGGCGCGATCACAGCACTCCACAAACGATTTTCGTGGTCGACCAACTACAGAACTAGTAGAACATTCACTCTTACTACTTCCAATTCTAAACGTGCCTTCAAGCCAATTTGCATTCTTTTTTCAAATCGCGGCTTCATACGACTAGAATCCTGCCATCTTCGTTTAAATTGAGAGTAAAAACGTTTGTATATTGCATCCAAAATTTCACATATTCTATGTTCGCTTAAGTCAACGTACGATTGTTCCAAAAACCGTTGTAATTTCGTTCTGTCATTGTCACATTCCATAAGCTTCGAGCATAAAACCGCGTATGAAATAGAAAAACTTTCCATTATCGTGTATATAGCTCTCAATAATTATCACAATCCGGAGTTTATTAATAGCTACTAGTGAGTGTTTACAGGGAAAATAACTATAAAGTAATTGTTTGTAATAACTACCTTCAAAACGTAGTGTCAATCTGAGCAGTTCAAAAATACAGATCTTAATAGCGTTCCGTTATAAATGCAACTGTTTAAAAAGGGCTAGGTGCACTTGAAATTGATTTAAAATGTAACATCTGATATTAGACAATGTATTGGTAGTGGTTTCCAACTGTAGGCAAATGTAGCTAAAATTAAAAGTCCAAGAGTTTGGAGAAATATGGTTTTTTTATTCTATGTTCATAAAAACATTTCTAAACAGAAAGTAAAAGCCTCTGCAGTGTTTATTTTTTCAACCTTAGCATATTGAAATATCCTAACGTAAGCTCAAGCAATAAAATAATATTCGTCTTGAAATTCTTAGGTTTAATTTCAGTCACTTCAATAAAACATACAAGTCATGAGTTTGAAAGGGCTAAAAAAAAAAGACTAGTAGTCATATCAAAGTAATTCTTTTTGAATTGATTGTAGCAGTTATTCCGAAATTTAAAAATACCATTGCATATTGCATTAATCCTATGTTGACAATTGGACTTTTTCCGCGAAATCCCCACTGGGCGTCGGTTACTTACGCAATCATTAGGGTTGTAAGGTGCTTTCTTTCAGGATCGGTTAAACTTAAAATTTCTTTATTGGTTCCAAAACTATTTTGAGAATTGTTAATTTGACCTTTAAAAGTAGTGTGTGTAGCGATAAAATATTAGTTTTTACAATGTTAAGAGCTTCTACAGCTTTAATTTTTTGTCAATAATAAGCGAAGAACCAGAAATTTTGGATACCGTGTATTCGTCACTATAGCAACGACTTATCGATGAGTTTTTGTAAATTCCTTGTTTGTTGTTGAATTTAGATTCAATTGAGGAATAAAGAAATGACCATGGGCCTACCGTCATATTTTGGACTTCAAGAAAGCAACGATAATAAAAGAATTTACAAAAATGCTCTTGGACTAGTCTTAACTACCGTATCGAATATGTAGTATTAAAAATTTGAAGCCTATAAACCTGCTGGTTCTTCACTTATTATTGACAAAAGGTTAGACCTACCTGAGCTCTTAAAATTGTGAACAATTTGTATTTTATCGTTATACGTACATCTTTTAGAGCTAAAATATACAGCTTTCGAAATAGTTTTCGAACCTACAAAAAAATAACTTTAAGCCATCTTGAAAATAAGTACCTTACAGCTTTAACACGACATGTCATTAGATTTAAAAGCTTATCGATCTTAGTATAATCTGTCATGTTTCAAGCCATCTGTATTTTATATCGCAGAGCTTCTAAAGTCAAGGGTGAGTTTGCTGAATTCACTAATCTCCTACGCATAATGTCTCACAGATATTCTACGAATTCGGCAACTCTTCACGAACAAGATGAAAGTTTGACGGGATTCTCTTCAAAACAGTTCAACGCAGTGCCTCCATTGACTTGTTCAAACAGCGTTTAAAGAAATGCAGAAAGATGGGGTATACTACTGCCTAAATGAATCGCTGATCGATCATATTGCCTCGAAGATCTTGGTCGAAAATAGATACGTTAAAATGAAGAAATTCTTGCATATTTGTAACAATGAAAATGTTACTGGACGTAATGACAAGATGTTCAAATTACGATCACTTACGGACATCGTTACCAAGAAATTCTTACAGTAGGGTGTGGTTCACGAATCACTATCAATAGGCGAATCGATGGTCAAATACTTCCTGCAAAATAATTTATAAAAGATAAGTAGTTAGCTGTAGTAAGGAAACCACAGGTACTAAACTATCCTTCATCTCTTAAGGTAAGCCAGTGTGGTTTGGATACAAGAACTGGATGAATGCTAGCTGGGATGGTTATACGCGTTCGACATTTATTGTGGAAAATCAGGTGTAGCAACAACCAATACTCCTTTGGGCTCAAGAGTGGGGAAGCTGCTGCAGGAAAAAATAACAGCCATTACTAAAGAGCATATTACCTATTTCGATATTTTTGTCACCAGCCATGACTTGCTGAGGGAACTTCGTCAAGCTGGCAATCGTGCAACGGGTACTGTCCGTGAAAACAAAACTAAAAACTGTCCACTTATACTTGTTACAGACATGAAGAAAAAGAATTGGGCATATTATGACTACCGATTTGATACCGCCAATCAAATAGTGTTTGTTCGGTGGCTAGATAATTGCGTATGCACTATGGGAACCAAATTTGACAGGGATCGCCCTTTGAGCAAAGAAAGAGAAAAGTAGAAGTAGAAATTCCGTTCGTTTTTCAGAACTAAAATAAAGGGGTGGGCGGAGTAGACCAAGCTGATCAGTCTATCGCACTATATAGATAAGCTATTTGAGGCGAAAAGTAGTGTTACTCACCTATATACGTATTAGATTTAGCTGTTGCCAATGCCTGGCGTCTGTATATTCTGACAAACGAAGAGAAAATGGATCAGCTTCAATTCCGTCGAAGCATCACTCAATTTTATTTGAAGATATATAGACGATGTAAGCCTTGGTTGGTTAACCGTTGGACATTAAAGCTATTATTATTATTATTAAACCTTCATCTGTGGAGACAAGTGTTGAAACAGATGGAGTTGGATAGATGCCCCGAAAAATTGCCGAGTAAGTTGCGCTGCATTATTGCCACAAAGAAGTCGTTGGCAATTCAAAAAATTGTGCATTTAAAACAGCAATTGTTTTGAAAAATATCAGACGTAAGCCCATTGTCCCTATTCAAGGACAGCCCTTTTTTATAGAATAAAAATATATTTGTTAAATTTTTTTGTTTAATATGTCTTAGATGCTTCCTTGGCATCCGGTAATAAACTTTGTTTGAGAAACTTGCTGCTTGTTTGTATTTGGATCCAAATGGGCTAATCTAACTTTACTGCCCCACTTTTGTCCAAGAGTTTTGTTTTCCTACTGTCTATTACAAACAAAGAAATTCAAAGACTTAATACCTATTAGTACAACACCTTCCAAATCCGTGAGCGTTGTTTAAAATGATAGTTACTGCCCCATAGTACCCTACAAATCACATGCTTCGTCAAGGCATCTATACACTTGCCGTTCAAAAAATCACTCAGAAAGAAATGACAGGCCCAATCTAAAAATAGACACTTGCTATTTACTGCATAGCATCAAATAGAAGACCAAGCGACTTGAGAACTTTGTCATGTAAGACAAATTAATGAAGATATATCTATTAAGAAAACATTGACTGTACTTTCTGATTAGTATTTAATAAAGAAATCTTTAATTTTACGCCTTAACTTTCAATTTTAATAAGCAGATACATATAAGCACACAAACGAAAATATAAAAAGATCCTCCCCGGCGGGGAATCGAACCCCGGTCTCCCGCGTGACAGGCGGGGATACTGACCACTATACTACCGAGGACATATCCAAACTTCACTTTCATGTACATAAGTACTAGCCCACTGAAAAAGATCGAGAATGAAATGCTCTTAAGATTGTGAGTACTGAAATTTGTTATACATAGACCTGTTCAGTGGCATAGTAGTTCTACAAGAATATTAAAAATTTATTTATCGCATTAATAGCGTCACAAAAGTTTTTTTTTTTTTTGATAGTGGCACCATTTGTTGTAAAATAAAAGCATTGAAAGAACAATAGAAACTCGTAAACTAATAATAAAACAAGGTAACGGCAATAAAAACATTTTTGTCCATTGCAGTGTTACCAATACAAATTGCATTCTTATAGGACGCCAATTTTAAATTAACCTCAATCAATTTGAATCAGTCGGTATTTCTAAAGTTAAAAAAATTGTTAAAATTATCAATAACTCCGTACCACACCATTGTCTATTACTTCCAGCAGATGTGAATACTTCTGAAAGACGAATTTTAACAAGTCAACTGCTATCTACATAATGTCTGTAAATTCTTGTGCGCCAATTAAGTTGGTAGGTCAGCTAATTTATCAAGGTGTAGTGGTAGTCAACTATTGAGAAAACATTTCCCCACCTAATTAAAATATGAATCGAAGCTGTTAAAGCAAATGAGGTTAACAATTTCAAATCCGATTTTGGGAAGTGTGCAATTGTTCCGGTAAAGATGAATTAAATCGTATCAAGACTTCCTGATCAATACAAATCACATGATCGCAGTAGCCGTAAAAGATTCAATTACTGACATTTTGAAATACTCAAGATACGACAGTTTTCCTAAACTAAAACAAAAGTATAAACAAGTTTTCGTAAAAATGATTCCAGTGATAATGATGATATCTCTGTTTCCGATGGATCTATAGAAGAACATCTGGAACATCAAGATATAGAAAATAAGTATATTGATTTTCGCAAGTTGGCCCTTCACAAAAGAGTGATAAGCCGTCATGCACTTCAGTTATGAAAAATGGTTAAACTCATGAAGATGTTTTCTCTATTGCCACAAAAGATTCTATTCAAATAGGCGACTGGCTGTTGGTTCAGTTTTGAAGTGAGAAATATATCGAAGAAGTCCATATACAATGAATGTTATATAGCAAATTTTCTTTGGCAAAAATTTATATAAGAAACAGATGAAGGAGCAACACCGTTTATATATCCTGATATTCCAGATATTACCGAATTACACCTTGGTCAAACAGTTGGAAAAGTTCATCCTTCCGGGCAGGGGCGAAGAGACATTTTGATATTTGAAGTGCACACCAGCACTGTCTTTTGTTTATTTTCAATGTTTTTTCCTTCTACTTTAAATAAACAAATTTTCGATGTTCTGATCCGTTTGTCTTTTTTTATTTCAGTTGCTTCGTTTAATCTGGAACTCTTCCCCCGTACGGTGTCAAGTCTTTTTTCAGTTTTAAAACAAATGATATTAAATGTAGAAGAACAGGTTGTTGGTGTTGCAATTTACTCCAAGCCGAAGAAGGATCCCAACAGAGCACATATGTATATACATATGCAATTATACCATCTATGTATATCAATAAAAGATAAATACCCACATAGCACATCTTAAAGGAAACATCAGGATCTATCATTTCCATATTTTTTGTTTGTTGAAATGCTGATTCTTAAATAAGTATTGCTGTTCACTCCCTTTTGATACTATTTCAAAAGAAATATTTAATTTTACTGACACTGACAATTCCAAATTACTGTAGTTTTGATAGATTTGATAGGTTTGAATCTAGAAAATATACGTAAAATTTAAACAAGCGTACCTTGAGAAAACTTTCCTTACACATTGTTAACATTATTACAACGAGATAATGGAAGTGCCTGAATGTCAAGAGATACGCAAGCCAAAACTTCACAATGTATTCTTCTATGTTTTAGTGCAACTACTTCTAATTAATCGAGCTACAATATAGCCAAAACTTCTCAAAGATGGAATGTAAGTAAAGTCAAGGACAAGCAAAATCTAAAATGAGAGGGATAGAATCCGAATGCTAAATAGCTCTCGCTTCTTTATTGTTACCAAAGTTTTGCAAATTTCTGAAAGTTTTAAACTTAAACTGGATATGAACTATACTCACATAGTAATTAGGATCTAGGATTTAACTTATCTTTAGATATGGAGCAAATCATCCAAGATTCTTTCTAATTCTAGTATGATTAATGTAATACCTTACCAAATCACATATGCTTCTAATATAACATCAGCTGTAAATATATGAATGCGTTATATATAGTTTCTATTGACCACCAACCACGTGTTGCAAAGTATCTCGCCTTTCTTGGAATCTAGCAATTTTTCTATTTATGATAATAGTAACGCGATCGTAACGCTCCCGAACGACGAAACTCCAAACTAAAGACCGGTTGGTATTGTACTGAAGCGCGGTAACGCTACCCCTAGTTGTCCGGAGTTCACCCTTATCAGGGCGCCTGTGCACAAAAAGCCAAATTCTACCACCTGCCACCTTAAGATCCATTTAATTCCTTTACTATACTCGCAGTAAAATGACACTAAAAGAAGAATGAGATGTGGTATACCTACACCGAGTACTTAAAAACAAAATCTGCTGACAGGATCTGGAATTAACGATTAATTCAATATTTCCTTTACTGACTTTTAAAGATATTAAAATATATAATATTCCAAATTAAAAACAACTGAATTTATACTAATTCTCTAATATTTGGTAGTATATAACAAATGTTGATTGTTATCTTCTCCAATAAATTAAGCCTTCTCGATGAAGAACTTTGGTGGTACTTCACTACCTTTTGTGTAGATATTAATAATTGTGGGTTAAGTTTAATTCTAATGATTATTGCAAATTTCAAATTTACTTTATCTCTATTCTCTTATCCACGTGTCTGTATGTGATATACAATATATTGGATCTTTTCTGTTTCTTTCGGTTAGCAGCTGAATTAACTACCTTTTTTAAAAAAATATCCTTATCATTTATTGAAAGTGTAATTGCTTTTGTTTCTATTTTTAATTCATATCATACGTCAAGTCAAAACAATCTGAAGTTTTCGTTTTCCATTTTCCGAATTATCTACTTCATATCCAGTTGGTTTTCAGTTTACAAGATTAGATTGGAAAGTTTCCGGAATGACAACAAATAAAACAAAAAAAAACAAAATAATACGGATTTCTTTTTCTTCAATATAATTCCCTTGGAGCAACACACTTGGTCCAACGTTTCTATAGCTTCTGGATTCCCTCCGGGAAGTGACTTTCTTCGAGGGTTCCAAAATAATCGTTTACAGCCTCTATCAGTTCTTCATACGACGAAAACATGTTTCTGCCTAGAAATGTTTGGGTTTCAGGAACAGATGGAAGTCTGACGAATGTAAATAAGGCGAAAACGCTGGATGCGGAAAGAGTTCTAACTTCAATTCTGCCAATTTTTCCTGGACGATTGCGCTTAAATGACCGGGCGCATTAACGTGGTGAAACAACACTTTTTCTTAATCATTCCTGGGCGTTTCTCCTGCTTTGCTGCTTTCAATTTATCCAAAAATGTAATGTGTAATATTGGCCTGTAATGGTTTTGCCTTTTTCAAGATAACCAATTGGTGAAATTCTTATTGCGTCCCAGAAAACCGATGCCATCACCTTTCCAGCCTAGTGCATGGTTTTCGCCTTCTGTTCAGAACCGATTCACAGGGCGGAATTCACTGTTTTGATCGCATTTTTGTTTCTGGTGTGTAGTGATAAATCCAGGTCTCATCCGTGCTCGTGAATCTTTAAATCCGTTGGATTCCTTGTCAATACCTCCAAACTGAGGAAACTGGCTGAGGTTCGACCTCGAATACATTTTTGCTCCAAATTGAGCAAAGACGACACCCATCTTCCAGAAAACCATTTTAAACCCAACTCGTTATGTAAAATGCAAACTGCTCGTTCAAAAGAGATGCCCAAGGCTTGCACAATTTTGCAGACTATTATTCGGCGACCTGCCAAAATCATGTCATGGATGCATTCTACAATTTCTGGCGTTGTAGCCGTTTTCGAACGTCTCGAACGTGGTTCATTACTTGTATGCATGCGGCCACGCTAGAATTCCGAAACCCAAAAACTAACGGTGGAAAATGAAGATAATGAATCCTCAAGAACGACATCTAACCTTGATTTGAGCTCCGTTGGGGCTTTCTCTCCCAAATAGAAAAATTTTATGACCGCTCGAAGTTCGCTTTTATCCTCAATTAAATGTATATATATATATATTTCGTGACCTTTTTATACTTATCTTATATGATAGAGATCTACCACTAATAGGTCAATGGAAAATCCGAAAAGGTACTTGCCTTAAATGCTTGTCAAAACCAGATTATTTGACAGATCGATTTAACATTTGCAGTCAGTTGATATAAAAGCGCTGCCAACACAACGACCTAAAGTATTTGGAAAAATGGCAACCTCCTAGCAACGATTCCGGAAATTTGTCAATCTGTCCTCGTAATACTCATCGATTTTTATTTCACTTCCAGGCTTTAGTAGCCTTTCTCTTTAAGAAGTTTGCTAAATAGAAAACTATTTACGGAAGTCAAAATATTCATTCAAAAAATCTAGGGGAATATCTATAAAATGACATAAAAGGTGCGCTTATTGAGCAGCCCACAAAATAGCTGTGCAATTGCTGTTGCAGTCCGCGATTAATAAAGCATTATGCACAACGTGATAATTTTTAGCATATGCAATTTGTGTTTGGTTAGTAAGTCGTTGCAGAACTACTTTGTGAACTACCTAGTAAACGTCCCTTTTAAAATTTTCTTGTAGGGAGTCATCTAGATTATTTGTTGTGTTGAAGAATGTTTCAGTGTTCCATATGTGACTTGTCAACATATACTATTATATCAACTGGATGGTAAAGAGGTGTAAGGCGGTTTATAAATACCCCTCAGTAATCCACACCCCAGGGTTTAGACTTGTCCTACGCGACCACTGATAAGCTTCCAGCTGGATGAATGCCGCCGCAACTGACTTATTCTTTATAAAATACATATATATTTATAGTTAACATTAGCAAACTTTGCTTAATGTTCTTATCTTATATTTTTCTTATAAGTGTTCTTTCATTTACTTTAAGCGGAGGCATGGTTTCACTCTCCCTTTGAATAAAAAGAAGATGATAAGTGTTTGCGATTTAGTCGCGTCTTACGTGATTCAGCGGAAATACGCTTGTATCAGTCAAGTAGCTGAAGTATACTATATATTATTACACGGCATGACATTAACGTGTCAGAGCTTGTCTCTGACCTATAACATTTACGCAATTGAATTAGAGTCAAGTTCCTAGAACGTTCGAAACAGCTCTCGTAGTAATAGTTACATTTGACTAATCATTCCAGAATAGATTAATTATTCCAATAATACGAATCCTGGAACAAGAACTTGTGGTTGAAATCCATTTAGTATTAAGCATTCCACATAATTTGCTACGAAAGTTATACTTGTATTTGTAAATGTTCGAACAAAACTTGTTCTGTGTGTAAAAATTTAGTATAATACCTAAATTAAATATGTAGTTAAAACTCAAATAGAATAAATAACATGAAAAATTATATGTGTATGTTACTACACTTTTCCAGTTATCTCCATGGATATTACACGAGTGATGAAGATCAAAACCAGCACCGACCTCCATCACGGCCCGTGGTGAAATAAATCGCAAAGCTAAGAGCAGTTTATCCAATAACACTTTTATTATGAGAGTAAAGCTATACTGTCCATTATCTTGCGAGTATCAATCGATCGAACTAACTTGTTTAAGCTTTGTATTAAAAGTCCGCCAGCTTCATTGTGCTCAACTGTGTTAAAAACCGCTCCCATCCGCTTTCTGACGCCAATTTTAATTAACAGGTTCGAAAGGGCGGTTTATTGTATCTTTCGAGTCGATTACACTTCGAAGCTCCATTAGAAATTTGTTCGGAAATTACCTATTTACTGTTTTATAAAGAAATTATTAGAGTATAAGATAAATTATAGAAATATACACATTTATTTGATATCCGAAAAGATTTAAAGTTAACGGAAATATTGCACTCAATTTTTAAAAAAAAATAATTAAATTAATTTTTAAAGACTGTGATTTAACTACAGTTGCACCCTTAATAACTTGAAAGGGAAAGTAAGAACATTTTCCTAATATGCAGATTTTATTGAAGTAATTTGATTTTATCAGAGTAAGTTTTACTCCAGTAATCGTGGAAATGTTTTAATTTGTTCGAACAGTCGTATCGATATTTGTGCTATAATAAAAACGTTATTCAATAAAGTCTCATTTGCATACGTTCAACAACTGAGTAAGATTAGACTTACTCGATGTATTAAAGCCAAAAATTGACTAAAATGAATTGGCGACTTATATTGATTAAAAATCCAGGACACATGTGCGAGCGATAATCTATTAATATACTAACCTAAATAAGAACAAAAAGGAACTTTTCAGCGGTAGCAGACTGAAACAAACTACTCGAATTTCTAGTTACACTGAATCATCAATCATGGTGGAAATTTTTAAGACAGCAACCGCTTTATTCGGTCACTGTCAATCGTCACAGCTGAGTTATTATGTAGCTCACTGCAACACAAATTTCTAGTACTATGGCATGATTGCGACCTAAATATTTTTGTGTAGCTTTTGTACAAAGACAACCAAGTAAATCCTTTATCTTGATTGAAGGACAACTTAGGCGTTAACGTAATCAAAAATATTGCCGTGAGCTTCTTATCTAATCTATCCACTCAACTCGTTTGTTCGATAAAAAGATGGAGTACTAGTAGGACTGCAACAACTACAGATGGATAACACTTGCTAGTACTCCTGAGAAGGTATTCGCAAGAATAGTGGGACAAAGAATACGAAGTAGAATAGAATCAACACTACAAGATACCCAATGTGAATTTAGAAAGAACAGAGCCACACAGAATCTGATACTCATGATCAGAGCAAATCAGTGAAAAATTATAAACAAACAAGAGCAAGTACACATATGCGCCATAGACTTGGAAATAGCTCTTGATAGAATGCAAAGGAGAAACCTGGGGGAAGTCCAAAGAGAGAGAGAAAGAGAGAGAGGGAGGGTACTAAAAATATATCACAATTAGGACAAACAACGAACAATCAAAAGAATTCGAAACAAAACAAGGTGCAAAACGAGTATATGTATTAAACCCATTTCTGTTTCTATGTAAAAAGCCAAGAAAAAGATGAAGAAATTAACAGTGGGTTACTAACAAATAAGAACAACAGGACTGAATGAAATGTTCGCAGAAGACATGGACAATGCAATCTTGAAATCATATAGGAGGAAATAGCGAGGATAATCCCGAAAATAAATGCATAAAAGACAAAACCGTGATAATATCAAGATCTAAGAAGGAACATTGAATAAGGCTGGATAGAAAAACAATTGAGCAGGTGGACCACCTCAAGTACTGGGGTGCAAACATAGAAAAGAAGGAAAATAGAAAGAAAAATATATGCAAGCGTGAGATGAACGGGGAGGGGGCATATTTAATACATTGAAGTCAAAATTTCTGGAAAAGAAAAAACCGGAAAGCGTGAAAAGTCAGGACTATATTCATGGACTCTACCAAAGAAACAAGAAATCTGAATCAATGAAGAGAAAATGAATTTCCTAAGCAGAATAGAGACAAAGTAAGAAAGGAGACACTTAGGCCTAACCTTCAAATAAAACCTGTATAATATAAAACGCCTGAAAAGGTGCTTTTAGATCTAGAATTGAATCACGCGCTTCCATTTTTCCTATCTCTGACTTTGTCTCTCCAATTACAAATCTGCCTATTTGTCTCATATCTTCTCCCACTGCATGTTTCCATCTTCCACCTTTCGGCTGACTCCAGGGGATGATCTTTACATATGTTACCCCGTCCAATCTTTCAAGATGTCATAACCATTGTATTTTCCTTCTCTTTGCAAAGTCACTGATTGCGTTCTCTCCATAGAGGCCTTTTACTTCGCAGTTTGTTAATTTCTCCCATTCAACATCAGTTTGTTCCCTCCAAAAACATTCCGTCTCATTTCTCGCTCCCAGATTTCTATTTTATTTTCATTCTTTGTTATTCAGAACCCACGTCTCACAACCGTACGTCAAGCTTGGTCATAGTATTGTCTTATACAATTACATTTTTGTCTTTCTTGATACCTCCTTTCATTTTGAAATTCTATTTATTAATCCCATACTTCAATTACAAGAAACTATAAAAAAGAACAGACTATGGGTCTACAATTTAACATAAAGAAAACAAAATTTGTGGAACTAAAGAATGGATCAGTAAGCAACACAAAGTCCAAATCTGGCACCAAAACATTGAATTATGGGAATACGGGAAGGGGTGGAGACGAATGCGGCGAGAATAAATAATCATCTCCTTTGTTTGTGATATATGTATTCTTCCACTTCTTCGAATTCCCATACTTCACTGTTTTGATGCCGGATTTGGAAATTTTCCTTTGTGTTCCTTCCATTTTTTAGTTCCATAAATGTTGTCTTCCCGATGTTAAATTGTAGACCCATGATCTGTTTTCTATAGTTTGTTGTAGTCTTGTAGTCTTATATAGAATACCGTCCCTTCTCTGTTTATTGAGCTTTTTATATAATTTCTTCCCCGCCTGAGGCCTTCCAATTTTAAAGTTTTTGTCATTGAATCTCACAGCGCACTCTGTATTTTGTAAGGACATTATCACTACTATTTAGTTTTGAGGAAGTTTGAAACTGTTGTAGTGCTCCGATTCTTTTCTATTTGAAATCTACAAATTTTAACAGGAATACTTATTCCATGGTCGATCTGCTTTTCCTGAATCTTTCCTTATAGTGTCTTAAAAATGGCTTCTACGTCGTTTTGTAGTACTTGTTTCATCAGGATTTCCAGCAATTTGTATGTAACATCCAGTAGTACAAGTCCTCCATAATTCTTGCAATCCATTTTGTCTCGCTTCTTATCAGTTGGTTGGCAGATTGCTTTATTTCTCGTTTTCAGCATTCTTTCAGTCTTCCAATTTTTTTTTTGTTGATTAATTCCCATATTTATGTTATTGTTCTCCCATTTTTCAGGTTTTCGGGCATTACATTCCCCAGAATTCTCGTTGTTTTTTAAGAATATATTGTTTCTTTCAAAGTTGGCTTCGAAGTAATGGATGGTCGTGCTTTGCTTAGTAATCTTCTGCATTATGGTTTAAAGTTTCACAAAGGCAGCTCAGATGATGTGGATATGTGCATCGAATGCCGGGAGGTAGACTCACAAGAAAAATGTTTGAAACGTGTGTGTCGCTGGTAGCAGAAGGAGAGAGACCAACAACAAAATGAATAAACACAGTTAGAGGATAAATATAGAGGAAAAGTATAGTATAGAGGCAGAAAACAATAGAGAAAAAGTGTAAAACTCAACTCCACCAGCTTTAAAAGTAAAGGAGCAAAGGCTTAGGATTAAGTAACAAAAGGAAAACAAAGTGGTTAGGAATGAATTCCCTATTATCAATAACTTTTTAATTTTAATCTTCAGCATAATTTTCTTAATTAAATTTAATTACCTCAGTTCTTATACTACTAATGAGTAAGGATAATAGTAAATAAGAAAAAAAAAAATAGAAATGAGAAAAAGATCTGCTCGATATGTACCCACGAAATGAAAATAAAAGAGCTCACTTTCATCCACTGAGATGAAAACAAAGGGAAAGTCCAAGAAAAAAACATGACACAAAACATATTCGTCCACATTCACTCTAAAATAACCTTCCTTGAACTTACAGTAGAACTAATATTTAATTTAATAGCACTCGCGGTTTTGTCACTATTCTCCATCAAAGTTATTTCCCATTTCTGAAGTTTCTTTTTCTCGATTTTCATCAAGTTTTTAGATAAAGCCGTCAACCTTTCATTGCGGATGGGTATATTTTCAAAGCAAGTTTTATCCTGTCTTCAAGCAAGTCAAACCGTTTTGTTCTCATTTCATGTCATCGTTAATTTAGATCGCGTATTTAGTTTAGTGTTTGTTGCGAGTCGAACATAATTAGTTTATAATTTGATGCGGTATTCCGCTATCGAACTCAATTAATGGCTTAATTAACTTAATATGTTGGTTAAACACAGCCATTCATGAAAATCTATTGTGAATTATCTTGATACACTTTATACGTGGCTTCAAAATCATTACAATTTTACCGAATTAGAACATTAGTTATTCATGATGATGTGATAATTAAAAAGTACATTTATTCAATTTAACTTTAAGTCTATTTTCTAGATGATGATTTAGATTTGTAGTTTATGTTTAATCACACTTTTCATTATTTGTATGCCTGAAAAAATAACATCATCCCAGAATGTTCTGTATTTCCGTCAAATTTCAAATAATCTAAATAAAATAGTTATTATTATATTATTATTTTTTCACGGTAAATTGGATACTTTCGGATTCGATTTTTACATCTAAATAATGATTGCTAGTGAACAGAGGAAACCACTTGCGCGAAACAAGCAGCACATTGCAGTGGATACTGTTAAATCTAATAAATATATAATAATAATAATAATAAATATAATAAAATTGTAAAAGATGTCCTATAGGCTAGGGATTAATTAGTGCTGAGCACCATATTTTCCTCTTTGATTTTTGAGGGAATTGCAAATTAGTTATACAAGTATCCAGAAAAGTGTGATAGTAGTAGGAATCGTTTCGTTTAGACATATTTTAAACCAAATCTTTGCACTTGAACATAGATCTCTCAAGGTTTCTTCCGCAAGGTTTATTAAATTTGTTGGCTCCTTTTGCAAGGCTGTTGTCGTCTATTCAATCTAGGTGTTTATTCTACATTTTCTTTGTAGCTCTAGTCCATTTAGATCTGTCCTGTATGTCTTGTACGAAAAGGAGCTACGACTTCCTTTTGTGAAAGAGAAATAAAAATCAGGCAAGACCTATTAAAGAAGCACCCCTAAACTACGACAAGCTGAAAGATCGCCTGTTCTACAGACAGAACCAAGCAGTTTCTTGAGTTATGTGAAGAGGATTTAAAATGAATTCCAGGCCTTCTTAATTCCCACTCTCCTTCGATATAGTCAGCGAAATGAATGGACAAACAGGTGTCGTGATGGAGCCCGTTTTTTGGTGACGAGCTGAACAGTATTCGTCCAGTTTTCCCCCATTTGGTGGAGTGCGAAGGATGAAGTGGAATTCGAAAGAATTGGATAGGAAAGCGTCGCTATAGAAAGGGGGACAGATCTTGTGCTTGTTTCTTGTAATGAAACTAAATATCACAGACAAATTTGAGATGCATACCTAAATCCCTTATACCCGGAACTAAATATACCTGGAGGGTAATGTTTCGGGCACTATCTGATCCGTATTTAATTTTACGCGTTTTCTATCAATTAGAACATACATATACGTATTCCAGGTTTAACATCTGTCTTATAAATTACTTCCCCTTAAAAGTAATTGAATTTGCTGTAACAATGTGCATACTAAACAACAGGGTAATTATCTAAGTAGATTGGTAGCTATCGGGATGGTATAAATAAATTGCGAAATTTTAATTGAATGGCCGTGTTGCGAACAGAATCGACGACCCAACTCATATACTGAATTGACTACACGACTAGCAAAACGTTTCCTTTGGGAACAGCATTTTCCTCTTCCATATAGTCGCCGTACTCTCTGCAAAAACGTTTTCCCCATATCAGCAGCTAATGAGCTGCACTATTGTACGTGCTCAAAGTTTACGCGGATTTAACAGATTTAATCAACAAATTGAACGCCATTACTGGAGATATTTGGCGACAAAAGCAAGGTTGTTCTGCTAGAATTATTAATATCGAATCAAATCGCGTTTTTGTTAACCATATATGTACGTGAGGTTGAGAAATTTGTGTTACTAAGATAATGAATGTTTGCAATCGGAATAATACAACTTGAGGAAATGCACAATTGGCAATATGCAAAATCCAAAATGTCTATCAAGGATTATCAATGATAACTTAAGGGAGACATGTACACAATCACACCGCTAATTAATCTCATGAAATGAGCTAACCATCTCAACCGAAGTAATCAGGCAGACATGCTAATGCAATTAAAATCAAATGGGTCTGGTGTAAACGTATTGCAATCAATATGTAAACATACCAAATGGCATACAAAACACATCTGTTTTGCATTATTATTACAGTCAATCCTTCTCCAGTCGACATTTCTATGACTAACAATAAGTCAAACTCTTCAGTTGTCTAGAACGCTTGCATGGAATTTGCTTGCAACTACATATATAACTCGAACTTTTTATGTCGACCTCTCACGACTTACACTCAAAGTATCAAATTCGAACATAATCGTACGCCATCTTATGTTTGGCAATAATTGCTGTTTTAACATTGGCGTAAACATTTCTTATGTAAATAACATCTCATTTTCTTATAATACAACCAATTGATAAATAAAATAGCATTTTATTCAGTTTATGTATACCTACAGGATTTTTTACACCGTGGATGTCAAAGTTATTTATAAGATGATGAAAAAGTAAGACAATGAGTGTAGCAAAAAAATTGATTAAGGAAAATTCGGTGAATAAAAGTTTTGTAATTTACTTATCACCTTAAATCAAGTGAACGCAGTAGCCAAATAGTTTGGACCATCACGACCTATCCAACTTCCAGGAGAATTAGTATTTAATTAATGTTGGACTTGTACTGAAAAATGAGGCGGCGCAGCATCGTGCATAAACCATATACGTCCCCCAACATTTAATGAAATATCTTCTAGTAGTTCTGGGTACACTTTCAGAAAAGATTGCAATAAGTGTGACCGATTATGTCACCATTAACTACTCCGGCCCATACATTTATTGAAAATTGCTGTTGGAAACTTCTTAGCTTAGTAACATGGCGATTTCTTGTTACCGAGAATGCTCAATATGTGCATTAAAAATTCTAATTCATCTAAAAGAAGCTTTATCAGTTCATAAAATATATATTTAAATTGCTGTTTACCTGCTGCTGCTGTGGCAATCATCCAGGACAGTCACAAAACTGTCTTCGTCTGCGAAAATCTGTCGACAAAAAGACTTGCATACATTGAAAGCGATTGAAGGGAGAACAACGCTATGTCGGCACTTTGGTTATTCATCGTGCAACGAGAAGCCATTGGCCACAATTCGCGATGAATTTCAGAAGCACTTTTATTTTTTGCCGTAAAAAGGAAACGAAAAATAGCACTAACTTCGCAATCGGCGGTAGGAGCAAGTGGAGTCTCCATGGTTGCTGGCGCGTGACTGTCCGAGCGGTGAAGTTAGACGCATAGGAATTTTACTGTGCTGCCACTACACACAGCCAAAAATCCTCTGCGATTCCCAGACTTTTCCCGCCTACCGCACAGATTTTAGATAATAGTGTAACTTACTTTTCAGATGTCCCTCGTACATATATAAAATAATTTTAAATCACTTTCTCTAATTCTCCCCAAGTGGAACAATTTGGAGTGGCAGATAAGAATTCGATTTATGCAAGTTCGATTGTATTTGGATTTTACACAAGTGATATGTTAGTTCTAATGAAGAAAGATCTGAGTTTCTTGTTGTTGTTGACGAAAATGGTCAAAATTTAGAATTATTCTAATACAAATTGGAATTAATTAACATTCTCAACACATTAGGGGGTAAACGCTTAATTAATTAATATGTCATCAAATCTTTAGATTATTTCATTACTAAATCTTTCTTCCGCCTCTACTAAAGGATTCGATTACTTCTATTACATTTTTTACCTCGACTTCCTTTAAAGAAAAATTCATCGATCCCTTCTTTTCAAATAGCGCCAAAAACCTATTTCGTATCAAGCACAGTTATATTACTTTATTTTCAACAATGCAATAACACCGTCAAATAAAGTTCAATTTCTCTTTATTTGAAAATTTCTGGGGGAAAGTCCTAAACTCAACAAACAAAATAAAAGAAAGGAAGAATCACAAAACTGCGAATAACAAATACTCAGTTAGGAGAATACGAAATTCTAGTTCAATATTTGTTTTCGCTTCTTTCTTCCCCTGACTTTTTCTTGTTGTATTTTTCGACCGCCCGACCGTTGGGACACCCCAAGTTCGGGATCTAATGCGACGTAAAAAGTTGAACGGCGAGAAGTGATACCGTGACAAAATGAAATATCTCCTGTCGTCATTCTTTCATAATTTATCACGCTGATAAATGGAATATTCCCGTTCGGTTTTATTAATTGCTTCAGGAAAAGGCGATTTTGTATGGTAATTCCTTTTTATCTCTAAAAGAACATCGGTTGCATTTGCGAATTTTATTTTTGCTTCACAATATCCATACATTTTAAAAGTGAAATTGCATCAATTGTAAAGAGATGTATGTACAAAAGAATCGCACTTATCACTAATCATATAATTAATAATCTCAATTCCTTTCTCATTTGCTAAACATAATTTTTAATTGTTAGGATCAACTACAGTTCAGTCGCTTTTTAATGTCTAATTACGTCATCTTTTGTTGGACTATGTGCGCAAATACAATTTATGCTTCTTTATTCTATGTATTTAGTTGTATAAGTAGCAAATATGATGTGTTCTTCTTCGTATTACTTTCATTATCAAATACGAAGAACGGGGACAAAAGAATGAAGAAACCAAAACGACCTTCTACGTTTACCTGATTTTTTCTAATGTTTTGGGGTTTTCAATACTATCTTCCTAACCGTTATATTTTCGTCTATTCTCTCCATGTGGCCTAGCCACTGTAATCTTCTAGTTTTAATGATCAAATCTATCTATGGTTTTATTGTGGGCCTCGTAGAGCTCTTCATTGGTTCTGGTCACATAGCCATCTTCGGTCCTTTTTCCCTTCTATTATTCTTCGAAATATTTTCCTTTCCCATCTCCTTACTATTTCCTTTGTAAACTGGTTCAAAACACATATCTCATATCCGTATAATGCCGTGGGTCTTATTACGGTTTCGCATAGCCTACATTTCGTGATCTTCGACAGCTGTTTTGCTCTTAGCAGGTAACTCATAATTCCAGCAATTCTATTAGCTTTACTCCATATAGCCTCAGTTTGCTTTTTTCTCTCGCATCTCTGCGTTATCCGTACTCCTAAGTACACAAACAGATCCACCTCCTCAAAATCCATCTTGCCCAAATGTGTACGTACTTTGAAGTCTGCTTCTCCTTTACTAACTCTTCCTACTTTCATAACTTTACTTTTCTTTTCATTTATCTGCAGTCCTAGCTGACATGCCTCCTCTATCAATCTCTGTGATATTTCTTTGAGTTCCTTTTTGTTTCTGGTTATAACGGCTAGGTCATCTGCGTATCCTTTTATTTCATGACTCTTATACAATATGTCTCCGTCTCTGTTAAGTTTACTGTTCCGTACTGCGTTTTCCAGCACTATGTTAAAGAGCAGTATTGAAAGTGGATCTCCTTATCGAAGACCTGTCTTTACTGTAGAGTCTTCGGATTTCCCTCCTCTTGTTTTTACGTTACACGTTGTGTATTCTGAAATCATCCATCGCCTCAATCAATTTACTTCTTTTCACCGAATCATATGCCTTCTTAAAATCGACAAATAGAACAACGGCTGGTGTATTATACTCATAACATGTCATTCACACTTCTTTTATTATAACTGGTCCGTTGTCCTTCTGACCTTTTTAAAACCTGGCTGGTACTCTCCTATCTGCGGTCATTATTTCCAACTTGGTCTCAATTATTGTCGCCAATATCTTGTAGACAACATCCAACATCGGTTCATGAATCTTGTTTTAGCTATTCGCTGGCATACTTAATATTTTCGATTGTTATCCTATTCTGTCCTGGACTTATTTTTCTTCATGCGCCTTTTTATTTCCTCTACTTCTTCCCGCGTTGGTTCCGCCATTTCTTTGTGATCTCTCACCTTTTGCTTTCTTTCTTCTTCTGCTTCTCCGTTTAATAATTCACTAAAGTACTCTTCCCACCTTCATTTCATTTGTTCACATTGTACCGAGAATTTAGTTACCAAGATTGCACCGACGTAGCTCTTAATTAACGATATCATAAAAAGTATGAATTATAACAAATTATATTTACAAAATTTTAGAAATATTTGACATAAATTGAATATAAATACCTATTTTGTTGTGTGTGTATGTAATTGGATCCCCTCTTAAATTCTTTCTTCAGTGCAGCTATATTTTCTATGGATTCCCTCTCTTAAATTCTTTCTTCGGTGCAGCTCTATTTTCTATGGATTCCCTCCTTAAAATTATTTCTTCTTCGGTGTGGTGAAGTTCTTTTATTTAATGTTGCTTCCTTTAAAACCCTTTTGGTCTAAATATATAAATAATTCACCTTCAACGCAGTAAAACGTAGTTCGATGACTTTTCTATCTTGTCATTCACCGTCGTAAAGCAAACATTCCCTCATTTTTTTCGAAAACCACGACTACACTACATTATTTCTCCGTTGTCCTTATAACTAAGTGTTTTAATTTACCATGGAAAAATACTTTATTACGGCGTGACGTTGTTATGGAAGTTCATATTGCTCCTGTTCAGGTATCCTTGGTTTCCTATATCCACTGGTTATTTGGAATTCTTCCGATGTGAAAGTGTTGTATGTATATGTTTGAATAGTTACAATGCTTTTCTATCTTTTCGTCGATGCTTTTTATAATAATTTATAATTTTATTTCTAGTTACATTTTTTTCTCGCATTAAACGTATCTCGCCGGATTTAAAAGAAGCAACACCCCCAGGGTAATAAAATGCTTAAAAGATGGTGTGCGTGTTATCGAAAAAGTATAAATAGAACCCAAAAATAAACCGAATGTGATTTGAACATAAACATCCATAATCCCAACATTTACTGTGAATTTTGATATATTGAATTGTAATTAATGATATATTAATTAGTGGCAATGAACCTTATCTATATTAATATACTGCAATATTCTTCGATTAAATTTCCCTCCTTATCTTTTATGACCACGTTTGGGTTATATCTTTTTGCCTGGTTTTGCTTCTCTGTAAAAGTTTCTAATTTCTTTCCTCTTGTAATGATATTCTATTTTAGTCACTTTTTGTTCATTGAAAGCTCTCTCCTTTTCTCTGTTTACCCTTTTCACACTTTCTCTCTGTTTTTGTACGCTTCCCTATTTTCTGCTCTTTTTGTTTGTATTGATTTTATCCTCAATTGATTCCTCTTTTCGGTTTCTATCCTACACCCTTCGGTCCACAATAACTCTAGGCTATGGCGTTTCTTGAATGGCACGGATTTCTCTGTAGCGATTTTAATTATGTTTTCTATGCGTTCCCATCTTTTCTTCGCGTCTTCTTCTTCTTCGTGCTCTATTTCTCGATATATCCGTTCTGTTTCTGTTTCCTTCTGGTGAATATTCACTAACTGTACCTTCCCCATATCAAACTGTTTTATTCTTCCGTTCTTTCTAATCTTCCTCTCCCTCTTCCATATTTTTACCTGAATTCTAACCAGGAAATGGTCCGAGTTTATATCTACTCCCGTAGACAAAATAAATGAACTCAAAATGTTAATGATTTAAACACTTATACTAAATTGAGGAATGCAATTAAATCTGACTCGAAACGTATTCCTAACTACGTTATTGATGGTAATGGTGATACTTTAGATCATCCTTTTTCCACTGTTGGTGCCTTTCAGTACATCCTATACTGATATACAATTGCATATTAATATTAACAAAAGAAATAGCGCGAAAGTGTTAGGGACAATATTCAGCGCAGTGAACGAGAACGGGACTTGGAAGAGGCAGCTTTGGTTTTGAGCTTAGCTGACATATTACAAACATGATCAAAGTTAATCATTTCGTGTGGATTAGGCAAGTATTCAGAATGGTGTAAGGGAAGATTTGAGTAACATGGGTACATGAAAGAGGAAAACGTTGGACAACTATCGACAAAAATCTTGTCGAAGTCACAGCCTATCAAGGGCAAAAGAATTCATTATCCATTTTGCAATTTTCTTCCAGTATCCAATTGATGCCTTATAGCGGTGGTTCCCAAACTCTTTAATTCGCTCCGTCCCTACGATGTCCAACCCTTCCTAGGTATCGTAAGTTAATTAATAACCCACACAATGCAGCATTTCTTGTATTAATGCTATAATTTAATGAAACAGTAATTTCCAAGTTGTTAAGTTTCGCGTTTGCAATGACGACCTTAAACTTAAAACCGATTGACCGCCTAAGTGTTAGCCGCGTTCCGAGTCAAACACGCGGATAATTGAGTATATAATAAAGCGAGGCCAGTTTTTGCCAAATAGTGAGTAAGTTTCTATAATCTTTTTTGTGGTGGGTCAACTCGCTGATATACCAATGCAACCTTTTCTATCCTTCATCACATCGGTAATTGCTAAGACTTGCTAAGACTTGAAAAAGAGTGGATGACGTGTAAAACTTTAGTAATTGCTACAGTAATATCGTGCGAGTATTTCGTAACTGAACCATTGCTAGCATGGATACCCTTTGTCAGATCGTTTATAAGAAAACAGGGTAGGGCTGAGAGATGACCCCTGGGGGACTCCCACAATCACAGAGATGGTTGGAAGTAAACGAAATGACAGGTGCGGCTCTGAGAGCAATCAGATAGATACAATCAGGACCACCGATTACCAATTTAATTCCTCCAAAAATGAAATCATGATTGATGGAGTCGATAGCTTTGCAAAGAAAAATGCGCAATATTCAAACCTCTACCCGAGATGAACGCATGCCACCACACTGATGGGATGTTTCTGTTGCTCAAAGAGCGCACAAGCTGCTGACGCATAATTATCTCCAAAATTTGTGCAACAACAGAAAGTATATTAATAGATCGATAATTATTGACTTAATTTGCAACGCCCGTTCTTGTAGAGAAATAATAATAATCAATTATTACTATTACTACTTATTACTATTATTATTATTATTATTATTATTAAAAATAGGAATAAATATAAAGAGATAAATATTTACCATTTTCAATTTTGTAAATAGTAGGATATCCATGTGTATGTATGCGCACTAACAATAGTAAGATATGTATGTCTACTTACGTATGTACACTAAGTAAGGTTCGACAAACGTGTGCATGATAAGTAGTGTAAACTGGACTGACGCTGTCGGTCCTCCGAATCTTAATGCCGCGCCTTGCAGGTAGGTGGGGACAAGCGGTGGAGTGACAGCGATAGCCCGGTTCATACTACTCAATGATAACTTAGCATCCTCTCGTTTATGGAACCTTACTAATAGGGTGATATACGTGGGTTTCCTCTCGGAAAACACATTAATGCAGAATGTCTGAAACAAGTAGTCATTCAAATAGAAAAGGAGTTAGAAACCACAAATGTTCGAATGAGGATTCTATCAATCAAATTTAATAACTAATGTTAAAATATTATTTTCTTACTAAGGTGCCTAGTACATAACATGTCAAGCTCTCTATAAGAAATAATAAAAGCAAATGAACGTCAACTTGACGACAAAATCAAAATACGGTACAAACAAAGAGCCGACAATTGTAGGGACTGTCTGTCCTTCGATAAAGGAACATGTTTTTGATGCTTTTAGCGCTTGGTTATCCAATTACAGTTTGCGTGTAGTACCTTACCAGATATCTTTAAGGTCGATGTTTTATTAGATGGAAGTGGAAGAGAAAACGTGCGGGTAATTCAAAGGCAGAACAATTCTGCTTCATAAATTTTAACATGGTGTTCCAGAAAACGTCTTTATTTATAAAAACTACACGTATATACGTATACATAAAGTACACCTTTGAAGTAAGATTTCAGCGAACGTCACAAAATGAAATTCCTTCAGGGGTGTCTGTAAATACTCTAAAATTACAGTTTAACACGACGTTGTTCTTATTTTCTTATCTAATCTCTCCTACAATACTACATTACCAGTTCATTTCTTGGATTATAAAATTATCTTCCTAACCGATGTCAATATCAATGTAATACACGCCTTTAGCAGTCTTTGGACAGTCTTCTCCCACAATAACTTTCTCTCCAGTTTTGTTATTAATGGCTATCAATTTATCAGAATTTATGCTTTCAATCCACGTCAAACGACTTATTCTGTGACTGCAGAAAACTGAAACATAAAAATTAGTTCCAAAGTTAGTGAAAAAGAAAGGTGAAGATGAACTTTTATTGCTGCATCATATTTAATGAGAAAACTCAAATAGGTATTCTATATAAATAAGTAAATAACAAAGAAGAGAAAATCTTGCCTATTTCCTAAGGCTAGAATTTAAAAATGTATGTGCCTAAAGCAGAAAGTAAGGTCTCTATATCACATCGGTAAACTCCTCACCACAGAATGATTTAATTACATCCTGTGACACATGTTTCGCTAGCAACGAGGCAAGCATCTTCAAACCGTACCTTACTGAATAAACTGTCATTTTTTTAAATTTTATTCACGAAAACCTATTAGCGCGAAAATTTATTCCGAAAAGATTCACCCACGTCATATCAATTCTCGTAGATCCGTTCTTGCACATTTACGAAATGCATCCCTTCTTCGGGCGTTTTTTTATTTAGTAAGGACTCTACAAAAGGCAAACTACATCAACTTATAGTAAATTAAAAAGTAATGACCGACTCAGGACACCGTTGCCTTCGTTTAATAAATTCGTATTTTTACATATATGTATCGCTTTATACACATCTAGGTCTCACAGCGAATATACATATTTTATCAATGAAAAATTCTGGATTTTAATGTCGTGCCCTGTATCGTTTATATGATTCGCAACACTCGATAAATATATTGCACCATACCCATAATATGCCATATGTTCTTTGAATTGTGTGGCTATGGCGTGTCTGGACTGTCCTATATATGCTTGATCACATTCGCTACACTCTGCTTTACAAATTCCCGAACCTTGTTCTAAACTTGCTTTATCTTTCGAGTTGGTTTGTGAGGAGTTTATCAATGTCCACTATCATAAGATAAGGAATAAGATCATAAATGACAAAATATATTCTGCTTGCACAAAAGAATTTTTTAGTGTCTAATCCAAAAGATGGACAACTCACTACAACGATTATATAAACGATTCAATACTCTATGAAAACTTCATCAACAAACAAGTACTTACGTAGCGTATATAATGATGCACACGTTACAGGTTTCTGGAAAGCCTCTCCCACAGATTCGCAACCAGGTTGAAAAATCCCCCCATTTATATAAAAGTCGGCAGTTCCATAATCGTAAATATATCCTAAAACGAAAGAATTCGTGTGTATACCGTCAACAAAGTCTGCATCATCGTTATGAAGCCTTAAATGAGGTGGATTCAAATTAAATCCTGGACCTGCCAAATCTAGACTTGATATTCTACTAATCCGTCTTCCCAACTTCTTCAATAAGCTTTTGCCAGCAAATCCGGCAATATGCGAACCCATAGAATGTCCGATCAAATGAGTGTTATCCAAATCCAACCCAATCGCATACATTAGATAGATTAGATAATCAGCCAGATGGTCACCCAAATCTCTACACAAGGGTGTTGAATAATCGTACGGCAAATAAGTGTAATTATCCCACGCAAATATTATGATATTGTAGGGTCCTCGTTTTACATAAGCGTTTTTCATATCAACAGCCCATTTTACATCAAATCCCTCGATCCAACCGGTAATAATAATCTTCGTTTCGACTTTTACGTTGATTAAACCCAAGTTCTGTTGGGTTAGTATGATTTCTTGATAAGGATATTGTTGATTGAAGAATATGTAATTCAGTTTGGAGGGCTTCACTATTAGGTCGGACTTTTTAAAATTCAAATGTGCTTGGATAACTTTCAGTGTGTCTTCCTCGCAAGTTTCTGCTGTATAGTTGTATCCTTGTGCTGAAAACATGTATATAAGCTAGATCATTAGTCATTTTTACTTATCTTAACGTTCTAAATATAATATTTACAGGTCCAGCTACCAAAGTGAATACCCCATATTAATGTTGCTCTTATTGTTTTGGTATTATCCTTGAATTTTTCCTCTACCATTAGTAGCTCATCAAAACAATGGAAAACCGGTTTTTACATCAACTATACAATTTTATTTTAGAAGGCCAATATGACATTTCGGCTTGAATATAGGACTGTTCCAATTCTGGTATGACAATAGTAAGGGCAGGGGATGACACCACAATCAGCTCACAATCAACGCATAGTTGATGCATAATTCTATATAGAGTGCCAGTCAAAAGTCCCTCTTCCCTCGTATCTTTTAACGGCTATACTTATAATAATGAAATTTGGAGGGCGGAAATAAACGAATGTAGGCTTCTCAACTAGTCGTAATAGGTGACGTAATAGTCATAGATGACGTCACAGAGCCACTCTGAACAATAATTTGAAATGGGACCTTATGCCAAGTGACATCTCGTATTGAAAATACCGATTCAGTTATTCCAATTTTGTTTAGGTTTAGGCTGATTTTCATGGATAAATGAAATAAATGCTAGAATTACAGTTTCGCATTTCATTAATAAAGATTCTAAAGTCCGCCTCTGGTTAATTATTAAAAAAATTGAGGCTTTTTAATTCTCTAATGGTTTTGCAAAAGTGTTTATACCTTGAATACTTACTTTAATTATTGTTTAAGGAGACGTTCAAGTGCTTACATAGGCAAAATGGCACGTACTGTACCCGACAAAGTAGCAGCTGTCTTAATAATTGGTGAATGTAGAAACAATTTCCATGCTGGTACCCCAATCGCCCTATATCGAGGACTTGCGACTATCCGAGTTTGTGAGGAATTTTGAAGCAACAGGTAGTGTTTAAGATGCCAAACGAACTGGTCGACCAACAATTAGTGATGACAAAGAAATTGGCATAATTGTAGAAATAGTAGTAAACCCTACTCCTTTTACAGCCCAGGTTGCGTCTATCTGTGAAGTCAGTCAAAGGACAGTAGATAGGGTGTTAAAAACAAATTTTATCCATACAAATTACAAATGGTGCTCCAACTTTCAAATGATGACCTCGACCTAAGGCTAGAATTCTGTTAAAATATTTCCAACCAAATTAACCAACAACCAGACTACATAAAGGCAATTTAGTTTAGTAATGAAAGCACTTTCTCCCGCAATGGGAATGTTAGCACACAAAGTGTGAGGTATTGTAGTAATACTAATCCTCACATGTTTCATGAAAAACATACTCAATTTCCAGAAAAAGTAAATGTTTGGGTAGGTATTTTGGAAAACCATATAGTTGGGCCTCTTTTACTTAATGCTAACTTAACCGGTGAATTGTGTCGGGAGATGTTACAAAACGCAATTAAGCCGTTAATTTTTGAAATTCTGGAAGATTATCCAGATACATTCGGCACCCTGACCCTTGCATACTATTATGGTACAGCAATTACTTAAATGATGGTAGATGGATTGGATGGCGACGTTCAATAGAATTGCCAGCTCAGTCACGGGACCTCACACCATTAGATTTTTCTGTCGGGGTACTTGAAATCTAAGGTTTACGCTACAGAAGCTGACACCATTGCCATTTTGAAACCACAAATTGTTGAAGATGTAGAGCAATTTCCCCTGACACATTTGAACGACTACGACAAGAGTTTAGCAATAGGCTGCATTACTGTCAGGAAGTATATGGAGCGCACTTTGAATACTTGAGATAAGAACTGGTTCTTAAATCTTCATTAATTAAATGCAAAAGTATAATTTTAGTATTTATTTAATTTATCCATCAAAATCAGCCTAAACCCAAACAAAATTAGTATGACTGAATAGGTATTTCAATACCTTTCGAACGACATGTCACTTGCCATAAGGCCCCACTTAAAATTATTGGTCATAGTGGCCCTCTGACGTCATCTATGACTATTACGTCATCTGTTACAACTGATTGAGAAGCCTACATTCGTTTATTTCCACCTTCCTAAGCAACGATGAAAGATAGCTATTTAAATTTACGAGAGATATATACATATATATTTTATTGTTAGAAACTATAAGTCACAAAAACTGTTACTACTAATAATATTAAAAGATGCAAAGTTTATGGATAAAGTGCTCCTTACCAACACATTTGTCACTTCAGTGTATAATAAGTGAGTTCAAAGAAGTGAATAAAAAATATATATGATTTAAAAATTAGTTACGATTTTTTATGTACCTAATATTAGTTTTTCTTAAGTAAAATTTCTTGAAATCTCCTGCAATTGCAATAAATCATTGATGCTATTCTACTTCACCGATAAATATATGTCGCCTTAATGTACGGAGATAGTTAACATTCGAGCCCAATAGCAAATAAAACTTGAGTAACGTATCCAAAACATAAATGCAGAAACAATTTCTGATTCAGTTACTAATCTAGATCAACTTGCATATTACAATACAGTAAGGCTCACAGCAATAATTCATGTTAAGAACCAAATGTATGTCAATTACAAAATTATGTTAATACTTTTAAAATTATAAATTAATTTCTCACTTTCATAACAAAACATATAAAATTATTCTACTGCTTTGGAACATATCCTTTTTTATTGCTACACGTAGGCATAATGAGTGATTCTCATTCCACTTAAATTTAGAAACTAATAAATAAGAATATGACTAATTATAATGCATGAGAATATCTATAGGTTATAATTGATGCAATTATTACATTACTAAACGTAACTTTCAAACTGACATTCACGGCGGACATACAATGAACCAAATGCATTACATTGAAACGTGTTCATTTATCCGTTCTAATTACTAAATAAGTGTACTCGCTATTGAAAGTACAGTAGCAAATGTGTAATAAAAAGAAACGGCCTCTATTACACAGTAAGAGTTCATTTATTTAATTTTATTTATATTTATTTTTCGACGTAGGACGTGCTGATAGAATCTGTTTAAAATTTTTCATTTACTAAGGCTGGTGATTGAATTCTAAGCTACAATTCTTTCCTTACTAAAGAAAATCGATACTGTATTGTTTTACCAAAATTCTATTAGCTGCTTAACATAATTTCAAAGAATGAACTTTCTAATAATTTCAGCTATCAATACTAATTTGAAGATTGAAATAAAATAAGAGGCGGCAAGCGATTTTTTGACAACATTGAAAACAGTTACAATCCCATTATTCCCATTATTCTTTCGGTTAGTTTTAACCACCGTTGACAACGGGACTCGTTGACTGTATTTGTGAAGTATCGGGTAAACAGAAATCACTCACAGTGAGAAATACTAGAATTTCATTGGACCTGGAGCTTCTGCGGTAAGGATTTTTAACATCCCATCGTATTGACAAGGGGCTTTCGGTTTTACTCCCTGATCTGCAATTAAAACTAGAGACCGACATACGAGTCACAACACCAGCGAATCCAACAACTCAGAATCCTTTAAGTTCTCTGTATAATTCTAATCTGTTGCGTATCTTGGAATTAATGATTCTGCAGTTACAATTTCTTCTGCAAGGGTCTCCATTTTCTTCTGTCTGTTATCATTTTGTATATTAGCATGCCTTCCTTTCAATTCTTTTTTCTGCACTTATTCTTTAGGTGTTTACTAGTCTAATATTTCTCCTTTCAGTGATTTCAGTATTCTTATGGATTGCTTACCGTTGTTTTCTATTTCTTCTTTTGTGAAGTGTTTTTCGTAAATGACTAATTTGTATATTGTTTTGTTTTGTATAATTACTTGTTCCTTTTATATTATTGCGTTTGCCTCGTACATTTGTTGCAAGTATTCTATATATTCCTTTTGTATTTCACCCGACACACATCAATGCAATGACACATTGTAGATTAAGAGAAAATTAGCAACTAAGCAGGACATCCCATAACTAGATAAGTCTAAACAAAACACAGCAACCAAAAAGCTCGAAGTTATGCCAAAGAAATATAAAAATAGTAGAATTGAAAGATGTATAGTGGCCCTATACAGTGAATGACACAAATATCACATCGGTAAACTCCTCACCACATTTGTCACATATGTTTACCGATGTGATATTTGTGTCAGTAAATTACACCACAGTCCTTGCAATCACCTTTACTATACAGTGAAATTACCGCAGACAATTCGTTATGGCAGATCACTATATAAAATAATATTCTAGCGGCAGACCATTGTTCTCATATTGGCATTGTGCTTAAGTCGATCAAAACGAAGTAAACGACTTTGTTGAGCATTTAATTAAGTTCCTACTATTTTCAACCGACTTCCTAAGGCAAGTTACCACTACAGAAGGAAGAAAGATATCTTGAATGCTTGATTTCAATTGAGCTCTCCGTTTAAAGACATTAAGTTAGATGAAATCCAACGAATTGTTTTCTGAAAAATCTACCAGACCGATGCTAAGAACGCATACTAATGATGTACTGTACGTATAGTTTCTAGTAGAGAAAGTGGTTAATACCATATATCATTACTCAATCTACGGAAAGATGTTACAAACTATCATCTCAACGACCGATTAGTGTGTAGCCTATACTGTTTAAAGTGTTTGAGGGCTTACATTATCCGAAGTACAATTTACTATCAGTTTGGCTGGAGACTACACCATGCACACCTAATGTTCGTCGAATGATTAAGTTGAAAAGCTAAGCAATAGGAAACAAACCCTATTGGAAAAAGTCTTCACAGATATTCGATAGAATATAGCATGATAGTACAATTTACAAAAATCAAATCACATATCCCACATCAGCTTTTTAAAATACCGCAGCTTTATTTGAACAACTGATATTTCCACGTCACACATAGCGAAGATTATTGAATTTAATTAAATTTCCTTATTCAGATCATGATCAAATAAAATGGAAGATAAATCAATTAACATAGGAAATAAAGAAACCTCACGATTTTAAAAGTTTTGATCTTGTATTTAGCTCTGAGACGCCATTCCCAAAAGAAAATGTCAAGAAATTTGATACTGGCAGAAATGCATTTTTAAACTCGAATGTTCTAGAAATTTTGCTCTAGTTCAATTGCGTAAATCCTATAGGTGGCGGAATTGGTGGGAGATAATTCTTAACATATTTACGCAGCCAACTCGTGCAATATGATTTAGTATACTTTAGTTACTTAGTGGTACAGACGTATTTCCGCAACGCTGATTTTCAAATCGTGGAAGATGCGACCATATCACCAAAACGTACCATTTGCTTTTTATTTAGAGAGGGTATGAAACCTTCAGAAATCATTGAATAAGGTGTATTTGGAGAGCATGCAAAACCCAATGGTACAGTTTATCGATGACCACAGCAGACAGCCAAGCAGTGAATGAAAGGAACGTTGCTACTGAAGAAATAACTATTAGTAAAATTAGTGTTAATGTAGAAATATGACAAAAAAGGTTAATGGGATTTTACATGAACATTTGTGTCTGAACAAGATTTCAACCCGCTGGGTATCAAGGCTGTTGGAACCGGATCAGAAACATAACAGATTTGTAGCATGCCGCCAATTTTAAGAGCTTTTAGCACGCCACGGCCACTAATTTTGGTAAGCAATAGTAACTACTGATGGAACATGGGTACCTTACTTCAATTCAGAAACCAAAACTCAGTTGAAAGGATCAGAAGAAAAGCCTCCGTGTACTTCAATCGGTTGGAAAGGTATTACTTACTGTATTCTGGAGATTGAGGGAGAATTCTTTTATGAATTATATACCAAAAGGTGAAACGGTTGATGCATTCTAGTCTACTATTTGGCCCATTGCGGCACGCGTTTTGCAAGAATCGACCTGGAAGGTTCCATAAACGTTTGACGACTGATTAGAACAATTGGTTTCACTTTGGGATAAGTGTATTGAATTAAATGTCGATTATATTGAGAAACTAAATAGTAATTTTGCTGAAAATTGACGAAATAAAAAATTATAGCCAAATTGCTAGAATTTTGGAAACACCCCCGAATTTAATGTTAATTGAAGAGTTATAACTCCTTTTATAATGCAAGATAAATTATATATTGAAAGTTTTAGTAACTGTTTTTATTTGAAACATACTTTCCCACCGCACTGTATGTACGTATGTTACACAATCAATTCGAAAGCCTTCAGGTTATTCGTTTTTCAATACCAGTATAGGGCATTTTTAAAAATATATCGAGCAGTGCAAGAGAAAGTCGCTAACATAACTTTTACCACCAGCAAGAAATTACATAATTTCCGAAAGAATGTTCTTATCCCAAAAAAACGATTTTAATAGTACTTCATCAATTTACAATACGTTCGTATCTTTTTTGTGTAGCACAATTTTGAATAAGGGTAGAATTTCGTAATAAGAAATGCATATTAGAATATTGATTTCTATGCAGAATTCCGAGGTAAAAATTTAATATTCTAGGACAGTTTGCGGTGTTGATCGTGAAAATCCATTCTAAATCACGGTCTCAAGTGTAAGTATAACCTAGTCATACCAGAAATATCAACAACTTATTAATTTTAAATACTATCGTCCCAAAATACCAAATCAAAATGTTTTACAAGCAAGATCTTATATTAATAAAAAAAAATGTAGCTTATTTTTCGCTTTCTTCATGTTAGTATTGAAGATGACAACAAGTTGTTTGACTGTTAAATAATGATGACTTTATAAACGTGGTTACAAAGTCATCATTACAACAAAGGTGCAAAGTTGTCGAAGAATAAGCGGGTCCATTTAATTAACATTATACTTAACTAGATACCTACCGCCCAATGCAAATATTAATAGAATCAGCACTAATACCATTTTCTTGATACAACCATAGACACCACACGTTTCTTCGTACCGTTACCTTACTTACTGAGCAGTAGTGGTTTGCCTTTTCGAGGTGAATGAAATATTTTCTCACCTTGACATGTTTCAAGTGGATTTTATGGCTAAAACATTTTATTTTATACGTAATTGCGATTCAATCAATATAATAATTGCGCTTAAATTATGCGTATCCCCTAATCAACACTTTAATGAACACGATCTAAATATCAAAAACTAGTCAGATTGTTATGATGAAACAATCATACCTACCACAAACACAGAATACTCGCACATTTTTACAAATTGCTGCATTATCGCATAAAGTTAGCTCAAAGTATACTGCGTATTTCCATCGGTTAAATTAATTAACTGTCTGGTTTTTATATTCTTTGTGTGCCTCCAGCCTGATATAGCAGTCGATCAGTCAACGAGGAAACCCATCAAATATTCATGCTTGTCGGTAATCAGTTTACACAAATTACCTTTGATGCGGAGTACCATGGGAAATTAGTCCGGTTTCGGTAAATACGAAAATGTATGTTGACCCGTTTCCGTGATACAATGGCTTTGAGCGAAATGCGACATATACGATTCCAATACGGATTGTTTTATATGTGAAGTCAATTAAAACATTAGGGATAAATAAATTCTGATGTCATTTTTTAATAGTTTCCGTATTTTACAATCTCGGTGTTATTATAATAAGACACATAATACGTAGATCGATAAGGGAAATAAATTTACCCGATGAGCACTAAGCGGATGACCAATTCGTAAATCGTGTTTTGATCTCTAAACTAATGAAGTATCTATAAAGTATGAACTTCTATAGGTAACAAAAACACTTCATTCAATAAAAATAAATTATGCAATAATATTTGGAAGAAACTGTTTAACGATGGTTTCAAAGTAAATAAAAGAAAATAAATAATAGCCTTTGCACACCCTTATTTGGAAAAACGAAATGTACATTTCGATAGCTGAGCTGTTATCTTCAATGGGATATCATGAAGGAATCAAGCGTAACTTACCGTATTTAGTTATCCGGCTCTCAGCATTACGCACCAGAAGATGCACAATGATCACATTAATCACTAACCACTGCGCCCCGCACACAACATGCACTACATTTGGAACATTATTTAATCTGTTTAAACGCCCTTCTTTCACATGTTATCATACATTAACGTATATTAAAGCATCACCTTCGAATATATATTAAAATAAATATAAAAATAGCCCATGCCGAGGTAACAAAATCCTTCAATAGTCACAAAAACACCTTTAATAAGATAGGGCTAGACTAAGAAGAACATATGTATATAATAGCAAATAATTAGTTTATTTTTATATCAGAAAGATCAATATGTTATAGGAAAGGAAACACTTCACCATAGTCTATCACCTAGCTTTAATATCACCAATTGTGCTCTATTGGTTTTAAAGCTCAGCGCGAACGTATTAATTGTACAGAGCTTGGGATAATTTAAACCAAAAAGTACATACAAAGGTTTATATATAGTAATACTGCTTATGACTGTAATAATAATAACCAGACACCAATGTCCCACGAGAAAGAATGGTCTGCAGAGTGAAACATCAGAGTTCCAGTACCTTCGCTTTCACACCCGGTTGTCGCACACCAATCCATTCAGGAATAGTACGTGGTGATAATAGTAGACATCACGCATTAGTCCACACACTTGACCGGAATTCCTGAGATCTGAGCCCTAGATCTCAGCAATTTAGTCTATCATCCTACTACTACACCAGTTTATTACTAATGACATCATGTTAAATTACCGGATTTTAGTACGCTTCCCACTTTCTAGTTTCCCATTTGAGAAAGAGGCAATTTTCTCGCATTATGCTAAATTAAGAAGGTAAATATTTTAACAAAATTAGCCCCCTCATTCTAGATATTATAATATTAAGAAGAGCTCCTTTTATGTTTTATATACTACCACTAAATGGCGCAATTGTGATTTGTCAATATCATTTTCGTAAAATTTTACATTTTTTAGTGTGAAAATGGTGGCAGCTTAGAAACCGACCGAATAGTTTGTTTACAGTGAACGTTTCAAGAAAGCACTGGCAATTTCACGTGAAGATTTTGATTGCATTTTTTACGATTTTAGTAAAGACCTAACTCAACAACAATGCATGCGCGCGCTCCGCTCAACTTTTGGTAATGAAGTACCATCAATTTTGCCATTGGTTTTCAGAATTTCATCGTGATTAATTTTTAGCGATTGAATCCGGAATTCCTGAGATCTGAACCCTGGATCTCAACAATTCAGTCTAGCATCCTAACTACTGTGTCACACCAACTCATTACTTATCACCTCGTGGTAAACTACCGGATTTTGCTTATGCGTCTGCTTGGTAGATGATGATGTACGAGAGTGTAAGAAAAGCAAAAAGTCTGAACTCAAATAGTTCAATAGCTCTTAGTCTTACAATTCCGTCTAGGGATATTTTAGGATATCCAAATTGGCGTGGTAATGACAGAAACTATTATCTCTTCGTACTAGTTACCAAAAGTTGCCGATAATGCTGGATGCGTAGCAGCCTTGTTTTTTATAACAAATTAATAATACCAATTGCACTTTCTAATGTTGGAGCAGCTTTTAAAAGTTTACTACAAAACGTAGGAATGGTTGCGGATACTGTATACAGCCTTATATAAATTTCAAGGCCAATTTAACTATGTATTGTACATGTTTTTCACAGAATTTCAGACTTAATTATCAGAGAGGGAAATAGAATCTCTGTTTAGAATTTTTCCATGCGTTTATGAAACTAAGAATATATTCTTTAGTTCTCAACAAAATATAGAATTAAAGTCAACACAGTCAAGTCTCCCTCGAGCGGACATCGTTAGGTCCCTCAAGAGGTATCCGCTCAAGAGAAAGCCAATTTAATGGAACTTAAGCTATGTGCAGTTCTCTTCCACTCAAGGAAAATTGGAAGTATTCGTTATGGGTGATTTCACAATATATAGAAAGTAAACATACCACACCATGAGGTGCTGTTCATAGCTACAAACATAAACCATACTGTTACACTGCATGTACTATACCTCTTTCAAAGAGGATTGTCCGAAAAATTTCACATGTGTGGCGAAGCAGAAAGAAGTACAATTTTATCCTCAAAAATGCAGATACATGTTAATTAAGTTGTGTCCATACAACCTCCCATGAAATGCTTTGATAAAAGTTTTGTACAACTAATAGTATATCGTCTACACTTACATGCTTCCAGAATGCTACCCACACCATTCTACTTATTCTGATATGCAGATGTTAACAGTTAAAAGCTTCTTATCTAAATCGCACGGATGCCATTTTCTTCATTTCGGCGAGTTTTATCAGTTAATTGCTGTGCCACACTAATTATTTATATGGCTGTTGTGGAATAAATAATCGCATCCTAGGAATCTTCCAGATTTCCATATGTAGCAATCGATTTTCTCCAATAAAGTTAATCATGTTTACCATTCAAGAGGGATAAAATTCCATTAAGGAAACCTTCCTCCGTATTGCCTTTAAGATTCTTTAATCCTGTATTAAATCAAAAAATAGTTAGAGTTGGGATTGAGATATTTGTTATGCAATACTAATCCTGGCAGACAACTTACCTGGCATAGCTGTTTTATGTTAATATTGCTGTTTCTTTAGTGTTATTGCACTAACATTTTATTTTTTATTGAACAAAGCTTAGAGAAAGGACAAACAAGTGCCTCAGTATTCCTTGACGTGTCACAAGCTTTTGATAAGACCTGGCACGCTGAACTTACGAACAAGGTAAAGAACCTATTGTCGAAAGCGTTCGCAGAACTGCTTATATCGTATATCTCAAACAGACATTTTAGTGTTAAGCAAGAAGTTGCGACTTATATCCGATAAAGCTCAGAGTCCCGCAAGGAAATGTACTCGATCCCATACTGTACCTGCTTTGCACGTGCGAAATTGAGAAAATCGAAAGCGTAACAATAGCTACTTTTGTAGACGACACCACAGAGCTCGTTACAGGTGAAACCGTAGAAGAGGTAACAACAAAACTACAGAATGCCACAGCCAACATCAGCGAACGGGCAAAAAAATGAAAAAACTAAACGAAGGTAAATCAGTACATATTAATTTCACAAATTGACTTAAAGACAACTATCTGTCCGTGGTAACCAACAACCAAGTAAACCGCCCGTAAACACAGCAAAGTATCTTGGAATGAATCTCGACGCCAAGCTACATTGGAGCCAATACGTTGAGGACAAACTCAAATGAAGAAGAAGAAAACGTGCTGGTTAATCAAGAAGAAATCTAAAGTATAAGTTGTTAGTAAGCTGCTGCTTTACAAAGCAGATACTCAAAACCGTTTGGCTGTACGGCATACAGTTATGGAGCTGTACTGCATCGACAGATATTCGGAAAAATACAAACTTTCCAGAATAAAGTACTTCGTGACACCGTAGGTGCCCCGAAATAAATTAAGAACAGTGCCCTTCAACGTGATCTACAGATCAACACCGTAGCTCAAGAAATTCAAATCATCGCTAAGAAACATGAAGACAAGGCTATTCAATTTCTAGATGTCGATGACCAAGAACGAAGACTCAAGAGCAAGAAACCGCATGACTTAATTTAGTGGACATTAAGTGCCAACAAATAAAAGGGGAGTACAGTGTATGAGTAAAATACACAACAACGAATGTATTTAGTTGATAGATTTTAAGAGACATTCAATTAACTGTCCATAATGTTAAATGTTATTTCAATAATAATAATAATAATAATAATAATAATAATAATAATAATAATAATAATAATAATAACGATAACGATAATAACGCCAACAATGCAAAATCGCCTAACATATCAATACATAATAATACACAAAATCGATAGAAAACACCGAAACACTTACAAAGAGAACATTACAATATATCATAGCCTTTTAGGCTACTACTCGGCAAGTTGGCAATTTCTTAGTTCTATTCTTAAATTTATCAATTTTATTTATTATTATATATTATATTAATATATTTATTGTCTTAACATTATTTGGTAATTTATTATACAATTTAGCCGCCAAGTACTGAGGACTTTTTCACTAAAACCTAGCCTATGCCCAGGAATCTCCAGTGTGCATGCTTTTTGGCCATTTGTCAAAATTTGCTTTAGAGTACAACAGCAGCTGCCACGGTAGACTCACAAAATTTAGATCTTTAAACAAGTTTCTGAAACTTGCTCTTGACGAATTTCTTGTCAAAATCCGTAGTTCTCTGTTTTGGATACTAAATATGCGCCCCATATACACCGATGATCCCCATGCCAATATGCCATACACGATTACAGAGTAAAAGCAAGCAAAACAGAAAAATTTTAATACTGCAAAATCAACCTCATCCTTCAGTCCAGTCAAAGCAAAACATATGGGACTAATTCTTTTACATACAATTTTTGTGTAAAAATTGGTTTGTCCGCCTGAATAATACTAGACTGACGTCCTTTGACTAGATGAGATTGGTCTCTACTGTTTGAAGCGATCCTAAATTCAATAAAGATTGTTGTTAGTAAAATAATTGGCTAATACACTTAAAGTATTAAATGCAACTCGACCCATTTATTTAGAATGTTCAGTAGATACCAAAAACGAAACATCATCAGCATACATGGTGACACCATCAGATGGAATATCATTTACATATATAATGTACAGAAGGGGGCCCAGGCCGCTACCTTGAGGTGCAGCACCCCTCATTGTGCATTTACTTGACTTCGCGTCATTAATTTGTATATCTTAACTACGGTTTTTCAAATAACTGCAAAATCATTCCAACGGTATACCTCTAACACCGTATCTACATAATTTCTCTAGCAACAGTTTATGATCTACGAGATCGAAAGCCATACTTAAGCCAACAAACATTCCAGCACACGCGTTCCTCTTATCTACACTCTTGTATAGCTCATTTATAATTGCAGAAACTGTGCTACGACCACTTTTAAAGCCAAACCGAGGATCATTAAGTAAGTTGCGTCTTTCCATAAATTTTATTAATCTATTTGCAACAAGCTTTTCCATGATTTTGGCAAACATACTTAAAAGAGATATCGGTCAGTAATTTTCAACCAATTCCCTGGACGCCTTCTTAAACAATGCCCAAATCTTTCCCAATTTCAACCGCGTCGGAAAAATACCCTCCACAAACGAATTATGAATTATTGTCTGTAACAGGATTATAACCTCATCAATACAGTGCACATGAACATTGGCACTTATACCATCGCAGCCCGAGGAAAATTTACTCCTTAGGCCCATGATCATCCACCGGGCTTAGGAAAAATTTATCTGGATTCAAATCAATATTGAACTTAATATCAACGTTACGAACAAAACAATCAGTTACTGTACAAAAATATTTATTAAAATAATCTGGTACTTTATTTAGATTTAGGAAATTAGGCTGAAAGAGATTACTAGTTGACCCAATTAGACCAATTGTAATGATAAAAAAATCAAATATAGTAAAAGTAAAATTGGAATTGGCTGGAATTCGGTTTGCAAGCATGTAGGCCAAGGAAGAAGCCATGGCTCTCCGAAATTAATCGAATGAAATGCTTGGTATGGTTAAGAAACTATAAACATTGGATTTAATTGGATGAATCGAATATTGAGGTAAATACTACGAATTTTAATTTAACTTTAGCGCAAACATAATTCAGAATATTGTGTAAAATGCAACCATAAAGAATATGAAGTTATATAATGCTTCTTGTTGAAGGATTTTGACATGTTCAGTTATTTGGTAAGTACAGTACTTGTGCCCTAGAAAGGGGGCAGCGTATCATTCCGACTGCGTGATAGCTACGACAAAGTATTCTGGCAAAAGTGTTACTTCGCACCCCCTATAATAAGGTGTTGTTTCTATAAACATATATTTGTGATAGGGAAAATATTTACGCCTAAGTTAAGGGCATGTGAAACAGTTTAAATCTTATCCTTTCTTTTTTTATATCTATTATAGTTTCTGAGTTTTAGTACACCCCGCTAATATGACATTGGACAGCGAAGAAAGTTACCGTTGTTTTCACACTACATCAGTCTATAGACCCACAAAATTTCATTTAAATCGGTGAAACGCACTTACCGGTGTTTCCTTGTTAGTAATACCTTGTTGTTTTTATGAAGTAGGGTTTTTTGGAACAACATTGACCTTTACGAAATACATGACTATTCGAATATGAATTGCGCATATGAGCGATTATTTGCGATTGCGGATGATGTAATACAATGTTGAGACCTTTTCCTTGCATACAAACTCAAGTAAATGGTATCCTCTTCAACTATGAATGCTGCTCTACGCAGAGAATGGTGAAATTTGTATTACTCTGGTAATATCAGAAATACCCGATTCCCGAAATTCAAGTAGTGCCTTATGTGGGGTCTCATTTCATGTACAATATGTACATATATGTATGTTTTATTTACATACGAAAGGTATATTCAACCACAAAAGGATACCTCTAAAGGTCTTTTTCCAACGATTTCCAACCAAAAAATATTTCATTTCTTTATTAATACAATGGGATGTGAAAATGATAATTCAACTCAAAATGCCAAGGTGTGGAAATATTCCTCACTGGAAAAGCGTGCTGTATGTGAGTATCATGCGTTAGCGTTTGAGTCCGCAATACTTGAATACCATGGGATAAACTGGTATCACTGTGGAGTTTCGACTGCAACATCTCGGTATATCCTCAATTACCAAGTTGTAAAGACCACTAACATTTTGTGGACAGTGTTCGCCAAAAGGTACAGTATCCTTGTTTACTACACCAGAAGCCGTTAAATTAGTCCAAACGATGCTCATCTCCCACAGTTGTAACATGATGTTATGTTTACAATTAACTAAAACAGTTAGAATTTAATGTGACATCTTTGTGGGTATATAATTAGATTTGATTCAAAATTACAGGATCACTAGAGCTTCTAGTAATCCCTTCTATTTAACTGTCTTATCTGACTTTCGCCGTTAATAAATAAAACGAGTAATTTTGACCAAAACTGTACGTACATACATATTGGATATTTCAAGAGTTGGTACCTTTATTTTAAAAAATCTAAAGTTCAACAACATAAGTGATATGGCAAAACGTCGCTTATATGAAAGTATTAAAATAGCCGAGATATAAAATTTATAATTTACACATTAGGGACATTATCTCTTCGCTGGTGTGGAGTCTAAAAGCCCCATTAGTGGTGTGGTTCAATATTCACATTGTTTTTGCTTTAGTGGGTAACACCACTGTAACAGCTTAAAAAGGCGCTTTTTCACAATTCCTTTTGGATGGAAGAAAATGTAACAACAATAATATTCGAGGAAGTTATTAAACATATATTTAAGAATTAAGTACAAAATTATCATCATCGGTAAATATATTTAAAAATATCAGCCCCGGAGTCAATCGTGCGATGGATATTGGATTTGAGGCGCTCTGGTGCAAATTTGAATTCGGAATAATAAAATAAAACACTTCATCTGCATGGCTATAGCTAGTGCAATAGATGTAGCATATTTGTTTTTATGTGATTGACCAGTATTTGAAGTAGTACACTAAATTTTTGGCCAAAAAAAAAAAGAACAATCATTTGTTAATAACTAATGTTTAAATTAACGCATCGAAAATCCCATACCTATCTCATTAGAAATTGTTATGTTAAAGATATGGTCAAAAATTTTAATGAATAAAATTGTTGGAGTTGTGCTGCGTGCCGTTTTCAAAAAATCGTGTTTCGAGAAAAGCGCGTCTAGAGCATTGAAATGTGTTATAGACATAAGTAAATGGAAAATTCGACTATTTATAACTTTTTACCATTAATCTGATATCAGAGGACTATAAGGCTGGTCATGTTTAAATCTTCTTCCTCATTTTCTTTCCTCAAAGATTGTATGGTCGAGGGCTCCTCTTTTGTCGGATCTCTCAAACATAGCACGACGTGCTTATCCGATTAGCATCGGCTTCAACACAATAATTGTATGATTGGCCTCCGTTATCCGTCTGCAGCACTATAATGATTCGTGCAATATTTGTCAGATCATCATTAAAATTGCATACAGCGATATTTAAGATTTTTTTGCCACTTGAGTAAGATTTAGGAACCAAATTCCAAACAGTAGCAATGAAACTTCTGCTGATATTTTACGTGTAGCCTCCGAAACGAAAGAGGTAGCAACTCGCCTTTGCTCAGCTGCTCTTAAATCGATTTGATGACTTCAAAAACTTTCGCAGAAAGCAGCGGCTTGTGATGGAAGGTGTCTAAGGAATCCGCACCTTTCCGGTGCCTTGTGCCTTGTGGGTCACTCATTATAACTTATAAGTGCTCTGAGATTAGAAATAAACTCTTAAAAATCAGCATTACGCACAACAGCTGTGATTTCAAGCGAGAACATTATGTTACGTTATGTTTTTGTATATGTACTGACTCTGTATTAACGTACTTTTGACTTCTGAACTAAACACGGAAATATTTCTAACTGAACATAAATACTTTCTAACATCTCTTAGTGTATTAACCTTCCTATACTCACGTCAAAATATGAAACACGTATACTATACTATATAAATCGGTCTCACAGACCGTATGCGTGAAGTATAGGAAGGTTAAAGGAGTTAGAAATCAAGAGGTAAGATATTAGGCTGTATCTTCCGAGCAGGTATTTATTCGGCGCAGGTACTCGTTCCGGAGATGTCTGACGCGCTTGGGAAGGAGCTCATAACTTAAAAGAAAAATGTGTTTACAGGTTATAAACTTTTTGCCCCATACTCTAGAAGGTTCAAAGCATCTATTAAGCTAATAAGAAAGAATCGATTCTCTGTAAAATTTACGGTGGTGTTACCCCTTAAGCACTGTCGCAAAGTACTAGAATTATCCATCTGAGGAACCACAGTGATTAACATATATGTAGTCAAAAATTAAAGCACTATATCATATCAATTAACTTCCCATCACACAATTGTTTAATAATAAAATTCAGTAGCACGTGTTTGTCTAGCCCAAGGCAAATATTATCAAACCAGTAAACCACGCAAGTTTACTCCATAAAATATTTTTCGAAGACGGCCTCCAACGATGCCCGTCAATCGTAAATGACCCTTATATAAATAACATGTCATGTGGCAAGCGTGTCTAATTTCTAGACCGTATTTCTGCAAACATGTTAAAGTTTGCATTCTAGTTTGAATACATTTTCAATGTTAAGACTTTGTTACAGGTACCGATATCTAACTTGTTTTGATTGAATAAATCGCGAGAAAACGCCTCTCTATTGTTCAGCATCTCAAGGAAAATTAAAATAATAAATACACCTTACAAATACTGATATTACTTAATTATAGTAAACTGAACCAGGCGGTGTATTGAATGGGCCCGCTATCACGCTTTAGAAAATTTGTATTTTTCGTGTATGCATTGCTTCATACGCATCCAGTTTATGTAGTTGTCATGCAGGTAGTTAAAATATCCAATGCACACGTCGTTTAATCTTTGATTAATAGTAGTGGTGGAGCTGCGGTAACATTTATTTTGCTTCTCAGTTCACGGCAGAACTTTGGATTTAGCTGACATTGCTCATTATAGCCTTTGACTAACGCCAACCACTTTCAATGAAAGCACAATGTTTCATTCTATTATCCCTCGTATTGAATTTAGAAAGAATTTCTGCATTTGTGCAAACAGATGACTGTCAATGGTCATCTTCTGCTATAGCTGACTTATCACACGTGTAGCATAAGGGGTGTATACGAAAACATCAAGAATACTCTAAATTAGCAACCTTTTTTTTTCTTGTGAACCGCTTCCAAACAGAATAAATTGGCGCACCCCCTGTTTTCTGGTTTTCTGTTATTCACAAGAGTGTTTACTACCTCTTTAGGGTCGCTTTTTCTTGAATTGCGTTGACCAGTTTAATTAGCTGCTGAATATTCACGTCAGGTCTTCACGAAATAAGTAAGAAAACCCAATATAACCAAAGTTGACAAAATGCGGCGCACTTGGTAGACACACTAAGGATACGGATGTATGTAAATTTTTATTGGATACAGTGACAAAATTATAAGTCAGCTAGAGGCATCCACCGTATATAAAAAGCATGTCGCCGGATTGACTACGTTATAGGTATAATTGATTTAAAAAGAAAATGTTTAATTTCGTTTTGGGATACCGCCCTGCATGGTCTAAAAAGATTTTCAAGCACATGTTTACTTTTTAAATCAAGGTCGTCATATGAAATTATGACTCTGAACAAAATTTAGCAACTGTTGGATTATTTTGACTAAATCGGTATTTGTTTTTGTATTCTTGCCTTGTAACTACAGAAAAACAAGGATTCCGTGTAAGTTGTCAAAGAAAAAATTAATGTAAGTTATTTTCTTTTTTCTTTTAATAAAATATTTTATTAGAAACTTACACTATTTTTTTTAGACAAGCATTGTCTGTAATTTGTAAAAAGAAAAAGAGAAGTTAATGTAAGTTTCTAAAAAGTATTTTATATCATACAAGAAAGAAAATATAACTCACATTAATCTTTTTGACAACTTATACAGTATACTTGTTTCTCTGTAGTTACAATGCAAGAATACGAAAGAAGTACTGATTTAGTCAAAGTGGTCCAATATTTTTTGAAATTTTGCATAAAATTATAATTCCATATTTTAAACAACCTTTCTTAATAACATTTTGCCGTATTATTGACTAAAATGGCACTTTACGTCAACAGAAAGTGTTTCTTTCTCAATTGCCGGGACGGCCTTAATTTTAAAAAAGTAAGAATGTACTTGAAATTCTTTTCAGACCAAGCAGAGTGGTATCCCGAAACATTAAAACGAGATTCTAAAATTTTCGATCAATTATACCTACAGTGAAGTCGATCAGGATCCTGTATATGTATATGTATGTATATATATTTTGTTGGAGCATGAAAGAAATATTCATGGTATATCCAGAAAAATTGCACTAGGAAATTGTGTACATTATTATCAACTTAAAAAGGAGGAATAATTTTAGCCCTAATGACTCTGATCACCGGATACAATTTTGTAAAACTTAAACTTCTCTTAGATAAGCATGGTTTCTTTAGTATCGCTCATAACTAATAATAGAAAAGAAATAAACAAAAAACGTTAAGAGTGAAGCCATTTTATTATTGAAATGTTAATGAACTTAAATTGCCAATTAAAAATTACATCATTATTTAAAGAAGTCCAAATCGGTACCAAGATTAGTAACAAAGTTTATGAGTGCAATAAGCAAATAATCTAAGACTAGCAGTGGTGCCCTCTTTCAGAAGGCAAAAAAAAAAAAAGTGAAATCTATGTGATTTAAAACTGTAATAAATTAGCTTCTATCCTTACCATACCCATTTTTGGAGAATTCCAAATACATAATTCGACCATCGAATTGTCATCCTCAATGGAGGACGCAAAGGGGGAGGATATTAATTATAAAATCTGGTTAACGATAAATCTGGTGTCGTTTCTTTGTATTTTTCACTGACAATGATAACTTGGTAGTCGAAATATATATTTAGAGTTTTCCAAAGATCAACGTCTTACTGGTAAGAACTAACTTGCTCCTGCTTTAATGTGTATTAAAGTATGTCTAAATTAATCGACTAGCAATCAATTTACCTATGTTTTTTTCTAGAAGAGCGACTTTTTAGCAGGTTTTTGCCTTTCTTAAATATTTACACTTTGTTTGCGCAATATCTAACCATTCCAGCACTTTAAACATATTCAAGCATAAGAAATTTATTACGTCACGTTAGCACTATTTAATACATATCCTCTTTACCTCGTCTACAATTTATGGCCAGTAATACCAAGAATAGGAATTTCATCATTAATGTCTTAAAACTTAGCATTATAGAAATTACAGTGAGAAATATTAAAATTGATTGAACTATTGTTTATTATTCAATGAACGGTATTTTCAATCAATGTCAGCAATTTAACTAACCACAGTTCCTGGCCAAATTACTTGGAACACTCAATATTTGATAGCTTTTTGATAATAAAATAAAAATTACATTCTTTAAATTTTTAATTTATAACAGATACTATAATAATATGAGAGTTAGCTTAGTATTAAATAAATGGTTAATACTTGGTCCATAACACACATTTTTTTATATCATTGCTTATTCCATGGGACACGTTATTAATGTAAGACGTAATTGTTGTCTTATCGCCGTCGTTTTCCCATACGTTCTTTACATCGTTTAATACTATATCCTTATTTCCATACGTTTTTGATGAATTTCCGAGTGCAGGTATACCGGGCTCCTCGAAGAAACTCTTAACATTTTCTGTCACATCTCATAGGGCATTATTTGTCCTGTCGACTTGCAACTTCCTGGCTTAAGATAAGTCTGTCAATAACATTTTAGGACATCTACGTATATTGCAGTATATTAATATTCACATGGTTAATTGCCATTAAATAATCTATCATTAACTACAATTCAATATATCAAAATTCACAGTTAATGTTGGGATTTTGGATGTTCATGTTCAAATGACATTCGATTTAGTTTTAGGGTTATATTTATACTTTCCTGATACCACGCACGCCACCTTTTAAGCATCTAATTACCCTGCAGGTGTTAGCTTCTTTTTTTTTCTTTAAGTTCAGCCAAAAACGTTTAATGGGAGGGAGGGAAGGGGGATGTAGCTAGAAATAAAATTATCAATTATTATAAACAGCATCCATTAAAAGATACAAGGCGATGTAACCATTTAAACATATACATTTAACACTCTCACATCACAAGAATTCATAATAACCACTAGATAAAAGAAATCAAGGATACTTGAGCATCAACAATATAGATCTCTGTAATAACGACACGCCATGATGAAGTGTTATCCATGGTAAATAGTAAAGAAGCTAGTTATTGCACAATGGAGAGATAATGTAGTAAACTCTGGATGGGGAAACGTCCTGGTTTCCGAGTTGGTTGACGACCGAAAATGACAAGACAAAAAGTTATCGAAGTACGATTTTATTGCGTTGAATGTGGATTGAAATAGATCAAAAGGGTTTTAGAGGAAATCCATAGAAAATAGAGCTACACCGAAGAAAGAGGGGATCCATAGCAAGAAACTTAAAAATTACATACTGACACACACAACGCAATAGGTAATTATTTTCAATTTATGTCAAATATTTCTAAAATCTTGTAAATAAAATTTGTTATAATTCATGCTTTTTATGATATCGTTCATTAAGAGCTAAGCCGGTGCAATCTTGTCAATATAATTATCTAAATTCTCAGTACAAATTTGATGCCCCACGTTGGGCACCGACTTAGCTCTTAATTAACGATATCATAAAAAGCATGAATTATAACAAATTAGATTTACAAGATTTTAGAAATATTTGACGTACATTGAAAATAATTACCTATTGTATTGTGTGTGTCGGTATATAGTGTTTGAGTTTCTTGCTATGGATCCCCTCTTAAATTCTTTTTCGGTGCAGCTCTATTCTCTATGGATTGCTTCTCTTAAATTCTTTCTTCTTCGGTGTGGTTCTGTTTCTTCTGTTTATTTAATGGTTACTTCCTTTAAAACCCTTTTGATCCAAATATCGTTGAAACTTCTATTTCAATCCGCCTTCAACGCAGTAAAATCGTACCTCGATGACTTTTCGTCTTGTCTTTCTCGGTCGTCAACCAAACATACCTTAATTTTTTCGGTAACCGGGACGTTTCCCCATCCAAAGTTTAGTACAATATACTGCTCTTAGGCATTATAGTTTCTAAAAATAAAAGGCACGAAGCAGGTCCATGTCCCCTAATCACGCCCCAAACCACTAATTGTGACGGATTTTTTACAATACGAGGAAACTTAAACACTGTGAGACCTTCGCCAAGTCGTCTGCAAAGAGATTGCGATCGCTGCTCTAACAAACAGAGCAAACTGCTGTCACTAAAATAAAACTGTTGAATAATCCTAACATTCATTTAATAGAAATCCTTCTATTAAGTTATGTACTCTTTCCAATCATCGCCTGTGACATGTTGCTATTCCCTTAAAAAATTAAAGCGAGCAGATTTCATTTTTGGCGCGACTTTAAGAGGCCTTTAGCAATTTAGGCGTCTTCCATATAGTCGATATCTAACAGTTCTAGTCGAAATTTCTATGCCCCTTTCTTCTAATGCCTATTTAATTATTTTTACTATAACAAATACATTAATGTCTGGACGAACCACTTCACGGTCAGATCTCTGTGAGGTTTTTCTTTTACAACTACGTTTTGGCCGGCTTATGTAGAGGTGCTAGCCTCTTCATAAGCCCTACTCACTGCTCTCTGTAATTTTGTAGTTTTCCTTTGTGAATGTTTACCCAACACAAAGAGAACTACTACAGCGCCTATTTCTTCTTGGGTTAACCCTTTCACGACTACGGGGACAAGTGTGTCCCAAACCAAAAATCGAAAATAAGTGAACGACTAGCGAACGCGTGGGTGTTATTTTTAATTAATTTGATTCCTGAGCGTGTCTTTCCATATTTTATTAAAGGCAACACAGCATCCGAATTGTTATTTTTGATTGCGATCATTGCAAATTGGCCATTTATTGCGCGCGGATTTCGAATATTTTATAGAAGTGTTTTGAGGTGCAAATTTGACTTGCAACGTTTTATATCATAAAATATTTATTGTCTGCTAAGTATTTTTTTATTATGTAGTTATAAAACCGTTATTCAAGTTAGTTATTTGGTAAGTCGTTCCAAACACTAAGGGACACTTTTCAATTAAAATAAGCTTTCGTTAATAGATATGAATACAAATAATAATAAATGCAGTCTATTTTTTTTAAATTCTAGCTAACAAGTAAATATAAAGGCGGAAAAATAATCTGTACAAGTTGTTTGGTTACGACTATAGGGACGTATATGTCCCAGAAGAAAACAAAAGCACCGTTATTGGTTTTGGTCTTTTGATTTAAAAATATGTTTTTCGATGCTCAATGAACTATACGAAATCCATAAAATAATTACTTTAACTCCCACAATCTTATGATCGTGAGAGGGTTAAGCCTTTACCAGGAATTTTCAAAATACTTAAAATTTCCAAATACTTACAAAATTAAATAGAACATTAATTGTACCTTTGCTATGGCGAAGTACTAACACAAATCAATAAAATACACCGTACAACTTAATAGCATGGGATTATAAGGATTGTACCCAATACTTTAAATAGGGATGGTTAGTGTGTGTCTCAAATAGCTTGGCTGAGGACTATATATAAAGTTGTAACAAAATAAATACATAAATCAACGACACATACATATATAATTGTACAATCTAATTTTGTCTATAACGTTTACGAAAATATATATATTGGTTCATAATTGATTTGATTTCAGCAATAATTTATCCATATATTTATCATTCTTTTATTGTTTGCCTACACATTGCATCCTCTGTGGATTTGTACAAATTATAATAACTAGATAATCACATTGATGAACAAGAATTGTTCCATATTGTACTATTTATTACGTATTTATAACGGTAATACGTCATTGAATAAAATATTATTACACAATAGTGAATCGCCGCATAATTAAACAGACTCAACAATATACGTTCAAATTTGCATATTAAAATACGCAAATTGAGTTTGAACAAATTAAATTATTACAATTGATAAAAAATAAAGTAAATCTGACCTTTTTCGTATTTGTCGTCTGAATTTCCAATATTCCTCCTATTAATTACACACCGGACACTACACGAAATGTTCACTAATCAAAAGTATAAAGCAAGATAAAATGGAAGCGCTTGTAATATCACCGAACAGTTGCTAGGATCGCATCACTATTACTGCAATGCATATTTTAAATTTTACTCGAAATAACCTCTTCGCAATAAAAACATGTCGACAAAAAACAAGGTGCGAATGGCTGGTACTGAACGTGCGTTCACAAAAAAAGCGTCCTTCGTGATAAACATGCAGGTAATATTAATATCGGAGGAGTATACAGATGTTATACGACGGAATATTTAACAAATATGATTAATATATTTTGGCGGGTGATTGTTATAGAAATGATGATATTCTTCACGTTTATCTCGTTTGTCATATGTACATATAAAAACTATTCATAAAATCGCACGGATTTATATTTATGTACAGTCGATAAAATTAATCTCCGGGCAGTGCTATTAGTAAATGTTTTAACATATAATTCAATACATTAATTAAAATGATGAATACAGAAAGCTCTTGTAGACTATTATTTGATGTAAAACGTTCAAAACAAGCCCCAGTCAAATAGCCGGGCAAATTGCAGACGCAGTACCCGAAAATAAATAAGAACTAACTGTAACAGAAAGAAGCATACTAGTTTGGACATTCAAAAACTGGTTATTTTCCATTTCAAAAGGAAACACCCAACGAGATATAGTTAAAACATTAACTATACCTAAAACTACGATCGAAGATACTATTAAAAGATATAAAATAGAAATCAGAATAAAATCTAAACTTCAGAAAGGAAGACCTACATTGTTAACTAAGAACAAGAAATGCCAAATTGAAAACTATTAGGGATGTATGGAAAGGAGGCACATGCTCAAACCATAAGAAATGAATTCAATTTTGAAATTCGATCGTGGGTATTACGGACGTCCCATAAGAAGAAAAAACGTTAATAAGTGAACAAAATAGACAACGCCGATTATAATTCTCATCAATGGATTTAAATATATGTACAGTTACTCACGAAAGTCTACATACACCAATATAGATATCAAGTTAACCATTAAAAAGAAAGTTTTCATGTATAGGAATGGTTATAATATAATTGTTATAATGTAAAAGTAATAATAATAATAATAATAAAAATAATAATAAGTAATTCTCCACTAAATTAAAGTACTTCATCAACAAATAAAAAAATATTCTCAAATAGTAGACAAATGAAAACTCACAAAAGTCTACATACACTAAATAAATAATTGAATGAAAAGGTACTAACAATAAATTAATACTTGGTAACACCACCATTAGCAGTAATTACGGCTTTTAGCCTACGCTGCATCGAATGTACTAGTTTCTGTCATTGTTTTAGGTATTTGATCCCATTCTTCTACTATAGCCCGCTTTAGGGAATCACGTCCAGTTATTACCTTTTTCCTTAAGCGGTTTTTAATTCTGCCCATAAATGTTCAATGGGGTTTAAGTCTGGCGATTGAAGAGGAGAATCAAGTTGTTTGGGGACGTTATAAAGCAGCCATTCTTTTGCCAGGAAAGAGGTATGCTTGGGATCCTGGTCTTGTTGGAATATCCCACCCTTGCCAAGCTCCAATTTATTGGCACTTTGAATCAATTGTGCCTTCAAAGTATTAACATATTTATGTTTGTCCATAATTCCATCTATGAACTCAATGTTTCCTACCCCAGCCGCTGACATACAACCCCAAAGTAGAACCGACTGCCCACCATGCTTAACTGTAGGTTGTACATTTTGCTTCTTAAATGCAGTATTAGATTGCCGCCAAATATTAACACGCCCGTCTGATTGAAACAAATTAACCTTTGTTTCATCCGTAAATAACACCTTATCCCAGAAACACACTTCCTCATTTTCATATTTTTTAGCGAATTTCAATCTCTTGATTCTGTTTACATCTCTAATATGCGGTTTACGTCTAGCGCTGCGCCCATTATAACCAGCTTTTCGAAGAACTCTACGAACACATTCTGCACTCACAGTCTTTCCCAACTCTAATTCCACACATTGGGCTACTTTGACAGCGCTGTTTTTAGGATTTTGCTTAATCTTATTAATGACGTACCTTTTGTCCCTCGCGGAAAGTTGGAATGGACGACCACTACGCGACTTATTTTGAATTGTACCGGTATTTTTATAATTGCGTAATTCTGTTTGTACCGATGATCGTGGTCTACCAACTATTTTTGAAATTTCTGTTAATGATTTGCCTTCATTTTTTAATTTAAGGATTAATTCTTTGATATCATTCGAAATTTCCATTCTCCGTACCATGTGGACAGTTAACACAACTTGATAAAACTAAAAATGCTGTAGAAACTGTGTTACTACTATAAACATCGAGACTTTCCTTACTGCACAAAAACTACGTTTAATACATTGTTAGTTTTGGGCTGTATGTACACTTTCGTGAGATTTCGTAAGCATATTTTTTGAAATTAATTTTCTCGTTGGCAAACTCTTTACTTGAAATCGACTAATGTTCCATGTTATTAGTTTTACATTACAACAATTGTATTCTAATCATTCGCACACTTAGTGTTGTTTCTTAGTAGTTATCTTCAGATTTATATTGGTGTATGTAGACTTTCGTGAGTAACTGTATATATTGGAATGAAGTAATTTCTTGCAACGAGTCGAAATGTAATGTAGTTGGTTCCAATGGTCGCGTAAGAGTGTGGAGAAGGAAGAATGAAGCACTCTGCAAGGAAAATTTAAGCCTAACTCTTTAATAAGTAGGAGGTTCGGTGATGGTCTGGGGGTGTATATTGTAGTATGGTAATACTCCATTAGTAAAATTATCAATAAAAAGATGTAAATTTTATAGAAAGCATTCTTTAAGAAATAGAAAAGCCTTGTAAACATTTACCACACACATACACTTGAAACATTTCAAAATCTAGAATTCCAAATTGCTATAACGACGTGCCAAAAAAAAGAAAGAAATGAAGTTTGTTTATGAACGACGGAATAGGATGGTCGACGAAAAAAATTAGATAAAAAGTTATATAAAATACCAGGGTTGAAAAGAAGCAGACCACATCAAAAAGAAGTTGTTGTTTACAAACGACGAACAGACCAAAAAAGAGAAGTACAATAAAAGGAAAAGACCAAAGAAAAGAGAAGTACAATAAAAGGAAAAGACCAAAAAAAGAAGTGAAGAAAGAATTCAAGACAAAGAGAGAAGTTAAGAATTAGAAAATAAATTACACTTATACACACTTAGGTAATATATTTTGATTATATTGTTCATTATTTTGTTAATATAATACTAAAATTTTATAAATTATTATTTGTAATAATTTTTGCTTTCTATAAAATTTTAACTAAATTCTCAGTACAATATGGTATTCTGATATATGAGGACTGGTTATTATCGATAGAATCATGGACCATAGAAATTATTTAGATTGATTAAAAAATTGTCAAACAATGCCAGTAAATTGAATGTTTTGGAAAATACAAATTCTACCAAGACAACTACCCTATGCACTCTGTGTTAAATGTGCGATTATGGTTGCTATATAATTATGCGAAACTTATCAAAACCCCAGCTCAATCCTATTGAGCATGTTTGGCGTCAATTGGATGTACAACTCAGAAAATATAATAAATTGCAATTGAATGAGGAATGGGAAGCCTTACACAAAAATTTCATTAAAAACCTAATTACTTCGATGCCCCATCATCTGAGAGTAGTTGTTAAAAATAAAGGATGTGTCACCAAGTACTGAGTCGCAAATGTAATTATCAATTACGTTGTGCAAATTGTACAACAGCTTTGATCACGCATACCCAAATATTTTTGAGTTACATCTCTTTGTGCTTATGCAAAAAAGTAGTTTGTAAGGACACTTTTGTTTTTAATTTTGTATTCATATGATGTCAAAACAGGAATAACGTATTTTCTAAAATATATTTAGGTTATTTCTTAAAACCTGACTTTTCATGTCAAAAGATATCTTGAACTTCTTTACCTGAAAATTAATTTGACTGACTGTATACGGTTTTGAAAATGTATTGCTTTGAAATCGGTCGATACCCCTCCACCATCAAAATGTAATTCAATGTTTCCCAAAAGTCTATTGCTGATTATTTGCCTTTTGTTATAAATTTTTATACTGAATAATAAAAGAAATCTTGTTTCCAGTGTTACAAACTGGGAAACTGTATTCCTTCATTTTCTACGTAGTAAACGAAATAGGCATTTTGAATGGTTTGGTAATTTCTAACTTACAATTTTACAAAAATCAATGGATCTACTTCACGCCTGATATCTAATTCTATAAGTACCGTGCGTTACCGAATTGATTGCCTTGCACATTGGTGGTCGGAAAATCCAATATACTATCATGGAAACGACCTTTCGTTGATCTAGCAGAAATTGGAGTATCATAAGTCACAAGTCTTTGATAAGTTGATTAAGTGGATAATCCCAGCAGTAACATATCGCATCGTCCTGGACATCTTGCAACTGCTAACATGACCAATAATGCAGAACGCGTAAATGAAATAATTCTAACTGACCGCTGCACAAAAATTAGAGAGATTGCAAGCGCATTAAAAATCTCTTAAGATAGCGTGTTTGCGATTATTCACGGTCACCTTGGTTACAGTAAGCTGCACGCTGGGTGCCTCATCTTTTGGCCGACAACCACAAAAAATCATCATTTCGATCTTTCCTTTTTCCTCTCTTCAACGCTTTTGCAGAGATAATCCGCAGTTTTTGAAGAAAATCATTATGGGAGGAGAGCTGGATGCTGCATTACACTGCCGAGACTAGATACTCCTGGAATGAATGAAGACACAAGGATTCGTCACTAAGGAAAGAAGAAGCAACTCTACGAATTCAAAAGGTTACGGCAAATGTTTTTTTATTATTATTTCAAGGGAATTGTTTCCAGTGAATTTATTGGCTGTAGAACAATAATCAATACCACGTCATAATGTATGACTTCTAGAAAATTGCGTAAATTCGTTAAAGTACGAAGAACCAATGCTGTCGTTCTTCTTTTTCATTCAGCTCGTATGACCGAAGACTTGCTGCAACGTTTTGAGTGGTAAGAGTTGTCAACAGCCTTAAAGTACTGATCTTGCATCCTGGTACTCCTACCTTTTTCATCCTTTTTGTTTGGTCAAGCGAAACCGAGATGATAGCGTTTCGCAAATTATGACGAAGTGAGGAAAGCAATCCTTAAATCTTTAAAGAAAATTGGACGAAATTTCTATGAAATTGGAATAGAAAAACTAGGGTCCCGAATGAAAATGATTTTAAAAAACTTTTTAGAAAAAGTAAACATCAGTTTACATGATTATAAATCACTTTTTCCAAATTTTAGAAAGAAAACCATGTAACAAAATTTTGAATTAGCGAGGTTCTGCGGCGAGAGTTAATTGGGAAAAAGTGAGACGCTTGAAATCGTCAGAAAGACGCTTTTTAATTCTATCTATCTTCTTTTATTAGTTTTCTCTCACACACATACTCATGGCATAGTATTTGCATCCCTCCCCCATCAGATGGCGCTCTTATTATTCTAACTCGAATTTACTTCAAAATCAACTTCAACTTATTTACCATCGGTTTCGAAATGAAGTACTTTTTCTTTATACATTGTTTATTCAATTATATAATTTTACCTTTCATGCAAATAAGCTTCAAATGCGTAAAGAGCTTCGCTCTTGTAGGGGGTCCCACGACACCTTCCCCCTTTTTTGTTACTTTATTTGTAGGTTTAGTATAATATTAGAACTATGTGGAATAAGAAAGCGGTATTGTTTCCTTTTTAATAAAATAATCAAAATTAAAACTCTAATTTTCCCTACTCTGCTATTTTAGGTTGCCGTAACAATCTATATTATATTTTCATTGTTAACTTAGATATAAAATGCCTAATGAAGTGTTATGTGTTCGGATTAACGCGGGGTTTTTGTTGTAAAATAGATAAATATTCCTTTTTACTCGTATAAATGTATTCTCGCTGTAGCCAGTGGGTATAACTTGGTTTCTGATCCTTCCCAGCAACTAATAGCTTTCCCCAGTATAATCTGCATATGGGTGAAAACCATATTACCTCTACAATCGAAGAACAATTTTACATAACCTTTTATTTTGAAAATGACATACCAATATATATGTAAATGATAATATAAAAAAACAATAACCAAATTGAAAGAATATATTGTAATCCTGAAAATTACTTATTGTTAGAAACGACAGTAAAAGATTTACATATATCCATTCAGCAAGCGCTGAAAATAAACAACTTGAAAATTACAATAACATTTGAACTTTCAGAATCAAAAGCGTACAACAAATTTCTTAGACGAAATAGTAAGAAATTAAACAATAATTATCTATTATTGGTGTATATGGTACTAAACAAACTAGTGCAAGGAACTGTTAATGAGCACCAAAAAGTACAGGAACTACGTCAAGGGCAAACTCCGCCGAAGCAAGGATGTAATCCATATGAAATCGAAGTTAGTCACAGAATCGCAAAATTATAAATACAAATAAAATTACATATGTTTAAAACTTGGTAAACATTACTAGACGCGTGTTTCTCTGTGTAAAACTCCAGGGAAAATCTATCGCAACTTCTAAATTTGAGATACTTTTACCCTTAAATTACTACGCGGAATATTGATATCATAGCAACCCACGCTTAAGAAAGTCAACAATAGTCAATAAAGATCACTCCATAACAAAAATTAAAAATATAGAATCAGCTGAACATACAATAGTTCATAAATAATAGTGGATTATTACAGCAAAATTGAGTGCATCATCATAAAACATGATAAAAGTTTTATGGGATGTTTATGAATATTCTTGATAACTTAACCCCCTTTGTTGAATTTTTTGTAATGAGTCTCTGATCTATGCATACGCTACAATCTACCTACATATATGTAAAAATATAGGCGCCTCAAACGAATCTAATTAATAAAATGTATGTACTTTGGTGGATCAAATCACTTAACTCAAACTAATTAGGCATTAAATAAGTAATCGTCTTGACAATGCAATATTACATATAGCCTTGGTTAGGGCACTGTATTTCTATTTCGCATTCTTCTGCCGCAATTGGCCTAATGACGGTATGATTTGTTCGTAAATCGAAAAGTAAAAGTAAGTGTTGTTTTGCATATTACATATTAACAATCACCAGGTTACAAAGTCAAAAATTCTTATCATTAAGCAATGCAAAATTTCAACTGACTCGGAAATGTTTGCAATATGCTTCGGAAATGATTGACCAGAGGGTAATGCTCCTAGTTCAGAAATGTTATTGTTTTAGATTTTACCTAAAACACTTGTTGCAGGTAGCCCTAATTGTCTCTAATAATCTATCTTTTTAACTCTTACTTTTTTGGCAACCGTGTTAATCGATATAAAATATGTATTAGACAAAAATTGTGTTAAGAGGGCCGTGTCTCTGCTTACGCAACGAAAATTGATGAGGAAGCAATAAATTAGTGATGAACTGATGACCCACTACACCTTTAAAGGTAAGATCTTGTAAGCACTTATGTCTCATCGGCTGACGAAAAAGCCCTGATTATAAAATCTCCCATACGAAAATACCATGATATGAGGCATAAGTAGTCCGCGCTGTACCTACATATACAGTGTGGACGTGTAGGTTAGAACAAAATTAATAAAATCTCTACGCAGTGAAAAAAAAAACCATCGGAAACGTCAACTTTAATTTTTAAATTCGCAAATTTTTACGAAAGATGTATTTTGTGATGTCATTATTTTCGCAGATATGACGTCACCTGCTTTTCTTTTAAACGGTAACATCAATTTTTGATAGCGCCATTTGGAGGAGGATGTTTTTCTGCATACAGAACGATGATTTCTAAGACAGGTTAGAAAACAAGAAAAAAGATATTTTGAGTGCTCCTAACATTTTTATTTACGTTCAGTTCATTTTTATTTAAAATTTACCACTTTACAGAAAGAAGTTTATTTCGAATAAATTCCCAGAGTGGTCCCTTAAAAATTCAGTTGTTGCACGTTTTTATAAAATTTCGAACGTATGTCGCTTATTTAATTTCTTCTTTAAAACAAAAAGGAAATAAATTTCAACGTAAAATGTATTGTTGATTCTGTGCTATCAGGTTTGACAAACGTCTTGTCTTTTGATTGACTGATATAAAACTAAAAATGGTACGTTTGAGTGAAACCCAAAGAACATTTTAATGATGATTGGCTTTGGAGACAAATCCCAGACAGAGAAGAAGTTTGTGAATTGTTCAATAATAAGTACCTTGGTTGACTTATTACATGGTCAACAATGAGTAAGATAGAACACAAATTTAGGGACTTGGTTCAGTAAGAGATAACTTTACAAAAGGATGTGCGGCAATTTCGGAAGAAAAACAATTGGATGTTGTACTAACGTTTTTAGAAAACACTCACAAATCAAGTCGTGAAGTCTCAGTGTAGCAGTAAATTAGTCACTCTACCATTTTAAAATGTCTAGAAAAGAACAAATGGCATCCGTACAAAATAAAATTGGTTCACAAACTTCAGGCGGATGATTTTGACGTTGAATTTTGTGACATAATGATGGACCAGTGTAATAACAATCTGGAATTTTCAAAATGCTTTATTTTCTCCGACGAAGCTATCTTTTGCTTAAACCGGTGTATCAATAGGCAAAATTGTAGATATTGGGCATCTGAAAATCCACGCTGCATGATAGAAGGACGCGCGCAATTCCGACGAAAAATTATTGTGTGCGCAGGGATTGTCGGTAATTCAGTCATAGGCCCGTTTTTCATTGAAGGTGCACTAAATGGTGAAAATTATTTTCTATTACCGCATTGAAACATAATACCCGAAAACGTTGTTCTCCATTCAAATGCGGAACATACCCTCTTGCCGGATAGCGCATTATGGTTCCAGCAGGATGGTGCACCACCACATTATTCTCTAACTGTTCGTAATCATCTTAGTACCATTTTCTCCAAAGAAATGAGTTGGCAGGTGAGAGGCAATTGAGTAGTCATCAAAATCTCGCGATTTAGCTCCACCCGATTTCTTCTTGTGGGGTTATCTCAAATCCAAAGTGTATCTGAACCGACCTCTTCGTATTGAAGATTTGAAAATTCGAATAACCGAAGAAATCAGGTTAATAACTCCCGAAGTATTAAAGAATGTCATAAACGAATTTGAACACTGCCTTGCTCATTGTCAACACATAAATGGTATGCAATTTAGACATTTCATTTGAATAATTTTAAATTAGTTTGTAACTTTTGACGTTTTGCTTAAACTTTGATTATTAATAATAATAATCCACAAAATATTTTTTTCCCAATAATCTTAGAAATCATCGTTGTGTATGCAGGAAAACGTTCTTCTCCAAATGGCGGTATCAAAAATTGGGATTAGCACTTCGTCGTCATATCTGCGACAATAATGGCGTCACAAATTACGTTCTTTTGTAAAAATTTTCGTGTTTAAAAATTAAGATTGACGTGTTTTATCGTCTTTTTCACTATTTACAGGTTTTATTGGTTTTTGTTCCAACCTATACGTCCACATTGTATATGTATGTATAAGACGATTTGTGAAGTTTCGATTATCCTATAGCCCAAGAGTTTTCCCCGTAGAACCATCTAGTCGAGTCACGAATAACAATGGAGTTTTTCGTCGTTTTATTGTTCGATTAACCTGAAGCTTTGGGGTAAGTGGATATATATATATAAGCAATAGAAAGCGGAGAGAGGAAACTGGAATGGGGAACTTTTGAGTGAATAGTTTTCGAGATCCACCAGTTGAAATGTATACCCATCTATTATAAACTTAAGTGCGCGGTTCGCAATGTACTGCTTTAACTAATAAGACTAATAAGACCGGCAGCCTTTTCTGTTTTGAATTGTCTTAAATGTTGTTGAATAACTATTTAATAAAATGTCAGATTTCTCTAAACTTTGCAGTGATAAACTATCGGCAATTAGTCCAAAATCCCGAATGTTACTATATAATTTGTAGAAATCGTAGAAGGAGAATATTTGTTTTATTTACTTTATATTACCACGGACTTGTGAAATAATTGATACTTTTATATTCTTTCTTATGCACTCTGCACCATATGAATAAATACAGTAGAAGATTCCTGCTGTACTAGTTCTACAATAGACTTGTGAAGGAAACCAAGCACATAAATATGTAATTTCCATGAAACTAAACCACAAACATACATTGTAACTTAATAATGAGGGGAGTCATTAAAAACATGACGGAATTAAACGTCTTCTTTGCTCACATTGTACCCTCAAAAACTGTTAGATATACAATTACACCAAACACAAGTATCTGTATTGTCTTCTCTACTTCACCATTAGCTTAATATTCGTTACTTACCATATAATATGCATTTGTAAGCTATCAACCATTTCTTAATGCTTTTATTGATTTTTTAAACATTTGCTCATACAATCAAAATAACAGCATAAATAATTACAAAAGCGTCATTTAACAATAAGTACTTTAAAAAACTATGTACAAATACTGCAAAGTAATACTTTTATAAAAAGTATAAGTTAGGAACAAGAGCACCATTAAAAGCGGGTCACACCCCACAGATCTTCAGATTTTTCAGATTCCGCCAAATGTTGTGTACTTTGCGTCTTTTCTGTTTGAGGACCCCATAATGCTGTTGGCCTAAACAGATTCCAACCGGTCTAAAACGAAAAAGTTGGACATTCATTTAAAAACCAGACTTTTGTATCTTCGTTTGGTCAACACAAATAAATTATATTTGTAATATGAACAAGTGAAAAGTTGGTAATGGTTATTAATATTAAATGCGAACACTGAGATGCAGAATGGATAAACAGTAAATATGTATAACCTTGTTCTTTTTCTCTTAAATTGCACTTCAAAAAAGTCGAGTATGAAAAACTTCTACATTTGATATAATATTTCTAATAGCTATTTATGAACAACAAACTTTTTAGTTCGTGATGATTGGTAGGCTACATGCTTACGTGAAATAGAAAATGAAATAAATTTAGTTTTAATGATATAGTGATATTCTTCGATATAGCTCGGATCGATTTAGGAACTAGGAATTGCGGATTATTTCTCTCTCCGTTTGTTGTAACTACCCTTTAGGGAGTTCTACCGCCGTAAAAGGTCTACTATCTGTTTGGGACACAAACGCAACGCCTGACATACTTTCCAATACAAGCAGTGCGTTACAACTACTGGATTGAAGGAAAGTGGATCTAGCTACTGAATGGAAGACGAAAGAGGTAATATTTTAATTTTAGATGGCGAATGTGGGAATAATTTCTTCTTTAAAAGTTACAACTAGTTCATTAGTAGAATCTTTTACATTTTCACTGTGAAGATGTTCGAACTCAATAGTTATCAGAAAATGCCAGTATTAAAATCGATTTTTTCATGTACATCAATAGCTTCATAACGATTTTCCTTCAAATTTATATACTAGTATCAATAATTGGAACTAATTCCTCCACAAAAGAATTTCATTGAATCGTTGTAAAACCAAGTCATCATCATTTACAGGTATTTCTTGCTTGATAATAGAAGCCTCTCATAGCATCAAAGAATTGGAGAAGCCAAACGAGATTGAATAAATTGGAAGAAAGTTCACAAATATATAAATACAAACCGGTTTTGAATTGGTATTGAGATTGTGAACAATGAATTTTAGAATAAGTGTAAAGCAAGGCGTCTTTTAATGATGACAGCATTTTCATTATTGAAGATAGAAAGTGGGTAAACACATGATTCAGGGATTCGAACCATTGATACGAGCACCTCACGAAGAGGGTGATAACAAAATACAACAAAAATCTTGAGATATAGGTTGAAAAATTGAAACAAATTTGAAAGTTTGCATTTGAGTCCGCATAGAGGTAAATGGCAATTCAACTAAAACAGCATAGCAGTCACCAAGACATTGATTAATATATGCAAGGTTGATATATTGACTACCACATAAATACGTACGTATTTTCTCTTAACAGCTGTGTATACTGCCATCGCGGGTAAAGGCACCAAAGTGCTGATCCCAATCAGTATGCCGATAGTATCAGCCCAAACAGGGAATTCATAGTCCTCGTAAGAGGCAAGTGCAAACGTTATCATTTGAAAGATGAATACTCCCTGAAAATATTAATTGGTGTTATAACCTAACTTTTTACTATGAAATCAGATTATACTCATAAATAACTAAAACCGATCGTAACACTTACCAATAGTAAAGCCGGAGTAACTATGGTCCAGCACAGCCACCAAAACCAGTAGAAGACGCAAGATAGCTTCATAGACATACTATCCATGTTTGTTAAAAATCTCTTAATTCCATAGAACCAAGCAACTGACACTACCTCGGCAAAACCGATTAACATAATCGCCCATGAAGCGGTGTTCCATTCCATCAAAGTTAGAAGGTAAACACCCCCTTGGAAGCACATGGGAAGTCCCAAAATAAAGAGCGCTATACAAATAATCAGCGTGACTAACCACTGCCGTTCCCTCCAGTGAGGTTTCTTATCCAAGACTAATGTACTAATCGCTTGTATTCCAGCAAACTGACTTCCAATTCCCAGGACGAATAACATGAAAAAGAATAAGATAGCCCAAAACGTCGATGCAGGTAACCTTAGGATGGCTTCAGGATATGCTACGAAAGCTAAACCAGGTCCGTCTGTGGCAACCGATTCGATAGGAAGATCCATTTGTTTAGCCAGGAAGCCAATCATGGAAAATATAGCAAAACCAGCGTAAACCGCTGTGAAGCCATTAGCGATTGTTACAACCACAGAATCTCTGATGCAGTTATTACTGAATTTATTATAAGATGCCAGTGTTACTAAAGAACCGCAAGATATTCCATAAGAGTAGAAAGTCTGCGAAGCTGCCATACCCCAAACTTCAGCATCGGCGAATTTCTCCCATTGTGGAGTGATGAACATTAAGATTCCATCAACGGCACCATCTAATAAAGCGCCTTGAACAACTAAGGCTGTTAAGACGACGTAAGGAAATATGGTCGTAAAATAGACAGCTTTTCCCGCTGTCTGCACTCCTTTGACGACGGCCAAATATGCAATAACCCAACTAAAGAGCAAACAAAGGGCTAATTGCCATCGCAAATATCCAAAGTTTTCCCAGGTAGCCCCACCTCTGCCCAACATGTAATCGTTGAAGTACTCTTCTGTAGCCAAAACGCGACTTACAACATCACTTATATGAACTGGTTCCCCTTCTTCGTTCATACAGAAAGTTCGATTGATGAAACCTGTAAAATTGTGGTCGGTGCATAGTCGCTGCATTGGCGTACAGGTGAAATTGTAGAATGTTGAGTTAGCATCGCATTGAGCATCTTCTAACGCACTGAAACATCCTAATACAAAGTATGTAAGGCGCGCGACGTCAATTTATTTTCAGATTTGTAACGAAAATTAATTTATTTTCAAAAATATGTTTCGATTCAAGGCAAGTCCACTGTTGTACAAGAAATACAACAAATGTTTGCTAGGTTTCAATGCAGTGTAAACATTTCAATTCAAAATATTACTTATTGTGATATCAATTAACGAAAAGCATAACCACATATATCTTCAATAATTTCCATAGTCAAACCCAAGACAAAAGTAATTCACCACCATATTAAACATTTCAATCCCCACAGGGTTGAACTCAAAGGAGACGAAGTCTATCCTCTTAGCAGGGATTGGACACAGTTCTTTAAGCATTTTCGTTGATTATGTGGCTTATTTCTAGCCACAACGTATAGTTGGGGACATCCTGGGGATCTACTATAGGCCAAAATGAGTTAATAGATTTTTTCTTCGGTTTTACGAATCGTCAACGGCGTTTGATGCAGGGCGTGATCCAAGGAGCGGGCTGTCTGGATACAACAGTATGAGAAGGAAAGATGGAGGAGAGGAGTTTCCCTCTTAATTTTGGAAAGTTGAAGAATGAAAGCTCAGGAAGAAGTAGCAGATGTTCTTGAAGTTGAATAGTTCCTGAGAAATCACGGGACAACGGTGGCTCTCCTCAACATTTTCTTCTGCTACCTTAATCGTTGGGTCTCAGCGGCTGTGGACCAGCAGGAAGATCCAGAAGTAAGTACTGGTCTTGGGTATAGTTTATAAATTAATGTCTTCAGCCTCAGGTCGAATCTAGTTTTACGTCTCCAGAATTCAGGAGGCGTGCTCCCAGACCACGAGGCCCTAACGGCATGAGTTCGGGTACCTGGGGGTCTTAGAAAGGCGAATCTGACCGAGAAAGGTATTCACGGGAATTGTTCTTCTTCTTGCGAATCTCACGACAACTCATTTATTCTCATTATCTTTACCCCCCATCTTCTGAGACTTTTCTGGAGTTCATGAGGTGTACCATGAGATGTACGACCGTTGATTCGAGTGGAGCTGACTATCACTTTCCATGTTTTCCTGTTCTCTGATAAGTTTTTGATCTGCTCCCATGGTATTCGTCCCTCTTTTGCCTCTTGCTGCACAGCCTCTCGTCATGTCCTTCATGTCTTCCGCTTCTATTAGAACCCTGCACTCGTGCCTTCTACATCGTCCTGGTTAACCTATTGTCTGGTATTCTGTGAATATATCTCAACCATCTTAGTTGTCTTTCCTCTATTTTCGTTAGCATCGGTTTTATCTTAAGGTTTCTCCTGAATGTTTCGTTCCTTGTTTTATTTTCTATTTTTCTTAGGAACCTCATTTATGTTGCATTTATTTTCCAATGGACTTACTTGTACTTATTAATAAATCTTCATACCAGGCATCTTCCTTGTTGGTCTCTATGTCAATAAATTACAAATGTTGATTTACCAGATCGCTCAATCGGATTAAGATTAAGATTTGACTACTGGCTACAGATATCGAGTCTTCCAAAACCACACGTATAACGTGGTTACTGTTGAGAGTTAAGAGCACCAATCAGAGCATATCAAACACACGTGGATAGGAAAATATTACTATAAATTCGACATCCTTATTTCATGCTGAGGAATTTTTATTGCACTGGAGGTTAGAGTGTTGAGGATGATAGATGAAAGGAAGTTTGATCTAACGATGGATGGCTAAAACTATAAGGACCTATACCTACGTATGGTTTGTTAATCCTAATAACACTAGAAGGAGTAATATTTTTGAATTGAAACGTATCTGTTCATTTAAGTTCGTCTATTTACCTAACGCTAGATTGATAAACTTTTCAGGTGGTAATAACTATATGAAGGATAACTAAAAATTCATGTTTTACTAGTTATAGCTATTTTCTAATATTTGAGAACATCTGGTATAAGTGTTAAAAAATAAAAATTTGAGACGGACTCACCTATAGTGTTAAACTCGTTATTGCACGATCCAAATCTCAAATCACTAGTAAAAGAAGCGAAAAAGTAGAACACCGTCCAACAGATTATGACCATGTAATATATCGTTATCAAGGTAATGACGACCAGGCAAGCGTATCCTATACCGCTAAAAATTGGGCCAATCCGTCTAAAAGCCTGGTCGGGCCCAACACCGGTATACTGACCGATAACTAACTCTAGGAGGAATATTGGCATTCCCATCAGGATCATCATAATAATGTAGGCGATGAGAAAACGCCTAATAAAGAAAAATCGACTTTATCATCATATTACTACGTTATCAGACTATTAGATGGTAAACATCAAAATCGCAATTATCTAGTCGAATGTTATAAACATAGATTAAGGGAAGTGCATATATCGAAGTTATGGGAAATGAAAATTGCAAAGTCATAGCATTAATGAAAACATGTCGTGGAAAGCAATAGTTATAATTACTTTCAACTTTAGGCAAACTGAAATTTTGTCTTCCTGCAGTTTACAATGCATGTTTTGATTTGCGCTATGTATTTGATTACAAATTGATCATTTGTAAGTAGAATTAATTAATTTCGGAATTTGAACTAGTATTAGGACATCAAAATCTTAATGTCTAATTTTTATCGAAAGTAAGAACATTCTTATCAATTTTACTAAACAGCATCATGAAAGATATTGAATCCATTACTCACAAATTTTTCGCTGTCGGTTTAGCAAACGGAGTGGTATCTGACAGGAGAATTGATTATCGGATTATATAGCATTTAAACACCGACTTTCTAACATTACATATGTCTTTTTAGTTGTTTTAAAATTGAAGGTATGGTTTGGACGTAGACCAACTGATAAGTTTTATTCCGAAAAGTCTAATGAAATTGAGCTCTTGGCACGAACGCCATTCCTGACATTCTCTGTGAATACCATTTTTATTACAATATCTTGGAATCTAGAATTATCTTTAATATTAAAAATTTTACAAGTTTTAAATCTTTCTTCTATAAAGTGGTAAACTTTTTCCTTCTACTTTGATCTAGATATATTTCTCCAGCCAGAGATCTTCCTTCCTTTTAAACTTCAAATGCTCGACCTATCAAGTTTTGTGTCCTCATTAAGGGATTTGAGTTTGAAAAGTAACGCTTTAGGTCGCCAACTTCATTAGCTCCAGATCTTCTCGATCACTGAACTCTCACTATATTTGTCGAATTTTTTCAACTTTTTAAGCCTATGCTATTTCTAAAAATGATATATCCGTCATTTAATTGTGCAATCCTAGCACTTCTATTCTAATCTCTTGCCCCATAATCTTATCTTTGTATTAGTGTATATTTAATATATGTATGTATATATTTTTGCTTTAAGAGGTTCTATCTACTAGTATTTTTGGTCTTACATAGTCTATTCTTTAAAATTTATGACGGAGAATGTGTTTTAAGGAGAAATTTCTGTATTCTAGTGACATGCTATATATAATGACAATTTTTTGTATTATACCTAGTGCTCTACCGGCGGCTCATTTGTCTGTGGCTAATTTCCGCAGATTATCCCATTTTCGAAAATTGACATGAATCTTTAAATGACTTAATCAGCAGGTTTCGATCTGTGCTTTGCAACTTCCAGCCAATTCAAATACGCGTTCACAACTACCAAAATTCTATATTTGCATATGAAGAAATATCTGCTGCGACGCTCTCCACTGGTCTTTTCGGTATTTCAGACACAGAAGGAGTTAATTATTTGTTTTTGTTTGAATTTTTCTCGCATGTTCAATATCACTGGTTATTTGGACTCAATATAAAATTTGTCTTGTTCGAGCTATACATTCTTTCATTTCCTGATGCGCTTCATGTGGTTGTTGTAACATCTCTACACAGTGTTGGTACTATAAGCTCCTCATTTAACAAATAATAATAATCTTGGAAGCGATTATTAAGATCGCTTTAATTTTGTTAACTAGCGGTTCAAAAGTTTGCTTGCCGTAGGCGATATAAAATTCTCCCAAAACACTAACGTATTCAAAATTTGATCTTGTACCTATGAAATTTATAAACATTATTTTCCTAATCCTTAGTTGTAGGAAATAACCTAACCTAATTTGGCTTGTCAGACACTTTCGGCTTTGAGTCGGCATTATCATTACTAGGTAAGACTCTTTACAAAAGTTAAGATCACGGCAATCCATCCAGACCCGCGTCCAAGGCCAGCATATCTTATCTTCAAGTATGAAACTGATATTAAGTATTATTTATTTTTATTCCGTTTGTTTATCAGTCTCGGTTCAGATACAGGTGATAAACATAATATGGTACATAGGCAGGAAATTTTTGAAACAAAAAATTTGCAAAAAGGAAATGCATCCGTATATAAAGGTCAAATCATGGGGTAAAGCTGCTACATCTGAGAGCTTGGCACATTCCTCCTATATCTTCAATTCTACCCGGGGTACGTCGGATTGTCTTGAGGGACCTGACTATCTTTAGCTAGTTAATCAATGCGAGTACATTAATTGAAATCTTGTTTTTACTCTTTCGACTCTCCTAGAACACCATATGTACCAATACTAATTCCAAATCAAAGATACTGTTAAAATAAAAAAAAAAGCAAATACGAACAAATTTGTCAGCAATATAATATACCACGTTGCATGAATTGCTTTTCCAATTATCACATTTAAAAAAATTAAACTCCTATTTTTCCAAACTGCTAAGTTATTTATTTACTTGTGAACTATATTTCCTCAGCAAAAATATTTGATATTGGGAAGCTTTTAAATTTTCATTGATTGGGAAAGAAGCGATGTTATTATTTGTTTTGTGGTTCCGCGATATTGGTATATATGTGTCCCACATAAAAGTACTGATTGTATAATGTTGTACCAGTCTCCCATGGAGAAACTGCGACAGATAACGATGTTATTTATCAAATTATCTCACACTCAGTTAGTTCAGAGAAGTCAAACTAAACTTACTTAGCTGGCTGGAAACCTATTGGGAAGTGTTAGGAAAGGATGTGCCCCAACAGAATTAAACATGAAAACTGCGAAAATGTGGACAATATCTCGCCCGAAGGACCTATAGCTTTAACTAAAAGTATAGGAATTTGGGGTTTGAATCGTATGATCCCTAACGAGAGGGGGAACAAGCTCCAGAAAATTATGAGATATATGAGCAGTGCTTCCCCCGGAAATATATAGCCTTTAAGTTGAAAAAGAAGTACGATAATACAAGTAAAAAGGTCGTAGGAAGGTACAAATGGGAAGTCAAAGGTCATGAAAGTTCCAACTAAAGAGAGAAGTAAAACGAGAAGATAGTCTTAACCCAGTATTGTTCTTAACGGTAATGGATAAAATACTTGAAAATATTAAGGAAAATGCAAAACATCTACAGACAACATTAGGATACAAAATTTTAATACCGATTAGAATGAAATCGGTCCTTATATGTAGACGATATATGTAGTACTGGTAGTTGAAGCCCAAGGAAAAATCCAATAATGTTGAGGAAAGATGACTCTCGCCGCTACCACACATATCTGGGGAATCCATATACTTTGTTGCCGTTATTAGTAAAGGGTTCGCCAAGCTTTAAATTTCATTTTCTCACTGAAAATGGCAGCTTGGTTAAGAACTATTTAACATTTTACTAAATTCATTCTCATCTGCAGACTTTCTTACTTTCGTTCTCTAACCAGTTACAGTGAGTCAAAATATAAGAATATGTCAGATCACAACCACCAGGTAAATGAGGTGCAGTGTGGAAACTTGCATTTTGCACATGACCTTGAAGTGCGTTCCTATATTTGACTCACTGTACTTCCCTTACTTTATTAAGAATGATAATAACTTTACGCAAAATCGCAGCCATCGAAATAATAAACTGTTATGATCATATGCCATAACTCCCAAAATAATATGTCGAACAATATTCACCTAGGCTGTACATGCACTACCTTAAAACAATTTTTTAAAAAAGATCTCAACAAATTTCAATTCTCCTATAATCGAAAGAAACCTCACACACCCCTACAATATAAAGTCATCTTTCAACCGCCCGAAGGCGCTTGAACCGACGTCCTTTGTGCGTTTCGTTTAAATCCGTCGCGATCTCTCGTCCGACGCCGGCAGCAATTAAGATAACATACCTCCTCCGTACCGATAACATAGATAGGGAAATCTCCAAACGTTGCCGAGACCCACTGCGTACGTCCAACACGATAACACGAATTCAATGGGGTTGCTCCAATTCACTCTTTCAGGTGACGTCGTTTTCCCATCCTTCATCGAACTGGCAGCTGCTTCCTGTTTCTTCGCCGATTTTTCTGATTCCTGCAAAAGAAGATCTCCATATATGTACTTTTAGAATGTATGTAAACAAATATACGTCTTATTGTTAGACAATAATGTCGCAAAATGAAAGCAACCAGGAGGAGATATCTGCTTGTTTATGTCATTGTGGAATTATTACGATGATTAAATTGAAGTAAATACCTTGCACATACGACCTTTATTTGAACTAAAGCACATCCAAGGACTAATATGTCCTCCTCTAATTTTTATTACGCTCCTCTATCCGAGCTCCTTAATAAGGCGTACTAGTTTAAAGATAAAGGATTTTGCAACCAAAGCAGTTTACACTTACACTCCCGTTAGTGCAAGCTGTTGTGCCTGCTAGTATGTAAGTTACCTTTGCAATTAAAATTTTTGCTAATCCTTAACCAAATATTTGTTACGTACGTATGGTTCATATACAGTACGCTTCCGAATTGACGCATAAATATGTAAAACATTCTTTAAATTTGTTGCTTGAAATTCCAGCTGGTGGGGTTTAGCCTTGCCTGGATAGAATATAATTTGTGTCATTATTTAAAAAATTAATCAAGTTCGCCGTGAAAATTAAAAAATAATTATTTTTAAGTGGTGATGAAGTACATTTTTTCTAATAGATACGACAAAATATCAATAAGAGTAGTTGTTCGTATAGAAAAACTGTATAATAATACAAATTTTCACCTCTGTTCACTTTGATATTTAATTTCATAACTTTTAATGATGAATAGTAAGTACCTTCATTGAGGATATACAAAATACAAATACAGATATACAAAAATTTCGATAATAGAGATTATTTAGAATAATGCCAGTGTGCAAAATTTCAACACTAAAATAATAATATTTACATTATCTAAATTATTTCATGTGATAAGTCTGCCCCCTTCATCCACGCATTACTCAATATTACTATTATTGTTTATTATTATTATTATTATTTATTAAAATTAAATTAACAAAATAATTAAGCAAACATAGTGCTTTGAGATTTTGTATTTTTATTCAGTTTTCCTTTACAAAGAACTTCCTTAATAATATTTTGAAGTATCCACTACAGAACATGCACTTTACCACAGTCTACAATTTCTTTTCTTTTTATTTCTAAGACAGACTTGGTTTTTGTTTATATAAAATATGTCAGAAATTAGTTTCTATCCGAGCAGGGCTGAACCTCACAAGACGATATTTTGACTCAAAATTTCAAGAAATTTTTTATCTGTTCTTGTCTCCATTCGGGAAGATATTGTATTCACACACAACGGTCCATTTTATTTAATCCTATCATAAACAAATATGCAATATGTTTACCCATGAAACTTATAACGTTATAATTTTATATGTAGCATATGGAAAAGGAATAAAGAATGCCCCATCGAATGGTCAAAAGCAATAACAGCGCTAATTTAATTAGTTAAAAGAAGGGACAATACAAAGTATGAAAGTTACAAGGGCATTGCACTACTAGATGTGAGTTTACTTACTGCCTAAAAGGAAAACTGCAATTATTCATAGAACGGAAACTAGGAGATTATCAGGGCAGTGTCCATCAAATAGAATTCTGATAAACCAAATTTTACTCCTATGAATATAAACTTGCACTTGATTTTCATAGATTTCAAGCAGGCTTATGACTCAATAACAAGAAAAAATTCTTTGGAAGCCACGGAAGAAGAAGGTTTTAAACATAAACGAGACAAAAACAAAATAAAGAATATAAAGTCAAACAATACACAAACCCCTGCAGATGAAAACAACTAATGGATCCGAACTAATGCTTGAAACGATATCCACGTTCTGTTATCTAGGCGTAGTACTCACAGATAATAACAGTGTAAACGCAGAAATGAAAGAACGTATTGCTAAATGAAATATAAGTGTAAGAGTCCTTTACAGAATGCTCATCTCTAAGTACATATCAAAAGAGGCCAAAATACGAATATACGAAACAGTATTAAAACTGACTGTACTATATGGATGTGAGCTATACATGATGAACATCAAATGTATAAGAAAGCCCTTGCACAACTTTCCGCGAAAGTTGCCAAGAAATGAACCTGTAGGTCATTCATTGGAGAGGGATGTAGTTTTCTACTTTTCTTATCTTTATATAAGAAAGCTTGAAGTATGGGAGAGAACGGTGCTACGAAAAATTTTTGGGCACACAAATATAAGCACAAGGAAGAGACATGGTTGAGAAAAAACACATCTAGAAATAAAAGATATATATAATATATCAAAACCAAGCATAACACAAGTAGCAAAAAGTAACAAAATTCTATGAACAGGTCACTTAGCAAGAATGCCTCTAACCAGAGCGACAGCGCAAGCTCCACGAATAGGAGATAGCAGCAATAGGAAAAGGCCAGGGACTAGATGATTGGAGATGATGATGAGTAACTTGAGACAGTTGAGAGTGGGGGACTGGAGGGAAACGGTCAGAAACAAAGAGGCTTGGAACAGGATTGTAAAACAAGCCTTAGACCTAAGGCCTTGTTGAGCTGAATGCATATAATAATATAAACAAATACGGTAGAATTTGTTTAAAATTTGTACATAAGTATTTCCTAATCACTGCATATTAACCCATTATCGACCACCTTGAAACTGCAGAAAACACGGTTCGGAATGGTATCTCAGTTATGGTATTGCGTCGAGATGTACTCAAAACATACAAGAAAACTTCACACTCAAAATCGAAGTGGTGCACTAATATCGTGGTTCGAAAATGGGAAGTTCAGAAAATTACATGAAAATCGATATTCAGGGATTTTTGGGGCCTTGATCTGAAATCAGTTTCACATTTTACAAAATAGTCGACTCAAAATGACCAAAATGTTTTGCAACGAATGTAAATGTTGAGAAAGAAACATTATGGGGCGATTTGGCCAAAAAATCCCACCCCACTTAGATTTCTAAACATAGAGGATCAATATGGCAGATCAAAGGTTTCGAAAATTACATGAAAATCATAATTTAGGTTTATTCTTTGGTCGAGGATAACCAATCCATTATTAGCTTCGTATTTTACGCAATCACCGACTGAATATGGCGCTTCAAAATCGACCAAAATCCGACTTTGCGCTTGCTAACTGGAGTAGAGTTGAAAATAGTGACAAACTCATCTGAAGTATTGGTCTCGTATCGGTATTCGTCGAAAATCTGCCACTCCACTTGGATTGTTTAACGAATATAACGGATGATAAGATTTCAAAAGTCCTTGGATTTCTATAGGTACGGATAAAAAGCCCCAAATACTCGTGCCTATAGAAATCGAAAGATTTCCCAAATGTTATCATCCGACACATTGGTGCAGCATGCTCAAAAATATTTTTTATATATTTTACATTATTTCTCACTGCACACCAGTTAGCGAGCGGAAAATTTAATTTTAGTCGATTTTTTGAGTGTCGTTTTGTAAAATGCGAAGCTAACGTCAGATCCGTTATCACCGACCCAAAAAAACAAGATACCAATTTTCATGTAATTTGCTAAACTTTCCCAATTTTCTAACCTTCATATTGCGCCATTTTTAATTTTCAGTGCAACTACAATTTCTTGTTTTCTTTTCAACGATGGTCTAAATAAGATACATAATTTTTACAGAATACATATGTATATTGCAATTTAAGTATAGCTTGCAGGCATTTAATGTAATACTATCTATATTTCGATATTTATCTCATTAAATTATTTTCTAATTAATAAAAATATATGCAATTATAACACCAATTAAACAATCGAAAAAATGTTAAGATTGTGAATGAAAAATACTTCATATGATAATTGGATGTTAACAACAGTACTTAGGAACATTTAATCGACGAACATGGATAGAATTTGATCGAGTATAATAGTGATGTTTATCAGCATTGTTTGGGATCATTCTATTATAATATACATAAATAATTTTCAACATACTGTCGTTTATATCTGCGCTGTCCTAATCGCCTCTTTTTGCTGCAGGAACACACAATTTGCCTGGGTAGAATAGGATCACATCAATGAGGAATAAGAGATTGATGCGGAAGGACAACGAACTAAATTTACTATTTCTTGCCACTTATTATTAGCATGAGTATATTGAAATATGTTTTATTCGCCTTATAACATAAGTATCTCATGGCAATTTTCTCTGAAAACAATGAATATGTGCTCGCCATTTGAATCAAACTGGAAACCCAGAAATTTGGAAGTTTCAGTTTTTCCCAAGCTTGTTCTCAGTGGTCTATTAGCTGGTAGTGTCAAATGCTTTACTCAAATCACAAAAGCATAGTCGCAGTTCCATGCAATCATCTAGACTAGCGGTGAGCAAACCATGGATCCCGATCCCTTGAGTGTCTGGAGAAAACCTTTCAGGATCGCAAAGCCCAGAGGAATTTATTTAACAATAAAAAAATATAGGACCTTTGTTTAACAAGGGTCAGATACTAGTAAACTAGTAGTACTCTACACCTAGTACTTAAAATGGTTGTTATCAACTACCTTGACGTTTAAGACAACGTACATCCATCAATAGTTAACCACAAAATTTTACAGAAACTTCGGATTCGGAGATAAAAATAGTTTGTGCACCATTGATCCAAATCTTCAGCAACTTTGTCAATTGTTTCGACCAAAGTTGTTGCCACAAACTCTTTAGTCGTACAGCTATGGTAACTCATTTCTTCTTCCTCTTCGTGTAGAATCCAGCTACTTCAGGATTTTTGGTCCTATGTTAAAATATATATCTTTGATCATGTTTTCTCCCCGCCGCCATATCATCATTATTGTCGAAAATATGACGTCACCTCCTTTTCTTTTAAATGGTAACCCGAATTTTTGTGCCATTTGGAGGAGAACGTTTTTTCACGTACAATACGATGATTTCTGAGGTAGGATTCATAACAAGAGTTTTGAGAAAAAGATTATATATATATATATATATGTATTTCATATATGTCCAGACTGTATATGTATTACCCAACTATTTAAAAACATTTGCTATTACTGATTTACACAAATTATTGTTGCTTTGTTGCACTCTCAATATTTTATTCTTTGCTAAAACGATAAAAAAGCAAACCCAATCAACTGAGTGCAATATATTGTAAAGATTTACTGGAGAAGCGGATACCAATAGCGTTCGAAGAGTTTGTTATGCCTTTTTTCTCCGATTTCGTTTAAAAAACGGTTTTTAAGGATTTCGTAATTACATTTATTTATTGCTTTCATTTAGAAGTTGCTCGATTTTTGATGAATTTAGTTGTAGATAGGTGAGAGGTTAGACTTTAGATAGATTTTAATCAGTTTCGTTTGAAACTTAGATATCAAAACATACAAGATTGTTGAAGATTTTATGCGAAAAGAAATAAGATGCGGTTAGGCTTTAATCGATTCTGTTGGAAGTGATGCCGTTCTTAAGGATAAGGGGAGGATGGATAGAATACGATTCAGTTTTGAACTAATCGTTCGCAATGCGATGCGTCGTCATGAGAATTTAATGGGGAAATGGGTCTTGTTGGCGGATTTTGGTTAATTTCGTATTAGTTCGGTATGATTTGACATTCATTCATTCATTCTGTATTCATTTAGAGAACAAAGGAGACGGACTGCATTATTTCTTGAGATTTAGACATGCGGTGTTGGCCTATTTTTATTCACATCTTTTAGAGTTTAACATAATGATGGATGAGGTGACTTGATGGGATTCCATTTGGAAGGAAACATGTGGAGCGCAGTCCAAGATTGCGAAGAAAGTTGTCCTGCTTTTGAAATGGCTTGTTTTTTAGGACTTCATGAAATACGGAGAAAAAGAATCTAGAACACTATTTTGATTTAATTGAAACTTTTCTAGACTGTTCTTTTCTTTCTTACGTGATTGACATATATCAAAAATTCTATAGTTTGGCTTATCAATTATCAATATCAAAAATTGTCTGTGTTGTTGATTTGATGTCTGCAAATAATAATAACATACACCTCATTGCGTTAACTAAAACGATAGGATTATTGTATTTAAAATATTCCAACATTTCTCTTATTTTCTAAACGGGAGTTTTAAATTAAAAAGCAAAGAATGGGTGTCATTCTAGTAATACGGTCAATAATTACGAGCATACTATACATTATGTATGTCATGTATGTAACTATGTCAGAAAATAGTCTCCCAATTAGCAAACCCAACCGCAATTACCAGACATTATTTATCACAGGTAAAATATTTATTTAAATCAGTGATGATTAACGAGATATAAACATAGCGAAATTTATTTATTTAATTGCGATTTGATAAATTTTTGTTTCTCGTATATATCTTATCATTGCAGTCCAATAAGGGTTAGGGTATGTACAAAGATATCAAAATCTACTTAACAATAATACGGGGTCCACATTCATGTCGTGAACTCACGCCCTTTAATAGTAGCAGGGCACAACACTATATTTAGGCGAAATGAGTAAACTAACGTTTCGTTCCGAAAAAATAGAATGAGTGAAACTATTTCAACATTCATGGCTTATCTGTAACTTATCAGAACGTTTGAGTTTTTTAAATTTTAAGTAACAATAGATTGTTAAATCATGTTGCCATTTTTAATTTGTAGAAAGAAATATGAAGTTAACAATCGGCTTTGTCGCACGCAATTATACCGACATATTGAAGAATTGTTTCGTGGGTACGGTATTATTCATTTTCCTTATTTTAGGCCATCCTTTTTATATAAATTTAGGTATTCCTTTTGAGCTAGATTGTGAATTTAATAAACGCATGAACAATTAATGAATCAGTATTCCATTAACGAACTTTTATAAAGATTTTCAGTGACTTAAAAACTAAAGGTTCGTTTTAAAAATATTTTTTATTTCTTTTAAATGAAAATAGGTAGTGACTGATAGCAAACACATAACTACATATAATAAAAATATGGCACCGCTGATATATTATCTCCAGTTCCTTTAGAAATACGAGGCATTTCCATAGTAGAAGGGATTTGACTATAATGTTATATCGTCAATTTTCATAAAAGTTACAATCTCGTCTTTCAATACAACTTCCATTTCATTTAATACACTTGTCCCAGCGTGAAACTAATTTTTCTAAACCGTCCTCAAAGAACTTTTTCGGAGTCTCTGCAATGCAGCTATGCAGAGCAAACTTGAATAGAATACTTCATTTAAGATCTGAAATCGAACACCCCGTAATGTTTCTTTCAAATTTGGGAATAAAAGAAAATAACCAGAAGCCATATTGAGTGCAATTTGTTTAAAATATTCTTCGTTCCCCTTGCAGTATGCACTCTTTCATTATTGTGTTGCAATAACGGAGACCAATGCAACTTCCCAAGCTGTATCTTGCAAAACTCTTACCGCAATGGACCAAATAAAAATTGGCATTATATATTCATATATTGGCTTTAAAACTTTATATACAAAATATCTGTCGTTCATTTTTGACCTCTTCTGATCCATTCTCGATTGCTTCAATCCGTTTTCTTTGTTTTTCTGCTTCCTCTATCAGAGGTTATTATGTCGATTCTATTATTTTCTTCCATTCTCGTCTGTGGTTTGCTTTATCCCTCAAGTTTGTAATGTTAATTTTTCTGATATCTTCACAGACTTGATTTGCCCCCTGCTTCTTGGTCTACCTCTTGATCGCTTTCTTGGCGGTTTCCAGTTGAGTATTTTATTAATTAGTGAGTCTTGGTTTGTTCTTTGTATGTGTCTTAGCCAGCTCAGCCTTGTAGCTTTTATGTTTCTTCTGATGTCCTCTCCACCCATCACCTGTCTTATCTCCTGCTTCATTGGTAGTCCGTAATTAGTTTGTACTTTCATTGGTTCCATTAATCTTCTTTTGGATTTTTCTTTCTAGTACTTCTTGGTTTTGTTCGTCCCCCTGTGTAAAGCACATTGTTCCAGCTGCGTAGGTTATTGCTGATCTAAGCATTATTTTATCTAGTGTTGTTTTCGTGTGTGCGCTGAGTGTAGTAGTAGTTTTCGGTATTTCCAGTATAGTTTGTTCCAGGGCTTAATTCTGTTTATTTCCACACTTCTTTCATTTGTTCCGTTGATTGTTACGCCCTATCATTTGAAAGGTATAGGTATATTGCTCTGTTTTTAACTCTGTCTCATTGTCTCTTTCTTGTCTTGAACTCTCCTGGTTAACGCGTAGGCCTCTAATTTCCGGTTCTTTCATTATTAATGTTAATGCTTCTCCTAGGCTTTGTTTACTTGTTAATATTAGAGACAGGTGGTTGGCGTATTCTATTATTTGAGTAGTACTTTGTGCTAAGATTTCCTTGATAACTGTGCTGATCACTATTGTTTCTAACGCTATGTTGAATAGTATTGTCGACAAGCCGCCACCTTGCCCCGCTCCTTTTTCTATTCTTACGGTCAGTGTCCCTATCTTTCGTTCTGACGTTTGCAACTGAGTATTTTATTGTTATTTTTACCGATCTAGTCAATTTTTCTGGGAATTTAATTCTCCTCATTTCTTTTAGAAACTGGTGTCTATTCATACTGTCAAAATCTTGTCGAAAGTCGATGAAAATCGTATGCAAATCCACTCCCTATTCATAATTTTTTTGATAGTTTGGGTTAGCAGGTATATAGCATCTATTGTCGATTTCCCCTTTGTGAAGCCTTGCTTGTAATATCTTATTGTCATTTCGGTGAATTTGGATGGTCTATTCCTTATTAATGTTGTTAGTAGTCTATATGCTGTATTCAGCAGCATAATGAGTCTATAACTGTCGCAGTTATTTGGGTCGTATTTCTTGAAGACGGGAATTATTTGTCAATTTTGCCATTGCGCTGACATTCTTTCTTCTCTCCGTATTTTTTTATTAGATTGTGCATGCTTTGCAGTACTATTTCTCTCCCATTTTGTATTAGTTCGTTGTTCATTTCGTTTGGACCTGCTGTTTTATTTCGTTTCAGTTTGTAGGTCTGGCTGTCTTTTTCTTGCTCATTCTAATTCTATTTCTCCACCTCCAAAAATTCTTCTAAAAATTAGTATTTCCCGGATCCCCAATTTTTGTTTTATTTCGTTATTCATTAGACCAGCGTGGGTCTTCTATAAATTTTTATTTTTGCTCCTTTAGACACTTCCTTCCACTTCAAAATGGTACTTGGCCCTTGTGTGCAGTTGTTATCTTTGAGAATCTTAAGTCTATCTCACTTTTCTCTTGGCATTTCTTACCTAGCAACACCCCAGGTGTAATATATTTTTCATTTCCTCAAACTCTGTTGTTATTATACTTATAATTATTATAATTACTGATTTTATTCCCATATACTTTCCATATGTTTACTTTCAAGTATTTTGCTTTGCTTATATTAATTTCCAACCACATTGTTCTTACTTTCATCAACTGAATGAGTTAATCCCCATAACTCTGAAATTCATTTCAATTGAACGCTGGCTTGACTTATTGTTAATGATAGAAACAGTGAACTAATAAGTAAATTATGAGGATATCTGTAACGATACAGCGTTGTAAGAGTAGTACAAGATGTAAATCAGTTTTTTAGAAACCTCTGACAAGGATGACATGGGAAAACACTTTTCTGTAAAATCTTGCAGATTAAAGTATATTAAAGACAATACTTCCCACTCTGTCATCATCCCAGAGCTTTCTTCTGGATAATACTAAAATCTTCGTATGCCGGAAGTAGTATAAGTAAGTAGTACAAATGCAATATTGTATAAAGAAACTTACATTTTGAAATAAGGATCAGCTACTCCTTAATTTTACTTTAATCAGGGATATCTTCAGTTCGATAGGAATTACTGATGCTCATCTGAAACTTCCGATTGGGCACTACCGTGGTGGCGTGGTCTTAATAAAATTGTTCGTTCATATGAACCTGCCCACCCAAAAGGCTTCAGTCTTCTCACATTGTGAATTTGCAGGAGGGGAAAGGATGAATTAGTTAATCCATTGTGATATATCGAATAGAATCTGACAATTGAATATTATTTTAATATCTTTTTTGTTAACAAAGAACTTTGTTCGAAGAGACACGAATTTTAAGGTAATGTAATTATTATTACGGAAGCGTGATTTAATGGTGCAATTTACAACGCTGAACTTTTCCTAACAGAAGAAGGTTTCACTCCATTGCCAAAGGTGTCATAATTTATGATTTTATCGTGGATTTTCATCGCATTTCTGGAAATTTGGTTAAGATTTATTAAAATATACTATATGTTTAATTACTTATAACGACTATTCAACTAACATATTTTTCGTAACACAATTTTGAGAGAAAAATTGCGATATCTATAAAAATTGTTTTTGTTGACGAATAAATATCATTAGTTCATTAGAATGAAAAATTTACTCAAGTGCATTTCAAATTAAATCAAACGAAACAACTTTCGCAAAACAATTTATCATACGATCAACTGATCAAGGAAATTTCGCGTCAATATTTAAAGAGAATACACTTTCATTTATACACGACATAAACAACAGCTTATCTATAAAGAGGTAAATATTATTTTAAGCTTCTTCTCCATTGTACGATAATAAATCGGAAAGAAACCGATGACGATTATTCCAGGTTTAGGTAAATTTAATTCATTACATTCGATCGTTCATGTTACAGATTATGCTATAAAAATAACTTTAATTTTCGAATTATATTATAATTATTGTGATATGACAATAGGCCTAATTGCATAATTACAGATTACGTTTTGTTTCCATCAGACACAATATGATATGGATCTGGTTTATGTATTTGTAGTTCGCGATAATGTACTATTTATTTGAATGAAATTAATTTGATAATAGATTAATTAATATATTCAGTGACAATGTACATCCATTGTTGGAACTTCTAAACTAAATATTACTTAACTAGGCAATCCTCAGAATACTTATTTGAAGATCGTACAATGTATGAAAGTAATGGGGTATTACTTAATTCTTAGAATAACAATGAATGCTACAAAACGGAAATGTATTATAACTTGATAAGACAATAGTTTCCAATTCTATGGCAATGTGATGAAAATGAATTCTGTCGTTGTGAAATCAAATATTCTGTATCACAAAACGACCTCTGGACTCAAGTGATCAATTTTCATAGTTGCTTTGACGATTATAATTTGGATAAGAAATTTGACTATGTCCGTACTAGTTCATTAATTCCTTGTATAAAAACTATTCTGTTTTCTTCATTTAGTACTTCGCAGCAACTGTTCCTCAATTATAATAAGTAACTGCTTTATTACGCCTAGCCAACATACATATTTATATGGAATATCGCATCAGCTAAATAATCTTGGAAATTTAAAACTTGTATTTTTAGATCGGACAAATTTCAGACTACACAGCTGACAGTGTGTCAACAACGCTACAGAGTAGTCTAGTTTTAACTTCAGCATTTGCATTATCTGATAACACAACTTAGTTGGTCCTCGAGCCCCAATTCAAAAGACCCTAATTCAAAATTCCCTAATTCACTATAAATCATCTGGTTTGAAGCATACTTCAACTTGGATTTTTGCAAATCAGTATATTACACTTCAGACTAAAAATGCTTGCTGTAGATGTCACCAAAATATTATGATATGCCAACTTACACACATGCCACAATCTGAAATCTTCCACAATCGAAAATGTTAAGCTATAATTTTACTATCCACGTACTTAGTTTTTCTTTTTTTTTTTCTTTTTTTTTTTTTTCTATTTCATACGCGTGGTGAACGTGACATAGTCAACATAAGTATGCCACTTATAAACTCGATAGCTAACCTTAGCATATTTACCCGTCACCGATCAATTGTAGAATGTAATACATAATACAAAAAGGTGTAAAAATGTAATGTGTGTTTTGCACTTTACTTGGAAGTATGTACTTTACGTAGATATTTCTATATTTAATCATCCCCACAGAACAATCTGACAAGGACCATTGTTAGCAAAGTCTGAGCCATTCCGACAAGTGCATGGACTCTGATCGTTGTGGTCGAAAACGGAGCACATTTAAATTTATCATAATACCGCGAATTCTTGAAAAGCGATCATAAATTATTGTAAAATGGAAAGACGATCTACAACTAATGCGGAAATACGGTATTAAATAAAGGGATATATATACAGATATGTTAGTTTCCTAAGACAAGACAAGTGGTATCATTTTCAAATATCCGTATGGAACAGAACAAAACAATTCCCCCAGACACCATGATATCGTAGATTATCATCCAATAAAAATTATAATAGTATCTAGTGAATTAACTTATTTCATTGAACCGTCCTTCATTTATATGCAAGCATATCTAAATTAAAATAACACTATAAATAGTTTCAACATTGGATTAAACCGTAGGCCGACGAGACTATCTAATACAAAGCGATTAACGCCGAGTAAACAAAATAAACGATCTAGAGTTGATATTTTAGGACTTTAGGCTAACCGTATAAGTAAAATTGGTCATATGTATCTACATCCAGTACGTAACCGATAGAGGTGTATAAGTGTTGAGATTGCTATTATCGAGAGAAAATTAACAATTAATGTAGATAACGCAGCCGTATACTTTGTGATAATAACAGGCTCCAATTGCAGGGCGTAAACCAGCTTAAAATTAAGTCAACGTGAGTAGCTTTGGATTAACTAAAAAAAAAAACTAAATATCCTGAAGCCAGTAATACCAAAATTACCAAGATAGACTACTTAATAAAGTTATTAATATTTATTTCAATATTATCGGAGGCGCTGAATACCACAATATAAGATAGATTAGTCTTGAGCAAGTGGCAAGTAGCCTTTGTTGAAGATACAGAACTGAGAGTGTTATTGGGGATCCGTACAAAGAACGTAATGTTGAAGTGTCTGTTCCATTGGTAACTAACCCAAAAGAAAAAATGTAGCCGAGTTATGTTAACAACAATTGGTACCACAATCTTTGCTTCTCTTCTTGTAGTGAAAGAGATATGCGTAGACTTGGTTTCGTTTGCCCTGATCCGCCATTTATTAAACCAGTTTTGGGTATTGTCCAAGTTGTTTTGTAAATTTCTCGTTGCCATAACTACACTTTCATGGGATGCGAAAATGGCTGTGTCACGCGCATACTATATGTAGCCAACAGAACTTCATTGAATGAGGGGAGATCTGCTATGTAAATTGAATATAGCGCTGAACCAAGCACACTCCCTGTGGGACTCCCGCCTCTATGGCACGTAATTTTGAGTATTCATTATTTTGTCTTACTACGCAGTGTCTGTTATGGAGATAGGGTTTGAGTACAAGGTAATGTGGGTATCGTAGGGCACTTCTAAGTTTCCACAGAAGTCCCTTGTGCCACACCTTGTCAAAGGCTTTTAACATACCCAAAAATTGAGCCGAACAGTAGCTCTTATTGTTAGTGGCGAAGGCCGCATTTATCTCGTTAAAATTCTATGTATTTGTTCTGTGGTGCCGTGCTTTTGCTAGAAACCAAACTGATGTTCAAAGATTAGTGTAACAACCGTCAAACCGGAAATCGGTGCCACATTTCGAAGATCAAAAGGTGGCGCCTTAATTTGAAACCGGAAATCGATGCCACAGAATTCTTTTCCAAAATTAGTAATGATTTTCATATTTTAAAAATGTAGAGAATGTTAAAGAAAACTGAGTTTCTTATGAAAAAATCCGTTATGGTCAATGTAATAAGGACAAATGTTTGCTGGTGTTGAAATGATAAATTTAATGAAAAGTCTGAAATAAAAGAAGCAATATCGTGCAGTTACTATTATAACATGAAATCTAATTGGTGTTTTAAATGGTGTGTACGTTTATAATCCAAACATTTATTAGTACTTGAAACACAGTTCCATATACTCTTAATGGTAGATTTTTGCAATTAAATTGCCTTTCTTACTGCAGAAAAATACAAAGGAAGGAAATATTACTAATTAATTTTGGTTAGCACAGTTCTTAACACAGCGCACTTATGCAATTCATAATAAACATGATGTCTGTTATGAGATTTAGTTATCTTTTCGGCACTGAGGATGGCAACTTAATAGTAGTTGAAATGCACATTGCAAGCAGTCTGAATCGGTGCGGGAAAGATAAGAACTAATTTATTTATCTTCATTCCAAATCGCAGACGTTACAACTTTCCTTAGTTTAATAACAGCAATCCGTCCAAACGGACATAATTCCTTTCATAGTTTAATTAGCAAAATGAAATGACTACAAGCGGATATTAGTTTCTCAAGATAGCGCAAAAGTAAAGTTATCCTATAATTGGTACGAGCATCAATAGTTTCAAATCATAATCAACCAAAAAGTCAGTTTTGTGAAAACTGAGATGACTGGGTGTATTGTAGTCATCAATGTAGACGCGGAGCGATATGAAGGTGAAACACATTAATTAAGACTACACCTTATTTTGATAGAACACTTGACTCGCCTTGAATACAAAAACTGTAGTTTTTCATAGGAAGTGCATTAAAGTTTCGGAACATAAATTTAACTCTGGAGTTACTAGATTAAAGGGAAATTTGATCTTAAAAGGAGTTCAGAAAGAAAAAACAAGTTGCTGTGAAATTAAGCTTTATCGTCAATGAATCATCAAAGACTTTAATCAAAATCAATTTATTGAACAGAACTTGGACATGAGTTTATGAAGCACCAATAGAAGAAATTATCGTGAATTATTATTAGAACGTCTATTCCAAGTGTCCTAAGAGCAGCAATATCTATTGCAGAAATGGTAAAGTCCGTCTGTTTGCTAAAATTTACGAATAAAATGTTCTCCTTTGTTCTCGAACCAAAATGGTAATTCAGTTGTCGTAATACGTATTTGAGGGTATCTAACCGGTATAATAAAGATAAGAACTACTTGATTTGAGTTTATTACGAACCATAGCATTTTTACTTTCCTCAGATGAAAATAAAATTAATGCTTATAAATAGCCTAGTCGTTCAACGGAAATCATTCCAATATGTTGCCCGAAATCTGCAGCTTAACATGAAATACAAAAGACAAACAAAACAGAATTCAAAATGCTTATATATCGAAGCCTGGATGATTGCAATATTGCACAATTTACAATTTGTTAAATACGAGAAAAAAATTATTACAAGAACTAGAATATCCAGTAAGTTCGAGCGATATTCCTTTTCTACTGAATCTCCCTGAGGCTAAGCTAATTGTTTATATGTTTAATCACTATAGCAGTCGACAAATGTATTTTCATATTTTGAAAATACCTAAGTTCAGAGCGATCATTTGCATAAGAAATTATTAAATTAAACAAAGAACATTATCGTGCCATAAGTCGTAAACAATGTTTGAGCAAATCCGTTGAGAGTTTGATCACAAGTAGTATTTCTTAGCTACCATAAAGTTGTGGTACAATGAATTTCAACGTCCTCAGTCTTTCCTACATGATAGTTAACGAGCTTCTAAGCCAAAAACCGTCAATACCGAAAATAATATTGGTCTTATTCGGAACATGATTGAAGAGAACCGATATGTAAGGATTATTCGAGCAATTCTAAATGTTAGCAATTAGCACCGTTTGACGTAAGCATTTGAATGTATGTAGGCTTTGGCTCAGTTCAGAAAGAAGACAGTGTACATCATTAGAGGCGATCAAACATGGGTATATTGGTATGATCCCGATAAAACGGAATAGAGAGTTTGCGTCTTTGGGAATGAGTTCGATCCAACCACGGTCATTCGAGAAAACAAAAACATGATTGCCACATTTCTTACAATGACTGGACATGTTTTCACTGCAGCATTAGAGGATCATTGTACTTTATTTGCTTCAAGTTCTCCAAAATATTCGTGAAAGTCACCTGAGCGATAGGATTAGCTAGCATTTTGATAACGCTCAAGCTGAACCTGCTCCTCTAACGATTCTAATATGCGAATGCCCAAAACATTAAAATCATGAGTCATTCGGCATATCTAGTCCACACCTAGCATCTAATGATTTTTGTTCGTTTCCACAAGTACAGGATAAGTCACGAGGTTTTCGTTTTACGTCGACTGCAAAGACGGTGGACGCATTTAAAGATTATGTCAGCCCAACAGCCCAACGTAGAAAAATTGGAAAGCATTTTGCAGATTTATTCCCATGAGTACAAAAATGCAGTGACCGTAAAAGGGTATATTATGAATAATAATAATAATAATAATAGTAGTAATAAAGAAATGTGTTTTGCCAATATATACGGTAGTATATTGCTTCACTAGGCTCAACGGAAAGAAAATAGCCCCCATATTATTTATTTCTAATTTAATGTAAACATTATAAACTTCTAATACAGTATGAGTATTCAACATCATAAGTGCCGGTTTTAGATTACGAGGGTAGATTCACAAGTTTCCGGAATTTTTCCAAATGCTTTATGTCGTTGTATTGGAAACTCTTTCATATCAATTGACTGTAAATGTTAAATCGATCTATCAAATAGTCTTGGTTTGACACGCATTTAAGTCAAATACCGTTTTGTGTCTTCAATTATGGATAAAAAACGCTGTTCGATCGGTCATCAAATGTTTCTCTTTCGAAGGGAAAAACACAACAGATATCAAATCAAGGTTAGATGAGGATTCATCACCTTCATTTTCCACCGTGAGTTTTTAGGTTTCACAATTCAAACGTGGCGACACGCATACAACTGATAAACGACGTTCAGGACGTCCAAAAACGGCTAGCACGCCAGAAATTCTGGAAGAAATCCATGGCATGGTTTTGTCAGAACCCCGAATAAGAGTGCGTAAAATTGAGAAAACCGTGGGCATCACTTACGAACGAGTAGTTCGTATTGCATATAATGGATTGGGTTTGGAAACGGTTTCTGCAAGTTGAGTATCCAACGGATATCAAGAGACGATTTGTGACCATGGATGAGGACTGGATTCGTTATTACACACTAGAAGCAAAAATGCAATCAAAACAGTGGATAGCACGCGGTGAACCATTCACTCGGCTCGCGGTTTTCAGACGCAAAAGGAATTTTGCTAATTGGTTATCTTGAAAAAGGCAAAACTGTTACCGGAGAATATTACACAACACTTTTGAGTAAATTGGAAGCAGCAATTCAGGAAAAATTGACGGAATTTCAGTTTGAAATTCGCCTGATTTGGATCCGCCAGACTTCCCCATTTTCCCTAAACTCAAAACATTTCTGGGTGGAAAGAGATTTTGGTGAAATGAAAAGTTGATAGACGCTGTAAATGATTATTTTGGGAACCTCGAAGAAAGAGAAACTAGAGAATCGTTGAAACAAGTATGTTGAGCTTCGAGGGGGTTTTATTGAAAAATAAAATATAACTCGAGTCCGTATTATTTTGTGTTCATTGTCATTCCGGAAACTTTTCAACCTACTTAACTTACCAAGACCTTCAAATTTCAAGCCACCTAATAATTAACCCAACCCCACAAAACAGAATTTACAATTGCAATATTACTGATTCGGGAAATTTCCCCTTGTTATTATAATACTAGGGAAAAAAATGTCAAAATTTGTTTACAAAGACACGTTTCTAGCTAGCATCAGAATCGTTACTAAAAGATAAACCTTCGAAGCAAAGTGAGATGAGCTTAATTACCATCGCACAACGAAATTTGCAATATTTGTACAGTACTTTATCAATAGTAATTGATATATACCACAGTAATAGAAGGTAAGCTAATGATTAAAATTTCTGATTACAGTTTAAATACTTCTTAAATGAAATTTCACGAGTATGTTCAGAATAAAGAAAAATATATTTCTCCAGCAAAATATTTTGCTTTAATTAAATATAATGTAAAAATTATTTAAAATTAGAGAACAAAATTGGGTTTGATTAATTAATTCATTCATTCATTTAAGTAAAATTGTTTGATATCACTACAGTTGCCACTCAAATTGGGAGAAAGAAAAAAAAAACAAATAAATGTAAATTACTGTGCAAATATATATGAGATGATAATAATATCAAGTTAATAAATTTTAAGAACAAAGCTTACCATGTTCGTTATTAAACCAGCACCACCGTACTCACGCGTGGCTATCTAAACACAAATGATTGTTGTTAATGATGAACTATTATTTTATATTACATTTTGTTCTGTGGAGAATTATTACATGGATGATAATGATAAGCGCATACCCATAGAATATATACATTGCACAAATATAGCCACGAATGGCCTATCAGACGTTTTTTAAAATTTTTCACTAAGGGAGATGGCTCATTGAGAGATAAGAAATTTAATTAATGTAATCAGATTATTACGATATATAGGTCAATACGCTACTCCAGAAACAAGTATGTACCTACCTACATCGTAATTATGGCCAAAAAGAAATGCAAATATTATAATCGATCAGGTTACTTATTATTGAACAATTCACAAACTTCTTCTTGTGTCCGGGACTTATCTCCAAAACCAATCATCATTGAAATTTCTATTCGTTTGGGTTTCACTTAAACCTTCCATTTTTAGTTTTATGTCAATTAATCAAAAGACAAATAACGTTTGTCAAACCTGACAGCACAGAATCAACAATACAATTTACGTTGAAATTTATTACCTTTGTGTTTAAACAGAAGAACTTAAATATAACAAAAACAATCGAATTATGACAAGAAAACGAGCAAAAGCTGACTATTTAAGGAACGTTCCTTGGACGTCATTAGAAATAAACTTTCTAAACACTGTCAATTTTACACACAAAAAAATTACAACTGAACCTAAATAAAAGTGTTAAAAATACTGAAAATATTCTTTTCCCAAAAACCTTGTTAGGTAACGTATCTCAGAAATCATCGTTCTTTACGCGGGAAAGCGTTCTCCTCCAAACGGCGCTATAAAAAATTGGGGTTACCGTTTAAAAGAGAAGGAGGTGACGTGATGTCTGCGACAATACTGACGTCACAACGTACAGTTTTTGTAAAAATTGACGCATTTAAAAATTAAAGTTGACGTGTCCGATCGTCTTTTTTACTTTTTCACTATTTGCAGGTTTTATTGATTTTGTTCCAACCTATACGTCCACACTGTATAAGTTGTATGGACTAAGAAGGAAAGCTATCCAGGTGTCCGCGTCCGATTTTGATGAAACTTGGATATGTTTTAGCTCATGCAAATCTAAGAGGCACATATTTTTTTGTATTTGTTCAAATTGATATTAAGGAGGTAAAATTAATACTTAAAGAACAGCATATTAGGAAGAATCTGCCAGTTTCGCATAGAAGCAGCTTTACGTCAAATAATGAAAGTTGCATGATGTTCTTCCTCTACACCGCCACTGTAAGAGGGTGAACCAGCCGCCGAAATTAGCTTTTTTAACATATCAAAGTCAATTTGCAACTCATTTGGATGGAACAAAACCGAAATTGAAGAGGGACAAAAAATAAAATCGACGTCAATTTCCCTTGTTTCGAGAAACCAAAATTAAAGGGGGAAACACCATTCAAAGTGATATAGCCTGTATCTTACATTAAAATTCTATTAGTCTATTAAAAATGGTCCAAATAATCTTTGGAATTGGGCATTCCACAAATGGTATTACACCGTATTTTGCATAAAGACTCAGGTGTTAAGGCTTTTAAAGTTCAGTTAACACAAGAACTCAAGCCTACCGACCATCAACAACGTCGCGTCTTTGCTGATTGGGTCCTTGAAATGCATCGAACTGATCCAGAATTTCATCGAAGTCATCATCTTGAGTGATGAGGCCCATTTTCACCTCGGAGGCTACGTTAACAAGCAGAATTCTCGCATTTGGGGCTCGGAAAACCCAAGAATTATTTTTGAGAAGCGTCTCCATCCTCAACGTGTGACTGTTTGGTACGGTTTTTGATTTGGCGGAGTCATTGGACCGTACTTTTTCGAAAATGAGGCTGGAGCAACTGTTACGGTGAATGGATTGCGCTGTCGAACGATGATTAATGATTTTGTATGGCCGGAATTGGAAGATATTGATGTGGACGACGTTTATTTTCAATAAGACGGTGCCACGTGCCACACAAGTAACGATACCATCGCCCTTTTGCGTGAAAAGTTTCCTGACCGTGTGATTTCTCGAAAAAACAAACACAATTGGCCACCGAGATCTTGTGATTTAACACATTTAGACCCTTTTTCTTTGGAGCTACGTGAAAAATAAGGTCTATACCAGTGGCCCACGATCGATTCAAGACCTCAAAGATGGAATTCCTGAAGTTATCGAGGACATACAGCGACAAATGTGCGAATTGGTGAAAATTTCATGAAAAGAATAAGGTCCTGCAAGCGTAGCCGTGGCAGCCATTTGGCTGATATTATTTTCCACTATTAACGGCATACTCCCCTCTTTACAATTAAAAACATCCGATGTTTTCGATTAAGAATACTCGTTCTTTTACATATCAAAATGCAACCTCTTAATGGACGACCTTTACATTTATTTAAGGAAACCTGTCTCTTACGAAGAAATAACAAAAAATTCAAAGAAATTACAATCATTTCTCACTATGAAATTTCTAAAAATGACAAAAAGGGAAAATAAAGAAATTGATTCCAAATTTAATTAATGAATTAATTAAAAAGATAACCTATTACTTTTTGAGTCCTTATACACTGAGAAAAACTTGGATGTTAGTTAGATCACTTAGGTTAGCTGCAAAACAAATCATACTATTAAATCAAGCGGAACCATTCGTTACCGGTTGTGGAAGTTTTCATACGATGTCAAATTTTCTAATATAGGATTCTTCATCGGTTTCCTTTACATTTCGTTGTCCGAGAATGTCTTTTGTAAAAAGAACCATGTGGCCTTCATCCTCTTTTTGTAAAACCTTTGCTACGTATAATCTTAACCTAGGTATTCCCTGTTGTTCCCAAAAACTTTAGCGATGCAAAACTCACCAGGTTCAAGTGTAATTCTATCTTCATCCTCATACTCCCAGAAGCTTTCGAGGTAGTCTTCTTCAGTTTCTTGGATAGAATAAGCATCACAATCATTTTAATCACTAGAAGAAATATCTTGTACGCAGCAAAAAGTCTTGAGTACATGACAGGACTTTGATGTAACTAGGTTTTATCAAAGTAAAAAAATTAGGCTACATGGTAGTTTATGTTCACTTGTTATATCATTATTATTATTATTATTATTATTATTATTATTATTATTATATGTTATTGGGCTAACTGAACCCTTCTCGGGGTAACTGGATCCCTTTGGAGCCAGTTATCCCAATGGGAGGACCCAGTTACCCCTTTTTTGAAAATTTTTAGGGATAACTGAACGACCTCTAGGAGATAAACAACAGCAAGCCTAGGAGTGGTAATTTCCATATTTATAAATAAAATTATTCATGATGTTTATGTCTAACTAGTAATAAAGAAGCAGGTACTTACCAAGAAATGGTGAAAACCGATTAAACATTCGAAAACACGACGTTGGTTGAGAAAATTTTATCTCAAAAGATATTGAACTTCTCACAAATATAAAATGGGTCCAAATGAAGTAATGTCTGTTGTTCTATAGAGAAACAAAGAAGATGAAGGTGTAGCAATCAAATAGCATTATAAATCCCACAAATATCAACAAGAACAATCCCTGGCCCAGTTACCCCCGAGCCCAAAAACCCCGAAGCATCTTGCTATCTACTATAATCTACTATAGTTTATTCCGCATAGAGTCTTAAGTATACGGTTTGTGGGAAATCAAATCGGTATTGCTATATCATCGATGTTAGGGATTTATTTACGCAAATAGTATCACCTTTATTTTAATACGTGGCAACGAAGCTTACAATGATAGTTTTCTGTAATTTGTACGGACTAAGTGGCAAGTAAATTACCCATAAGAACGTATCCTTGGGATTTTAAAGTAGTGACGCACATTGCAGGCGCGGAGCGGGTAGAACCGCAAACTTACATACGTACTGAAATAGGACGTGGTACACATAGCCGATGAAGAGGGTGGCGCTTTTACTACCCGTATCATACCCACTAAAAGGAATAAACTGTCGCGGAAAAGCGCTGGACCGAACGAGTTGTTGGTGTGGGGAAGTGTAAACGGATGTGTCCTAACACATACAACAGGTGATCTGCCGACAGAAGGTTCTTCATCCCCCTTTGGTATATACACTGCCGATTACCAGTATCTCATCGAAGTAGTTGATGGATATTCGGTAATACGTGTAGAACTTATCCTCATGTTCTCGATTGTATGCATAAAATTTCTGGAGTATCTTATCTTCCTCTCGAAATTTATTGTACGGGTGCACTCCGTATCTTCTATTCCATAAAAATGGTTAAATAGCGTTTCATCACATGCTTCCCGTCGGCCCACTGGTGAGACAATCGCTACGTGTGTCATCGTCACCCGCGCCTCGGTTGCTCCGCTATGTGTACCTTTAGTCTGGGTGAAATAAACAATAAGATTCTAATTTTAATTCAATATTTGCTGTACTTTGCGTCAAATCCGAAAGAAATATTTTGGTATTTATATAGATGTAAATGATAATGATAATTTTGGGATTATGGAACTTACTTTTGTTATCTATCTTCACACAGTAATTCAAAGCTATTGTCACATTAACATTTGCAAACATTCATACCTAAGCAGGTCACAGAATATTCGGAGCTCATCATTTAACCTATGGAATAAATATAGGTCAAGAAAGTGCATACGTATCCATTATTTGTATGCAAAACAAAAAAGAAATATTGAGAAAGTCATTTCCTAACATTATAATAATAATAAATTACCAGAGTTTGTTAATGATATTTTGAATGAACAAGAATACGCTTTCCAGAATATATGAATTTATTTAACACATCAGAAGTGGATCAAGCAAAACAACATTGTTCCATTTTAATAAAAATAAAATCTAAATGACACTATCTATAATCACCTAGATAAATTAGGTGCGTTAATGGACAGCTATTAAGTAACTATGCAAAATCTACTACGTAAGCACAATTTGCCTATGCCAATAATCCGGGAATTGAGCTTTGTCAATTGTAGAGCGCAACTGCACGATTGACAAAGCTTAATTCCCCTCACGGTTATTGGCATGTACAAATTGTGTTTACTTAGTAAGCTCTTGGACAGTTAATTGGTAGCTACCCATTAACGTATCTAATTTAATTAAGTCGTTATATACATGGGGAGTTATCCAGATTTTATTTTTTTAAGATTTTGGCTCTCGAAAATACTATGGATTCTTTCAGGGAACGAGCAGAGATGTGTATTCCGACAATTGGAGCTCACCTTGGTGATGTTATTTTTAAACAATAATACTCACAGAAAATACCGTTCTATGAACTTTCCAAGTATGTAAGTTTTATAATGTACACAATAAAATAAATTACCTATTTTACCACCAAAAATCCTCTAAATAATTATGCCCCACCCTGTAGTTTACTACTTTTATTGGGAGATCTTATTTTGTATACTGCCGTTGTCGTCTAACAAAGACAAAATCACAGTTAATATTTTCAATATCAGATTAAGTCATCCTCACAAGCTTTTGGTTGTGAAAGAAGAGAAATTGTGAAACCTTTTAAGAATGTGTATTTTAATCTCGATTATCCAAAATTTTCAACATTGTGGCTGGTAACAGTTGAATCAGTTCATGATTCTCTGGCACCGCTAGAGCAGAGGTTCTAGACTTGCGGTCCACGTACCCATATGTTTCCATGAAACGATTTCACTGAGCGTTTAAACATATCTCAAGAAGACCAAATGTAAGTATATTAACATATTGGTTACCAAAATTTTTTGATAAATAACATTTCTGTTTATCACGTTTTCACACCCTATTTTCTCTTAAAATTTTTCTATTATTCATATATGTATGTATGATTGATATTATATGCAAAGTGATGCAACGTTTTGATGGTGTATATGTAGAATAAAACTTACCGAAACAGTTTTACGTAATGGATTACGATTAGATGAAAGTGCACACGTATTTCAGTGCCGCTAGGTCCTTATTTTTGTTCGTTATATGCATGTTAAAGCTATTAAAGAATTCTTATTTTCTGAGCATCTTTTCAAAACCACAAAGGCTCTCGATGTTTTTGAAATGATAAGGTTTTTCCTTTATACAAAGAACTGAAAAGAAAAGCTTTATTATCTCTGCACTGATGAAACTCCTTTGGTGCTTGGAAATAGATTTTGTTTTGCCACTTTAGCGAAAAATGAAGCTCTTCAAGTTATGGTCGCATGCTATTTTTTACACATATATGCACTAACTACAAAGACTCCAAAATTACGTATATGTACTTGTAATAATGTTTTCATTTGTTTCAATGAAGTTATCTCTTGTAACTTTGGTTAATGCATTTAAAAATATTCTGAGAAGGGGGCCGTGACCTTTATTTTTTTATAAAACAGACAAATATCTCAGAGAATATGATTTTGCTACTGAAGCATTTCGAAGAAGATAATTGTTACATGTTCTCCGTCTTTTTTCGAGTTTCGAATTTCATTTCAAAACGATGTTGTTCATGTATCCTCGATAAAAATCAGGATTACAGAATCTTAAAAGTGCAAGCAGTCCGAGCCTGTACAGGGTATTTTGGGTTTAGTATATTTATTTTATAATGTAATGTTCATCACATTGGACAATAGGCTATTTCCTATCATTGGTAAGTGCACTACTTTTTGTATTGACAAAATATGTAATAGTCCACCTCGCTTTAAAATCATGTTACGTTCATTTAACATACTTATTCCGCCCCACTTCATAGTTCTCCCAAATTGTGAATAAACCGTTAATAGGTTACAAGTTCTATAGTGCAGTAAAGCGAGATTATAATAGAAGAGATAAATCAGTAAACCCTTGGTGACCACGGAACTTATTCCATCTTCTGTCAATACATGATGTATAAAACAGTATCCCAAAAGATTCGAATTCCAAAAAAGTAAATTAAAACCGGATTTGGTACTCAAATGGAATACAAGCGTGACATTCTTCTTCTTTCCAAGCAAACATCGTCAGTGAAAGAAACAATAGCAGACCAGATAGTGATCTCTATTATCCTTAATTATTTGTCTCCGTCAACACACACTACCACACTTCAGTGTGTTTCGAACCCGTCTAATATCACATATGCCTTTTTCAGAACCTATGCATCAAATTAAAACAGAAGAAAGTTCAAACATAATCAAACAAAATTTGTAAGAAAAAATATTTTCCTACCATCACAAGAAAGCCATAATAAATTTTTTAATATTACAGTTTTGCATATAGATGTCGAGAATCCCTGATTTCGTATGAAGTTTTGTGCAGATGTTTATTTTTTAGACGTAGAAATATAAACAGTAGTCAAACTTCAGCCATATCTGAAGCAAGCTCAAGTGCATACCTTGTATAATCTTGTAAATAAATTTGATCAATTAGGAATCTTTATATTAAAAACTGAAGAGGGGCCCGAACACCATTTATTCCTTTTGTGTTAAACTGTTCATATTGTAGTATGGTACTACTCCATTAATAAAATTATCAATAAAAAGATGTAAATTTTATAGAAAGCATTCTTTAAGAAATAGAAAAGCGTTGTAAACATACCACACACATACATTTGAAACATTAAAAATCTAGAATTCCAAATTGCTATAACGACGTGCCGAAAAAAATGAAGTTTGTTGATAAGCGACGGAATGGGATGGTCGACGAAAAAGTCAGATAAAAAGTTATACAAAATACCAGATTTGAAAAGAAGCAGACCACATCAAAAAGAAGTTGTTGTTTACAAACGAAGAACAGACCAAAGAAAAAGAAGTACAATAAAAGGAAAAGACCAAAGAAAAGAAGTGAAGAAAGAATTCAAGAGGGAGGGAGAAGTTAAGAATTAGAAAACAAATTACACTGATACACACTAGGTAATATATTTTGATTGTATTGTTCATTATTTTGTTAATATAATACTAAAATTTTATAAATATTATTTCTAATAAATTTTTCTTTCTATAAAATTCATACTACAATATCATACTACAATATACATATATGATTCCTTCTTGGTTGAAATCTACTTAAACGTTTTCAGTATAGAATTTAAAATTAATTTAATACAGCAACTTTTAGTCACTAAAAATTATTTGCTTCATGCTAAGAAATTGTTAACCATCATGATGAGCCATTTTTTTATATTCTAATACAACACAACCCAGTGTTCTGCGGAGTACTTACTTATTTTGGATATCACTACTTACAAATATCATATTGTGCCGTATGATATTAAGCTGCTGAAAATAAAAACAATAACTGAGCTTTTACTGTAACTTTTTAATGCACTTTTTCATAATTTTATCAATATCAACAATTGATAGTGATTCCAACAATTGTGATATAGTTGCTGACACATCACATCAGTAAACTCCTCACCACAGTTATTTAATTTAAATGAATTAAATCCGGTGACTACCTCCAATATGCTGCGAAAGGAAAGGAAATGCCACAAAGCCGGCCAGGTTTGTATACGGCTTGGTGGCTTCGAACCCTTATGCCGAAAGGTAGAAGGGGAAAAAGATAAAGATATTCGGTGACACGTGTTTCGCTAGAAACAAGACAAGCATATTCAAACCGTCTCTTACCGAATGAAGTGATTTCTTCAATTATATTCATGCAAATTAAAGAGGACTCGGAGCGGTATGTTCCTACCTACAAGGAATGAAAATATTATTCCGGGAAGGAACACTCACGTCATTTAAAAACTCATAAATAAAGCCCTCTCTGCGCTGACGTGCGTATCTCTTCTCTGGACAAACCTATTTACTAAATACACATACAAAAGGCAAACTACCTGCTTACAATAGATCTAAAAGTGCGGAGTGACTGATGTACCCGCCATCCTTCTTTGGAAGAATCATACGCATCTAGTTCTCGCGGTGAGCTTATATACATACATAGATACTTGTAATGGTAACAAAATTGCGACTTTTGTTGTATAACTGTATTAATAACAGTTTACAAATAATTAACCAGCAATTAAGCGGTGCAATTGTCAATTGTGTCTTGCAACAGGCAACATATTACTAATCAGGAATGTTGAAATAAAAATTCAATACCACATATCTTAAGCGATTGACTTACGAACCCATGCTAACTCTTTTATGTTTACACTAGCGCGTATTTCTTAAACAACCACCATGGTTTTGCTAGTATATGCGCAATGTTTCATTTGGTCCGGATACAATAGTTCGGCATTGTCATAAAATATTCTACACCCTTTTAAATGCCTTATATACTCCGTGCTACATAAATACAGCCAACAGATCGTTTCCCTAATTCGCTCTGAGTTTCAGGAAAGGCAAACTCATTTTATTTCCTTGCATAAGGAATGTTATGTAAAGCATGGTTTACTATTGCACAATATGGTTCAATGTTAGATAAATACAGGAAGCGTGTACTTAGCTGATAAACAGAAATAACATTTAAATACAACCAATTCACAGTTACATATAAGCCAATAAATCCTTTTCAATATTAAGACGCATTAAATCAAGTTCATTGATCGACTATAGTCATAAAGTCGCTTAATTTTATAGAAAAAATGTATCCTGAGAAATGCATCTTTGGCCTATGGCCTAAAAAAATAGATTGCTCATCCAATTAAAATGAAAATTACGAGACGCGCATTTCAACAATTTGTTACAACTAATCGAGAACATAATGTAATACGAGGGTAAGTCAATTATTATCCGCAATGTAGATATAAAATTTTATTGTAATGAAATAGGAAACTTACAAGTACATCATTTTTCGACATAGTCCCCATGCTTTTCAACGCACTTGGTCCATCGTTGTACAAGCTTCCTGATGTCCTCATAAAAGAAGGTTTTCGGTTGAGCTGCGAGGCAGGAATGCACCACTTCTTTCACTGCTTCGTCCGAGGTAAATCGACGGCCCCTTAATGCCTCTTTGAGTGGACCAAACAAATGATAGTCAGAAGAGGCAAGATCGGTACTATATGGACTATTAAACGGTCGTCCGGCTCCTTCATCGTGCGTAACACTTGTGCGATCATTTTTGAATTTTTCAATCCATTCATAGACACTCCGTTATGGCAATACACTGTTCCCGTACTGTACCGAATGTCTTCGATGAATTTCGCCCCTGATTGGCCTTCCGAGCACAAAAACGGATCACTGAACATTACTCTTCTTTATTGCAAATAGAAAGCGGAGCAGCTTTGATTAAAAGCGCGACAGCGATAACGAAACTAACCTAACAACTTGAAACTTGCATAGAGATAACAACAAATAAACAAAGCATGCGTCATCAACACAAAACGACAATACTGCCAACATAAACAAAAATATAACTAAATTGCGGATAAAAATTGACTTACCCTCGTATATATCAAATTTGGTTGTAACAGGTCTTTAGTTAACCCACAATGTAGAGCAGGCATGGGCAACCTTTTTTGTAGAAGTTTTATGCTGTAAGTAATCTTGAAAAATATACATTTTTGTAGTATCCTTATGATTCATTATGAATTAAGTTTAGACGGGCCGTGCTAATATGCAACGAAAGAATTCAGTAGCAGGCCGGACAAACCTTACTCGAGGGCCGCATGTGGCCCGCGGGCCGGAGGTTGCCCATGCCTGATGTAGAGACTTACTACATTTACAGGCACTTTATTACTTACTTACTTAATCCTGAAACCCGTTTGACTGTGAAGTGTCGGGTTGTGTAGAGTTGAGTTTCCTGGCTCCCTCTTCCATATTTGTCTCTACTCTTCTCTCTCCCTGCATCTTGCTCTGATGTGCTCCCATTTCTCTCGCCTTGCCTCGTATGCACTTCGTACTTCTTGCTCACATGTCTTCCTTGGCCTTCCTCTTCTTCTTGTTCCCATTTCTTTTGATTCGTATATGTGTCTTGCCAACCTTTCTTCGCCCATTCTTATAACATGACCAAGCCATCTTAATTGCCCTTGCTGTATTGTTATTTCGATTGGCTCTATCTTGAGCTCCTCTCTGTATACTGCGTTCTTTATCCTATCCAACTTAGTTTTATTTTTTATTCGTCTTAGGAACCTCATTTCTACGCTGTTCATCCTGCTTCTCTGTCTCTCGTTTGTAGTCCATGACTCGCATGAGTGTCAGTACTGGTTTTACTACCTTGCGGATCACTTCTGCCTTTACTATCTCTGGTATTTCTTTTTTGTTTAAGAATGGTGTTTTTATCATGTTGTAAAGAATGTAAAGTTTTGCAGTTTTTGATATTCTTTCATTTATTTCATCTTCTAAGGACCCCTCGTTGTTAATAATCCCTCCCAGGTATTTAAACGCGATAGTTTGTTCTATTCTATGTCCTTCTATTTTTATATTATGTATTAGACTTTCTTTGCTTATTGCCATTGTTTTTGTTTTGTCTATATTAACTTTCATGTTTATTTCTTTTAATTGTTCATTTATTATATTGACATTTTCTTGCAGATGTCTCTCCGTGTTTCCTAATATCACCATTGCGTCCACATAGCTTAACTCAGTTATTTGTATTTTCTCCATTTTCCAGTATCCTACATTATATGGCTTCAGTTGGTGTTTACATTTCTTAATCGCTTCGTCCAACATTATATTAAATAATAAGGGGTTCAGCGCGCACTTTATACAAAGTGTAAAAAGGGTGTTCAGTCCTAAAATATCTGAAAAATCGAAAAAGGACCAGTTTTAGAAAAAATTAATTGCAGGACTCTTGAGTTAGCGAAAGATAACATGAAATAGACGAACGAACTAATTTGGATAGTCCAAGTGAGATAATTTGTAATAAGAGAAAGGGGTCCAGGTTGTATACCAGTTGAGCTAATTAAAAGTGGAGATCAATTTTAAATAGCCAGTATATCTTGTATCCATTTTCAAAAGAGGCAATCGAAAAGATTTGGGATGTTACATAGGTCTTAGTGTTACCAGTAGCACAGATAAGTGAAACAAATAGCTCATCCTAAGAATTGATAACGGCAATAGCTCTCAAATGGAAACGATTCCTATGTTAAACCATGTATTAGAAGAGGAGAAATAGCTATAATCTAGGCAACCGTCCTGATTTATGCAAAAGTATTGGATGAGCTATTTATTTCACTTATTTGTGCTAGTAGTATGAGTCGCCTTTTTGGGAAATTTTGAATGAAAAAATAGACAAAAATATGAAAAATGAAATAAACGAAGAGTAAAGTGGATTTGTTGCGGGATGGTCGTGTGTAGTAACAGTTAATGAAGAGAAAAATAGCAATAGAGGAAGAACTTCATATGGCCTTTTTTGATCTGGATAAGGCGTAGGACATAAGTCAAAGACAGAAACTATGGAAAGGGACATGCTATCAATCGCTCAAGAAATGGTAGAAATAATGTGACACATGTGAAGGTGGAAAAATATGTGTATCTACCAAACCCAATTATGACAAGAAAGAGTTTAAGACAGAGTTGTAGTTTGTCGCCACTACGTTTTAATTTATACGTGCTAAAAATTTGGAAACTGTTTCTGTATGGGACTACCTATAAATAACCACTTTCTCTTGACTCTTTTTAATGACTAAGTGGTTTTCAGCCAAAACTCATTTGATCTTGAATTTATGCTGAAACAATCATATAAGAAATATAAGATACGGGAACTGCAGATGAGTCTGAAAAACAGTATAATTTGTTAACACTGAAGCTAACTTTGAAGTCTTGATCAATGAAGACACGGCAATAAAAAAGAAGTCAATGGATTCGAATATTTGGGTCCCATAATAGACCAGAAAGGACTCGAGGAAGGAGACATAAGAGATCGTATCCAACAAAGTAGAAGGGTGATTGGATGTCTAAACGCTTAGTGGTAAGACAAATGCATGGGAAAGGAAACTAAAAGAACGTGTTAGACTAGTGATGTTGGAATCTTACAAATGCTACGGCTGTAAGATACGGATGACTAATGTAAACCCTGGAAGAATAATAAATATTACAGAGATGGATTATCAGCGTCAAAATTTTAAATTAATGGCTCCCAATACAGAATCGTAAGAAAGACGTAATTGATGAATCTTTGGAGCCTTTAGAAGGATCCAGAGCAGGATTTTAAGGATAAGTAAGTACAATTTAGTTCACTCGTATAAATTCACATTATTTCTTAAACATTTTATTATTTAAATTAAAACTAGGGAGTTCCCAGCTCTGTCTATAACAAATTATGGTCAAGTTTTCGTTCGAATTTCAACAAAACTCCCTTCAACATTAATATTGCGAAGTTCCACTAGATGTCAGCGTTTTTTCGCTCGCTAGTGAAACAGAAATCTGTTAGTCAGTTAAAGTGTAGCAAAAATTTGACAGATTTCAAGTTGACAAGTATTTATTTAATAAAATTGCAATTTATTTAGGAGATATTTAAATATAATACGATAATTGCCACTAATTATTCGTTACTTAAAATCAGTTATGTTAAATATGTGTAATGTTAGACAAATACAAAATCGTAAGTGATCTTAACCCCAGAACTACAGTGCAGTCTTTTTGTTTATAGGAATTTCTTTAAAGATTAGAACCAACAATAAAACATTAAGACAAATGTCAAATGCACCAGGTCCCATAGAACAATCCATAAGAAATAAATTAACACAAAACTTAAATCCTGATCATGTAGACATAATAAATGAGTCTTACATGCATAATGTCCCCAAAGGATCTGAAACCCACTTCAAGGTCCTGGTAGTTTCTGAAATATTTAAGAAACTACCCTTGATTAAAGTAAACAAAATCAATTACAAATACTTTAATATTTCATCTTTTATCATTTTCAGAGACATCGACTTGTTAATAATATTTTAAAAGAAGAATTAGACACTGGAGTTCATGCCCTGTCTATAATGGCGAAAACCCCGAACAATGGGAAGATGGTGATAAAGTAATTGAGAGTAGTCCAAATTGTAGAGGGAGCTTTGGAAAATAAAATTGTTAGAATTGTAAATGTTGACCAATTAATTATTTAATTATGTTGTCTTTATATAGCACAAGTACAATTTAATAGTTTGTAAAATAAAAATAACAGAACTGAAAATGTCCACTATTGTCACATGACGAAGTTATCCAATCTTAATTTGCCTTCGTTCTCTGTTAAATATAAAATATCAGCTAAAGTTTGCTCACTGATTGCTTCTTCTGCTTTTTGATACATCTGAAAAATATAAATTGGTACTGGTTACAAAGATTGTTACTTGAACTAAACATACCCCTCGATAATTATATTCGGTTGTCGAAGGTGGATGTTTAAAATGAGGTCCAAAATTTACTGAGACAGTTGCACTTCTATGTAGGGACAGTGCCGGATAGTAAGCTCCGCAATAAATGTCTTTATACACTACCCCCTGGCATTCCCCATTCTTAAAGCAGATTATTTTACTTCCTGGCAGTGATTTTAGACTTTTAAGGCATTCAGCAACATTATCCTTTTCTTCATAGTACAGGTGGCTTTTAAATTTGACCAGCGGCTGTATATATATATATATAACATTTTAAGCAATGATTAATATATATTGTATAAAGAGGACACTAATATTACCCTATCTTTAAATGTGTTTGGTATTAATCTAGTATGTGCAGATTCTGGAAGCATAATTAGAAAACCTAACGTATCGCCTTCACCGTAAGCAGTACTATATTTCTTTCCACAAGATTCATGAAACTTGGTGCCTTTCTTCGATCTCCAAGAATAACCGAATTTGTCGTATCCTAAAGGTGCTTGCAGATTTGCGTAGTCTTGCGCCCACCCTAATCTCGTCGCTGAACCTTCCGGCATTTCCTCAACAGTTGCTTCCCAGAACCAACTGCCTCTGGTTACACCTTAGGATTATATATTATTATACCATTAATTACTGATAACTGTTGATTACTTACAATGTGTTGTTCTGACAGTGCAATATCCTTTGTCACCAGTTGCCGCTAATCGATCTTCTGAAATTTTTAACTGGGGAGCCCTGTCGTGTAATGCTAATAATACAGTACTGGGTACGAGCGTTCTATATAACCATCCTGGTATCGGTTTACCTGCCCAATCTGAACTTTCGTCGAATTCCTGCATCAGAAATGGTCACTTTAATTTATTTATTTACACCAAATTGTTAGAAAACTAAAACAAACACTTTGGCAATAATTGGATTATAAGAAGTAGTAGAATGTAGTCGTTAGTTTTGATTCAGAATTATAAAAATTAAAGAACACTAAAAAAAGGAAGATATAAGCGTTATGGGACAGGTAGCATAAAAATGAAAAAATACCATTTTGAAATGCTGAAAATTAAATGTACTACAGGCTAGAATACAAAAATTACGAAAGAGATTAAGAACAGGATTACAATTTCAGAAAAGGTAAAGTTTATGCAGAGGCAATATGTTAACTGTCGCGGTGGTAACATTTCTAAAACAATTACAGATTAAATTCTGACAAACAAAAACAGATAAACGTGCACTGCTCAACAATAAATATTATTCAGAATTTCTTCAGTTACGATTATATTCGAGTCGGATCGTCAATAGACATATTTATAGGCTAATAGATTAGATCAAGAACGTTGTAATCAATCAGAAAGAAGTTGGAAAAGGTTCTGTGCGACGTTGTTCAAGGAGGAATCAATGGAACCAAAGAGTGATGCAACGTAATAGAATCAGACAAGGATTAAATAAGGAGGCTAACTCAAGTAAGGAGAGGGAGGGTAAATAGAATTAGAATAGGAAGTGAAATATCGATGAATCATACCGGAAAAAATAATATGGTCCAAAAACCAGTTGACTTCTTCAACAACTCACGCACCTATGTGCAAGAGCGAGTTTGTAAAAGTCTGAGATTATAACCTAAGTATACCGCGTCAAGTATACACCAGAGTAGTGAGGCCATTCATCACATACGGAACTGCCTTTTGGGTGAATAGAACGATTTATCTCTATAACTAGGTAGGAAAAAACTGATACGACAAAACCAAAACCTATCCCCATCAAGTTGCATGCAATAGAGGGATATACAGTTGGTTTAAAGACCATTGATGGAACAGAGTTCAGGAATTTACGCATCTCGGATCGGACAAACCAATGGGCAAATATCGAAAGCTATTACGATATGCACAGATATAACAGTGAAAAACTAGAGAAACCGAAGATTTTCAATTTGTCTGATAACCAAGCAACTTTTCAAACAATTAGTTCTCACAGCTTCAAGCTGGTTTAGGAGTTTCACACTTTGGGCAAGAATAACAAGATGTCCCTTTTTGAATACATGGCTGTTGCAAGTCAGGACTCATAAGGAGTCAGGTGAATTCCTTTTTCAGGAGATTTTACAAAAGGACATAGAGCAAAACGCAAAAATTCTGAATATATATATATATATATATTTCTCGATACAAAGCCAGTGAAATATCTCCTCAAGAATTACGACTGTAGAAGATCAAAAACCTGTAGCAGCAGGTACTGTAACATAAGTCGACCACGGCACTAGAGCAGTAGGAAGGCACAAAACGCATGCGCAACTTCTGGTTACCTAAACTGGTTTTACTTGAAAACCGCATACTGGATATGGAAAAACAGGAAATTCTGGTCTGTACTTGTTCTACGACAAGGAGAGTTACAAAATTTAGACGCGAAATATCCTTCTTTTATTAAAATACCGCCACACTATTGGCGGAATTTCCCTATTTTCCCTTACATCAGCGCCATATTTGAAGAATTAGACGCAAATATTTGCTTTTTACAATTCTAAAGATGCTTTCTTCTAGGGAAATGCCTTTTATAAAAACGAAAATTGGACATTCCTGCCATATATATGTATATGAAACTTCCTCCAGCTTTAATGTCCTTTTAAATTCTATATAAAAGTATATTATCCATGAAAATCAAAAATAATATTCCTTATAATGTAAGAATCATAATATTTATATCTAACGTTTACAAAATAAATACATACATACATACATTCAGTGTCTGCTTCGTAAATTCAATTTAGTTCAAGTTCAGTTCAAGATTTTCATTCTTTCATTTATCTAAATTTAAAGTTATTCTACTTCCGGTTTTCAAAGTACGAGATACAAAGAAGAAAGCAATTCAATAACAATGTCATTTAATCAAGTCTTTCTGAAATTTAATCATTCCCCTATATATTACAACAGTATATTAAAATACCTATTAGCATAGAGCATGGTTGCACAGACTTATGAAGACTAGGGGCCACTCGGGCAAATCATGAACTGATGGCGGGCCGGCCGCCAGAAGTATAGGTAATTAAAGACAATAAAGAATTGATAATAATTTATTAAAATTCAAAAAGAATTTATTAATTTGAAGCGTGGCACTGCATAGTGCTTACAATCTTTTTTATATTTGGCTCAAATTTAGTTGTAGCAACACGTAAAACTGCTTCCAAACTTTCATTTGCAAGGCGGTTTCGATTTTTTGTTTTATTATTATTTAGTATTGAAAAAGTTTGTTCACATATATAGGCAGAACCAAATAAGCTGGCACATTTCAGAGCGTTTATGCGCAACTTTTCGTACATATTTTTATCAATGCAGCGGTAAAAGTTCAGCAAGTCTCCTTCGTTGAATTTGTTGCGTAAATCTTGATCGTTTTGAATGTCGATAATTTCTAACTGCATTGACTCCGGCGCATTTTCAACTGAAATCGTGAAAGGATTGCTGAATATGTCCAACAGAGGTTTCACTTTTTTAAACTCCGAAAATCTGTCTTGAAACGATTGAATCAAAATATCTAGCTTTTCTACATAACTGAAATTAATCGCAGTTTTGTTGAATTTTTCAGCCATTTTCTTATAATTCGGAAAATGATTGTAATTTCCAGAATTCAATTGTGATCTGAAAAGTGTCAGCATGCATTGAAAGGATGATACATGAGCGTAGAGCTGGGATATCAGTTGATTTTTGCCTTGAAGCCGTGTGTTCAAGACATTCAAATGATTTGTAATGTCAACTAAAAAAGCCAAATCACACAACCAATCAGGATTTTTAAGTTCCGGGACATCCCTTTGCTTTTCCGCCAGAAATATTCCAATTTCTTCTATTAAATTTAGAAATCGTTCCAGTGTCAATCCACGGCTTAGCCACCTTACTTCTGTATAATACAGTAAATCTCCGTATTCACTTTCGATGTCATCAAGGCATTGTTTGAATTGTCTGTGATTGAGTCCTCGTGATTTTATGAAACTTACAGTCGAAACTACCACTTTCATGACATTTTGAAATTCAATTTTTTTAGAACAGAGGGTTTCTTGGTGTATAATGCAGTGAAACTGCATGAGATCTTCAGCGTTTATGTTTTTTCCTTATAGATGCTTTTTCAGTAAAGTAACTAGCCCGGGAATTGACACCAATCATCGAAGGAGCACCGTCAGTCGCAACTCCCGATAATTTTGATAAGTCCAAATCAGTTTTTGAACACTCATCCAAAAGTACATTGAGTATATCAACTCCTTTGGTTTGACCTTTCAATGAACACATTCCGAATAACTCTTCTAAGACTTCAAAATCTTGAGTAACACCTCGTATGAATATGAGAAGTTGAGCTGTGGAACTAATATTAGTGGATTCGTCGAGTGCTAATGAAAAAATTCAATGATCTTAGTTTTTTCAATTAATTGTTCCGCAATATTACCTGACAAAGACATAATTCGTCTTTGGATAGTCATACGATTCAGTTGAATTTTCTCAAACTTTTTGCTGCTTCTGGACACATTTTCTTAGCGGCAATTTCCATGCATTCTTTTACAAAATCGCCATCATTGAAGGGGCGACTTCGCTTTGCTATCATTCGAGAAATTTCATAACTAACTTCTGTAGCTGTTTCTGAATCTTGAATGGGTTTTGTAAACATAGCTTGCTGACCAATAAGCTCCCGTTTTAAAGACAACATTTTTGCTTTCTTAATTCGCCTGTAAACTTGGTAAAAGAAGGATGCTGCGTTTCATAGTGCCTTTTTACATTATATTCCTTTGCAATCGCAACAGAATTCTTGCAAATTAAACAAACGACTTTGTTATGCGACCATACAAAAAAGTATTTCTCAGTCCAAATTTCTTGAAACTGCCGATTTTCACCTTTAACCTTACGTTTTTTACTAGGTCCTGGCTTCTCCATGTTGCGTTCTAATCCTGGTTAGGATTAACACAGCACCTAAAAACAATTACAGTACCTACTTAAATTACCCATTCTTTTTAAATTATCAAAAATAATTGATTAAATTCCTCAGAAATTTTAAGATTTTTATACAGATTTTATATCTGAAATAATGACGTAATTATTACAGTTAGAGAAATTCTGATAAAAATACTACACTAGAACTATTGCCTCCCCAAAACACTATTAAACTGCACTTGTTCTCAATCACTTATTACGTCGCTTTGTATTTTCGCGCTTATTTCTTCCTGTTGACATTTCACTCAAATTAAAACCGAACTGTCGGTCGCTGCGGTTAGCGTGGCTTTTATACCGCGCATACGACTCTGGAAGCTTCGTGTATCTACTCGTACCTACGCGAGCAATCGGGAATTCGGGACTATTGCTATCTCGCTTACTCACACCGCGCTAGAAAATTCTTGATTTCTCTACTATTTTGAACTTTATATAAAGGCAGCAAGCGATGTTACTTGACTTAGCATTTTTGGGCGCTAGATTCAAATAGCGCGCGTGCGAGATTCAAATTACTTTTCGAACATATTTTTTTGGTTTTATTCTGGAATAGAATTAAATATTCTTCGAATGTACGAGAGTATTATTTTTGCTGTCGGCGGGCCACCAGTATTCGACAGGCGGGCCGCGGTCTGTGCATCCATGGCATAGAGCTTATGATTTGAGTTGCTCAATTTGCACCAATAATACAACTATTTGAAACGAATGTACTAGAATAGCAACATTGTGCTATACGAATACATAATACATAATAGTTTCAATGTATAGTATGAAACCGTCTGTATTCGTATAGCGCGATGTTACTAATTTAGTACAGTCGTTTCAGATAGTTCTAGTGCTATTGGCGCAAATTGAGCAACTCTAGTTATGATTAAGTAATCATATTTATTTACATCCTTCTTATCCTTTCTGATTGCTTTTAAATTAAGCATTCATAAAATGCATACAGTTGCGGTCAAAATAATACAAGTGAGATTAAGAAATAAGAAATATTTGCCATATTTTTTTACTTGTTCGTTTTTTTCTGGAATTTCATTGTAAGATACCGTTACATAGAGAGAGTGCAAAACAAAATTGACCCGTTAGGTTTGCATTCATTTTATGTTCTTTTTGTAATTTGATACCTTTTGCATGCACTGATTACTTGGTCGGTCAAAATAATAGTAGAGATCACGTGCAAAAACAAACTAACAATAAGTTAACTAATTTATTTTTCTATAAATTGCGATATTATTTCATACAAAAAATTATCTGATTTCTGAGTAATGAGACGAGGTAAGCACTGTCCGGCTGATCAGCGAGTCCTTATAAGAAAAATAATTAGAAAGGAAAAGAAAAACGTATGCAGAAGTCCAAAATATTGTTGGATGTCCACCGATACGCTAATATTATTTTGACCGCAGCTGTATATGTATGTGGTTGTATTCATCCTACGCGAAGTGTACAATATCCTAATATCGTTTTAACGCTGATTCATAGAAACTTTGTAACCTTCAAAATGTGTAATAAACACTAAAATTAAAGTAAACGACGTTTATCCTAACTTGTATTATTCTAAATATTTTTAATATGCAAAGACTTACAATAAAAGATCATATATCTTAAGTTTTGAGCAGTTTACCAAAACTTTTTTCTCTGAAAGAAATATAGTACAGCCATATTTTCGAATGTGCTTGTTTGCCAAGCAATATTTTATAGAAAATTTGCTGTATTGATCAAGAATTACTTACAAATTTTCCAAATTTAGCCGTTAAAATACTTTAAACTTCAACAGTTTCCTGTTGTTAATTTATAATCCCAGTATTAAATTTTATGTTCATATTTCTCTTATACAACACCAATAAATTTTAAATATATACACAAATACATATATAGATGTACATATGTATATACATATGTATCTACACTAGATATAAGGAAATTACATAATTCATAAAATACTATTTATTCCTAAAGTAGATCTAATTGAAGATTGGAAATAAATACAAGAGACAACCTTGGTACAACTGTATACTAATCCTGATTAAATAAGGATAAACAAATATACAAAAGGCATTATTATGTCTGATAACAATTAGCAAAGTAGGTTATGTAAACTAATTCCAAAAAATATCAATATTCACTACTCGCAACCTTGGCAACCTTCAAATATAATAGTTTACAAGATATGTGATATGTAATCATGGGAGATGTATTAAAATATTTACATTAGGTGATGCGTGCTATTAATAGAATAATTATAAGCTATGTGTGAAAATTAGATATCCACACCTATACGGTGCTGGTTTACATATGCGCAAAAATTTCCTCTAACTGACCTGTCTGTAGGGAGCATGGGGATCTGGTTCTGCCAGGAGGTACCTATAACCGTCCTTATTGTACGGGTGATCTAAGGGATATCCATGCGCTGGTAATTTGGGAGCTCCCAAATCTACACCTCTCCCCTTTTTTCCGGAAGGCCCAACATCACCCGGTAGTTTCCTCTTAGTGCTTCTGCTTTTTGGCCCACCGGCCAATGGTACTGTAAAATTTTCTAATATTAATTGTGTCATTTTCCTAAGTATACTGCCTTATCAGTTTATCAAAAGCTATAAATTAGATATAAAATTATAATACCTGCATGCATCATCTTTTAAGTAGCTGTATGTCAGGTGTTGCAATTGTTTAATTTTTTACTATGCATAGGTGTGTTGATATTTATATTCTGGGAAACTTTTATATCAATGATGTACATACATACCTATTAGTCAGGCTTTATTGATAAGTAAATAATATTTCAATTGAATAAATCTACTAATATATTATACTAACAAAGCTTACCATGTTGAATTCCCATATCAGTTACTCTCAACATTCCTCCTTTGATCATAGCTTCATAATTTGGCTTTATCTGTGTCAGATCTGAGCACACTAAACCATACATCAGTCCTTCCACTGGATGTTCCTCATACATAAATAAAGTATGCATGTCCTTCATTAATGCTTTATGTACAGTAGCATGCCATGATTGTGTCACTCTCCTAGATGTTGTAGTGAGTGCTTCCCAATGATATTCGATATATGGAATAATTTCTTTATCTTTACTGAACATTCCCCTATTACTGCCTTCCTTTGCACTTGTTTGTTGTAAGTTTGCAACAGCTGTCACACACATTTGTGGAATTTCTAAAATATAAACAAATATTTAATAATATTTATCTAAAATCCTAATCACATACGTGCTTGGCTTTTCTTGAAGCTTTCTAAGCCGGTGGGCGAACAATTCTTACATAGAAAGATGTAATTTGATAGGAACGGCACTAATTTTCCCAGTTGATATCCAATGCATGATTCGTGAAACCACCGATTGCAATTTGCACATAATAATTCTACAATATTCAAGTTACGATCCTTTCCGCTATAAATAATGCAACAATACTTAACAAACAATGAATTAAACGTTAAAATATTTATATATATATATATCAACTGTTTACAGATAACCCTCATACAAAAGTAAAACAAATGAGAATCACCAGTAACAATTGCCTTGCTGTTCAATTGTTTTCTTTCCATTCTTCTCAATCTCTAGGTTCTTATTGTTAATGCTTTCATTATTAGATTGTTTATCCTCCAAATTTTCTGTTATAGGAGTCTTAATATCATTGGCAGCGTTTTCATTTCTATAAATTTACAATAAATGTAATAGCACACCAATTGGCTAAACACTATGTATAAAACTAACTTTGATTCGAGTTCTTCAGCCATTCTATGTGAAAATAAATTGATAAAGGGAAATAAATATATATATAAATCTAGACAAAATAACGAGAATTGAATGAATACGATAAGATGTAACACAATAGCAATGAACTCAATGTTTATAGCCAAGACACAAACCGTCAGCACAAGCAAATACCTATCGTGTTATTCTGGTGGCCTGCTTACAGACTAAATGCTAAAATTGGCAGACTAGTCATTACATACACCTTTTTGGTCTCACTTCTTAAATTACCAAAAGTTATATTAAATCCCAACGTTCAATACGATTTGATAGCACATATTCGAATTTAGTCCAGAGATAATATCAACTAAAAATAATAACAATACCAATAAAGATGCATTTGCCAAAATTTGCTAAGTGTACGCAGATGCACTTTAACCAGGAGCAACTTCGTTGACGAAGAGGAAGCTGAGACAATTCAATTGATTTATAACATTCTTTGTTTATAACCATCTTCAGCTTTTACTACGTTCACATAAGCCTCCTTTAACTTTAAAGGATTTATAGCCATAATCTTCCGCATTTGCAATAGAAGTTGGGAAACAATTAAGCATTTAAGGAAAAAATAAAAGTTTGATTGGAATTTAGATCTTAATGGTTTCTCCCTGTATTAGTAGGCAGGAAGAAAAATTGGCTCACGTTGGCCGAGTTGCATTTCTGAAGCAGATTTATCCTTTACCGAAGTCATAAAAAATTTCACCCATCGTCTCGGTTATAAACTAAAACAAAATAAAAACATATTTACACATAATATACAGATGTTGATTTATCAATAGAATAGTATATTCCTAGGTCTCGTTTAAGCTCTTATCAGGAGAACTCTACTGTATTTTACCTCCTTTGCTGTTCCTCCTCTCCACCTCCAAAGCAAACTGCTTATTTAACTCACAGAAAAGATTGTATTGATATTAGTAATAATGAGATGCTTCACGGACTTCGGTTCTACTTATGTCATGTATTGCATTCTCCTATTGCTGTTATATTGCAGTTGGCTTATGCTGCAGCAACTCTTCGAACTCGAATACTCCTAGATATTCCAAAATCTTGAATATATCCAAGAGCGGTATATTTTTATCTTCATTCTAGTGATAAACCAATTATGAAACATTCGAAAGGTATAAATTTTCGCACATCTTTTGAAGATTTGGGGAAACTTCTACTGTCTCCGTACAAAGATTATAGGTGCTACTAACTATTAAGTTTAGCCAGTTAAATTTTTCGCTTTTTACACATAAAGTTTAAACTACCACATTTGATCGAAATAAGCACCGCTACAATCTGCACACAAGCCTGCCTATGAGGGGAAGAGAATAAACTGCATCGGGGACTTCTATATTCAAGGAGTTTTCGCAAGATATTTTCGATATCATCCTAGTCTTTGCCTCTCCCGTGCAGGAAAAGCTTTTAATGGTTGAGGACATGATAGTCTAAAGACAACTCGGGTGAATTGATCATAGTGTTAAAACGCAAGTCCCTCAGTTTCAGAACGATTCAAAGCGCGACATGTGGACGTTGTTCTGGAGAGCGACGGCTCTCTGGTTGTAAAGCAGGCCTAACGTTTGCGAGTAGTCGGTGGCTGTGATTAAAGTCCTGCGAGGTTGAAGTGAAGGTTTCGGCATCTGTTTTGGTATCTCACATTTTTGGGTTGAATATATCTGATTTTCATATATGATATGATATGTGATATTCACTTATCACATCATACGGTCAAGAAAGCTGTTTGATTTTTCTCTCAGAAGCAGAGAAAGACTAACCATACGATACTATTATCGTGCCTTCTTCAAATTTGGGAGACAAGCACATGTCCATCGTATTGGCTTTTTCTAATACCTTCAAATCAGTTTCAATTGTCTTGTGGAGAAGTCGTCCAAGTTCTTCCATCCATATTTTTTGGATTCTGTTTAACGACGATCCTCACGTATTCGTTATAGATCGCTGGATGATGCTCACCAGCACGATATTTGTCTAGACCCAACTTCGTGCATCAAGTTTACACGTTGTGTTCATTTACGGGCGCTGCACCAAACGGTTACTATATTTCCTTTGCTGACTCACAATTAGTTGATTTCATGCAGGTTGCAAAAAGAAATCGTTTGAATATGTTTCTCTTGCATGATAACTTCAATTGCATGTAAAGCACCATAGAATTAATCTTCGGCAAAGATCAATTTTCCATATAATACAACGAGCATGCCATTCAACATGTATAAGATATATACACAACATTGCGCAGCCACAATAGATTTTGTCACCCTAATGAATGGAATACTTCCCGTTTTGCTTTAGAAGGTCAAAGCTATAATGTTTTCTATTGCCAGGTATTTCATCAGTTATAATGATTTAACCTGATGAGTAGATAATGGCGGTATTAATATTGAACAATATAGGTACCTTCTCTCAAACTAATTTCAGACATTGAGCTAATACTTTTTTGATAATGTATTTTTCTTTTTTTCATTTTTGGAGGTCAAAGACAAAAAGTCACTAATTTTATTCATACATTGTTCTCCTATAACAAAACCTGTTTTATTTGGCAATAAATATAGTATGTTGTTTTTAAATATAATCGAGATTAATAAATTGTTGCTAAAATGATAATCATTCAGGGGAAGGGCAGCGGAATATCGTAGAACAGAAATTTTCAATCCTGTCATCACTTCAAAAAGTTTTGTGACGTGCAATATTTATTATATGTGTTCAAGGTAATTCTGCATCAACACAATTTCCAATGGTTTGTTCTTCTTCTTCTTCTTAATCATGTTCCTATCTACCTTTCGGTGTAAGGCTTGGATGGGGTCAAGTTTCCTATTTTCTATATAATTCTCTCCACCGTTTTCTGTCTCCGGTCTGATCCTTTATTCCCTCCCACTCAATTCCCCTCTCTGCCGCTGCTCCCGTGATGTCGTCATTCCATCTTCTTCTTGGCCTTCCTTTTTTGTTTTTTCCTATCACTCGTGTCTCATACACTCTCTTTGTCAGTCTATCATCACTCACACGACACACATGGCCGAACCATCTCAGCTGATTCTCCTCCACTATTCTCCATATGGGTTTTATTCCTAGGTTTTGCCAGTAATTCTCGTTTCTTATCTTGTCTTTCTTGGTCTTGTTTTCTATTTGTCTTAGGAATCTCATATCCATGGCGTTCACCCGCGATTTTACCTTTTCTGACTTTGTCCAGGACTCACTACTATATGTTATTGTTGGTCTTATCACTTTTTCACAATTTCCGTTTTAATCCGTTTTGGCACTTCCTTTTTCCCCAGAAACGTAGCTCTCATCATATAAAACATTCTTGCCGCTTTTTCATTCTTTCATTAATTTCTTGTTCCATTTTTCCGTTCCATTGAATTATCGTTCCTAAATATTTGTAGTTATTCACCTGTTCTATTATCCTCCCTTCAATTTTGATGTTATGTCTTTTCCTTTCTCCTGCTATTATCGTTGACTTGGTCTTTTCGATGTTTATTTTCATGTTTATATTCTTTATTTCCTTATTTAGGATTTCAAGGTTCCTTTGTAGCGCTTCTTCTGATTCAACCAGAATTGCCATATCATCCGCAAACATCAGTTCACACAAGTTCATTTTCCAGTGACCCATTTTTACTGGTTTCATTTGTTTTTAGCACTTTTTATGGCCTCATCTAGTACCATAGAAAACAACAATGGACTAAGCACACAGCCCTGCTTTACCCCAATCTTTGTTGTAAACTCTTTAGATTCTTCGTTGTTGGTTCTTACTATATTTGTGTTATACCTATACATCTCTTTTATTAACTCTGTTGTTCATTTGTCTATATTTCTCTTTTCTAGGACATTCCATATGTCTTCCCTTCTTATCCGGTCGAACGCTTTTAAGTCTATAAAACATATATGCATTTCTTTTTCTTGTTAATTATCTTTTCACTTGCTTGTCTTATCACAAATATTAAATCTTGTGCACTTCTTTCTTTTCTAAATCCACATTGAGTGTCTTCTATGCTCTCCTTATTTTTCTTATTGTTTTTTCTATAATACTCGCTAATATTCTACCTGGGACCCTTGTTAGTGTAATTTCCCTGCAGTTATTGCAATCCCTCTTGTCCCCCTTCTTATAAATGGGCAATATTATTCCCGAGTTCCACTCCTTCGGTATTTTACCTTCTTGTATAATCGTATTCATTAGCTTGGTTATTTGTCTTATCCCTTTTTCACCCATCTATTTGATCATTTCTGGTGTTATGTTGTCTCTTCCTGGAACCTTTCCTATTTTCAGTTTCCTTACGCACTCCATTATTTCTTCTTGTTGAATTGGTTCTATATTTTGTATTTCCTCTGTCTCCTCTATGAACAAATATTTACTGTATAATTAGAAACCCACGGTGGCTTAGCCGAAAAGCGCACCTGCAGGAGTCTTTGGCAACTTAGTTGTCAACCCTTGTAGAAATAAATACCTTCAAAAATGCGTATTTAAGTACATACTGGTGGAGTTTTCAAATTGAATTCTCATATGTATGTGCAAACATCAAATATTTACGGTGATCATTTCTGTGTCATTCGCTTGATTAACACTTTCTCTACAAAACAACAACGTACACATCAAAAGTCATTTGAATTAAATTGATTCTCAGCCAGTACATGTTTTTAAATATTTTAAAAAGCTTTTTAATTAGTTAGAATATGCCACTATTTGGCTATTTATTTACATTTACAAGAATTTTATTGATTATGGACCCTGTTTTATAACATTATGCCTCCAGTTGTGAGAATTTTTAATTGTTTGCTTAATTTTCCTTGCTGACTTGTATATTTTAGTAATCTCATGATTAAGTTCTAAATAAAGGACGAAATATTGAGAATTTTGAACAAAGGAGTTCTTTTTTCTTTTTCTGAAGACCACTACAAAGCGCTCACCCGATTAATCCTGTTTTACTTCCTAACTGGTACGGTCGATGTACTTCCTCTCAAAAATTTTAACATCGCTATATGTATTTAACTTTGCGCTATTTGGTGAAGCAATTAGAATTCTTAAATTGGCTTATCCCATGGTCATAGATCAATTTATATTTACAAATTCAGTAAGTACAGCTCTAACCGCTTACAAGGTTGCTTGTACAGACTTGTGTAAGTATATCGGTTTATGGTTTCCCACTCCTTTCCTTTGTAGTCTATTTTATACGTTGTCCGTTAGTTCATTCTTGTTTGTGTATCTTAATCACTGCGACGGACCGCACTGGTGTAAAGTGTACCCGTTTCACTTCTTCTATCCTAGTTACTGACACTAATTAACATGAATCGCAACAACTGCTGTTTGTTACAGCAGTTGATAAAAGAAGATTTATTTTTAACTGTCGTGTCTGCACAAAAATATTTAGGACGGCTCGCATTACTTTGTCCCGTACAAAGCTCCGTAAAATGTATGCGGATAGTGATCTTCTAAAGTATCGTAAGAGCTGTGCGATATTTAGAAACGATAGAAATTCGTTAAAATCTTGAAAGATAACGTTGTGATACATCCAGCCAAATGGAAAGCAGAAGAAATTATTCGCAAAATAGCGGAATACACGTAGAGTTGATGTACGTTGATTAGAATGAGTAACAGAATCAAAAGGGGAGAAAGCAGTTCTTTGGATGCATTATGAAACGTCAACTACGAAATAAATAGTAATAATTCTATGGATACTTCTTCAAGGCCATTTCAATCATCAGAGATAGATTCACGACTTTTCAGAACCAGCTACCTTTTTCAAGAATTCTTTGGAAGACACTGAACGAAGCGCTGTCTTGGCTCTATTCCCAACTCTGAATAAATTTGCAATAACTGAGTAATATTCTAGATGAACTTCGTCAGATATTTATGAATCATGTCACTTAAAACATGTTTGCCGAATAGCAGAATGTCGACGGTTAACCTTCCTATACTCACGCATGCGGTCTGTGAGACCGATTTATATAGTATAGTATACGTCTTTCAATTTGACGTGAGTATAGGAAGGTTAAAAGAAATAGTAACAAAGTCAATGCCAATTTTTCTATGAAGGCTTCATCGTTTCTTTTCCGTGACACATTAAAAAATGGTATTTTACTCAAAAATATATTACTATTTATTTTATTAAAAGCGCACAAAGCTTTTACAAGCGGTTGTACATCCAGCATTTAAAGGATGCTGTTCCATATCGAAACGTGAGATCCTAAACACGTTGCGTCGAACAACTCGTAGTAAAGTCGTCTCCAACAGGTGTACAAATACATTGGGATGAACCCACGAAATCGTCGAACATTCGTCATCACACGTTGGTGGTACGATAGTGTTTACGTCCTTCTAAAGCTATGTAGATGTCGTAGTGATCAGCGTCGCGACGTCCGCGCGACGTTCCACCAGTCTGTTTCGAGAAGAGCGTTGGTAACGGACGCTTATCCAGTAGGAATTATAGTACGGACGCGCACGCGTTGGTCGCCGAAATTCCCGTCTCTCTCTCGTTCGCCAAGACCGATATATTGATTCCCGCATCGCTGCCGTGGGCCTGGCAAGCGCCAGAATGTTGTGCGTGTAATCAGTTCACGTCGGTCACTCACAATAAACGCATGGGGTGATAACATTTTCAAAAGACTCTCTTAGACATTCAAAATCTATCTTCGATAGAAGATAAAGAGGAACCGTAGACATTCCAATCAGACTTTGGGGGTATTGGACGCCCAAAAACTAGGGAAATCAGTACGAAACTAAGAAGCGGTGTTGATGGGAAAACTTCTTAGACAGATGAAAGCGCTTTGCGCGGCATGACTAGCGAAGAGGCGGCCACCGAGCCGCCAACATTGTCTTCAGCCGCCCCTAATATCACCGAATTAGACACTTGTCTTCAGGTCAGGAAATACTGGTGTTTTCTCCTGTCTAGCATGTGCACCTTCGTCGCTGGGTTGATGATAGTATTGATATGGCGCGCTTTTGCATTCTTGTGCTGTCGCAAAGAGGTCACGTACGGCCCCAACGATCCCAAACAGAAAGAGCAGAAAGCTGCCAGACAGAACAAGCAGGAATTCGAAGGAACTTTTATGACGGAGGCCAAGGACTGGGCGGGAGAATTGATATCTGGCCAAACTACCACAGGCCGCATCCTGGTAAGATGTTGTCTGAGGTTCGAATGATATTAAATTTGAAGGCATGTTGATGGGTTTATCAGATTATGCTTTTAGGTTTTATGAATCATTTTCCTTCCAAATCCAATTAATTTTTTTGGTATGAGTTGCCACAGTTTTGCCCAATTTCTTGAATTATTTAGATACCCATTTGAAAATCATTTTATAAGAAAGTATCGTCTTAGCACTTATTTACATTACTTTAGCAAATTTTGCTTTTGTTTCTGTTAATTGATTGTTAAAATGAGATAAAAAATTTAAGGATAACTAAAGAAATAAAATAAACTCAAAAAATTTGTCGGATGTTTTAACCACATCGCAATAAATTCAGGTTCAATAACTTTTAATTGAGAATTACCCAATAAAACCCATGTAATTTGATTTATGAAAGGAGCAAAATGCCGTTTTAAATGTATTGCAACTATATATATATATATAAGAAATATTGATAATAAAATTTACATTGGCTATATCAAAGGTACTTAATGTAATAATATGCCAAACGTTTATACGAATGCTTGTTTTATCAATTTTCTTCCTAAGAAATTTATATTAGGATGTGGTTACAAACATGATATGCATATGATGAAGCTCAAATAACAGATAAATCATGTTTATCTTTGTTTGTGTGTAGAACTATCTCTTCTACATGCAAGTTTTGAGGAAATCTGATTGTCTTCTCCTGTAGATTAAAATTAATGATCCAATTAATATTAGATTATAATTATATATATTCTAAATATCCCGTTTGTAACACAGAATAATCAAATTAGATGATGGAATTATATAGTTTCGAAAAATATAATTGACAATAACGACAAGTGATGTTTATTATCTGTACATGTTTTATCAACTGCATTTATTTACGGCTAAGGTAGATAAAAACAAAACCATTTATACTTTTGAAGAGATAGACACGTCATTCCTTATATTCCACTGAGGATAACAATTCAATCCCTAAAATACATATTTGGAACTATTTCTATAGCAGATGTAAATGTTATTTCACATTTTTATATTTAAAGTAGGGTATCCAGCAGCAATTCCTACAGGAAACGCAATCGGTAATACCCACTTTTTAAAGGCGGACAAACTGTGCTTTGTTTCTGCAAAAAGAAACCCAAGGCTAATCTATAAATATTTGGAAACAATAACACTAATTTTAAGGGTAGAAAAATGCATACAATCTGTTCGTTTGAGAAAGAAAAAACAGCATTCCAGGATATACAGGAGATATAGAACTTTAAATCGTTTTTATAATTTTACTGGTAACCGTTATCATTGATTGCAGCTTGATATATTTCCATTAGATTGCAAACTGGGTTTTCAACTTCTAAACCTATCGACCCCGATATTTTAAGAATCCACTCTATCAACTCATTTATTTATATTTTCCTCGGCTCAATTTATATTTATAAAAAGTATTTTTATGAGATCAGCACATCCTAAGGTAGGTGTGACCCTCACACCTCTTTCAATATATGTAAAGGGTGGGGCACTGATGCCGTACTTTTTATAGATATTCAGAAATCATTTATTTTTGCATTTATTGCAATAAATGTTAAGAGTACAAATGGAAATTAGTATACAAGCAAAAAGTTTTAATTTTTAAATATCACGTCAGGAAGATGGCCACCCACGGCTTATCGATAATCTATGAATAAACGATGGAACTCGTTTCCACCTCAGTGGAGATATTAATGAACAGAATTTTCCCTATTAGGTCACCGCCAACGTTCAACATCTTCACGAACTGCTTTCCCCATTCGGTCAAAGTTACAGTCGGGTGAGCGATTTCCACAAATAGAACTATTGCCCCTATTTTTCCTAGTATAATGGTGGTCCCCCAACGTGTTATGTTCCAGTGCTGAAAACCTTCCTAATTCTAAAGATTCAACGATTTCCCGTGAATGAGGACGTTTTTTTTTCGACAAGATAGAGTAACTAGTCACACAATCAGGATAACAATAGAGGTACTGAAAGAACTCTTCTCGAACCGTACCGTTAGTAGAAATGAGGATATTCAGTGGTATCCACGATCCTCAAACGTAGACCCATGTGATTTCTTTTCTTTTCTCGAGTCATAAGTTTTTGAAACTACTCCAGCAACAATACTTAAAAGCGCGAATTAAACTTCGTGCAGTAACATCGACTACAATGCCGACATTTTGGTAAGAATTTCCGTATGAGACTCAGTAGACGATGGACACAAAATGATGGTCGTCATCTTCCTGGCGCAATACTCAAAAATGAAGCTTTTCTTGCTTGTATACTAATTGCTGTTTATGCTCCTAACATTTGTTGCAATAAATGCGAAAACAAATGATTTCATAATTTTTTTAATACCTATTAAAAGTGCGGTTTCACTCCTCCATCCTGTACATACGTGTTGAGTATTATTTCCACACCTTCGTAGATTTTTCTTTCCCTTGGTTTGTAGGTTTTTGTTCTTTCTGCTAGTCTGGTTTCGTCTAAACTGGACGTGTTTGTTTCAATACATTTATTGTTATATTTTGGTATTGCTTTGTCGTCTTAGATACTTGTTCCTTGCTCCATTTTTGTTTTGTTGTTGTTCTGTTCGCGCGAAATTTTCTGATAATTGTCATTTCTGGCGTTTCGACCGGTATTCTTTCATCTGTCCTTACTGTTGTTTGACGTACATATTATTTTAGCCATATGTGCTTGTTTTTCCGTACAATATTACTTAAAGATGCTACTATTAGTGTCAACTTTATCGTTGGATCTCTTGTTACATTGATGAAATCTGTATGATTTGAATGTGTTTGTCCCTACGTATTGGATTTCACAACCTATTCATGGTTTTCCTGTGTATCTCCAATTTACATCTTCTGGACTATTCCGATGCTGCCATACATTTGAGTTGGTGAGTATTGAATTCTCATATTTTGCTTCTCGGGTGTTTGGTTGAATGTATGGGGAGACTATTTTTCGTTTGCAAGATGTACAGCACCATCATCAGCGTTACAGACCATATTAGAGAAAATATTGCCCGCACCTTATATCATGTCTTGGATGTATATCAATTATTTTGGACATGAAGACTTTGAATGGAAGTGGGATCAATAAATCGTCATATCGTATTCCCATTGTGATGTCAACGTGTTTACTTAATACACATATTTGTTGTATACTTACATCAATACATACAATATATACCGGGGCAAATCCGGCTCCCCGGCTTTTCTTGGAAGGTATTAATTTGAAAAACCCGCCAATTTTTGCTTAAACACCCCTTTGTGCCCAAGCGTCCGCAGAGAAAAGTTTGAACGATTAAAAGCTATATTGCAAACAGTAAAAATAAAACACGTTTTTCTCGACGTTTCAGCAGTGCGTTTGTACATTTGGCCAATCCAGGAAGAACTCTTTCAGAAGCCATGTTTTCCTTTTTTCCCATCAAGTTTTATCTGTTACTACAAGCGTCCGAAAGATAAAACTGTAAGGAATTCGATTGAAAATTGTTGTTTTTAAAAGTAAAGCTCAAATTGTCGATTGGGGCAAATCCGGCACTTTTTCACTGGGGCAAATCCGCCACTGCGTCACATAGATCAATATTCATAAAGCAATCCAAAATCCGGTTTTAGTGATCCTGGATAATCACGAGTTCCATTTGTCGAATACAGGACTAGGTTTCTGCAAAGAACACGGAATCGTTATGCTTTCGCCTCAGTGTTCTCAGAAAATGTAGCCTCTCGATAGAACGATTTATGGACCATGGGAAAAAGCAGTCAAGTCTTTATTGATAGTTGGAACAGAAAACCCTGAAAAAACGATGAAATTCGACGATATTCCTGATTCGTTCGCGTATGAAAATATTGGCCCTGAATTCGAATGCACCGGTATAGCCCCTTGAAATCCCGACATTTTCAAAGATTTTGAGTTTCTTCCGAGTTCCGAGAAACGAGACGTAAAGAGACAAGTCGGGGTCTCTAAATCAGATGATGCAGTTACCTGCATGGGAGAGTATCGGCCAAATTTTACAAGAAATTGATCAATTTCCAACAGCTGGACCAAGAAAGCAGGATACTCGCAGAGATCGTAAAGGTAGGCAATGTACTGTGCCACGTCATCCCCAATAATGAGGAAAAAAGCTTTCACTGCGGCAGAACCTCAGGAACCATCAACAAGTACCACGCCCTTGGCCAGTAGGAAATCTGCAGCAAAAGCACCGCGAAAAGCAGGAGGTAGAAAACTGCGAATTACATTGGATCCCGAAGGAATTGAGGAACAACTCTGTTGTGTTTGCTGGGAAGAAATTTGTCCCAAGAAAGATAACAAGCGTTGCCTTGAATGCGGCAAATCAGCACACGACGCGTGCTTGCGGAGGTCTGACCGCTATTTTATTTGTAAAAATTGTTTGAGCAAGTTTTCTGACAGTGATTGAAGTACTTTGGCTACATGAAACTTTAATAAAACCATTTTTTCAGTAAAAACTGTTGCCCTTCTGTTTGTTCTAGGTCAGTTTTGCAAATAACAAAAATGCGGGATTTGATCCGGAGGAGTGCCGGATTTGCCCCCAGATTGTTGGGCAGGTTACATTTCGATGAATTTAAGTTTTTGAATCCAAAAATTTAGTTGCGATAAAAAAACAGAAAAGGAGTTTTGTAGCTGAGAGCATATTCTTTCACGTCTTCCTTTTCGTTTTTCGGAAGAACCAAGGTTTATTACTGATAATGCAATTTAAAAAATTTCCCCTGTCTCCCCTACTTATTTCTTACATGAAAAGTGTAATAGTTTTGAACAATCATTATTAGAAATATTTCTCTTTAAAAGCAAAAAGATGTTCCTTCGCTTATGTAATTCAAAAATTACAAAACTTGGTTCTTGTACAAATAAAAGGGTATCTTCCATACATATTTTTTTCAAATAGTAAATCACCGAATATGGCTTAGACTTCTAAAGACTCCCAATGCGAAAATCCATTGAATCGCTGAAGAACCCGGTATTGCGGTGGACGCAATACAGAACCGAAAAGGTCTGTAAGGAAACAACAGTCCGGTGATGAGGGGACCTTAGTTTACCGTTCTTTTGAAAATCTACCCGGTGGTTAGCTTTAGCCGCTTCACGAGACGATGAGGGAGTTTAGGAGACATGTTCCGGCTCTAATGCCTGACTTGCGGTTTTTAGCAATCTGCGTTATACTGAAACTACGTCATAAAAGTATCTCTTAAAACTAGGGCTACCTGTATTAACCATTTTGGTATTCTTGGTATAAAGAAATCGAGTCGATTAGTACTAGACCAAAATAAATTAAATCTTTTCTTAAATTGGATAAATAGGTATCTATTTATGTACAACATGGTTTCTATGACGTAAGAAGTCGCTTAAGAAGAAAGCGATGTAGTTTTTAGAAAAAGTAATCCAGATACAAAAGTTCGCTCGTTATCGTAAAAGGAGAGTTCTTCGAAGTTTTCAGTCGTTTACTAATAGCCCCTTATTTATATTACGAAGTTAAGGAAATTCTTCTCGATTCTATATTCGGAGGGAAGTCCCGAGATAACTTTTGTTCATACATTGCATACCGAGTAAATCGCAATTCAGAGATGACGAAGCGTATGAAAATCAATGATGTAAAGAATGTTTATATGTGTTCATATTTGTACATCCTTTCAATTACAAGCAGATATTTCAGGAATTTCTAGGTACGTCATATTCCTGCACACTGTATGAAGTTTTACGGCATCTCAAATCAATATTTAGCTGTTGGACCGAATTTACCTAAAGAAAGGAAGCTACAATGCAATTAATATTCTACTTTTTCTTTGATCTTTTAAACATTCTGTGTTACACTTTTCATTTTTAAATCCATTGTTCATAGTTTAAATTGGTTTTTAATTCCAGTTTCAATCTTGTTTGGATCTGGCACCTGCATAGGTCACAACGAATATTTAGGGTGTTTCATATTTTTTATATGTGTACACCACAGATAACGATATTTTTTAGCACATAATTAGCTTTTTAATGAATTCTTCTCACATTTATTAGTTGCTTAAGAGCTATTAGATTTATCGATATAAAGTCAATATTTTCATCTTAAATTTGATTAAAATACTTGGTCTACTTGTTAAAGTATATTACTGCACTTAGCTAATGGCTTTAATATTCAAAGTAAACCTGAAGTATGTTGGCTTCTTGTGTACTTTAGAAGCTTAGATTAAATTACCGTCTTATTAATTTGAAAATTAAACACGGTAACTAATGCGTTCTAAAAATTTATTGAAATATTGCACATCTCGAACAATTCTTGCACTTTCTAAAATATATCATTCTGAATATCCGGTTTTATAATTGCTAAGTTTATTATCACACAAGAGCTGTTCTCTTTCCGTTGAACCTAGTAAAGTAATACATAATATATTGACATAATATATACATTTATAATTTGTCAAAGTATTCCCCTAGACAACCAATACGTTTTTGCATCAGTGGAAATTAATCCCCATCACATTTTTTTCAATTTGTTCCGTTTACCCTGTTTATTTCATTTTTAAATGCGTCCACCGCTTCTTCAACCAGTGTGAAACGTAAAGGCCATAACTTGTCTTGTACTCGTGGCAACAAAATCATTAAGTACTATGGCTTGACTATGTCGAATGACCCATTATTTCAGTGATACGGGTACTCAAATACTCGAGCGTTCGGGTAGCAGTGTGAGTCGCGCTTTATCAAAATGCGAGATAATTCTAACTCCTGGAATTTTTCGCAAATAATTTGAGGAACTTGAAGCAAATAATGGATTCCAGTTTTCTTCACGAATAACCTTTGTTAACGTCAACTCATTCCCAGAGATCCAAACTGCCGATTGTTGCTTTTTTTGTCATAGTAGTATACCCATGTTTCACCATCGATGATGATATGCACTCTATGGATCGACCCGTAGCTAAAGCGATCTAATATATGTAGGTGTGCGCCATTTCAGACTGTCTTCTTTCAGAACTTCTTTTCAAAATTTACGTACCTTCAAATGCTTGTATACCAACGTGCTAATTGCTTTTATGCTGTACTTTAGCACTACTTAAATTTTCCTTACACGTCGGTTTTCTTCAATTATGTTCCGAATGAAGCCAATATTATTTCGGTAACGACCGTTTTTTGCTTAGCAACTCGAAAACTGTCATTTAAGGAAAATTGGTGACGTTGAAATTCAGTGTACCACCAATTTCTGGTAGCTAAGAAATACGATTCGTTACCGTTGATTTCCTCAAAATTTTGTTAACTGCTTAAGCCACGTTTGAAGTTCTGAAAGATGAGAGGTGGATAATGTTCCATTTCGTGATTTCTTATGCAAAGGATCACTTCAAACTTATGTATTTTCGAGCAAAATATGGAAGTATGTTCGTCAACTATTACAGTCATTAAACATGTAAACAATTAGCTTAAAATATCAAACAAAATCTGTTGAACATATTACCGCCTGCTGGAGGGTCCCAGGGGGAAGGGGCATTACGATCTACATACGATATTTAACTTAATTATATACACTCCTTGAAGTTACCATGTTTACAATCAATTTGAGATTTTACAAAAGTTGATAATTTTAAATGCATTTTAAATAAATAAGTACCTTTTTAATGCAGGCCAACTGGATTCAGAATAATAAATAATTTAATAAACGATGGCGTTAACTTGTCATTAGCGGAAATGGATAAATCTCCACGTGTAGTTGTTTATTATTAAATCGTTGATTAATTATGTTTTCATCCCTCCACAGAGAGGAATTTAGGAGCAGCTGTTTACTCAAAATATTCGGCGTTAAAGATAATTTATTGGAAGTATAAATGTCCATGATGTAAGGATAGCATATAAACAAAGTTTAAAAGTTTTTCTCTTTATTCCTTACTTATATAAAAATTATTTTAGAACTAGTTTTGGCGTTAAGCCATTTTCAACTAATTTTAAGATGTTTAGATGGAAGTCTTCAAATTAAAAATCGTGATTACATAAATCTTTTCTCTCCTTCTTATCCCATTTCATTTTCACCTCCATTCTTAATACTACTTTTACATTTAAAACTTATTGTAGTAATAATAATAAAATCGATTTATTCAGAATTAGTACAGGAAAGTGTGTTGAACGTGTCAGGTATGGATAAATGCAATGCATCAAACTATATAAAGATACAATTAGTCAAAACTTAATAATAAACACGTTACTTAGCTTTTAGCACCATTTGTCAGAGATAAAAGGTAATGAGCAGGAGTCAGTAGTCAAAAGAATAATCCATACAGTTAGAGCTAAAACGCATACCTGAAGTATTCTTGTATGCTATAGAATGATTTTTAAATTAGTACACTCGACAACGTCTTTTTGAAGGTTTTTAGTTCCAAGCTCTTTATGCTAACAACTTTTATTAATCGTGTAACAGCACTCCTATAAACAATGACTTTCCGTGTTTGTCCTTGCACAAGATTCACCGATCGCATTCCTCTCGTAGAATAGTTATGCTGCAGTTGTTGATCTTGAAAGAATTCATAATTTTGTTTGGCAAACAAAGCATATTCTAATACATATTAAGTGGTTAATGTTAGTATTTTTCAATTTTTGAACGATTCCTTACAAGAATCTCTTTTATTAGACCTTAGACATGATTTCTGCAAGGCGAAAACTCTGGGTGTGTCCATTGATATCCTCCGAAATACTATACCATATGCCCCATAGCTCAACCTGGAATGTACATAAGCGTAATAACCAATTTAATTGAGAATCAATATGGACCCCCAAAAATTTCACGCTATTTTGTATTTTTAGTTTTTTGTTTCTCTAGTCGACAACCACTGGTTGGCTCTTGAAGTAAGAAAATTGCAATAAATTCGTTTTTTCCACATTCATTTTTAAGCTGTTTCGACCAAACTAGTCGCTGCAGGTATTTACTCTTACTTTTACTTAATTCAGTCTATTTTTTTCGTTTAAAGTGTCTATGTTTCTACGATTTCTTATTTGATTTGATGAAGATTTCCAACTAAATATTTTCAATTGAAAACGACTTACCGACGAAACTATTTCTAAAATATATTTTTTGTTTATAATTTATTAGGTCCACCAAACAATCAATATCTCACTATGTTTATTAAAATCACGTTGTTTAGGTCTTAAACCTTGCCCATTTCGTCATGCTAATTTCTAATATCAAACTTGTGCGCGTGATGTACTTGTTAGCTTCAATCTCATTCTGTATTTATTAAGATTCCCATAGGCGATGCTAGTAAGATCAGACAACACCTTGTAAACGACACGGCGGTCAACACTTGAGTCTCACTCATTTGGAGGATGTCTGACCTCTATATATACCTACATCAATAAAGTTTCCTCTTTCTCATATCGTTGTTTTCATTGTTGTTATCATTGTTTTAGATAGTGGTGATTTTAAACCAAGATTAGATTCTATTGTATCGATGAGACATTCATTGTTTGACTCAATGGCAGGCACACATAGAAGAGTTTCCTAAGCCGCATTAACAGTGAGCACATACTAGGTATTAACATTACAATGGAGATTGAAACGAATGGCTCTCTTCTCTTCCTGGATATCTTTGTTTCTGGGACGACAGATGGTCGTCTTAGTCATTTGGTTTGTCAAAAAAGCGACATCTACTTTATTCGAATTCCCATCATCGTCCTTCACAAAAGCCTTCTATGATTAATTCACTGGAAAATCGTAAATCAGCATAAGAAATCTACTATCGAGAAAATCATCAATAAAAATCTCTACCGCCTTCACTCTATTGAGCCCCGCGCCACTGATTACGTCTCCACTGCTTGCATCCCTTACATATCAAATGTATGTAAAATATTAGGAATTTTTGCTTTTAAACATAGTATCTATAGAATCTATCTGCAACGTCTTAATAAAATTTCTTAATTTCTGCCCTTGCTCTATAGTATAATATCGTGTTCTTATAGTTTGGTGTATATAGTTGAAAGAGGTCGTTCAAGTATGATTCGTCTGCATGAACATCAAGACTCAGAAGTACTTATCTTGCTCTTGCAGACCCTTAATCTCACAACAGTTTCTTCGATAAAGCTATAATCACCACTAACTCCATTTCGTTTTTAAATCAAAATTCGTAAGTTCATCGAAATTCAGAAACACTCGCACATCTTAAACCGTCTTATGGACTACCCTCTTACTTCTTCCTGAAAATCACTACTCCCAGTAGGTAACATGGAAGATGTCTGCTTTTTTGTATGTTAATTTTATCATTCTTATTATTTAATTTTCAATTTACTTCTCATTTTGTGGATTAGTTTTTGTTTTTTGATTTTATCCTATCATGGCACAATCTAATCCCTTAGATATTTCTTTTGTTTGACTTTGTTCTGAGGGAAATGTCCAGCGATCAATCTGCAGAAATGAAATAATACCCTTGTTGCTACTGAAATACATATTACGGAATTAATTAATATTTATATTGTAAGGAATTTGCCGATGTGATCTATTGTAATTAAACTGGTAACTCATCAAATCAGGAAATTTTCTCATATTATGATGATGTTGTAGAAGAAATTTACGTATACTAGTACGAAGATGGCTACGCAGCATTTTATTAATGAATGGATTTGAAACTACGACAACCTCATTACAAGGACTAGGTAGACATATTGTAGATATACACGTTAGTATATAACACGGCAGAATAGACTGGATTAAAACAGACCTGATATAGTCGTTATAATGACAGTCAGAGTAATAGTAATGACTAAAGGTCACAAGTCTGTAAGTAAAGAAGTAATTGTTGGGCAATCTTTTTTATAGGAGGCCAAACAAAAAGAAGCTAAAAGTTTTGTGCTGGGAGTAATCTTGAAAAATATACATTTTTGTAGTATCCTTATGAAGCAAGTTTGACGGGGCGTGCTACTATGCAACGGAAAAATTCAATAGCCGGCCGGTGGTTGCCTATGCCTGATGTAAAGCAACGACAACAAAAGTAATAAAGCAGTATATGTCCAGATACAAATATTTTATTATACTAGTATTACGTAGTCTGCGTATGAACATCAAAATATAACTTCTACACGTTTTCACTCATATTAAAGAACTGAAACTAAAACTCTTTTAGTACTAACAAAAATACTTTTCTAACTTTCAAGGCGATTTTGAAAATCGATATTATTATCGACTCGGCAACTTTTAGACTATTTCCGGAAAGCACCGAAAATTTGTAAGAAAGAAAGTGTACAAAAATGGAAAACTTCCAGAGGAGGTATATATCAAATACAGACGTAAATACACGTTTCGAATTCAAGTACATCAAATGTAATCAAGATAAGTGCATAGATTGTACTATGCTTTATTTAGAACGCAATTTCCACAAAATTACGGGCAATTCGCTTTGATCTTCCAACTGCAGCAGTTTGTTTAAATAATGAATGAATCTGTTTGAATACGTAATAACATTCGCCTATTGTAATTTGTGTAACGACTGTGATAATAAAGTATAGGAAACAAATTTTTCTATACACGGTAAAGCTCCGCCAATCAGATTAGTGAAAAATTTTGATTACTGAAGAAGTATTAAAGTAATTAAGCAAAAATGTAATGAAAGGTGAAACATTTATTATAACCAGAGACCGGATTATATGTTTTTTGCATATCGATAATTAACACACTTGTAGATCTTAAACACGAATTAGGGTAAATAAAAGCGTTTAGCACTAATTCGTATATATCTTAAAACGTTCAATTGTACCATTGATACTTATCGGTATGCAAAAACATATAATCCGGTCTCTGATTATAACAAATATTGTACATATTGTGAAGGATAACTAAACAACAGTAAAACTTTTAAGATAATCGTTCTAAGACATCGAATATTAATTCACAACTTATTGAAAAATTCGTACACTTTTGTTTGGTGAATGCACCCTTGTTTAGTCTGCATTGCGCCCTGTTGTAGACATAGTAGACAATTGTCAAGCTGTTTAGCTCGAGTTTGTTTTCTTCCATCCATTGTATGCAGGTACCGAAACTCCCAATATCCTCTTCATATTTAACTTTTAGTTCGTTTCTTCGTCGTAGGAACTATCGTCACCATTCAGCGGTAAACGGTCTTCATCTCGAATAATCGATTTACTTATTTGAAATTCTTTGGGTTAGTGATTGTTAGTGGTAATTTCTTGCAACATATTTCCGATTTAAGCAAATTCTCATCCATCAACAATCATCTCTCTTCATTTTCCTTTAAGAATCGACTATGGGATGTCGTCATCTGAATCCCATTCAGTTTCTGAATAGTAAAGCATATTTTTAAACCTGTTCTATTATCGCAAGCGACATTTGGCCTAATAATTGATAACAGAAAGACGGTATCCTTTAAAGTGATCCTGATCGGATAATACGTTTCAGTTAAACGTATGACATTTGGTCAATGAATTGAGTTAAAGTGAAGTGCAATTGGTTGGTAGAAATATTGCTATAATTTCATATCGTTACTTGTTAGTTGCGTTTCCGGTGCGTGACTAGCGCCATTATCAACGAATAAAATTGCTTTTCCATTGAGATTATCCTCCACTTGAAATTTTCTCACTTATACAATAAGCAACTCGTAAAACCATTTAACAAACAGGATACGAGTCATCCAGTCATTTTTCATTGAGTGGTATTCAATTGGAAACCTAGTGCAATTCTTAAAAATGTTGACGTTTTTTGTTTTTTCAATAGCCATCATTTTGACTTTATGTTTACCATCATCGTTTGTACAGATAAGAACAATTACTCTCGCTTTCGAAGTTTTCGCCCTGGAGCAGTTGTTTGTTTGGTATGCACCAATGTCCGAATAGATAATACATTGCAGAAAAATGCAGATTCACCTTCATTGCATATATGTATGCTTTAGCAATAGGTTCAGCTGATTAGTTTTCTCAGTGAACTTTCGTAAAAGAGATTGCAAGGCAAACAAACCAATAGATAGTTTATTTACCACTTTCAACTGACGAATGCCACGTCCCTTTTTAAATAAGTATATTTATTCACCCTTTACCTGGCGAAACCATTGGTTATTATTCATTTCTGAGTATTCAGATTTTTGCGAAGTTTTGCTAAATATGTATATTGAGATAACATGTAATGTAGCCGTAAAAACAGTAATAAATTACCGTTTAATGGAAAAAGAATAGTACATACCTTATTATTTCCTCCTTATTTTTTGATATCGGAAATTGAGGATATAAGAATACCATATTTTTCTGATAGCACTTTAGCGCTGATACCACTATTCAATTTATTCTTGCAATATATCTTATTTTTCGCTGAGAGTTAATGTTTTGTGCGGCCTTTTTGGTGTCATCTTGATTCAATTGATGCTATTAAGATACGGCGAGAAATATTGAGTTATGGAAAACACATAAATGCGAGTCGGATTGGGGGATACCTGATCGTAAATTTTGTTGAGATTACAAGGACATTCACATTTGTGGACGTTCGTATTGATGAAGCTTTACTGTATTCCATAAAGCTTATGGACATACCCATTAATTACTTCCTTGTTCCTTGTACGTGTACATACAATTACATTTGTAATTCATTTTATTCTATCAACGTCTTTTTATAATTATCACGCTATTTTTCGCCCACATGAATAGAGATTCAAAACAGTATATTCACCAGAGATAAAACAACAACTGCGATTATGGGATATGAAAGTTCTAAATAGTTAACAAACAGTACCAACGAACAAAGCGCGACGTAATAGAATTTCGGACGAGTTACTAGTTTTGTTTTCCTTCTGGGCTTTCTCCAACACCTAAAGTTTTATTTGGCAGCCGAAAAATACATACGAGCTGTTAATATCTGTAATATACTTTGATAATTATAGTTTGTTAGGGAAATCAATTGCGGCATAAGAAAATACACAAGGTGATTTACGATTCGGAGAATTGCGTAAGGTAATAAGTAGCCAACCTTAGGTTACAAAAGAAATTTTTTCGATGTCATTGGGATTTTGTGTATGTTGGTATATCCCATAGTGTGCGTCGACTTCGTTCCATTAGTAGCAGCAGAAACGTAATTGTAGTCTAGGTAATTGGATTTCACGGTGACGTTACAATTTGCCGAGTATTTTCAGGCGCCGCTTGGCACCTAATCAGTAGGAAAATGTCTTATTTTCGACTATTACATTATTACATCGAGTAAAACTGTGACAAACAAATTTAGATATTGTGGTAAGTGGGCGAAAATAAAAGGAGTAAAATACTTGGAATTATTTCGTATTTAGAGATTTCAGCCTGTGTGGCAATCAAGCGCATTACAGCATATATATACTTATAAAAGTTTAATTGAAAAGGATACTTTTACTTCTGCGTGTTTTCACGACTTTTAATCCCCAAGTTTCTCAATTTCGATCAAACTTGACAGATATTTTTGCAGCGCAAGCACTCTCCCCTCGAAATCTCCTCAAATCCACTCAAAAGAAAAGGAACATTACTTTTTTTTAAACTGTTTTACTTTTCTTATAAATATTTTGAAGATAGGAGTATAATAAGTAAGAACTTTGGTTTTCAGCCTTTGAAATACTTTTACTATGACCTAGTCTTCTCCATTCTCCTTCTTTAGGTTTCGTCTGATTTGCTTCGAATGCTTTACGAAGTTTCTATTGATGATGAGAATCAACAACTTTGGACCCATCAGGTTTCTCATTTCTGTTCTAAATTCCATTTTCGGGGCCAGTTTTAACGGTGGATAGTTGCTAGTCCGTCTCGGATTGATACCATCTTTAATCGAAGATTTGGAATTTTGGAGGGTTTTAGAAAAATTACACAATTTTATAAATTTTACTGTTCAAGATCACCTTTTCTTTTTAAATTTTTGATTAACCCAGATAGTAATTAAAATAAAATACTTTCCTATTATTCAATTGTACTTGCGTAGGCAACTTTGATCGGATTTGTAAAAATTCAAATTAAACAACTTTATACTAATTTTAAAATAAGTAATATTTTAACGTAAATATACATTTTAGTCTTTTTTGACAATTTTTCCTAATTCCTCTCATTTAACTATAACACTAGCCATGCAGAGGTTGGAAGAAAATGGAAAGAATGACATACAAATTACACAAGAAGGGGAAAGAATAAAGCACAAATACGGATAGAGATAGCAGAAAATGTTTTGCAAAACTTAGAGTACAGCCTTTTCACTTTATAATTGTATCCACATCAAGGAATTGTATAACTACCAAATTAAATTCAGTCATACTCACTGGTATGTGTTTTCAAGACACAGTCTTAGTAGCAAATAGTTAATCACTAAAATCGACGACAAATTTATGCTAACCTTTGATTTATTTCGATTAGTAAACATTTACTTACTCCCACATTATTTTATTACTTTTCTAATCTAAATAGACTTGATTATTTAAAAAAATACTTTCAGGAGTAAATAATTAAGATTTTATACTAATGTGTAGTTTTGACGAGTTACGTCGATCCATTGCTAAAATTATCTTACCATTCCCTGAGAAATGTTACTTCTTTCTTGACCAAAAATAACCTTGACCTTGTGGAAGTTGAGGTTCTTTCGCCATCGAAACTATTATTCACTTACCTTTACAATATCTAAGTACGATCTTTCTAGAAGTAATGCGTCCTACGTCTTTTGTGGATACTTAATCAATGGCCGAATCACAGCAACAAATTCACAACTTGGTATGCTATCGCAAAATCTATAATCAATTTATATCATGTCCCAAGAAATGGTGACCCTTGAAAAAATCCGTAAATACTTTTCAACTCTTTTGCTGTAACTCGAAAGATTATTTAATTCTATAAACAGAAGTGGTAATATACTTTTCCTTGCTCTAGTCCAGGTGTCTCGCCTATGAATATATTGTTCCATCGCTATTCCCATAATATACCGTTCCTTATTCTATAAAAAGCTTAACATTTAAGGAAGGAGGCCATAAATGTTCATTCACATTCCTCAAGTATACTCTTTTAGCTTGCTCTTGTCTTAATTATCGTATTACTGTTGATTCATTATGTAATTTCTTTAGTTTTTTATATATTCTTTTTAATCTTCTCTCTCTTTCCGTCAAACCGTTGTGAGGCTGTTAGTTTTCGTACTAACGATTAACTAACAGATATTAGACCGGACTTTACTCTGAGGATACTGCGATTATGTCAACATTGAGAAAGGATCACGAGTGCCAGGTGAAGGAAAACTGAGGTGCAAAGTGATCATCGACAACAACCCAATAGAGTACAAGCCATTGCATCTAAATACGTAAGAACACAAATTTCCTCTAATCAAGTTAGGAATAGTGAACTCAAGAACCAAGCAAATATGGCGTGTAGAGTAACCGACGCTCTTCAAGACATAATGTGGAAGAATAAATCTATGAGCAAGGAAGTCAAGGTCAGAATTCACAAGACCAGTATCAGACACATAGTAACAGAAGTGAAAATACCGACGAGTGTATCAGAGGTTTCATGAGACTGAATATCCAGAGCCGAAGCTCAGGCAAATCTCCTAAACACTTGAAAAGCTTATGAAAATCAAGTTCATAGGAAAACCAGGCTGGAAACACAAGAGAAAATAATTTAACCATTTTCTCCATTCTTTTCTATCAGATATCAATATTCTCATCTCGTCCAAACTCTCTTTTGGTTATTCTCTTTTCTTCCCTCCACTATTTTCGTTTCTAACTCCTTCTTCGCAAATCTGTCTGGGGTCATTGGCTTTGTTTTAGTTTTATCTTTTTTCTTCCCATTGTTATGATTAGGTACTTCTATTTTTATTGTAAATTTTATTTCCTTGTCATTAATCCGAGCTACTTATATTCTTCCACAACTCATGATTCTTTCCCGTAGGTTACTATTGGCACAACTATTGTGTTGTTGAATTTGTCAAGTCGATCTAGTTCTGCAATAAAGCTTATCATGAACAAAAAATGTGGGAATAAAATCTTAGAGATAATAATATTGAGAAAGAAACAGAGAAATTAGAGCAAACTCTTACACTACAAGATTAAAATAGCGGCATATCAGCATATGTTAACAGTTAATTATTATTATCGGTTACGTACTAACAAGATACACCACTGGAAAGGGAGCAATAATAAAACATAAATAAAACGAATAGAGAAAGCAGGAAACGTCTTGCGAAACATAGAATACCTACAAAATGTGTTAAATTACGTTCAACTCTTTTGCTTTATAATTGTATCTACATCAAGAAATTATATACCTACCAAATTACCAAAAACTACCAAATCTATCGTGTTGTAACCTCTTAGTTGGTTTTTGGTCTTCTTGTCTCTTTCATTTTTCTCAAAAGGTAGTATTTAGTAGAACAGCTTCACTTTCTTCTTGTAATTTATATCGAAGTATATCGAATCCATTTTACTATATTCTGATTCCTGGGTATTCGTAGAATACTATCTCTTCTAGACTATGACTTTGATAGATAACTTCGTATTCCATTTTCTACGTGTATTACCATATTATACTTGCTACTAATCTTTTTATTTTGTGGTGTATGCGTCATAAGATTATCATTTACATAAGGTAGTGCATTGGAGTTTGCTTGTTCTTGGTTTTTATATCCTACTATCATTTGAATATTTTAGATCACCACTATGGTAGTTTTAACCGTCACTATTAAAAACAGTAAGTTTAAGCTATCCCTTTCTCCATTTACAAATCCTGAAATGCTTTCCTTTTCAGTTTTTCCAAATACTTTAGAAGATCTGATGAAAATATATACAATTGAAATATTAAATTCAGAAAATAGTTATTGTAAATTCCATTTTGCTAAATTAGTTAATCCAATGGCTTTTCATGTTCACACAACACAGCACAGTTGAATCAAAACACGACATCCAGAAAATTATTTTGGTTAGGTTTGGTAAGCCATCCTCAATCCTCCCATGTAATTTGTACAACTTTTTCAGTTTTTGATATACTATATCGATCCGTCATGTTTGAAAATCGAAGTGCAGTGAAAGCTATTGAACGAACTCTGGTAGCTTTGTTTTGAGTATGTCTCGATGCGCAATTAGAATAAACTTTATAATCTTGATATAGAAGAAATACAGAATTATGTGTTTAGAATATCCATTGAAATATATATTATCCATAATTGAAAAAATAAAAAAGATACTTGACTTAATAGTTTTCAAAACCAGACTATTTGACAGATCGATTTAACATTTGCAATCAATTTATATGATAGAGTTGCCGACACAGCGACATAAAGTATTTGCAAAACTAGCAATTCCCTAGCAGCGATTCCGGAAACTTGTTAATCTATCCTTATATGTATGTTTTTCGACAATAAAATTATTATTTTTAGTGGAGAAGTTCGAAATGATGAGAGAGGTACCTTGACTTTACTGTAAAAGCCCAACTGTGTTAATTGTTAAGTCGCGAAGCTTACTTTTCTAGAGCAAATGTTCATTCATAATTAATACATTTTTTCCCGTATATTTTCTGTACTGAAGATAATATCTGAATGATAGAAATCCGCCACTTGCACAGTTTATTAAAATATTTACAAAAGGCATTATTTATGAATACCAAATATTAATTTTTAGCCCAAAAACTAGAATTTCTAAATTAATATGTTAGGAAATCAAGTCTTTGGACTCTCGAACTACCGGAACACTTCTTGATTACAAAATTGTTTAAAACCCGGCCTTCTCTGCTTTTAAGTGGTCTTAAAAAAGTCGTTAATTTAACTTGACCTACACTAAGCGCTTCATAAATTCTATGCGTAGCGGTGTGTTTATGTTTTGTACACATTGTGGTTGATTTTATACAGACGTACAGGTGGTTCTACTTGACTTCAGGTTGTATATTTATGTTTCCAAAATATGTATTTTTAAGCGCACTTGCATTGGCGTAATTCGCTCAATGTGAATTAATGTGAATTGTAGTGGTAATAAAATTGCACATAACTGGTCGCGAATGTCACGGTCAATTAGTTTTTGCATGCGACCATATTTGAGCGAAATATAATATGAATGATTAATTACTCATCAAGTTGGACCGTCTGAATTGAAAACGTCGTTAATTAGGATAGTTGCGCGATAGCACAAATGATAATTAGTAGTGCTAATAAGGACGAATCTATTACGGATAATGCAGCATTTTTAATTGGTAGTAATTGCAAAATGTCACTTTCCAAAAACACGAAAACAAAATTTATATCGAAGTTTTAATTTATTGTTTAATAAGTGCTTCACTGGTTTTAACCGCCGCTTTCTTGGTGTGGCGCTAAATTACACTAAAATTTTTAGCCGTATATATATATACTCGAGACTGTTATGGTTATCGCAGTTTATTACGTTACAGAAAGGTTTCTCATCCGACCAAAGCTGCTTACACACTATCCTTCTTTCAACATTCCTTCCAACATTACTTTTCCTAATTACATTTCGCTGACGAATTGAACTTTTGGTAACAATCATAATAATGATACTTTATTTTTCAAGACATGCAAGTCCAGTTAGCACATAATTCAGTCAAATGAAAACAAAATGTCATAAAAGTAAGATATATGTATGTGAATAAAATATGTAGGTACATAACTCTCCAATGAACGATATATAAGGTTCGTTTGTTAGCCAACTCTCACGGAAAGTTGTGTAATGGCTGCACTACAGGATTACATTGCATATGCCAATAATTGTCACAGAAGCTATCGCGCTTTATTGATCGTAAACTGGAACCATAGATTAGTTTCGTTCTTATTAGGATTCTTTAATAGGGTACAGCGTTCTGCGATTAACCAAACCATTCCCCATAGCTAGGTGTTATAAGAATTCATCACATACGATTAAGAAAGCACGATTCCTTCCGTGGCAATCATTGGCATATGCAATATAGTCCTGCAGTGCAGCCATTGCACAACTTTCTGCGAGAGTTACCTAACAAACGAATTTCAGTTATAGATCGTTTATCGGAGAATTATGTAGATGTTCGATGGTTTTATTCATTTATAGTTTTGACTCTCCCAAATATTTCATTGAACTAGTTTTCTATATAGGTATTTACAAAGGTTGAATGATTTTTATAGTATTCACCATATTCCAATGAGACAGTTTACAAAAGTTCTTGAAAATGATTTTATAATAATTGAAGTGTAATTTATTTTAGTTTGTTTTCGTCATAAAATCCCGAAAGAGCAACACTACAGAATCTGCCCCCAGACTCACCGCTGAGCCTGATTTTATGTAGATGATAATCGAACCATCCATGTGTGGGACCAGTAATGGTCTTCAGTTGACTACTGTTTAATTTTAAAAGGTTAATGGCTTCATTGTAACTCTGTAATAGGTCCAATTTTTAAGAAGAACTGACTTAAAAAATTATAGGCTAATAATATTATTATGCAACTTCTCTAAGATATTCGAGCAGATACTCAACAGTCTTACGCGTGTTTCGATAGCATCGATCACCGTGTTATTGGGTAAACTTAATTATTTTGGGATCAGTAATCGGTTACTTACCTTATTCTTTTCATACTTGACTAATAGATATAATTGTGACCAGTACAATGGGTTTAGATCATCTCAGTTTCTGGCTACATCCGGTGTCCCTCAGGGATCGAACTTATGTCCGTTACTGTTTCTGTTATTTAGTAATGACCTCTTCAGCTTATTAACATGTTCCGCATTAACATACGCTGATGATTTGAAGATATTTTGTCGTGTTGAAAACCTTAAGGATGCATGTTTACTGCAGGAAAACATCGAGATTGCGTGGAACTGGTATCAGAGGCATCACATAAAACTGAATATTGAGAAGGGCAGTGTTTTTTGGTGCACTCCTAGGAAAACTGCGCAGAATTTTGAGTACAATGTAAGTGGTCAAACATGATCGACTAAACACGCTATCACAGATCTTGGAGTGCTATTTGATACCTAATTCACTTTCTTCGAGCACATTGCTGAAACTTGTCGATCCGGTTCGGCCATCCTAAGTTTTATTTTGCGAAATTCTAAATGTTTTAATGATCCCTGCATCACCAAATATATGTACTGTTCATTAGTTCGCAGTAGATTGGAGTATGCGCGTGCAGTACGGCATTCGAACTACACCTGTCACAAACTCAAATTAGAAAACATTCAGCGTCGTCTATTAAAATATCGGAGCTTTAAAGCTATTGGCGTGTATCCTGAATAAAATTGTGATCACGTCTTCCTATTGGGGGTTCATAACTTAGAACTGCTTGATACACGTAGACATGCATGATTTTTTGTGATTTTCATTTTCATCTTTGTCTATTAAATGTTTTATGTTTATTTTATTTCATAATGATATTGTGCTCTTTGTTTCTATTCTATTCTGGTTGAAGTGGATACACCTATGTATATGAATGCTTAATTTGGGGTGTTGGTTGGGCATAATAGAGATATTTATTTATTTATTTAAAGGACTTCTATGAAGGCCTTAGATGGCTTTAGTCTTGCCTATTGTTATGATTCGGACCGGAATTCAAAGCAGCTTAGTATCCTTGCTTTTACAGTGAATGTGACACTTTTGAGACCACTTATCTACCATGTGGTTGCCATCAATCCCTCAATGCGCTGATATAGAAATAAGTTAAATGTACCTATATATATATATATATAAATCGCAACCTTCAAGTATACTTATCTTATATGTAGATAGTTTTTCTGCCACTACAAGATCAAATAAACGGTGATGATTTAATTAATAGTTTTATTTTCAGAACGTTCGAAAACGTTTTCGAAACACCTTCATCGATGAAAATATACCAAATGTGTTACTTCAATCATTGTCATGTATTTGAGTTAGTAATGGTAGAAAAACTATCTACATATAAGATAAATATAGAAATTAGGTATACCGTATTCCTAGGGTTCAATTGTAATCAACTTTGAGTGCTGTAGTTGAAGCTCTGTTGGGGACAAACAATGGTAGCAATTATCTCGGTTTGAGAGACCATGGAAAAGCGATCAAACGACATACTGATTCTGTACCTCGGTCTGTGCTTATAGATTTCCACTCCCACAAACCCTTTTCATTAGTAGTCCAACTGTAAACCAAACGGGCTCCTGTTTTGCGAAGTAGTCGATTAGGAGCGAACAATTATGTCTTTTGCGGAACAATGAATTTCTATCGATTCGATGGAGTAAAAACTGCATGGATTGCGTTGCTTCTGAACAGACGAGAATCACATCGTCCGGTTTCCAAATAGATCAGAGTGTGTCCACTCGTCCCAAGTCATTTGAACGAATACAAGTTTCCCAAGTCATAGCCACAACCAACTAAATTAAGAAATTAGTCATCCGAGAATGTCCATCAAAGCTGGAGTAGGTGATGTTTTAAAAGCTCCGGATATTACCAAACAGCTTATTGGGCTATTTGTTTTTGGTTGTTAATCAGACAAGCTATCATGTAGTTACTTCTACAAGTACAAAGACTTACCCTGGTCTTCTTTGGGATCTTTTTGATGTGTCTCTTCCCGGTTTTTTTTTCTTGTCGTTTGTCAATCGAACAGTTAGCCGTCAAAGAAGAACGGTGTATGTAGTCACTTCTACAAGTCCAAAGACTTGCAGTGCTGACCCTTTTTGTGCGTTCTTTCCAAGTTAAGTCGAGCACCCGTAGCTATCTTACCGGCCCGATGAGTTTCAATTCGGAGCCGCATAAGGTGGATCCTCCTAAGTCTATCCTTCTTCTGTTTTTAAGCGGTACTACTGCGGTCTTTTCCGGGTTAACGGACAGATCGTGACTATAACACCATCGAAAGATATCTCTCCGTAGTCCCATTAATAGGAACGGGATATTTTTCGCCGTGTCATTAACCATCTAAACAATTTAGGGATTGGGATTATATCGGAGTTCTGCGGCACACCCTTGAAAGGGAAGTTTGAACGTACTACGTTTAAATTATTAGTAGAACTTAAATTTAAAGATGGAAAAATTATTGGGGATGAGTTGAAATTAGAGACTCTCTTTCGGTAACTCTAAGCTTTAAAATAATTCGAAAGCTTAGAGTTACCGAAAGTGACTCATCCTTGGCTGCAATCCCCAATAATTTTTCTATCTTTAAATTTAAGACCTAACGTGTACAGCCAATACTTTTGCTAAAATAAATGTTATTAGTAGAGTTGCTTAGTTTGCGCCAATAGTACTACACCGATCTGAAATTACTGTACCACACGTTTTCAGTTTGAATGTATAATATGAAGCCATCTGTATTTGTATAGCGCAATGTTATTTTATTCTAGTACAGCCGTTGAAATTAGTTTTAGTACTATTGGCGCAAAATGAGCAACTCTAGTTATTAACAACCTCGCTAAATAATTGTTTTGTTACAATGTAATGAAGTGCCGCAAACATCATTCAAAGTCTCTTTTAATACCAAGACAGCCTTCCTGTCAAATCAAAATTCTTCACAACAATACCACTTTTTTAATTATACATCAATATTATTATTATTCTTAAGACAGCAGATTTTCAGAATAAATTGAAATTGTAATATTAACTGAAATTACACTTTGTGATAATGTTAATCAACCTAGAACAACATATAGGAGATTTTGCAAATATTTTCGTTGTCTAAAACGGGAATGTCAAGGATATTCAATTGACATCAATATTTACTGAGAACTTACATTTCATTTCATTTAAGAATAAAGTGATTGATGTCTAAACTAAAATTGGTTTCTGTTGTAGAAGCTGTGAGTTATTTGTCTTCATTTATGTAGTTACGAATTCACATGATGCTTCACATATGTACGTATACACGATCGACATTCGCTGTTTTGTATTTGAAATTCTCTCTGATTGTAATATGTGGAATATGCATCACATGTGATCAATTCTTTTCCAATGTGAATTACTCTGACTTGATTTGAGAATTTGAAGTGTTCTTTATATAGAACCAACCAGTAATAAATGTAACAGTAGTCCATTTAAAGAAATATTTCAATTTAAATGGAGGAAACTACAATCCCAAAACCATCTCTAATTCGATCAAAATTGTTCCTGTCCTCCTTCTCATATATTATGGTATTTTCAGGTTCCCCATGTAAGCCAATCCAAATGATAAACCCTTTAGCCATGTAAGCGTATCATGTCAATTTTTTAATAATGGTCCTCGCGGAACCCCAAATTCGCCAACTGGAACGAACACTTTAACGATTCATCGGCATTGAAATGCTAACACGTCATCGATCATCCCAATTATTTGTCAATCACACGTTGTACGCGACTCCCAGCGGTTACCGTTTTGCACATCGTGCAAAACTTTTTCTGGCAAGCCTCCAAAAAATTTTAAATGAATAAATATTGGACGCGTCCTGCGCGCGAATGTCCACGCCATAACCGACAACCTTAATATTATCGATACACAGTCATTAAATATTTAATATTCGTTTCCCGGTATGTTCACTCGACGTCATCTACATACACACATAGCATAAAATACAATCGATAAGGAAGCTAGGCTCTAATGGCAGATGTAATTATAGCCTAAAAACGGAACCGTTTATTTTTGTATGAAGTTAACACCCACGTGTCGCAATAGACCTAGAAATACCAAAAAAGAAAAGCATTAATAACATTTTTTGGACGTTAAAGATTTAATAATTATCAGTCAGTTTTTCTGCATTATTAGTTTAGATTTTGTACTCTCGTACTACCCGCGATATATGTAATTAGTGCAAGTGCGCGTGCATTCGCATATAAATAGATAAAGATTATAATAGAGGATCCATGCAGCTGTTGTCATAAAGGTCAATTCGCTTGTGGTAAAATAGCTTTCAAAAAAGCAAATATTGCATACGACAGTACAACGAAGTTTAGCAATACGTGGATCGGATAAATCTGATTCGAAATTTTAACGTTTGACATTACAGAAAATGCTTATGAAGACATACACATAATTCGGTTTCCACCAATGGGAAATACATGTTTTTTAAGATTTAATTTGAATGTACTGCTGTGGGTAATTTGTGTATAACTATAGGCAGACAAAAGTTTGCTTTCGTTTAATCATCTGCTCTTATTCTTCTTTATACTTGAATAGCTTGAATAGAAAATAGTAACAAAACAATACGATATCAAGACAAAACAAAGGATTATTTTCTCTAAGATTTAGATTTCTAGATGCGATAGTCGCCGAGAATTCTTCGACATGTTCAACCCTGAACTTACAGATGCTTTTATTTACAGACAGCTTTCTGTAAAGCGCCAGACACATGAACAGATCAATTACAAGACGATGCTGGTGCTGAAGAACTGCAAGATAAAATCTCATACAAAGACAGATACAACCAAGTGACTGCAGGCAGTGGTCTTTCCACCTTTTAGACTTCGTTTTGGCCACCCATATACATATTGCAATTATTAGTCCAGGGAATTATAGCCCAAAACAAAGAAAAGCAAACTGAAATAAACGTTGCTTGTACTAAGGTCAAGCAAAGACCTATCAGTCCGGTTTACACTATGTACTGATAACTTATCATGCACTCGTTTGCCGAGCTTTAGTGATGACAGTTCAGTTTCTTATCACAATAGTCCACAAACTTGCATTTGAACACTACCTCTAGTCTACGATCTCAATCCGGACTGCATTGATGCGTCCAATCGCAATAAACTGCTACTCTAATACCTACAGTCGATTTGTTAGTATGTGAGAGTCACACAAGGCCGACTACAATTTCCACCAGGAATAATTCTTGTACGATAAATCTATAAAGGTTAATAAAATTGTGAAGCCAGGCAATAGTTATTTCTTCTTAAATCCCATTTTCAGAGCGAAACTCTTTTGGCAAGGTTCTGCGGCGAGAGTTAACTAGGAAAAGGTGAGGCGCTTGAAATCGTCACAGACGCTTTTATCCTTTTCTTTCATTAGTTCTTTCCCTCTCACACACACACATACATATCGTAGGAGCAACTATGAAATGAGCCACATTTGCGTCTTCTCCCAACAGGTGGTGTTCTTATTACTCGGACTCGAATTTACTTCAAATTCAACTTCAACTTATTTACCATTGGTTTCGAAATGAAATACATTGTTTATTCAATTATAGAATTTTATCTTTTATTCAAATAAGCATCAAATGCGTAAAGAGCTTCGCTCTTGTAGGGTGTCCCACGACACTTCTCCTTTTTTTTTATAAACAAATGTTATCAGGTGAGACAAAATATATCATTACAATTAACTCACTTCAAATGTTTGGGCTATAGGCTAAATAAACTCTGGTCTCGAAGTACAACCGTGAGTGTATTCCAGTCTTCAACTTCTAACTTTTGTTGTCCTGCTACACTACGTCAATCAATATTATACTTGATAATATTGTCGCCCCCTGCACTTGTTTAGGAATTAATTCTACTACCTCTCCAAACCATCTCATCAAATGTGCTTCATCCAGATCTATTACACTGGCCAACACACACTTTGGTGCCTCGGATTTCGAAGTGTAATTAAGCAATTTTTTGGGTATCTAATCGAAAAGTGCCGATCAGTTCTATCAGATCCAGTTTTCGAAATTCACTCTTTCTGCCCTATTTAGGAAAAATTCGCCAAAATTACATATAATGTTTTATCATGTATGTAACTTTTAAGGTATTACAATTTGATAACTGTTAACTGAAACACAAAATAAAAATGGGTACGAGGTATTAATTTAACAGAAAAAATACATATACAACTTTCAAGCATCAGTTAAAAATTTCTTTTTATCAGATTTCATTGCGTGAGGTTTACCGGAGCAGTCTCGCTAAAGATTTCAGCAGCAATTGGCCATCACATGGCTATCACATCTTCCTTGATATCTTTCTTCCAAAATGCTGATGTCTCGGTAAAATCTTTCCCCCTGTTCCCCAGCAATATCACCTAAGTTTTCTGGAAAACGATCTAAGTGGCTGTGAAGGTAGTGAATGTTGATGCTCATGTTACATCCCAGCGTGTGGAAGTTAGAAAGCATCTGTTCTACTAATTTGACGTAACTTGGTGCTGTATGATTCCCAAGAAAATGTTTAACCACATCAACAAAAGAGCACCAGGCATTAAACGCTCGTTCATTGATTCCGTGAACTGCAGGTTATTTAAAAGTTACCTTATCTAAGGACCAGAAAAAATTTCAGCTTTCAGTTGTTCTGTGCTAATCCTTGAAGATGTCTGTTTCAAATACTCAAAACACGGTCCATTTAGAGGTAAACAAATTGCTTCATAAGTCCGTGGTGTATCTCAAAAACTAGAGCTGCTGGGAAGAAATGCTAGCAGAAACACCCTAAATCAGTTCGTATTTTACAGGCACCACAACAAAGAAATATTTTATTGGGCGGTGTTATCGATGGTTGTATCAGCGCATTGCTTTCACAACCGTTATACTTCTTTTTCTGTCCCAAGAAATTTTCAAAACACATTTCTTTCTTTTCTCTATGGCAGTTGTGGTAGAATAGAGAGAATGTATTACTGATAACCCAAGGTTGTTCCAGAACTCTCAAATTATTTTTTTAGTTAAACTTGTATGCCCCACATGTATACGTAAATACTAATTTTATTGTTGTTTTAATTACATATTTATTATAAGGTTTGCTCCTCTGGTAATTTTGTTGTATTCCTCTTCCTGCATCGTCATTATTGCCTTCCCCCTCTTTTGCAAGAACGTTTCCATCTTCCGAAGTTAATTGTAATTTTATTTAGTCTACTTCCTTGTTGTCCCTCTTGAAATGCCATATACTTCGTCTTCGTTTTAATTTATTCCTAATATCTTCTTCTTTGCAATTAGTTTGTTTCTTCTACATCTGGCGAAAATCATCTGCATAGACCACAATCTGTATTGTTAATTGTAGGTTGGCATTTAGTTACAACCAAATAAGGTTTTCCTCATTGGTAAAAATCCTCTTACCTTAAACCCCTTCATATTTTGCGTCTTATAAAATAAATTCTGCTTCTGGATTTTATCTCTGCCTGCCTCTGACTGACGCTGTCTGTCCCCGTCACTCCTCCGAATTTTAAGAGTGAGCTAACTTCATACACGTTTGCAATTCGGAGGAGTGACACCGTTAGTCCGGTTTACACTACTTAATAATAACTTATCATGCACTCGTTTCTCAAACCAAAAAACAAGATTTGCTTCTAGCCCAGAACATTTTCTAACACGCATTTGTTTAGGAACTAACAATATAGTATTCCCTTAATTTCTGTTTAGTTAGTTGCCCCTTTTTCATTATTGTTATCACCTGGTATACATACTATATATCTAATAACGCCGTGTCCTAATTTTCATCATTTTACATAATTTCTTGGTAATTGACGAAATTATAGCTCCCCTTTGTGGTGTTAGCTTTTCTCTTCCCACGTCTACTATTTACTTTCACAATGTTTCTTGTAATTTATTTATGCAGATCCGTGCATTTTTGTTGACACTCCATTCTCTCCTGTTGTTTGGTATTCATACTTTGTATACAACTCCCCCAACTTCATTTACATTGTATCTCTCCAACTAATCTTGGTGCTAGTTTTAGCCACGGATGATTCCTTAATTCCTTCTAACACAATAGAGAAATGCTTAATATTTTTATTAGTTTCAACATCAAATAAGTTAGCTAAATTTAAACTAAAAGTTCATTTATTTCACCGATAAATATAGAGTGTAATCATCGTTTCTTTTGTGTTTTTCTCCACTGCACATGAAAATTTGTTTGCCGTAACACATAGTTAGTTTTCCCCAAAATTGATCATGATCATTTTATGAATATCTGTGTACTTATAATTGAAATATGTTCTTCTATTGGTTTCTTGTTAACTCTCATGCATTTCGTCAGAGATTAAATATTGGACCCTGTATGTTATTATTTTGCCACACTTTTTTAACCAGATTACTGACTATTTTGACACTCCTATTGCTTGTACAATTCCTTTTATATTTTGGCCCGTATGCATTAGCTGTCACGTTTGCCCAACCTTTATGTTGTTGATTCGATTTATTGGTTTTTGGTCTGTCTATAATTATCATAATTTTTAAAGAATTGAAAAGTAGAACATCTAAATAGCTCTCCAAATGAATGACCTACACTGAAATTCATTTGTTAGGCAACTTTCACAAAAAGTTGTGCAGCGGTTCAATTTCCTCCGTGTTAATCATTGGCATATGCAGATATTGCATAACTTTCTGTGAAAGTGGCGTAATAAAGGAACCTCAGTGTAGATCATTCATTGCAGAATTATGTAGATGTTCTACTTTTCTATTCTTTCTAATTGTAACTCTCTGAAGTATTTTTTGAAACTAGTTTTCTATTTCTCACTTACCATAATTTTTGCCTTTGTTGATTTTTAGTTCTACCACATTGCTTCCACTTTGTTTAAAGCTTTAGTTAGTTCCCCTTGATTTGCAGTCAGAAGCACAGAATTTTCTAATGTGGCACCATTCATTGTGGTACCGCTTTTTACTGTAGAATTAGAAAAACGTAGGGCTGAGAATATATTTTTATAACCCACTGGATTGTAATAAAACGGTTCTAATCTCAAATTTATTCTGACTGTTTTCAATATGTAGGTTTCTAGTTAAACTGCTTTTCTATCAAAATTGTCGAAGTCTGTAATCACACTGTATAATCGAAGCGTTAAATACTCTGCATTTCGCATTGATTTGGTGCACGTTCAATGTAACCCTCTCCCAAATATGAATTATTTCAGAAGGACCGCTTCAATCTCTGTTCCGGGGGTGTCACAAAAAGTTTTGGCGAACTGCATTTGTCCAAGACAATAATTAAATTGAAATTTCTTAATTGGTTTCATATTCTTGGATCTCTTAGTTCCAAACTCCAAATTATTCCAATTCCGAACCAATTATAGAAGAAATTACTTCCAACATCTACGAGGATAATCCATTTGAAACCAATAAATCAACTTTCTCAAGTTGACCTTTCAAAGAAGCATTATTTGTTGAGATCTGCTATGCACATTAAATTAATTCATCGCAATAAACACAGACTGTACATCCTCCTATTAGTAAACAAAGGAAACTCCAACGCTCGATTATAATTAGCAACCATTACTAGTAGTTTACGCACTATGACAGAAATAATCTGCGACTTTTTTTTTTAATAGAACCGCAAATATATCTCCGTGTGTGTGTGACATTTCTTCAGGTTGTAACAAAAATAACTTTGGGTTTAAAATTAGTTTATGTAGTAGCAGTACTAGCGCGCTACGTATGCAAGGATCTTTAAGACATTCGAATAGATCGCGTGTACGCGTTAAAACCGGCGCATTGCTTTTATAATGGTAATCGCATATTATGAAAATATTGTCTGATTGTGAGACCAAAAGCGAATGCTTTTGTTATACGAAGCGTGGAAATATGCTATTAATGGCTTGATATCGTTACCCATCCAGGAAGAAAACATGCTACATTCTTAACGTAAGCGGAGCATACTAAAATAAAAGAATGTGATTTATTTTGAATTTGCACGAATAGTGCTTGTGCAGTCAAGTTTTTGTACCTAAGTTGAGCTGTGAAATGGGCGATTAAGGAATGCTTACGATTTTCGTTGGTTTAAAAGGAAATATTATTTAATATTTATATATAATTATATAATATAATAATATATATATAATAATATATATATAATAATATAATGTAATTTATCTTTCTTGTATACGTTGGTTTGGGTTTAAATCGTTCCTTTCAGACAACCGTTGATCTCGTAAAAGTATGGCATCTACTCCTAACATTGTTCTGACAATAAAAGTTTGAGTTTCTTTATGTTCTTACGATGAACTTTTAGGATTCTTCAACTTTGACAAAAGCTGTCAAAACTTGTTTCTAACTTAGTAGATACTCACGGCATCAGCAATGTATGTATATTGTTGTTCTAAAATATCAGCATACCGAGAGCGTAATAATCCTTCTTGGAATACGAGGGTGGTCCCAGAAGTACCGAAAGCACGGCCTAACCTACAGATGGCGGTTGTTGTTTGAAAAAAAATATCATGGTTGAAAGTACCAACCTTATAAAGCTCACGTTTGAAGTTGGAAGACGCTATGTTGTTTAGCATTTGTTTGACAGCCATTAATAGTGAACGATCTCAGTGAATTTGTAAACATGGAAAAAATTGGTCATCGTTATGCGATACAAAACTTTCATTTGAAAGGTCTTAGTCCAACCAATATCAAAACTGGGCTAGATTCTACTCTGGGGGAGTCTACTATCTGGTTTACAAAAATAAAATATTGCATAGTAGGGTTCAAACGAGACCGTACGAGCTGCCAAGACGAACATGAAGAGAAATTCACAGAAATGATGAATAAAATCCACAAAATGGTATTGGATGACCGCCAACTGAAAGTGCGCGAGCTAGCAGATATGGTAAGCATTGCATAAAATGTTGTACATCGTATATTGGCTGAAAAGTTGAATATGAAAAAGCTATGCGCAAGATGGGTGCCACGTTTGCTCACAGTTGAACAACGTCGTGAAAATGCTTCAATTGAGTGTTTGGTAATTTTGCGTTGATGCATAACCGTTGATGAAATATGGATTCATCATTTCACACCTGAGACGAAAGTAGAGTTGAAACAATGGACTGAAAGGGAAAATTGCCTCCGAAGGAGGCAAAGACAGTTCCATCTACTGGCAAGGTCATGGCGTCAATTTTTTGGGAATGCGCGTGGGATAATATTCATTGATTATCTCCAAAAAGGGGAAACAATCAACGGCGAGTATTATACGAACTTATTTCAGCGTTTGAGTGATGAAGTCAAGAAAAAAACGACCGTATTTGGCAAAAAGGAAGGTGTTGTTTCATAAAGACAATGCACGATTTCACACATCCGTTATCCCGGTGTCCAAAATCAATGAATTAAAGTTCGAATTGCTTAGTTATGCACCCTATTCGCCAGATTTAGTCCTCCCGGATTAATTTTTCTTTCCGAACTTAAGAAAATGGCTCGATGGTAAACGATTTGCCAGCAATGAAGAGGTGAAGTCTGCAGTTGATAGTTATTTTGAGGGGCTCGACGGTTCTCGTTATAAACAGGATATCGAAGCTATTGAATATCATCAAGCTAAGAGAAAACTATGTTGAGGAACAAAGATATGTTTTTCAAAAACTGCCCTCGTATATACAATATGTACATACATACAACATACTCTTACACTACATCAAAGTGCTTGCAATGTTCCAATCGATTGGGCGCAATGCAAGTGTCATATAAAATCTATTTATTGATTTGCTATTACTATTCGCTTTACAATTTTATGCCCTACTTCCCTATAAATTTTACTTAGAAAGTTGTTTTCGAAATTTATTACATTACCTATTCAGTTGTTTTGTCCATGATGTCAAATATCAATAACATCAATATTTATACGATATTGTTTTTCTCTCCCGAGTCTTGTTAATATTATCAATTAATGAAATAATGCTTTATGATCTACGAGTTTCCATCGTGTATAATTCCAATATGATATTATCCGGCTTCTCCACGTAAATAGACTCATTGTACTATACAAATACCTAATTGCCTACTGACTTTTCGAATCAATACTAAAAGAATGACGCACTACAAATTACAGGTTCTATTGATTTTGTACAGGTAAAAGATTACCTGTTAATTTTTCAAAGAAGAAAACAATACGAAACGATATCACATTAAACATATTTTTTGAATTATGTAAATCGGTTCAGATAGAAGGAAAATAGTAGTTAGTTGCATTCGTATCTACCTACATTCATACATATTTAAATACCAGCATTGCAATGTTAAACCGTCCGCTGTGTATATAAGTATGTTAAGTACAAGTGAGTAACACAATAATAGAATTATGTTTCAAATATTAATGCTTTAATCAATACGTGCCTATGTTGGAAAGCTTGGTTGGAAAGCATAGCAACAGTATCTTACTTGCTGATCCAATAGTAATTTCAATATTAGTTGTTTCGTGCACTAATTTAAATTGCAAATTCTAAAAGACAACATACTGCGTTCTGAGATAAAAATATTTTCCTAATTTAGTTATAAAATATCAATATTTTAAACCTCACTTCAGTTTGCTGTTTTTCTTGATAGTTTATATTGGAATTTCGCCAATTATATTGACATTCACGGCCTGATTGGTATACTTGCTATTTCTAAATTGCAAAAAAAACGGTTACATTTACCTATTTTGGCACGCAGAAACACATATCTTTTACAATTTCAAACAAGTTAATTCCCTTTGATGCTTTTTTGACTTACGGCAAATTTGTGTTATCGTCTCAAGAACACAGGTCCTAATGCACTTATTCAATTCTTCAACATCTTTCATCATTATACAGACTAACTCGTCTTTTCGGCACATTTCGTGACTCCAATTATCAATACAGTCTGTAAACCAATGATGTCTTAAGGGTAAGTTTTATGACATACGTTAAGCGCTAAAAAATCTTGGCCTATCCTGCTGTTAAAAATTGTTCAATATCAGCCCTTGCAAAAATCTTGGATTTATTAGTTCCACATCTCCCAACATTTCTCTTCATGAAGACTATTAAGTTTAGAAATGTACTGAAGTCTACATTTTCTTTGACTGAGATCGCACTTCGTAGCAATGAGTACTGACTTCAAATAGGAGACGATTGATGAATTATCACTATTCAGCAAAATAAATAAAAAGTGCTTTTTCCGAAGTTATTTTTATTTTTTTTTTTAGATCACACTAGTTTTAGTAATGTTGAAAATTCATTTAATATAATTTCTTAGATTTAGCCAGTAATAAGTTTGAAATTGTCACTTTTGCAGTATTTTCGACATGAGGAGGAATCTTCTGAAATACTCATATTACTTACTTTTAACACTAACGAAGGACCAACCTGTCATGAAAATTGATATCAACAAAGAGCAAAGTAATTTTCAGAACTTTTAATTTATTCATTTGTATTTACAACGCCTACATTTTCTTAAATGCTGAATACTAGCAGAATTCTGTTTTGATAGGAACAAGAAAAGATCAAATGCTCTGTTAATGTGTTTGTGTTGCTGAATTAGGAAAAATATTGTATGGAACACGGGATAGAAGCGTCTTTTGTTCCATCCCGACTTCCTTTCGATAATAATCACATCTAGTGATACAATAAATCTCTTCTGCCTCTAGTTGCTGAAATACCTATTTATTTTCTATAATACTTACACATACATATCGATCTATATAAGTCATAAGTTACCATTACATACATAGTAAAATTCACTATACTTTTGTAAAAGTAAGGTGATATAATAAATCGCACATTTCGAGAACGCCTAAACCTAACATATAACTTAAGAACATTTTTTATTTTCTCATATATTGAATGGTTTTGGGAAATATTTAAACCTCTCAGCATTTTCAGTGTCCAAGGTATCTTATTTGATATTACGAACGTCACATTCGAAAGATGTTTGCAAAACCTAAATCTTGAACACAATGTTTAGTACTTTACGTAAATCAGAGATAGACTTATACTCCATGAATTTTCGTTGTAGATACCGATGTAATTGAATATCATGAATGGTTATACCATTACTCTCAATAAAATGAAAGTGCAACTACTCCATTGCATTGCAATTGCTTCTCTCCTGCATGTAGTTCACTTCCTAGGAATACTTTGATTTAAAAATTGTAAAATGAGTTTTACTCTAAATACGTTTCCCCTAAATTTCTATTTCGATATATTGTAAAATAAAATTCTGTGTGGAAGGCACTCTAAAATTATGGAAAATAAAGCTTTAATCTTCATATTAATAGTTTGTATGCGGCACTGTATACGGAATGAGCACAGGCTCCTCCACCAGAGATATATTAAAGATAAATTTTTCTAATACCTATTTTCTTGTAACCAACATTTCCAAAATTATTATCAGTTAGTAGTTAGAATAAAATTCAAATCGACGCTTTCATTCTGTTGGCATGCGAACCAGCGTAAATACGTAGCATGTTAATGCTGTTTATGATAATAACAACTGGGATTTCTTGTATGTAGTTCTTTCAAAAGCTTACGGAACAACAATTTTACGTAATGTGCTACTTGGCGTACATTCCATGCACCATTCAGACAGATTGATTTCACAGAATGTATTTCAAGAATGTTTTCCTATATATACGATTGAAATATCATGTCGCATATAAACATGATACTTGAATCAAGAAGTGTAAACGAAAGCGTTCTTGAAACACCATAAATACATTTTATTATAAATAAATCTAATAGAGGTCAAAAATCATTAAAAGTGGAGAAAATGCATATTTTAAATTTTCAAGTAGGACTCTCACGTGAGAATGGACAAACTAAATTGAAGACAAGTTTGACTATCATAAAACAACCATTATAGCCTATATTTATATGTATTCCGCTTGCTTGAACTTTGGAAAGGGATGTTCGGAAGTAAACGCTTTGAAGAAAACCAAGATGGAACAATTTATTTTCAATTGACTACGAGTATTTTCCATTACAATAGTGGGGATTTTAGAAACACTTCAGTATTGAAAACTTATCCGCTACAAAGCAACTTTAAATTGCTTTGGTAATACCACACGATTATAAATTAATCAGGAACACGTGTTTTGCTAACAACGAGACAAGAGTTTCTAATCATATCTTGTCAGAGATGTAGACTTTGGTTTCAGTATAGCATACGTCCCCCGTTAGTTAAATATCAACACATCACTCAATAAGTTCGTAGGATGACTAATAGAACAACACTATTTGGGCAAAATTCTACTTTACTCGTCATCATAGTCTTCTTCAAGGGTGACAAATTCTTTCCAATGCTTCCCTAACATTTTGATGCGTTTCTTATAGAACGATTTATCTTTGGCCTCAAAAGATCCTTCAGTATCGGCAATCACTTCTTCATTGAAGCCAAATCTCTTTTCCTAGAACACTCCTTTTAGGTTTGCAAACAGGTAGTGGTTGCTAAGAGCAAGATCTGGAGAATGCGATTGTGGATTGTGAATGGGCAAGCAATTCAAGCTGCAATTCGTGCAATTTTGTCATTGTTCCGATGGACTTGGTACATGGTGCATTGTCTTGGTCAAAGAGCACTTTCCTTTTCTTCATTTGAGGTCGTTTTCTCGCATTTTGTACCTTCACCATTAACGCCATATAATTTACTATTAATGGTTCTTCCTTTCTCAAGGTAATCCATGAATAAAATACCGCGCGCATCCCAAAATACAGAGGCCAAAACCTTACCAGCTGACATTGGTCACTTTGCACGCTTTTTATCCTTTGCTGTCCAATTAGCTGACTGCCGATTTGACTCTGAAGTGTAGTGATGGATTCATGTTTCATATATTGTCAGATACTGCACGAAAAATTCTTTTTATTGCGCTGAAACAGTACCAAACAGCGCTGCATCGTCGACACGTTTTTGCTTTTGATCGACTGTGAGCAAACGCGCTAGCCATTTTGAACAAAGCTTTCTAATGATCAAATATTCATGTAAAATGGTGAATACACTGCCTTCTGATATCTAAGGTGTCAGCCATCTCACGTAACTTCAATTTACGATCTGGCAAAAACCATTTGTAGACTCTTTTATGTTTCCTGGAACAACTGCCGAATCAGGGCAACCAGAGCGTTTAAAATTAGCAAACCACTTCTCTGCCATTTGTCTCGATTGAGTAGAGTTCGAATAACACTTCTCATGCCATTGCTTTGCTTGAGCCGTATTTTATTCCTTTAGAAAGCAATACTTTATCAACACACGAAATTCAGATTTTTCCATTGTTTTAAAATATTAGAAAAGTGCGCCACTGAAACCACTCTAATTTGTGAACTAACCGTCAGATTGTCTTAAAATTTTGACACGTATCGTTTGAAGGTTGGTACTTCTTAAAAATCATATGTATTTGTCAATGCGGGTGCCATCTATATATCATCCTACGAACTTATTGAGTGATGTTATTTGTTACAACTCTAATTTATTGTTAGTTGTCCTGGGCTACAGTGCTTGTGCCTACTCTTTGTCAATCGTTACATTCTAGTTTCCTCTAGTTGCAATTTTAGTATTACATAATCACCGTTACGATTTCGGTTGATATATGAGTTTTTTGGAACTAGTTTTTGCTATGTTTAGTTTCTAGTTATTCTTATTCTTATTATTGTTATTATTATTATTAAAGCCGTTTATTGTACTCTATACACAGAAAAAAATAGAGCAACTAGAAATGTCGCTCTTTTGAGCATAAAGCCTATTTCAATGCACGCTTCTACTATTGGATGGACGATCTTGCCATTGCTTTCCAGCTCTGGTGATCTCATACTAACTAATATTCTAGTAAATTATTGTGATCTCAATACTTCACCTCTTCTTTTGCCACCCTATTCGTGGTTTTCAACTGATGATTCTGGTAATGTGACCAGTTCGGTTTCATATCAGTGGTTTTGCGTGGTTGGTGACGTTTATTAGCTGCTGCTTTATTTGTTTTTTTGCACTACTTCAAATTATTTCGACTATTTTTATCTAGCATGCTTTCTCCCATAAGTGTCTGGCATAAGAAATGCTTTTTATGCATTTTTCAAGCAACGAACATTCGGCATCCAAAGGTCAATGCAATAGGTACAGCAAAGGAATCACCTTTAGTAACTAGTTTATGATTGACAAAGCCTAATAGATCGTTCGGATTACTTTATTCTCTTAAATTTCACTCAGTTACAAAGACGAAGGAATTTGCGTTGATCAATTAATCGGGAGTTCGCACTACAATATACACGACTACTTTCGACACAGCATTCATACACAAGTGAAAGACATGCGGAATCACCTAAACACTTATGAAATTGTCTTTATAGGAAATCACGATATGGTTGAACTCTCACCATTCAACTGGTATCTAGCTACGAACAAGTTAGAAAATTACTGAATGGCATTATTTATGAATGTATTGAGGCTGGCGAGATAGTAATTTCGGTTGGCACACATCGCGAGCGTTGCAATTGTTTTGAAAGATTTCTGCCAATGTTATAGCTTTCTTCTTTTGACATTTGGTATCAGTCATTATTAGGTTACTTTAGAAGCACGTAGTACGTAATTTTGTTAGCAGCTGTTACTTTAGGGTCCAGCTTAACACGGAGCGCAGAAACGATCATTTTCGGCATATTTTACTTTTCTATTTCCCTAAGAAAAAGGGATATGTGAAGTTTATGGTGTTCATTGCATAACAGGACGCACGTGTCAGAATTGGTTTAAAAAATACATTCTGGAGATTTTAACTCAAAGGTGACCAACAGTCTGGCCGACTTACTGAAGGTGATGATGACCAAATCAATTCCTTAATTGAAGAAAATGGTCATATAACTGTCTGAGAGATGGCAAAGAAGTTAAATGTGTCGCACATGATAATGGAAAATTACTAAATATGTCTTAGATTTGCCGAGAAACGCAAGGTTTGGGTTCCGTATGAATTGAAGAAGATTCACTTAACACAACGATTCAATATTGGCGATATACGTCTCATTGTCAGGCGCAACGGAATCGACTCTTTTTGAAAAGAATCATCACTGGTGATGAAAAATGGGTCATGTACACTTATATTTTAGACGTAAGCGTGATGAACCAGCACTAATCACATCTAGAAAGGAATTGCATAAAAAAATTATGCTGTCAAATTGGTGTGACTACAAATGTATATTTACTGTAACAAATGAAATTCGATGAAGCAACCAAACAAACACGGGCAGAATCGGCAAATTGTAAGGAAATTATGATAATGCAAGGCCTCACACGTTTTTAGTAGCTCGTGGGAAATCATTGGAGCTGGACTGGGAAAATGATGTCGCATCTCCTATACAGCCCTAATCTAGCACCATCTGATTACTATTTATTTCGAAGTTTTCAAAACTCTTTGAATGGTAAAACTTTGATAAACGATGTTGACCTTAAATCGCACATGGTTTCCAAATTTGAAATATATCGAATAGCAATATAGCAATTAAGAATGATGGCCATATCTCAAAAACGATAAAGTACAGTTTCTTTTCATTTCTCGTATCAAAATTGCAAAATACATATTTTATATTAAATGTGAATTTTCAAATAGTAATTTTAATCTACATATGTTCCATGTTGTAGAATTAGAATATAAAATAAAATCGATATCACAGAACTAAGCATTAATATCGTGAAAGCCAAACGTATACTCCTATAAAGCTACTCCCAAACGACGCTAAAGGGCTAATATTATCTGCGTGAGCTCTCCGAATTCCTGCGTACGTCGTGATTATCGGTAAAACAACATCCACGCTCGTTTTCAACCAATAATGTGGATTAAATTATGACTCATTTCACGTATCATATACTTTCGTCATTCATCCGTACAAAACACAAACTACACAGTCTGCCTACAGAGAGGAGTCAGTCTGTGCTGTTAGTCTCGTAATAGCAGGGTAGGTTTGTTAGAAGAATGGTGACACTTGGGGGCATTCGAGGGGCGCCGGACCGTTGGAGTCCTCGGCAAGAGGAGAGCAGGATACGGGGTTAGAAGCGGCATATCGATCTAGTGCGACCCATATATTTGTCGCCACTGTTTCTCGTCTTCCCTTATTGTTCATCCCACTTTGCACGAAGTGTAAATCTAATGTCGCAGTTTCTTTTTTGACGCAGGCAGGATCGCTCGGGGCTTGATCTCGTCGCTTCTTTGAGTAAATTTCGCTCTTGCTCCCTTTTCTACGTGTATCCTTAACGCCTCGTTAGGGAAGTAAAGAATGCAATATTCTCGGATCATTCGTTATCCCTCTAAGAGATTGTCATTTCACTGGTACTGATTTGGTTTAGGATCTGAGTACTCTCTTTCGAGAACGTCTGAACTTATATAAAATGATTGCTAAAAACTTTTTCATTTTTATTTTGATTACTCCTTATTTAAATGTACCGTAAACACAAACTGCGGGTTGTTTTTGACGATACCTGCAGAATATTCGTATATTTTTATTTTTGTTGAAATAAAATGCTTATATAGTTACACATAGCAAAATTTATTCATTATTGATATAGTCTAACCAAATCCCAGAATAGTCAGCTGACCTCTATACACTTAAATTTCTAAGATAAGTACAAGTAATTTTGCCTGTCAAACAACTACCTTCCGTACAAAACGCAGCCGACTTTAAAGTAGAGACAGCATTTGGGAAATGAGAAACACGGTTACCTTTTTTAATGTTTTATTGGTATTTTGAAAATTATATATCTGGCCTTTAAAATTAGTGTGTGTAACGATAAAATACTAGTTTTTACAATGTTAAGAGCTTCTACAGCTTTAATTTTTTGTCAATAATAAGTAAAGAACAAGTAAGTTTACAGGCTCGAAATTTTACATACCATCTATTCGTTACGATGGCTACGACCTATCGACGAGTTTTTTTGTAAATTCCTTGTTTGTTGTTGAATTTGACCTCAATTAAGGAATATAATAATGACCATGGGCTTACCGTCATTTTGGGGCTTCAAGAAAACAACGATAACAAAGAAATTTACAAAAATGGACTTTGGCAAATCTCAACTACCGTATCAAGTATGTGGTATTCAAAATTTCAAACCTGCAAACCTTCTGATTCTCCGCTTATTATTGACAAAAGATTAGACCTGCCTGAGCTCTTAAAATTGTAAACAATTAGTATTTTATCGTTGTACATACATCTTTTAGAGCTAAAATATGCAGCGTTTAAAATAGTTTTCGTAGCGACCAAAAAAAAATTAACTTTCAGCGATCTTGAAAATTAGTACCTTACAACCTTAATCAGCAACAACACACTCCAGACACGTTTGAGACTCATCAATATGATGATTTGCTACCATCGAAGCAAGTTCAGCTAGCAATCTAAATAAAACGAGTTGTTAGACACAAGTGCAAATCAGTAAATTATTGACTGAAATGGCAATACGACGTACTTTCTTACAGTTGAAAGCCAATTTAATAAACCCAAAGGAAACAAATAAAATGGATCTTGTCGATTAGCGCCTCATTGTGGTTATTTCCAAATAGATACTTTGTGGTTGTTGTTTTTATTTGGGAAAACACAAAAGAATGTAATAAAGAACGTAGAAAGCTTACGTCTTGACTAAGAACTTCGCTTTAAATACTAGAGAAATTTATCAGTTTGTCTACTGAAGATAACAAATTAGTCCTCGAGGAATGTATCTGGAAACTATTTAAATTGGCGGAGTGAATCTACAAAACAATTTTCTTTAAACCCAAGTTTATTCCTCTTCTCTAACCCAATCAAATAGAAAAGTACATAGATTTGATACCATCTTTATATTTTTGCCCAAAGCGTGAAAATGACACTTCACACCTCTGAAAGAAGTAGTAAAAAATAAAGAATCAATAATGGCACAAATTCTACATCGAAACTGGGCGATTTCTATCATACATTCCTGCGTATTGTCCGAGTATATTATTATCAGCAAGACATGTCCATGACAATCGATTCTTCAGGTCCAACTCATTATATATAGATAACCACAGGATCGATCCAAGAACTTTTTGTGTTAGTTGATCTTTCGGATAGATATAGACATAAACACACACACATACATCAGAAGCAGTCAACTTCAAGGCAATCATAAGTCACTGACTACGACACAAAGCTTCAATGTCTGCCAAACCACTAATCTGATCTGGAAAATTCACACAAATATTGATTTTTTCTATTGGAACAGATCAGAAACAATCAGTACAGGACAATCACAATATTTGCCGAACCAGTAATTCTTTTTAGATCAACATTACATTACAACATCCGATCGCACAGTGTTGAAGCCCTTAGTTTTGCAACCGGTCGCAATCAGAGACCGATGACTACAACACGAAGACATCAATATCTGCTAAAGTACTGATCTTATCTGCAAAATTCTTACAAAAATTTAAGTTTTTATGGATAACCCTCAGAAACAGTTGGTACTATAGTAATCACGTGTTCGATCTCAATTACCAAAAATCAAGGTTCGATTACATAAAAATCTTAATATTTGGCTTGTTGTAAAGGCGGTTAGAATCGTTGTGGTGAATCGGAGATTGTGATCGCAACATCCATCAAATTATTACCTCAATGTGCAACGGTCGATAATCTAGAACAAAATCCATTGGAAGCAGTTGATATTGGGGCAATCATAAGTTTACTTTAGTGTACAAAGATCTAAATATCTGACAAACTACCAAATTGGTCTCCAAAATTAAAATTAAAAAATACATCAGAGACAATTAGTACCAATCCAATGACGGATTCGACTTGGACTGGTGGAAAACATCAAAAGTCAACATCACGTATTACTGATTGTGAATCTCAATATCTACCAAACTACTAAACAAAATTGTTACACCAGTCTACTTTTGATGTACAATAGATATAAACCTCAAAAAATCACGCGTTTGCTTTGGTAGACAAGTATCAAGACAGACGCTTTAGGTCGATAACTACGACACAAAGAGTATAAACTCTGCGTAATAATTTAGTAGATTCTGTGAAATTCAATGTTTTCCGAACTATTAAACTGATCTCCAAAATTCTTACAAAAGTCATCACTTCATAGGTCGGTAACTATGACGCAAAGACTTCAATACAATCCTATCTATTTTTGTATCTTCGCATTTTTCGCCCAGAGGTATATTTAAGTAGTTATATATTTTCTACAATTCATAGTTCATTTCCATATAAATTTTTGTGAATCTATAGATAACGCACGATTAAAGATGATGAATATAAAAGCTCCTATATCCATCGAAATGCTGCACGTTTTAATGAAAATCGAAACAAAAAAAAATGTTTCGGGTACATCTTACACTACAATGCCATTCTACCATAAACTATGCCTTACATAAATCTGTTTCGTTATAACACACTAATTCTAGGTTTATTGTTTCAGGTCGTGCTGGTTTTTATACTAAGTATAGCTTCACTTGTAATCTACTTCATAGATGCATCGAAGTAAGTATTCTTTCAGTCGTTAGCATGACAGGCTTTAGCTAATGAAAAATATGACGTATTTGTTTAGAAATATCGTAAAACATTCGGCGGAAACATGAATGAATTTGCTATTATATTTCCGCACATTTACATCTTCCTAAGAGAATAGCCACTTAACACATCATAAAACGCGAAATAAGCCTTTGAAATGGTTGGCTAAAACAATAATTCTTTCGTTAGCGTAGCTACAAAAAACTGAAGTTGAAAACTTATAATCGATGTTTATATTATAAATTTGGCTTTTCTCACTTTCAGTGACGGTGTGGAGCGCTGCCAGGTGTGGAGCGACAACATCACGCAACAAATCGATCTTGCCTTCAATATATTTTTTATGGTCTATTTTTTTATAAGAGTAAGTATCAAATTATCACTTTCAAATCGTCTAAAATCCTTATAAAATGAAAGTGCTTTGTAATGTTATTTTCTCCTAAAAACAAATGATCTAATGTATTTTTAATGTGTATCAAAGTATTTATCAATGACCTGCGTTGATAATTTAATGGCCAAAAGTTTGAGTTATCGTTTTTGAAACCTCTTTAAACCCTTATGATAGGTGAATTTACGTCATTTGTAGTTGCTTTAAAAATATGAACAATGGTCCACAAATTAAGAAATGTTAAGAATCATTTGGGGACGTACCTAGTTGTTCATGTTTTCGATTAAAGTAGCGACAATAACCTCCATGATGCTACAGAACATTTTGAGTAACAAGTTGAAGAATCTCAGTTCTGTGATTGATGACTAGATGGGTATTTCGGCAACCAAGCGGCCGTACTCGGTAGAAAGCTGGGAAAACGAACTGTCGTCAGCGATATCTGGTCAACGAACACCGCGCGGCGAACAATGTACAACAAATTTAAAACACTGCCCAGCTAACATCACACATCGAACCACATCGAACCCTTGAGCAATTCACCAAAAACTCTATTGAAGCGCTGTTACGTTTCAGGATCAATACTGCTTCTGAAACAGATTTTACTTTCACTCGCTGAAACTGTTTCAAACATAAGTTTCACATTAGATTCTCTTGTGTTTGATTATTCACAAATTCAGCAATGTTTTAAAGATAAGTGCAGAAGGATGTTCAAGATTAATTTGTGTTAATGAAGAAGTGGACTAAAAATGATAAAAGAAAAACGTTTTTGGAGAGTTTTACGAACGAGTGAATTGTAGAATTTGTTCGGTCGAATACTTCCCCATTTTCAAACAAATTATCAGTAATTGACGCTTTAAATTTTCGTAAAATAGGCATAGTATCTGATCTAAGAACTCAAATCGCAAAGTTTATCTTCAGGATAATGATGAGTATTCAGAAATTCAGCAATTTTTTAAAGATAAATGTAGAAGGATCTTGAAGATTAATTTGTGCCAATGAAGAAGTGAACTAAAAATGATAAAATCCTCTTGGAAAGTGATACAAGCAATTGAATCGTAGAATAAAATTTATACCGTTTTCTCTGCACAAACATATATACATATTTATTCGGTGAAATACTGCATATAAAGCATGTTTTCAAAAAATTATCAGTAATTGATCCATTAAATTCTCTTAAAATAAACATAGTATCCTGTGACCTAACAACTCTAATCGCAAACATTACTTTTATCTTCAGGAAACGTTAATTTCTTATCACCTTCTACAATGTTACAATTGGGGGCACGCGATTAATTTTAATCTTAAGATTAGAGCTAAATGCAAATATCTAACGTAAACTGAAATTTTGGTAATATACATACTTAGCAACTAATGTACATTTATTGTATTTTGTAACTTAATGACGGTGCAGATAAGCTGGACATTTGTTTCAGTTCTTTTTAATCTCTAGCATAGACCCAGATGTTTCCGTAAAGTCTAATTATTCTGGTTGTAGGCGATACCAGAACAATTACATGTTTCTTGAAGTCAAAAGTTATTCAATTTTATTTAACTCTATTATTTAAAACTTTACTATATACCAAATCCTCCAACCCAGAATTAAGATTTTTGTGCTAAAACTTTTGTAGTGATACAGTTGCCAATAACCATGGAAAATAACACAGCTTTCTTTCGTTATCTTTCTGTTTATTTCAACATAGCCCCATTCCAACTCAGTATATCTGTCTTATGGCTTTTGAATTTACCTAAGTTTACGAGCCATGAATTCTTGAATTTTACCAAGTGAATGGAAGTTTTTATGATGACCTCCTCATTCGGTGTGAATCTTTTTACATGGAGCCACTTGAAAACACGTTTTTCTTTGGTAAATGGGATGTTCGCTCCCAAGTTTGTTGGCATCTTATCAGTGGGGAAAATTTGTAGAAATCGTAATAATCTTCCGTGGTACCTAAGAAAAAGACATGATCATTGCCATTTTCGCCGAAAGAAGTCGACTGATTTATATTGCCTACGGGTTTTACTGTTGGCATTTATATTTATATCGCGTTTTTTCATAACTTATGCATTGAATTAAAATAGAAGAAAGTTCAAACGAAATCAAACAAAACTGGCAAGAGAAAATACTTTCCTACTATCACATGAAAACCATAATTTTTTTAAGATTAAAAGTTTCATATGAAAACTTTTGAGAATTCCTGATATCGCATCGGGCTCAGCAGTGATGTTTGTATTTTAGACGTAGAAACATTAGTGCTAGTAAAAATCAAGTAAGTCTGTGTTTATTTTATCCTTCAGCTGCTTTCAATTCGATCGCACGGTCCACTGATGCGGTTGCACAAAGAACAATATGACCACGACATTTTATTGAAAAGTAGAACTGAATGTTTACACTTTAAATAAAAAAATGTATACGTTAGTAAAATTAGATCAATATGTTAAGTAAGGTCTTCTATTTTTAACTTGCGTGTAGCTGGTTCTCCTTTATTCAATTACGTATCGACATACCTAACCATGGTCCTAAGTTGCCAACTCTTTATTAAGAATTTCTTTTCTTTTACATTCATTGACTTGCTTTTACCTGCATTTAATTTTGCTATAATTAAATTTGACCCATTAGTCATGACAAACCCTGTATAGCCAAGTTAAGTTAAAATCTGACACGTAATACCATACGTTGCCTCCTTTTGCATTTAAGCATTGTTCTGCAATAATTTTAACCATACCAATTAAAAATTGATAAGAAGCAATATTTGCTTATAGAAGGGATAGGGATTTGGCGCTTATTGCCGTACGTAACACGCATGAATCATATTTATGATAAGGAAAATATGTAAAACAACAGTTCTCTTAAAGCAAGAGCTAGTAAGTCATAAGTTTCAAAAGGAGCAAATCTAATCGTTGACTGTTATCTCTTGAAATATTTTTTCCGTCTAGTTCTAGCAGCCCCATGCTTTTCAACTCTCTGGGTCATAATTAGCTAATCGAAATTGTTGAGGTGGATATCTTTCTCTAATATGTTATAAGTTGTTATTAATTTTTGTCTCATTTATCATTAGTATCTATTCTCTCCTTTGGATTTTATATTCCAATTCATTATTTTTATTGCTTACACATCCATCTCCACGTCATCTCATCCAGCCTTTCTCTGCTTCTTGATCACAGTGGTTTCTATGCTAGAGTGCCTTTTATCATCTGTACCGGGAATCTTCACATTTATGACTTAATTTAAGATTGAGAAAACTGCTCAACTACACATTTATGTAAAACTTATCTTTCGAGTAGCATCTACAACGTTCTTGGTCAAATAAAAGAATGGTAAATGTGGATAAGTATCTAAATAGATCAGAAAATACATAAACATATATTTAGTTACGGTAAAACGCTGACCACAACGTTTTATTTGATCATCGTTTCCCAAACACTGTCAGATGAAGTCTCACCTCTACTGAGTTATTGGCGAAGCAGCTGTCATCAAGCAAAATTTTGCGGAAATTTAAATTAATGTTTTACTTTAAGGTGAAGATCACCTATTTCGCTGAAGTTGTGGTTCAAATCTTATCTGAACTTAGTTGAGATATAGTTTGATATGACACAGTATTGACGAAACAACCCTTATCATACAAAGTGTTGTGGAAACTAAAAGCCGCGTTCTACTTTAGTTATGAATTTCTATTAGGTAACGATTGCTTGCATGAGAGATCTTCACGTTGCTTCTCCTGTCGAGTATTTCACTTTTATGGTTCATTATAGTTCACCCTTTCATTACCTCTTCTATTTCCTTGTTAGGTTTTATCCTTCGATTTTGGTCCCCTGTTATGTTTGCATCAAAAATTCTTCTCATTATTTCCTTTTCTGAAATTCCTAATATAAACTTTTCCTCCTCGTTTTGGCTAAGTATCTGTCTTCATAGCGTAAGCTACAGTTTGTCCTTATGTTTTGTGTATATTAATTTTTGTAGTTGTCTATGTACAACTTTTTGCTCTCAACCATTTCCCATTTCATCCAAATGTCTGGTTTCGCTGCTATATTCTGTCTCTTATCGTGCCTATTCGTGACTATTTTATTATTGTTTTATCATTACTCCATTAGAAATTGATGTTCTAACCTAGGGCATGTAATCGCACCTACTTAGTAGGTAATAGTATAATTTCATATTATACTTTTGCTAACCATTGTTAATAATCATAAATTCAACATTAACTTTAAAATTTAACGTGTTCAAGACAAAGGCAGAAAACTTAATCTGTTAGAGAATCTGGAAATTAATAGGTATAAAAATTAGGAAAAGCGTTAAATGACCCCCTCCCTAAATTTAAACCTACACACCTATAAACCTGGAAACCTGTAAACCTGTAAACCACCCACATCTTTTAGACTAAAAATTTTTGTATAAATGTAAAAACTTTAGATTCTAAGTTATCATTCATCCACCTGATGAAGCTATAGTATAGCAAAATAATATTGTTGTGGTTTTCTACAATACATAATTGAAACTTTTAACAATTTATGTGTGTTTATCTCTTATAATGGGGTTTCAACATGTGTCTCCTTCTTCCATTGAATATATAAAAGTATTTTCTCAACTGAATTAATATTGGTTTTGCTTTATTCAGTACTGCTTAGTTAATTTAGTTAACGTATACATCCAAAATTGTGCGTGCCATTGAATTAATGTAGCCTTAGCGCAATAGACGGAAAACGGGATAAATCTGTGTATTACGAGGTTATTAGCTAATTCTCGATTTACCAAACATTCAACTAATAGTTCCTTACTTTTCCCACCTGATAGCTTTCTGAACAATATTTTAATGAACCTAATCAATTAGTTAGGAAGTTTTAGTTACGATGTGTAGCCTTATAGCGGGTGTAAATTAAGTAACAACTTTAATTTCAGGGGGCGATCCCTTATCATATTTTATGGAAAAAAGTTCATTTAAACATGTACCTTAACTTGCTTCGTTTGTTCTAGCATGCAAACACTATTATATCATGTAAAGTAAATTATAAGCTTACAGATGAAAACGCTGCAGAAGCCCGTAGAATTTATCAAGAACGATATTCTGACAGACAGATTCCATCAGAAAAAAATTCGAAAAACAATGAAGTTGTATTTTTAATTATTTAATAAAAGGAGACAATGGCGTACAATGATTTTACAATAAAAATCAATCAGTTAACCTTCTGCAATGCCACTGGAGTTATTATTTTAAATCTAATTACATCAGGAGAAGCCCCTTGTTACTGCCAACGGTTTCCACCACCAAGTTTCATCGAAATCATCGAAACACTTTTGAGTAATAATAATAATAATAATAATAATAATAATAATAATAATAATTGATTTGTCCAATGTTTAACATTTATAGGACAAAGGTAATGTACATTCATATATTTACAAAAAAATAAAAGAGACATTGCAAAACGACATATTCTACAGAATTGTAATCCCTGCTTCACGGATTGAGTTGGTTCTAGAAAAAGAAATTAGGAATGTGGAAAATAAATAAAAGAAAACCATTTTTTAATAAAACTTTGACATCCTGTTTCTCGAAAACGAAGCAAGTCATGGCATCTGTATATGAACTTTTTTCATAAAACATGACAAGGAATCACGCCTTCAAATTAAAATTATCACATCCATTGAAGGCCTTGTTATAATTATTATCTATTTTCATTCAACATGCAAGCATGTTTGGTGTTATATCCTACTGAAAAATACATTTCTTAGATGCGAAAGTCATCATTTTAAGTGAAATCTTGCCTTTCACCAAATTTTCAAATAAATATTAATAACACATCAAAATATAATCAACCATGGAATTAAACCAGATTTGGTCCGTTTTTATTATTCATTATATTTAATAAATTTTGTAAAAGCAAAAAGTATTATTTAGAACGTGCAGATCAATGATTTAAAACAGAATGCTATATTTGCACGAACTCTAAAACTTTGAGGTTGACCCAAAACATGTTTCTGCAATTCGCAGAGAGGTCGTTCCATTTATGTTACGTTTGCCGCAAACTAATTAACATAATTAACTTTTACCGTGCAACGTTTTCTGTTCCAGTTTATAGCTGCTAGCGATAAGTTATGGTTCATGCTGGAAATGTACTCATTCGTCGATTATTTTACGATACCCCCGTCCTTCGTATCAATTTATTTGGATCGTACGTGGATAGGTAATCAACTAATTAGATCTCATGGCGGCGCGTCGATTCAATTATTCTCGCCAGATCGCCTTAAAGAGCGTCCCAACGTGACAGTTTTGTCAACGATAAAACGTCGACGTACACTTAATGCCCCTCGCGTGTATTGGACCAAGAGTATAATAAAACTTTGCCCAATATAACTTCAAAAAACTTTTAATGACATAACCTCGGATTTTGCGATTTACTCTTTATGTTATCAAGAAGGCAAGCAGAGAATATTTGAACCGACCGCTTCTTAGATGTGTATAGTGAGCCTTAGAGAATTAAGGAATGAAAGAAATAGTACAGATTTTGTTAGAAAATAATGAATTTCCTAAAAATCAGCAACAAGTATGTACATCTGTTCTACTAAACATTTTTTGACATTTTCTGCAGTTTACATCTACTTGCCCGAAACAGTTATTCAGTATTCGCTAATTATTGAAAAACTTCTAATTCAAAATTAAATGATATACAAGGAGACTCCCTAGTTTTACTCGAATCATTCCAAAAGAAATGATTAATGTTATTCTAAATTTTTTCAATCAGACTAGGGCACTAGAAAAGTTTTGCAAAACAGCTACATCTATTTAACTATTACAATGTAATTTACATTTCACTCTTTGAAGCAATGTATCCATCGGAGGCACTCCTCAACCCAACTTTTCCTAGTGTCATTTAAGTGTTATTATAAGTGCTATATTTATAAATAACTCCACGCCTGCAGGAGCTCTCCATCTGTAACAAGTGACCTTCCTTTAAGTCGAACTGTCACTTGTGGATACAAGGCAAAGGTGCACGTGGTAAGAATTTGGCCAATGCTTCAGAACGTTGTCGTAATAGAGGAATAGAGGATCAATTGCCCAATCTAAACGGATGGGTTTGAACGACTTTTCGGCTTGCGGAAAACATTGGTGCATTGGAGCGATGTGAACAATCGCTTTCTAGCAGCGAGGACAGCGAACCATTGATTCACTGTCAAAAATTGTGTGGCAGTACCTCCACTGCGACATTGTGTAATACTTACGTACAACTCGATATCTATTGCACATATTATATGAGGAGCTCAAGATAATAATAATAATAATAATAGTTTATTGTCCAACAGTAATTACCAATAACAGGACAAAAATATAATAATTACACTCATACATTAAAAGAAAAATACTAAATATTAAAAGAACTACAAATCATTAATAGAATTAACAAAAATATCCGTGTAATGCAGGTCGGCAGGTCCGCACATTGTAGCAAGTGGCGAAGCGCTAAGTAAATTAGTTCTAGAAAATGGTATAAAAAATGTAGTGTGAGAACGAGACGATAATCTAAGAACATAAAAGTTTAACTGGAAAAGCAGAGACGAACAGTCAATGATTCCATGTACCAATTTCCATATGAAACGGGCACCACTGCATTCACGCCGAAAGGTTAGAGAATTAAAGCCGTGCCTCCCCAGCAACGAATTATAATCAATTCCTCGATCGGGATAAGTGCCATCCATCCTAAATGATAAATATTTAAGAAAACGACGCTGAATCCTTTCAATTGACAGCTGAAGATAGATATAATGAGGAGACCAGACTTGCGACGCGTATTGTAATTTACTAATAATAAAGCTGAAAAAATGTGATTTCAGCAATTGGTCATTACGAAATGATCTGCAAGAGCGTATTATAAACCCCAAAGTCTTAGAAGCAGAAAGACGCAGGTGAGTTATGTGAGGTGAGAAGCTCATGGCATGATCAAACAGCACACCAAGATCCTTAACCACATCCAGTTTGGTCAAGGAGTGACCACCCATGTTATAGTTAGAAGCAATTGGATTAAGTTTACGGGTAAAAGAAATGTAGCAGCTTTTATTAAGATTTAATTTAAATTTGAATTTAGGACACCATTTAATAATGTAATTAACATTGTCTTGTAAATTCGAAACATCATTCCAACTGTTAATACTAGAATAAATTTTTATGTCATCAGCATATGCCAGCACCGGACATGATAGATTCTCCAAGAGGTCATTAATGTACAGAATGAATAACAAAGGTCCCGGATTTGATCCCTCCGGGACACCAGATGTCGAAAGAAGATAACAGTGAATGTACGTGCATGTTTAGATTTTCACAGGACCATCTGGTGACATATCGGACGGGAAACTCTGATTGCAAAGCTTTCCTAGTCCTCTTTGTATTCTTTTGCCTGTTCCTTCCAGGGGCAGGACGCCTGCAAATGTAGTCTCCGACCTTGATTTCTGAGGAGCAGAAACATACAGCAAATCAATACAATTTTAGATTTGTAAACTTTTTAGAATATGCATAGATGTTTGTTTGATAAAAATGCAATCAAGATAATTAATGAAAGTATTTTTGAAGTGTTAGTGCAACGCATCTTGAATTTTATTGATTAGTTTGTTTTATTTTTATTACTTATTTCTGTATAGGGTTACGATTTCTTCGTGCTCTTCGTCTTATGACAGTGCCAGATATTCTACAGTACCTAAACATACTAAAGACTTCCAGTTCCATACGACTTGCTCAGTTAGTGTCAATATTTATCTCGGTGTGGTTAACTGCTGCAGGGATAATTCATTTGGTGAGTGAAGCGGCACACTAAAAAGTTGGTAGAAGTCTGTAGCAAACCTTTACCAAAATTTTCCTATATTTATATAGATTATTTGTTACTCCAGTTGACATGGTAATGGTAAAGGTGGTTTAATTTTAGTTTATCCCCAAGCAATTCCTTTACTTAATTGTCTGAATAAAATACACACATCTCTTTTTAGTTAGAAAATTCCGGCGATCCGCTGGACTTCCAGAACCATCACCAATTGCCGTACTGGACGTGCGTATATTTCCTTATAGTCACGATGTCAACGGTAGGCTATGGTGACGTTTACTGCCAAACAGTTTTAGGTCGGACGTTCCTCGTGTTCTTTCTGCTCGTCGGATTGGTGAGTGTCTCGTTTTATTGTCTCTACGCCACATAATATATTAATCATTCACTTTCCTCCATAAGAAAAAAATCATACGAGATAAACGAAAAAGAAAATGAGTACATACAAATAATTTTAAGAATCTTTTCACTTCTCTTTTCCCGTTATGCTGATTATCTTTTCTCTCGGAAATATCTCTTTTATCTTTTCATCATTGCGACCATGATGCCTGCCATGGTGCTTTCGCTTGTGTCTTTTTTTTTCAAATTTTCTGAACATATCATAAACACATTACGATAGGTACTTTAAATTAATAGTATTATTAACTTGCCCTGGAGAAGTATAGATAAAAGGTAGTTCATTGGGTTATCTGTTTATAACTTCCAACTCCAAACACTGTAGTACACTGTAATAAAATTCGACATTGGATTTTTCTTAGTAAATTAAGCAACTTGAGACGAAATATTTTTATCATAATCTACCAGTTTCAAAATTATTCACCCTCTTAGTTAACAGTAATTTAAAGGTATTTGTTATCCTAAAAAGTGTTTCGCCAATACAAAACAATACATGTAAAAATTCACTATCTGGGTGTTTGAAGAGGACTTGAAACCAGCAAAAGTTGTTCGCCCACGCAGTGCTGCAAAATAAATAGTCGTTTCTTTCTTTATTTCAAATCAAGGAACAGTAAACGCTGATTGGTACATAACGATTTGTATACCGGAAGTTATCAGTAAAATCAGCAAAAGCAATCGAAATCGTTACATATTTCTTCCGTATACTAATGCATGTATGTATACATTATCATAAACTATTGACTTCTTTGCTGCTCAAAAAGTGAAGTTGATATCCCGATTTAACATCAAGTGATTTCTTTTTGTTTGCAACGATCAAGAATAAGATACATGGTGGGCGTTTTTCTTCGCCTGAAGTAGTCACCGAGGGATTTAGGCAACTGGTTTTTACTGTATCATCATTAGAAAGAAATGTTTTGAAAGTTGGTTTGAACTAGTGCTAAACGGGAGTTGTTTTAAAAACAATAAAGCCATTTAGTGGCTTTATCACTGTTTTCTTAACCGTTTGCAGAAACGTCAATCAAATCATAAGTGCTGTGTGTTCGGTTCCTGAAAAGACTTTCTTTTAATAATAATACTGTTTTTAATATTCCAAGTTAATTTCCAAAAGGCCAAGGAGTTCATGACAATATTGGTCTCTCTCTCTCTTTTGTAAATTCATTGTCGAAAGCACCAAAAAAAAACAAAACTGTTTATTCCATTTTGAATAAAGAATGGAGTATTGGCGAATCATCTCTACTACAAGAAACACCTTAAACATTTCTTTCCTTTCATAACATAAATTTCTCCGTGTCAGAAAAGGTTCAATGCAGGCACCTATGTAAGAACTGATCTGAATTTACAGCTTTTAGTGCCCTTCAAAACAAACCATAAAAATTGAGAAATGGTCGTGAATGAAAAAAGGCATCGACAACGTCACAGGTGAATGTTGATGTCTTGAAAATTCTACTTTATCCAGGCTATCAGCAATAAATTTAGTGTACAGGGACGAGCGCTTTTTCAGGAGGAACTTACGCTTTGAATGCTAAATGCACTCAAATTTGAAATTCACCACGTATACCATATAGTACGTGCATGGCATAATAATTAGTTTCGTAACCTATATGTAAATATATACATATGCATTTTACATTTTGTGTACATTGTCACTGATCTGAATGAACTACCTTTTACTGTCACGATATCGATTTCCTTATTCCGTTTTAATCAAGCAAAAGATACGATTCTAAATTATTATTTTTTAATGTATAAAAACGAACACTTACACGTACACTAAACAAATACTCATATTTGCAAAACAAAGTACATACTGTTTTCATGTGGCACCTCCCCAAAATCTCCCAGAATCATATCATCTACTTATTTCCCATCCATAACGTACCGGTCATGATAAATTTAAAAAAATTGGATCAGAAATATATCTAAAAATTAAAATGGTAACACTAAACAGCGAAACAAAGGCAAATAAAAGCTCAATATCAGGAGAAACATTTTAAATCTATGAAAATATCTAAACGAATAGAAGGTTTACTGCATGAACCGCGATTTGTTGTGCACTGCAAGCTTTTTTTCTTTACGCTTTCCAAGTGCCACCTATTGCTTCTGGCAGGCTATGCATTTTTGCTATGAGAGTATATCGACACAGCACCTAACTCTGGACGAAGCCAAAATTCAGAGTAAACTTCTCTACCTGGCTGCTTTTACTAACTCGAGAAGAAAAGCTTCCGATTCAGAGTTTCCTCCTATTGTATTGTGACGCACGGTACCTTCACTATGATTGCACAAGAACTACCTACGGGGTGCGATTGCGCTTACCCCACTTCTACTGCATATACATACATATATACATATAGATATTTTACAATTAAAATCATCCACTAGCAGTGTATGGTTGATGGTTTCCTTGTTGAAGAAAGAAAATAAATAAAGAATGTAAACATGTATCATTATTTTATTGTGCAAGAAAGTCCAATTCGATTTCAGGTAAAAGAAACGCCTGCCATCCTGCAGCATACTTTTATAGTATCTATTTTCAAAATTAATGAAGAAGAAACCTGAAAATCTAACTTAATCCGAATGAATCATTAAACTGAAAGAATTTATTTTTATTTTCCTTGGTGGAAATTTCGTATTGTCAGGATCGTCTTGAGGTGTTCGTGCAACCTAAGTAATATATGTTCATAAGATTACTAGAATTAAACAAATTCTCAAAGATTGATAAATAAATTAAACGCATACTACGCGATATATAGAAGTATTATTTTAGAATAATACTTCCAAACCAACCCAGATACATATCAATTTAACCATTATGGGAGACACGAGTGAACACTTCAAAGTTAAAGGTAAAGGTTGTTACCTTATTTCATCTAGAAAAGTGGTGAACGTTGAAGTTTCATACCAAGATATCTAATTCATTCGAATACTAATTGAGAATGTGTTAGAGTAACAAACAGCACTTTTTGCACTATCGCTTTCAATACCTCAATACCGCGACCTAACTAGTCGAATTCACTCTAAAATAATTGTTATATAATAACAAGAATATAATATCCTAAGAAAATAGGAAGACCTTGTGTTTATGCCAGAGTTAGTTTGTGATAAGCATTCAATAAACCAATCAACTTGTAACAAGTGTGATACAACTGGATTAAATATAAAATAAAATGGTAATAAATATGAAGGATGTTTCGAATGTTCTAAGAATTTGGCTCTAGTTCAATTGCATAAAGCTTATGGTCACACTATTTGCCAGAGACCAGTCTTGTCACGTTCACGCAACAATCCCGTGCAATATTCCTTAGTACAAATCAGTTACTTGACTGAGACAGATGTATTTCCATACCGCTAATTTTGCAATCATTGGAGACACAAAATCGCAAAGAGTTAATATTTTCTTTTTATTTGATGTGGGAGTGAAACTTTCAGAAATCATTCAACGTCTGCAAGATGTAGGGGAGCGGTTTCACGGAAGAGTGACTTGTCAAAGGTTGGCAACGCTTTCGCTACGGTGATTATGTTGCTGGTTTCCACCATGTTTTTGATGTCTACTGTCAATATTTCACACAAATCTGACAGACAGGTTTTGTTTTATACTCATTTAAACAAAACTGTTGTCGTTACTAGGTAAATATGGAAAACAAAAGGCATTTTGGGTCTTAGTTAAACTTTATCTTGGAAATACAATTAAAGAAACGAAGCAAAAACTACGTAAATATTATTATGGATGTGCTCCGTCCCGTGGAATGATTTTTGACTGGTTTTCTGCTTTCGAAAGTGGCCATATGAGCACGGATAATTATTATATTATTTACTGTAACTACTCCAGAAATGGTTAATAAAATCAATGGCCTTGTAATTAGCGATCGTCGAAAATACGCGAGATAGCCAATGAAGTAAATATTTTAATGGAACGAGTTTGCAATATTTTGCATGAACATTTAAATATGAAGAAGCTATCCGCGATATGGGTGACGCGTTTGCTTAATGCTGAACAAATACGCGTTTGTATTAAAAATTCAGAAAGACGTTTGGCTATGTTCCATCGTAATCCAAACGAATTTTTCTGTCGATATGTCACAGTATATGAAACTTAGATACACCTTTATCCTCCAGAAACAATAATACACTCGAAAGAACGTACTACTCTTGAGAAGCGTGCCCCTAAAAAGGAAAAAGAAACGTTTTCAGTCAATAAGGTCATGATCAAAACTTTTTGGAATTCCAGAGGTGTAATCTTTATTGATTATTTACAAAAAAGAAAAACGATAACTGGCAAATATTATGCTGATTGGCTGACATATTTTGATGCCAAACAAACGACCGCATGTGTTGAAGAAAATTGTTGTTCCAACACAATAATGCGCAGTCTCATTCATTCGTGGTGGCTATAACAAACTTAGTCGATTTGCATGACGATCTGCTGCTTCATCCACCGTATTTTCAGCGATTTGTTTTGTTTCCAAATTAAGAAATGGTTCGGTGAAAAGAGATTTTAAACAAATGCATTACTTTTTGGATGGTTTGAAAAAATTGGAAATTTTTGTATTCAATGTCACTCTTCCATCAAACCGCCCTTGTATTTGGTGAATCTGCAGAATCTAAGAGTAAGTCTATCGATCGTTCCTTAGCTGACATAATATCACTAGAAGACGATCCACAGAGTAGGCAACCGAACACCTCTTTACACGAAACAAACGTTGCTGCCGTAGAAAAACCTACTGAGAGATATGATAATTAGAATGATTATTCGTAAGAGTATAGAAAGAAGTACACGACTGGTTAATGATATTTTACATGCTGCAAACGAAATTTCAGCCTGCTGAGTACCAATGTTGTTGGAGCCAGGACGAGAACTCTGAATATTTGACACATGCCACCAACTTCAAAAGCTTTTGACACGTTACGGCAGCCAATTTTGGCAACGGATAATAACTACTAATGAAAGATGAACACGTTCGTTTCAGTCGAAAAATGGCGGAAACCAGGGAAGGGCCTCAGCTTAAACACGTGCAGTTCTCTCGGTTGGAAAAGTAATATTTACTATATTCTGAGATTATGAGGGGATATTTTTGTAGACTTTCTAGCCAATGATACTAAAATTAAGACAGCGTATTATTCTAATCTTTTAGGTGGCCCATTACGGCAGGCGCTTTGGAAAATCAAGAAATTATAGCCAAATTCCTAGATCTTTGGAGACATCGCTCGTACATAAACAACAGTTCTGGTCTCTTTTCTTAGAGTCTAAATTACTTATAATGTGTACGAAATGAAAACTTCTAACAAGCTAAAAATGCCTAAACGGTCACCACCCCTAGTTTAAAAATAGCATAAGAATTTTTGCAGGTTAAAGATACGAAAATCACCGGAGTATCTTATCAGTCTGTTAAATATTGAGTTCCAATTTTGGAGAAATCATTTGGGGATGGGGGCTTCAGGTATGTGAAACGTTGTATATAAAAAATTCAAAAGTCTCCAAATGTTAGAAATTTTTCATTTTTACATACCCTACTCTTGTTTATATATTGTTTACGTGATGCAGCCATAAGCAAATTGCGCAATTTGTTCCTACTAAGTAGGTGAAAATCGGAAAACTTTTCACAAAGGAAAACAATTTAAACTTCTAGTCTTCTTCAAGAAGAACACGGGATGATACAGCAAAATTTTGGAAACTATAGTTAAGATATTATTCTAATTGCACATGTAGTAAACAAGATGCATTGGCCCAAACCTAAAATTAGTGAAATTCCTCGACATTTTTAAATTTTAAATAATTAGAGAAATTTTGGGGTTCATTCAACACTAAAAAGAACATATTTCCAACATATACACCTTTCATATCTTTCTAAGGGAAAGGAAGTTCAAAATTTTCTAATAGAAATTCTCGTCAAGAACCACCGTAGTTCAAAAGCTTTGGCAAAACTCTTTTGTTATTCAGTACAACAAATGTTCAGAGGATTATATTTTGTTAAGTGGCCGTTTAGAAAACACTTACCTACTGATTTTCACTGTAATGAATTACGAAAACCAAGGCAGTAGCAGTTCAACAGTAAAAAAGGATGGTTTTCTTTTAAGTTAGATTATAATAAAACAAAATAAAATGTACCCTCTATAAACGATCTAATAAATTAGGTGCGTTAATGGGCAGTTAACAAATAACCGTCCAAAAGCTTACAAAGTAAGCACAATTTGCATATACCAATAATCCGTGAGGAAATTTAGGGAGTCCTCTATATTTCATTTTATTGAAATTTTTGCTCTCGAATATAGTTCCCCATTTAAGTTATATGTTATTAATTTATTAGGATATACGAGAATAGTCCCGGTAGTACCCGACCTGATGTATAGGCGGCGATTTTTGTTTGAAAAAAATAGTATGGTAGATAGTACCAACTTTATAACACTCAAGTTTGAAGTTTCAAGACGTTGTTTAGTATTTATTGATAACCATCAATAGTGAACGATCTCAGTGAATTTGTAAACAGGGAAAAAGTCAGTCCAACCAATATAAAAGCTGACCTAGTTTCTATTCTGAGGGAGTCTGCTCCTTTGTTTACAACAATAAAATATTTGATGGCAGAGTTTAAACGCACGAGTTGCCAAGACGAACATAATAGTGGTCGACCAAATAAGGTGACCACGTCAGAAGTGGTGAATAAAATCCACAAAATAGTATTAGATGACTGTCGACTGAAAGTGCACAAGCTAGCAGACATGGTGGGCATTTCAAAAAATGCAGTAGTATATCGCATATTGACTGAAAATTTCGACAGGAAAAAGCTGTGGGGTGTCACGTTTGCTCACAATGGAACAAAAACAGCGTCGTGTGGATGTTTCAGTCGAGTGTTTAGCGATATTTCGCAGCAAAAAGCCGAGTTTTTGCATCGATTCATAACTATGGATGAAACATGAGACCATCACTTCACATCTGAGACGAAAGCACAGTCGAAACAATGGATTGAAAGGGGAGAGAAACGTTAGTTTTTTGGAGATGCGCGTAAGACATCGCACATTCATTGGTTATCTTCAAAACGGAAAAACAATTAACGGCGAATATTATGCGAACTTATTGCACCGTTTTAGTGATGAATTCAAAGAAAAGGCGCCACATTTGGTGGAAAAGAAAGTGTTGTGTGATCACGGCATTGTACCAGTTCACACGTCCGTTATCGCGGTGGCCAGAATCAATGAGTTATAGTTCGAATTACTTCCTCACGCACCCTATTTACCAGATTTAGGTCCCTCGGATTTTTCCAAACTTGTAAATATGGCTCGGTGGTAAAATATTTGCCAACAACGAAGAGATGAAGTCTGCAGTTGATGGCTATTTTGTGAAGGTCCACGGTTCTAACTGTAAACGGCGTATCGAAGCTGGGATAGATGTATCGAGCTATGAAGAGACTATGTTAAGCGATAAATATATGTTTTCTCAATTTTTTGTGTTCTTTGTTAAGTCGGATACTTCTAGGACTACCTTCGTATTACTGGACGTACGGGGAGGTTTGGGGATGCAATAGTGTTATGTTAAAAACTGGACTGATATCGTTTTTAACCTTCCTATACTCACGTCAAAATGAAAGACGTATACTACGTATACTATATAAATCGGTCTCACAGACCGTATGCGTGAGTATAGGAAGGTTAAAAAACAAAATCTGGGAGATTGGCAGCGCATTGATGCAATTACTAAAGGTGATGATGACGATGAGGATAATGTGTAATTGAGAATTAAATGCTTAAAATAACTACCACTTAATTATCATTACCAGCAAATTGTTACTTGCAATTACGAGTGAAATTTCCAAGCACAATGGGTTTTAACAGTTTTTGATAGGATTAATTTTACAGTTATAATGATGTGGTGTTTCTATTAATTAAATGCAGGTTGATTTATGAGATATATGATTATATATATGATGATATTGTTGCACACATTTTTCTTCGTAACAAATTTCCAGTACGATTTTTCCATATCCATACCCAAATTTAATTAATGTTTGCCTATTGTTACTAATCCTTTTGCACGTTATGGCTATATGTAGTTCAAAGCTATCTTCTACAGATAATAGGTGCTTTTTAGACCAAAACAACCCATTATATTTAAAATTTAAATGCGTCAGAGCAAGATACTGAACATCCATTATATTTAGATTAACACTTCATTGATATTACATCCTCACTTTAAATTTTTGAAATTGTCGAAATTTTTATTTGCATGAATATAAATGTGATTAAATTGCCTATCAGGTAAGACGTTGAAAATCCCACTGTATTTAAGGAAATTGCAAACGGAAATTCAATTACCTTAAATTGCTGAACATCACCTAACGGAAGGTATTTATGTTTCAAAACTTGTAATAATTAATTCTCTTGTCGGACCATTATCATCAACTTAATGGTCTCACGCCATTTTTGACTTTCTTCCGAAGAACGTGAATAATAAAGATTAAAATACGTAAATGGAAAGCGCCACCAAGATCATGAAAAGTTAGCGATATTTTTTCACATTTACTAAATAAATACGGTTTATACATTGTTATAAGTGGATATGGGTTATTTTTATCCCCAACTTAGATAATAATCCAATTTTTCTTTCCAATTACATATCATTTAGTTATTCAATTCTCATTTTTAAAATTCAAAGAACAAATGTGAGGCTTGCCATTCAGGATAACCACATAAGGGCCGTAAATAATACCAGAGGAGATATAAATAATTTTTCTGAATAAATCTAACATTGTTATCAAAAACATGTATATATATATATATATATATATGACGCACTGTATATTAAACAGCTCGCAAGAGTAAACATTAATGAAAAATTTTGCTTGTTCGTATCAATCTATACTTCTTCAACTTGAAACAAACAACCCATACACGAAATGCGGACGATTTTAATTATGAATAATAATAAGCATACAGGTTATTTGACCCAACTGCTCAGTCGACAGCCTCACCATGGTTCCAAAATATATAAAATCTCTTAAAGTTAGAAAGGTTTGTAACATTTCCAGCTGTATTGCAAACTGATTTTCCGTACAGTAAACGAAATATAATTTATTCAGGCTAAGATTTGAATTTCCTTGTGCAGGACTCCCCAAAGTGTTTATATAATTCAAAATTGAGTTAGTAGACAACTCATCTTCATACATACTATGCAAATTTTACATTTCATGTAAATCAACGAAATTAACAAAAGGTAAAGTTCATGTAAACACCAATGAATTTATTAATAGTTTCGAAGTAAACATAAATCACATAGATGAGCAGGTTGGGATTATTTGAATAGATGAGTGAAGTGTTTGTCTACGTAAACTTACACTATGTATATTGCATCACCAATAACTCATGTTGCTACGTTCTCCTGACTTTCAAGTCAATGACACTATCTCACATCGGTTACATAATGTTCAGCTTATTTCCATCTATAAATTAAATTTCGCGAAAACTGTATAAGCAAAATTTCTTTGGGGTGTATCCTAAACTATTTCTTTGATCTAAATACCTGTGTTAAGATTCTCTTGAAAATTTTAAAACATTCTGCTAGCATAAACTAAAAGGATAATCAACATTTTCGAGAAAGAAATTGTCAATAATCAGTTAAGGGAGCACTTATTAATATTACATACATACAAAATTCATATTTGTATCAAGTAATAACAAAACCAAACTACACAAAATTAGAATCTTACAAGCTTTCTAACATTCAAAAAGTCGTGAGTGTTCACTTAAACCTCGATGCATAGTTCCAGTTTAATTAAAAGAGTATTCAACGTTTCATTCAACGCGTGTAAGTTGCTCCCAGTTTTCAAATGACGAGAAATGTTACAAAACTAATAATTTATCTCGGTGAAACATGGAGAGCCATCGCGAGTTCATAAACTTTTAACGAATCAGTTCGGTGGAGGATCCTGTATACGCGCAGAATAGAATGAAAAGACTGAAGCGAACGAAAAAAAAAAAATCACGGGTAAATCTACCTATATGAATGAATTTCAGTCGCTACATCTAGTTTTAATAGCACAGAAAACGTTTGTTTTGCAGGCGATATTTGCTAGTAGCATTCCTGAGATTATAGATCTCGTAGGGACTAGGTCCAAATACTGTGGAGAGTACAAAAGAGAACATGGAAAGAGGTATACATATTATTTGTTATACGTCGATCGACGTTTCTCAATACTAACAATAGATTTGCTCGTTAATAACAACGTTATTGCAAATTCCTATATGAACGAATAGTACGGTATGCATTTGCTTCCACACAATCTTCCGACGATCGTTAATTTATCCGAAGTATTTAGTCGCTCGGAGGACAATAATTACGCTTTCTGTTGCCGGAATTTCGGTGAATATATCAAGCAAGGTCGTACAAATTTCACGATTCAATGGAACGATTATATTTTTGCACGATACAATTTACAAAAGCGGAACATGAAAGATTCTCAATACTGAAGTTTTGGGCAGCCAAATGCTAAATATTTCCAAAAAAATTGTAGAAAAGATTATAACAAATAAAAAATTAATAAAAAAAAAGAAAATAGTTTCTGCATTTTTAGAATGAAGGATTTGCTTATTCTCAGAATTCAATAATCCCACGCGAACGAAATGTTAGCATACTCGTGTTTGTCAATACTTTTATCTCCTATAGTTACAATGTGTTTGAGGAGATCTGAAAGCTTTTCGGTATTAAGAACTTAACACCACCCTTTTAGAAAACACGGAATAAGAATTGTGATCGAAACGTGCTTTAATACGTGTTTCAGCAATTATTTCAGTAGTAATTGTACAATTCACGTCTTTCTTAATATGTTTTGGTGATAATGTAATATTGAGATGACTTGGTACAAATATTAATATTTACCCATTCTCATCAATGTCAGCTTGCATGTAATGTCTAAACATTAGTATGTTTGGAAGTAAATGCATATTATTACAGATATTTTTACTAGAAATTTGAGAAACGTTGCATCTGTGAAATGTGGTTAATGTATATGTCAGTTGTGTCCAATAACACGGAAAATACATAAATAATCTTCCATTTATAACATTAGAAAACACGTGAATTGCAAGATTTTCCAATGCGTAATAATTTCATACATACATACATGCATATGATGGAGCCTATGTATGTATATTAGAACTTCATATAGAGTTACGTGCTTGCAGTTTCTTCGAAAAGTAGGCGCATATTGCACGTAAATCAATACATTATCAAAATTCTAGTTTAGAATAACTGTAAATTGGATGGATAGGCTTTCGATAATCACTCCTTTCTGGATTGTTGAAAAACTGACCGCATCAATAGTTCAAGTGTGATATAAATCTGGTTTCAAAAAATTGGTAGTTCTTTCTTCGATATTTATAAACAAGCACTAATGACGTTTTGACGAAGTAGGTCTTGTTTTTCAATGGGATACCATAGAAAAGATTTTTAAAGTTATTAATGGCCATATGATATTCAGCATGACGTTCAAAGTTAACATGCTATGTTCCATAACTTTAACTGAAAATGTTGAAGCTAATAATGCTGTATAATATAGTTTATTGCATTAAGTAAACCAAGTGTGGCCGAGACATAACATCCAACTGCGGTAGAAACACTACAGATAGCACGATGTATTGGCTATAGATATGACTTTTTACCACAATATGTGATAAATAAATTTCAAAAAATTAAAAGAAAGAACATGCAATGAGAAGTTAAAGCAAATCTATGAGGAATTTGAAATCTTCGTCGTTTTAGATGGTTCCTGTGGTTCCGGCGACTTCGCCTAGTTACTTCCCTTATAGTATCATCTTCCATGAAGGTCAGAAACGACTGCATTCTCTCAAAATATCGCTTCTCAAAACTTCGTCCATATACAGCCCATCTTGTTATATGCTCAAGGTAGGGTTCGATCGAGCAATGCCCACGGGAAATGTGTGCATTCCTTACAAACCACGGGGCATCGGTGAATAGTTCATGAGTCCTGTTCCGTGAAGCCCTCAGCCTTCGTAATTTTTCGTTTCTACTCGTATCATCTCTACCATACCTCTCAAGACGTCTTCTCCGTGTTTTTGTTGGATAAGTATTTCTCGGATCGTTTATATTTCCATTACCCACAGCTAAAGAGACAAAATTTTGATTTACACGCATTGAAATTCAACCAATGTAAAGATGTCGTGTATTGGGTATAATATATATTACCCACAGATAGTACATGTAGTACTAATACGTAAAGTTACAAGCTCTATGAAATTTTTGATGACTGCTGCCATGAAAAATGTTCTAATTATCTTCAACTTTAATATCATATATTCTCACTTATTTCTGGTGACAGTCGCAATTTTTAGACATCATTTCGATACAAACTTTTCCAAAATTCTTAATTATTTCTTCTGCAATTTTCAATATTTTTAGTTTCTCTGTTTATCAGATATAAATAAAAATCTGTAAGTGCCAAACCATCTGAATATGATGAACGACCTCAAACTGTCCATTAGAACTGCATAAATTTCTTCTGGATCAATGAAGACCTGGCCATATCATATTGGAAATTAGTATCCCTTCAATTTGTTAATGCTAAACGTGTCTTGTTTAATTCTCTACATCTTTCAAGTTTTGTTAAGAATACTATGTATAATTAGTTGGTTTGGGTTATACATTATCTCTTAGGTATCCCACCAAATATTGAACATTACCTTCTTAAGTAAACCTTCAAATTTGACAACAACGCTTTCCTTGCTAATGAACCAATTGTATTGGTTTGTAGAACCGAGGATGATCAATTTCTTACTAATTTAGTAAAACATATTTACAAATGGTCGTTCAAATCTTTCTATACCACTTGTTTCTTTTATAATTATTAATCTTTGTTCATGGGTTCCGTTCAGAAAAGTCTTGGCTCTAAGCACAATACATTCTTACTTACTTAAACATTAAGTGTTTCTGCTATTAACCTTGGGCTTTGGAAAGTTAAGATAATGTTGCTTTTTTCATCGCATTCCTTCCATTTCGTTCTGTTCGTTGCCAGTTCTCTTGCTCCTTTTTTGTAACAGGTTTCTAATTTCTTCCTTCTACGAGTGTCAAGGTCTCCCTAATCTTTTCCTTTCTGTATGCTCGGTTTCAAGAATCTATTTTCCTTTTTGCTGTTATAGTTTATTTGTTATTGTTTTGTTATTAGTTTACCTTCAATTTTGATTTTTCTTCTCTTGTTTACTCTTCATCCTAAAAATCTCATCCACGCCCCATTTGGTCTGTTATTAGTTTTCTCGTTTAATGTCCAACTTTCTACTGTGTATATAAACTTCTGTTTTAATTTCTTGCTGTTGTTGTCTTCGTCGTCTACGTGATCAATCTTTAGGAGTTCTCTCTTCAAAGTAGCAATGTGAAATGCTTCTGCCAGTACAATCTTCACCATACACTTGAAATATTCTGCAAAAAATTTCAGCGTATTCGTATACAAAGCCGTGCTTAGAATGCTTCTATCGTGTTTGCTGCTATCATTGTAATTGATTTATTTCAAAATTCCTATACTGATGCATATTGCATCATGTGTCTTTTAGTTTATGGGAGCTCAATTTGCGCAATGATTCATCTATCTGCGACGCTTTACATGAAAATCATTGGTTCTAAAATCCAAAGTTTAAAAGCTTATAGATATACGATGATATCCAATTCGTTTAAAACGAAAAAAGGTCACACAAGGGCCTCCACGTACATGGGATCTTAATACTAAAGATTTTTATTTTTTTGGGATATACAAAATAAAGATTATAAAACTAATCCCGTAAGTCTTGCAGAGGGAAGGTAACCAATTATCGATTTATCTCAATTAAATTTAATGGAAAGCGGGAGAAATGTAGTTGACGCATTCTACCATCGATTAGGTCACTGTCAAATTACCATTACCATATGTATATTTCGTACATTTACTTAATTAAGCATGATTTGCAGGTATTATTTACTTTTGTTGTTAGTAAAGATCCTTTCAACACTGCGATAACTTTTCAATTTGTTTCCTGTAATTTAGGTGAATCTAGTTTTCATTAAAAGTTTTATTGGTTTATAATACGTCGCTAACTACTCTAAATATCAATCAAGCGTGACATTTTGTTGAACTGAGATTAAAAGGTTGACATAATATAGAGATTGTTGCATTTAAAAGAACTAAAGTGATCAATATTATCAGAAAAACGATTAATCTGGAAACAGCGCAAAAAAATAAAATAGAAATTGGCGTGTTGTTATGCCTTTAAAAATTAACATTGCCTAAAACACATTTTCGAGAAAATTAGGCGTCTCTAGACTTTTCTTCCACAGTGTATGCATAACTTTTACAAGACTAAGCTACCAAGGAGAAACTAGTGTGTGTGTGTCACCGATTTAAATAAAACTTGGGTGGGTTGGTGGGTTTATAGACGGATATAGTGTAAAAACAACGGTAATTTTCTTAGCTACCGAATCCCACATTAACTGACTGTGCAGCGCCCTAAGCTCGAACACCACCCTTTGCTATTTGACTGAATACATATAAGAGATGTAAAAAATAATTAATACAAGATTTAAACTTTTTTATGCTCTTAACAATGGCGTAAAAATTTTTCCTATAATAAGGAAGTGAGGTGCTGTTTCTATAAACATCTATTTGTTATAAGGGAAATATTTACGCCATCGTTAAGTAAATGTATACATATATTTTTCGTGACCTTCTTTATACTTATCTTATATCTTCTATCTCAAACCAATCTTGTTTAATTGACCTAATTGTGGTAGAGAACTATCATATAAGATAAGCCATCGTTAAGAGCATGTAATGCAGTTTAAATCTTGTCTTAACTTATTTTTGATATCTCTTATAGTTATATATGTATATAGTTAGTTCTCTTAGTTATGGAGTCAAAGAGCGAGCTTTGGGCGGTGCCCCTTAATGTGAGATTGGGCAACTAAAAAAGTTACCGTTGTTTTTACACTACGTTGATCTATGGACCCACAAAGTTTTATTTAAATCAGTGAGGCACACTTACTAATGTTTCCTTCTAAGCATGTCCACGCATCCAATTTCGTTGCTTCGATTTCCAGCCTAAAACTTATTCGTTTTATTTTCTTGTCATTTGCATTGTTCGAAATTATATAATGCATATACTCAGCGCAACGATTTAATATTGTTGTGCTATATTTAAAGTATCTTTCAGTAGGATACAAGAAAACCTTTCTCACGTTTCAGTAGAAGCGGACCGACATTATAAAAGATACAGTAACAAGTAACCTTCCTATAACACTCATATACTTAAACAAATTTAAGAAAATAAATTAATAAATGAAAATAGTAACACTAAGCATTGCATCCTGTGTTTTTTATAAATTGGAATGGACACGATATCTTTATATGAAGATTACCTCATGATTGGTCTTAAATTAGATAATTTTTGCGCTTTGGAAAACCTTGTATTAAAATTTCTCTCCACTTCAAAGGTGATGACCGCATCCTTAAATCGTTACGTTCATCTATCACCATTTAGATACTTTGCCAATAAAATAGTGTACGAAAACACTCCGATCGTCCCGTTTTAACATTAACCAAATTTCACGTTAAAACAACCTCGTAAATTGCATCTTCGATGCGATAATGTGAAAAGCAAATACTGTCTGTTTTTTTATTGTCATTCCAAATCACATTATTCACTTGAAGATGTTTCATGGTATTTTTGAATCGGTTTTGAAACGATTAACCAAAGTTTGAATAAGTTGCAAGCAATATTTCCGTATTAATATAGGATCTTAATCGAACGTAAGATTGAACTGTCTATTAACGTATGTTATTATCATCATTATTGTTGACGAATGAAACCCCAGGATATAATATTGAAAATATTATATTTTACTTAACACAGCCAGCCCGCACACAACTTTATTTGGTCCGATTGGTTCTGTGCCTGCACTTAAAGTTCTACTTACTACTGCACTAACCCTTTTTGTAGACAATCACTAACCCCCGGACGATGGATGTATCTTTTCCAAGATTTTTATTATTAATGTGAATAAGTAGTGCACACGTTAATAAAGATGATATTGTGTATGATATTATGTAATATAAAGCCTGTGTGAAATATTTAAAGATTTATTTCGCTCGAGCTATGTTCATATAGATGAAAAATTTACAACTTATTAAATATTTCACACAACTTAGATTTGTTTCGTTTTGTTTGGTATGAAAAATGCACGAAATTGTAGAAGTTAATGTTTTTTACACCTATTACATTTTTCCCTTGATATATTTTTGTTAGCAACATAAACTAAGTATCGTAACAATGAAATCAACTAAGCAAACCTTGAAAAGTGCGTCGTAAATACATTTTAACCTTTTAAGTTATATAAATAAGTATATGAGATTAGCAGAAAATACGTATGTATTGATAAATATTTCTTTTTCAAATATCTTTACACAATTTTTAATTAATGAAAATTTCAATAATCTATCTCTTTAGTTTAAATCCAACGACTTTACATACCTATTAAATTAAATTGATATTTTTTGCCGAACCCTTTTATGTATTTAATTTTCGTCTAAATCAATAATTTGTCTCCTCGAAACGAATAATGAGGAATAACATAGTATGAGGGTTTTTCATACCGATTTTGAGGAATTCGTATTTGGATTTGTATAGTTTAAAACAATCGATTAAATTTCGATTATGTAATAAGCTAATATTAAACTTATTAACACATCTATCCACCACAAGAATGAAAGTACTATCCTATTTGTGTGAGTGTATATAAAGGTGATTGAACATGTATAACATGTCTGCATATTAAAAATATTTTCTTCCTAGTTATTGACCTATGTATTTTGCAAGTTACTAGGAACTTGAACAGAAGTAGTAAATACCTTTCATTCAAATGTTGCTCGCATAAATATTTACGCCAAAATTTTTAATGTATGTTTCCTGAATTATTGGATTTGGGCCAATAAAATCATGTTTAAACTATAATTTATAAGCGATTGGAAGGAAAAATTCGTCATTTCCTTCAACTCTTTCAATTATTCATTTCAGTATTAAATCCCTAAAGCCTCGATACGTTAGCAATGCACGCTTGTCAGCGGTTTCACATTTTATGTCTGTATAATGACATAATTGTAAGTATATATACAGTAACCACCAAAGTACAGTTATCCAATATTCCCGACTGCATGGTGGAGCAAGTTATGGCTTGCATTTTCACGAAGCGTCCATCTACTTTGTCTTTTTATCGTTTATTTGAGTCCTAACTCCTCGCTCCTTGCTCGTATTAAATCTTCTTCTGAGCTAATATAACTCCATCATTTGCGTAGGCTAGAGAATAGTGGGTCCTTGTCCACATATCGTCTCGAACAATTCCTTATGTAGATGTGGTACTGAACTAATTCATAGTTCACTACTGTACTCCCTCTCTCTTACATTCTAGCCACGCGTGGAAGAATATCTACACATATTCAAATCCCCTCCTACTTCTTTTCCATCTCTTGTCCTCTGAATGCGATTACGTTTTAAAAGGTTTGGATACATTAAACTAGAGTAATTTTCTCCGTAGTTATCACACATCATAGTGAACAACCCTTATTTAGATAGCAATGTTTGTTTCACAAATCTGCTGTCCCCAACATTCTATTGACACATTGAGAATGTTAGCACATATCCAGCATGTTTAATTATTAAACGAGAGTGAATCAAAAGATAAGTTTACCCAGGCTGCTATGATCAGTGTTTTTCTATGCAAGGCATAATAAGCTGTAAACATAAACCAGTAAGCTTATCTTATTTTTCTACATATTTAGCAAGAACATTGATGCATTTGTCACAAGGTTTAAAAGGGCCTGCTGAAAAAGGGGACAAAACTATTTCACTTCTTCATTGGTACGAAAGTTTCTTCCTAAGAAAGACTTCTTCAATGCAGGAGAAAAGTGCAAGTTGCTTCGTGCCATTTCGGTGCTATAAGGCGCACGAGCAAAACGCCCCCAACCGAGGGTGCTGATATTATTTACTATTGCCGTTGTCTCAGAAGAAACGCCCCCTGGATCCCACTCCTTCCTTTATTCACGATTAAAACTGCTTTGCTTTTCATACCTTTCAGACACAAAATGATCATCTCATGGTACAAATACGGAAGGCGCTTCTTGGTTGACGTTTTGAGTAACGCAAATGGTTCTTTCTGTTTTAAATGCGTAATACCGCGCATACATACGGATAAATAAATCGTATGAACGTTGACATAATATTATGATGATACAAACAATTCAACGATTTTCGGCATCCATATACCTTCTATAGTTATACCATGATTCGTTCAATGTTTTTCGTAGCAGTGTGCTAGCAACGTCTACATTATCTAGAACAAGCACAGGCAACCTTTTATGTAGGGGGTCAAAGAACAAAAATTAGGATGACCCACGGGCCAAAACAAAAATTCAATGACGGGCCGGACAAATCTTACTCGAGGGCCGCATGTGGTCCGGGGCGGGGGTTACCATGTCTGATCTAGATCAGCGAAATGGTAGGGAGCGATGATTCCACATAAAACCGACTTCTTTTTTTCTTCATTGCTCCAACTTTGTTATACCGACAAGTGTCTCATAATCCACCAAAATTTACCTATCTCCTATGAATTTCCCACATGAAGTAGATAGAATTTTTAAACCTTAAACCATCTCCAATTACTAATGAGAAACATTTATAACTCATTATTAATTTATTTCCTAATTATCAAGAGGTTTTTGCTTTGTCGAGTCACACCCGATATGGCAACACTACCCCTCACCGCTAAAGTTTATCAGTTACTAACTTAATTCTATGCCTTTCCACCTTTAGGCGTGAAGCTGGCGGAGTTAGGTTTTGCACATTTGCCTAAAGTGTTTTCTGTCTTGTGTCAAGCTTCGTATTTCTCTCCATGCTATCCATTTCTCTCTGTTTCTTCCCTAGTTCTGTATATCCATCTTGTTGTTGGACTCTCTCATTTTCTCACACTCCTCTATGTATATTTCAACTTAAGTACTTAGTGGTCCACCTACTCAAATTTGTTTCCAACATGTAATGTGTTCGGAAAATTTGATATTACTTCAAGATATGTATCATATTGTAGATTTCTCTCTGCATCTGCCATCAATGCAGTAACCTAATATCAATCGCCCCTTTTCTTTCTCTTGACCTTCTTCGCTGCATCGTTCAATACCGTTAGGAGTAGCAGTGGACTTAATACACTCCTTGTTCTGTACTGTGTTTTGTTTCGAATTCTTTTTATTCCTCGTTGTTTCAATGTGCTGGATGAAAATTTCGAAACATTTAGGAATTAGAAAAACCATACTCTTTTCGAGGAAAGCATATTTAGATCAGCTGAAACAAGAATTAATCAGAACGATAATATTATACAAATTATGTCAATATTACACAAGTTTACTTCTAACCTTCAAAAGAACAATAATTACAATATACGTAACAATGAAACAGCTTGATAGACGAACGTATTAATCAAAACTAGCTACTCATATACTTATTTAACAATCAGGTTTGCAAAAACTTCATTAAATAGTTACTCAATCAATCGAGAAAGTTTTCTCCAATTCTCCTCACACTTCAGAACAATCTCGATCCCTTCTTTCACGTTCGAAACCCATTTTCTCTTACGTACTTATTATGCGGCCATTTTCTCATAATACACCCATCATCGATCGATTACTAAAGATACAAAAATTTTTCGTCGATCAAATCAAATCACGTTTTAAAAACTATATAAGGCAAAAAAAAACTGTTCGCACACAAAAACACAAATCTATCATATACAAGACGCGTCCAAGGAGGAGCCTGATGGGTGTATGTGATGGGTTTGGTAGGCTGTTTTTGCCAGCTGGATACCGGAGATCACAGAGCTAGCGGCAAATCGACCCAAGTATGGCGGAAAGTACTGCAAAGACGTGCGACGCAGGTATTAAACCAAGGCTGCTACACATTTCTTTCTTTTTTTGTTTTGGTATTTTATTAATATTACCATTATAATTACTCTTATACCATATTATCATTTTTACTATTACCTATATTATTATTACCTAACACAACGGAATGGTGCAATTTTTCGTTTTATTTGACTTTTTAATTTGTTGAGTTGAGTTGAGTAGCACTTGGGTTATGCTTTGCGCTCTTTCGGTAACATTTTACAGAATACCAATATCGAAAATGTCACCTATTCTACCACTTTCACTGAATTTAATATTCGAAACCAGCGAAGACAACGCGGTTTCTAAGCTACATAGGTGATGTTTTTGTGACCACAATTTTCACACAATTTGACATAGTTAACGAGTTTTGGAATGCTCAGCTAGCTGCGGAATTTCAATATACATACACCTGTAACATTATGTATGCTTAATCTCTAAGTTTAAAGATCAAACTAAGCATAATTAACTTTAACGGATTGATTATCCAATTTTCTTCTGAAAACAGCTTCATAGAAGGAATTCAGTTATATCGTAAATAAGTTTTTCAATAGCAAATGCAATAGAAAATAATTTGTATCATAAGAATGAGAGCTCTTCAGTGAGATATAGGAGCAAGTGACTAATCTTACCTAAATAGAGATACCTATACTAAATACAAATGAAGAATGAAAACGCGGGAGAAGCCGAAATGTTTCTTACTCCCACCACATCAATTTGATTATCTGCAGGTATTTACATTCAATGCGCTATTTCGAGATTGGCATTTACGAACCCTCTTAGAAATTGTGGTGGACACTTCTGGTTGCTCACTCTGTATATACATACGGGGTAGACGCCATAAATTCTCGGCCTGATATCGAAGAAATTAACTTAATAAAATATAGCAATTTTTATTTTTCAATACAATCTCCCTAACTTCAATACGTTTCCTACAGCGACCAATTAATAATTCTATACCCTTGTAAAAATAATCTTAAAAATTTTAATCTCAAAATGTTCTATTTCAACTGCTTCCAATTCAATATCGTCCTTAAAACGATTTCCCCTAAGGTCGTTTTTTATAAAACAGCACCATTGTTTCATCCCCTGTGATCATGGACTCCAAAATTGATTTGGGGCCGTCTCCGCACAGTCGACCCGACCCGACGTTGACGTTGGAGAGCGGAAACCAGATGGCTATCCCATCTTGCACTAGTTTTATCCAAATGGTCATGGAGAATTCTGCGAATATTTATTCCAGAAACGGCGATCTTCTAACACCATTTCTTCAATCCTTGCAATTTTTTGAAGCGTTATCATTCCAGTTGACCGACATCATCATTTTCAAGCGATTGTAGCCCCAAACGGAAACGTTTTGCCCACTTTTTACAGTGGAATATGAAGGAGATAAACCACCATAAGCACCGTCTAAACGTTGGTTTAATGTGATTAGGCATATGTCCTTCTTTTATCAAAGAAGTAATGATCGCGCAATATTTTTCGTTAGTTGCGACGTTTTCATGCACTAGTCACGTTGTCTGGCTGGCTACTAAAAACTACTACTCTACGAGGCGTAATGTATATAGTGTATGCCTTACACATGCGTAACTATGACGCAACGGAATTTGAAACACGCTTGCACCTGTAAAAATCTGTTAGGCCGAGGATGTTATGGCATCTACTTCGTATATACCAGTTTATTATAGCGGCTGCGGTTTTTCCTATCCTAGTTTCCAACGCCGATGGTCTATCCCTAACTTTGAGAACTGCACACTCTTCTTTTAGTGTTACCTTAGCTTCAGGGTTTAAAATTTCTTCTTTCTGCTAATGAAGTGAGCAACTTGGTGATCTAAATACATAACGGAAGAGATTCATGCATTTCTCTCCTTTCTGCTTTTCGGACGGAAAATAGTAACTTAGTTATCGAACTACGCATTTGAGGGTATGCAAACCGATGTGATAAGAGTAAGAATTACTTTATTTAAATTCACTTTTTTAACAAAGATCTGGAAATTTTCTTAAATCACTATAAAGTGTACGTATGTTTGCTTTTCGTATATTATTGATAAAATGAAGTCACTCGATGTGACTTGATTTAGAAAAATATAGCCCACGTAGGGTCAATCTGAATAGCATATATGGATAGCATATATATATATGGATCTGTATGAACCACCAATACATTTCTCATCTCAAATACGCTGACTTAGAATATCGTACGTTTGCTGTATCCCTGTTGTACCCAAAGTCTTGAATGAATTCCTTAAAGCGAACAGTCTTCCTAACACACCTATCGATGACTAGAACGGCCTTAAACGTACCTAGGAAATCAGAAATGGAGGTTGTAGAACGCAAAAGTTGCAAGTATCAAAGTCAAATTTAGAAAAGTTGCTGAAGGTAACTTAGCTCCTATAAAATTTTGACTTTGTATGCTATAGTGTTAACTTTAAACCAAACTTGTCAAGTTTCTCTCTTTGAAATTCTGTATTCCGTAACAGAAGAAAGAAAATTGCCAATAAATAATAAAACTTTTCTTCATAGTTATCGGTACGTCGCTCCAATATTTTAAAGCAATAATGAAAATTAAGTATTAGGAGGTCTTTCTTTATGTTCTAAAGACATACCATTGTACTAGATTAATATCGTTTAAAATTCAAAAGCAGCTTAAAGGTTATTTATATCACTATGATGACACTAGATAAACTATTCATCGCACAATTTATTATTAAGTTGGAACATATGTTACGCTTGTAATTAAATCAATTTCTTCAAGTCGTATGTAATTGGCTTCTAGGTACGTGGTTTACCGATGTAATATAGTGTCAGTAATACTAGGCCATAGTCCTCGCCATCATTACCAAGTATCTCGATGGTCGTTCAATTTCTTCCATATGATTCTTTCATTTCAAATCATCTACGTAGCCCTCAAATACTATTAGCAGAAGCCTTTCTTTAACTTTGACTTTAGAACCAATTGCTTAAATAAACTTTTTGGACTTACCCTAATGACGTATTAACTAGATTATAAAAACTACAACTGTATCACTAGTTTGTAGTTAGTTTGTACTTATACCTCTTCTATTTTATTATTGTATAGTAAATATATATAACATCCAATGTCACTAGGGTTTTATAAGCAATGATTCCTGCCCAGTACTTCATAGTATTTGACGTAAATTTTATCGATACATTAACCCTCTGCAGTCTGAATTTTTTTAAAATTCATTATCCTTTATTATTTATTATGATTTCTTTCCATTCCGTTCTGTTTCTTGGTCTGATGTGTGACTCCTCCACGCGTACTTGTGCCAGATCTTACTTCGCACTTGATAGCCATTTCCTTTTGGGCCTTCCTCTCCGCTTCTTTCCTCCATCTTCAGTCGTGGGAACCATTCTAACATGTCAGGTCTCCACCATCGTTGCAATATATCCCAGCCATCTCAATCGTTGGATTTTTACGGTCTGCGTTAATTTTGGTCTTCTATACAGGTCTTTAATTTGTTGGTTTTTCCTTCTTGTCCATCCGAATATCTTCCGCAGGATTTTCCTCTCCCATATAACAATTTTAATTTCCTGTTGCTTGTTGAGACCCCATGTTTCGAACCCATATAGCACTGTCGGTCTGATTATTGTGTCATTCTGGATAGGTGTTTAAATTGTATTAAAGTTGCAAGCGCTCCAACAGCTCTAATACCTTTAGCTAATCTTTTATTTATTCAGCCTCTTCTTGGCAGGTGTTCGTTAATAACACTCCCAAATACTCAAACTGTGTCACACCCTCGAAAATATACTCCTTGTTTGCTGTTTTCCATCTGATTTGCTCTTACATAGTCTTACATAGACTTCACTTCAATATACTTCGTTTTACCTTCGTTAATGGTTAATCCATACTCTTGTATCTTATTCTCTAGACTCCCAAATTCTCATTTATTATCAGAATGAAATACTCGTATATGAACAAAAGATTTTGGTTAAAAATATAGACAGACGGTGTAACTAATTCTATTTCTTATAAACATTAGACCAATACGGTTAGAATATTTGAAGCGTAACGATTTCGATATTATCGTCTGTAAAAGGTTAATGGGATCGCATGTAAATAGATGTACATGTGGTCATACAAACCATTAAGGTTCATTGCTTAAGAGCTCCTCACCAAGTCTCTTCCATCAACCTTTGTTCATTCCTACATATGTATTTCTAATCTTTAACATTAAATGATTTCAAATCTTCCTCGACTACCAACAGCCACTGTTTCTTTGGGAAAGCATTCTTCTTTTTTCCTGCTTCGCCTCTTATCCATGTCTTTATTGTGTATGTACTTTCTGCCATTGTTTGTTCATACATATCTAAGTATTTTTAATGTCACTCGTGATCCTTCAATTCTCGCACTTACAAATTTTCTTCTCGCGGGTCTCTGCTCCTTCAAAAGTTTTTCTCGGCACCTTTTTCTCCCAGACATTTACCTCCTTCTTGGGTTAGATAGGCTCAAATAAAAGAAAATACTCCAGAATTCTTCTTCGTTGGTTTATTCATGCCTAGACCCAACGGCATTGGACAAAGATCCAAATAAATTAACAAATAGTTGGTTATTATGAATGATCTCAAGACGAAGATTCGCGAATTTACCAGTTTCCGTGCTATATTCATCATTATCTTAGAAAGTTTATGATGCACGACTCTTTGTTATAACAATTTCGTCGCTCATTGTAATTTTGACTGATAAATTTTTCCAAATTATTCTTATTTATAATGTGTATCACAGTTTTTGTTTCAAATTACTGTTCATTTGCTAAATCACTCAAACGTTTGCTTCTAATCTTTCAGAAATCTATTCTAGCGTGCTGTAAACAAAGCACTTTATAGAAACCTATTTAACCATCAATTCTATGTTTAATTATTCAAATTACCAAACTGCCTTTCGTTTAGAATGGTCATATAAAGTTTGAGTTATAACCAGAAAGATATTAATATCCGTAAAAGAATTTAAAGAAAAGAACTCATTAATACTTATTTTCTGTGACTTCATACCAGGATCTTTCTAATTAGGTTCTTCGTTTAATCAACCACAAAAGTGTGTACCTAGCAATTTTCAGATAATTTATAGTAGTTTACCATGACTGTAAATTATTATTATGATGAGTATTCACTTTACAGTCTACAATATACGATAGCTAAAATATTTTTCTGTAACTTTTTCTCTAGAAAATATTTGCATAAAATATAACGTTAAGTAACATTAAAATATAAATAACTCACGCGATAAATATATAACGAAGTTGAGCATACAAAATGTTACAAACATACAGCCTGTTTTTCTTAGTCTAGCTGGAAACCCTTTTTAATCGTAGAAGAATTTAGTAGCACTTCTAGAAGCCTGCACAGCCTGTTCCAGCCACGCACCGTCGCGCTATGAATCGCGTGCGTATATGTGCAGGATTAATGATTGCATATTTAGATTTCAATACTTTACACCGTTTAATGTGGAACAAAAGAGAAAATGTACAGTCGAAACGAAGTAAACGTTTAGGAAGAAAATAAAGCATTACACGCGCTGTTTTAGAGGAAATTATGTTAGAACGACTTAATCGATTAAAGTATGAAATGATATTAGTATTTCTAAAAAGTTCTATTTTGTATTTCCCGCAATGCAACACGTTTCTTTAAACTTTAGCGATTGGAAAATATTTAATCTGTTAGAACATTTTGTCCGTAGATATTACATAGTAGAATACCCCTATAAGGCTCCTCTATAAATACTAAAAGAAGCAGCAAACCGCAAAGAGATATAACATTATTAATTACAAGCATTTTTCCATTTTAATTTTAATATTTGTCATAATCCGCTGATCCTCCTGTTCAATAACTCCTCCCAAATTGTCTCTCGCTTAACGCAATACAAAGCAGAAGAACAATTAAATGTCTGTGTCTCAAAAATGGTTTGCTCTTCGATGATTGCGAATTTTAAATATAATATAAACTTCTAAAGAAATTTTAATTCACACGCATACATCGAACGGCAAGCGATTTCTTGTGGCTTCTGTGTTCTTTCGATGATGATGCGAATGTTGTCTTGTTTATCCTTTTGCTGCCGTGTATAGGCGATATTTGCCAGTTGTATCCCAGAGATTATAGACTTGATCGGAACTAGACCCAAGTACGGTGGGACATTGAAGAACGAAAGAGGCCGGAGGTGAGGTGAAATATAGAACGCTGAGCTACCCTGTTTACTTAACTCTCTCGTTCGTTGTTCTTAAGCGAAATGCAAGCGAATAGAACGTTTCGTCTTTCTCTAGATCGTCACTCTGTTTTGTTGTTAATTCTTTTATTTTCTCGCAGAAGTAGTTAAGGAAACAGCGTAGATGTGTCCCCTACTATCCATGAATGGAGGGTGTGTTTTACATAAACCGGCCAAGAAAATAATTAGTGTAGTGTTACGAAGATGATAATTGGTGGAGTACTAGGAAATAATAGCACCAATTTCCAGAACGGTTAAACTAAATGACAATTACTCATAAATCGTTTTTTTACAAAAATTCCATAATTTTCATTTATTTTTAACTAATTATTCTCGAGAGAATATAGTTAACAAACTCTGGATTGCAGGCTACCTTCTAAATACAAACGTCTTACTATCTTTAGGCATGCAAGATTAGAATTTTTGTTTGCTTCAGACCTGTAATTTATAAAAAAGCAGTTATTCAAACAGACGGTGAGAAAGTTTCTAAAACAAATGTACTCGATGATATACTATTGGAATCAAGGATTCCATTAGTGCACTACTAAGCAGATTTACTCTGAATGAGCATTGACCTACCATTTTAGTTTGATAAGTCCAAATATATCCCAGCACCTACACAAATTAATTGGAAAACTACTTTTCAGCTATGTATATGTATGTGACACTTCACTCGCTAATTTCAACTTTAGCAGCCATTGCTCCAATATATTTTAATAACAACCTCCTCAATTTTGAAAACTAAGACGTAATGCCCATTCGAATTACCTGATCCAAATTGTAGGAATATTGATTGAGACAACTAAGATTAAAATTCAAAATCTAATTTAATTACTTAGTACAATTAGTAACTAGGCATGTTCGAGTTAGAATTTCTTCTAATTTCTGGTTGAAGTTTCTGCTGAAAAGCGGGGACTCGGAAACTGATTCAATTTTTACAATTCCCATGCCGTCAGTTTAATAATTTGAATAAATACAGGCTCGTTAGTCTCCCACACATTTAATCTCTTGCACCAGAAATTCTGGTCTGCATCTAAAAGTTGTTTAAAACATTTAATAAGTACAACTGCAAACACCAGATGCCATATTTTTTGCTGTTGGGGCTTTTCTTTGTTCAACTCTTCAAAATTCCACCTCATCCCCCGAATCCCACCAGGTTTAGGAAATCCGAGCTAATCAAGCACAATCTGACTGTATAGAAGAAAACTTGACTCTTTCGGGGCTTGTTTCTGTCCATGAATTCTGCCTCGTCCCTCCAACGCCACCAAATCAAGGAAAACCTTTTTCTTAAATTTTACGTAATTTTTTTGTAAAAATAGAAATAGGAATCAAGTATTGGTGTACCCGCAATAATAATTGAGAAACAGAGTTTTCTTGGGTCTGGCAGAATTGCAGAGATGAAGTGTAATTTTCTCAAGAGAGCGCCATTGGACGTTTTGCCAGTTGGATTGGTTGGTTGGATCGGGTTTTCTTAATTTGGTGGAATCTGGACAGAGGAGATGGAAATCCGAAGAGTTGGGCAGAGAAGCCGCCCAATAGAAAGTATGGTGCCTCGTGTTTGCAGTCCCAGAAAGCTGGGAAATTTCTGCTTCGTGCGAGGGAGGGGACTAATTGTTTCAAATAACTTTTAGACACAGAACTGCATTTTTGTACAGAAGACTAACTGCTTCAAGGAATAACCCGCTCGACACTATTTGAACAGTGTCAAGTTTTGTGTCACAATCCCCTTAACTTGCTCTGTACCTCCACCAGCATATGTTGATTTCCCTTTTTTAGACCAGTACTATCTACAAATAATAATAATAATAACAGCTACCCCTTTTTACAACCCAAAGATCTTTTTAAGTTTAGCTTAGTGTAAATTAGCTAAAAATTATTTGAGAAACATTTTCGAAAAGTTGCTGCGCTTGTTATTTCTAAATAAGAATTTTCTTTCCTTATTTCCGGTTTAATATGTTCGGCCACTATTAGATTGCCCATGTTAACGTGACTACCGATTGTATATATTAATTAATGATTTAGTAGCAATTATATTACACCACGGTCCTTCCAAATACTGTGAAGTAATTACTACTGATGGAAAAATTTTTAAAAAATCACCTGCAAGCCTAAAAATGTGCTTGGTGTTTTTGGGCTAATGCAGCAAATATGAGGAAGTATCAAATCTAAGAGAAAATGTTTTGAAAATATGCTTCAAACGATGAAGTAAAGCATTTCAACTATACACTAGAAATATATGGTAGCAGAATAAGAAATTTGCAAGGATTAACTACTTTTTTGTGAACATTGCAAAATGAAGGACTTGTAAGGCTATATTTTATTAGAAAACCTGCAGTTGTAATTTCTGCCAACATTTATTAAATTATATCTCCGCAAATTTTTTAGAGATTTTAGATAAGAATCACCTATCCCACCTAAAGATCATAGAACGTACGTGCATTGAAATCATTCGAATCATTCTGGAAGTAGAGCATTCGAAAGAATGTGTTACTGAATTTATTGAAACTACTGTCTTTAAAAAATTATTAAAATTGGTAACGTGCTCGTAAGTGTTGTATGTAAAAATTCTTCATTCTTCTTTTAAAATAGAAAGGATTTCATTTACTGGCCACTTATGTAAAACAAACCCTCGAGTTATGTTGTTGTAAAACTGTGCTATATATAAATATTTTGTGATAAGTGTTGATTACGAACCTGCACGCTAGATACATATATTCCATTCTTCTTAATTTTCATACCTACACATATACATATAATTGTGCTTTTTAAGCTATTACCCTTTACATATTATATTCTTCCGGTGTTATGACAATGTGTGTGTTTTACCTATTACCTACCACCGCTAATATACATATTTTTCATACTTCCCTTACATGTTGTATGTACATATCTGTACTTACTCTTAACTGATATAGATGTTCTTTTTGATCGTGATCGTTAAGAAACTATTTGATCTTTATATTTCCAAAAGGCTGACTGATTGTTTATAATTATACGTTGATGAGATGTTTTCCTTTATCGTTTTTCTTTTTGTTCAATTCTATACATATGGATGATAATTCTCTTGGTGTGTTTAATTTAAAACCTGTGTGGTTTTTCCAATAAAAGAAGTGCATGTTATTTCGCATGATGATAATGACGCCATCAATGTTTATCTTGTGCGTGGCCAGGCTGTGGTATAGGCGCTCACCCAGTATTTTTAGAGGTTTAGAGGGTAGACCATAACGAATAGAAACGAAACGTTACTGAGATTTCTTGTTTAATGATTAGAAGTAGGTCAGCAGCTTACGCAATATATTAAAAAACAAATAACATGAAAATTTATTAATTGGATGAGATTCGGACACAAATTTCTAAAATTATCACAAATATGTTGCGTAATCTGCTTATATCCATTACTAAAGTTTTTGCATAAAACTAATTAATTAATAATACATCCTTTTAATATTACCCAGTAATGCATGCTAATGTTCAAATCAGAATAGAAAAACTGAATTACACATCTTAAGTAGCATAAATAATATGCATATTTCCATATATCAATAGGAGTCTTTTAAAGCAAAGAATAGATTAACTAATAGAACTTTGCAGCTATCAGTCTAAAACCATTTCTAGCACCACAATGAAGAGATGTAATAATAATCATGGGAATATAGTCCATAATCTAATATTATTGAATTTTAATGTTAGTATTTAATAATCCAGGTTTAAGCTGCAAATTGCGCTGGAGAAAATGCAATTTGCATTTACCATACAAAAGTTGTACCAATAATACTTCGTTCAACTAATAGATCAGTTAATAATACGAAATTATGTTAATGAAAATATTTTATTACGTCATCAGACTACACGGAATCGTTTTTACAACGCAACATTATGAAATATGTTCTGCTACGCTCATTTTGTGTTTTTAATTGCTCTGCTAGTGGAAAAAAGTACCTATAATACAAAAGGTAAGTGTATAAGATCAAAGGTAATTCCAAAGTAAAAACATTTTATAGGTATTACTACCTCGTTATTTATATGTACAAACAAGATGAATGAAGAAATCCAGCAATAATACTGATAAAACCAATTCCAGATGAAATCATTCCATATCGAATTAAATTTGTTCTAAAATTGTTCAAAACTTAAATTTTCATAAGTTTAATCATGCTTCCTATTTTTTTTTGAAAGGTGACTTGTATTTAGGTGCAATTTTTGTCATTATTAATTTCAAGAACTAAGATTGTTTCCGTGCTATTTAGACTAATATTTGTAATATTTTGCTTGTATAAAGATGCAGTTATAATTTGTAAATTTACAAATACACGAGGTTCCAACAAAAATTTCTGTCTCCAATGAACTCTGAAACAAAATAATGGAAAACATCAAAATCTTTACACCAACAGGGACAAACGTTATGTGAAATTTTTTCCTGTGACTCTAACCCTCAAAGATTTAAAGTAGCTCGAGTTTCCAGTGCAGGACATATTCCTGAAAGACGAATCGAGTACATAACCAGATTAACTTAAGTTATTAGACTAACAATTTATCGTAATTCTCAAATATAAATCGATGAGTAATTGAAATAAGGATTTTAAAGAGGCTTCGTGACATAGACTGCCATCTCTGAAGTATCCACCATATCATAGTTTATGGCGTTAAGATAAAACATCCTCAACAGTTCACCTGCAGGGACGCGCCATTAAGGTCATAAAGGTTTCTGCATAATCTGAATTTAGACGAAACTCATTTCAATTGCTTTGATTCTGTAATATAGCGTTTTTGACTGATGGTGGTAGTATTTACATGAATGACCAACTCACATTCACAAACAATTCAAAATAGGAACACTTCCATCACAATCACAATGGAAGGTCTGAGTGAGGAGTGTGTTGAGACAAATTTATGGGGACACACGGAAGAAGAAGAATAGCTGAGAAGAACAATGAACCCATGCAACTGTCTTAAAATTATGAATAGCATGTGTGACCAAGGTACAACGGACAGGATGGTTGAGTTATCAGTAGAACGATTTACAAATAAGTGTGTGGGAGGGAGGTATTGGACGATTAAGAACAAAGAAATAAAATTAAAAATATGTAAAGTAAAAGTTTAAAGTTGAAGACCGTTGTAGACAGAGTTATGTTGGCAAGGCGTAGGTCTATTTGACCTTCAACACAAGAATTTTAACCAACTTAATTGTAGCGCTATTTTTTGCTTTACTTAAGACGATCTTTTAAGTTAGAAAATTTAATTTTAGAAAAAGACTATGATATTGTCTGCGAAGTATGTTAACAGAGAAATTATCTTCAAAGACAATGCTAAGAGATGTTTTCCAAATATGTTGAATTGAAACCTTGATGATTTTTTATTTCCTATCTGTCTCTTTTGGGAGTTGGACGACATGATTAGGTCGTTATACACTAAATACTTGATTTTGGCAAAGTAAAATTGAATACTTTGTACATACATTCTTGGCATTTCACTCGCGAACTCAGATTCAGATTACAGAAAGAAGTCCTGGTGGAAATGTTACTGGGTCCCTCAGAGGTTTCACACACTTATTAAGATCGTAGACTACAGACACTGATCAAGTAAGTCTGTAGACGATTGACGCAAGAACTTGAACTGCCATCTCTTCAGAGTCTGTAGTCTCGCAGTTCACTTACAGTCACGTCCCTAACATATAGATTTTTGTTTGATCTGAGTAGAAGCGGGATTTATTTCAGTTACTTTGATATGCTTTGGAGACGAAACCGCAATTTGTTTCCTCATTCATTGAGTTGTAAGGAGAAATCCGTACTGGTGGAAGGATAAGGGTGTCTCTCTTTCAAACAAACGACTAACATATATCATGAAATTAACCACTATTCGATGAAACTTCATAACTAAAAGAAAAAGAAAGAGTAATTAAAAATTAAGTCTACAATAAATTGCCGGCCTTCTATTGAAAGGAGATTCCACAACCATTGCGGCATGGTCATAAGAAAATAATAATTTGCGATGTGCATTCTGTAAAGTGGTGAAGAGCTGATGAAGAATGCATGGCAACGCTATACTATAACTGGTTATTATTTTCAACTAATTATGAAGAACCAAGTAGAATAATTTCAAGATCGCGTGAAAGTCCATGGAAAAAATCTGGGACTGACAATTATAACCTGTAAATGAATGGACATACGCAGTTTAAAGGATTTAAAAATTACTACCTGCAGTCTCTTGTCCCTGAGATGTATGGTCCTATGAGATTCTACTTGATATTTCTTCAATACAGACGTGAGCCTGTAATTAATCTGTTAATGTGTAAAGCTTTTTATTTGTAATTATGTGGCGCCATTTAGTGTCAATTATACTACACCACAATCTTCCCTATTATTGTGTAATTATTTGAATATGTTTTTCATTTCTTACACAACCGAAATTGTATTCAATCATCTTCAAACCGTACTCTACCTTTGGCGTTCTTGCAATCATTATTCAAGGAATTGCTTCCTAAAACTGAAAAGTATCAAAATTGAAAGGACTAATGTAATGTTATTACGTAGAAAGCACATTTCCATAGGTGGAGTGAAATTTATTATAGCAATAATAATAATGCCAAAGCTACAGCAAAATTTTCTACCAACCTCTAGATTTTTTCCTCTGGACACATTTTGATTCAAAACTTTTGTTCGACTTAACTTGAAAATGCCAACAAACTACGATTATTATTAGGATTATCTCCGATTGCTACTATGTGGTTTTAAATGTATATACCAGGTCTAGTAGTATGAAACCGGAATTTTTGTAAAAATAAAACGATTGTTATTCAAAAGTGATAAAAAATATTTTATTCAAAATAACTTCCAGTAGATTGTACCCATTTTTCCACCTCTCCGGCAATTTATGGATGCCTTGCCAAAAAAATTTTTCTTTTTCGAAGCGAACCAATTATCAAGCCATTTTTGTACATTTTCGTACGAATTGAAGCGTTGGTTAGCGAGAACGTGACCCATCGATGCGAATAAGTGATAGTCGGATGGAGCCAAGTCTGGGGAATAAGCCGCATGCGGTAGTAATTCCCAATTGAACGATTCAATTGTTTCCCTGACCGGTTTTGCTGTATGAGATGGGGCGTTATCATGCAGCAAAATCACTTTGTGCTGCCTTTTTGCATATTCCGGTCGTTTTTCAGTTATTGCTCGGCTTAAATTTATCATTTGCTGTTGGTAGCGTTGAATGTTGACGGTTTGACCAGGTTTCAGCAGCTCATAATAAATAACACTCTTTTGGTCCCACCAAATACAGAGCATCGTCTTCTTTCCAAAGCGATTCGGTCTTGCAGTTGATGTCGAGGGTTAGGTTGGATCCAGCCATGATCTACGACGCTTAGGATTTTCAAAATAAATCCATTTTTCATCACCTGTCACGATTCGATGGAGAAATGATTTTCTATTGAACCGGTTAAGCAACATTTCACAGGTGGTTCTTCGGTTTTCTTGCTGTCTTTCGTTCAATTCATGCGGAACCCATATTCCCACTTTTTGAAATTTTCCCATAGCTTTTAAACGATTGCAGATAGCTTTCTGCGATACATTTAATTGATCCGCGAGTTCTTGTTGAGTTTGAGCATCGTCTTCATCCAATAAGGCTTGTAACTCTTTGTCCTCAAACTTTTTTGGTGGTTTTCCACGTTCTTTGTTACTAACCTCAAAATCACCACTTTCGAATCTTTTGAACCACTCGAAGCACTGTGTTTTACCGAGAGCATGTTCACCATATGCTTCGACAAGCATTCTATGCGACTCTGCAGCAGTTTTCTTTAAATGGTAACAAAAATTAATGCTGTCCGCAAATCGTAGTTATTAGGCTCGAAACTTGACGTGTTTGAGGTTATAAAAAATATACTAGTGTACGGAACGTGGGTTAATGTTTGTTGACACTCTTCGTCAGCTGTTAGGAGAAGACGATGGCTATGTAACAGGGGTCTTATGGTGATTAAACTGAACGCTGCCACCATCTATAGGGAAATTCCGGTTTCATACTACTAGACCTGGTATATATACATATATATTTCGTGACCTTCTTTATACTTATCTTATATGATAGTTCTCTACCACTAATTAGGTCAATGAAACAAGATTGGTTTCTTTCTTTCTGGACCAGTGTTGTTTCATTGACCTAATTAGTGGTAGAGAACTATCATATAAGATAACTATGTAGTTTAAACACTTTGGTGTCATGATTTTTGTCTTTTCAATTTCAAGAGGATGACAGTAGGGTAGTGCACTAAGTATCAACATGGCACAATTCAATAAACAGATGCACAGTCAAGTAGGTATGTAGATAGATAACAAAAATCACCACTATGACTCGGTCGGTTGATACAACTTAGTACTTAATATAGGAGGGTAAAAATTCAAGAACCGGCAACAACTTGGTGATTCAATTTCTCGCTAACAAATTCATCACCTATTAGGAAACAAAAGAAAACACACTGATATAAGAAATCATCGACGACTAACCGTTTTATTTATAATTGTTCGGAAGGTTTATACCGTGCCTAGAGAAAAATATGGAAAGTATTAGAACAAAGGAATGTACGACAAGATTTGATTCAAGCAATAAAAAGTATGTATTAGAAACGTTGTGAGAACAAATAATGAGACATCAAAGCAATTATAATAATAAGTATGGGGCTGAGGGGGACAAGGAGGAATTTTGAGTCTACTACTATTTATAACCTAAATGGACGAATTTGCTAGAAAGTACAAGTAAATGTATATATATATATATATATATATATATATATATATATATATTTCGTGACCTTTTATACTTATCTTATATGATAGAGATCTACCACTAATAGGTCAATAAAACAAGGCTGGTTTGAACGATAGTTATATTTTCAGAACATTTACAAACGTTTTCGGAACACCTTCGTCAGTGAAAATATAACTAGATAAATATATAAACAAACTTTTGTTTTTATTTGGGACTATCAACAAAATAACTAGTGACTAGGATTTCTTGATATAGAGGATGTGTAACCAACTTTTATATATATATAAATTATAAAAACTAAATTAATGTGTAAACATACATGCAAATTAAGTAAAACCTTATATCAAAAAATCTTTGTCGAAACCTTAACAATTCTGTTCAAGGACTAGGGAAAACCCAATTCAAAAACCTAGCCAAAGGTTTCCTTCTTAAGAAATGCAAATGTCATTTTAACAAATTGCTATATACATTACTTAAATTTTGAATATCGGTCCTGAAATTAATAGTTTTAGTGTCTTTCTGTATATTTATCATTTCATATATTAGTCTTTCTTTATAATTATTCTCTGTTTTTAATATAATTGTGTTTTCAAAATCAAAGTAAAATAAAGAAAAGGTTGTATAGCCATAAGTATTCTTTAAATAATGATTTTGGTGCAATGACCGCTGTAACAAAGCATTACAAAGATCTTGGGCATTACTTTGATTTTGAAAACACAATTATATTAAAAACAGAGAATAATTATAAAAAAGACTAATATATGAAATGATAAATATACAGAAAGACACTAAAACTATTAATTTCAGGACCGATATTCAAAATTTAAGTAACGTATATAGCAATTTGTTAAAATGACATTTGCATTTCTTAAGAAGGAAACCTTTGGCTAGGTTTTTGAATTTGGTTTTCCCTAGTCCTTGAACAGAATTGTTAAGGTTTCGACAAAGATTTTTGATATAAGGTTTTACTTAATTTGCATGTATGTTTACACATTAATTTAGTTTTTATAATTTATATATATATAAAAGTTGGTTACACATCATCCTCTATATCAAGAAATCCTAGTCACTAGTTATTTTGTTGATAGTCCCAAATAAAAACAAAAGTTTGTTTATATATTTATCTAGTTATATTTTCACTGACGAAGGTGTTCCGAAAACGTTTGTAAACGTTCTGAAAATATAACTATCGTTCAAACCAGCCTTGTTTTATTGACCTATTAGTGGTAGATCTCTATCATATAAGATAAGAAAGTACAAGGAAAAAATAAAGAAATCTGGAGTTGGAGTGTATCAGAGACAATTTATACGGATGACCTAGTACTGATCGCTAAGTTGGAACCAGATATGCAAACTAATATAAATGTATGGTATGAGGAACTAAATCGATTGGGAATGGAGATAAATAGTGAGTTGTTGGTGATAGCTAAAGAACAAATAAAAGCAACTTTAAAATTAAACAAAAAGACGATAAAATAAGTAGATGAGTGTAAATATCTAGGATCGAAAATTAATGCAAAGAGAGGAATGGAACCCGAGGCTGGTAACGAACAGCAACGAAATAGGGTAACGAATGTAACAAGGCTGTTTTATGCGCTAGGAGAAAAGAAGTGAGCTTGAAAACAAAAGTTAGAGTATTTAAAACAGTGTATGAACCAGTACTTTTATATAGTAGTGAAACGTGGGCATTAAATGAAAGAAATAGAAGTAAAATTCACGCATATGAGATGCAATATCTGCGAGCTACGTAACACGCAACCGACATTTGATAAATTGGAAGAGAATCAGCTAAGGTGGTTTCGATATATGGTTAGAATGAAGGAGAACAGAAGAACTGGGAAATGGGAATAGAGAAAAGATCGGTGAGCTCCTGGAACAGCGAACTTGGAAAAGCACTGGCAAGAAGAACCATAAATTGGAAGCAAGCAGAAAGAATGGCGAATAATAGAAAAGAGTGGAAGCGCCTGATAACATCGGAAACCTCGACATCGTAAGGTACAAGGGTACAGGGGAAGGATTAGTATGTATTAGTATGTTCGGAAGGTAGCCCACTTCCTCCCCAAAACTAAAGCTGCAATACTAACTATCAATTAACGAAAATGTCCTGTGGTACACAAATCTATCTATGCGTTAATTTCAAAACGAGCTTTTCAGGTTATCAATGATGATGGATCAGTTAGTCGCCGAGAGATTTAGTCCCCAGGTACACATAGTTCTGTATACAAAGAATTCAAATCTATATCTACAAGTTATTTGAGACATTTTCTGCCCTCCAGCTCTTTTTTATTTGAAGTACCACTTGTCGAGGTTGGATCGGTATTCTCCAATTTAGTGAAGTTGAAGGAATGTAGTGGTCTTCTGAAGATTATTAGGATAGACAAGTGAGCTGGAGTATCTTTTAAGTCCGATTTATCGGGACTGGTGCAGAGCTGGATATGCTTCTCACGAAGGCCTAAACGTCTCAAACAGCTTTTAGACACGGACTCCAACAGGGGATTAAATGTATCTGGGCCTAACTTACTCGTATTCCGGCATTTTTTTTTCACTTTTTATTTTAAAAATATGGTGTCTTGATCCTAAGCGAAAGTGTACTTCATTAGCAATATATATGTAACTATCCCAAGAACATAAGTACGTAATAAAATAATCTACACTTTGTTTTGAAAAGTATCTCCTATAGATATCAGTAATAATTTTCTGTTTTAATATGCTACTAATAATCATAAATATGTGCAAATGCTTTTATTGAACAGCAATTGACAGATGCTAACTGTTCAGAATTTCCACGTCTGTTTTGAACATATTCCTGGCAAGATACACAGCGCTTCGTTTTCTTTGTTTATTTTTTATTGGGTTGCATTGTCTCCTGTCGTAATCAGTTTTAGTGTATGTTACAAAATTAATGTCGAACATACTGTTAATTTGTTATTAAGCAGAAAAATAAATATTATTACAACGATCTGAAAAAATGTTGTTATGAACACTGCGCGGTACATTTATCTCAAAACTGACAAGATGGCTAATCATTTACAAAATCTTAGAGTCCAAAACAAAAATTACGGGTCATTAATAAATAATTCTTTTTATATTGTAGAATACAGAAAAGCGTTTTAATGTGCTATCGTTGAGATCATGCAATCACTATTAAAAATACCTTAACCTAAAGCTGAAGTATTTGTTACATATGTATATGTTGATAATAACTATAAACACAGTGACGAAATGTAAATAACACGAACTGTATTTGTGCATTCTGCATCGCACAATAAAAATTTTGAGCAGGTTTTGCTAAAACTTTCAGCGGGCTATGTAGTTTAATGAGTTTTATTACTAAAGTGGCAAGCTATTGTCCACTGGCAACATGACCTAAGACCATGAGGACGTAGATCAGATAACAGCGAAACGCGTTTTCCAAGTAATGTATTAATTGTATACCTAAACGAAGTCAAAGTTTCAATTGAGGTTACGAAAATCAGCAAAATCATGAATTTATTTACGTTTAGTATAATCAATAATTAGTTTCATATATAATAAATTTGGCTGTGTATCTTGCCTAAACTTAAAATCACTAACCCTATTAACGATAGAGAATAATTCAACACATTAAGACACACTAAACGAGTCCTCTGCACAAACTCCTCAGACACACGAGGCAAAGTTCTATAATCTATATAGCTCTCTTTAGAAATAGAATAGTGTAGATGCGAACAAATAGATGAGTAAATTAAGTAGCATGATCTAATGTCTTAGAGCAAATTTTAACCACTGAATATCGGCTAGGTAGCAAAAAGTATGTGTTTACAATATCCAACGTACTGTACCTAATACTAATTTTCTGTTATGTGTGTGACCTAGGCACATAGTCGTATGTGGACATATAACTTATGAATCAGTTTCGCATTTCCTGAAGGATTTTTACACGAAGATAGAGAGGACGTGGACGTCGAAGTGGTTTTCTTGCACAGGTAACGTTCGAAACTTTTAATATATACTTAGGACACTTTGATAACCCTATTTTAAAAAACACACAGGAGAAATATAAGCTTTACGATAGATCTAGATCAGAACGAGAAATGGTAACGTACTTCTGGTGCCCACACCGCGTTTCTAGTATTATTACATTACAGACACATTGTGTATTGATAGAATTTTTCTTTCCAACTTTTTCCAAATTAAGAAGTGTAATGGTGTCAACCTATACATTTCTCAAGATTAATTTACTATTAAATTGATCAATAATCTATGATAGTATTTTGGTTAAATCGTTAAATTTACAAATATATGCAATTTGCAATTTTCGTGTTAGCTGATCTCGCAAAACACGAAGAGTTCATAATAAAACTTTCATATTAACTAACTAAAACACACCAAATTTTCTGCAGACTGTACTTTTTACTGATGATTTCCAAAATAACTTCATTTCCCCAAAAAGAACACTAATTTTGAAGAAGCACAACTTCAGCTGTTGTATTCGCCTCAACAGACAGCAAAAACAAACCCAATCGGACGCTGCGATGCTTGTGTGACTTGATTTTTTCTAGAAAAGAGCCCGATCTGGAACTGGAGGGTCTCCTGAAGCGACACTACACCACTGTGGAGTTTTTTCAGGGGACAATGATGAATGCGGTTGACCTTGAAAGAGTCAAGGTACCATTCTAGTGCATAAGGAGTTCTACACAAACTCGAAACGCAAAACAGTATATTCAACATATTGCATATATATTGGATCTTATGTTTAATTATTGGCTTCTTACCTCGCAGCACAAGTATATTTTTTCGTTTTTTTTTACCGCGAATTTTTTAAAATTCCAACGTTATGTTTCAAATTCAAAGGAGGTTATCATTGGTGACTGACAAAATAGTTTTGAAAAGTTCGCGGATGTTTTGCAGAGTAGTGGAATAGACACAAAACGAGCCTAAAATACCGCTGCATGGTAATAAACAATGAAATCGAGCTGTACAAGAGTATGTCCATGTGTGGGAACCGAGTATCCATTATCATTGTTCTTCTTATTGTTATTATTATTATTATTGTTTTGTCTCTCTTTTTTCTTTTACTTACGGTAGTTTTGATCGTGTTTCATATCTGTGTTTTGGTAACTATTGGAATGTGCAGGAAGCCGCCTGACCTTGAATTGGAAGGTCTGTTCAAGAGACATTTTACGACAGTAGAATTCTTCCAAGGTACCATCATGAACCCAATTGACCTGCAAAGGGTCAAGGTAAGAAGAACGGGTTACGTGTTAGTCTGCGCATATACAACAAATGTACTGAATGTGGTCCTGTGTATTTGTGTCGTGATACTGTGATAATTTGTTAGCGCCCTTCCAAAACATACATGTATTTTTGTTGTCCCTACCCCATCAAATTTTTCAAGCTTATTTTTATTTTTGGCACTTACAACCAACATTTACCAGAAATATTTACAATTACAATTTTTCGTATTTCTCAGTGCGCAATGTTTGTTGTTTTGCGAAAACTTCCATATTGTATTAAGCTAGTTTCTATCAACCAAATAGGCTATTCATATATCTGCTAGGAGTCGTCCTGATCAATAGTTGGGATCACCATTTTATTACTGTCAAGTTGATCAGATCTTCACAAATCTATGCAATCTATATTCTACAGGATACGGTAGAGTAACCTCCCACCTTTTGTAAACAATAGTGCCACAGTAACTGCTTTTAAAAATTTTGTAGTTTAATTTAGAAGTACGAGGAATAGAGGTTTTATGTGGTTTTGGAGATTGTTTCGAAACGACGACCTCTACTCGCAGTAGACAATTGTCACTGATTTCTGAATCTTTGCATTAGTCGACAAACCATTCGTTGTGGGATTTGATCAATGGTTCTTGGTTGGTGTGCAAAAGTCTTGGTTTGCAGATACTCCCATAGAAAAAAATATAATAGGAATGAAATCAAATGAATGTCCCGAACACAATTCACTTACAATATTTATTTATTGATCTGGCTGTGTTAGACTGTAACCACACATTTGAGGCTCCAAATTCTCTTAATTTTGGTTTCAGAAAGCTTCGATGCATTTCAATATATCGATTAGAAGTTTCTGCAATAGATACGCATCCTCTTCGAAAACGTAAGGACACAACATGCGTTAACCTTTTCCCAGTCGTGTTCACTAACTCATAGGTCGTACAAAACATTAAATTTTCTGAAAATGGAGGTGAAGCTTTGCGTGTAAAATTCTCCTTACGTGTTAGTCAGATGTTCGCAAAGCAGAAGCCCGATGATGGGCTGTACATGTCAGAAAATTCAATCTCGTGGCTACGAGATATACCAGGTGAATCTCTTTTAACGTTGCATCTCCGTAATTGTCAACCCAGGACAATATAATTTTTGTGTTCATAACAGTACCGTGTGCACCGCAAAGACTACGAAGCACTATTTGCAACTGACTCTTTAATAATGTTCTCAATTCATTATAGCTACTGAAAACTTCAACGCATGAGCTACATAAAATTGTACTACGACTTTTTCCACTTTCCTAGCTGTCGAATAATATAGACGACTATTCTGCCTCATCCTGAACATTTAATGGATATTGGTGCTTCCACCTTAAGCTTCTTTCAAAGACCAATTACATTAGAACCTAGATAAATTATTGCAAATGAATTATTTTCGATAACTTAGTCTTATTTAGCCTATTCTATTTGCCTTGTTCAACGGCGGTATAATCGTATAAAACTTTTATCGTGATGAAACCAGACAAGTGCAATTGAACCTCTTTACAGATGTTTATCATTCAAGAAATTCCTGTAGCGACCTTTTGACTTGTCTACCTTTTCGTCCTCTTTATTCAATGGTGTCCATTGCTTTATTTTGTAGCCCCACCTGTCTTCACTAATGCGTATTACGTACCCACATCAGTCCCATCTATTCTTATAAGATGCTCTAAGATAATAGTCTAACACATATTTTTGTTTTGATATGTAGAAAATCAGAAGATTTCTACAGATCCAACTTTATCTGTCCTGTTTAACACTAGCATACTTCTTTTCGTCACTCGCTGGTAGCTCGTATACGGGAGTCGTTAAGCTTTGATTGAATGGAGCAGCTTATAATATATTCTTAAGTCACAATGTTTGACTCTTCGCTCTTCAATTCATATCTGATATATCGAGCTTCAACTTAAAAATTTCACGTATTGCGCTGTGATTATGGTAACCGATTATTAGTTTAGTTTGCAATCTTGAAGCTTCGTCGAGGGCATATTTAAAAGTTTCCGAAATGACAATGACAAAATACTACAAATTGGAGTTATATTTTATTTTTCAATGTAATCCCCTCAAAGATCAACACACCTCGTCTAACGTTTCCCTAGCTTCCCGATTTTCTCCCGGGAGTGAATTTCTTCGAGGTTCCCAAAATGATCATTTACAGCCTCTATCAGTTCCTCACTCGACCAAAATCTCTTTCTACCCAGAAATGTTTTGAGTTTCGGGAACAGATGGAAGGCTGACGGAGACAAATCACGTGAATGCGGCGAAAAAGGAAGGATTTCGAACTTCGATTGTGTCAATTTTTGCACTTATATGAGATGGCGCATTGTCATGGTACAATAATACTTCTTTCTTAGCCATTCTCGGGCGCTTTCCGTCAATTGCAGCTTTCAATTTGTTCAAACGTGTTGCGTAATATTGGCCAGCAACAGTTTTGCCTTTTTCAAGATAACCAATTAGCAAAATTCCGTTTGCGTTAAAAGAAACCGATACCATGACGTTCCCAGCTAAGTGAATGGTCTTTGCCTTGTTCGCAACCGATTCACCGCATGCAATCCACTGTTTTGATCGCATTTTTGTTTGCAGTGTGTAGTGATGAATGCGGGTCTCATCCATGGCCACGAATCATCTCTTGAAATACGTTGGAATCCGCGTAAACACTTCCAAACAATCAGCTGAAGTTTTAGCTCGAATGCGTTTTGTGCTCCGAATTGAGCAAATGAGACACCCATTTCGCAGAAAGTTTATTTAAACCCAATTCATTAGGTAATATACGAACTACTCGTTCATAAGAAATGACCACGGTTGCCTCAATTTCACGCACCTTTATTCGCCTATCTGGCAAAACCATGCCATGTTTGTTTTTCCACAATTTCTAGCGTGGTAGTCGTTTTCGGACATCCTGAACGCGGTTCATCATTGTACGCGTGCGGATATTCCATCCTTCAATAATATATTCGCCACTCGCTTTGAGTATTTGTAAAACATCGAAGGACACTATATTCTTTATAATTATATTCCAGAGACTCCACACGTAGAATCATACCCTAGTAAATTGTTCATTTATTGCTGCTTTTTGTTGAATAGAAGGATTAGCATTGTATGAAGGATTTTGTGATCCCACTGAAATGGCCTCATTCGCTCTCTGTTAACCACAAATACCACCGGTTTCATACTTTGAGGAAGATAAATCCAATTACCTTCTAACTCTAATCTTTTAGATCTATGGTAATTTTGACATCCATTTTCATTTTTATCTCTTCCTTCTTAATTTGTGTTCTACGCTACCTATAATGTAATTATTTACTTCGCAAATCAATAAACATTGCACGGTAATCATTCGTAAATCAAATATTTATGACCATTTCCCAACCACTAATATTTTCTGAATGTTTCCGAAACTAACAAATGAAAATTAATATTGTAGCTGCTCATCCGTTTACCCCAAACACCTACACACGTGTGTATTCAGTTTTAACTCCGATATTAGATTGTACCCTCGTCATCCTCATTCTCGCTCTCATTTCATTTAAGAATTCAAGGTATTACAAGCTTTATCCCTATCCCTTGTATACATATGTCACTTGTATGTAAATGTTAATAATGAATGGCATTCCTCGTGTGTACCCCTCCATATAAGCCTGTTACGCCATAGGAGCAAAAGCCCCAGCGACCAGGTACAGTGAGACAATCCTGGAAGATTGTTTTATTATATTACCCCGTTGTAAAAGCTACCTTCCCCAGTTTCAACCCCTTGCATAGCGTAACTAGGATATAAGGCTCTAAAACGCCGTTCAAGAGACGGGCCAAATATTCGGTAAGTTGGCCTAAAGTGGCGTATGGACATAGTATGTGATATGTATTATTGAAATAGATTTATTTTATTTATTTGATCTTATTTTCTTTGATTTGATCGACTCACCCACATGCTATATCTACGTGAATGTCTTTAGGTATACTTTTAAATAGCTGCACCCCAAGGAAATTATCTGATGATAAATATTTACTGACTTGATCATCTTTAGCTGAGCTACCTGACTATATTTAAACGTATACATATGTAGATGAAAGGAAATGATACTTGCATGTTTTATTAGCCGCCCATATTCATAAACAAGCATATATGTACGTATACTGGTAGGGAAAAGTTATAGATAGAGCTGGTAGAAACATCTATAATTTTTATTATTTACGCAAAATTATCCATACATTACTCCACATGATGTGTAATTACTACGACGTTATTTACGTTTGCTTTTTCACAGGTACACGAAGCTGATGCCTGTCTGGTGCTAGCGAACAAATACTGCCAAGATCCGGATGCTGAAGACGCAGCCAATATAATGAGGGTTATTTCTATCAAGAATTATAGTGATGATATTAGGGTAATAATTCAACTTATGCAGTATCATAACAAGGTAAGTTGTTTCAGAATATTATTTTGAAGTAAACTGTTATACGAAACCGAAAAAATATAGAGTTCACAGTCTTTTCTAACAGTAAGTTAAGTAAGGAATTTCCAAGAATTTCTCCCCATCTTCATTTCATCTAAAGTATTCTTCAAGCCATTTCCTTATTGGTGAATAGGTTTTTTGATGAATAATGTCCTCACTAGAATGATAATACTCACATTGGTAACTATAAATAAAGCATACGACTTTATATTAGAAAATATCGAAATACAAATTGTTAATAAGTAAATATGTAACATTTTAGGCAAGCAGACTGAAGAAAATTTGAAGGTGCTTCGCCCTTAGTTTTGTATTCTGAATGTATCATTGCGGATTACATTCTTGGTTTATATTAGTAGTCGACAATCCTACCGGATGATTTAATATCGCAAAATTATAATATATAGTTATAACCAGACTATGGCGGATTTTTAGTTTACATGCTGCGTCTTCTTCGGGGCAATGTAAATTAATATTTGGACGCTCTTTCCAAGCATTATGAGAGAATTAAAGCAGAAAACTTCTAAATGAAAATTTTCAAATATTAACTGAGAAAATCCAAGGAGTGTATACTCTTTTTAATTAGTTATTATTGGACGTTCTCGCACTGTCCAAAATTTCTCGATGAACTAATGTGTATATTGATGCACAGATTGTACAGATTGATTGTAAGCCAGCGCAATATCCTTGACTTACAATTTAATTAGATAGAAATGCATACATGGTCACTACCTAAAGCGTCGTACTGCGACCTGCACAATAAGATACGTAGGTAGTTAGGGTAATTAGTTATTCGTATGCAAACGAAAATAGAAGAGAAGACTGACAAATCTGATAAAAGAACGCGAATATTATTAAACAAACGATACAATTATTACAGGAAACGGGCACGTTAAAAAGAAAAATATATATACGAGTAAATAATGTTTCCGATTTCAAGACTCACGTTTGTACTTAATTAATTATCACCACGGCACATTGCGTGCGAAGTTAGTGTGTCTTGCAACGGTTTTAAAAATTTTAGAAACCCACAATGTCGTTTTTATAAAATTGGCAGAAGCTAATTCTAGGTAACTGCTTTAGACGGATAATATTTTATAAACAAATAATAAATAAATATATTGACGAAATAAACTGTTTACTTAAAATTTTAATCACGGATGAATTGTCTTTCGATATTCACGGGCATTATAATTTGGTTAGAGTACGATACTGATCACGACACACTCTGCATTTTCAGGGGTAAGGCCACCATGCGCTTTGAAATTAAAGGACAATTTTAGGAATTTTTGTTAGAAGTACGGTAAAACCTGTCGAATTTTCTTATGGAGTACTTCATGTATAAGTACAAGAAAATATTGTTTCTTCAATTTTTGACTGAAAAATGGCTGCTCCAGTATCCGGTTTCTAAGATGAGTTTTCTTAGATATCCAAAACGGGCGAACCGACTGTACCCTCAAATGTGAACCTAGAACGAAAATCCAAGAATTTTCCTTTAATATATATCATAAACTAATAGACCACGTAGGGGATTTTGAAAATATCCATTTTCCGCAAATGGTTAGCATATGAATAGAAAATTCCCTTTTTCACGTAAAAATTACATACTCTGTACTCTCAGTACTCTCTCATACTGTTTATAAAAGAAAACCTATACGACGTATCGAAGAATCCCTACATGGTCTACTAGATTATATATGTATGAATATACCCTCAAAATTTGAGGGTAATCGATAAAGATTTGTAGCCGCTATCGGTTCGCCCGATTTGAAAGACGGTGATTCGAGAAAAACGGGTTTAAAGTTGTGGATAACATTTTACGATGGAAAATTATGGTATACCTTCAATCTGCGATGCCTGCACCGTATAGTTGGCCTTCTATATTAACGTAGAGTTCTTCTTCTGTTTTTCTTGCTGATTTTTGAGGCGATTCGAGCTGTTCGAGCAGCCTCGCTCAGCGATCGGTTCGAAAAATCGATGCATAGTTGGTCTACCTCAACACAGGAATTGTTGCAATTGCTGCCAATTGTCATGTCTAACTGCCGCATAACTTGCATTACACAACAAATTCCATCGTTGAAAGTGCAAACGGCAAGTTGCCCAACAATATCTAATACAGTTTTCCCACTTGACGTAGATTTGGGAGCCATTGACCACACCGTTGCGTTGAAACTTTCGTTGCTATTTTGGGTGAAACCACCTAAGCAACGAGCTAGATGATGGTCTTTGCTCAACTCTTTATAGATCGGCTTGATCGCCTCGAAAATTGTTTCCAACAGAGCCGGCTTGTGTACAAAAGTATTCAATGTATTGGTGGCTCTTGCCTTTTGCCACGGACACCAAGAATGTTCACCAGCTGGACACTTGTTGTGTTGAGGAGTTTCATTCGTTGACAGCTTATGATATAATGCCGCCCAAATTTCATTCTTCATTTTTTCTATAGAAATTGCTGAAAACACAGGCAAAAAATTGATAATACGATAACCAAACGATGTATCAACTTCAACATCACGAGCATCATCACTCAGTTTCAATTTGCTTGCGGACGTGGCAACGCTTTCGGCAGGATCGTGTGCCTCCATTTCATACCGGTTGGTAGGTCGCTTTCGTACAAGTCGGACAAGTCAGAACCCGAACGGCAGTAATCGTCGCGACATGCATTTGGCGCATCGCGAGGCGCCTCCGCAAATTGTCGTAAACGAGCGGTTAGAAACTAGACTTCTTTTTCTTATTCTTGAGGGTTTGAGGAAGGTTTTAAGCTAATAAAAAAATCGATTTTTAGAGGTTGCATGGTGGCCTTATCCCTTAATATACTTACGCAAACGCAATACCCCCAATACCTGGCTGGCGTTGTGGATAATAGAATTATTTATTGATTTCTTATTACTGGTATTTTGATTGTCCAAAAATATTTAACTTTTTAAGATAAATTCCAGCTATTAATGAGAGATATATTATGAACACGATTTAATTTCAACAAGACACCATCCCGTAGTTCTAGGACTTTCTCAAACGATGTATTGAAACATACTATATGTTAATTGGTGTCCGAGGTCACCGAACATATCCCTGAATCATGTTTTTATGGGATTCCTTAAAATATTTACTTCACGGTTATGATAATCCATAAATTTAACGAACTGCTGGTTAAATGATTATCAATAAGTCAGTCAATACTTTTATAACTTTTATAATTGTTACAATCGTCAGTTATTGTAATATTTAGTACAAGAGGAATTACTGGAACGTTTAATTTATTACTATGTATTATTACATTTTGCTTTATTATCTATGAAAAGAATAAATATTACGTTTTTCTAGAAATGAGTTGTATTGTATGGGTATTTATTAGGATGCCACTTTTATTTTTATTTATTTTACATTAAAGTGTGGTAACTTTTTCTTGACTAAGACATCTTAATTTCTTATTTTCTTAATTTTAATTTGAAAGACACAGATTATTTGTTTTAAATAACAAAACCTTATTTGCTTGTTCCTAATAATATAAGCAATCTGATAAAATAGCTTATAATGTATAGGAGTCTGATGTAATGCACTATATCCAAATAAAATTGTACATACTACGTATACAGGTACAACAGTAATGCCAAATGACTACATTCTACTGCATTCACACATGCATGCAAACCATATTCACACTCAAAATTACAATTTGCGCAACAATTGGTCGCCGACGTATGCAGAATGTACAACGACAGAAGCATTTAAGAAATATTGAATATTATGACATGCATACAAGGTTTGTCACAAGTAATACATCAAACTTATTCATAAGATGATATGAGGTAAAAGCAAGACAAGAAGTGTAAGGGAAAAGAAAGGAATAAAAAGAAATGGGCCAAATAAAAGTTTAGTTTTGGTACCGTTGACTTATTTATCGCAAAGAATCCCTCGATACCCACTCACTGTTTGACGCAGTGCCTGTAAAATTAAGCACACACGTATTCAAATATCCACTTGACCCTGGTTAACATACTGACCCAATTTTACTCGCATTTACATTTCTTTGTCTAAACAGTAAGCATTTCCATTTATTTTACTCTGTCTACATTTCAAATTATGTTCCTTTTGGCACTTCAAAAATTTGCTTCAGTTTTTGTGGGATAGCAGGAACATGTATTTTTGTAGAAATTTTATTTTATTTGGTATGATCTTTCTTCTGTTTTAATTGGGCGCGTAAGTTTTGAAAAAGCCAGCATTTTTCACAACATATGCGTCAAATTCATTTATTAGAGATTATATGAGATAAAAGTAAGTCAATGAATGTAAAAGAAAAAGAAATTGGCATCGCCTATTCTACTTAAACGTTAACATTCTACCTGGCGAGTTGGTCGCTTCGCATTCGAGAATAGACACCCTAATCGATTGAAACCTAATACTATATCCTCATTAAACAAATAGATCAAATTTCACTAGTGTTTACATTTCTTTGTCTAAACTATAAACATTCGAGTTATTTAACGCGACATGTATATGGTATTTGAAAATGTCGCTGATCGTTGAACTTGGCGTTAAATGGATCGGGCGTAAAATTAGACACACACGTTCTATCGTAATGTCCATTTGACTTTGTTAAAGATATATCTCACATTTTACTAGCGTTTATATTTCTACGCCTAAGTAATCTCGGCGATAAATTATATGTTCCTTGTTCTTTTCCTTCGAATTTCAAAAATTCATTGCGGCTTTCCTGTTATAGTAGGAAAATATCTTCTATCACAAATTTTGTTTTATTTTGCTTGAGTTTGAAGTTAAAAGGAACCCGATATGTGCTCAACAAAAGCATTCCGAAAAATTGCAATTACAAAATTAAAAGTTTATCAATACTTAAGTAGGAAGAATAAATTGAAAATAGTACCTATAACGGAAAGCAAGAAACGAATGAATTACGTCAACATAAAGGAACGTTATTCCTAATAGAATGATGTAATTTGTTTGACTCCTGCTTTCTGCTATATGTACTTATGTAATATGTACACAATAATAAGAGATGCTGAAAATAATAAGAAATGACAACTTATGCCACAGTTCAATATTTTTTGCAAGAACGACAAATTGGCTATGCAATTAAACTCTTTTGTAATTTGTAAGTTTGTAGTCACAAGTAACTCGTAGCATCAAAGGTTAATAAATCTTTAGCCATCATCATAGTCAATAAACACCACAAATGAAATTAAAATTTTAATACCCATTTCCACACAATAATTAAAAGGAAATTGCTTCAAAACAGTGACCTATTTTTCTCTGTTCGCAGGCTTATTTATTAAACATTCCTTCTTGGGACTGGAAACAGGGTGACGATGTAATTTGTCTTGCCGAACTGAAATTAGGTTTTATTGCTCAATCTTGCCTTGCCCCCGGTTTCTCGACGATGATGGCCAACCTATTCGCCATGAGATCGTTTAAAACAGTAAGTTTAAATCCTTATATGCTATCGTATTGAGACTTTAATCAATGTACAACATGTACATACGTATGTGGTAATCGCTAATAATTTATTTACATGTTTACCTTTAGTTCTACAAGCGTCGGGTTAAACCAAGAAATTAATGTTCCAATTCGATTAAAGTTTACAGGATTTGCGTTCGATCGTCACGAAAAGCTATTTTGAACTTGCTATAATAGATTATTTGTGTATTAAGAGAAATTTTGAAAGGTTTTGAAAATTATAGTTCTTTATGAGCATTAGCGTAACAAGAAAGTCTTGATAATAAATGTCTTCCTCTAATGTGAAAATAAATAGTTGAGAATGTTTGTGTTCAAATATTATATGTTTATTAATACTGCACCAGATATATCTCTATTGCGAATTACTTCATGATTTTGTCTCTTTTTTTTTAAGAAAAAGGAATGACGTTTTCAATTAGCTTAAATTAATTTTGTATTACAAAACCATTTCCCAAATTTTTCGACGTCGATGGTTAACTCTACATTACACGCGTAGAGTCTATTGAGCCCAAAATTAAATCTGAAGCTGTGGAAAAGTGCTCATTTCTGAATGGAACATTGGAAATTTGCACACACGTTAAAGAAAATACAATTTAAATTCTAGATGTGACGAGAAACGCTTTGCAAATGTATGTCATGAAAATATTTTCCGTATTTACATATATCTAGGATAAAGTAATAAGATCTTGTTTCCTCTGCTATATTTTAAATTTACTCACGATTTAATGAAGTACTTATAACAATCTCTTATTGGGATTTTTTTTATTTTCAAACTGTTATAACAATGATTGCAGTCACCAGGTATGCAAGTGTGGACCAATGATTATTTGAGAGGAACCGGAATGGAAATGTATACTGAAACTCTGAGTCCTTCATTTATAGGCATGCCATTTGCTCAGGCAACAGAGTAAGTCACCAGTCATCAGCGTTACAACAGTTCTGATTAATCTATTCAAGCACTTCCCAATTCTGTATTTATACTATGTATTGTACTTGTTTTATCTACTATATGTCTGTTCGATATTATTTTTATTTTATTGTGTGTTTTCGAAGAAAATATTGAAAGCGATGCAAGCGAACCTGTGAATCGGCTTTCTCCGCAATGAAGCAATTCAGAGGATGTTTTTCTCTGTTGTAAATATCTCGATAGATCATTCCATGTCAAAAAGAAAATAGATTAAATCTAGAAGTTTCAACTAACAATAAGTCCACAAAAATGTATCACTTAATATTCTAGCTTAGAATAAAATATAAAATCATAGCTATTTGATGAAAACTGAGATAAGCCTTTCCTAAGTGAATATACCACAAGGAAGTGATATTGTCATTTTACACTGAAAATCGGCTAGCAGATATATTTTTTATTAATACATAATAAATTCATATGGATGCATACGTAATTAGTCATAGTTTTAGATTCTAAATTTTGATTTCTACCGGTTGTTATTTTGAATTAATTTAAGATGACTTTACCCTTGTTTGGTACAAATTACTAAGAAGAAATTCTTCGTAGTCTTTTACAAAAAAGTGTGTGAACAAATTGGGAAAACAATCTAGTTAATCGCATTTGCTTTCGTGTGTAATCTTATAGCCAAGTGCAGTAACCGTTCGCTATTATAATGTGACATACATTACACTTAAAGTCTAATACGTATCTTATTTCCACCACACCATTACCGGATGACTCTTGGCTCCATCAGCGTAATTTGCAGTTAAGGTGATATAAAATCGATCGTCTTGCACTTAATTATAGTTACTTCCATCTAGTTAGTTGCCGCGTCTTCCAAATGATTTTAAACCGTGTCTACGTCTATAAAAGTTTACTGCAGTAAGCACTCGGCAAAGCAATTATTCCTGGTGTCTACACTCAGTATGCAAGAATGCAATGTTCTTTCTATAGTTTCAAGTAATTTTATAACGTGTCTAGATATGATGAACTAATCTGGGTTGGTTATTCTTTTTGTTCCTCCGCCTTTGTACTATTTATGTTTAATTATTGTCATCTTAAAGCTATATTTGCAGTTGCTAATACATAGTTGTTCTATTCTAAGTGATCGTACGAATATAAGTGATACAAAAAGTTTTCTTGTTAAAAGGAAGCGTGGTAAAGCTTTTGCTTCATATAACTGCACAACATTTTAGCTGATTTGGTTGGTTGTCTTGATGATAAACTTACTCCTCATACCTTTTTCTAGTACATTATGTTATAGGATCTATTCTCTTGGTGTAGTGAAGTGCATGATTTTTTACTATCACATCAATCCATATATTTCTTCGGGAGATGAAGATGATGGCTAAAATGAGCAAAATGCTCTGATATCAATTTTGGAAATTATGTTGTTTGTTATCGTATTTAATATTAGAGAAAGAATATAGGTTATATTAGTATTATGATGGCTTTCTTGAAGCTCTCTAGATTCATTGGATGGATCACTATATATCTTCATGCATAGTTTTCTCCCTACTTTTCTGTGGTTTGTTTTGATATCTCAATCTCAAATTCCGGCCTTGTTGATATCTCTTTAATATTTTCCGCCCACTTCGACCTTGGTCTCTCTCTTCTCTTCTTGCCTTTCAGAACCCCCTCCAGCACCTACTGGATTAGGGATATTACAAGTGCAAAAAGATCATAACTGATCACTTTCAGCCTATCAATCACGTTTGCGTCAACTTACAGAAATGAGTTTTGCGTGGTTTTCTAAAGCACTTAGAGAACATAGTCCATAATGTACCCGAAGTTTTCCTTTGTAACATTCTTACTCTTTTATATCGTTAGATGTGAAGGAAAATGGACACAAAATCGTAATGGTGATTCGATTTTGTCTCTGTAGTTTAAAAAGTTTGGACACGGAAAGAGATTGTTAACTTGTTCCGAATCCTCTGATGCGGTAATAGAAAACATCTTTCCACATTCATCAACAATAAATTGCTTGCGAATAGAATACTTCATAATTTTCCAAACATTTATTAACTACGTTTCCATTTCACCCTTACTGTTATATATTGAAGATTAACTGACCAATAAGTATGGCTTTAGATCACTGCAACATGAACAGATTTTTTTTTACATGTATTTAATGGACTTATTAGTTATTAGACGTTCCCGCAAAGAAGTAGCTGTTATACTGGTCAATTTAATGGTAGTGTTATCAATATATTTTAATCGCGTGCGAAGCAGGTCTACACAGGTTCGTTTAAAGTTAATTCTTTATTTTGATCAATTCAAAGCTAGTTAAATAGCTCAAAAGAACCACACGGGCGCACGGTCAAAAACCGTTCGTGCGTTGGAACGCTTATGCTAAACCTAGAATCGAATGTTCTTCTTATTTTCTTCGAATGATATCCAAGTGGACACTGTCCAATTAAAGACCTATAACTAGCCTTTATTCTTCTATTTGTAACTTGGGACAATCTTTGTTTTTTTTTCCGTAAACAAGTTAATAGACTTTTTACCTGTATTAATGAAACACATGAATCTCACATTTCTTTTCCACTGATTGTGAGTTGTCGAAATACGTTCCTAGATCTTTTCTAAACTATATGTGGTAAGAGTCATTTTATTTTATTTATACAGGGTGCAGCAGATTAAGTAGTTTTGAGGTACCATAAAAAATGACGGAAGGATACGAGAAATATTGATTTTATTTTCGAATTTAACAGTAAATATCATTTTATATTCGTTCGGTTTTGAAAATAGTATCCTCGAAATGACAGCCGTTAATAACCACTCACTGTTGGAGATGAGTTCTGAAGTTTCGTACAGCTAGATCACGTATATCGTAAGGTATGATAATAACCACTTCCATAATCCGCTCGCTTAGGTCTGGTAGGGTGTTACGCTCAAATAAAGAAATGGCAGGTGCTCAAATTCGGTGACCGTGCCGACCGCTCCACATTCCTCTCAGACAGACTAGGCGTCTAAAAATAATTTTTTTTTCAAACCATTGAGTGAATTTAGGGCTCTGTGAGCTGTGGCCCCATGCGGCCCCGCTGGGATGAAAATATGCCTTATCGCTGCTAAAGAAAGCTGTTCCACTAAATTCTTGTGCCGACATTATTTTACAGGGAAGAAACTTCAAATTCAAATGAATAATCCTCTTCAAATTGCGATCCCACATTCCCAAAGCGACAGCAAGCTTTCGACCAGAATATTTTAACGACTGATCAATAGCTTACTCTCATACTCGCATACTCTCACCAGCTGCATATTTTCCAATGTTCTTGTGGATTCAGGTCTTCTTCTAAGCGTGCTACCAGTTTTCTACAAGCGCTTTACCCTTGCTCGTATTGATTTGGTACAAACTAAATTGGCTTCTGAAATGGGGTGACCGACGGAACATAATGAGACTAAATACGGCTACCTCCCCCACCACAGACCAAAATTAACCCTCCTAAACAAATCGGCCGCACCTTGTGGATCTAAACCACAGTCTTCTGAGTTAAACCAAGAATATTTCTTTAAAAAGAGCTCTTCACTTCATCCTTCGAATTTAAAATCCCTCAAACTACATGGTCGTTTAAAATTCCAAAGACGCTTCAGGTCTATAAATTGAAGATATGGGGCCTTCTTTCGCAATGGCATTGGCTATTTTGTTGGTTTTAATTTGTCGATTTTGGTATTTTTTAATTTATTTATCCATCAGTATCCATAACAAAGTTCTTCTTTTTCTTCTTTTTTTTTTTGGTCAACAGCTGGACATGGAGTTTATGTTTGCATATATAGACAGTTTTCGAAATAATTAAAATATTGTAATGTTGTATTTCAGCGCTGCCTGATCATCTGAACGTGTACAGATTTTGGCGCATCCCTAAGTGCTATCATTCATGGTATAAAGATGCGACCTGTCATAGACAATACCTCTCCAATTTGTTTTCATTTCTGAAACCCGTGATATTGTAATAATGCCGTAGTTTTGAGCTTATCCCCAAAACCAATTTAACCAATTTCGATTTAATCGTTTACACACGTTCACTCATTTTTGACATATTAAAACAATTTGGAGCCCACAAAAATATTACAAACAAAAACAATAGGTCACTGCAGTAGACTAGGCGCGATTAAATGCACAGAAAGTGATTTTTATTAGGTTCAGTTTATATCTGAAGTATTGTTATTAACTTATTTACTACAAAAAATTGAATTAGAAACTTTTGGGACCAATTTTGTTCACAAAATCGATATGGAATGATCTATCTATCGTATTTATAGTTGTTATGTTCCTTATAAAGCGAAGTACGTAACACAAAAAAGTCATACCTCTTTCCAACTTACACAACTGAAAACTTTTTTAAGATTCTTACACTTGGCTTTCGAGCAAACTTTCTCGAGGGAACAAACAAACTCTAAATCCGATTACGACTCTTCATAAGACAATGCAAATGTTTTAAAGTACTTTTCATGTTCTTTATATCACTCTGTTTCACTTGCTACTACACCGAGACAGCGCAAATATTTTTGTATACGTACCGTATGTGTAAATCTTATCCGTACTATCTAAAATGCGTATATCAGCATAATTATGTATCGAAAAAAGAGACCAACTTGTTCAATGAAATGCTGCTGCAAATGATTCTTTACTCGCAAGCTTTGTATATTTATTATCCGCAATATATAGACATTATATGTAAACTTATGTGGATGTTTTTGAGTTCGTTGTTATGTACCACTTTTCCCCTGTGATAATTGACTGTTCTCTAATGGATAAATTTGTACGATATTTCTTTCTGTATACCTGTCGTTTTATAGTGCCATGATGTAAAAAATTGTGTCTAGATAAAATGGAGAAAAGATGTACGGGGTGAATTGAAAACGTATTTGTTCATTTAGCTTCCAAATTTCGAAATAGATTTTAATGAAAATGAATTGCTAATTGAAATTATCGCTGCGTTGTCAGTACGGTAAAAATTTATTCATTAACAATAAAAATACTTCGACCGAATATTTCGAAAATAGTGATTTACCGTTTTTCCAATCAAAACGGCTGAAATCCAATTTATCCCAACATCTTGACCTTCTCATTTTGCCCATCATAAAGCGATGATATACCCTCCTAAATACAAATACCTTTAAGCATTACAGGTGATTTCCAACAACATACGTGCAGGAACACCTGGCCAATTTTATACATACTTATGTATACAGTACATACATACATAAACCTCCATTCCGTACTGTTTCTGTTCTGTTTTGCTGTTTTGCCATCGATACAGTTGAATGGCAATGTTATTGTTTTTTCAGTCCCCTGATACCCAAGTCTGGCAAAACGATTACCTTCAAGGCACGGGATGTGAGATGTATACTGAGTCTCTGTCCCCCTCTTTCACGGGCATGACATTCCCTGAGGCTAGCGAGTAAGATTCACACGCAACACACTAACAAAACTATCCACTAACTGTGATTTTGTCGTAAACAGAAATTGTGTTATAACACCTATTGGTGCTAGTGATACTAAGTAAATCTATGGGTAAAAAAATGCGAAGTAGAAAATTGAGATAAAAACAAAGATTTTCTACATCAGATTAACTCGATTGTGTTGTATTAGCCATAGACCATTGAGAAAAATTTTCTTGTTAAATTTAAATGAAATATTTGGATTTAGAGTAAGAATCTAAATAAAACAGTCTTGGAACCGTTTTATTTAAGAAACAAGATGTATTTGTGGTCATCCAGAAGAGCATATTTACTCGTACAGGAAAGGAATGTTCTTAAAATCATGAACAAAATAGATTTTGAAAGAAATAAATGTTCATTTCATTAATGTTAGAAATAGAAACACTTTTACCAAACAAAACAGTTCAATGGCAACGTTGCATTTTTATTAAAGAAAATACCATGCGATTTTGCATATTGAAACACAGACGTTGAATTGCCGAAAAAGATATCCTCAAAGGTGTAGGTACATGAAGAGATGTGTCTGTTTTTGACAAACCTATAATAGAACTAAATCGAAACTTTCTAAAATCTTTTACATTCATTTTGGATAAGTATTTTGTGATGTTCAACTATATCTTGCCAAAATTTATTTCTACTAAATCTTTACCAAAGAATGTTACCAGAAGTTTTACCACTAGCTCTATCCCAAACGGACAACATTGAAGAGTTAAATATTCAACCAGACTCAAAATTCAAGGGGTGACTTCTAATAAAGCAAGAAAAGATACTGCTTATCCTTATGATACCTTTTGGATGTCTCTAGTACGTATTTTGACAACTAAATTATCAATGTCAGCGGAAGAAACACAAATGAGATATCAAGTAAACTCCATCAATATCTCGTTATATATTTTATAACTTGATCAGAAGAAACAATGGGCTGTACTGGCTATTAATTGCAGTTCTAAACTTTTGATCATTATATAAATAAATATTACATGTTTCCAAATCACATCTTTGATATGTAATTATCGGGTGACTAAAGACATGTTTTATACAAGACACAGCGTGATCGTTAATTCCCGAATTTCGTACAAAGTTGACTCGGTTTTAAAAAATGCAAAGCTTATTTTAGGGAGTGACCTTCATTGACAATGGGAACGTTTGATATATTATTGGCCTAGATTGAAGTACATGTAAATTATTAATGAAACTCTGTTCCATTTCTTCTAGAATTTGTACGTCATGCTATCATTTAGTACTCTCCAAATAATTAAGAACTTGGACTTAACTTTTTTTTAATATCTCCAATAGTTTTCGAGATATTTGCGCAAATTTCAAGGGATATTATTTTCACTAGAGCCCCTCCTCCTCCCATCCACTCCACAAATGGAGGATTCTGCCAATAAGAATAAGTGTAATAGTCTTACATTAGACCCCTCTACAAATCCACAGAATGTCAATTTTTTGAGGAGTCGCGATTTTTGATGTTCCCTTGTGAGTAGTCATATTGTATAACTTTGGTAGCAGTGATAATGTAATGAACAAAAGTTCATATTGCACCAGTTTCTTTTTTAATCAGAGAAGTTAAATTTTGGCAATTTCCAATATTCAAATCAATTGTCATCGGAAAGACTGTGACAAAACAATTTAATCGATTTCTAGACCATGGAACTTAGTACTTCTCAATCACCCAATTACCAAAGTTGAAATAATTAAAGTAATCGAAAAAGATCTAAATCGCAAGAAAGCCCCAGGATATGATTTAATTACAGGCTTGGATGTAGCCTTGGATGCTGCCTGAGATAGGATATACGCATCCAACACAACTGCAAAATGCAGTCTTACAAACGGGATTCCATCCAGCACAATGGAAAATTTCAGAGATTATCGTGATTGCCCAACCGGGGAATAAAAATATCACGTCCTATAGACCAATAAGCCCACTTCCTGTAACATACAACTATTCTCACGGCTACATCCAATACCAGAAGACATCAAAACAATACAACATCATCAGTTTGGATTCCTTCAACAATATAGTACCCTACAACAGGTATACAGAATTCTGGAAAGAATACGCTAAAGCTTTGAAGGAGGAAAATATTGCACAGCAATATTTCTAGACCTATCACGGGCCTTCAATAAGGTTTGGCATGATGGTCAAGGTAAAAGTAGTACTCCCAACTAATTACTACCTTATACTAAGATCGTATCTTGAGAATAGGCATTTTTATGTTAAACATCTTGGGACCAATTTTATATACATTATACACCTAACATTTACCTACAACACAAGGAATCTTAGCAGCTACCTACGCTGACGATATAACAATAATTGCCGATGATAAACAACCTAAGATTACCGCTAAAATGTTGCAAGAAAACTGGAGAATAAAGGTGATCGAAAATAAAACAGTACAAATAACTTCTATATTACGGAAAGAAGCGTGTACCCAAGCAACCATAAATGTTACGATAATACGACAAGCACATGAAGCTAAGTACTTCGGTATACACTTAAATGGCCGACTGACGTGGAAAACATACATTTTCGTCAAAAGAAAACAGCTTGAATTACGATGCAGTGAAATATATTGGATGATAAACCACAAATCAAGACTTACCTTAGAAAACAAACTGCTGGTATACAAAAGCATAATCAGACTAATTTGAATTTACGTGATGCAACCCTGGGGAACTGCAGCAACAACCCAGATTTCTATAAAAATCCTGAGAATTATAGATGTACCCCAGTATATCACAAATGAATGTCTCCGCTGATATCCAAAAGTTCCAACAGCAAGTTTGTGTCTGAAATACAGGGACAGGGTAGAAAACCACAAAAACACACTAACTGCCAAAGTAATGAAAGAAAGGCCAGTCCCACGTAAACTAAATAGAAGAATACCACAAGATTTGGTAAATTGAAGTTCTAATTGGAAACAGGAGAGAATAAAAGAGTTTTCCATTGGGTGCACTCCTTACAAGTGATTCATCTAGCTCTAAAATATTACTATCTATCTCTATATAGATATATTATTATAAATAAATGTTTTAAAAAGAGATCATCCAATGTATAGTACTACAATTGCTATAGCATATAAGAAGCAATGAATTTCAGTATTCTCCCTTAATGGCTTCAAACAACGATGTACTCGTTCTGGATAGCATAAAAATCCATATACAGCTACTCTAATAACTCCGTCTGTTCTATCATACCGTTTACTCCAAACTGTAAGACTTTCCAAGCAAATTATTTCATGTTCTAACTTCTTGTGAATTAATATCTAATTAGACAAAAATATGAACTTCTCACTAATTGTAAGTCATACCTGTTTGTACTTACATTTTTGTTATCTACCCACTTTCTAAAAGTTCTTAGAAATTATGGTAAAGCAATTGTGGTTTCTTAAAAAATGTATGTGATAAAGAAGATTTCCTGTTATTTAGATTCTATCATTCCTAAGAAGAAAAGCGTTCATGTAAAATTTGCACGCCCGATAAAAAATCACTGCCATCGACAACATGCCCAAACCAAATTGAATGTCCCGAAGAAGAAGCACCTGAACAGTACCATCGAGAGAGATATCGTGTTTGAAGCTATAAAATAGATGAATGGAAAGGGGAGCGAACATAGAATATATCAACGTGACAACAAACGCACCAATAAAGAAGCAGAAGAAGCACGCATCAGTAAAAATTCTATTGGAGGTGATTTTAGCAGTACTCCACTAATGTTATCCATAGTTTTAAGTTGTAGAAATATATTCAGGATTCGTCCAACAACTGCTTATCATTAGACCACGGTACTAAATCCCGGTTACTGAAGAAAGCAAGGGAAACCTACCTCAATAGACGACGGATTTATATTTCCCTGAGGATCATTTTTGTTGATAAATGAATACAACTCCTCTGAAAATAGGATACGAAGAAGAAGAAGACATTCTGTCAGATAATTACCGGGTATTATTCAATAAACCACAAGTTATTGGTTTCACTGTCCAAATGTATTTTATTGTCTGGAAAGTAGACGTAATTCAATCCTATACACTTATGCCAATAAATACAATTTTTTCATTGTTGGTCACAGTTTCTTCTGAAAACTTTACTTTCTAACTGCAGTGGGCTCAAACCGTTTCGTCGTAATTTGAGTTTGCGAAACCGAGAAGGCGTACAAGACTAGATCTGTGCCAATATGATAGATGCTCGATTGATGATATTCTTTGAGCTTTCGGTTAAAGATTCACAAAGTGTGAGCAGATTTGTGATACATATCCGGATCCAAAGGTGCTTCCGTTTTTTCCGTCACCAACTATTAATTTCTATGAAACTCACTCACAATAAGCCTCCTCCAACATTTTCAAAGACTCTGTACAAAAAATTTCGTTGGAAACAGAAAATTTGAAGGAAACTCTTTGTGTGATTTCATGTTGTCTTGTTCGAATACTTGAGGTCAACTAGCAAACACCAGAATTGTAAATAAACTGGTTGATAGATGGTGCCAAAACTTTACATTATAATTAGATATGCGGGTACTAAATTACAGCAATTTGTTTTTCCAAAATTTATGGATACCAACCTCACATGCACAAACTCCCATTGAAATAAAGTTTTAGTAAGGGTTGAATTTTCACACGTGAGCAACGAACCTCATCTTTTTCTTTCCCAGACATCCCTAATATTTCCTATAATTGGAAATATTGTCGTATCATACTTTGACTTAGAAAATTGACTAATAAGTTACCCCATAGGGGTTTTCCTTTCAATTCACCAATAATGGTTGAATCATGTGATACGTGTGGATAGATTGCATTCCCTAATCGCAATTAGTTGAAAACTGCACAACTGTAATAGACTACCGCAACTTTGTTTAAAATACTAAACCCTTTCCAGGTATCATTCCCCTAATTGAATTGCAAATATCCATTAATTATTATGAGCAGCATGTGTATCACATCGATTCCGATGCTTCCAAATGCTTATTTCGTGGTATCATTTTCGTGGAATCTTCAATCCATTAGAAGGAACACGGTGGTCACACGTTCTTAATTATAATTGATATTCAAAATTCTCATCAAAAACTAAGAAAAGTGAACTCGGAACAAATGATTCTTACTTCTTTCTTACTAAAAATTGTTGTTCGTGCAACTGCAATTTGAAAGAAAAGGGAGCCAAACTCAAACACTATCGTAAATAGCATATCTATAGCAATTCCTGGTGTCCCTTATTATAGCACATACATATATAATGTATTGTTTTATAATAAAATAAAATAAACGCACAAATAGTGTAGTAGTAAAATTCTTAGCTAAATTCAACAGAATTAATTTTTTACCCATACATTTTCTCGATACATTTGCACCAAGAGATATTTTCTAAATATTACTAAAAAAACATATTTTAAAAAGTTGATCTGATACAAGTCAATAACATTTCGTAACACATAAAACACATAACATGAATGTTTCTACTTTTATACATATATTTATAGATGTTAAATAAGGACAGTGTAGTTTGTGTTTGCGTGTCTTAATAAGGTGCTAGTTTTCTTTTCGAATTTAGCGTAGAGTATATGTAAGAGGTATCACTGATAGGGTGAAACCTAGACGATATCATATTAGGTTCTCAGGTTAGAAATTTGAAACAATAGATAGAATAGTTAGGGGGATAGAGCGTTGATTTACCCAAAAAATAGATCAATTGGAAAGAATAGCGTCACTGAAAATTATACTTCTCAATATTTTAGCAAATACAAAAACGCCTTGACAATGTGACGTTATTAAGTTTTCTTTAGGCAACGCTAATGCACCACACACAAAAACACCGCTATCACCACCGATCAGCTTACGAAACTTCGACCAACATTTCGATTTAGGGGATCTCACACACCAACGCTACACTTTCACTATCTAGCACCATGTTAGTGAGTGAAATCCCTAAAGACATCTGTTAGAATCCTTTTGCAATCTAAGAACAAGTCACAGTTTCCAAAGTTGAAGTTAAAAAACTCTTATTACTTGCACTAGAACATACTACTTTTCCCTTAAAATTGGCACGTAGTTTGTATTGTTTTTATGCGTGGAAAATGCATGTTTTTGTTTTAATAACCGCTTTTTGACGAATTTTTTGTCCGAAAGCAAGCCTGCCTGCATCTATTGTTTCACGTTCTTCGCTCATCGCGCTTAGTGAGCAGATCGATATATAGCATAGTAAATTTGTGAATGGATGTGTGAATTGTAACATTTTAAACATAGTTCTCCTCTCCGTCCGTAGGCTTTGCTTCACGAAGTTAAAACTGCTCCTTCTGGCGATTGAAGTGAGAGGCGTGGAAGCTGCAGACACGAAGATATCCATAAATCCGCGAGGAGCCAAAATACAAGCCAACACTCAGGGATTCTTCATTGCGCAATCTGCCGACGAAGTTAAAAGGTACAATTAATCATCGAACGTTTATGTCCGAACTAAAATTTGGAATCCCCTGAAATCCAACAGAACTATTTTTTAAACACACAGAGCCGGTCAAATTCCAAGACCAACAAATCCACCATTGCCAAAAAAAAATCCTAATGTCACTACATTATTTAAACTTTATGCTTTCTATTTCAGAGCTTGGTATTTTTGCAAAGCCTGTCACGAAGAAGTAAAGGACGAAACAATGATTAAAAAATGCAAATGCAAAAACTGTGAGTGATTTTTCTCTCTTTTGTGACATACTTTCGCCCCACTTGTTTAATATTTTTTGAATACTTAATCGATTTCCTTTACTACTGCAGATAGTTCTAAAATAAAGAGACGCACTATTGTATTTAGTTATATAGGCGTCCTCTATACGAATTTTTGGACTTCTTGGCTTCAAACCACTCTTGGCATTTTCTTTTACTTTTACTGGGTCTTACTTTTCTCTTACTGGTCGTTATGTTTTAATTTGAAAATCGATGTACTGTTTTCTGTGTTGTCCTATATTCTTCAAAGTCGTATTTTAACTATATTTTACGACAAAAACAAATAAAATCCGCTGAATCGATTGGCTGCCAATCGAGCTTCTTTGTACTTTCTACTGTGTTGTTACCGCTCCCTGTTTCCTTGTTTGTCAGTGTTTCTACTCGTATTATTTTAAGTAAAACACACTGTATAAATGAAGAGAATATTGAACTTGAATAATCTACAACATTACCGAGTTATTTCAAAAGTTACTAACAATGATCACTTTTAGTGGCCAACCAACAGCGTAACTACACTCATGATCTAGGTAATTGTTTAAGAATAAAGTGATTGATGATTAATATTTATTATATTTTCTTCAACCTTTGCGTTCGTCGTTTATTTTCGTTTTTCGTTTCACGTTTGTATTCTGTTTCCAATTATAAATAGATCTTCTAGAGCAAGCTTGATTATAAATTCCAGCTCGAATCTTTATATTACATTCAAGATATTTTTTACTATTATATTATACATGATACCAAATAGTTTTGCTGGCGTGATTTGTCTATATTACTATTATTATTCATGCATAAATAACACAATACTCGAGTAATATATTTTGTTTGTCACTCTGTATACATAGTTTTTTCTGCTATTTTGGTATGTGTAGTATATATAACTCAGTTTTTGCCACGGTTTGTGATTCTCTACAAATTCGCGCCCAAAATGAAGGATTTTATGTAATTTGGCATTGACAGAGCAAAACTTTCCAACTATAGAGGGAATTTACTAATCCCATCTCAATTTTCTATGTAGATTAAATATTTTTAATCAAACTACAGGTTCGGACGTTCTTAAAACTAGAGGTACCTCAACATCTATTATGGTAATACTCACGTAACACATGTTGCGCAAATTCGTTAAGATTAATTTTGTTTTAATTTATTACTTATTTATGTCCAAACGTATAAGTTCATAACTTATCTTTGATCTCTATTTGCTATTGATCAAACTTATTCTAAGGAATCAAAGCTATGCTATCGATTTGCAGTTGTGATCGAAAAGAGATTGTGTACGACCATACGTACGCATATCCGTCGTTTAGTTTCTCAAGTTTATCCGGTTGTGATAGTGACATATAATTTTATTTCTACTTTCGACTAAATCCTTAATCACCGTTTGCCATAGTTATGCTTCAAAATATGATAATATCTTATTTTAATTTTAGTAGAATTTCAAATGTCCAAATCTGTAGTGAATACGATTAAATGTATTTAATATGTTGTTTGTATCTAAAATTATCAAATTAAGCATATTAAGTAATTTCTTGCCAAATGCATAAAACCGTTGTAAACAGAAGCGCGAATATCCCTCCCGAATAATGAATGATTGCTGAATGATGGAATGTCCAATACACACACACATATTCTGGCCCCGTTGCACAAACTTATTTGCATGACTAGGTTCATTCTAACTCTATTACGAACAAGAGAAGTGCATTAATTAACTGATCATTAGAATATATTATTGCGCGTTTCTTTAACGAAATAAACGTACCAAAATATTTTCCGAAGGTATTAAAGAATAATCACAACTATCAAAGTACATATATGAATGGTGATTGTAAGTATATGAAGAAGTGTTTCCATATTTTTTATATTTCCTCCTTGTATTTTAGTGTTATGTATGTTGATGTAATGTTGTTATTAATTTGTATTTTTAGATAAACAATTTAAATTATTTTGAAATGTGTTACATCAGATACATAGCACAATTTGGAATTTTTGAATTTTTACATTTAGCTTAACCCTGGGCTTCTAATACCATTGTCTACGTAATATCTTTTTCTCTTTACGCCGACTTATTTATTTTCCCTTTAACCCGCATTAGATGGTCTGAACTCCAACACACCAGGACTATACGCCTACTACCTTTTAAGCTTTAGAAATTTTTAAAGTCTCGTTTTCGTTTTTTATTCTTCTGGCTTTTACAGATGTCGGCATGATCATGATGCAGACAGGCATGTTGAAACAGGGATTTAACACGTCCTGTTACAGTTACTTGGAGGGTAGGGACAAGCCCCTTCTCACTTACTATTATACGATTATCTTATATTGAACGTGCTGCTTTAGCACTGCGAATGTGTTCTTATACATTTGATACAGTCTGATGGATTCGTTTTGAAATGTAAAAATTGAAAACCAAAACGGTAAAAGTAATCCGGTTAAGTAGCAATTAATTGAGTTCAGCAGGAAGATATCAACTTTTCTCAAAAATAAAATTCAAAATTAATGGTAGAGAAGAAATTCAGCACTTTTACTCAAACTATATAGATTAGAAATTAACCAGTAACCAGTATCATATACATATAGTTGAAATATATTTGTTGTAACTATCTCTGGTGCCTCGTAAAGACTTGCTGAACTGGGAAATAATAATTAAATTAATTATTATTTATTCTAATTATGTAGAAGCATATTAACGCAAGTGAAATCGTTTGAGTAAATCAAAAATGAATATTTTTCTATTTTGCCATATAATCACCCTCAAAATTAATCATCTCCATTCGATGACTCGTCTGGACTCGTTTGCCACAGAATTAAATGTGACCAAATATTATTTATACTTCGGTAATAGATGCAAGACTGAAAATTTCAAATCGGTAATCAGTACTAGAAAATGTTATGAAAAGAAAACGTTAGCAGAAACAAGTGAGCCATTGAGACTGTATTCTAGACCGAGATTTCAGCCATAACTACATGTCTACAAAATATAGTGCATAGATATAACCAGAACAGGAAATCAGAACATTCAAACGTAATGAAACTGCTAAATTGAATTTCTTTGTTTAACTTGACCTAGTACGCAGTAGGAACCTAAATTTTAAGAAAATCTGCAAGAACTCGGTGCAATTTTTATGTTATATTAATCAATTCCAAAATGTAATCGCTGGCTTCAAATCAAGTGTATAATAACACATTGGTTTTTGCTTTTTTAAAAGCTAACCATTTTAATTACCTACTTTACATAGATCTAACACACAACTTATTAGGCTTGGCATTTATCTATTTACATTTATAATAGGTTTGCAGTACTTTTGCGGTTATGAATACCATGCTGAATTGCCCGTTGGCATTCTCTTTTTTGTTATTTTGATTAATACAGTTTATAGATTATGTTGTTCGCCTGCGCATTATTTCAATTAACAGAACGCTATTGTTTCTAATAAAGCAAATTAAAAGAAAAACAATCCGTTTAAAAACTCTTTATTTAGAAGAGACGAAATTACGTCACGACGTACTTCGCTTCGTATTATTCATTTATACCTTTCCTTTTCTTTTCTGTTTGTTTGAATTTGGCTATTTTCAGCAAAGCAGGTTATACACTTTATCCACCGGCAAGTACTTTTGAACATCACCATCAACCATTGCGCCAAAGAAACAGAAGGTAGTGGAACCTCATTTTTATCCTGAAGTTTTTGCGTATCTTCACCCTTCTTGTACCAACCTTTGAGTAATTGACTTTATTGCCCAGGGTTTTACAGCTATTCTTAATTCCTTCAAGGAAGAAAGACCAGACATGCTTCTAATCATTATTATCGAAAAGGTAATAAGGACCGCTAGTTCAACTCTTATTACTGCTTTCTTAAACTGAACCAATGGTCTTTCTTTCTTTGTAAAAATGAAAGAGCTGAGTACCTTCCGACTAGGCTAGGAAAAAGTAATGGGCTGCCAGTTTTATAGACGCCACTAACGAACTTTTTATCTGGTTGGTTATATAGTGTCCACATTCAGGAAAGGCGTCAGAGCCATTCAGGTCATTGGCCGTACAAGTATGTATATTAGATCATCACATTTTCACTCATACTCTGTTTTATCACAGACACATCTCGTACACATGACAGATTATTAATCAAACTTCACGTAACTTTACTTATCACTTTTGTTTGTGTTTCGTTCGTAATAACCGTTTTTAGTTTGTACTTTTCATTTTTATTCATTTACTTCTTTTAATTATTTGATTCCATCGTGGTTTTCGTCAAATCGAAAAAATACCAATACCAATTAGCATTCGAAAGAAACTTTATGAACCTATCTATTCTAAACTACAACGATCATGAACAAATCTAATACAAAAATATGCTTTTTTCGCTAATATTACATCTAAAGTACCTTGAACTGGTTGGAAATTAGACATTATCGGAGAGGAATTATAAAAGACTATTAGAAGGTAATAATTGAAATCCAATAAATATATTCCACAGTTGAAACCAAATACAGTTATACTTTTACCAAAGCAAGAGAGACAATTACTATAATCTCCATGTAAGAAAGCTGGAACGTGTACTTCCAAACTTCTAACATATAATATTAGTATACGAAACTGTTACAAGTATAACTACTGCCATACGAATATTCACTATATTTTGGGAAAAAGCGATCATTAGATAAAACACAATTGCATTTAAGATATTGTACGTATTACACACTTATTTTTACCATAAATTACATCTATTTGAATCTAAAAATTTATAACACGTATCCTAACAAAAGTTTTCAAATTACAAACGAAAGCTGTCGTACTGACAGAATTAGACTCGAAATGAAAAGTAGAAGTTGAAGAAATATAAGTGAACGTTCTAAACGTTAGTTTAGAATGCCGACCAATAGACTGCTTCTTCTTCACAAAGAACAGAAATGCTTACTACAATGTCGGCCTAGCAAAACCACCACCACCACCACCAGGCCAGCAACAGCCCGGACGCGGCTGAAAATACAAGCAGAGGAGGGCAAAAAGTTCCGTCGATTGTCGTGAGGGATAAAATCGAGATGTTACAGCTTCAAAAAGAAACTAATGAAGAATCTGACCGAACTGGTCGCGTAACTTATAAAAGCAAGCAAATCGAAGTAAAAGAAAGAATTACAGCAAAAGCGGAGCGAGGAGTTTAAAGATAAGGTAGGAGGTAGGAGGTTTAAGGTAATTAAAACGGACTTCAGTTCACGAACGATGTTCCATGAGTACGAGATTTAAAATGAAAGAAGCCATTGCTAATTTAGATTTTTATAAACATTCAAAGCTTCACAAAATATGATAAAATTTTATCACAAAATGTCATTAAGCTAGAGATAAATCTCCTGAAACTAAGTCAAAACAAATGTCTTCTTGGGATAGGGACTGCAGGAAATGTAAACTTCAAAAATGCTGTAGAAATCAGAAAATTGTAAGTCTGACTGATAAACAAGCAATCATTCAAACGCTTACACCATCACGTTAAAGTTGGTTTGACCCTTAACGCTTAGGACTGGAGTAATGAGATATTTTTGCTTTGACTGAAATCGAAGCCAATGAAGCAGCTGTTAAACAATCATGGTAGGGATCATCGGCACCTTTCTGAAAAGGCAAACTACCTTTCCCTATAATAAATAAAATAAATAGTGTGCGAGTGACTTACGGGGCTATCGCCTTTGTTTAAAAGAAGAAAATGTGATATAGTGTCCAAAAATCACCTAAACAGATTCAACACAAGTATTAGGAAGGTTTGATTATATGCGAGGGCCATACAGACCTCTCCTAATATTGTAAAGCCGTGTGAAAACTTGTACCATGCAAGTATCTTAGATCTGCTTTATCACAAAATCGAGGACAAGGATCTGACGTCAATATGTTGAAATTCCCACGAATGTTCCAGTTTTGTGAGGTGATGGACAACAAATAGGGTACGCAAGGGTGAAATGCTTATACGACACATTGTTACCAACTGTAATTCTCTGGAAAGTACATTATTAATGAGAAATTGTTTAAAACCTACATTATTCTGAAAAGCAGATATTCTGCAGTATAACGAGTATTAATAATTATCAGCAACAACTGAGGCATCAACCAGATACGTATATATAATAATTTTAAAAAATCAAGTTGCGTGGGAAGAAAAGTTTCTTTCGGATTCTAGTTTGATCAGATTTCATTTGCGTTCTCTTGCTTTCTCTTCTTCCTTTTTTTTTTTACCAGAATCATGTTTTGACTTACAAAGAAAATCTTGTTTTCCCTCCTTTTTTGGAATGAACACATTATGTATAGTCTCTTAATACACTTAACTTCTAACACAATATAATACTTCAGTTACATATATTTATGTTATCTTCATTACCTCTTAGCTTGAACGGTCTGACTGACTTATTTGGTCTTAAAATCGATGTTTTTAGATATTATTGGTGTACAGAAAGTGTTAGTGTCTGTTTTCTTTTTTAGTACATATTTTTTATTATTGTGAACATGCTATGAATAATTTGAATAAATTGGTTATAGTTTTAAAATAAACGGCAGTTCGTTGAAAAGGTAGTGTTCATAAATACAGAAATGATTCAAGTTATAACTAATTACCTCTTGTTTCCTTCTTTATAACCAATTTCGTCAATAACTTCAATAGTATGAAGCCTTTTGTATATTATTATGTATTATACATATACACATATTATATGAATGTAACTAGATTTTTCTTTGAAACAATCCTTGAAAATTTGAGAAAGCATACATCCAAATTTGATGAAAAAAGTTAAGCAATCATTGCTTTTATTTAAACTTTCTTGAACAGAGTAAAAAAACTTATTTACAAAACATTCATGCTCAAGTACCTACATATTTAGCACTATTTTTCTTACGTTTAAAGTTAAAAATAAAATCAATAACAGATTACACTTTGTTCTTTTTATCTCGACTATTTCCGGTTTTCTTCTTGCGCCTAAGAGTTTAAATAAGAGCAACAGTTCAATGCATTTTGATCCTTTTGTTTTATCTCGACTACTTCCCGTTTATTTCTTTTCTCAAATTTCGTACACACACAATCGACACGAGCCATCAGATACATCTGAACATACATATTTTGTCAACCACTACTCCCATTTTTGATTTAACCAGCAGACGAGGACTACCTAAGCTCAAGTAAGTTAAATGACAATTTTCGAACAAGCGAGACAACCACAAAACCCCGTAATTACAACCGACTTCGAGATAGTAATAACTATGAATCCGGCACAACAGTAACTAGTCGGGTTGACCAAAACAGCAACGCGCTTCAAAAATTCAATAAAAACTAAATCGTAGAGCGAAATAAAATAAGAATACTTAAACTTTTAAGAAGATTATTGCCGCCTAAATCACACAGTACTAGTCTATAATTCTATTTGTTCTTATTGCGCTCTTTAATCTCTCACACACTGCATGTTATCTATGTCTTGTCACATTCCTTGGTTTATTTTGGTTATGATACGGCATGTATAGAGAATATTTTAGTTTATGTGTATGTATTGTATCTGTTATGCTTCTATTCTATTAAGCATGACTTTTTATTATGTATACTATACCCGTTAGAATTGATACTTCGTAATATCTTCATGAAGTTATTTCAGAAGGAATAGATAAATAGATTTTGTTAGACCACGAGGCGTTATCAAAATATCTGTAAAAAAGAAAAGAAATGTTAGATGCATAATTATGAGATTAAGCTAACCAATTCTTTTAATGCTAAAATGTGCGATTAAAACATGTGTATGTAAAATTTATTGCTTCGAGCAAAGCAGCTTCCATAGTTTATGCACCCAACATACGCGATATTTTGGTATTACTCAAAATTCATGTAAATTATAGTCGTAGTCAAAGTTGTACATATATAGGTGTATAAAATGTAAAGAATGTGCTAGATTCGTTTATGGGTTTTGCAGATGACCACCATCCTCCTCCTACATTTACACCACCAGAGATACCAAAGAAAGTTCATATCAGAGGTATTTCTTTTAGTTCTTACGTCTTATGTGCACTTTTTCTATATTACTATAATCACATCAGCACTTCAATCGAAACAAGAAACCTTTACTATAGCAATTTGTATACCTTCAAATACATATTCCGAGAGGTAAGTTGTCATCCTCAGTGGAAACATGGCGGAGTAAGAAAAACCGTCACAATACCGCGAAATCGTGACAACTGAACTGAATAACAGCTTATCTAACTTATCGAAATATGTATCTGGAAATATCCAAATCTAAATGGTAAGGGTAAGGACTGCCTTTTGCTATACTATAGTGTCCAAACAGCCCAAAATACTCAGAAAATGCTTAAATCCAAAAGATTAACCTAAATACCTTTATAACTTTTAAGTAGATCAAATGTTAATTTTGATTTCAAAACCCCACATTAATGAAAGCTGTTTTTATAATTAAACCATTAGCTTGTTTTTTGTTTGAAGTAATATGCAGGATGTAATATAAAAGCTTGCACATACTTAAACTGTACGTCATATTGATTAAAAACTTTTTCCAAGTTTAAGTTCGTGCCCTTAATGACTTTACATACCTCCTAACTTATTATTGAATTTAAAATAAACCATTTCGGTACATGCACGGAAATATAATCTGTAATGCAATCTGCCCGGCGCATCCACCAAATTTACTGCGTAAACAAAGATACGCTAATTATCGAAAAAACAACAATAACAAAACATATTATGGACAAATATACAATTACAGAGGTTATTATTTCCTAAATTTTCATTACGTGTGACTTTTACCCTTCTTAATTATTGAAAAAAAAGATTTCCATTACATCCTGTGTATTAGCTAATAACATTGAATTTCGAATAAGTGTAAATTTTTTGTATCCCCAGATTTGATCCCTACTTCTTTAAAATTTCATTCTAAAATTATTACCTTTGTCGGTTTCCTTCTACTTAACCATTTATTTCCTACCTGTATGTTAGTTTGCAATGTCTCTTTTACAAATTAGTTTTAGTCAGTTTAAGCAGTACGATTCGCACAGCTCACAAATACATCACACACAATACACCTTCAACGAGATGGAATTAGCAAATTCTGATAGGTATTTTTTCAGGTGATACGAATCGAGTGCAGGAAGATATACAACGTAAGTAAAACACTGTTATGAAAAGAATACAAAATAGAATGAGAATGAAGAAAGTATTTCTTATAGGTTCTAGAGCTTCGTGGGTTTGAACACTAAATTACTGCATAAATTCTTTTTCAATTCGTTCCGTTGAATTTTTTATTTCTACGCAATGTGTACCACATTATTAGATTATATTGATATTATATCTATTGTTATTTAGTTCAAAGTGGAATCACAATAACATAATTTTTGTAATACCTCCAAATTGTTTAAGCCACGAACATATACTTCGGTTTATTTAAATAAATATTTTTATATAACTAGAATTTACCACTCAAGTACTTTATAATAATATATACTTATATAAATCTAACATACTGTAAAAGAGTAATAGGAGGCAATTTTCCTTCCGATCTGTGCTTTTCTACCATTAAATGCGAAATGATTTCAAAACGCCAAAATTTTATTTAAATTCCACCAAAGGAGATACAGAAAACTCCTTATCCTTAAACTCATTTGTATAGGCGTCGTAGATATGTAGCAAGGACCAAGTCGGATTATTCTATTAAAGTCTAAAAGTTGAAAATATTTTGTTTTCCACCAATATAATTTTTCATTTCAGTAACACATCGAAATCACAATCCTAGAAACAGTGGCGTCCCAATCGCTAACATGGTGAACTCGACGAAACAAGTTAACAAAGTGAAACCGACGACAGTCAACAGAAATAATACTGAAAATACAGTTTCCCCAGGTTACAATTCCAGGTAACTCGAAATAATATATCAAATATATCGTTGATCGATCTTAGCATTAGTAAACTTTTTTGAGAGTATAAACAATTTTTAATCATCAAATTGAGAACAACGTTTGAATCTATAAATCACTATTTTATTCTTGTGTAATTAGCAAAATGATTAGATTACACCTTAGATTTGCAGAGTAAAAACAGCACGTTGTATGTACAATCAATAATGAAAAACATTTAATAACTCACGTTACCAGTACGAAAGTGTTCAAGTAGTCACACTAATCATCAGCAAACCTAGTGTAAATTAACACTAAAAATGACAGGTAAAATGATATTCATCATCATCCTAACACTTGCAGTTCTTATTGTATTTTAGCACATCTAATGAAGATATCACTTAGTCTCATATCTTTGTATAATTTGATATATTTTAAATTAAGAATATTAAAATAATTTCGGAGACATAATATGTAGACAAACAAGTGACTGTTTCTCTAATAAATGATAAGGATGGTTTTTCTCAGTTCAATCGAAATAAAGAAATCACATATTTGTCTACACAATTGTGTAAGATATTGTGTGCTATGAGCGATGTGCAATTTTCAGAGCACCAGAACAGGACACTACGAGTTATGCCGGCTATCATCTTGCCTATGAAGTCAAAAAACTCATGTACGCTTTTGCTATTACTTACACTTTTCACCTATTGTATATTATAATGCTTGTCTTGCGTGTCTAGCTATACCCTTATATATCTGTTCTTTCCTTAGAAGCAAAGAGGATTGGATCCAAAATTTGTAATATCGGGTCGAATTTACATTTAAGCATACGTGTCTTTCAGAGCATGTTATGTCTTTCTAATAAAATAACTATATTTTATATTTACAAAGATAAAAAGATGATGTATTAAATGCGAACGGCATCGTCCACTCTAACAGTTTATACATTTTTATAGTCTATTGAGGAAGGTTCAGGTTGCTTGCAGTAAAATCAGTTTCAAGTATTACGTGTTGGTAAATATACCAACATTGTAACTTCTACTAAGGATAAAATTCAAACTGAGAAACCAAAATCCTATCGCCATCTTATAAACGGCATACGTATTGATTTTCTTCTATTTCGCCTTTTCATTCGTTGTTCGATACTTAACTGAAATTTGAACATGAACGATTATTCCTCACGATAGGAAATAAATCAAGTCAAAGCTTCGAAAAGAAGGACACACAATCTGAACAAACCTTTTTATGGTTTCATCATGACTTAGATCGATTACTATGTCTAAAAGGCGAAAAGTGGTCTTTCCCGATAAGTGGGGTTCATTTGCGCTAAAAATAGTGGTCCACCAATTGCTAGAATTTGGATAACATGGTTTCCATCTACTCAAAAGAAAGAAAACGACGATATAATAGTACTATATTAATTTGTTGGTGTAATTTGATTCAAAATTGGAAAAAGAAATCAATATTTGACTAGGGGCAGAGTTTTGTTCCTGGATAACAAGCTAGCATATTTATTTACAGTAGCAATGCCCAAAATTGTGAAAATAGGCAATGAATTGCGACTGTACTTGAGAGATAGTACACCTGCTCCTGTTTTATTCCAAAGTAGACAAAGAGGGTACCTAAATGGAGGAAAATTTCCATAGATTGAAGGAGTGGCTGTAGCAAGGAAGACTCAATTTCTATAGTTGGGAGGTTATATTTTTTGGAAACTAAACGTTAAGTCAAAAAAAGGGTGATGGAATATGGCAAAAAGTGAATTACAAAGTGAAAAATATTGGAATAAAGAAGGAAACTTTTATCATATTTTAGTTTTGAGTAAAAATATTCCACTTCATAAAATAAATGTAATAACTAATCATAGCAATATGCTGTCTCTTGTATAAATTTCCGGTTACCAATAACGCCCTTCGACTGATATTATTGATAACATATTGGTTATCTTAGATTCAAATAATTTTAAGCTTTATTTCAATGAGATTTTCTAAAAAATAATAGGACCGAATATGAATTTTCAATATGTTTCTCTTTAGGAGGTCTAAAACACAACCAAATTGATTTTGACTTCGAAACACAGGAGTTCTAAATCTAATATTCTGACAAAATCTTATCCTGTTGAGAATGTTTAAAGTTAATTTTCTTCTTCTTCTAATTAGAGCTATGTATATAACCTTTATTGAGTTAGCACTTAGTTCTTGCAAAACAGCAATTGTCAATAGACTCGCTCAGAAGTACTTTTAAAGGATTTGAAGCAGTCTCTGCTGCATCAATAACTTTATGATTGGTTGAGAATAAGATATGTAATTATTGTTGCAGGACATACGTTACTGGGATATCCTCCAACATACTGCATTGGAAGAATAATATCAAATGTGGTCATAATAGGAATAACTCTATCAGTTAACCTAAATCACATGTTTCATTGCAGCGTCCAAAACTAAATTTCCGATATATGATGAAATCCTGAATTGAAATTTAGATTTAGAAACCGTTCTGTTATATTTTGGTGGCCAACTTCTTCCTTGGATTTTAATATTCCTCTGATATTTAACCTATTTGAACAACTCTGGGCTTGATATATTGTATACTATTAAACCTGTTCGTTCATCGAGGTTGCGACAAAGGGAAGATTGCTAAAAGTTGAGATCGAAGTCAGTAATTAAATATAGCGGATTTCTTGTTCTCACGATCGCAACGTATTCAGATATAATTAATAAGCATCATAACACACACAATTAGAAACTTTGGCCTCTCCAAGAATAAGATGGAGAAAAGAAAAATCGGCAGAATAACGTTACACTTCCCCTCAGTGATACAACGTAGATTGTGTTTAGGTATTCAACCTAATATTATTCCACCATCATCACCGAAAACAATGATTTAAAAGAATACCAGTATTATTCACCTTAGCAATATAAATTTAGTGATAACCTATCAACATTGAGCTTAATTTTATCCCAACTGCCACTTATGAGTTTTAAATTTAGTATTTTTACTACGTGTGGTACAGATTCAAACAAAAATTCTGTACAACAACAAATTAAGAAAAAATTAGTGGATTAATAAATCTTATCTCAATAATAAATACTAAGAGGGATGTTTCCAAATTTCTAGGAATTTGCCTATAATTTTTAGTACGTCCTTAAAGAACTTTTTAAGGGTCTCTACAGTCCATTATTAGCAAGTTTTATTTTATTTAAGCTGTTAAATTAAACACCCCCTAGTGGTTCTTCCAAGTTTTGTGAAAAATAAATATTAATAGGAACCAGATCGGGAGAATAGGGCGGATGTGGAAGCAATTTCTAGCGGAAATCGTTGAAAACATCTGAAACATTAATTCTTCATGCGGGATAAACTCTCATAATAAAGTTTAAAAAACCTATCCAAGGGAGTGTAATATAACTAGCCAGATTATTGCAGCCAGAGAAAAATAATAAATGTTTTTTTGTGAGACCTTCGCGACAACGTTTGAGAAACAGAATCTCTCTAAACAAAGGATAAATGCATATGGCATCACTTTAATTTATAAAACCGGATGTAAAGTGAATACAAACAATTATGCGCCTACTAATCTAATCTAGATTTCTACATCGGTATTATTCGTACTATTCGTAAATTTAGTAAAGAAAAATTACAACAGATACACAATAAGGAACCTAGTTAAGCTAGTTTCAGGACTTCTTACTGTGACATTACGACCAGCTAATTGAAAGAAAACCACGAATATAGTTTGTTCACGTAAGTGGCCTTCGAATTTGTTAAAGCATTGAATTCAGTCAAACATAAAATCGTTAAAACTTCAATTTAAAAAGGAAATTTGAAAAGTACCCATAAAACGAGTACTTCTAGCTTAGTAGAAGTTTGAAGATCCAAGACATATTAAACTGAGGAAGAAGCAATTTTAAATTATAACTCTACCAGTGTTGATATGTATATCTGGCCACTCAATTACAAAGTATATCAAAAACTACGCTCGTGTTAAAAGCAATGGATAAAGAAACATTAAATATAAAGGAAATAAAAGTTAAAGGCAATACAATGAAGGGAATAAGGAAGTTGAAAGTCTAAAAAGTATAAAAACAATACTGGTATGGTTATATAAGAAATAAGACTGGTCTGCTGCGACTACTGCGTTCACTGTAAGCAAGAGGTAATAACGCAGTTGTCCTATGTACTACAATGCTGACCACATCATTACACATCATTCCAGAATAGGTGTGAGAAAGAAGAAGCACGATCCTTGACACTCTGCTTCGCAGACCATGCGCTTTCATGGGGCGCTAGTACTCGCCATTATTATTAAAAAGTTGATTAAGCCCCATAATTATGTATTAGAGAAATTGAGCAATCCCTTAAGTGATGAACTTGAGTAGAAACGTACGCTGATTTAATGCACGCCGCGCGCCGGTCAGAATTTCTATTCAACTAAAATTCGACAATATTCCATTCCTCAATGCTTTTGATCTGTGGTTTCCTTTTTTATTTTGTTTTATTTTTACCTCAATTAAATGTTACATGTAAATATACGACGATAAAACATTTTAACTCTTCCATAATTATACTTATAGCCGATACAAGTCATGAATAAGATAAACATTCACCACGATACATTAACAATCTTAGTATAGAAACAGTTCAATATATAATTTGTTAGACGACACTGCGTTTCATCTAGATCAATATTGAACGAATCAAAAGTACTGAGTAGAAACCGATAAATCAAAATATAAATGCCTTTTAATATATTCTTTTATACACACTGATACGCTAACTGAAAGGTGTATGCTTTATTCGCGGCAAACGATAAACATGGACTAGTTTTGTCCAATCTAGGAATCATCAGCAATAATAAGCAATTTGTGCACCACATAGGACAATTTCTACAAGTTAGAGGATCAATGTAATGTGGCGTACGCTTATCTTATTAGGCTTCTGCAACGGTTATTGATTCTACCACAATTTTTGACTTGTGCCCCTAATTGTACTACTTAAAAGAAATAAGTAAAAAATTATAACACGAAATGCGTTTTCCACCCTTCCGTTTACAAAAACTTCATTTCTTCACGTTTGCATGTTTTCCCCCGAATTTATTTTCCTTCTTGTCGCTATTTCTTCCTTCGAGTCTTTCCTCTTCCCTTTTATCTCTTCTTTTTATCTCTATTTCTCTTTCTCTGATTTTACTAGGTGAATGCTAGTCCAGTAGTGCAACTTAGTAGTCGATAATCAGTCAAATTTTTCTCCTACAATACCACCAGAGCGCTTCCAATTTTAAGGCTGCAGTGTTATTAATGCAATTTTACAGGCCGACGAGTAGGAGTAGCGGTGGCACGAATCAGAACAACAACGGCGTCGCTTTACCCGTGGGATTAGCAGACGATCAAGCTAAAGATTTCGATTTTGAGAAGACGGAAATGAAATACGACAGTACTGGTATGTTCCATTGGGGCCCCGCTAAAAATTTAGATGATTGCATACTGGTAAAATACTCGATGGAATCTTGGAAATTCTCGAATTTTATGATAAATGTAATTCTTTACAGGACAGGAATCAAGCTGCGATGACTGTGTTAAACGGTCACGTCGTGGTTTGTTTATTCGCCGATCCGGATTCGCCCCTAATCGGTCTGAGAAACTTAGTTATGCCGTTAAGGGCGAGTAATTTCCACTACCACGAGCTTAAGCACGTAGTGATTGTTGGTTCGGTGGATTACATTAGGAGGGAGTGGAAAATGTTACAGAATCTTCCGAAGATATCTGTTTTAAATGTAAGACACATCGCTTTGTTGAGAACATCCGTTTATGTAAGATAAAAGTGCGTCCTCCTTATTATCGGAAGTCATATATCGACGATGTCAGTGCAATACCTCGTATCTACAATATTAACGAAAATGTTCGTATTATAAATCGCTGTTAACAAACATATGTTAACACTACTAAGAATGCATATGAGGCTACCAGTAGCTCAGCCAAAGCACGTGATTTACGAAATTTCGTGCAATAGCTCGTATCTCTGAGCCAATATGGAAGATGGTGCATGTTTCCGCGTGTGTGCTTGAAATGTAAAGTTTCAATATCATTCATTTATGGTAAATCTATGCTAAAATTTTCTGTATGTAGAATGACTATAACGTCGACTCATCTCATAATGTAAGGCAAAAACCTTTGCCCCACTGTGATCACGTAGGGTCATTGTTTTATCTTGATCTGCAATTACGTTGAATTACACATCTAACCTTGGGAGGACTTTCCCAATTACAACTTCTTGTGAGAAATTTATAATATATATAATAATGCGTGGAAATGAGCAGAAAAGCCCAATTAACTGAATCAGAGAAGAATGATCGCTTCTGCCCGCTAATGTACGAAATCACGCACGCTCTAATGTAGAAAATAGGGAAAAGAAGCATGAAGACGAGACCGATCAATCAGCTGTTTCTGGTGATGGATGTTCTGGTCATGCAGAAGTCCAAACACAGAATGTGCAATGAAATTAGCGAAACAACAACCTGGACTGAAACCAAAGAAAAATGTTGATATGCAACTTAGTATTACAGAAACATAAGCGACGCCAAACTATAGGAGAAGAAATAGATGTTCATCATCACTCTTTTACAGTATAAACATTGGCGAAAAGAAACTGTTCCTGTATGTAAAACTAGGTTTTTAAACACACTTGGTCTAGGAGAATGGAATGTGACAACGTGGGTACAACAAAGTAAATTTGGAATTTATCATTCTCCTAAAAATAGTGGACAATCTTCTAAACGCCAAAACTTAACTGATGAAACTGATGAAACTGATGAATCCATACAAGCATTTTTAGAACAATTACCTAAACTACCACGCCACTATTGTCATAGGGATACAAAAAAATTGTTTTTGGAACGAGATTTAAACAATTATGCGAACCTATATGAGAAATTTGTTGAGTACTCAAAAGAAGATACTTACCAGAAAGACATTCACGAGATGGATTAAGAAATTAGATATTGGGATACTCAAGCCAAGAAAAGATTTCTGCAATATGTGCGTGGAATTTGAAGCAGGAAACTTAAGCAAAGACTTGTGAGAAATTCATAGAAACAGGAAGGAGAGGTCTCAAAGAGATGATCACGATAAGAGAAAGCAAGAAGAGGAAATTGTCACATCATGACTATTGGATTTGGAGGCGGTAAAAACTTGTCCGTCATTACTTGCGTCATTCACTTTACTTTAACACACAATTAGTATGCCATAATTTCACATCTCTTGCACTTTTTAAATTTTCTAATAACCCACTACATTTCCCCTACGGAAAATATTAAAACGAGAGTATTGTATTCAGATGGTAATAGCGTTTTAGGTGGCGCTGTATTAAGCTTGCCATATCAATTGTCAATCAAATGACAATTATACAAAAATTCTTGGTGGAGGGATATATCCAAAATGCGACGATTGAAAAGGACAAAAACCGCACTATAGAAATTCCTAATGATTTTTCAAGTAACAAAGGACGCTGCCCGAACCTTACGATGTTATGTAGCCAACATACAGCTTCTTCCAAAATTTTTATACCAATCTAGTTTATGATTCCATCAGACCTGGTAAAAAAGCTACAGATCCAACAGTCACTGATGAAAGGTAACATCAGCTACTGATACCACACAAAATTGAAAAATATCCACCATTATTTGACAGAAAGTTACAAATCACAAAGAAAAAGTTTTCGCATCTTCAAGACATAAAGCCACAAATTAATCCAAATTTTTTGACCTTCTATAATAATTTACCGTATAAAGAATAAGTACAGTAGGTCTAAGTTTTTGTTTAATTGTCAACGTGCAATAACAGTCCTAGTTTGTTTGTTAACGCAATGCAATTCCTTGTATCGTCAACGTTTTGATACAATTCTGTAATACCTCGTAACTAAATTTCCAAAATATGAAAACTTTGATGACCAGTTTGTAACTGATCACGGTCAAGCTATTTTATACGTATAAAAATATTAAACGTCAGAATGCTGCTTCGTTCTCTTAATTTATTTACAAAAGTGTGTTCCCTGAAAAATGTCGCTTTGGCACTTACGAGGTATTGGATTGACATTGTTGATATCCCTTCTCATTCAACGCGATGTTGACTATAACAACAAAGGTTATGTTATATAAAATTGCTTAGTTTTATCAATAAGTAAAATCATAAATTATTGCTCTTTTTAAAGAGCACGTCGACGCTGTTGGAGTGATCCAAACATACCGTCCAACGAACACAATATTCGATGACCAGCTGCTAATATTTCGTTTCAACAGTACCGCACTTTCTCGTTATTTAGATATTCTCAAAATTTTGAAAACATTTCTTGCATATAATCCAGCTTATTCTTTCTAAATATTGACAGAATTAATACCTACCACATAAACATTTACCTTATTTCTTAGGGATCGCCTTTGAGCAGAGCAGATTTGCGCGCCGTTAACGTAAATTTGTGCGATATGTGCTGCATATTATCCGCCAAAGTTCCAAGCAACGACGATCCAACGCTCGCAGACAAAGAAGCAATTTTAGCATCGCTAAATATAAAGGCTATGACCTTCGATGACACCATAGGCGTATTGAGTCAAGTGAATGGTGACCAAGAAGCTGGAACTCCCGTTGGCAGCCCCATAGTGCTCCAAAGAAGAGGTTCCGTCTACGGAGCCAATGTCCCTATGATAACTGGTATAACTTTCATAACTTTTCTTATCAACTCTACAAATCAGAATGATCTATGGATTACTTGCACAATTTTTTTCCAGTAACTTTTGCTTTTATCTTGCTCGCACCCTTTGATGTTTGTTATTTACAATCTCCAAGTTTCTTTCAACTGCTACTAACCATTGTGTTTGAAGCCTGTCTCTGGCACTTTTTTAAATGGTATCTTATTGGTTGATTTTGTATCTGTAAATCTAACAAAATAGCCTGTTTAGTACATCATTTAGACATCTACCATATTACTTATTGACGTTTCCCATGCACTTTCATGACATCTTCCTTGATTTTTTCAGTCTCACTTGTGTTCAAGTATTTCCCTTATATCTGTGCCTTCAATGTTGGTTTCCCTATTTGTTTAGTTTCCATAATTCCAAAATTACGATCTTTTTGCCAGTTTATTCCGTTTTTTAAGTCTTTCCGTTCCCTCTGTCAATCGGAGTTATTCCCAAATAATTAAACTTAAACCCATCTTCAAAACAACATTTTATCAAGCTTTTCCTTGATATTTTTCCTCATTAATCACTACCCGATTTCTAGCCATAGTATGATTTACTTATCGTTTTTGCCATTATCTTCATTTTAACATAACTCGATCATTGCTTGAAATAATCCACTTTTATTTCCGAACACATCTTCACATATTTTATATTTTAGTTATTTTGTTATTGTTGATAGAATTGGTCAACGACAGCAACGTACAGTTCTTAGACCAAGACGATGATGACGATCCCGACACCGAATTATATCTAACGCAACCGTTCGCTTGTGGAACGGCGTTTGCTGTCAGCGTTTTAGATTCTTTAATGTCAACAGTACGTGTATAAAAAGAAATATATTTTTCACGGTTTACCATTTTGTATTTTCAGACTTATTTTAACCAAAATGCCTTAACGCTCATCAGATCACTAATAACTGGTGGAGCAACGCCCGAACTAGAACTGATTCTAGCGGAAGGCGCCGGACTAAGGGGCGGTTACAGCACTCCCGATAGTTTATCGAACAGAGATCGATGTAGGGTAGGTCAGATATCTCTGTACGACGGTCCTCTAGCTCAATTCGGCGAGACTGGAAAGTACGGCGATCTATTTGTCGCCGCACTGAAACAGTTTGGGATGCTGTGCATTGGACTTTACAGATTTAGAGATACCAGTTCTTCTTGCGACGCCAGTAGCAAGAGATATGTGATAACTAATCCACCAGATGATTTCCAATTGCTACCAACGGATCAGGTTAGTATTAGAATAATTTGGAATAAACATAGAATCCAAACAATTTTTACAAATCTACACTTGAGTATTATTGTACAAATATTACAGCGAAGTTTCGAGTGAATGGAACCATTATCCTTGTTGTAAGTTAATTTAATGGCGTGGCCATAGGAACGAGAAAGTATTGCACCAAACCCATTTGTATGAAGTGTATGAGAAAATTAAAGACTATTTAATGTAATTTGATGGTACAATGTGGCTAATAATTGCGTCTATAGAGAAAATAGCGGGTCAATTCACTTTACGTGAGAAGACAAATGACAATGGTCAAAGACTATACAACGTAGCAGCAAGTATCGACCACGTCCTAATAAATAGAAGAATGCAATCCCCAATAACAGATGTAAGATCATGCGAAGGACCTTATATTAACTCTGATCACTTCATAGTAATAGCAACAATCAGACTGAAAATAAACTTATCTTATGTGATAGTTCTCTACCACAAATAGGTCGATTAAAGAAAAGTGATTGAAGTATGTGTCTATACTGAAAATAAAGAGAAATAGGACAAGCGGAGGCCCACGGCGTAAAAGTGATACATCTAAACTGAGTATGAAAAATCAAGACCTAACTATTAAAAAAGCGTTAAAGAAAATAAATCTTAAGGACGGTGATGACATAGAGACGGAATGGAGCGGAATAAAATATTGTGTCAGGAAAGCAGCAAACAAAATCCTGGGACAAGAAAAGAGGAGGACGTCAAGTGAGTGGTATAATGACGAATGTAAAGACCTTGCGCAAAAAAGAAACAAAGGAGAATTAACTTAGTTAAACAGCTGGAAAGAAGAGGACAGAAAATAATATGAAAAAATCAGAAGAGAATGCAAAAAATTAGTAAGAAAAACAAAAGGGAACTGGATGGATGACAGAGTAAAGGAAAGCGAAGTAGAAAATAGAATAAATAATACGAAGTTATTTTACAGAAAAAAATTGGGGAGAACAATAAAATATACAAGCGAAAGTAAAGGGAATAGATAACAAAGAAGGAAGAGTAACAGAGCTTGAAAACGAATATAAGCAAATATGGAAAGAGCACTTGAAGCACCTCTTAACGGACTATGAAATACAGACTCCAGTAGAAAATAAGCAAGAGCAAAACGTGGACGAAATAGTTAAGGAGCTGTACGATTCAACAAGAGCATAAATAGAAGAAATTATAAACAAAAGCAGGAATGGGAAGTTTCCAGGAAAAGTCGAAATAAAAATGGAAATATTCAAATATAAAGGACAAGAAATTAAAGAAAAAGTATACCAGGTGAAAGTATGGTAGCAGGGAAGAATGCCACAAGATTGGGGACAGTAAAACAACTGATGGAAGAGGTTCAGCAGTACAAAATAGAAATAGAATTACTTTTCGTAGATTTCCAATAAGCTTTCGATAGTATTAATAGAAATGAACTAAAAAGAGCGCTAAAGAAGCTGGGTATAGGCGCAAAATTGAGGAGGCTAATAATGATGACAATGGAAAGAAAACAGCGAGTGTCTTAATGCAGAGAAAGGAGACAGAAGAGTTTGAATTCAATAAAGGAGTGAGGCAAGGAGACGCACTATCAGCAACACTGTGCAACCTGGCTCTATAATATGTACTCCGAAGGATAAAGAAGGGGACATTAAGGACAATAGGAGAACAGGTGGTAGCGTTCGACGATGACATTGCGTTAATAACAAAAAACAGAAGTAGAATGAAAGAAATGCTGGAAGAAATAGTCACAGAGAGAGCAAAAATTGGATTGAAAATCAATGAGGAACATACCAAAGTAATGAGACTAGATAAAGAATACCAAAGAAGAAAATCCACATAGTAAAGTATGCTTTTGAGGAGGTAGAAAAATTCAAATATCTGGGAGTGACAATTACCAATAGGTGCGAACGTAAAACAGAAATCAAGGAGAAGGTAATCACAACAACCAGAATTTTCTATGCAAATAAAAAACAATAATTAGACCAACACTGCTGTATGCCATGAAAACGCTGTCTATGACAAAGAAACATGGTGAGAACCTAAGAATAGTGGACAGAAAAGTAATGAGAACTATCCTGGGACCAATTAGACTAAATAAGAATGAATACAACAGAAGGATGAACGAAGAATTGACACAAGAAATAGAAGTAGATGTAGTGAGAAAAATTAAGCAATCAAGAGCAAGGTGGCTCGAACATGTGTGGAGAGCGGGTTCAGGAGCTGTAATCTATGATGTGACAGAGTGGAAGCCGGGATGCAGAAGAAGGAGAAGAAGACTGAAGAGTACACGGCTGAAGGAAGTGGAACAGGATATAGGAAGGACCGGAGACATCAATTGGAAACGAAAAACGAAAAACAGAAAACTTTGAAAGAAATTATGTGAAGGAATATAATCAGAAGAGGGGGCTGATCTCCCAAATCGTAATGATCTAGAGATCCGACTAGGAGGTTCAAGTCCTTCAGGAATGTATAGCCACAATAATAGTAATAACGATACAATAACATTTTAAAGTTGCGACGCAATATTGTTTCCATACTTAAAGTTATAATTCCATACTTTCAAATTTAAGTGCTTACTATATTGTTACAGACAGCTTTTGTGTACCTTCGTGGTCAAAGGTTATGATCTACAATAAAAAATTGATAACTCATCAATCATTCTATTGGGACTGTCCTTATCAAAATGATAGTCAAACACTCTTCGTCAAAAAACTAGTAATAACTAGGAACCATTTCGGAACCGGTTTAGTGAATGATTCATAAAAACATTTCGATTAAATATTAGAAATTATTACTACAATTTTCCGCGTTCACTCTGTCGTATATAAGCACTTCTGCAAAGTTAACAAAGCTCACTTTTCAGGCTGAGTAGTCTCTTTCTTTCTTTCAACTTTCTTCGCTTATTCGCCATCACCAATTGTGGCCACCACTTTTTAAGAAAATAATCTGCAGTATACCCCAAAATTTCACTATTTTGCCATTGCTAGTTTGCTTTAATTTTTATTTACTCATTACCACCATTTCCAGTGTAGACGACTTATTGTAGAAGGCACTTTTTGAATTTCGTAAACATCAATTAACGTCATTAACAGATGCTACTCGCAAAGAAGATTCCTTTCACGAAATCTGTCTTCTTCAAGTCAGTTGGTTTGTAAGAAATTCGTAGAACGTAATATAAAATTTAAGTAAAATTATCAGTCAATTCTAAAACCAAAAAGTAAATTTGTTTTCTGCTATATTCAGATTTCTTGGCACAAAAAAGAACTTCAGAAACTCGCCCATTTGTTTGGTGATTTCTACAACTCTCACATTTAGTGGGTCATTTTTAAAACTCTCACACCATTGGACTACAAATACTGAATAAGCCTGAAACCGCTTTCTAATTGATGTTTTTTGTTGAAGGTTTTCGTACTGATGCAGTTCGACCCGGGTTTAGAATATAAGAACATAAAGGGCCGCGGTATCACAGGTCAAAGTAGTGGTACTGGAGGTGGTGGATCGAATAAGGATGACAACTCTTGACTACTACTTTGTAGCGCCCTCACTGATGGACCATATTCCTATATATAAAGAGGTCTATCAATGCTATATCATTCCAATACCCACAATTTTAGTAGTTTTACTTTGGTTTAGTAATAAATTTCCTTTACTAACGTATGATTAAGTTTACTAATCATATTAGCAAAATAAATCGAAACAACTTTTTGTAGGGATAAATTGCTTTAAATATATTTTTTTATTATATTCAGTTGATTATAAATATGATTTTGTGGTAAAAGTGCTTAAATAAGTTTCCATTTCCTTTTTTCAATTACAAGGTGTGTTTTATGCACCCCTTTATACACTATCGACCAGTCCACAAGTTAGATCTGAAATTACGGGAGTGCGAGGGAGAACAAATAAAGAGCATTACTGTGAGTATGAGATCGAATAAGATAAAATGTGTGACACGCCTCACGCTCTATCTTGTTCGACTTATTGCCACAGTAATCCTCTTTATTCGCTCTCGCTCACACTCCCGTAACCCAAGATCGATACTGACCAGAATGGTATAAGGTAATATTTCTTAGGATTTTGATATTAAATCATGTTACTAGACGTTTATGAAAGAGTCAAACTGACATTAGGAATGAAAGACGGTTTTTTATTTTTAACCCCGTAATATTCCCTGGCTAGTTATATTATACGGCACGTTCATTACGTGCGGATTATGCTACTTATACATGCAAATCGTTTTTCCCCTTTATTTATTAACATTTTACTTCACAATTCCTTGGTTCTACTCTTCAAGAGTGTCCAATCAATAGCTGAAATAGGAACCAGTCGAGATGACAATTTTCTCCATCAGAACTTTACACTCACGATGTTACCTGGTAGCTCAATAAACACAATTAGATCCATTCGAATCTTTAGAGATTTTTGGATGAAATAATAAGATAAAATGTAAAAAATATAAAAATTTGAATTTTATCCCTAAAAATCTTTTAGTTCTCAATAAAGTCAGCTTGACTCTCCTAGATTATACTTTCCCCGGTCAATTTTCTTACTAACTATTTTACTTGCGAACAAAAATATTTATCGACATATACATCCACTACTCAGCCTACTAACATACTCTTTGATATACCTACTATTGATTACCGATTAACTCAATTAATTGTACTGTTTAGATATAATTTATTATTATTCGTAGACCACCACAATATCAATTATGTTATTAAATTGTTTTTCTTCATTTAATTTTCTTTCAATTTTATTTCACGGGTGGGTGTTGAGAACTCTCGAGGGCGCTACAAGATCTATCAAGCTATAATTAAGCTATGATAAAATAGGATAATAAATAAACTGAAAAAGTAACAAAGATATAACTACGAAATAATTAAATAAACATCTACAATCGTGCTTTACATCGCAAGCGACTTGGTCTTAAGTATCTCAATTCACGAGATCGTATGACATCGAAAATATATAAAAATAAATATAAAATTAAATGCATAATGTATAAAATAGCGACACATAAAAATAGAAATAAAAGACAACTAGCGAATAAATAATAATCGTTTGAGAGCTATACATACTTTTTTATAACGTTGTATTACTTAAGATGAAATGCTATTGTGCCACATCGTTGAAACAAATCTAAAACACACAAACTGTGTGTGTGTAAAATATAGCTTTTTATAGTGTACATGATGTAGATATATAAATATTAATATAAATATAATATATAGAGCGTTTGTAGGTAATCGCTATCGATAACGAGGGTTGTTCGGTTTTATGTAAGGTGGAATTTCTATTCAAAATTATAATTATAATATAAAGATATGATGTGAAATGTGATAAAAATTGTCGAAGGAATCATTTAAATTTCGTATTTCCATATGAACGCCAAAATCACATTTAGTTTCTGCAGGTGGCATTAAGGGCCGGTTGTACTAGAAACGATTAAATCTACCCAATAGTCAACTAAGTGATACATTTATCACCAGGATAAAGGTAGGAACTGTTGTTGTTCGGTAGAATTGTTATCTGTGAAATAATGTTTTATTTCCTTTGGAAGTGAATACTTCTTAAAGGACACCGGACCAGCTCGAGCGTAAGCGTAAACGTAAGCATAAGAGCGTTAAATCTGGGCGGAGCATCGCTTCGTGTGAAAGACAAAGAGAATAAGATGTGCGAGCGAAAGGCGATGAGCTAGAGGAAGGATACGTGTGTGCTTGCTTCGTCTGAAACAAAAGGAGAGACAGAGAGAGTATGATGTGCGAGAGGAAGTATTCACTTTAGATGTATGTAAACCACACACAACATTTTTTTCTCTAACCCAAATTTATGAAAGTCATAGAGGGAAATAATATTTTAATCATATTATTTGTGAATTATATGATCCTTTATGCAGGACAAAATAGTCAAAGGTGATGCTTACAAATATGAGAATATGTAAATCTCGAACGATTCGTATTGTAAATCTTATTTATAATCATTCCAAGTTTCAATACAATCGAGTACAGAAAAATAATAGAATGTACTTGAATCAGAAACGTACATACGATCAAATAAATAAAGATCAGTTCACAGTAGAATTGTAGTAATTGTTCAAACTTCTGCAAGAAGGTTCAAATTTGCAAATATAGCCAAAAAACAGTCAATGCTACAACGGAGTTTTAGAAAAGGAAAAAAAGGCACAATAAATAACCAACATTTGGAGCAAAGACTAATACGGAAAGACTATATAATGGTTCAGAAATAGCAATTACTCATAAAAACGGGACAAATAAACCAGTTAGTTAACAAGCCTCAGAACTATTATTGGAAAATAAATTAACTGTATATATTATACAATCTTGGTACCTAGTATCTTAGTACCAACCTAGTCATATGAAATTAAACTTCAGGGATGTACAAAACCAAAAAATATGAAAATATTGCAAACATACGAATCTACAATCCTCAGACTGACAGTTTGTGTCCAATACAATTCTCCACAAAGAACTGAAGATCCGATCTACGAGCCAGGTAATCAAGCAACTCACCAACAAAGATAGAAGGAGGGACATACATCACAATAGGCTTGAGGAAGAACTAAACTATCAGCCATCAGAAAATTAAAGAGAATGTGGGCAGAAGACCTGATTAGATAAATAGGGTGCACTATCATTGAGCATTCCCTCTGCAACGTCAGGAAAACCAGTGAACTTATTTACTTATTACTTGTGAGTTGAGTATATCATAAATAAAATATATAGAAATATATATCTTAATCTTTAAATAATACTTATCTTTTAAGTTACTTCTACCACTTAGAGGCCAAATACAAAAACAAAAGCCATTGGAACAGAATATATTTCGTAATGCTATTTTCAACCGTTTTCGTAAAAATAAATATGTGTATTCTGTTCCAATGAATTTCTTGTTTTTCTATTTGTCCTCTGCCTGATAGAGGTAACCCAAAAGATAATCAATAAAGAAAAAGAAGCTTTAAGAATTGTTTGAAGGTTATCCGTTGGACTGGCTAAAAGATGAAACTATTAACAATTAGGTAATTCGCACTCACCATGTTTAAAAAGAAACAGTACATTTTATCAACACAGACATGTCTTCAGAGGCAATTGTTTCTGTTTGTTTCTTCATTTCTTGTCGGCAATCTCAATGCAATTCATTCTATAGGCTAATTTCATGTTTTCTTAGCAATGTTGCCTTTACAATGAAAGTATAAGGTCTGCTGGTCAGTTGTTCTTAGGTCTTCTTACATTGTGGGGTTCCATCAGCAGATATTTAATCACGACAATTTTAGTGTGTTCTTTCTTTTGACATCCTTAACAACATGTACAGGCGGGTGGCTATCCAGTGCTTAGTTCGAAATTCTTTACAGGATTTGCTGACACGTCTGCATAATTCCGCAACAATACGCCCAGATGAACTTTATAACAGTTGTTCCGTCTGAAACTAAACGTATTTCAAGTGTTTTACAGAAGTATATGTAACGTAATGTGATTCTATGGAAAATTTATGTAGTACTTTTTCAACAATTCTTGATGACAGATTGTTTTTATCAAGCCACTAAATACTCAATTGATTGCAACTGGTCCTTCCTGTAACATGACATTGGTGACGCACAGCATATGTTAATTTTGTGAAATTTTAGATTTTAAATATTCGCTGACTCTTCGAAAATATGTAGACTACTGGTAAAGCTAACCACTTACATTTCCGCTAAATATATTTTGCGCAGCACCACACACATCTAACATGGATTCCTAAAGGCAAATATTTGGCGCAACATTTAATCATAACTATATGCTACATGTACGAACCCATATCAAATAAAGAAGAAAGCGTCAAAAACTATAACAAAGGTGGGTCTCCAAGTTTTGTACTTTCCTTCGCATTATTAACATACAGTCCATTATAATGCCAGACGACACCGAATGTATATTAAAAGAGCCCAAACTCACAAAAAGGAGTTATCTTAAAGCCACCTTAATCTGATTCAGAAGTGACATAAATGGAATTCAAAATGCTGAGCTCATTCGTGGTCAAGTATGAACACGTTTGTCGATATTCAGTCTGAAATTGAACATTGGAAGATGAAAAAAAAAAACAGAATAAATTCATTTCAAGAAATTTACTTTGATACTACGGTAGGGGCTGCCAAAACCAAAATCAATACAGTGGCAAAGTTCAAAATTCATATCAGTGTAACGCTATCACTCGTACACCACATATGTCACAAATGCCATTGCCAAACTTTACGGGAAACTTTGAAGAATGGATCATTCAATCAATGAATCTCTAGTGGATTCCAACAACTTGCAAAATTTGAATTAACTTGAAATCAAACCTATAATGCGAACCTGCTGAGTACGTTCGGGATTTAGTAATCACTGCAGACAATTATGACTTTGCTTGGGCCGCCCTGAAAGAAGATATAACAACAAGAACTTTCCAATACGTTTCGCCTCAGACTGTAAAATAATACTATATAACAAAATTTTACTTTGTAGCAATGTATTATAAGTTCTATTTATTAACCAAACCTTTAGGTTCATCAGCTAAGGTTTCTGTGCAACATGTTCTCTCAGAGTCTGCTATCTAAATGTAACCCTAAGTACTTCAGAAGTAGTCATATTGGTATTTTGGCGTTGTTGATTCGTATATACTGTCCGTCATTGTTCTCTTCTTAGAGGAGTATTTACTTGGATTGGTTTGCGTATATTGATCATGGTTTTTCAGTATTTTATTCAGTTTTGCAGCTGATTTCGAACCATATTGTAAGCTGTAAATTGAATTTACGTGATGAAAAAGTAATACCCTATCGTCAGCAAATATGCTAAGATTAAAATTGAGTACGGTTGGTACACTTGCTATATACAGCCGATGAAGCTCCTCACCAGTACCACTGAAGTACTACCTTGAGGAACTAATTTTAATTTTTGAACCGCAAGCAATGTCTTAGGCAGTTGGCCAGCAACAACAAGGTAACCTAGGTGCGGATACTAGAACATGAAGGCAACGGCTTTACAGGTAACTTCGCTAGAGAAAGAAATGCGATCCTAATTTTCGGATCAGTACCATTTAATGACATCACTAAAAGAAATATTATGTGAAGAATGAAAAAATGGAAAAAAGGCGCAAAGACCACCTATTTGAAGAATGTTCCAGCACTACTCATTGGGTGATTAAGATTCATCACCTGTTGTGCCGAAAAAATCCAAGAAATTCCTAGAGCTACAGAAGAATCTAAAAGTAGCCCCGAGTGTTCCCACTGGTTACATGGTCTTGATATACTATCTCACCAGGATAGACCACACATGATAACTCTAGGTTTTACAATAGTGGAGCCTGCTAAAGTGGGCAACGTTCCTTCTTGAAGACTTGCTGAAGTCCTAGGAATTTGAAGCTGACTGTTGATTAGAGTTACATTGCGAAAGATAGGTGATAGGTCAAGTAATTGGGAGACGCACGTTGTCGAGCAAGCCACCTAAAAATCCACAATCTATAACTACTAATTTGATGACAAAATTATCCATTATTTCGTGATACGGCTTGATTCGAAATTCTTTATTATTTATTAGCAAACTATAATGAGTACGACAGAAATAAAGGTGATTGGAGGCATCATGGAAGGACCATTCATAGACAGAATTTGAAACGAAGATCTGCAACAGTAACAGTAACATCCGAAAAATATTTGAATGGGCTAAAAGGAAAGTGTGGAACAAACGCGTAGATGGAATGGACGACAAACAAACTAGTAAAAGAGCCGAATTTAATTAATTTAATTAAAATTTAATTTTCTTGTGTTTCTATCTAGCATCTAATAGGATATAAAAATCTAGTTCGTTAGCGATAATAATATTCCATGCAACAATCTCAGTGTGTTCCCTGACTTATTTGTTGAACAAGTGGATTATGATCCGTTTCTTATATTCCATAAGTTCATACGCAAACAATACACCTGAAGAAAATATTGATGTATTGTCATACGCTGCAAATACATTTATTTAGTACAACGGACCTTAAGACTCAGCATCTGTCCAAAACATCAAGGATAATGTAGCTTTTTTAAACCCTATTTATTATATAGCGCGTAATGCAACCTAAAAGATTTATTTATTTGTTTCACATATTTCGAATATAATGATTTGAATAGGAAAATTCTCAAAATATTGAAACAAATGTGATTTTAAGGATGCTATAACTGAAACCGAACAATCTATACTCTAGAAATAAGACCTTTTATTAATTCGTTTTATAGCAATATGTTTTCAACCACTTCTACTCACTGTTATGGCTGAGAATAGGTTAAAACGGAATATAGAATTCCTATTACTACACACGTGTTGTACATAAATATATAGATGCGTTAAGTTTCCTTGTTAATTCTTTCCATATAGTCTTTGTACAAGCTAATAATAACTCACGGGTAGTAAGCTAACTTTACGATATGAATAAGAAATTTATAGACTTTTCCCCCGGTTACTGTACGTCGTAGTGGTTTTGTTTCGCTAATTGGCAATGTGTTATTATTAATTTGTTGCACTCTTTATTATGTAGATGTGTAATAATAATATAAAGATTTATAAAAAGATATATACGATTAAATAGCATTTAAATAAATGTATAAAAGTATATATTACTATAAAGTAAATTTAATAAATAGACAAGAGAAAACAGGAATTGTAAGATATGTACATTGTATAAACAATTATGAATGTGATATTGTAAATAATAAGTTTTAAGAATTATTGGTTTTGCTAAATGGATGCTGTTGTTGCACTGGTATTTGTTCTTTTCACTTCGCGACTGAAATTAGTCGATTAGTTGTGATCTCTTAAGCAAACTAAAAAGCGAGTGACCTAATTAAATACTTTATTTAATACGAAGTTACTGTATTCATTTCTACAAAACTAATTGTAGGAAAATATTCTGAAAAAGATTATAAATTAGAAGCTGACTTTTATCATAACTATCTTGAAAAATTTCGAAATATCAATTATTACATGTAAATTGTACACTGAATTTAGAATGGTTCCAGAGCTGTACTAAACTTCAAATAACAATTACATACTACTGCACGCCAAACATGGCAAAAGATATTAATTTATAAGCAACACCTTTACTCTAATTACACTGGCCGACAAGAAAACATTTTTTGTATCAAAGCTGAATAGCATATTGTACACCGATTGGACCTATCTAAATGCGAAAATTGACAATAAAAAGTTGTAACACGCGAGGTTTTCTCATTACATTAGATAAACCACATATAGAACTGTACCATGTAATATTCATTGAAAAAAATGATTTAACAAGTTTTTTTAACCCTGTATATCTACTATATTTATAATTTATATTAAGCTGACACCTAAGAAAAAGCAAACATCAAGAATATTTATTTGGAACACACTAATTCTATTTTCTCCTTTTATGTGGGGTCACATTTTCTCTGTCCAAAAACCAACACCCTATCCTGGTTGGATCCTATCATCCTTGATACCGAATTTCCATTGTCTTTGTATCTTGATGGAATCTTTTATCTTGTTCGTCGCTGACAGCGCCCAAAGTCTTAGGATAAAATAACAAACGGGAATGGAGAAAGTGGATTTTTTATGACATTGGGCAACCAAGCGATTTGTAGGAGTCTAAAAGTTCATGAACTAGTTTTTCGTAGTTAGCATCCATATTGTTGCCTAAAAATCCCTTCACTACACTTATAAATGAGTTCTTGCGGGGTGACCTTTTCTATAAAACATCGTTTAGCAATTTTCCAATTTGTGGTCCAATAAAAATGCCTTCGTTTAATTTAGCGTGACTTAACTCGAGAAAAACTCGGCTTAGGTATTTAAGTCCTTCACCCTCTTTATTCATATCCTTCACAAAGTTTATCATCAGTCCAAGCTTAATGTGAAGAGGAGGCAAGAGAACATTTCTTTGGCCTACAAGGAGCACATACTTAACATTTTGAGTTCCCGGTTTAAATTCACTCCTTTCCGGCCAAATTTTAGTTACATAGTGTTCATTCACTCCACGACTGTCCCACAAACAAAGAAAACAGCAATATTTTGTAAATCCTCCTTGAAGTAGCAGTAAAATGAGTCCATTAGAAAATTAGCTAACAAGTAGAAATGCATATTTATCATGGCACCCGCGTGTCTTTTGCTATTCCTAATCTGCAACTCGGACTAACCATTGGCTTATTTCTTTAATTAAATTTCTACATTAAAATTCACACTTATGTCTATGTCCATCCATTGTGACCCAGTTCTGCCCCTAACTCCATAGACATTATATGTTCTGCTTTTAACACGAGTCACTAATACAAGTACAACGGTTCGATCCTGTTGAGTCGACGTATAGCTTTCCTGTAGTCAAACAGCTGAAACGCCTCTTTATTTGGTTGGTTATGAACCTCCATTCGTATAGAAATTCAAATGAGGCAGATAAATACTTTTGTCAGTTATAACGACATAGAGCAAAATCTATTAATAAATTACCGGCACCTTTACCAAACCGTTATTCAATTTACACGTAAATATAAATATGGCTAGATGGATAATAATTACAGAAATTAACTAATCTTACATGTCTTTCTCCTATAAATGCTAAATCCATCAATAAGGTAAATATACAAAACCTTTAGGGCCAACTATGAGTATTCAAATAGTAGAACTCATTAGACTTAATCAATTTCAATGTAAAACAATGCGAAGATACTGATGATTTCACGAAAAAGGAAACCTTACTACTTAATACTTATGCTAAATTATACTACGTATGGCTCTCCACACTTAATATTATTTATAAGCATTATTTTCTCCAGAGAACTAAGAGCAACAATTGCCCAACATTAATTGCCCCGTTTCTGAGTTTGAGATTCAAAGGATAGCTATATAGATGAATATCTCATATTGACAGTAATTATTAAAAATTATCCAAATTTTGTGAAATTAGTCCAATCCTAAAAACTGTAGAAAAGAAGTTTTTAAAGGGAACCTACCGGAATTTTGCAAAAACTTTTGTCTTTTTCAAAGCAATAAGTAAGTAATTTTCAAACAAGTCACACTCGAAAAATTTTCAAATTAGTTACTTAGGTCACTCGAATACGCAATAATATAAATAATAATAAACTCAAAAATATACTAGTACACCCCTATTTCTCCATTAGTTTCTCAACGAAAATTTTTAAAACAATACTTCAGTAACATACATACTTCTTATCGTTAAAATATGCGTCAAAGAATGGTCATTCGATAAATCTATAAGCGGGATGGAATTCACCTTTATGTGAATAAAAGTTTTAAATGATATTTACTACAATCTCACATGCGTGTCTTTCTAAAGTATATGTATTTAATATTACCAGCGAAATGCTATTTAAGAGTACCTTATGTATTTCGTCATTTATTTGAAATGTTTCCCCAAATAAAGCGTATTGGTACATTCATCACATACTGCAATTAATTCTCTCACCTAGTAATAAATCCTACTGTTTAATGAATGTTTCTAACTTGTTAAGAAGATATTCATATTAAACTCATTTCGACAGTTACCCTGAAACACCAAGAGGAGAAAGTATATTCATCCATATTCACTTTTTAATATTACATACGTACGTGTATGCTTTGCTAAGTATTTGTTGTACTTGTATTATTATAAGTACAAGGAAAAGAGTGCAGTTCTATGAACGATATTCACAAGTCCATTTTAGATAATTGTAACACTATCAACAAGAGAACTTAGTGGTTTACTCGTTACATAACATAGCTTTCAATAACTGCCCTCTGAATTTTTTGTGCTTTTTTCCTTAGATATTCATTACTATTAGTTCATATACATACATACATAATAAATGATATATTTTCTACACAAAAAAGATAAAGTAATAAACGATGATAAAGTGTTGATATTTTATCCCCATAGCGTATATGATATTAAGGAATAACTAAAATAAAACAATGTATAAATTATGTACTACAATTTGCACTGATTTGTAAAACGAATAAGAAGTGAAGTAAAACATATTCACTACCGTTGTTGATGTTTTATGATTGTTAAATTGAGGAACGCCACTTGTATATAAGTAAATTGTACGATACTTGAAAATAAACATGCTCTATTTGAAGTAATCCCTGATTTTATTTCTGACACCATATTAAGGAATACAACATATTTACATACTGTGACTACGAGCCCTTAAGATTCTCGAAGATATGCAAAAGAAAGGAACACGACGCTTAGGGAACCAGTAGCTGTCAGGATATCTCCGAAAGATTAAGATGCCAAGCACACTACCTACTACTACCTAGCACAGCGTAGGATGTTGGTCAAAGTTAACTATCGACAAAAGGAATATTCTAAACGCTGGCTGACGGTACAAGAACAATATCAACGCCATTAATTCGGTAAAAAGATAAATTAAGCTTTTTCACATCGATAAGAATAGGAATCAGATTATAACTAGATCGAGTCGTCAAACAAATGAGACGCTTCATAAAATTACCCGAAGATGTCTAATTTCTGCTCGCTGTGCCAGATCTTTAGGAGTTTGGTGAAAAGTACAGCCGAATAAAATTAACAAACTCTGAGTTTTTTAATAAAATAGTGAAATGAGAGTAAACGAAAAATAAAAAATACTTAACGGTTCAATTTTACAATAAGATCAGTACAACAATACACTCAAACGGCGTTTAAAACGAGACAAAATGTAAGTAAGTAAATTTCGTTTGGGTTCGAAATTATAAGTAATCAAAATTCACGAACAAAATTCAAATTCAAGAAAAACGAAATAGTAAAATCTTGAACGAATATAATAGCAACATTAAAAAGAAACTTTTGAAAGGGAACAAGAGTATCAGATACAATATTGAAGATAGAGAATGTAAGAAATGATTTCACGGAGAGATTAATAGAAAAGCGAGCATACAAGTAAATGGGGGAACGGTAGAAGAAATATGGAGAAACCTTAAGGGCATAATTTCGAAAGCAGCAAATGAAATTATGGGCCACAAAAGAAGAGAAAATTAAAAATTGATAGGCGGTGCTACCCTCCGGAAAAAATTTAAAAAATTCTTTAAAAAGAAAAATCTGAAGAAGGATAAATACTAGAAATAAAAAAGGGGAAAATGTATCAGTGAACAAACAAGCCAGAAAGGACAGAAGAGAGTACATAAACAGATACGATCTGAAAACCCAATATACAGCCATACGTAACTTGATAAAAAAGATACCAAGGAATACAAGAGAAATAAAAGGCAAACAGGGCGCCTAAATCAAAAGAGAAAAAGAAATAATACGTAGATGAAAGGAATATTTTGAAGAAATATATGCTACTCAGATAATGCAATATATAGATGTTGGAAAATAAATACAGGAGTTCAATACTAATACAGAAGAAATCACCAAGGGAGGAATTAAAGAAACATTAAAACACCTAAAAAATGCTAAAGCCGCTGGGATTGATAACAAACGATTTGTTTAAGGTTAATATTGACAAATCGGCGGAAATGCTACATAGTCTGTTAAATAAGATATGGAATGACAAAGAGATACCAAAACGAATGGAAAGGGGCCGTAGTAATAAAAACTCGCAAGAATGGAGATCTGAGCAAATGTGAAAACTGGCGAGCAATAACATTTTTATGCGCCACATCTAAGATAACGGCTAGGATCTTATTAGACAGATTAAGACCAAAGCTTGACAAAAGACTAAGAAGAAATCAATCGGGACTCAGAGCAAAATTTTCACATTTGAACACTAAGAATTATTTTAGAATGAGCAAGTGAGTCGCAAAAGAACATAAACGCTTTTGATCGCATAAACAGAGAACAAATGTGGTAAATTTCAAGATTATACGGCTTATCAAGTGAATTCATTGATGTAAATTAAACTATTTTGTAAAGAATATAGAGCCAGACTAGAACACTCGGGGAAAATAACAGATATAATAACCAAATACAGTGAAGTTAAACCAAGTTACATCGTGTCTCCAACGTTATTTCTAATTATAAGAGATTGGGTTGTGGAAAAAGTGACTGATAATAAAATAGGAATTTACAAAACCAATTGGAAGATTTAGAGTTTGCAGATGATATATGCCAATTGACAGAACATAATAAACATATGCAAACGATAATAAACAAACTAACTCAAAATTCTGAAAAAGTAGGTCCCAAAATAAATAACTCCATATTCTGAAAAAGTAGGAAATTCCAAAAAACAATAGCCAGCCTAACAATGATATAATGATAAATGGGAAAATAATACAAGAAGTAGATAAATTTCCATTTCAGTTATGGAGAGGAAGAGAGGAAGCAAGGCAGATATTCGACCAATGATAACCAAGGTATAGCATACATTCAACTCCTTAAGGTAAATTTGGCAAAAAAGTGCTATCTCAGAAACAATAAAAATCAAAATGTTCGACGGTTGCGTTAAAAGTATACTACTATATGGTGCAGAGACTTGGCAGTATGATGAGGCAACAAATGAACAACTACAAACCTATGTCAATAAATCCCTGAGGAAGGTCCTGAAAATACATTGGCCAAATAAAATGACAAATATTGGGCTATAGAAAAGAACAAGACAGGAACAAATATCAGTCACAATCAGAAGGAAGATGTGGAAATGGGTCGCCCATACTTTAAGGAAAGAACGAAATAATATAGCCGGCCAAGCTCTAGAATATCAACTAGAAGGAGAACGAAGTCGGAGACAACCGGACAATAACTGGAGGAGAACAATTACAAGAGAAGATAAAAAGATTGGTCCAAGTTGGGGTGAAATCAAAGATAGAGCGAGCAACAGAGAAGAATGGAGGAAAAAGTGGATAAGATTTCTGAAGAATGAAATATAAAGAGGATACTCAGATCTAGCCAATCAGCCATCCTACACTCGAGGCTAAGAAATCCAGAGGTAGTGATGGAGATAGAGAGAGAAAAAGCTACTTTACATAAATTCGTGTTTTATAAAATGAAACAAAAGAAAGAATTGAGTTTGTTTACCTCTGTTTCGTTATGATCATTAAGAGAATAATTGCACACACACTTTACGTTATAGGTACACCGTTGTTACTGCAAGCAAAATCTTGTGAAACGACGAATTATCCGCGTCTTTTTGCATACGCAGCTGGTTTTCAACAGGTGGATGTCAAGTCCAATTGATTGTAACATTGATAACGGCTTGTTTGTCTGAGTCCACCTGCGCTTTCCGAGTACGACCAGGCCTTCGCCAGAGATCCTCAATGAGGGGAAAAACCGAAACTTCCATAACGATTCTACGGAAACTTACAGCACATGTCGACAATGTTTCCTTATTGTTGCAACTTTCACGTAAATTTAACGACAGTAGGGACTTTACGTATTTGCTTTAAATCACCGAAAACCACAAACTGCGTTGCGTAGAACCGTAAGAGAGCATTGATGGGAGTGCACAAAATGTCGACGATATACTTTCTTTTGGACGTTTGCTAACACTCTCTTTTTAAGAATTGAATCCGTGCTCGGAACACGTTTCTTCGTTTTGATTTCTATACGCTTCGAACAATGCTCGTTTCTTATAGGCTCATTCAATTTTTACTCCGACGCACACAAGAGTCAAAATATCTGTTTTCTATTGATAGCGGTAAGCAATCGATAAATTACGGGAAACAGTGGGGCGAAAGGGGAAATAAACACAAAAGGAAAGGCTTACATATTAGAACCCTATGGCACCCCAAAAAAAATATCCAATGGTTCCTATGTGACATGGAATTTAGAATTTGAAATTTGAAATCTAAAATAAAATAAAAGCAAATATTTTGGGACTTTAAGAGCTGTCCCTTTGGCGTGTAGTTTCGGTAATCAATCTTTATTCGACGACAAAAACTGTTCTGCATTTTTCTCAGTCGATCAATTATTCCCGATCCCCCGGAAGAAAGTACATAGCTTAAAACGTCAATAAACATTAACACAACGTTATCCCAATTTTTAAAAATTCCAGCACGTACATTAGCGAAGCCTCGACGATTAGAATAAATAAGCATTATCACCATATGTGTAACTGTCTTACCACCTTTTTTGGATCGAGCCTCCATGGAATTCGCTTAAAACTGTAAAACACTCCCGATTTTGCCGTTTCCTAACAGTAGTTTCGAAAATCTCTATAATTTAACTAATACTCAATTGTCTCTAAGAAAAATAAAAAAGTATGGCTATCGGAGAAATTTATTTTTAATTAAATATGAGGGCCACCAAATTGATATTTAAACATGGTTTCACCAAAATTGGCTTAAAGCATAACAAGAACAACTAATGGATAAGTAAGTGCACACGCTTCGACAAACTAATTGGAAATCGATTTAGACACAAATACAATTCTACTATAACTTATAAAGCACTTTGAATTTACGTTTTTATTAAAATTGCAAAGCCACAATTGTATATGATGTAATTAAATTGATGATAACATATAGACCAGAATAATCCACAGGGAAGAATCCAGCTGCAGAGAATTTAAAGCTACAGCTTGAAGCTTGCTTGATTAATATCAACAAATTTTCGGCAATCATCTTCTCGTTAGCACAATGTCCGTTTAGGTTTAACGTATAGAACAGATTATAGGCCAGTTTCGCCGTTTTCTCCGATTCCTTGGTCGTCTTACTGCAAATGGATGCTATCCATATTGGACCAACCTGTAAATAATAAAGAACACTTCGAAATGAATGATTTTATGATATTTATTTTGAATGCTATCACAAAATTAATATCTTAATACGAAAATTTGAATGGGATGTTTCAAAATTTCAGTTTTCAGATTAACTAATTCACATAATAAACACATGGATTTCGCACTTCTACAGTAACTACCTAATTTTATAATTAGGTAATGGGGAATCGTCGTTTAGAAAACAACTACCCCGCGTACAAAAACATTGCCGGTTATTTAAATTTCATCCAAAACAGGAATCCGCGACAACTTACTACGTATTTAGTGCAGTCGCATGCGGTAATTAATTGATTAATTGCAAAATTCATGTATTCAAGTATCGTGCTTTGGGCCCTAACTTTTATGGACTTCGAAACAACTTTTCATCGCTTTATATTGAAGATGGTGTGGTACCACATATCCACCTCCATATTTCGTATTTCACTGTTGTACAATAAGAAGAATATTTGTAATACTCATAGATAATGTAAAATACGTGAATAATTAGTAGTATTTGCGCCTGAATAGTAGGTAGATCAACAAGTTTCTGGAATCGCTGCTAGGGGGTTGCTATTTTTCCAAATACTTCAAGTTGTGCTGACAACTCTTTCACATCAATTGAATAAAAATGTTAAATCGATCTGTCAAATAGTCTGATTTTGGCAAGCATTTAAGTTCGAACGGTTATCAAATTTTTCTGTTTGAAAACTAAAATCAAATCAAGGTTAAATGCCGTTCCTTTATTTTCCACCGTGAGTTTTCGGGTTTCGGAATTCCAGCGTGACCGTACAGTGATGAACCACGTTCAGGACTTCCGGAAACGGTTACCACGCCAAAAATTGTGAAAAAATCCATGACATGGTTTTGATAGATCGGTGAATAAGGGTGGGTAAAATTGAAGAAGCCGTAGGTTTGTCTTATGAACGAGTAGTTCGTATTTTACATAATGAATTGGATTTAAAACAGATTTCTGCAAGATGGGTGCCGCATTTGCTCAATTTGGAAGTGTTTACGAGGAATCTAACGGATTTCAAGAGACAGTCCGTGACCACGGATGAGGCCTGCATTGATCACTACACACCAGAAACAAAAATGCTAATTGGTTATCTGAAAAAGGCAAAGCAGTTACTGGCCAATATTACACAACACTTTTGGACAAATTGAAAGCACCCATTCAAAACAAACGCCCGGAAATAGTGAAGAAAAAGGGTTGTTTCAACACGACAATGCAACCGCCCATTCAAGTGCAATCGTTCAGCAAAACTTGACAGAAGTTTGATATCCTTCCGTATTCGCCTGATTTAGCTCCGTCAGATTTCCACCTGTTCCCAAAACTATTTTGGTCAAATTAAGAACTGATAGAGGCTGTAAACGATTATTTTGGGAATCTTGAAGAAAGTTATTTCCAGGAGGGAATCGAGAAGCTAGAGAAATGTTTGAGGGATTATAATGAAAAAAAAATAAATTGAATCCGTATTATTTTGTTTCCATTGTCATTCCGAAAACTTTGAAATCTACCCTCGTATCTAGCTTAAAATTAATTAAATTATATGTATTTGTTATGTAGATGTGAATATTTCACATGAGCACAATATTCATATGCTTTACTGCCGCAAACCCTTCTAATCGCAAATTTAAGTCTTCAGGTCGGTTGTGGTGAGCGTATAATTCCTCTATTAAAATTCAATCTTTTTTCTGACAACTTTTGCGCTATTTTTTGGTATATTTCAAACAATTCAAGTATCGTCCAACTTTTTGACCAATATCTTCAATTATCTTGGAAATACTTTTTGCAATGAATTTTATGAAGGAGCAGTATTTTCTTGAACTGAGCACATGTATACTTAGGTGTAATGCTCTTCCATTGAAAGTGTATGAATCCGGCTTCAATTGTACATTTTAATAGACAAATTGTTTTAAAATGCTGGTTCCTGTACATTTGTAATGTGTTTTTGCGCTTCCCTAAACATGAATGAAATAGAAGCGTAATGCAATAACCACGTGTCAAACAAAGTTTATCTAATATCAGCGAAGGAATATACTCTAAGTAGTTTTTATACTTATCGTGTAAGCGATCTATGGGTAGCATGTAGTAATTGCATTATAAATGTACATCAACCACTTTTTGTGATAATGTAGAAAGCACATTGCAAAGGTAGTACTAGAATTATTTAGAAATTTTGGGTGGCTCCTAACTAAGAAAATTATTCATCCTTTCATTCAGAATATAAACTTATCATGCAGATAGAAAGATTCTCACCAAAGCAATAGTGACCAATAGCAGAGTCCATACTAAAGCTAGCACATCGAACATTTTATTTCTCAATTGAAATCTAATTGTTTCAAAAATAACCAGGAAGAAAGTGATCGCAAACATATCAATTAAAAATATCGAAAAGCCGTATATTTTATTAAAAATAGCCATCGCTTCCGTTAGAATAACGTGCATCTGAGAAACATGCTTCAAAGTCAAGCATATATCCATGTGTGGTAAAAATTCCATTTTATTAGTTTCCTTTAAGCAAATCGTAGGAGAGGTTTTGTTCAAACTCATCAAAATATCATGTATTTCGCGTAAAGCAGTAAACATCCTTTTTGTCGTATAACAAATGAGTAGCACAGCAATACCTAAACGCAATCTATTAAAATTATACATCCATATATATTTGATGGAATCCGACTCCGTTCTAAAAGCGTGAGTGATATCTAATATCGTACTAGTTATCAGCAAAGTAATCATCAATACTATATGTGAGATAAATCGTGTCGTTCTTATTGCGTTAGAAGTATTATAGACTAAAGCGATCTGATCCACTCTAAGAACTTTATCCAATAATTCCTGGAAGTTCTTCATTCCATTCCCAAAATGAAACTTACAAGTCATATAAATGTTCATGGAGTACAAAATGAATGTAGCGCAAGCCTTCGGAAACATTTGAACTCCTTCGGATTTCCAGTCCTGCATGTTTTCTATCAGTTGACAAAAATGTGTGGATATCATTAGAAATATGAGCAATATAGGATATACTCTTAAAATAGCAGCTACCAAACCTTCATATTTCATTACTGGTGTAATCCCTAGAATGTTGGCACAATAAAACAACAATTTTGGTTTGTTAGGATCATCTTTTTCTAATTGGTAAGTAAACATGATGACGTACTTATAACTTTTTGCTGTTGGCCGAATGGCTTATATTCGTATGAGCATGTATTAGGTACGGTCGAAAGACAATCAATCAATAACAGGAAATTTATTTATATTACTTTTCTGTATGAACCATATTATAATAAATGCGGGAGTAATTTTCCTATTAAAAGAACTTGAATTATTAATGAGGATAAATAAAATAAATCGAAACATGTTTTTGTGTGCTGCAAATAGTAATAAAATTGAGGTAATTGATAATCGATTACTTCTAACGAAAACAACACCATTAAAAGTACTTCAATGAATATTCGAAGCGATTTTAAACTAAATAATCTTACCAGACTACTAAGAAAGCAGTAAAGAACTATTTCAAATGACGCCATGCAAAGTAAAGAAACCTAATTTCGTCTGATTACTAAAAATTCAGAAAAATCAGAACAGAAATAACAAAAGTAAATGAACATGAAAGAACACTGTTGTCTTAGGAAACATTTTCAATAAATAAATTATGAATTAATTGACCCTTGACAGAATACGTAAGTGTCAACACCACGTCGTTGTGCAAACATTAGATCCTTGCCACCAAGAATCTTTCAAAGAAAATGTCCAAATAAAACCTAAAATTATCTGGAGATATAATAAGACGGAATAAGAAGATTTATTAGTAAAGGGAGCAATGTAAATGGAAAGAGTAGGAAACAAAAGAAGGGACTACCAAGAGGAACGTCACACAAACAAAGAGAAGAATTGGGAAGAAATAAAGGAAAAAACCGTATAAAAGGGAAAACATTCGCAAAAGATCGGGAAGACTGGAACAAGTGGGTAAAGTGGGTATTGAGCAGGAATCGTTGTGGGAAAGAAGAGGAAAGTTTCAATACAATACATAAAAGTTAGGTGGCATTAAATCTTAGTCCATACCAGCTATTTGGTGTCGTTGACAATTTATACACCATCCTTGTTAGGATCTTGAACTCAATTACATACTTGTTCCTCGCCTGGAAAAATAGCTTTAAAAAAATGTATAACTTTAACAATAAAATACGTTGGCACGAATTATAAATTCAGGAGACAATAAGACATTTAACATAGCTAATGAAGAAAAAACGAAAGGAAAATATGTTATAATTAAGTTTAATAAATTAATAATAGATGGGAGCATATGGAAATGGCACAAAGATAAAAACCAAACACAACCAAAAAGCTCAAAACACTAACAGAAGACAGCGAAACACAAAAGATGACGGACACCGCTAAGGAAATGGATATGAGCAATGGAACTAGGAAAAAGAGACGGAGAAAGTGAAACGACCTGGACATTGACATTGAGAGATGCTATATTGATAGGAACGGGAAATGTAAGAACTTTGTATAAAGTTAGTAAATTACAACAGCATGGAGATCGTGGGATTAAGTGAAACACGTTGAAATGGAAGTGGAGAAATTCTAGTAGGAGAACAGCATACAATGATATACTCCGGAAATGCCAAAAAAACTGATGAAAACGAAAAAGAGTTGCAATAATGATGACAAGGACAGGAAGAAGACCTCAAATAAAATGGGAAGCAAACTCCAAGAGAAGAATTTTATGACCAACTACAAGCAACATACAATAGCATAAGTTATAAGTATAAAAGAAATAGATAGAAATACTAATAGTAGATATGAACGCGAAAATAACCAACGACAACATGGCGCATGAATGAATTATGGGAAACGAGGCAATAGGGAAAAGAAATAATGTGGGAATGGTGAGTGGAATAGGTGGTAGTATGTTCAAATACAAAGTTATACAAGAGGAGATCTCCAGGAGAAAGACACAGAACCCAAATTGATCACGTTCTAATAGAGGCGAAGCGGAAAAGCTGGTTACAAGATATTAGGAGTCTAAGGGAAGCAGACGTGAGATCCGACCATTTACTGGTTAGAGCAAAAATAAAGATGAAATTAGACAGAGAAAATAATCGAACAGAGAATATGAGAATCAGGCACAATATTGATGCGTTAAAACTCGAAAATGTAGGAAATGATTCCACGGAGAAATTAATAGAAAACCGACCACTACTGCAAGCGAACGATGAAACGGTAGAGGGAATATGGAGAAATCTTAAGGATATAATTTCGAAAACATTAAATGAAATTGTTGACTACAAAAGAAGAGACAACAAAAAATGGATAACCGGAGCTACACTTCAACTTATGGTGGGAAGGAAAAAATCAAAAGGATATGCTCCAAAAAGGAGAATAAGAAGAATAAAAAAGACTAGCGATAAAATACAGGGAAAAAATGTAGCAGCGAAGAAACAAGCCAGAAAAGACAGAAGATAGTACATAAGCGAAATGCTGAGAATTATCTGAAAAGGCAGCGCAGCAAAATGATTTGAAAACGAAATATACTGTCAGACGTAACATGACAAAAAAATACCAAGGAATACAGGAAAAATAAAAAGTAAATTAGGCACCATGATCAAAAAAGAAAAAGAAATAATGTGTGCATGGGAGGAATTTTTTTTTTTCTAAGGTCGACCTCTCCTTCTCGAGCCGAAGCCTCACGGCCCCAATGGCTCACGTCCTCCTCGTTGGACGGCTACTCCCCCACCGCCCTGAAGGTATGTGGAAGTAAAAACCGGAATTTTAAAGGTCACAGCTTAGATGGCGGGTTGGAGATCTTGATTAGTTTTGTCCATCTTCAGAATTGATAATGTCTTGAAGGACATCTCCGTGCGCCGGACCCTCAAAGGGGACGGCGGTCGATCCGAGTCCAACATCGCCAGCTCCTTAACCAGCCGATGCCCTGAGTCCTCAGCTTAGGAATATTTTGAAGAAATGTATGCTAAACATGATAACGCAATGTATAGACGTTGGAAATGAAATACAGGAGTTGAATATTAATTCAGAAGAAATCACGAAGGAAGGAATTAAAGAAACATCAAAACACCTAACGAGTGGTAACGCCGCTGGGATTGATAACTCACCAAACGATTTGTTTAAGGTTGATATTGACCAATCGACGAAAATGCTACGTAGTCTCTTAAATAAGGTATGGAATGACAAAGAGATACCAAAACGAATGGAAAGAGATCATAGTAATGAAAACTCGCAAAAATGGAGATCTAAGCAAATGTGCGAACTGGCGAGCGATAACGTTTTTATGCGCCACATCTAAGATAATGGCTAAAATCTTATTAGACAGATTAAAGCCAAAGCTTGACAAAAGACTAAGAAGGAATCAAGCGGGAGGCAGAGTAAAATTTTCACATTTATACCCGAAGAATTATTTTAGAACAAGCAAGTGAGTGGAAAAAGAATATAAACGTGAGTTTCGTTGACTTCCAGAACGCTTTTGATCGCATAAAACAGAGAACAAATGTGGTAAATTCCATGATTATACGGCTTACCAAGTAAATTCATTAATCTAAATTAAACTATTTTATAAAGAATATAGAGCCAAACTAAAACACTCGGGAAAAATAACAGATGCAATAACCATAGAAAGTGGAGTTCCATCTTGTCTCGAAAGTTATTTCTAATTATAATGGATTAGGTTGTGGAAAAGGTGACTGATAATAAAACAGGAATTTATAAAGCCAGTTGGAAGATTTAGAGTTTGCAGATAATAGACACATGCAAACGAAAATAAACAAGCTAACTCAAAATTCTGAAAAAAGTAGGTCCCAAAATAAATATGTACAAATAAAACTAAAACTCTAAAAAACAATAGCCAACATAACAATGATATAATGATAAATGAGAAAATAATAAAAAAAGGAGATAAATTTGCACACTTTGCGTCGGTTATGAAGAGGAAGAGAGGAAGCAAGGCAGATATTCAAACAAGGATAACTAAGGCACAGCATACATTCAACTCCTTAAGGAAAATTTGGCAAACAAGTGATATCTCAGAGACAACAAAGATCTCAAATGTTTGACAGTTGCGTTAAGAGTATACTACTATATGGTGCAGAGACTTGGAAGTGTGATGGGGCAACAAATGGGTAACTATAAACCTTTGCCAATAAATCGCTAAGGAAGATCCTGTAAAGAGATTGGCCAAATAAAATGACAAACATTGAGCTATGACAAAGAACAAGACAGGAACAAATGTCAGTCACAATCAGAAGGAGAAAGTGGAAATGGATTGCTCGTACTTTAAGGAGAGAACAAAATAATATAGCCAGGCAAGCTCTAGAATATTAATCAGAAGGTAAACAAAGTAGACGACTACCGGTCAATAACTGGATGAGAACAATTACAAGGGGACATAAAAAGATTGGTCTACGTTGGGGTGAAGCCAAGTATAGAGCGAGAAACAAATAAGATTGGAAGAAACTAGTGGATAAGATTGCAGAAGAATGCCATGTGAAGAGGATGCCCAGATCTAGCCAATGAGCCATCCTTCGCTCGTGACTAAGAAAAGCAGAAGTGTCCAATACTCCAATAGGAGCGATGGCGATTTAGGTAGAGAGAGTAACAAAGTATAAAAATATATTTCAAGAAATAACATTGTTTTCAATATGAAACTTTATAATTTTTTTAATCTATAAAACAAAATATTCGATTTAACTATTTGGTAATAAATGATTTATATTAATTCAATACAATAATATAATGTAATTTTATACTGCTACAATCCGGTGCGACCGGGTTTCGATCCCAGAAGCTCTTCATTGTGAACTTTACCACTCAGCCACTTGGCGAATTATATAATACAATATATAGCTAATAACAATCGAAATAAGTTATATCTTACCAAATTAGTAAAAATAGGCTGTAGATACCATACCATACAGCCAAAACTCCAGTTCGCTTTAATAAAAGCCCTACTTAAATTAAGAACGGCAATGCAAAACGTAATTGAGTACATATTAATGAGAAATATCACAAATCCGTAAATACGATTAAAAATTGCTACCGTTTCCGATAAAGCTATTTGTATCATTGAAACATGCCTAATCGTTAAAGCCATATCAACATTTGGTAAAAATTCCGTACTTGCCACCTTTATAAGATAAATTTTGTCACCTCTTTTCAATAGATCTACTAGCGTTTGGTTCATTCCACGCAATGCCGAATGTATTATTTGCAACAAGTAACAAACGAAGAATAAAACGATGGCTAATCGGATTCTGCTAAACTTATGAAAAAGGATAGTCCCCAGACACGGTGACTGAAAGATTTCGTTGTATAGGTCCGCAATGCACTCGCTCAGGAACAAAACAATAATCAACATAGCATTTCTCTTAAGACAAATTTTCTGTGTATTTCGACTTCCTATATTATAAACTGCAACACTTTGTTCAATTATGGAAACTTTCTCTAACAACAAATTAAGCAATTCCCCGGCTTCGCCTAAACAAAATTTGTACGTTACATAAATGTTCACATAACATACGGCAAACTCCGCGGAGAGTAGAGGTATCAACACTTTTATGGTATATCTATCAATCGCAGAGAATCGTAGGTAAATGTATGCTGCGATGGTAAACATCATGAAAAGTACTGCACATAGTTTAAACAAAAGTTTCGCCAGATATGATCTAAATACTGTGGGCTTAATTATACACATTATGCTACCACACCGAAATAAAAGTTTGGGTTGGTTTAAATATGTGGTCTTAAACTTTCGATTCATGATTACAATAAAATCGAATACAGTTCGAGATCGTTTGAAAGTGTTACAGATGAAAAGTGATTTGAACTGCTTGTCTACAAAATCGCTTTAAAAATTAATACTAACTGAAATATTGATATCATTCCGTATTTTTCAAAATCAATCCTGGTTGATTATAGCAAAATAGCAAGGCCATTAGTGAATTGAAAATGAATAATATATACCAAAGCGTACTGCAGCGAAAAATACTGGAATCAAACTACAAACAATCAATGTATGATCAATTCTTTTAAACAAGCAATGACATTCGATATTATCTTCTGTAATAAAATCATGGTGTCGGTTTTCTAAGATATGTAATTAAAGAACAGTTGATGGTCAAGAATCTATTTCCAACATACCAATTGCTTCTATAGTATTCGTATTGAATGCCATATTGTAAGCTATACCATAGTGAATTATTTTTATGGTCAACAAAAGAAGTAAAGAAGAAAGCTTTAGAAAAAATTGTCTTTTCTGTGTCTGATCTCAATCTCATTATACAATTATCTCACATCACAGACGATGGAAAACGCTTAAATCACTATATTGTTGTAATGATTTTCAACGTTTAACCCTGCTGTACTGTTAAAATTTACTCTACACGTGTATCGTTCGGGTCAATATGACCCGAAACATTATTTGCAACAAAGAATAAGTCTACTGTTTGAAAAGAAATATTTTATTTATAGAAAAATAGAAATTTATATCTTCTAATAAAAAACTTTTACATTTAAACATACAAAAATGTATTTTATAAAAAGACTATGGAGCACAATTTGGCAAAAGAATTTTACATGCTTCTTACAAAAATGTTTATTGCATATTACACAAGTAATATTTGTTTTGTTGTCATTACTTGACGGACAAAATTTGCATCGTGCACGTTTTGCATTAATGTTCGCTGCTGTTGAGGGTTCATTTGATGTTAAGGCTATATTTCGATTTTTCGATTGTTGAGCTTTTACCACCATGTTGCGAGCTTCTTCTCCCCTGGGTAGGTACGTTCTTGACTCCATATGTAATTTTATGAGTGATTTTCCTTTAATCTTCTTTTTGTTAGTTTATTGTTGTTCCAATTTGGATTCACAGCAGTCCATAATACATACGCGTTGTAAGCCGAAATGTCTAGCATCTTATAAAAAAATTACCATAGGCCAGCGATTGGATTTCCTTTTACAAGTATATATGCCCACTAATTGATCGAGTGTGTCAACGGCACCTTTAGTTGCATTGTAGTCTAGTATTATATAAGGTTTCTGATCAGTTCTTTCAGCGACTTTGTTGTCGTGATGCAATGTGCTCATAAGGATCACGTTCTTACCCTTTTTGGCACACAATTTACGACGGTTGTATCATTTGTGAAAAAGAAAGAACTGCTATGTACTTGTTTGTTAGTTATTGGCTGAGGAAGTTCCGGCTTGTTTTTTCTAACAGTTCCTACCATCGTAAGTTTTCTTTTCAGCAGTAACTGTCCAAAGTTGTATGATGTGAAAAAATTGTCACACGTCACATTATGTCCTCTTAGTTCGCTGGTAAGATCGCAAGCCACCCGCATGCCCTGATTTTTTCTGGTGGAGCACCCTCTTCCTTTCCCTTGTAAACTTGTACTTTCAATAACTGTATAATGTTAATTATATAACATGGGAAGATTTTCTACCCACATTTCCCAAATGTTTCTAATGGCCGCTAATTAATCAGCACGTCTTCTTTCCTGGCGTGTAGTATTGTCATCAAAGCGAATCACACGGGATATCATGCTGAATTGTTCAAGAGACATGGTTGCTCGAAAAATGCTTCGACCGGTATCATTGTCCCACAGACTTCTTGTAGCTTCTCCGTGCGATCGGTAGACGCCGGCAAGTAACAAAAGACCAATATAGGCTTGAAAAGTGGTACTATCTAAAACTTTCCACTTTGTATATTAAACCCGTAATCATTCAATATTTGTCATCATTATCCCTTCCTTCTCGATCGCAGGAAAAAATACAAATTTCAAATGCACTTTTTATGTAATTCTCGCACATGCATATCTTGTAATTCCTGCAGGAGTGCGAATAACATTGCCAGAACTAAAACGACCACGTGGCTGAGGTGGAAGTAAATTCCATTCAATTTTACCATCTTTCGAGAAAATTGTCTGAACATTCTGAGGCATTTGAAGATTTTCTTGGTCTTGTTCACTATCAGAACTATCACTTTCCGACACATCACTTGTATGATCTTCAAATTCAGAAACAGATTCATCACTATCAGAAGCTTGTGCAAGAGCTTGCAGTTCTGCATCACTTAGTGGTCGACTTGCCATATAAACAAGAACATGCAAGAAGGTAACACGTGATAGTCAAGTAGCAAAAAAATAAAACAAATAAATCATTTTTATTACTTTCTAACATATTAGGTGCAGTGATGGGTCGTTATTATATGCACAATTGTGTTGTATATAATAATAAACAATAAAAAAAAAATGCGAAAAACATATCCTAGAAATATGTATACAACGTAGATGACTGTCGGGTCATATTGACCCGAACGTAATAAAGGTAACATATAAATAAATATTTCAAACAAAAATAAAAAAATAAAATGTTTATGGAATATTAACGCAAACAAAGTAACAAATAAAGTCAGTGAACGCCATGAATATTTTTTGACAAATATTCATATTACAGCGAAACAAAATTCTGTTTGGCTCAAATAGACCCGAACAGTGCAGCAGGGTTAAGGAAATTCCTAAAATCTAAAATTAAGTGTGCTTACAATAATTACCGCGTTCGTTCCTATTGAAAATTTTAAAGAGTGATTCGTTAAGAGTTTCCACATTTTAGATTTAAAAAAGAGCACCTAAAATGCGAAAAAATTGAATATTAACACGTTTTTAGAGCGAAGCTTTTTGTCTGGTTCTGCGACGAGAGTTAACTGGGAAAAAATCTGGAAGACGCCTCCATGTGAGACGCTTAAAATCGTCACTTGACTCTTTTCTAGCTGTAAGATTCATGCAAATATGATTGTAATATGATTGGGAATATAGTTACTACAAATGATTAGTGCACAACTTTTTATCGAAAGTTAATTCACGTGTAAAGCAAATTAATGGATGTCATGATAATGCATTTGACGGGATGAATATCAATTACTTAAGAGCTTCGCTCTTGCCAGGTGTACTACAACATCTCTTCTTTTTTTATAATATAATGTAGTTTAATTAATTACAATTATATATGAAATAACCGCCACGGCTCATATGCTAATGTGTTTGTCATAATTTCGAATAGCATTGGAACACAAGTCATGGTCTATACTGTTAATTTCGCGACGTATCTCTTCCTTAAGGTGTGCAATCGCTCGAGGCTTGCTTCTGTAGACTCTGCTCTTCAGATAACCCCAAAGAAAAATCCGCAGGAGCTAAATCAGACGAGCGGGGGTCAATTAATACCCCTGTTTTCTTTTTTTTTTTTTTGAGATTACGCGGCCTGGGAAACGTGTTTGAAGTAAGGCGATTGTTTCACCGGCTATATGCCTGATAGCATCGTCTTGTTAGAACCATAAGTCGTCGCATAAAAAGTAGGTTAACATGTTCTGATATCTAACAACACTAATTGTAATCGCAATCTCAGCATCATCTTCAAAGGAATATGGGCCAACAGTGCCTCCATACCCAATCACACACCAAACAATCACTTTTGGGATTGCATTCCCTTATCGGTAGCTACTCTTGGGTTTTCTGTTCCCCAAATGCGACAATTTTGTATGTTAACAAAACCATTCAGATGGAAATTGACTTCGTCAGTAAAGATAATTTTCTTTGAACTATCATCATCTTGTCGAAGCATCCATTCAGCAAATACACGACGCTGTTGATGGTATCTTGGCTTCAATTCTTGTAGCAATTGCATTGTTTTAGGATTCAAATGCATATCCTTGGCCAAGATTCTTTTGTAGTGGAGTAGGAGGGTTTGAGTCATTGGGATCAACACCGAATCCATGTGCCTCGTTCTTCGGCGACACTTTCACGAACGAGAGCCACATTTTCGCTGTATTTACAACACCAGTTTGCTCAAATTTCTGAACCACATTCTACATCGTGTGTTCCGAAAGTCGATTGTTTACACCAAAATATTTACGTAATGCACGAGATGAGTCCCGTGAAATTGGTAACCGAATTTGTGAAAATATAATAATTCATCGGAGTTTCTGGTAGATATGAAATAGTTGTACTAAGTACTTTACGGAAAATTTCAATAGTTCTGTAAAATTGCGCGAGAAAATGGAATACTGAAAATGGACGAAGCAACCACTTTCGAAAAAACTCTGCGATTCGGACATATTTCTGCACCTCGACCATAGCTCTAGAGTTCTTGACTAATCCCGCAAAAATTTCTACAAAAATTGAGATTTTGTAAAAAATTGTTCATTTCGAAAATCAAAAAACAATTCTATTCGCGGATCTGAACTATAGATAGAACTCTTAGGGTGCTAGAGTTCTATCGAAAAGCCCCACAACATTTTTTTATCCAAAACCTTACTTTGAAAGATATTTGCAATAATAGTGTGGAACCCCTAGTTCTGGATAAAGAAAAGCTCGCAACAGTTCTAATTGTAGTTCCTGATAGAACCCTAAGAGTTCTATCGAAAATCGTAATAAAATTTTGTTGTAACGTTGAAAATTGAAAAGATATTCAAAGAAATAAAGCTCGTCTATATAGTGAAAAAGAATGTACAGAAAGATCGTAGAAAAACGGAAATTGTTCCATACCTTTTCATGTATGTCAATACAAGAATGGTTTAGAATAACAGTTAGAAGCCCATGGGAGAATACATACTAGAATAGACTTCGAGGCATATGTGCAAAATTGGAAAAGACTAGTCTATTACATTTGTTTATGTAAGCGTTAAAACTCCTATTTTAATTCTTGTAAAACTGTTGAAAGGCTAGAACTATTATATCTACCAGAAACTCCGATAAATTATTATATTTTCACAAATTCGGTTGCCAACTGCACGGAACTCACAAACTGCACCCATTTTCATAATAAGCCTTAACGACTACTGATAACTTAGATTCAATTGATATGAATATCGAGACATTTAGTATCAAATACTTTACACCTGACGATGTATTTCAGACCGTTAATAGTATTAACTAAATCGGCATCGACTAGACGTGATGGACTGTCTAATCTTTTCAGTTCGGAATTTTCCTCATTTTTAATGTAAACCTCTCTTGGTTACCTTTAATCTTCGTAAGTCCAATCCGTACGTTCCGTTTCCCCAGTCATTGTAACTAATGTAACTAACTACAGTACCATAAGCATACTCTAATTCTGCAAAAATATTTGAATCTCTGATTTACTCAAGACTTTACACTAATGTAAAACCATCGTTTTCCATCCATCAACATGGTTTTATTGCCGATCGCTTTAGAGTAGAATTACTAACTTGTCTGTGTCGTTACTGCATGGACTTCTCTAAAGCTTTTAACACTATCGATCATACTATCCAATTACCGCAAACTAGTATCGTTTGGTTGTACTGCTGCTGTTGATTTCTCCAGTTCATATCTCACAATCAGTTGCAGATACTGCCCTTTATAACGGCCATGTTTCTAATTCCCTTTTGGCTTTTTAAGGAGTGCCCCAGGAATCAAATTTAGTTCCCCCACTTTTCAATACCTATATTAATAACCTTTTAGATCTTCTTGACTATAGAGTATTAGCCTATTCAAATGATTTAAGCATATTTATTACCGTTAATTCTTTATCTGCTTGCAATCATTTACAACAAAAATCTGCATGGGATTAACAACTGATGTTCTAGAAATTGAATCCGTATGAATATTAGTAAATGCGTCGTAGTTGCATACACAAAATGTCATGAACCAAGCATATTTGAGTACAATATAAATGGTTCAGGTATACCTAGACATCTAAAATTTAAGACCTAGGCGTGATGTTTGGCCTACATCGTTTATTTTGTGATCACATCTTTACCATCAATAACATCAAATTTCAGTTACAACAGCCGCATCTAAACCAAGGTCGAATGTTCTTAACCATATTTTTGTCTAGATTTGTCTATGTTCTTAACCATATTTTTGTCTAGATTTGTCTATGTTCTTAACCATATTTTTGTCTAGATTTGTCTATGTTCCTAACCACATTTTTGTCGAGATTTGTCTATGTTCTTAACCATATTTTTGTCTAGATTTGTCTATGTTCTTAACCATATTTTTGTCTAGATTTGTCTATGTTCTTAACCATATTTTTGTCTAGATTTGTCTATGTTCCTAACCACATTTTTGTCGAGATTTGTCTATGTTCTTAACCATATTTTTGTCTAGATTTGTCTATGTTTTTTTAACCATATTTTTGTCTAGACTTGTCTATGTTCTTAACCAGATTCTGTCTATGTTTGTCTATGTTCGTGATTGCCTTTTTGTCTAACATATTGTCTATGTGCGTACTTGCCCCAATAAACCTTGTCAGCTCGACCACGAGTTTAATTCACTAGGGAGCGGTAGGCCGAAACGGCCGACGACCTCGGTCGCATCACCGACCGTGCATCATTGCATTGTCGCGTTGCGGGCAGAACTCGAGCTAGCCGTCTGCAAACAACCCCCATGCCCGTGGTTTTTCCTTCAACAAACCCGGCGAACGTGACAATTGGCAAACTTATTTTGCTTGAATATACAAAAAGAGATATAGGATGCCATCAGATTTATCAACCCGTTGCACAAAAACTATGAACGTTTTGAAAATCCCATCATTGTAACAGCAAAATATTGTATCCCAACAGGCGATGAAGATAGCAATCTAACAAAAAGTGGGAAAGCAGCAGCCATGAATGGCATATACCCTGAATTCCTGAAACATGCTGTGTTGAAGATTAAACGACAAAGGTAATTGCTTTAGTGTCTGTTAGCCTCGAGATACCTAAATGACTGATACATCAGAAAATGGGCTCGGAGATTGCCAAGCACATATTTGTGAGACAAACCAGATTCCCTTGGACAGACCACGTCCTTACACATATGAATTCCATTCCAGCGTGTCCTTAAAATTACAGCCTCCTGACTACACAGCAGCATATTACATCGTCTAAAAAAGAGATTTACTTCGGAAATTAATTGCAGTAGTTCCATGCTTTAAGATTTACAATTTCGACAACTTGTTGAGAGATCGCCCCCTCCAAATGTTTATTGATGACGACTGCAATAAAACGAGGAATGGTTCGGCTGTTCGACTTGTACACCACATCTCCCTCGCACTGTTTTAAAAGAGAATTTCAAATCTAACAGCGCTGATAATATGATCTTTGAAATCAACATCCTTCAGCAACAGGTAATACCTGACATCGAACAATTCTAGAGCTATTGCAAGAAATGAAGCATAATCCAAGTATAAGCCAAAACTTAATTCTACTACTTTCATTTGAATCATAGAAGTATTGTTGAAGGCTAAACGTTGCTTTCAATAAAGTTGCGTGACAGCATAGCCCTAGTCCAACTTATTTTGCAGTAACCCTAGACAAAAGACTAAAGTACAATGCTCACTTCACGAAGTCCACTCGAAAAATTAAAACAAAGAAGGTCAGTCAAAACCTAACGGAAAGCATTGACATACTTATGTTTTACGTACACATCCTCGCTAGCTTTGGTTTTGGTCCACTGGCGAATATTGTTGTCGTGTTTGGCTGAATAGTCATCACACTAGCAGATATCTGGCACAGTGAAATCAACTCCAGGGAATTACAAATGAATAGAAATGTACCAAATCTACATAACTCTACAAGAAACGACCTATAACTGAGGATCGTTTGTTAGACAACTCTCACGGAAAGTTGTGCAATGGCTGCACTGCAAGACCACATTGCATATGCCAATAATTGTCATGGGAAGAATCGTGGTTTGTTAATCGTAGACTGCAGTCGTAAAGTAGTTTTGTCCACTCGTAAGTGAGGTATAGCATCTCGCGATTAATAAAGCCATTTACTTCAGCTGGATATTACAAGAGCTCATCATAGTGGACTAGTTGTCTACAGAGGAGGAATTAACCTGGTCAAAGAAAACAATTTAGTTAATATAAAGAAGATTACGGGAATATGGAAAGTGAAGAATAGGAAAGGAGAGAGAAAATTATTAGAAGAACTGCAGCAACAGAGAGGAAAGAAAGTGGCAAGATAGATGAAGATATAAATTCGAAATTAGCAACAGAATGACAAAGAACAAATAATGTAGCGCATTCAGTTAATTCAAATCGGATAATACATATTTCGATTACAACTAAATTATAACATTATTATTATTTGTATTTATAATGAAATCTCACCATTACATAGAAGACAAACACCAAACTCCAGACCACCGAATTCCACGGAAATAAAACATATATTCCGAATCTGGTGATGTTAAAAATACATACAAAAAACGTAATGGCGTATAGATTTATGAAAAATATCAAAAGCCCAAAGAGACGGTTGAAGACAACAACAGATTCTGCAAGTATTACGTGAATCCTTGAAATGTGTTTTAAAGTCATGATCATATCCATATACGGCACAAATTCAATCTTTGCTGGTTTCATTAGACACACGTTGTGCGGTTTTTTAATTAAATTGATGATAACTCCATTCATATCGTCTAAGGCATTACGAATTTTCTCCGCTACGTAGCAAATTATGAATACAACCATTCCTTGCCTCAATCTGTAGAAATTTTCTAAGCAAATATATTTATACCAGTATGGAGAATAATATACACCGTTAAAAACATCTATGGTAATTGTTGACACCAGGAGAAAAGAAAATAGCCAATCGTTAGTGTTACAGTTAGCACGCTTCCTTTTATTTCCAAGATTGTAGATCATTGTAGTTTCTTCGACAACGCTTATTTTCTCCAATAATTCTTGAAGTTTTTTCATTCCTCCAAAATGAAACTTGCACGTACCATAAATATTCACACAGTATAGAATCAAAGAAGCACTAGCAGCTGGCAAAGTCATAGCATTATCAAAGGCCCATTCCAGCCTCCGTTCGAATAACTGATAAATATAGTTAGTAATCAGTAGCAATGTCAAACTGATTAAATACGTTTTATTAAAAATGTTAGCTAATATCGAATTTCCATTCCCTTTAATTGGAATTAAACCCAACATCTTAGCACCACAAAAGAGGATGCGGACTTTATCCCAACTTAGTTTTCCAGATTTGGTAGCAGTCAATTTGTTGGTGTTCATTTTGTAATTCACCACTAAATGTGGCCGTAAAGGTATATAAATTCGTATACATGCAAGAGATAGTAATATAGGAATAATGAGCATACTGACGATATGTATTTACGGAGACGTAATGTAGTTGCATAACAAAGTAATCCTAAATTGCCCTTAATCTGTCTATGTAATAAATAAATACTCCCACTACTATTAGAGTGGCCAGATTAATTGTATTATTATTGTTCTGCTTTTTAGGAGAATAAATACTCAATATTTCCATTTATTTTCAGTTTCATTTCTTTACATATAAGTATTCTTTGTAACTTCGTTAGGCGTTAATATCGAAATTTATATTTCTATAGTAAATTGCACGCATTGGAGCACAATGCGTTCGGAAAAATTGCAGAAGGCCAAAAAAGACCCAATAAAACGTGATATCTAAAGAAGGAAGTATACTAATCCAAGAAAAACATATCAAACCCCAAACAGTTCATTGCCTATGCTGATGATGTTGCCGCAATAATAAAAGACAAGAAAAGTGGAGGAGTATTGGTAGAATTAAACGCAGAAACAGAAAAGGGGGCTGGAAATGAATCAAGTAGAAATTCAATACATCCATTGGGCCAGAAATGATACCCAAAAATATAATGAAACTAGGGAATACATTGAGGTCCGAGGAAATAGCATTAATAACAGAGATATATATAAATATCAGAAAGACTATTAAAATACAAAATAATAAGAAAAACACGAATTCCTAAAAGAGTCCTTAGATCAATGACTACGTATGCTGCAGAAATAATGTGCCTCACCGAAAAGGATGAAGAAGAGTTAAGGGTTTTCAGAAGGAAAATACTGGGATATAACAACCAGAAGAAGGAGAGTATAAGGCGCTTATGAACCACGAGATTAGAGACATAATGAAGGGCGAAGATATAGTAAAATATAAGAAATCACAAAGGCATATATCCTATAGAAGACCGAACATAAGGTGGAGAGATCAAATACTTGAAGATATTAGAGAAATGAAAATTTCGCAATGGAAAAGCAAAATGAAAGGAACAAAAGGGAACGGAGGAAAATACTACTGGAGGAAAACTATATAATAATGATAATAATAATAATAATAATAATAATAATGTTTATTGCCCAACAGACGAACCCAGTTACAGGACAAAATACAATTGCGTACAATGTACATATATATCTATATATATATATATATATCTATATAGTATGTAAAAAGGAAAATTAACTATGAAATTTTATATTAAAATAAAAATTTATGTAATTTAATATAGTAAACCAATTGATATTTCAAGAATATAGAATGAAACAACAAAAATATCAAAGATTAAATCGAACCAATGAAGATGTCATGATAAAGTCTATCAGCATTCTGTGACATATGCGTTAATGGAGCTCTTCACATGAGGTTAGTCCTCGGCGTACTGTATGTGAATGATGGGGATTGTCGAACTGTCGTCCTCGGCACATAAAAGTTAACACGTGAAAACAGCTCTGGGCAATCAATCCTACCAATAACTAATTTATGCAAGAAACGGGCACTATGAAGAGATCTTCGGCTTGCCAACGAACGGACATCATGTTGTTCCAGTAAAATGTCGTTGTTCCGGATAAATTCCAGTAGTTTTGAAAGTAAGGAATTTCAAGAAACGACGTTGTGTCTTCTCCACAGCAGATATTTGAATATTATAATAGGGATACCAAATAACGGACCCATATTCCAATTTGCTGACGATCAGCGAAAAATATAATGATTTCAGTAAATGGATATTGTTGAAGTACTTCGACGATCTAATAATAAAGCCAAGAATTTTAGTTGCCGAAACACATGTATTCTGAACGTGATGACTGAAGTTGAGCGCCGGATCAAATGTCAGTCCAAGATCCTTTATCATATAAGTTTTACTAAGAGAACGGCCATTCATAGAGTATGAAGTTGGAGTAGGCGTCAGTATACGTGTGAAGGACATGGCAAAACATTTATCAATATTCAAGAGGAACCGGTTTGTTACAGACCAGTCCACTATAACATCCATACACTCCTGCAGGAAGGTGACATGATCATCATTAGAAATGCTTGAATATATTTTTAGGTCATCAGCGTAACCCAAAGTGTAACAAGGCAAATTCAAAAGTAAATCGTTTATAAAAACTATAAAAAGTAGGGGACCAAGATTAGAGCCTTGGAGAACGTCGGAAGTGGAGATAAATATGTTGGAACTGAAACCGTTATAGAAAACGAAATTAGTTCTATTGTGCAGATAAGACTTCATAAGACTCAAAAGACGCGATGCAAATCCATATGCCGACAGCTTCCTGAACAGAATAGCATGATCAATAGTATTAAATGGGCGGGAGAAGTCAGTATATCTGCAGTCCACCTGACCTTGACCATCAATAACTTCAGTAACACATTGTGTAAATGTCGCTAGGTTGGTGACAGTCGATCTACCCGGTAGGAAACCATGCTGATTTGAAGAAATGTGAATGATCTTTAACAAGTACGAATACCAAAAGAGCTATGCGGGATGATGTACCACTGAGAAAAGAATCGTGGAGCAGTTGGAAGGAGAAGCAGTCACTACTCCGTCGGGGATAAAAAGACAGTATCATGAATTATGCTACAAAAATCGTAAGCTTCTTGAATTAGGCAAAAATTAAAATCCATAGAAGAAAGCAATTAAGTGAGAAGGAAGGAACACAAATTATTTTGTTGTTGTTTTTAGATTTTATAAATAAAATGGTTTTGCCCCTTATTACATCGACTGGAGTATCAATAAATAGCTCTACTACGAAGTTGTTATCCCCAATGGCAAAATGGCGAAGCCAAAAGTGTCACAGATGTATTTTAAATAGTGACAGCTCAATTTTAAAACAGTTATCACAATAGTTTACTCTTCAGGTCAGCAATCGAAAGTATCATATTCACCACGCCCTTACTTCTAGGACTTTTAATATCGCGCGTTGCACGTAAATGGAGACAAAGACCGGTTTACACTACTTAATGATGACACGTTATCCATTCTTTTATCAAACTTTAGTAATAACCATATTTTATTTATACATTATACATACAGTGTGGACGTATAGGTTGGAATAATATACAACAAACTCTGTCAATTCTTTTACAAAAAACGTATTTAGTGACGTTATTATTGTCGCACATATGACGTCACTTCCTCTTCTTTTAAATGGTAACCCCAATTTGTTATAGCGCTATTTGGAGGAGAATGTTTTTGCATACAGAGCGATAATTTCTGAGATAATTAACAGTGTTCGTATTTTTACTGTTAGAACTATTGTACATTTCTCATAGAATCTTTGGAACCCAAATGAGAAAGTAGATACAAGTGATTCTTCACAAAAGTGTTGTATGCTCTCTGGTTCAGTAGTGAAAAAAGAAACGTTGGTTTATACAGAATCTTTGGGAGACTCGATTTTCAACTACTCAAGTTTCATCACTCAAAATTTGCCGGCGTGCAAAAAGGTGTGCACTGCAAAAATAATTAATCCAATTGTTTCCGAGTACAGCACCAGACCAATTGCGTATTACTTCCAGTTGCAAATTTAAAGCATAACGCTGTTACCAAATTAAAATATCAAACAAAAAATTTAATAAGTTTAAAAAAATTAAGTTTAAGGACAAGGAAGGTGGCCGCTACCACCACATAAGCTTTTAAACACGCAGTCCTAACCCTGGATGAAGTGTGAAGGAAAGTTATAATGTACTCAATTGTCGAGCGTCCAATTGCTTCGTGGGTCCCAGTTTCCACGTCTAAATATCCACGTCGTTTTGACGTATATCCATAGTAATAAAAAGCGACATTTTTTTATACACTTACACTTGTAAGAAGACTTGTGAGAAGACTTTACAGACCTTTTTTGTAGAAGGAACTATTTGCCAGAAAATCATTCGCTCTGCTTCAGCATCTAAATGAGATGTTTTGACTCCAAAATCATATTCTAAACCCTCAAAATTCTGAAAGACAACTTTTGGTCAATTTGAATCTTTTCTAATTGTTTCCAATTTTCCAAAGAAAATTCCGTTTGAACTTTCCAAGTGCCACGCCTTAAAACTTTTGGAAAAAATGGATTGCTCTAAATACTCCTATTTACATCAAAGCAAAACCTTCTATGCATAATCTAGCAAATACCCCAAATACATTAAGTAACACAAGAGCGTAATTCTCATAAAGTCTTTATACCTGCTTCTTCTAGGAAAAACAAGTATATTCCATAACCCCGAATCCGTGTTGTACTACGCATTGTAATTTTGAAATTAATATCTATTACAACCGCTGAGTAAGCAGAAAAAAGGCACACGCATATCTTTCAAAGCAACGGCAAAGTGTACGATCAGAAACATTTGTTAAATAGTGGTTTGCAAGATATCAAACACAAAAAAGTGGACGATCCAGAAAGCCGTGGCATAAAGCGCGCAGCGCTCAGTTGCGAAGATGAAGTTATTGTGTACTTGTTTAAACGAAATCCCGGCTTAATGTTTAAGGAGGTTCAACGACGACTAACTAATCGTAACATCAACATAAGTATAATGACTATGCGTCGTCGATGGAAAATCGCAGGTTTTAGAAGACTATACATTTTCACCAGTAACCTAAACGCAGAGGAAATGGTTAAACTTTATAGAAAGTACCTTCAACCATCTGCGAAACGATGCTTTGATGATGATAATTTGTGTTGGATTTTGCAAGAGAGCAATGTTCTTTAACGTCCGAATAGATTGTGTGTCCTAGAAGGACGACATTAAAATATTGAATTGACCTTCACAATCCCCCTACGCCAATCCGATTGAAAATGTATCGTCGTCGTACTGTTTGTCAAATATAGGAATCCACTTGACCTTGCGCAAACTGCGAGAAAGAGACGCATGCATCAAAAACGGACTTCTTACTTTCCGACGACGTACAGCCTAAGGTAAGATTGCAACTGTACTCGATGTTCGCACAATCACAACTACCAGGTACCAGGACCTTGAAGTGCGTTCCGTATTTTGTTATTCAAATCCTTATGTCGCAAAATTAAAGAGATATGGCGGTCATTATACGCCAATTATGAGGAAAAAGTAGTCGAGAGCATACCACAACGATGTGAACTCACACCAAATAAAAATAGCTACTAGACACTAGTTACTATAATCTTCATCTGTGTTGTGCATGAAAAAATTGCTTTTGTAGATTTTGTTAATTGTTTGTAATTCGCGATTCTTGAAATTTAATTTAATCCAGAAATTGAAATTCAATTTCTTTTCACTCAAAAATTTATATTTATTCAGTTTTAAATATTCAATACAGATTCCATCACTGCGTTGGAGCTAGTTGTATATTGTATATTTTATACCTAAGGTTTGAACTACTTGCATAGTTTCCAAAAGTTTTGTCATCATCACACTCAACCTAATTTGATTTAATCACTTTCAAACGTATTACAAATGAAATAATGCAGATTTATTTAAAAAACTATTTAATAAAGAAATATATATAATATAATACACGATAATACGCAATTACAAAAAGAGATGACATGACGATGATGCGAAAAAGGAAAAGGTATGATAGAAGGGAAAAAGGATCAGGAAAAAGATTAATATAAAATCACTTTTTCAATAACGCCCTTGCTCTGGGTGTCATTTTTCGTATTCTACCGCGACTACTGACTGTCACTATCGGATTACCGTCATCACTACAACTCGTGTAACTTTGGTCCTCCTCGTCGCTAACGCTATCCTCATCCGATTCGTCGTCGTTCACGTAACGCGGTCTTTTCGAGTTTCTCGTAGTCATTGTTTTTACGATCACTTCACTGTCCGACGAACTACTGTCACAAATCTTCTTTCGACTAGCAGATGTCTGCTCTTTGTAGTTCGATTTCTTCCACTTGCTCAGCGGAGCATAGTCACTATCGTCCGTATTATTAGAATCATTCCCCGAAGTGCTGCTTTTATTTCCATTCACATACGTCTCCGAAGAAAGTTTCCTTTTTATGCCGCCGTTACAATTCTTATAGGCGCCACTATTTTGACTGGAACCAGACCTTTGGTTCTTATTCGCACTTCCGACACTTTTGGTCACTGTACTAGGCGTTCTTATCGGACTATTATCATCATCTTCATCATCGTCATCATCATCGTCGTCATCGTCCTCTTCGGTGGTCGTTGCGAGTTTCGCTTTTCTTTTATTGTTAGCAACCTTACCCCGTTTCGTTCTGGCTCGCTTCCTGGCGGTTCTCCAATTATAGATTAACCTACCCATATGCTCCTCGAACATTGCAGATAATCTCACGGTCATCGCATATATCTAAAAATTAAGTAATTTTAAAAGAATACTTATCAAACTTAAAGATATTACCCGAGATCGCTTGTTTGTATTGTAGTTCTTGGAATTTTGAAATATTAATTTCATATCCTTATAAAAGTCGGTAGGGGTTGTATAGTTTCCGCCCAATAGATCTTCCTTAACGCTGCTCAGATCCATAGGAGTGTCGATAATTTGATAATAATCTAAATAGAAAGCAATATAAATAATTTATTATTTAAAAATTATGTACTATTGCAGCAACAAAAATACGGACAAGTATTATAGACTATTTTGACTGTTTTTTAGCAGTATAAACAAATCGCCAGTTCTTTTTAATGTCGTGAATAGAGACTCCACATGTATTACCTAGTCTTATGGATCATTCTTCCCCAAGTAATGTAATTACTTGCATTGTTTTAGTATCATTTAAATGCATTATAATGACATGTCAACAAATTTTTTAAAACGAAAGAACATTTGACAAGGCAAAAGCCAGATTTAAACTACATTATTTTAAGTGTCCAATTTTTATTGCCGCCAAACAATATATCGCGAAAAGTAAGAAATGCCGCAAGGAGGGCCAGGAGCAGTACGGTATACGTACGTATACGGCTCGGTGGCTCCGAACCTTACACTAAAAGGAGAAAGGCTTAAAAATATTATGAAGATGTACATACCTGGATGCTTAAGATGATCTACAGGTGCTCTAAAGGCAGCCGAATCTTCACAGCGCCAGAGCACATCCAATAATTTACGCGCTTCACTCTTCCAATCATCCGGAGTGCAAAAATTTCTAGTTATTAAAGGCCTTAAACTTCGCGTCGTCGAAGAAGGTCCTGGTTGGTAAATATCGACATCCGCTTCGGTATCTGACGACTCGTAATTGTCCATTAGTTGATGGTAGACAACGTTGACATCCAATATTTCCGTACTAGCTCTGAAAGGATATTGACTCAATCTTTAAACAGCTCCGGGAGAATACATACATACAGGAAACAATATGAAGATGGTGAAGAAATTTCATCTAATTTACTCTAAGTTAAAAGAAATACTTACATCTTTATTTACTTACTTTATAATACGCAAACACAACTCTGTAATGATGCGAGACTGTTTCACTATAATGCTGTGGGGTTTATTGAATTTCTCAGCGTTAGTGGCAAGATAACGAACATCAAACTGCGACGATGTAATTCTTCTATAAAAATTATTCTCGAAACGCGCCTTTATTGTCGACAGATCGATAGGATATTCAACCACCATAGCGTACGATGGATATTCGTTAAGATCTACAGGAACTAGGAAAGGTTCGGCTATCGCTAGGCCCATTACGCTATCTAAACCCCTGATGATGCGCCTGGTGGAACCTTCCCTATCACCATGCGGCCATTCTTCGGCCTGGGGTTGATACAGCATCGACTGAATCTCGTCTGGTAACACAGGAACCGGCTCGCATGGATTCGCTGGCATCCCTGATTTCAAAAGAAAAAGTATTGGAAGTGCATACATTCTAATGATAGGAAGTAGCGTACTATCTTCTTTCAGAGGTTCCATATCCCACGGAGACATTTTTTCGTATTCTCCATTGTCCCATCGTATCTCGTAGCACATAAATAGGGAAAGCGGAAATTCTTCACTGACTGGAGACTTTGATACTACTTCACCTATCCACCATGCATCATCAATCATACATCTAAACCTAAAATAAGAAACAATAAATATTATTATTATTATCATTTTTATTATTACTATTATTATTGAAATATATATCTTATATGATAGATCTCTACCACTAATAGGTCAATAAAACAAGGCTGGTTTGAACGATAGTTATATTTTCAGAACGTTTACAAACGTTTTCGGAACACCTTCGTCAGTCTGTCAACACTGACGAAGGTGTTCCGAAAACGTTTGTAAACGTTCTGAAAATATAACTATCGTTCAAACCAGCCTTGTTTTATTGACCTGTTAGTGGTAGAGATCTATCATATAAGATAAGTATAAAAGGTCACGAAATATATATATATATACATTTAAATTATTGAAATATGAGAAAATAATGAACTGTTAAGATAGTAGTATTGCACTCTCAAGCCACTTTGCTTGTAGTCAGGGAAAATCTATTAGCATAAGCTATTACTAAAAATTTTCGACTCACCTATCACCAGGATTCCATACTCTCGAAATTGCCACTTCGTACGTCTGTTTTAAAACGAAGAAATCAATCACATCGGGCATATCGTGATATTTCACGGTAAACACGTTGCCGGTCAATCGCCCGTCCCTATCTAACAAGGCGAGTTTCAGACAGCACAATCTCGGAGGTCTCATTTCGTATTTGATGCCGACTATCTTAACAAATTCACAATCCTTCAACTGATTCTTGATCCAGGGAAAATCTTTGGCGTTCATTTCGTACACCTTTTTCGTTTGAACGGCGTCGACATACAGTTGGTGGCCCTGTCTGAAGTAGACCACTTCGTCTCCCATTTGAGGAAAGTACGGCACTTTCTTCGGCATGGTTTCCGCCAGCCAATCTGACGGTTTGTAATTTTCAGGTACTTCTTTAATTTTGTCTATATTAGGAGTTCTCTGCAACGAAAATACTTAAGGATGTAAGATTTTATTTACAAGCAACCTACAATAAAAGAATAAATTAAATTTCGATGATGTGTTTAATGTGAAGGAAAATCTTGACAAAACCATAGAAATTTCTGAAAAAAAATATATAACAGAGAAATCAGTGCCGTATGTGTGGAGGAGAGGAGGGGACATATTTGGGGCCGTCGCATATATTGGAGGAGGGACATTTGTGTGGGGAGAGGGGAGGGAGCACATGTGTAGCGAAACGGGAAACACGCACTACCATATGTTTAACACGTTCACGCCGGGGCCGATTTTCATGTTTTTCGCCGTGAGGCGACGCTTGAATTCATGCCACGCTTCATCTGGCGGCGTGCGATTTTCGCTTATACACGCGTTCTATGTATCGAATTTGAGTTAAATTTATAATACTGAATTATTATGTTTGTGTCTTTGAACAAAAGTTATGTTTATAATACGTTATTGATTATAATTGTCATTAAAAATAAATGTTTATAATGAATATACGTTAAATTTTCATTATTTTAATTTTCTACTGTGGGCCACCGGTGGTACGCGTCGGCGTGAACATGTTAATCGTACTATATAAAATTTTAATTCTTCAACAAAATATACAAGTAGTATTTTTTATTTAATGGTATCATTTAAACATTGATCAGATTGTATATTGTGCATCATTTAACTTAAATACTTCCTATACTTAACTAATAATTATTGGTAAATAACCATTTCTTTGAACAGGAGGGATTAATGTAAATTTCTTACTGACATCATTATTACAACGTTAAAAGATTTTCACTAGTTTGAAATGAATTATAGAGAAACCACGTGCTTGTTGGGCAAGGTGATAATTGAATTATTTGCGCCTATTTTCATTTTTGTGTGCTATAATAGTGAAAATATGGCAAAAGAAAACAATTAAGCATCAAACAAATGGCAAGTCGGAGTATTTCGTGCGTCAAACAATGAAAAGAATGCAAGAAACTGGACAATTGAAAAATCGAGTGCGCAGTGGAAGCCACAAAGAACGTCTAAACAGCAAGATCAATACATCAAAAGCGATGTCTTTACGAAATCGCAGTCGTACAGCCCCCGAGATAGCAGCAAAGTGTAATATGAGTCAGGAAACTGTTTACGATTAGTGTCACAATTGTAAAACGTCGGTTAGAAGAAGCTAGTCTTATTACTACTAGTCTGATTATACAGAAACTGGGCGTTTGAACAGTGAAAACGAACGTTATGGACTGACGAGTTACAATTTGAAATTTACGATGGGATGTTGGATGAATGTGTAATCAAGACAGTAAAGCTCGGTGGTGCAAATGTTATGGTTTGGGGTTGTTTCTGTGCTGGTCGTGTCGGCAAACTTATTCAAAATGACAAAAAAGGTGTATTTAAGGATTTTGGAAGAACACACAGTTCTTAGTGGAATTGAATTGATCGGTGAGGGGGTTGTTTATCAACAAGATAATGACACACCGCTAAACTTGTTAAATAGTTTTTTGAACAAAAGAGTCAAGTTGGAACACTCAGTTTGAATAGCCACCCCAGAGCCCAGATTGTAATCCAATGGAGCGGTTATGGGACCACTTGGATCGTGAAGTGAGAAAGATTCTACCCACTAGTAAAAACACCCTCTAGGAGGACCGACAGACTGCTTGAGATGCAGAATATCTGGACAGATTGATGCAGCACATGCCCGCGTACTTGTAGGGCAATAATAGCAGCCAAAGGGAGTTATTTCGATGAGCGGAATATTTGAAGTATTGGATGATTTTGATACTATCTATGTTGATATTCAATATCTTAATTTATCACTTCTAAAAATAGAATAGTAAAAAAAATTACTTACATATTTTATTTCACCCCAAAATTACATTTTCCTGCAGTGTGATTAAACTTACGGACGGTAGTGTATGTGTGGAGGGGAGGCAGGGGGGCAATGTGTATGTAATATTGTCAATTTCCCAGCACATCTCGTTCATTACTTTAAAATAAATAAATCAGAACTACAAGACTTACATCATGTGGCTCCCATTTAGGTTTGGCTTCTTCATTATTAACTGGTGATGCCTGTCTCGGTATTTGTCTCCGCTTAGATCTTTGAGGCGGTTCTAAAGTGACTCCTTCATCAGCCACCCAATCAGAATAACCCGATGATTCTGAAGACGACGAACTCGAATCGCTAAATTCTGTATCTTTACTAGTGGAGTACGCAGACCCACTACTATTACCGTCCCCTTCATCCTAAATCAATTGAATCAATAGAGATATAAAGTAAACTAGATATTGTAAATGAATTAGTACAAAGTAACGAATTAAGAATATAATTTGCTTATGAATACCTGTTCCACTTCTGATCCTTCCATTTCCGCTGATCTGGTATGGTAGTGCTTCCTTTTCTTTTTTCCTTTGCCGTTTTCTACGACGGCATTCGAACTTGTACTGATCATGACCGGACGGTGTCTTATTTCTCGATTGTAATGAGCTATTTCCTTCATAGCCAATGTTTCGCTGCAAAGTGAACAGGTTTAATCGAATGAAGCTAGTTAAATTAATATATCCTAGTTTTTGTCCGTCAAAACTCTAAATCTTACACGATATGTTTAGAGCTCACGCAAACATCACAAATAAACTTAAGAAAACAGATCTAATATGAAATATAAATAATTTCAGATACTATTATTCATCAGTTCTAGCAGTAGTACCAGTATCAAAAAACGTAAATGAATTTGTCTAGTATTGAAAATATTTGCAATAATAAGATATCCTCGGTTGTGCACAGACATTATCTATATAGAATAGTATTAATTAGTTATTCACAGTAATGCCGCGTGATTAGACTTATCGTACACATTAACACACACATTAAAATATTTTATATATGAGCTACTTACACTATCTTCTTTGTTCTATCCAATTTGGATTTTTCTAAAGGCTTCACAAGTAATCTTTTGCCCCATTCCTTATTAGGATCTCGCTGCCAGTTACCACTGCTATGTCTGATTCCTTCAACATCACTAGACCTGATTTAAAAATATTAAAATCAACGAATAAAATTATAATTTTCTTTTTACCATTCAAGACACATAAAACGGCATAAATATTATATGTTTCTAAATACACACTGGATTATAAACTTTGGTCATTGATTGAAGACATTTTAGCATATCTGCCTGTTGAAATTCATCTAATAGTGCAATACTAATACTTCTACGACGTTCATCGCCGAATCCAATCTTACATCGTCGTTATCTCGAAACATCTACAGAATCACACGTATTTTTTCTTCTAGATATGAGACACAATTTAGAAACAAAAAAGAATCTAGAGCAGCGCAGGTCTTCCTAAGACAATTCCGAAAATTTGAAGACGCAAATCTCCGAACCTAGTTTTAGTACCCAAACGGCAAGAGCATTTGTAACTGAACTTATTTGTAAATAAAAACGAAACGGAAAACAAACCAGGTTACGAGTTCTAATTCCAACATCAAGAATTGTTAATATACTCAGAGATTAGAAGAGCACCAGTTACACAAAGGATTCAGCGTGTGATCGGGTAACTAATCCTTTATGATTTAAAGAGTCGTGTCGGAAATTAAGTTGACAGTATTGATATCACTATGCCAAAACCTATTTCTCTATCACTAATTTAAACCCAACAACAGTCTACGTTATTGGTCGATGTGTCAAGAAGTAAAAATAAGATATTTTTCTGTTTTGTATAAGTTATAATACATAAACGAGGTATGATGTTATAATATGATACATATACAGTAGAGCGTCCATTATCAGAACTAATGTTGTAAGGAGTGGTTCGGATAATCAAAAATACGATGTCAACTACGTTTTTACAAAAAAATCATCTTTATTTAATTATAGTACAATAGTGAAAAAAAAGACACAAAAAACATACAAGTTGTATACCAAACATGAATTTGGCACAAAAAGAAGTCTACTGGTCTACTTCAATGATGACTTCTTCTTTATGGCAGCTAGGTCTCTAATTCTTTTGAGTTGCAATAACTGAATGTGATCATATTCTGCTTGCCATTCGAACAACCGGAACAGCGAAATCCTGTGTCTGAAAGGCCTCAGTATAAGATGCTTCTGAGTCATCTCCATTTGGATCGTTATTTGTATCACCACCCTCGATGTGATCGTTGTCATGTAATTCAATGTCAATTCATTGTCAATTCGTGAACAATTTCGTCGTTTGTCAGCATCTGATACCCTGGATCACCACTATTCATAAGTAGCCACTCATTCACGTTCTGCTCATCACAATCAGTGATAACAATAACGTTGCTCAACGCCTCCAACATTTTGGCGGGTTCGTCGACTTGTATTTCATCTTTAGTAGCTTATTCTACGATTTATGCAAGGTGGTTTTTACTCCATTCCATGCTTCGACCAATGAATAACAGCACTCTTTTAAATCGATTTTTTTTTGTATATATATTGTTTCTTCGTCATTTTTATCCCCTAAAAGCACATGAAATGTTTTCGGTATAGTTTTTACAATGTTTCGATGAACGCTCTGGTCCATAGGTTGAATTAAAGAAGTTACATTAGGGGAAAAACTTTACTTCGAACATATCATTGACCTTATTCAAAGATTCAGGTGGACGTGAGGGAACATTGTTCAACAGGAGTAGTACCTCGCCTTCTTTGTCGCAATGCTGGTGAATTTTTTTACTTCAAGAATGAAATTGTGTTCAAACCATTTCGTGAACAAATCGCTGTTCATCCACGTGTTTCTTAGCTTATTTTCACATTTATAAAACAACGTGCGTTTTTCGATTTCCCTATCAAAAGCAGTGGAAATCTGTGTGTTCCAGTTGCATTAGAACACACCATGACTGTGACACTCTCCTTGCTGATCTTGTAGCCTGGACCTGCGGATTCTCTTCGAGATAAAGCTTTCCAATAGAGGTCTGTCTCGTCTGCATTGTAAACCAAACCCATGTCATATCCAATACGTTCAAAAAATCTCTTTAAACCCTCGGAAAAAGAAACTGCTGCTGAGACGTCAGCACTTCATTCTTCACCATGAATCTCAATTTGCTGAATCCCATCTCTTAATTTGAAAATTTTCAGCCACCCCGAACTTACAGCAACGAATGACCAGTCATCACCAAGCTTCATGTCTAATTCCACTGTTTTTTCACACAAAAAGGGCCCACATATGAGTTGCCCAGGAGACCGTTTTTGCAAAAACCAAGTGAACCTTCCAACAATTCGGTTTTCGTAGTTTTACGATATGAACTGCCGTCCTCACTGTCACGAGTGCATACCTAGTGATGTGATAACTTGGTACCTAGTGCCTGACCCGTTTTACCTTTCTTTAGCCGCATAATGATTTCCATTTACCTTTTAATGAAAGACAATTTGAAGACATTTTGCAAGTTTTACGTAAAGTACGTGACCACAAATTCAATATACACCTCACAACGAATGATTTGGAACTGAAAGTCTTGATTGATAACCGACCGTATGAATGGAAAGGGATTCAATGAAAAATATAATGCACAAATTACACAGACATATTTCTTATTCAAGAAATATTGATTCTGGGCCAGAACCGTCCAAGTGAAAATGTGATTAATAAGATATTCCAAGTACTTTGGCCAGGGACTGTACCTAAATATATTATCTACAAGAGCATATGACCTATTACACATTAAAGTATTATAATTATTAGAGTTGCGCAATTTGCGCCAACAGTACTAGAACTATCTGATACGACTGTACTAGAATAGCAACATTGCGCTATACGAAAACATTATACATAATAGTTTCAATGTATAATTTGAAGTCATTGGAGTGTTGGCGCAAATTGAGCAACTCTAATATTTTTTATCTACAAATATTTCTCCATCATTCGAGTTAACGATTACTCAATAGTAACGTTACAAACCGAGTAGAAAGTATGTATACAAATCTAGAATACTAAAAGAAAACTAGAAAACGAGAAGTTTAGTACTTTGTTAGCACACCTAAATAAGGTTAATTATACCTATGCAGAAACGCAATATTCAAACAAAATGCATTAAAAGTTACTGATTTTTTTAGATTAACAATTTCAAGTCCATTATCCTTGTAACTATAGGACGACAGTTACATAGTTGACCTAGTGGTTAAGTTAGGCCTGCAGTTGCCTTCCTATAAAGTTCTAAAAATACAGAGGTGACCACAAACCAATAAAATGATGACTCCTCGGAACTCGTATACTACATATATCGGGTGTGTATAAATTGGCGAAAAAGTTACACGTGACGTAACCCCTTATGAAATTCTGAATCTAAAATCTCAACATCAAAATATTATACCACGCTTCATACGACTTCACGAGGTTCTACAAGTTCGAACTTTTATTCCACAAACAACCGTTATTATTCAATATTTGTTGATAGAGATAGTTACAATTTAGAGTAAAGAATAATTTTGGATACTATTTGTTGGTAAACGTTTCCTTTTTAACTTCCAATTATGTTTTTAACAGTTCTTTATTAACATACTTTCACGAAAAACACATCAATGTCGTAGAACAATAAGATTGTATTAGAATGTGATTTCTATCAAGAACCTTACTGTTAAATTTTGACTATTACAGTAGTATGCGAGTGCGGTGTTGCCAAATATATGTTTCTTGCAAGTGCTTCCTAAACCCAACCGGTGCATAACTTAACGCTTTAAGATTACAATTTTCAATTCAGAACCGCGCGAAGGATGTCGCTGCGTATAGCTTCTTCCCCAATTTATACACACCTGTATAGAATACGAGGTCTGACAATTAAATAGCCGGACTGATCCGAAAATATATTCTATTGAAAACTTATTACGAATAGTTTGTTAATCACTTTCATCATACTCCCTTCCCTATACATTGCTCGCTCTCCTTGTACAATAGATATTTTGACTCTAGGAGTAGTTTCCAATCTGTATAATTCTCACACCTCGTATCTTGGTTGCGTTGTGTAATACGCAAATACCACTACAATTTAACAAATGCAAAAATTTAGCAAAAATTTCCAATATTAATCTCATTCGACAAGCAATTGAAATATTTCAATGAATATGTTTCAATGAATTTTTAGTACGCAAAATAGAAACCTAAACATGACATACGTCCTCATGCCAGTCCTTACACCAGGTCTAATGAAACTGCCTTGCCAAGAAGATTCCGGAAAAGATTCGCGGCCATGCTCATCTGGGAGACCTTCGATAACTTCTTGAGTACCTAATTTGCCAAAAAAATTATACATCATTATCTTTTATCATAAATAAGCACAGAAATTACGATGATACCTTCGTTTCCCACAACTATGTTCGGTATTAATTGTTCGCTTTCGCAATTTTCTCTACCCGGAACTAGGCGCTGCAACATTGGCGGATATGGATTGCCATCAATATCTACTAAAAAGGGAGGTGGCATCAGATGAGGCGCAACTTGCGTTTGTTCGTCTAACACCATATGACTCGCGTCTCTAACCAGAGGTCTGTAGTCTGTATGAAAAAATAACTCTTTTGGTAACTAGAAAGTATTATAAAAAGTTTCATTAGTAAAGAACTAATATGCATGTTTACATAGAACTTTATTTTATAGCATATCAAAAACGTATATGCGTCAAACTTTTGTTGCGTATTTATAGACATAAACATCATCTTAGACTTACCATTTTCATTTGGAGATTTCCAGATCCAAAACCAAATATCAAAATGTGACCGTGAGAATCGGAAGCAGCTATCATATTACCACAAGGCGACCACTTGGCATCAAATACTGCGCCATATCCTTGACCCTCAATATTGTTGGTAAAGTGCACCACAGATTTTCCTTGTAGTATATTCCAAACATATAATTGCCCATCGTGTCCAGCAGAGAGCACGATATGAGGATCCTTGGGATGCGACTCCAGCACGTAGATCTCATCTGAATGTCCCGATAACATCTTGTACAGTTCTGCATTATTCGCGGTCCAAACTTTCAGTTTGTAATCACTAACTGCAGTTATAATCCAAGTATCCGATACGTCCCAAGCCACCATAGTAACTTTCAATTTTCTAGGATCTTCCACCTCACTCGTGTCCAAGCTGTTAAACATAATTGCTGAATGAAAGTTAATTCAGTTCCGTAACAATTAATAAATTACTTGGGTAATTTGGCGGTCATATTCAATTTTTGACTTTTCCATTGCTGACATTCAAAATGCCATATAAGCGCCGTTCCATCTTTACTACCCGAAACGAATTTTAAACCACTGTGAGCCCATTGTATAGAATCTACTCGGTCTGTATGGGCTTCCATTTCCAGAATTCTTTTTGGACCTTCATCACCTGCCATATGGTATACCCTAACGTGATGATCTGCCGAGCCAGTAGCCAAAAAACAACCACCAGGGCTGAAGGAAGCACAGATCATTTTTGCCTGTCCAGGACGCATACGTTCTTGATATATAATTGGTTTTGACCTGTAATATTAGTTTCGCAACTAATCAGTGGATTTTAATTCACAATCTCTTTGGGCAATAATTAGGGTTTGCTCAAGACAATATATTAAATCAAAGACTAAGCAAATTGGGGAAACCTTGCTAAATTCCTCATCGATTACAGACTATTGATGTTTGTACCTATAAGAGGAATTCGATTATGAATTCTCGTATTATGTACGTATTACGCATTTTGCATCTACTTGTTTCTACAACGCAAGTTGGCCACTTCTGTTGAAACAAACAAATGCAAAAAACTTAAAACTTCATTAGAGAATCTGGAAATTAATAGACATATCAAATTACGGAAAGCCTTAAACGACCAACTAGATGTGAATAATTCTCCTCTCCTAAATGTAAACCTGTAAACCCCCACACCTTTTCACTAAAAAATTTTGTATAAACGTAAAAACTTTACATTCTAATCCACCCTTCATCCACCTGATGAAGCTATATAGGGAAACAATATTGTTGTGGTTTTTTACAATAAATATTTTAAACTTTTAACATTTTACATGTTACATCATCTCATAATATTTACATTTTTTAAAAATTTTACTAAAAATGCGTACACAAAGAAACCGTAACGAACTCAGCTTTTTATTAGTCATATTCGTGTTCAGTACATTGAATTCATTAAGAAATTACTATTTTCATCTCAGAAGCTTGAACTTTTTGAAATTTACTGGCCCAGTATGATATGGATTTCTATAAAATTGAAAAAGTGCGTACTGATTGAGAACACATGCCGTGCGATCAACATTCACACCTCAGGTCCAATTGCCGTCTTGTCTTTCTAAGTGATGCATTAATGATATCAGGCAATATAATGCCATTTAAACAGTAAGAGCAAAAGATACTTCTGCATTTTCTGGTGCTCAAATGCAAATGGATTTCGTGTCACTTGATTACTAATCAGAGTGCTATTATAAAAATAAGTGCAATTTTGCAAATGCACTAGAGGTGTCGAGGGAGTTATTTAAAGAAGTTTGTAATATTTTACAATACGAATGCAAGATCGATCACACGCCTCTGTTCGGTACTTTTAGGTCACTTTTCCTTCATAATACGAATTGAAGTGGCGTTTGTCTCCTGTATTATGGAAAAAATCTCGAAAATAACTTTACACTTACACAAAATTAACTTTACTATCCGTATATTGCGTATAGGCCCAAAACGCCACAGAACCATCGGTGCTTGTAGTCACAACGTATCGTACATCTTGCTGTACTAAAGGGCAAAAATTTACCGACGTTATCATCCCTGTATGCCCTGTAAACGCCGCTATAGGAACTCCAGTTTGAATATTCCATATTCTCAATATCCTATCGATGGAACCAGATGCCAAAAGAGTGTTTTCTAGATTTATATCTATGTCGGTGATTTCAGCAGAGGCGCCTCGAAATGTCGAAAGAAGCCGACCGCTAATCGACGACCACAGCTTAATAAGCAAATCATCTGCTCCCTACAACACAAGATGCGATAAATGTAATCACATACATGGAAAAATGCAATATGTACAAAGGGTACTAGGAAAGGTTTGCAATATGACCCAACCATGTGACACAGGAGTCTTCTTGTTGGGGCATGCTCAGACATATTTGTACAGTAACCACTGCGCCAAGTCGGTGGGCTCAGTTATTCGTTAGCTTAGCAAGTCTTTTATATATAAATAGATGCACATAATTTTTGAACAGTTTATAAATTTATAATAAATGTATTACAGTCGTACAGGCCAGGTCAGTTATGGAGGGAAACGTTAGTGCTGTGAGAAAAATGCTTGACGAAGTCAGGAGACTTTGCACTGTTCCACGTGCAAATAAATTTGAAAGGAATGCAGTTTTCCAGCGATGAGGATCTTCGGAGGGCTTGGGGCGAGTGTGCGTTACTCCCTAGTAAAACTTGGCAGATCTGGTTTAAGGATTGGTTTCCGAGGATGGAGACATGTACTTAATGTGGTGGAAATAATTTTGAAAAAATTAAACAAATTGCAAAACTTTCCTAGTGCCCTTTGTATACTTACAGTTATGATGTATTTTCCTGAATGATCAAACATTAAGCAGTATACAGCTGACAAATGGCCCAACGTTTGCCTCTGTAACTGCAGGTTGCAATATCTTGGAGGACATATCAAATTTCTTGTTATGGGACCTGAAAATTCTCTTCCAACTAGCACATTTGCTGCAAAAAAATAATAGTATAGTAGTATATAATCAGTGTCGATATTTCGTTATAACACATACTTATATTATGTATAGCTGAAACCACTGAATTAATCGCAGGCATTCCATTTTTCTTCCAGCGTAGAAACGTGTATTTCTAATTATTTCCTTTGCACCCTTCCTACGAAGAAGTGATTGCCTACCTGCCCCTAATAACGATAGTACCCCTTTTACGTTAGGTGGATCTTCTTTATCTAAAATTGGACCGATTCGACTGCATATTTGAAGTAAATGTGTGGGACCAATGTGTGGATATACTTTTTCCTAAAGTTTTTCAAATAAATTAATTTTGAGAGGATAACATTACACAAAAATAATTTAACTACTTACTATTTCTGTACAAGATCTTTTATGTTTCTTTCCTTTCCAATCCAATCTTACGGGCAAAATCTACAAATAAATTATTTAATAAAATATATACCTCTCGTGACTAGTGTGGGCGCGCAGCGGTAATAGCGCGTAATTATGGAATAAGTTACAACAGCATCGCCGACTCCCCATCGCCTTATCTAGCTGTACGCGGGTAGTTCTGTGTATATGTAGCCTATCGTAACTTATTTCGTAATTACCGCTGTTTGCCCAGACTACTGATGACTTTACTTATATGTTTATACTTTTACTATATAAATGCATTTCAATATACTGTATAATTAATTTGTAATTTATTGACGTAGTAGTGGTATAGCAAACATAAAAGACATCTAATTATGCAAAGATTTATAAAGTAAAGGTAACAGTATAATAATTATTAGGCACCCATGAAATCATCAAAACCAAGTATTGTAATTAACCAATAAAATCACTAGTATACGTATATCTGCATTCATAAAAACTCGTTTGGGTTAACAATTATCACGTTTGGCTAAACTAATGACGAAATGCCATCGTATTACTTTTTGTGTAAAACTTATTTTTCCATTTTAGGGTGTAAATTATTTTCTTGATATAATAATATAATCCTTTACCAATCAGTTGTAATCAAAACTTTAAATATCTTTATGATAGGGGAGAGATGTTCAGGTAAAAGGGTGATTAATGAGGTTACAAGTAATTTGGGTAGAGACTGTAGGTACGAGGCAAATGAGACAAATAAGATGGATGGAGTATAGTCACAAACCCTACGTTTCCAACTTGGTTTTGTTTTGAATAAGATCAGTGACTTTCTGCTTGCAAAACGCGTACAATTTGTGTGAGTTTCAAGTGCACTACCTTAAATTCGACACAATAAGAGTATGCTGTAATAGTATCCCCGCGGCAAAGGAACCTGCAATGCACCACATCCCTAGATGTCCACGAAACTGTGACCACGTTACTACACGGTTAAGAAAACTTTCTCGCAAAAGCAATGAAAGGCTTCATCCTCATGATTATCTTTCAGTGTAAGGGTTCGAAATCATCATCATACGGTATACGCTCCTATCCCGCCCCGTGGCATTTTCTTACTTTTCGTAGTTTATTAGAAGTAACAGACCCATTTTTAGGATTATTTGTGTATAGAGCGTGTTTCACCACTCAGCCACTAAGCGGGTTGAAAGGCTTCATCTGATACTGTTTCTGAGTCTCGTTCAATTCATAAACCACCCATCTTTTCACTTCCACAACCGTCTTCAAATGCGTGTAAATTGGCGTATGGAAAACTTTGAATTCTCCTGCAAATTCTCTCGACGTCTTCCTTGATCTCCATCTGATGACGGTCCTCAAATAATAATCGATTGCTGATTGACGTCTTCCAGCTTGATCATCATCTAAGTTCTGTCTCCCTCACAAACCAATTTTGCAGTGTGTTCATTCACGAAACCCTAGTCAAACGCTTGCTATATTCACCTCCTTGACTCCATTCCTTTCATGCCCAAACGAAAATCGCAAAGACAAATTGTTTTAAACCACTTTTTTAAGATTACTCCATTTGCCGGAAACCCGTGCCTGGAGCAGTATTCATGCAAACATGGAATTTCAGCGTCGCCAGTAATAATTTAATTTTATAATTAGATAATGGGCAGATTACGCCTAACAACAACTATTACCCGGACAAACGCCACCAGGTCGTTGCATTTATGTAGATCGAGGACAACGCGCTGACCTGCATTGTAGCAACGCATGTAATGGTTAATTAGTGACGAGATTTATATTGAATTAAGCGGGTACGAAAGCCTCGAGTTGGTTTCGTCGTACTGCGACTCTTAGCAGGGGTGCATTCGTTTCTATCCAACCCAATGCACCCCGCCTCTGGATCTGCTACTCTGGAAACGTTTCAAGAAAAAATATTCCATTTCATGAACGTATAGCGCTTCAAGGAAGCTACTGGAAAACGTCTGAATCCCCCACCAATTTTGCGGAAACACCGATTTCAATGATTCAATGAAACTAAGTAATTATGTAGAGCTGGTTGAATGATATAAGAGGCCGGTTCGTGTTTTTGCCAGTAACGCCTTTAAAAGCGTGAAAAGCTACCCCAGGAATGGGCCGGTTTTTGCCAATTACTCTGCAATTGTTGCAAAAAGAAAATATTCAAACATATAAATATACAGCGCTTCAAGGGTACTATTGAAACATGATTAATCAGGGGCGCTTTTCACCCCTTCAAAAGCTTCAATCGCAGAAACAGAAACCGGCCTCTTACATAATCCTACCAGCTCTACATAATTACCAAATTTCATCGAAATCGTCGTGTGCGGGTTGAAAACCTTTCCCTGTGAATAGCATTGTTTTCCCTGTGGGAGATACCCACCATCTAATTACAAAATTGGATCCATTACTGGTAACACGCCGAAATGTCATGTTTTCATGATTACTCCAATTGAAAACACTAAAAATCAAGTTTCGTCTAAGATGCGTTCAAGATAATGTATTATCACACACAACATTGTGGAAATATCTATTATTGGTCCGTCCACTGAGAAAAACGAAAGAGACCACATTCTTTCATTGATCACATCTTCCCTATAAATTTCTTGTATATTTCTCATTACTACACTTGAATTATAATTTTTCTTAAATTCGTAAAGCATTATGTGATAAATATGATCTTCTGGTAATTTCGTTATTACCGTTTTAATCAGATGGGAATTTGCTTAATTTGAGCCCTAGCAAGGATCAAAGTAAAACAAACTAAACACTGGTTAATGGAGGAAAATTTAGTGAAGCTTCGATGACCGCTGTTAGAGTAAATAATGATACAGCCAGACAGATTTTACAGTTTGTTCAACTTGGCTCTAGCCATTTGAGCATCGCAGATGACCACAAATCATACTACCATCAAATAAATATATTACATCCACCAAGGTCTACCACAAATTCCTCAACAGGTACCAAGTGCATATACTGCTCTATGGATAGTCATTACTATGTGATGGTTTCTGGTTTATTTATTGATTAAAATATGTAGCAAATAGGTTATTACTGATGGGATAATCTACTATCTTTACTATTTGAAACCATGCCGTAAACTTCTTGCCTGTTCATCAAAAATTTTTCTGATATGCACAATTTGAGACAATAATACCCTTCATCTTTATACACCACTCAGCAAGCAATTTGTAAAAACCTTTCGAAGCAATCATTTTAATGTATAACCGTGCTTTGCTTTCAATATTCGACTTCCCACATATATGCAATAGTGCTAGAATTTGGTATTTTTTAAGCTTTTAGATGTTGATATATGAAGTCAAAAAGTAAAATATACTGAATGTATAACACACATCACCTATGACAATAATTGAACAAATTAGACTTTTATTCATAGTATTTTGGAGGATTATCATGCAACAATAACTATTATATGAGTACAGTAATAGAAGTAATAAATATACTTTGTGATGTTATTACTAAGAAATCAGATCAAATTTTAGAGCTCTACTTACATCTTTACTCTCCAATTCCTTACACAAAACCTATAACAAACACAATAACAATCTGCACGATTATTTCCATTTATTTTCTTACCCTGTAGGTATCTTGCAATGAACTGATGGATAAAAACTTCTGGATAAGGAAATATAGCTCTGAAAAAGATCCATTAATTACAACATAAGAAGACAACCAAAATATTATCACTAACCCGGTTCGATTAAAGACAATTGAGTATTCGTATCCATTATTTTCTATACAATTAAAACTACTTCAACAGAGAGATCAGAACTAATATTTAGGTACTGCAGTCACATCTGAAAGTGTTTCTTGAAAAGTACGTCTTGATGGTTATACATTTTCCGAACCATAAAATCCAACGAAATGCGATGAAGGTATTTGCCAAGAGACATCAATGAAACGTGAAATATAATAAGTGAAACTTAAGCAACATCAAAAAGGAATCGGATGGATTTAACAGTCACGATTAACCTATGCATTACGTCGTTAATGAAATAAGCACCACTCTCAATAATATTAACAAATTACAGTATTCGGGGGCATAAATGCACTATTATAGTGCCTATGCTAAGAGAACTAAAAACAATACTGTCAGTTATCTTATGTTGGCTATATGTGAAGAAAAACCGAGAAAACCCATGGATAATAAATTTAAATCTAATTACGATTTAACTCACAGGTGTCGACAGAACTCATTGTTTATTACGTTTGAACACACAATCATGGTCCAAAGTAGGGGTCTTCAACCTAGGGTCCACGAAAATTAAAAGTAAAATATCACCGCAAATAATTTCTGTTTGCTTGTAGAGATCTATAAAGCCATAAGATTGGAATGACAATATCTTCACTGAAAGCAATCAGAAGGAGTATGTATGTGGACTTTCAAGTAAAAACCTAAAAACAGAAGAGAAAGCAGCAAAACCTTCAGAAAGAAAACTGATATGGAAGTATTGCAAAAGGGAAGCATTTAAGAGGTATATGTAAAATTGATCAAGGGATCAATTCATCACATGCCATTCGCCCTCCTAGTGCGAAGGAGTCTCTTTCACCTAGGAAGCAATTTGCCCAGACGCATGCGAAAAACTTCCTTCAGAATTGAACACTCCGAATCCTAGTTGCTCCCCATTACGTAAAAGGAATGCACAGATTCATTGAGATCTAAAAATTACAATTCTGCGAGAATACTTAGAAAATCTTCTGGAGTCAGCGTGGAAAGGAGCCCATGCCAGCGATAACCCTCGCGTTCAGATGGTAATCGATCTTCAAGATCGACCCCCTCCTGTCCTCCTTAACTGAAGATTCGCCGCCTAGCAGGTTTTTTCAATATTGACCGAGGTAACGTCCTTATATAGGTCTCTCGACAACCATCAAACTCTAAATTTAGCGAAAAGACGTTAATAAATAAAATTATTTGAGTTGAAAAGATGTTTTTCACTCTCCATTATTAATCACTCGATATCTCATCCTTTCATCTCCTTCGTCCGAGGAGGAACTCGGTGTTCATGTTGGTTAGTAAATGATTAGTAATGCTGATGCAGCGCTAACGATCTTCCGGAGAAACTTAAGACTTAGCTTATTTCTTTGTTATGTTTCTATATAAAATACTTTATTTTATCTGGTTGGTGTACTGGTTGCTCAGTGCTACTAACGGTTTCTTGAGTTGGACCTCTCGCCAGAGTCTGAAGGTAAATGAATCTAAGTGCGTGGCGGTTAGATTCTCTTATGATCTCAAATCCCCGGTAAGTCCATCAAGATAGGAAACTTCAAACTCCCTTGGAGCTCCGAAGTGGAATATCTTGGTGTCTTCTTCGACCGAAAACTTACCTTCCACAAACATACCGACGAAACCCAAAATCGCTACATTAGGGCCCGCAACATGCTTCTGCCCCTTCTAGGGCGAAGGAGTCCCCTAGCTAGTAAGTTGCTCCTCTACAAGCCGACGCTCCGGTTGATTTTGACCTACGGCGCTATGGCCTGGTTAAGAGCAAATCAAAAGATTGGAAGCACTCCAGAATCGAACCCTGCGCTTCATCGTTGATGTCCCCTTCTTCATAAGAACATTCAGATTCACCGAGAATTAAACGTTCCGACCCTACGTGAATTTCTTACGAAATTCCTAGTCCGCGTGGGAAAGAGCCCGCTCCAGCAAAAGCCACTGTGTTCAGATGGTTGTCAATTTCCATGATCGATTCCCCCTCCCCTAAAAAGAATATCCGTACCCTTCAGATATCATCAATCTGGACTGAGGCAACTCCGCAGGTCCCTCGACGACCATCATTTCCCATAAAAGGATAGTCAAATATTAATTTTGAGCCTCTTAATTCTTATATTTGTTATAGATAAAACAGTCTTCTTCTACCGTTATCTCTTTGCTATCCCACTTCATCTTTCCCCAAACTGCGTGAACGAAGCAGCCTTTATCAGAGGACCAAAAGGCGCAAGGAAATCCACACCGATCCTTGCAGCGACACGAAATTGGTTACCCAGAATTTGCCGAAGTTGGTCATGAATATTATGAAGAGATAGAGAGTGAGCCATCTCAATTGTTATGACCAAATTTAAGTTGCCAATAAAATTGAATAAAGATTGACTTTTAAAGCAATCAGAAGTTGAGGTAATTTGTAATATTCATTTGATTTATTTGCAATACAAAAACCACTTTTTCTAATAAAAAGAATCGTAGTTTACCAACAATACAAACAATTTCGCCAACTTAAATTCGTCATGCTTGAGATGTCATTCTTTACTGAAGGCTATTATGAATCCAGAGCTCAATTTCACGGAATTGCATCTGCAATTAAACAGATCATCTAGAATCTACAGATTATATTGAAATTGATATGATCCAGTAAATATTTTTTAAATTTCGCGGATAGTTTAAGTTGGTCGTTCCGGCAATAGTGAACATATTCGCATGCATTGTGTGGGCGGATTGGCGAATATGTCCACTATTATGTTAATTTTTAGTTATTTGGGGACTTTCCTGATTAATCATGTCTCGCCATCTACAATAGGTATCTCAATTATAAGTGAAACATCTCACATACAGGTGGGAAGTTTAATACGATTCTATAAATCCAAATGTTACTAACTTTATCACTAAAATCTACAAACCTCCCGTCTGAAAAATTACTGTTTGTGGTTATGTTAAATAAGAAAAGAAAAATAATTAAAACACAATACTTTTGAATACTTCTTCATCCTTCATTCTTTCAACTGTAAAACAACGAACGTACTGATCTAAGCATCGTATCAGTTCTAAGAGCAGTACTATCAACCATGGAAGAGGTGCCTAAAAGGGGTAGAGGAAGAGGTCGAGGTGGTAGAGGTAGAGGCCGAGGTCGTGGACGGGGCAGAGGACGAGGTAAAAAGCCCATAAAGATCATTGAAAGCGATGAGGAATTAGAAAATATTCCTCAACAACCAGAAGGTAATTGATGAGCAACAACAACAACAACAACAACAGCCAGCCGAAACTAGTGAAAATGAGCCTCCAAAAAGTACCTTACTTCCCATTCAAACATAACTTATAACCAATTAATTGCATTTTTAGTTGATCTTGAGGCTGATATATCGCAGTTGGAAGCTCCGACGTTCACTACCATTAACCGGGGTCCACCGGAACCCATGCTAAGATTAAATTGGAACCATAAAGTTAACTTAATAGGCGAAAAAGTCTTAAATCCAATGATTCATTGTTGTGATAAATGTTCTAAACCCATATTGATCTATGGAAGAATGGTAATACCACAATTGCGTACTTAAATTGATGATTTTTTTAACATTCTCATAATTCCAGATACCCTGCAAACATGTGTTTTGTTTAGCTTGCGCTAAACAAGAACAAAAACAATGTCCAAGATGTTTAGATAAGGTAACACGAGTGGAACAAACTGGACTAGGGACAGTGTTTATGTGCACCCATGGTGGAACAAGGTATGGTTCTTCTGGATGTCGCAGAACATATCTCTCTCAGAGAGATTTACAAGCACACATTAATCATCGTCATATCTCGAATATAACTCAGACATTGGAGTCGGTGGAACCTGAAAGACCAGTTGTCAGATCAAATAAAATGGACCCACGTGCACCAGTAAATATGACGCAAAATTTACGACAGAGGCCTACCCAGATACAAAGTACTGGTGTGAGAACTAACTTGATAACAGTGCCTATACAGGATACCGCCCCTATAGTACATGAAGCCGCCACTCCGACTTACTATACGCAATATCAACAAACACCATCGTATAGTCAAGCTCTGGCACCACCTATACACATTCCCCCACCACAACAAAATCAGTATTTTGCTACACCACCGGCATATAGTCCGGTCCAAACTTATCCACCCTATACAAATAGCGCTCCGCCCCCCGTTAGTCAGTACGCTCCTCCCACGTTAGCGGCTTCTAGACCAGCTACTCAATACGATTTCAGCACAGCTCCTCCACCACAGTGGACTAATAATCAACAATATTATCGATAATTTAGTACTGATATGTTTGCAAGTGTATGGTAGTATTTATAAATTTGGTTTAACACGTTCTTGTAGATTTTATATATCTGATTAGTGGTAAATGTAATAGTTTTATTTGTAAGCTATTGAAGTGACAAAATATATAAAACAAATTGGCACTATAAAAGTGTAACTCATTACTAATAGATTGAAATAAATGGTTCTAAAATTGTTAAAACATGTCAGGAAATAAAACACGTTTTATTATATAAATATTTAATTTCAATACTTTCTCATTACAATAACGTGTAGGTATTTTTTCATTATTTACTGTAACACTGCTGCATTGGCAGCTATACTGGGGTTGTTTATGACTTCACCTAAGCTTTCGAGCAGTTCCTTTCTGTAATCATCAAAATCGCCTTCAACTTCATTAATTGTTTGATCCTCAATAACATATAAAGCGCAATCAGTCTCTCTGCAGAAGAAAAAAGTAAATTTCAACTTTCGAAAGGTAACAAGAGAGAAGAAAAACTTACCGAATTAGTCTCTCGTCGTGAGAAACAATAATTACACCTCCTTTGTAATCATTTATGGCATCAGCAAGAGCATCTATTGATTCAATATCGAGATTATTAGTCGGTTCATCCAAAATAACGACATCGGGTGCATTCAAACATAATTCTGCTAAGGCAACACGCGCCTTTTGACCTCCAGACAAATCTTTCATCTTTATTGTATGCGCGTGACTGGCGAGTCCGAAAGTTCCTAATTGTTTTCTTGCCTTCTCGTATGGCAAATCGAATAATCGCATTAAATATTCCGAAGGTGTTTCTTCAGCCGTAAGGTGTTCTCCTGAATGCTGGTCGAATCTACCTATTCTCTAAAATTGACAAGTACAGTTTGATTGTTTACTTTTTGAGAGATTGGTGTGGGTGGCTGTATGTGGCTACACTGGGCAGTGTAATCTTACGTCCTTGAAAGTCGAACAACAATTGGTTGAAAAGTACAAGATCATTAAACTGGACAAATATGCTGTAAGAAGAGTCATCTGTCCTTTGTCCTCTGTAATACAGAGATATCAACAATTTCTGTCCACCACGTGACTATTAAATTAGGCAACCCAAATAATAGCAGTTGGTAGTACACTATTGCTTATGTAAAGTATTGCAAAAATGGCGTATTATAAGGTTTTAATTAGGGTGCCCATTTTTAAAATAAAAAGAAAAATTGTTTTTCCTTTTTTATTTACTTTAGACTTTATCGCTAGATAGATCGTAAGTTTTTAACCTATGCCTCTCAGTTTGATTGTGAGATAGATTTAAGTTGAATAATTGCGACAATTTATTTATTCAGTTAGTCTAACAACTGTTGTTACATTAAGAGTAAAGTAAATAAATTCTGTCAAATTACAATAAAAGTTGCGATGAAACGGCTGTGTACTAAAAAGTACAGTTTTGTTACTTTAAATGTATGATAAAAATGATGCGAGTGAAAACGTAGAGAATGACAGAAAAAATGATGAATACTGATTGTACGCCTATGTCAAATGCTAGTATGATCCTAGTGATATCCAAATACCATAAACCTATAAACACGAAAATCCCCAGATTAAGAAAAAGTACTGGTCACGGGGTAGACAATCATTCTTGATAAGTCTGTATAATATTAAATTGTGAAAAGGACAGATGACTCATCATACCGCATATTTGCTTAGTCTAATCATCACTACGACTCGGTACATCCACTTCCCCCTACCCTCTCGACACCCGACAAGGGTATAAAAGCGTGAAAGTGAAAGATAGAAAAAGGTTGGTGTACTTACCAGTCTATGATTTTTCTTCACTTCACCTTTGAAGGGCTGCAAATCTCCTGTTAGTAGCTTTAAAAATGTTGATTTACCGACACCGTTCGGGCCAACAATTGCAACTCTACTAGATAAATCGATGCCGAAATCTGTTTCTATAAATAGAGGTTTCTGATTTGTATATGAAAAAGTTACATCTGGAATCAAAGAAAATGTATTTTAGTAAACAACATAAAAAGCGGAACAAACCGACTACAGACGAGAGAAAGCGGAAGAAATATAAACGCTACTAAAATCCGGGTCATATATCAAACACTAAAGTTTCCTGTTTTCGATAGGACGGTTTTCTTTACTTCCATGGCCAGATCGTAACAATACCTTTATTTTCCCAATTTTATTTTCTTTACATTCATTGAGTTACTTTTACCCCCAACTATATGGCGTAAAATTTATATAATCATTTGCCGCCAAGTATTAGACTAAAACCAAAAGGCAGTTCCAGGTTAAGATTAAAAGATATACTTATAGAACATGTTTTCTACACAGTGGACGAATATTTAGGGACTGATATTAGATAACACGGGTTAAGTGCATATACATATCTAAATATATTCTACCTGCAATGTGTAATAGTGTGTAGTATGTCCTATACATATTTTATATCTAGTTTGTTTTTATTTATATATATATATATATATATATATATATATATATTTAGTTATTTAATTAATTTATTTTATTCAATACGTATCTACTTTGTAATTCAAAAGCGTACTCTTTAACACTTATCACTCATAGGGTAACTCCGCTCCATTCATTGTTTTTGTATGTTTGTGTTAAAATAACAATTGTTTGTACTTTACTATTTTATATTTTTAAGTATTTATTCTTTGTTTTTATTTATATATCGTCTATACCAAACCTTGAAAGTTATGGGACGAACGGGGATTGTTGACTCCACAGATATTCATTTTCGCAGCGGATATGACCTCATTTTTAAAATCGAAATTACTTACTATGTAAACCCAAAATTGGTGGTTGTAATGGTGGCGGTTCCGGAAATGAAAATTTCACGATATACTCTTTCGGCTTCTGTAACAGTTCACTCATTTGGATATCTTCTTCTTGCTTCTGCATCTTTGTCCTGTTCTTTTCTTGTTTACGAGTTAAAACTTCCTTTTGTTTCTTTTCCTGTTGACAAACCAAATCATGTTTTATATTTACATATAAAAAAAAAGAAATGGAAGGAAACTAAATTTTTATTAAAAAATTATGTAATTAAGAAGCTAACCGCTTGTTTCTTAGATGATCCATGCGCTTTCATTTCCTTCAACTTCTTCTCTTGCTTCTCGTATTCCTTAATCATCTCCTTTCTTTTCTGAACGAACATTTTCTTGAACATTGAATAATTTCCCTTGTAGTAGTATAATTTGCATTGATCTAAATGAATGATTTCATTACAAACATTGTCCAAGAACGATTGATCGTGGGATACGATTAATAAAGTTTTCTTCCATGCTTGTAAGTAACTAAAAATGCAAATTCGATATATTTAATTTGCTAGGGTATATAGAAGTATATTAAATTACGTACTTATCTAACCAAATAACAGCGTTTAAATCTAAATGATTTGTAGGTTCATCGAGAAGTAATAAAGTAGGTTCGATATAAAGAGCTCTAGCTAAAGAAACTCTCATACGCCAACCACCGGAAAAGTTCTTTGTTGCTCTATTCTGAAATGACAAAGAAATTATAAACAAACGTTTATTTTTCATGCACTTATTTGGATACTTCCTAATACAAGAGTAGATTGAATAGTTCCCGGAATGACAATGAAAACAAAATCATATCGATTCAAGTTATATTTTATTTTTAATATAATCCCCTCCAAATTCAACACATTTGGTCCAACGTTTCTCTAGCTTCTCAATTCCCTCCCCGAAGTGATTTTCTTCAAAATAACTATAACTATAAACGTGCGGTTTTAGGCTTGGAGATGGCAAACTACCCGCACCGTCTCCCAACTTCCACAGGGAGGGGGTAGCAAGGAATTGCTTTCGTATAATAATATGCATATATGCATTGAAGTGACGAGTAATTGATAGAGAACGTCTGCCTAAAATCGCTCGTCTCTACTTGTGATAAAGAAACATACACCTGGTATCTCACTTACTTGCATTTCTTTAGAGAAACCTAAACCGGCTAAAATTCTTCTAGCACGAGGTTCGGCTGAGTCCGCACCGATAGCTTTTAACTCGCTATAGACTTCATTTAATTTGTCCTGGACTTCTAAATTACCACTTTGTGCAGACTCTTCTAGCTTCTTGCATTCTTCTAATAACTCAGTTCTTTTGACATCGGCCTTTAACACAGATTCTACAGCAGTCAAATCATCAGCTACTACCTCTTGTTCGCAATATAATACATCAATGTTCGGGGAATAGCAAATGCTCTTTGCGCTATATGACGCAAGAGTGTGGTTTTACCATGACTGAAAAAAAAATTGTACTACCAATATATTTAATTAACCATTTACTTCTATCGCCTATTTCGCTCTCCGTTCTAGAGTGTTTCAATTTTGTATATTTTTTGACATCACATATAATAATTTATAATTATATTTATCCTTTATTATTTATTATATGTGCAGAATGCATATATACCGTGGTCTCAACATAATCAAGGATAGACCTTAAGAATAATTTAAAACATTAGTACTTACCCATTAGGACCAACGAGGCCATAATGTCTTCCATTCGCAATTAACAAATTAGCATTAACAAACAAGTCTTTTCCTTTTGCGGCGATACTAAAACTCTCCACCTTTATATCTACAGCATTTTCTAACGCAGCCATCTGGCCTGTAGTTTTTTGTACTTGTGACACAGTAAAATTGGTGTCCAATTCAGAATGACCTTGCCCGCCCTTTTTCAACATCATTTCCATTTGTTTCTCATATTCCTGCTGTTTCTTTAATTTCTTTTTCTCTTTGTGAGTTAATTTCTTCTCTGTTTCCTTTATTTCAGTTACAATCTCGTCAGATTTCTCTTCTGTGATATCGATATTTTCCATTTTCTCCACTAGAATATCTTCAATTTTTTCTGGCAGCTTTGCTGAAGTTTCTATTTTAACTTCATTTACAGGTGGTTTTTCATCTAATAAATTCATTTTAATATATAGTTAAGACAAATGGACTATATGTATAACAACTTGACATTACCTAAACTATTTACATCGTCTTCATTATAACCATTTCCGATTTCTTCATCTAGATTTTTATTCTTTTGCTGTGACTTTGATTCCACCCTTTTTGCTTTACCTTGCTTATGAGATTGCTTTGGTTTTTCATCTTCATCTTCAGAGTCCCCGCCACCTTTAACTTTCTTTTTACCTTTAAAAATAACAAAATTATACATTTACATATACATTGTCACATTGTTATAGCAGCAATACAAACTTTTGCCTTTGGTTGTAATTTCTTCAACTTCATTATCGGAAATTTCTTCATCTGATTCTTGTTTATTCTTCTTTTTCCTAAAAGAATAGTGTTGGTTGTGACTTTCTATATTAAAATGTAAATACCTTTGCTACTTTGTTTTTTCTGTTTATTTAATATTTCCTCAGTTTCTTCATTGTCAGAAATTTCTGGATCTGATTCTTGTTTATTCTTCTTCTTTCCTGAAAAGAAATTACATGTATTAATTGTAACAATCACATTAAAATATAGACACGCACCTTTATTACTGTGTTTTTTCTGTTTATTCGATATTTCTTCAACATCTCCATGATCAGAAATCTCTTCATCTGATTCCTGTTTAGCTTTCTTTTTCCTGAAAGTAAATTACATTTTTTAACTGTAACTTTATATGTTTAAATACAAAAATTTACCTTTGCTACTTTGTTTTTTGTTTTTGTTCAATATTTCCACAACCTCTTCGTGATCTGAAACTTCTTCATCTGATTCCTGTTTAGCCTTCTTTTTCCTGAAAATAAATTACATTTCCTAGCTGTAACTTTATATATTTTAATACAAAAATTTACCTTTGCTACTTTGTTTTTTGTTTTTATTCAATATTTCCACAACCTCTTCATGATCAGAAACTTCTTCATCCGATTCCTGTTTAGTCTTCTTTTTTCCTGAAAATTAATTGCATTTATTAACTGTAACTTTATGTATTTAAATACAAAAGCTTACCTTTGTTACTTTGTTTTTTATTTCTATTCACTATTTCCACAACATCTTCATGATCAGCAATTTCTTCATCTGATTCTTGTTTAGTCTTCTTTTTTCCTGAAAATAAATTACCGTTATTGATTGTAACTTTACATGTTAGAATAGAAATGTGCACCTTTATTACTTTGTTTTTTTGTTTATTCGATATTTCCTCAACCTCTTCATTATCAGAAACTTCTTCATCTGAATCTATCTTTGCTTTCTTTTTACCTATAATGCATAATTGGAAACTATATCAATAATTTGATGATTAAATAATGGTTACTATTTTACCTTTAGTGTCATTTCTTTTCGGTTTAGCTGGTATTTCATCTACTTCCTCCTTATCAGAAATATCTTCATCCAATTGTATCTTGTTTTTCTTTTTACCTAAAAAAAAAAAAAAAGAACATTGACATACATTGTAAAAGGAGATAATTAGAAAAGATAAATGATACCTTTTAGAACTTTTCTTAACTGCTGTTACAGCCATTTCATCCTCAGAAATATCATCGATTTCCAATTTTTCTCTTCCTTATCACTCCACTCATCTTCAATTTTTTTACCCTTTTTGCCTTTATTTTTACTACTTCTAGTAACTGGTCTTGTTGGTTTCTCATCATCGGAAACGTCTTTTAAATTGATATCCACCTGTTTTTCGTTATCGCTCCAATCATCGTCGTTTTTGTTCCTACCCTTTTTAGATTTTGCTTTTGTAGATTTGCTTTTATTTTCTGTTGGCTTTTCTTCAACATCATCCAACATTTGATTTTTCTTATTTCCCTTCCTTTTCGACATTATTGTTACTTACGTTTAAATTACAAACTTATTAGAAAAAATTAAAAAAGTATGTGAAGTATGGATGTATGAAATTATTTATGGAACGTCACTTGTCAAAAGAACAGATGTCAAGAGACAGAGACCACGTGCAAGTAATTTCCACATTGTTATAAATATGATTTGTTAATGTAAAATTATTATTCCCCTGTATATATGAATACACGTTTTATTATAATATGATAATATTTTTATATAAAACAAAAGTTGACTAAGGTATTCAAGTAAAATGAATAGCAACGGTTTAAGTTGGCAGTCCTGTATTTCAATATTCCCCATTTATTGCGTTGATAAAGTGGTAATCTACACCGTCTGTTTTGGATAGTAAGGTTATGGTATGGTAATTTTGATATACAATAGTAATTTAAAATTATTTCATCGAATATGGATATATTAAAAGCCGAGATAGCTAAAAAGCGGAAACAACTAGAAGAGAAAGAATTACTAGTACGTATTAAATCGTAAAAACGTAAAGCATTAACCATAATCTTCATTTTGCAGACATCGAACAGAAAGTACTTTAAAAGAGGTGATTTAGTCGCTAAAGAGCTTGAGGAATACAGAGAAAAATACGGTGTAGTTCGACCAGTTGAAAATGACAATTTGAAAAATATTCCACGAGGTATTTTAAGAAAAATATTTTTTTAACAATGTTCTTTGTTTGTCTCTATTGATCCTGTTGTTGGTTATAAAGCTGTTCTATAGAAGTTTCTTAAGAAGAAACCATTATTGCTGAAGTTGTAGTGCTTCTAGTTGAGGAAATCGATAATTTTAGCCAGTCTTTGACACCTGTAATAACTGCACTGAAAGCAGCAGAACATTCGGAAAAGGAGTGATGATCAACCTTGTTATTGGTTCTGCAAAATAATGTCGTGCAACTAGGAATGACCGATTATTTATTTAAACAACTGTAATTTTGTACTTTGAATCCTTTTTAGTTGTATTTAGGGATCTTTAGAAAGTATACAAAATTTCAGATGTTTTCTTCATGTACTGACCTTGTGTATTTACATTAGAGAAGATACAGCATGTATTTATTTAAACATTTCTTATTTTGCAACCATGGCATATTTCATTATGAAACTTGCTAGCTGCATGTGGAGGTTATTAAAGAGGCCCTAAAAAATTTTAGACATCTAGCTTGTGTGCTGGTCTGTATGCAGTATTCTTTTTATTTATTTGTTTATCTTGAAGGATTTGTTCAAGTGTTTGTGCAATTTTATAGTTTATACTTCTCATTACTTATAACTGATCGCTGCATGCATATTTGGTTCTTAAATTTCTGGTTTTACAGCATTATTTTGCGAAAATAATAATAAGGTTGATCGCTAGTCCTTTCCAGAAAGTTCTGCTAGCTTCACTATCATACTGTAATGTCCTATTTTCTGGGCAGCCTTATAGATAAAATCTTGCACTATTTACATAGATTTATTAATTTACTACATGGCAATTTGGATAGAATAGGGCATAAAACAATACGTCCCAAACAAACATTGAGCCTACTGATATAATCTATTGCTGTTCGAGTTACTAGTTAGATATCCTTGAAACAACCACTGTAAGCCTTTTTTATAATGATTATCTTTCGGTTTTCCTTTACCACTTTTTAAATCAAATAGAAGACAAGATTTCAATTCAACAGATTATATTTGATAACAGTTGTAAAAGCATTGCCATATTAAAATGAAATCTACCAAATTGAAATTTTGTCTATTTGACCTAAACAGTGGTAGAGGCAACTAGAAATGTACATCTACTATGTTGGGTTTATATTGTATTAAGTGTAGACCAAGTTTAGTCTGCTATGTCAAAACCTGCTAGGCTTTTTCTTTCAAATATTGAAGCTATAACATGATGGTAAACAGGAGTTATATCAAAAGAATACATACCTCCTTAAACAAATGCTTAAGAAAATAAACTGAATAATAATTTTGAATAATACAGTCAGCTTCAGTGAAAAACAATGAATAATCAATGCCTAAAAGTAGTGTGCACCATGCTATGTCCAAATAAAATGAAAAAAGTAAATGTGACATGTTAAGAAATAGTAATAAAGATAATAACAAGAAAATCGAGATGAATAGGATAATGCGTAACAGTATAACAAGAGAATTACCAAGTTTCAATATACCCGGTAAGAGAGGAATTTGAAGAGCAAAACACATGGGGAAGATGCATATAGAAAAAGGAAAACAAGAACATAAAACAGAGAACGAAGTTAAAGGAATAGCAACAGACAGAAAGAGTGGAAGGATCTATTGGAAAAATTTATACAAGACCCGACTCATACTGCACACAACTAGCAGACCTGTTAATATCTATACCAATTGCTGCTTTGGGAACACAGCATAGTCTTTGTGTTCCCATAGGAATAACAGAAGTAAGAAGAAGAATGTACCATACTTAGTACTTTTGGCCCATATCTATTTAGTTGCAACTGAAACTTAAATCCTTTTATTTATAGAAATCAAGACTCAAGTGTTTGTGTTGTATATGATTGGCTTTTTCATTATTCTCAAAAATATACTGTGCTGGATATTCCATTTAACATGCTCCATGTGTGAAGTTTTCCCCTATTTAGATGTCGACCACATACCGATTAGCAGTGTTAGAGGAAACTACCTGACCTGCACAAACTCACGTGACTCTCCTTTTCCGGGCCGCTTTATTTGGCTAGCGTTTGTCTCATTAACTGTTGTTTCCGAATAATTTCGAATGCACCTATTTATTTCTAGATTATTGCTTTTGAAAACATTGATTTTAGTTTTATGTATTACTTTGGTTAATGGTTGTTTTAAAACGTGAGGACCTTCTTACTCTATGTTGTCCCTCGGCGGCATGTCGTGCTGAAGTCAACAGAACTATTCCCCAAGACGGAGTGATGGCAGCATTGATAACTGATAAGTTGTAGAGTTGCTGTGCTGACATGGCGTATGAAATTCACTAACAATAAGTTTGCTTATTAGTAAGGCAATTGTTGTTTTTTCAATCATGTTTTTTTCGTAGCGGTTGCTTCATTTTAATTTCTGAAGATCCAGTAGTAATCACAGATTTTTATGAGATTCTTCAGTATTTTACATGCTGTTCTTTCCACAGATTCTCCATATTTCTTCATGATGTACGAAGTTTTACATTCATGTTAGAACCCCTTTCTTTTTTATTAGACATCAGTACATTTTCCAACGATTATTTACAACGATTTAGTCATTTACTGTCAAGACAGCCTTGTGTCTTAGGAGGCACAATTAAGACGTTACCCACCGCTAATTTGTAAAAATTGTGGTTTGTCAGATCTCACTCTCTAGTGACAGTGTGCAAAACATGTTTTTACTCGTTTCCCACAAACAATGTGATATATTATAATGCAAATAACTTATTTTCATTCTAGCCACCTTACCTGAGAATGACACCCCTGAACACATACTACATCGACATGAAGTAATCACGAGATTAAGAGAACGTGGCGAACCAATTTTATTATTCGGAGAATCTGAACTGGACTCATTTAAAAGATTAAGATATTGCGAAATATTAGAGCCAGAAATTAACAGAGTCAGTTTCATTGTCGCTTAAACATCAAGTCCAACTTAACAATATTTTGTATATTTTCCAGGGCTTTCGTAACGATTTCCAAGAAGCCATGGAGCAAGTTGACGAAGATTATTTAGAAGAACTTTTGGCGTCGGCCGGAGAAAATAGAAATGAGACCAAAAGTGATAATAAATTAGAGATAGATCCCGGAACAACTTACGATGATATTAAAGAGATGGCGAAGAAAATGGGTTGTGGAAATAGAGAACACGATATGAACGTTATAACAAAATTTATTGAGGTAAGATTTATAATACAGCTTTCATTGTGTATAGCAGGAAGCAGTAATCAAACGCATTACGTCATTTTGTTGGGAATAATACACTTTTATGTTGATATAATTCGTTTGATTCCTGCTTTCTGTTGTATATATGTACATCACAGCAGATTACGGTTTATATGGTGGTGGATTGGGTGCTGGTGTATACGGGGGTGGTGGTGGTAAACCTGAAAATAAATGCGTATGTCACGTAGGTAGATTAATTAATAAACTAGATTTGCATTTACTCGTTTCAATATTAAAGCCAGATTATTTCCCAATTTGGTTACCCAGCACTCATACTGAATCTATATGCCTAATTAAGGCATCATTGATTGATTGATTGAACATAACGACTAGGCTATTTATTTAAATATCAATAGTTTTCTCATAATTCAATATTTACTGTATCTATTTTAAGAATCCTACCTGTTGTTGGTGAACGTAATCCTTCCTCTGGTAAAATATTATATGGGACAATCATTGGCAATGCATCCAATAATAATCCTGTAATTTAAAAATGCCTCGTAATATAGATTACTTATATACAAACCTAAATCGAATAAAATATCGTATTCACCTCGTTTTCTCATTTCGTCATAGAGCCTCCGAGTTGATATTCTTATGTAGACGGTAACGGAAATTATTGCCACTATAGTAATAGGCGCGAAAATAACCAAAGCCCCGTACATATCCATTTTGCTTGTCGAGAAAATATTAAAAATTATGGTTTACATGGATTACACTGATCGCCATTATAATTTTAGCTTATCTAATCAGTATTGTCACTCTTTCTATCAGTGCGCGATTAATTTACGGAACAGCATCGCAACGTTTACATGCAAAAAAATTCTATTGTTTAATCGTTTGTCACGAGTTACACAAAATAATTACATTTCAAGAAAAGAAATTCTAATGACATAGTTTGCATAAGTAAGTTATCAAGCATGTTTTATTTGGAAAAATTAGTCTACTTTTAGGTCATTGAAACACTAATTAAATGAAGTAAGTAGGTCATAACGGTAATGTTTATTTTATGTTTGGAAATATCTAAATTCTTAAAATACAGTAGACTCACCCTAGTTCGGCTGGCCCGGGATCAGACCTTAGGCCGAACGAACCGAATAAAAGCAAAAAAGACCAATTATCCCTACATATATGCATGTATGTATGTGGAAGGGCTGAATGTACATACATACATAAACATTAGTTACAAGGCTTTATAAACAATGTTTTAATCGTCTTTTACTGTACACATAACAAATTAAACTAGGCATACTTGATGCTTGCTCAAAACAAAAAATTAAAAACAAAATTAAACTGTAAAATTTGATTGGTCTACAAAAATTAAATTTGTATGTGCATATGCATGTATGTATGTATGTAACCTTAAAAGAAATCAATCATTTTTGTCTGAACTTTTGTTTCGATTGACTTTTTATGACCAAATTCACGCCTTTTCTTAACAAACATAACATCAACTGTTGTTGCTTCTGTCGATTTTTCGATGTACATAGCGGCCAGTTGCAGTGCTGCTTTTTTCAGCGTGGCTCATTTTACCTCGGTTTTCCTCTTCCACCAGCTTAATTTTCTTCTTCATCTTCCCGATGAATAGCAGACTGAACAAATTCATCGTCATTTCCAATTTCATTGACAAGCTCCTTTTCAGTTAGGCAGTCTAAGACATCTTGTTCAACAATGTTTTTTACAATTAGACAGTGTCTGAAGATCACACAACCAAGTTGCACTGCCGGCTGGTTCGAAATCATAAAGGTTAGGCTTATCTGCTGTATTTTTATTATATCTTCAGTTCTTGCAACAATTTCTTCTACATTTCGTCATACTTTTCTCTAAGACTTCACTATTGTTGATTGCTGTATTTCATTATAGGTCTTAGCCACCATGTAAATAACGTCTTTTCTCCTGATTGTCTGTAGCGCTTTTATAAGAACTGTGCTTTCTTCATTCCCCATACACCTTGGTCCATCGGTTGTTCAAGGGTTGTCACGTTAAGTGGCAGAAACAACATCTTTATTTCATTTACATCCTCAAATTCAAGTTTTTGCGGGTGGATTGTTTAGAAGTGTAAGAGGAATCCAACCGATTTCAAGAGACAGTTCGTAACCATGGATGAGACCAGGATCCATCACTACATACCAAAAACAATAATACAATTAATCGTTTTTTTGGGACGCAAAAGCAATTTTGCGAATTGGTTATCTTTAAAAAGGCTAAGCTTTTACTGGCATATATTACACAAGATTTTTAGACAAATTGAAAACAGCAATTCAGGAAACCGCCCGGGAATTAATAAGAAAAAGTGGTGTTTCACCACGACAGTGCGACAGCTCATTCAAGTGCAATCGTTCGTATTTTGCCTGATTTGGCTCCACCTGTTTCCGGAACTCAAATCATGTTTGGGTGGAAAGGGATTTTGGTCGAATGAAGACCTGATCGAAGCTGTAAACGATTATTGTATGAACCTCGTAGAAAGTCACTTCCGGGAGGGAATCGAGAAGCTAGAGAATAATTGGACCAAGTGTGTTGGGCTTCGAGAGAATTATATTGAAAATAAAATATAACTTGAATCCGAGTTATTTTGTTTTCATTATCATTCCGGAAACTTTTCGATCTACCCTCGTATACACTTTTTCTCTGAAATGCGTACATATGACAAAGAAACCGCAGCGAATCAGCTTATATTCGTATTCAGCATATTGAATTCATTAAGGAATTATTATATTCACCCTTGTTTTATTTCCTTCATTATGCATGTAGATTCGTTAAAAGTAGATATGACCAAATTTATATCAGATAATCAAGATGCAAGTAACTTATCGATTACGTGTTTCTTTTTGTAAAAATTATAATTAGACATTATTATATGTTAATACAAAACATTTTATCTTATCAACGTCGTTCGAATTAATTAGTAAGGAAACAAGCTGTATTCGTGTAAACTGAATATAAAAATACACACAAGTCGTTTTACATACAAGATTATTTGCAAAATATTTCCTCAGTGAAACACTAGCTTATAAAAAATAAATATTTGTTTATATATTTATATACATTTCCTCTACATATTTTGTACAATACAGTTTAAACTAAAAATTAAACATCCAATACTTCTAGAATATATTTATTAAAACCTTGCTCCGGTTCCTAAAATTAGAAGAAATTATTTCATAGACTTACTACTTATTTTTAGAAAAAAAAAGTATTTACCTTGCACATGTCCAGTTGGAAGAATCTGCGCTATAATCCGTCCATCTCTACTGATAACGAATTGGTAGCCTAATGATGACCATCTTTAAATCATTCTGACGTTTATAATAGCAAGAACTTACCTTCGTCCATCCATTTTCGTATCCGTCTCTTTCTTATTTCGAAAGCCACCAGAACAATTATAAGAACCGTTAAAATCGCCAGGAATGGACCGATCAAAATTGCCGCGTGTGGACTGCTCATCTTCCCATCTTTAAATCTACACTTCCTTTAAAAAACTGACGAGACCAATTTTATCTAACGTTCGTTATCGTTTTATTCTAGTTATCTCTCTTATCTGTTGTATCAAATCATGCCCGTATTTAATACTATTGTTATGCATTTTAGATTATTTATTTATTTTTATTTTTTTGATCGATTAAAGCTCCCATCAATTTTTTTTTTCTAATAATAAAACCATTATGAATTTGTTAATTTTGTTTTTTAATTTGCACTTTGAAGAACACTCTAGAAAGCTTTTTTGAAGAAGTAGAGATGAATATTAAACAAAATAAAATATTTTAAACATTTACTGCAATAATGTTCTCTGTAAATATATATTTATTCCGTTCTATTCGTATTAAGTGATCATCATTAAAGTTTGCGGTAATAAGAGTGGAATGATTTCAAATAGGATTTCTAAATCGTATTGATAACTGGCGCAGCACTTAATTATTATTTAATCCGGGACATATGTTTTGCTAACTGCATGCATCATCAGCTGCATTGTACCGATTTCAATTTCACTCCACGAACTTCAATCGTTACTGCTTGTACCAATTAAAACGGAACATTTTAATTTCACAAACCACCTTAAATTACAAAAGAAAGGATCAAACTTAATGTACTTGTTCCAGCTTATGCTAAACATATGGCACGACCGATTACAGAACAGAAACTCGGAAGAAAAGAGAGAAACTAAAGGCAAACTTGCAGGCGCCATTTACACCCAGACTAAAGATTACCTGAAACCACTAGTAAAGAAATTAAAGAGCCATTCGCTTCCTGAAGATATATCGGACAGTTTAACTGAAATAGTAGAACATTTACTAAATCGGAATTATTTAAAGGTATGACATATTGAAGTACGTATAAGGAAAAGTAAAAAATGTGACTGGAATTTAAGTTATAAGCAGTATTGATGTCTTATAATACTTGCATTTATAGATTATTTAACTTTGTACCCTCTTTATGCGTAACTCCTTCGTTTGTAATTCAAAGAGCGGCGGTGATTTTTGTACGGACAGTAGTTGTTTTGTTAACGAAGTTGATAATTTTAAACATGTAGTTGTCGGCGTGTCTTCAGTAAATTATGTAATTAGAAATTATTTTAATTATAATTGCTCACCACCAAGTTACATTAGCATTATTTATTGGAGACACGCCGAAAATTCCGTGCTTAAATAAATGTTCAAGGTGGTATTTCTCAGAAATTGAGCGTCTTGTTTCGATATAAATTTACTATTCATTGTATTAATGTTATACCTCTTCATAAACTTCAAAACTTAGAAAATTCAAGTACAATACGTTTGTTCCAGGCAAGTGATGCTTACCTCCAAATGGCTATCGGTAACGCCCCCTGGCCAATCGGTGTAACTATGGTCGGTATTCACGCGCGTACAGGACGTGAAAAATCTTTTCCAAGAACGTTGCGCACGTCATGAACGACGAAACCCAACGGAAATATATTCAAGGTCTTAAAAGACTGATGACTAAATGTCAAGAATATTTTCCTACGGATCCTTCTCGTTGTGTGGAGTATGCAGCTTTTGGTGAGCCCCAACAATCGTCATCTTCATCGTAATGCAAATGAAATTCCACATATTTTGTATATAATTTCTAATGTAAGTTTGTAAATAAATAATTTTATATCTACGTCTATTTTTGTTGGTGCTTTGTTCTAGAGTAATCTATTACAAATCATAAGATATGGTAAATACACAGATTATCGATAATGAAACATTACTTGCACAGATTTGATTAAGGAATACATATTGTTGTGAAATAATAAATACATTTGATCAAAAAAAGCTGCCTAACTTACTCAACAAGAAACAAGAAAATTCAGCGCTCCTGTCTCGGAAACTGTAGGGCGGGTGCCTTTTTTCCTGATGAGAAATCTGGCTCTGGTTCTGAACAATGTCGTGCAACATCGTTGCATTTAGAAGTTATATCTAAACTGGGCAAATATGCGGTAACAGCCAGTGGCGTGGGGAGCGCATAAAATAAAAGTTAAGAAATAAACTATAAAATATGCTGAAACACTTACCATTTTAAAAGTCTTCCGTGATATCATAAACTAGGTAGCATCTGTTAAATATTTCAATCATTAGATATGTTTCCACAGCTGTTTCAGTCGAGTGAGTACGACGTGCGGAAAGAATGTAATTCCGAAAACGACCGTTCTACATCTAGTGATGTTATATTTGTAAATTTAAAATAATCTTTTAAACAACTTAATGCATCTTCACACGGACCTTTCACAAAATTTCCTCAATATAAGAAAATCGGGGTCTTTCTCTAAAACATTTTTAAATTTTCACCATTTTTTCGCCTTCTACAGCGTATAACTTCGCATGAACGTCATTCACAATTAGAACAGAATTCACTAACGGCATCGAAACTTTTGTAAGTTTTCTATTCTCTCCGTTAGTCCAAAGTAATTGTTGTGAATAGTTTGTTAATCTCTTTTAATCTAACTATCTTGAAATATTTCCTGGCATTTCTTTTCAACGACAGCACGTCGTACAGTTTGTTACACATATGTTTGGGGTTGATAAGAGAAGAAGCAAAAACTAATTGAAATGTGTATATATATATATAACTTGAATATGTATGTACATTAATACAATTTATTTATTTAGAGGGCTTCAATTACCAGACAAACAGTTTTTGAGGGTTAGAGCATGTCCTAATCAAGCTATAAAGTAATTCCTAAATTGTTCTTTGGTTGCTCTTCTTATCAATATATATTGCCCTCCTAATTAAAAGCATCATTAGATAAACTAGCAAGATTTTTAAGATAGTTTCATTACGACATAAATTTAAAAGCCCTTTTAATACAACTGTAAATAGTATTTATAATAAATTACAGAAGCTTAGAAACATTTAGCCAATCAATGATTTAAGTTGTAATATTCCTTACATTATAAATATAATTCTTAAGTACGTATTGACAAAAATAATTTACGATCTCCCAATATCACTGACATTCCTTACTTTTGCGCGATAATCCCTGTTACAGTATTTCATATGGCATATGTAAATGTAAAATAGTATGAGGTAAAACAGATTGGGGTGATTTTTATGACTCAAAACAGTTTTTCCATCCCATAGTAATTTCATATTAAAATTTTATATATTTGTTATTATTGTCGTGATTGGATATCATAATTTTATTATTATAGTACAGTGCGTCAAATATAAGAACGCACTTAAAGTTAGGAGTGCAGTGGCTAAATGTAAGTTTCCACAGCGCCCCTCATTTAACCATTAGATAAATCAGGTGCGCTGTGGAAACTTACATTTTGCCCGTGCACAGCTGTATATAGCTATAGATAGTCGATTACTTAATATAAATAAGAATTTTGGGAAAAGTTTAAATTTCCTTATAATTTTTGGCCGTGGTGCGTAGTTTGTGCATTTGGTCCTAAGAGATATATGACTTATAAACTATTTTCTTTTTCCTAATTCGGCAGCTCTTCTAGCTGATGCCTCAACTGCATCCATGATCGCTCCTCTAATTTTGAGAAACTCGATTAGATATGGTGAAATAGGAAATAAAATAAGAATATATTTACCTAAGACCTGCTTTTTCCAAGGCGTGCATTCCTGCAATAGTGGATCCTCCGGCAGAACAGACGTTATCCTTTAAAACTCCGGTGTGCTTACCAGTAACTTGCACCATTTTAGCGGCACCTAATACAGTTTGAACGGCAAACTTAGTAGCCATTTCGCGATGTAAACCAACTTTTACACCACCATCAGACAAAGCTTCTATCATCATGTACACCTATGACGTAATCCTCTCTTTTAATAAGTACTATTACCGATTAGGGGTTACTCAGCGACTTACAAATGACGGACCACCCCCGGATAACGCAGTAACAGCATTTATCATATTTTCGGGCACCATTTCGCAAACTCCCGAAACTTCTAATAGAGTATTAACAATAGATATGTCTTCAGGTGTGGCGTTTTGACCAGGACAGTACGCTGTACACCCTTCTCCAACCATCATAGGTGTATTTGGCATAACACGAAGTACTCTCGAGCCAGAAAATTTAGACAGCAACTATAAAAAGAAATGATTCATAAGAGTTTAGATGATATTTCCCTAATGCAATTACATTTTCTAACATTTCCAGCGTGTAACCTGCTATTATAGAAACGAAGAGCTTGTTCTTGATTTTGTCTACATTCTCACTTTTGTAGATATGATCGATAGCTCCGGCTAGTATGTGGGGTTTAACAGCTAAAAAGATTATATCCGTATTGGCAGCCACTTGACTATTATCTGTACTGATATTCGCCCCATATTCTTTCCAGGCGTTTAGATTTTTAATGTATGGGCTTGAAACGTACACTTGGGAGTAAGATATTAAACCTACAAATTGGAAAAATGTAATTGTTGCATTACAAAAACTGCCATCAATATAATTAATAGTGTAATTAAATTTTCACTCTTCATTTACGAACTCATTGAAATGATGTGTGTGGGAGACCAAAGAAGACGTAGGACGACACTATAAGTGCAAGCCTGGGAAAGAGAGCCATCAAAAGGGAAGGAGAAACTAGATTGGCAAAGCATAGGAAGACTTGGAAAGAAGGAATCAACGTGCCTATACCCGAAAGGGTAGAAAGGTTTACTAAATATATGTATATAAAATGATGTGCTAACTGGCATAGAAAATCGTAATTGAAAGCTTTCAATCTATAGTCTGGAACTAAAGGTCCTTAAATCAATAAGATCTGAAGGAATCTCTTATGATACGGATCCCTTTCTACCTATATACCTACATTACTCTAACTAAAAATCAATTAAGCAAGCTTTGCCAGAGCTAGGAACGTGAGTCCCTGCACTTTCACCAAGTTTATCCTTTTCATTATCGCTACTTTTTGGTGGTTTTCTGCCTTGTCTCCTCAGTCTTTACCGTCGGCGCACTGAACATAAACTTTTCGTCAACCTCTATGCCTGCTTATTCTCTTAATTAGAAAATGCGCGATTAAAAGCATGTTGTTATAGACAAGTGATATGAACTTACACTATTTTTTAAAATCTACGCGATAAGTGGGAAAAGTTCGGTAGTGCAGAAAACTTTTGCCTGGGCGTAGGACAGCACTATGCGTCTATCTTCACCGCTCGAACAGTCACGCGCCAGCAACCATAGAGACTCTACTTGCTACTACCGCCGATTGCGAAGTTCGTGCTGTTATTCGTTTCTTTGCGGCAAAAAATAAAAGTACAACTGAAATTCATCGTGAATTGTGCAGTGTGTATGCTGAAAACGTTATGTCAACGCTAATGTTTTCTCGCTGACATCAATTCTTCATTGGAGGGAAAACAACGAAGCGACTGACCCTCCACTTCCCGCGCTCCGAATATTGTCGATGAGGTCCGAAAGATTATGAACACAAATCGGTGCCTTACGCTTGATTAAATTCTTTCTCAACTCCCTCCGTAGATTGAAATAAGATGTACAAAACAAAGATCATTTTTGAGGATTTGCGTCTATCAAAAGTGTGTGTAACATGGGTTTCACGCCTACTTTCAGAATAACACAAAGAGCAGAGAGACGACGTTGCATTGCAGCTTTTTGAGAATGAAGTAGACGGTTCATTCGACCAAATAGTAACCGGGGATGAGGCATAGATCCATCACCGGACGCCTATCGCTTAGTATCGGCTGAAGTTGTGGAATCCGCTGGCAAGGTCATGGCAATGGTCTTTTGGGATTCGAAAGGAGGATTGTTGATTGATTACTTGTCACGTAGGACCACGATCACAGCAGCTCGCTATTGTGAGGTATTGAGAAAGATCAGAAGGGCGATCCAAAACAAAAGCAGGGAAAAGTTGGGCAAAACGAGTAACAACACGAACTTCGCAATCGGTGGCAGGAACAAGTGGAGTCTCCATGATTGCTGGCGCGTAGCTGTCTGAGTGGTGAAGATAGACGCATATGAATTTAACAGTGCTGTCACCACACCCAGACAAAAGTTCTCTGCGACAACCGGACTTTTCCCGCCTACCGCGCAGATTAAAAAAAAATGTATTTTGAGACGTCACTCGTATATGGTTTGCTATGCGTACACATTAGCACTCATTTTTATCAAATTCTCCTATCTTTATAACATACCCTTACTTGCATTATATATTTGTCCTATTTTAATTGTGCCTCTCTAAACTAAAGAAAAATAAAAGGAAGGAGGGGAATGAGGAATGAACAAAGATAAAATATCTACATATAAAAAGCGATAGATTATAAGAAAAAAGAACCAAAAACCGAACTGGAAGGAAATTAGAATTGGCTGCGAGAGCATGAAGAATTCTTTTGTGAGCCGGCCACTGCAGGACGTCACTGACTAGCTGGTGGAGGGGGCATCGAAGCGAAGGATGGTAATCAACGAGGCATGCCTGTCCGCTTCACTCGAAGATGTCGACTTGCCTACGGTACCACCAGAATCTAGGTTACTTTAGGGCCGACGGGTAAATATTTAGGAGTCGTCCTGGACCACCGTCTGATCTCACGTCGAGTCGGTGACAGCGAGATTCATGTCGTCGAGAAGTACTCTTCTTTTCCTTGTTGGCCGGTGAAGTCACCCGCCACAGGCAAGAAAGGTTCTTCCATACTGGTCGAAGCTGTGCCCGATTATAATATACGCTGCTCTGGTTTGGATAACAGCCGCGAAGACTTATGTATATCATTTCCCATGCCTGTCTGCAGAATCGAGATCTTCGCATACTTATTGAGCTCCCACGGTTTATGCGAAACAATCGCATCCACGAAGACCTGGCCATACCATCTTTGCCAATGCACCTATGTGTAGTAGTGTCGTCAACACTCGATATTGCATTGTATCTAACGTGCTAGGATGGACTCTAATATTGTTTTGGGCAGGCTGGTGCTGTAGCAAAATCCACTGACTCTACTATTGAGTAGTTTCTTGCAGAGTGAACGACCGACAGTGTCTTGATTTGGCAGTACTAAAAACCCTAGATATGAACATTCCTGTTTTCTCAAGTTTCCAACTCTTCTTCGTCAGTTTTGGTATCCGTGAGTTATCTGCCCCCCCTCCCCCTCCTCCCTCCTCCAGCTTGCCAATACATACATAGATCTATCTCTGATCTGCCGAGGCTGGATTTGGGGATCCATAAGCCTATTCATCATCACACAAACGGTCTCCATTCCAGTCGAGAATGGAGTAAGTCTTCAATCAGGATCCAACGGGAGTAACTGTCCGGTCAACAACTGGAGTTGACTACGGATCTTCTTTGTTCCCGCAGCAGGTCCTGCACCCACCTAACTATAGTTCAAGGCGAGGGACGATCTGGGTCTAGCATGGCGGTATACAATACCACCGGGTTTTCATTGTGGCCTTAGCTAGATGGAAAATGTGTTTCTTCAGGTTGAGGATGCAGAGGTCTTCATGTAATTATATATTTCGGGCAAACCACGGGGCGGAGGCACATCACACGCAGCATTTTATTCTGGCACGCTGCAATTCTGACAAGATGGGTTTTCGCCACGGTCGACCAGGCTACCGCTCCATATCTCCATATCCATATCTATCTAAATAAAGTTTGTACAATAAAAACGTTTGTACATCAAGACCAGACTGACTACATAGGAGCGGTATCAAGATCCCGTACTTAGATGGATTGGGGCGTAGCCTCTATTGCTCCATCGATTCCAGGAGTCCATCCACTGCAAATTGAAGTCGATGGCAGAGGATCCGCTCATCTCTGCAAGTAACGGACATTGCCGTATCGTCTGGGTACATCGCGAGAGCAGTCTCTGGCTCGCGCTAGAGGTCCGACATTTAGATGTTAAATAGCTTTAGGGCTCCCTGGGGAATGCCAGTCACTATGGGCTTGATGGAGGAGATCTGGTTCCCGATTCTCACGGAGAAGGAACGCCTCTCAAGATATGATTTAACGATTCTTGTTGTTAAAGCTGCACGTTTCATTCTTAGCTCTAATCCGTCGTGCCAGACGGAGTCGAATGCATTAGCTAAGTCAAATAACACCGTCCCAGTTGTTTCCCGTCTCTCAAATGCTTCTCTTGCGACCTCTGTCAGGAGGAAAATTTGTAGGTTACTTGCTGAGCAACTCTGATCGTTACCACTAAACAAGATGCTTTAATTGTTCATTTCCAAATTGATAGCTCAAATCTTGTATAGAAAATATATGCTTGTCAAGTTCTACTAATACCAAAATCCACTGCTTTCAACTAGAAATTTTAAGTTGCTCATTCTGATTAAAATTTTGGTATGATATATACTTTTCGAGTACGATGTATACATAGACCGTATTGGATCCGGCACAAATTTACGCATGCTTGTGAGGCGCTAAATATAAATCCGAAGACATTAATATTACAACGTACTAGAACAAGCGGAGGAAATCTTAATAAACTTTTGTTGCTATTGAAGTAAAAATGAAAAAGAAAATCAATACCAGCCTTTATCTACAATTCCTTTGCAAATCGCTTTTGCCATGTTTCCATCCCCTATAAAGCCGATTTGTTGTGTTATCTTTTTAATCGATTTCTCATTCTTCTGCGGACAAAATGGGCTTAATTTAAAGCTGCGTTTTTGAACCCTGAAAAATCATTTTAAACGTTTATTGCTAAATATTACGCAAACTGGCGACGATGTAGTATAAGATTGAAATATTGCGTTACAGGTTTACCTATTTAAATCGCTAATATGTTGAATGATGTTGAATAATACATAAAGTATTGATTTCTTACCTGAGAGGAATTTCCATAAAATATCTTCGAAGGAATGTCATTCCAAATTAATATTAATTCAAGCTAGGTTGCGTTTAGTTCATTGCATTGTTAAGTCTAGCTGCGCATCCAGAAGCATGCAGTGGTATAACTAATTATACACGTAGAAAAGGTCAGTCCCTTTAATTCTAGAATCTTAAATGCAATTAATTTGATATCAAAATATAATTATAAATACGAAATTGTTGAATTAAACTCGAAACTACAATGTACGTATGCGGTGATGAATAACAAAAGTTATGCATAAAAATATTATTTATGGTAAAATAATTTTAAATTCTGTTTAGCAGCTTTTAAATCCAAAATTATTTTCGGAATAATCTGGTATTATTGCTTTATGTGCTTTTTTTCTAACATAGTTTTTACTGGTAAACAGGACACAGTCAATTCATGACAATTATTTCCTACGAAAAATAGTAATTTAATTGACTAAAACTGCAACCAAAAATCATTTTTACTTGTTAAATTACAATAAACAAATTACAAGGTTGTATTTTTGTTTATTTTGTGCATGCATCCAAGGTACGTATAAACACTAACCTAAAATGTATTTCAGGAAATTCCTCTACTAAGAATTGCTGAATCAGAGAGACCAACGTTTAAAGTACAGTTAAGAGTTAAAGATCTCACTACAACAGTTGTACTTTAACACATATCCTTATACCAAAACAAAAGTTTGTCCCATTGATCGAGTATGGATTTCCTCAAGCAATACAGGATAGGATTTATCGGTGGTGGGAACATGGCTACAGCCATCTGTGAATCTCTTATTAGAAAAGGTACAACGAAATATACGTCAATTCACCTGCAACTGATCGATATAAAATAATTATAGGTATTCGTTACTCCCAGATATATGTCTCTGGACCCCATGAAGAGAAATTGGATGAATGGAAAAAGAAGGGCGCGCACGTTACTACAGAGAATGGTAAAGTCGCTGAAGAAGCAGATGTAATATTCTTATCTGTTAAGCCACACATACTAGCAGCTGCAGTTGCAAACATATATGACACTCTTAATAACCCCACCAAAGCTGCAGATAAATTGTACATCTCCATACTAGCTGGTGTTAAGTTAGAATCCCTCGAAAAGGTATGTGTGTATCACGTTTTCAATATATCATCTTACATTGAAGGTATATAATGAAAACTTATTTATTTATCATATGAAAATTTAGACACAAAACAGCTACACACAAATATCAAGTCTATTGATATAATTCATTGCTTCTGGAGGTGCCAGCAAAAAATACCTGTGACTACTGACAATATCATATGGGACATTTTTTGATAATAGGTAGTTATAGATGCATAATTCATTGACTCGAGTAGGTTAGCACACTGTACCCCATAGAGCCTGAGTGCTGCTCTGTCAGACTCTCCCTTCTAACTAACAACCAGTCACTTCTTTTTTACATACAAAAGGTCTTGGGGAGGATTATATTTGATCCTGAAATCTTAAAATTGTGTCTTATGGTCACGGGATCTTAGAATTATCTCATCGCCAATAGGTGGGAAATGAACTAGTTTTACACAGCCTCATACACACACTACTTGCATTAAATGTTTTTTACCAGGTACTGTCAAGATTAGAAGGAGTTCGTGTAATACGTGTTATGCCCAATACACCTATGATGGTAGGAGAGGGATGCTGTGTATATTGTCCAGGACAACAAGCAACAGATTTTGACACCATGATAGTTAAAACAATATTGGAACTCTCTGGTATTTGTCAGTTAGTACCTGAATCCATGATTGATGCTATTGGAGGTTTAGCTGGTTGTGGTCCTGCATTTGTAATATTAAACATATTTTGAACGTGTTTCGATGTTAGTTGAACTTTTTTTAGATATATCTCATAATCGAAGCCATGTCGGATGGTGGGGTTAAAATGGGTATCCCGAGAGCAATGGCAACGAGTTTTGCAGCCCAAACAGTTCTGGGCGCGGCAAAAATGGTGTTGGAAACGCAGAAACACACGGGAGTTTTAAGAGATGAAGTCTGTTCTCCCGGAGGTACAACTATTACTGGTATCCATGCCCTCGAAGCTGGTGGTGTTAGAGTAGCAATGATGAATGCTATAGAAGCAGCTACTAAAAAATCGGCAGAATTAGGACATAAGAAATAACTAATAAATTTAGTTGTGACATAGGCAATATAGAGCTTTCAGGCTGAATTACATTCATCTGTACCATTCCGGTATGATTCAGGGATCTCTTAGTACTCTTGCATTTTAGTAACATGACAAAATAAACGCTTTATTTTACTTTGAAGAAAGTATAAGTCCAGACAATTTATTATTGGAGACAAATTATGTTAAAATAGGATATTAAATTTTGTATTTTTTAATTGTCTATAAAATTAGTTTCAAATACTGGTTTTTAGGGTTTTGAAGTCTATTAAGTCACTTTTACTTACTAACAGAAGTGTGTTTTTGTATACGGAATTCGTTTTTAAGTTTACTCTTGCAATTTTGTAGATATACGACAATAATAAAAAATACTGTTGCTGTTAGCCGTTTTTTTCTTAATATTTTGTCAAGTGTGTAGTAATAACTAGCGCCCCATGGAGGGCACATCACCTGGAAAGCGGAGTGTCAAACCCCTTCACTTTCGCATCCAGTTGAACACCAATCAATTCTGTAATGATACGTGATGGCAAGTGTATTACAACATCAAGTTATAGCAAGTGACTTGTTTCCTGCACCTTTATCAGGAGCGGTGTTAAGCATTTTTTTAGAGAGGGTGTAGGATTTCTCCGATTTGTTTGATTTTGGTTACTTCCACCAAGATTTCAAGGTCTGCGTACAAAACTCGAGGAAAATAGTTAGTCTCGCGTCTGTTTACGACTCTGTTTATATATTTTTGGATATGTACTTTGTACACTCTGAAAGAACAGATTCATATAGATTCCACTGGAAGTGTTTATTATTTCGAAAGTAACCAGAGCAATAATTCAACACTAAACAATTTATTATTGCATCCATATCTAATAACTGATGAATTTGTATTATTTCTTACTTTTCTCAAAACATAAAATATGTGTAACTAACCTATGTATTAGTTTCAGAAATTATATTTTATAACTAGTTGCGGTCTGCAATTGACAAAGCTTAATTCCCTTCACGGATTATTGGCATATGCAACCTGTGCTTACTTAGTAAGCTTGTGCACAGTTACTTGGCAACTGCCCATTGACATACTTTACCTAATTAGGTTATATGGGGAGTCGTCCAGATTTTATTTTATTAAGACTGACTCTCGAAAATAGTTTATTATTTTTGAAAAGTACTGTCTGAGTTCAACTGCACCCAATAACACACAAAATGAACAAAATAAGTCTTATTAACTTATAACTATGTACATCAACAACTGCCTATATTATTGGTCAATGCCGAATAAGGCAGAAACGTAATATTCTACATACATCTGATTATCATTTGAATTAATAACAAGTTGCAATCCTAGAAGTCCTGAATCGCCAGTAGATATAGACACCTTGTTTGCGAGATTGAGAACCTTTAATATCTGCTTAATATTACTAAAGGCGTATGTTGAAACGGAAGTTTTACTGCATTCGTACAGCATTACCATCTCAGAATTCTTAGAAATATCTATTACAGATTCACCCTAGAATGTACTAATTGATTAAGATACTAAATAAATTTACTAATTTACCATTGTACTATTTGTTGTAATCCTAAAATACGGAGGATCTGGACTCAGCAATAATTTAAAATCATCCGATGTAGGATCAAGTTCGTTTAATACTTCCGTCAAGGAACTGGCATTCAATACTACCTTGTTGATATTACATTCTTCGGATAGACTCAACTCTGAAAATTCGTCGGCATTCATCGTTTGTATCTCGCAATCGACTGAGATGTTTTCTTCGTTATGGTTCAGTACTAAACACAAGGGTGATCCTAAAGCTTTGTACGATAATTTCAGGCTTGAAGATGCGTCATCACCGAAGATATGTAGACATTCCGTTAAAACCTTCAAACTTATCTTAAATCTAATATCTTCTGATGTATCGATGAAATAGGAACTAAATAAACTTGCTGGAATATAGGCGGAAGTCTCTACGCATCTCATTTCTTCTATGGTAACTTTTAAACCTTCTTCCATAGGATGCATGATAGCATACTAGAAAATATAAAATTTCAATTGCGTAAGTTTTTGTCTAGTTTCATAGTCGGTGTAAATAATAGAAATTGCTTTCAGGTTCATGATTCAGTTAAGTGAACCGAATTTGGATTGCCTTTTCTCTTTAAATACAAACATTTTAGAATGTGCTGAGATATTTCCCTATTAGCTTGGAGGCACCAGAGAGGTCCGTCTCAGTGACAAACTATTCACACACAAAAAGACTTCAGAGAGAAAAATAAAAGGTGTATTTTACAATGATCTCACTGTACAAATTTCATAAAAGAGAGTACATATCTCCCTAACGGTTGGAGCTACAGCGTTTATAATGCCATATTTGGAATCTACTCGTCGAGACCTATCCGATAGGCGTATTTCGAACGCAATCGGGCGAAGTTTTCTTTGGCTCGAGAACGGTAAGAGATACAGCGTCGGGGATGGAAGATTTGGAATCTACGGGTCAAAATTAGTCGGATAGGCATATTTTGAACGCGATTGGACGCAAAAATTTTTTGTCCAAACGAATTTCTACCTCAAAGCATAGAAATTTTGGTAGTTTTTCGAAATAGCATACTTCCGATAGCACTAGCGAGTTCAAACTCGGTAGGTTTATAGTACTCGGGGAGCTGATTAAGATAAAGCAAACCGCAGGTCCCTAAGTCGTACCGTTCCGGAGATATGGTAGTTTAAAGTTTGAAAAATTTTGTTATAAAAAATTACCATAATTTAGTCCTAGCGCGAAAACTATTAGAGATAGGTCGTTCGTTCTTGTTCCATTCGTTTCCTAGGCAAAATCTGCATATAGAAAGGTCTATTCGATCGGGATCGAGCAATAAATAAAGTGGTGAGAGCGATTTGAAATTTGGCCAAAATTGCAAATCGCGTTTCTTAACGATTTTTAACGATATATTGGTCATTTGACGAAAAAGTCATGTTCAAATTTCGAAATTATTTTGCGTCAAAATATACATATTTGGGCCGGTAATTACGTAAAACATATCGGTTCCAACGTAGAACGCATAGTTTTTGAGAAAACGCCATTCGAAGTTAGGGAAAAGGGGCTAAAATAAGGGTGTATATAAGGCAATTTTCGAATATTTGACGAAAAATTCGTGTTCGAATTTCGCGGTTATTTTGGCCTAGAATATACATATTCGGGCCGCTAATTACGTAGAATATATCGGTTCGGACGTGGAACGCATAGATTTCGAGAAAACGCCTTTCGAAGTTAGGGTCAAAACGGGCTAAAATAGGGGTATATGTAAGGCTTCTTTCGAATATTCGACGAAAAATTCATGTTCGAATTTCGCGGTTATTTTGGTCTAGAATATAAATATTCGGGCCGCTAATTACGTAGAATATATCGGTTCGGACGTGGAACGCATAGATTTCGAGAAAACGCCTTACGAAGTTAGGGGAAAAGGCCTAAAATAGACCGTATATAAGGGTGAATATAGGGCGAAACCGGGCATACTTCAAGCGCTCGTAGCGCCTAAACTATTAATGATAGAAAGACGATCCTTGGATCATTCTGAAGCAGAAAAATGCGCTCTTTCGAATGGCGTAAGAGAGAATGTCGTAACTAGAAAAAATCTACGGTTAGGGTGAAATTTAGTGATTTTTTGCGATTTTTTGCAGTTTTTTGCGATTTTCTCGGCAACCGTTGGAGTAAAGTAAAAAAATCGCACGCCGTTGAATTCGCCTCGTCAAGACGCATCGATTGATGTGGGATTGAACGTCCTTAGTCCCGTATTAGTGAAAAAGGGGTAGGCGATTTTAGCTATTTTTTGCGGTTTTTGCACTTTCTCGGCAACCGTTTGAAATAATCCAAACAAATTATATACCGTTGAAATCAGCGCGTCAAGACGCGTCGATTGGTATATGAATGGACGCGATAGCACGAAGGAAACTTAAATCGCCCATATCTCCCTAACGGTTGGAGCTACAGCGTTTATAATGCCATATTTGGAATCTACTCGTCGAGACCTATCCGATAGGCGTATTTCGAACGCAATCGGGCGAAGTTTTCTTTTGCTCGAGAACGGTAAGAGATACAGCGTCGGGGATGGAAGATTTGGAATCTACGGGTCAAAATTAGTCGGATAGGCATATTTTGAACGCGATTGGACGCAAAAATTTTTTGTCCAAACGAATTTCTACCTCAAAGCATAGAAATTTTGGTAGTTTTTCGAAATAGCATACTTCCGATAGCACTAGCGAGTTCAAACTCGGTAGGTTTATAGTACTCGGGGAGCTGATTAAGATAAAGCAAACCGCAGGTCCCTAAGTCGTACCGTTCCGGAGATATGGTAGTTTAAAGTTTGAAAAATTTTGTTATAAAAAATTACCATAATTTAGTCCTAGCGCGAAAACTATTAGAGATAGGTCGTTCGTTCTTGTTCCATTCGTTTCCTAGGCAAAATCTGCATATAGAAAGGTCTATTCGATCGGGATCGAGCAATAAATAAAGTGGTGAGAGCGATTTGAAATTTGGCCAAAATTGCAAATCGCGTTTCTTAACGATTTTTAACGATATATTGGTCATTTGACGAAAAAGTCATGTTCAAATTTCGAAATTATTTTGCGTCAAAATATACATATTTGGGCCGGTAATTACGTAAAACATATCGGTTCCAACGTAGAACGCATAGTTTTTGAGAAAACGCCATTCGAAGTTAGGGGAAAAGGGGCTAAAATAAGGGTGTATATAAGGCAATTTTCGAATATTTGACGAAAAATTCGTGTTCGAATTTCGCGGTTATTTTGGCCTAGAATATACATATTCGGGCCGCTAATTACGTAGAATATATCGGTTCGGACGTGGAACGCATAGATTTCGAGAAAACGCCTTACGAAGTTAGGGGAAAAGGCCTAAAATAGACCGTATATAAGGGTGAATATAGGGCGAAACCGGGCATACTTCAAGCGCTCGTAGCGCCTAAACTATTAATGATAGAAAGACGATCCTTGGATCATTCTGAAGCAGAAAAATGCGCTCTTTCGAATGGCGTAAGAGAGAATGTCGTAACTAGAAAAAAATCTACGGTTAGGGTGAAATTTAGTGATTTTTTGCGATTTTTTGCAGTTTTTGCGATTTTCTCGGCAACCGTTGGAGTAAAGTAAAAAATCGCACGCCGTTGAATTCGCCTCGTCAAGACGCATCGATTGATGTGGGATTGAACGTCCTTAGTCCCGTATTAGTGAAAAAGGGGTAGGCGATTTTAGCTATTTTTTGCGGTTTTTGCACTTTCTCGGCAACCGTTTGAAATAATCCAAACAAATTATATACCGTTGAAATCAGCGCGTCAAGACGCGTCGATTGGTATATGAATGGACGCGATAGCACGAAGGAAACTTAAATCGCCCATATCTCCCTAACGGTTGGAGCTACAGCGTTTATAATGCCATATTTGGAATCTACTCGTCGAGACCTATCCGATAGGCGTATTTCGAACGCAATCGGGCGAAGTTTTCTTTTGCTCGAGAACGGTAAGAGATACAGCGTCGGGGATGGAAGATTTGGAATCTACGGGTCAAAATTAGTCGGATAGGCATATTTTGAACGCGATTGGACGCAAAAAATTTTTTGTCCAAACGAATTTCTACCTCAAAGCATAGAAATTTTGGTAGTTTTTCGAAATAGCATACTTCCGATAGCACTAGCGAGTTCAAACTCGGTAGGTTTATAGTACTCGGGGAGCTGATTAAGATAAAGCAAACCGCAGGTCCCTAAGTCGTACCGTTCCGGAGATATGGTAGTTTAAAGTTTGAAAAATTTTGTTATAAAAAATTACCATAATTTAGTCCTAGCGCGAAAACTATTAGAGATAGGTCGTTCGTTCTTGCTCCATTCGTTTCCTAGGCAAAATCTGCATATAGAAAGGTCTATTCGATCGGGATCGAGCAATAAATAAAGTGGTGAGAGCGATTTGAAATTTGGCCAAAATTGCAAATCGCGTTTCTTAACGATTTTTAACGATATATTGGTCATTTGACGAAAAAGTCATGTTCAAATTTCGAAATTATTTTGCGTCAAAATATACATATTTGGGCCGGTAATTACGTAAAACATATCGGTTCCAACGTAGAACGCATAGTTTTTGAGAAAACGCCATTCGAAGTTAGGGGAAAAGGGGCTAAAATAAGGGTGTATATAAGGCAATTTTCGAATATTTGACGAAAAATTCGTGTTCGAATTTCGCGGTTATTTTGGCCTAGAATATACATATTCGGGCCGCTAATTACGTAGAATATATCGGTTCGGACGTGGAACGCATAGATTTCGAGAAAACGCCTTTCGAAGTTAGGGTCAAAACGGGCTAAAATAGGGGTATATGTAAGGCTTCTTTCGAATATTCGACGAAAAATTCATGTTCGAATTTCGCGGTTATTTTGGTCTAGAATATAAATATTCGGGCCGCTAATTACGTAGAATATATCGGTTCGGACGTGGAACGCATAGATTTCGAGAAAACGCCTTACGAAGTTAGGGGAAAAGGCCTAAAATAGACCGTATATAAGGGTGAATATAGGGCGAAACCGGGCATACTTCAAGCGCTCGTAGCGCCTAAACTATTAATGATAGAAAGACGATCCTTGGATCATTCTGAAGCAGAAAAATGCGCTCTTTCGAATGGCGTAAGAGAGAATGTCGTAACTAGAAAAAATCTACGGTTAGGGTGAAATTTAGTGATTTTTTGCGATTTTTTGCAGTTTTTGCGATTTTCTCGGCAACCGTTGGAGTAAAGTAAAAAAATCGCACGCCGTTGAATTCGCCTCGTCAAGACGCATCGATTGATGTGGGATTGAACGTCCTTAGTCCCGTATTAGTGAAAAAGGGGTAGGCGATTTTAGCTATTTTTTGCGGTTTTTGCACTTTCTCGGCAACCGTTTGAAATAATCCAAACAAATTATATACCGTTGAAATCAGCGCGTCAAGACGCGTCGATTGGTATATGAATGGACGCGATAGCACGAAGGAAACTTAAATCGCCCATATCTCCCTAACGGTTGGAGCTACAGCGTTTATAATGCCATATTTGGAATCTACTCGTCGAGACCTATCCGATAGGCGTATTTCGAACGCAATCGGGCGAAGTTTTCTTTTGCTCGAGAACGGTAAGAGATACAGCGTCGGGGATGGAAGATTTGGAATCTACGGGTCAAAATTAGTCGGATAGGCATATTTTGAACGCGATTGGACGCAAAAAATTTTTTGTCCAAACGAATTTCTACCTCAAAGCATAGAAATTTTGGTAGTTTTTCGAAATAGCATACTTCCGATAGCACTAGCGAGTTCAAACTCGGTAGGTTTATAGTACTCGGGGAGCTGATTAAGATAAAGCAAACCGCAGGTCCCTAAGTCGTACCGTTCCGGAGATATGGTAGTTTAAAGTTTGAAAAATTTTGTTATAAAAAATTACCATAATTTAGTCCTAGCGCGAAAACTATTAGAGATAGGTCGTTCGTTCTTGTTCCATTCGTTTCCTAGGCAAAATCTGCATATAGAAAGGTCTATTCGATCGGGATCGAGCAATAAATAAAGTGGTGAGAGCGATTTGAAATTTGGCCAAAATTGCAAATCGCGTTTCTTAACGATTTTTAACGATATATTGGTCATTTGACGAAAAAGTCATGTTCAAATTTCGAAATTATTTTGCGTCAAAATATACATATTTGGGCCGGTAATTACGTAAAACATATCGGTTCCAACGTAGAACGCATAGTTTTTGAGAAAACGCCATTCGAAGTTAGGGGAAAAGGGGCTAAAATAAGGGTGTATATAAGGCAATTTTCGAATATTTGACGAAAAATTCGTGTTCGAATTTCGCGGTTATTTTGGCCTAGAATATACATATTCGGGCCGCTAATTACGTAGAATATATCGGTTCGGACGTGGAACGCATAGATTTCGAGAAAACGCCTTACGAAGTTAGGGGAAAAGGCCTAAAATAGACCGTATATAAGGGTGAATATAGGGCGAAACCGGGCATACTTCAAGCGCTCGTAGCGCCTAAACTATTAATGATAGAAAGACGATCCTTGGATCATTCTGAAGCAGAAAAATGCGCTCTTTCGAATGGCGTAAGAGAGAATGTCGTAACTAGAAAAAATCTACGGTTAGGGTGAAATTTAGTGATTTTTTGCGATTTTTTGCAGTTTTTTGCGATTTTCTCGGCAACCGTTGGAGTAAAGTAAAAAATCGCACGCCGTTGAATTCGCCTCGTCAAGACGCATCGATTGATGTGGGATTGAACGTCCTTAGTCCCGTATTAGTGAAAAAGGGGTAGGCGATTTTAGCTATTTTTTGCGGTTTTTTGCACTTTCTCGGCAACCGTTTGAAATAATCCAAACAAATTATATACCGTTGAAATCAGCGCGTCAAGACGCGTCGATTGGTATATGAATGGACGCGATAGCACGAAGGAAACTTAAATCGCCCATATCTCCCTAACGGTTGGAGCTACAGCGTTTATAATGCCATATTTGGAATCTACTCGTCGAGACCTATCCGATAGGCGTATTTCGAACGCAATCGGGCGAAGTTTTCTTTTGCTCGAGAACGGTAAGAGATACAGCGTCGGGGATGGAAGATTTGGAATCTACGGGTCAAAATTAGTCGGATAGGCATATTTTGAACGCGATTGGACGCAAAAATTTTTTGTCCAAACGAATTTCTACCTCAAAGCATAGAAATTTTGGTAGTTTTTCGAAATAGCATACTTCCGATAGCACTAGCGAGTTCAAACTCGGTAGGTTTATAGTACTCGGGGAGCTGATTAAGATAAAGCAAACCGCAGGTCCCTAAGTCGTACCGTTCCGGAGATATGGTAGTTTAAAGTTTGAAAAATTTTGTTATAAAAAATTACCATAATTTAGTCCTAGCGCGAAAACTATTAGAGATAGGTCGTTCGTTCTTGTTCCATTCGTTTCCTAGGCAAAATCTGCATATAGAAAGGTCTATTCGATCGGGATCGAGCAATAAATAAAGTGGTGAGAGCGATTTGAAATTTGGCCAAAATTGCAAATCGCGTTTCTTAACGATTTTTAACGATATATTGGTCATTTGACGAAAAAGTCATGTTCAAATTTCGAAATTATTTTGCGTCAAAATATACATATTTGGGCCGGTAATTACGTAAAACATATCGGTTCCAACGTAGAACGCATAGTTTTTGAGAAAACGCCATTCGAAGTTAGGGGAAAAGGGGCTAAAATAAGGGTGTATATAAGGCAATTTTCGAATATTTGACGAAAAATTCGTGTTCGAATTTCGCGGTTATTTTGGCCTAGAATATACATATTCGGGCCGCTAATTACGTAGAATATATCGGTTCGGACGTGGAACGCATAGATTTCGAGAAAACGCCTTTCGAAGTTAGGGTCAAAACGGGCTAAAATAGGGGTATATGTAAGGCTTCTTTCGAATATTCGACGAAAAATTCATGTTCGAATTTCGCGGTTATTTTGGTCTAGAATATACATATTCGGGCCGCTAATTACGTAGAATATATCGGTTCGGACGTGGAACGCATAGATTTCGAGAAAACGCCTTACGAAGTTAGGGGAAAAGGCCTAAAATAGACCGTATATAAGGGTGAATATAGGGCGAAACCGGGCATACTTCAAGCGCTCGTAGCGCCTAAACTATTAATGATAGAAAGACGATCCTTGGATCATTCTGAAGCAGAAAAATGCGCTCTTTCGAATGGCGTAAGAGAGAATGTCGTAACTAGAAAAAATCTACGGTTAGGGTGAAATTTAGTGATTTTTTGCGATTTTTTGCAGTTTTTTGCGATTTTCTCGGCAACCGTTGGAGTAAAGTAAAAAATCGCACGCCGTTGAATTCGCCTCGTCAAGACGCATCGATTGATGTGGGATTGAACGTCCTTAGTCCCGTATTAGTGAAAAAGGGGTAGGCGATTTTAGCTATTTTTTGCGGTTTTTTGCACTTTCTCGGCAACCGTTTGAAATAATCCAAACAAATTATATACCGTTGAAATCAGCGCGTCAAGACGCGTCGATTGGTATATGAATGGACGCGATAGCACGAAGGAAACTTAAATCGCCCATATCTCCCTAACGGTTGGAGCTACAGCGTTTATAATGCCATATTTGGAATCTACTCGTCGAGACCTATCCGATAGGCGTATTTCGAACGCAATCGGGCGAAGTTTTCTTTTGCTCGAGAACGGTAAGAGATACAGCGTCGGGGATGGAAGATTTGGAATCTACGGGTCAAAATTAGTCGGATAGGCATATTTTGAACGCGATTGGACGCAAAAATTTTTTGTCCAAACGAATTTCTACCTCAAAGCATAGAAATTTTGGTAGTTTTTCGAAATAGCATACTTCCGATAGCACTAGCGAGTTCAAACTCGGTAGGTTTATAGTACTCGGGGAGCTGATTAAGATAAAGCAAACCGCAGGTCCCTAAGTCGTACCGTTCCGGAGATATGGTAGTTTAAAGTTTGAAAAATTTTGTTATAAAAAATTACCATAATTTAGTCCTAGCGCGAAAACTATTAGAGATAGGTCGTTCGTTCTTGTTCCATTCGTTTCCTAGGCAAAATCTGCATATAGAAAGGTCTATTCGATCGGGATCGAGCAATAAATAAAGTGGTGAGAGCGATTTGAAATTTGGCCAAAATTGCAAATCGCGTTTCTTAACGATTTTTAACGATATATTGGTCATTTGACGAAAAAGTCATGTTCAAATTTCGAAATTATTTTGCGTCAAAATATACATATTTGGGCCGGTAATTACGTAAAACATATCGGTTCCAACGTAGAACGCATAGTTTTTGAGAAAACGCCATTCGAAGTTAGGGGAAAAGGGGCTAAAATAAGGGTGTATATAAGGCAATTTTCGAATATTTGACGAAAAATTCGTGTTCGAATTTCGCGGTTATTTTGGCCTAGAATATACATATTCGGGCCGCTAATTACGTAGAATATATCGGTTCGGACGTGGAACGCATAGATTTCGAGAAAACGCCTTTCGAAGTTAGGGTCAAAACGGGCTAAAATAGGGGTATATGTAAGGCTTCTTTCGAATATTCGACGAAAAATTCATGTTCGAATTTCGCGGTTATTTTGGTCTAGAATATAAATATTCGGGCCGCTAATTACGTAGAATATATCGGTTCGGACGTGGAACGCATAGATTTCGAGAAAACGCCTTACGAAGTTAGGGAAAAGGCCTAAAATAGACCGTATATAAGGGTGAATATAGGGCGAAACCGGGCATACTTCAAGCGCTCGTAGCGCCTAAACTATTAATGATAGAAAGACGATCCTTGGATCATTCTGAAGCAGAAAAATGCGCTCTTTCGAATGGCGTAAGAGAGAATGTCGTAACTAGAAAAAATCTACGGTTAGGGTGAAATTTAGTGATTTTTTGCGATTTTTTGCAGTTTTTTGCGATTTTCTCGGCAACCGTTGGAGTAAAGTAAAAAATCGCACGCCGTTGAATTCGCCTCGTCAAGACGCATCGATTGATGTGGGATTGAACGTCCTTAGTCCCGTATTAGTGAAAAAGGGGTAGGCGATTTTAGCTATTTTTTGCGGTTTTTTGCACTTTCTCGGCAACCGTTTGAAATAATCCAAACAAATTATATACCGTTGAAATCAGCGCGTCAAGACGCGTCGATTGGTATATGAATGGACGCGATAGCACGAAGGAAACTTAAATCGCCCATATCTCCCTAACGGTTGGAGCTACAGCGTTTATAATGCCATATTTGGAATCTACTCGTCGAGACCTATCCGATAGGCGTATTTCGAACGCAATCGGGCGAAGTTTTCTTTGGCTCGAGAACGGTAAGAGATACAGCGTCGGGGATGGAAGATTTGGAATCTACGGGTCAAAATTAGTCGGATAGGCATATTTTGAACGCGATTGGACGCAAAAAATTTTTGTCCAAACGAATTTCTACCTCAAAGCATAGAAATTTTGGTAGTTTTTCGAAATAGCATACTTCCGATAGCACTAGCGAGTTCAAACTCGGTAGGTTTATAGTACTCGGGGAGCTGATTAAGATAAAGCAAACCGCAGGTCCCTAAGTCGTACCGTTCCGGAGATATGGTAGTTTAAAGTTTGAAAAATTTTGTTATAAAAAATTACCATAATTTAGTCCTAGCGCGAAAACTATTAGAGATAGGTCGTTCGTTCTTGTTCCATTCGTTTCCTAGGCAAAATCTGCATATAGAAAGGTCTATTCGATCGGGATCGAGCAATAAATAAAGTGGTGAGAGCGATTTGAAATTTGGCCAAAATTGCAAATCGCGTTTCTTAACGATTTTTAACGATATATTGGTCATTTGACGAAAAAGTCATGTTCAAATTTCGAAATTATTTTGCGTCAAAATATACATATTTGGGCCGGTAATTACGTAAAACATATCGGTTCCAACGTAGAACGCATAGTTTTTGAGAAAACGCCATTCGAAGTTAGGGGAAAAGGGGCTAAAATAAGGGTGTATATAAGGCAATTTTCGAATATTTGACGAAAAATTCGTGTTCGAATTTCGCGGTTATTTTGGCCTAGAATATACATATTCGGGCCGCTAATTACGTAGAATATATCGGTTCGGACGTGGAACGCATAGATTTCGAGAAAACGCCTTACGAAGTTAGGGGAAAAGGCCTAAAATAGACCGTATATAAGGGTGAATATAGGGCGAAACCGGGCATACTTCAAGCGCTCGTAGCGCCTAAACTATTAATGATAGAAAGACGATCCTTGGATCATTCTGAAGCAGAAAAATGCGCTCTTTCGAATGGCGTAAGAGAGAATGTCGTAACTAGAAAAAATCTACGGTTAGGGTGAAATTTAGTGATTTTTTGCGATTTTTTGCAGTTTTTTGCGATTTTCTCGGCAACCGTTGGAGTAAAGTAAAAAATCGCACGCCGTTGAATTCGCCTCGTCAAGACGCATCGATTGATGTGGGATTGAACGTCCTTAGTCCCGTATTAGTGAAAAAGGGGTAGGCGATTTTAGCTATTTTTTGCGGTTTTTTGCACTTTCTCGGCAACCGTTTGAAATAATCCAAACAAATTATATACCGTTGAAATCAGCGCGTCAAGACGCGTCGATTGGTATATGAATGGACGCGATAGCACGAAGGAAACTTAAATCGCCCATATCTCCCTAACGGTTGGAGCTACAGCGTTTATAATGCCATATTTGGAATCTACTCGTCGAGACCTATCCGATAGGCGTATTTCGAACGCAATCGGGCGAAGTTTTCTTTGGCTCGAGAACGGTAAGAGATACAGCGTCGGGGATGGAAGATTTGGAATCTACGGGTCAAAATTAGTCGGATAGGCATATTTTGAACGCGATTGGACGCAAAAATTTTTTGTCCAAACGAATTTCTACCTCAAAGCATAGAAATTTTGGTAGTTTTTCGAAATAGCATACTTCCGATAGCACTAGCGAGTTCAAACTCGGTAGGTTTATAGTACTCGGGGAGCTGATTAAGATAAAGCAAACCGCAGGTCCCTAAGTCGTACCGTTCCGGAGATATGGTAGTTTAAAGTTTGAAAAATTTTGTTATAAAAAATTACCATAATTTAGTCCTAGCGCGAAAACTATTAGAGATAGGTCGTTCGTTCTTGTTCCATTCGTTTCCTAGGCAAAATCTGCATATAGAAAGGTCTATTCGATCGGGATCGAGCAATAAATAAAGTGGTGAGAGCGATTTGAAATTTGGCCAAAATTGCAAATCGCGTTTCTTAACGATTTTTCGTCATTATCATAAATGACTTCTAGATAATGAAGGTAGTATCTCCAACTGTACTATATTGAATTCGAGACTAATGAGCTATGAATATATTGACATTCTCAATGAAGAAAACACGAATGAAAGTTACAATTTATAACAAGGCTTTCTTTTGTTTTCTCCTCCAAGGATAGGAACTTATGTAGTTGTCGAATTAGGTATTTACAAGTAGATTTGTCAGTGTAGTACAGGATACAGACACTGTATGCATATTTTGTAAATGTTTGTTGGTATACCACCTTAGAAGGAAATTTCAGGGATTCTGAAGAATTCATGCATCAACGACCATATGACAAAAAGATATTCTTGCTAAATCTGTGTTGTTAAAACCATAAAATGGTGTTTAATCACAATCCTCCTCAATAAAATTTATTATTGCTTGGTGTCATCTCTGTTGTTCATAGAATGAATGCACATAACGAATGAACATAATAACAAACATTATTAGAAAAAGAAAAACGTATTGTTCTAATCAATACATTTTTTTATGTATGGTACGGAGTGAAATATTGAACGCATAAAGGTAGTTGGAGTTTTTTAGAAATACATTTTATTTCTGGATTAATTTTACCTTTTTTGAAACTGTGCCCTGCCTACATAAAGGTTTTTCTTTGGGATCTATATATTCCTGCAGTATTGAAAGGGTCAATGATATTGGGACAACAGTTCTACTAGTAGTTGAATCGGCAACAATCAATGCTATCACTCAGTGTGTTTGCCCCCTTTGATATTTAATGATATCGCACGATACAAGATGAAAATAGAAGAAATGCCTCGAACCAACAAACTTGTATACTGTTTCGGCAGTGCTCTATTACTATAGAAGCTTTGTTCGGGCTGGAGGGGATCCAACAATTAAACTTTTAGGAAAGTACATACCTCTTTGAACGTAATGGAACGAAGCACGGTATAAACTGTTTTAAAATCTGAAAGTTCAGCTCGAAATTTGACCCTGGCCATATTTTTGTTATAATTTTTCTTGTTGATATTTAGGCTAAAATTCAAAACTTTGTCACCATGCTGTCACTTTTAGGTATATTTATTTTTCGTCTAACCTTGAGAATTTTATATTTTCAGTTGGCATTTCGTAAAAGTGATCGTATTAGATGGTGTGGTTGTATATTATTAGTTTCTCCGGAATTTTTCGAGATTTCATCCTAATCGATTGTATTCTCAAATTCTAACAATTACATTACAATTTGTATGTCCGGATATGCGAGTATAATATATTTTCGTCGTATCTAACGTAAGTGTAAGTTTAGTTTATAGGACATGAATATGTGGTACCTATTGATCGGAAAGATCATCGACCCTCTCGGTTCTTGCTGATGCAAATTGCACGTCTGCGGCATCAATCCCGGCTCTAATCTCCTTTTTCTTTCATAATTCGTATCGCATCGCGGAAAGGTGCTTTTCGAGATGATCGCACGAACTGTCGAATTTACGGCATTATTTACCGCGATGCATCGAGTTTATATTGAAGGCTTGTGCGGTAAGCCTCGCTTAACGAAAGATATGTATTCATTCGGTTGAATTTCTTCGGTTATCTCGAGCGTCCCGGTCTCTCCGGTTGTTCTAACGCACAAGTTAAGGTGCTACAAGTAGCCATGGTCTGCTGGAAGACATCTGTGACACTTTACTTTTATTATTTCGATTTTATGACATTTGATGTGCCGGTCAAGGAGAATGTGGCAATCGTGAAGCCGCTTGTGTTTTATTTCCGTCGCGTTTGCATGGACTTCTTTCGGATCCTAAGCTAAAAGGACTAGCATAGTAATGAACCAAGCATAAGTTGGCTAAGGTCATGTATGCAACTAATACCGCAAAGAATATCTGTAGACGCAATCTCAAGGTTTAGATCAGATTACAATCATTAGTCTGTTTTGAACGTATTAGAATGTAATTGATGGTAGAGGTATCTGTGTGCTTGTGTATGAATGATTTTATATATTGTCTTGTATGTTATAAGCCACATGGAATTGGTAATTAATGGACCCGCCATGTGGTGGTTAACATTGGTACCGGTGCCTCATAACGCGTGTCGTGATTCCAGTGGCGCGAACGGGCCGCTGTCTCGCGATTGCTTTAACAATTGCCAGTACCTCATTGAAGGAAATCCATTCAAGAACGGACACATAATATTCAGTTGTTTCACTTCAAGGAATCAACAACAGGAGGTATTTGGAATATTAAAGCTCTTATAAGTCATCTGCTATAACATTTGTTATACTGTAGGATGTCTTCAAGAAGGAGAAGCAGGAGCAAAGACAGATTAAAATCTGGATCTTCAAAACTTAGGATGGATAGTAAACCGCAGACGCCACGCATTACAGGTAAAGTAGTAAATACAACTATTGGTATATAAAAATTGTTATAAAAAGTTATCATAAAGTATAATACAACATTCAAAATATTCAATGTAAAATTTGAAGTATTCCAAATGAATATATCAAAGAAACTATGTCCATGTGCGCTGACTGCCCTTTATACAAGCATTTCAACAGATTTGTAAAAAAAGTAACAAATTCGTTACAAAATAAGGAATGAAAAGCCTTTACTCAACAAAAGAAAAAAATAGAAACTTAACCATTTCACTGTGCACTTACAATATATGGGTGCATGCTGCGTGCGTTATATTTTAATTTATTTATTTGAGGCAATACGAATAACTATTGATGTCTATAGTAGTTTGTCAGATACAATATAGCGAAACCGTCTAAAACTATTGTAATCGCAAAAATAAGAATAACGATAATAATAATAGACATAATTTGCGAAAATATAAGTGTTGACAATAACGGATCATTTATCCAACAATTACTGATTTTGTGTCTTTTAGCACCTTTCGAAAGTTACCAGCAAGAAAACAATAAATTTCACTAATATTTGTAGCCTTCTAACGTTTTAGCCTTGATTTTTCACCAATATCTATTGTCATAGATATAATGGTAATATGTATAAATAAATTACGCTGTTCGATATTGCAGTGTACTATATCGTCGCCAGAAAAAGTTTAAAACGAATTTTGTAGCTCTCTGTTTCAAATTTGGAATTTTACAGCTTGAATGTTTTCAACATTTTGTAATTTAAAATTAAAATCTAGATCTGTGTCCATTCTTCGACCTCGCGTTTCTTTGTTTGAACCAATTCTTTACGCAAGAACTTGCTACATTGAATTTAGGTAACTAATGTGATTTTTTTTTTTAATGTTAGACACTAGAGGTGTGTATTAATTAAAAACAACACGACATACTAGTGTAACGTTATCAGATTTAAATTAAAAATTAAAGAAACTATGAAAGATTCAGTCAGAATAATAATTCTGCACTTCATACCTGATGTACTTCCACAGTTACATTTAGTTAGAAACATGTACAACTAATGATGATACATGTAAATTACTTGTAAAATTTACCCCGGATAAGAAACTGATTATAACTCAATTTAAATTAGGTGTTAGTTTTGCAGATTTCATACCGCTTATGCTTGTACTTGCAACTAATTCTTCATATGTGGGCTCTTCGGTGTTTATCCAACCAAGATAACCTGCATTAGGGATCAAAATATCATCATTGCTACCATTTTGGATGTTTCACAACTTCGGGATCGAATTAAAATAGAATTAAATTCATGAGAAACGAACATTTTTAAGAGAAACAATTTTCCTACTATCGCAGTAAAGCCGAAATTAATTTTTGAAGTTGAACTAATTGGTAAGAGACGGTAAGAGGCAAATACAAACGTATCTTATTTAGACAGAAATGCAAACGCTAGTAAAATCCACATTATATGTTAAGCAAGGCCAAATGGATATTAGATTTCAGACAATTGGTTTGAATCTCTGTGTTATCAGATGAAGGTAATTTTGTAAATGGATTTTACAGCAGCTGCAGGTAAACAACGATGTGAATATGGATATTTTATGTAAAGCCGGTTAAACTATGTAACAGGTCCGTTACTATTTCTGACAGTAACGCCCTTGAAGCGGTAAAAAGCTCTCCTAAAAGTGGGACCGTTTTTTGCCAATTACGCTGGAATTGTTTCAAGAAAAAATATTCAAACGTTAGCGTATAGCGCTCCAAAAGGGTTACTGAAACATGTCTGAATCGGTAACCCTTATTCTAAAATTATGCTCTCCTACCATCATCGGTTTGCGGAATCACCGATTTCGATGAAACTTGGCAGTTATATGGAACTACACCATGCAAAAAGCCTGTTTCTGTTACTGCTCGAAACGTCTCTGAATGCGGTATATGCTAATATGTTTGAATATTTTCTTCTTGCAAAAATTGAAGAGTAATTGGCAAAACACGGTCCCATTCTTGGGGGAGCTCTTTACCCTTTAAAAAGCGTTACCGGCAGAAACAGAAACTGGACTTTTATATAGTTCAACCAGCTCCACATAATTAACAATTTTCATTGGAATCGGAGGAGGAAGGAGGGGTAATATTTTTAAGAATAAAGGTAACCGATTCAGACATGTTTCAATAGCCCTCTTGGAATGTTACGTGCTCATATGTTTTAATTTTTATTCTTGAAACAATTCTTATCCGACGCTGAAAAACATAAGGATTAACGAGAAGAAGAAGAAACAATTCTAGAGTAATTGGCAACAAAACGAAAAACAGGCCAATTTTCAGGGACACTTTTCACTCCTTCAAAGACTTTAATCGCACAAACAGAAACCGGTCTCTTACATAGCCCTAGCAGCTCTACATAATTACCAACTTTCATCAAAATCGGCGTGTGCGGGCTGGGAACCTTTCCTTGTAAGTCAATATCTGACATTACCACCAACTTGTCTTGATATCATCATAAACTATAAAGTTACTGATGAAGGAAGAAAGTATGTGGAAGTAGGTGGTAAAGTAAGATTTTCACTTATCACCACCGTCAATACAAAAACTTAAAAAATGCTATTCGGTGTAACGGTTTGAAGGCGGTTGTCTCGTGCTAGCGAAACACGTGTCACCGAATTTAATTAAACAATTTTGGTGAGGAATTTGCCGGTATGATGTAGTATCAAAGTGTTAATTACCTCTTTCGTTTACTCGACTCTTAAAGTCTACAATAATTAATTCTGTATTTATATAATTTTATTAGATCCGAGTTTACCGGCTGGAAGACGTCGCGAAATCGATAATGTAATGAAGAAAGCACGAGCATCACCAAACTCCTCTACATTTTGGGATAAAAAATTGTTAGAGGTGGAAGCTAAGGATCCGAACAGGTATTATGTGTTTCGTTAAATACCGCGCGTTTTACGATTCGAGTCGTAGTCGATTATCGGTTTTATTTCCATTCCTCACGTCGATGAAACAGAGGAATGAGAAATCGGGAATGATACAAATCAAAGTCATGTGCGTATTCCGAATTGTTGAAGGTGGAGACACAGCGGCTATAAGTCAATGTATATGGATTGCTCGTCGTCGCCTTCTCCGAACCGTCGCAGTCGTTCCCGATCGCAAACGGGGGTGGAAGACGTTCGCCGCGCTCGCCTCGATCGCCACCGCCGACACGTCGAACGCCCGTCGCCGGTCGTACGAGATCGCCTCGATCACCGCCGCCGCGTCGTTCCTCTCCGGTAAATAACCGTCGGTCACCGCTCAATTCTCGTCGATCGCCGGTCGGTCGTTCCCCTATGGGGAGGCGTTCGCCGCCTCCTTCGTCTGCGACGCGATCTTCGAGGCCCGCACGACCGCGATCGCCGCCCCCAGTAAATCCTCTTGCCGGCGTTCCGCTTCCGCTAGTTCTGTTAGCAGCTGTTCGGACGATTCCTGTTCGGTTTGTTCCCCTAAGAATAATCGACGCGCAAGATCCAGGTAGGTACCTACAGTTCATATGAAATTTAATAGCGGAAAATATTCAGAACTGTACTATATCCAGTGGCGTACGAAGTCATTAAATAGTTGTCGGTGATACGACAACAGTTATAATGCATAATACGTCGCTGGAAATTTTTTGGATTTGTCAAACAATACTAGTTTCAAGTAAATGTCATAATTTTCTGAGAATTTTCCACCGTCAAGTTTCGTACTGTCCATGGAACAGGTATAGAAGGATGCCAAAAATCGTAATTTTCTGCGCATTGAACCGTTTACATCATTAAAATATTATGCAAAGGTATAGACTAAACTGGGCAAATATGCGGTATGATGAGTCACTTGTCCTTTGAAAGGATAGATGACCAATCATACCGCATATTTGTCCAGTCTATACCACAAATTCATTATTTGCATGTATGCGTTCAGGGTACGAAGCGTTTACATTAAGAAGGACCACTTGCGCCATCCAAACGCTATTTGAGATGCTTCTGCAAATTCTTTCTATATTTGTACCATGGTACTGTCTAATTTTAACGCCAGATAAAGAGTTACAAACTGTTTACCCATTAAGGTGACATGACGAGTGATTTGGCAATAACAATAATGCATGTTTGCATTGACTTATTCTAAAAATTTCAAATAAAATAGTTCATACATTAATAAGGGAACACCGGCAACTGAGAAATTCTGATTTTGAGGAAACTGTACAAACTGAAAGAGTACCTTGCTATAAGAACAACGCAATTTTTTTAGCGACCGAATCCCCCTTTTCCGGATATTTATCATTGTTACAAACATGTTAGTTAATATTGCTCTATTGAATATCATGTCAAACTTTAAATTTACACTGTACCAAAAATATGCTGTAAATGAATAAAAATATGTAATTCTGTATCTTCCTTCTTGTTGTATATCAATTTCCTACACCGGTATACGTGACATAATGCGTGTATTTTTTGTTTACTGATATCTATGTACATTAAATACTTAGGTACTTAATCCAGATCTATCTGAATATGTTCCATATTTCTTTCAAACGTTATCGAAATAATTAGTAATTCAAAGAATTTTATATTTTGATACGACACTTATCTATGTACATCAATCAATGACAACTAAAACTTTATCGTTTCGTAATATCTCTACTATTGGCTGTCTAAATTTGTTGTTCAGCGCCGTTATTTGTGATAAATAAAAAAGTATATATTAAAAAAGGGGGATAGGAGGCGCTTGGTCGCCCGTTATTTAATTTTTCCGAAAATAATTTGCGCCATCCTTGAGACCAGGTACTATACTTCAAATTATATTTAAAAAACAAAAAAGATATCTGTGATAGATTTCGAGATATTTACAAAAATACAAAAATCGTGCAAATTTGGGAGGGGGGATACCACGAAATCGGGAGGTTTGGCGGCTAAAAAGAATTGCTTTCTTATACCAAAGTACTCTGAGTCTGTACAGTTTCATCGAAATAAGAATTTCTCAATGGCCGGTGTTCCCTTGTTAGTGACGTTCTCCTTCGTTTGTCCTTTTTCCATTGAAGGTAATAGTTTAGCTACAAAAATACGTATTTAGAGATACTCGGTGTGGCGAATTCACTCTAAACCATATGCATTTTGCTTCTGTTATTTTATTCTAAAAATACATGTCATGCAGGATCATTCGTCAAGTCAGTTCTCACCTTACTTCTGTGGCTACGGCGCCTAGCTTTATAATTTGTAGTTCTAAAATTATTTGAATTATTTTGTAATTCAGGTCAAGATCATTTTCGACAAGTAGATCTCGTCCGAAAGCCGCACCAAAAGCTCGATCACCACCACTAAAACAACGGTCACGTCCTCGCCCACCATCACCTTCACCATCACCACCACGACGAGTACCAAGACCAATGACTCCACCTACAAACAGAAGACCTGCGAGGCCCATACCTTCTGACAAACCGACAGATCCCCGTCGGAGACCGCCACCGCCACCTAGACCTCGCAACAGTACTGGTGAAGTCATAAATTTAGCGGGTGTTAAACCACCAATGCCCGGAACAAAGTTGCAGCCTCGCAAACCAACTAAGAAGGGATCTGAACCGGTAAGTAACATGTAATTACTTTCAAGACTAATTTAACTTGAGGTCTGAAGGTCACGCGCGTGGATTATCAGAAATGATATGTTAAACGTATAGCGCATTTGTTCTTCAGATTCTGAATTTGCCAAAATGTAATATAGTGCCTTTATGGCGGTTAGAAAATTCTGTAATGTTTGATAGGTGTTACTCACGAAAATAAAGAAGGAAAAAATCAAAAGGAGACCTGGATCCCCGGGCGGAGAATCAACAGCTTCAGACGAAAGTTCAGCTTCTTCCACGTCACCGATTGTGGCTACTACACGACTTACTCTGTCAGAAAGGTTCGGGAAAATGGCGCAGTGGAGCGTTGATAGGGAACGTCGTGATATTGAAAATATGCGTATTACAAAAACTGGTGGGGATTTGAAAGTTATGATCGAGCAGGATGATTATTTGTATGGTTCACCACCTAGACGATACAGGTAATGAACGTGCATTTATAGGATCTTTTTTTTTGTTACAGCTCTCTTTATTACGAGGGTGAAAAGTTTCCGGAATGACAATGAAAACAAAATAATATAGATTCAAGTTATTTTATTTTTCAATATAATCCCCCAAAGCTCAAGATAGTGGGTCCAACGTTTCTCTAGCTTCTGGATTCTCTCCCAGAAGTGACTTTTTTGAGGTTCCCAAAATAATCGTTTACAGCCTCTATCAATTCTTCATTCGATTAAAATCTCTTTCCACCCAGAAATGTTTTGTTTTGGGCACAGCCACCTGACGGAGCCAAATTAGGCAAATACGGTAGATGAGGAAGGATTTAGAACTTAAATTCTGTCAATTTTTGCTGAACGATTGCACTTCAATGAGCGGGCGCATTGTCGTGCTGGAACAACACTTTTTACTTAATCGTTTCCGGGCGTTTTTCCTGAATTGATGTTTTCAATTTGTCCAAAAGTCCAATTGCAAAAACTGTGCTATGACCACTCCTAAAGCCAAACTCATGATCATTAAGTAAGTTGCATTTTTCCACAAATTTTATTAATCTATTTGCGGCAAGCCTTTCCATGATTTTAGCCAACATACTTAAAAGAGATATCGGTCAGTAATTTTCAACCAATTCCCTGGACCCTTTCATAAACAATGCCCAAATCTTTGCCAACTTCAACCGCACCGGAAAAATACCCTTCACAAACGAATGATGAATTATTGTCTGTAACGGGATTATAATCTCAATACAGTGCACAAGAACATTGGCACTTATACCATCGCAGCCCGAGGAAAATTTACTCTTTAGGTCCATGATCATTTCCCGTAATTTACATTCATCCACCGGGCTTAGAAAATATATTTCAAAATTATGTTATGGTTCTTTTCCACAATTTCTGACACGGTAACCGTTTGTGAACGTCCTGTGGTTCATCACTTGCATGCTTGAATTCCGAAACCCAAAAACTCATGGTGGAAAATCAAAGTGATGAGTGATGTAAGTTCCGTTGCGGTTTTCCTTTCCAAATAGAAACATTTGATGATCACTAGAACTTCCCTTTTATCCACAATTGAAAACACAAAACGGTACATGACTTAAATGCTTGTCAAAAATAGACTATTTAACAGATCGATTTAACATTTGCAGTTAATTGATATGAAAGAGTTGCCAACACACCGACATAAAGCAACTCCCTAGTAGCGATTTCGGAAACTTGTCAATCTACTCTCCTATAATGGGCCTGTATTATAACCGTCTCCTATCATAAACAGTTAATTAGTTGTATTTGGGATATAGTTGGTTGTTACTTATGGTATTTGTTTACAGTTTGTCTCCAGTTCCTGCTGGACATTATCCGGACGAACTCCTGTCGTCAGGCCCTTCAAGATTGGCTGCTTGGGATGACGTGCGCGTCCGATATCAGTATTATAAAGATCTGGGTTACTTACGCGATCTGACTTTGGACGATTACGTGAAATGGGAGGAGTGGTGGTATAAATATCAGGATTGGCTGGCTAACGAACGTCATTACGAACATTGGATCGCGACGCAGTCTAGACGCAGGAGGAAGCGTATTCCGGCTACGCAAAGATTGAACTGAAACGAAAAAGGAAAACGGTAATTGTGTCGATCACCTATGTTTCTCTGCATCGTTAAAAAGAAAAGGACATCCTCATTTTATTTTGTGATAGAGGCAATCAATCGTTTCTTCGTTCTCTTTTTATTTATACATATATACTTTCTGAAACGGTAGGGTTAAATGTTTCTTTTATCGTAACCATTAATTAGATATACAACGCCTTAGGCAAGTTTTTAACGATCATCAATTATCGGTAAGTAGTGTAAAATGAATTGATTACGTGCACGAAAAGTGGTTTTTATTCTTTATTGATGAACTTTATCAAGTGTTCTATTTACATATTAAGTATATACACTTTTTTGCTGCAAATTTATTGCCTCCTTTTTTTTTTTTGAAGAAACAGCGTTTATGAAGAAGTACGATGAAGTAATTTGCATCAGTACTATGCTGGGAGCGTACATACGTTCGTTCAGTTTTTTACTTCTTTCCAAATAAATTATGCAATACAATCCCTTGACTGTGAGTTTTGTTATCAGAATGTATTGAATTGAGTTAATGGTACTTAAAAATAATTTTGGAAAGGTGGTTTCCTGTGCAAAAATTGTATTCTGTAGGTATTCTGTGATTAAATTAATTGTTTTATTGACTGTGGTATTTTAATACTAAAACAGTTAATATATGTTAAGAATGCGTTTTTCCCGTAGCTTTCTTCCTGCTTCAGTTGTTTTTTATTAATTCAGAAATTAAGGCGGGCTGAATCATATTCATATGTTATACATACAACATATAAAATCTGATGAAGTAAACTAGACCTGAGCACTAACTAATTCGTACTTTCAAAATGCTATTTCCTTAAGAAGCAATTGAGTGTTGACTTATTAAGTTACTTTATTTTCTTAAACAATGAATTATGTAAGTAAGGTAAATCATTATGTAACACATCGTTCCTCGCGCAATCGTTATTGTAAAATTCGAAAACAAGAAAAGGAAGATAATATTCTTTTTCTTACTTTATTTATTCCATTTTATTTTATTGAATCCATATCGCATTCAAATAGAGTCCATTTTACATATTGTATTACGTAGAGATTACTGCAACGGCATCGCGTTTGTAGAGATCATCAAATCGCTTTATTAATTCAACACTAGACCTGCTATCTGTCAGTAATACGATGGTATAACATTAAGTGAATATTACTTTGTAATATTTAAAATCATATTCTAATTTTATATGTACTACTACTGTATATAAGTGGAAACAATAAAAGAATCTTATTAACGTTAATACTTTAGTTTTTTATGAATTAAGATATCTGATGTGATTTTAGATTAGAGAATCAGTAAATAAGCTCCGTATATGATTTAACAACTACGTACAATACAGCTTCGTTAATCCAAATATTGAAACCAGGTCGATTTGCGCTATCCAGAGACTATGTATAGATTTAGGAAGGATAACGGCGGCTCGAGTTATTACGTAAGCACTAGTGTACACCAAATAGACCCACTGTTAAGGTATATAGTTTACAATTCCGTGAGGCAATTATGAATATGCACCATGCCAACGAACATTTTCATCGCGAAATCGTTTCTTTCGATGAAGCAACTTTTTGTATAAATGCGACAGTTAATCGGCACAACTGCAGGTATTGGAGTAGGGGAAATCCTCATTGGATGGTAGAAACAAACACTTAACACCCATAAAAAGTAAACGTCTGAGTGGGAATATTAAATAATAGAATTCTAGGTCTGTTTTTATTTGAGGAAGGATATTTGGAGTTTCCAAAATGATCCAATTCCAGCACTGGCAGTACTTTACCCAAATGAAGACGATCCTGGTGTACCAAATGATACCTTTTGGTATCAACACGATGGCGCACCACCACATTAAACGCTTCCTGTTCGTAATTTTCTGCACACTGTTTTTCCAGAAAGATGGATCGGCAGGCCAGGGCCAATAATAATAATAATAATAATGTATTTAATCCCTTCAAGTACAGTAGAGTATAGGGCATGTCACAATTTCAATAAAGAACATACAATATAAACAAAATATCACAAAATATCAAAATAGATAAAAAATAAAATAAAATACACGTTATACAGATCACAAGATAAAAACATTTTAGAGGCATCAACAATCAAATATTTTCATTCGCATATTAAATTTCCTTATTGTATCTGAAAGACCAATAAATCACATGATAATTATCACAGCTCGTCATCACATAAGTACTCATTAAGTGAGTAATAGGCCTTCGCGATCATTAAATTTTTAACTCTATTTGAATCTATTTCGTGGAAGAAATTTATATACCTTTGGTAATCTATTGTAAACTTTAACTGCCAAATAATGTGGACTTTTTTCTGTTAGAGTTAATCTATGTTTAGGGATCTCTAACAAGTTGGTGTTTCTGGTATTGTAGTTATGATAGTCAGCAACTTTTGCAAATTTGCTCCCGTTTTCCCTCGCTTATATTAGCAATTGATATATGTATATACTAGGGAGTGTTATGATTCTCATTTCACTAAAAAAGTTCTGCAAGTTGTTCTGCTGTTCACTCTATTCATTGTCCTTATTGCCTTTTTTGTATCTTAAAAATCCTGATCACATCCATCGAACCACCCCAGATTATTGTTCCATATGTTAATATGGAATGTATATGTGCAAAATAATACAGTTTTAATGCGCTAATATCTACCATGTCTCTTAATCGATACAGCGCAAAGCACTGTGAACTCAGTTTATTAGATGTCAGATGGATGTGATCACTGAAACCACAGTTTTCATCCATTGTGACACCCAAGAATCTAGTGCTATACTCTTGTACAAGACTACTATTGTTTACTTTTATGAGATGTGAGGAAGTTCTATCCCTCCTCGCACAGTGAAACTCTATAAATACTGTCTTTTTGGTATTCAGCAGTAGTCCCTTCTTTAGGTAGTACGCATTCAATATTTCCACACTTCTCTCTGCCTCATTTCTTATATTGTCATTCTTTCCACATGTAATTAATACAGTCGTATCGTCCGCATAACTTACTAAATTCTCTGTCGGCATGTCATTGACATATATAGTATACAGTAGTGGGCCCAGCACACTGCCTTGTGGAACACCTTTCTTCATTATTCATGTATCAGATTGTGTCTCATTTATTTGGACATAGTGTTGATGGTTCTTAATGTAGCTTTTAAACCATTCAAGGGACAGACCTCTAATTCCATAGCAATGGAGTTTTTCCAGCAACATCTGATGATCGACCAAATCAAATGCTTTGCTCAGATCAACAAAAGTGCCCATACTTTTTGTCCCCTATCCAAGCTGCTATACAAATTCATAAATTGAGTCACAGCCAATATGCTAGATCTCCCCTCACGAAAGCCGAATTGTTTAGGATATAATAGATATGTCAGTAAGATCTGACCTGACACCCCTAGACTTTTTTCTACGGGTTATTTCAAATCAAAAGTTTACGAAACAAAATGAGAAAATTGAGTTATTGAAGCCGCGTATTCAAGCAGAAATTCACAAAATAGAATGAACATTTGATTTAATGGTGTTAATTCTATTTGCTCTATTTTCATTTTTAGTTTAGAATTTGTCGTTTATCATGTGCTATGTTATATGTACCATAATAACAATAAATATTTTAGCTCGCTTCTCAGAATCTTTGTTATGCAACTTTATGATTTACTTGCTTGATCATAAAGGGAAGAAAAATCACTATTAGATTCCACTACTAAAAATCTATATTAACATTTTTTTTTACGTCATAACTAAAACAACAAATAATAGTCGGGAGGTGAATCGCACATATTAATGTGTATTTTATAAAAACTGAAATCAACGTGTTTGAATGTTTTTAGAAAAAATTAACTTCGCCTTTTTAAAAAATATTCCATACTATAATCCCACGTTGTAGGTACTTCACGGTAAAGAAGTATAGTGAATTCGTCATTTTCATTCATTTGGCGTAAGATAACTCGACGTGATGTAGATTTCATCAGATTAAGACATTCGGCATGAATCGAAATGCATGCTGATCTGTACACAATACAAAAATGCGCAGCAGTTATTGGCCTTGCTTTAAAAAGGATTTGCTTAACGTAATCCCATAGATGTTCAATGGGATTCAGATTAGGGTGCATCCCTTAACTTAGATAGTATGATACAACTAAGCTCTCGTTTAGTGATTGGTGTGCTTACCCCATTAATGACTAATGTGCCTAGCGTTAGCAAAGATTATTTTCTCGCAAATATCTAGCGTTATTGCAAGAAAAATATTTTGCTAACGTTTCCATTTTGGGAATCCTAGTCACTAAAGGATTAGGGCCATTGTCCTGGAGTAGAATCCATTTTAGTGATATAATCTGTATTTTCTTCCGCATAAGGATGATGTTCTTCATTATATCTACGTAAATTTTAATAAAACAAATAACTGCCACCACAAGGTAAATGAAAAATAACAGATCCCTTCAATAGAATACATTTCTATAATTTTCTATTGACCCTATAGTGGGAAGAAAACCCAATGATAAATATATGGTAGGTTAAAAAATATATCAACTTATGTATTTTATAAAATAAATAAATAAATAAAATATGAAACTATACTAGACATGTGCTCGAACCATTTCATGGCTTTATTATAACTAGGTACACTCGGCAAATATGCGGTAACAACCAGTGGCGTGGCGAGCGAGTTTACACAAAATAAAAGGTAAGAAATAAATTATAATACGTGCTAAAACACTTACCGTTTTAAAAGTCTTCCGTGATAAATATTTCAATCATTAGATGTCTCAGTCAAGTGAGTGCGGAATAAATACTTTTGTAATGCCGAAAACGATCGTTCTACATCTAGTGATGTTATATTTGCATATTGAAAATAATCTTTGAAACAACTTAGTGTATCTTCACACACACCTTCACTGTCTTAATGTAACAAAATCGGAGTTTTTCCCTAAAACACTTTCAAATTGTCGTATTATACACCAATTTTCTTCGCCTTCTAAAGCACATAACTGTGCGTGAACATCACTCACAATTTGAACAGAATCCACTAACTACGTCGAAACATTTTGTAAGTTCTCTATTCCCCCTACTAGTTCGAAGTAATTGTTGCGAATAGTTTGTAAATCTGTTTTAACCTGGCTATCTTGAAATATTTCCTGGCATTTCTTGATAGTTGCAGCTTGTGTCGGATCAAATTTCAAAACTACCTTCTTTACTTAATCAAAACATTTGTTGTAGTAAAACGCAGTCTGCAAACATATTCTTCAGCGTCTAACAAATCGACTGTGGCGGTTTAGGTATATCGGGACACAGTTTATGAAATAGTCGGGTACGTTTCGGGGACAGAAACACTGCCTTTCTACTAGCAATTAACGCATTTACAAGTGGATAACATGTAGGAATCGTTTGTGCCACAAGATTTAGAGCAGGTATGGGCAACCTCCGGCCCGCGGACCACATGCGGCTTTCGAGTAAGATTTGTCCGGCCCGCTACTGAATTCTTTCGTTGCATATTAGTACGGCCCGTCTAAACTTAATTCATAATGAATCATAAGGATACTACAAAAATGTATATTTTTCAAGATTACTTGCAGCATAAAACTTCTACAAAAAGGTTGCCCATGCCTGATTTAGAGCATAGATTTTACACGTTACATGCAAGAAGTTACCACTTTGTTCTTTAAGAGTTCGCTTCAAAGAAACCATGTTTTGTGGCACCAGTCATAAACATTAAAAGTTGCTTAGTTGAAACTTTAAATTTGTTAAATGAGTTCAATACCACCTTTAAAACCCTATGGGATGTACAATTTACAACTCTTTTGGAAGCAAGTAAGATGGAGGATGACGGTTGATGTGGTTCCATTATGCGTGCCATTGACTTAACATAGAAGGTGTTTGCTATCTGTTATTTCGTCCACACACAACCATATTTTTATCTTTCAATTCCAATTTCATTCTCTTTTCAATATGTTCACGAGAAAATGGCATTAAACTTCGTATCGATGTCCAATTAAGTAATTTGCAGTCTGCATATTTATTCCAGAAGAAGACAAATGCTTCTTTGTCTAGTAAACGAAACGATACATTACATAAAATAAGTATAACACATAAATCAAACTTAATTTTTCTTGGTCTGGTACGCCACTTTTTGCAGAAGAATGCTGTTTGTTTTCCTAACACATTAGAAGGATATTACAAACTAGACATTGCATTTTTATGGCACGAAATGAGATACCGGTAGTTTTGCGTTGATCATAAAAACATACATTTTTTTAATTTTTATTACGAACTCAGGTTCCTTTTACATTTTTCGATTATCGAGTTGATAATAATTTTCAATAAACCGAAAGGCAGATTATTGTATTGTATTTTTATTGATGACTACACATGGAAGAAACTATTAAAGAAACTAAAGATAAGCATTTTGATAATATTAATCAGATTGTATTTATTTGCGTTAATGGAAAAATGAAAATAATGTTCTCCATTATTTCTTCGTTATCTTTACCAAGTTTTTACTGTAGCCATGCAGGTCTGTAAAAATGATTTTTAAAAGATAATATCTTTGAAGCATGATATAAATATGATTTTGAAATTTCTGCCGACAATTATTTTACGTGCACCTTTAACACCGGCCAAAATGAAGATATTGTTCCTCATAATTGCTGCGGTGTTCAATTGTACATCTGCAGCCCCAACAAGTTCTTATGTAAAACAATTGACACAAGAACAAAGTTAGTGTAATTAAATTATTTGTGGTAAAGCATGCATCAAATTAAATTACTTTTTTCAGTTGAAACATTACGCACGTGGGTTGATGATGGTAAACAAAATATGTGGGAAATGAGCGGACAGTTTGAGGGCGATATTGTGCTGGTACCCGGACAAAGGAATGGATTAATCGATGAAACAACGAGATGGAGTAATAATGAAATTCCTTACGAACTCGATCCAGTTTTTGGTAAGATTTGATTAATCTAATCTAATCTGTCTTGATGGCCGTTTAAATGCAGACGAAGAAGAAGTTGCATGGATCAAGGAATCCTTGGAAGAATATGTTAGAAAAACGTGCTTAACGGTTCGTGAGAGAACTTCTGATGATGAGGACTACGTATACGTTACAGTAAGCAGTTTATATAAAAAACTAGAGTTGTATTTTCAAGATATATTATTCTAGGGTGAAGATTCTGGTTGTTGGTCGTATGTCGGACGTCAAGGTGGTGCCCAAACGCTGAATCTTCAACGTAGTTCCCCGGGTGTTGGATGTTTCAGAAACGGAACCGTTATTCACGAATTCCTTCACGCAGCCGGATTTTATCATGAACAGAGTTCCCCGGAAAGGGATGATTATGTACGAATTATCTGGGAAAATATACAAAGTGGTAAGAGAAAATTTCTAGTTCATGTTGGGTTTGAAATTATATCGTTAAAATATTGTTTTTCGTTAATATTTTGTTTTTCGCGAAGTTTTGGAAACGATTGATAAAGTCTTTGAGTAGTAGGGAAGACTGATCTCGGTTTACTCCACCTTATCAATTTATTTGTTTTGCTCTCCATTTTATTCTGTCTGTTCTGTCATTCGGATGCTGCTTCTCATAGAAATCAGACGTGTTTGATGCTATATCGGCGATAGACGACATCGACATTTAAGATATCTTCGGCGGCGGGGATATTAATCCCCTACTACAAGTAAAGGGAAGAAACCCCCACCCCTTCAACGACCCATGCATGCCGAAGCAACCGGTGGAGAGGCTTATAGGGACGATTAAGAAAAAGAGAGAATCGAACCAAAACACAAATGAAGAAACGGCCAGCTAAAACCGCCGTTTGAAAAAGAAACAAATCCAGAACAAAGGGAGGAGTGTTAACGCGACAAACGTTGTAATGAAGACATTATCTGCACAACCACCATTACCAGTGGCACTCCAGCAACAGTCCAGACGCAACAAGAAGCAATTGCTGAGGACAAAAAAGATCCCGCCGATCGTCGTGAGGAACGGTAAAAGCTGGCGAAAAAATAAAATCAAGGATATACAATACTAAAAAGGTGAAAAATAGGCTGGACGGGATATGAATCGAACCCGAAACCGTTGAATCATTGAGAGGTATCATCAAGCTGCTGAAAGAGCGAAAATAAAAAACACGATCAATATTTTCTAGGATTTCGTTTTAAATATGCTCAAAGTTATTCCCTTCAACAATGATATACTTGACCATTCTTTCTTTCTACTGGTTAGAAGCTCCCAACGAATTTTGTTTCGGAATACCTTCAAACTAACGAACTACGATGTCAATCTCTTCTTCAGGCGAAACCTTGTGGCAAAAGATTTCGAGCTCAAGCACTTTGGATGAAGAAGCCGAAGGGAAAGACTCCGATCTTTCAGATCGGACTAAGATAGAATTTGGGTAATGTTGCGGATGCCAACGCCTCAGACATATCCCAACTAGTACAGGCCCAATCAAGTGCTTTGTTTGTGGTGGCCCTCAAAGAAATGGAAATTGTGATTGCCGCCTCCGATTTGCTCTATGTGTGGTAAAGAATATTCTGCTGACTATCGGAGATGTTCCAGGGACCTTTGGATAGGAACGAAGAGTCTGCCAAAGGGGCCAAGGGGCAAGACAATAAAAACCGACCTCAGTTTGAGAAGGAAACGCCACATATAATCGTACTGAGTACTGATTGTTGAATGGTGCTAATGGACTAGTTTTTGGTGTAGCAAGTTTCGGGCATTATAGGAAGTAGGGTCACCATAATCTTAACTGTTTCTGGATGTTCTCAAAGGTGACCACGGAGTCTAACACGCGGTAGGAATGTGTGGCATGAAACACGCTTGGGCATCTTTATGGAAACTGAACAAAAAGTAAAAAAAAGAAAAACAGCACTTGATGAAGTGGAGGAAATTTAAACCTTCTATTTCTTTCCGCATTGTTATAACAAGAGTATTAAATAAAAACATAAAATTTTATTACTAATATGATTATTATGATTTTCAGGTACTGAAAGTAATTTCTACAAGTATGATACCGATGTCGTCACCAGTTTCGGTCAACCCTACGACTATGATAGTGTCCTGCACTATAGCGCGTACGCGTTTTCCGACAATGGTGAGGTGACAATCGAAACATTGGTAAGTAACAGAATTTGTAATATTTTTATCCTACATATAATATGATCACATTGTTCCTTTGTAGGATCCAGATGCGGAAATTGGACAGAGATTACAAATGAGTGATATCGATGCTGCTAAAGTGAATTTAATGTATTGTCCAAGCGAAGAATAAATATTAGTTACAATTTTTACTTGTTTACTTCTTTACTATTTATGATGTAGTGCTATGGATCAAGTTTCTTCATGAATTTCTATCAGTTGCTGGTGTTGTGCCTGTCTCTAATTTAGAGCTTTTTGGTTTGTTCCCTTAGTTTTTCCCTGTTTCTTCTCTTACCTACTCCGATCTTCCACTTACAATTCCTGGCTTATTCTATTCTTGTAATCTTAATTGCGTTTGTTGTGTTCTCATGCAAGACTTTAATTACAACAACCACGAAAAATGCATATACGAGGGCGATTCGTAAAGTAAATTCCGTTGGGCTATTAAAAAACAGCAATATATGAATACGTTTTTATTATATACAACTTAAAGCTACTACTTTCAGCTCTTTTTAACGTAAATGCCATTAAGATCGAGACATTTGTTATAGCAGTTCTTCATAGAACTCTGCCGCTTGTGAATTAAGCCATGCTGTAACACTGTCCTGCAGCTCTCCATAGCTCTCAAACTGTTGTGATTGTGAATCGCCGATGTTCACGAATTCAACATTACCTAACAGTTCGTCCGTCACCACAGTCATTGGTCTTCCACTTCGTTCTTCATCGTGGATATTAGTTTGTTCTTCTCGAAACATACCGCATCATCTCTTAACCATACTGTTACTTATGACATTTTCGCCATGAACATGACAAAGTTCACGTTGAAACTCGGCAGCCTTCATCTTCTACGCACATAGAAATCGGATAACAGCACGTAGTTTACAGTCGACGGGATTTTCAATTGCTGCAGCAATTTTAAACGACCAACATAGCACGAAGGAATGTTCGAACTATTCTTTCACTAGCACTGCCAGACTTACCTTGAACCACCACAGCATTGCGTCTAACGTCATCGAAAAGTCCTAAAATAAGCGAATGACCTGAAGTTTCAAATTTAAAAGTTGCGCTAAAACAATGCTCAAAGTTATTGCAAGCTGCTTGATTGGAAGCCGACACCTCTTATTTGGATAATTGGGGTATTTTGGGTGATATTTTTTAGGTAAAGTTGTACTCTGTGTACCCTCTATATATACCTATATTATAATAATATTCTTTACCGAAATCATTCAGAATAAATTGTAAATTTTAAGTTATTTTCTCTTTACAATCCTACTTCAACACGTACACATTCAAAATTATCTACTCAGACACGTGTTGAATTGCGTATATTTTTATTTCTTTCTAGAGACTTATCTCGATTGAAAACAAATGTATGTATGTATGTATTTGGAATAGTTTTGAGATAAATATTACTTTCCTGATAATCCATTGTTTGGATTTTCTGTTATATAAATACACTGTTCAAGGACTTGATAGGTTGAATATATTTTCAATTATCTTAAAAGTGCTATACAACAGCAATTCAAATAATATTATTATCTACACGTTCATATTTTAAGAAATATGTTTGAAGAACTCTTTGCAAATAAGAATAAGGAGACCGTTTTTAAAATAATATATAAAAGAAATAAAATTTCCCTTATCACAAAGGAATTCACTAAAATATTATATTAAATTAAATTATCATGAAATGATAAATAATCCACGAGTACATTTAGTTAAAATAACGGTTTATAAAAAGAGCCTCGAATTTTGCACTTACTAAACTGCAAAGAATTTACAAAAGAAATAAAATTACCACACTATTTGGAAATAAATCCAGGTACGTATTTCTGCAACAAAGTAGCCATACTCGCTGGAATTAGTATCACCAGTGATATCCGGCTAACGGTCAAGACTTATGGGGTGCTCAGGTAGAATGAAGATGCAGCCGCTTCAATGTACTTGGGGAATATTTATCATTTCATGATAATTTAGTTTTATATATATATTTTTAGCGTATCGCTTTAATATAATTATATGGTAAAGCAACGGACCCATGGATAGACTGTGCATTTAGATTGTGCAGACTCTCCAAATACACCTTGTAAATGTTGAACGATTTCTGAAGGTTTTAGGTCCTCTTGAAATAAAGAAGAAAATGATAGCTTCTTGTGATTTAGTCGCGTCTTCCATACCAAACAGTATTGCGTGGGATAGCCGCGTAACTTCTACCATATTACTGCACTGCTTATCCCATTAACGCTTTGGTCAGCCAACACGTTGTTTGCTTTTATTACTACAAGATTTGAAGACTTTTTATTACTTCAAATTTGTTCTATATCACCCTTTCCTCGAAGATAATTATTATCGTAACTACATGTGAGCAATTTGGGAGCGAGTCTCGAAAAGGTGATAGTTCATTAATAAGTAGGGGAAGTTTTTACTAATACATGCACTCTTGAAAAGGCACTTTAGATTATTACTATGAACTACATGTTTATCGCATTATAATCTGATTTATTGTTCGTTATCACTAATACGGATAAATATCACACATGTCTGGAAATAATCAATTGTTTAAACATTTACCTTTTGGTTTCAACGTTTTGGATTGGTTGCAATTAATTGGTCACTGTTGTATGAATGTATCTGATGCAATCGATTCAATACTTACAAGCGTACACGTTTTTGTATATATATACATTGCTGTTGAAAAGTCTGTCTTGATTTCTATGATCTGATAATCTTCAAATGTGTATTTCAATAACTCTGTGGTCAACATCAATGGAAATGAACTTTCTGCCTATCTCCTCCATTCTTCACTTTATAATACCTTCATCTTTAATTCATTCCAGTTATTAGTTCCCTCTTGTTTTTCGCTTCCCATAGCCGTTCTTCTCGTTTCTGCCTCGTTAAGTTTTTAAGTGTTCTTCGTGTACTCAAGATGTGTCCGATCCATCTCCAGTTATATTTCTTTGTACTTTTGTCGATAGATTCCTCGCTGCTTTCACAGTTCATCATTGCATATTTGATTTGTTCATTATGTTCCCCTTGTTTTTCTTAAGCCATTGTTGACAAATTATATTTTTGAACGTCTCCTTTGATAAATGTCCAAGACTCACGCGCATATTATAATTAGAGGTAATTAGAGTCCAAAATCGATTCAATCTCATCTACGACTAGTCTTTACAACTATCTGGGTGCTACCGCGAAACATATACGCTGTCGATACGTTGCTTTTTATTCCAGTAGTAACAGGGTATTTGTGTTGTGTATTTCGCATTTCGTAAACTTACCGATATCGCCTGAAAAAAAGGGATATTTATTGCGTATTTACAAAAATATGTCGCGTGGTTTCCGAAGTTAGCATGTAGAGGAAATCGGGTGTAAAGTGTTTTCTATAATATTGAAATGTACAGTAATCATGTAAATAAATGGCGTGCCTATGTAAACAGTGCGAATCATAGACAGAAAAGGAGAATTATTTGCTTAGAAATTACCAACCCAAAGGGTCGTATGATATCGTTTACTACGCATAAGAAATGGTAGAAGCAAATTTGAAATTTAAATTAAAAACTAGAACATTGTGTTTCACAATTGATAAAAGAACGAATGCAAGAAACAGCGTGCTTTATATTTTACTACGATCATTGAAAACAAGTGGACCTTCTGTATCGGGCCTGTTATGCAGCACTACAATTTCTAAAGTTACTGCATAAACAACGGTATCCCATTATCATAGCCACTCTGCAAAGAATTTGCAGTGGAGTAAGCAAGTACATACGTGTTAGTGACTGATGGAGTTTTATATATGCTAAATATCGGTAGGGTATTGAAAACACGTTTCCTTAATCTCCTCTATATTACATGTTAACGGGTAGCCGAAACAGTTACACCTACCCTGTAATTCAATAAAGCAAAAAAGTTTCTCTGAACTGCGCAACATTACGCAGTTATCTCTAATTGTATTAAGAGTTTGCGGTACACCAATTTGTCATTGAAATAATTAATGGCATTTATTTTATTTTACTCTCAGAGGTTAACAAGTGGCTGAAAAATGACCCTCGGTTTTGCAGAAAACTCCTGATTATGTCAAACTTCCTGGTGTATTTCCGACTGACATTTATCCATTTTTTAAATTTGCAAATCCTGCCTCGACTAATGCCGAAAATTGTTTTTCTTTATATATAGACATTTTTAGTGATAAAGTTATCTTGAATATTAATAACACAAGCCCACAGTTGTAACGCCCATGTATTCGGTCGGTGTTAGCCATCTCTACTAATAATGTATATTTGACTGTGTATCGATTTTTTGCCATTTTTTTAATAATCATATTCTTTTCGTAGGACTAAATGTAGTTTGTGTTCGGTGAGTTATACTTTGATGTTCTTAGATTAGATCTTTTTGTTTCTTCCCTAAAGCTTGATACTTTTTTGATTGGTTGATGCTTTATTGCAACTGCTTCTGATATTATCTATTTACTTCCGTACCTCTTCATTTCTTGATGTTTATTGTTTGATTAAATTTTCCTTGTGAAGTTCTTTGATTCTTTTCTGTATATGATTAAATGTAAACATATGGTTAACCTATTGGGGCTCATGCTCACTTTGTACCGTCATACCTAACGATGGATTTACCAAAAGTTACAAATATAGGACCAAATCGCAAAATGCATAACCGATACTTCGCGCCTCCTCCCAAATGAGAAAATCTCCCTCTTTCACCATGTACAGCACCCGCAGAGAAGAAGAAAAGACAATAAATGACTTTGAAGTCATCAAAAGATCATTAGAAAGTATAAATTAAATGTATATATATATATTTCGTGACCTTCTTTATACTTATCTTATATGATAGTTCTCTACCACTAATTAGGTCAATGAAACAAGGCTGGTTTGAACGATAGTTATATTGCCAGAACGTTATAAAAGCGAAATATAACTAGATAAAGATGATATAATAGATATTTGTCTAGTTATATTTTCACTGACGAAGGTGTTCCGAAAACGTTTGTAAACGTTCTGGAAATATAGCTATCGTTCAAACCAGTCTTGTTTCATTAACCTAATTAGTGGAAGAGAACTATCATATAAGATTAGAAAGTATACCCGAGGGTAGCGTGGAACAAATTACGAGGTACGTCCAGAAAGTAAGTTCCGTTTGGTAATAAAATTAAATTGTGTACAGATGCAGAAAAATTATTTATTGCACAAAATTCTACAACTCTTAAACTACTTTTCCACATAACTGCCGAAATTTTGCAGGCATTTGTCATAGCGTAGCACAAGTTTTTATATACCTTCTTCATAGAAGTTTGCCGCCTGTGTCTTCAACCAGTTCTGTTCAACCAGTTCGAAACATTTTCTTTCAGCTCTTCGTCATTGTTGAAGTGTTGACTGCCAAGGAAAGACTTGAGATGTAAGAACAGATGGAAGTCGCTAGGAGCGAGGTTAGGGCTGTACGGAGGATTGTCAAACACGTCCCAGCCTAATCCCTGTAGGAGGTTTTTCGTCACATTTGCAGTGTGTGGTCGTGCGTTGTCGTGAAGAAAACAACACCTTTTGACAGCAATCCTCGGCGCTTATTCTGTATTGCGCGACGCAATTTCCTAAGTGTCTCGCAATAAACATCTGCTTTGATTGTTTGACCACGCGGAAAGAAATCAATGAGTAAGATGCCTTTCCAGTCCCAGAACACTGTGCACATCATTTTTCGAGGTGTCAAGATTTGTTTCGGTTTAACCTTTGCTGGGGATGAAGTGTGCCTCCATTCCATTGATTGTCGCTTACTTTCAGGGATGTCGTAAGAAACCCAAGTTTCATCTCCTGTGACTATCTGTGTCAGAAATTCTTAGCCGCCTTCATCATAACGGGTCAAAAACTGAAGTGCACTACCCATCTGTTTTGTTTTGTGTTGCTCAGTAAGAATCTTTGGTACCCAACGTGAGCAAAGTTTACAAAATTCAGTTTTTCGCTAACAATTTCATGAATTAGTGATCGTGAGATTTGGAGAAATTCCATAGCGAGAGCACTAATTGTAAACTTGCGGTTTTCCTGGATCTTGTCATCAATGGCGTGAACCAGTTCTTCTGTAACCAAAGATGGACGCCCACTTCGTTCTTCATCGTGTACTTCACTACGTCCTTCATTGAACTGTCGGACCCATCTTCTCACCATTGAATCACTCATCGCATTTTGTCCGTAAACTTCGCAAATTTGCCGATAAATTTCAATTGGTTTCACTTACCCAGCATTCAGAAAACGAATCACAGATCTGATTTCACAAGCGGCGGGATTTTCAATCAACACCGACATTGTAAACAAGCACAACAAAGCGTACGTGCCTGACAGCGATCACAAAATGGCGCACGTTTCTTCTCTTTGATACAGAGCGTCTACCGCGCATGTGCGAAACTGCGATCGCAGCGCTGCAGCGGAGTTAAATTGAAACGGAACTTACTTTCTGGACGTACCTCGTATATAACCGACGGTGTGAACTGAGCCTGAAACAGGTAAAACTTTTGCACGGTACAAAGTAAAGCCGCACCTCTATTGGATGGTAGAGAATATCGTTAAAAAGATATGTGACGTGTTCGACGAAAAATATACCTACATTATTGAGAGTTTTACAATATATCATATATAAAGCTTAATTTACGCTGTTTAGATCTATAATTCAGTGATATCTTTCCATATTTTCTGACTTTTCTTATGTTCCCCTAGTACCCGACATGTTTCTGCTCCAAATCCTCTTCAGTAGAGTTAGCAGCAACTTGTTTCCATCTTCTCCTTGGTCTGCCTTTCCTCCTTTTATCAGTTGCGATTGCCCATACTATTTTCTTCACAGCTCTATTGCTGTGCGTTCTTTCCAAGTAAGTAACTACTGTAATCTTCTTGATTTGATATATTAATATATGTATCATTGGCGTTCAAAGTTCATCCTTGATTTCGCAAAATGTTTGTTTCGCAGGTTTTCAGTTTCATTTGTGCTTTGCAATTAAAGTTGAAGATCTATGCCCGATCTATACTAGAATCTTAGTATTTCTTGATATGCCTGTGGTTTTTAACATCTTGTTTATGTCTTTTACACCGTTCCTGTTTCTTCCTCACAGTTGCTATTTATTAGTACCCCAAAGTCCGAAGGTTGCTATTTATATATCCGGAATAACAACAAAAATAAATATTTATCATTGTATATGATTTTATTGTTTTTCGAAATATTCTCCTTGATGATTGATACACCTTCGCATACATTTAAACCATAGCAGTCTTTCATCTCGATCGAGATATATCGAGAAAAAGCATTTTCAACACATCAACCGTTCTTTTGGCGTCGAAAATAGTAGATTACGTAGTACGACTGTACGGCAGATGACCCATTAATTCGTTGTTTTGACCGGCCAAATATTGAGTTGTTTCGACCGATGTCTGAGGGCTTGCCTGGTTCATGGTAAACTGGTTTTTTTCTTGTTTCTACAAAGACTTCTGGCAAACAAATGGTTGTGTATCATTCAGAATTGACCGTTTTACGATCCTTTAGTAGGACTGTCACATGTGGTCTTTGGTTGGTTATAACTTTTTTGACTTACACATAATGGAATATGCTTGGAAATAGATTGCGAGGCAATATTTATTCAATACCAAGCAATACAAGAACTGACAGGATATACAGCAGACACTATAATGTAGTTAGTCTGAACTTTTACTTGACTACTTAAGAAATCTTATCATCTCACATGTTTTACTACTTCCTTACTTACTTAATCCTTAAGCCTTTTCTACCCCTGTCCTGGGGTGTAAGGCGTGTGTGAAGCTGAACCCCGGGATTAATGTTGCATATTTTCCTCCATCGCTTCCTATCCGCTACGGCTTGCTGAGCTTCTCCCCACGATACTGCCCTTCCGCCCAGTGCATCCATCACGTTCTCTATCTACGTCCGCCTGGGCCTTCCTCTCGATCTCTTCCTCCTCGTCCTGGCTTCCAATACCTGCTTAACCACTCTCTGTACCGGCATCCTCCTCACATGTCCATACCATCTCAGCTGTGCTTTTTCAATATTCTCCTCCATTGGTCTGAGTTTCAGGTTATCTCTGAGTGTTATGTTTCTAATTCTGTCTCTTCTTGTTTTATTTACTATTTTTCTCACAAATCTCTCACAAATCTCATCTCAGTTGTTATCTTTCTTTTCTGTTTCTCAGTCATGGTCCATGTTTCCGCACCGTATAAAAGTATTGGCATAGCCACTTTTTTGAATACTCTAACCTCCTTCGGTATCCCTTCTTTTCCCAGAAATGTATTTTTTATACAATTAAACAGTCTTCCTCCTGCTGTTGTTCTTTCTTTAATTTCGTCCTCTATCTTTCCGTCCTCTGATAATATTGAGCCTAGGTATTTAAATTTCTTTACTTGGTCTAGTATTTCTTCTCCTACTTTTATTGTGTGTTTTTGCGGATTCTTTCCCACTATCATTGTCTTACTCTTCTCTGTATTGATATTCATGTTTATTTCATCCAATGTTTCCTTGTACGTCTGTATATTCATATTAAGTGTTTCTTCGTTCTTTGAAATTATAACTATATCATCCGCATAGCATATCTCCGATATTTTTATATTTTTCGTTTTCCAGTAGCCTATTTTATACGCTCTTATTCCTTTCATCTTTACTCTCTTCATTGCCTTATCTAACACCAGTGTAAAGAGCATCGGGCTCAGAATGCATCCCTGCCTGAGACCTCTAGTTGTTGCAAACACATCTGATTTCCTCTGTTTTGTTCTTACATAATTTGTTGTTTCTTTATATAAGCTTTGTATTCCTCTTATTATTAATTCCGGTATTTTCCTATTTCTTAGCGTCATCCATATGTCCTCTCTATTAACCTTATCAAAAGCTTTTTGTAGGTCTATAAAGCATAAATGTGCCTCTTTGTCTTCTTTTATTGCCTTTTCTCCTATTTGTCTCATTATAAATATTGCATCATTTACCCCTCCAGCCGGTCGAAATCCAAACTGTGTTTCCTCCAAAGTATATTCCAGTTTATCTCTTATACGTTTTGCTAATATTCTAGTATATACCTTTGATACCGTGCTAGTTAGTGTTATCCCTCTGTAATTGCTACAGTCCTTTGTGTCACCTCTTTTGTAAATAGGTGTTATTATACCTGTTGTCCAGTCCCTTGGTGCACTACCTAACAATATCCTGTTCATCATCATCGTAAGTTCTTGTATGGATACCTCTGGTAGTGTTTTTATCATATCTGCTGTAATTCCATCATGTCCCGGTGCCTTTCCCATTTTTAACTGTGCTATCGCTTCCCTTACTTCCTTAATACTTATCTCGTCTGTTTGTGTTACTTCTATTCCGTGCTCTAGTCCTACACTGAGATGTTGGTTTTCGGCGATTATGTCCTCTCCTTCTAAAAGATCTTTATAATATTCTCTCCATCTGCCCATAATTTTATCTTCTCCTTCTCTGATATTTCCTTCTTTGTTCTTTATATTTAATATTGTTCCTGCTCTTTTCTGTCCCATGTTCCTAATTACACCGAAGAAAAGCTTCTGGTTCTCTTTATACGCGTTTTTCATTCGTTCTCCAAATTGTTGCCATGATCTTTTCTTTTCTTCCCCTATCACTCTTTTGGCGTCTTTCCTTCGTTGTTTATATTTCTCATAGTCTGTTTGATCCCTTGTTTGCAAATATTTTTTCCACTCTCTCTTTTTATCACTGACCGCTGCTTTTACTCTATCTGTCCACCAGTTTGTCTTTTTGACTTTTCTATTTACTATCCTTGATGCGCCGCAGGTGCTATCGGCCGCAGTTAAAATGATATCTTTAAGTCTTCTCCAGCTTTCTTCTATTCCTAATTCCTCGTTATTGATATTCAGTCTTTCCTCACATTTCTTTTGATATTCCTCTCTTATTTCCTTCTGTCTTAGTTTATAGCATTTTATTTTAGAGTTTACAATCTTGTGTTTATTTTCTTTGACGTTTTCTTTTCCAAATTTTAGTAACATCTGTAACAAGAAGTGGTCGCTGCCTATCTCCGAGCCTCTTTTTACTTTAATATCCTTGACATTTCTCCAAATTTCCTTATGTATCAAGAAGTAGTCTATAATAGATGTTTCCTTTCTTGACATCACTTGTCTAGTTATTTTATGGATTTCTTTTTTCTCAAAGTGTGTGTTGCCAATCTTTAACTCATTTTCTAAACTTATTTCTATTATTCGTTCTCCATTATTATTTCTCACTCTTTCTCCTTGTTTTCCCAGGCATCATTCTATTCCTTCATTCTCTCTTCCAACTCTTCCATTTAAGTCGCCCATTATTATTACCTTATTATTTGTGCTATCTATCTCTTCTTGTAGATCACTAAAAAATTATCTTTTTCTTCAACTGTCGCACTGTCATTTGGGCCGTAGCACACTATTAAGGTATATTCTTCGCTTCCGCCATTTTCTTTAATTGATACCGATATTATTCTTTCATTTACAAATCTTTCATTTTTCACATTTTTTATCCTTTCCTCTTTTATCAGTAGTGCTACTCCCGCTGCCGCATTTTCTTCCTGTTTAACTCCGGACCAGTACATCCAATATCCATTAGGTAACCTTTCACACCATTTCCCCTTTTTCTTTGTTTCCGTAATTCCTACGTAATGCAATTTTAGTTTTTCCAGTTCCTCCGTCAATTCATCTTCTTTCCCATTTATTCCTCTAACATTCCATGTTCCCAATCTAACAACTCCAGATAGTAATTGTTTCGTTTGCATTTTATGTTTGTGTGTATTTCTAGTTGTCTTGTTCATTTTTATATTTTCTTCTCTACATTTACTTATATTTTCCCTACTCATATCCTTTTCGTTCGCCCTATTCGTTATCATCGTTACTTTGGTATTTCTTGCTAGTTTTTTGAATCCTTTTTCAATTCTTGGTCTCTTGGTTTTTCCAATAATTGTTTCTCACAACTCCATTTCCATTATTGGTTATCTACCCTCAACTTTGGGTACCCTATTTTTACTTTCTTTCCCTTCACTTTTTCTTCTTGTGCCGTTCTCCAAATTATTTTTTGTACTTCTGTCTGTTCCTTGATCATATCGTCATTTATAAAGCTGTTTTGGTCTTTCACATTTCTCAATCTGTTTTTATTCCTCATAACCATTATTTTGTCACTCATACTATCCATTTCTATCAAGCAGGTCCTCTCTCCTATTCGTTTTACATTCCGTAACTTTACTTCAATCTCCAAGTATCCATTGATGAATTTTTCCATACTGTCCTTCATCATTATTTGGTCATCCCTCCTTATTTCCAATCCTTGCACTATTATGTTATTTCTCCTCTTATCGATATCCATATTCTCCAATTTCATATTTATTTTCTGTATCTCCTCCCTCAGATTTGTATTTTCACTTTGTAGAATACCATTTTCTTTCTTAATTCTCTTCAATTCTTCCGCATTTGTCTTCAATTCCGATCGAATTCCCTCTAGATCAGTTTTCATATCCCTCTTCAAGTCTAAAATCATTTCCATTATTTTATCCAATTTATCCTCATTCTTATCTCTCTTGTCCGGTGTTCTTCTTGTCTGTCATGTTTTACTAAAGGATGGAATAAAATAAAATTGATGGCGGTTGTGTCCAAAAATACATATATCAATATTTGGTAAGCATGATTCGAAGCAATACGTTTTAAGAAACAAAGATGATGACAGACAAATTTTAAAATCTCCCAGATAACATACTTAGGTATATCAATATTTGTATCTATTTCGATCTGTTATTTCAGTCTATGTAGTATGTAAAAAGATAATTTAAAATTCGCCGATATAAAAATCTTTTATCACGTCATCTTTACACGTTGTCTCAACAAACCCATTTGTGTATATTACTGCGCAAAAGTTAGTACATAACGACTAAAGAACGTATTTTTCAGAGGATAAGTAAAAGAAATTTGTTCCAAACACTGACGTAGCAAACATTCATAGTCAGTTTTTCGGCTCAGGGTTGCATTAGTATGTGAGAATTGCGAGGACAAAACATTTATACGTGTTCAGACACCGAAGATTCTTAAATTGTTAACATATACGTAAGTTGAAAGTTGTCTGTAACAAACAAAAATTTAAACAACTGCTCAATAACAATATGATCTTAATGTAAGTGCCAAGACGAAGTATGGAAATAGCAATAAGGAGAAAGTAACTCCTACCAGAGAAATACATGGGTACTGGATATGAGAAAGCAAACATATTTACTATGTTTTCTATCGGCAGTGCAAACTAGTTCCTGGGATTATATAAAGGAGATATATAAGACTAATTACAGACGTTCTTATTGATCACTGCTCCCTCGAAAACATCTCAAGAATATGAAGCAAACAACTACAGACGGCAATAGATTTGAAACTGCAGAGCATTTACTATGAGAATTTAAAGTGCTTTACAATTCTATTCTTATTACTCTTCATCTACAAGTAAAATGGAAGGTGATTTTTCTAGAAGGCTCATAGAGTTCGTTAAAGATTTCCTAGTGCCCTAGGCGTTAAAATAAATAATGGTTTATAACAAAAATATCTTCACATGTTGTAATGGATCATTCGAGACGTACAATTTGCAAATATGGATATAGTTATTTATCACCCCTTCGTTTAAAATTTGTTGATAAAACTACGACTTAATGTTATCTCTACCATGATATTCACCGAATTGCTATCATAATAGTTGAGGATGTCAGTTGAAGTAGATGGCGAAACATGCTCAGTATTTACAATTAAAGTTGCAAACAGTTATTGCTTAAATCTATAACTCCAAGTTTGACTAGTTTTATTTAAAAATATGAAACACCGTCGCTTGTTAGTAATTACGAGGGCGATTCGTAAAGTAAGTTCCGTTTCCGCCTAATGAGCAGAAGAGTAGGGATATCGGTGCGATCGCAGCGGTGTGGTGTAGTCTGGCTTAATGTAAGCCTGGCAGTGCTAGTAAAAGTCTGGTCGTTTAAAATGGTTGCCGCAATTGAAAATCTCGCCTGCTGTGAACTGCGCGCTGTTATTCGATTTCTGCGTGTATAGAACATGAAGGCTATTGAGGTTCATCGTGAACTTTGATCTGTTTATGGTGAAAATGTCATGCGTAACAGTGTAGTTAGAATATGAAGCCGTATGTTTCGAGAAGGACCAATTAATGTTCATGATGAAGAACGGAGTGGAAGACCAACTGTTGTGACGGACGAACTTTTGGGCAATGTCGAAGAGAGAGTTCGTTAGAATCGACGATTCACAATCACAGAACACACAACGGTTTGAGAGCAATGAAGAGCTGCAGGATCGTGTTAGAGCATGGCTTAATTCACAGCCGGCAGAATTCTATAAACAAGGCATTAAAAAATTGGTTCATCGCTATTTGCGACATTGGTTTCGCAATCTTCCTGGCAATTATGTAGAAAATAGCACCTAGCTTTAAGTTGTATATAATAAGAACCTCTTCATGTGTTAATGTCTTTTTTAAGAACCAAACGGAACCTATTTTACGAATTGCTCTCGTATATGATTTTATCAACTGGTGTATTTGCAATAAGTATTTAAATGCTATTCTTACCTTTAAAAAATGGTTGAAACAATACAAATTCACACTTAATTATGATATAGTTGAGTATACAGCGAAGAACAACCGCCTTTCTTTTGTTTTTCTACTGAAGATGACGAGATAGATGTCGAAATGGGTATTTCTAAGAATTCTCAAACTCCCGTACTAGGATGAGAACCATTTCTTTGTGCGCTAAATAAGAAGTGGTTTACATATATTTTTACTGGTGATTGTACGCCTAAATGGTAAAAATTAGCAAATTAAAACATGTCGATAACATTTATCAGATCGATTCCTTTGCCATTATTAACGTGTAAACTCGTAAATATTGCATCGTCATCTTTTAATGTTTCTTTAGTCTAATGTGCATTTATAAATAATTCTACGATCGAAATCTTAAGAAATCTAAACGCGAGACGAACGATAACAAATAGGAAACGGTGCAAGGTATAAATACGACCTAATTTCAAATTTGCACACACAATTATTTGGCGTGTGCATCCAAAACGGAGATAAAATGAAACTGGTTTTCCTCGCAATTGCTGCGATGTTTCAATTAACATCGGCAGCTCCAACTAACCCCTATGTGAGACAGTTATCTTCAGAGCAAGGTTAGTATAAATTGCATTCTAAAGGGGAAAATTTAATGTAATTATTTTCTCTTAGTTCAAAAATTGCGTACATGGACTGGAGATGGTAAACAAGAATTGTGGGAAATGAGCGGCCAGTTTGAGGGGGATATGGTGTTGATACCAGGACAAAGGAATGGACTCCTAAATCTTAGAACGAGATGGAGCAATAACGAAATTCCTTATGAACTCGACCCCGTATTTAGTAAGTTTTCAGCGATTTAAGTCCAGAAGTAAAATACTATATTGTTTGCAACTGCATATTCATAAAAAAATTACGCCGTTTAACAGTTGATGTTCTTATCGCCAAGAAGTCTTGGAATATATTCTTTGTCCAAAAGAAGTTTTAAAGAGACACAAGGGGATATGTGTCTCTTCAAAGCTTCAGCATGATATTTAACATAGTGAATTAATCATTTCTCATGCTGATTTTTTTTTTGGGATTTTGTCCAAGATCGTAGTTAGTCACTTTTGAACGTTTAAAATGATTCCGTATATTTTTCTTTTCTCGTAAAATGGAGTGGCGGGAAGAAAAACAAACCAAAGTCAATCAAACGAATGCGGTGATAAATTCGACATCCAAATGAGTGAACGATTTCTGGATGATGGAGACCTTGTTAGAAACTAAATCAAAAAATCAATTTGTGAAGGTCCAAACATCGAGAAAATATTTCTTTAATGGATTTTAGAATCGGTTGCATCCCCAATCACGCACTTCTTGAATGTTAATATATCTAAGATTAAAGTCATTTGTCACTATTTCACCCTTCAGTAATACTGAAACTGTAATTTTGCTTAATCCAGTTTTTAGGTAGTCTGACTTTCATCGTTATTAAGGGCCTCACGACAGTTTTGAAGTCAGTCATAAATATTTTGCTGTACTTGATGATTTTTCTAAAATTGAAATACAAAACTCAGAACGGACTTTTTAGTGGTTTCAAAGAAATCAACATTTTATTAAATATCTGGAGCATTGATACTTTTTTAAATTAATTTAGAACGCAATCAGAGTAACCATCAAACGAAATAAAAACATTTTGCTGTTACATTTCGAATCTACATTGATTTCTCAAGAGAGCAGTTAAAAATGGTTTCCAAAAAGTTGCGAGTAGAAAATGTAACAGAAGAACAAAATAACATATCTATAACACCTTCATCAAACTGGTGAACTTTTGTTTAATTGACTTGAGACTGCAGTGGCCATTCTTATGACAAAAGACAGTATTGTTGCACTAACAATACTGTCATAATACTACATAATACTACCAGACTACATCAGAAGATTAACAAAAAATACAGGAAAAGTTGTTGTTTCCAGACCATTCTTGAATGAACTCCATTAAAAGTTCTTTTTGCAAATTCCAGCAGTAATCTGCCATCAGGTGTGTTAGCCATGTTCTAACTATAAGTTGTACTCATTCATATTTGCAAAAACTTTTAAAAATATAAAAAACTGGCATATCTATTGTATTAAGAATACTTACTTAATCCTCCTCTACCGGCGTTGAGTGGATTAATACTAATAATGATATTATTTCGTTTATAGATGAAGCCGAGGCCGAATGGATTAAGGAATCTTTGGAGGAATACACGAGGAAAACATGCTTAACTGTTCGCGAACGAACTCCCGAGGATATCGACTACGTATATGTTACTGTAAGTATTTAATTAAAAGCTAATATTTATTAATAATTCATAATTAATATTTTCGGGACTTACTATTCTAGGGAGAGGATTCTGGTTGCTGGTCCTACGTTGGACGTCGGGGCGGTGCCCAAACTGTAAACCTCCAGCGCAGCTTCCTGGAAACGGATGCTTCAGAAACGGAACTGTCGTTCACGAATTTCTCCATGCCGCCGGTTTCTATCATCAACAAAGCTCCCCGGAAAGGGATGAATACGTACGAATTGTTTGGGAGAACATACAACGCGGTAGGTTGACGATTTTAGATTACATTCTAAATCTAAACTGCACCATTAATAAAGTTTTTCATCTTCTCTGCTTTCTTATGCCCACTAGCTGAGCGTCGGACGAAAAAGTTTTGACAATTTTTTATTATCATCCTATGTTTCGTGTATTTGTAATCTTAGAAATATCATTGAAGTTTGGTAGATACCTTATAGATGGTTGGCGATACCATTTAGATATTTCAAGTTTGTTGTGCGAGTCTTTGGTATAGTTCATTTGGTTTCTTTTATATGTATGAGGGATGTTTCCAAAGTGTTACGAATTCGGCTATATCCTTTTGATTTCGTTAATCTTCATCAAAATGAGAATATAGTTTTTCAATACAACCTTAATTTAATTGAGTACACTTATCACAACGTGAAACTAATTTTTCTAAACCGTCTCCAAAGAACTTTTTCGGAGTCTTTGCAATCCACCTATTACTTTTAAGTTTTACTTCAATTAAGGTCTCAAATCGAACATCCCGTAGTTCTTCCAAATTTAGGAACAGATGAAAATCACCAGGAGCCAGATCGGGCGAATAGGTTGGAAGCGGAAAAAATTCCCAGTGCAATTATTTGCGGTATGGGTTGTGATAAAGGATGCTTATGCAACTTTCCAGTCCGTTTCGTGCAAACTGCCTGCAGCAATGGGACAGAAAAAAGATTAGAATGGTATTTTGCGTTGATTGTAGTATCCTCTGTCAGATAATCTACAAAAATAATCCCCTCGCAATCCCATACAGCAAGCATTCCTTTCCCAACCGCTGGAATTGAACGTGCTTTATGCGGAGGCTGTTTTTCAGCTTTGTACCAATTCTTCCCATCTGGTCACAAGATTGAAGTAAGATACCCATGTAGTTATTATCCGTTGCCAAAGTTGGCCGCAACGTGCTAAAAGCTCTTGAATATAGCGGCATGTGTCTTGGTATACAGTGGCCTGAAACCTTGTTCATACCCAAAAAAATCTCACAAACCGTCGTGTACTTATTCCTACACCAACACTAATTCCACAAGTAGTTATTCGCCTATCATCTTCTAGAAGCTTCCCCGCGATAGCAACATCCCTTTCATTTACAGAAGTTGTGGTCCGTCCACTGCACGAATCGTCTTTTGATGATGTTTTGCCAGGTTTAAAACGGTCGACCCATCAATAGACCGTACTTTGAGATTCTGCGGACTTTCCAAGTACACCTGGCAGATGTTGATCGATTTCTAAAGGTTTCACACATTCTCTTTAAATAAAAGAAAATGATAGGTCGTTGTGATTTAGTCGTGTCTTCCGTAATTGTAAAATCAGGTGTATAACAATATATTTGTATCAGTCAAGTAACTGAAGTATACTAAACAATATTGCACGGGATGGTTGCGTAAACATGTCAAAACTTGTCTTTCACCCATAGTCTAACCTATAAGATTTACCCAATTCCTACATTCCCAGAACATTCATCACTAAGGTTCGACAAATGAGTGCATCATAAGCTGTCTAAACCGGACTGACCTGTCACTCCTCCGAATTTTAATGTCGTGCCTTGCACCTAAGTAAGAACAAGCGGTGGAGTGACAGCGTGAGTCCAGTTACCACTATTTCACCAGTGGGGTGAATATCGACTGCATCGGATTCAGTTATAACATTTTTCGGTCAAGATTGATGGTTATGACTTTCAGGAACTGAAAATAACTTCGAGAAATACAGTTTCGATACCGTCACCAATTTCGATCAACTCTACGATTACGATAGTGTCATGCATTACGGGGCATACGCGTTTTCCGACAATGGCGAGGTAACCATCGAAACATTGGTAAGTTAGATCAAATTGTGTTATGATTTATATGCTATGCTATAATCGTTTTTGTAGGATCCCGAAGCTGAGATCGGTCAGAGATTGCGAATGAGCGAAATTGATGCCCTTAAAGTCAATTTAATGTATTGCCCCGAATGAATAAGTGTCAGTTATAATTTCTGTTCGTTACACTTCGACAGATTGTAATAAAATTTTACAAAATTGCATCTAGAAGTTGTACTTGCACTTTGCATTGCCTAACCATTATTTTTTAAAGTCAGAATGCACCTTGTCTAACTAAAAATTTATTAACAATAAGTATCAATCGTTCTAACAATAAGTTAAATAAGGCAGTTTAGAAGAATAGTTATCTTCCGGAATAAGGAAATTATCTATTTTTATTTTTATGAAGGGTTTGATTTCTAGCTATTCTGGAACTACATCTTTGATCATTTCATTCAATTTAATTATAAGGACATCTAGATATGCAACGGTTGGGAAAGTTAATTGGATCGTTTCTGTATTTAAGTTATTTATGTTACTAACTACAGATCTCGGGGTCCTGCTTGCGGAGTTCTTTCACAAAAGAAACAATAACAAATTACCTTTACTTTCAAGAAAACCGTCGTGTACGGGCGTATTAAAGTTTACAGACCGAATAAAAGTTAAAAGAATTGAAGTGGAAAATTCTAACCCTTTTACCATATTCAATTGAAACGTCTGAGCTTTATCTGTTGCAGTTACTACATTTTCTAAATCAGAATATCTTTACAAATGAAAACAAAATTTCAGCCATATTGAAAGAATAAATATTTTGTCTCAAAAGTTCAATTTTGTTTTCGCAAATGGTGTTAAGTTGTCGGAGTAATGGCATCAGGTCATTGCGAACGGTAGTAAATGCATTGGTGATTAGATTAATTCTATTTTCTTGCAAGCTTATTACTTTTCGACGCATGGAACAACTTTTCGGTTGAATAATAACATATGAGAATGATATAGATTACTTTTAGAAAAGAAAAAGAAAAGAATTATTACTAAGGTGTAGCATATATCTCCATTTTCACCTTCATATTATTTTACAATATAGTATATTTATGGCGAATACTGTAATAATTTTATAGATAAGAAACATGAATATGTCTTCTAAAGAAAGTTTGGGGTCCTTATATAAGGATTAAGGGCAATAAAAGTTCAGTTAAAAAAATAGACATATTATTATATTTAAAAGCAACACATCTTGTATAAAAGTACTGGATAAAATATTACAGAAACATATTAAAATTTAAAATCTAGTTAGCTAAAATAGAAAACACTTGAAATGTATACTATTTTTCGCATATTTGTTACTCATGTTTCTATTATGTACATTATATACGTTTAATTGTTTTAAACGTTATCCTGTTGAAAACGAATATTAGCAAACCGTGAGATGATATCATTTAGAGTTTCAGAGGTACGTCTCAAATACTGTGTACCAAAGAACGACCTTTTACTTTCACAAAATTGTATATAAAATTCCCAATTCCTGTCTCCCTCTCCTTGATTCCTTGGATTATAGGTGCTGCCCAGTACGTGCGGATTTCCAATAACAATTAACTTGCTCATTGCACGCGTTAGAGCTACATTCATTCTCTAAAAAAATAAAAGGAACGAAATTGAAAAGAAATTGTTTTGCGCTTTTATTACCTTCTCGTTTTTGACAAATCCCAATTTATATTTTTGGTCTATTAAAAGAAGGCTGCGTTTAGCACGGACCGTTGATATGATGATAATACGCTTCTCGCGTCCTTGGAATACTTCTGTGGTGCCCACTTCTATTTCTTTATATCCACGATTTTGTAAACGGTTTTTAATGCGATGCACCTGGAATTATATTTTGAAGTAATTGAGCAAAGATGACAAACATTTAAGTGTTAGTATGTTTACCTGCCGTATATAAGGAGTGATGATCCCAATTTCGTTTGGCAATACCTTAATAGTAGGTAAAGCAAATAATGCGTCTATATACTTCACAATCATTTGTATTTCGGATTCATTGAAATAGCTAAAATGTGGATTAACCCAAAATGACAAATATAATAGATAGAATAGGGTACAATGGAAAGTAAAACAGATGCAGCTTTATTGCAAAACTTCTGCTGGATTCAGCACCAAATTGAGGATGTTTAAAGAATTTTGACTTCTTCAATATGCATTAAAAATTATAATACACACCTAGGTGATTTTCCTTCGCGACTTTCTTCAGCCATTACTGAACAAAATTCTACTGGTGACCCATTTACAAGTTCCTTAAATTTAAAATGAGCGTGTGCATGTATACAGGTTCTTGCGATAGGATCGTTAGCTGTGTTCGCATTTACCGCCTGAAAAGTGAAATGTATAGTAGAAATTAAGATAATTCATATCTAAAATGTGTACCCTTAATTGGTTGTCATAAAATAGACGGTTGGGAACTTCAAGCACTACAGGGTGTGCCCGGTAATTGAGTTTAAGCATAGTTATAAATCTCTTATTTTTGATGGTATATAATGAATTTGTTTCCATCAACCTTTCAAGCAATGATATATCTGAAATGTTCGTTATAATAGAAATAATGTTAAAGAAATTATCGTAATTGATAACGTAATAATTTATTACGTTAATTTATTAAGATTTTGCATATTCAGGTCTGCAGATGCACTATTTGACTAAATTCAAAATTTACAAACAACTTATCGCGCACCGGTTACCTAATTTTAATTTAGCGGCCGCCGCAGACGCGCATTGTGGTCCTAGTTGCTTTGGATCACCAGCCAAAACTAATTGTTTCCCATACGTCAACATACTAATGGCAATGTCCGCTTCTGGTTCCAAAGCTTGTGCTGCTTCATCAATAAAAACATGGTCTGCATGATATTTGCCGTAGTATCTGCGGAAAGTAATACAAAATAATATTTTTTATTGGTATTCACCTGGAGTTATAATTTCCACTTACTTTCCTATTAAACAGAGTGTTGTGATCACTATCCGATAAGACATTAACTTCTCAGCTTGAATTCTAAAGAATTTGCCATCGACAACATTGCTAACATTTCTAATCTGTTCTGGCACGTCTTCCCTATAAATAGAGGAATTAGTTTCATTCTCTGCAAGAAAGCAATTTATTCGGAAATTAACATGTACTCTCATTTTACTATTTCAAAGCGTGCGAACGAATGCATACAAGTTGAGGCAGGGAGGGTAAGAAACTAGGTAAGATCATGAACGCAAAGTATCGTTTTACCAGATGAAGGTAATGTAGTAATTGTGATAGGAAAACTTATAAAAATTGGGGACTACCTACCAGCTCCTATTCTCTGTGTGTACTCTGATCAAATCGGTCTTGTTTGTAATATACTGCAAAAGCTTATCTGTAAGCATGTCACAAGCTGCATTTGCTGGCGCACAAACCAATATCCTAGAATTTGGTAGATTCTCTTTGATCTATCAAACAAAATAAAAAATGATTGTTATTAAAAGTTATACCTAAAACTTATTATTTAAATAAGTATAAGTTAACAGAGCGTGTTTCGAGCTAAGGTTTAGTTTTGGTGGTAAATGTGATCTATCTGTTTCTTAATTGCGGTCATTTCAAACTATTCGTTCGATCTTTTTTAAATTTGCTTCGTCTACTGACTAATCCGTATACGTTCCTAGAGGTCGATTTAACTGGGCCCATTAGCAACAGCTAAAAGTCTTAGCCACGTTTACATTAGTGCTCATCCTTATTTCTTAAACTGAAAGGTAAGTTGTCGGATTGATTTATCGTTTTTGTCTTTCCTTTTACGAAGGTTTTAGGAATTTGGCTCTCGTAAGTTATCATCAAAGTTGTTAAAATTATATATTTTTAAAACCGCTTTCAAAGCACTTTTCTGGAGTCCTTGCAATTATTTCTTTTGTATCTATTTATTTGTTTTACCTCATTCAAGGTCTCCCCGTAGTGGTTCTTTGAAATTTGGGAACAGACGAAAATCACTAGAAGCCAGATCTGGCGAATAGGATGAACGTGGAAGCGCAATTTGTTTGAAAACATACTTCGCTCTACGTGCGGTATGGGTTCTTGCATTATGCTGCAAAAACTGAGGTTTATGCAACTTTTCAGCCCGTTTCCTGCAAAACGCCTGCAGCGATGGGGTAGACAAAAATTTAAAAAGTAGGATGTAAACATTACTTACTCAAGCGACGGAACGCCCGTGCTTTAAGTACAGGTAGTTTGTGGCTGAATCTTGTTTATGTATTAACAATTAGACAAAACCACGATAAAATATTATTTTATTTTACTTACAGCAAAAGTATAATTTTTATGTTTTATATTTTGACAAGTGTTCTTTATTGATTTTTTGTTTCCTAGGGGACAACATGAATTTGCCAACTTCGTTTTTCTTCTTGTATATTCCTACTACAATACTCCCCTCAACATTGTAACTCATATGTCTTTAAAATGTACGCTTTTCTTGCACACTGGTTGTACTGCATAGCTGTGATCATGACGTATGGTGGAAACGGGGTAATTTTGGAGTATATACGCTGTTTTAACCCTGTCCAAACTTACGGTTGTGTTCTTACCGTTTAATTCAATCGTTATTACCTTGTCTCCTCTGTTTATGACTTTGTGTGGTCCAGAATACGGTGCACTTAGCGGTTTCCTAACCGAATCTGTTCGCAAAAACACATGTGAAGCTGTTTCCAAATCCGGACTAACAAATATCTTTTGCCTTGTATTCCATTTGATAGTGTTAGGTTGCATCGCACTTAAATTATCTCGTAAGTTTTGCATGAACAGATCGAGGGGTGGAGAACTTTTAGGAGAGCAAAAGAATTCAGATGGTAAACGTAGGGTTTCACCATAAACGATTTCGGCTGATGAATATTTTTCGGCATCTCGCACCGCCGTTCGAATTCCTAATAGCACTGCTGGTAAAGATAACAGCCAATCTGGATTATTGTGAGCAGTTATCGCTGCCTTCAAGGTACGATGAAATCGTTCAATTTTTCCATTGGATTGTGGATGATATGCGGTTGTCCTTTGTCTTTTGATTCCGAAGAGTTTATTAAATTCCGTGAAAATTGCACTCTCAAATTGCGCTCCTCTATCGATAATTATAGTGTCTGGGACTCCAAATCTTGAAATCCAATGTGTGAATATTGCTCTAACAATTGTTTCCGCTTTTATATCTGCAACAGGTAGTACTTCTGGCCAACTCGAATACCTGTCGACAAGAGTAACACAATATCGCATGTTTCTACATGGAGGCAATGGTCCAATGAGGTCCAAATGCACACATGAAAACCTTGCTTTTGGCGTCGGCAAGTTAACCAATGGTGTTTTTGTGTGCCTGTGAATCTTCGATTTTTGACACTGAATACAGCTTTTTACCCATTTGGTTATGTCTGCGTTACTTGCAGGCCAAAAAAATTTCGCATTAATTAAACGCCGAGACGCTCGCGATCCTGCATGTGATAAATGGTGTAATTGGTCAAATATTTGTTTGCGAAATTCGGAAGGTACATACGGTCGAAATATTCCCGTAGATGTTTCGCAGAGCAATTGTATGTTCCAATCCGGTAATTGTAATTTTTCAAATTTCAGGTAATCTTTTGAAGAAGTTCTTCTATTTGATTGTCCCCTTGCTGTTTTCTCGCCAGTCTCTCATAATCTATAGTTGATGTATATGATACCTCTTCTAATCGAGACAGTGCGTCTGCTGCTTCGTTTTCTGAGCCTTTGATGTACTTGATATTTGTGGTAAACTGGGCGATAAATTCTAGATGTCGAGTACGTCATGTCGTTTCTCTTGAATGCGAGGTCCGTTTTGTGGAAAAGGCGTACGTTAACGGTTTATGATCGGTGTAAATGATTAGATCCCTGCCTTCGATATAAGGTCGAAAATATGCTACCGCCGCGTATATTGCTAATAATTCGCGGTCATATGTGCTGTAGCTACTTTCGGTTTTTGTAAGTTTTTTTGAAAAAATCCCAACGGTTGGTTCGAGTTTCCGGACATTTGCTGCAACACAGCGCCCATACTTGTCTCTGATGCGTCGCAAATAAGGCACAATTTATCCTCAGTCGACGGAAAAGCTAACGATGCTGCGGAGCTTAAACTGTTTTTACATTTATTGAAAGCTTCTTCTGTTTCTTTCGTCCATTCTATTGGGGTTTTATCGTTCTTTTTGTTTTGTTGTGTAAATAATTGTGCAATGGGGCTTGTATTTCTGCTGCATTCGGGACGTGTTTCCGATAGAAGTTAATTATTCCCAAAAAACGACGAAGCTCGTGTACGTTACTAGGCTTGTTATAATTCTGCAAAGCAGCCGTTCGATATGGCAGAGGCGACATTCCAGAATGACTTATCTTAAAACCGAGGAAACTAACTGACTCTTGTCCGAATTTACATTTTTCTATATTAATGGTAATTCCTTTTTCAGCTAACCGTTGCAAAACTATTTGGACATGCTGCTTATGTTCCTCGAATGATTTAGATGCGATTAATATGTCATCTATGTATGCAAATGCAAAATATATACCTTGTAGGGTTTGATCTATAAATCGTTGAAAGGTTTGAGCTGCATTTCGCAATCCAAACGGGGTCCTTAAAAATTCGAATAATCCGAATGGTGTTATGACTGCAGTTTTGGGTATAGATTCTGATGCAACTAGTATTTGATTGTAAGCTCTGACAAGGTCTAAGGTAGAAATGTTTGTCATGCAAAATATACGTACAGTCTTGTATATTCGGAACCGGATACCTGTCTGGCACAGTGACTGCATTTAAACGGCGATAATCTCCACAAGGCCTCCATTCTCCGTTTTTCTTAGGTACTAAATGGAGTGGCGATGCCCAAGGAGACATAGAAGGGCGGCAAATACCATTGGCTACCATGCGTTCGAATTCTCGTTTAGCGAGTAGGTATTTGTCCGCTGGTAATCTTCTTGGTTTGCTAACTACTGGCGCAGCATTGGGAATAGTTTAGATATAATGTTCCGTTTGATGTTTTGTTCCTGTGACTCGATTAGATATGATAACGTCCTTGTAGTTTGATAGAATCTTCTGCCACGGGCTGTTTAAAAAATGTGGAATGGAGCTAAGTGAGTGGACAATTTCCTCCGACTGTGTGGCTTCCAAATCCATTTCTAAGCGCGTATTGCTGTCGATTAGTTTGTTGTGTGCAACGTCGACTAGCAACCCATACCTTTTCAAAAAATCTGCTCCCAATAATGGTCTCGATACGTCACAGATATAGAAAGTGCATTCAAACTTCCTTCGCAGGCCGAGATTTAACGTCAAAACTCTTTTGCCGTATGTGGTGATGACTGAACCATTTGCTGAGTATAATTTTAATCCCGTTGGTTTTAGTGTGTGGTTATTGAGCACTGCTGACTTGGGAACTACAGAAACGTCGGCTCCAGTATCAACTAAAAATAGCAGATTATTATTATTGTCGTTAACAAAAAGTCTAGAAATATAGTTTGTCATGTCGGATACTGGCGTAGACGGCTTGGTATCCGGCAATTCAATCAGTTTTTTGAATTTTCAACAAAATTACATGGCTTGTCACATTTATTGGCCTCTGCACCAAACTTAAAATGGTAACGGCACATTGGATGCTTCTTTATGTCTCTATTGTACAAACTTGAACGTGATTTACTTCGATAACGACCATGCGTTTCCAGTTTTTCAATACGTTGTACCAGTTTATTGAAATCGTCACGGATAACGTATGGTTGTGGACTTGTAGCCAACACATGTGTTATTGCATTTATACCTGATGTACCAGTATGTTCGGCTATAGCATCAGCAGTGACTCCCAATTCGTTTAAGGTCGCTTTAGTTGCACTCAAAATGCCTCTGAGTTGTCGTGGTAATCTTTCCATCCAAACGTTCTTCAAGAATTCTTCATCGATTCTTGGAGATATTTGTCTCATCTCGCGTAGTAAGGTGGATGGTTTTCTATCACCCAAAACCATGTCGTTTAACAGAGTTTTATATCGTTTTGTATCACTTAGCATATTTTCTCTTAGCAGGCGTTCTTTCAGTTGGTTATACGGGTCCGGTGTCTCTTCTGGTGGCTCCGTGATTAAGTCTATAATACTGTCGCATTGCTCTTCCGTTAAAGCACTAATTACCAAGTCAAATTTTGTAAGAGAACGAATAATTCCAGCAGTTCTAAATTGCGCTTCAGCTCGACCGAACCAGGCTTCTGGCTTCGATGACCAAAAAGTACTTAGTTTAACAGCAATACGTTGAATCTCTTGCGTAGACTGACTATCAATTCCTGTTGCCATCCTTTTTTCAGTTTCTATCGTCGTTTCAAAGCGTGTTCGTAACTGGGTTTCGGCACCAATTTGTGGCTGAATCTTGTTTATGTATTAACAATTAGACAAAACCACGATAAAATATTATTTTATTTTACTTACAGCAAAAGTATAATTTTTATGTTTTATATTTTGACAAGTGTTCTTTATTGATTTTTTGTTTCCTAGGCGACAACATGAATTTGCCAACTTTGTTTTTCTTCTTGTATATTCCTACTACAAGTTCTTCTGGTTTGCGCTATTTTTGCGACTGATTTTTGGCCTCAGGATTGAAAGATGAAAATTAGTCGCCGTAAGGAGCTAAAAGCATTTATAGTTGCGGCTTGTGTGGCCTTCGTACCCAGCGGACTGAAACCTTATTCACCTTGTTGTTTAACGATTTCTAAAGATTTCACACCCTCTTTTTTATTTGTATTGTCCATGATTGCAAAATCAGCGGTACCGTAATACGTGTGTATCAGTCAAGTAACTGAAGTATACTACACAATATTGCACGGAACGGCTGGGTAATTGTTTCAAGATTTGTATCTGGCTAGTAACGTGATCAATAAGATTTACACAATTGAACTAGAGCCAAATTCGTAAAACATTCGAAACATCCTTCGTATAAACGTACCGGTCCTCTAAATCTTCAATTAACAAATCCTAAATTGAAGTAATTATGAATGGAGGACATACAGATGAAATTCTTATTGATAACGGAGTACCTTGATCTTGTTTAATATAGCCCTAGTCGGAACAACGATATCATAAAATATGACGGAAGGTGTGAGATATGTGGACAATTTGGTATTGATCGCAACAGATACATGAAATCTAGATGAACTCCTATTCGAACTAGCAGAAGAAGCAGATAAAGTACGTTTAGTTTAGTAACCAGGAAAAACCTGAAAATATGGTAGTCAGAAGAGAGAAGCTAGTGACAAACTTTAAATATCTAGGCGTAATGATTAATGATAAAAATCCCAAAAATTATCTATAGTGGAATCAGCAAAGACAAAAACGTTCAAGAATTGTCCAAAGAAAACTATATATATATATATTTCGTGACCTTTTTATACTTATCTTATATGATAGATCTCTACCACTAATAGGTCAATAAAACAAGGCTGGTTTGAACGATAGTTATATTTTCAGAACGTTTACAAACGTTTTCGGAATACCTTCTTCAGTGAAAATATAACTAGATAAATATATAAACAAACATTTGTTTTTTATTTGGGAACTATCAACAAAATGACTAATGACTAGGATTGCTTGATATAGAGGATGTGTAACAAACTTTTATATATATATATAAATTATAAAAACTAAATTAATGTGTAAACATACATGCAAATTAAGTAAAAGCCTATATCAAAAAATCTTTGTCGAAACCTTAACAATTCTGTTCAAAGACTAGGGAAAACCCAAATTTAAAAACCTAGCCAAAGGTTTCCTTCTTAAGAAATGCAAATGTCATTTTAACAAATTGCTATATACATTACTTAAATTTTGAATATCGGTTCTGAAATTAATAGTTTTAGTGTCTTTTTGTATATTTATCATTTCATATATTAGTCTTTTTTTATAATTATTCTCTGTTTTTAATATAATTGTGTTTTCAAAATCAAAGTAATGCCCAAGATCTTTGTAATGCTTTGTTACCGCTGTATGTTTACACATTAATTTAGTTTTTATAATTTATATATATATATAAAAGTTTGTTACACATCCTCTATATCAAGCAATCCTAGTCATTAGTCATTTTGTTGATAGTTTCCAAATAAAAAACAAATGTTTGTTTATATATTTATCTAGTTATATTTTCACTGAAGAAGGTATTCCGAAAACGTTTGTAAACGTTCTGAAAATATAACTATCGTTCAAACCAGCCTTGTTTTATTGACCTATTAGTGGTAGAGATCTATCATATAAGACAAAGAAAACTATTGGAACCAGTAAGGACATAAGGTGGAGAACTAAGAAAACTCAAGAATCACGAAATGCATTTACAAGAGATTGAAATGGGCGCAATTACAAAAGATAGGAACCAGATATTACAGGATATTATAAAATCTCGGATTAAAAAGTGGAGGAGTACGATAGAAGGCAGAAAAAAATGAAACAAACTAACGGATAAAGCCAAAGCACAAAAATATGTGAAGAGCCTATGTAGATAAACAACGGAAGACTCATCGCCAAAAAATTAATTATATATGGGTTCAGCCAGTGCTTAAAATGGATTTGTCACCATGACAGTGTGAGCGAGAACGACTAAAAAGCCATTACTTGGACAATGGAAGCGGATAATGCTGTTTTTCTAATCGCCCCGCCAAAACAGCATCACCGGCTCTGGCTGATCCTAACCATGTCGACCTTCGCAGTTTCCCTCTTATGATTATCTTTTGTTCTTTGTACAGATCTATTACTTCCTTACTGGTTTTATTGGCCATATTTTATTTTTATATACATATACACATAATCCTTTCCTCTTCCTACCCCAGGGCATAGAGCTTTCGTAGACGAATCCTTTACCATTTCTTTGTCTTATGTCATTTTCTGGCTGAGTTTCTACATCACTATTCCAGGTTTTCCTTGCTCTACCTCTTCCACTTTCCCCAATCTGCCTTGCCTCCCATATTTTTAACTTGTCTATCTTCCTGCATTTTTGTATAGATGGCCGAACCTCATCAGTTTCTTTCGTTGAAGGAGTTTTCTTAATTGTTTTCTAATAACGTTCGTTTTTTATCCACTTTTCTCACTTCCAATACGTTCCTGAAAAACTTAATCTGTGGCCTGTAGTGTAGTTTTTATTGCCTTTCCATCAGAACTCTCTTCATATAGTAGTACCTGCACCTTCATTGTCTTGTATATTGGTATTTTGGTCTTAGTCGTTATTTCTCTATGATACAGGAATTTTGTGTGTAGTGCATAGTATATGTATATGGTTTGTTGCTCTCATTCTCACATTTAGATCATCTTCTAAATCTCCCCTTGTCTTGATAGGGCTTCCTAGGTACTTATAATTTTCTACTTGTTTGATTTCGTCTTCGCCAACCATTACTCGTGTTTTCGTTGCAGGTTTGTCAGTAGTCATGACCGTTGTTTCCTCGATATTTATTGTCAGTATGTTTCAAAAGTATATCATTCCGGATTGTTAAGTTTGTCTGCAATTTTTCCAGGAAAATGGGCTGAAGCCTCCAATACCCTACCGCAAATCTTTCCATTTTATCCTGGCACTCCTTTATAGCTTCGTCTATTGTGCTTAGGAATCGAAGTGCACTAAGTACACTCCATTGGTGGATCCCCTGTTGTTTTAAATTTTTTGGACAGTTTATTTCCTGTTTTTACTTATCTCCATGTTTCCTTCTAAATACCTTGCACGACTTCGATGAACTCGTCTTCTACATTGTTTGTTCTTGGGTTTTTCAATATGATCTTCCCACTAACACTGTCAAATGCCTTCTTCATGTCAATAAGATAAACATTTAAACTCTGTTTTTTAGCCCACTTTTCTCTATTACTTGTTGTACAGTAAAGATGTGGTCTTGAACTCTGCGTTCGGACCTGAATGCACTTTGTATTTCTGTCAATATACTTTCTACTAATGATCTGTTTTATTTCAATTATCCTTTCATATACATATTTTAAATGCCATACGGGGCAGTGTAATTCCTCTATAGTTCGAACAGTACATTACGTGGCCCCTTTTTGTAAATCGGTAATATGATTCCAATTTTCCATTCCTCTGATATGTCTTTTCGTTCCCAACACGGGTCCAATTTCGTTCACCCCTGCCGCTTTCCAGTCTTAATTTGGTTATAAGCTTCCTTTAATTCTTGCTTGCTTATTTTGTTTTGGCTTTTAAGGCTCTCTTCCTTATGGCACCATTTCTTTGTTGGGTGCATTTTGTGATTCTCTCTAGTGTTAACTTCCATATTTCTACCAAACTCCTCCCAAGGTCTTTATTTCGCCTCAGTTCTTTATTATTCCCAAAAATACGCGTATAACGCTGATATTGGTACTGCCATTACTTTCTTTTATCGTGGTAGCAAAAGACTGCTCGCTTAAAAGAAAATTAAAAGTTTCGAGAGAGGTCCATCTACAGATGGAGCTAAACGATAAGATGAACTACACACGAACGGCGCTATTTATGATCAAACAAGTATTTAACGATTAACCCTGCATAGTATAACTTTAAGGAGGAAAAATATTTGCCATTTTCTTAATTTTATTTTTTAAATATAGAGTCGCTTACAAATAGAGAATAACGGAAAAGTGTAACGAGTGTGAGTACGCAAATTTATGGTAGTAAATTTTACGTACTTGCAGTATCGCTTCAACGATCGTTAACGTCTTTCCTGTTCCAGGCGGTCCAAAAACTATGTAAGGAGCGGGACTGGATGTGGCTTTCAGTATATTTTCAACTGCAGTTTTCTGTTCTTCGTTCTCCAAGATTCGTTTATTAAAGAATCTGGAGATAAAAAGGCTTTAATTTTAAATTTGTAAAGTACAATAGTCGGTGGTACCTTCGAATGGTAACATTCTTTTGTAAATTTCTATGCAACAGCTGTTCACTTGGAAATAGTATGTGTATAAGATCACTTTTAGCGCTTTGCTCGATCGCTTTATGCATGCGCTCGTAAGTCAAACGATTTCCTTCGAAAGCGACATCAAATGTCTTTGAACCATTGCCAATAATATCCAATAATCTGTAAGATAAAATCAACTGTTTTAATTTCATAACCTTTATAATTTATATATTTATTTTGGAGTGTGTGTTATCCTGATCACACCGATTTGGGTATTTTCACCTAATAGGTATTTCGAAAACAAAAAGTTGAGAAAACGTACGCAATTGTAGAAATTCATATCTATATTTCGAAGTAGGTATATATAAAAATCGGTGTGGTCGGCCTAAAATTGTATGAGTTTATTTCAAACCACAGATTTTCCTCCTTTACTATTTCAAAATTAACTTTGTTCATGTTACATAATTTGTGTAGCATCTGACTTACGCTGGATGTACTTGGTGAATATCTATTGTTGTATCATTAATCTTTTTTACAATGGCTTGATAAACGGTTTTCTCGTCGTGAACTCGAATTTTAATGAGGTCTCCTGCTACCAGAGATGGTCTCTTCTCGGCTAAACCCGGTACTTCAAGTTTCAAAATTTTTGAGCGAGCGACAAAAGATACCTACGAGCAATACTTTAGAATTTAGGATTGAAATAGGTGGGAACAGAACGTTTGTACTTCAGACATATTATAACGCTCTAACATTAGTCTTTGACCCATTTCATCAATCCATAAGAGAAAATCAAAGAATTCTTGATAATTATCTGCGGTTGGATTGAGTGTACCTATTTCTTCGTCGTTTGGTTGATATAGATTTCTGCAAGATAATGTGAATTAAATTTGGAGATCAACGAAAATTGTTATAAGAAATTATTTCCTTTCCTTGCTTTGATTTTAATTCTTACGCATTATTATTTAATAGATTTATATACGTAGGCCACTGCATAACTTTCAAAAATTGAGTATCGTTAGTGTTATCGTAGTGTTTCCCGAAATTTTTGCAGTAGTCCTTGCATTATCGATCGAAATACCTAAATTCAAAGCAAACATTAACTTTTGTCATTTATAAGCTTACCTGACTCTATTTAGCAGCGACATTTCTTCAGCCTTAACTAATCTAGGGTTAAGCCCACACATCATAATTCGCCTATAATTCTTAGGTACTTCATATTTGTTGTTTACAAACCTACAAATGGTGATTAAATTATTGTTTGCCCCTTTCTTACCATATTTGTAGTTAATTGCGTTATTTGAACGATCTTTATTATCTATTGGAGCGTTCCGGCACGCAATTGCTGACGTTTTTAGGATAGTCGCGAAAGATGTTTACTTGTGGTGAGGGATACTTCAAATGTCCTGGGAATTTGGCTCTCATTCAATTACCTAAATTTTATGTCACGCTGTTAGTCAGATACAAGTCTTGGCACGTTTGCGCAGCCATCCCGTGCAGCATTGCTTAGTATGCTTCAGTTACTCTGATGATGCAGACCTATTTTTGTACCGTGGCTTTTGCAATCATGGAAGACGCGACCAAATCACAACGAGCTATCATGTTCTTTTTAAAGAGGGCGTGAAACCTTCAGAAATCGTTCAATGTCTGTACGGTGTATTTAGAGATCCTGCAGAATCTAAAACTACAGTCATTTGATGGTTATATCGGCTTAAAGCTGGCAGAATGTCCCTACTTAAAGATGATGGGCGTGAATTTAGTGTTAGTGTGGAAATAGGTTAATGAGATTTTGTACGACCGTCTGGCAGTGGACAAGGTTTGAGATCGTTGGGTACCAAGGGGGCAGAAGTAGAACAGAAAGTCAACAGGTTGGACACATGTAGACAACTTCAAGAACCTTGAGCAGGTTACGGCGATCAATTTTGGCAACGGATAATAACTATTGGTGACACGTGGATATCTTACTTCAACCCTGAGACCAAAAATCAGTCGAAACATTTGGTGTAAACCAGAAGGAAGGTCTCCGTTTAAGGCACATGCAGTTGCGAGGGGACTATGTTTTTGGATTATCTACCGGAAGGTACTACAATTATTACCGAATATTCTTATTACATTCTTTTATCTAACTAATTATAGGAAGTATGAAAAAGAACGGTCGCAGGAGTTGTATAAACATCCGTTATTGCAACAAGACAGTGCAAGACGCCAGATTGTACGAAGAACGAAGGTTGTTTTAAACAAATTGCTCTGGCAATTGTTTCCAGGTCAATTTTATTCGCTAGATCTGGCTCCTAATGATTTTTATTTGTTCTTAAATTTGAAAGAAGTACTCGGAGTATTCAAATTTGAGACCTTAAATTAGATAAAAATTTGCTACAAATAGGTGGATTGCAGAAACTCCGAAAAAGTTCTTTGAGAACGGTTGAAGAAATTAGTTTCACGTTGAAATAAGTGCAGTCAATTAAATTGAGATTATATTGAAAAACTACATTGTAATTTTAATGAAAATTGACGAAACCAAATTCCTAGAACTTAACAGATAAAATGAAAACATGACCACAAACGAGGGATTTTTGTATATGCAACGTTCGATTTTCCATGAACAGTACTGTATTTCAAACAGCACGATCCAGACCATACGATAATACTTACCTGTTTTCAACTGGAGGTATAGTTACTAGTATACCAGTCCATTTACCAGATTTAAAAGGGCTTTTACCATCCTGTTGAGGTGTATCTTCGAAATCACTTATAAAAATTATCTTAAACAGAAACGGAATTTATTAGTTACTACTTTTTAAAATTAACTTCATAACACCCCATTTTAAACTATTATCCTTTGGTTATTGGTTGATGTCAATTAAAAACACAGCAAATAGGTAATTAACTGATGCGTCACAGTGAGAAGATCTCGAGTTCGAAACGCGGTCGCGGCAGTGTGTATCAGTTTAAAAACTCTAATAGGGTAAAGTAAGAAAATGTCACTTATACGGAAAGAAAGTTGTAAAAGATTATGATAATGATGATGGTGATTACTTGAGTTAAAACTAAGTCAATGAGAGTAAAAGAAAGAAGAGTTGCTCAAGTAAAGGTTTAGTTTTCGAACGGTCGAGTTATTTATTGAAAGAAAATATTTTCTTTGACAATTATTTTTTTGTTTTGTATCCTTTCTGTTTTAATTTGATGCATAGATTGTAAAAAGAACCGTAGAGCTTGTAAAACTTGGTTAAAAAGTGCAACATCCGCATGGGTGAGTATCGAAAAAATATTAACATTGTATTGCATTCTTGTATATTTTCACTTACAATTTCTCTTGCTATTGAAAAGTTGCGCATTGCTTTCCCTCCTTCTGAGTCGCCTACTTGAAAAGTAAATGCCACCGGAATAACATAACTTCCGTTCAAAGCACGATCTAATTGGAAACTCACTTTATAGCTGTACCCCATCTCTGTAATGATGTTAAATTTTAGAAACTGTTGTAATACTAAAGTGATTATAATATACTAGGGCCAAGTTCAATCACTTCATTTGTATAGATTGTATTTCTTTCATCTTCAATATGGAAAGCATTATATGGTACAAGAACAGTCGCTTTCATGATGTACATTATGACCTTTTTGCGGTCATTTGTAACTTTTAATTCGAAAAACAATGTGTTATTTCAAGATGAAAGTTTTTGAGAAGATATCTAAAATAAAAGTGTCAATTATAATAATTACTGAAAATAAATACGGTTAGGTTACAGTTAAGGAATAAGTTCCTGAGTTTATGCTTTCAAGATACTTATTTGCGTCTATTCCGTTTGTCTGTATAGAAAAAGAAACGTTTATACCATCTTTGTCCTTGGCAATCTTCTTTCTAAAAATAAGGAGAATACATTTTAATTACAAAAATACGATTAAATGCGATTCATCACTACAATTGGCACAACATAATTGGTATTCATTCGTGTTCAAATGTATAAGTTGCTTTATCTGCAGTTCATCAAATATTCCGGCTTTTAATTTTTCATTACTGATTGCAGGGAATTGATTTGCCAAGTATTGAAAATAAAGATCATTTTGCTCCAAAGCTTTCACAAATTGTTTCATTAGCTCTAGTTTAATGTGCAAGGGAGGTAAAATAATTTTTCTTCGTTCTACTAATGCTCCATTAATAATACTGGCTTTTTCCTCTACTAGAGCGTCTTTGTTAAGCCAATTTCTTTCTATCCAATTTGATCTTTTAATCCGCTGTCCCAAAGACACAAAAAACAAGGACATTTTGTATATCTACATTGCTGTCCTAAAAGGAAATTTACCATTTTTAGATCAACACAAAATCCACCCATTTAGGTTGATAGTTAATTTTTTCAGAAGTAGAGATATTGTTTTATAATCCTCTTTCATGGAATACATAATTGGAATACTTCCATATTTGTTTCCATTGTGTATAAGGACACACTTCAGACTTCTTTTGGAACTATCTATAAAAAGGCGCCAATCAGTAGATGTGTACTCTGATATACCCGTTTTTTGTAACAGTCCTTTTATGTCGTTGCAAAATACCAAGCTATCTTCCTGAGAATAAAATGCCAGATCCTTTTCTCTGTTATGGTAATACGTAATTTTTGTTTCCGGAAAAGAAGATTTTTTCATTAAGTCTAGAAGCAAGCAACTCCGAAAACTCCATTGAAAGGTTTAGATCTCTAATAAGGTCATTTAATTCTTTCTGGGTAAACCTTTCTGGAGATATTGAGTCTCCTTTAAAGAAACTATTCTCTAAAAGACATTTCATCATCATCCTCTGGTAATATATGTAGGTTACTAAATATTGAAACTGGTATTTCTTCTGAATGTGGAATAGGTCTTCTTGTTGAATCCAAATTGGGATATGTCCACTTATGTCGATTATTCCGATTAATACCTTTATATTTACTAGACAAAAGTAACAATCGTCAAAATGGTTTCTTGGTACCCTCCATATCATTGGAATCCCAAATTTCAAACACTTTCTTTGCCCTTTTGCCCACTCAGGTTCTCAACATATGATTTGCAGAAAACATGTGGCGCCCAAGTTTTATCTTGATCTCCTAGATGAACACCAAAATAGGCCAGATATATGTTTTTCACAAACTCACAAATTGGTTTTCTACTCTTAATATGTATTCGCCACATATATACAAAAAAGAACTACGTCTGCTTGTAGAAGCCATGATTTAAATAACACTTCCCAAACAAACACACTTGCATGAAAGTTTAAGTTTGAACTGAATGAAGGGTTGACACGTAGATATTTTTACAGTTATTTACGCAGATATTATTGGAAAATTAATCTCAAATACCAATTATTCCGTTATTTTCATAAATCCTTTACGATTTATATTCTTGAGGACTGTTTATTCTAGAAACACATTAAAGCCGATATTCTTGGAAACCATTGGGGGTAATTAGGGGAATTTAAGATGATAAATAAATAGTTTCTAACCTAGAAAGATTAGGGAAGTAAAAACAACAACAATAAACAACCAGAATTGAAAAGAAGGTCTGTTCAGAAGGTTTATTGTAGCAATATGAATGAAAATATATGAAATATTTAAATTTTGTCTATCTTAACAACTAGAGCTGATGCAGCAAATTTTTTTTTTGTCGGCCTGTGTTGTATAGGATTCGGAGAGTCCTATTCTGTAGAATCTCGTCTTTTTCACGCTGAAGACCAGGTCGTAGTGCCGTCGGTCAAAAGGGATCCAGAACACCTTAAGACATAAGAGGGAAATATATATATGTATAATCTTTTACCCTTTCTACCTTTCGGTGTAAGGATTCGGGGAGCCACCGAGCCGTATACGCTCGTATACCGTACCACTCCTGGCCCGCCTAGTGGGATTTCCTTCCTGCAGCGTATTGAAGGTTGCAGATCCATTTTAGGATTTTAAACTACTACGCTTCCGCCGCGGTCGAGTTTCGAACCCAGACCTATTCATTGTGAAACGTGATTTTTACCACTGAGCCACTAGGGGGTTTAAGAGGGAAATATACTGAGTCTTTATTTAGAAACGAAACCCACTCTTTTGAGTGTGCAACCGATATTGCAGAATAGTGTTGTTCAGCATCAAAATCACTATTATTTATTTGAAAAGTTCTGTTTTTGTGTATTTTATTTTTCTTCTTCTTCTTCTACTCGTTAATCCTTATGCCTTTCAGCGTCGGATTATTTTTGGATCTTACGACGATTTAATCCATTCTTTCCATCGTGTCCGGTCTGTACTCATTCTTCTCATTTCTGCTATGGTCGTATATTCGTTGATTCTGTCAATCCATTTTTTCCTTGGTCTTCCCTTTTTTCTTCTCCCGTTATTTTTGGCTTCTATTATTTTTTTGTCAAACTCTTTTGCTCCATTCTAATTATGTGGCCGTACCAATTCAGTTGACATTTTTCAATTCTTTTTAGTATATCTTCTTGATTTATCATATTTCTTATCTGTTCGTTTTCTATTCTGTCCATTTTTGTTTTTCCCACGATCTTTCTCAAAAATTTCATTTCCATAGCTGTTATTTTGCTTTCGTGTTTTTGCTGTATTGGCTAGGACTCACTTGCGTACATTATTGTGGGGGCTACTACTGCATTGTATACTATCTGTTTGATCTTGGGTTCTATTTCTTTTTTTCCAACGATGGTTTGATTCAGAGCATAGTATATGTTTGTGGCTTTCCGTCCTCTTTTTGCTATGTCTAGATCAATTTTTCCATCCTTCGATATAATAGTACCTAAATATTCGTATGCGTCGACAATTTCTTCTTGTTTATCGTTTATTTTAATTATTAGATTACTGGCTGGCTCTTTATTATTTATCACCATTAGTTTGCTTTTTTCTATGTTTATTTCCATCTTCATCTTTTCTATTTCTTCTGTCCATATTTTTGTTAATTTTTCCATTTTCACATAACTGCCAGGTATTAGTGCCAGATCATCGACGTACAGTAATGCATCCACAGCTACAGGTTCCAGTCTATTATATCCTAACAGTGTCTTCACAGTTTCGGTGCGTTTCCTCGTATTTTGCAGGATTCTGTCCATTACTATAATAAATATTAATGGATTTAAGCTGTTTCCTTGTTTTATTCCCACTTGCATTTCAAAATCTGCTGATCTTTTTCCATTCACTTGTACTATCCCCCTAACCTGACAATATAGACTATTGATTATTTGGCGCATTTTTCTTGGAACCTCTAGTTTCTCTAGACAGATATCTATACTCCCTCTATCTACTGTATCGAAGGCTGCTCGCAAGTCTATGAAATTTAAGTAGATTTCCTCCCCTGTCTCAATTTTACGTTCAATGATGTTTTTAATTATGTGGATATTATCGTTCGTTTGTTTCCCTTTTCTATAGGCTGCTTGTTCTTCTCCCAGTTTGTCTCCTACTAAATGTGTAAGTCGTTCCGCTATTATTTTGGTATAGACCTTAAAACATACTGTCGATAGGCATATTGCCCTATAGTTTTCGCACTGACTTTGATCGCCTTTCTTATATATGGGAGTGATGAGGTTATTTTCCCAATCCGCAGGAATTGTGTTCGTTCGCCATGCCTTACAAAATGTCAAGGATCGGACAGGTGGGAAAGGAGTGCCTTTCCCACCTGTCCGAGCCATTTTACCATTTCCGGTTCTATATTATCCGCACCGCAGGCTTTTCCTGTTTTTATTCTTTTTAGGGCTTTCTCTACCTCTTCCATATCTATTTCTTCAAGTTCTTCATTATATTCATTTCGTGTTCCTGATTCTGGCAATAAATCTGTATGATCTCCTGCATCTGTGAATTTTTTCGTGAAGAATTCTTTCCATATTTCAAGTATATCTTCTGTTCTTGTTTTTAGTTCATTCGCGGTATTCCTAATTGGTTTTATTTCTTTCTTTTTCTTTCCATTCATTGATCTTATTAGGTTCCAAAATTTCCTGTTATTTGTTTTATATTCCTCATTAATATCATTTCCAAAATCTTCCCAGCTTTTCTTTTTCGCTTCTTTGATTCTCTTCTTAACTTCGTTTCTTATTTTAACATATTGTTCTTTGTATTGCTGTTCCTTTGTTAAAACATATTTTCTCCACGCATCTTTTTTCTTTTTGACTTCCTTTTGTATTTCCTTAGTCCACCATTTTGTTCTTTACTGTTCTTTCCTGTATCTGATTTGACCACATACTTCTAGTGCAGAATTATAAATAATTACCTTGAAAATTCTCCACGTCTCTTCTAGTGTCATTTCTTCCTTGCAATGTCTCTTTAGTAAATCATTCGTTTTCTGTTGGTATTCTGCTCTTTTCTTAATTTGCTGATTGCTATTTTATGATACTCAGCTATTTGTTGTTCTGTGTTAATTTGTTCTTGGAGTTCTGCCGTTAGCAATCTGTGTTGAGTTCCCATTTCAGCCTCTTTTTGTGTCTTTATGTTTCGTATATTAGTTTTCATACTTTGGGTATAGACTATGTAGTCTATTATACTCTTCGCGTTTCTCTCTTCGAGTCCTATTCTGTAGAATCTCGTCTTTTCACGCTGAAGACCAGGTCGTAGTGCCGTCGGTCAAAAGGGATCCAGAACACATATATATAATCTTTTACCCTTTCTACCTTTCGTTCGTAGCCACCGAGCCGTATACGCTCGTATACCGTACCGCTCCTGGCCCGCCTAGTGGGATTTCCTTCCTGCAGCGTATTGAAGGTTACAGATCCATTTTAGGATTTCAAACTACTACGCTTCTGCCGCGGTCGAGTTTCGAACCCAGACCTATTCATTGTGAAACGTGATTTTTACCACTCAGCCACTAGGGGGTTTAAGAGGGAAATATACTGAGTCTTTATTTAGAGACGAAACCCACTCTTTTGAGTGTGCAACCGATATTGCAGAATGGTATTGTTCAGCATCAAAATCACTATTATTTATTTGAAAAGTTCTGTTTTTGTGTATTTTATTTCTTAAATTTCCAAATAAATAAAAATCGAAAGGAGTAACATCCGGAGAACTTAGAGGTTGTAACTTTGTGATAATTATTCTATTAAAAAAATAAATGTCCTAAATGTTTCTGAGTTGCTGTAGCAGTGGTAGATGGGGCACTGTCCTGTTGAAACAAACCGTACTTCAATTCTTTATCATCTAGTTGTTTTATAAACTCATCTAAAATAAGACAAGCAGACTCAACAGTTATAGTCTCATGAAAAATCATTGACCCCTCTATTCTTTGTGTCCCCATAGCTATCTTAGCCAACTTTTATAGGATGTAGCTGTGAACTGTAGCCCATGTCCTATAATTGTACGAATTGACATAGTCAGATAAATGGAACCGAGCCTCATAACTAAAGAAAGTCGCATTTACTGTAGCATTATTATTTATATGCTTATTAAACCACCGACAGAAATTTATTCGTTTTTCAAAATCAAGTGGATTTAATTGCTGAACAACTCTTACTTTATAAGGATGTATTTTAAGCTTCTTAGCAATTGCTTGAGCGAATAGTTCCCACAGCATATTGTAAAAGTTATAGTATTGTGCGAAACCGTCCATACGAAATCGAATATTATCAAGTACATCCTCAGTTAACTTATTGGTAGTACGTTTACCCTTGGGTTTTTGTTTGCAAATGCAGTTTCCTTCTTCAAATCGATTAATAATAATGTGTTCTCGACGTTTGGAAAGCATCATAATCGAGATTAAAATCAGCATTCTAGTAACATTTTTGCAACATTTCTTAGTGGTGATAATGATTTGCATTACAGGAAAATTAATACTGGTTCGCTCTTAAAAGAACTTGCACTGAAATGCGGTGAATGCGAAAATAATGAAAATAGAAATAACAAGAAAACTAATCTCTCAATTTCACTCAGCCTATTATTTATGATTGTCAAAAACTTTAGTGAGGAATACCAATTATAAAAGCAGGCAACTAATATTACAGTGGTACAGTGGAGTTTTTGCTGTTTAGTGGATTCTCTGCATCCGAATGATTTAAGTGTGCAAGTGTGTAAGGTCACTAGATCGGCGCTTAAAACAAAGAATATATCCGAAGAGATATTACAGAAGTCGGAGAGCGAGCTGATATTTTGATTGATTTTCATTTTGCTGAAGATTAACATACGTGTGACGATGGTTCTAAAAATTGGGAAGAGGAACTTTTCCCACGAAAATGGAATTACCAATACTAATGAAGAAGGTCAAAGTCCTATTGAGGATGAAGAAGAAGCGGAAGAAGTGATGCCAATTTCAGATTGTTCAAATGCCGTAAACTCATTGAAAAGACTTTCCAGGGAACTGGGGAGTAATCGTTTAAATAACTTATTGTCCGATGTGGAAGCATTATTTCAAAAGAGATTTTATCCAGGCAAGCAAGAAAGGGCGTCCAGGCATTTATCCATGACTATTTTAAATGATATGTAATGAGAGTTTATTTAAATCAGGCATGGGCAACCTTTTTTGTAGAAGTTTTATGCTGTGAGTAATCTTGAAAAATATATATTTTTGTAGTATCCTTATGATTCATTATGAATTAAGTTTAGACGGGCCGTGCTAATATGCAACGAAAGAATTCAGTAGCGGGCCGGACAAACCTTACTCGAGGGCCACATGTGGCCCGCGGGCCGGAGGTTGCCCATACCTGATTTAAATGATATGTATATTATATATATATAAATACTAAATTTATATATTTGTTTACATTTACTATAAAATACAGAGATTGCTGTTTCATATATGTAGTTATTTAATGTTAAATTAAAAAGTGGAAGGTAGTTATACATTCTGCAAGGCGACCACTCCAGTAAAAGTTCACTTTTGGGAGAGGAAGTTAAGGTCCCTTAATAGAAGTTTGGCTGTAGAATCCTATTTATATATATGTTCCTATCAGGGGCGGCTCCTGCATTAGTGCTGCTGAGCTGCAGAACCACCAGAATAAATCCACAGTTTATGCATCAAGCATTAACTATTAACATTTAGCATTTTCTGAGAATTTCATTAAAAATATTAAATTTCCATAATTTCATCGTGGGTACCTGACATTTTAATATTTATTTGTTCCTACAATAAATGCCATTGCTGTACAATCATACAATCGCAAGCGTGACGCACTTATAGTTTCCAAGAAAGTCGTCTCTGCAGCGCAGCTCTATGCAATATATTTAAATTCAAACAGGAAGTAAATCGAGGATAGCCGACCGTCTTTGGTACATGGCCAGGAGAACGTCGAGATGAGCTGCATATTCGGCCAGAAATGGTCAGTGGAAGTCGGTCGATGTTGATGTACGCATCGCGGGCGTTTAAAATTACTATTACGTGTCAATGTGATGTAAACATGGATATTGTTTTTAAACTCGGCGAAATAAAGTTTTAAAACTATAACTTTCAACAACAACTGGTAGTAAAAGAGCGTGGACGTCCCCTTCCTGTACTTAATATTGGGGTGACCGGTAAAGGTCGAAAAACTTATAAAAGACAATTTAGTAAAGACATATATCTTCGTAATAATTGGATTTGTGGCTATGGTGAAAAAATGCTTTTCTTTTGTTTTCCGTGTGCATTGTTCCGAACTGATTACGAAGATAAAATTTGGCGGGAAAAAGGCGCGCGTGATTTAATACATTTAAGCGAAAAAGGAAAAAACATGAAACAAGCCGAGCGCATATCAGCAATCAAATGAAATTTGTATTATTTGGGAAAGTGAATATTCAAGCTCAATTTGATTCTGCTTATTGGTTAAATATACAAAAGCACAACGAGGAAGTAACCAACAACCATTCATTTCCTGAATATAGCCTGGACTTGACATGTGCAGCTTATAATTTTTTGGAAAAACAACGTCTGCGAACAGAGCTGTCAGTTTTGTATTCAAATTTTCAGTGCAGGACATTAAAAAGTGCAGTGCCTTTGTTAAAATTTATAATGTCTAACAATGTGGAAGAAACAGTGGCAGAAATTAAAAAGTTGTTGAAAATTCTGACGACTACTCCTATGACCATTGCAAGTCGAAAATAATTTCTCTACCTTGAAGCACATAAAAACTTTTCTTAGAAATTCAATGTGTGAAGGTCGTTTATCTGCTTTATCGATGCTTTCAATAGAAAAAAATCGTCACCTCAGAACCGAATTTCAACGAGAAAGTAATTAAAAAGTTTGCCTCCAAAAAAGACCGCCGTATTGAACTCCAGTTTAAGAAAATGAAATGGGGTAAGTTCAATTGAGTTTGGAATTTTCTATATTATTGTAAATTTTGTTACTGATATTTTTTGTTTCTGGTCATAATTATATATATACATATTTATTATCGGGTTATTGTTATTATTATTATTATTATTATTGTTACTTTAAACTGGTTGTGGTTCGTGCAAAGCACCCACCTTGAAATGCCAGGAGCCGCCACTGGTCCCTATTTTTACATTTTCTTCATTGTTCTTTTATAAATTGTAATACACTTCCTTTATCCTTAATAAAATATGTATTTGAATAAATCGTATAATGAAAATTATTTTAATCATATACATATAACCAGGGCATCACTTTAATGCTAATACGTGAAAAGAATAGGACATACAGTGTGTGCCTTATTTTGTCACATATGCACATACATGTACTTCTTCACGTGCATATCTACCAAAGTTCTTATTTACATATAAATATGCTTATATTTTGGCATTGTCTCTCGAAAATTATCGGTATAAGAAGTTAGAGTAAGAAAGAAGAAAGATAGTTTGGCTTCTTATTTGAATTCAACAAAATGGCTACTTAAATTATCTCTAAAGAATTTATAAACATAACCATTGTATAATTTGAAATAAGACTGGAAGTACGAAGTACGCGCGTGTGCGCGTACTGAAAAATTAATTGTGTACTTTTTTTTTACTTGTATATACATATGTGAAAGTGTAATGATAATGAATGTTTTCAACTGATCTGTAAAAATAAAATATTTATGGATAGTTGATGTATGAATGCTAAATAAAAATGTATTTATCTTATATTCATTTCTCATTGTAGTAAATAAATATACCTTCATTGTAATTAAATTGCCTAGTACAAAGTGTAATAATGCATTTCTCACTATATAAATGCATATGCAGCATTTATACAACCTGAAAGTTAATGAATCGTGCTCTAAAAATATACGTACCTATAATGCTTGTATTCGTGCAACAGATAATTAAATCTATGGCGATCAGTGTTCCTGTGACTATCGTTCATGGAGACATGACATATATCGCACGTTTCCTAAAATATAGTTTAAGTGCATGATGTCAGAAAAGGTGCAAAACATACCATTTTTTATAAAACTATTTTGAATCACCACAATAACTTAATACGTCGACAGTAAGATTAGCGTTATTTTTTTCCGATAATTTACGCACGAACCGTTCAACATGCAGACGAATAATGTATATACTGATCTATACACACCAGCAAACAAATACGCTACTACTGGCTACTACTTAAACATAATGGATATGATGGGTACGGTTTTAGATAAGAGAACTTATGTATCGGTACATACGCGGTAATGATTCGGGAAATACCCGGTGTAAACAGTTAGCAACATAAAAATACAATATACCCGGGTTATTCGGCCAAAAATTTGGGAATACATTGTTATAAAAAGAGGTAGAAGATTGAAGGAGTTTATTGTCCTAAAATAATTAAAAAATCGTTCTTATCAGTTGATAAAATCAAGATTGAACCGATATTTTTCCTATTGTCACTGAACGTACATATCTAATCCACTTTGTGTGTGGATCAAATTTGTAATTTGTTATCAGCATCAGATACGTTTATCATTTATTGCAATCAATATATGTATATAGACAAATGTACATTTTTTATCAAAAAATCGTAAGTTTGCTTTATTTATTAATTTTTTTATTATGTTGCGGGGAAAACAAATCTCCTTAAAAAGATAATTTACTTTTATGATTAGGATTCAGTTGTTTCTATTTTTGTGTGGCACAAATGTAGTTCCCCTTTTTGTAGTTGCAAACGTACCTATAAAAACGAATCTCACCATAATTTAAATACGGAGCTTGTCGTAATTAATTTATCAAAGCGTCAGATTTATATACAAAATTATATGAGGTAAAAGTAAGTCAATGAGTGTAGACGAACAAAAATGATTAAAAACGAATTGGGCAAATAAAGGTGTTGTTTTAGAACCACAAAAGTTATGTATCGTGGAATGGTATTTAAATAACGCGGCGGTTGTCGAACTCTCCATGAGATACAGAAATCCGATCCAACCATTAAAGTAAACAAAACACGTTCTATTAAAACAAGCACTTCGCACTGCTTGACATACGGCTCGGATTTTACTAGCGTTTATATTTCTTTCCCTAAATTGTAAACATGTACCCTTATTTTTCAATCACATGTTCGAAGAGTGTCGACAATTATGATTTACAGCCCGTACGATAAAACGAATACAATTCACTTGAGCAGATATGTTCAGAATTTTACTACCGTATGCATTTGTATGTCAAGAAATAGACGCCGTGTTTGACAAGTGTTCCAAAAATCTTCCATGTAAATTTTTAATATTAAAAAGAAAGAAAACAGTGACGGCTTCCCTGTGATGTAGGAAAATATTTTCTCTCACAAAATCTGTTTTATTTTCTTGAACTTTCTTTTCATTTAATTTTTCAAAATGGGCACTCATTTGGAAACAAGTTTATTTGCTATAGTAACCATCAACACGTGTATTCCATGTTCTGCACATATGTAGTCGTTATTATTTATCAATAAGCAATACGTCAATTGGTTATTTATCATTAGTCTGGGCAAACATTGGTAATTACGAAATTATTTAGGTACGACAACCTACATGCCTTAAAATGTTGTGCTACAATTACTGTTTTTTCTACTTTCAGGTGTAAGGCTGGTGAAGACGAGTTTCGCCCTTTTATCTCCATTAATCTAATTTATGCGTTAACGGCCGCTAGATTCGCTTGAAACTGATCACGTCAATTGCATGTGATTTTCCATTCTGCTTTAATCGTAAATAAAATATTTAACAAATTAGCCCCACGGTGCCTGAAAATGTTATGCCACAATTTTTGAAGCTGTATCAGAAACACACGTTCTATTGTCAAAGAAACGGTCGTTGCTGGTTTTACAACGGCTGACCTGAAGAATAAAATTGCGACTATTCTTTTAGTAGCTTTTCCAACAGATAGAAGATGAATCCAAAAATGTAAAGAAAATTGATATCCCCACATCACCGTCTGAATCTGCTACTGCCGGAAAAGGGGATACTCAAGGAGAAGTGAAAATTTAGAAAAGACACTAACTAATAATTAATGTATTCCCTAACAATCAATGGTTTTACCACGGCTCACCTAAAGAATAAAATTGAGGCTGCTGTTTTCAGAGTTTTGCCGAATGAACAAAGATGAATCCAAAAACGAGAAGAGAATGAATATCTCGCATCACCGTCTGATTCCGCCGCTGTCGGAAAAGAGGATACTCAACAAGAAGTGAAAATTTAGAAAAGACACCAACTAATAATCAATGTATTTCCCAACAATCAAAGATAATCCTAAGTCTTTCTACTTTTAGGTGTAACGCTGCTGAAGTCGAGTTTTATCTTTTTATCTCCATTAATCCAATGATTAGTAGTAGATTAGTAATAGTATTACACTGGTTGGCTTCTAGAATTAGAATCTTTTATCTTTTCCTGATTCATAACGATGACCAGTGCTTCTACAAATTTGTAGGAAGACGGCCAAGCTTGATGATGGCGTTAACACCGGTATGTTATGTTATGTTATGTTATGTTATAACCTTGTCGAAGATGGATTTCGCAACTTCTTTATTGCCATATTTTTGTTTCTATCCCGGGACGGGATGACCGTGCCGCTGCTTTGATGAGTCGCCGACGAGGGCACAAATCGTGCTAATAGTAGCAAGACTTGTTTTGCTCATTTCCATAATACTTCTCTCTTACCATAAAAATGATTGTATTTTATTACCAAATTTTTGTTTCGGTATATTGAAAAAGACCGAACGATGAGTCGTATTGTAATTGCTAGCTATTGCAACCTACATTATAAACACTGCTGAATTGAAATCGATCAATTTATTTTGAAATTCAGGTTAGATTAGGGCTTATTCGTTGCATTCGCGGTGCGTGAAGTGTATATATGTATGTTGTAATGCGTATAAAGCATATTGCAACATGATTGCAACCTTCTTTCTTGTTGACTACTAAATCTTGCAGTCTTCACTACCTTTAAAGTGATGAAAGATATTATATAAATTATTACATTATTTAAAATACCCTATTATTCATATTGGATGATGTCACAGTAATAACATATAGTAGATTAGATTAGATTAGATTACTTGAGGTGGCACTGATGCCTGTTCCACCGCGACCTTTCCAGATCTATTGTGGTCCTCATGCCTTCTTAGAGTACGTTCTCTAGCTTTATTCCTTTAATTAGATTTGACAGCTTTGAGAGCGGTTCTTCCGCATATACATATATTTTTAAAAGCGGACTTGAAGCCCTTGCTCCGTAATGCTGTTACATGCCTCCATAATAGAGTCCTGGTCTGCTTTAAGCTTTGCCGGCTCCATCTGGGTGGCTGGATAGTCGTTGCATACTACCACGATCCTCTCCAAAGCAGTCTCCTTGAAGGTTAAACCTTGTGGCCCCTTGCTTTTCGGAAGACCTGCGGGAGTACTGCCCTCGGATCTCCTTTTTGGACTTCCGTCCTTTCTTTATGTTTAGTAGCCTCGTTGTGGCCTAACTTCCTTATCTGGACTAACCTGGCCCTTTGTGCATGCCTAGTGAAGTTGGCCTTGATTATGGCTCTTTTAGCCTGTATGAAATCTTGGTCCTGTTTCACAAGCTTTTGCACTTTAGCTTTGGAAATTCTAAATAGCCTAGCTATATGAGGAGTAGCCAGGGAAGCATCTGTCCGCCCGATCAGAGCCCCGCTTGATCGGGTAAGGCTAATTACAAGGGGGTTTCGTCTGGTGCCCCCAGGGGAACGTTAAATACCGCACAGCCGTGGAGCAACGCAACTCTCGGCACGTTACCTTACACCTTAGTTTGCGTTTTAGCTCGGGTACCTCGGGAGCGCTAAATTCCCGAACTCACTTGTTAAACTTGTTAACAGTGAGCCCCTGAGGGTATTAACATATAGTAACATTTGATGAAGCTCCAAAGGAATATTAGATAATAATTGGGTATAATCAGAAATTTATAATAAATATTATAACACTGTGCTCGAATCAGTTATTCTTATCTTATTTTTTTTTCGACATCGTTGGATCCTGGGTGAAAAACACAATTCGAGTACGATGAATCCAACGCTATCGCCCGCTTTGCGAAGTTGAGTCTAATTTTCGAGATATTTACGAGTATAGATTGTACAAGGAAAGACCCAAGAAACACGTTTTTTCCGTACAGTTCAATCATTCATTCATCAAATATCGTTTCAGTTCGACAAAGTTTCTTCGTTTTAATGGAATCACATTGAATAAGAACTCTGGGAAAAACTTGGATGCTCTTTTAGCAGATATTTGCAAGAAGAAGCATCAGCAATATAAGATGTTTGAGATAAAAATATTTCTATGTGGAAAATACACAAGTTTTGGGAACATATAGACTTGTTATATATTTTTCTATACTTTCTGCAACCTTGAATGCTTGGTAAGTTAGGAAAAGTGAGAAACTTTGTCGAACTGAAACGATATTTGATGAATGAATGGTTGAAATGGACGAAAGAGAAAACGTGTTTCTTGGGTCTCTTTTTGTACAATCTTTACCCGTATATATCTCGAAAATTTGAGTCAACCTCGCAAAACGTTAGATTCAGCGTACTCGAATTGTGTTTTCTACCCAGGACCCATCAATGTTGAACTTTTCGACTAGCACAGTGTAATTAGATATATAGTATATAAACAAATACGTATTGGTAATGTAAAGCAATCTTAATCTTAAAGAAAATAGTGAATTCTTAATCATTTGTTTGCAATAACAATGGGCAGCTGCAAACTGCGGCTTATCGTTAGTGAGGAATAAATATTCGAACGAAACTTGTTTCAATAAACTTTTTCCTTATCATTTGTGTCTTAACGGACCAACCTATATCGCCTACTCTTTTACCATTTTCTAGCATATACCACTAATGTCAACTAATTACAAAATTTTATCTGTCCGCTAATTACAATACGACATACAATGTAAAACTAGTAACATTAGTGCCATACTAGGTCGTCCAATAAGTTATGTCGTTTGATAAAGGAAAATGGTACAACTGTTTTATGAACACCTGTGAAGTTTCATGCAGATCTGTCAACTCATTAGTATATTTACAGCTGTTGAAATTTGACGTGTGTTTTAAAATAAATAAATATAATATTAATTAATAATATTAATTAATAAATAAAATTCTTATTTTTGGACCAAAACAGATTCATGAACAATTGTTAAAAGTATTCTTTACCTTCAATTAGAACAGTAGAAAGATGGGTTGTTGAATGTAAATATCATCGTTGAAGACTTGAAGACGATTCACGTGAAGGGCGTCTAAAAAGTGCATCAACACCAGAAATTGTAGCAAAAAGAACGGGATATGGTTTTGGAAGGTCGTAAATTAACCGAAGGAGAAGTAATAGAAGCCTTAGGCAACTCATTAGGTAGTGTGAGCAATATTTTGGGTGATATCTTGGGGTTCAGAATGCACTCGTTAACAATGGAACAGAAACACATTCAACTGCGTCCTTCTCAGCAACATTTAGAGCATTTTGGAGCAAGATAAACGGAATATTGTGCGTCGTTTCATCACCATGGACATAGAATAGACAGTATTCAAGTACTTATTCAAATATTTGTTGGTATTGATTGAAAAATATTAGTATTTTGGATATGTTAAAAAATAGTATACTTATTTGCTAAAAAGTTATCACAAATTTAAACCAATGAAACACACCAGCGATCGCAGACGTCTCTTTAGAATTTAATTAATAGTAATATCAAACAACATAGCATACTTTTAACTTAAAAAACTGATTTACAGGTAACTTACTAGCTATATGTGCTATACATGACAGAACTCTTACATATATTAAAGCAACAATTAAGTTTAGAGTACATTAATTGTATGTATAAATTATTCCTAAAATATGTACTACTACACTATATACTTAAAACCTAGCAAAATGTCCTGAAACGGATTGAAATTGATTGTAGTTATTTACAGGAACGATAACACGCAAATTAGGAACTTACTAAATCGCAAATCACTACGGATACGAAAACAGTTTCAAAATATATGTTAATTCTAATATGCACACGCGATCTAAAAAGCAATGTAATTAACGATTCCACGATATTCTAGAGTATTCCAGAATTATAACAATAATACGAATGAAGCAGCAAACCGTGATCGTATTTAAGACATGGCTGCCGCACATGTGCATACAAAATTTACCACAAGATTTTGTAAGATTTTCGCTTCTCTCTGTTCTGTGCTACGGATGAGGCTTGAGTCTACCATCATGATCTTGAATCAAAACAAGAGGCCACGGAATGGTGTGAACTCGGTACTTCGGCTCCAAAGCGAGTTAGGGTCTAGAAATAAGGTCAAGAAAGTGCTAGCATCAGTTTCTTGGGATGCAAATGTTCGTGGATTACCTTCAAACTGGTAAAACAATAAATTCAGATTATTATTGTAACCTTTTGGACCAGCTGGTTTAAAGAAGAAAAAAATAATTTTTCATCAAGACAACGCACGCTTTCACACAGCACCACACACACCATCGCTAAAATCAGCGAATTAAAGTACGAGTTGTTGCAACATCCACCATATTCGCCAGATTTAACATCTTCTGACTTCTGGCCGTTGCGGGGGAAACGATTTTCATCGAACGAAGAGGTAATAGCAGCCGTGGAAGCGTATTTCGACAGCCTTCCAGATTCTTACTTCAGGGATGGAATCTATAGATTAGAAGATCCCTGGAACAAGTGTTTCAAGTTCAGGGATATATTAAATAATAAAATGGTATTTCCAAAACCACAAAATCGTTTTGTTCTTCTAGAACGACAGAACGTATTGAACAACCTAGTATCTGAAGGAAAGTCAAGTAGGACATTAGGCATCGAACGCTGGGTTCAATAAACTTCGACTTTTTTAAGTCATATCTAGCGTTAAATAACTCCAATGTTTACTGTTTAGACGAAGAAATGTAAACCCTAGTAAAACCTGCGCCATCTGTGTAAGTGCAGGTGTATATTAGATTTCAATCAGATAGATAATTTATTCTCGAATAGTTCTAATGTGTTTATTACTAAAGGATCACATGTCTGCTAACGCACGGTAATACTGATAACGCATTCGATACATTGCATCCTGCGTCGATGCGAGTAAATCGGTAGGAAGAACGTTAATATTTAAGTAGAATAGGCAATTACATTCATTAACTTAATTTCAACTTATATAACCTTATAAATGAATTTGACGTAAAAGTTGAGGAAATTCTGGTCCATTTTTACAACTTATGCATCAAATTAAAACGGAAGAAAGTTAATAACAAAATTTGTAAGAGAAAATATTTTCGTCTTACCGTAAGAAAGCTGCAAAGAATTTTGGAAGTTTCGGAAGGAAATTATTTTAATATGCATATGGAGCAAAATAAAAGCGTATGTATAGTGTTTAGACCAAAACATGTAAACGATAGTAAAATTCTGACCATATGTTTAGCAAGGTCAAGTGAATATTTGGACGTGCTTGTTTATTTTTACGGGTGGAAGGCCGAGTGCTTATCGAGACATATCTTGCGACAAATAAGTCAGCGATCCCAAAACTAAACGTTCGTTTGCCCAGTTCTTTCTTGTTCCAATTTCCGTTTTACACTCATTTACTTATCTTATAAATGAATTTGAAGCATTTGTTGTGAAAAACCCTGTATTTGGCTGTTGCTACAGGTTTAGCAGCAAGCAAATTCCTTGAAAATTGACAATCGACGTATCTAAATAGTTTAAAAATGTAAGTTAATAACATTGTTGTTGAATTCTAGATAGTTCTTCCCATATACTTACCGACTATAACGATAGTTGTTATAAAACACTAGAGTTTTGTCTGTACGGAATTTTAAAACTTAGACCACCTATTAATTTTTTCTGCATAGGTTAATTAAAAATTTAAGTAAAGGGAAAGGAAATAAGAAATAATCGTAAAATACTTTATTAAATAGTTTTCTCTATAAATTACTTTAAAATAATTTAAAATTTATATCTATTTTTTGGGATTTTGCGTATCCTTCCGTCTAGTTTTTTGTTTAAATACTTTCTTTCTGCGTATTCGCTGTTTCCTTTTGTTCAAATAATCAATAGATCTGGCATGATTTACAATAGAAAGGGCTAATTTCTCGAATAGATCGACTTCCTTTTCTTCCTTCATTTCTGGTGGCATTTTCGTTTCATCGATCACTGCTTTGTAAATGACGAAGTTTTCATCACCCACGTCGATTTTGCTAACATTTGCTTGCACGGTATCAGATGAGTTTGCTTGGATTTCTCTTTTATCCGACTTGGTATCGTTCAGTATTTGAATCATTATTATTTTGGTGATTTCCAGCTCCTTTGTACGATCTACGTTGATACCCGTTTTGACGCATTCAGTAGTTGACCTCTCATTTTCTATCGTATTTTGTGTGAATGGTATTGTTATAGACGTGGTCGTGAATGAGGTAGTATTTTCATCGGAATCGGGTACTTTCGTCTCTCGTAATAGTGCTATATCAAGTGCTAATGTCGTTGTTTCTATATTACTGAAACCTTCACCTTCATCATCATTATTGGTATTTAAGGATAATGTGGACGGTTCGTAGAAGTTATCGAAAATAATTTTGGGCGCCAGTTCTGCTTCCGCTGTCGATTCTTCTATCTGCGTAGATTGGTTCTCGAAGTCGTCATTTCGAAATCCAAACAATTCTTGTTGCAACTGTTGATCGAAGTAATTGCTGGCTGCTTTAGTAATGGGTGCAGGTGTTGTAGATGTCGTTTCTTTCGAAAATACACCGAAGATTTTATCGAAAACATCATTAGTACTGGGAGTTGTTATATTAACGCTTTGATTTGGAATTACTAAAGTCGTACCTTTCATGAAATCACCTTGATCGTATGGGTTTGAATCGGTTGTGATCTTATTTTGGACAATGATTTGTGATGGTACTTCGCGAGGGCGTGGTATTGATGTTGTAAGATCTTCAATCACATCATCCGCAGTTTTCACTTCTGGGGTATGGAAATCTGTTGTCAAAAGGGTTGTTGTTTCATAAATAGTGCTTTCAGTTATCTCAGTGTGTGGTGATGTTGTAATTTGGTGTTCATCTTCAGTGGTACTCATTATGGTTTCTGTGGTAACTGCAAATTTATCCGTGTTTCCATCTTCAACTATTTCATTTTTATTGTCATATTTAGGAAATTCGTTTATTTTATAACTAGTGCTAATTTTAACTTGTTTCGAATTCGCCTTATCGACAGCAAAACTAGTAGGGGAAGGTCTTATGCCTATTCTTTTATTCGTTGTAGTTTTTCGTTTTGGGATTTTAGTGTACTTGTATTTCTTTGTATACGACGCAGTGTTGGTTCTTGGAGTACTTGTAATTCTTTTAAACGATGAGGGTATTTTATATCTGGTAATTGTTTCTGTGGTTGCTTGTATCACATTTTTCTCAACCGATTGTTTCAACGAAAATGGTTTGGCCAAAGTTGTCTTCTCTTGAACATAACTTTTTGGTGCTTCGGGTGTTGTTTCTTCGTATATTCCAATTCTAGGAGTTACAGTCTCAACAACATGTATTCTTGAGCTTCTTTCTTCACCTGTAATTCCATTTAAAACAGGACTTGAAATACTGTCCTCTACACTAAATGCTTTTGTCGTTTCTCTTTGTGGAAGTGTAACTTTGAAAGGTATTGTGTTAGCAATCGTAAGTACTTTTTCTAAAGTGATTTCATCTTGCCCACGAGCACCGGTAATTATTTCGTTTGACTCTGTAGATGTTTCTTTGTTAGAAGTAGTTTCGTGGTCTTTTTCTTTCTTATTAAGAACATAACTTGTTGTTACATCCACGTCTGCAGTTACTGCGGTAGTATCTGCTTTGATGGTGTATTCTAGCGATTCCTCGTTTTCTGTAGCGTTCCTTATACTTAACATAGTTGATGTTTCTGTGCTTTTGTATATGTTCAGTATGACAGAACTGGCCTGACTACTTTCAGCATACAATGGAGTGGTTTCTGGTAGATCTTCTGGCGATAGCATTTGCGATTTGAATCTTTCTGATGTTTCATTCTTATTCGTTCTTTCACGTTCTTTGGGTTTGTCAAATATATCGAAGATATCAAACTCTGTCGAACTTCCAGGTGAATACTTTTTAGTAGACGAAAAGTCGTTCATCATTAGAAGTGGCGACGGTGTGGAGTTTTGAAGCCTTTCAGACGTCGTAAGAGGTGCACTCGTAGTTACCGCTTGGTGGGTGATACTTAGAGCTGCAGGTAATGTCGAAGGCAGAGAAGTTGTTTCATAACTAACTGGAAGTAACTCATTAATAGCTTCTTTTTGTTCTGTAGTTATAGTTTGAGCAATAGTAAATGTCGGTGTAGTGCTTCGTAGTATAGGGTTCATAGTGGTAATAGTTTGTGGGAAAGGTTTGATGCTGGTTCTCAAAGTTACAGGCGTTGAGATACTAGAGGTTCTAGTTAAGGTTGATGATTTGAAAGGCGTTTCTTGCGGATTTGGAGGTAAAGCACTTGTTACTCTCTCCTCCTTTATCATCGCAATAGGTGCCGATGATGTAATTCTTGTTGGTGTAGTTCTTGTGACAATGATATTTTGGGAAATTGGTTTAAAGCTGGTACTGAAAATTGAAGATGTGAACGTGTTTGAAGTTGAAGACAGGATAGAAGATGCCGAAGGCGTTTTCTGCGTAGCTGGAGGTACGAATAGTGTGGTTTTGTGTTCCTTTGGCGTCGGAGTAGTATGTGTAACAAATATTGGTGTAGTCCTTTCGGAAGTGGTAATTCGTGGAAACGGCTTAAGGCTAGTACTAAAACTAGACGCTGTTGGGGTGCTTTTGTAGAAGTTCTATTTATTTTTATATACACTGGCAGCGTTGATATTTGTGTCGGTTTTGGAGAAACTGTTGATTCCTTAGGTACGGGTTTTATAGTCGTCATCCATTCAGGCAGTAAATATGGTCTTTTACTCGATGATGGCATGGTTGTATACAGTGGATCTGGCTCGGAATATCTTGTGTACGTCGGACTAGCCCTGAAAGGGGTAGTTTGGGGAAAGTGTACGTCCATGATGTTCATCTTCATAAATCCTGTCGAGTCGGGAATGTTTGAGGTTATTTTATTAAACCGATTGTACCCGCTAGGCGGAATTTTGTGTATTGGTACCATCGACAGTGGCATTACAGAACTTGTGGAGGTTTGTGCTGATTTCAACGACTTTAAAAGTTTGTTATAAAGTTCAATTTCCTTCTCAACATTGTTCTTAGCTGGTATTATATCGGGATCCTGATAGTGGTAGTATCGTTGATTATGTCTATAGTCATTCTTAGGTGTAGTATAATAAAATGTGGCAGCTGTAGCATCCGCTGGTAAGTAACGTCTACTTGGTTTGGTATTGAAATATCCGCTATCTTCTGCATTATGCCAAGCCGGTGTTGGTTGAAAATAGTTAAAATTATTTTGCGATTGCGAATTTTTCAAAATAAAAACGTATCCCGGAAGTTCATAATTGAAGGCGCCATTCTTCTTTAGAAAATCATTGTTACCCGTCGGTGAAATTAAATACTCCGTCTCGTAGCGATGATATCCCGACTTATCGTGGTGTCTTAAACGTCTTACCGTCCATAAAGCTACTATCTGGCCGTGATTTTGACGTGGTTGGATGCTTGCATCGCATTCGTCGCAATCGTAAGAATTCTCGTCTTGAACAAATAAAAATCCTCCAGCGGCGAAATACAACTGTCCTCTAGCCAACACCGCGACATCTCCGAAAGGAGTAGCCTGTCGACCGTGAAGGCTTAATACTGGTGCGTGAATTATTTGGTCCTTCAGTGATGGATCGGCATATCCCTTTCGTAGAAACGTTCTGTAAGTTGACTCTTTTAAGCCATTTTCCCAATAGTTTATGTATGTCGAATCGATGTGTCTGCGATATGTACGTTGATGGATGTCGTCGTAACTTGTAATCGCGGACTGGGTTGGTACTTGTGTCAGAAGCAGAACGGTAATCTGAAAGTTGAAATCCTATTTTATTTGTGATTTGTGGTTTAAACACAAAAATAAAGTATTTCAGCTTAGGAGTATTGGATTACGCATATATTAATTGACTGCATACTATTTCTAGAAAGAAATGGTTAGTACGTGTAAATCACTTGTTTGAATTATGTCAAGTCGATAAGTTATTTGGGAATATGGTACGTAGTGGCTTATAGTGAACTTATGTTTTGAGCCACATTCTTCATATGAGGTTAAGTAGTTACTTAACTGATTTTTGGAAAATTTTAAGGAAGTATATTGACCACCAAGCGGTCATCCATGATGTTGAGGATGATCACTTGGTAGGTGAAATACTTATTTGAAGCTTTCCAAAAATCGATTTAGTAAGGATAGGCGTTAATTTAGTTCAGTTTTAAACCACAGACATTCCTACCTTTTATCCTTCATATGATGAAATTTATATCGATTGTAAACATAATTTTGAGGGGTTATATCGCGTCTGTCAACTATTAGACTGAAATAATTGTAAGTCGGGATATTGTTAGCTGGGAATCTCTGATTTGGATTTGGTATCAAGCTAATATAAAATGTATAACTTATATGCCAAAAGTGGATCTCTGAATCCCTGGAGTAGTTAACTGTGACTACTTGAACATTAATTACATTTTATGATGAAAGCTTTTCGTGTCTTTATCAGCATATTTTCTTATGTTACCCGAATAGTATTTGGTAGTGTGCTAGAATATAGTTCTATTGATTAAAATCAATTGATTTTTTCCGTCTCTGACTGTGCAAAAGTAATCGTATCTACATATTTTCATGTTCTTGTTGAATTCGTCAATTTCCTTTGGTTTCTTAGAAGAAAGAAGTGATAATATTAATCATAACAATAATAATTGAAGGACAGTAACTAGAATAAACTAAAAATTCCGTTGCAGTAATGTAAATCATGAAACTGTGACACAGTTAACTATTCGCCCTGTTAGTGGCACGTCAAATGTTAAATCTTGTGTATGTATAAAAATGGCTCGTGGTTTGTTCGGATGCTTAAAGCTTGAAAGCGACTGGACCAAATTGGATACTTGCTTCTGCGGGTTTAGGAAAAAACAAAAGTCGAAAAATTTTGGGCAAAACGAAGTTTGCCGGGTCACCTAGTAGGTTATATTTCTGAATCCAAACTATCAAACAAACGCCATATCAAGTTTATTCTCCATATATCAAACATGTAAATAAATTTTTGTTTGAATTCAATGCATTATATTACTGCTTACACCGAAAGGTAGAAAGGGTAAAAGATTATATATATATTACTGCTTACGTTACGCCGCCATTTTGTTGTTCCAGGTTAGGATCGTGTTTCTAAACAAACCGTTTCGCTATAAGAAATAATTCGCCTAAAAACTTTATAATTTTTTAAAAAATCGCTGTTGGTATTTAATATTGGATAGATACTATATCACATAAAGTACATACATATATCAGTTAAAGTTAACATAAAAATATGTAAGAAAAAGTGTAAAATGTATTTGTTTCAACAGATTTATTGTAGACATAACCCGCTTAAATCGGATAAAACAAATACAGTAACATCCGCATATAACAAACTTCAAGAAACCGACAAAAACTGTTCGCTATAAGTTCGCAATAAGGAATAAATATTAGTTTATTCTTTTTATTAACGCATACCTAGCATATAAGTACATACATGTTTCAAATAGGTATATGTTTTGTAATACATATACCTACATACATACCTACATTAACAATAGCTTTTGAGAGTCTTATTTGAAAAAATCACTCATGTTAGATTGTTTCGTTGTCGCCTGAATCAAAACTATTCTCAATCTCCAGGAAACCGCAGTGTTAAAAACAACTAAAAATTGTTTGTGTTAGTACCATTTGCAATGCCATATGAATTAAGTGTATTGCATGCAAAATATTGATAGTAAAATTTTTCCCGCCACTACCAATAAAATTTACCATTTTCGAAAGAAGTCGACGGTAATGATGTTTTAAACTATGGATAACACCCTGGTCCATACGCTGAGGTTTGGAACTGGTATTTGGTGGCATGAACACTAACTTGATGCAATCCAAATGTTTAACATCTGGATGAACTGGGCAGTTGTCAACAAACATTATAATTTTTAGATTTTCACGACGTAACTCAACATACGATTTCCGTAATTCATTTACAAAAATCTCTGAGGTCATCTATACTCTTTTATTGGATTTGTAATTTACTGGCAACTGTACAGTATTCTTAAAACATCTAGAGTTTTTAGATTTTTCAATTACCAAAACTTTCCCCTTCCTGTTCCCGTTAAATTTGCCACCACAAACACAGTGATTTTTCTTTAGAAAACTTTCCACCTTCACGGTTCTCCCCTTTGAATGTCAATAACCTGTCAGGTGTGAGCTTAGAGAAGAATCCGGTTTCATTTCCATTGAATATGTCTTCAACCTTGAAGTTTATTTCAACTATTAGCCACTTGTTCTGCAGCCAGTCGTTTACAACGTCCATATCAACTGCATTAGATTTTCCAACAATTTTTCCAGTGGTTATAATATGTCGTCTTTCAAACCTTTCGACCCAACTTTTACTAAATTTAGGTTATTCTTTTAACAGTTTCCTTCCAAGCTCTTCAGCCTTAGATTGCAGTATAGCAACTCGAATGGTTACATTTGTATTTATTTGCTGAGAGAATCCCCTCATTACTCGCAAAATACCGTTTTTAGTTCGTTATAACCGAAACCGTTATTTGCGAAAAAACTAACATACGCTTAATAATACTTTAGTTTGTACCTTACAGATGGGTTCCTTATAAACGAAAGTTTGCAATAAGCGGACGTTACTGTATATTTTATACATTTTTTATATGTTAACTTGAGCTGCTATATGCACCTGACGTTATACTCAATGTTACATAGCAGTAATGATTAAAAAAATATATAAAGCTTTTACGCATGTTATTTCTTATGGCGTAAAGATTTGTTTAGAAACATTATTCTGGCCTGCATCAACAAAAATGGCGGCGTGAAGTCATACTAATCTAGCCGCAATCTATTCAACATTTGACGCCATTAGTAATGGAGGGAATAGTTAACATTGTCTTGGTTTCATGATTTACACTGCTGCAAGAGTAGAAGAGCTGGAAATTGACCATGTGAGATGCAACACTAGTGTTGGAATTTTGTGCGACTAATCGACCCACATTTGCTATCGATTGAAAAACAATATCTGAAACAGAAGATAGCTTTTGTGTTTACTCTACCGCCCATAGGTAAAAATTAATTATACGCTTTGTATTTCAGAACGCTTTATTAACTTATGGGTGGCAGAGTAAGCTCGAAAGAAAAGTATCTAAACGAAAGACATATTTTCATTAACAAACAAAGGATAAACAAAAATACGGAAGAATTAGAAAAATTGTGAAAAAGGGTTTCAAGTACGACACCCGGGCTGTAAATCTCGAGGAAGTCTTCGACTACGACCTGGAAAGGAGATATGAACGCAAAACGCAGACGGAGCGATGTCGACTGTAGCCGAGGAATAAGGAGGCCTGTAAGGAAAAATAAGCGGAGAGTCGTTAAAAGAATACTGATAACTTAAACTGACGTATTACATACATATGTATATAACTGTGTTATCTACTGCGAATGAATCGCTTATCACATAATTGTTTATTATGTATTGCCAGGTAGCGTGTTCCGTCAGTAATGACGATATCGAAAACGTATCTTATCGAACTTTGTACAGTGAGTCAAACATAGAAACGCACTTCAAGGTCAAGTTAAAATGAAGCGTGCGACAAAAACGGCCTACTTACTTCTCTACGCCTAAGGTAAGATTGCAACTGCACTCGATGTTTACACGATTACAAACACAAGGTAAATGAGGTGCCCAGTGGAAATTTACATTTTGACTTGATTTTGAAGTGCGTCCCCATATTTGACTCACTGAAACGCCGTTACCGCTGTTTGTTCAGACTACTTATCAGGCGCTTTATTGACATTATGCATGTGCATATGCAAAGATGATATTGAAAAATAACGGAAAACATTAATAATAGATAGGATTGGCGTATAGTCACGCATCGTTTCGAAAACACGGGAAATTACTCGAAAAAATATGAAAAAATTGATAATAATTAAGACAGATTACAACACTTTACAAACAACGAAGTGATGAAAAAGATAATCATAATAATAATAGTAATAATAATAGTGTTTATTGTCCAACGGTTTTTAAACTAATAACATGACAAATTAACAATAGATACATACATAAATATACAAATACTGAAAAACAAACAAGTTAAACTGACTAAATTACAAAATGAAAAAAGAGACAAAACAATTAAGTAAATTCATTAATTCTATCAAAAAAGTGTCATTATATAGCGCACCAGCAGAATGGTACATAGATGTGAACGGAGAGCCATGCAGCAGCAAGTTGGTCCTAGGAAAAGGTAAAGTAAAGGTAGGAGAGGAACGAGCGGAAATCCGGGGAACAAGAAAATTAATAGAGGAAAGTAAAAGAGACGACGACTTGCCAAGGACTTCACATCATATCTTCTTAGTAGTACTCCATAGTCAATTTCGTGTTCAGGGTATATACCATCCATTTTAAAAGATAAATATTTTAAAAAGCGTCGTTGCAAGTAGGGAGACCAAGCTGGTGAAGCATATTCTAATTTGTTGACATCAAAGCTAAAGAACAATGTCTTGAGTAAGGAGTTACTATTGAAAAGTTTGTTGCATGTTCGTAATACAAAACCTAATGCCCTAGGTGCTTTAGGAAGGACAGAATCTAGGATGGAATGGGTTGACTCCATAGAGTTCAGCTTTTGGTGAAGGACACAGAACAGAATTTCTTTATATTCAATTTCAGTTTATTTACTGAACACCAATGTACAACAGTAATTAAATTCTGCTGTAAAAGAATTATATCGTTTCATGTCTTAATAGAATAACAGATTTTGATGTTATCCGCATAGGCAAGAACGGGAACAGATAAAGATATTGACAAGTCATTAATGAAAAGGACAAATAATAGAGGTCCAAAATAAGATCCCCGTGGAACACCAGAAGACGAATGAAACCATTGTAAAAGACATAGTGGTACCTGCTGTTTAAATAGGATTTCAGAAGACGCAACAAGGAAAAACTCATTCCAAAACCAAATAACTTGTTAAGTAAAATTCGATGGTCTATTATATCAAAAGGACTGTTAAAGTCCGTGTATACATATAGCATCCACCTGTCCATGAATATCAAGCTGTTCACTAAGAAACTGACAAATTGTTACGAGGTTGGAAAAGGTGAATCTCTCACGAACAAAGCCATGTTGGTAGGGTAAGATGTAGGATGTACTATTGGTATACAAACCAGTATAAGTAACGCTTTCAAAAAATTTAGCAAAATTTAACAAGATTGCTATTGGTCTATAATTATTGACACATGAAACACCATCACGCTTAAAGACAGGACTTAATCTAGCTATTTCCCAAACTGTGGGAAAAGTTCCGGCGCAAATAGCTGTATTGATAATCAAGGCTGGAGATTTTCCCAAAGCAGATCTCGCATCGTGCAACAAAAACTGGGAATAGAATCATCGCCAGTAGTACTTCCTTGTGGAAATTTTACCAGCACACGTATTACTTCCTCCTCCAGAACAGGCACTAGTGTGAAAGGTAACTTGTTTGAGCATTTATTGTTTACAGTAAGATTAGTCATAGAACAGTATGTAGAAGAAAATTTATTGGCAAAAGCATTAACTATACCTTGAGGAGAATCAAGACAAGATCCATTATAAAGTAAAGCATACGGGTCGAACCCTGTTTAGAATGGATATATCTAAAAATATGGCTCGGACCATCCCTCACAGTATCTTCTACTTGCTTTAAATACTCTGAGTAAGCAGCAGTAATATCAAATCAAATCATTCGAAGTCTTAGAAGAATTATTTGTAGACTTCCATTTACTATGGTAATATTCCTTTGACTTCAGGTTGGAGATTATACGACTAGTAAACAAGGCTTCGAAAAATAGATCAAAATGATGATGAGAAATATAAGGCGGAATGTAGACAGCAGAAAGATAAAAATAGAATGACTTAAAATTACACTTGCAGATAACCATATCTAACAAAGGAACAATCGAAGAGATAAAACCAGCATCAAAAGTATCAAACGATATTACATCAGACAAAGCAACCAAAACACCACCACCCGTAGAACGATTGACAAGGGAAAATTGTCTGTCAGATGGCACTACATTATAAGAGGAAGGCAATAATTCAGAGGTAGAAACAAAATTATCAAGCCATGTTTTAGAAATAACGATAATATCATAAGACGATTTACAAATCGCCGTAAAAAGGTATGCGTCTTTGTTTTCAGACCACGGGCATTTCGATAATAGACATCAAGAGAAACAAATGACACAGAAGAACTGCTCGACACATTTAGTTTAAAGGCTTCATGATGGTAGGTATTCCCTTTTTAAATTTAATTTTTAAACCAGATTCACCGTTTTCAAAGCGATTATTCATTTAATTTTTCGCATCGTTGTATATTTGCAACTGCATTGGAGTGCGGTCTCTATTTATTGATAATTTAGCTCTAGATTTTATTTTAGAAATATTCCGCAGTACCACATTGACAGATGCATAACAAGAAAAGAATACTTTCAATGGTCTACAACAGTTGGAAAGCGAAGCATCAAACTTACCCAGCCTTAAGACATTGACATTAACATCTTTAATTTGAAGCCATGTTCAAATCCACAGTAATCTAATCGTTATTATTAGTATAAGTCACCTCAGCAGACCCAAAGGTTACAACATCATTTTTGCGTTGTTCACGATCAGAGATTTCCTGAATGATACGCTCCGTATCAAGAAGAGAAAACGTTTTAATAGTACTTGATTCCAATAACGATTGCTTAAAAACTTTGATATCCTCCTGAAGTGCCACAATAACAGATTTTAGAACATTAAGTTCGTTTCCAAGTTGCATACAATTTTTACAGGTCCAAGAAATACCAGGCTTTGAATGTATTTTACGAGCTTCAGAAGGTCAGACATCAACACATTCAATCGTACTTTGATGGAAGTAGAGAAAGTCGTTGGCGAAACAGGTAGGAACACTTGAGCAGAATCCCAGAAGAAAGATGGCCAAACAAATATATAGATGGAAACTACTTTTCAAAAAAAAAAAAAAGAAGAAGTAGGCGAAAGCGACCTGGAAGGCCGGTGTGGACACCGTGATGAAAATGAGATAACACCATCAACAACACACAAACGACTTAAAAGACTAGAAAATAGGAACCGAGGGGCGCCGACAGATTAAATTAGCTTGGAATCTATGCAATAAGAAAGTTTTTATACATACATAAGATGACAACTAATATTTCGCCTAAATCATCATCAAGAACCACGCGTGATAACGATAATTACAATGAAAATTTCTCTTACATGTACTCACTTAAAAAATGGAGGTAATAGTATTTCGACAGAAAATCAATATCAATAAAGTTGTATATTAGGTGATCCGGCAAAAATCGTTTTGCCCAAAACTTTCTTCGACTTTTCTTTTTCCTAAACCTTCGCGTAGCAATTACGAACAAACCCGCAGAAGGAAGTATCCAATTTGGTTCAATCGTTTTCAAGTTTTAAGCATTCCAACAAACCACGATTCATTTTTATATATACATATTTTTTAATGCCTAATTCGTAATTCTTAACTTTACTGTATGTACCAGCCGTAATAACGCACATTCCTCAATATCGTTATTAAATAATTCGCAGAGAAAGCTCTTGTGTTCATTGATAGATAGGTTTTGAGAATTTTTACCCGAAGCGTTTCTTTAATCTATGCACACTAGATACATATAAATTTACGACAAAAGATTTTTATGTTAAATTTATGAATATTAAACATGCTGATCCTAAGTTAATAGAATTACTAAGACTTATATTATTTTTCTACGACGTAAACGAACATATGGAAACGTAGTGCAGTTAATGTGATAGTGATATTTTAAGATCGGAGGCCTCCAAATGTATTTTTAACGAAATATTTTCTTTACGGGTCCATAAAATCATTATTAACGATTATAATTTGATTTTGGTCTTAACAGTAAATGTATAAATGTCATGGCTTTTAGTTTTTAAGAAAATGAAACCGTAACACCTACGTATCTGAATTCTTTATGTTTGCATAATAATTAATTGTATTAGTGCATTAGCATTATGAAGCGAGAATTAAGTAAATTAAATTGTATTGTGCGATTCATCAAAAGTGGAACGAGATATGTTCTATTATGTGTAGATATGGTTAATTGTAGAACTGGGGAAGTCCATAGTTTGCTTTATAAATTCAAAAATTGGTTAAGCACCTGTAGATTTTACGGGAATTTACTGAGAAATATTAATCCCGAATAGGAACAGTTTATATGGTGAACACTTCCCGTAGTTTTGTAAAACAAAGGTTGCATTTCTTTCTTGTGGTGTGCGTACGTCTTTAATCTGTTAATCTGTTGATGTTTCAGATCGATAATGAGAGAAAGAACAGGTTGATGATGGTTCAACTTCGTTTCTACATTTTAATAACTTTTATTGATTTTCAACATAAAATACGGTCCTAATGAAATTTTTATTAGCGCCATTCACTGTGTTACATATTTTAAGAAATAAACATTACTAAGCACTTGTACTTACGTACAAAACGTGGTATTCCATAATGCAAAAGAAGGAATAAACAAACACTAACAAACAGCAACGATTAAGGCACGAATAAAAAAGGCGAATCCGCTTACTTCGAAGATGTTCTAAAACATATTAGTGAGACAGCTTTCTTGTAATTTGTAATTTGATCATCTCTCCCACCTGCGGATTTTTCTCTTTCTTTCTCTATACACGTAATATACGTAGCTTGATCCTCTCCGCTGAACATCAACATTGTATGCGCAATAAGGAATGATAATTATTTTAATGCTCCCCACGAATCCATTGTATAATGTAGTGTTTAGTACGCTTCGCTGAACAGTTTTATGGATTCAGACGCGAAAAAGAGCACTAAGAGGAACTCTTGCTTTCAAAGTTTCATTTTTTCTTATCGCCCGGAATGATCTCACAACTATTATGCACGTTGCTGCATAGATATAAATAAAATTTTAATTCAAATGCGTTGTATCGATACCACCAAGATTTCATCTTTAAAGTATTGATACGCCAAGTACCAAGTACCAAATTCTAGAAATGAATTAAATACTTGATTAGATGTGTAACAGGGTGATGTGCGATGGAGTAAATGTCGGTAATTTGATAAAATGGTGGTTATGATCAGTTAAGAAAACTTTTTCGTAAGGTTCCCAGTTGCAAAATTAAAATTGTATATGGTTTTTTGACTTACAATCAAGCTTATAGTTGGAGTTAAAGTCGAAGCAACTGACTCTAGATATTCAGATTCAGATCAGTTATTTTTCACGCATGGTTGGTACACCAACCATCTATCAAGCAAATATTTGTACTTTGAGTATGTATAAGTAGAAGATTATGGCGGAGAAAAGAGTTGAAAATTGCATTGCAGGTGAAAAGCGCTTCAAAATCCTTCTCGTTTTTCTATAGTACAGCGGAAAGTCACGTTACGGCAAAAGTTTGACTGGGAAGAAAAGGAGACGTATCTCTATATCTACTGAAAGAATGCAGAATGAATTAAAAATAAGAAAGAACATAGGAATACGGCGCCCTAGTTTGATGGGCGGATCAGTTGGCAATCAACAAGAAGCAACAGCAAAGGTCACACAGATTGGACTGTATGGGAACAGCTGGAACTTTCAAAACAACACTGTAGCCCTTGAAGTAATTTTAGAACTTGAATTCCCACATTTGTTAGCTGAGGTCGAGGTTAGGATGGTGCCTTTTAGACTAGGGTAGATGGAATCGTAGAAACTGAACTGATGGTCACTCTCGGATCTGGCGAAAACGGTAGTATATCCTCCTCTTCAGTTAAGAAGGAATGCAATCTCAGCAGTTTTCACTTCTTCAAAGGAATAGAAAATTATCGTTCTACGAAAGGAGACATGATTGACTCCTAGTTCTCCTTTTCTCAAGATATGGTGGTCGCTTGTTTTATAAATGGGTCTTTGACGAAGAAGGAAGCGGAATAGAAATCTATGGGTGCCTATCCAGAGCAAAAACCAAGTGGTGGAGGGACAGCTTCAGTTTAGTTTATATTTCTTAATGATAATTTATCACGCAATCATTTGTTGAACCTTAATGATTACTTATCATCCACTCGTCTGTTGAACTTTAATGATAATTTATCATGCACTCGTTTGTCGAACTTTAGTTATTACGCCTGGCCGAAATAGTTGCTATTACAACTTGTGTTCAATAGCAGCTGACTAGCTTTATTGGTCATGGAATCAATTAGGGTTGGCACATCACTTGACTGCGAGCGAATCGTAGAAAAGCTGCATGTGTCTAACAGGGTCTATCTAATTTGAATATCGGCTCAGCGAGGGATTGAAATATACGAAAAGGCAGATGAGTTTGCGTGAACATGCTCTAGGAATTGCATCGTTGTTGTAAAAGCGAGAACATGGAACTGGTCTGAAATCTAATTTCGGTCAAAATGGCAACATCAGGCAAAGTTAAAAAAATGCAAGTCCACCATGCAAGTCCATCTCAGTTGTAATGAGACCATGAATCTTCTAAACGTAAACAGAGGTGAATTCAAGGCTATGCTTAGTGACCTCGTCGCACATTGAGTGGTCCATTATCTGCATAAAATGAAGTCTAGCAATGAATCTGAGAGCAAAGTAGATAAAACAACTGTGAATTAGTACGCTGTTATAATGTTCGAGTTAGTAGCAGACTTTAATATTAGGAGGATAAATACCTACAACGTATGGATGTGAAACGTGCTCGACCAGAGGGGATCGCTTTTAAGGAAAACAGGGCTTCGGCCTGGTCCGACGATTTAGAGAGGTTAATGCAATGAGTTACTAAATAGACTTAATTTAACAATAAGGATTAACAAAATACTAAATAAATAACAAACAGATAATTAATTCTGACAATTTCTAATCAACAATAGGCTGTTTAAAATGGACCCATGCGGTATACCAGCTCAAACTTCTAGTGTTAAAGACATTACGATTTGAACAGTTCAAGGTGTGTTCTCCGAACATCATAACTAAGGTTCAACAAACGATTGCATGATAAGTAAAGTTTGATAAAAGAGTGGATGATACGTTATCATTAAGTGGTGTAAACCGGACTGACGCTGTTCCTCCACCGTTTGCCCCACTTCCGTGTAAGACGCGACATTAAAATTCGGAGAAGAGACAGCGCCAGTCCGGTTTACACAACTTCTCAACCACTTGTTTGTTGAACCTTAACCATAACAGTATTGCTCGGTGAATAATATTTTATGACTAACTCTATTAAATCTACTATGACCGAAATTATGGATTGAAATAACTTACCTTATCAGTTTAGTAGTAGATTTCTATCTATAAAACTTTTTGTTCCTTGTGAATTCTCTTCTTTTATCTGTTCATCTTTTCGACTTTTGTCTTTTGTTCTTTATGTGGCTTTTAAATATAATTTACTATTAAATAAATCAAAAGAAATTTGCTTTACCCAATGGTAAATTATATACATACTCGTACATATTTGTTATTCCAAATACAAATATACGTATTCGTGTTCTTCTTTAATTTAATTTAAGTATATTACAAGAGTGTAAATTTTCTACCCGAAACACGCAACGAACTTATGAACATTTATCTTTGATTTGTTTCTGGGAGGTGCTTTATTCTTGGACTCGCCATGCGTCTTTCCTTCCTTTCCTCCTTTTAAAATCTGGCGCATTCAAAAACGTTAATTATTTCGCTTGTAGATTACTCCAGGTGGAATAATTCATGCATAAATTGGATACATAATTTATCTCGAAGATTTTCAAAGCGGAAAGGATACATTTCGGTCCTTCAAGTCCGCGTTTCTGATGATGTATCCCGTTTCCCTTAACCTTCCTTCGCAACGGTCTATTAATTAACGTAAACCGAGTCAAGATAAGAAATTTGAAATTGCCGTCCGTTTTAGGGCGAACGGTTAGACTATGTACCTTGATGGCGTCTGTAAATTTTATCCGGAAATAAAGGAGAGATAACGCACAATGGTTGTTTAATGTTTCCTCGGAAGATAGTTAAAAGTTTCGACGAGGAATGTAGTCTCGATCATGAGAGTTATAAAACTAATATACTACGTCCATTACTCGTTTTAAAAGTTTCCAACGAGATTTGCAGCTTCTCGACGTGCTACAAGAAGCACATTGTACTTACCTGTACGGTACGTATGTCAATTATGTCGTCGATGTAACAAGGAAATAACACACAAGGAAGTTGTTATGTTAGTAGTTTCTTATTGTTGAAGAACTAGGATAGGAGATTTATAGACTGTCTGAAGACATTTGTGCTGTTTTTTACTGAAATAAATACAAATGTATGAACGCAGGTTTTGTAACAAATCCAACGTGCGAATTCTTTAGGCATGTAGCGCAATTTTAGTTATATATAGATTTAGGTGATGTTACGTTGACAGATGTCTAAATTCTATAAAAAATCAATATACATGACCAAACCCCTTTCGAAGATCTGGGTTAAAATGTGCCTAAATAAGTATACTATGTACTTTTGTAAACATCAAATATAATTGTTTCTTTCTCAATTTTGTTAGTCCTATATTATTGTGTCACATTTCCTCTCTTACCGGAAACCACCACAAGCACTTACATAGTGATGTACATGTTCTTCACAGTATAACCGAAAACAAAACGTATGGATCACTTTTGTACTTCATAATTTGCTATGTAAAAGCTACGAAGTCTTTCTATTTCTAAAGCAAATGATAACATAGGATGCAAGGCAGATTATTTGCAACAACATAAAGTACCACACCAATATAAAGAAAACATTTTGAAAGTAGGTGATATTAACCACCAGTATCAGTGCCTCAAAAGCTGGTTTCTACTCTAAGAAAATTAGGATAGCGTGATGGTGGATTTGGATGAAAAGTTCGTATTTTCATTTCTCAGCCAACAATCAGTTAGTTATGGGGATTTGGGATGTGAATTTGGAAATCATTCAAAATTGGCTAATAGAAACCAGGCGCCACAATCTACTGAAAGAATGCTTCTTAACTACATGATAATAAATGCTGTAACTTGTTCTAATATGCTATATTACAAGGTACATTGATTATATGTTTAGCCTTTGGATTTTCACTTATTCATTTCGACTTTTCCTAATTTCCATTGAACGTGACCATCTCTGAATAGATGGGATAAAAATCGAAGTGATCTTCCTTAACATTAAAACGGTGCTTCTAATTTTTTCTTAGAAATTAACATTGTTTACACTGAATATGTGATCTAAGCTTATTCACCGTGTCGAATACTCCTTCAAATTAGAAGGTTGATTCAAATCTACTGGAATCATATTTCCTGTTTCCTATGCGGAAAAGGATTGTTATAAATCGTTTTAACTGCTGGCGTAGTAGCACTAATCTTTCAAATTCCTAGCCTTCTGTTGGATAAAATTGAATGGCAGAATTCTTTTAGTGCCAAGAATTTCAGTCTCTGCAGGACAATAAGGGTTATCATGACCAGCTTTTGAGAAGCACCAAAAATTCTGACCAGATCAAAGCTTCAAATTTTCGTAAATAAGGTTATAACCTAAGAAGGAATGTAAAAACTGGAATGAAATTTTCTCAATAGTCAACTAGGAACAAATTTTCCCAAAAGACTCTAAATTCAAGCTGTAATATTTGATATAAAATCTGTATATTCGGGGGTTTTCACTGGTGTCGTACAGTACCTACTTTTCTTCTTCGTTGACAGCCAAGGAAAGACGGGAAAATTAAGGAAAATTAGACATATTTAAAAGATCATTACAAGGAATAAAACATACATAGAAAAATATTTTTATAATCAACTAGTCTGCTGTATCGATAACAAAAAAAAAATAGTGCTGCAGAGTATGCACACCTGCAGCGCTGTTTTTTTGACTTAAGTAGAACGTTCGATTTAGTAAATTATGACATTTCATTGAATAGATTAGAATATTATGTAATTCTGGGTGCGTTTCAATGGATTACATCCTGTATAACTAACCGATAACACTGTGTTGGAATTGAACACAAAAATGGGATACATTTAAGAAATACATTTCTTTCACTTCTTCTATGGAAACCATTAACATAGGTTTGTCATAGGGCTCATTGTTGGGTTCAATGCTTTTACTCCTTTTCAGAAATTATATATCTGCTTTTTATTATTTATATCACACTCTTGGTCCCAAATTCAAGTGAAGAATCATTAGAACGGCATTTAAACAAAATTTTATTAACGATTAGCAATTGGTTGATACAACAATAAACTTCCTGTTAAGAGTTCTAAAATAATATACATCAAACTTCATCAGTACCAATGTATTCCTAACCTACACTTTTACTTAACGCTATCTCTCATTGGTCAGCAATTATTACATACAAATCCCTCAAAATTCTTGGGAGTGCAGGTTGATCAATTATTAACTTGGAAATATTAGTGTACACACGTTATAAGTAAACTTAAATCCTTGTGCTATTTGTTTAACGCTTTAAATGGCATATTGACTTGTGAACAGCTCTTACATCTATGTTGCTAACAGATTGAGACAGGGCATTAGATTTGGGGCTATTTCCACATTCACACCTGATGTTTTCATTGCTCAAAAGAAGATATTAAATTATATGGCTGGTTTGCAGCCACAAGATTGTCGTGATTATTTCATAAACTTAATTGTACTACATAGCCGACGTGAACAAGGGGTAATAATGCGGTTGTTTAATGTATCATACTTACCACATAGTGATGTGGTAAGCATTCCGGAATCGATTGGTGTGCGCAACAAACGGGTGTCAGAGCAAAGATAATGGGGCGCTTGAGACGCCGTCACGTCAATGTTGGTTTCATAATTTTTGCTTTAGGTAACCAGCAGGCCGTTTCCTATCAAAAGTAATATCTTCTGGACAGTCTAAAGATGGTGTTTAGAAAACCAATAATTATCATTTTGTTCCTGTGGACGTTTCTAGGATGTCTATGACTTTATTGTTTAGATATTGAACCACTTCTACTGTCAACTCATCATGTTTTGGGGTTTGTCTTGATTTCATTTTCTTAAATCATTCCTTAAGTTCTTCTCTTGTTATTCCTTCTTCCTTTGCTTTCGATTATCTCCTTGTATACCATTGAAACATCTTCTTCCTCTTCCTCTTCCTCCTTTTTTCCTTATTTGATAGTTACATCGTATTCCAATAAATTTTTACTGTATTCTTTCTATCTTTCCGTAATATTAGTATATTTCCTAAGAGCGCATTCGTGCGTGAAAAAACATGAAAATATATAGAAAAAAGAAATATAAAATACAAAATTTAGAGAGATGTTTGGAAGGGAAATAAATTATTGCTGGTATAAAAATAACAAAGTAGACAGTTCTGAACCACAGCAAGAAGATTGAGCGAACAAGAAAGCAGTACTACCAATAAAGGGAATCTAGCAGACGATGAAGCTCAAAGGAAAGGGGCAGAAGAAATTCTAGAAAATATCCAGATGATCAAAAGTAAAAACAGCAATTTGGAAAAGTAATTTGGGAAATGGAAAATTGTTATGAAAACTGAAGATCTCAACTCACATAATAAAGAAGATCAGTCAAATCCAGAAAACTAAACAGAGATATTGAATGGAAGAGTTGGATAAACAAAAGCACCGGATGCTAAACACTACTCCGACGTAATGGAAAAGTATTCTCAATGATATTTTTTCGAAACATCGGGAAACATGCTCATCGTTGAGGACAGAATTAAAAATGAAGATATGCGTTTATATACACTTATGAGTTGGATAATCATGAAATAGTGTTTACACAAGTTCGCTCACACATTTTTATGTACGAGTGCAGTAGAATAGATTATATGATTTAAAATTGGCACCAGAAACGTACGTTAGCAGATAGTGCAATGTGTGCCTCGCTTGTACAAAAATCCAAAGCATTTACTTGCCATGGAGCGTTAGTCTTGTGAGCATCGTTTGCTGCTGTGTGTTTATTTAAAAGTGGCTATTTTTAAGACGTTAAATGATTTTAAACTACATAGAAAAGTTTAGATCAACTGCTTTTGTATTGCCGAAGACGAAAACTAGCCGTTCAGGAATAGTTCGCACTCCAGCAGGGTCCACGATGTTTTGCTGGGCAATATTCCGTAGCATTACGCATATCTGATTAGAGTGTTAGGCGAATGGCTTTGCATATCCAACCGTTCAGAACGCAAGTTATTCAAGAACTACTGCTTTGAGATTTAAATCAACGAGGGGAATTTTGCACGAAGCACTTAGGAATGATCGAAGTACAACCACCATTTTTTATCAAATTTAGTCATATCAGATGATGTCCATTTTCATTTAACCGAACGTGATAATAAGCAAAGTTTCAGATATTGGGAATAGGAAAATCCGCGTTTACTGCATCAATGTTCTTTACAGCGCAAGAGCATAACAATTTGGTGTGGAATGAGTTCATTTTGGGATTTTTGGATGAAATAGAGCAGTGACGGTAACGTTTGAGTGTTTTGCCACTATGCTAGATGATTTTCTTCTAGCAATGTTAAGATAAAACAACGCTGATTTACGCTCCTTATAGTTTCAACAAAATGCTGCGACATCTCACACAGCAAGACTCTTAACACAAACAATACCACCACTGTTTCCAGAAAAAGTCTTCTATCCTGGTGACGAAACTTGCCCTTCACTCTCACTTCATTTATCAGCATTCGGTTATTTCTTGTGGAGGTATTCACAGCTGTGTGTAAATATGAAACCGGAATTTGCTCATACAAGGTCTTAGCTGTCAATGTAGTTATCGTCAAGTCGCGCCATTGACGCCATTTTCTTGTTATGACATCTGATAAAGTTTTTTAAAGCAACCACACAAGTTTCACACAACACCATAGTTTTTAATAGCGTGGAACATTGAATTTTGTGCTTAGAAGATATTATTTGTGGACAGCCTTCATTTTCTGTTAGCATTTGAAGAGAACTGTTTCAGAATCGCATCAAATCCATGCCGAAACTTACGGTGCGCATGCTCTTGGTAAATAATCATACTTTGAGTGGTTTAAGAAATTCAAAAGTGGCGATTTTACCGTGAGAAACGAAGAACGTGAAAGAGCACCGAAAAAGTTTGAAGACAGGGATTTGCAAGCATTGTTGGATGGGGACGACGCTCAAATGCAACAAACGGACCAATTAAATGCGACAAAACAAGCCGTCTCCATACATTTGAAAGCCATTGGGAAGATTCAGAAGATGCGAGAATAGGTTCTAGATGAACTGAATGAAAGACAGCAGAAAACCCGAAAAACTACTTGCGAAATGCTGCTCGCCAGGTACAAGAGAAAGTGATTTTTCCATCGAATTGCAACTAGAGATGATAAGTGGATATATTTCGAGAATCCTAAGCATCAAATATCATGGATACCTCCAGGCGAACCACCTACCTCCACTTCGAAGCCAAGTCACTATAGACGGAACACAATCCTCTGTGTTTGGTGGGATCAGAAGGGTATGATCTATTATGAGCTGCTAATACCTGACGAAACCATTAATACTGAACACCACAGATAACAAATGATCAGTTTGAATCAAGATTTGCGTGAAAAACGATCGGAATATCAGAAAGGGCAACGCAAAATGATTTTGCTTCATCATAATACACCATCACACACAATAAAACCCGTCAAGGAAACGATTGAGGCGCTTAGTTGGGAAATACTTTTGCATCAGGCTTATCCACCATACTTGGCTCCATCCGATTGTTACTTGTTTGCATCGATGGGGCACGCACTTGCTGAATAGCGCTTGGCATCTCGATGACTGGTGCGCCTCAAAAGAGGATCACTTGTTTTTGGGCGTGGAATCTACAAATTGTCAGATAGATGGGAAATGTTTCGAATAAAATATCTTGTATCATTTTCATACAATAAATGTGTATTTTCTATATAGAAATTCCGGTTTCATGTTTACATACCAAAACAAGAGAATGACGGCATAGGCAATTGAAAAGAATCAATTTCACCTGCGATGCAATAAAAGCATAGGAAGAATATAGACACTTTTATGCGACGGCCAGAAACTTGTTTGGTGTAAGAAGATTCATCCACCCACCTAGGTGATATTATTTTTAAAACGTATTACTCACACATATCTGTTCTATGGCCTCAAAAACGTCGTACTCACGTAAAATGCTTCTGTATGGCTTTCTCAATGATGTATGTAGGGGAACGGGGGGCAAAACCAGGCCCTGAGGCAAAACCGGGTGCCGCATTAGATTTCATATCCGGTGGCGTCATCTATTCGACTAACGTCACAAATTATTCGACACCCTCCCGCCAGCTCACAGAATATTTCTATGGTGTCGGCATCGCAGCAATCGTGAGTTTTTTGTTAAAAAGTGTTTTAGCAGGTAATGTAATTTTAAATATTTAAAATACTATATACAATCTACGAAGGAGTCCGTTGATAGATGCTATTTACCTATAGCATAAAACCCTCGAGGTATTACCCTGTTTTGCCCCTTATGCAACTAGCCAGTATCTACCACGCATTTTTTATTGATCGATAATAAACTTTATCCGTTTGTTACTTTCAGTTAAAAAATGGTACGTAATTACCAAAGGAAAACAGAGCGTCAAAGCTGGTCACAAGACAGCATGTTACAAGCCATTAAAGCTGTCCAAACCGGTACAGTGGCATATAAGAAATCCGCAGCTACTTTTAGAGTTCCCCAAAGTACTTTGGAGGACCGCATCAAGAAAATAAGGAATTGAACGACATTGGAGGTTGCGGCTATAAAGGTAAATCGATATCTGCGGAAAAGACAACTATTGGAAACGCTAAATTGACTTATCTGACAGGAATGGGACGATACAAATGTGTATTTTCGCCGAAACAAGAACAAGAATTAGTGGAATATGTACAAGATATGGAAAGTCGATTATTTGGTTTGACAACCAGTGAGTTGAACAAGAATGACAAAATATCAGGGCTCGACTGGTTAAAGGGATTTTTAAAGCGACATCAGAACTTAGCATTACGAACTCCAGAGGCCACGTCCGCTGCACGAGCAATGGGATTCAATGAAGTGTCTGTTGGAAAATTTTTCGACCTATTGACAAGCGTCTTGGAAAAGTATAACTTTCGACCAACAAGAATTTACAATGTAGATGAGACTGGATTAACTACAGTATCCAAAAGTCAGTCGAAGATTATTGCTATGAAGGGAAGACGACAGGTGGGGACCTTTACCTCGGCTGAAAGAGGTCAGCTGATAACTGCTGTTTTATGTATATCGGCTGCTGGTCATTATGTACCTCCTTACCTGATTTTTCCGAGAGTGCGAATGAAAGTTGAATTGCTTGATGGCGCACCAGCCGAAACGGCTTATAGTTGTCATCCAAGTGGATGGATGCAAAGCCATATTTTTATTGAGTGGATGCACCATTTCATCAAACACGTTAAGCCATCTAAGGATGATCCAATTTTACTGTTATTGGACGGTCATGCAACACATACGAAAAACATAGAGTTGATAGATCTTGCTAGGAAACACAGTGTTATTCTACTATGCTTTCCGCCCCATTGCACACATCGGCTGCAGCCTTTGGATGTCAGTTTTATGGCACCATTAAGTACATTCTACACCCAGGAAGTGAAAACATGGTTGAGAGCTAATCCTGGGAGGGTATTCAGCCAATATCAAATCGGTAGATTATTTGGTCAAGCTTACGCTAGGGCTGCAATTATGCAAACCGCCGTGTCTGGATTTTCTAAGACAGGAATTTATCCTACTAACCGTTGCGTATTTGGGCAGGCTGACTTTGCAGCTGCTCAGACAACTGAGCGAAGTCCTGCACACTTAGAAGAAGTCACTGGTATTGAGGGAGTCGTAGAGAGAGAAGATACACCTGTAGCTGGCCCTTCCAGGCGAATATCTAGGGAGACAACACCAGACCCTATCTCTTCTAGGCAGTCACTCAGAGAAACAATTCCAGCAATTAGAGCATACAGGGAAACAACACCAATACCTTCAGACCAACCGCATTCTCCACTAAAATCATTGCCAAAATCTGTAAATTTTGTTGTGTTTCCTAAGGACATAATGCCATTCCCTCAGAGTGACAGCAAAACCACTACCACAAGAAGAAGTCGCGGTAAGACAGCAGTTTTGACAGATTCACCATATAAGGAGGGACTACAAGCTATCATGCTCGAGAGAAATAAATCTGTTAAGACTCAAGCAGTAAAGAGAAAGATGGTTTCTAAAGGTAAAGGTAAAGCCCTACAAAAAACTAAAAAGATAACCAAAAAGTCGACAGAGGAAGATGAAAATACAGAAAGCGTTGAAGATAATGCATTATGTGCTTATTGTGGAGAAAATTACTCCATATCAGCAAGAAATGATAGATGGGTTAAGTGTATTTTGTGCGAGAACTGGGCGCATGAAGGTTGTACAGGTTGGCTGGATGAGGATTTGGATCAGTTCCAATGCGACACTTGTATTAAAACACTTTAATTGAATTAGTAACCATATACCCGATCCTGCCCCTATGGTGGGGCAAAACCGTATTTTGCATCAGCTTTTGGAATGTCTTTTTCATCAATTAAGAAGTTTTTCCATAATTTTGTGTATTTATTCTGTAAGTAATGCTTGTGGCATTCAGTTGTCAAAATGTCACTTATAAATAAAAATCATTAAGTAATATACCATTGTTTTACCTTAGCTACCCGATTTTGCCCCCTGTTCCCCTACGTATTATTATATAAATCTAACAATAAGTTACACATTTTAAATCTATGAATTCTGTCGCAGCCTGTATTTAGCTCATACACCTATGTTCAGTGAAGTACCACTGAAATGTATGTATGTATGTACATACATATATTAGAGTATCCCTTATTTTTTAATTTTTGAAATGTTGAAACGGTACCCTCTAATTTTTTTTATTAGACTTGAATATAACTCACGTAAAATTTGACGCCCCTACGACCACGGTTTCCCTAAGCGACAGGGCTCTAAAAATGGAACTATGCGTTTTTTCTATGATTTCAATGTTTTTGGACCTGCAATTGTTTTTGTTTATTTCTATGATGAGGAAATTAAATTACAAATAATTGTCTTTCGAATGAGCCCAATTTGTTGTACTCGAATAAGAAATAAGATCATACGAGTTAATTAAATAATAAGAACGTTTCGTTTCTATGTAATGTTTCACAAATTGTAAACTTGGTTAGCTTCTAGTTTTCCGAGCTAGAAAAACCGATTGTGAGAGGTGATTGCCGTAAAATGATTGAGTTCTCGATTATATTTTTGAACGGAAATGCGAACAAAAAAATTAAAATAAGACCTCCTGGGGCTATACATCAAGCACGATAGATGGCGAGAGCTATTTATTCGATAAAAATGTTTTTATTACGCGACCAGCTAAATTTAACGTGTAAAGAGAACCAAGTTTTGCAAGAAGTTTCTCTCTTCATAACAACTTACGTTAAACCATGGATACGATGCAACTTGGCTGTAACCCCCTACCAAAACTTGTGTTTTATAAAAGCGCTGAAGAGCTATAAAAATGTAGACAAGTCAATTTCAGAAGCAGCTTTTAAGAAATTTTGCCAGCATCTATATTATTTAACTGAGAGAGTCGTCATTTTATTCCTTTTTGATGATATGATCGATATTGAAACAAAAAGAATATTGTGATTAGTTTAACCGAAGAAAGTAAATTTGACAATGAAAAAGATATGTTCCATCGAAAGAAGAAATACGTAGCTTATTATTTGGTAAGTTTTAACTAATCATTTATTTGACATGTTATTAATTTTTTTTCCCTTTTGGTGTAGATAAAAAACTAGGATTTTGTTACAATGAAAACCAATGATTTATTTTGTTGATTGAAAATAACCAATGTTACTGAATGTCACTGAAAACCCATCAATTTGGGAAAGGAGTGTATCACCTTTAGAAGCTAAATCCAAAGTGATTCATTGAAGGCAGTTAATAACAACGCTAGAAGAGCTGTTAACCTCATGCAACAATTTCATCGACTTTTAACAGCGTAAGAAGGGCAAAAACAATATTTATTGCAATGTGTTCAAGAACACATCAATCTCTATCCAAATTGTACAAAAAAAAAAAAAAAATTAAAAAGGAAATATCCTAAGTCCTAACTAATATCCTGAACTTATAATATTGATTATTTATATGTCTTCTCATCATAAAAATAAACAAACAAAACATTGCTGGTCTAAAAATATTAAGATCATAGGAAAAAACGCATAGTTCTACAATTAGAGCGCTGTCGCCTAGGGAAGACGTGGTCGTAGGCGCGTGAGATTTTACGAGAGTTATATTCAATTAACTTTCCTATACTCACGCATACGGTCTGTGAGACCGATTTATATAGTATAGTATACGTCTTTCATTTTGACATGAGTATAGGAAGGTTAAAATAGAAAATGGGAGGGTACCCCGAAAACTTGAAACCAAAAAAGCCTTAACAAGAAACACTCTAATGCATATATACACATAAAACGCTTATATGATATATTGCATAAATTTATTCAGGTATACGATTAGAGAAAACAAATAATTTGATCGTTATATCGTTTGGTTATATGTATTACAAATTATTTGTTCTAATTGTGTGTCCTTTGAGGTTAAACGAAATCACCTTGGTTTACTCAACTTGATACGTATATATTCTAATTTCTGCTGAAGTGTTGTAATATGGTAGTTGAGTACCCATTGATATCATAATTCGAAATAAATTATTATTAAATCCACAAAAATACGTCTCTAATTAAAAACTGTTTATACAAATTTTTCGTCTATTGTTCTACAACAATTCGGTCCATTATGTGCTTTGTTCTATTCTCATCAAAGGGGCATTGTGTTTGGAGGTATTCCCAACATAAAATGGTAACGCATTAAACATCCATTTTCAAACCCGCACGAGATGTAAATTCCCTCTTTAATTCGGTGTTTGAATGGATAGACAAAAAGGTGAAATATATTCATTAACATTATAACGTATAAGCATGTTGCTTCGCAACTAATCCTTGTACATGCATACGTATATGTAAAATGCGCTTTAAGCAAGCGAAAAGTATTTTAATTGCGATGGCCGATAACGGACAATCTTAGGATCCTTTATTTATGTATCTGTGCGAAAGAAATCAAGTTAATGGCGTGCAAACGTGATAATTACTGCGCAAATCGTTGCACAAGATTCACTTCCTGCATGAAGCAATTCATTTAGTAGCTATGGTCTTTATAAGGTTTAAAAGATTCGTTATCAATTAAAACCTTTTCTTAGTTTTGAATAAAATTTAATAAAAACCGAAATCAATTCGATTATCTTCTTTCCAAAATTAATTTCTAAGTTACGGTGAAACTTGTAAATCGCTTCTGATGATGACAAATACGAGGGATATCCCCAAAGTAATAGAAATTTGGATATAATCTTTTTTTCGTTAATTTTCCTCAAAATGATAATGTAGTTTTTTAATATAATCTCCATTTCATTGAATACATTTATCCCAACGTGAAACTAGTTTTTCTTAAATCGTCCTCAAAGATCTTCTCCGCCCTGTCTGCAGCTCACATATTTATAGCAAGCTTTATCGTATTTAAGGTCTCAAGTCGAACACCCCGTAGTGGTTTCTTAAAATTTCGAAATAAATGAAAATCACTAAGAGTCAGATCTGGGTAATAGGGATGATGTGGAAGCAATTCCCAGTCCAATTATATTATGGGCTCTTGCATTGTCTCATTGTAATAACGGCACGCTTATACAACTTCTCTAGCTCTTTCTTGTAAAGCGTCTGCCGCAATCGGCCATACAGAAGATTAGGATAATAGTTTGCGTTGATTTTAGTATCTTTCTGTAAATAATCCATACAAACAGTCCCTTCGTAAACCTAGAATAAACTAAGCATACTTTGCCCTATTCTTTCGACTGATTTTTGGTTTCGGGAATGAGGTAAGGTATGCATGTCTTCATCACTAGTTCTTATGCGCTGCCAAAATCAGTCGTCGCAATGTGTTCAACACTCTTGCACTTATTTTCTGGTCCCAACCGCCTTGGTAGCTAGCAAGTTGAAACTTTGTTCATGCCTGATTTCGCAAGTAGTTATTCGCCTGTCGTCCTTCAATTGGTTCTCCACAGCAGAAACGTTTCCTTCATTTACAGGACCAGATAAAAGATCAAAATAATATTCTGCGTTAATTGTAGTACAATTGGCCAGATAATCCATAAAAGTAATTTCCTCATAATCTTAGAACGCACCAACCTTTACTATGCCAACAGAAATATATCTATATAAGTCAACGAGCTGAAGTATACAAAACAACATAGTGGAGTAAACGTGTCAAAACTTATCTTTGATCGACAGCGTGACCTAAAAGATTCGCAATTGAACTAGAACCAATTTCCAAGAACATTCGAAACATCCATCGTAGTTACAAGTAAAGTAACTAGGCCACAATCCAATTTATTGGATACGATTTAATAGGAAAATTCACCATTATTTTGTAAACATTGTGTCATAGATATTGTCGTTTGTATATGGTAGAGTATGTATTACGTAATACCCAAATTAATAATATTGGTTTTAGTGCGAGGAACTGCGTTCATTTTTCAATAGAAATTATGTTCAATTTATTCAGACTAGCAGTAAATTTAAATCTATGCAGGAAAACGAGTTCTGTAACGACGTCATGTAAATAAGGCTTCCTTATCTCGTGCGACACCTTGTGGCGAATTTTACAGAGGGTTGTTTCTTTGTTATATTTTCCAAACATTATTAAAAGTTGTTACAAGGCTGTTTTCATCGTATTTTGTCCGTAATGAATTTTTAGCAGTAAGTTACATCTCTACATATTTCTGCATAGCTGTTAAGTACAACATCCTGTTTACTAAATTAAAAATTCCTTGTCCAAAAATATGTTTATGGGATTATAGTATTTTACACATTAATTTATCTCAACCGCAATTAATTTTTATTTATTAACACATTCATACAACAATGAATAAATGAATAGGATTTTTTCGTTCCTCTTTTTTACGAATTACATGGGTTACCATCACAAATAACAAATGCAAATCAAGTTATATACATATTCATCATTTTTCCTAATATTACGTAACGCGAAGAATGTGGATTGCTGGTTGAAGTTTTCGCCCTCGATTCGTCCTATAATTAATTCGATTTATATTCCATGACCAAGGTTATTTTGCAATGCAACTACGTAATATTTAGTTCGTATGCGAGAAAGTTTTTCTCCTCATGTTATTGTTAGACGAAAGAGGTGGCGTACGCAAGGGCGGGGATTTAGAGGGATAAATCTCTCTCCGATAAAGCATACGAGTTTGAAATTCATAGAAGAGCTGCGAAGCAGACATAGCGATAAAATATAGGAACTGATAGTTCAGAAGAGCATTACAGGACATAACTATTTCAATCGTTTCTTGATTCTTTTACATCACCAATCAGCATCAACCGGTCAGGTGATATTAATTGCAGTTAAGAAGCATTTTTTGCCCAAGTGGGGATATGGAGGCCTTATTGTATTGATCGAAATCATCTTTCAATGGATTTTCTTCATTGTTAGAATATTTGCAACACTTATTTATATCCTACGATTCCCAATATATTGCAGTTGTTTGTAACTTTACCTGTAATAACCGCTACTATTTAATAATCTTTTTCTACATTACGTAGAATCAAGACTTGCAGAACAGGGTATCAGAGCAGAGAATGAACGGCTTAGCTTTCTTAGGCCTTGACCGTAATATTAGGTGCTTTGGCGAAGAGTAAAGCCCGTTTTACATTATCATATTAAATTGTACGTAAAAACTGAATACTATTTTATAGTACAATGTAAAACACTGTACTATTTCTCTGTGCAAAATTATTGTATGAAATTAGAACCTGTCCTATTTTCATACTAAATGTTTTGACTTGCACCTGCTCACTAATCTGCATTGCACATATTCCAATCTAGCCTCATTTTCTTATGTTCACGTCTTGTCCAGTCCTGCTACAGTATAAAATAAACGTATGTTTATACATTATGCTGTGGTCGTGTCAGCAAATATTTTTAATGAGCGCTTTATTAAAGGTATTAGTGCTATTAGCTAAGCATAAAATTAGTCTTTTTGGAGGCTATGAGAAATATTTGTAAATACTATGTGATACTGGTGTACAATTTAAAACGACGATGTAGCATGGCCCAGAATCATTAACAGAATTTTTGTACAAGTTCATAGTACATACATATGTAATAGCCCTGACGAATGATGAAGTCTTGTACAAAAGACTGGTAAAGCGTTTTACATTGTAGTATAGAATAGTATTCAATTGTTTGGTACAATTTAATATGATAATGTGAAACGGTCTTAAAATAAAATTTATACTTTTGTAATTATTGTATAAATGTATGTCACATTTTTTGTAATAAATAATAGTAAATGTAGAATTTCGGTGGTATTTTCAATTTTAAGATTATGTCTGTAGAAGTTCATATTAAAATGTTTTAAAGCTAACTTAATTTATGCAAATACCCTATTAAATTTAATTCTAAAAATCTAAATTGAAAATGAAACCTGTACCCCCAAATTTTTTCTTATAAGGCACTTCTTGTGTCTAGCTGCCCTAGATAACATTCTAATTGCATTATTACCAGCTCCCTACCGAAATTAATAGTACCTACTACTAATATACGAGGACGATTCGTAATGTAAGTTTATTATATACAACTTGAAGCTACTACTTTCAGCTATTTTTCATAGTTGCCATTAATCCTCGATTTTCAGGAAGTTTCTCTTCGATATTACCCAAAAGTTCGTCCGTCACAACAATTGGTCTTTCACTCCGTTCTTCATCATGGACATTAGTTCGTCCTTCTCGAAAGATACGACACCATCTTCTAACCACACTGCCCCTAATATCATTTTCACCATAAACAGAACAAAGTTAACGTAACATACTTTTACATTTTCATATATAGATATTCTGGAACATCTAATCCTAAAACATATTTTTTCGATATTAAATTTCGCATGCAGATTAGGTTCATATGGGGATATCCTTTTGCACTTTTAGTTAAATCTATCATCCATTCGTCGCTCATCAGTCACATTCCTCATTTCCAATAAATCGAATCCGTTTAGATAACGACGCGTCCTGTTTAATCATGTCGCGACAAATGGTGAACCCATTTGTTAACAACCAAACGCAAATCGTCTGTTAACGAAGAGACGCGCATCGGCCACCGAGAAATCGTGAGCAATTACCGCAAGCGACGTGTTTATTTTCCAGTTAGTGGCGGTTCGCGAAATCACTTTCATTGTTTATGGTTTAGGTGGACGCACCGCTGAATGGAGAGCTTTCAAATGCATAGCCATAGCCGTAAAGATATGACAATAGACGATATATGGAGTGTGTTTACGTGAATACGTCTCATCCACGTGTTATGCTTGGATGATATTTATCTTCATGTCGGGTATGTAGGTATAAAAACAGTGTATGCTATCGTGGAAGTAGAAATGTTGATATTAGAAATTTTACGTCAGCATAAATCTCCTATTATCTAATGTTGTTATTCAAAGTACTGGTTTGGCAATTAAATAGCTGCTGATTTCCCCGATAGACGGTTTTAGTTCTATTTCTAAGCTTCTTCACGTATTCGAAGTATTAAACCCATATTATTGTTAGTAACAGAAACAAAAATTAGCTTCGAAAGTTAAAAAAGGATAGTAATGGAATGTTAATAAAAGAAATACAAAATAAAGAAAATATCAGGACATTTAAATTGAGAGAGAAGGAAGTTGGCATAAAATATAGAGAAATCATGAAAGAGGAAATAGAACAGAGGAAGGAGAGCTGAACACAACGAACATAGAAGAATGTTGGGAGAAATGTAAAAATATTGTATTGAAGACTGCAAAAATAAGCTGTGGAATAATACGAAGAAATCCTACTAAAAATAGACATGCTGATAGAGCGAAGAAATAAAGAAACAAGTAAAGAAGAAGAAGAAGAGCAAATCGCTAGAATATTTGAGAATAAAAGATGCGGGAAAGTATGATCAATATAGAGAAGAGAGGAAAAACGCTAGAAACATAGTACACGCCCCAAAAACGAAAGCCTGGAAAGAGCTGGGGGAGAAAATGGAAAACAGTAAACAAGGAAACCAGAAATTATTCTATCGAGCTATAAAATCAATGACAAAAGGGAGAAGCATACAAACTCGATTAACCAAAAAACAAGGAAGGAGAGATTTTAACTGAAGGAACAGAAATAATGAGTAGATGGAGAGAATACTTGGAGGAGACGCTGAATGAAAACGGTACCACAATATCGGAAATCCAAACGAGATAAGATGAAATAGGAATCAGAACAGATAAAAAAGGGGGAGAGGAGGAACGAATTCAGAAGGGATAGCTGGTAGAAGCAATTGAACTAATGAGGAACGGACATGATAGGATAACAATGGAAATGTTAAAAATGATAGACTAAGGGGGCAGGAAATTATTCCTGTAAGTACTTAAAGCATGGAAAGAAAAGACAGTACCCCAAGACTGCAAAGTGGGAGCAACAATACCGATGTTTAAAAAAGGAGGTCCAAAAGAGTGTACAATTTACCGAGGAATAACATTACTAAGCAATGCAATGAGGGATTATGAACGGATATTAGAAAAAAGAATGCGAAGAATTACAGAAAGAACACTACGTGAAGCACAAAGTGGATTCAGGAAAGGGAGAAGTGCACAGGACCACATATTCACACTGAAAAAATCATTTAGAAGATCAAAGATAAGAAGGGGACAGCATACATGGCATTTATAGACACGGAGGAAGCTTTTGACCAAGTTAGAAGGGAAGAGATATGGAGAAGCTTGAAAAGTAGAGCATTTGAAGGACTATTAATAGCCGCAATAAAAAACTTGTACAAGGATAATGTAAACTATGTGATAACTAGAAACCAACAATCTGAATTGTTGGCAACAAATAAAGGACTTAGAGAAGGAGGAGTAATGAGCCCGGCACTATGTTTAGTTTTCGTGGACGTAATAATACAAAAATATAAAGATAGAGTGAAACCATTACACCTAGAATACAGAGAAATGATATCTATCAAAATATCGGAATGTGGGTATGCAGACGATATAGTGATTCTGATAGGGAACGGAAGAGACCTACAAAATAATATGATTGTATGGAAAGATACAATGTAAAACAACATGAACCTAGAGAAAACCAAGATAATGGAAATAGGAGAGAAGACGGAGATGTTAATAAAAATAAATGATAAGGAAATTGAAAAAGTGAAGGAGTTCAAATATCTAGGAGTACTGATAGACGAAAGAGGAAGGGATGAACTAGACATAACGGGGCGTATCAACAGCATAAACAAATTCTCAATTATCGGAAATTTAGTGAACAGAAAAGAAATATCGAGGGAAACAAAGATGAACGTTTTTAAAATAATATATAGACCAGTAGTAATATATGATTGTGAAAATCGTGCAACATAGGAAAGAGAGATAAGGGAAAAATACAAGCAGCCGAAATGAGATTTCTAAGGAAGACAAGAGGAGTGATGTTGAGGGACACAATCATAAATGAAATAATAAGAGAGTACTTGAAAATAAACCCAATACATGATTACATCGAAAAGAACGACCTGGCATGGTGGGAAAGAAAGAAAGGAAAAACAAAGACCAGTAAAAATGATCTGGGAAGCAAGGGTGGGAAGGAAGAGGCACAGAGGAAGACCGAGGAAAACATAATAGCAAAACAGGGAGGAAATATTGAAAAAGAAAAACTGTACCTATAGAGAAGCCCGAAAACTAGCGAAAGACAAAAGGAATGGAGAGAACTGTAAAAGCTCGTATATTGGTTAATCTTAGATTTTACCAGTAAATCTTAGGATATACCGACATGAGTTGGTAAGGATTTATAAAAAAAGGACAATTTTTTCGCGCCCTTACCACTAGAATTTAGTACATGCTAAGTTTTACCAGTGACAGCTGGCAAATATTGGTTTTGGGAATAAAACATTTAGCACTTCTTAATCATTAATTTCAATTAACTATCAGTGAAAACCTTACATATTTTAAATTATTTTTATTTGGTATTTATTTTATTAATTTTTAGTAACTACTTATTTTACAACACCTTTAAAACACTTCTTGAATAGTAAAAAATAACACAAATAAAATTATCTTCTCACAAATATAATGCCTACTGTGGCTAATCTAACCGAATCAGTATTTTCCTTATTATTTGGTATTTAACAAACAAGCTGGAAAGAGACAATCAATTGTTTAAAAAAAAACATTTTACTTGTTACAACACTGAGCACTATTGTGGCATTTAGAATTACAAAGTAATCCTGATGACTTGCAAGCGCATTCTTCGACATGCATTTTTGAGACAGTTACATTTTTGAATCCTTGTCCTCCAGTCAACAACAATTTTTCAACTTTTCGAGGACGCACTTCTTTATCTTCAACAACTTAAAGATAAATATAATAATAAAATCTTCGGAGCATGAGGTAAACTGATTCTGTGTGTAAAGCTACTTTAGTATTCCAATTCTGGTACCTAGTTGGCAGTAAAACTCATTGTCCTTTACATCTACCACAACTGTAATAATGCTTTTCGGGACAGTTTTAGCTCTATCAATGTTAGGTACTTTCAGTCTTACATTTTGGCCAACTTTCACATTTGGATATTTATCAGCCGACATGACTTTCATTTTTTCAGCTTGGTTTTTCAAATACAATTTTGCTTTTCATCTTATTGTCTGGGCAGATTCTATCTTTTTCGGTATTGCATCTTCTTGAGCTTGAATTACGTTTTCGGTCTCTGATTCGTTAAATTGATATCATTGGTTATTTGCTTCTCCTTCATCTTTTCGGTTACAATCATTTCGTTTTCTTGGGTTTTGTTCCTGACATTGTCGCTGTTTATGTCCTCTTCTGACTCATTTTTAACAACGTTGTCTTCCTTCTCCTGTTCAATTACATTTTCGACGTTAATATTTTGTTCCGTATTTCTTTTTGCGAATGCAACAAATTCTCCAATTCTTCTTCAGATCTTATAGTCCAATCATATCTTTAGAAATTGCTGACGTTACAATGCCCACTATCATTGAACTAACAAACATTGCTTCGTCGGAAGAGCATTTAATTCCCTCGTGATATGCTCTATTTTTTATGGCCTGGATGGATATCAAGTTCTTTGACCACTTTGACGACTGATTAGTTTCCATTCACGTGCTGAGCATATTCTCGATGTCTTGATTGGCACACTCCACTGATTCTTGACTCCGGTTATCTCTTGGCTTTCCATGTACCATTGTAAGATCTTGCCACATAGAGCATAAATTTTCAATTACTTGGTTGCAAAATAGCCGACTATTATCGGAATGAAGGACGTTCGGTGCTCCAAATATGGCGAAAATATTCAAGAGTACCATCTCGTGGATATTTTGGAGATGAAAGTTATTATCTTTCTTGCTTGCCACGAGCTCGTCCAATATTTAATAAAATCCGTGTTTTACACCTATTTTGATTCATAAATTTCTTTTATAAATCAAAAACACAACAGAACAAACAACAGAATCAAATTAACGTGCGCCTTCAAACGTGTTAAACGATCTACTGAGGCAAACGGGGACTGTACGCGTAGCAGGGAGCTGCATACTGCTCACGAGTACGAGACGATGCGCCGAATATGTTATGACACGTCTTCTTTCAACATTTACCGTGTCTTTGAGGTAAATCGTAAGATGTACCAAGTGAATGGTGGTAAAAATTTAAAATGAACGAACTGTTTGTTTAGTGGCAGCAGTCAAAAAGAGAAAACCGGCTCTATACGATAACAATGTAAAAGCGCGTGCGGAATTCTGGAAAAAGCATGAGCATTGGACCATAGCGGATTGAAAACGGGTTATTTGGTCCGATGAGACTAAAATGAACCGATTCCAAACTGATGGGAAGGAGTTCTTCTGGAATAGACCTCATGAAGCTATTCAAAAGCATCATGTGAAACAAACTGTGAAACATGGCGGAGGTAGCTTGATGGTTTGGGGTTGTTTCACTTGGTGGAATTTATCGCAGATTCTGACCGCTTGTCAGAATTTACGGGATAATAAAGGAAGAAGACTACCCCCAAATTCTTCAAACTCATTTACCCGATTTTGCGGGCCACAGCGCCTATCCCGAAGATGAAATTGTTTTCCAACAGGAGGGAGACCCCAAACACGCGGCAAACGTTACCCAAAATTGGTTGAAATGGCCTGCACAAAGTCGAGACCTCAATCCCGTCGAGAATGTGTGGTCTATACTGTAAAGGCGCTTGGGACAACACAATGGAGCACCTACTAACATAGAGGAGCTTTGGAACCGTGTAAAAATAGAATGGGAAAATATTCCAAGTAAATTTAAAGAAAATTTGGTGGAAACTATGCCGAAGCGTATGACAACCGTTATTAAAAACAAAGGATTACGGATACCGTATTGAAATGAATAATTCATAGTTGCACCAGAGAAACGTGCAAAACTGAGTGAATGGTGTTGCTATAAGTTTTTATACTGAATTTTTTATTTTTGTTCTGTTATCATTTTATTAAATATTACATTTGTTTTGGTAAATACAATAAAGCACAATTGCTGAAAATTTCATAAAATTTTCTTTATTATTTACCATTTTATGGTACTTTGAGTTAAATTATGCTGAACATTCACTCGCTTTTGCTCGCCAATATATATATATATATAGGTATATATATATATATATAGGTATATATATATATATATATATATATATATTAAATGTATATTTCTGGAATTGCGGCTATCATTTAATATATTAAAAGCAAACCATTTTTAACGTTTCGACATATTTATTAGATAAAAATTAACTTATTATATACTATATGTTAGTTGAAAATTGGAAAATCAAGGTCATCATCTTCGTTTTCATTGATTACTCCTGTAAAGAATAAAACGCAAATAAAACGTAAACCCACAAAAATATCTGTGAAGCCTGAGGTGGACTTGTAGCTTTCAAATTTTCAAAGCTTTCTCTGGGTAAGCAAATGAATAATTTATTTATGTGTTGTCGCTATTAAAATTGGCGTCTGATTATGTACGAAGTTTTTGTTTTGATAGTATCAAGTTTCGCAATTTTTTTTTGGTTACGGATGTGTGAATAAGTTTGGCTTAAACCTGCGAAATCGCATAAACAATTTCCATGCATAAATTATAGAGAATCTACTGCGCTCAGTAATATTACAGAACTTTTCCGAAACTTCATAACGATCCCTGTTTATTTACACCAATTTATAAATTTCTCGTTACGGGTACACTTGTTCTCGTATAACATTTACCGTTTATTTCGTATGAGTCGTATGAGAATTTATGCGCTGTTCTACTAATTAATTTCCTGAATTAATTTTCAACTTTACGTTTAAACTTTGTTCGTTTATGTAACGCACGAATTTACATATTTACTGAACGAGCTGAATGTATGCCTAAAAGAGTTTTATGTATGTACATGTGTGGTACATGGGGTTCCCAAACCAGATGAGAAGAGTTTAAGAATAATGCGTATAAAACAAAGTCCAAATTAAAATTTCTGTAAAGAATTCATCGATAGGGCGCTGATACTATATTTTCCAACATACAACACATCATTAATGAACGTGTAAGCAAATCCCTCTCGTATTATCCTGGTTCTTTCAATAAAATATTTGGGATATATCGCAATTCAGAAAGGTACATCTATATGTATACGTGAAACAAAGGTTTATTTAACGAAGGAATGACCAAACATAATCCGCCCGCTACGGTGCGTCGAGTTATAATTTAAGCGGACAAAAATCCGAATTAACGAAGGGTAGACGCGAAGGCGCCCCTGCGGCGGCGGTGGCGGCCGTCGCGGTAAAGGTAGCAGAGTCAAATGCCAAACCGAATAATTTCGGGTGTAATCAATAATTTTAATCAGTATTCTCTGCGTCGGAAACCGCATACCTCCGCCGGCATTCCAATTAAACGATAACACAGAGGTACTACGATGGTCAACGTGTAGAGAGGTACTGAAACTGGCCGCCGGCAGACGGGCACATTTATGATTCTCATCCAACGACGGCCTCTACATATTCAACAAGCGAGATTGTCACTTTGGTGTCGTCGGGTAACGACCGTTACACGACATTCAAATTAAGTTCGCTCAGTCTGCTAGTGCATTTCGAAAATCGAGTCTGGTGGTCGAAAATCGAATCGATTAGTTTCTTTGACAGGCGTTCATACATTGGAATCAGTCGAAAATGACCAGGAGGAGTGCAAATTTTGCTTTCCAATTGATAAAACCTACAATGAAGAATAGGAAGGTAAGTATAACAGCGAACAGCCTTACAATTATTTTTGGGCTTGAAGAAAGTAACGGGGCGGTTTCTTTTTCTATTAAAATAATTTTAAAAACTAATTATAACAAAATAATTTTGTAGTCACAAACTAAAAATTTAATCAAAATGAAAACAGCTTTTAGTGTTAAATAGTACGACAAATAAACAAAAAGTCTTATTTTCTACATTAAAAAGATAATGCAAATGGTCCATCTTGGGAAACCAGTCTCTTAAGATGAGTCGAAGAGTTACATAAGAAGAGATATCACATTTCGCAACCGACACATGTGAAATACTATTCATCCATGACTCCATAAGACTCGCGAGTCCATTTTAAAGATCCTTGGAAATTGTGCCAGTCCTCTTCACTCTCCGGGTACTTTTCTCTACAGACGATAGAATTTGTGTCATCAACATCAGTTGCACTGATGTTAGACTTACTTGTACAATTTGAACTGTTTGCCCATTAAGTATATTTATATTTTTGAAAAATAGCTTTCTTGATTGATTTAACATTTTTCGTCTGCAGAACCCTCTAATTCATTATCCTAGGGTGATTTTGTCAGAAACGCAGATTTTCATGACCATCTAGAAAATTTTTCTTTTGCCCTTAGCATGGGACTGGTACCGATTATTTTTACCTTAAAGGACTTATTAGGAATACTTTCCAGTTTCCGGTTACATAGTTATAATAGTTGATTGCGGAAATTCTTCGTCGGAGCAAGCGTTGTGATGTTCCCTTGACGTAGAAGAGTCAAAATTTTCGTATGGATTTATATCTAAGAGAGGTTGTTAGTTCTTCATTTCCTTATCTTGGATTCATATTTTCGGTATAGTTTGGCAATTCGGTTGCTTCTGAGCAGCAAATTCCCAGCCTTTTAATACCTCGTCATTGAATGGCCAGATCCCAGTTCAGCGAAATCCATTTTTGGCAGTCTGCACACTTGATGCTTTTACACAAGCTTCTCCAATAGCCCCTGCAATTTGACATAGTCCAAAAGTGCGAACGCAGTGATTTTTAACCACCACATGTCGTAATAGGTTATAAATGGTTTAAAATACGAAACGTCTAATCGTTGGAATTTGTGCGTGGACTGGGGTGGTAAATACAATAAAATAACACAATTCTCATGTCGAAAGTTTATAACACTTAAATTTTCGATATGCGAACCAAGACCGTCTAATGAAGGAACAATTGGGTGCTGCTTCAACGGTTTTCTTTTTCTTGTGGGATAGCTGGACCATTAGATGCATTATCCATTACTTCAGGTTTTATTTTTCTTCTGGAACAAATAAAGGCAGATCCCAAAAAATTCCACTTGCACTCATAGAACTGACTACTATACTAAGATATACTACCCTCTTGTTACTCGTCAGTCCACCCACCTGTTTCTTACCTTCTTGAGCAAGAATTTTAGGCAATTTTGGACAGTTGTTACGCTGATTTGATCGACAATCAATATTCGATGAAATCAACTAACAACCGTCCAAAAATTGCCTAGGATTCTTGCTCAGTTCAGGTTTTATTTTTCTTCTGGAAGAAATAAAGGCATATGCCAAAAAATTTCCACTTGCACTCATAGAACTGACAATACCAAGATTTACTCCTTTTTGGCACTCGTTAGTCTACCCACCTGTTTTTTACCTTTCTGAGCAAGGATTCTTGGCAATTTTTGGACGGTTGTTACGTTGATTTCATCAACATTCAATATTTGATCTGGAGTAAGTTTGAATGTCACATAAATATCTTCAAGATTTTTGAAACAGTAACACAGTAACAGGAGCACAGCCTGTACCTCAAAAGACCGGACATAATCAAAGTCCATGATGGTACATATAATAGGAGTAACAAGCAGAAACTTGAACAAAAACTAATTTCTTACTTGAAATTAAAATTACAAATGTGAAAATATTTATTAATTTAATGATTTTTTCTTGATTTTCGTTTTACAAGCTTATTAATTATATCTTCACAATCAATAATTTTCTCTTAAAATGAGCGTTTTCTTGATGAATGTGAAATTGACATGGTTCACAAAATTTTCAAAATGATTTCCATATTTGGGAAAGTACCTTTCACATCTGATACTTTTGTGTGTATATTATTAGTTGGTCGATCTTCTTCTTCATCTAGAAAGATTAAAACTGTTCCAACTTATCTGTAAAACTACAGGAATCAAGGTCGTCTTTATATCTTCCTATTATCTTATTAACGCATTCTTTCTTTGCGGAAATTAGTTTTCTCGTTAGGTTCTTTTTAGTTCTATTGTAAATTTTATCTATCGCCTTGAAAGGATACCCGCTATTTTCAGGTATTGGGACCTTGAATAAGTTCTCGCTGATATTTAGTACCAATTAATGCTTTATTTAAAAACGGTCGTAAAAAACATATCACTGAAAGTGTTGTCCATTGCAAGTCACTGCTTTCTCCCATCTTTCTGGTAACATTTGAATTCCACGTTGGAGAAACGACACGCCTTTTGAGGGTATCCAAGAGTCGACCCATGTTCTGGCATCTTCATAAGAATGGAAGTGCTGCTCAGCCAGGCCATGTGTTATCGATCGAAATAAATCATAATTGGAAGGAGCAATGTTTGGTGAATACAGCGGATGGGGTAGGACTTCCTATTTAAGCCCAGTAGGTTTTCACCGGTAGTCCAACTTGTGACCCAGCGTTGTGATGCTGCAAAATCACTTGCTGCTTGTACAGCGACTGTTTCCTTCAATGCTGGGGTTAAGCTACACCCAGTTGATCCCACTAAATGCAGAGCAGAAGCTGGAAACCATGGATATTCGGCCTTGCCGACGATGTTGATGCATGGCTGCACGATCTTCTACGCTTAGGGTTATCATAGTGTATCCACTTTTCATCTCCAGTCACTATGAAAACATTTCCTTTTCTGCCGTTGAAGCAGCTGTTGACAAATGAAAAGACGCCGTTCGACGTCTCGGCTTCAACTCGTGCAGCACCCAATGTCCTTGCTATTGAAGCATTCCAAGTACTTTCAAACCTTTCAAACCTGTTATGTGATCAACTTTTAATGATTCTGCGAGTTCAGATAGCGTCTAACATGAATCTTCATGAAGTAATGCCTCCAATTCTTCGTCTTTAAACTGTTTCAGTGCGCCAGAGCGTTCTTTATCTTCAACATCAAATTAAATCATTATTTTTGAAGCGTCTAAATCAATCTCTGCATGTTGTTTCCGACAGAATTAAGGCCACCACGCTGAAGTTTCAACAAGAATTATGTATGCTTGCTCCAGTTTTTTTAAAATAAAGTACTGCAGTAAAATTTCCTGCAAATACTCTTTTTTGGCACGAAACTCGACATGTTTAACACTGTGGAAAAAGCGTTGTTTATACTTCGTCAAAATGACAGATACTGAACTTCAAGCTTGCTTATAGTACTTCCATACAGATGCGTTACCATCTTAAACTACACACACGCAACTCTGGTAACGCAATATTTTGGAAAACAGCGAGAACTTATTCAAGGTTCTGATATAATCCTAATGCAGCTAAGCTCCAATCCATGATTTTCAATTTTTGGACAATCCAAAACTTCCATAGTTCCCAAACATCCTATGTTCTACTTGAAATTTTAGTATGATCTGTATGTTTCTTAAGATACTTCATACAATTTCATCAAATTCAATTGCAGCAGACGTCTTTTGACAATTGATCAAAAGACATAATCGCTGTTGACATTTGCATACTTTCGGATTGAAATGAAAGAAATTTAATGCAGCTTCAGGTTTCATCAATAGAAAGAGACAAGCAAGACCGCAGTTTCCTGCATTTTAGAAAAATTCGAGGAGTGTACATAGACAGAGTAAAAGCATTTCTAGGTATAGTATTTTTGAAGTGAAATAAGAAGTTGAAAATGAACTAAGTTGTCGAAGGCTAATCGAAATAATAAACGAACATTGTTGCCAATTTAGGTGATAATTAGGATATTATTAACTGAAATACTGGGGAGTAATTAGAATTTCGAACATTTCCCTGTTAATTTACGTAATTTGTCGCTAATTTAAAAGAATTTACTGCGAGAAATGAACATCTTCAGCACATAAAATGTCACGACAGGCAGTAACGTCAGGCTCGAAGCGCGAACCATGTCGGCAACAGCAGAGAAAATTATGAAACAGTCAGAAATAACTGCGCCATCGTCTCTAATAAACTTAATTCAAAGCAGGACAGGCGAAGTACAAAATTAATTTTAGCTGAAGCGGCAACTCCCGTGCGTACTGGAGATTGTGTTACCCAGGCGAAGAAAGTGTCCAGAAGGTGGCGAGAATTAAGAAGGGCCGAAACTCTGCGTTAGATTTAGCTCTGTTATGTGAATCCCGTTCTGCGATTGCTTTAAAGTAATTAGAATAGTTGTTCGCGTAGTCGTTAAAAGTTAAATATAATTAACGTTTTCGGAGCGAAAAGGACTATTGCTCTTAGTCCGGGTTCCTTTCCCACGCATCCGGGGACAGTAGAAGTGGAATGCTGGATTGCGGTCACCTAGCGGAAGTCCGGTGAATTAACATCTCCACTCTGTGACATATTTCCTGATGTGGAAATTCGGGAGAAAAGCTCCCTCGCCTGTGGATACCGTACTCCTGATAAACTTAATCTATTCTCACTGTTTACACTACGGCGTAATTTTATTTAAGCGTCAGCTTTTGTTGTTGAAATCTGCATATAATTTCCATTTTTATTATGTTTTCTCAAATTTTCCAAGCTTCATAATAAGTTTGTAATGAATGTATTTAATACTTTACATTACTTAAAAGAAAGAACAAACTATACGGATTGATGAAAGTTTTGTTTTTAAAGCTTTCTTTCTCGAAATAAGAGGAAAACCAATTATTTAGGACATAATGTAGTATATTAATATTCCCATGGATTATTGCCACTAATTAATATATCAGTAATTGCAATTCAATATATCAAAATTCACAGTAAATGTTGAGGTTATGGATGTTTATATTCAAATGACATTCGGTTCATTTTTGGGTTCTGTTTATACTTTTTCGATATCACGCATGCCACCTTTTAAGCATTTAATTACCCTGCGGGTGTTAGCTTCTTTTTCCAGCCAGAGACGTTTAATGGGATAAAATAGAAAGCAATGTAACCATTTAAACACACACATTCAGCACTTTCACAACACAAGAACTCCAAATAACCACTGGATATAAAAAACCAAGGATACCTGGGCATCAACAATATAGATTCCTACAACAACGTGACTCCATTATGAAGTGTTTTCCATGGTAAATATTAAACAGCTAGTTATCTGGACAACGGAGAAATTATGTAGTGTAGTTCTGGTTTCCGAAAAAGTGAGGGTATGTTTGGTTGACGACCGGTAATGACAAGAGAAAAAAGTAATCAAAGTATGTTTTTATTGCGTTGAAGGTGAATTATTTATATATTTGGACCAAAAGGGTTTTAAAGGAAGCAACATTAAATAAAAGAGGTTCACCATACCAAAGAAGAAAGAAGTTAAAAGAGGGAATCCATAGAAAATAGAGCTGCACTGAAGAAAGAATTTAAGAGGGGATCATTACATACTGACACACACACAACACGATAGGTATTTATATTCAATTTATGTCAAATATTTCTAAAATTTTGTAAATATAATTTGTTATAATTCATGCTTTTGCATACATGCTTGCAATCTTGGTAATATAATTAACTAAAGTCTCATTGTCAGTACAATAAACTCAATATTTCTTCATATTTGATGAGAGAGAGAGAGAGAGCGAGAGTTTCGTACCCAAGACATACTAATTAACCACACCTACAAAAAAATAGTTGAACATCCTACCGGTTAATTTTTTTCTACTTAGTCAAATTTGATTTTTTCAGTTTTGTGGATAAATCGTTCTAATGATACTGTTGCATATCCCTTAATGATCATAAATAGTCTGGGGCAAACAGCGGTCATTACGAAATAAGTTACGACAGCCTACATATACACAGAACTACTTGCATACAGCATCGATTTAATATTGACAAGAGTTCGTTTTCCGTTATTTTCAGTATGTAGACTGCGTCTTTGCATATGCACATCCATAATGTCGATGAAGCCCATGATAAGTACTTCGGGCAAACAGCAGCAACGGCGTACAATTACGAAATAAGTTACGACAGCCTATATATACACAATAACTAATCGCATACAGCATCGAATAAAGGGATGGAGAATCGGCGATACTGTCGTAACTTATTTTGTAATTACGCGCTGTTAACGCTGTTTTCCCAGGCTAATCATCAAGGTTGCACTACATTGCATCAGTAAATTGATAACCATGCTGGTGTTTTGCTCACAACGTGACCAGCATCTTCGAATCGTATCTTACCGGATATCCGAAATACTTGTAGCGAAAAATGGTAAACAATTGCATTTTTCCTCCAAAACAGGTATTAGGGCTCCCTCTATCCGTGAAGATGGAAATCGATAATTAATCGATAACGTATAGAAGTCGCCCGCATAAATCAATTATCAAAGATTAATTAGAAGCAATAAGTGTAAAAACCAAAATCGAGGTACGCGCGAAGAAAAGAACAGAAAAAACGTAACCAGGTTACTTATCTGATCCAGCATCTGGAATACTATACCACAGTCCTTGCCATTATTATCAAATGACCATCAAGATATGGAATATCTTGTTTTAGTTATTACATTATGGGGCAGCAACAAATAATAACACTAAATAGGGGGCGCGAGCATGTTGGAGCAAATAACAAGAAAAAATAGTATTAGAAAACTTATTTAATTTACTGAAATAAAACACATTCTAACATAATAAAACACAAAATACACGTTTACACTGATATAATACACTTATAAATAAGATTGTATCAGTACTGCACAATGTACTTAACTTAATTAAATACTAAATGCTAGACTGGTCGAGATAGCAAGAGACAAATTACCCAACGGAAGAAGAAATATCGGCCGACTGTGCAAACTATGTATGTAGGGATAATGTTCTATAGAGGCATCAACCCACCGATGAACAAGCAAATTGCTTATAATGACGAAGAAGAAGAAGAAGAAGAAGAAATTAAAAGCAGGTTTAATAATTATTAGTGACTCCTTTGAGCTCGTCTTGCAGAGTAAATTTTCGCAAAAGAAGGTTTAATGTTAGAAATTGACACTATGAGTTTTCTTTCTATATTTAGCTGAGATTTATATATTGTCTTCAAAGCAGCCATTGCACAAAATTTGGTTTCGCAAAGGTAGGATGTTGCAAATGGTAATATCATACGTAATGCTCTTGTGCAAAACACTCATCATCCACCTCTACTCAAAATTCAAAGAGCGGTTTATTACTAAATTATCTTTTAATTTCGCCTTCTTCAGCAGTTGAGAGACTTTTGGGAATATCTTGAAATGCGTCCCTAACCCAGTCATAACTTGCCACCAGGTTGTCGTCAGCAAGAAAATACTTTTTTAAATTCTTTGCCAGCATGGCTAATGATTTTCAATCGGTACACAGACTTCGATCACATGCTATTCTCCAGTCTTGTAAGTTCTAACACATTCATCCACATTTGCAAACGGTATCTAGGTTTCCTTTCTTTAAATTTTTTGCTCTATAATTCCAATTTTCTACAAAAAGCATTAAGTTCATCAATCGTATCCAACATATGTGTGTTTGTTCCTTGGAGTTGAAGATTCAAGGTATTTAATTTCTCAAACATGTCGGCCAAGTATCTCAATTGCATCACAAATAAATTGTCTTGATACTTCTTGGCTTTCGGTCGGTTTTCCTTTTCTAGAAAAATGATAATTTCATCCTTTAATTCATAAACACGATGGAAACATGTTCCATGTGATAAGCATCCCATCCCAGCAATATAATTTACTGCAGTTACAACCGCTGTTAGCACAATACTCAGATCGAGACTCATTTCTTTGGTAGCCAGAGCTCCTCTGTGGATCAGACAACGTGTCTAAACACATTGTGGAGATTTTTGTTTCATAAGTGCTTGTACACTTTCGAATTTTCTAGATATTGTACGAGCATATTCCGACGCAATTTCTCCGCTCTATGTTTGCGTCGTTTACAAAATCATTTGAGATAACAAATAATGCAAGTGCTGTGGCTTTGAGTTCTATTGGTTTGAAGAAAAGTAGTTCTTCTGCTGCTGACATACCATCACACAATTGAACATAGGCATCCAAATGAACATTTTTACTGCTATCTGTTGCATCGTCAAGCTGAATTGGAAACAATTTACCATGCAACTTCCAGAAAAGCTGATGCTTTACATCTTCAGCTGTATCACCAATTCGACGGGCAACAGTATCATTTGATAAAAGCGTAGACTGTAATTGTTTGGAAAAATTATCTCCAAACATAGTTTCAAAAATCTTAATTGGAGCTGGCAAAGTAAGCTCTTCACCAATGGTAAGAGGCTGTTTTATATCTGGCTATTTTATATGAAACTTTCTAGGAGGCAAGGGAATCTTTTTCATTCATAAACAAAGTTTTTTAAAAAATAATTTTTGCTTTTTATATGATTTTAATTTGATTTAATTCGAAGAATTCTGGGGGTTTGTTAACGTGCGCACCGCGAAGCGTTTCCATATGTCGCTCAAGTTTATTCGGTTTCACGTTGTGTGCTGCTAAAATTTTTGAGCAAATGACACACAACGGCCGTTCTTCTTCAATTATTTCAGTTCAGTTATTCTGTATATCCTGCATATAAATCTACTGTTACTCGAATATAGTGAATTATAGTTACCACGCAAATTACAATACACATTCATGATAGAAGGATCGACTTGACTGAGACTGGCTGAAATTGAACGAGGTGCAGCAAATGCTTAACTAACTTTGTCATGGAGTCATGTAAAAATATTAAAAAAGGAATCAATGTAATGAACATGTCAAATACTTCTGTAACCGGCAAACATATGGAAAGGAACAATGAAACTGTGGAAAGCCAAAAACAATTTTCCCGAACAATTCAGATGCAGGTAAAAAGGGGAACAAAAAGAAGAAACAAAGCCAGGTAAATAACCCTACCGGTCAAGGATATCATAGTAGATAGCACTCAACCTTTCTACATCAGTTCTAAAATTGATGGCATTAGGTGTTTTTTAATATAACACATTTCTAGGAAACAGCGCTTATTCAAATTGCTTTCAGAGTCGAGCACCTCTGCTCCGTCAAAGTCGAAAGAATGACCCTTATCAATGGCGTGAATAGACAAGGCCGTGGCATTATTCCCTAGTCTTATACTACTCTTATGTGAAGATAAGCGGGTTTTTAATTTCATTTTGGTTTGTCCGATGCTGGACAATCTTTACAGTTAACTTTGTAAATAACATTGGTCTTGTCCATAGTGCAGACTTCATCCTTCAGGTTGCAGAAGAACCTTCTAAGAGTGTTAGAAGAATGATAAGAGATAATCAAATTCTGTTGTTGATTAAACAAAGATTTCAGCTTGCTGGACAGAGAAGGAATAAAGTCCACACTTCTATAAATTTTGGCTACCGGTTCATGAGATGTAGAGGAATTTCCAATCCCATTGTTACGGTTGCTGTTCTGATTTATATGTTGTAAAATTTTATTTAAAGTTAATTTTGGATAATAATTCAAAGCTAAGAGATCTCTCAATTTATTCAGGTTCCTCCTACGGAAGTCAGGATGAACAATATTTAAGATTCTATGTTTAAGAGCAAGTACCAAATTCATTTTGTATTTAAAAGGTTGGGAAGAAAAGAAATTTAAATATTTACCCGAAGACGTTGGTTTTTGGTACCAATCCAATTTTAAGATATTCTGTTCATCTCTAATTACTCTGGTGTACTCCTGAAGTTTGCAGTTACGTAGTACTCGTTACTTCTTTTCAATATCTGTATAAACTACAATTTTCCATTTAAATGATTGTCAACAATAAATAAAACTGGCCGATATAAATTGCAATCATAAAGTAATTATTGGCGATCAACGTTACGCGATTAAAATTGAAAAATGGCATTGGCTTCGCTTTCGTGCGTTCTTCCCAAAAATTTCACCGCATAAACGTAATTCTAGGTTATCGTTCGCATCTCGCACTTAATGGGGTGTTTTTATCTTCCAAATTAAAGATGGCTTCGCAAATGTCGAGCGCAAAAAACGCGAAGACACGTAGACTCGATTTATCACGAACATTAGCGTTTTTCCCACCTAATATGCTAGCAGGCAATTTCGCGTATATATTTTAAATCTCATCGGAAGAAGTAAGCAACCAGAAGCAGAACGGGTAATAGCCGAAGGGATCTGAGGGTAGTGATTTCTCCATGCGTAAGTGTAGCGACGTCTGCAAGGCAAACTCGTAAAAAGGTTAACGAGCGGCGGCCATAATTTCGGTTAATAGCGAAGCAGATACGCTTCATTTGACGGAATAGGGAAACCTGTGCTCGGCGTGTTCGGAAATGCTTTGAAATCCTTATTTTACTCTTCAGTGTTTGCTTATTCGTTCGTCCATCGTTTGTAGCAGCAACGAAGGCTTCTAATCTATTAGGATCAATAGTAGATGTAGTTCGTATGGATGTAGGTAGTACACGCGATGTTTCCAACAACAAAGCGTAAATAGTACATATTGGGTTTTAATTACTTTTGCTTGTCAGGAGCGGAAATGCTCAACCTAACTGGATGATACCATGATAAATTACTAACAATCATCGCCTGGAAAAGGAAACGCTTGTTGTTTATTATTTTTGTATTCCATACACCGCAAAAAGATTTTGTTAATTTTAACAAAAATTTAACAAAAGGGTTTCTCCCAGAAAGTCTACAAGGGAATAGATAATTTACCAAACTGTTAATGTAGTGTTATTAATTTTTTGAAGTGAATACTTCTTAAGGGATACCGCACCAGCTCGAGCGTAAGCGTAACTGTAAGCGTAAGCATAAACGTAAGCGCAAGAGCGTTAAATTTGGGCGGAGCTTCGCTTCGTGTGCAACATAAAGAAAACAGAGAGTATGATATGCGAGCGAGAGGCGATGACCGAAGGAAAGGAGGCTTACGTGCTTGCTTCGTCTGAAACAGAAAGAGAGACAGGAAGAGTATGATGTGTGAGCAGAAGTATTCACTTTAGACGTGCGTAAACCACACACACCATTTTTCTTTTCAAAAAACAATGATGTTTGTTTTGTTGAATCCAGCATTTTTATTGGTAGTATACTAAAAAGTAGTTGTTAACATTTCCTGGAAGGTTGCACAACTTCGTAATACCTTTTCTCAAAATAACCCAGCAAATGCTGAAATGCACGTTTTTAAATAAGAAACCAACAAAGCATTGTGGTATCTTTTACAAATTGCATTTTTATATAAGAAATTTTTTGCACCTATGGCATTTACGTATTGTGTATATGGGTGTCTTTTTAGAGGTATAGAACTTTAAAATGAAATAGAACACAAACATTGTGGTAATGCAAATGGTATTGGCTTTATTGGAAAGATCATTTTATGCCATCAGTGGCAGGCTCTAATAGAGCGCAATCTGGGAATGACTACTTTTCCAAGCAGCTGATGACGTGGCCCATATCAGCAACAATGCGATGGATGTTGGCTTCCACGTCGTCCATCGTCGCTGTTATAGTCTCTGGCTTATCGATTAACAGATATCCGCACTAAAAATTATCTAAAGGTATTAAATCACAAGATTTTGGAGAATAATTTGCAGGTCCATTACGCGAAATTATGCGCTCATCGAATTCAATAAATTGATTGTGCTGCTCGCTGTGTCTTATTGAAACCACAGTTCTTCCACAATAGTACCATTCAATTGGAGAAGGAAAAAGTCACTAACCATACATCTATAGTGCTCTCTATTTACTGTAACCTTTTGGCTGGCATACATTTTTAACAAATATGGACCAATGATTCCATCAGATCATAAAGCACGCCAAACAGTGTTTTTGTGGATGTAACGGCGTCTCAATAATGTCCACTCATCCTTCTTAAGGATCAAACCACACTTTACTGCTCCGTACTCTACTACTACACTATACTTTGCGTTTAATAGTATTTTGAAAGAGGAAGAAAAGAGGAAGAATGTTCAATTAGGAAGCAAAGTGCGATGCAATGCGTAGCCTATGGTCTAGTATAGCACTATGCTACAGTGCGGTGCAGAGAAGATGTTGGTGTATCACTGAGGAAGTCTTTTATGAAATTGGACAAATCGTTACTTTGTGTTAGTATATTGTATCACAACTATGACTTGGTTCAATTCCAAGCACTGCTTTGTTATCACCTACACCAGTGGTCGGCAAACTGTTTCGCATTCGGGTTGGACAGAAATGTTGGTGGACTGGAGAAAGAAACAAACAAATATAGATATATAACTATTACTATGATAATTTCTACATTTTATATACATTAATGTACCAATTTCAATCAGGAAGAACTAACGAGTACTGCGTAACTTGCAAAACTATTGCAACTACATTCTATTGTAGCTATTTAGGTCATTTCACCTTGACCTCCCCGAGAGTCTAATACATTGTAACTCCTGAAGTTTTGTATCAATTTCATTCAATTATTTTTAAAATATTACAGTTTGAAATAGTAAAATAGAGGAACTTAAAGAAAATTCTCCAACCTGTGCCTCCCACGCCTACAAATAGGCATCGTCGACAATTTTAAAAATCACAAAAGTTTTGTTAAACGCTTCCCTACCGTTGTTTCAAACAATCGCTCTTTGTTCGTTTCGTTTTCGTTACTAACTTATGTAATAGTCACAGTAAATGTATTACATGTAGTCTGGCCAAACAGCTGTAATTACGAAATAAGTTACGACAGTCTACATATACACAGACTTACTCGCATACAGCTAGATGGGGAGTGGAAGATGCTGTCGTAACTTATTTCATAATTGTGCGCTGTTACCGCTGTTCGCTCAGACTAATTATATGGTTAAATCAAAATTTAGGGATAAACTCACAGACAAGCGTAGTTAAACGGGTTTGATGCAACAAAACATGACCAATACGAAGTATTCCTCCAAAAACCTCTATCTATTAGTTTTTAGAGTGTAATAAATATACATCTTCAGAGTTATATTGGCCATTTGCATCAACTGAATTTTCCATCCTGATAATTTTCGAATTATTAACGACGAGCAGGACTACACTACGCCCTAGAACAGGGGAAATATGCTACATACATCCCTCATAGTTGAGTTGAGATTCAGCCATAATGGAAAACATCCGGCCATACAAAATAATTGTCACAACACTTTTCCTTTAATGTTGATAATTGTATATCTGAATTGTCAATACAACACAATCTCGAAAAGGGCTTCTTTTGTTAAATATTTTGGTATTAAGACAGACACCTAAGTTGGCCTTATACTGTTAGAGTCTTATAAGTAGACACAAACGGTTCTAGGCATGAAAACGGTAAACAGCCCCCACCGTTACTTTACGTGCATAGCGGAACATGAAATGGTGCTATTCGCATCTATTCTGTAAGGGGGAGGGGTCGTCTGACTTAATATATGCACAGTGGTGTTCCCATAGGGTATACCTACTACATATATGCGGTATACTCTCAAACATTTTTTAGAGATATTGCGTATACTCTTAATCAAGCCGTACAGCCGCCGCTATTGGATATGCCAAAGAAAAGTTAACTAAAAATTTCAGAAATCTTCCTGTTGCTTCTTGTCCCCACCCCTTCCAATAAGAAACATCAGGCATATAATGGATTACTGGTAGTATACTCTCAAAAAAAAATAAATGATGGGAACATCACTGTATATACATATTGAAGTTTGGTATATGTACCTATGTCCTTTGAAATCCGGAATCATAAAATCCTAAATGTATTTGTCAACTAGTCACAATTCTCACAGATTTAACTACATTTGGAGTGATATCTACAATGTTTTTCTAAGTGAATAGTCTTAGTTTGCGCAGTTTCTTTCTTCAAATTTTATTTTATTTATTATCAAGAAAAAAAAATAGAATAATATGAGAATGTTTATTGATCTGGTGCAGAAGATATTATAATGTGATTGGAGAGTTTGGGGAATTTAATACCTTTTCGGTAAAGAACAACAAATATAAAGAAAATGTTTAGAAAACATCGTAATATTAATTTACGTAAGCATGTTGATTAGGGTTAATGTTTCAACATTTGTGCTTTACTGATGAAATCCAGGTGTACCTACTTTTTGGTTTTAAGCTGGGTTACTTAGTTTTTCTTTTATCTAAAGACATAATAAATACGAATTCTTACCTATTTTTGAACTCTTACTTCTTGATGTGTTAACAACGTGTGTAAGCTTCTCACAAGGTACGTCATTTACCTGAATTTGTAGCAATTTTCTTAAAATATTGAGTTACATGTTTCTACACTATCCATATGAGCAGTAACCTTTGCTATTTTGTTTTACTTCATATTTTTAAAAGAAAAAGGAGATGACCAAGGAGAACCTGGATGAAATAAACAGCAGAAATGGGAAATTAAAAGAGGGAAGAATACAATAGCATTCGAAGATTTAGAAACAGCTTGGAAGGTTTAGGAGAGTTCGATGAAGAAAGGAGCGAATGCTTAACACTTCTTCTACGTTGTTGACGGTAAAGAGGGACAGCAGAGGTTTCATATTTTGGCAATGATAGAGGAGAAAGCGGCAAATATGAAATATCAATCTAGTTATTCGCAACAGTTATATCAATATTTACATATCTCTCCAATTTTTTAGAGAGCACAAATCAAATACAAATTGTCTTGCAGTACTTCACTGACTTAATAATGAAGTAATGCAAGTTTAAACATTGCGTCTTTCTTACATTTCATATTACAAGCCAATCCTGTATCCAAAAGTTGCCGCAATCGAGTCATCCTTTAAACTATTAAACGTATGTGCATATACTTTCACAGTTTAAGGTTAAATGGTCAATTTTTAGTAGTTGAAACTTCCTACAAGGTATTAAAACTTGCTTCTTTAAGGACAAGCAAGATGAAACATGTTTATTCGAATATACGAGGGCGATTCGTAAAGTAAGTTCCCTTTCTGCCTAGTAAGCAGAGGTGTGGAGTGTAGTTTGGTTCAATGTGAGTCTGGAAGTGCTAGTTAGAGAATTGTTTGGACATTCCTTCGTGCTGCTTTGATTTAAAATGGCTGTTGCAATTGGGAATCGCTCCCCACTGTGAACTGTGTGTTATCTAATTTCAGTGTACAAACAACAAGAAGGCTGCTGAGATTCGTCGTAAATTTTGTTCTGTTTGTGGTGAAAACGTTATGAGTGACAGTGTGATTAGAGGATGATGCCGTATGTTTACAGAAGCGCAAACTAATGTCCATAACGAAGAACAAAGTGAAAGACCAACTGTTGTGACGGATAAACTTTTGAGTAATGTCGACGAGAGAATCATAACGGTTTGAGAGTGATGAACAGCTGCAGTCATACGTAATTTCCTTTTCAATACTGTTCAACATGTAACGTATGATGTATGTACCTGTTAAATAAATTCTGTTAATTAAATATTCTCGATAAATATCTGTGGCACACTTGATTGACCACTCAATTTTCTAATCGATCTATATGGGCTCTGTTTTATTCTATTTTGTATATTATCCGCGACATTATACAAATTAAAATACACCAACCAATAATAGTCCATATACCAATAAAATACAAATACATGCGGATCACCAATACAAGATGATGCAGAACACTATATCGGAGCTCAAGAAATTCAAACTGACGACAATATTTTGGCTCACCTTGTATATAGTTTCGCAAGTACCGCAATATTTAGGCCAATTTTCTTAATTATTCTAAAGTTTGCTTGGTTCCAATTCAGTTATTAATCATTACATGTTTTACAGTAGTAAGTTACTAATGGATCCATTTGGAATAACATAAGACAACCCTTGTTTAAAAAGAAAATATATTTTCGTAAATAAACTTTTATACAGCTTTCATTAAAACATAACATCATTTCATATATTCGATATCGATATCCAATTTTCCGCTTACATAATCTATAAACCATTTCTTGACATTCATAATCATTTCTTGTATCCTTCTTTTCGATTTATTTATTAAATTCACTTATTAAATTTATTTGCGGTAGAAATCAGTCTTTAGATATGGTGTGTTACAGGGCTAAAGTTAGATTTGAAAGATGGCAGATCTTTTTCACACTTATCACCACTTAAAACACTTGGGTTATTTATTTCTTATCGTCGATTACAAAAAAAGACATTCACATATTAATTGGAATAATGAACTATGAGTTTTCTTGTATCACATGGGTATTTGATGAGAGCTTCTGTGTTACGATTACGAGAGCGTACACTTGGACCTGGTCATCGAATGCAGATGAGAGTGTACTGCGATCGTCGTATTTAACATTGGGTACATGTTGGAATGTATTGTTTGATTGGATTTTGGTAGTATTCAGATTAACTGTAGGACGTTTGAATGGCGTTCATTTATTTAATTTGTATCACGGAGGTAAATCAAACGTACTACAAAGGTCGAATTTGATTTAGTCTACTACAAATCAAATTAACGAATGGCGAATCGGTCACTGTACTTCCATATTTAATCAAACGCTTTATTTGGTCACCGGTGCAGATTGATTTTAATATGCGAGAATGACTAAATAAATTTATTTATTAATTCTATTTATGTGAGTAGTTTATAATAATTCAAACGAAATGTGCCAATAACAATGTTATAAATATTAGAAACGTATATTAACTAACTAGTATATAATGCAAACTTACGACATAAAATACATACATAACAATATATAAGAATAAAATCATTTTTCTTAAGTGGTCAGTATTGGTTTATACGTAAGGTAGACGTTTTCGGTCGTAGAAATATAATAAAATTGAACCCGAACTAGAAAAAAGTAACAAACTAGTCTACAATTATACCATACTTTGTATAACCACGCGTTTGTTGATCGTAATTTTTGTAGTTAATATCCTCTTTTGCATTGACTTTTATCCATCGTCTCCACTAATATCAAAAGTGAATTAAGATTTTTGAATTTCATAACTGTTACATATTAACATCAAATTGATCTACTTTTAAACAATGCGATTATTTCCAATATTTGTCTCAGATATGGTCTTAAAGATGTTCACCATCTTACTGTATTCTTAATGTAATTATGGTAAAGGTTTGTTTGTGATTACGTATGAAAGTCTACCATTCATATAAGCTGAGAAAATATTTCTCTTTAAAATAATCTAGTCAGAACGTATACTTATTGCAAATATTATAAGAGAGTTGGTTTGTGTAGATGTGCGATGGTCCAAAGAAAGATCTTTTCCTTCGATTGCTAAATAGATATGTCAAATACAAATCAAAGCAGAGGACGAACTTAAGTACTGAATTTTTGAAAGAGTTTGTCAGATATCAGGTTTGTTCTTCTTTCTAATAATTTATTCAGCAATCATAATTGTTTACTATTTTATAAAGTAAATAGCTGACGATCACTAGTTGTAGTAGTGACTGGTCACACGATCAGAAATAGACATAAACTTAAATTAGTTCATTTGGTAACAATTTCTTACGTGCATTATTAATTACCGGTTCCAGAAGTTTTTCTATTAACGGATTAAAGTGGTTTCCTCTGATATCATGGTGCTTGATGGCATTTGTACTGATATTTTCTTGCATTGATAGAACATGGAGGTCAGTATGTGATGTGTAATTTGTTACGTGCAATTTTTTATTTGTTACAATTTGACGGAGGATCTTGGACTAACATCTTTGAATAATAGCAATACCTTACTTAGAGGCATATTCCCATAGTTCTTGTTCATAAGCCCTGATACGGTTGATAACTGCCTTATATACTTTCTAGTTTTGTGATGTGTTGTTTCCAAGTCAGTTCGCAATCTAGATGTATCCCACAATATTTTTCCGTTTTTGTTCGCTTAATCTGTAGATTGTTTATTGCTACTGCGGGACACGTTTCTTTTCGTAGGGTGAAAGCAATGTGCGTAGATTTGTTCTCATTCCCTTTTATTTTCCCTTTTGTCAGCCAGCCAGCGTTAGGGGCTATTAGAGGATCCCTGAGGCAGGAGAGAATAGCTGTATCATCGGTAAAGATTGCTGTTATCGCGTTTTGTGCCATTAGAAGATGTGACGTGTACAAAACATACAGCAGTGGTCCAAGAACGGATTGGAAAGTAGTCGGGTGTTTCTTGGTTTGCATAAAAAATAGAACATCTACATAAATCTCCAAGGAACGACCTACAACTAATAAGGGCGGTTGCAGTTTATGATTAATGAAGAACGATTTCATTGCATACGCATTGTGGTTTTGCAGTCCAGCAACTGAACAACTTTCTGTGAGTTTTTCCTAACAAACCAACCCCAGTTATAAGTCGATCTTTGGAGAATTATGTAGATGTTCTACTTTATGGTTCACTTGTAATCTTGGCCCTCTCAAGTACTTCGCTGAAAGTAGTTTTCTATTTGTTTCTTCATTCACCTTGAATTTATGTTCTATAACAGTAGCAAGATGTGTGAAAGTCTTCATGGGCTCCATATACTTCGTCGAGCTCGCCTTGGTATTCATTTTTTGGGTATAATCTACGACTAGGACTAAGGCAGAAACGACAATTCCTTCTGTGGGAGACGCTTATTCTTTCGTATAGCACTAGAGTACTATGTTGTGTAAGTTGTGATTAATTTGTTCAATCGTTGGGGCTGGAAAATACTCCATCATTCACTATAATTTGACTTGAACCTAAAGATTAGGGAATCACATCGTGGCCTTCATTGTTGTAGACATTCTCGAAGCAGTGGACTTTCATACATTTTGCGACGTATATTATAGAACGCTGGTAAATAAATTGAAGGGCAATAAAATTTAGAGTTTTGCATACATCCTGTGTGTATGGTAAATAAGCAGTTCCAGCAATGAAATTCCCTCACATAAAGGAAATATACCTTGTTTGCATTTCTCGTTCTTTTAGTATGTAAATATGTGGCGGTTGCAATGAGAAAGATGAAATAATAATAAGTAATTTTCTCATATCATCCATGTCTATTGAAAATATTACTATCAAGCTCTGAAGATGAATTGAACGTACGGGAAGATTAAGCTGTAAAAACTTAATTCAGGTAGCATATTAATTAACACGTTCTTGATGACCATTTTAGAAAAATGACTTATAACATAGTGTACAAAGAATAATCAGTAATGATGGAAATGTTTCCTCCCTTGAAGTAGTATCGCTATTGCTTCGAATTTCAGTTTTTGAGGAATTTTTACACTGTCGTTGTTACATTTCTGTCACACTTCATAACGTTTTGGAAATGTTTTACACCGATAATATGTAACAAAGCGTCATATAATTGAATTGATAATTGTGACATATTTCTTTGTACAATTGCATATATATATATATGTGTATATAAATAAATAATTTCCATTTACAATAAAGGGAGGTTACCACAAAATGTTTAAAAATTGCCTTAATACACCAAAAATATTCCACGAATCATATCAGAAAGTTATGATTAAATGTCATTGAGTATTATATTTGTTTACTTCTATTTAGCATCTTCGTTGGTGTTAAATACTTAATGCTTAAAGTGAATCGACGAAAGCTTATCAAGGGAGCGTACTTTTAAATCTATGATTACAAAGCAAATTATGGCACAATTATCATTTTGATTAAAAACATCTTCATTGAACAGTTACGCGATAAACTATCAGCAACATTAACTTTTGCTTACAATGTTAAATTCACCCATCATATAAAAATAAACTCTAGGTATGCATAATAAAACTTAAATATTAATAATCCTACACTAATGAGAAATAATTTAAACGTGTCGAGAGAAAAAGGATCGGCTTGAATCAAAACTTAAACATTAAGCTATTTGCTAACAATTAATTGAGGACATCATTCCTTCATTGCAATCGGGCGAATGCTGCTTATGATCCATTTTATCGACATTTTTATGAGCACAACTTTGCTTTGTCCTTACCATATTTGCTTGAAAATTGATTACTAGGTGTAGCATCGTGATACTTAAAGGATGTGTTTTGTAGAAATTAACCACAGGCATCTGTACTATTTTAGATTATTAACTAAATGCAATTATGCTGTCTTTTTGATTGTACTCCAGGTAATATTCATCTTTAATATTTATTGTCTACATTAGGTAGTACTCGAATAACTAAATTCAGTATTGTTACATGAGCATTCAGTCTGAAGATTTTGATTTGGACATCTTTGGGTAAATTATTAATTGGCATATCAGCTGCAATTAATTTCACCACCTAATTACCATCTTAACGCCAAAATCTGATTAATTGGCATAATTAGTTTTGAGTTTACGTTGATTAGTAAATGTTCCAGAACGATTCCCCATACCGTCCCGCACGCAAATTATAGCTTTGACTTTAGCCGCCTTCTAGGGTTCAAAGTGCGTATATATGTATATTCCACGGGGTTTATATTAGTAACCGGCCTGATTTTCATTTTCCAGTCAGTGAATTGAACTCACGCCTTCATTAAGTCATTAACGCCGAATATCGTTAATTTTTTCAGTTGCTTTTGAATTGCCATGTAATTCAGTGATTCCAGTAATGTTTTTGAGTGCTTTTGGGTGTGCTTTTTGTCAGAATTGAGATTTCCCCGCCAGAAAATTAAATATGACGGATTTTAAATGAAAAGAAGAAAATATACATTCTCAAATTTTACAATTCATTGAAATTGGGAAATCTGGCTTGTTTTCATGCTCACGTTAATGACTTTCATTTCAACAAGATGGAAATGAATAAGTTAAGAAATCAATGAGCTTCGGCGTTAATGGGTTAAGAAAGATTCTGGAAAATATTATTCTAATAAGCTAAAAATGCATAGAAACATGGGATAGGAAAGTATAAGTAAACAGCTTTATCCAAAACAAAGAAATGTGAAACGGATTGGCTGTCGGCTTAGAAACGACCACAAGGATATTGCTAGGTGAATATCAGCAAAAGGAGAAGAGAAAACAGGGGAAGATCGTACAACTGAGAAGGTATAACAAAGAAACATGCAAAAATCGGACTAAGTTGGGCAGACAACCAAGAACAGAGGAAAGAACAGACGAAGTACGCGGAACCGGTATGTAGAGTTCCAGAAAAATGGAGAATGTATTGGTTCAGCTAATTGTGAAAATTACATGCCTAATGCTTAAACGTTTGGCAGTGGATTAGCTATTTACAGGGATTGCACTTTTACCAGGAGCGTAGAATAAACCGAAATTTTATATTCCGTCTGTGGTATGGAAAATATTTATATACAGGCAGCCCAAAGGAAACGGAGGGGTTTAAATGGTCTCTAACTTCATTATTGTAATATGATTTTCATTTTGTTTTTCAGGTTGTTGTAAAGAAGACTTGGGAAATTGAAAATTGAAAGGTACGCTACTGAACAACGAGCTAAAATAATTGAATTTTATTTTGAAAACCGACGATCAATTGTTTTGACGCAACGAGCATATCGTCGTCTTTTTCAATGTAAGAACTGGACCGTCAGAGGCAATGATAAATCGTCTGATTGTTTTCGACAACAAGGCGCTGTCTGTGATCTTCTCTCGAAGTGGAAGACAATAAACGGCTATCAATGAGGAGAATGTTCGACCCCTTCGTTTCTTTTGAGCCATCCTGTACTTGTAACAAATTCTATTGCTTGTAGTTATAGGTTTCCTTCTTGACTCTCAACATATCCAGGCATTTGATTAATTCTTTAAATACTTCGTTGATTGGCGCCCTGATCCTAACTTGTGCAGAAATTATTACTCGCTACTTGAGCTACACTGATGAGGATTCATAATGTTTAGTACACATTTTTCTCGTTCTACACGTTTGAAATAATCTGATTGGCGATATTATTGACGTGTGGTGCGCCAAACAACGAAATATTACAGTGGTTTTTAAACGTATTGCATTCAATTTATTATTTAATTTTAGAATCGAAAAGTTATATATATCAAATGAAAATATTTCAAATGTAACTAGAAGTTGCAAATGGAACACAACCAAGTCGAAAATTCGATTTTCCAACTCAATTTTCTTGGGTTTATAAGGTGATAACATTAAATAGGCAAAATCTTTGCGAGTTTAAGAGCTACCTTGTAACAAATATATGCTGACAAATATTAGTATCAGTAACAATTTAAGAAAATTTGCAACCACTAGATAGATTAACATGAAGTAACATTTTCTTTCAATTCAAGTTACCGCAGCAAATGCAATTGAGTTTATATCGAAATCTGCATGAATATAATTACTGTTTTTATCTAGCGATCTAAATTTTTATTGCCACATCTGTGGGACATTTCCTCAAAATCAACAAGTCCAATTAATCTCGGATATTGCCCTAATTCTGTTAATATCGATATATGCATTTTCAGCTTTCTTTGCTGTATCAGATTTCGCAGCATTTCGATTGATCTAACTACCCGATTGAATCAATTTATCATCACTCCAAGTCTTTGCAGTATCGATTCAAGATGCCAGTGGTAATAGTCATGATTTCGTATAAGTGTTTGCTGTTTTGTACAGCATCATTAGCACCTTGAACATCTAGCAGCAGCTGCTTGGACAGCATGTTTGTTACGGCTTCCAGCCTATACAGCTATCTACAAATTTCTTTGAAGTCATCGTTTCGACTGTAACTAAAATTGTCGTGGAGAATCTAGATTTCCATGATCTCCAGTTGGACATTATTTTCGCACGATAACATGTGCTTTTTTTGGTTTGTCGAGGGTGTAGTTCATTGCCCACCGCACTGAAATTTGCTGGTGTATTGTGCTTCTTATGAAACCTACCACCTTGGTAATAGTGGTAGGAAGTGAGATCTAAGTGTTTTAGTGTTACATTCTTCACCTTCTAGAATCTAGAGAGATATGTTCCAAAATTCTCCTTTTGTTAACAACGGGACCTGTAAATAGGACTTTTCATTATTCCTACGATAATCGATTGACAGTCTTCACAATTTGTTTCCTGTTTATTCGCAGAAATCTCTGTGTTCTGTCGGTTGAAGCTACCGCAAGGAGCGTGCGAGACTATCGTAGTAATGGTACGATTCTCCATTATTTAACATACTGCTCCTTCAGCAAGTTCCTCATCACGGTGTTTGCAATTTGCCCTATACATTGAACCTTCGCCTCTTCGTTCCTTTGCATGCTTAAGTAGAGTTTTTCTCTACAGAAATTTTTAGCAAAAAGTGAAAGATTTATTCGAATTGAAGATAAATCGGAATGAAAGAAAAAGAACCAATAAAATTAAACCAACCTCGTCTCTAAAACTAATCAAATTGTATGATTATTCATTTTGGGTCACACTTCTTAAAATGATTAAAACGAATCAATATCTTCTAGTGCAACGAACGAAACTGAGCCAAAATCGAAAATTAGGATGCTTTCTCTTTCAATATTCTTGACTATAAAGCATCAACATTGGATGTCTCAATTGGATGACGATTAATTTTTATATCGTGATACTAAAATTATCAGTATTTCGTCAACAAGTTGAGGGAGACTGAAGAGAGTTGAAGCGAGACTGACTTTAAGAATTCTCTAATTGGACGACGCTTTTACTTTAATTACAATCAATTACAGTTGGATTCGTTTAGTTTTGAAAATTACTGTATTTGGTTTACATCTTCCAATATAATCTATCAGGATTTGAATATTTTTTCTTCTAAGGAATGGAATCGTTAAAACCGAAACAATTTCTAAAATCAGGTGACACATTCGTGCTTTGAAAATCAAGCAGAAATCAGCTTTGTTAGGTATCATTATTGATTAAAACAAAACCACATTGACGACACCAAAAGCAATTAACACAATGAATTCAAAGCTACTTTCTTTCTGCTTTAGGGGTTATAAGGTTCGATCAACAGCTTCAAGAACAATTCGTTATAATTGAATACTCGCTTCCACAGGGATAGAAGTTTATTCGAAAAGGACAACGTCAATTATTAAAATCGGCCAATTCCGAAAACTAGACGACTTTTATTCCACCTAATCCCTAAAATGAATAAATCCTTGTTCAAAAACTGTTGAAATTAATCGATATTTTTAGTTTCTGCAAATCAACTAAGTTTAAGCACATTTCTTTCCATAATTCCTAAAATTACTTGGCAGTGTCTCGAACGCAACGTATTAAAATGGAACTGTTTGTACTTCCAAAGCTGATCCACATTTTCTAATTGCAACCAATCGAAGTTTCGACAATTGTAAGGACAACGCACCAACATGGAAATATCTAATATTATTTTTCAAAAAGTATACAAGTGTATATACATACAACTTGTTCTGGGTTGGGGTAAATTAGCAGCAATTAGTTAGTATTCATACGCCGAGTAACCCAATTTCAGTTAAATTCTAATTTTCGACTTGCCTGTGATCCATTATTAGTTACTTTAAATTTCTTATTATTGATCTTGTTATAGAATGATTCAATCCATTAGACTTATGTATTAACCCAACATTTTCAAAATATGCTTTTTGTATGACATGACTGTTGTCCTTTGGAATCGATTCTGAACGAATTATGACCTTGCAGGTATAAAACATTTCTGAAAATACGTCCGCGACGAATACAAATGTATCTGTATGAGTACGTGTGTACGTTACACAAGATTTTCAAGACTATCACGTAATACAATTCGTTGGGTGTAGGCGGTTTCATCTGAAGACGTGTTTTAACAGCAAGTTCAGCGAGGCGAAAAAAATAATAAATTAAATAACACAAACAAAATCTGAGCTAAAATAATTATATCCTCTCGCAGCGAAGTTAAAATTATCATATCTCTATGAAAAATATTTTTAAAAATCCGTATAAAATTTGTTACAGTAACAAAAGCTCTCTGTTGAGTTCGGCTAATGAATAACTCCGGTTGTATACTCCATTCGGCTGTAGATGGGAGTTCGAGAGAAAAGTTCTTGGGCCTACGGCTACAAATAATAATGCGGATATTTCAAGAATTCTCATGTTCTCACAAAATTACCTTTTGGGTTACAGAAGCAGGTCATTTTTGTTTAGTTCAACATTATATTTTCTCTTATTGTTATGGCAGTATTTCGCTTATTTTTTTTTTTTAATTTGATACATTCCAACATACTTTGAAATGGTTTCGTATTCCCTTTGAGTGTGTAGCTTAACTTTTAGTCGAATTTTCCTCCGTTATTTTCGATCAAACACTTCGGAAGGTCACTAATGGTTTCACATCCGTAATTTATCTGCCCCATCGGTAGGGGAACGTTTAAAACACTGGATTCTATCATCTGTTCCACGATGCGTTCGTGTAACGTAGCTGAATTACTCTTCTGAATGCCGTTGAAAGTTTTCAACTCGTTGATTTCGTTCACGATGTCGATTTTTCTTTCGCCCCCTCGTCGTTGCCACCGAAGACGATCTTCTCCTCGGTAATCGTGACGATGGTATTTTCGTGTTTTTCGATGTCGTTTGTCGTCTGCAAACGCGGCTGATTTTCTGCGGTTCTAATCGTAGCTGATGCCGACGATAATGGTGGTAGTGCTTCTTTGCTTGACGACCGGGTTGCAGGCGGCGCCGAGATGTTAGCCAATCTACAAGCTACACGTTGTTGGACAGCATGTCGGCGCTGTACACTCAGATCCGAAATGAGCCGGCCTTCACCCGAGACGCGCAAAAACTCAAACAGAAACAGATTAAGAGTAGTAAAACGGCACTGGAGAGGAGGTAAACCGACCAGGAAAGTTGGCATGTCCCTGTAACAAAAAAGAGAACAGATATAAGAAGGCAGATTTTCAAGATGCTTCTTTGAAATGTAGTAGTCTTCCTATTGCAAATTTGATTTCAATATAGCTTAGAGTAATGAAAATTAGGAAAAATTATTATAATGGATAGTCTTACGGTAAATATATCTATATGGTTTTCTTCGGCTTTTTAGATACTTATTTTCTTTCCCTTTTTGTCGTATTATTTGTTTTGTAATCGACCAGAAAGTCATTTGATAGTGACCGCAAAGGCTGTGGTGTAGTTTTACTGTCACTGTATCACATCGGTAAACTTCTAACTATACCATTACTCAATTACTTAGAATTTATTAGGAAACTAGAAAGACAAAAGGCGCTTTGAACAACGGCCGGTAATTTACAAAATTGAGTGTAGCAAATCGAATAAAGCATATAAAAAAAGAGACGCGCATATGATACATTATCGTTATGGTAGGATAGATTCATCCAGTGTTACCTAACATATGAACAAGAAGGGCAAACTAAACATAATTATTGATAGTCAGGCCACTATTAAAGCCGTTATAAAACCAATTACCAGGTCAAAACTGGTAAAACATTGAAACGAAATTCTCAATCAACTGTCGTGAGACAACATTTTATCATTAATCTAAGTGCCAGGACTTGAATATATTAAAGACAATTTAATTGCCGATGAACTAGCCAAAGAGGACTCCAAAGGACACTTCCTAGGACTGGGTTCTGTATGCGGGACATCGAAGGATTCTGCCAAACAGGAAATCCGGTTTTGGCTAGAAAGAGAACATTCAAAGAAGTGGAAACTGACTGAAGGTTACAACCATACTAAGATACTGTCAGGTGGGCTAGATACAAAGTTCGTGGGTAACCTAATTAGAGGAAGCACTAAAGACATAAGAACATGGGAATAGTGAGCGAACCGTGCTGTGGAGGCTGCAAACTACAAGAGGAAGCTAGCATGCATATTCCCTATGCATGTGAGAAACTGAAGGAGCACTTTGGTAAGGATCTATTGGACCTCACAACAATACTCAGACTTCCCTTGAGCAAGATGCTGGGAAACACTACAATGGGCATAGAGCTGAAGTGCCTGGTCTATTGGTGACCAATCCTAAAGGAGTGAATAAATGAATGATGGGCACGACATTAATATCGAGATAGAATTGATAAAATGTGCAAATTCACCGCCAACGCAACGATACATAAACGTAAAAATACAAAATCTGTTAAACAAAGACGACGGTTCCATGGACCGCTGGTTACTATTTGGTTTATTATAGGGTGATATGGTTTGCCTTTTGCATAAGTGTATGATAAAGAGAAAAATTATCCGAAGATGAGATTCGGTCCATCAACGTAAAGCGCGAGTCTATCAGAATTAACGGGGGTGACTCTTCTCGGAATCATTTTGCATTTTAGTATGTAAAAAAATATGGCGTAGAGTCGTAGAGAGGAAAGTTGGTTTGCATGAATAGAATTTAAGAAATCACGATTCATTCGGTAAGGTACGGTTTTAAGATGCTAGCTGCGTTGTTAGCAAAACACGTGTCACCTGATTTAGTTAAATAGCTGTGTCCTAAGGAGTCTACCGATGTCATGGAATATCAGATACTTACACTACTAGAGAGAACCCAACAAATGTATTCTTAGAGGCCATATTTAAAGAACTAAACTGGAAGGCAAAAGGTTATAAGATTGAGGCTTTGAGAAGAGATGAGTGTGGGACAGTGAGAGAGTGATAATACAATGAGATAAAAACTTTCTTGGTATAAATTGGTATTAAATAGCCCTAAATAGGAACTACTGGAACAGCAAAAACATGACTTATATCCGATAGACAGAAAACTGCTGAAGAATTGGAAGAGAAGTTAAGTATGCAGATCAGGTAGGATAAACAACAATGAAGGCAGATGAGTGTACAAATTATTTTAATTTGTGATCTCGTATCACAACAACACACAAATCAGCTGTTAAGTGAGGAATACTGAAGAAATTGAGAACACTGCAACGGATGCGCTTATCGTTTAATGGAGCTTTTCTTTTTGTACATTATTTTGCTCATCTGTAATTGCCTCACCAATAGTAACAGTGTATATGTAGGTACATATTATCAATGAGTGTAAATGTAAGTAGGTTTTGTGATGAAATTGATTTATTTAACACCTCTGTAAGTAATCTAAGGTGATTGTTAAATACAAAATTTAGGGTTGCATAATTAATTAATTTATTTTTATTTTGTATCTTAAGTATAACTTATTTGAGTATTTCTGGAATGATTGAGGTTATTTACTAATGTATTTTTTGTTTGTTTTTGTTTTATTTTACTAAAAGTAGTATTTTCTGAACTTCGCCTTGTGATTGTAGCTTTATTTTTGTCATTATGTCACTATGTTACATATTCTTTTTGTCTTTTGTGTACCATTTAAAGCTACAAGAAAATCGTTATTATTACTATGATTACGTTTGTTTTCATTGTAATATTATCCTATAATTAGGGACTGTTGTTGCTGTTGGGCAATAACGTATTATTATTGCTCTTAGTATTATTATTATATACACACTTATTTTCCATAATAACAAAAAGTGTGTCTAATAGCTATTCCAACGAGGTTATATAATACTGTACGTTTTTATATTAAATATTATTACCAATTCCTGGAATCAGTACTTTCAATAATTTGTTGTTATTAAAGCGAAAACACCACTTTGCATTTTATACGCGTACGGATGTTAATATCGAATTTTGTCCGAAAATTTTCCGATCCTAATTACGAGGATGAAATTACTACGATCCGGCGCATTTGTAATTTGAAAATAATCTGGGATAATAGAAATACGCACATACATTTGTTCTACGCAATTCAATTATGATTATGTCGCCTCTCCCTAATACAGAAAACTACTAGCAATAGTTTCCTCTTTTATAATTTGTAGCAATATGACAGCAACCAGAGGTTTTATATTTTGTATTTTTCCAAGTGTGACTATACATGTGTACATTTAAATATCGTGTTCCTACTCTCTCGGCTTTGACAATGTCAGAACGAATATTGTCTATATGCAAATATATATTCCCACATGTCACGTGCAATATGTGCGTTGATAAAAGATGAGATATGTATGTATATAATGTATCTATGTGCGCCTAGGAATTTATTTATTATAAAATACATTCTTTTTTGTATGGATCAAATCAGTCGTAGTGCTTCTACACGAAATGGGGTTTGACAGAGTTTTAGTACCTAATCACTTTGAAAGTCAACTTTCTTCTTCAAAATATACAAGTGGTCATGTAAAATATTATAACTGCTTTCTACAATTTCATGAAATGTCATTACTATTGTGGATAATACATTGTTATAATACAAAAATTTTAACATTATTTATTAGTATACCAAATTAGAATTGCCTTTATAATAGCACTTGGTAACTGTGTTTGGTAATATTATATATATATATATATATATATATTATCCCTATTTATCAAAATGGCAAGAAAGACGTTCCAAATAGTTATAGGGGTATTACGCTAATGAACACCATGTATAATATCTTTGCGGTAATCATTCGGGAAAGATTGGAAGATGAGTTGGAAGCGAAGGGCATCATAGACCATACACAGACGGGGTTTCGTAAAGGAAGATCGGCAATGGAGCATGTAGTGACTTTAAATTATATTATAGACCAACAGTTGCAGAGCAAGGGTGGGAAACTGTATGTATTATTTGTGGATCTGAAGGCCGCGTATGATTCAGTGGATCCATGACATCTTGTTTGAGTTGATGGGAAAGTATGAGGTGTCCGAGCAAATGTGCCATATAGTTAGGAAAATGTATGAAGTCGTCTCTTCATGCTGTATGAGAGTAGGAAACGAGGTAAATGGCAGTTTTAGAACGACGAGAGGGTTACGACAGGGGTGCCCACTGAGTCCAAAGTTATTTAATCTGTATGTGGCAAGGCTGGAAAATATTCTTAAAGTGGGGCAAAGCGGTGGGATAGTGATTGGTAGAGAGAAAGTTTGGTCCTTGTCGTATGCGGATGATATGGTAATTGTTGCGGAAAGTATGAATGAAATGAAAGAAATGGTTGCGAGATTGGAAAGATTTGTTGACAGGAGGGCCTTGGAAGTGAATGTGGACAAAACCAAATACATGATGTTTAGCAAGGGTGGGTGGATAAAAGATCAGGTGCGAGTGGAAGCGAGTACTGATAGAAAGGGTGAGAATGTTTAAATATTTAGGTTTTGTGTTTAGTTGTAATAATTCTTATAAAGAACATGTGAGGTATGTGATGTAAAAAGGCGTCAGTTGCAAATGATAGATTGGGGAGAAAATGGAATGAATGGTTCAAAGAGAGTTTTAAAGCGAAGATGATTGTTTGGGAAGCATGTGTTAAGAATATTTTGTTGTATGGGACGGAAGTATGAGGTGTGAAAGAAATTGTGGAAGTAGAGAAAATGCAGGTAAAATATATTAAGAAAGCGTTAGGTGTAGAGAAATCCACGCCTAATTATATAGTACTGAATGAAAGCAACAAGTATAAGGTAAAAGTGAGTGCTTGCAAAAAAATTGCTAAATTTGAGTGTAAGATTGCATGGAATTGTATGGGAAAGATGGTGAAAGAGATGATGCAAATGGTAAGTAAGGAGGGAATGGATGGGAGGCAATACACTAAGTGGGGAGAGTGTAGGAAAAGAATGTATGAGAGTGTGGGCATGTCTAGTATGGAAGTGGGGCGGTATAAGAGTGAAGGAAGGATACATAGAGATGAGAGCGAAAGATGTGGAAATGCAGGAGAGGATGGAAAGGATTGGGAAGTCAGAATACAATAAGAAGTACATGGGTATCTGTTTGTTTGGTATGCTACCAGAGTATTTGAGTAGAGTGAGTGAGGTTGGTGAACAGCGTATGATTGCGAGATTTAGGTGTGGGAGTGAGGAACTAGGAAACCGTTATTGGATGAAAGAGGAGGAAAGAAAGTATGTAGTGTGCGAGGAGGAAGAGGCAGTCTGGATGCATTGGAGGGAATGCAGAGGAATGGTGTGGTCAGAAGCAGAGAGTGAGATTTTGGGCAATTGGCGGTGGTGTTTGAATGAGAAAGGGGGCGGGAGATGTTTGTTAAAAAGAATTTTAAGTTACAAAGCGCCTAGTAGCTAGGTGGAATTTTTGGTATTTTTGAGGCTGTTATCTTGTCTTATCTTGTTTTTTTTTGTTGTTTAATTAGGTTTACGTTTTTTTATTATTTCTGTTTGTTTGAATTTCGTATTTAGTTCTGATAAACCTCTGTGACATGATTTACGTGTATATGAAGTATGCCAATAAAGGTTCTATACTACTACTATATATATCTATATATATAAACTTCACCGGTTATTTATTTTACTAAGGAGGACATTAAGAGTTTGGAACCAAAATTCCACAAAGCAACGAAATTGCTCTCGTTACTAGCTTCTAATTTACAAGAATGCTTTTGACGTTAAAGTAAGTTCTTTACATCAGGCGTTTCTATTGATTGTGTATCAAATTCGGTACAAAGTGCGTCTGTCGGCTATTTATTTGTTCATTTAGTTACTTTCGGCAAAAACAAAATTTCCGTGCAAATACGTTCCAGCTAGGAATGCGTTCGCAAACATTTATCGAGAGGAAATTTGATAATGAAATTCTAAATTCCATTTCAAACAAGTTTTAATTAACTGCCAATAACAAACAGCAACTGTGATCAATTTGCCGGTGTACAAATATTGACAGGAAATGATTTTTGTTGAGAAACGTCACAATTTTCTCGACAAAAGGGTTCTATTTAATTTTATTGCTGTATTATACGTTTTTACGTGTACGTGTGTACACGACGTATCGTTGTGAAACCCAACACAAAAGGACAATTTAAATACATGAGTGTGTCCAATTGAATTGGGAAGTTATACTTACAATAGGCACATAAATTGAAACAATGTTTACATAATCGTTTTCTATTTATATTTGTGATATATTATTTCTTTATTATAAGTAATGTTTGCTTGGTAAATTATTCTGCCTTCACTCAAATATTCAGTCCACTAGACTCTACGTTACTGACCTAGTTTATATACATGACTCTGGTTGCCGCAGGATTCCCTGGCTTCCCTGTTATCCCATCCTATTGGGTAGATAGCAGCGCCTCCGATGACGAGTAGAGCTGAAACAAAGAATGAAGAACAGGTGAATAAATAATAGTGACACCATCGTGGAGAGACGAACAGCTTAACCTTGCTTAAATAATAAGAGAGAATCTAGACACTAACAGCGGAGCATCGTTTAGATCAATCTTTTGGTAAAGAGTGTCTTCCTATCGTGAAGCTGCATTATTTAGTGGGGAGAAAGCGAATGCGTGCAGTTCATTAGTCAATAATATTTACGTCAATAGGTACGTTGCTATAATTGCCTTAAAAGTCAATTCATCGTGACATCTATAAATCGCATTAGTTCTAAGTTAATTTACACCTATCCTCTGGAGAGGATAGAGTATGATACACCTTTAACGAGATGAATTTTAAAATTTACAATTGCGGAAATGCTAACCAATTTTCCAATTCCTTGAGTTAAAATGGTAGCAGTTATGGACGAAATTATTTACATCAATCCGGTAAGGACATATGTTACAAATACTCGTCGAAACCGAAACAATTGAAATATGGCTACCATCGTCTTCTATTATGAACGCTATCTTTGCTGGGAGTACTGGTGAGATGGAGCGTGAAAACCCATTATTGGAAATTACCAAGGAACACGAACTGCATACATTATAAACACACACAGAATTGCTCCCGCTATTTCGGACAATGGCTTTATTGATGTCTTTAATTGGACATTGAAAGCAAGCGCACAGTCTATTCACGTATTTCGCCTTATCGGTCTCCTTTGCAAGCACGTCCAAGCCGACGCGGTGTTGGCAAAGAGAGACAAACTAGTTCGCTTGGACGATGCAAGCTTGCGTCTACTAGTTAGCGTCGGCAGCGACGATCTTTTGCAGTCGTTTATCTATAAGACAGAAACGTGCCCCAGATACTCTTAGAAAATATTCCTAAAAAGAAAGATATTACTATTAATGTAATAGGGAAAAGTTAAAGTATGTGTATCACAAAATTAAACTTTGGTGGAGGCGCCGGTAGTAGATTAAGAGTGGAATAAGTATTATTAATATAATGAGTATCTACTAATATTGCAAGATGAAATCTCATCAAATGTACCATAAAAGCATACAGAGCGATTAACCGGAAAGAATGAATAGTTAAGAAAAAAATAGTGAAAGATAATATTTCCATGTCCATGCATACCTTGCTTTCTTGTGATTTCTTTGATAGTGTGATAAAGCGTTTATTTCCATGTATAGTAGTATGTAGTAAGAAGTTTTAATTGAAACGTATAAAGTTGTAAAATATACAAGCATATTGTTACATCCTCAAGTTTGATTGAATAAAAAATATTTTATAAGCAGACAAGCATGGTAAAGGTGAGATAATAGAGAAGCCGTATAATGAAAGACATGTAATTCTAAGTTTAATGTTATTAATCATATTTATCTAAAATTCAATCAATATCCAGGAATGTTATTACTAAAGTTCAACAAACGAGTATATGATAAGTAATTTTAAGTAATGTAGGCCGGGCTGCTTTAAATGTATGATATAAATAATGGAGCAAAAATTATGAATAACTATTGTACGCCTATGTTAAATGCTAGTATAATACTAGTGATATGCAAATGCCATAAACTTATGAACACAAAAATCCCCAGATTTAAAAAGTTACTGGTCACGTGGTGGACAATCATTCTCGATAAGTCTGTATTTAATTGTTCTGTCTAGACTAAACGGTAACAGTAATTGTACCTTTTACGCGAAAGTTTGTCTGAACTTCTTGAAGATACATAGACGAATGTTATACAACATATGTGGTTTAAGCAGAATAGTGCGCCGCCCTATTTTTCAATACAAATTTTATTATTTTTAAATGACAATTTTCCTGCAAGTTGAATAGTTCGCGGTGGTCTAACTGCATGACCATCTTTACTTATATAGATATCTAAAATAATTAGTTTATGAGACGAAAGTAAACACCACCGACGAAGTATAAAATCGCCTGAAACATCGGGTACAGATGTACATCGAGACTGGCAGGGATAACTTTGAACATCGTTGTGAAAAATAAGTAAGTGCGCCCAAAACAACATTTTTATGTGCCCATTGCTGTTTGTTCATTTTTTTCTTCATTTATAGTCATTATTTTATTTTTACCTCCTATAATTTGATTAATAGCTCTGTACCCTAATTGTAAAAGACACTATACTAATAGCGAATAGATACACTTTAATGATTTCGTGGAAGGCAGATCTATTTCAGGGAATCTCGATTACATCCGATCAAGTGGGAGAAATCATGTCCTCAACTTTATCCTTATGCCAAATCTATTTAACCCTTCTCAACTCCCAATCACTTGCCAATCCGCCCAGGTAGTTCGGCGAGGTACGGAAATATACCTGCGATGGTGTTTTAAAAATTCAAAGGAAGGCATATATCTAGGGTTTCATGCAAATGGTGCTGAAGAAGGATCCCACTAGAGTTACTAAAACTGCCACCGTATTTATTGGTGCAATTTGTGTTGATAATTTGTCTATGGTGGTTTCAGAAATCAGATTTGTTGAATTTGTCGTAAAATCTTTTAGTTTTTTGGAGCTTCGGTGTCTCTGTAAGTAAGAGAGTGTGCGCAAACCGCATAGCAGCTGCGTGTAATGCTTATATTGGCTACTTAGAAACGATTTCTATAAAGAAAACTTGGATAAAAATTTGTCGTTTATACTTTTTCTCTTGCTTTCATATTTTTCGTACGACTAACATAATTTACTAATTTACTTCATTATCTTACAGAAGCTCTCTTTCGAACGGCAATATTATGTTGACTATGAGACTATGAAAACAAAATTGTGTTGTGACTTTAGGCAACTGATTATTTTGGTATATCTATGTACAGCGGGTCAAATATACGAACGCGCCTCAAGGTCAGGGGTATACTGGTAAAATGATAAATTTGTACAGCGCACCTCACGATCATAGCCACTAGGTAAGTGGGATGTGTTGTGGAAACTTATATTTTGTTAGTACACTTCTGACCTTGAGGCGCGTTTCCTATATTTGACTCATTGTACATATGCTTTTCTTCGGCTACAAAAGAAGCTACGGACCCAGTATATTTACACAGTTGTATCGAGTTAAGTTTCAATCTCAGAGATGATAAGTTGACACCGTATTCTTCACTTCGGGGAGTGAGAAAGTTATATTTTTCAACCGCGCCATTACTACGTTCCTTGATATTTCTGATGTTTATCGTATAATCACTATTTGTAAAGAAAACACGCCTTATATCACGGATATTATTAAGGGAGTTGATTAAAATAGGGAATAACGCATTTAATACGTTTACATAAACAGATACCTTGCTTTTTCAGTTCATTCTCCTCTCAGTAATATTCTGGCAACGTATTTCAACAAGTTATCCACTAATAACTATTCTCTTATCTTCTAGTTTCATATCTGCTGTATCACAGCTCGTAAGTTGATTGCGCTTTTCAGATAGTCTACACCAGGTATGGGTAACCTCCGGCCCGCGGGCCACATGCGGCCCTCGAGTAAGATTTGTCCGGCCCGCTACTGAATTCTTTCGTTGCATATTAGCACGGCCCGTCTAAACTTAATTCATAATGAATCATAAGGATACTACAAAAATGAATATTTTTCAAAATTACTCGTAGCATAGAACTTCTACAAAAAAGGTTGCCCATGCGTGGTCTACACCGTCATATTTACAAAAAGGGAAAGTTCTATGTATATTGCAACTACCAACAGATCCCCCGCGTTTGTGAAATGGTCACATGCAAGTTTTAATAATTGAATAATAATAATAAACAAATAATAATTAATTTCATAATTATCATAAAGACACAAATGTAAGGTTGTTCTTTTCTTGTGTTATAAGGCGTTTTAATTTTATCAACCCCCTTCCAATGTGAATGACCAGCATTCTTTCCATCTCATTTGGACTATTTGTTTCTTAGTTCTTTTGTCTTTACTTTATTTGCCAGTCACTGGTCGTGCATTCTATCTGTGTGTTTATTCCATAGTCCTATTCTCCTTTCTATCATTCCTCCATATCTTCTAACATTTTATTCAACGGTATTCATATATTTTGAATTTAGTATATAAGTATGCAGAAGTCTTAATTCCTAAATTCAATATGTTTTTAAAATTAATGAGAGATGAAGAACAAGGCGATAATGAATACATATATAATATCTGTATATAGTATAGCACGTTTTTACTAACCCTACACAAATAATTGGAACAGTTGTCTACTTGAATCAAACAAAGCAAGCTTAAATAAGACAAGCTACTTATCAAATACTACTCAGAAAATACGAGAGATATTGAAATAAATGCAAAAACAGAAGTTGATTAATTAAGGTCAACAGGGTAGAACAAAGGGAGTAAAACGCCGTCATCGCAATAGTCGTAGCCCTAGTTACAAATCTAGTAATGCAGAAGAAGAAAGAACAGAAATCCGACTAGTGGAGCTAATGAGTCGCTGGTGGAACGTTCAGGGGAGCATGCAACAGCTGCCGTTACATTAAGAGTAAAATATAATTTTGCTAATGAGCTCGCGAGTGCAGAAACTGAACGTGTTTCTTGCAAATGCTCGACGGCTGTTTGCAAGCAGACGATGATAACAACGCTGGTGAAAAATTTCTGTTCACGTCGGTGCTATTAACTTCGTCACATATTCGCGCAGTACGTACATAGGAATTGCATTTGCATGAACTAGATGCTTCGGAAGTATGTAAATTTGCTTCTATCTTCATACTTTTTACCGATTCTTGGAAGAAGTAATTTTTAATGATAACGACAAATGGTGCCAACTTCTATTTAACTACGGATAAGTACACGACTGCAATTTTTACGAGGTGTATCCTGTAGTATAGTAACATTCGAATGGTTAATTACCATTAGAAAATTCACCATTTATTACAATTCAATATATTAAAATTCACAGTTAATGTTGTGGTCATGGTCTTCAATTGTCATACGGTTTATTTTGGGGTTCTATTTATACCTTCACGACACCATGCCCGCCACCTTTTAAGCATTTTGCTACCCTACGGGTGTTAGCTTCTCATTTTAACGCCAACCAGAAACGTTAAATGGGAGAAACAAATGTCCCTGGAAATAAAATTAATAATCATTATAAAGAGCATCTATTAATGGATAAAAAGCATGTTAATATTCAGATACATACATACAACATTTTCACATTACAAGAATTCATAAAAAATTACTGGAAATAACCTAGGATACATCGACATTCAATATAGGTTTCTACAACACCGATATACCTGCATGAACTGGAGTCAAGATGAATTAAACTTTTCGTTTCGTGGACAACTTAGAAATAAAGCAGTATAGTCCTGGTTTCGAAAAGAAATAAAAGGTTTGTTTGGCTAACGACGAAGGAAATTGAGAAGATAGATAAGTCAACAAATAAGTCAACAAATATGTTGGGAATAAAAGGGTTTTAAGAAGAAGTACCAGGGAATAAAAGAACCTCACCATACCGGAGAAGATAGAATCTAAGAAGGGGAAGAATTAAAAGTGCATCGAGAATAGAAGTTTAGAGAGGAGATATAAGAAGAACCATCATCGAAAAAGAAATTACATTAATACACACACACAACACTAGGTAATAATCTTGATTTTATGTTAAATATTTCTCAAAATTTATAAATATAATTTGTTATAATTTATGCTTTTTATATCATTAATTAAGAGCTAGTGCAATTTTGTTTAAGTAATTTAACTAAATTCTCAGTACAATACACTGTACTGTTTATTGATTTTGTCTTTATATAACGTGCTTCTAGGGTCTAACTGTGTTCTTTATGCAATCTTTGTACATCAACTATTTTCAGCATTGAAAACTACAACATATATTTCAGAATGTTAGCAGTGCTATGGTTCCCCTCGGGGGCGTATCAAATTTTCTCTTCAAACGATTAAAGAAAATGGTATCGTATTTTGTTACAAATAGCCGACTCATAATGTCGGACGTTAAACGAACTTTTTCCTCATCGTAAAAATTTGCGCAGCCTACGATGAAACATAAAACTCCTAATTTCAGTTTAATTACTCGTCAGAACTGTCGGTAAACGTCAGCATCGAAATATGTTATTATGAGTTCCGCCTCTTTCCCGAATTACGTTATTTAATATCAGGAAGCTATTCCGAAAATTTCGGAGATACGTCGACAGCGTAGAATATTTCGAACGAGAAGAAGCAGCAAAGGGTACGCCGAACATGGCGTGGGGAAAGGGATGCGAGGGCCGGCGAATTCTTTTTGAACCCGTACTTTATCATCCGATAAAAAATCAAGCAAAAACTTCTAATATTTACGTCGGGCGTATATAAGAAGGAAATTAATAGCTGCTTTTAATTTACCACTGGCTGAAAAATCACGGTTGTTTGCTGTGGTAACTAGCGGTCATTACGAAGCTACTAATTATGAATAGAAAAACGAATTCATAATGAAATACCACAAAGTAACGGCTGAAATTATTAATTTTTTAAAGCTACTAATTTTTTAATTTCGAGAAAGAATGTCTACTTCGTAGTAGTTACAATTAAAAATATAAAAATTAAGACTTTCTAGCATTTATATCAGACAGGCTGTTGCACACACCAGAATAAAAGTAGTTCGAAATATTTAGCATTGCATTCGTACTCGCAGGGCACTTAAAAGCCTCAGTATTTCAATATGATAGATCACTAAATATATGTTGAAAAGGTGACAGCAACTAAAAACAGGACTTTTATTTCTGAATAAAGTAAGAAATTGGTTCGAAGGAATACATTATTCGATATCTCAGTGAGTTCCTATAGGGAATCTGTACAGCAGCATTTGCAATATCACTCGCGTAAAGAGTCAGTAGAGTAATGTTAGCCCATTTCTAGCAGAAGCACATTTCGCTGCATGTCAGATGAGATAGGATATAAAGCCTGCATTCGTAGAATCTTCTGCGAAGCCAAAGAAATCATATCCTAAAAGCTTTAAAAGAATTTTATATCCCATAAACCATCAATGCGAATGCAAAGGATCTTACGAACTTCCTTTGCACTCGCTCTATCGTATACCATATGATAAGGATATCAAACTATTTTAGTAATCTGAAGTGCACAGTAGTGCATCAAAGGAAATAACTAATGGTTGAGTAAAATCGCTTAAAATGGTTTCTAGAGAGGCAATTATTTTGTAATTATAAATAATTTTTAAATATGGTTTTCATCTATTTACAAAAATTATGATACTTTAGCCTTTTGATCAATTTCATATGTTCCAAATGTTTCATATTATGTTCTTGGATTGTTTTATTGCAAAATCTGTATTACGGAATGCACAAACTTTTGTCAAGTGTAAAACTATTTTGGCAAATTCTGTTCCATATGGTGCACACTTTTTAGAACACATTGTGCAAAAGCCGTTTCTTTATACAACTTCAGGGTAAGTTTTAAGTTAAGATGTAAACGAAAGCAGATGTAAAGTTCCATTACAACCTCTGTTTGCTGTTCGGCAGTTTTTACGATGAAATGTAAATGAATTTAATGAAGTCGTTACTTACAACAAGTAATACATGAGTTTGTGTAAAATATGCTTAAGCTCTTTTCAAATATGAAGACACCATATCACATCGGTAAACTCCTCACCACACAATTGTTTCATAATAAAATCGGTGACATGTGTTTCGCCAGCTCGAGGCAAGCATTATTACAACCGTCTAAACCGAAGTGCTATATAATATTATATGTTACGGCTAAGAAAACGAATTTTATTTACGACTAGGTGACCCGGCAAACTTCATTTTGCCCAAAATAGATTTTTAATTTAATTAATTTTGTGCATTCGCGATTCCACCTGTAATTTGTTATTTCGACCTAAAATTAGCGATCGTTAACAGATGACACAATAATATAATTTCAATTATAGATTGAATGAAACACTTTTCGAATTGTTGGGATGCTTAAAACTGTACTTACACATTTAGAAGTGCGATTGCAGCTACTGCAACTACTCCAACTTAGTTGTCCACTTTTGTAGAATGAAATAGCTGCAAAAATGCGCATTTAAGTATTATTTGTTGAATGATAGCCGTAATTCCAGTAATATATATATATATATAAATCGTTTCCAGTTCCAAGAATCGTAAGTATGGGACCTAAAGGGCTCACACTTTGAATTTCTATAGATCATTTTGTGATATTTCTTGTTTAAACCATATACGCAGAATTTATCAGGATTCCAATGCCATTATGCTCATCATGCTTTCCAATCTAACATTGACGAATTCACTACCATCTGGAAAATCTTAGATGCAGAGTTCACGCATTCTCAGCAACATTTCATTTTTTGCTTTTACAGAAGCTTTCAATCATTTGAGGGCAGTAGTCTGCATACTGCTATACGACCCCTAGTAGTTCATCGTTACTTTTACAAAATATATTATAACTTTGTGAGATTTCCTACAGGCCACTTCTTCTAACCGATCAGAATTGATGGTCCAGATTAAAGTCTGAGTTAGCGGAGGACCATCCTCCAACAGCGATAAACTCCGGTATGATCGTTATAAGTCAACGCTGCATCGTTTTTGCTTTATGACCTGGTGCTGAATTCTGCTGGAACGTCCACTGTTTACCACAGAACAGGGTATCGTTTACCGGTTTGACTATATGCTCCACGACGATTGATTAACGAGTTTCTGGAATTGCCACTAGGGGGTTGCTATTTTTCCAATTGCTTTATGACGTTGTGTTGGCAACTCTTTCATATCAATTGACTGCAAATGTTAAATCAATCTGTCAAATGGTTTGATTTTGACAAGTATTAAAGTCAAGTACCTTTTTGTGTTTTCAATTATGGACAAAAACGGAGTTCGAGAAGTCATCAAATTTTCCTATTTGGAAGGGAAAATCGCAACGAAAATCAAATCAGGGTAAGATGCGGTTCTGGAGGATTCGTCATCATCATTTTCCATCGTCAGCTTTTGGGTTTGGAAATTCAAGTGTGGCTGCATGCATACAAGTGATGAATCACGTTCAGGACGTCGAAAAACGGCTACCATGCCAGAAATTGTGCAAAAGATCCATGACATGGTTTTGGCAGATGGTCGAATAAAAGTGCGTGAAATTGAGGATCTCTTATGAACGTGTAGTTCGTATTTTACATAATGAATTGGTTTACAAAAGCTTCCTGCAAAAACGCATTCCAGCTCGAACCTCAGCCGATTATTTGGAAGTGCTTACAAGAACTCCAACGGATTTCAAGAGACGATTCGTGACCACAGATGGAGACCTGGATTCATCACTACATACCAGAAACAAAAATGCAATTAAAACAATGGATTGCACGTGGTGAATAGGGTTCCGAAGACGACAAATAGCATTCACTTAACTGGAAAGGTGATAACATCGATTTTTGGGACGCAAAAGGAATTTCGATAATTGGTTCTTCTTGAAAAAGGGAACACTGTTACTGGCCAATATTACACAACACTTTTGGACAAATTGAAAGCAGCAATACAGGAAAAACGCCCGGCAACGGTTAAGATAGAAGTTGTTTCACCACGATAAAGCGCCCGCTAATTCTAATGCAATCCTTCAGTAAAAATTGACAGAATTGAAGTTTGAAATTGGCTTCGTCCGACTTCCACCTCTTCCCAAAACTCAAAACAGTTCTGGATGGAAAGCGCTTTTGGTGAATAAAGAACTGATAGGGGATGTAAACCATTATTTTGGGAACTTCGAAGAAATTCACTTCCGGGACGGAATCGAAAAGCTAGTGTGTTGAGCTTTGAGGGGATAAAAGATAACTTGGGTCCGTATTATTTTGTTCACTATTATTTCCGAATCTTTTTAATAATCTACCTTCATATGGTGGTCTGCTGATAAAATACACTTGACGCTTCACTCCCTCTTCACAGAAATGAAGTTGTAAGATTTCTTCTAAAGAAACATCCCACTAAACCATCACAGATGCAGGATGATGACCTCTCTGCACTCCCGATTTTTTTTTCGAATGAGCCTACACTCTATCATTCTGCTTCAACAGTAAAGAATCTTCCATCTGTAAATAAAATTTGACGGTGTTGCTCGCTGTTCCAGTAGTTTTCTGATCACAAGAGGTGTCGTAAGTTAGAAAATCTGAAAATGACTCATCCCAACAGTTAGGGTAGGGTCGACCTTAGACGGAAGCCAGAAAAAGGGTAGTGATTATTACAACGGTTTTTGTAGATTTCATCTCAAAAGATTCCCGAGTAGAGAAAATCCTGTTTCAAAGAAAAGCGTTGAAACTCTCGATGTATAATTTACAAAATATACATTTAAGAAAAACACGTGCTTAGAGAATATTGATATTCTATCGATTCTACTAGATAGCGCCAATTCAATTCTCTAGTTTCCGTTTAAAATTTCTAGCGTACGTAAAAGTTCCAGGTAACGTCAAAAGGCGCGGCACAATTGCAAAAAGAAGTAAGAAACTAAAACGACACGTCGATACAGTGCTCAATCAGATTACAACAATTCAGCACACACAATTCAATATAAACGATGTACCGCCGCCGCGAGAACGGAAACGAGTTTAACTACCGTTGCGAAAGGAAAGTCGATAAAAGGATCCTCGTCTCGTCTCCATCCTTTCTTCGTTTGGTCTTTATTCTCTTCTCGTTCGTTCGCATCGTAATTCTTCCACGATCGGCGAAAGAAAATAGATTCACACCAATTTGAAAATCAATTAAAAACTTCTTGTTTCTGAGCAGACGGCAACCTACACTCGATTGAGCGTATAGTTCGCGAAAATAGAGCGAAAGTTTATTTACTTCCAGCGAAGTTTAGGTTCGTTCGAATTAGCGGAAGTATTTAATCTCGTCGCTGGAAGTTTAAAGTCAGTGGAACTTATTACTTATCTACCGCCAGGATTCCTATCACACCGACGATATTAGGCGAGAGGCTTAATCGTTGGGACTTTATTTCATCGCTCAGGGATTATTCTCATGCAATTTCTTGGCTCGGATTCGCTCTTCATCTCTTTCTATTACTAGGCGCTTCCCCGCCATTACGCGCCGGGATTTTTTTAATTGCTTGACTACTACGATTAAATAACTCATAATTTTTCCAGACTGGAGCCGCAATTAAATTTAAAACGTTTTCCGCCTTCCTCAAGCGACAAAAGGCTTCGCGTAGTTCCGTTGGCGCTACCAGCAGCTATATTCTAATTTAATCAGGAAATGCTGTTTTTGAGAACTTAATTACTAACTTAGTAATTACGCATAAATATATCATAAAATTACGACTGCTGTAATTATCCCTCTCTTTTGGGCCAAATATGAAATCAGTGATAAGTAGAGCTCGGATTATATGCAAAATACATATTCTATATTAAAAGGTATATCAGTAAAACTGAGTTTTCTAGAGAACTCTAATGTTTATTGGGGGTTTAAGCTAATTAAAAATGCATGTTTTTGGAATTTAATGTATTTTTTATCGAATGCTGCATATTTGTGCATATTTATCTTAAATCACAATTTTATTAAAAATTATTGTAAATTAAAAATTGAGCGAAAAATACTTGGAATTCAAAAAGTCGGACGCAGACTAAGCTGTCCTGCTAGAACCCAAACTTAGAACCGAAACAAGTATTCATCTACCGATATGCAAAGTTGAAAGTTTAGTGTATTCTTGAATAAAAAATTACCCAGAATCAGTGTTCGACTAGAGTTTCTAAATAAAGTATCCTATCGCCAAATGCTGCAACATTTTTTCTCACTCCTTCATCAACTAGTACAAATGCTTTACTTCGATGATTACTACTTCGGATGTGTGCAGTGTAACAATTCCTTTCCACGTGTTCATCACACACAGCACATTTTAATAAATCCGAATTATTATCGAGCTTTATTCTTTTCCCTCGACAAGAAGTTAAAATATGTCCATTTATTATCTCTCCGAGTAAATTGCTTACAACAATATTCACACTCAAACATTTCAACTTTCTAACAATACACTTTAACTAAACTGTTAATAACCGATTAGGAGCAGCGAATTTTATACCTCCTACCTCCTCCTGCTAGGTGATCCAAACCTAGAAATTGCGTTAACCTAGAAGATGAGTACGACTTTGACCTTGAGGATGACCACGACTTTGAAACCACCATTACCCCGAGGATGATGATGAGAATGACCTTGACCGCGGGGATAACCTTGACTTTGAGGGTGACCCTGGACTCGAAAACGACCTTGACCTTGAAAAGACATCAACCTCAAGTGTGTCCTTGACCTTGGGGATGACCTTGAGAATGGACCTGACCGCGAGGATGGTCTTGGCATCGAGGACGACCTTGACCTTGAAATGACTGTACTGAGGATGACCTTGACCTTGATGACACTGAAAAACGACCTCAACCTTGAGACTGACCTTGACCGCGAAAACGCTCTTGATGATGGCCTTGAGAAACGACCTTGAGGATGACCTTGACCGGTCATTGATGTTTTCAAGGTCAGGGTCTTTCTTAAGGTCAAATACTGTTTCAAGGTCAAAGTCATTCTCAAGGTCAACCGTGAAGCTAAGGTCGATTTCAAAATCGAATACATGACCTTGATCCTCGGGATGACCTTTGAGTGACCACCTAGTTTTCAGCCGATTCTGGGACCTCCTCCTCGACGTTCAAGGTCGAGGAGGAGGTCCCAGATTCGGCTGAAACCCACTACTCATGTGCAAAAAACGTAAGTTCGTTTACCTATACTTTGGTGTAATAGTTTGTTTTTAATAATAGATGTATTTAAATGTCGTTTTACTCTTTAAGGTGTCGTGTGAGAAGAAATTTTTAATAACGCAGCACGTAGCTACTGCATTACACCAGGACAAAGTGGAAAAACTTAACACCGGAAATGGTTCTCAAAGTCGCCTTTTTGAATCATTTTGAATAGTCGGGATAAGACGGCCCAGCAAGAATTTGCCAAGAAGTTCTGCGAGGCAGTTGTAAGCGCCAATATTCTACTAGCACAATTAGAAAACCCGAAGTTAAAAAGTTCTGTTGATAAATTCTCCCGAAAGCAAGTTCCCGATGAAAGTACTTTAAGGAGGAATGATGTTAATGTGCCAAATATACACTGAAATGCGTGCTAAGATCTGCACATTTATAGGTAACGGACGAATTTATTTTGGGGTGAATAAAACTACAAATTTGTGTGGTCGATATATTGCCAAATTGTTAATTAGTTGTTTGAATGTCGAAAACGATAGAGGAGTTGTAAGCAATTAGATAAAACCCATAATTGTACAATGACTCGATTTATTTATGATGGATTAACAAATTTTCCTCTTCCTAATCCAGTACCATAGAAGAAAATAATTTTAGTGCTGTCCGATGCTGCCCCTTATATGTGTAAAGCTTCGGTTAATCTCAAAATATTTTTTCCTAATTTAATTCATACCACTTGTTTGGCTCATGGTATTAACAGAGTTGCGGAAGAAATCAGGAACCAATTCCCTCTTCAAAATGAATTAATTAGTAATAGGAAGAAAATTTTTCTATAATCAACATTACGAATTCAGTTTTACTAAGAATCATTTCCCAATTTACCCTAATCTCCACAACCAGTTATTACGAGGTGCCTCCATTTTTTATTCACAAAATTATGAAAAAAAAATTAAAATATGTTTTAGAATTATCTGATGATTCAAATGTTATAAAAGAAGCAACAAAATGTTTCAAAAATAATGTAATACCAAGGCAGTTAGCATTTATTGAAAGCAATCTTTATGCAGTAGCAGAAATAGCAGAAACGATTTTGAAATTAGAATCAAGAAAATTGCTTTGGACTGAATCTGTAACTTTAATAAACAAGTGCTATAAAGATTTGTCAGCTGTTAAAGGAACAGGTGAAATAATATTTAAAAAGGTAAACTTAGTTTTAGAAAAAAATTATAGATTTAAAATTCTTTCAAAAGTTTCTAATAATTTCTTTTATCCAAAAATGCCTCCACTACCTCCGTCGATGTCAAACGATCTTTCTCTATATTCAAACGCTTACTAGATAACAGACCATAATCGTTTAAGATAGAAAATTTAGAAATACATCTAATAATCATTTTTTTAAAATAATAATAGGTAGCTAAGTAGGAAGTAAAATAACATATAATAAGTACAAAACATATTTCTGTAAATACTATCTGGGTGTTGTTCAAAATATTGTGAATATATGTTATAACATATACATAAATATATTATGTAATGTAGCTATTGTAAAAACGCAAAATAAATTTATTCTTCGTAGAATACTACGTTTGTCTTTATTGTAGTTCTCGAAAATTTGACATATTCATGCATTCTTTTGTATATGTTGCATATACAGTGCATATTTGTTAATAATTTGCGCATATTTTTTCAAAATATGTGCATATTTTACTGATTTCTCCGTGCATATAATCCGAGTTTTAGTAATAAGTATCCTAGATTATATAGAAGTAGATACGTAATAAGGAAAAACTACGAAAAGCAGGAAAGTTTGTGAATTATTACACTTACCACCCTGATTTAGATTGGCATCGTTACTGGAGAAGACGCACATAAGAGAAAAGTGGTCATCAGTCAATTTGGAACGCTTTTTAATGTTTACTTGAATTTCTTTTATGTAAACGTGGCAAAGATACATGTGAAAAGATCATACAAGAAGAGAAATAATATTCTCAAGAGATGTGTATGTAATAGTGCCTGTAGTATTTCTAAAATTGAAAGCAGAGATGCAATTCATATCTGAGATATTCCTCGTCCTCAAAGAAGCACATAAAACTACCAGAGGCATACATATATATTTTGATATACAAAAGGGAAACACGAGAATCTCGTTTACTTATTCTTCGCTTTTTAATGCTGCTTCAGAAATTCGAGAACATATCTGCGATGATACGTCAAGATAATGGAATTGAAATTTCTTTTGTTCGACGTGTATATGTTCTTTCAATTGATTGAAATATATCACGCGCGCTAGCTCTTCTCCATTTGTAACGACGGCGACGGCGGAATAACGTAACAAAATACAAAACAAGATTTATACCTTTATCCTGGGAACATCGAAAAAACATATACATACACATATCATACATATGTACGTGGATGTTGATGCTGTCATATGTGCGCCGATATGGTTGTTGCAGCTCCGCTGCCACTGTCGTATCGCGCACGCAATAAATGATTGATAGATCTCGATAAAATTTCCAGCAATGTGGGTCGCGAGACGTAAAGGACATTTTACTCGCACTAGCTGTTTACACAGCCTATCTGATGAAGTTGAATGTAGCTTGATAGATGAGGCTTTTGCACCGAATGTGGGATTAACAGTATTGTCAAAATTGATTATGTAACTTGCAGCAACTATATGTCAACACTTAACACTATTTTGTAGGACATGCGATGGTTAGAATATGTGATAACTACTGGATATGCAGTATTTTTCACAACTTAGAAAATCCAAGAAAAATCGAACTAAACTTCCAAGAGAAAACATTCTCATACTATCGTAGGAAAACCGAAATTAATTATTGAAGTTTTGAAAGAAACTCATTAGGAACTGGAGATAATGAGAAGGAAAAGCGAATGTATAATAATAATAATAGTAATAATAATAATAATAATAATAATAATAATAATAACAATAAACTTTATTTCCCAATCTTGTAAGCGATGACAACACACGCACAAGGTAAGAAAGCGAAACAAATTAAGCTGGAAATCACAAGACGAAGTTTCCCGAGTAGTAAACTACCAGCCATTCCTCCACTTAATCTTGAATGATTTAAATAAATTAATATAGATTTACAAGTGCTTAAACTACTTAAACTAAACTAAATCCAGATTCTCTTACAAAGTTGTTGCAACAATGCAAACAAACAGAAAAGAAATACAAAAAAGTGACAATGGAATAATTAGAATATATTGCTTATGGTTGGGTCAAATGTGCAATTTCAAAAACTGCCTAAGCTAATAAGAACTTAAGTAAAATGCAAGTGCGTGACGGGATAAGCATCTCTCTGCCGCTCAAAGATGTGCTGCCAAAGAATCTTTTTAAATCTAGCCGGTGGCATCTTTCTCATGTAAGGGGCAACCCGTTGTAGACCTGCAAACATTATAGGAAAAGAACCTCTCAAATAATGCCGATCTGTGAACAGCTGGTGCAATAAGACCCTTAAATCTTATATTAATATTGTGAACATCTGTACAGAAAGTGATTTTATTGTAGAGATAAGCTGGAGTTTTAGAAGTTATAATGCTGTGACACAAACACGCTAACTTCAAGGGGAAGCGATTATACATATTAACCCACTTACAAAAAGCGAGTGTGTGAGAAATATGATCACATTTTCTAATTCCAAAAACAAATCTCAGGCAAGAATTCTGAAACTTTTGAATTCTGTTTCTATCGTTAGCATCAATGAATGGTCCATACCCTGAGGAGCAATGTGAAAAATGCGACAACACTAAAGAATTACATAGTAAACTCTTAATATTTTGGTTTAAATACGACATATGCTGGTAGAGATGACATAGATTGCATAATGCACGTTGAATATATCTTGAAACCTCTTGTCTAAATCTGAAAGTATTGTCCAACACCAGACCAAGACTTTGAACATGCGAAATCTGATAGGTATGGGATTACAAGCACCGTTTAATATAAACCACATTGTATCAATACAAGACGTTAAGATCTTTCTTTTATTACATAAGTTCATGTGTGAAGCTGACATTAAAATTTAGTTTTTGTTCCTGGAACTTTTCCTCTGTGGGTTTATCCTTTTATTCTTTGGGGTCCACCATGTTTATCCAATAGTTAGCCACCCGATCGACCCCGGGTGTGAAAATCCCTTTGTCTATACGAGTTGTTAGACAGTAACCAGTTGCTAATGGATCCGACCAAAGCCAATAGAGAAGAAGAAAAAACATACGAGGCAATCGGCAGAACATTATCGTCAATGTGAAGGTGCATGCCGCTTTTAATTGTTTGCCATACACGCTGGTTACCAACAAGTAAAACTGCAGACTTAGAAGAGTTTAAAACTAGTGAATGAGATAACAGGCGTTAGATATTAAGTGTAAATCATTCTGAATACTACACAGTGCGCCCTTTGTAGTCCTTCTTCGGAAATGAATAGTATACTTGGGTATCATCGGCGTACATGTGTACATTACACGTCCTAACACATAGTGAAAGACTGGAATTTTTATTTGAAAAAAATAAGGGCCTTAATATTGATCCTTGGGGGACCACAGCTGTACAGTACAGTACAGCCTTGGCCGAAATCAAGTCGCCTAGATTGACAAATTGCAACCTATTAGACATAATGCTGTTTAATAAATTAACTGAATGTTTTGATAGGCCAATGTAATGAAAAATTGAGGAAAGCACATTATGATTAACCGTATCAAGAGCTCTGGAAAAATCTAGTAGTATAAGAAGTGATATATGGCCTTTATTTCTTGCACGCATAATGTCATCAGTAATCTTTAATAGAGCAGATTCACAGCTGTGACCGGAACAAAAGCCTGATTGATAGGAAAGTAGAATGTTAAAGGTAACAATATGACGTAACAGTTAGTTATTGATAACCTTTTCGAAATTTTAGATAAGACAGAAAATATACTAATTGGTGGCAAATCAATATAGGATTGAGGATTCGACTTCCTTGTCAGCGGTAAAATAAGTGCATGTTTCCGAGGCTCAGGGAAGGTACCTTCATTTTTACCATATGTATATATTGCCCATCGTAGCCATGGGGAAAATGAAGAGATAGTAGTAATAAGCTTTTAGATTTCTAATTCCTTTATTAGTTTAAAAGTGAACTTTTCACTTTCAATGCTACTAAGTCTACAATGGGACTGATAATAATTGAGCAAGCTTGAGGAGTCAGACAATACTATTCCAGGCGAGGAACTAATGAAGTAAGTATTGATTTTGTCCACATCAGATGAGGAGGCAGGTCTACAGTTTTCTTATTGGATATATTGAGTAATTGCAGCCTTTTCCACCTATTTTCAGAGTCATGCAACTTATGTAAAAATTTATAATAAGCTCTTTTTTTCCCAACAAATTGATTGCTTAGTGAAATTTCGGAGCTGTCTATAGTCTCTCTCAGTCTGCAGCTCTCTTAGTTTTCCGAAGTCGTGATCTAGCTTTATCTCTCAGTGAGACCAGAAGCTCTATAACGTCAGTACTCCATGGACATCTTGGTCTTTATTTAGCGCGTGAATGTCGAATAACTCCACAATACCAGCTGTAAGAATGCTAACTTTAACATCAATATTAGACTCATAAAAAATGCAGTCTAAATTTATACGTATATCTTCATAGTTCATAATTGAAATTTTTGTAATCACGGTAAGAAAGCACTCTAGGCTGCCTGGAATAGATTTAGTGAGAATGTTGCAATCTACCAAGTCGTGCTCAGCAATCTGTGCATTGCGTACTCCAGATGATAAGTAATTCGTCTGAAACGATGATGACATCAATAAGTGACTGCGAGATAATTTGATGGGTTTCCAGTTTGTTTCAAGTGTTCCAAGTAAGCGTCTCGTAAGCGAGTTTTTAGGTTTTATGAAATCAACGTATATTATCTAGACAAAGAAATGCAAACGCTACTATAATTCGCCCCAATACGTTAAGCAAGTACAAGTGGCTATTAGGTTTCAATCAGTTTGAATCTGTCCGCTAGTGGTGTGACATGTATTGTGTACCTTTACGGACATGGCGTACATATTCGGTAATACCAAACGAACGAATATGTTATAAACTTACAAAGAAGCGCACCAGAATGCACGAACCACTGCGAGACTTTATGCAGAACGTTACACCTAAATTACCAATTTTTTATGTGTGTTATGCAAAGGGCAGGAGATTCTCTAAAGTTAATTCACCCAAAACAAAACTTTTATTTGGCAATGTTGTTCTTTCACATTCATTACCTTACTTTCACCTCATATAATTTTATGGCTAAATTTGACACGCAAGTTGTGAAAACCCTGTATTAGCACATCGACTTGTTCACGTTATTAATTGAATACTATTATGTATAATTATTGCACTCCTACACTTCTTTCATATTCGTATTATAGCATATCGCAGTGAAGTGGCCTGCTTCCTAGACGTCATAAACAAGTAATAGAATTAAATTAAACGCTTTGGAAATATGAATTTTGAAATTAGTAGGAATAAAAGCGAAGAATTTCGCAAACAATTGAATATGAAATCAATGATGGCTGGCAGAGCGGCAACAGGGTTGGCTATAAATACCAGATTGTAGAATTTCTGAACAGGCGTTCAATATGAGAGTGTCAGGTATGAACAGGATGAAACGACCGGAAAAATGTATATGGCAAAGATGGGAGAAGACTGCACAAGGGCGCAACGTAAAATATGAGGAAATCGGGCAACTAGCAGTAAACAGACGGAAAATAAGAAAACAAAACCTCGGTACTAAATTCTTGTATCTAACGATTAGAAGACACATTGATGAAATACTCAAGCATATAAGAATTTAGTTAATTGGATAATAATCCACCTCAGGAATTACTGACATTCCTGACTATCATAACCGAAAGAAAATAATCAGGCAAGACATTTTCTTGAAATTTGAAATTCCAAAACTATTTTGAAAATTGTATATCTGACTTTTAAAAGTAGCGTATACAAGCGTAAAATACTAGCTTTTTTACAGTGTTAAGAGCTTCTACAGGTTTAATTTTTTCAATAATAAATGAAGAACCAGTAAGTTTATGGGCTCGAAATTTTGCATACCGTGTATTCGTTACGATAACTACGACTTATTGGCGAGCTTTTTTGTAAATTCCTTGTTTGTTGTTGAATTTAAACTCAATTAAAGAATAGAAAAATGACCATGGGCTTACCGTCATTTTGGACTTCAAGAAAGCAACGATAACAAAGGAATTTACAAAAGTACTCTTTGAAAAATGTGAACTATCGTATCGAATATGTGGTATTCAAAATTTCAGACTTGCAAACCTGCTGGTTCATCATTTATTATTGAAAAACGATTAGGCCTGCCTGAGCTCTTAAAATTGTAAACAACCAGTATTTTATCGTTACACATACATCTTTTAGAGCTAAAACATACAGCTTTCGAAATAGTTTTCGAACCTACCAGCAAAAATTAACTCTAAGCGACCTTGAAGATGAGTACTAAACACCCTTAACTCCTTCGATCCTATTGCGACATATATATGTATATGTACGTCCTAGTAAAAGTTCTAATAAGACTAGTCCTAAATATACGCTGAAAATGAGTTGAGTAAGTTTTGATTGGCAGTTAGCAGTCTCCTTAACTGTAAGAGTTTTATGCATTCAGAACGTAAGTGTTAGGTTTACGAATGTTTTGAAGCTGAGTTGTTTGACAATAAACATTTTCCAGTGATAAGTGCTACTGGAAATTATGTGTAGCTGAGGAGGAATCCGATATGAAACATATTCTGGCCGTATAGATTCAACTTTTTATTTTTGAAAAGATCAACATTTACTTAAGCTTATATAGCGTCATACAAAGAACGCCTTTTAAGTTGTTACAAAATCTGGGAAACCTTTTTTTTTGGAATAAACTGCTTTCTTAAATATTCGTCTTTAAGATTTATACACTTTTGCATGCGTTGAAAATAAATTTTCTAAACATGTTTTCCATTCTGATGTTGGTATCTCGAAAACATGGTTGTTAAAGGTCTCGACAGCTTGCTGACGTGGCGAGCCTTTCTTAAGCTTCGGCCAAATTAAGCGTAATTTATCGCGAACACATCTTTTCACAGGCAAATGCTTATGCAAAATCGAATGTATTCCAGTCTTCGATATGCCTAGAATGTCTGCATTTCACCATAAGTTACATGCAGATATTCTTCAATCATGTTGCGCACAGCATCGATGTTCTTTGGAAGAACAACCAATTTTAAACAACCTTCACGTAATTGATCAGAAACGGGCATACGACGACGACGAAATTCAAAAAACCAATTGTAAAAGAGTATTTTCTGATGGTACTTTATTACTAAAAGTTGAACGAAGGGATTGTGTGTATTGTTGTTGAGTTAGATTTTTACTAAAATTATAAAAAGTAAAATTGAAAACCTTTACATAAAATCTCCATTCTTTCACAAAATTGCTTTTTCAAACGTTCACTGCAAACAAACTACTTAATCAAATTCTGAGCTGTTACTGTTTTCACTATAATAAATGTCAAATTTTACAAAAATAGTAATGATCCACCTCAATAACTCCACTAAGTGGCCGTTTGTAAAAGCATAACTTTCCATATGGTATCCGTCCAGAGAATAATTTTTTTAATCAATTTTATGCATGTAGATGATAATGTTAAGAAATGAACAACATACTTTGTTGATTGAGCAGGATGATCATAAAAAGCTTGCTGCATATTCTAAAAGCATCAGGAACCCTTTAAAGAAATCGGCAAAGTGTAAAAGTCGATAATTGCCTTTTCCATCAATAATTTTAAGGAATACTAGAACTCCACTTTTTAGGAAGATCGTGATCGCCGATAAAAAGTGAATTGTATAACATTATAGAAATGGACAGGAGAGCGGCTTCAGTGAACATCCTCCTAAACGCTTTCCAAAAGGAGCATTGCATAGTCAAAAAGTTATGGTGGGTGGAGTGTGTATAGTAAAGAGGGTCATTCATATTTTTTTGTCAGGTTTGAGCAGAATAATTGGTAGAGTGTTATATTGTCGTCAAATCGAAAAAGTGTATAAGAAACTTCTCATCATAGATATTACATTAATCAACACTGATGGAACCATTTTCTTGTAAGACAGCGCAAACTCACACACCGCTAAGGTGAACCAGAACTTGAACAAATTATCTACGTGTTACGAAGTTCTAATGCAACTTCCATATCTTTCAGATATTTCCTCGACAGATTACCACTTCCTTTGCCGCTTGAAACAGTTGACATGTAACAAAACACTTTCTTATATAAATGAAGTCCAGCATTTTCTTGATAACATCATTTTGGTGTTAGAAACGTATAGCAAAAATATAAGTATTTTGATGAATCAAATACAGTGGAAACGACTTATAATGAACTCGTCTGTAATGGAACTTCTCTTATAGCGAATAAAATTGGTTGATTATAAGCAAACTTTTGCTATAAGCTGGTGGAGTCGACTGTATTTCCCGAAGCCGCCATATAATTTTTATTTCTCCTTAAAAAGTATATTGAATGTATAATAGTAGTGTACTATTCATCTGTCATGCTCCTTGGAGTGTCATATAGTGATAGTGTATAAAGAAATCATTTTAAGTTAAATTTCTTCACTTTTATGAAACATTCACATACACTGTAACTTACCCACATAAAGTACAGAGAGCTTTACAAGAAACGGTCTATATGTATGTATGTTCAATAGTTAACAATTAAATGTATATATATATATATATATTTCGTGACCTTTTATACTTATCTTATATGATAGATCTCTACCACTAATAGGTCAATAAAACAAGGCTGGTTTGTACGATAGTTATATTTTCAGAACGTTTACAAACGTTTTCGGAATACCTTCTTCAGTGAAAATATAACTAGATAAATATATAAACAAACATTTGTTTTTTATTTGGGAACTATCAACAAAATGACTAATGACTAGGATTTCTTGATATAGAGGATGTGTAACAAACTTTTATATATATATAAATTATAAAAACTAAATTAATGTGTAAACATACATGCAAATTAAGTAAAACCTTATATCAAAAATCTTTGTCGAAACCTTAACAATTCTGTTCAAGGACTAGGGAAAACCCAAATTTAAAAACCTAGCCAAAGGTTTCCTTCTTAAGAAATGCAAATGTCATTTTAACAAATTGCTATATACATTACTTAAATTTTGAATATCGGTTCTGAAATTAATAGTTTTAGTGTCTTTTTGTATATTTATCATTATTATTGAAAACACAGTTATATTAAAAACAGAGAATAATTATAAAAAAGACTAATATATGAAATGATAAATATACAAAAAGACACTAAAACTATTAATTTCAGAACCGATATTCAAAATTTAAGTAATGTATATAGCAATTTGTTAAAATGACATTTGCATTTCTTAAGAAGGAAACCTTTGGCTAGGTTTTTAAATTTGGGTTTTCCCTAGTCCTTGAACAGAATTTTTAAGGTTTCGACAAAGATTTTTTGATATAAGGTTTTACTTAATTTGCATGTATGTTTACACATTAATTTAGTTTTTATAATTTATATATATATAAAAGTTTGTTACACATCCTCTATATCAAGAAATCCTAGTCATTAGTCATTTTGTTGATAGTTCCCAAATAAAAACAAATGTTTGTTTATATATTTATCTAGTTATATTTTCACTGAAGAAGGTATTCCGAAAACGTTTGTAAACGTTCTGAAAATATAACTATCGTACAAACCAGCCTTGTTTTATTGACCTATTAGTGGTAGAGATCTATCATATAAGATAGTTAACAATTAGATAAAGGATAAGACTCACTTTATTTATGCCTATAGTTATTCATAAATTATAATGATGATGACTTTACGTGATTTGTTATCACATCCCATTTTTGAAGATAAACATCATAACATATTGAATGTATGGGCAGGGAAAATCTGATAATATCTATCGAAAATCAGTATACATTTCGTGAATACGTCGGTGTAAGTACTATAACAGTACATGCATACGCTCCAATGATCCGGATTTGATCAGTTTCTTGCTGAATCGTGCCTTTTTCTTCTTATTTCAGTCATCCGATCGGATAATTGCGAACGGCAACTTCCGCGTATTGCTTTTCCCCTTGCCGGTGGTAATTCGGGGAAATTCAATTTGTCGGTGATTATAGTTCGACCTTCCGGATCGTAAAACAAAGCGATTTGGTGTATTTATTTGCGAGATTAAATCCGGTTCTAAAAGCTTTTTGCTCTCTGCCTGCAATCGCTTCGGGGGAAACTTTTGCGGCTTTCTATTCTAGTACAGTCGTAGAAGTTGATTTGCGCTCGTGCACCACCTTTGTATGTCAAAAGAACGGTTATTCAAACGGCGAAGGCGACCGGTTACGAATTTGAAGGCTGCATACGACGTTTCTAATTTGAAAGATACAAGATGACAATTCCTTGAGATTTTAAAGTCCGCAACGGACGAAGTTTAAATACTTTATGTATATATTGAGACTCGCTGCAAAAACTTTATTTACCTGTCGTTTTGTATTACTGGCTCCCGCAGATTACGTGGCCCAACAAACAGAGCTATGTGTTGGGTGCCTGGGATGTTCTAACTGATTTTGATTATGTTTAGAGTACTAATTCCAAATACAGAAACCGTTGATAAGCAACATTCTTTGGGACACAGCACTAAGTTATGAGGAGGCTATTTTCATACAGATGTATTAGCTTTATATAGCATTCAACTTTGAATCAATACTGTACTAATGTTGAGTTACCAGTTACCGCCAAATATCTAGCATTCCTGCATATAAAGCTTGATGAAACAGTTTCTGAAGGTTCTTGATTTTGAGTAGACTTGCTCAATTTGCAATTGTACTAGAATAAAATAACGTTGCGCTTTACGAATACAGATGGCTTCATACTATACATTGAAACTAAGAACGTGTTGTACTTTACTTATGTGGGATCAAACTTTACCTACATAAGACGAAGGATGCCTGGATTAAGTATAGAGAAACTTGGAGCTGAAATTTTTGACGGTCCCCAAATAAGGTATTCCGTATGTGATCTTACATCATACATTTAAAGACTGAATCTGAGCAAAGCGCGTGAACATCATTTGTCTTGGTTGTCAGACACTTTTTAGATAATCAGAGAGCTAACTATGTTGAGCTAGTAAACATTATGCTCAAGAATTCCAGAGACTTTGAGTATAACATGAGTATAAACGTTCATTACTTACACAACCACTTGGACGACTTTTGTGAAAAGTTTGATAATACTAACGAAGAGGAAGGTAAAGGACTTCACTAGGATATCAAAGCCATAAAGGATCGTTACAAGAGAATATGGCATTTAAATGTGATGCCAAATTACTGCTAGAACCTACAAAGTTCATTCAATAATGTACCGTGAAGGAAGCTTCCGAGGTGTCAGGTGAGTTTTCCTCTAACTCTTTTTAATCTTCTGAAGTGTTATTGTAGTGTTATGTAGTGTTACTGTAGCAATTCTGTTTTTATCATAAGAATGCTTAAGAAAGTAAATTTCTTTTTTGTTTTCGGATCTCTCTTTTTTATTTTCTGAACCACACGTCCAATTAAGAATAGAGTAACGCAAATCACGCTATTGTCATGCTTAAAAAGCTATTAAGCGAAACTATTGTCATATTTGAATCCAAATTTAGAACCAAACATAGAAAATAATTATTATTGTTGTGGCTATCATCTCCGAAGGGGGACCTCTAGATCATTACAATTTCCTTTCTGATTATATTCTTTCACATAATTTCTTCCATAGTTTTCTGATTTCATTTTTCTTTCCAATTGATGTCTTCGGTCCATCTTATATCCTGTTCCACTCCCTTCAACCATGTACTCTTCGGTCTTTCTTTCCTTCTTCTGCATCCCGGCTTCCACTCTGTCACATCATAGATTACAGCTCCTGGACCCGTTCTCCATACATGTCCGAGCCATCTTGCTCTTGATTGCTTAATTTTTCTCACTACATCCATTTCCATTTCTTGCGCCAATTCCTCGTTCGTCCTTCCCCTGTATTCATTTTCATTTAGTCTAATTGGTCCTAGGATAGTTCTCATTACTTTTTCTCTCCACTATTCTTAGGTCCTCCCCATGTTTCTTTGTCATGGACACCGTTTCCGCGGCCTGCAGCAGTGTTGGTCTAGGTACTGTTTCATAGATCTTCAATTTGCTGTTTCTGCTTAATGCCTTATTTTTAATAGGTTTTTATTTCCGTATAAAAATCTATTTGTTGTAATTAATTTCACTTTGATTTCTGCTTCACGTCCGCACTTATTGGTAATTGTCACTCCCAGATATTTTGATCTTTTTACCTCCTCAAAAGCATACTTTCCTATCTGGGTTTTCTTCTTTTCGCATTCTTTATCTAGTCTCATTATTTTGGTTTCTTCTTCATTGATTTTCAATCCCATTGTTGCTCCCTCTGTGGCTATTTCCTCCAGTACTTTGTACATTCTACTTCTGTTTTTTGTTATTAATGCAATGTTATCAGCCTACGTTACTACCTGTTCTCCTCCTGTTCTTAATGTCCTTTTCTTTATCCTTTGGAGTACATATTGTAGATTGTCAGGTTGAATAGTGTTGCTGATAGTCCTTTATTGAATTCAAACGCACCTGTCTCCCCTTTCTGCGTTGAAACAGTCGCTGTTGTTCTTTCCATTGTCATCGTTATTAGCCTCCTCAATTTTGCGCCTATACCCAGCTCCTTTAGCGCTCCTTTTAGTTCATTTCTATTAATGCTATCGAAAGCTTGCTGGAAATCTATGAAAAGCAATTCTACTTCTATTTTCTACTGCTGAGCCCTTTCCATTAGTTGTTTTGTTGTGTGTATTACATCTATCGTTGATTTTACTTGTTTAAATTCGTTCTGATATTGCTCCACCTTGTCTTCTGTACATCTGCTAATCTCCCCTTCAGCAGCGTGGACTGCTTGTATGTTGCGTTAAGCAGAGTGATCCGTCTACAGTTGTTACATAACCTCTGCTCTCCTTTTTTTTATGAATTGCTATTATTTGTCTGCATCCCTAATCTTGTGGAATTCTTTCCTGCTGCCATATTCTTTTAATCAGCTGGTATAGTTATTCTCTAATTTCTTGTCCCCCATATTTAAACAATTCCATTTTTATTCCGTCTTTTCCTAGAGACTTCCCATTTCTGCCTTTGTTTATAATTTCTTCTATTTCTGCTCTTGTTGGGTCATCCAATATTTTGTCCACGTCTTGTTCTTGCGCATTTTCTACTGGAGTCTGCATTTCATGATCCGTTAAGAGGTGTCTGAAGTGCTCTTTCCATATTTGCTTACAAATATAGATAACATCATCTCAAGAGAATGCCATGAACAAGAAAACACAACCCAACACAAGAGAAACATGTGTTGGATTGTGTTATCGTATTGTAAAAGACATTCTTTCAGACGAGCAATTGAAAGGTATTTCAGGTCAAAATGACTAATTTAAAATTTACAGTCACCAAGTACACCTAGCGTCAGTTCTATCAAATGATCTTTGACAGTTAACATCGATACAACGAAATGTCTGTTTGAAGAGATTTCAGTGACTCAAAAGCAATTAACGATCACAACGGCATCGTTGGAAATGCACCTATCAAAAGAGAAAGATTGATGCTTTTCTTGGAGCGGTGTAAAATGTAGTTGAGTTTATTCAAAATTACAAACGAAATCTACAATTAAATAAAATTCAGAAACATTTACAATGGTATATACATATATATCTTAATCAGAAGAACAAAGTTTCATCAAAATCTTAGCACCTAAGTAATCGTGGATCTACGCATTTATCCTGTTACGTCGTAATGATTTCGTCGACGCCGCGGCGGTTCCAAACGATCTCGTGCGTGAAATATTTCAGTACGGAAGTCCCTGCGAACATTCTACTCTCACACGTAAGTGTGGAGATTACCTAACAAAACGAGCTCATTTGAGGCTACAGTAGAAAAGGAGAAAAATATACTCGTGATTCTTGCATGCGGAGATTGGTGTTCCTAAATCGAGGATACGCATGTTGGGAGCGGTAGCTAATCGAATAATTTTTATATATATTCTCCCTTATCTTCTTGTACTCTTTTCGCTCTGGAAGGCATTCTACGATTTCGATTATCGCCCCACCGTGATGCTAAAGCTTAAGTTTTCATTTGGATTAAGTCTTCTAAAGAATGTCTTCTTTGTATTTGTTACGTGAAATGTTTTAATCTTAGATAGAAGGAGAAAAGTATGTTTTCACAACTAAATTATATTTTTGATAAATTATATTGATACTCCTCGTGTATAGCGGATGTATATATTTGTATGTGTTGCTTTATATCATATTTGAGCAGCATAATTGGTAAAAAGCATTATTTCACATACATTTTCAATGTTACAACCGAACTGGTATAAGCGGTTTGCTTGCTCATCAAACAAGTAATTTTGCTGAACGAAATGATAATTAGTTCATATTCACATTTCATATCCTATATCACCTTTTACGTTTGATCTTTTCCGCATTTGAACTCTCTCGTTAGTCATTTCAATACCACCAAATATGCAGTTTCGGAAAGGTATTAGCAGAGAGAGCGATATGCCTTTGTGCTTTTCCGCACTTCTATCACCGTCGAACATCAAAAGTTCGATTGCAGGTGTATCATAAATGAGTGGTGGTGCTCGTTTTCTATTATGTAACTATCGTTGAAACCAGCCTTGTTTTATTGACCTATTAGTGGTAGAGATCTATCATATAAGATAAGTATAAAAAGGTCACGAAATATATATATATATATACATTTAATTATGTACATACACCATTTGCACGTAACACGTTTTTAGTTGCTCCCGGTTACCATTTGATTAGTCTCGAATCAATGAACGAAGCCTCAGCCGAGACTGGCAATTGCGCATCGGGATTAGATTACTGTCGTTTTATTTCTGGTGTCTTTTTAAATTAACGTTGCAACTTACATCATCATGGCAAAACTTATTCTTTATATAATTCTTTAATTAGGTGGTTATGGTGATAAATACACTACTGATTTGGAATCAAAACCTTTTAAGTTTGTAATGAATACTTTCACGTATTAAACAGCTCTCAGAAATCCAATATTCTAATTAAGAAATTGTGTTACGGTTTTCATTAGCTACTTGTTAGCATCGAGTTTGAAAGAATCTTACTGCTCGTAGAAAACTTCGATATACCTGGATACGAGGAACGATGCTAATGACGAAGAATTTCAAGATGATATGAAATTCTTCTCACAAGTTTAAAGTATTCTAGGTTTAAGAAAACTCTGCTGCAATGTTATTGGAAAAGAACATTATGCAAAATACATCAATTATTTGTAAGTCCATAAAAATCATATTGTATTCCATCCTTTATTAGGTCGTTTGCCATTATCCAAATAATTTGGGGTTTAAATGGGAGTAGTGATGCGAATACATGATATTGTATTTTACTGGCTAACTCTGTAAACGATTGTGGTAACCAATCCTAGTGGAATCTAGAGCCAGGGCACGCGCAGCCAGGAGAGATGATTTTCTGAAAAGGAGTTTGGACTATGTAGAAAATTTCTATTCTCCAAGAGATTACTGCTACGAGAATTCAATGAGCAGAAACTGAATTGAACCTAAGACGAGGATATGGCAAGCGGAAGAAGAAAATGAGGGTGAGAACATTGACGGTATACATCGTACGGTGCACTGAGATGTCTTATCGAAGTGTTGCACAGCTACAAACTTGATGGCACACCACTGCTAGAAAAACAACGGGTCGGATACGGAATCGAAGAGAAATAGATCTTTGGAGTTGGCTTTCTATAGAATCAGCATTATAGATAGTTAGTAATCGGGCTCGACGTTATTTATTCGCGTGCGGGTTCAGTCATGGAATTTATTCTCTTCGAATAAATGACATATTTGGCAGCTATAGCAACGTAAATGCCATGCATCTACTAAGAAAAGACCATATATTGAGAAAAAGAAATCCTATGGGGGGATGATAAGCAGGTCTTCTGTCCAACAATGGAGAGATCAAGGAACACGGACTTAAAAAACAATAAAGAACTAGTACGATGTTCCAAATACTAAGTATACAGTATTTAGCAAAGGTATCTCCCTTTTGTACTGAATTTATACAGCTTTATATATTGCAAAAGTTATAAAAGTTACTCGTTTAAGATGGATTGCATACGCACTGACAATGGGCCCAAAAGAACCTCGAATAACATCAAAGTCCCAAAATCTGGTTGTGCCACGACGTACGGCAAGACTCAAATTGTATTACCTTGTTGAGAGAAGCTTGAGTAGCATGGAAAAACCTGGAGACGAAAGGCGTTGGCCAGGTACCAATAGAGGGAGGTGTTTCAGCAGGATAAGACACACCAAGGACCGCAGTATTACCATGATGGTGATGCAAATATTATAAATATTGATAGTTTGGTGTTATCAGTAAATTCCACCAACCAATTTCGAGAAATAAAAATACCGTACACGTATAACGTAATGTAATGAACTACATGAGTCAAATCTAACATCTTTGTGATGACATTAAACAGATATTTTAAAAATTGTTAAAACAATGACACAATCCCAAACCCGAAAGACGAACGAAATATAAGTATGGTATTTGTGGCAACATCAGCACACATGTAATTAGCGACTCATCTTCCATCAGCATTTAATTCCATTTTGAAATAAAGAGATTACGTGCAAAGCCCACCTATACTTGCCGCTTACGTAACGGTCTTTCCAACTCGTCAACCACTACCTTTCTAATCTGCGGGAGAAAGGAATCGGTTCGACTAATTATATTCGACAAAAGAGTAAGATCAAAGCTTTCGCTCATAATCGCAAATTTTCCGGTATGCATACTCTTGTTGATTACTGGGAATCCGTTTACCAGCCGACAAACTGACTGAGCTTCTATTTACATTCACTCGCTCCATACTATCGCGATGGCGAACGCTCAAATCAAAATTTAATTAAACCGGAAAGTTGTTGTCGTAACCGTGTCTATTAATTTTCCTGTATTTAAGTTTCGGGAACGTGTGTGAGTAAGTATGTGGTGGTGTTCGAGTTACAATAGGCGACTGGTAACGCGATCCCCATACATTTGCAGTTGGAAAACGTGAGCCATTTGCTTGTGGGAGTAATAAATCGCAAGTAAATTAGATCTAAAGTTAATGCAAGGGTTACTGGAACACTGGTTTGCACTTCAATGATTTTTTCTAAGACTGGTTCTTTTGTTGAATTATTGGGGTTAATTTATTTTCGAAAAGGGAACAATCTAGCAGTATTCAATCAATTTAATGCTATCGTAAGATACAAAGTATTGTGCAATCATCGAACGGTTAGGCATGTGTGGGATAACATTATTTCAAACTAGAATTTAAACCGTTACAAAGACAAGTTTACATTGTAGATATGTCAGGCTAAACCTATTTTGAGGATTTTCACTTTTGTGAGGGGTTACACCAGGCATGGGCAACCATTTTTTGGAGAAGTTTTATGCTGTGAGTAATCTTGAAAAATATACATTTTTGTAGTGTCCTTATGATTTATTATGAATTAAGTTTAGACGGGCCGTGCTAATATGCAACGAAAGAATTCAGTAGCGGGCCGGACAAACCTTACACGAGGGCCGCATGTGGCCCGCGGGCCGGAAGGTTGCCCATACCTGGGTTACACAGACATGGAACCAGATATTTGTTTTTCTTTGCGAACAACTTATAAAGAAATGGTTTGTTTGTCGCATTGAACTAAGAACTTCTTCATTGATACTCTTGTCAACATCTGCAAAGAAGTCATGAAATTCATTTACCGGTAACTGAGTCGTTAGCTGATATAACTCCTGTCTCTAAGTTAGTATTTATTATACTCCATGTTTATTACACTATACACCTACATACTGTCTTGTAAATAATCTGTTTAATGGTCAAGAGGGAATCTATTGAGTCTCTTCAGTGTTCCACATGATACAAATTAAGAAAGATATTATTTAAGGGTGTTAGGTACTTTTATTCAAGATCGGTTAAACTTAACTTTTTTTTGATTCCAAAACTATTTTGAAAACTATACATCTGACCTTTAAAAGTAGTGCGTGTAATGATAAAATACTAGTTTTTACAATGTTAAGAGCTTCTACAGCTTTAATTTTTTTTCGATCATTAGTGAAGAACCAGTAAGTTCACGCGCCTTTGTTTGTTGTTGAACTTAACCTCAATCAAGGAGTAGGAAAACGACCATGGGCTTACCATCATTTTTGGACTTGAAGAAAGTAGCGATAACAAAGAAATTTACAAAAAAGCTCGAGGATAAGTTAAAGCTATCGTAACGAATACACGGTATGCAAAATTTCGAGCCCGTAAACTTACTGGTTCTTCACTTATGATTGAAAAAATAAAGCTGTAGAAGCTCTTAACATTGTAGAAAACTAGTATTTTATCGGTACACACACTACTTTTAAAGGTCAGATATACAATTTTCAAAATAGTTTTGGAACAAATAAAAGTACTGAACACCTTTAAGTTACAGACGTAACGCCAACTTATTTCATATTTACTATTTATCCCAGAAGGGACTGTGAATATTGTATTGCGTGTATACTCAAATCTGTAACAAACCCTTGTTGGTGTTATGCTTATCTTCTGCAGATTGACATTCGCATGGATGCGGGATTTATCGCGAAACGTAAACATATCTGCATATGTCCTGAAACCAAATCCTATGAGGCGGGAACCACGTGGGTAATCGGTTCGATTAGAATACATTAGTCAGGTTGCACCGTGTTATAACATGCGTACCAATTTAGGTCAACATTCGCTCAAAGATACATTATGCTAACCGCAGGATAAACAAGTGGTTGTTTCACATCTCAAATTTCCTTTGTTCTCACTGATAGTAATATTTTGAGATATGCGCTAAAATGAATCCAGTAAATATGTTACCAATAATTCATAATGTGTAATAAATTGTAGTTACCCATTTTACGGTCTAAAGACCATTTTGGGTTAAGCCTAGTACAAATTACAGACATTTAGCGGTATTGTTAGGTATTGGTCGATATTTAGGAAATCGGTTGTTGATGGGCTGTTGTACCTGGTTCCTGGCTTTCAGGCGTTTCACTTTAGCTACACCTATCGGACTGGCAGGAGTAATCTTGATGAAGTAATAATCGTCTTATAATCGATCTTTACTCTGCTCTGTATTTTCTGGATATGCGACTTTCCATAACCTCAGTGATATTTGGTCAATGTCGGATCTTGCTTTGCGTGGTGGGACGTTCTTTCTATCACATCTTACTCTGTTAAAGGTATGCTTTCTATTCCATTGGGTTCAGCTCCTTGTGATTAGATAGTTGTTTTACTGTCTTAGGTAAAACTCAAGTTTATGAGGAATTTAACATCTTAACTGATACTTAATTTTAACGAGGAATTTAAGACCTGTTATCATCTAATGGTTCCTTGGCACTGAATGATCACTACCACGACGCTAACGTCAGCAAGGCCGTCGTATTAGGCTCGATGGTAGTGTTGCATTAACATATGGATTTTATTCGTATTCTCCCCCTGCACGACAAAATAAGTACCGTTCCTCGATTCTTGAATAGTTTTTTAATCAACATTCTTGTTTGAAGAACTAGAGGCAATAAATTTATCACATCCTGGAGTACATATTGTAGATAATATGATTAATTCTTAAACTTCAAACAGTGTTAATTCTTTGTTCAGTTTATCGTTTGAGGTTAGCTGTAAAAGTTAGGTTGAAATTTAGTAACTGAGAGTTAAGGTCACTCAACAAATTAATAACCAGCAATTTACTACAACTAGTTAGAGTAATTATTAGTGCTCCTTAAGTAGTCTGAAATAATTGGCTCTTAAGCTAGCCAAATCAAATTTTCTGCAGATAATACAGGTACTGTGCAAATACACCACCAATCTATGGTTTTGCATATAGTGAAGAAATTGTTGCAACTCGAAAGTAATTAAAATTAGTTAATTATATTATACGGCTACAGTTTCCTTTGCTTACCCTGCAGGTGATGTTTACCTACTTTTTGTCTATTTTGCTTATTTTCTAAATTGGGACCTTCAAGATTCGCCCGACTCTCTAACATTCGTGAGTGGGACATTAAACTATTACCCTCGTGACGTACTAACTTACCAGTTAGTCCTGGTAAGCTATATACTCGGGTTGGAGAAACCTAAGAGGAGTAATAAGCGTCTTTTGTTTCTTTCCTCTTCCTTTGGTACATTAATGTACAAGTAAAGTTACTCTGATTCTCAGGGGCAGTAGTCGCTTGGTGATCGTTGATAAGGGTTGAATCCATCATTAAACTCCAATCTCTCACAAACATTAATAACAGTCGATTTTATCTGGTGAACATGCTTCAAAAAAGGCTAAGTCGATTCCATCGATTGACAATCTCATGTTATTTCTCAGCTATTTGAAGAGAGAACGAATAAGCACTGTGCTGTATTACGCTGACTTATTGGACCGATCCAAGAAAGTCGTCACAGTAACACTTTTTTCCGCAATCGTCATGGTAAATCTAAGCAGTAATCCTAAGCAGACCCGTTAGAGTGAGAAACTTTCTATAAAATGACAATCTTTGGCACATTGTCTAGTTAATGCGCACATTAAGGAGTCACCGTTCGCTAGAGTGCGAAAACCTTGAACGAGATGGACAATCGTTGAGTCTTGAAGATTCTTTTTATACATGTACATATATAACAGTCAATATCGCGGATTGAATACCTTGTACTGTCAATGGATACATTTCGTATTATAAAATGTAAATTGCCTTGCCGCCACACATTTGTACTTAGAAATCTTACGTAAATACGTATAATAAAAATAACTCTAAAGTTCTTTAAAACATTTGAATTACCATCACTTTATTACGAAGTTTTCATTGATACTTTAACAGTAACTGAAAGATGTAATATAAAGTCATTGGAAATTCCAATGTTATACAAGAATAAATAACGGTCCTTTCTTAAAACTATAGTTATGAGCACCTTTCAGCTAAAACAGATTGTATTGGTATTGTTTATTTGTCATACTAACAAAATAAATTTCAAGAAATAAGATTCTTGTCTTTCAAAAGAAAGATCTCGTTTTGAAGATTTGACGCCTTTGTGTTTCTTCTTCTCCCAACCTATAGCAGGAGTGGAGTTTTTAGCTTTTATAAAATCAAATTTAGTTGGTAAGAATTAGTTTTGTCAGTACTATATACAACCCGCGAAATCTGAGAGAAAAAAGGAATTGTAGTAAAACCAATGGTCTCATCCCATTTTAACCTTCCTATACTCACGCATACGGTCTGTGAGACTGACTTATATAGTATAGTATACGTCTTTCATTTTGACGTGAGTATAGGAAGGTTAATAGTCGATATCAAATTGATCTCATTGAACACCAATCTAAACCTCGTAGAAAGTTTAAATTTTTCCTCGTGTATCAAGACCCGTTAACAAAATTTGTAGTTTTGAAACCTCATACGTCGAAATGAGCGGATGAGGTGTAGCCTATAATATACTTGATATATTTTTTTGGTGGGGGCGTCGTGTATATTATAATCAGATAACGGGCATGACTTTTGCAATCAAGGTTTGGATGTCTTAAAAGGAATGTGGCCAGAGCTAAAAATGGTTCATGATAAGCCAAGACACAGTCAAAGCCAGGGGGCGTGGAACGGGCCAATCAAGATATCGAGAATATGGTCACCACTTGGATGGCTGATAATAATACTGAACGATAGAGCGAGAGTGTACCTTTTGTACAATTTATGAACAACTGTGCTAATCATTTCGGAATTAAAAGAAGGCCTTACAAAGCCATGTTCTGTTGCCCTTGCAAAAGTGGGGTTTTCGTCGCGATTTATACCGCGAAATATTCTACAAACGATGATTAATGGAGAAGACCTTGAAAAAGATACGAAACCTACAATAAATGATGAATCGCAATCACATATTCCAGAAGCTGTCATAATAGAGGTTAGATCCTTCTGCAGAAGAATGTCCACTTGTATTGTGTGTTCCAAAGAAACATGAGCAGCATACTTCTATTTTGAATGTAACATGAATGTTCATGTCATTTGTGGTGAAATTCAACTTGAAGATGAAGGGTTTGGTAAAAAGCTGCTGTGTAGAATCTGCAGAAACCAATTTGACCAAAATAAAAACCGAGACGAAGCCAAGGAAAGTTTGACAATACAAATAAGTCTAAGTTTTCGCGCTTCACAGGGTCCTTCTAGGTAATGTGCACATTAGTTGTTACTGTTGTTGAATTGGACCACAGCTGTAGTTTAAATTTTGGAACAACTTATTCAAACCATTCAGACGGATAGAAACAGCACAGTTTAGTAAATCACTTTATTAAAAATTAAATTGAAATGATATAGTTTTACTTTCGTTTTACACCAATTTCGATATTTTCAAGTAAATCTGTGATATCATTTTCAATGGAAATTAGCTTAAAATAACACGTCACATGTGAATTTTTGGCTAATTCTTGCCTTGCCTAATACACTCCCCACTTCACGGCAGACACTAAGTGATTTACAGAAAAAGCAAAAAGGTCAAGGGCGGGGCTTCATTTCTTTGTTCTTCGTTAATAGCAGTTAACAAAATTTATTTTATAATTTTAGATATTTTACGTACAAATTGAAGTTTTGTATACTGTCAGGAAAGTGAGAAAATGTTCGTCTGAGGCACGAAGTTATTGATCAGTACTTAGCAACACATAATTTGTAATAAGATAAGTTGGCGATACAGGTGGCGCTTAAATTAGGAATAAAATGAAGTAATTCCCCGATACAGCTTAGTGTCAGATATATTACACTACCTCTTGCATCATTGTGAAGTACTTCTTTTGTCTTCTTGAAAGGCACTTCCTTCTACTTCTGACTACGATTACAGCTTCCATTTACACTTACTACGCATTGAAATAAAATTGAAAATTTTAATTCTCTCTTCTCATCGTGACTATTGGTTTCGTAATTTCTTATTCATTCCATCTCCTGTAGGTCTGAGATAACAATGTCGTTCCATAATATTTGTAAATCCACAACTACACAACTACAACTTCAATAATGGGTGGCTCGTGTCCTTTTACAATCGTATGCGTACATTTTGAAGAAAGAATGGTGGATTCCTGAGTAAATGAATGTGGCTATTGGGATGTATAGTGAAGTTATATCCTGGCAAGGATAATATTCGACGCGTCGCGAGTATGAAAACGCATAGTGATGTCATTCAAGGAAACTTTAACACGATTTATTTGCTACATATCATGATTGATTTGTGGTTTGATTAGTATTGAAAGCCGATAGTTTCAAGACGGAGCCATGTTATGGACATTAATTTCATAAACTGAACCTGCGCATCAAAGAACCAAGGACTAGCGAATGAAATGCAGACAATGCGGCAAATGCTATACAGACACGTTCAAAGTGTTCTAAGTATTAAAGTAGTCTCGTCTATGTAACGAGTTGATTCCAAATAAAGACAAACTCTGAGAAGGAGTAGAAACCACTAACACTTCTCTTAGTGCCACATTTCAATTTCATCGAAATAGGTCTAGTAGTAATCTACCATGGTATTGAATCCACAAATCTCTCTAATTGATGCTGAGACAGTCATCATTTTAGACGTTAATTGTGCTTTTGAATTGATCTTAAACACGAAAAATGTGCTTCCTCCCTTGCGCACGAATTATAGCGTGCTGATGGGTGATGAAACCAATCCGCAGTTAGAGTAGGAGTCAATAAAGCACTTTCGTGTAACGCTTTAATACAAGTAAGACATCAAGAAAAATTATTCATATTTTTCTATTCCCTTTATAGTTCAACGCATTCCCTTGTTAGTCACATCGATGCTAATTTGTAGACGTGGGCTCTTTAAAATGATGTTATTGAAAGGTTTCGTCGACAAAAATACAAAAACTTCGAAAGAAACGAATTCAATTTGTTATCGCTGCTTTCTGTAAAGCCAAGTGGGATATATCGTTAACATCGTTGACAAACACCATGAATCAAGTACTTGTTCTTATAGAATGCGTTTTAGAAAATTCCAAAATTTATATATACATTTCATCGGTTCAGTTCCTTATTTTAACGACATGCTAGCTCAAATATTAAAAAGGGCAAACTCCTTTGACACGTTGCTACATCATTTCATTGATATACATACATACGTACGTATAGGTATATTGTATATACTATATATGTATACCCATTGTTAATTTTATCTATTCAATGTTAATGAAATAGGTAGTAGATAGTAAACGATGCACTACATTCTAACTACGATCGCCAAAAATCAATATTTTACGTAGGTTTAGCTACTATATCAAGAAAATTGAAATACAGAATTCATTACGAATGAAAGTTGAATTGAATATCACTGCAGAGCATAAAATTGAACATTTATCACGAATAAAGATGCTATTTTACGATTTGACGTATTTGATAGATGTCTAAATTTCGATACAGACATATTTACGCGAACGAAAGGTACAAGGTAGACCAGAAAGGCATTGCACACACGAAGCACCGAAACACATCGCGAATTGCATAACAACAATTCCATACATTATAGCGAGCTTCGTGTAAACAATACATGTACATACCAGCCTCTACTGAAATACTAGAAATCGTATTTTGCCTTCTTGCAACTTCAAATCTAAACTTCTGTAATATATGCCGACCTAGGAATCAGGTTGGCGATCTTTACATATGTACGTAAAATTTCTTCATCCCTTTTCTTTCCTTTTAGATTCCGGTTCTCTCCCGGGGATATTTCGACTTTCTAAAAACGACTAAAAAGCAAAAGTGCATAAATCATGCACGTATCTTGCGCCTACGTGCCTCGAATACCCTGTACGAAGCCTCCTTCGTCTTTCTTTTCTTTTGTTCTTGGACGTGACGCTTTTCCAGAAACAGGGGAATACATATTTTAATAAGTCAAAGTGCTGTTATTGAAATTTTAATTATCCTTAGATTAAATTTATTTGCGTTTTTGAAATGATTTTGTTTCAAATTATTTGCCACCCCGAAAGAGGTTAACGAGAAAATATGAGGGGCGATGAAGGTGAGAATAATTAAATGCGAACGATGAATTGTTATCATTATTATGGAAAGGGAAGGGAGGGGGATTCTGTCTTGATATAACTTTCCTCCTCGTGTGCCTGTGTAAAATTCTAGTTTATGAAGAATTTGTCAATATGTATAACGAGGAAGTGAAAACGGTTGCTAATATATCATTGGTTTTTATTTCTATTGACACAATTGTTAATGCTGTATTTGCATAATTATGAACAATTGTTGTTTATGTATATATTCCATATGCATAAGAAAAGCTTGAGACATATTACACTTTTTTTCTGTGAGTACGCTAAAGTATAGAATATATAGAATCTAGATTGCTGAAAATCATGGATGGTGTAAACGCGGAGAATCAAAGAAAACAGATTTTAGTAATCTGCTGGAGTGACCCAATTCCATTGCATTGTAATCGTTTGAAAGATCACCACAAACTCTGTTCTGATCTAGTTTGCTGCATTTTTGTAGGCACAAGTCTCCCGATTTAAGAGAGACGATTTCCGTTGCCTTTTGGAAGGATATTGATGGATTTGAAACATGTTGACAAATTACTACGATTGTGCTGGATATATTGAAGAATACTAAGCATAACGGTGCATCGCACACTAAGATTTCATAGGAGACTCTCCGTGGAAATCCACAAAATATGTTGTGGTTTTTCTTATCCTCCTTATTGCGTATATGGATTGTTCTAGCTGTTTCATATAGTATCCCCATCACAGTGCATTGGGTATTATCGGTTCAAGAAACTTAATTTGCACTCTAACGTAGCCCTAATTGTTTTTTATTGCATTGTTGCATCTTTGTTCTATTTCAAGAAGTCAGATTTACAGCAGTGTTTTAGCAGCAACTTCTTAAAACTGCACTTAGGGTTGTAGAAATATGAGAGCAAACATAATATTGTATAGAATCAGCGTTTATGATAGTTGCTAAATCCGATATTGGTATGGTTAGCATGTGTTATTAAAAAACTACTTTTATCATTCGCAGACGCGTTTCGCAGTTATACCGCTCGTCAGTGCGAGTTTGTGAGAAGTAGTTTTCATTTCCAGATAAGCACTATACATGTTAGTACGTTTGATGTTTGAACGTATGTGAAGATCCAATTAAGAAATTCTCGCAATATGTACTTAAATGCGTATTCTTGCAGTTATTTAATGTTTCAATGCTATGGTTAGCATAATAGAGACAATTATTACACTGTGACTCTCTCTTCAAATAGTCAATACCATCCAGATGGTAAACAAATGTAGCAGCTTCGAGCTATTAATAAAGAATACTAGCTGTTATATCATCTATCAAAAGATATTAATAAAATATCTGTGTTAAAAATATCAGGAAATCAAAGCAATAATAAAAAAATAATCAAATACGGAATAAACTGAACAAAAAGAAATAGGGCAGGGGACAATACAAACTAAAGGATAGACTTAATTACTTAAAAATTCAAGAACTAATATACATCGCGCCCTAGATAAAGAGAAAAATATAAGAACAACAAATTGACACAATTTGATAGACCTATAAAGAATAAATTCATAAAATTCTTTCCCTCATATTAATGATGTAAATAGCTGAAAATAGTCGAAATTTCAAAGGCGATTTTCACCCCTAAATGTCGCCGGGACGTAAGGCGACAATTTACAAATATCCGATGGGGTCTACAAATGGACTAAATTTCATTCAAATCAAGGGGAGACGCTTAGGAATTTTCCCTTGTAAATAAGAAATCCGTATGTGTGACATATTAATGATTTTGCAATATAAAGTTAAGTTCAAAGATGATATTCATTGCTTTTCGATCCATTTAACCCTCATAATGCTGATATAAAAAGTTACAAATCTTACCGACATGGAAAAATTAACATCTTGAAACAATTACAAACAAATTTATGTTAATAAATTTTTTATTAAGTACACTCTTTACAAACAAAAACTTTTATAGTATGTTCATTACAGAAATTATTATTACATTTTTGACAGGATTACTCTATGATACGACACACAAATAGCACCTTTTGCGTTTATTTGTTGTACTTGTGGTTGTATTTGGCGCATTTCCTTCTTGAAGAACTTCTTGCATGCATTGAATTATAGGCCGTTGTAAGTTATTTCTTGATTTCGGAAACTTCTCGTAAAAAGAGTTTTCGAACTTTTTGGTTTGCGTTGCTTTCCAGGAAGGATTCAAATTTTTCCAAACAACATACCCTACGATTTTTGTTTTCACTTGCTTTTCCCTGTTTGGCAAAAATGATGAAGGAACACAACGCTTATTTGTTTAAGAGTGCTCGTTAGTGTCAAACCTCTAGCCAATAAATTATTTGCAAGTTCCAAACTAGTAAACTGGTTATCACATGTTATATTTGGGCTTGTATTTTCATAAATCTGCACTAATTCCTCCACAACTCTTTGGCCCAAATTAAAACCGATCTGGTTATTTATTTTGCCTAAATAGGGTATTGTATTCAATGGATAGCTCGTTTTGCTATCAAATTTTTAGTCCACATTTATCTGGTTTACTAGGCATATATTGCCGAAAAGAACACTTTCCATGAAAAGGAATTAGCTGTTCATCGACAGTTATATTGTCACCGGGACTATAAACTTTTTAAGGTTTTTGTTGATGCTCTCAAAAAAACCCTTATAGGTGCCAATTTATCTTTTTGCTATCGGATGGTCCTAGTACTTTTGTCGTCAAATTGCAAATTTTTTGAAATTTTCATAAAGCTATCTCGGTTCATAGTAGCGCGAAAAATTGGGCAACTATATCGCGAACACCAAAACTCAGCAATCTCTGTTTCTTGTCCCTGCTAAAATTAGAAGACCAATAAAAGCTGTTATTTCTATTACATTTGTTGGAAGCCAGCCGAGTTGTCTTGTAGTTACTGCATACCAATTCGTAAATTTTACAAGTGCATCAAAAATTCCGTCATTCAAGTAGAGCTCTATTGATGCTAGAGGATCTTCAATTTGTTTGCTGGGTGACAAGTTAACTTTATTCAATGGGCACCGAATAATATTCCGAGCAGGAATACGCCTTTGCGGGTTTGGAGTCGAAAACTACTGAGTTCCGTCCTTACCAAAAAAATTTTACCATATTCCTCACCTGCAACTTCTTCAATATCGGAAACAGTATCATACATCTCTAAAGCATCGTCTTCATTATTTTCACTTTCTTCGCCATCAGATTGGACAAAAATTTCCGCGTCATTAATCTCATCGGCTGTTTCTTCATCAATTTCTTCCGCGGCTAGTCGAATTTCTTCGCCTATGAGTCGGTTTGGCATATTTTTTATAACATATGTATACTTGCATGTCAATACCGTATAAAATCTAATCACGACCGTGCTGTTTTACTACATTGAAAACCATTTGATTGCTGGTGCCATCAAAGGAGATTCCCCGAAGTTAAGAAGTTAGCAACTTAAATAGATTAACTTATGCAAATATATATGAAAGATAGCTGCTGTAACGTACATGAAAGGTGCTTGCTTTTGTCCAAAAATTTGCGAAAATTACAAACTTTTTGTATGTGTCTCTGAGACACATGTTGGTAGTTAATATTATATTTTTATGTTTATAATAAATGGAAGAATTTAGTATATGTTAACTTTTTGTTTACTAAGTTAATCAAAACATATGTAACATAAAAGTCATAAAGTTTAGTTTGCGATATGTTAGATGTTTCCGTTGCTACATTGAATCGAACTTAAAAATGTGTAGTCACAGACACATGTTGGTAAGATTAGGGTTAAAGGAACCTGATGATGTTATCTCGGGAACAAGGCACCGTACATATTTTTCTCCACATTACGTTGTAAAGAACTGAAACTGGCGATGGCAAACTGTTATAATTTTTTTGATATCACTTATAGTAACGTCGTGGGGAAAAGAATGCATAATGGCAAAATTAATTTTTTTATATATCCCCGAGATCGAGTCAGAGATTCCAGCTTTGTTTCCGGTTATGTATGCACTTTCTTAAAGCTAAAACTTGCATCCCATTCGACCGATTTCGTAACTCTTGTCGGTTCTAAGATCCCCACGCTGTTCGTCTTTGTGTTGGTTAGTGTGTATATAGAAACATATATACGTTCAAAGTTCATTCTTATCTATATATGTAGATTCTGCTGAGGAGATAAAGGAATTTTTAATGTTCATCGATTGTACAAATTTCTTTTTCAGTTCAGATAGTTTACGTTCCTTATATTATATTGAAACGTAAACTTCTGGGCCAATATTATTTATTGTTACTTCCATAATAACTCCTTTGATAGCATGAAAACTTCCTGTACGTTTATATACTGTATATATTGTAATGAGTACAATGTTTTTCTTCTACAAGTAAAACTGACCTGCCGTTAGTTGTAACGAACCCGCTATCCTAGCAGAGCCCGTGTGAACCACGTACGTGATGCAGCAGGCGGCCGTGGCCGTCACCGCAACGAGTAAGCTCAGAGCGCTTCCGGTTCCTACTAGCACGGTGCTGGCTTGCCACCAAGGGCTCGGAATGTCCCAGAATCTGAAAAAGGAAGAATTGAGCGTATAGATTAATCTCGAAGAGCGGGATGTATGTATGTATATTCGTAAGAGAGGAATGCAATGTGAATAGCGGAGCTAAAACCGTTGCGTTACGAGAATGAGAAGAGAACGAAACGTCGCTTCCGATACTGAAACTCGCTCCAAATTAAATGAAGTCTATTACATTCGCTTGACTAAAGATACGTCCGTGTACTTCATTGTTCGTTATTGCTATAACGCTTACCAGTTGCAAATGATTTTAATCGGGATATTTTCGATTAAATTGTATCATAAAAACTAAAATCACAGTTTAGATCAGAAATGTGAGAAATGAGAAAACCGAAAATAATTAAATTGTTTTAGTTTCTGCTAGATCATACAGAATAATTTTCAAATCTAAGAGCCAAAATAGTTCAATACAATAACCTACATACATATTTATTGTTCGTTATCAGACAGCCTTCTAAAAAATTGTGCAAAGCCTTACTAAGTTAGTACAAATTCCACATGTCAACTACTGAGGGGTGTGTTATGTTTTATTAATTATGGATCACAACCGCAGACTATAATGTTTGTTCTTGTTGGAACTCAGTCTGGTGTAATTGGTTCTTCGGCAAGCACGTCTGTTAAGGATCCATCACAACCAATTTATCTATTATAACACAATTTATTAGTAGAGCTATTGATGATCGACGGCAAGTTGATGTGATTTATACAGATTTCACTAAAGCCTTTGATTCAATTGACCATTCATTACTTTTGGCTAAATTAGACACCTTTGGATTTTCCCCATTTTTGGTGAAACTTATATCCTCCTACTTGAGTCATCGTTCTTGTTATGTGTGTTTTAATGGCTTTCACTCGTTTCATTTTACTCCTACATCTGGTGTGCCTCAGGGTTCTAACTTAGGGCGTCTGCTATTTAATCTCTTCATTAATGATCTCTTAACCTTGTTGGACTGTGACGTTTTGGCTTATGCCGACGATTTAAAGATTTTTGTGGAGATTGGTAGTGATGCAGACTGTATCAAACTGCGGAACAATTTACAGTTGGTGTACGGATGGTGCAGTGATAATAAATTACTTTTAAATGTAAATAAATGTGCTGTGGTCACATATTCTCAGGCCTCCAACCCCATTATTTACAATTACCATGTTGACAGTCTAGACATTCCACGTAAAACACAAGTGAAAGACTTAGGAATCCTATTTGATAGTTCTTTTCAATTCACTGACCACATTTACGCTATATGCTCTGCTGCCACGAAATCCTTGGGTTTTTTGATCCGCACCTGCCGGCAATTTAATAATCCGTCGACCTTGAAGGCTTTGTTCTGTGCCTTTGTTAGATCGAAACTAGAATTTTGTTCTGTTGTCTGGTATTCTTTTTATATATACCAACAGATGACACTTGAAAGGGTTCAGAAGCGCTTCCTCAAATACTTGAGTTACAGATGTGACGGCTATTATCCGCCTCGTGGTGTCGACTATAACTCTCTTCTTGATAGACATGGTTTTCAGTCATTGACGGCTCGAAGAGACAAGGCCAGTCCTAACTTTCCTGGTTAAACTAATTAACAACTATATCGACTCTCCAGCCCTGTTATCTCAAGTCAATTTCGCCGTGCCTACTCATAACACACGATCTTCAGATGCATTTTTTGTACCTAGGGGCAGAACAAATATTTGGAAAAAGACTCCATTGTGTCATATGATGAGCAATGGTAATAGACTCGATCTTGACCCGTTTGGATAATCTTATTGTTATTGTTTTTGTTAATATATAGACATATATATACAGTTATTGTTTCTGTAAAGGACTAATATTTTTGTTTTGATTTCTGTATCGTATATGTATGTAATATTTTTCACATTGTCAACTTTTTTATGTTGAGAGCATATGTAATAATTTTTCTTTTTCTCTTTATTTTGAATTATACTATAAATTGGAATTTTTATTCTGTTGGATAATAAAGATTATTATTATTATTATTATTATTATTATTTAAAGACGTTTCTTAAAATGCAATACCATATTAACACGTTTTCTATACATTAATATTTCTATATCTAAATAAAATTGTTGTCACTCAGTGTGCTAGAGTTTTGGTGTGTTTCGCGCGTTCAGTGTGTGATGTTCATTGTGCATGCTTTAGTGTTGTACAGTGTTTGTGTTGCGCATTAGTCGGATCCGCTAGTGATACCGAATTCCTCAGTTTTCCACTGAGGACGACAACTTGTTGTGGTAAGGATAATTTTATTTATTTTATATATTATTTTAGCCACAGACCCCTCATTCTTATTTGTTATTAATATTTCTCATTCCTAACTTCAAATGATTGTCTTCATTTTTACCAGTGCTTTAAAATTTATATTCATTTCTTGTTATATATGTACTACATTTAGAATTGTTTCATGTTTTGGTTTTTATAAGCGCCTATACAGTAGAGTCGCGATTTGATAAACTTCGGTTCGACTGAACTACCCCCACCAAAATTCTACATTAGGTACGTTGCGATATAACGACACATTGAAAAGCCCTGATACAATGAACAACACTTAAGCATAAAAACGCATGTTTAACGTCGGTACTTTCCCTAAATATATATCTTAACGACTTTCTGTGTATAGATAGCACTCGCTGAACAACGTTAGCAGTGCCATTCTGATCTATAATTTTATGTAAACTTGTTGCAAAATAGTGACTGCAGTGAGTTGTGTTACTAATAATGTTTCTTCTTGTATGTATTACATATATGTAAATAATATGTAGTACATAAAAGTAAGTAAGTACATACATACGTAATAAGCATTTTAGTGAAATTAGTTATTATGTGAAATTTTAATTTGAAATGTGGCAAAGAAAACATTTAAGATTGGACGAAAAATACTTGAATGTTTAAGAAAAGGAAACACAGTAATAGAATTAGCGAAGAATTATGGAGTAGCAAACTCTACTATAGGCGGAATAAAGAATAAAGAGAATTACAAAAATATGTGCGAGTCTAGAGATAAAATGAAGACTTTAAAAATGTCTACCGATGCAAAGATGGTAAAGGCCTTATATAAATGGTTTCTTAAATTAAGAGAAAGAAATGTTCTAGTAACTGGAATTATGTTACAGGAAAAGGCAAGTTTTACAAGAAAGATTAGACTAAACGTCGTCGTTTACTGTCAGTAATGGTTGGTTGAATAGATTTAACCCTGCTGTTAGATTGAAAAAAATATACGAATCCTAGATTAAGAGACTATTTGGTTCATACTACATGTTTTATCAAAAATGAAAATTTAATCCAATATTTTATTTTTAATTTGATTGAATACCTCGTTAATACAATTAATAAATATTATTATGGATCGTGCCATGTGGAATTTCTCATCCTCTATTCGTGAACTGTGAGAGCGTTGGCAACTCCTTCTTTCAATGTTTTACAATTACCACGGAAATGGTACGAGCAACTTGTTGGATTCAGGGGACGATGTTCCTTTCGACAGTTTATCAAAACCTGCAAAATATGGTTTGAAATGTTGGTTATCGGTGGATTCAAAGTCGGGCTACGTCTGGAAGATACAGCCATATCTTGAAAAAGCTAAAACTGCAACGCCTGAACAAAACCAAGGACAACGCGTTGTATTGGAGTTGACGGAAGGCTTGAAAGGGCAAAATATAAAAGGCGACAACTTATTTTTCCACTTTTGATTTGGTAAAAAATTGCTTGGAAGAAAATTTACATATGTAGGAACAGTACGTAAAAATAAAACATTCATTCCTTCGAAGTTGCTCAATGTAAAAGAACCCCCATTGTATAAGGCTACATTTGCTTTCTGTAACATTGCGACATTAGTAACAACCACAAAAAGAAAGTAACGATATTGATTAGTACAAATGCAACGAACAGCTGAAGTTGATGGAAGTAGGTCGAAGAAAAAGCCGGAGATTATTTCTTATTACAATTCAATCAAATGTATGCTACTTTGTTGCTCATCTATAGTTTGTTATGTTCCGTTTTTCATAGATACTGCTGACCAAATGATTGGCTCCTACGCCACAAAACTTAAAACAAATCGATGGCCGAACATTGTATTTGCAAATATGCTAGATATACCAGCTTTGAATGCATATATACTTGTTTCTGAGATCGATGTTTCATGGCCACCAACTGATCGAAAACGCAGGAGACCAGAGTTTTTGCGGAAACTAGCACTTCTTTGGCTAAAGCGCATATGATGAAACGGTGTATATTATCTCAACAACAGTTCTTAGCATAGCTATTGACTAAAATACAAACATCATATTCAATTTCAACGAGTTCTTCAAATAAAGCTACTTCTAAATCGGCGGCTAGAAAACTGAAATTTGTAGTTGCTGCAAGTCCAAATCTGACATCAGATGCTCCATTTGCGGCAAATTCATTTGCACAACTAACCGAAAAATATTTTGTTCAGCATGTAATGAAAAAAACTATCAATAAAATCATATTTTTTGTAAATAAACGGAAAAAAGCTTAGTATTTTGATTTCATTCAAATAAAAATATACACTGGACCAAATGGACCCTAATCCAAGATAAGTAAGTTTCTATTCATTTCAGTCCGGCTTTATGTCAGACACTTTAAATTATGGATATAACGTTGTTAAAGAAAAAAAAATACGTGAACCGACATCTTAAAGCAATATATAATACTGTTTAAAAGTTATAAAGATAACGAGCAAAATATTGGACCAATTGAGCCTAATCTAACAGCAGGGTTAAACAACGCTATGGAATACGACTTGTAACAATATCGGACGAAGAATCATTATCTCATGCAGAGTTGGCAGATCCATGTAACCAAAAACTAAAAAATAAAATTAAAGAGCTAGCCGTATTGCCTCATCAAATATATAATGCTAACGAATCGGGTCTTTATTGCAAGCTTTTACCGAACAAGACTTACGTTGCAAATGCAGAAAAGAAAATCACTGGGCAGAAACATTGTAAAGCAAAGAATTACATTTTTATTGTGCACGAATGGAACAGGAAATCATAAACTGAAACCTTTGGTGATAGGCAAATCTAAAAACCCAGGGTGTTTTCGGAATTAAATTATAAACGTTCCAAGACGGCATGGATGACAACTCAAATATTTAAAAGCTGGTTTCATAATGCATTCGTTCCCGTAGCAAGTGTAAAATGTATAGAATCATTGAAACTTTGTTAATGTTTCTCTCCCCTTAGATATGGACATTTCAACAGGATAATAATTTACCTACTAAAGCTTTCTTATTATTAGACAAGGCCCCGATCATCCACCGGAAGAGGAGTTAAAGGGTGATGACGGTTTGATTAGTGCACTTTATATGCCACCTAATGTTATTCCTCTCATACAAACTTTGGATCAGAATGCAATAAGAACTACCAAACTTCTCTATCGGAGAAACTTATTAACACAATTGCTAGCAAAAGATACAAACACTAGTGCATCATTATAAAATTACAGTTTAAGGGATGTTGTGTTAAATCTTACAATGGCATGGAACAGTTTGAAACCAATTGTCATAGAGAAATGTTGGCATAATATTATACCTACAAGAGAAGATGACGAAGAAAATATCCCACTGAGTGAATTAAGATTAAGATTACTCGGTGGTGAAAGACATAATGCAGGCAGAATGGTTATAAATTTTGTGTAACATATTATTAAATTATTACTAAAGACGTTGTGTTGGATAACACAGAATAAAATGAAGACCAGCTTAATTCAGAATCTGGAGAGGAAGCAGATTGTATGTTATTCAGTACAACAGAACAATCTATTTCAACTGATCAAGCTCTAATATCATTAAATGGAGTGAGTCAGTGGACTGAAGAAGATCAACTAGAAATTGGTTACACAGATAACACAATTTTTTCTCAATTACATAATACATACATGCTATTAGAGGTATCTTTCAATATTTTTCTCTAACAATTTTAACTAAGTTTAAAATAAATGTTTACTAACAACGAATATGAACGTTTCTGTTGTCATTTTTTCAACCTCAAGATAGTGAAACCGCCGAAATAGTGAATCCGGCGTGCAAAAATTGGTTAACTAAATCGCGATTCTACTGTATTGTGTTTTAAATGCTACTCGATTATGAACATATGCGCTCCTTGGACAATGCGTACACGGAAAAAATCCTTAACACCGATAAGAAACTTCGTCGATCGGCTTCGGTGCTAATCTTCAAAGACTCATTCATCGAGCATCGATTGAAAAGATGTGCCCCATTGCGTAGACTACAGTTGGAATGCATGGACCGATTACTGGAGTAATATTCTGCCCCCTTGTCGCTCGTATGCGAGGCCAGCTCATTAGAAGTAAGCATTGTGCCAGTGAATCTTGGCATGATTCCATATCACTCCAACGTCGTTATAAACTAATATCACCTCACGGACGTTCATTAGTTTTTCTTCGAAAAACGTTGGTTACGCTTTATATTGCAAAATAAACCGACATAAACAGAAAAAATGTTTTATTGTAGAGGGAAAATTGGCGGTGCTTTTTCAAACCAGGATATCGTAACAACATCCTTCTCTCAGATGTATAAAATTGTTCGTAACTAAACAGAACTAGGAAGTAATGTTATTTTACGAACTAAGCGTAAAAAAGCTGGTGCGAAATACAGAGCCAGGTTCTGCTCCTATGGTAACAAATAATTTTATATATCTGGGAAAACGATGTGCATGTTTACCACACTGTACCCAACATGTACCGCCGGCGGTCATACGCTAGTGCACTCTACCACGTCAACTGTGATTTGTAAATAAAATATTCACTTTCCATACGTTGCATTTATGGTAGGATGCATTTAGTATTTGCTTTCAAATTACAAAAATATATTTATCATTTCTATATTCTTTAGATAACTTGTGATGACAAGTAATAATCTTATTCCAATAAGTTCTGGGAATATTGACTGTGGGCGGTTTAAATGGCGTGTTTGTAAATCATAGGTACAACCACCCGTGCCCCAGTGGAGGATAGTAGTTTTTTCCCCTAAATCACGGTGCAACTATATCGTATTGATGAGCTCTAATGAGGATAAAATTATTTTGATTTCATTTAATATCGCTCTACAAGCCATGTAGGGCTTGGACATAGATAAATTATATTGTTTCCTTCTCTGTACGTGTAATAGTACATGATCTCAGTTTTATAGTAACAAATTCATTTCTTCAGCTGTCTTTGTCCATTACCCTTTCTCTCCAATTATTAAGATTTATTTTCTTTAACTCCTCTTGGACGCTGTTTAGCTATTTTTGTGGTTTCCTGTTTCTTTGTCCCGATTGGCTTCCTATGCAGCATCACTTTAGTCATTTGATGGTTTTCACGTCTTTCCCAACCATCTAATTCGTTGGGATTTTACCACTCTTGTGTAATCTCTGGTTCTTTATATATTATTTCCATTTCTTTATTCACCGCTCTTTTCCAGCCTTCTTCTGCATTAATCCCTGTATAATTTTCCGATACTATAGCCTGCGGTTCTTTGAGTTATGTTGTAGAAAACTGCGAGATAATAAGTTTAATTTAATACTCGTTAGAGAGACTCATTTATAACATCATTTTTTCTTTGTATTCTTATGGACAGTTACACTACCAACCAATTATTCTAATTATCATATCTGGTTCTAGCTCTCCTGATATTCTATTTTCCTTTCTGAAGGTTCACAGCAAAAGCTTATGGGTGCTCCAGTCGTACTACGTGTCTGTTGCTTCCTTCCATTTTTGCTTTCGTTCATACAAATCCTTGGTCCTTATAGTGACATCACAAACTTATAAATGTCATAATACATGATAAACCTAAAGGAGGATTGCAAATAAACGAAAATAAAATGAAATGCACGTTTTGCAGCAGAATGAAAGAGGATAAAGATGTCTAAAGTTAGATATAATTTGAAAGAAATCAGTACATTTCAAACTTGGGAATGGGGCTTTGAACAACACAAATTAAAGGATGCAACTATCACAAAGAATACAGTGGAATTCTGTAGTATGTACTCTTCAATATCTCGTTGATGATGAACAAAGGATTTTGCCATGCCAAAACTGTATCATCATTTATTACATGTAACTTTAGGGATACAAATGAAAACACGAACAAATACTGCTTTTGCTTATATCAATATCTGGTTGACGGTGGACGAAGGATTTTGCCATGCCCAAACTGTATCATCATTTATTGTATGTAGCTTTAGGGGTACAAATGAAAACACGAACAAATATTGCTTATTGCTTATATCTAATGTGTTCTAAACATATGTCACATCCTCATGATTAAACTATTGACATCACTTTCTGAAAGATTGGGGAAATATTTATCTTGAGCCATCACAAAACGTTTTACAGTGAGATCTACCATAAATTTATACTAACACTAGATATTTTGTTATACCAATCACATCATTTTTTGAAGTGTAAACACTTTTAATATTATAATATGATGGATATGTATAAGGTCCTCTATACATTGCTCGTTCTCGTGTAAGTTTTTACGATTGCTTCGTATGCGTACAAAGCGCAAGTATTGCCAAGGCTTATTCTACCCTATACGCTGGCTTTTGTCTAAATATTTACATAAATTCTTCAAAGATGTGACTTTTTCGGGTGACGAATTTGTCTCCCATATAAGATCAGCTACGTATAGCTACTATGGCAGCATAGATAAGTTCACTCCCAGTTCTCGACTTTAACAAATTCTTCATTCTTCGTCTCTTTGTTTCAGAACCAAAATCTTTCATACTAGGTCTGCCGGGTGCTGTGGCTACTGATGATGTTGATGGTGTTGATGGAAAATTGTATAGCTAACGTTATGTCATCACCAGAGAGTTTTGCTTTAAACTTTCTTGGGAAAACCTTCTTTGAAAACATTTTTTGACTCTTTTCTCAACGATCACCAATTTTAGAAAAAAACTACTGGATAGCAGCATTTATTTGCGTCACACCAGTATTTGTAAGTTTTGTTGATCTGTTTGAAGAAATATCTTCATTTCCACTTTTCTTATCAGGAACATAAACATACTCCATTCTTGAGATTGTGTGAATTACCTATGACAATTGAATATGTTTATTAGTGACCCAAAAAATAGGAAGAGAAAGTTTTATTTTATAGATAACAAAATTAATTAAACTTATTGGCAGAGCAAGCATGATGGACCAAACAGAGATTTGTGAACATGAATGGTTAATTAAAGTTCACTTTATTAGTTATTGATTTATGATACTCCTAGCGTTCGTATTTGCTTTGTAAATTCATATCTATTAGGAAAATTTGAATTTAAGTTAATTTAATTCTTGCTTCGCAAATTTAATTAAATTCTGTCCATTGTACTTCCATAGTAGACATTCAAGCATAGTAATTTAAATTCGCAATTAAAGAACATAAACAGTTAGATGCGACACGAACTCCGACCTAAACATCGGATTTTATAGCGAAAAGATCGTCGATAAAAAGTCGCCGAAAAACGCTGAAATGGAGATGATTGTTCTCGATGATTGTTCTTTTTCGAATTTATCTTGTCCTTTCAAATGGCGTTTTTGAAGAATGCTACGCTTAGATAAAGTGTCCGCGACAAATCGAGTACGGTACGAGATCGTCGGAAAAATGACATTTTTCATTTCCTGTTCCGTCGAATCAATGAAAGCTGTTGACTTCCCCACGATTGACGATACAGCGCCGTATGTTATATGACGTAGGTTTCAGCAGGGGCAACTTGCGTTCATTTTTGGGATATTAATTTTACTTTCGATGGTTAAACCTTTTATTACCCAATTGTAAAAAAATCACTGTTACTTCGAATTCTTATCTTGAATTGTAACTATGGATCCCAGATGAATATTATGATAATACTATACAATCGAACAAAATATGTTGCACGTAGATTCATAAATTTCTGGAATTGAATCGGAGTTGCATGTTGCTAAAAAGTGATTTGGTGGCATATAATTATAAGAGCAAAGTCAACAATTTCCGAAGAAAATTGAATCAGATCGCGAATATATTCGTGCGATGATTTATACATATATTCAACTCCTTCCTAAGATTTTAACCGAATCCCACCATATTGGCATTTGAAATTTATAATATCCACCTTGGCAAAATCCGTCACAAATTTCTAAAATTTCTGTGGCACACATTATGTTTTACATATTTAAATTGCCAAATTATTTGTAACTCTGTATATACACGAACATAATACACCAGTATCTCCTGTTGCGGTTTTATATTAGAGAGTAGCTAATTTCTGCATGCACCGTCTATTATCTGAATACTCCGTTTACAATTACTGTAATTAGTTTGCATCTGCACGTGTTTGCTTGAAGGCATGTACGCCAGTTTCAAAGCGCTAAGATATCTCACTTCATTCTTGCGGATACAAGCATAATACGACTCCCACGTATTGAGCTGGATATCTCGCACAAAAGCTCACAAAGTCCTTCCTTGTCTGGTTTGAATTAATAAAGAATAATGTGCATCTAATAAAGGATAATTTAAAAGGAATGTATGGCGAATGAATGGTAGACAGTGCACAACGCATTGCTTGAGTTAAATTACCTTTGGCTAAAAGATTTAAGAATTTTTTAATCCTTTGCAGACATAATTACAGGTGCAACAAAAAATAATCATGAAAGTAATTGCAAGATTTTCGACTCAAATCTGTTTTGTTTTATATTCTTATCCTTATCGTCTTGCTTTATGTCTAGTTAAAGCAAAGGAAATAAAGTCAGTATTTCCTAGAAGGTTAATGCTTACAATTAAGGAGGAACGCAATACGTAGGTAATAAAACGTCCACAATGGAATGCATTTTCTCATTTCTTTACAATTTCATTGAGATGCATTTCAGATAATTCGTCTATTCCGTGTGGTAAAAGATCATTCTGTATAAATTTACGTAGGATTCTCAGTTATCGATTATAGATAACGTTGGATTAATGAATATTGAGACCGCCCACATGTATGAGGTACGGTATGTAGAACTGAAAGGTGCAAAAATGTTAGCTATTTCGCCCATTGTACGCGAAGGAAGGTAGCTCCAATGAAATTGATGATCCCGTGACGACGCTGATGATTCGGGCAGGCATCGCGAGCATTATTAGAGCATCACGCGTGACGAAATTTATTGTCGTACCGGAGCATCGTTATGGGAATTATTAAATGATGTAATTTTGGATTGCATGGTCGATAGGATATAGAGTGGAATTTCTTAGTTACATGGAAGAATGTATGTACAATATGAAGAGAACGACTGGTTAGTTATATATACATAGATTAAAATTGGGGAAATAGGAGCTTTTGACTTTGAGAGTTTAGTAGCTGTAATATAATAAAAGAGTGTAAAACTTTGTGAACTTATATGGATAATCTATTCATAAAAGTTTATAAAGTATCCTTCTATAAGTTGCCCTATCTGAGGTCCATCAAATATTCCTGCTTTTCACTTTTCATTACTGATTGCAGGGAATTAATTTTCCAAACAATTTTGAAAACAAAGAACATTTTAATCTTTCTTCTTTTAAGCTTTCACAAATTGTTTCATTCGCCCTAGTTTAATGTGAAACGGAGGTAAAATATTTTTTTCCGTTCTACTAATGTTTTATTAATAACATTGGCTTTTCCCTCTGCAAGAGCGCCTCTGTTAGCCCTATTTCCTTTTATCCAACATTGATCTGCCCTGCTGTCCCAAAAACAAAAACAAGGATATTTTGTATATTCACAATGCTGTCCTAAAAGGAAATTTACCATATTTAGATCAACACATATCATCCACCCCTTTGTGTAATAGTTATTTTTTTCAGAAGTAGTGATATTATTTTATAATCCTCTTTCATCTTTGTGGAATGCCCAATTGGAATACTTCCATATTTGTTTCCACTGTGCAGAAGGACACGCCTCATACTTCTTTTGGAACTAATTATAAAAAGTCGCCAATCAGTTGATGTGTACTCTAATATACCCATTTTTAGTGACAGTCCTTTTATGACGTTGCAAAATATCAAGTTATCTTCCTGAGAATAAAATGACAGAAAATCCTTTCCTCTGTTACGGTAATACATAATTTTTGTTTCCGAAAAAGATTTTTTAAAATTAAGTCTAGAAGCAATCAACTCCGAAGACTTCTTTGAAAGGTTTAAATCTCTAATAAGGTCATTTAATTCTTCCTGGGTAAACCTTTCTGGACATGACTAAATATTGGAACTGGTATTTCTTCTGAATGTGGAATAGGTCTTCTCGCTGAATCCAAGTTCCGATATGACCACTTATGTCGATTATTCCGATTAATACCTTTATATTCACTAGACTATAGTAACAATCGTCAAAATGGTGGTGCTTGGTCTCCTCCATACCATTGAAATCCCAAATTTGAAACACTTTCTTTGTCCTTTTGTCCACTGGCGGAGGTTCTCAAGCCCTGATTTGCAGGCAACATGTGGCGTCCAAGTTTTATCTTGATATCCTAGATGAACACCAAAATAGGCCATGTATGCCTTTTTCACAAAGCCACAAGTTTGTGTTCTACTCTCTCCTAATATGTATTTGCCGCGTATATATCAAAAAATATCTGGACGATTAACACAACTACGTCTGCTTTAGAAACCATGATTTTAATAACACTTCTCGAACAAACACATTTGCAAGGAAGCTTAAGTTTAAACTGAATCAAGGGTTGACACGTAGATATCTTTATAGTTATTTATGCGGATATTATTGTAAAGTAAATCTAAAATATAAATTATACTGGTATTTTCATAAATCCTTTATGACGTACGTTCTTGAAAATGGTTTATTGTATAACACATTAAAACCGGTATTTTTGGAAACCATTGAGTGTAGGTAGAGGAATTTAAGATGACAAATGAATAGTTAGAAAGATTATGGAAGTAAAAAACAACTGTAATAAACAATTAGAATTAAAAAGAAGATCTGTTCAGAAGGTTTATTGTAGCAATATGAATAAAAATATATGAAATATTTAATTTTTGTCTATCTTAACAACTAGAGCTGATATAAGAAACAGAATATTATTTTTGGAATGGGAATTCTTGAAATATTTAATATCATCTTCTTGATGCAGCAAAAAAAACTTTTTGTCGGGCTATGTAATAATTATTAAATTCTTTGATGCTTTGTCAATCAATATTGGGAATACCTACGGATATTTTTCCTCGTTCTTACATCGTCGAAGTGATAAATTGCATATCTGTTTTGAGTATTCCTTTTTTTGGCAATAATTCTTTAACACATTTTTAATGTTGGTAGCGAGACGGCGCGGCGTCAAGGTTTTAAAATGGTTTCTCTTTGTTTCTTCTTCTTCTTCTTCTTCTTCTTCTGCGATGTGTTCCCACTACGAGTTTGCCTGTTTCCACGGCCGTCTATCTTCTTTATCTCTTGTCGCCATGTCTCTCTTTTCGGTTGCTTAGGTGATCTATGTTTCTCATTCCAAGACAGGCCTTTCCTCTCTTCCTACTTCCTTATTTTAGTATTTAAAAATGTAGAAATAATTTCTCTGAGGACAATGATAAATAAGTTACTAAATCCAGCAAAAATTTTTCGCCTGCCCAAAAAGAATGAAATAATGGTGCTATATCCTTATTCAGCCTTTATATATTTTTTAAATGAAAGTTATTTAACAAATCGTCATCTATTTATTTTCCTGCTGACTTCACTTTGAGTGATGGTATCACGTGTATATTTTTAAGTGGAACAACCTATACATGTACATATTTTAATTCCTTTTCCATCACTCTCGATGAGACCTTTTAAATGGAATCAGGTATGTTGAAAAGTTAATAGCCTTCGAGATATTTGAGCTTTTATCTTAATTACCTTAATTGTGTGCAACCCTTCGACCATTACCGGACTGCTTATCCCAGTAGCGTTCTTGCGTAACCAACATAGGTGCCTAAAACCTTAAAAGGATGGGTGAACTTTGATTTTATTAACAAACGAATAATAGGCTTCCCCGCGTCGTCTAAACCACTTCGCAAAAATTTCGTACGAATATGTCAATGCCAGAAATTAAAGAGAAAAGAAAAAGATGTAGAAGCTCACGGTAAACAATTCGCCGTTTAATTGCTGTATGGCAAATTGTCAAATTGAATCTTCATGAAACTGTTTAGAGTGGTACAGTAGTGGCCCAGTAATACATGGCTACTGTGTGTAACTGTCAAAAATCGTTAGAAGTAATTGCTACTATAAAACAGCTAATTGATCAGAAAAGAATGGATTATACTTTTAAACTTACATTTTATTATTTGTTGCTATAATTAAATTAAAATCATCCAGATGTTTCAGTTTATTTGAATAAAAGCTCCAATATCTCCAAAAACTATGAAACTCACAATATTACAACCTGATACCAATATCTTACCAAGAGTAATGTAAGGAATTGGAAACATAGAGGGTGTTGCATATAAAAAATATACACATTATCTTTTAATGAAACATTTTTTGAATAAAGCGTCTGAGTGAGGCTGTTAAACCATTATTTCATACTTTTTCGGCACACTGCAAATGATAATAATGATCTTTACTGGTATAGAAATCGAATGCTGTGAAATATATATTGATATATGATGTTAGTGGATTGATATACTGTTAGGTCTACTGTGATAGTTTTAGCTAAGGTCAAATTAGGTTATCTCTTTTCTTAACTTATTTGCGGAGTATATACATTTTCTAGTTGTGGTTTTCTTTGATGTAATCAACGGATATGATCCGATAACCTGAAAAAGCGCATTTCTAACTTAGCTTCCTTTATTGCTAGACACACAATTGCTAGCACAGTATCGAAATATGTATTTGCATAAGTTTTTGCAGTATAAATACCCAAAGAAAAAGAATGCTAAGAGAATAAAGCAAGCTAAGCAAGAATTCAGATTAAAATAAAATCGTTAGAGGATGATTCTGACGGGAATAGAAGAATAATTGATGAAAAGAGCGTAGTATTTACTTTGTATTATCACAACAATCAGTAGAAATTATGAGAACAAAAGGATCATTCCATTTAAGATCGATACCGACAACAAGCTTTCAAATAGTCTAGGATTTTGTAAGCTCTTCTTCACGAATTTACGTATTCATTTTCAATCTATACGACATATGTATGTATTCGAGGTCGTTGATATGGAAACGTCAAAGGAAACAAACATAACGCAAGGAACACCTGGTAGCTCAAATATGTCTGTGTATGTGACGTCTTCTGGCATCACGATGAAGCAAAATCCGTTTGCTTGTGGTTGCCAGGCAAACGAGATTTAGTAAATCGGGATGGCGGTGCCTTGATCGTAGAAAGCGTACGACAACAGCATTTTTCGTTTTCATGTTAACCGCTAAGCGGAAACTATTGCCACATCTTTTAATCTTCTTCCGCTACCCACATGGAGCGGGCAATGGATTTGTTTTTCTTTTCTCGGAAGGGAACCAAAAATGGAAAAGGCAGCCACATCATGCGTTATTTTAATAAATAATGTCGAGTAAAACGAAAAGGTTTTCTTAAAAAAAGGGGGCTGCTATTTGTTTTTAAGATTTTCATAAAAGAAATTTATGTGGCTGGCTTGGAGGATTTTCAAGTAATATTAGCATGTGGTAAAATTTATTATCGTAAAGCTCTTACGGAATTTCAAGTTCTTTTTCTTTAGTTGTACTTTAGGTTAAAAAGAGGTAATAACACCGATAAAAGTAGGAAAGCCTGTGGTTGTATGAATTGAGAAACTGGGTGAGACGGTGAAGTGTGCTCTTCAAAGAATAATGTTAACCAACGCTCATAAGTGTCTTTGTAGCGCTTTCCTTTGCCGTATCTCCACTGGGGATAGCAACTTGGTTGTCAAAATACACATTTAGAATCTTCAAAATCGATGTGGTACAGATGAGCGCTAATTTATTTCAGGACAGGTTCAATTTATATTGAAGTTGGGGAAACGACCTGATAACTTCTTGTTATTTAACGGTTAACGCAATTTGGCTTGTCTAAGCTTAGCAGTGGCTTGCAATCATCTATTGATGTGTTTAAAGTCATTATTAAACTGGGTAAATATACGGTATGATGAGTGATCTGTCCCTTTCATAATGTACTATTATATTATAGAGGGCAAAGCATAGGTCATACCGCATATTTCCCCAGTGTAGTCTGCATAAATCGTTACCACTGGGTGTATGGTATAGAATCTTCCGTCATCGCAGCCAAGTGGGTTGTTTGGCAATATGTTCATGTAAATCACTTTTACCTATCATCGATCTATTGCAATTTACTTGATAGTCAGCTCCTAATTCTTAAAAATAAAGGCTATAAGTCTTGAACCCGTTTGCAATGTGTCAGGAATTTGTTCTTCCCTCTGGCAGGGCTCTTCAGTGTTAGTTTCAAGGGTTGAACATAATTTCACTATCATCAATGACGGATATAATGGCAAATCTATATGAAAACAGAAAAAGTTTCAATAATAGTAAACTAGAACAAGGGTTCTATTTTATTATTTTATTTTAATAAATGATAACAGAATGTGAATGTCTAATGTATGAAGTAGAGTATCTGAATGCTATGTTAAAAACTAAGGGGTACTTATATAACATCGGTTTTGTTTTATTTACATGACAAGCCCGAAGTAATTTAGTGTTTAGTCCAGGAGACGACCTCCTCCATATCGGTAACGTGCATTAAGTACATAACTCTTCGTATTTAAAACCATTTGGGGAATCACGAATGGGCTATAAAATCCAAAGGACATAATTGATATCGTTTCAACAAGCAATATGTAATAGATTACAACAAATACAAGAAACGAATGTACATTAACATTAATTAGCTCTTATAGATGAAGTTGTGCACGTACAATGCTTTACGTAAGTGGTTAATCATTCTAACGGAGTGATAAATAATTCTGATATTCAACAAGACAGAAATATAAGTAAGAAATGGAATATACAGAGTGAATAATTATTTGTTACATACTTAACTAAGATTATTTGATGAACTTTATTAATTAAAATATAAATGAGAAAGTAATATATTACTACATATATATCAAATTGTGAGTAGGTAATGCAGATACATTACATTCGTTTAAAAAATTTTCTCACTGGTATTAGGTGATTTGTGCTGCACAGGAATACTATTGGGTTATATTTTCGTAAGATAAAAACACGGAAATTTATTCATAACCGTTATGCATAGCGGATTGCGATACAAGCCAACGGAGGTGATAAAATGAGAGAAAAGACACGGAAATCGGTTAACGTTTCGACGATAATCCCCCTTTTAGCCGGAGGCGCCTTGTATAGGTTCTCATGGGTATGTGCATATGTATGTCTGCGGTGGTGCTCATTGTCATTCATCGTCTCCATAGGATCAGGTTAGTTCTTGTTTGGAAACACGTGTTTTGTTCTGCGGAATTTATTATTGTACATTTTACCGATTAAATCTTTATAACTTTATACCCACACACTTTAACCATACATTCATAGAGCGAAATTGGGATAGTAATTTAAACAAAAAAAGATGGATAAATTTGGATACCATTTTGAATTTACTTGAATCTAAGCCCCAAATATGTAGAAAGATTTAATTATATCTTGATCTAGGAGACTAGTAAATCGCTTTTCACTTGTGGCATTTTTGGATAACACTCGGTAAGACTTCACTTTATTCGGTATTTGTAAACGATGAAAATTTTTAAATGATAAATGCTGAAACGTATACACCCCCTGCCTAATTATTTTTAACCAATCACAACTCACCTTTATTCGTTAAATTTCCGATTTTTATTCCGGTAACAAAATAATCTTTGCTCTTCGGTATTGAACATGATATTTGGTTTGAAAGCTTAAAAGCAATTAACAAGTTCTTAGGAAACTGTAGAAACATAAATTTCTTGGAAAAAGCATTAATCTCTATTTAAGTAATATTTATTTTATTATAATTAACGGAACATCGTCAATCGTACAATGTAAATTTCCTAAAAAATCATCCACTATATTGTTATAAAAATCACGCAATTTTCAAACGGAAACATATGTCGAATAATAATAATAATAATAATGTTAAAATATTCGAAATAGGTGGAAAAGAGCCAAAATATTCTAAATATGTAAAACTGAATTAGTGCTAAACGCCTTTATTTACTCTAATTCGTGTAGATCTTAAAGCGTTCACTTGTACCGTTGATAGTTATCGAGATGCAAAAAACATATAATCCGGTCTCTGGTTATAACCATATAATGTCCTATGAAAACTTACAAAAATTAATGTATTGTATCTACATTATGTGCCCTAAACGAAATTAGACTTAGAAGATAAAACTGTTGAACTTCAATAAGTATAATTTCATGGAATACTTATTTTCGTAAGATTTGATAGCTAACAAGAATTGTTGTAATTCTTCATTAATTATCTCAATTTTTTTAATTTACACTGGGTATATATTCTGCCCCTTTTTCAACTCGTAAATTTCTGTGTTTTACAGTAACAATAGAAAGTAGTTGGGATCCTAATAATCGCCGATATTTACCAACTTTCTATACGCGCCTCTGACAAAGCAGGCTTTTCCGATAGAAGCCTGTGCTTTTCGGAAAGCAAACAAAGATGAATTTCAATTTGCGGTCCCCTCTGTAAGAGATTCAGCCAACGATTCAACGATTGCTTGTTTACACACCGTTCAAAAAATTAACACAAATTGAATGCTGTTTGGTACAAATTGCAAGTGACTTTAGTAATCGCAAACGGGGAGGAAGCAATATGACGAAACCGAGGAACGGGTTTAACTTCGGCAGATTGTGCAGAAGCAAATTTCGGAAAATATTAAAGGGGCTACATGGCGGTATTCACGAAGGAATCTTCTTTAACGATGTTACAGTGAAGTAAACGCGTTCCAGATCAAGCAACCGTTTGAAGATAAGCGAATTCCTCCGGGGATTATCTAAGACTTTAGACGACGACGTCGAAGACGATACTTTACATTCACTTTGTACCATGAATATTCAATAATGTAACGGAGATAGCTCGTACATAGGTCTTATATATTAGCAGGACGTAGGAGGTACGGATAGATAGGTTTGAAGGGCTCAATTTATACTAACGCGATTATATGCTTCGGCGCAAATATTGGAATCCTTTAAATTTGAATTTCATATGCCATACCGAAGCTATCGACTGTTGAAGTCTTGTTCGATAGTGACCCAAAGCGGAGCCGAGTTACTTCGATAAAGTTAGTAAAATCTGATATCTTTGAGAAGGGATTTACGTCTTATTTACCGAAGAATGTGAAATAGCAGTTAGCGTGCCATATTGAGAAGAATTCTCGCGGTATGTACTGATCTCTACGAGTACACATTGCGTCATTAAATGTAACACCTATGATCTTTTTCTAAATTAGTATGTAAAATATTGCAAACTAGTGAGAAGATAATTTGGAAAATAATCTCTTGCCCGTAGTAACTCTAGAAGGAATAAAGCTGAACTCATCAAAAATAGACGCAGTTTAAAAATATTCAATCCCAAAAGCGCAAAAGAAAGTAAGAGCGTCCTTCAGCTTCATTTTGTTAAAGTTGAGTCACTATTTACTAAATGTTTGCGCACCGCAATATAAATTAATAGAAATGACCCAGATTGTAACGATGTTAACCAGATGTTAACCAACGCGCGCATATTAACTTGTCTGAATTCTAATAGACATTTCATCTCACCACTGACATAAGTAACAAGCCATGTTGGGCGAATCTCAGAATAATCGTCTCATTCAGTAGACAGAAAAAGAAACTATTCTATTATTAAATTCAAATTGCTAATTTAGACTACATCTATTCGGCAGAAGATATGTAATCGAATCTGATCACAAACTCTTAGTTTCAGTAATGAATAAAAAAGTAGAACATCTATGTATATAAAACTCTCTAACCAACGACCTACCAACTTTTTGGAAACTAGTTTTATATTTCTAACTTTGGCTACTTACTCTCGAAAATCCTAATTCGAGATAAGTAAAATGGCGGCTCAGACTCGAAGAATATGATTATGTCGCCAATTATAAAAAGGACGAAGAAAATACAGCAGACTACGCGCTCTCTGGCATAGAAATTAATTAGAAACGCGAGGCGTAGAAACTTTAGCAAGAATTTAGCACTAGGTCCCTCTCACGCCCCAGACAGCGATTAGAATTCATGTCTTAAAAAATCTTTCTCTCTCCTTGTGGGTATGTTCCAAAGAAAGATATTTAAATTATCGCTTTTGTATTCGCTTCAGAAGCGTACGTCGGTACTGCTACACTTCGCGCACTAAAAGAAAATAGCAATTATATTAATTAAATTTTTTCAATGGTCAATTTTTTTTCGCTTAAAATTTGTTTTATTTTTATAACTTAAAAACGATAACATATGCGTTCACAGAATTTCTAAACCTAGTAATAAAATTCATGTAGCCTTTCTTAAAAGAATTTTTATAAAGAATTCCCTCGCGACTTAAAAATCGTCTTTTATCATTCGTACGATTTTCCGTATTTTATTTTACAGCATGCTTTGTTTCTGGTTGTTTTCACCGAACTCTACCAGAGGTTTGTAAGTTTGATTTATTTCAGGCAATATCGACTGCATCGCGAGGAATATTCGTCCGTTTCCTCTTTTAGAGCCTTCATTCTTCAAAGTTGAGGACGTCACGCAATAAGAGATTGTTGCCGATCATTTCCGTATGTTAGGTTCTTTTTTCTATTTCTCTCTGCATGCCCTAAATTGAAAGTTGTCCATTGTTTTCTACTTAGAGAAGAAACAAGACGTTTCGAGCCTCTAACACGACAAAATCACTTGTCGGCATTCGAGCTCTTACACTTAACTTTTGCAACTTCTGCATTTCGGTCCTTTGCCGTATACGTGATATTCGACCCGATCTCGCAGGTAATTCAATCGATCGACGCTCTCGACTAATTCAGTTGTAGAACCCGAATTCGTACGACACGTGAGTGATACAACGCAAACTACTATAGTCCCGCTGCGCGCCGGTTCTCAGCCTCATTGTTCGAGATCAAGACTCCACGACTTAAGGTTTGATTTGTATAACGCATTCCTTCTTTCACCCGCTTCTGTTTGTTTCGATGCACACCAAATATCCCCCAGTGCGCCCGTCTCAGCCCCATTCCTCGAGATCAAGGCCCCAGGACTGAAGGTTGCTCTTATCATCCATTTCTTCTTTCAGCAGATTGCCGTTCGCCACTTCTTTTATATTAATACGTTTAGTACAAACCTTCTTCCAGTCGTCTACTGTGAAACTTCCATGATGTCTGGCCCATTCGCCACGTTTTTTTTTAAATTTTTGGCGTTAATTTCGGCTTCTTTACTGGACGTCTGCATTTCAATCCGGCTTCATAAAGACGTAGGCGTAGTGTTCTCATGGATATTTCAATACCTGCTCCGGTTATCATCTGATGAATTGTCCTTAGTGAAGCTCTACGGATTTTTAACACGATTGAAATTATTTTACGAACCGCTCGAGTTGTTGTTTTCCTCTTACTCCAACAGTTTTGTTTTGACGGCTCATGTTTGGAGGAGTACTCTTTTTCAAATTGTTTGCAATGCGGGATACTGTTGTATAAGATACCTTTGCTATTTCTCTTGGCTTCACTGTGAAGTATTCGGTAACGAATAAATTAATTCATTCTTTTGAACGCTCATGTCCTTTCTACGTTCCATTTTAACGAAATAAAGGTACAAGATTAGTATGGGGTAAATATTCTTCCAGCACTTTACACATGCACTTATTATGTACGAAATTATTTAATGCAAGCTTAGTTATTAAAACAAATAATTTACACACACAGAACTGTTAAAATCTGACGAGGCGCCGCTTATATGACTGACGATAACGGGTTAACTGCATAAAGGACACACTACTATAGATGGATAGAGTACAATGAATTCCAAGAACTATTAAAGATAAATGTTTGTAGCAAGCAAGTCGGAGATAGAAAGTAAAGGAAACGCGTAATTCAGCTCTAGACCTAAAATGTCTGTCCAATTGTTTTATATATGTACCTGCTATTTTGCATTTCCCTATATTTATAATTTTCGTGAGAAAGAATTGTGAATTGCGTGATAAATTTTTCTGGAATCTTGATTTCTTCTCCGTTCACACCATCTGAATATGTATACGATGTATAGTCTTCGATCAGAGAACATTGGTGTCGTAAAGCTCGGAGAGGAAGCAGGTCAACATGTGATACGCCACCATTGCGAACTGGAACTCGTTAGATTCACGTTGCTTGTTCGTAGCGATTGCCTTAGTGAAGCAGGTTTTGACTGTGCGTTCCGAAAATGAGTGACATGCATTTTGAGCAACTGTGTGCAATCAGGTTTTGTTTCAGAGCTGGACACAGTGCAAAAGAAACTTTGGCAAAAGTTTGGCAGGCCTACGGAAACAATGTATTCTCAAGGGCCCAGCTATTTTGGTGGCTTAAGACTTTTGCAGAAGCGATAGCGTTGATTGAAAATGAATCTCGCAGTGGAAGGTCTTCTGTTTCAAAACCTGATGCAAATGTCTAGAGAGTCGAGAACCTTGTGCGTGCAGATTATCGAGAATGATCGGGGCAGTGTTGAATTTCAATCACACCACCGTTCATCAGATTTTGACCAATGAATTAGGGATGAGAACAAGCTGCCTAAAAATGGTTTCGAGAAACCATATATGCAGCACCAAGAGGGCATGGGGAGAGAACGTGTCATTACCAGTGACGAGACTTGGAACCCGGAAACTATGCACCAAGGCCAAGAAGAGCAAGAATGAAAAAGTCAAAGATCAAGAGAATGCTGAGTTGCTTTTTTAATAGCCAGGGAATTGTTTACAAAGAGTTCGTGTCTTCAGGCCAAGAGGTTAATGAACACTTTTATCGAAAAAGGATCATGCGTGTGCGACTAAACATTAAAAAAAACTGGGTATTGCATCAAGACAATGCGCCTGGTCATACAATAATTTCAATAAACCGTTTTTTGACCAGTAAGAATATTCCCGTTGTTCCTCGGCCCCGTTGTTCGCCTGGCTTGAGTTCTTGTGATTTCTTCCTCTTCCTGAGAAATTGAAACAGCACCTTAAGGGACTTCGTTTTGGGACCCTCAACAACATTCTAACGACTGCAACCGATCAGCTGAAGGTTATTCCAGTATACGAGCTTCAGCACTGCTATGGCGAGTGAAAGAACCGCATCTCATTACTTTATTTACACACCACGTAAGTTTGGATTAACTGTAGATTCCCTTAGTCACATATTACTATTATTTATTATTATAACTTTTCCTTATTTACTATCATTAGCTTGTTTCAATTTATGTCAATAGGTATTTATATTTTATCTAATTTATCTATTCATCTTTGTCCTATATCCTATATCTGCTGCAGGAATATCAATTAGTTTATGCAATTGATGGGTTTATTTGATTCATACTATATACTTTTAGAATGCAAATACGTCTCTTCCGTGGGAAGTTTTTACTAATGGACAAAACGTATGATTCCTCGCATGGGTGATATGCGATTGATGTATTTACCATACGAAAGGAAAACAGCACGAGTTATTTACAGTGAGTAAACAAATACCTTTCGAAATGTCACAGAGAAGGGATTCAAATTTAGGTGGAAATGGAAATCTCTCAAATTTCGGTACGTGTAAACACCGCTATTACAGCTTTCCCTTGATTTTGAAAGGTTTTCCAATTGTATCGATGTTTGATTCAATATTAGTACACAAATGTCATATTTGCATTTAAAAAATAATGTATAATGTATTTTACTCACGTCTGTTTTTAAATTATGTATAATCATTTTCCGCAAAACATTCATTTTCAAATTATTTGATAAAACTTAACCACTAACTCTGTACATAATTTGGTCAGTATAGAGGAAGAATATAAAGCAAAGAACTAAGCAATTTTTGCAAAGAAGTAAAAAGAAAACAAATCAAACAGTGAATATCAAGACAATTTATTGTAGGAGAAAAGAAGGAGGTCGGTGACACAACAGATAAATTGAAAAGATGTCCGCAGTGTTGCGAATGCCTTCTAAACACAGCTGAAGATGAAGAACAGACAAAGACACCACGCGGAGGATTTCAAGATAATGTACAAGAAAAGGTGGAAGAACCAATTCAGCTCGAAATAATGGAAACAATAAAAGAACAAAAAAACCCACAAAACTGCAGGAAATAATGAAATTCAAGCAGAAATCCTAAAACTTGGAGATGAGAAATTCAATAAAAAATTATACAATTTTATACTCAGAGTGTGACGAGAATAGGTGACGGCGAAACAGTGGGGTTGAGTAGTTACTTGCCCCATATTCAAAAAAGGGGACAAGACAGTATGCGAGAATTAGCGAAGAATCGCCTTACTAGGTGTGTGGTGTGGTGTACAAAGTAGTTGCACAAATTATCCGTTCAAGATTAAAAAAAAATGTCATTCTCAGACAGAGGAATACCAGTGAGATTTCAAGGTAGGAAGATCTACTGTTGACCAAATATTTACCTTGAAAATTATTCAGAATAACAGTTATGAACAAAATTTGCATCTGCAAACAGGCGTATGATTCTATTCCTCATAAGACGATATACAAAGCAATGAAAAACTGGAAATACCAGAAAAGCTGGTAAGGTTCCTGAAAATAACATTAAATGAACACACCATCAACAAAAGGTGAAGTCAAAGTGATCCTTGGTCAACAGCTGGGAAGGTTCCTGAAAATCACATTAAATGAACACACCATCAACAGAAGATGAAGTCGAAGTGATCCTTTGTCAACAGACTTATTTAATATGGTGCTGGAAGTAATAATAAGAAAAATAGTATTCAAGGAATTGGCTTGCTATACTATGACCAATATCAATGTATTGTTTGTGTAGATGATTTTATTGACAAGATCAAGGAGAGAGGTAGAACGTGTATTTGGACAGTTAGAAAGGGAGTCTGAGAGTAAACGAAGAAAAAGCAAAATATATGGAAATGCGAGAAAAAAAAAACAGAACACTCAACAATTACAAGTGAAGTACAGGAACAGAAAGTAATACAGAAAACAATTTTGAGTGGTAGCAAAATGTTGGCACCCTTGGCGACTATTATGAAAGGAAAAAGTGTTTCAAGCGTAGTTAAGATAAGAACATATGAAACAATCATACGAGCAGTGGTAGTATATGCAAGCGAAACATGGGTGATAACCGAGCAAAAACAATTCAGACTAGAAGGAAAGTTTTGAGAAAAATTTTGGTGGGATTAAGACGGACGAGGGAAAGTGGCGAAGTGAAACAAATCATGAACTTATGGAAGTGTTTGAAAGATCAAAAATATTACAGACAAAGTGAGAGCCCAAAGTGTCAGATGGTTAGTTCACATAATTCGCATCCGTAAACAAAAATGGGTCAAACAGGTGCTAGAAGAGGGAGTAAGAGGGAAAAACAGAAGAGACTGGGCAAGGAAAAAGTGGATGGATATGGTAAAGCGTGATATGTAGGGCGCTGAAATTAATAACAATAATAGTTCAAGTGGTAAAATCCTGAGAGAAGTTTCGAGGATAGGTTTCCTTCATTATCAATGTCTAAAAACTAACAACAAAAGGCCACAATTACAATTGAATTAAAGGAAATATGGTTTAATTTAATTGTAATTGTGGCTTAGCGTTGTTAGTTTTTAGAAATTGATAATGAGGAAAACCTAACCTGGAAACGTCTGCTAGGGTTTTATCACTTGGACTATTACGAATAAATTGACTGCTTATCAAAAACTGTATTTTACACATTTTTCATAGGTGAAAAATATATGTACATATATAATCCACCAGAATCGTTCAATGGCAAGTTTTTTAGGCTTATCATCTAGTCCATCTCAACTTTTAGACGCAGTATGGAATTGAACAGGAATTTCGCGTCTCTTACTATCACTATAAGCTATCAATAACGCTATCTCTATGTTCGGTTGGGATGTTGCATATGTATCGCGCGCAAGTGTTATTAATAGTCTGGGCAAAAAACGGTAGCAGCGTACAATTACGAAATAAGTTACGACAGCATCGTCGACTCTCCACTCTAGTCAGTACGCTGTATGCGAGTAGTTCAGTGTATATGTAGGTTATCGTAACTTATTTCGTAATTACCGCTGTGTGTCCAGACTAGTTATTAAATATATGAAACCTGATGAGATGATTTAGTAACCGTGCAATCAGTTTCCATAGAACGTGTATAGTATCTTAAGGTTGAAACGGACTTTGTTTTTCTAAGATAAAAGAGGGTTTTAATATCTTATATTTATATATTCTAATGCGCAGCTGTTCAATTCAGACGCGAAGATCATCTCAATCCTGAATAAGAAGATTAAATAAATCTTTGTAATTCTTGAACGTATTTTAATTAATACACTGTCCGCATTTTGGAATTAAAAATAAAGCCGTGGGGATAACGTTATCTTAAATTATCTACTTTGTATTTAACCAGCCATCTGAGCAAGTAGCTACTGAAACAGATTATTAATTCACGGTAATACCCAGGGAGAAAAATTTCTGTCTAATTTTCAGTTCTCGCGTTTTTCTGCATCGTTGGTGGCAAATACAGACATTGCGCTGGTTTCGCATTGGGACTGTTTATTTGCATTTTAATTAATCCCTGTTCACAAACTTAGTGGTATTATGAAAAAATGTGTTTGTAAACCCAATTCTTAAGTAATTGATGAATTTTATGTGCGACAAACGACTAAATAATATTTTTAGCCGTTTCATCATCCTCTTAAGTATTCTAGACCTTCAGGACGATCATGTTCGAGAATCCGATTATAATTATTTTAGAATGATATTTGCGCTTAACAGGTTCAGTACCAGGCATAAATAGACAATTTATTACTTGTGCCACTTCTACGCATATGGGTGGACATGGCACTGAACATGTTAAATGAATCCGGGTGTTGACACTGCGTAAAACACGACTAAAGATTGAGTTACGGTAATCTTTCTTAACTTTATCTTTAAAATTTATATTTACTAGCAGTAGTCCTTCTAGAATCGACAATTCGTTTCGTTGTCATATAAAAAAACTATATTACATTTCTTCCTGCAATCGGTAGGAGGTAGAGGGCGTGAAATCATAGCGCCGAAACATTAACTTTTTCCTTATGCCGATTCTTTTTCTTCTCGGTAGAAAAACGCGTATATAATTTTTTCGTCGCCTTTCATTTATCAATTGTCACTCGTGTTCGCCAAACGGAACGGAGGGACGAAAACCGAAGAAACTAGGCCATCCATGGCGATCTTATTTGGTTTTTATAACGCGGCCGATAAGCCCTTATGAATTTCTCGTAATTTTCCGTCGCGAATGCGAGAGCGAGTTTTGATATCTGCGATTTTTCTCGGTCATTGATCGCCCCTCGAATTTCGTCTCGGGGATGTTCCCGGCTGAAGCGCCTAGTCTCGTCTCGTACGGGCAAGGAATACGCGGGCGGTAATCGGGTAGATCTGTCAAACGAACCGAGTTATGAATTTCGACGAATATAAATCCAACACGCCAGTACCATCTATCGCAAATGAAATATACGAAGTGGAAAATACCAGGGGCGTAAATATTATTGCGGTAACATCATCGTTTACGTTCGGTGTATCTAATCGATCGAAAATTTGTTTCCGATGAAATCATCTAACAAACGATAGACGCATTTAAGGGGATGGTTTCACTGCTTACCGAATCCCATACGTGCAGTATGCATGGATTAAACTATAATTTCGTTGTGTCTATTAACCCAGCAAAATGATTAAACAAATTTTGCCAGAAATTGGCTACTGTATCTGTAAGCTCCGATTTCATGTTGAGCTAATTATTTGCAGCAACTCTTTAACTCAATTAAGGTGTAGTTTGTATGTTTTAAAACAAAGTACAGAAATTTTCTGCCAAATACTCAGTGCTATGCTATTTGATGTACCTAATAGATTTTATCAATTGAAATAAATTTACACCTGTCCTATCAATTTTTGACACACCACTAGACTGTATGCATAAGATGACGCTGAAGCTAGCAGAACATTCGAGCAAAACATTCGCGGTAGCACATTAGGGGAAGGAGCGATGATCAACCTCATTACTATTTTCCTAATATAATACTGAAGAACCAGAAATTTAAGAACAAAATATGCATGCAGCGATCAGTTACAAGTAATGAGAAGTAATAAAGTATAAGTGAAACGCGCCATAGTTGCTAAATTGCAAATGGTTAACCCTCCGTTTGACACATGGGTCCAGCCAGATCTTTTTCGATTTTGATTGTAATTTTAATATACTATTTTCTACGTTCTAATTTATCTCTAAAATAATTCATATGCTAGAATCTCAGAGTAAATGAAATTAACATCGATGTCGAAGTGGAATTTGAAAAACAAACGACATCTCGAAACGATTTAATTTAGCAACTGTCTTCAGGTATTCCAGCACCTTCAACGACTTGCTAGTTTCCGCGTTGTCCCGCTTAGAACTTTATTCATCTAGTTACGTAACCGCCCGAAGCACTTTAATTCAATGCCATGTCTTCCGCTTCGTTGGTTCGCAAAGCTCCATGAACTTTGCGCTGCGGTCTGGTCCTGCTTATTCTTTCTCCCTCTGACGCAACGGCGTCGGCGTCGGGGTAAGGTACGTGGTTTGGGATTTCAAATAGCATTCGACGGCGATTTCGTAGATAAGTTGGACGCCTATTTTCAGGACGAGAACTGATTAACAAGAAGCTTGGAATTATGGTGAACTTAAAGGAAGAGAAAATAAATACGTACGACTAGTTATCGCAATTCGCGATTAATGTAGAGTATGCGGAAGTTAAAGTAGACAAGTCTCAAATTAAGAAGTTTAGGTAATTATGATTAATATCTTAGTCACTGTAACCACTTTGCTAGACTAATTTGCTTGGATTTTACTAAAGCAAGGTAAAATAATCGTGAATAATGATAACAATTGGCAAGTTTGAGACGCTTGAAGATTGATAACTGGAATAAAGGCAATTTATCTTAATTAAGCTCTACAACCTACTGAAATGGATTAGACTCATAAATTGATAGTTTTGCTATCAATTCGCAATGTGAAATTATCGTACACCAAGCTATAGATGGATCATGTCGTGTCGATTGTTTTTGAATCTAGATCTTCTATAAATTGTGCATTATGTAATAGACACAAGTCCTTATTCTCTTCACTTTATTTCTATCTCTTCGTCCATGTAAAAGAAAAAACATGCAATATTTGTGTCCATGTAATCACTTCCTATGTGGCAGTTCTTCCATACATAGGATAACAAAATAATCAAATGCAAATTCCACCAATTCAAATTGGTTACTTATAGATTAGGTATTGCATACATATATATTCCTAACTTCCAACTGTTCAGACATTTTTGACCTTCCAATTGAAAAATGTGGAGAAAGTCGTAACATCACGGGAGAATTTCGTTGTAACATTTCAATTACTCTTTTCTGTGCAAGTCTGTAGTTTTCTGTTTATTAATTCGAGCGACAAGAGAAAATAAAAACGGAAAATATGAGGCAATAAGTCAGTCGTTTGCACACACAGGCAATCTTGCTGATACTCACCTTACTGCAATTTATGATCCAGACCGCTGCATCTGGCTTCCTTGATTCATGCGTTTGTGAAAAATGAACGCCAGAGCAGTCGCCTCGAAGTTAAATGCTGTAAATTATTTAAATTAGAGTTGATATGGGATTTATACTGGTGCACGCCTAGAAGTGTCCCAAATGCAAATTACTTTTTTATTTATCCGGCTCCGTGCTCGAATTAAATAGATTTAAAATTAAACGGGAAAACCGTGGGAACAATAAGTATTTGGCGCCTGAGAGAATGCGGCTCGCAATTCTTCCGCTTCCCGGTGAAAATAAGTGGAAATATTATCTGACAGAAGCACGGCGAGCGCGGAATGGAGTTTGAGTTTTTACACCTTTTGCTTCTGACACACGCTTTGAAAATTATATTCCATATATAATATGATTAGATTAAAGTGCTTCGAAATGTCAAAATGTTATTTCCGGATCTGCAGTTGGCACAACCTATAAATCCCGGTATTTCCTTGAAAATAACATTCCATACGATGAGGGCGTTCCTTGAGTAGACCCAGTGATTAGATCAATCAAGTAATATGTAGATCATCGGTCCTGGCAAGTTCTCGGAGTTTCTCTTGCGGTTTGTTAGTTGTGGCTACCATTATGCGCTTGTCATAACGTTCCATTTATAAAATTGCTTCTTGTATTTTTTAAAGAGGTGGTGTCTTATCAAGGGCGCCATTAATTCCTTAATTCGTTCCTCTCAATCTGTAATAGTTACTGAACTTGATAGAATAAAACAAACATGGAGGATTGCTTTAGTTCTAATGTAACACCCCCACTTTCCCAGTTTTTGTGGCTGTGAATCGATAGGGAGTTTGCAGCTTCAAATGCTACAAGTTCTACTCTTCTCCTTTCTTTGTAAAATTATACGAACACATCAGTTTATTATGTCTACTGTTATTCTATGAAGCATACTGATCCATGGATTCGGTAGTTACTTGCTAGGTTGCTTCAATTTTCCCATGTTTGTTGCACACCTGGGCAATGATTCGTATCTCAGCCATTATCGCCGCCGCGTTTTATAGCTTCAACCAATAGCATATTACACGATTGGAGATTTTGAAAGAGCTAAGGAATCTGCAGTTGTATCCAGAAAGTCCCTACTGTACTTCTAGAAGTATTTTTTCTGGGTCAGAACGATTCTGCCATGCAGTTCCAAAATATTCAAATGAAGCAATTGTCATATATGTATGTACGTGCACGCAAAAGATTCTTATCAAACATTTCCATTGTAACGCATCCACGAGAAATCACACAAATTTTGATACAACGGCAGACTTATTAAAAAGGTAAAAAACGGAATTAAAGCACGTTCGTGTAAAAAGAAACTTAAAACATGAATTAGTATGCATAATGCAAACCATCATACGCATAGCTGAGTAAAGGGAGGTGCCATTGCATTAATATTCATGTTAGTTGAACACGCAAACTTCGCGAACAATAGTTATACCGACATTTCCGCCAAAATAATAACCTCCGAAGCTCATTACATATTTACTCTAAGCAAATTATTTTCAGCGAGTTGCAAAAGCGTAAATTGCAGTATATTATTTATAGGAGTATGTCGCGTAAGTTAGATGCTAGAAGTTGTAACTACTACTACTACTTGTAACAAATCCTGTATTGTCAGGCAAATTATATCGGGGCGGGATGCTGATGCGGTTCAGTCCATTAAGTAGATGCATATTCCAAGGATAGTGATAAATCTATTAAAAAAGTTGGTTTATAACAAATTTTCTTGCATTCAAAATTTACTTGGCGAGTGACAGCCACCAACCGATAAACCAGACTTTAGAAAATAAAAAGTTTGTGTACTTATAAAGAGGTCCAATGTAAGAGCACTTAACATATTCTTAGATCTTCCCTAGCTACTCGTCTAACAGGAGTACTTATATCGATGAAGAAACTATTTTAAAGGAAGATGTAGCGTATGTGTCACTTATTATTTGGCCTCAAGAAAGGTGAGTGCTAAGAGGGTTTTCCGTAGAGTATGGTTGCAAACATGTTGAGATTTGTAACCGCTTACTAGCTACAATAATCAGGGCGAGGAATATCAAATCAGTAGAGTTTGCTAAAAAGGTGGATGACGTGTTATTAAGTCGTGTGTATCGGACTGACGCTGTCACTCCTCCGAATTTTATTATCCAATGATGTCCTATCAATGATAACACGTCATCCATCGTTTTAACAAACGCTACCAATCAACACAATTTCAGGAAATAAAACAGAGATGCATCCGTTTGTACCAGAATCGGGAAGGCAAATTGTAAATTGGAAGGATTCAAGATTGTCAACGAAGTAGAAATTTATGGTTCAAGATTATTTAGGACTTAAAAGGACATATGATCTCCTTCTTCTTCTGTTGTGTATCCACTAATGATTGCTTGCGACCACATATAAAATCAACACGGCAAAATACAGTAATCTGGAGCTAGGAATTTCCACTAAATGTCGAGGTCTATTGTCGAGACCACTCAAAGTCGATAACCATTTGGATTGGATGCTGAAACATCTTGTCTACAGACCTGATCTCGTTTTTTTGACTATCGTCGTTCTGAATCACTCATCAAATCTTCAAGAACTCGTCAATTTTCTATGGACAAAGATGAAGATATAGTAGGGTTCCTGCATCTTCATCAAGAATCTTGCAGAAATAGTATGCACCTATGTGTTTGACACGTATGACTGACACTTAAACGGTCATTCAGAAGAAAAGTCTCGTAGGGAAAGAAAATAGCAGATTGCAAGCTGCTGTTGATTTTGCAAATTCATCTTATTGAGGTTGAATATCAAATCAAAGCAATTTTCGACTCGGATCATCTTGCATGCATCAGGACACGGGAGATTGCAAATAAGCTCCATGCATCACGTACATTGTTTTGACGTATATCGAAAACTGTTTATTTTTCTGCATATTATGTGTCATATGTATAATTATACGTAGTTGGTCATCTTACTTACGTACTTAATCCTGAAACCCGTTTGACCGTGAAGTGTCGGGTTGTGTGGAGTTAAGTTTCCTGGCTCCCTGTTCCATATTTGTCTCCACGCTTCTCTCTCCCTGCGTCTTTTTCTCATGTCCTCCCATTTCTCTTCCCCTTGCCCCGTATGCACTTTGTACTTCTTGCTCTCATGTCTTCCTTGGTCTTCCTCTTCTCCTTTCTCCTATTTCTTTTGATTCGCATATTTGTCTTGCCAACCTTTCTTCGCCCATTCCTATAACATGGCCAAGCGATCTTAATTGCCCTTGCTATATTGTTATTTCGATTCGCTCTATCTTGAGCTCCTCTCTGTACACTGCGTTTTTTATCCTTTCCAACTTAGTTTTATTTTTTATTCGTATTAGAAACCTCATTTCTACGCTGTTCATCTGGCTTCTTTGTCTCTCGTTTGTAGTCCATAACTCGCATGAGTGTGTCAATACTGATTTCACTACCTTGCGGATCACTTCTGCCTTTACTATTTCTGGTATTTCTTTTTTGTTTAAGAATGGTGTTTTTATCATGTTGTAAAGTTGATCACCATTACCATTAATCATTGTCCCTTCTGGAAAGTTTACTTAACTGTTTTAATTCTATTATAATTAGACTTTAATATTATGTAAGTACATTGTAAATTTCGGCTTGTATGAAATTATTTACATTTAACTTGTGTTGGTTAAGAAGGTGCATTTCCGGGATTCATGAATCTGTCAAAAACAGATTAAGGTATCAGTAGAAACATTTAATTGATGGCACCTTCTACCTGACAATATATATGTATATCACCAATACATGTCAACACAGACAGTTAGAGCTACAGTTCTAGCCGTTGCTCAGCTCATTGTTAGTCAAGCAGTTACAAATTAGTTGTATCGCAGTTCGGTCAAGGAGTTTTATGAACTACCCCGAAGTTGCCGCAGTATTCGTCGTTGTAATAAATAAGTGAAGTCAATCAGTGCATTATTATTTTCATCATCATCTCGCACCATTCCATCAAAGCAGGAGGAATCATTACCTACTAGCACCGAAAGGCAACAACTATACTATGTAAAGAAAATCGATTCATGGATTCCCTATCAGTTCAAAGAAAGTGACTGCACACAAAGCATTAAGTGAGCCTCAGACAATCAGTTTTAGTGCCAATATTTGTATTGATAGTGTACTGATCCAATACTTCGAGGATCCCAAAAGAATATCAGCAAATCAATATTTGTCCTCCGACGATTAATATTAGTAAAAGTGATCATCTCGGGTTTGCTTTATCGTGCTACCCAGATTGATCGGAGGTTTACGTTACTCGTTCCTCAGGTAATCTGCCCAGAACTCGGATTAAAACGTCTCACTATTATTTTTTGTGTGATTCCATAATCATAGGAAAGGATAATCAATACCAGTTTGCAGATTTACTTGATATCCCCCATTTTCAGAAATCTGTGTGGGTGTGAATGTTTAAGATTAATATGTTCAAATTTGCGACTTGGGAAAAAGTTATTAGTTTAATTAATTATAATTTTTAAAGGAAGCTCTTAATAACGATTCCATTCGTTTCTGCTGTAAATCCTAGTAACATTAAAATTCCTCACTTCCCTCGCCGCTCTAAGTGCAAAATGCGGATAAATAGTTTGCTGATTAAAGATTAAAATCACGGGCCAAACCTCAAACCGAGTGGAAAGCATAAATCGCAAAGTTTTTCACGCGAACCGCGCCGGAAGTTTATTAATATGCTAAGTGCGAATCGGAAATTTTCGACCGCCGCAGAGATTTATGCCTAATTAAACGGCCAATGTTCCGGAAACGTTTGAATAATGTACTTTTACGCCGATTTGTTTTCGGTGCCCGTTGTTCACCCATCGCATCGAACGACACAGCGCTTTGGCGCAAGATTAATTATGTATGTTGCGTGTTCTGCGTGCACGGACCATTAGATATTTCGGTATTCCCAGATGAGGTCGGCTTAAAACTTTTTGGCTGTATGATAACTTTGATTTGTACTTTTTATTGTATCAGTAACAGTATTCTATGCTTTGTGTTGTAATTGGGAAGTTATCATTTGTGTTGTCAGAGTGCCGTAAAGTTTATGATAATAGAATTTGATATTCTTCGGATAGAGTACGGGTATTTAGAAAAATGATTTGGTGGTTCCTATAGTTAAGAGCAAAATGAACAATTCCCGAAAACAATATAATTGAACTCTGAATAGGGTTTTTATGATTTTAGGTGATCAAGCAGTATCAAAAATCGCAACTAAGGGTTGGTGCTCGAAATTAAAATTAGGAAGTGGTAGTCTCAGTGATGAATTTTGTGAAAGCTGACTGTTACCTAGCATTGTTTTGAAAACCTATAGCACAAAAATGGATTGACATTTGATTTATCGTGGAAGAGGGCATCCATGATTTTGTGCCAACATTTGCCTGCTTTCGTTTCCGTTTTTATTAGTAATAGACAACTGGGTTGATTGGTTGAGTTTATTAATTGTAGAGCATGTAAAGATTGCTCGCACTTATAAATACCAAACATTGTCTCAATCTGGGGGAATTACACCTTCAGTAAAAATTGTTAACAAGCCAAACATCGTATTGACCCGGGATCTATGGGTTTACTATTTATCCGAAAAGAAGGTATGCCGCGATTTGTATCTGCATTAAAAATCACCAGCCTTGGTTGGGTTTGAACGCGCGATCTTTAGTTTCAAAGATCGACACACAGGCCAGTACACCTTCGAATCTCGCATTTAACTGTTAAAAAGTCAAGATTAGTGGATACCACACAATATGACCAAAATTCCGAAGATAACTCGGAACATAGAACAAAAAATTTATTCCTGGTGCTTCAAATTTGGTTCTTGTATTGATCCTTATGAGTCCGAAGCGAAGCAACAGTGAAGTGTTTGTGTATTTCAAGCTGAAACGAATCCGTCAAAAGACGTCAGTTCATGACATGTAGTTTATGTAGTTACCTTAGATAATGTATGAACTGTTAAAGTTGACCCGTACACCGGTCTTTGTTTGACAAAAATCATCAATGATATAAAATGTCGGAACATCATTCACTGTTGCAAAGCATCCTTTTAGGTTTGCTTTTCCTTTCTTTTGGAGAAGCTACTGTAACCTTTTTCTTGATCCCTGCATTTTATTCTTGATTGATGTTGGTACGATTTTATTTTTTATTTTAATATGTGGGTTCTGCGCTGGTTGTTTGTCGTTTCGGATGACTTGTGAACCTCTCTGTTGCTCTTTACCTTGTGTTGATGAGGTATTCTTTTAGTGATTTTTTCAGTTTATCTCTTAATTGTTGGTTCCTTATGCACTAAATTATACACGCTGTATGTAGACCATCTAGGGCCATTGCCCGGTATTTTCTCTGCAACTTTTCCTGTTTTTTACTCTTTCCCTCCTCTTCTGGATTTTTCTTTTTCAGATCTTTCTCCACAGCTTCTTTCTAAGGTTGTCTAGGTCTTCTCCATTCTATCTTACCCTTCGATGCCTTCCATGCTACCTCCTTTATGTTTCTCTTCTGATCCATTCCTTCCAAGGGTATAAGATATTGAATTCTTATTGCCTAAATGAAACCACTAACAGGTGCATCGTTAAGTAATTCATACAGTTCTGTGTTGGTTCGCCGCTCCCGTTCTACCTCTGTCTGCTTTCTTCCAAAGTTCCCTCTCAGTGCTTTCCTTTCCCAAATTAGTATTTTTAGTTTTCTTCTGTTAGTCATGGAACTACCTTCACATGCGTAACTTAAAATAGGTCTCAGTATAGTTTTGTAAACTCTTACTTTTGTTTTTTCTTCATATCTCTGTGGATTTCATAATTTCCCGTAGGCTACTTGCACATTTATTACTCTTCGCAATCCTCAGATCAACCTCTACATCTTCTTGGCATTTATTGTTAATCAATACTCATAGATACTTAAAACTTTCTAGTTCTTGAAATTCTATACACGACCCCTCCTGTCAATTTACTTTGAAACTGGTAGCGGTTTTATTTCTACACTATTTTGTTTATTTCTAAGAACTTGGTTTTATTGATGTTAAACTCTAGGACTAATTTTTCTGCCTCCGTCCCCAATTGTTTCGCTATTTCTTCTAGTACTCGCCTGTTTTTTCCTATTGGGACTACGTCAATTGCGTAAGCTAAGCATTGATGACTTCTGTGTATAGTACCTTTCCTGTTTGTATCACTCTTTCTTATTACATTCTTCAGTGCCAAGTCAAACATGGTTGTTGATAGTGGATCGCCTTTTCCGAATTCTTGTTGTGCGTTAACCTTTTCTTCTTCACTATTCTTTATACTGATTTGGTAGTTATATAGAGTCTTCAAGGTATGTGGTCCTGATTCAAGTTTAAATGATTTCGTTTTGTCCCCTCCGTTTGTTAAAAAAAATACGTACAACTAATGTCTCAACTCCTGCACATTTCCAATATGCCACTTTCTGAGTGGAAAAAGTGTTTCGGAAACTGGTTCCAATGCATTCAATGATAGCAAACTCGAGCACTGTAGAGAGTAATGGATATGTTCTTTTAATTTTGTTTTAAATATCCTTTTTCGGAAACATGTTACAAAGGAAATTACTATTTAATAGCGTTGTAGGGAGTCTTGAGTTCCTTGATATTTGTATATCTATGATATAACTAGAAGCTAACGTTTTGCTACGATTTTTATCTCCTTTCGTATTCCTAATTTTGGATTCTTTCGCTCGAACTGCTATCAATCACTAATTCTCTTCTTCTACTTCCCCATCTTGTATGATTATCGTTTGAATTGTAAAATGAATTTCATTAATAAAACATGCCATTTTACTGGTTTCCTTTCGCCTCTCCTAAAGCTAAAGCGGGGAAATGATGCGGAAATTTCCGTGAAACCCGAGAGAGCTTGGTAGGATTTGCTTCCGCCGTTTTGATTTTTATGTATTTATATTTTGAATTAAAGTGCTCTTGATTGGTGTTTTATCGGACGGCTTGTGTTTTTCCCTTTTTTCCGATTCGGTTGCCTTTTCTCTTTCTACTCGACGAGGACGGATAAATGCAAAACCCTACGGAACCGGCAGCTGAAGAGAAATTTGCACTCGTTTCAAATTCAAATCAGATTCCGATAATGAATGGAATATTCTAGTAACAACGCGTGTATAAAGTATAATGCATTAATAGGCCGACGATGATGAATAATTTATTAATCAACTGAGATGGATTTTGTGTCTGAATTTAATTTCGTGAAGCCAAAAACGTTAATGGATCAATAAGATTTAAGCTCTGCTGAGTTTGATTAAGTCAATTACAATTGGTAAGTCTAATGAAATCTTGTATATACTATGAAACATACCATTATGACGTGATCTAAGAGATTTTAAAGCCACTGCATTAAATTAATTTAGGGGTAACTCTTGAAATTATTGGCTAGCTAATTGCTGTAGAAAAGGAACACGGAAAGATGTCAACTATTTCATCTTTACCCATAATTCTAAATAAAAAGTAATTTCGCACCAACAATGTATTGTAGATTGTAACCTTTTGCTAGTAAAGTTAAGAAGTATTACTTTACATCATATCTATCGCATTCAATTTTTATCACATAATAATCCCCCTAGTAAGGCACGTTATAGATAAATGAAGTAGGAAATTAGCCCTTATTTAATCTAGCGCTTACGCCTAATTGAATCGGACCCGTTAATTGATAACGTTGGTTTACGCCGCGATTAAGCGCCGACCCATAAATCCCACACACCTGATAAACTTTATCATCATCGACCGAGCAATGGAGGAACCTGACCTTTAACGTATCTGGTTCGCCATCGAAGTCGTTAGGAGCGATCGAGGCGGTTACAGGGAATCGTTCCCTTTCCTCTGCTAATGATTTGCAATTTTCGATTAAGAAGATCCTCCACGCACGAAATGTTAACTTTCTACGCCTACAAACAGATCAGCAAGTTGATGAATGCGAAGTCCATTCTTGCAGATTCCAAACGAGAAAGAAATTGTTGCATGCAACACATTATGTTGATTACCGGGAAGGATAGACCTAAAGAAAATGCAATAAAGACATGCCGTAAATTTCATTGTCAATTCTAGTAGATTACAAGTGTCTGCGATTACCTTGATATTATTGAAATGATATCAGCTCCTACCAGGGGAAGTCCAAAATTATCCGGAATTTGGCAATAATGCATCTCAATTTTATCACATCAATCTTTGCGTATACGTGCCTAATCCGTTATAGGAGTTTAGCCTGAATCGTGTACTTTTTCTGTTCCTTTTCCAATATAAACAAGGTCGCTCCGTTGGGAGTAGGTATGAAGGAACAGTAAAGGGTAGTGATCCGTTCTCCTTGGCGGGTGGATGTACTAGGAACTGAAACTCGTCGGATATTTCGAAATCAATATGGGAACAATACTTTAGGAAGCAGAATAGGAGTGAATCGAGAAGTATCCGGACAAGTGAGAAGCATGAAGAGGGAGAAGGCCATATGCTAATTTCGAACACTGATGCGACGATTCACCAAACTTAAAGTATTAATATTCTGTGAAGGCACCTATGCAGAAATGTATATTTAGCTTTTGAGTAAGTGTATGAAAGTGTGTGATAGAAACGCAAGAGCGAGGACAACGGAGCTACTCACATACAGGTCAAGTTGAAACCATTTCTCATTTGCAGATCAGTTGTGAAGCCGCTGTTACCAGTTCTTGTACCATACCTAAGTCTTTTAGAACTAATTACAATATTTCCTTGCACAGGTTGGTGTCTTAACAAGATCCTAGTACTCTATGAGTTACTACCGATCTGATAGCGTATTTTCTGCAAATCAGTGATAGTTCTGCCTACCCTATTATCCTGGAAGGTTAAATACCACAAGGCAAATTCTCGTGAAGACCCTCACAAGAAATACCATAACTTTCCAGGTCGAATCATGCGACATGATGAAATTGTCAAAGTTATTCCGAGATAAAAAAGGCATCCAACTGATCAATAGCGATTGATCTTTGCGGATAAACAACTCGAACCCTTTCTGACTGCAGCATCCAGAAAGGGGCCAATTTACATCTTATATTGTAATACCTATGAACTCTTATAGAACCATCTCTACGTATCTTAGCCCAGAAATAGGTACAACTGCGACAACACCATTTGGTGCAAATGTTATGCTCGTGTGCATCCAAAGGCGACAAATTTTCGCAATACTACATGTAACCGAAGAAGTAGTTCAGGTAGAAAGAGATTTTTGCTTCGCCGATGTGACTTACTACTGTAATTGCTTTGTAACGAGATCATTGATGATTTATTTAAAAGAATAACTAACAAAAAGCTATTTTTATCAAACTATACGCGATTCGCTTCAATAAAGTCTATGTGAGTAGCGTGCTAATAAAGTAGACTTAAGGGTAGATGTTGAAGTTAATGAAAGTCGATAATTTTTGGGCCGAACAATTACAACGTTACAAATAGATCCATCAGTACGAGCCAAAATGCAACCACTAAAATGTAGACAAGAAACATGCAAGATTTCGAAGAAGAAATCTGAGACTCAAGCTCGCACATTGGAGATGCTAACTCGTTCTGGGACTCAAAAGAGATCGAGACACCATTTGGAGAATAGTGCAAAGTATAATAATTTGACTGGCAGCAATATGAAGAAATGATAATCCAGTCTGTAGCAGGTGCCATCGATTCTTTTATGGAGAAAGAAGTGCGGGGAAAGATATAGAAATAGTTGCAGCAACTGAAAATCTTCTTTTGAAGAAAATATGCAAGCTAGTAGATCACTATTTGTATCGAAAATAGAGGAAAATATGCGGAAAAATGACACAACCCCTATATTAAACTGAAAAAGACAAATCATATCTTTTAGATCTATCTTCTTCATTCATCTCGACACGTTTTCCAAAGTGGCTTAAGTTGCAGCTGTTGTCTTTCAAAAGCAAATGTGTAAATATTTTTTAACTCCCATTTTCTTTCAGACTTTCTTCTAAGTTTTCTGCGTAGGTAGCATCCTAGGATGCTAGTATCCTCTTCTTAAAATCTTTCTTTGGAGTTCTACTTTCTGTTATCTAGGCTTTACTTGCCTATCATCAATCGTTGTATTCATACTATCCTTGTAGAAGTGTGGCCCACTACATAAATGTTCTTTCTTTGAGTAGTTTATTAATTCATTGTGTATAATGCTTTGATGTACAAATATTAAAGAAAAAAATTATTTCTATTATAGATTTCAAACCAAATTGATAAACTGTTCCAAACATTTATATTTGGTCAAGTTCCAAGGTACAGAAGTTCCAATAAATCGACTGCCTTTTGAACAGCCTGCATAGGTTATGCTATTTGGATTGTTTCTATCGTCTTTCGATTGAAAAATATGTGATGATTTGGTGGCCAAACTTCAGCAACTTCTAACAAAGATTGCCCTAAACTCATCCCCAACATTGCGATTTCATCAGATCCTAAATTTTGAATTCAATTTTTAAGAAGTAGGCGTTAATAAGGTAGCATGAATGTACATGTACCTAAAGTACCAAATCGATATATATATATATATATATATATATATATATATATATATTTTGTTACTTCTATAGCTTATATTATCTGATTTATTGAAATTATTTCATAGTATTTTGGTTGCGAGATAAATGATAATTTGACAGTCCATTTGCGTTCCTCATATTATGTGGAATGGAGACTATTTGCAGCTCTTGCAGATACCTTATCGGTAATCCTGTATTTTCACTTTCGAAGAGGTACATAGTAATGGTAAGTAAGTTTGGTAACTAACAATTTTTATTGAAATCATCTTGATAAAGACATATCAAAATCTAGTTTCAAGGATAGCGGCTGTCCTATATGAAACTTTGGATTTAGTAGTGAAGTTGCCATGAACAGGAACTGCATGAAAAGAAACTTAGGCATAGCAAAATAGTCACTATGATATGTAATGTGTTTCTTCCAATTTACATCACATTGGAAGAAATACATTACATATCATAGTGACTATTTTGACAAGCAAAAGTTTCTTTTCATACAGTTCCTGTTTATCACTGTGATATGTAATGTATTTCTTCCAATGTGATGTAAGTATATTTCGTATTAAGTCTGTGGAAGTTCAACTCTATGAATAATTTAAATAATCTAAGCGATAAGACCATTTGGAGAAACCCCTGTTCAATACAATGAATGAGGAAGTGTAAAGTACGTAGTTTTTCAAAGTTGTTCTTGGTGCATGATCGACCGTTGTGTAGAAGTAAGACACCTTTTTCTCTGTGTCCAATCTATGCTTCTTACCACCGAATTTCCGATAGCTCTCATCCAGCTGAGTGAATTACCTTTCGGCATTAATATTTTCATTGCATTTCATGAAAAATTAGCACGCTATGTCAGTAACACACCATCAAATAGCTACCATTACTTCCTTTGGATAAACTTCAGATTGGCAGCAAGTATTGTATAACGTCCAATTTTTGCCATATATCGCTATCTTTTCGAAGGCAAAACGTTTAGGTTTCGGAAAAACAGAGAGCTGTAATTTTCCAGGCCACGACGTGGCATGTGATTCTCAATAAAGGCTTGCGGAATGCACTGAATACGTTTCTTGGCCCTCTTAACTACGTCATTAGCAATGATGGTTGTTCCATATCCGGATAGTTTTAATTTTATGGTTCAAATCATTCGATAAGAATTTTGCGAGCTATCAGTGCATAGGGACACTTTTAACAGTATGAGGTTCACATCTTTTGTTGGCGTTCTTTTGATGTTTTAACTTGTAAATGAAAGCTATCAGTATTTGGCTCATTGTCAGTTCTGTGTTTACATAGCTACAATTGAAATCTGTCCGTTATTTGAAGTATAATACCCAACACGTTTAACCTCCCTACTGGCGTTTCTTAATATGAAAACGACTTCATTGCAAAATGTGACAGTTTTTGTGCAAGGACCTAATAGTTCAAATGGCACTGCCATTGGATGTATTTCTCTTTGAATGGGGATTATTGAAATTAGCCTCTTTATACAGGTTTATTAACAATTACTCTATACTTCTTATGAAAACCTAAGGAAAGCGTTCTTTCCTAAAATATTTCAGCGTTCACTCATCCTAACGTTAACTAGTCCCCCCCCACTCCTTTTAACGCTCGAACTTCACTGTACCTACAACTTACAGTTCCTGATTAGAAGGACATGGGGAACCTAATTCTCTCCGTTGCTGGCATAAAGGCCCAACGACTCCTTACGTTTCTCGGGATTAAAACTTGATGAATGTCAAGTTTATCCGCGCAGTTTGTGAGCGAAATCAGCTCACAGATAAGCGGCTAACTTCCTACACACGTGGCACACACCGCATTAGGATGCTTGATAACTTGAGTTGCCGTGTGCCGCTTTTTCGCTTTCAGTCCACCGCTGGTGAGCGTAGTTAGTTGATCCATTTCCTCCCGACATTCGCGTTCGCCAAATAAATTCAGTTAAGAGCGTAAGAAGTTCGTTTAGTTTTACCGACCTTTTCGCGAATTCTTCGTCGTCGTCTTTTTCGTGCACGAATGCTCGATATTTTCCTCTTTAGATGAAAAACTTGCCAGAATTAATTATATGTTTTAAGAAAACTTCTCCTTTTTGATGTTGTTGGTTATCCCAAAACTTAATTTGTTTTATAGTAAAGCTTAAAAGAACAGAACATTCGTCTTCCAATTTGATGTCGTGTAGTAAAGAGAGTTGTGAGAATCGATGTAAAACGTGGATTGGATAGAAAAGAATTAGTTTTTGTTATATTTTGTATTCACTTTCTAATAGACACCCAATTGGAATTCCTACAGCATTTGATGGTATTCCAAGTTAATTTTTATTGTAGAATTACATTTAGTTATTACTTACTTTTGAATTTTGGTATTGGGAACTCCGCAATTGTTTCTGTGAAATGAGTTGTACACTATAATATTTTGACGTAGTAACGATAAGCAAGTTCTGATCCTTGCAACAATATTAATTCCAAATTATGTAATTATATGAGTAAACTACTACTAATAATTTGACATAATTACTACCTTTGTATACTAATACTCCATTCAGCCGGGGAGGCCACAGATACAACTAGATAACCAGACAATAAGGATATTGCCTATCATCGCTACAATTTCCTCATAGAAAATGTAATTACTCGATAAGTAATGCTTAATGTGCTAGTCGTGTATTTTGCATGTAAATTACATTTTACGTTGTATGTACGATAATTGATTGCAATTTCAATACGATGTTGATTAGCACAATTATGGGAACTAGTATAGGATGTAAGGTATCATAAACAATGAAAAGTGAAAGTAATTTCCAATTAATCTGAACCCATATGCTTAGATAGCACGAAACCTTTATATGAGGAATAAAATCAAAATTTTATTCCAAAAGGGGGAAATAAATGGTGTCACAAAATACGATATGTACATGGAATGCTTTATCTGGGAATTTGATTCCAACAACCATCAGAAGGGAAGTCTGCATTTTCTCCAACTAAATCTGTCAATACGGCCATTACATAAGTTTATAGATCTGTTGGTTTGCGCTCCTACCAACCATATTTTGTGTTATATTGTTGCCGGTGGAAGTAACAGTGTTTGGTCTAGTGCATAAGGAAACTTCGGCGGAATATGGAGTAGCATATGTTGCCTTTAGTTATAACTTGAGATTGTTTGGGAACGCGTGATGACCTATGAAGGTTAGATGAAGACGTGAAGAAAGGTTCGACATTTAATTCTCAGGCAAACGATATGTGCACAGCATTGTGGGGGTTATGTTATTAGGCTGTATTGTCTCTGGCAGTAGATCCCGTTTGGTTTTTAGTCGAAGCAATATAATTGCTTAATGATACGTTCAGGAAATAGTGTAGTTATGTGCTTCCATTTCCTCAAACACCGATGGAGTATGCGTTTCAACAAGGTATGTTCATTGCAAGGATTACGTTGAACTCTCTTGAAGAGAATCATGTCGTCCTTTTATGTTGGTCACCAAAATCTTCAGGTCTTACCACTATTTAACATTATAGGTAGGTGGCTAGGGAATATATCTAATATACCATTGACTTTGGAAGCTCTGTGATATGAAATACAAATTGCCTGGGATGTAATATAGCAAGCTGATATCGATGATGGCTCTATGCACTATTAGTGACAAATAAACACCTATTTTATTACTCTTTACTTTTTGTTACTCTTTAAAATTTTAATCATTTACTATTTTTCAATAGTTGAAGGTTTTTGAATTTTTGAGTTAAGGTCTTACCTTGTGAGATTCAGTCCTGTTTGGATAGAAACTAATTTTTGTCATATATTATAGTACAAGAAATTAAGTTTGTCTTAAGAGTTAGTAGAAAGAAATTATAGGTTGTAGTAAAGTACATTTTCTGTAGTAAATACCACACTATATTATTAAGAAAAGTTGTTTGTAAAGAAAAACTTAATTAGAATATAGAATTTCAAATCACCATGTCTACTTTGGTGGTATGTTGTTAATTCAACTGTTTTAATAAAAGATATTGAAAAATTGCGCTAATAGAAGTTGTTCACAATAACAAATTATGCAAGTGTGCAAAGTATCAACAAGATCGGCTTACTTTTATTTGGTTACTACACATTTGGGTATTTATAGGAAATATGACTACAAAAATGAAGACACAAAAAAACAAAAGATAAAAATTAAATATACAATAAAACAAAAACATGAACAATTGACTAAATTGTTGTTTTCTATCATTGTATGATGTTAGACTTAATCAGCATAATTATTTAAATATTTTGAATTGGTTTGTGAACAAATTATCATACGAAGCAAGACGTGGTTAATATTTTCAATACGATATCCTGCCCACTCGACTTTGTGAGTATGTGAAAACTATTCACATATTTCACATATTTACATATTCACGACGCTAAGATCTCCGGATCTAACAATAGTGAATTTCTACTTTTGGCGTCGCACAAAACAAATAGTGTATTCGCATACCTCCTCAGATGATGTAGAAATGTTAAAAGAGTGTTTTAGAGATAGAATGAATTCTAGAAGAAACAGTATAAGGATAGATTGACAAGTTTACAGAATTGCTATTTTTCCAACAACTTTATGCCGTTGTGTTGGCATGTCTTTCAAATCAGTTGACTGCAAATGTTAAATCAATCTGTCAAATAGTCTCGTTGGACAAGCATTTAAGCAAGTATCTCTTTGTGTTTTAAATTACGGAGCAAAACGAAGTTCGAACGATCAATAAATTGTTTATTTAGAGGGGAAGGCCGCAACGGAAATCAAATCAAGGTTAGATGTCGTTATTGAGTATTCATCACCTTTATTTTCCAAGGTGAGCTTTTAGGTTTCGGAATTTAAGGGTAGCCGCACGCATACAAGTGATAAAAACGACTACCAAGCCAGAAATTGTGGAAAAAATCAATGACATGATTTTGTCAGATTGCTAAATAAAAATGCCTGAAATTGAGGAAGCTGTGGGCATGCCTTATGAATGAGTAGTTCGTATTTTACAGAAGTAATTGGGTTTAAAAAAGTTTTCTGTAAGGTGGGTATCGTATTTGCTCAATTTGGAACAAACACGCCTTCAAGCTCGAACCTCAGCCGATTGTTTGGAAGTGTTAACGAGGAATCCAACGGATTTCAAGAGACGATTTGTGACCATGGATAAAACCTGGATTTATCACTATACACCAGAGACAAAAATGCAATCAAAACAGTGGATGTCACGCCGCGAATCGGTTCCGAAAAAGGCAAAGATAATTCAATCGGCTGGAAAGGTGATGGCATCGGTTCCTTTTTGGGACGCAAAAGGAATTTTGCTAATTGGTTGAAAGGCAAAACTGTTGCTGGCGTATATTACACAAGACGTTTGGACAAATTGAAAGCAGCAATTTAGGACAAAAGTCCGGAAATGGTTAAGATAAAAGTATTGTTTCACCAGGAGAATGGGCCCGCTGATTTAAGTGTAATCTTTCGGCAAAAATTGCTGGACTTGAAGTTGGAAATCCTTTCGCTTCCGCCGTATTCGCCTGATTTGGTTCTATCAGACTTTCACTTGTTCCCAAAACTGGAAGCATTTCTGGGCGGAAAGATATTTTGGTCGAATGAGGAACCGATAGAAGTTGTAAATGATTATTTTGGGAACCTCGAAGGAAGTCACTTCCGGAAGGGAATCGAGAAGCTAACGAAACGTTGGACGAAGTGTATTGAGCTTCGAGGGGGATATATTGAAAAACAAAATATAACTTAAATCCGTATTGTTTTTGTTTTCTTTACCATTCTGGAAATTTTAGAATCTACCCTCGCATTTAGTATTTTTTACGAAATTTCAGACAAATACTGCGCAAAGCGCGGATAATGGAAGACTTATCGAATGAATGAGTTCAGATAATGTAAATGTGGTTATCTTAGTGTGGAAATAATCTTAACCGAATTTAACGAAGTGAATTAATTATTAATTAATTCTGTATTGTTACTAGAGTTGCTTAATTTGCGCCAATAGTACTACAACTATCTGAAACAACTGTAGAAGAATAGTAACACGGCGCTATACGAATACAGATGGCTTCATACTATACATTGAAACTATTAAGTATTATGTAATCGTACAGCGAAATGTTGCTATTCTAGTACAGTCGTTTCGGATAGTTGTAGTTGGCGCAAATTAAGCAACTTAAATTATTGCTCAGTTCCCTTTTACAAACAACTTTTCTGAATAAGATTTTGTCGTATCTATTACAGAAAATGTACTTTACTAACACTTACAATCTTCTTTTAATTTAATTTTCACGACGTAGTTCATTATCTTTTGATAAAGCGTGGCACACATTAGCTTTTATCCAGGCAACGCTGAACTCCATAAGCTGGAATTTCAAGTCAGAAATTTTAAAGAATTTATTACTTATATTGTGTAGTGGCTCAAAATATAGTATGCGTTGATGCTTCATAGTTTCAACGTGTATACCTCTTCAGCCATAATATATACTACGCCATTCCTTGCTATATTTCATCCAAAATTAATTATTCTACCAAATTGCTGATCACACTATTATTAATTACACTTCATTTGGATATTAACATTTAATTTCCGAAATCAATTTCACCAACATGGCATACGCTGTGTAAGTTTACAACTACAACTACCGTCTTTTATTACCTGTCAGTATATTTTTGCAAAGGTACAAAGTTGTACAATTCGTAACAAAATGCCTCCCTATATAAAAACTTTAATAACGACGTGGCATCATGTCATTTGTGTGCACGGATGAACTTGCAGCTTCGTCGTCTTATAATCCATTCAAATTTATGCAAATTCTTAGCTCTTCGTCGATCTTGTTGTGATGATGTGCAATACGACGCGTTAGTTTAATTAACTGGGTGTCGTAAGTTGTTAAAGTCCTGCCCATTGTCCGCGGAAATGGCCATATTATCCTAGAAGTGTTGCACCTATTGTTTATAGCGCATTGTCTCGCTAACGCTCCATTAAATTTCTGCTCTGGGTCGACGCTGATAATGGGATCTTACTCGATAAACGTTTGTAGCTGTATGTACGGCTGGATGTTTCATGGATAAACAAGCTGTTTTCAAATCGTGTTGGATTCTTCGAGTACTGTCTGTAGTTTTGTTATGAACTTAAACCATTTATTGCTATAATCTTCATTAGAACTTGTTATATATATTACCTTACTCATTCAACATAATAATAATAATAGTAATATCGATTTATTCAATGTCAATTATACATAAAATATAAACCTACATACATTAAACATTAATAAACATACAATTATTCGAAACTAATAGCAAAAACACTAAATCGTTTTTAGCACCATTTATCAGAGATAAAAGATATGATCCAGCAGTCGGTAGTCAAAATAATGTTGCATACTCGAGGTTTTTTGTGTATTATATAATGCTTTTTCAGTTAGTACACCCGATAAGGTCTTTTTCAACGCTTTCAGCTCCAAGCTTCTTGTCCCAATAGAAATATGGTTGTACATTTTAATTAATTGTGTAACAGCATTGCTATGAACAATGGCTTTTCGTGTTTGTACTGGCATAAGATTTACCGATCGCACCCCTCTCGTACAATAATTATGTTACAGTTGTTGATCTTGGAATAACTTATTAAATTTGTTTTTTAAACAAACCACATTCCAATACATACAAACTGGTCAGTGTAAGTATTTTTTGTTTTTGAATAATTCTTTACAAGAATCTATCTTTTCCTAGACCTTAAATGCTCCTTATACATAATTTCTCCAAGGTGAAAATTCTGGGCGCCTTCACTGATATCCCTCAAAATACTATACCATATCTCAACCTCAAATGCACAAAGCGTAATAACCAGAGAGGCCTGCTAAACCGTAATTAAATATCCTCCTATTACCTCAGTATTACCTCAGTCACTAAACAATTTAATTTCAATATGGGCCCCAATAATTACACGCTATTTTGAGCTTTTTAGCTTCTCAGTCATGTAGTATGACTTCCACTGACTGGCTTTTGAAGAATGAATATTGCAGTAAAGCTTTTTTTCCAAATTAAATTTTAAACTGATTTCACTAAACCAAGCACTGCAGGTATTTCAAACTGTTACTGTTTAATTTTTTATTTGTTCTTTTTCGAATCGTTTGACTACTGTTGTAATCTCACGCACGATCTTATGTGACGAATGTTTCGCAAGATCATCAAGAACAATAAGGGCCCCAAAACAGATCTCTGTGGCACACTCCTCTTCAAAAAAAAAAACTCAGTCAGATATTTCTTGGATATCATGATCTACTTCAGCTTGTTTCTTGTTTCATAGGTAAAAGTAACGATTAGGTAAACGATTACAGAAATTATCAAGATTTCAGCTTGCAATATACATTACAAATAAGAATCACAAATAACCGAAATAAAGAAACAAATAAACAAATAGATAAAAGAACGTATTTTATGTCCGAATTATTCTCCAAAATAAATGATATATTCGAACATTTAGGACAGCCAAAGCGAAGTAGTAAATAGTAGATTTGACAATAATTCATTGTACTGAAGAAATATGTCAAAATAATTGAAATTGCACGGATTGTAAGAGTGAATGTAAATCTGATAACACATGTACGATAGCTACTTTGGATAAAATTTGTACAAAATTAACAGGTTTAAAGAACTTTTTGGATCTGACACCAACAGTGAAGTGGCCCCAAATATTTTTCAAAACTCCACAAAAACAAAGTTAAACCTGTGAGGCCAACACTAATTGTGTCTTTTTGTGTGCTTTTCCAACAAACGTAGATTGTATGAATTGAAAAAGTGAAAAAGTTATCTATATATAGCGACCAGTTTGCAATCTTCAGAGATTGCCGTTTAATGGGAGGTTGGACTATGTTTATTGCCTTGGTCCCCTCATTTATCGGATTTTCAATTAAACATTTGTGATGGAAGGCCAATGCATTTGGACACTATTTTTTAACGATGGGTGTTTACTTATTGGTATGAAATATGAAAGTATAAAGGAAACTTACTACTTTTGGACACTAGGCTATATTAGGTGATCCAAAACATGTTTTCGAGGTGAGAATACTATTCAACAAAATTTTAGATTAGAGTGAACGCAAACATCTTAGAAATACATTATGTATTACATCAACGTGCTAAGTGTACAGATTATACGTTTTGTTACAATTGGTTTGAAGTATTCGAAAATTATATTAGATGAAGGCAAAACAAGCGATTCTAGCATCCATGTTTAAATAAGAATTTTAACCAGCGTTTTGTAATGTTCTTTCCACTTTACGTACTAAGGCGTTATTAGAAAGTTCATATCCCAAGTGCCACCACACGCACACTTCCGAAAAAAAAAGATATATAACGTAATCTGATCCGGCGGTAATTCTTTTTCTGAACCATTTCCATCGTTAAATTCCTACAGGAAAACGTGTTCTTCTTTATTAGAGTTCTTGGGAATCACGTAGATCGACGTTCCGAGTGAAGTCAGCTGTGGTTCCTTTCGGTGACCGGTTTTCGTTAAACCATCGCAGACGTCTTCCGTCTCAAGGCGATGCTACCACAGGTTCTCTCTTCGTTTCCTCTTACTCCCTATTCTCGGGCTGTTCGCCCAAAACTATTTATAGCGAGTAAAATTCCAGCTTCACGAGTGCGAAAAATGATATATACGCGGAAGTGTTTGGTAACTTCGTCCGCAAAAGCGTAACGTGTAGGCCCAGGAAATAAACTTGGAATTAGGGGAAAGGGAAGGCATTTCTGGAAATGTATTTATGGTTGCCTCGCGGAAGATGTGTGTGTGCAGTAGTATATAAATTAAGTAGTTGAGCACTTTGAAGGTATACGAAATAAATCGGCGAGAGTGAGGAAGTATAATCAGGAAATACGGGTTCATTTCTACCTCCTATACAACGTTTCTCTCGTCACTCGAAGATTATCGTTAATTTAGTTACTACAGTAAGTCGACGGAATTAGGAAAAGTGATAGATATTTTCTAATTTTTGGGTCGTTAAGGAAATTGGTACGTGTGCATGAGCTTTAGTTTGAAGATGTCAGTCTTCAAGCCAAAGAAATATGCACTGATATAGTTTAATGTAAGTTCTTCCTTTTTTGATGGAATCCAGGTATTGGAATAGGAAAACCATAGTGGAGTCAGTACTTTCCTAATGGTTCAGAGGTATTGATTGATTGGTTGGATGTATTAATGTATGGACCTAAGGAAAGGTGCGAGAGTATCTAGACTAAAATGGAAGACAAACGAAGAAATTAGGAATGTAATGGATGCCGAAGAAACAGTAATATAACCGGCAGAAATGCGAGAGGAAGTTTGGGCACTTTCTAGGAATACAAAATGGTGGACGGCCAATAAAAATCCATGAATGGACACCTCCGAGAGGAGGAAAAATGTACTCGAATACGATATACATATATACTGATATGATACAAATGGAGAGTAGTTTGTCACTGCATTGCCGTTCTTCGCCACCAAGAGGTTTGATCGAGGGCATTTTTCTCTCCTAGTTCTGAGATCTACCCCTGTTTCCTTTACCCGGAAGTATCTATTCATAGCATTTTTACTCGCTGTAAATAGTTTTGAGCGAGCAGCCCGAGAATAGGGAGTAAGTGGAAACGAAGAGAGAAGCTGTGGTAGGACTGCCTTGAGACGGAAGGCGTCTGCGATGGTTTAACGAAAACCAGTCACCGAAAGGAACCACAGCTGACTTCACTCGGAACGTCGATCTACTAATTCTCGGGAACCGTAATAAATAAGAACTCGGTTTCTTGTATGAATTTAACGATGGAAATGGTACAGGAAAAGGGATTATCGCCGAATCAGATTACGCTTTATATTTGATATGAACTTCCTAAAGACGCTGTCGAACATAAAGTAGAAAGAACATTATAAAACGCTTGTTAAAATTCTTATTTAAAAATGAATATTAGAACCGCTTGTTTTTTCTTCATCTAATATAATTTTCGAACACTTCAGACCAATTGCAACAAAAATTACAATCTGTACACTCGGCACGTTTATGTAATACATAATTTATTTCTGATATTTACGCTCACCTAAATCTAGAATCTTTTAAAATAACATCCTCTCCTCAAAAACATGTTTCGGCTCACCTAATGTGGGCTAGTGTCTAGCAGTAGTAAGTTACCTTTATACTTTCAAATTTCATACCAATAAATAAACACTCGTTGTTAAGAAATGGTATTCAAATGCGTTGGTTCTCCTTTACTCAAATGTTTAATTGAATTTGAAATCTGGTCAAAGAGCAGATCAAGACAATAAATATAATCCAACCTCCCATTAACAGCAATCTCTGAAGACTGCAAACTGGTCTACGTTTGCTGGAAACACACACAAACAGACACAATTAACATTGGCCTCGTAAGTTTAACTTTTTTTGTGGAGTTTTGAAAAATATTTGAGGCCGCTTCACTTCTGGTGTAACATCCAAAAAGTTCTTTAAACCTGTAAATTTTTGTACAAATTTTACCCAAAGTCGCTATCGTACATGTGTTATCAGATTCACAGTCACTCTTAGAATTAGTGCCATTTCAATCACTTTGACATATTTCTTCAGTACAATGAATTTTTGTCAAATCTACTATTTACTACTATTTCTACAATAAAACACATTATTTTCCAATCGACGATTTATTATTACGCTTTGACGATCCTAATGTTCGAATATATCATTTATTTTGGAGAATAATTAGGACATAAAATATGTTCTTTTATCTATTTGTTTATTTGTTCATTTGTTTCTTTATTCTGTTTATTTGTGATTGTTATTTGTAATATATATTATATATATATATAAGCTGAAATCTTGATAATTTCTGTAATCGGTTTAGTTAGGAATATCCAGTTCTCTGCTTTCCATGTCTGCTCGTATGTGAGATCTACCTCTTTTTCTTTTCCGCGATAGTATCTGTTCATAGCCTTTAAAATATATGTTGACTTACTGTTAATGAAAACAGATTTTGGATTGAAATAAAAGTGCTTATATTCAAGCTCGTGACGTTTCGAAAATGTATTTAACACTTCTTTTCCTTTATCAGACCTAGGATGTAGTACAAAAACATTGTTTAAGCCAATAGTACATGTGTTTGCTACAAACATTTACAGTTGCTAAGCAGTTATAGAAATTAATTTTAACTTAATCCTCAATTTTAGAACGGATTTTGGTTTATTTTAAGAGTTCCTTTTTAATTTGCTGGTTTTAGAAATCTCTTATTTATTTGTTCTTATCTGTTTTCATTAACAATAAGTCAACATATATTTTAAACAATATCCAAAACGGAAATTGGATCTAATTTTATTTGAATTTACATTTATTTATCGAAACAGTAAACAAATGCATTTATTTTACTGTATGTGGATGTGAAAATAATTTCGTTCTGAATCTTGAAGAATTCATTTCGGCTTTGCTATAATAGGAAAATATTTCCATTTACAAATTTCGTATTATTTGTTATGAACTTTTTCTGTTTTAATCTGATGCATAAGTTTTAATTGTTATAAACTTTCTTTTGGTTTAGCATGATGCATAAGTTGTGAAGAAAACACTCAAAATATGCGTCAAATTTATTTATCATATTATATGAGCTAAAAGTAAGTCAATAAATGTAAAAAGAAATTTACATCACCTATTCTACTTAATCATTCTACATGGAAAGTTATGAGTAAGGTTTGAGAAAAGAGTGGATGACGTGTTATCATTAAGTACTGTAAACCAGTTTGACGCCATTACTTCTCCAAATTTTGATGTTGCGACTTGCACGTAAGTGGGGACAAAGACCGATTTACAATACTTAATGATAACACGTCATCCACTCTTTTACTAGACCTTAGTTATGAGGGATGCGATCGCTCTGTAGTTCGTCGTAGATACAATTTAAAAACAAATCCTATGGAACCTGCTAAACATATTATCCGATTTTACGTAGTGTTAACATTTCGTTGTCCAAATGGTAAACACTGGGAACTATCCAACGTGACATATGACTTACTAACATAAAGTACTCGAAGTAGAATGAACTCTGAGTTAGATGTCTTTCATAATATCCCATTTGAGGTTACGAGCAAATACTAACGTTTATATTTCTACTAAATAATAAAAATTCTACTTAAAGATATAGGAATTCAGCAGTACTAAACATTTTCCACATGAAACATTAATATTAAAAAACATATATTATGGCTTTCGTGTGATAGTAAGGAAATAAATATTGTTTAATTTCCTTTGAATTTTCTTCGGATCGACACATAAACAAGTAAACATTTCTAGAAAATTCTGACCTGAAATTCCAGCTTGTTGTAGAAAGTAAAAAATATAATTTCAAAGTGCTAATAAAATAGATTTTCTGTATTAGATACGATAAATTGTCATTAAGAAAATTTGTTCCTTAAGGAAAACTGAGTAATAGTACAAGACCCACTTAAAGATTTAATTTCTTAATTTTTAATAACGGAAGTAAATTCCATGTTGAAGTTACTGAAAAATTTGCAAGTGTGTAAAATGTCAACAAGATCTAATCAATCCTTGTGATATTTTTACACCTTCATTCGTTTATAAGATATGAATAATTACAAGATATAAGGTAATATAAGATATATAGTTCAGTTTTTCCTTACACACAATAATGTGTTGTGAAATCTACTACAAAAATGCACTTTATTACAGCTTATAACACATTGCATCTGTGGGCATGTATGTCTAAACTCTTCTATGGATTTCGAGAATATGAAATAATAACTATCAATTTTCACGTGCGACCAACACTTCCGGTCACAACGACAGTCACAACGGAAGTACTAGTATGTTCTCCAATGTTCATAGACATAATATTTCTTCCGACATCTAGAACCACAAAGAACTACCAATGCATTTAGAAAACGAAACTTCATTCCTCAAAATATTTTAGCCTGTCCGAATTCCTGGCGTTATCAAATATTCAAAGTTTCGGTAAAGGTGTCAAGTAACCAATTGATTAATTGGACCCCCTATAACTTTTCCATTCTATTTGATCGAGTGTGTTTCAGCCTCTGCGAACATAACACATCCACACATACACGTAACCTATTATAACATTTCAAATATTTATTTAAAGGGAACAGCGCGTGATTTATAGACTTGTTTATACATACATATACAACTCAATTATACGCGAATGTATTTGTCTGCTCGTAGTTGTAATAATTGGCTAGTTTATTAAAATTGGTTTGAGAACAGCCATCGTAATTTTACAACATAGTTGAAAATAATCGTAAATGTTACCCAGTAAACATCCCGGCGCGTAACTCATTACGAGTACATAATTAATAGTGATTGAAAATGTGTGAATTGTTCGTTTGAATTGATGAGACTGTAAATAATGTACGTTGCGTATAATCTATGTATAATGTGCAATTAGATATTGTGCGTAATACTAGAGATTTCAGAAATGTACTCGCATCCATGTATATTGACTCCATTCATTAACGCTGTAGTTAGTTTGATACCGGAAACCTATCCGCTATATAGTACGCCCTTGTGTAAGTGGCTTTTCGACACCCTTTCGATGATTTACTGTAAATTTAAACCCTTAGTCCTAGAAGCAACGTGGTAAGCACTGATAATACGAGAAGAGGAAGAGGCAAGCTCTCATTAGATGTTTTAATAACAAAACTAATTGCGTAATATCAATTGTGAGGTCTAACTATTAGTTAAAACAAATGTTTTAATTCCATTTATTCTTATCGTCTGGTGTCTACCTCTGGAATGAAGTCACTGTCATAGCTAGGTCTTCCTCTTCAAAAAAGTAAGGGGCCTAAACACCAAACCCTGCAGCAGCGTGCGAAACCGTGCCATGTTGGCTATGTAGTGATCTTTGATGCAATTGTGAAAGATTGTTCTCAATAACGAAAATTCCGCTTTTTAACACTGCCAGATAAGTGAAAATCGGCTTCGTCACTTATGATCAGAGTGGCGTTGGTAGGAACATTTTGAAGAATATCCGTACATCACGGTTTTCGCGGTTTCTCCAGTCGTGTTTGGTAAGCTCCTGAAGACTATTAATTTATAGAGATAGAAGTGAAGTTCTGTGTCTAAAATTCCTCTTACGATTGGATCAAACACTCAAAACCAGAAGCCAGTAGGTTGAACGTATTGGAGACTTCTATTAGATGGTTTTCTTTTAACGCCGAAACTGTGGGCTTAAAATTTTCAAACAACAGGAATATGGTTTTCGGTTTACTGATATCGATACGAAAGGCTCTTTGCGTCGCCTTCATAGTGAACGTGTTATTACACAGATGTGTGATACTCATCTCACTAATTCATTGCATGTAACCATTGAAAGCTTCAAAGCGTGAACTATAAATACATCGTACAATCATGATTGTTCATACACCCTCAGTTCTCTTACAGTTTAAAATAATATTAGTTATTTTCAGCATTGCTTCAGTATTTTCGGCATATGAATATCTGGGAGACAAAGATTTTTGAAAACTAACTTTCCTGGCTGTTTATAATAATGTGATTCAGCTTAAAATAATGAAATTACAACCCTTTTTTATAAGGCCGCTGTCTCTGATACATTTGACCATAATATTTTGTTTTCGTTAACCAGACGATGGAAAGTATTTTCCAATTGCAGCTTTAGTGCAAAACTTGTTCTTTTCTTCCGTTTCTCTAAAGGTTGGGCACATGAGCAGATTGTTATAATATAATACCAGTACAGTCTAATATAATAAAATTTAGATCCGACAACTTACGAATTACTTTCTTCATTTTCGAATTATTATCAAGTAAATAGTAAACTATGATCAGATGGTCAAACGTCGTAGGTTTGATTTTACTATGGGGTTGAATGGTATTGAAAACCGGTTATTGACACATCTTTAAGGCACAATTCAAATTTCGTGATCAAATTTCAGTCAACTGGCGTACAGCTGTGTTTCTCTGACATTGTTAGCCTCATTGAGTACCAGTTGAACTGAATACCCAGCTCTATCTGGGGTTAAAATGAGTCTTTGAGTTTCAGTATGGAAAGAATCAAGATAGACGATTATAATTGAAGATGCCATTTGGAAGGAAACACTTTTCTTTAATTGTAACAAGACTATAGACTATAGTCGATTTCAGAAGGCATTTTGTTATGTTTTTCATTTGTAAGAAAATACTTTTTTAATTTAGACAAGACTCAATCCTAGGAAACAAACTAGTTCTCCACTTTCGATGTGGAAGTCGTCTTATTTGAATTGTTTTGAGCAACTCTTGGCTGTTATATAGTTGATTTCAGAAGACAGTTTGCTGTGTTTCCCTCCGAGATTTAGGAGTTGGCAGCTATGCCTAATTTTGTAAACTTAAAGTCCAGGTTTTCCAGGTTGAAGTCATCCCATCGCACCGATACGATCACCTTTATAGCTGTGGCAGCTAACTAACCAAAATCGCATTATCGTCTTCATTGTTCAATAACATCCGATGAGTATAATAGTTTGGCACCGCTTTCAGTCTATCATAGAAGAATTTGAAATAAACTATCACAAAATAAAAATTGCATGTGGTTCTAAACTATTGTGTAGTCATCGTTCAGACTAAATTAGCTCACAATTCACAATCAATTGTACAAGTTTTACACCTTAGCGAGAATCAAACAAAAGGAGTACCGCGATATAGATAAAACATCATTTGTATCCTGTTAGACAAACTAATATGTAGTACCTGTTTATCTTCCAGTATATTCTAAACTGTAGGTCATCTGTGTAACCTTTATATTAGGCGTGGTTTAATACTTATATAGACCACTGAATATCATGCCATTTCGCAAATCACCATAGTTAGACGCCAATTCAAATTAGAATTGCAAATTATGTAACAACTTAAGTCTAACTTATTATTAGTTGTTGTAATAATGGAGGAAATTAATATCATTTTTGGATGATGAATACATAGTGATTTTGATCCATTGTTATTTTGTCGATTGGCTATAGTGGCATATCTATATCCTATCAATTCATTCTGATCAGTAAGAAATCAAAAAGTATAAAACTAAAAAACATACGACATTCTGAATCAAATATGTTAGTTTATCGTTAAATTACCCATTTGGTGCTAATTACCCTTTTCAAAAGTTGGGGCTTGGCACTTAATTTATGGATGAGTTAAGGAGCGAGTCTATCCAAACGATATAACTGTTATCTTAGGCTATGCCTACGAGAATCTCAACAGAGGCTGCTTTGATCAACATATACATAAATACATTGACAGTCGAATGACCTCACTGGTGCTGATATCAGTCTGGCTCGGTTCAGTCCTAACACTGGATTGCAAACGAATCCTGGAAATGCTTTATGGGTGTACTAGGGTTTATTTAATTTGAATGTCATCTCCTTGAAATAACGAATTGACAAAAGGGGAGATTAGTTTGCTCCTATAGGACACGAATTTAAAACCACGATTACCACATCTTCTGTAAAGACGAAGATACGGTTTTGGTTTCAAGATCAATGCGTAAAAGTTACCTTGAGTTGTAGTGAGACCAGAAATTTTTGAAAATTAAAAAGACTACGGGCTTTAGCTGGTGGTTCTACATGGTTAAGTAGTGTCAGCAACGAATCTCAGTCCAGGCTTCTGAAACTGCAGATGAAAGTATAGACCACGCAGTATATCACTATGACGAGAGATAGCTGGAACCTATAGATTTGTTATGTGATGGGTAAGAGAGGATCCACGCCCATTTGGGGAAGATAGGACTCTGACGCTGATGCATTAGCTCAGTACCATGTTAATGTTTCGAGAAAGTGATTGGAGTTTAAGCGTTTTCTTATCCGAATGAGGCAAAATTTTGCAATGAATGGTTTCTAAGGATATACTTATAACTAATCGTTTTGGTTGAGTAGTAGTTTTGTTTATAACATATTGCAAATTGATTGTTGCATGAAAAATCCGTGATCCTCCACCGTTTCCTTAATTTGGAATTATTAATTAATACTGCAACAAATGCCATTTACTTCAACCTCGAAAACTAATTTAGTTGTCTATCAATGTTTCACAGCAGCAATATAATTTCGTTAATTCCAACTATACTGTTCACATTCAACATATGGAAACGTTCATATCGCAGCAGTTTTCCGAAGCAGGATATTGGATTTGACGCCAATTTCAAAATTAATCGTTTCACTGCCCGGAATCATTCGCTTATTTCAAGAGAGGAAATTAAATTTAATCTGGCTGTAGAGTAAAACAATCAAATTGCTTGACGTAAAGCAACGGCATTTCAATTACACCATAGATCGGTCTGAAGCAATATGTAGTTCCGGTATTTTCTAAACTAAGGTTCTAAATAGAAATGAATGGGTTTATTTTTAAGAAACTTAAAATATAATTGCTATAACTATAACAATTTGTGCTTGTAATATTTACGAATTTTTGGTTAGCATCCCTTTGAATTTTGTTAATAAAATTTGGATAGTGACTATAAATTTTGTAATTTCAAACTTGTTAGAATTAGGTTATTGTCGAGTTCGAAGTTATTCCTAAACAAGAGTAATTTATAATTAACATCGCTGTGGATGGCCACCCATTTTCTTCACGAGATAAACTAATGACATGTTTCATCCCAGTAATGGATGGATAAAATATGGTCGCAATAGAGGCCCTGTCCGGCAATTATCATGTGATCGAGTACGTTCCATTTGGCGCTGATTCTGATATATCGCGGACATCCATCATAGGTCCAAACCGACAGAAGTCTTCGGGCTATAACTGCCAACTCCTAATAACAATATTCCCCGATATGTTAATTGTAGGAAGTAAATAATGTACTTCTGTCACAGTGTAGTTGGTTGGGCATCCTTTGTAGACAAAACATCTACAATGAATAGTGGAATAATTGCAGGATGCATCGAAGGTAATTGGGTTATTAATTTGCGAGAGTAGAATTATCAATTTAGATGTGTCAGTATGAATGTAAATTGATTATGGATACTTGCAATATATTCATATTCAGGTAATTATGAACCTACAAATTTTATTTGCGTATGGTGCGAGAAGTTATTTATTTCCAGATCATACTACAATCAACCAAAACTGGTTCTACTCCTGCCATACCTGTCTGAATATTATTAAATACATATTGTCATCTCCAATTAAGAAATCACAATTGAAGGAACACGCCAGATGTGGACGAAATTATTTTCAAACCATAACTTCTCATTACTTTTTTTGATTTTAAATTATCCTATCTTTAGATGGCTTTCTATTTTATCAAATAAAATCACATGTATTGCATGGAAATGCTTTATATATGGAAATAAATGAGTGGGATTATCAATAATATTTTAAAGAACATACAAGTAAAAGAAACTCAACTCAAAACAATATACCTCCACATTAACACAAAACAAGATAAAAAGTATGTAACACTAACATATTTCGGGAAAATCATCGAAACAATAGGAAACATTATATCTAGAAATAAAGAAGGTCACATAGTATTTAGACCATATACTAAATTACGGAACATAATGTTTAACGCTAAAGATAATTTAGACCCTCTTAAAAAATCCGGCATTTATCAATTACAGTGTAAAGATTGTAAAGGTACATATATCGGTCAGACAGGCAAAAATTTTGATATTAGATAAAAGGAACATATTAGATCCTTTAATCTGAAAAAAACAGATTCAACATTTGCAAACCACTTAATAGAATACAATCATAATTTTTCAGATGACGGCCTACAAATTTTACATGTAGCCGAAAAAGGATTAAAATTAAACCTATTAGAGTCATTAGAAATCCATAAAGCTATTAGAAAGCCCGACAACCTTCTTAATGAACAAACTGACCTATTATATACCCCCTTTTCGAATGCTGTGTAAATAGCTGATGTAAAATTTCCCTAATTAAGGTTACCTTTATTTTAGTCGCTAGCAAGAAATATTGTATAGTTTGATAATGACATGGTATGTCGAACCTGCAGTCACAAATAAGTGAAATATAGTGATATTGTTACAAAGTGAAAAGTGTGTTTTATTTATTTGAACCATGGAATATCACAAAGTAACGGCCAAAAGCGTTAATTAATTGGAAATAAATGAATTTTAGATGCTCTTTTAAATAAACGTCTCGTTACTTCTCGTAGTTTCAATGTAGCCATTCCCCTGGGACGTAGACGTGCTTTATACATACAGTAGAGTCGCGATTTAGTGAACTAATTTTTGCGCGGCGGACTCACTATTACGGCCGTTTCACTATTTTTAGGGTCTTAAATTAAGCAACGCAAGTGATGTGGAATAATCAATTTCTAGTTGATTTTCTTCAGTCCACTGAATCACTTCATTTAATGATATTAGAGCTTGATCAGTTGAAATAGATTGTTCTGTTGTACTGAATAACATACAATATGCTTCCTTTTCAGATTCTGAATGAAACTCATCGTCATTTTGTTCTGTGTTATACCACAACGTCTTTATTCCAGCTTTCCATGTCGGTTTCCTCATATACAACCTAAAATAGAAATTGTTATTAAGTTACTCACATTTGGTTCAATATGTTCTAAAAGATTTATAGCCATTTGACCTGCATTTTGTATTTCATCACCGAGTAATCTTAATCTTAATTCACTCAGTGGGACATTTTCTTCGTGATCTTCTCTTGAGGCACAATATTGTGCCAATATTTATCTATGACTGTTGGTTTCAAACTGTTCCATCCCATTATAGGATTTAAAACAGACTCCCTTAAGCTGTAATTTTGTAATGAGGCACTAATGTTTGTATTTATTGTTAGCAGTTGTGTTAATAAGTTTCTCCGATAGAGTAGCTTGGTTATTCTTATTGCATTCTGATCCAAAGGTTGTATGAGAGGGATAACATTAGGTGGCATATAGATTACACTAATCAAACCGTCATCACTCTTTAACTCTTCTTCGGGGTGATGACGGGGGCGTTGTCTAATAATAATAAAGCTTTACTAGATAAATTATTGTCCTGTTGAAATTTCCGTACCTAAGGAAAGCGAAACGTTAACAAAGTCTCAGTGATTGTATAAATTTTACACTTACTTCGGGAACAAATAAGTCATGGAAGCAGCTCTTAAATATTTGAGTTATCATCCATGCCGTCTTGGCATCATTTATAATAAATGGGACAATTGAAATTCCAAAAACATCTTGGGCTTAGATTTGCCCATCACCAAAGGCTTTAGTTTATGATTTCCTGATGCATTCGTCCTTAATAAGAATATACTCCTTTGCTTTTGCAATTTTTCTGCCCGGTCCTTTTTCTTTGTATTTGACACGTAGGTCTCATCCGGTAAAAGCTTGCAATAAAGACCCGACTCCTCAGCTTTACTTATTTGATCTGCCAATACGGCAAGCTGTTCAATTTGATTTTTTAATTCGTTTAAATGGATGTACCAACTCTGGATCAGATGATAATTTTTCGCCCGATCTTGTTAAAAGTCGTATTTCATAGCGTTGTTTAAAATTATTCAATCAACCATTACCGGCAATAAACAACAATGTTCTATCCAATTTGTTTTTGTAGAACTTTTGCTTTCTCCTGTAACATAATTTCACTTACTAAAACATTTCTTTTTTTTAATTTAAGAAACCATTTATATAAGGCTTTTTCCATCTTTGCAAAGGTAGAAATTTTTAAAGTTTTCACTTTACCTGGACAAATGTTTTTGTAACTTTCTCAGAGATGACGTGTCATTTTTTCTTTATTTCGCATATAGTAGACATTGCCACTCCATAATTCTTCGCTAATTCTGTTACTGTGTTTCCTTTTTTACGCATTCAAGTATTTTAAGTTTTTCGTCCAATTTTAAATGTTTTCTTTGCGACATTTCAAATTAAAATTTCAAGTAGCAACTAATGTCACTAAAATGCTTATTACATATGTATGTATTTACTTACTTTTATGTACATATTATTTACATATATGTAATACATATAAGAATAAACATTAATACTAACCCAACTCACTGCAATCACTATTTTGCAACAAGTTTATATAAAATTATAAATCAGAATTGCACTGCTAACGTTGTTCAGCCAGTGCTATCTATACACGGAAAGTCGTTAAAGTATATATTTAGGGAAAGTCTCGACATTAAACATGCGCTTTTATGGGTAAGTGTTGTTCATTGTATCGGGGATATTCAATGTCCGTTATATCGCGACGTAATGTAAAATTTTTGTCGGTCATTGGAGCGGGTAGTTCATTCGAACAGGAGTTCACTAAATCGCGACTCTACTTTATATACTATGGAAAGATAATGGCAAATGATTGTCTTAGTGCGCACCTTCTTTTAGTTTCTTTTTGATACCCATAATCTATTTCCTGAAATTGTAAAATCGTGTAGACTTCAAACTTTCACATCAAATCATTACGGAGCATTTTTTCTGCGAAAGGATAAAAACATGTCTTTCCCATACCGAAGTAAATATATAAGCGCGTTCAATGCGAAACGGTAAACATGATAAATGCTTCGACGCCGTTTTGTTCCCCGTTTCCCCGATGACGATTCCGACAACACGAAAAACCCATATCGATAATGTCTCCGGAAACGACGAGGAAAATTGGACGCGAACGAATCCCGCGCAAAAAATATTCGCTACACGTCGAACTCGTGTCACACGTTCGAGCTGGAGCGCGGCTACGATTTCGACGAATTAAAGACGAAATGATTTATGGCACGCGGGAAGGGATGAAAACTGTTGTCTGAATGAAATTGGAGAGGGGTAGCAGGGTAGCAGGGTAGAATAATAGTTGGAATGTATGAATGGCTTGCATTTTACACAACATTGGCAATGTACCAATATCTATCTAGTTGTATGGATGAGTTCTTGCTTTCTCAGTTGGAACAGTATTCGCATAATTCCACACATTAACTGCTGGTATTAGTATTACGGTTGAAATTTAGGATTGTATTTGGTAACAAAGCAAATTCCTTCTAATTTTGACTAAATGTTTATTGATCTTTCCTCTGCTACCTCGCTATGACGGTGCATGAAACATGAAAGATCTATCTTTGAACATTGCTATCTTATGACAGCACGGAAAGGAATGTCTACTGGACCTTGAAATTTCCTCACTGCATGGAATACAGAGACCAAATACTTGTTTTTTATTTCGTAATAATCATTTCAGCTTCATTTCATTTTTCAGAAAATCAATTAACATGATACTGTTTACCCTGCAGAATTTCTGGCAATATGATATTAAGGATGATACATATTCCACCGTTTTTCTTTGGTAAAATGCAAAACAATGCCATCGAAATATACATATGTGAAAGAATAATATTTCCTCTAACGTTCCACTACTCTTTTTAGTACTTTTTCTACTGAAATTGATAAAATGTTACATAATCTCACCAGTCTTAAAATATAATCAAGGAGTTTAAACCACTCAGAGGGTTCAAACCTTTAACAGTTACAGATGTACATACATACCACATATATGTTACGTCTGCTGAGGGCTATCGGTGTGAACTGTTGATGCAGATCTGCGTCTGCAAAACGTCTATGAACGTTGTATGTGCATCGGCCAATAAGCTATCCTAATGAACTATGGAGGCAAATGTGCGTTTAACGATTTTTTTATTTTATACACTTAACACATGCACCCATAGTTAATGTGGAATTCTTGGTAACATGACAATTTCAAACCATTTGCCACTTGTTTCGAATATTTCAGCTTAGAGTATCCCGCAGTCAAATAGTTAAATTTTGTAATAAATATTAAACTGCATGAGAGATCAATTAAATTCGCTTCCTTTTGAAATTAACCGACTATTAAGATAACAAAGTTTGTTTTCGTGGTCTTATTGCAATTCTATAAAAATTTTCATTACCCTTAGTACTTTTGAGTATTTTGCCAAACGGATGTCTCAGGACAGTACTCGGGAATGATCTGTCGAGAACTAAAATCTTGTGGTTGGCCAGTTTTGGGAAACCCCCTGATTGTATGACTAAAAGACATAATAAAGTAATTAAATTCCTTGAGGCTTCTGTATTAGATATTATCTACTGCAACGTGGTTAGATTATACAATTGTGACACTTAAATAATAAGTTATTAGTAGGAAAAGCAATAAAGTTGTCAGATTCCTTCACACTGTGGAAGTTATTACTATTTTTTGCTCGTTAACTTTTCGTTTACGTTCCAAGAAGTTTTATATTGTGTTCTCAAATACTCAATTTTTACGGAGCATTGGAAATATTCTTCCAAGTATCACTAATACATTTTAATAGGAATAACAATTTCATCCAAACTGCTTTGTCCGACTTTAAATAACAATTAGCAAGTCTGGTCAGGCTTACCAGATGATGAACTTTTAGCAATCATTTGATATCATTACAAAAACGACACTCGATAAAGCACGAAAACACCTCAAAAAGTTAATGTTGGAAGTGCAAAATGAAGATTCAATACTCCCTATGGAAAGGAAGAAAGCATCCGAAAAGACCACAAACGACTTGTCCGCCAATAAGAAAAGGAAATGGATGCTAGGTCAAAACGAATAGAGACAAAGCAACTGCTGTAGCGTTTGGAAACCCATTTAAACCATTTCTAAGGGAAATAACGGATGAATGAAGTAATCAAACAAATAGCAGCCTAGAAATTCCCTACCAAATGACCTTAAAGATGGCCAATTGAACACCTTAGATATGGCCAATATAAGTTAGCAGAAAGTAAAGCAAAATAAATCGTAAAATGCACCTGAATGCGATCTAGTCAATGCTGAAGTACTATAGGAACTACCTCAAACGGCAATTAAGGCCAACAAATTCAATACCATTGTCAAACCTGACTACTTTCCTATTGATTGAAAAATCTCAAAAATCATCATGATCCCTAGGCCAGGGAAACTAACACAACTCACATTAGATAGGCCCACTAGTCTAGCTCCCGGTGTGCTCTAAAATCTTTGAGAAAGTCTTTATCAAGAAAATGCAAGTGATACGTGAAAACAGCAAAATAGTCCTAGGCTTGCAATATTATTTTAGAAATACGCATGGAATATCCGAGCAAATTCATAGAATAGTTAATACAATAGATAGATATTTAGAAAATAAGAGATACTGCTCTGTGGCATTTCTGGATGTCATATAAAGTTTGACATGGGGAACACATTTTGTAAAGCCAAACATTATTTGCTATACCCATATGAAGAATTTGCCAATTTAAGACGAATATTGGGCGAAGCGCCTCAAGGTTGTGCTTTGGGTGCCATGCTTTGCCTTCCATATACAGCCGATATGTCATCCACAAGATTAATATGGACTGCAATTTTCGCTAACGCTTTAGCCACTGGAGAATAGGAGCTAACACAAATAAATCGGTACACATCCCATTTACTAATAGAAAAGAAAATTGTCTTGGGCCACAAAATGACAGTGGCCCAAGAGTTAAACATTAAGAGAGCGTCGCATGCTTGGAGCTATAGCTAGACAGAAAACAACTAAGACTACAAGTCAGTAAGCTGCATTGGATAACACTGGAAAACAATATTTTTGTTGTTTGGATGCTGAGTACTGTTTCTTATGTATTTTTGTTTTGAATTTTGAATCCGTCGTCAGAAATCGTCCATCGGGCACAAGTTTTTTGCAATTGCATTTTCCATTGTTGCGGGTCAGCCTGAGCTCCTCGACTAACGCGCATTGCATTGCGTATGAAAGACATGCTTGGCACTTTCCGTAGATTATCATTACCCTTGTACTCGGTTTTCAACAAATTTTGCAAGTGGGACAGCAGAGATTGACAAAACCATTATGGAAAAAACAATGACCACCAAGAAGATAATTCGTTCCGAGAACAAAAACTGTTGTCAGTCAGTTCCTAGCAGATCTACAAAAAGTGCAACTGCTACACATTAAACTTGTATTGATAACAAAATTTATCAAAGGAATGGATAGAAACGGCAACGATTTCACCTCTCTAAAATTTGGTTGACCTTCAAATTCAAGAATTAATTAAGGATCCTGATTTCGATGACATGCTAAATGAGCAAGAAATACCAACATGGCAGTTATTAAAGAATGTAGCCCAGGAAATAACAAGGCGAACTACTATAAGAACCTTGTTGAGGAACTACTTCAGAGCTATAAGGTGGTTGAAATATCACATTTTATAACAAACTTTTTACAGAAGACCTAGGTGGCATCAGCGATGAGAACGGTGAGCGGTCCCATCAGGACATAACCATCATAGAATCGCGTTATCAAGACAAGGTGGGTCCAAATATGCTAGCCGATTAATGTTAGACATTAAAAAGAGGTATTCTTGCTGCAAAATATAGAAGAAAATGATGCCATTAATATAAGAATTGAAGCAATTTCCAAATTGTAAGCACATATAAAAATACACGTTTTCCAAAATTTTAAACGTGTGTTACTCAACAAATATGCCTGACATAAATTTGGAAAACAGATTCAGAATCAGTGGGGAAAATACTATAAAGGCGACGCTATTTGATCAAAGAAACACGCAAAAAGTGAATCTTTGCTTACAAGAGTAATCTGAAAGTCTCAACTGTCCTTTAAACAATAAATTATAGCGCACAAGAGTATTTTAAAGCTAGTATGGACTTATGGTATTCAACTGTGGTATACTAAAGAAACTAAAACATTGAAATTCTCGAATTTCAAAACAAGGTCTTTAGGGCAATAGTCACCGTGTCGTGGTAGGTTCCTAATTATGTTCTGCAAAACGAAGGAAGGAAGAAATTCAAAAATTTTAGGGAAAAAGTACAGTGCGGAGACGAGTATGCATCCTAATCAATTCGTTGCTAGACTAATAAAGCACAATTGTAAAGCTTAAAATACGCTTTTATAAACAAGTTCTGCCATGAGGTTGAAATAAACTAAACTATATTGTCATAAGCGGAATTGCTTAGTCAGCATCTCTGCACAAGTGATCGATTGTCAAACAAAATACTCAATACCTCATACTACACTAAGGGTAGATTGTGCTATTTGGAGAATTAAAAAGAATGTAATTGGTGGTTACCATACTTTCTAACTAAAACTACTGCTAACTAACTAAACTAAACTACTAACTAAATGGCTAGTTTGTTGTAGGATCGTTATTGATCAGCCAATTCTTCACGCTAATCGGTTAAATTTGGTTTTTTGGTTGTTGCAGTATATTCAGATGAAACAATTTTATAAATACACGCTGACTTGTTTAAAAAATTACGTATTTTAGACGTAAATGAACTAGATTTCCTCCCGTTTACTGAACGTGATCGATTTTAATGGAAATTGTGGCATTCCCTTCAAACGAAGCACTAGTTTGCTGATTTTGTTAATTGAACGTGAAGCGCACGCAAATGGAAAACTCAATAAAGGTTTAGTTATAATTTCATAAACAACCTTTTCAACCGTTCGCAAACTTCCAAATCAAATTAGTAGCCTATTCGTAAAAGCGAGGTCAACATGCGTAACGTATGCATATGCGAATATTAACGTTCAAATAATCGTGACGCCCTTCACAGGCTTTGATAATATAGTATCCTTGTAGCTTTATTAGAACTTTTTCCCTTCACGAGAACACGTAATGCGTTTTTCCCGTTAACGTAGTGCATTTGCCTCGAGAGTGCGTTCAACATTACCTGGAATAACGACCGCATTCCTCGATGATTTCCACGCCGCCTTGCGGACTAACTTTCGGGTAGTTACATCGTCTGAAGGAGCTGAAGTACGCATCAACTCTCCCAAGTAGTCGACCCTGAAATGAAGGTAGACATATATAGCTAACTGTATTTCAAACTCGACCGTGCGCGTAATGGACGAGAGCGAGCTTTCATCAACGTTTTAAGCAAAAGAAGGTCTTAGAGAGAAGATTTGCAAATGAATATTTTCATATTTACGTATAGGTTCCATTCTATCTTAGAATATGAAAGCAGCTCCATGTCGAGGTATGTTTTTAAGAAAATTGAGTGTATAGCTTGTTATGTGTTCCTTTCTTTAATGAAAATTAATTGATGTTGATAACGAAACTAATAATAATAATAGTAATAATAAAGTCTATTATATTATATTAATATAGAAATTATACTTGTATATATATATATAAACTCTGGCGAAAACCGAATGCATGGTTCGATAAATATGTCCTCGTAGTATATACCATTTGCGCTTCTACACATTTGATGACGTGGAGGAAGATAGGAAGCTGTATCTCTAGCAAATATCGTAGGAATGGTAAATTTTGTCTGCGATAGAATTCTCGGACAGTTTTTATATTAAATATGTATATCATGAGAAATATCCGTGTCAATATTCGCACATCCATTGATACCACTTGATTGCTGTTGCTACTAGGATATTGCCCATCGCGTTTAAACGTGAAATATTTTTGCGACTTATCTCTTTTCACAAGTATAAACAGGATGCCAAATACATGACGCAAGTTCCAACTGATTATTACATAGTTCGGACTGGTGAACAGTGCAGATATTTAATAATATCTAATCGTTGAAGTACGAGGAATTGCGAAACATAAATTTCAATATTCAAGTAGTAGATTGACAGATCTCTTTTGTATGGCAATTAAAAAGTTAGACGAGAATCATATATAATAATAATTAATCTTCCTATAGTCTATCGAACAGTTGAACATTGATTACTACTGAGAGAAAAATCATTGTTTTCTGCACCATAGCCATAGCTATTTGTTCGGTTTTGTTTCAGGTGCTTCAATCTTTGTATCATCCATATAAGCAAGCGTACCACAAGTGTCACAAGGTGTAGAATACTGTTAAATAAATCATTAGTGAACACGAAAAATAGCAAAGGCCCTAAATTAGATCCCTGCGGAAGCTCGCTTAGACAAATATATTATTTTAAAGAAAATTCATTGTAATGTACATAACTTGTTCTTCCACAAAGATAAGATTTCATTAATGATGCAAAACTTTTCTTTAATCCAATCAATTGTAATTGGATGTCAGAAAATCATAACCAACTTTGTCAAAGGGCATCGAAATGTCTAAGTACAGTACAACCATTTGGTCTCGGTTATCCAAAGCACTAGATAAATCTTGTGTGAAATATTCTACAAACTCACTCATTCTCTCTACAAACCCACGTTGAGCAGGTGACACAGGACCAATATTTTTATAAATCGAGCCATATAAAATTCCTTCAAGTACTTCAGAAAAATTGTATAAAGCAGTAACAGGCTGATAGTGCCCAATATTAGACCTTTTGCCTTTTTGTTTTAAATTGTGTCACTCTTGCCGTTGTCCACCAAGTGAGGATAGTGCATGATTTAAGAGCAAAATAAAAACTTAGCTTGAGGGGTTGAGTGCACAGAATTAATTTTTGGTACGGAACGCTCTGGTAATATGCATTCAAGTTAAGAGAGGAAACCGAGGCCTCATTTCCGATAGCAGTACAACTGTTGCACGACTCTAGTTTGCCAAGTTTATTTTTATCACTCTAGTGTGCATTTTGTACTTAATCCACTAATTGTTTTCGCCCTGCACCATTCGCTTCTAGAATTCTGTCTGAAGCCGACTTTACAGTTCAACCTCAGTCGAAAAGGTAAACTTTGTTTCATTCAAAATTGTTTCATATGTCTATATTCAATTCGACGCCAAAAAATGACTAATTTTCTAGTATAAGCAAAATCACATTCAAATTTATTTTTCTTTAATTGATCAGATGGTCTCTGGTACGCCATGAATTATAATATTGATTTTTTTGTTTACTCGTAAGGTAATTGCTTGTATAGTCTTCTTCGTATTCATCAGTGGTATAGTAGAAGTAGACGATACCTGTACTTCCCCACTCAAATCACCAATCTCCTTGCAAAGATCAATAATAAATAACTTGAAGCTATTAAAGTCTGTACAACTGTCTGTTGCAACTATTACGCATCAATAATATAGCAGATTCAAAACGAACTTGAAGAGTGACTGCGCTACTTATGCTTACACAATCAATCGCATATTCTTTTTGTACAAGAAGATAATATTCGATGAGGTTCGCCTTTTTAGTACACCAAGAGCAAATAGGCATAGCTATAGATACATATGCATAGAAATACACATGCAAAGTAATTATTAAATATATAATGGATTGGATAATGGTACTCTCTACACCAGTGGAATCTTTTGCTGTGATCAATGGATAGAAAAGACTAGACCACGGAAAGGTGTTAACGATAAGATAACAAAGTGATAGCAACTCAAAGCCGAAACACCAAGCGTCCACCAGCTACATAAATAAGATAATATCTTGAACAGATTAAAAGCCCAATAAGAAAGAGTATGGCTAAGAAAGAACAAACTCAAAGCAATGCCTGGTCTGCACGTATATCTGAGATCAATAACTAACTTTAAATATCTGTACACTAAAAATTAAGATATGGATAACAAGTAACACGAATGTGTAGCAAAAACTGACGGAAACTTGCATGAAAGTAATGAACACTTTACTAAAGCTTCTAAATTGCTGCTAAAACTGATAGTGGTATTTTATGTACTTGCAATTTAAAATATCACAATAATAATTACATTGAAGGATCTATTCTAAATTCTGATAAAAGAAGGTGATGGGCTGCTTACTAAGTATCCAGATAATTCAGTTTCTTACTTTAGAAAATCGGGCAGAACTGTTTTTCGAGTTTTTGAAGAAAAATTGTACAATTCGAGCTGATTAAAAATTTCAGAAAGATACACTACCATAAAATGAACTCTCTCAGTGGTGAGTAAAAGGCGAATATAATGTCACGAACCTATGACCCGTTGATTTTTATAAACTTATTTTTATATCATAAAAAAAGGAACAGAAAATCAAAAATATTAAAAAATAAATATCTAGTTCAGAATTTAAAAAGAATTCCAAATTGACATTGGCTAGCTGATTTTTAATAAAAAAACATAGTTTTGACGAATTTTCAAATCTAGATTAGTTAAATGATTTAATGTTCTTAGGAGATATCATTCAGCATTTTAATGAACTGAATAAAGAACTTCAAGGAAACGAACAAATTGTTTTAATGATGTTTGAAAATATTTATGACATCTTTACTACAGATTTGGAAATAAAAACTATGAAATATTTTCTTCAGTTACAAAAATATTTTCTAAACACAGTAATTTTTGAAAATACGTTTGACATTCAGGAAAATGCAATAAAAAAATATTTAATGATTATACAGGAAAAAAACAAGCTTTTGGGGAGATATTTAATCAATTTAAAAGTTTGGAAAATACATTTCACTTTATTTTATATTCGTACAGAACGGAATTCGAAACAATGGATTTAACCGGATTTATGTGGTACGATTTAGAAATTGAATTCGGAAATAGAAGAAGAATCTCTGAAAGTAGTACAGATAACAATGATAAAAATTTAAAATATTATACTAAACGTATGCGATTCTTTAACAAATAATTTTATATCAATGAAGAAACTTGTTAATGCTCTTTTAACCATTTTGGGTCCACATACTCGAGTGAAAAACTGTTCTATTCAATGAATTTTGTTAAATGTACAAATAGAAATAAACTTGGAAATGATTTGACTGAGAAACACGTTAAACCAACGAATACGGAATATGAACCTAAGGGCGAAAATTCTGCAGTAGCAATAAACGATATTAACAAGAATTTAGGTCTTCCCATCTTGACCTCCCCGAGAGTCTAACACGTTGTTACTTCTGAAGTTTGTATGAACCTAATGTTAAGAAACTATCTGAAAATCTGGAAACAACCACAGATTTCTTATTAAATATACTTTATTGTCAACTCTGTTGTATATGCACATACACCTTGTTTACTTTAGGCTTTTACTTATGTCATTATTTTGTCGTACGAGTAAAGACAATCTATTCATTTGATTATTTTTCCCAAGTGCTGTCGATGAAGCAAGCAGCACGATTTGCGCTTGTTTCACATACAAAGATCTATGGACAAAAATTGATGACGTAGGTAAAAACTCTAAATAGACAAAGTGTACCTCTAATTATATCTATTAATAAATATTTTTCATTATATATATATATATATATATATATATATATATATATATATATATGTATATATGGTTTTTCTTCATCCCTTGTTCATTCAATGCTGCAGGGGCGACTGCCGACTGGGCATGGTGTCACCTGGTGTGAATTCATGGTACCCCATCGACATCTATTTTTTACCGTCAACCTTTATTTTTTGCTTTTCACTAGCAAAAGTAGAAGTTGTAAAACAAAAAGGAAACGCAAACTTTTTAGAGGATTTTAAAAGGGAGAAACAAAAACAATGTTTTTAACCATTCTACCCTGCTCCTTTGCAAGTGACGCCCCTGACTTAGTGACCCACGGACTAGTACTAAAAAAATAATGAACAAAATTTGATCCACTTCTCAAAAAGTTCGCCATCACTGGTCTAGAACTTCAAGATTTATCTGCATGAACTAAGGAAAGATGTATGTAGTTTTAGACTTCAAGGCTTTAATTTTGGGGGTAATTAAAACCTCGAGAGATTATATTGTATTACTATAGACTATTGAGTTGCAATTGGATGCTATAAATCTCATGAAATAAAGAAGAATTTCCAATATCATCTCTGCAACAAAGGATCTTTTCGGTCAGCAGCATGGCAGGCCGACCGGAATCGCATTCATCTCACGCGAGTCGAAATAGACGATCGCAGTCCTTCCCGAATCCTGAAAACTTGACGTAAATTAAAATTGAAGCCGTGAAGTGGAGCTAATTCCGCTTTAAGCAATCCCCTTTCGTCGCCCATGCCTTTATCGGTGTCTCCGTTGGATACTACATTTACTCTTACTTTCGACGTCATTTGTGAAAATATTTAATATTCACCGCGAGTATTTAATATTATATGTAATAAGAGGGTCGTCCGCGCTCTCTTTGCCGCTTCTTCATGAATATTCAAACAGCTAAAATCTTTCGTCCTTTTACAGTTGAAATATTCAAATGGGATGGTCCGAGGATGTATCAGAAGCGAGCTCACTACTGCAAGAAATATATCGTTGGGACGTTCGACGAATTCGTGTTTCTTGGTAGGGTTCGGGCGTCCTAACGAACCCAATGTTTCTTGAAGAATACGGTTACATATAAAGTATATTCACGTTTCTAAAGCTCTCTCAAATATATATGTATACAGAATTGGATTATATATGTAACGTCCATACATTTCTTCTTTTAACATCCTTTTTTGTGTATTTATTAGCTCATAGATCACATTTTATTTAATATAATAATATTTATTAGTGGTCTGGGCAAATAGCTGTAATTACGAAATAAGTTACAAGAGCCTACATATACACAGAACTACTCGCATACAGTATCGATTCACTACTGACTAGCGTGGGGAGTCGGCAATGATGTCGTAACTTATTTCGTAATTGTACGCTGTTACCGCTGTTTGCCCAGACTACCTATTAGTATACAATACGATATTTAATTGATATCTACCTGTTGTTGCAAAATGTCTCGTCAATTGGTACTGCAAAGTACTGTTCTGGTCTGTGTTTGAGGTCGATGCCGTAGCAGTAGTCGTTGATGTATTGCATTGCTAGTAAAGACAGTAGAAAATTGCGTGTCTGCCAAAGCTTGCAGAGATGTAAAGCTAGTTCGTCTCTTCGTGGTGCAATTTGGGTAATACCAAATAACACATATCGGCGGTCTAATAATTACAGGATCTTCTGGTCATAAACCAACATTTCGAGATCGAATATAACACCATGCCCTAGTTCGATGTGTGTCATCTTAGGTAATGTGTTAGAATTGCTATACGATAAATATATATATATATATTGTAACCAATATATATATATATATATATATATATATATATATATATATATATATATACAATATATACAATACGTACTAACTTAGATTTCAGCTTGATACAGACCCTCTCGTTTTTAAAAATGGGCAAAACAAATCCACTTATTAATGAAAATGGGGCACAAAACTCATACATCAAAACTGGCAAATATAGTGTATGCAATATGCAACAAACGCGCGTCTTGTTCGCTGAAACAACAGTCTATATACAGCGAACAAAACGCGCGTTTGTCGAACCATAGTAATTAGCACAGCCTGCATATTAAACAAAAAGAGAAATACGACGATTACCTTTGTTAGTTCTGGAGAAACAATATCGTAAATTGGTGGCTACTGACTAGCTGAGAAGGCCAGAATAATTGCTTTGTGAACAGTCTATCGTCCTGTTCGATCCTTCGGGCCTTTGATTTTTTGCCTGCTGCTAGTGTTTTATTTGATAGTTGAACACCATCATTGTCAATTAGAATGATAGGGCACATAAGCAATTGATTTAAGATTCAAATATGAATGCAGATATTGCCTGAAAATACCCCGAATCTGCAGAAAGGAAAGACTTCATGGAGAAAGACGTCGTACAAGGTTGCTGTAGAATGGTGTATACAAACTGTACGAGTTAGGGTTGTAGGAAATGACTACTCATTTGGGGGAATTTGATGTAGTGCTGAGACTTAATCGAATCCATTCTAATTAATGGTGGCTAGAAAATTCCAGAGTCGCACAGGTCCATAGAATCTGATCTATTGCTGTATTGGTCATCCTGGTAGAACCCACATGTGCAGGTTGCTGCGAAACCGATGGTATAAACATGTAGTCTGTAACTATCAGTAATTGGTCCTGTTACAGTATGCAGAAGTTACGGAGAGGAAAGACTTCTTTCTGCCAATGGTACAACATATCGTATAAGTCTGTTGCCGTGTTGTTTCTATTGTTTCGATCATTGTTAAGGTAAGTATTCGAGATGTGCGAACCTACCGTTTACTTAAATATTTCTCTATGACTGGTTGTTTTACCTACTCGCTTCATTGCCCTAGTCATTGCAGCTTGTTCTGTGACACTTTAGTTTTCTCATATGTTGCTTTAGCATCAGCTTCCAAAATAGTTCATTATATCTGTTTTAACTCTATTTCGTTAACACATACACCGCATAGTATACATTAAGCTTGTCAAATGTTTTTGTAACTTTTGTCAAGTGATATTGTGATTTATCCGGGGGTATTTTGATATAGTTACTTTTGTCGATGGTAGAAAATATAAGCTTTTATTTTTCTTGTGGATTGAGGCTGAGGTCATTTGCAGCGAACCATATATGTGCTTTCCATTCTCTGCCAAAATGTGCACACCCTTACAACATCGATATAAGCAAGACTTGTCATCCACAAACATGTAAATATGATGGGTATTAGGAATGTAAATTCCGCGACTGTTGTATTGACAGGAGTCATGTGGACATAGATACATATGTACTAACGATGGAAACACATCACACTCGTTCTACTAGGAAACCTCACGTACCATTCTTGAATGGATCTGTACCAGGTGTACAAGTATGAAATGCAGATTTTTTCTAACAAAAAAAAACATGTTAAATTCGGAAGAAAGATAAAAAGTGCTTTATTCAAAGTATGCTCCGTCGCTTGTTATACATTTTTCCCATCTTTCGAGCAATTTGCGAAGACCACGCCAGAAGAGAACTTCCCCTTTTGCTGCGAACCATTCATCGAGCCAATTTTTCACATTCTCGTACGAACCAAAGCGCTGCTCAGCAAGTACGTGACTCATCGATGCAAACAAGTGGTAACCGGGAGGAGCCAAGTCTGGTGAGTAAGCCGCATGGGGTAGAGCTCCCCAGCCGAGTGCTCCCAACTTGTGGCGAAGCGGTTTTGGCGTATGTGATGGCGCTTTGTAATGAAGAAAAATGACTTTGTGTTGTCTCTTTAGGTATGGTCCTTTTTCAAGCAGCGAACGGTTGAAATCGGTCAATTCTTGTTGGTAACGTTTAGTATTAACCGTTTCCCTAGGTTATAACAGCTCGTAATATCCAAGCTTTTCTGGTCCCACAAAAAAGAGCATCGTCTTTTTGCCAAAGCGATTCGGTCTTGCGGTCGATGTGGATGGTGTAGCTGGATCTATCACACGTGTTTTTGCGCTCTGCCATTCGCTTGTCGTTATGGTATGGTCATATGGTACCCATCTACCAGTAATCCGAATCTTTCGATTAGAAACAGCTTGTTGACTAACGCTCAATTACTGGGCGAGTTGGTCTTGTATTTGTGAATCATCTTCGTCCAACAATGCTTGCAATTCCACATCTTCGTATTTTTAGGCGGTTTTCTCCGTTTCTTGTCTGCAATACCGAAGTACCCACTTTTGAAACGCCGAAATCATCGTTCACACGTATCTTGCGAGGGAGCATGTTCACCATAACCTACTCGAACTAATCGGTATGATTCAGCAGTAGTTTTTTTCAAATAGAAACAAAAATAGTGTTGTGCGCGAATGCTTTTTATTCGATATAAATTTCGACATATTGAACACAACACAACACTATGCACACTTCTCCAATTTATTGCTCGTGCATGTCTGGAACTTGTTAATGACACAAAGAAATGGTGCAGTGTAAAATCTTTATAGCACAAACTGCATTGGTGCATCATGTGTTGTCTGAAATCCGCATTTCATACTTTTACACCTGGTATACCGCTACGAGGAATAAAAGCAAAGATCAGGAATTCTTCAAGTTCCGTTCTGCAAACCTTGCTCCGTCGTGGGATGTTACTAGTTTATCATTCTTATTACCATGATATAGAATAACTTATGATAAATCAAAAAGACTCTGCAAGTTTTAAATTATTTAATCATAGTACCACTACAATATTGTTTTACCACACCGTGGCTTCATCAAGTGGATGAATAGAGTCTTTTTGATTTATCATAAGTTATTCGTTATGGCGTTTCAACAAGTGATTCACGCATCAATTAATTATTATCATATAGTTTTGCCTACAATATTGCTTAAAATTTTAAGTACAAATTTCGGTTCTGAGTAGCGGAGTTCATACGACTTACGATTAGACATAAAGATACATTATTTTTACGCATTTAGGAATTTCATAAATAAAATTCTAAATGCTAATGGATTACAAAACCTTAATTTATAACCTAAACTTTTCTCAACTTTATTTCGGTTTGTAACTTATCTGTTGATAGTTTTGAATAGATGTCTGGCAGCACCATAGCTTGAACCATTTTGGTACAAATTGATTGATTTATTTTGTCTCTGATTGTAAGTTATGATATTAACGTGTGATATACATCTCAGCTTGGGAAACAGTGGAATGAGTTTCCAAATTAAGGGCAATTTGTACCTCAAATTCAGTAGTTCTACTTTCGTATATCCAAGATGTTATGAAGTCATCAGTGTACTATGTCGACTGTATTTCGGGAATACTATACCACAATCAACAAATTTAAATTGGAAAAAAGTTTATGTTGATTTGTACTCAAGTCAAGTCATATTTTAATAGTTTCTTTGGGTGTAAAACTCTGAAAGTAGAAATGTAGTTCGAATACCGTGACTTATTGTTAGACATTTATTTTCCGGCCTAAGGTTATTGGCAACAACTTTTGCAAAATATCTCGAATGAAATTATTTGTTCGCATTTCCCTTAAGAATACTTATTCGAATCAACTCCGGATTGATATTAGAAACTTGTGTTTGACATTTCAAACAAAGCGACACGAACAATATTAACGAAAATCGTTAACATCCACGCGAAATCCAAGAAAGTTCACTAGGGGATTCTAACAAATGAACTGACTATAAACACTTTTGCCTTTGACATTCTGATTTACTCATTAGTAATCCTGTCATGTTCTGTTCTTCCTACATAAGATGCCACTGTTAATTTGTCAAGGCGGTACGTTGCGCGTTATTTTCTTCCTCCACCGTACAGAAACGACCCAAGAAGGCGGTCGTCTTGTGGATTTATCGTAGGACGTCGTGATAGAAAACAATGGAGATTCCTAAGCATCCGAACTATTTCAATAGATACAGAGTCACGGAGACGTCCTCCTCCTACATCCGGACTGGCGGAGAACACAAGACGATCTTCGTATTCTGACTTTCGCGAGAGTACTGCGTGACAAACAAATGAACCCCAAAAGACAATCGAAACGCGCCCTTCGAGTCCGCTTCATTTGTTCTACGTGAAACAACGAAGTAACAGCCGCAGCGAGTAAATCGATCCCGTACCAGATTAAACGTCTGCGTGACTTGGTTACTATGACGGTGGAGTGCTTCATATGGTTTCTTCCTTTTTCAAGGTTTGCAGGTTTGTTCCGTATTGTACTGTATGTATACAGTGTATATAACTTCTACACCTGTCTAAATAATTTTCAGAGCAAGCTACACTGCTGGAGCAGGTTTAATTTTCTCTGCGTGCACGAACGTAGATCCTGCTTATGTGTAGTACGTACACCGGCCACGTATAGAAACAAACAATAGCGGAAATATATTCATGCAAAATATAAAAGTGTAATTTCAACGTTGCAATTTAAATCCGCACTGCAAGCGGCGCCATTGCATCTCTTAGTGCTGAAAGCAGTGGATGCTGTCCCGCATGTAACGATTTTTTGTTTTAGATTAAGTCAAAATGAGCCCTCCAAGCACATGCGACTAAATGAATGTTGCACTATATCAAACCAAATTAGGTTCGTGCGGACAGTTTTAAATTGTGCAATTTGTTGTAGAATAGGTGCGAACTAATATATTTCATATTGCATGCTTTATTTATGGAACCACCGTTTCGTTCGATATATTTCAAAATACCAAGTTGCATATAATTTATACGGTTATACCAGGTGAGCCAAAATACTTGTCACCAGTTTGAATTTCGTGTCCTCCAACATAGTATTTTTCATCATCTTCTATTGATTACCTGCGTATGCTTGACAGTTTGATGTTCTATTTGTGCATGCACGTTCGTTGGTTGGTTTCCGTTGGTTCATTTTGTTGGCTTTGTTTATCCTTGGCTCTATTTCCGTATTTTTGATAATTTTAAACAGTTGCTTTTATAAATGAACTTTTTGTTCATTTATAAACAGAACATCTACGTAACTCTTCAATGAAAGACCTATCACTGACGTTCGTTTGTCAGCTCTCATAGAAAGTTGCGCGTGGGCTGCATTGCAGATTACATTGCATATGCCAAAAATTGTCCAGGAAGGAATCGTGTTTATTATTAATCGTAGGTTGCAACCGTAGACTAGTTTCGTCCATATTAGGACTCTTCAGTACGGTATAGCATACTGCGATTAACAAAGCGATTCCCTACAGCTAGAGGTTACAAGAGTTCACCATATTAAATGATTTCACCAAACTAGTGGCATCGTAACGACGACGAGTAACAAATAGAAAACGAGTTTTATAAACATACTTAAGAGGGTCAAAATTACAAACGAGTCTTTTGATATCGCTATGTAAATCACAGAATATAATACAAACTACAAATAAAATTTGTCAAATATCAATATGGAGTAACGTTCCTCAAAGAACAGTAAACGTAGCGTCAGGAATTTTTCCAACCGACGAAGGTAAATCGTACCTTATCCAAGCTGTCCGAAAGGTGGAAAGGTTTTGTGGTTTTTTTGTGTTGATTAGAAACATATGAAAATGGCTTAATCGCCACGGTTCACACTTTACCTGTTGTAGCCACACTATATATATATATACATATATATATATATATATATATATATATATATATAGCGAGAGAGAGAAATGAAACACCACAAACACCAAGAACCAGAAAATTGCGCATTGAATTTTAAAGGAATGATGGAAGACATTCTTAAAATACCCGAGGGACCTCCTATTCTATTTCATGCTTATTGTAGTATATTAATGTTCACATGGTTAATTGCCATTAAATAATATATCATTAATTACAATTCAATATATTTAAATTCACAATAAATGTTGGGGTTTTGGATGTTCATGTTCAAATAACATTTGGTTTAGTTTTGGGTTCTACTTATACCTCTTCGATACCACGGAAGCCGCATTTTAAGCATTTAATTACCGTGCGGGTGTTAGCTTCTTTTCCTAAGTCCAGCCAAAGACGTTTAATGGGAGAAAAGAAACTAGAAATAAAATTATCAATTATTATAAAAATCATCGATTAAAAGATAGAAAGCAATGTAACCATTTAAACCCACACATTCAACACTTTCAAAAAACCGCTGGGTATAAAAAACTAAGGATGCTTGGGCATCAACAATATAGATTTCTATAACAACGCCACGCCATTATGAACTGCTTTCCATGGTAAATATTAAACAGCTAGTTATCTGGACAACGGAGAAATAATGTAGTGTAGTCCTGGTTTCCGAAAAAATGAATATTTGTTTGACGACCGGTAATGACAAGAGAGAAAAGTCATCGAAGTACGTTTTTACTGCGTTGAAGGTGAATTGAAATAGAAGTTTCAACTATATTTGGACTAAAAGGATTTTAAAGGAAGTAACATTAAATAAAAGTGCTTCACCACACCGAAGAAGAAAGAATTTAAGACAGGGAATCCGTAGAAAATAGAGCTGTAACGAAGAAAGAATTTAAGAGGGGAACTAATTACATGTTGACACACACACAATACAATAGGTAATTATTTTCAATTTATGTCACATATTTCTAAAATCTTGTGAATCTAATTTGTTATAATTCATGCTTTTATGATATCGTTAATTAAGAGCTAAGCCGGTGCAATCTTGTTAATATAATTATCTAAATTCTCAGTATATTACGCTTATAATCATACAGGTGTAGATTCTTCTCACGTCTAATCGGATGAAATATCACAACTATGTAAGAAAAAAGATTTCCTTATCTTTTTTGATACAGTCTATCAAGGATTTACTTCTAGAGACGCAGATAATGATGCCTAGAGTCTTCGAAAATTCACTAAAGATGGGAATTTATCTGGCCTCAAAGCTCGCGGAGAATATGGGTGTGCCGTAATGCCGAAAAAGAAGGACTAATAAGCAAAAGCAACATCTCAATTTAAAATTAGCCTGAGAAGCCACTATTCAAATCCACAGCTTAATAGTGCGAAAGTTGTGATCAAAGTTTTAGATGATCCTGTTTTAAAGAATTATTTGACGAAAGAACTTAACCAAATGGCAAACCGTTTAAAAGGAGCTAAGGCAACATTAGAAAATAACTTGAAAAAGAAGGAGGACTGCTAGAAATAAAGATCGTATTACTTACTACACTGGGATGTTCTGTTTCAGTAGTTGTTAGTGCCAGCACACATCCTAAAAGTAATCATTGAACATCGCGTATGTTTCACCAAAAACGGTTAAGTTTCCACTGAAGTTTTAAGAAGCATAAATGTGGAATATGTGGCGCATTATATGCATCTCCTGCCCAAAAAATGAACTGAATTCTATGTAAATAATTTAGACTTTATTGAAATCGTTGAGGGGCATGCTTAAATAAGGTATGCAATGATTGTAATGGAAGGTAAAATGGTTTACATGTCGAAGAGCACTTAAAAGGAAGTTAAGTACACATTCGTGCAGCATTTCTGTTGTGCAGTAGTTGCTGCCGGTAGACTATGAAGGAAAAATGCGCTATTATAATTGATTTAAGAATAATTTACTAATGTAACATTCTTAATTTGACAATTATGTCAGAAAAAGCTTTGTTTCATTACGTTAAAGAGCCGAAACTACAAAATTCCGGCAAGAGATAATCCCCATAATTTTATATAGACGAGTTTGCATCCAATAAAAATTCGTATTCAAATAACCTTTGTTGGAGCCAACATATTCACAAAAAACCCAAATTGCCGATTGTTGCTGTTTGTGACGATTGTAGCACGATACCCGTTTCATCACTTGTAGTGGTGTACACCAGCTGAGACAAAGCAAAGCATTCTAGTGTAGATGTGCACCATTCCACATAGTATTTTTGTTGAACCATACTTAATTTCTGGGGAGTCCAACGGGAACAAAGAATTGTTTGAGTACTGCTCACCGTAATTGTTCGGCCCTTTTCAATGATGTTCCGAATAATATCATTCTCAGTTTTTTTGGTCACTTTTGGTTTAGAACCTGGAAAACTTTCATTCAAGAAAAATCGATCACTTTGAAATTCATTGTACCACCGCTTGGTATTAGCCAAGAATCACGACATGGTAACACTGGATTAATTTCCTCAAAACATTCCTACGTTTGATTTTCTAAAACTTGATAATGTTTTTTGTTAATTCCATGAATTCTTATGCAACAGATCACCTTGTACTGTGTATTTTAAAAAGATTTCTTGGACATATTTTATTATCATTCAATAATTGATAGTTTCCGTGTTGCATCGATTTCAATCCACATCACATACAGAGATATACGAGCTTCAAAACAATTTTTCTTAGTTTTAACGTGGTATCTTTGTTTTCATGTTCCATTATCCAAGTACGGCCTTTGCTGGGGCGAAAAGGAATTCCTAGAGGGATTAATCGCCGGTGTTTCCATCGCAATTTGTTTAATGTCAAACCATTTTTGTTCGGATATGAAGTGTTGGTGTGGTAAAGCATTTTTTGTGAATTAACATACATATTTGTATAATTCCCGCTGTGATTCAACATCCTTCAATCGAGATACATTTGAAGTTGTATCTTGCTCGATTCCTAACTAATACTTTGTTTAACTTTACTACTGCAAGAACAGTTATACACTCAAACAAAATAATTGTTACACTTACCCCATCGATTTGGATACCTCCCTACACCTATTTTGATAACTAACAATAAATCATCCTCAACGAAGAAAACAAAAGGAAGAGAGCGTTAGTCTAGAACGTTGGTTAACGAATTTCAGTCGATCAAGGTTCAGAAGTGCAGCTTGCTTTTTCTTTTGTATTTATTCCACTGGCGATGGCAGCTTTTTTCAGAATAGGTACGTACTTCAACTTGCCTGGATCGTTGTGGTACGAGTGGGAACTATTTTAGTCAAGACACTGGTTATCTTACTTTCCGTAAGTTTTATACAAGCACATTCCTGGTTTCAAAGTGCGTTTGTATCATATATGAAAGATGATTTCAGTTACTAACATTAGTTTTAGAACCGTGATGATTACACAACTCGACAAAAAGAAACTTTTTGTTTGGTGTTTGGAATTTTACAACTGATTTTGATTACATTTGGTATACTGATTTTAAATATAGAAACTGTTTCCTTCTGTCAGCAAGATTTTCTGATAGACCGCCACCAACTTATAAACGAGTTAGCAATTAGTCTGGTATAATATTCTATCTAAACTCAATATTGACACGATGCTGAATTACCGGCTTGGACAAATTCCTAGCATTTCTTCATATAAAGCTCGGCTTCATGACACAGTTGTTAAGGCTTCTGCTCATTATGGATCATGGATTGCGTACATATGATGGAGAACATCAGAATTAAGTACCGAAAAACTTAGACCTGGAATGTTTCGCGGTCTCCAAACAAGTGAACTTATAAATGATCCTACTTTCGTACATTTAAAGACAACCTGGGCAAAGTGGGTGTACACCATACCGTGTTGGTTGTTAGACAGTTTTTGGAGAATCAGAAACCCATTGGGTGTAAGGGACGTAGTTTTCATCTAGTTGTATACAAAGTCTGCCCATTCTTTTTTATTTCTTGCCAGTTTCTTTGCCGTGGTCCAGTTGTATCCTCTTCCCCAATATCTCAGCTATTTGATCATTCTAGCGTTTTCTTCACCAGCCTCTTTTCATGTTGCTGTTCATTTTCGTTTCCCGTATACTTCTCACTGGTCTCATCTTGTTCATTCGATTCAGGTGCCCGAACCACCTCAACTGTTGTTTTTCGATCTTTTTACTTACTGGTTCCACGTCCAACGTTTGATGTCATCATACCTTGTTTGGTCTCTTCTTGTTACGCCTTTAAGTCTCCTGAGATTTTTCATTTCTGTTGCCTGGATTCTACTTCTCTGTGCTTTTGTTAACATCCAGCTTCCACTTCCAAAAGTTAATACGGGTACATATATTGATTTATATACTGATTTCGAGCATCATACAACTGATAAATATGTTGAGCTGCCAAGAATCATGTTCAATAACAGCAGAAATCTTGTATGCAACATGAGCATGAACTTCCATTACTTGCACAATTATTTGGACGGCTGTCCTGAAAATTTGAGTGACACAGGCGAAGAGCAAGATGAAAGAGATCACCAAGATATAAAAGTGTTGGAGGACTATTACCATGCTGATGGCAGATTTGTTGGAATTTGCAAAGAGACTGTTCTAATAAAGTTCATTCACGAATGTCCCGCAAACGAAGCTTTGGAAGTGTCAACGTTTTCTTCTAATTTTTCTTGATTTTCTGAAGTGTTACTATAGTGTTATGTATTGTTAATGCTACAATAACGCTTTTTTGGTCATATTAATGCTCAAGGAAATACAATTATTCTGTTTTTTCAATCTCTCATGTTTCCGTTTCTGAACAAGCCCAACTATGAAACGAATGTCGGAAATTACGCTATGTCTAAAGAATTAGAGCCTAATAGGCGGATGTCATATTTGAATTTGTTATACTAAATATGCATTATATCAGTACAAGAAATCCTAGCACTGAAATATGTGGTGGACTTTGTTATCAGCACGAAAACAAATATGGGTTGTAAAACCTCGAGACAGCGGTTAAAAATGTTAAAAATAATAAATAATAAAATCAGAATGCCCTCAACACTTTTTACCAGATTGCACAATGAAAGAAATATGTAAGGATATTCATTCATCTTTCGATTATTAATTTTAAAACGACTTTCATTTTTCTAGAAGAAGTAATTACGTTTTAAACTGTAGTCTTCAAGTTTATTATTCAATATTTCTTTTCTGATCACGTTAAAAAAAAAAAAATTTAAATTATATTGTGAACGAAATGATTAGGAAACTCTATCTAGCTCTCTCATGGAAGCAAGGATTTTCTCGTTTACTATAGAAGATTTTAAAAATTGTACAACATAGCAAACATGTAATAATAAGATACTACTGAATGCATGTTTCCAATTTTTTATAATAATTTTCAAATATTGATTTGTTTGTCCTTAAAAATAATGTGCTAAATTGCTTTTGAGACACTTTTAGATATGCTGTCACTCTACTAAGGTATAATATATCTTCTCCCTATTTCGATCTATACATACTAATGAATTTGGATTTTTGGGCAGGTGACTCATATAAAAGGATAACTTTTTAGAAGTGTGGATAAAATATAGGAAACTATAATACAGTCCAGAATTTGTTATTGAAGTATACGTCCATACACGAGCAAAGCATTGTGATCAGGAAAAGGGAACCATACCGGTGGGAACAACAACAAACAAAGAAAACTCAGATTTTTAGTATAACAAAGCTTTTCCACATATTTTTGAAATCTAACGTTTTCTTTTCTGATTTTTGTAGTGCGTACTAATTCTGCAATAATATTACCAAATTAATAATCGCAAAAATATTAATTGATAAGCTATATTGATCTTCCGTTTCAGTGTTATTCTGCTCTTTCTTTGCTGTTACTGATCCAGTGTATAGGGCGCTTACTAAATTTACTAGGTAGAATACAAATAATTTAATACCAACATCGGCGATAAAATATACAGATTTAAATGATAGTTTATTAAATTAATGTATTTACTAATTTATTATTCTGTAGTATATTAAATTGCGGAGATGGGCTGATCTGTAATATATCGTTGTGTGTATACAGCAAACATAATATAGTGCCCAACTGTTTCCGGAACGTAATTGCCTAACTATAACTTGTGTAAATCAATAGGTCATTGAAAATGCCAATACGCATACAGATAAAGCAAATATTATATTTTATCTAATTATTATTTTAGTAAATTAATTAATATCTGTGCTGTAATCAAATTCTGCAATAATATATTTCTTTATTCTCAAATATTGCAAATGCGGTCGAAAACTTCCAGGAATAATTTTTATAAAGGAAGAAATCTTTCATTTCAAATTATTCGTCCAAATCCCACAAATTATGTGGTAATAAGGAAACATTTGGATATCTGCTTGAAGGTATCTAAGTACGACAATGGTTAAGAATTGTTTTATATTAAAAGTAAAATATTGGGAAATATTCCCTTTATACAATTCTACCTACCATTACTATTTTAAATTAGATGATCTATTTTAGGAAAGCAAATGAAGATTGTACAGGATGCACTCTGTATGTATATTTAATAGCCACATCTAAGGAAGCGTTTGTTATTTTAAAATGTACCTATTTGCCGGAAAGATAATAATTCTCGCAGACATGTGGGTCAACGTAACATTTGATTTGCTTCAATTATATAAACAACAGATTTTGTATGTTATTATTTCCGGCAAATGGTAGCAGTTGCAAAGATTCGAAAGCAATTTACGCAACCGTTATATAACGTAGATATTTGTTTGATGATTTAATTTACTGAATTGCAACTTCTGTCTGATTAATAATAATAATAATAATAATTAATTTGTAAGTATTGCTTAATGTATTGTTCTATTAATTATAATTCTCCTAACAGTAAAGTAATAATTAATTAATAAGCATAATTTTTTAAGAAATGATAAAACAATTTCAAGTCAGCTCTAAGAGAAAAAATGAGAAAGGTTGGCCCAATTATGATTATGATGATGACTATTATTATTAATGGAGTTTCAATGTTTGTTAATAATTTTCCTACTTCACTTAAAGGGGCTTTCCTTTTGTTGGATTGTCCCTGAATGCAAGGCAAAGGAAACTTTTAGTTACAGGCTAAACTTCAATCTTCTACCGTTGTTTTTGATGTTGTCTTTTCTATCTCTTAGAAGATGTCTTCCTTATTTTATCTTAAGCTTTTTTAATCTCTCTTAATTTTCGATTCAGTCTATTTCAGTATTTTCTTTGTATCTGCATCTATCCATTTCGTCTTAAAAGGAAAATTTATATAGGGTGTAACAAGATCAATATTTCCCAATACTTTGAAATTATTTTTTGAATAAATTGTGTGAAATAAATATGATTTGTACCCTCAACTTCTTTTTCTAGAAAATACTTACCACTAAACGAATTATATCTACTAGTTGTTGTGACTTCAATGCAGGTCCTTAATTTATTCTTATGCCAGTAACAATTACCTAGATTTGTTTTTGAGAAAGATCGTCAATTTTTCGTAAGTAAATAGGACAAATTTATAAAATGTCAAAAGAGGCAAGAGTTTCTTGAAGGCAAATTATGGAAATACTTATGAGAGACTTTAGCGTCCACTCCATCAACTTGTCTTGAGGCTAGTTAAGTTCCAAATGGGTTTACCAACATATTTCTTCGTGTTAACATAAGTCTGCTTTAATACATTAAGCTTTATGGAGCTTTTTTGGTTAAGTTCCAGCTATCTTTCCATCTTTCGGGGAATCTCCCGGTGAATGTCTGCTGTTTGTTCTTCCCTTAATCACGGCGTTTGCCAGACTTTGCATCTATTTCACAACATTCTGCAATAACACTGCCTTTGCGCGTATTCTTGAGTTTTTTATGTTGTCCCTCAAACTAATCCCAGTGACAATCTCCGGCGCCTTCATCTCTGTGCTCCGTCTTATGTGTTCCGTTTTTGTGTCGTCCAATAAAGAGCTACCATTCTAGTAGGATTAACAGCTTGAAAATGGCTATGTTTTCTCGCAGATATTTATTCCCTTAACTTCTCTCTATAAAATTTCGGCCTATTTGCACATTTTATCAATCTATATGGTGTGTTTTATACAAAAATCACATACATTGGAGATTTTCTTCTGGACTTTGTTGTAGTGTTTGACCTAGAGAATTGAACTTCACAACACCTCTTTGTCTTCAACAATCCTTTCCATTATTTTCCTTAGATGCACCAGTCAGGAAAATAACTATAGATGATGTTCTCTCATAACTATATAACCGAAATAAAGTTTCACTATTTTTAAAACGATTCACACTTCTCTGAAATTTTTCATATACCAAGAATTAGAATGGGTAGCAGCAACGCTTATTCAATATTTCTTTCATTTGTTTATTAATTGTAATGTGATTGTAACCTAGTTATTGGATATTACGTGTTTCTTTGACAAGTATTGTTTTCTTGGAAGGTACTGAGGACATTATATTGAGTTTCGAAATTAGATAATGGTAAGAAATACTAACACTATTGTACACGACTTTGAAAATCCCCAATGTGACGGATAAGTAGGTTTATAAACAAACCAAGCGTTAAATATCGAAGTGACGCCAAGGAAATAACCAATATCGAGGCTCTTCTGGACGTAAACGTAACTGATATCATATAAGTATGCTTAAGGGTAAAATACAGTTAGTGTATATGAAAGCATATCACATATAAACAATGATTAGAAATCATATTATGCGGCCAGCAAATCACAAAGGGTGTAGAATATATTTTCTTTCCAGGATTGTTCGAATTCTGTCTTACAAAATATATACAATTTTGTGGGAATGAACAGCAGATATTGTTGAAAATGAGCTTGCTCTTTTATCGAATTCCTCGTGGAAATTTTTGTAGTGTAAAACACGATTATCACTGATCTTTTTTACGGATCACCGCGTCTTTTTATTTTTCATAGCATCTATTTTACCGCATTAAAAAAATTGGCCGACTGTGGGTAGATTGCATTTAAATAATTCACTTTTAACCCTTATGGACCACCTATCACTCAGTTTACTGCTCTTTAATCAATCGTACTTTTTAGTGTACAATTTGATATGGACATATCCACTGTTGAACTGTATTTAAACTATCTAAATGCCATTCAAGTCTTTGGATATTCTGCACCACTATTAAAAGGGGCAATATTATTTTTCTGTCGTGAAGGAATTACAGTAAAGCCCTCGTTCAGGAAATTGCATTTTTATGGATTCCTGCAGCTATATCAGTTCATTCTTACGCTACTGTACGTAAATATACGATGTATTTATCAACAATAATTGAGTCCGCTTTATCAATAAAACTTCATCAAAGGATAATAGATGGAAAGAGACAGATATTTTCTCCTATTCATATTTTCAAGTGCAATTCCTTCATCTTTCAGTATTTCCTCGACAATAAGGACGCATAAGTCATAATAATACCGGTACGGTATTCTATTTATTAGTAGAGACGGGATGAGTGCAGATATTTTCTTCAACGAGCAGGCTAGAAGTATAATATCACGATAGACTTCTCGTCTACGAAACTTTTCTAGAACCAATTACGATACAAATAAACAAGTCGTTTCAGATATAAAAGACGTTGGAGCGAAATCATAATAGACGAGAAAATAGCTTTTTAATTGGGCCGTACGTTCTTCTAGCGACCGTCCGCCTCTAAGAGTGTACGTTATTATTCTTACTACGAAGGCATTGCTAATTTTCCGGGATGATAAATAAGGTCCGAGGAACAGCCGGCCCTAATTTCTGTCTTGAGGTGGATAGCTTTCAATATGAAATTCAAGTCTCGGAAAGGATATAATTGCGAAATATTTTTGTGGGAGACAGGAAATAATTAAATATTTTTCTTTAATCTAGGTATTGGAATAGTTCTAATTATTTCTAAGTATCTTTTCTGTTTGGAAATATTAAAGTAACGAAGTATTAAGTTAATACTAGTTAAGTTTTATACCAGAGATGAATAAATTATTTGTCCATATTTTACACCTATTTCTTCTTCATCATCAATGTATATGTCTGCAATGTTAAATCAGCAACAAAATCTAGTGCAAACGACATATTTAACAATCCCATATTTCATTTTCAGGGTAGTCTCTATTCTAAAATTACATTCCTGTAGTTGCAATTTCTACCTCACATACGTACCTATATTTGTTTATTATTATTTATTTATTATCATTAACGAGACCAACAGGAGACGTCATCTGCGTATGTGAAGCATTGCTTTTTATGATGGAAGATGAGTCCGTTTCTTAGAATTTTACTTCCTCTGATGATTGGTTCTAAAACTAAGTTAAATAAATCGGTCGACAGCAGGTCACCTAGTCTCAGTCCTCTTTTAATTACTGGTCTGAGAGGTTACCCTCAATTGTGATTCTATTACTCGTGTTTGTTAAAGTCATTTTAACCAGACGTATTAGTTTCTTTGGTATCCTCAGATTACTCATTGCTTCGTAAAGTTTACCGCGAATTATCGAATCATACGTCTGTTTAAAGTCCATGAAAAGGATGTGCAGATCCAAATTTTGTTCGTAGCTGTTAGTTTGTATCATTTTTAGTGTAAAGATTTGGTCTATGGTGGACCTTGCTGACCTAAATCCCCCTTATTATCTCCTAGTACTTGCGTCTTATCCCTTCAGTCTTCTACGTATGATTTTCGCCAGGATCTTGTAGGTTACATACAATAATGCAATCCTCTATAATTTTCACAATGTGTTTTATCTCGTTTTTTAGCACAGGGTAAATAATAGCATCATTCCAACAATTTGGCATTTCCTCTTCTCACCATATTTTAAGCACCAGGCGTTGTAGCCTTTCAATAAGCTTTTCTCTCCCATTTATCTAAATTTTTGCTAGGATCCCATTTCCCCGGTACTCTTATTATTTCTCAATTCGCTTATTATTGCGCCTACTTCTTGGTTTGTCGGATCTTCAATTATTTGTTCATCGGCATTTTCTGGTTCATCCGGTGTTTCTTGTTCTCTCGCTTGCTGTTGACCTTCCCCTTCCTCATTCAACAACTCCTCGAAATATTCCGGTCACCTTATTAGTTTATCTGCCATATTTCCAATAAGCAGTCCTTCTTTGTTCCTGCCATAATTTGTTTTAGTGTTGGTATTTTTCTTCATTCTAATTTCCAGGTGAAAGTTTCTTATTTCCTTATTTTTGCGATTATCTTCTATAGATTTTAATTGCCTTTCTAAGAGCTCTCTCTTTTTTGTCTGCGTACCAGTTTCGCGTTTCTTCTTTTGACAGCATATGCCCTGGTTGAGTCTTACTTTGTTTCTCTACATTTCTAGTTTTGCTTTATTTCTTGTTAACAGAGCCTTCCTGAACTATTCATCAAACCAGTCATTATTTCTTTTAGGCTTCTTATTTCCTAAGCACACACTTGCTGCTTACATCATTGCTATCTGAATTTTATTCTAATCATCCTGTATTGTTTCATTTGGTGAACTTTCAGTTTCTAATGTTGAACTTATTTCCTTTTTCTAATTTTTTGGCTGTTTTTCTATCCTGTTTTCCTACGTTATATCGTTTCCTTTCTCCTTTTGTTTTCCTTTGAGTTGGCAATTGTTGATTTATTTTAGTTAAGACAAGGAAGTGATCACTATTTGCATCTGCTCCTCTATAGCTCCCACAGTTTTTAATTGCTGTAAAGTGTATATTTTGTACTAATACGTGATCAATTTGATTTTTCACTCGCCCATCTGGGGAAGAGAGATAGTGAGAGCTAAAAATACTGAATCCAAAGTAATACTATTACAGTTAATTACAAAGTTACAGCGTCGTATACTTCAGGTTCTCACATATGTTGAAATTTACACATTTAGAAGCTGCACATTTATTTAGCGTTATTAAGTTGTCATAATTTTATGTAGCTTTTTATGATTGTCATACGTACCACTAGTACTGAAAATATTACATTTCATTTGGACATTTCGGTTTAGTAAGGAATTTGTTAGCGTCAAAACTAGAATTTAGTTTGTGCTGAGCGCAAGCCAAACCATAAATGTGGCACATCTGCAGGAACGGTCCGCCAAATGCACGACTTACAGAAAGCCCCGCTATTACTCGGTACTAATGTCTTCCACATATAACTATCGTATATTTCGATTAATGCATACGCCGCCCGGACTCCAATAGGGGCTCGGTCCTCCGACGACGTTTAACTTAGTTAGCGAAGTTAAAGCCGCACTGCAACGTCGTCGACGGCGGAGTTAAACATTTTGGCGTATGCGGATACACACATTATTCACGACCATACGTCGGAGTCGTTAAGTGGTAATGCAGCAAGTGCCGAGTCTACTTCGCAAGACAGGTTTCCGATACGTCCACGCCGAAATACGAGAGCTTTCTGCTTTATCCGGGTAATTGTTTTAAATTTAGTTCCACGTGTTGCTTTCGAATTAAGCTCGCCGTAGAAGACAAACGAATTGGAAACGAAGACTTATTGAATTACCAAAGCGCGCGTGGCTGTGAGTGTATACCTTAAAAGCGCTGACCAAAGCATTCCCTTGTTAAGTGGGACTAACAAGGAAGTAATTGCCCTTTTCTTGAAAGGAATGTCAAATGCACTGGAAGCAAGTAAAATATTATCTTCTTAATACCCATTTTTTAGCAGAGAATGAATGTAAGGGATGTTCTGACCAGAAACAAAAACTACACAGAAAAACTCCCAAGCAACCAATCTTTTCATGTGATTACAACTAAAGTGAGAGGGAATAATAATTGTAGTCTATTTTTGCCTAAAAGATGGACTAGGACAAGGATGAGTTTTGAGCCCTATTCTCTTTGTAATTTTGATGGATGACATAATTAAACAAAATGCTATAACAAAAGAACAAAAGAAAGTGGAAGTAGGTTGCAAACATTTAGAGACAGTGGGTATATCAGAGATGATCCACAAGGTGACGTAAATATATGTAAGGAAACACTGGATAATAGGAAGTTGACGATAAATACACGTGAAACTAAAGTAATAGTAATAACAAATAATGAAAACAAGGATATCCATATAAGAATATATGAAACGGAAATAGAGCAGTTTAAAGAATATAAGTATTTGGGAGTAAAATCAAGAAAAAGACAATAAACAGCGTACAAAGAAAGCTTCAAGAGCATATTACAGCATGTGTAAGTCAATTGTTAAAAAAGAAGTCTCCATGAAGACGAAAATGCTTGGAGATAAAACCATCTACCAACCTATCTTGCTCTTTGGCAGTGAAACATGGATCCTCTCAAACACCATGAAAAGCAGAATATAGGCGGTGAAAATGATGTATCTATCTATCCGTTGAAGGCGTAACAAGAAGAGAGGGAATTAGAAACAAACAAATAAGAGAAGAGTTGAAAGTTGTATCGACTTTGGAAGCAGACGAAGAACTACAATCAGGATGGTGGGGTCATTTACATGGACTAGAGGGTGATAGGCGAGTTAGGAAGATATGGGCGGTAAAAATTTTGTATCGAAAATGCAGAGGTAGACCAAAAGAGACGTGGAACAAAGTGATCACGAAAATACTTCAAAAGAAGAATTTGAGATGGAGTGAAGCAAAAGGTTTGGCAATGGACAAAACAGAAAGGGGCAAGTTTGTGCACAACATATGGAGTGCTATCCCCACTCCTCACCGTATAAGGGAAAATGGTTGTATATAGGTATATCATCAATAATGCTAAAGAAAAATGTAAATCCATAACTCCTTCTTCCTGAGTAAACCATGAACCAGCGCATAGCAGCCAAATACGCGCTCCCCAGTTAATTATGATCCCACCCAATCACTCAATTCAGCACCCCACGGTTTGCATTACAGAACCGTAGCTGAACTGAGCGATAAGTTTTCTGGGTCTGTTCTAGCATACCCAAATGCGAGATCCTGTTCGAGCACTGAGATCAAGTTCACGTGATTCCAGTCTGTCAGTTTACCCATTCTGTCAAAGCTTTCAAGTACCAGTTATGACGACGTGTCATGATGTGGCTTTTTCGAGTGTTCCAAGTGCAGTCTGCAGTTGGATATTATAAAGATTCGTTTATTATACTAAACCTTCCATAGAATTTCCTATACTACTACTATACAAATAGCAGCATGTTTATCCAATTAGAGGTTAGTGATTGTGCTTGGTTTGGTATCATGTAGGTACATATATCACGCATAGCAACCTCTCCGGTACAAAATGATTCCATCAGAGGAAAAGCTGGGACTTCCCATTCTGGAGGTTTTGATTCATGATTGCCCGAAGCCTCTTTGAAATCCGGTAAATTGGTTTTATATAATCTGATTTCATGTTTAGGACAGGATTGTCCACATTTTCTCCTCCTTGCTCTTCCGTCACGAGAAGATCAAAAGGAGAAATATTTAGTAAAGTCTCCAGGGCTGCAGTTGGAGTTGAATTCATCGCACCCGTTATACCAAGCAAGTAAATCTTATCCTGCTTTAGTTTAGGGATTGCTAGCATATTACCTATATGCGAATAATAATAATAATACTTTATTTAGCTTCCAACAGAAATCTCCAAGACGGACGCATCAACAACAAAAAACATTATAATGCGCTAAACTAGATCTAAAGCACCGTATTTTATTATACTACGCCTGTCTTCCGTCTGTGTACTAATTTCGGCAATATGCAAGTTCTGTCAAAGCTGAGATTTGACGATAATCCCTAAGTGTTTAAGATATCTTTGAATATGTGACACCTCACCATGAAGTTCTAGATGTTGTAAATCATCCAGATCATTTCTAGTTGTCAAAGGAACAACAGACTTACTATCAATCCTTCCCTAATTGTACCGTTTACGATATCTAGAACTTGCTACATGCGTTGTCTTATTATGGAAATAAACTTATCTTGAACTATAATGATTATGTCGTTCGCATTGCCAAGTGGATAGAATCCTTGTTCACTTAGTTACAGATAAAGTCGATGTGGAATTGGTGTGATCAAAAGCTCCCTCCACATCTAGGAAAGCACTCAACAGTACCACCTTGTTCAAAGACCTTTCCAGTTTTCTCACGATCTGATGTCAGGTCTTCAGACGATTTTGCTTTATATACCAAATGGTCTTCGTGCAAGACGTGGGACTGATATATCTTGGTCTCCCTGATATGCTTCCAGCTCATTGATACTAATGACTGGGCCTAAATTCTGCCTTCAGTAGATTGTTCAATACTCCCGACTGTATCCTGTAGTTTGAAGTTTCCTCCATAATACCTTTTTCCGTCTTAGTATGATGATGGTGTCACAAGCTAAACGATCTAAATTGTATATTTATGCATGGCAGCAACACATTAGCTGCCATGGCTTTCATATTTGATAGCCAGGGATGTTACCGTTGAGGCTCTGGCTATCAAATATGTTAGCCACACTGTATTCACATGTCACGCGCTATAGTTATCAAAAATTTATCACTTAGACATAAATCTTGTGGGAGTTTAACTGTTGGCCCTACTGCGATGTGCTCAAATATGAAAGCCATGACCCGTGCCGAAAAAACCTGTGTTTAAGTTTCATGGGGAGCCGCAGCTATTTTTCCTTTGATGTCCGAGAAAAAATTTATCATTACCATTCAAAATTTAATCACATTAAAACAAAAACTCTTTTACTTACATTTAATGTTGGATACCATGTATTACGGAAAAAAATTATGGTGGCCCCCGGTGAACATTAGCAAAATTGGTTGTCAGTCAACATGTTACGCGAACGTTAATTGACAGTAAAATCTGGCATGATTTGAAATAAAACGAAATACCCTCAGAAGATTAGCAAACTCGAGAATTCCTGCCGGCTCGTGCTAAACCGTTGCTTGTTCAGAATTTACTTTGCAAGCAGTGTGTCCGTACACTTTGTGCGATTCCATTGTACGTTTAACGAGCATCTAAACGGTCTAAACTTAGTCCGATCGTCAGTTAGTTCCATCTAGCAGTTCGCTAAATACATTTGCGCAACTAGCGATAATTGCATCTTCGCCCGTTAATCAAGACACGTTGTTAGTTGTGCGCGGTTCCGGTATCGCTCGAGATTATTAAATGGCCCTATGACGTTAGGAACGTGAGCAGAGAAAATCGGCATGTAGATCGTTTCGGGATATTCGTCTTCTAAGCACGCGGCGACCGTCTTCAGGATGACGACTTCGGCACGCTTAAATAAACAGAGGGGGATTTATGAAATCCAATTAGTCGACGGACAAACATTCCGAGTGCCCACCATCTACTCTTCTGTTTTCTTTCTTAGGTTCGTTTCCCACATCCGCGAGAAGAAATTTCTTTTTAGATGATTGGGCTTCGAGTACGCATAAAGTGGTACTCGGTCTCTCCGTCTATCGGCTATGCGGATCCTGAACTTTCGTCCTTTCGCTTAATGCGGTGGAGTCCCTTTTCAAGTGGCCACCGTCAATCGTAGCGGCAAAATATTTGGTTGTGTATCGTGAAGTTTACCGTGAATCGATGGGTTTGCTTTTGACGTTTCAAGGGGTTATCGGCTTAATTTTAGAAGAGACGAGAATTGCCAATTTCCCTTTGTTTTTTCTAATTTAAAGTGACGAGGTGGATTAGATAGCCAATAAGCATGTTATAGTAGGTAGATACGAGGCATGTTAGAAAATGAATGAGACTGATTTTTATTTACCAACATTTTTATTTCCTTTAAATAGCAATATTATCCTTTCAAAAGTAAGCCTCTAGGGCAGCTATACACCGACGAAGTCGTTGTTTCCAGTCTTGGTCACAGGTCTGGAAGGCTTCAGCCGGTCTGATCTTTAGCATGTCCGTCACAATCCTTTGGATGTTCTCCAAAGTCCCAAAACAACATCCTTTTAAGGCACTTTTCAATTTAGGGAAAAGAAGTAACAAGGACTTGGATCAGGTGAATAAGGAGGCTGAGGAACCACAGGGATGCCTTCTGATGTAAAAACTCCGTGATGAAGATAATCGTGTGATATGGGGCGTTGTCATGGTGGAGCATGCACTGGCTGCAACGCTTGGTCTCACACGAATTACCCTTCTTCGTCAATTTGCCCTTGAAGTACAAATTCCTTGCGGACAGTGCCCCTACTATTAAAGAAGCAAATCAGCATTTATTTGATCGGGGAGAATTCTCAGTGCGCCACTCCTGGCTGTGTTGCTTTGCCTCAGGATCGTATTCAAAAATCCAGGTTTCACCTGTGGTCACACGAGTGAAGAAATCGATGTCTTTGGCAATTCTTTCGAGAAAACCAAGGCACACGTTTTTTCAAATGTTCTTCTGCTCAATTGTAAGGTTTCTAGGCACCATTTTGACGCAGACCTTTCCTATATTGAAATCTTCAGTTAAAATTTTATGAACGATGAAACTGTGCAATTGTAACTGGTCACTTATCATCCGTATTGTTAAACGACGATTTGACGTCACAAGAGCCCTCACACGTTCGATGTTTCCCTGCGTGAGGTTCATTTTCCGCCAGTTCTGGCCCACACAAATGATTTGTAGCAGCGAAAAACTTGTACTCTGGATTGGCAATGTTCCCCACAGGCCTGCTTTAACTTTTAAGTTTTAAGTTTTTAAGTTACACTTGACCATTCTCCGAGCTTGACACAAAACTTCACTGCTAGCGCCTCAAAAATCACTTGTTAACAGTCCAACTCCTAGTAAGGGAGAACAACTACGGCGTTGCCAGATTGCTCGTAATGGTGTCAGTCTCATTATATTTCTAACACATCTCGTATATATTACGTACTAGGTAATGTTAATTAGCGCTTAGGACAATATTTAGATTTAATCAAGGTTTTGATATACACCCATACCTTTTCTGGTTGTTTCCAGTTTATGATATTCATTCCTATTCCAAATAAGGAAGCAATAATTAAGTGAAAATAGCGTAGTATCAAATTGCATGGTTTCAATCACATTTTCGTGAAATCTAAATAAACTGTTCAGATAGACCACTCTTAACTGATAGCACAGCTCCACAATTCTTTTTTTTGCTGCATCAAAAAAAAAGCTGATTTTAAATATTTTAAGAACTCTGATTCCAAAAATACGATTCTGTTTCTTGTATCAGTTCTAGTTGTTGAGATAGACAAAAATTAAATATTTCATACATTTCATTCATATTGCTACAATAAACCTTCTGAACAGATCTTCGTTTTAATTACAGTTGTTTATTATAGTGGTTTCTTACTTCCATAATCTTTCTAGGTAAGAAACTATTTATTCATCATCTTAAATTCACTTAATTACCCCCAACCCATTCCAAGAATACCGGCTTTAATGTGCTTATGCAATAAACAGTTTTGAAGAATGTACGTCATAAAGGCTTTATGAAAATAGAGATATAATTGGTATTTAATGTTCACCTTCCAATTATAACTGCATAAATATGTAACTATAAAAATAAGTGCGTGTCAACCCTTGATTCAGTTTAAACTTAAGCCTTCTTGCAGGTCTGTTTGTTCGAGAAGTGTAATAACAACACAATAAATACAAGCAGACGTAGTTGTGTTAATCATTGAGACGTTTTTTGCTATATATGTGGCAAATACATGTTAAGAGAGAATAGAAAACCAAGTTGTGAGTTTGTAAAAAAGCCATACGTGGCCTATTTTGGTGTGCTTCTAGAAAAAACTTGGACGCCACATGTTGCCCGCAAATCATGTGTGGAGTGTTTGAAATTTGGGATTCCAATGGTATGGAGGGAAGGAAGAAACCATTTTGACGATTGTTACTTTTGCCTAGTGAATATAAAGGGTATTAATCGGAATAATCGACATAAGTGTACGTATCCCAATTTGGATTCAGCGAGAAGACCTATTCCACAACCAGAAGAAATACCAGTTCCAATATTTAGTAACCTACACATATTACCAAAGGATGATGATGAAATGTCTTCTTGTGAACATGACAATAGAAACATTGAAGGAGAGTTTACATGTCCAGAAAGGTTTACCCAGGAAGAATTAAATGACCTTATTAGATTAAACCTTTCGAAGGAGTCTTCTGAGTTGCTTGTTTCGAGACTTAATTAAAAAATCCGAAGAAAAAACACATATTCCCCTAACAGAGAATAATTTTACATTCCTTGCACATTAAACTAGGGCTAATCAAACAATTTATGAAAGCTTTAGATCAAAATGGTCTTTGTTTTCAATACTTGGCAAATCAATTCTCTGCAATCAGTAATGAAACACTAAACGCAGGAATATTTGATGGACCTCAGATAAAGCAACTTATAAAAGACCCACACTTCACAAGAATGAATGACTGAAATTGAGTTTAATGCATGGTGTTTTTTTGTTAAAGTTGTGCGTGTAAAATTTTCTTGATAATTATAAGTCTGAAAATTATGAACAAATAGTGGAAGATATGCTTAAGAACTTTCAAATTTTGGGTTGCCATATGAGCATTAAGGTCTATTACCTCCACAGTCATTTAGAGAGATTTCCCGCAACTCTTGGCGACTTTAGTGAGGAGCAGGCCGAACGATTCCACTAGGATATTAGAATAATGGAAGAAAGGTACCAGGGCAGATGGGACACATACATGATGGCTGATTACTGCTGGAGTATTAAAAGAGACAAAGGCCATCAGACATACGCAAGAAAAGCGCTCAAAAGAAAGTTTTTAAATTAGTTAGCAACTACTGTAAATATTTATTTTGGGTAATAACATTTGTAAATATTTGTTTTATAGAATAAACTTATTTTATTTTTTATTTGTGCGTTTTTTATTGGTTGTATTGGAACCAATGCAGGAATAAGACTAGCTAAATATACCTGATCATATCTTTTGAAGACCAGCTGATAGAGAAAATCCGATGGTAGTTTTGGATTCAGTGCACCGAAACTAGTTTTAAGAATAGTTAAAAAAAGTCCGGCAGCAAAATATGTGTTGACCAGTGTAGTAGTTCTTTAGATTTCCATTTATCATATATCACCGTAGCCGTATTTGGCGAGTTCCTCTGTCGCTATTGTTGAATATGTTGTGATGGAATCCTCTTTTTTCTAGTATATGTGAGTATTTAGATACAGAATCTCTTAAAATAACATCGTTACCTCGAGATCATTTCGTGTTCAATGTAGCACTAAGAAAAGAAAAGATTCTTCCGGCGTTTTATGGCCTCAAATCGGAGCAGAAAGCGCACCAGCAGGTACTCAGTATGACACGTAATGTTTTCCCTCTTTTACTGCCCAATTTAAGTTTTATTGCGAAGACGCTAACAGCCGCCTTCTAACATTTCTTAAAAGCAATACGAGTTTCTGCTATAGTCGGGTTACCTCTTCGCGTGGTTTTGCAATAGCTTACAGTTGCACGAAACGTATACACGCACGTTGGGAAATTGGTTGCTTCATCCAAGTCAAACAAATCTCATGTTGTGAGATTTAGTACAGATGTTTCTATAGCCTCGTTTCTGTCTAAAACATTTTCAAAAGGTCTCTACTAAAACGTTTGAACGTTTCGATATTTCGAACGGTGTGTTTTTCTTTCGGACTATAATCGTATTCGGGTCGGCGGTGAGGTGAAAACAACTAATATAAAACTCTTATCGGTAAGTATATAACAATGCTTCCTAGAGAGAAGTAGACCCTAGTCGTATATATGAGTTTATCAATTCCATTAAGTTGTTAAACTTGAAGCTTACTTTCGGGGACTAATCCGAGGGCTAGGGCAGAACGAAACCTTCTTTGAGGACCCTCACGATTGCGGTCGAGCTCTTAAAACTTTGTAGCAGTTCCGTGGCCTCCGAATTACTACAAACGACGTCCAGCGAATGTCTGTACCCGCGCTACTAGGCGTCGATAGAATATAAATGTTTCGATCATCGATACAAACGCTTCGGAGTTTTCTATTTCTTCATTTTCTCTCTTTTCTCTTGTCCTTTCCATTGGTGTCGGAGCGGCGTATTAGATAGGGTTGACGCAGTCGACGTGCAGGCACGTACTGGTTTTATTTTTACGAGGGATATATGCGCACGGACCGCAAGATCTTTTTCCGCAAACTATCGTTTTCCTTCCACCAACACCTTTCGATGGAAATCTTTCTTCAAACGCTATTATCGCACCGGTTTTATTTCTTTTCCATTTACTCTTTGTCGCTCGATTCGGTTTAGCGTTCGTGTTTCTCCTTGGAAACGCGTTTCATTGTTTTATGGTTTCGTGCAGTTCAATACGTGTATCAGGCAGTATATAAAATACTTTATCGCATTGTTTAAAATAACACGACATTTCCCTTATAGCAAGCATGCTATTAAATGGGAGTTCCTTGTAACTAATTGTGTGTTCTAAGCATGAATCACATTTGGTTACCGAATCCAACATTATTATTATTGTCGTATCAAGGCACAAGAAATATGTTTTGATGTACATAGTTTCATGAGAAATTGAAATAATAATTTTGGGTATATTAACCTATTTTTCAGCATCCTATTGTTGATGAATGCAGATTTTTTTACTTTTTTCCTTCCTTCTTATCTATCGGACACGTGTTCGGAACCCTATCAGGTGTTAACTACTTTATGCTGACTACCATTACGTTTTCCCCATTAGACACAAGATTTTACAGAAATCAATGAACGGCGAACTTTTACTAACTACTTCCTTTTGCGTTTAACATGTATCAACTGCAATGTAATCTGGATCCTCTACCGTTTTCTACTCATTCTGTTAAACCTGTAACCATGCTCCAAATTAGGAGCACTTCCCAACCGTTGCTGATTTTCCAATACTTCTAATTGCTTATTAACTGATTGTTGACTTCGTTCTTAAAGAAAAGGTGGGGACCAATATGAATATTCGGATTAGGGTTTTGAGCCCATTCCAAATTTTCTTGGTATGTCATTGGTATTCTTGTAAACGATAGCACTTCTTTTACGGTAGAACATCAATCAATCAATCAAAGTTATATTAAATAGAAAACAATGATGGTAACAATAACGGTGGTGGATGGTATATACCTAATGGTAGGGAGTAATAGGAAATAAAATAGCGGCGAAAACAACATTATACTCGTATATTACAAAATGAAATAAGAAGAGCGTGGAATGTGTAATATCCGCACTGTAAATACACCACTCCCCTATTAAAGTAAATTAATATTAATGCTTGTAAGAGATTGCAATTTTCGTAAAGTATGTACAGCGGTATGCTAATGTTAAATATAGAGGGAAGATAGACGATCGCATCACGTAATGACCGAGTAAATCTACGTTAATTCCGACGAAACTCTGATAAAATGTCCACAACTGGCAAATACCGAAACGGAAAATTAAGAATTTAGATATTTTAAGGGAGAATGTTAAACGCCACTTAGATTATAGGAAAAACGAGAGAATATAATATTACTAATACATATATTTTGTGATTTCTACAATAGATAGATAGACTACAGATTATGTTTTTGATCTAGGAAATGGAAAAAGGATATGGTAAATCTTTTTGGACACTATGAATCTGTGCAGTAATAATTATCCTTAGATTAGATTAAAATGGGGAAGGAACTGGAAGTTTTTGGATTACAACGAAACTAAGGCAGGAATGCATTCATATGGGAACTCAATAGTCACATTTTATTTAATATGTGCATATGGTGAATGAATAATTTGATAGGCTATGGATGGATGGATCAGTGACATTACTATTGGTTAAAAAAGATTGGAAGTTGAAGTGCGCAGATGATATAATCACTTTTGCTGGCATTGAAACAGGATTGAAAGAATTGACCGCATGAGCACTGAGGGGAGTCTAAAAATAAATATTGCTATGATATTTATCACCAATTGATCAAAATTTGCATATTTTACAAAATTCATAACATAGAAATTCAATACAATATAATTACAATTCTAACATATCTAAAACAACTTATAACATTACACACTTTATGAGTAGAGTTTGTTAAAAAGGTGGTACCGGACAAAAGCGCATGTCGGTGAACGCAGCGTAGTGGAGTCAGTTGATTGGACAATAGGTAGGAAATTTGCTCTAGACGCTGCGTTCATCGACATACGCCCTTGCCCGGTACCACCTTTTTAATAAACTCAATTTATAAACAACCCATGCGACTTATAGAAAATTGGTCATAAAAAGACTTTTAGTTAATAATATAATCAACAGCTTCAAAATTATACCATAAAACCTACTTCAAAAATTGTTGAACCTGTCTAGAATATTGAAAGGGGATGTAAATTCGTCTAAATATGTGCCTTCATATAGGCTGTAATAAGACTTAAGACCAGGCAATTAATGAAAGCAAAAAGTAAGAAGATCAATGGTAAATGGGGGGACTACTTTAAATTTTATCAGCTTATCACTATTTAAATTAATCATCTACAGAAGTAGAACCAACCGTGAAGAAGATTTACATAAAATTACATATTTTATATACTCAACTACGTTAAGGAAATGTAAGTTTATGTAAACATGCATGTTACATAGTATAAACACTTACAGAACACAAATTAAATTAGAACATTTAACATTATTAACAATGACGCTTCAATTAGTACATATATTTAGTCCAAGGCTCTCACTCAATTACAGGACATAATAAATGTAGGAAAACAAGGCAGAAAGATACATACAATTTAGGTTGAATAATAATAAAACAACAATGATCTGAGCAATTCGATCTATACTAAAGACCAAAAAGAAACGAGAAAAGAAAAAGAAATTCATATCATACACAATACATCTGCTTCGTGATTGGCCTTTCTACAGGCGTATGTTAATGGTCCCTCAGCAATATATTCGCGTGTATATATATATATATATATATATATATATATATATATATATATATATAGTTTTTGATTCGTCCGATTGCAAATTGAGCATTTTGCTCCAACTATTCCTCCTCGGGTGTACCTTTAACGAGGTTTGTATCATCTCCTTTGAACGCAATCACCCGTGCACACGGTCCAGTCACAGCCCTGATTCATGTATATAGTGTACCATATAAAGGAGCAGTAATCCAGTTTGATCAGCACAAACACGTAATAAAGCTACACTATCAATTCTATACTGGTAACAACTTTGGCTAATCTGCAGATCAAGCCCAAAGATCTACTTGCCGATGAGTACGGTTGCTCGATGTGTGTCCCAGAAACATCAAACACGATGCCATGGTCCCGTACTGTTCTGGCCCACGACAAATGATGCTCTCTGATACAATATGGTGTTTCAGGTGGAATCCTTCTATAGGAACAGGCTGTGTAACATTTATCCATATTGAACGACAGTTTACTGTCCTGGCACCATTCACTAATTTGCAACAAGTTACATTATAACCTGGAAGAATCGACATTGTCATTGATGGTGTTGTAGATTTTAAGATCATTAGCGTACGTAAGGAGTGAGCAGCTTAAGTCAATCAAGTGGTTGTTTATAAAAATTATGACCATTAACGGGTCAGGTTAGATTTTGAGGTTGGTCCACTAGCTTGTTTAATACATGTCTTACAGGCGGTCAATTATTGCGTGCATTGCTAAACTAAAGGTTACTGAACCAGTGTATTAATTATTTTTGACTGACCTGGTGTTACAAAGGGAATGTAATGAAAGAGGATTTCATATCGTGTCACTAACTCGTTGCCTTATGCAATGTTTACTTTTTCGTGACATTCACTTCTGGTGTCTTGCAAAGTAAGGACTTTGATGAAAATGTGTCTGTCACTTTCGACAGACCTGAGTTTGTATGGTCACTTCTTTCTCTTAAGTATTTAATTTTTGTGGAGACATGGACGAGCCGTAAGTCTTTATTATGTATATGTATCTATAAGGGATGTTCTAGCAACTTGTCTCTAGTTCTAGTAAATGAGGCAAAACTTTACTATAAATAGCGGGATTGTATACTCCGCAAAAGTTCTTTTGGACGGTTTAAAGAAATTAGTTTCTCGCTGACATTATTGTATTCAATATTATGTTGATGAGAAACATTGTAATTCCTACAACTTTGAAAACGTCCGTCGTATGTACTACTGATCATTGATTATGTGACACTTCAATTTCGATATGGCATAGTTTGACACACACATAGAGTTGCGTGGTTTATGGCGTTAATTACGACCTAGCATTTTATTACACATCCACAGCTGCAACCTCAACAAAATTTTCCATATTTGGTGCCGCCTTTTTTCACGAGGTATAATCGTGCTGTCTATATTAGCGGATGATTTTCTAATTTTTATTTCTTGATGTTGGTTTAATTTCATTTGATTGAATTTTCCATTAATTGACGCCATTTTAAGTTTTGTTGTTGATTCAGCTATTTTATCGTCAATGAACAAAATTGTGTATGATAAAATTCTGGGCCTAGAGTATTTAATTGAGACATCGGCTTTAATTTTCTTCAGATTTTGCTTGCGTTAGTTTAAATACGATACATACTTAAATTAAGGTGTAATGCACTGATATACTTTATAAGCAGTTTAAAATGCTGCTTTGCTACGTCTTTATTTTTATTACATTAGATTTTTACCTCCCATTTTACGGAAGACCTTTCCCATGCGAATGAGGAGTGTTGAACAACATTTCTTACCTTCTTATATTGTTTCAGTATTGTCGGCAATCCTATGGTCATTTTCAGTGCTTGTGTATTTTTGTCAAAAATCAAACTAATGGTTTTCAATCAGCTTTCGTTTTTGTTTTTATTATTAATTTCTTAATGAATATTGACATCATGTGCAGTAATATTGGGTTATTGATAACATTATATTATCTATCATTTTCCAACTACTCCGTAGATGCCTTAGTTTAAGTGCAGTGTTAAGAACATTACAAATTTTAACTTAAGTGTTAGTTGTCTGAGAATCTTCCCTGTGAATAGGCCAAAATTTAGAGCTTTCTAGAAGTTCAGGTTGTTTTTATCATAGTACCTTCCCTATAAGTAGTGATGTGAGTAAGTACCGAAGAAATTCAGTTAATTGGGCTTCTTCGCTTTCTAGACTTCTTGATCTCCTACATCTTCTTGGATTCTGTCAACTTTATGTGAATTTTGCAAATATGTTAGCGAGAGCGTTAGCTCGTTAACCTTGCCCAGGTGTCATTTGCATTCACAATTCGTCAGTGCAGTTCTAAAAACTGCTTTTCTTATTTTTCGTTGGTCCACTTAGCGATAAATTTATTAGGGCATTGTAAGCGGAGTCATTCATAAGACCTTAATTTATTTCTTCAACTTCTGCGCTCGATGTTATTATCGCTTTCTGTTTGCCGTTTTCGTCTCAGTTTTCGTTTTTCTTTAACCAAATTCCTCATCTCAATTGAATAATTACATTCCAGTTGTCCTGAGATTATGCAATTTTGTGTTATTTCAACACGCGTTTCTATCAACACATCTTTCTACTACTGAAGATGAGTTCTTTGGATTTGTTTGAGTTATTGTTCTGTTAATGTGCAATGTCTCACTTTTTGACTCCTGGCTTTTTGTATTCGCACTACTTGATATGATCAGCTTGAGTAGGTTAGTTCAACAGTCTGAATTTTATTGATTTCACCTGCTTAGTTTAGTGTATCTTTCTCCTCGTGATGATGCTCTGTTGCGTACATTTGTACCAGCCTTAATCCCGTCTTAATCCTTTCAACATACTCATATCGGTGTTCTCCAATCGTAAGTCCATGTGGATATAATATATTTTAAAGAAGATGGTACACATTATTTCGCTATATTAATTATTATACCTGAAATAGACGCCTATAACAAGGAAATGTAGGTACCGCTCATTATTTAACGTACGAAAGTATATACAACCATGTGGGTAATCAATCTTCCTTATATTTTATGCTTTGCAGAAAATTCTATAGAAAACTAGGTTCTATTATATTATTATGTACCTGATCGCTGTTGTCCTCTATTTGGCGTGTAATCATCCTAGAAACTATACAAGAATAACGGAATGTGTAAGACTATCCAAGAATATCAGTTCAATTTTACCATCGGATTGTTCCCCAGACAAGTCACATTTGAAATCGTATTATACTATACGGTGGTTCTCATTCAAACTTCATAACGCGTTGCATTGAAACTTGCTTTGCAGCTAGTAGCGAATAGTATTATTGAGTGAACGGAACTTCTCACGTACATCCATACTTATAGTTTACCGAACTTCGACATATTCATAATAACAAAGTTTTGGCATAAGCTAGTTTGACGTACGTATTTGAATAATGTTAAAGTAGCCTCAAGAAAAACTTATGTTAGCGTATCAGCATCTCCTGTTACACGCAAACATCAGTGTACATACAGCTTTATTATTATTCTAAGAAGAAATTGATGATCTTATGTGAATGTCTAAATGTTAGAGTGACGTGCAGATATTACAGCGAATGTAGTCGTCCGTCACAACACTAACGACTTTTTCTTCGTTTCTGTTTAGGCATCGAAATATTATTTATTTAATTAATTAATTACATAAAACGGATGGTAATAAAATCACTTCGAAAAATTTGTTTCCGTTTTACGTTACATATTCTAACACTTTCAAGATTCCTACTCTAAAATTGGTTTATATCATCATCATACTTCGTCTTCTTCTGTATCTTTATGCCTTTTCTAGGGTCACATATATATGTATATATATCATTATTAAAAAAATGGCTAATGTCTAATTCGCGAAGTCATCGTAACAAGCATCGTTTTTGAAAAAGTACACAACGACCGTAGTGCTTTGCGAACAACATAACATTGAATTTAGTCGGGTATAATTTGCACCAGCTTATTTACGAAAGCCAGAGTAAAAACAGCTACACCAAAGAGCAATATTTCATATATTTAAGCTTAGCAGAAATGGAAACGCAAACATGACTTTCTCTTGTTTATTTTCCCGATTGCTTGTTTGCTCTCATCTGACTAACAAGCATAAATGCGCCTTCGCGCCAATGCCCAGCAAAAGCAAGAAATTTCTACGAAACGGATAAAAATATTATGAGGAAGTTTTTTAAAAACTGTGTGCTAAAAAATTAACAAGTGCGTTGCCGCTTAATATGAAAAGATATGTTTACTTCAGTTCCAACGGGAAGGCTGGAATTAAGGGTTTTAGAAAGTGGTTGCTTGGTTTCATTGTAACGATTGCCGCTTCCTGGAATTTGGAACTCATAGATTGAATTATATCGACATAGTTTAATAGATACAGAGCTTTCTGCGAAAAAAGTAACGCAATTGAAATCTAGAGGACTGACACTGATTGTGATCACTAAGGTTCGACAAACCAGTGGACGAAAAGTAGTGTAAACCGGACTTACGTTATCCTACATTCGAATTTTAATGTCGCCCCTTGCACGTAAGTGGGGACAAGCGGTGGAGGGACAGCGTCAGTCCGGTTTACACTACTTAATGATAATTTATCACGCACTCGTTTGTCGAACCTTAATGATCACTTCTTCTCTACTTCCCTATGCCCATTAGCTGATCGCCTGAGTTAATATTCGTTTTATCCGTCAATTCATTTCTCTCACCCTCTCGCAAGACTTTCCCTTTCTTCTAATTACTTCCTTTCAGAGTCTTCTCTTTTCGCTATCTAGAACATCCAAGATTCCCTGGGTTTTCCTTCCCTTCCTTCTTCTTCCTACTCCCTTCATTTCCATAATTTTTCCGGTGAGTCCGCCTTAATTCATTCTTATAACATACCTCTCTCGCTCTTTTTGTGTTGACCATTTTCATATTCTCTGTCTCCGTTGTCCATATGTCTATTAGTGTCCACGTTTCTTCCTCATTCCTCTTTTCAATTAAATTTCTAGTTACAAAAACATTATCCGATGTTCCTCTTTTTTTTTCCTGTATTCGGCCAATTCATCTCTCATTTTATCTTCCATTAAACCTTTTATCCTTCTTTCTGTTATTCCTGTAACCACCTTAAAGGGTACCGTCGGTAAACATATTGCTCGATAATTGTAGTTTCTGCTTGTTGTATATCGGATTGATCAACTTCCCATCCTTTCGGTATTAAGTTAATGTGCCATGTATTTCATGCCTTTCCATCCTCCCTAAGCACCCCCATCATCTCGGCAGCTATGTTGTCTGAATTTTTGCTTTAAAAATTGAATACAACTGGTTTCTACTTGATGAAGATTCACGATAATAATGAATAAAACTAAACTAAAAAAAGAGTAAACACTTCATTGCATTTAACAAAAAAATTGTAAGGATTGTTTTGTCGACACAGTGGCTTAGTCCGACTATACCATCAAACTTTGATAGCTTTATGCATTACTTTTCTTTTACCTCTTCGTATTCCTTCTTCCAGTTCCTCCATTGTAATGGTTTCAAGTTGTTCCTCGTATTTGCTTTGTGGTGATTCCTCTAGACTTCCTTCGAATTTCCTGCTATAACATTATTTATATATTCTTTCCATGCCTTCTTTTTGTCTTTAATTAGTTCTTATAGTTTTCCATTCTACCATTCTGTCCTTTTCTTCTTGGACTTGATCTTCTTCCTACCAGACATCATTTCTGCTGCACTATTTATGGTGTTTTTGAAAAGTGTCCGGCTGCCTTCTAAATTCCGTTCAATTTCTTGGTTTTTTTTTAGTTTTCGGAATATGTCATCAGTCCTCGTTTGATATTTGTCTTGATTTTCTATCTATAGCTTGTGTGTATTAATCTTGCTGTATTCTATTCTTTCTTCTTAGTTTTTGTACACAATGTTTACTTCTGCTTTATGTTATGCGTAGTTCCTATTTCTATTCCTTTCAGACCAATGTCTTAGTTGCTTAAAAAATATTTTCATGTCCTTTGTGTGCAGTATATAATCTATTGAGCTTTTTGCTTGGTTACTCTTGACCACGGTAGTGTATTTCTTAAGTAGAGGTTATTGTCAAAAAGGCTTACCAACTATTAAGTCATTTATTTGGTGGAATTTCAATATTGATAATCACTGTGGTATTGAATTTGGCAGACTAATAGCCGAAATAGTAATTAATTGATGCGGGAACCACTTGTTTAAACTCCATAGCGAATAACTTAACTCAACATATTTATTATAGTACCACTGCAATATTGTTTGTTGTGAAACCTACAAAGTCCTTTGACTTAAGTTATTAGTCGAAATAGTGTTTACACTTAAATAACTGTTAAATATTTTAGTTTTCTTTCTACAAGAGCACAGCATACATTACTTATTGTAGAATAGTGCTAGATTTTATTGTAACTTCATTCATAAAGTACAGAATTATCAATGGTTATTTAAAGATAGACACTTAACAAAAAGGTACCAAAGTCAGTAACGGTAAGGTCTTCTTAACTACCTATACGTATGTATGTATGTATATTGATATATCAAATCTTTAAGATCGCTTAACGCGAACTTTCAATTCAAAAGTACTTCAATAAGGATGCAACGTATTCAAGATTCCTTGTCGGAACCGGAACCGCGTCACGTATTGTGCGAAATCCGTCTTGAAATTTTGGCAATAAATTCATCTCGAAAGCGGTGGTGCGGTAAGGACTTCGGGGTCTTCGTCGAGGCCCTTAAATCCCTTGTCATTACACGCCTGGAGATGTAGGGAGTCGGTGATTAGGTGCTGGATGCACGTTACAAGCTATTGTGACCCGTGTCACGTAGATTTACAGAAGCTACTGCGCGTCGTCTGGACTCGTCCCCTGTACTCGCTTTTGCCGTCTTCGGCACGACATGAACACGGTCCGGTTTGCGTGGATGCTGTATAGCCGTACGTCGTATAATCATGAGGTCATTTCCATTATAAATAAATTGGTAGCCGGCCGGTTAAATAAGTCAGGTCGCGCCGATAAATCAATCCTGAAAGCTTTAAAGCGTTACGTTCGTGTCTGCTTTTGCTCTTTCATACTTGCCGGCTTTTATAGAACCATTTTATAACTTATTATGGATGACCTTCTCGTGCCGTGAGTGTATATTTTCATTAATTACATTTGATAACAGTGATGTAAATTATATTAAAATTTATATATTTAGTTGATACTGGTTACAAAGACTGCAGTGTAATATTACTGACACTATATCCCATCGGTAAAAAGTTTACAAACGTGATACAGTATTGACTTGGGGAAAAAGTAATGCATTCCTTTCTGGTATAAATGAACGTGCATACATTTAATTACAATCTTAAACTTGCGACTTTCCGGCCAAACCTACAGAACTCATTGTCAGCTAACGTAGCCTCGACGTTACGAAAATGAGACATTTGAAAAAATATTAATTATGGCGTGTTCCATCGGAATCTGTTACAATATGACTTTGAATGGAAATCAGATTGGTGTAGCCATGCCAACATTGTTAGGTAGGGTTGGTTATATATACCACTCGTATATATATAATGGCAACCCAAGCTTACGAAAAAAGTTTCATGTAATTTGTACGTCTTAACACCGGATCAGGGACAATATAAATAGGAAGAATGAGCTTAAAATCGAAATCAATACATTTTGTACATTATTAGGAGAGGGGGCAGAATTGGAGCATTTTGGCCCAGATTTCGCAATCCATACGAACTTCTCCAACCGTATTCTAGACGGGCATACATCTCTATACAAAGAAATGCATCCAACGGGGAGTCCGAAACGCAACAATTCGTATTTGCACAGATAGTCAGTCAGCGCTTAAGGCTCGAAAATCAGTTATACTGGATATGGCGTAAATGTAATACTATTTGCGCTAAAAGTATCGACATCGAACTTACTACGGCAAACATGGTGACATTAGTGTTTGAAGTGGAAAGAAAGGCAAACAGAAAGCGTTTTGAGGAAAGTGTAATATATGTTTATTGTGTTAATTTTCAAATATTCTAAAACTAAATTTATGTGAATGTGTATTTGTTAAAATGAATCAGTTATCTATAACCTCTAATACGTAAAACTGTAAACATACTGCATTTAAAATCGTATATTTGTAGATTAATTAGTTATCTACTTTCTCCTGATAAATTTGGCTAAAATGAAATATTCTGAGTAATGAGTTCTGTGTACATCATATAATAATAATAACAATAAAGTATCTTAGCCCAACAGAATTACATCCAATAACAGGACTTAACTCAATATATGCGTAATATCTAATACGTGGGACATGTCAGTGTAATATGTGATGCATGATATTAATACCTGTTACATGGCAAAAAAGGAAAATAACTTTCGAGATGGTTATAAAATATGTCCTGATACATATATGTAATTTGCATTAATGGTACAGTACACCAAAGAAGCGATGAGCAAAATGTTGGCCCTTGCTCTGTCGATTGCAATTAAATTAGATATTGAAATATTTAATGAATAAATGCAATACGAGGGATAAGCTGACATTATTGAGAACGAAGGAAACGGTTAATATTTTCTAGGATCTTATTTTAAATATGCTCAAAGTAATTCCCTTCAGCAATGATACACTTAGCTGTTCTTTCTTTCTACTGTTTAAAAATTCCCAACTAATCTTCCTTCGGAATACTTTCAAAATAAGCGTGAACTACGGTATCAATCTCTTCTTCAGACGAAAACATTCTACCCCATAAATTTGGCTTAAGCCTAGAAAATAGTAAAAAGTCACTTATTGCTAAATCAGGTGAGTACGGCGGATGTGCTATTACTTTTATATTTTTTTCAGCTAAAAACTGGAGAGTTTAAAGTGCCATATAAGACGATGCATTGTCATGTGGAATTCTATTGAACACTTCAGGCAACCATTTTTCAGTGTAACACCTAGCTGTAACTGTCTTTTGTCCTTAATTGCATGTACTAAGCCCGTAGTTCTGAAGAATACCGCATACATAACGTTTTTCCTAGCTCGCTGCTTCTTAGTCATTGTAGGAGTTTCCCCATGTTTGTGAATCCATGCACGACTCTCTTGGTAGATTTTGTCCCCGCCATTACTTAATAAATTTAGCGTTTCATGGCAAATTTTTGAAGTCAGAATGGTGATACGGTACACGATTTATAACCTTTTTAAACGCAGGTGATGGTGTATGACTGTTAACAGCTGAGGATCCAATCTTGAGTTGATGTTCTATTACCGCAGAATTGGCCATATTGTCCTCTTCAATTACTTTTTAACAGCAGCATCGTTTTTGTCGTTAACCGCCGCGGGAGGATGCGCTTCTCCTTTTTGATGCTGAACAGAATTCCCTTCGCGTTCAAATGCTTGTTCACTAAAAACTGAATCGAAACTTTCTTTGTACTCATAAGCGCTTAAACCTTTTGTATTATGATTCGAAAGTTCTCCCTGGTTAATTCGATTTTATATCACTTTAAAAATACGTAGCTGAGTTATGACGAACGTAGCTTCAACAACACTGTCAAATGGCAGATAAAAAGTTGCTCTAAATAAACATTGTGAACATTGTTTCTCACAGTCTACTAAATTTTCTTATTCTCAATAAATTCAGCTTGTCTCTTGTACAATGGCACAAATAATAAAATAAAATGGAAGGAATCGAAATAGATAACTTTTATTAAGTATTCTCATCTGAGGAATAATCCAATAGAGAGTCACTATCACTATCATTATTTACAGCAATAATAAATTCCATTTTTATATCATCCACGATGTGTTCCCTTTGGAAATGAATTCCTCGCGTTACAGAAGCAAGACCTAGAAATAGTCAGGGGTGTTCTCAGATGCCACTTGCGATACCATCTCAAGATAATAGGACAGACTACGGATGATAACTATAGATTCTGCAATTCTGCAACAAAAACGTCGAAATATGTACTACCCAAATGCGTAAACGTGCTTCGTTCAAGGATAAAATATCTAGGGTAGGTTGTAGTTGAGCTAACCGAGGTGGACGATGGTTCTCCCCGAAACCTTATTGTCTTTGCAGTAGGGTAATTACGAAATATCTCGTGAAGCCCGAAGTAATTGGAAGGCACATGTTGGCCAGCGATCCACCATAAAATACACGATCTCTTAGTTAAATTAATACGAATAAGTTAGAAATATGGAGAACGAAATGATGACAAGAAGGCATAGTAGTCGTAAAAGCTATCGAGATATCGCGCTTATAGACATTAGGGTAGACCGGGGATAATTGCAACATTTCTGCTTCTTGTTTTTCTCCGAGACTAACGTAAATTTCTAAATGTCCATTGAGTTGCAGAGAAGATGGCTAATTAGGTTTTTATTTATACAGTTCCGTTGATCTATAATAATATGATATATTAAGAAGATATTTAAAAAAACCGTTACCTTGTGATATTATTTCAAGCGTCCCCGTATCCGGGACGAATGAAACATATCTGGCACAATTGCAACATCATTTAGATAAAATAAAATGTAAAACAAAACGGATCAATAATAAAAAAACTTCTCCCAAAACAGATATACTCAAAGAAATATTCATTCTGAAAAGAAAATGTGACAAATGTAATAGTTTTTGTTGAGTACATATTTCGTGGGACCAAAAATGACACTCAATGCATTGAATCCATTTCTCTCCAGGGCAGCTGTTAGCATATGATTCCAGGTAGACTAAACATAAACAATCTTCTTCGCTGTCACTTTGTTTCTTATTGTTTGGTTTTATTTGACGGTCGAACTGCTTTTGGTTTATCTTCTAACTCCGTAAGTTGTTTTTTTGTTTAATTTGGGCTTAGAATTCCTGTTGAATAGCATTTCTCTAAGGAGTGTCGGTATAAATTGCAGACTTCCTAGTGTTTCGTATACCAGTTGTTTGTCTAGGAAATGCTTTGGGCAACGGTCTAACGACTTCTGGCGAAAATACAGGCGTTGAGGTGTTTGGTCCTGTCACAGCACCACTGATTCCCGTTATATATATGTTGCTACTTCCCTGTGATAGAGAAATGTCAATCTTTGGTGGTTCTGAAAAATAATTTTTCGAAAGGCGATAATTGAATCATTTATTTCAACTGTACCCACAACACATTTTTAAGTAAACACTCAAATATTTTATTAAGTCTGTTTAAAAGTAAATAATCCGAGCTGTACCGACTAAAGCAGATCTACCAAGCAAGTAAATAAAAATTGTCGTAGCTGGATGCTTATCTTTTATTTCTTGTGTCATACTTTCTCTAGCTAATCGAAAGTTTACATCGATGGCGTCAAAACAGATTACTCGAGGAATACGCTTACACTCAGAAATGGTGGCAGTGACCGATGAAAGGCTATTAGAAGCATTTAGAGACGCTTCATTCCGTAAAAGTGCACGCGATTTAAACCTCGAAATCGGTCTAATATAACGGATATTTCTATCGTTTCCTGTTTCGATTGTCCCCGGCCTACCCCACATACCTATTTATTTTAACCAATAAGAAACCGATTAAGCTCTTAAAGAAAGAGCTGTCTGTTATACCAGAAGAATAACAATAAAAGAAAAGGCTATCAAAAATTGTCGGGCAAGATTACCCACTGTCGACTTATAAAACTTTCGTTTTGAGTAATCATCAACACCACATAAGTACTAAATAACTCGCCATATGTGTGTTTCACCGTGAACGATGCTAGCGCGTTTAGATCTCTGGGTAGTTTTCTTTAATTAGTTTTAGCTGAATCAAGTGCATTGTATCTTTGGCAAGACCAGAAAAATAAATCCTCCTGGAATGATGCCCCATGTTCTTTCAATCGTTGCCCTGATTCCTTTCTTGTCTGGTCAACAAATGCTTTTCTGTATTTAATTTTGTAAATACTAAATTTTTGTTCTTCGACTTCTTTACCTTTTGTATTTCCTCTTGAGTTGTAACGTGTTGTTGATTGTAATAAGTCCGCATTTACAGCGTTGGGAATAATTTATACATATGTAAAGATATACATACGTATGTCTATACACAGCATACCTAATAGTATGGCAAATTTTAGGTCAAAACAAAACTTTATTCCGAAGAAATTTTTGGCACAGTACTGAGTTGCGTGCGCTTTAAGTTAATTTCATATTTATTGCAGGAAGTGGATTTGATGTCCCTTCGTATATTTCTACGCGTTCTTCACCGTATCAAGCGTGTTATTAAGCTGAGGCAGGATCCAACGTACTTATACGGGATTGTGTTGAATTATTTAATGTTTCATACCGGCCTTCCTGAATACGTCATGTCTTGTTTGAGATCCTCGGATCATCTAACAAGAACGGATCTTGTACATTTACATTTTGATTACGTATCTGTATCTATGACGGTACGTTGCCCGTAGGGACTAAACTTTCCGTATTGCATGCGAAAACGACTCTACTAATGCACCTAATTCTATCACGTTGTCAATTTTTGGTCATAAAATTCGTGTGAGAATTGTGACGATTTTGTTCACTTAGAAGTTTTAAAGTGACATCAATAAAAGACGAACCAACTTTGCCCTGACACTTTTAATTGGGTGTCTAGGAACTTAGCGTTTCCACTATATATGTTTGTCGCTCCGTTTGATAAATTGCTCTTCTTGTAAGTTGACGTCCGACACATTTTCGCCCGCCGATACTCCTCCACCTTTATTCTCGCCGTCTCTGGAGAAAGACAGAGAGGGCGCGGCCGATTGGTGGTTTACGGTTAGAAACGGTAGGTCTCCACCTCAAACCACTTTTCAGATTGTTAAAGTGTTAATTTCACATTTAAAGACCTAAGTCGGGAGGAACCATCGGCGAGCCATAACTTACAAAGTTTTAAATTGCTCTTCCGTTCCGCTTCGCTCGAACTTGACAATGATTTAAGGTCGCCTTATTGACGGAACCGTTTCCGCTTGGGGTAAGCCATAAATTGACGTCGCAATTGCGGAATATCACGTAAATATAATTAAAATCGAATTACATAGTGTTCCGTGTCGTTCCGTTATTGAGCTGACGAGTTCTTTGAAGTTTGAGGAAATGTCGCTGCTTAAATTAACATTCAAATTGCCTTTAGCTAAAGTATGATCATTTCTGCGTTAACTGGCCGAAGTTTTACAAGAAATGAGCGTGCAAGATGTAAAAAGGTTAGATGTGATTATGTTAGAATTTTCGATATTACTAATATTACTACCGCAACAAATTTCGAAAAGGTCTGAAGATAAATTGCTTGCCGTTTATGTCATGGGATTGTCGATACTCACCCTGACAGTGACTAATGTGAATACCAATAATAATTCTATTTTTATTGTCGATTTACTTATAATAGATTAAACGTCCTAAGCAAGATTTAATAAGCAAAAATAAAAACCTATGATAACTTAACATTGAATTCTAGGGCTTCCCATGTGCCATGTTGCAGGCGTATGTAGAGCTCCTGCGTTTTTGGACGGTATCTGTTCAGATAAGTATTTCACGCAAATCGGTGCTATTCTAAAGCGTGCGAGGCCTAGCACTGTTTTAGTGAAAATAAAAAGCATTGTACAATCTAAATCGGTGAAGTAAGTTCACACACACAATGGAGTTTGTAGTTTATATATAACGGACACAGACGAATATTGAAATTTTGTTGAAATTTTACAAACAAAAAGTGTGAGTGTGAGTTTACAACAAAAATTGGAGGATCAGATCGTGTTTGCGATGTATGTGCATACTGTTCCTGCATAATCTATTTGGTCCATTTCAATAATTCAATGTAACGTACGTTATTAATAAAGTTTGTTAAAAGGTGGTACCAACTGGTAGTAGCGTAGCGTTCGGGAATTGGTAGGGGTAATTTTCAACTTGCAGTTGATTTCGACAGTACGACGAGAGAGTTCAAGGCGACAGTACCTTGCACGCTGCACGCTAAATAAGTACGCGGAGATGGGACGCCCAAGAGGGTGCAACGTTCCCTTTGAACCTGAATAAATATCTCCGGCATTTTCCAGGATTAGAATATAGTCCGCATATTTATTGCACTACATGCAAAGCGGATGGCTAAGTCGCGATGGTTTGAATGTAGAAAACATTGTAAAAGTAAACGTCATGTATTGAATTTATGTAACAGTATTCCATACTGGCAATTTATATATGAGTTTATTTTTATGTTAAGCTTGTGCAACATCCCACAACATCTAGTATCTAAAGAACACTTTCGTCTATTTTGGGCTAGGTACGTTTCCTCATGGAAGTTGCCAACATCTATGCACTTACGATACAATTTGTCACGTGTTCAAGGTATAGTAAAGGAATGTATGAGAGACGAAATGTTGAGAAATAGAGAAAATCTGTCTATGTGTAGATGAATCAACGGATATCCATAAATACAGCGTCATTCATGTTGTAGCGCGTCCTTCAAAACGTGATGGTCCACCAGCTTCAATGTTGTTATCTAGTAAAATGATTTAGAAAACTGATGCAGTAACCGTTGTCAAGATAATAAAAGATTCGTTAAGAGAATTTATGACAGCAACCCAAGCCACGATATCCGTTACTGACGGTGTCCCAACAATGCTGAAAGTTGATAGGATGTTGAAAATGTGCTTTCCGACTCTTCTTCACATAACATGCCTCATACACGCATGTCACCTTGTAGCAGAAACTAGTCGAAAGAAGTATCTGATGGTGGATAAGTTAATAGCATCTACCAACAAAGTGTCAAATCTTCCAAACACATCCGTGTATTCCAACAATTGTGTCCGAAATTGCCAGCACCACCTTAGCCTGTAACAACGCAATGGGGAACATGACTTCAGGCAGTATCTTACTATCAGAAATATTTTTCACAAGTGAAAAATGTCATTTTGAAAATTGATTCAAATGATTCTGCAGCAATTCGAGATAGTCAGCAGTCTTTCTCCAATTCGGACGTTCAACAACAAATAGATAAAATATCCATGAACTATTACTAAACTAATTTGCATAAGCTATTGAGCAATTAGGAAACAGTCACTTATCTACAAGAGATGCAATAAATTGCATATAAAATTTACCAGCCGCTCTACACAACTTGACAGACACTATAGAAGTCGATGTTACTCAAAAATTTTGTGCAATTTTGACGAAAAATCCCGATTTACAAATGGTTTGGTCTATAACTGAAAATCAAGGATACACAAATGAGGAAGAGGCATATCTGATATTTGCAAATCTTACTTCACTGGATGTCAAACGATCATTTTCATAGTATACAAAAACCTATTCACAACACCATCGACGGTTTAATGAATCGACAATGGAAGCGTTGCTGATGTTGTAATTGTACGCAGTTGCCTATTGTTACAATGGGCATCAAGGCGACAGTAAAAGGTAACAATATTATTTTTCACTAATATTGTATGTTTGGTACCTATTTTTATGGGGTGCGTCACTGCCGGTACCACCTTTTTAACAAACTCAAGTTATTATACATTATTATAGGTATCACCGACGTTATCAGTCACTTGTTACTCACTAACAGTTCACTGGTACCTAATAACTCTCATAAAGGATTTTTACTGAAGTAACTTGAAACCAACGGGAAAACTAATTTGTTCCAAAGATAATTTTAGTGTTCTTGAACAAAGCTCTACCGAAAATATCTATTTGCACCGAAAATAAACTTCTAAATTCTTTGTTCGAAAGTAATACTTTCCCGGAACGGTATTGTATAGAAGCAGCTCGGGGCAACTGTGGAGAGCTAATATCTGCTAGTACTCAAAAATAACACAAATAGAAGAAACGTTCCGAGTTCCGTTTCCGGTGTCATTTACATCTCTGACGCAATCGCGCCGCCTGGATAATTATCCTCAGACGACGTAGGGCGGTCGGAAAAAGAAGAGAAATTACTACGCTGAAAACCGGAACTAATATTTTTAAAGGCGGCTATTGATTCAGCCGCGGGACGTCGTACGTTTCGATACCAACTGGATGTCCATGATTCAATGAAGTTATATTTTAACGTCGAGCGAGGAAGGAATACGTCCGAAATGAAAAAGGAAGTATAACAAATGCTCATTTTCCCGTATTTGTGGGGCTTCTCTTTTTGTGAGCAAATTTCAGTCCTTCTTTTACACGGAAAATTCCTCTTTCGGGCGTAACACCGTACATACATAAGATGCATCGTAAAATATATAAGAGTGGCAAGCCACTGGGCGGAACAACGACGATTTTGCTCGTTTTCCTGTTGTAATGTAAATATCCATCAAATCTGATACAATGCCAGTACGCAAACTGAATTTAATGGTGTACATAAAAATATTTACGTATTCCTAAAAGTGACAAATAACGAAATGATCGCTCTCAATAAAATTAGTCTCGGATAGTATTTGTAATATCAGCTGAGTCATTACATAGAGAATACATTAATGCTTACTCCATCTATTACTCTGTCTATAAAAGTAGATATAAGTACATTCCTCTATGTATATACAGGTAACTATAGACGCTTTAGAGCAAGCATATCAAATACGAACGCATGCGGGCCACTGAGCATTTTCCTGTGGCGCGGATCAATCTTGAAAACGGCCAAATAATGCGGCCCGCGAGCGTGTTAAAAACCGTATTTGAAAACGCGCGCGCTTACACACGCATATCACGATGATCGACTCGGTCTATCTCGGCTGTGATCGACCGCACTTGTATCCCACGCCCGTCGTGCCGTATGCCGCTGCCCAATCGCCTTATTGTCGTTGCGCCTTACGTACGCACCTAGGCTTTCTTCTGGCTTGTTCCAGAAAGTTCCATCGCGCGAAGCCAGAGCTGACGCTATCTGAGCATTCTAGAAAAGAACCGCCGAGAAATCAAATTTCCGCGTATAAGCCAAGACCGCTCGGTTGAGTTCAGTCAGTTGCTGTAGAATTGCGAGTTCAGTTGCGTACTTATTGTTACAACACATAACAGTACATATTGTTATAAATAATAAAGTTTTCAAAACCAAGTGGAGGTAAGAGAAAACTCGTAGATGAGCATCGAATCTTTGAAGAAAAGTGGGAATTTTGCTGTGAAGTAAAAGACAAAATTATTTGTTTGATTTGTAACAGTACAGTCGGTGGCTCAAAATTATATAATATAAAACGTCACCATGATTGTCATAAAACTAAATTTGACCAGTTGATTCAGTTTCATTTACTTTCCGTGCTCACATTGGATTTACAGTTACTTCCTTGTCATCCTCAAGGCATTGAATGTAACAACACACTTTGATTTGAGCACAGCTGCACAAATTTCACGGCTTTTCGTTCTTCTGTCTTCTTTGTAAAGGAATGTGGGCGCTTGCTTCCATGCTGGTCATTTCGCTCAGAATTTCTACTTTTTCAAGTTATTAACTTCTTTTTGCATCTTAGTGTGTATCTAGCTCTGGCATATATTCCTTTAACATTAAATATTTGATTATTTCGAATGACGTTCATATAGAGATTTATAATGAGGCCAGATCGCAATGTTAGTTAGAAAACTATAAATGTTAATGCAAAGCTCTTGTCCGCTAATGGTCGTCCGCTTTGTATTAATCGCAGCCCCTTCTGACCGTTGTTCGATAATGGGTTAAGGATTAGCATCAATTAAGCTTGCTCACAGTGGTGGTTTGGACAATCGGATTGCTTTACGAATTTGCTAGCAAGGAATACATGCATGTATAATATAGGACATCATTAGTAAAGGATACGGACAAATATCCTTTAGGAAATGCTTGAATTTTGTGGGGTATAGTAATATTTTCGGACGAATGCATTTTATTGAACTAAGAAAGTGGGAATCTACATGGCTTTTAGTACCAAATACAGCAATTTTATATCAATTTATATATCTCTACATTGTACATATTCCAATAATCGAGATGATGTGCTCAATATAGGAAACATAAAGGATCTTTCTTTAGCACTATTTTTAAACAAACACACTTCATCTAACCATAAATTTCAACCGAGAAAGAAGGCGGCGTACCTTAGGTTTGTTTAAGGAGTGTTAACTGTAGTTCCCGAGGGGCATGTCATTCTTCCTGATGACAATTTGGTGCATACTAGGAATAAGAATTATTTTGGCTGTTATGAATCATATAAACTATAAACGAAGAGGACATAAAAGTATCACCAAATATTAAAGATGAAATCCTAGACCCTAAGTCTTGGAGGAAAAAGAAATTTATATACGAAGTAAGGGTCAATTGTTTAAAAGGTAGTAAGGAAACAATCAACATGAGGAAGATTTCGCCAAAAAGAAAATGTAAGAGGATAACCAAAGAAATGTGATACTCTTGTATAAAACAATAAACAATTTGCATAAAGGCAAACAGTAAACTGTACAACAATCTAATAGAAGATCAAGACAGAAATATTATAGTAACTGAATACGATATAATTAACAAATTGAAGAAACAATTTATCTCTTTGATGAGGATTTATATACAACACTAGCTGTTAAACCTGTCCCTGCCAGGCAGGAAGAGAAAGAAAATCTGCTTGGCAAAAACTGATTTGCCACGCCCCTTTTTCGTCTTAATTCTCAATCTACAGGCCAAAAATCAAAAATCCAGCTACGTTGCACGTGCAGATTTTGCTCAAACAGGAACATGAGACTTTTATCAGTTATTAGATATTATTAGAACAAACGTCGTTACCAACATATCCGTGGTCGCTTTTTGTGGGTCGAGAGATGAGATGCAGTAAATTCAGTAGGAGCAAATAAGTATCAATGATGAACCCTACCCAGAGCGAAACCGATCCAAGGCTTTCATTCCTGCTTACTGCAATGCAATTTCCGTACCTAATTATGTAATTAGCACGTCCGTCTGTACTTGATGCGTAGGAAGTCGACGCGTAGCTCTAGACCTAAATATAATTCAATGCTCGGTGGTGCTTTTGTACGGGTAGTAATAGAACTTTCCACCACCTAATTACGATATTAGGTAAATTACTGGAGGTACACCGAAATTCCATGTGTGCTTGCATAGTACCACATAGGTCGAGGCTGTAGGGCCTGGTGAATGCAGAGAAATTTCCACGATACAATTTTGGGAAATTTAAGTCACTTACCGATTCCTCAACCAAGTTGATTTCTGTATATTTGCTAGATTTTAAAAATATGAGTACATCTTCATTAGGAACTAGAAATTCCAGAAAGTAATGTTACTTAATCATATGTTGGTATAGGAGATTCAGTTTTGCCTATAAGGATGTCCTTAATAAAGGCTTCGTATCCTTGATGCCATAAAAAGAATAAACTCAGAAGGAAAGCTATAATTTCCTGCATTAATAAAGCACTGTTGAAGTTGATCAACTAGACCTAATTATTTGTACCATCAAAATCTTTGTACGTCATCTGTCCAAAAGCAAGCTGAATTTATCTTAAATAGAAAGAAAGAAAGAACCTTATTGCACATTATTCTACACCCTTTGTTAGTGTTGTATTGTATCTCCATTATATTCGTCATTTTTAACGGCCGAGCTGGTTGGAAGATGAATTTAAGTTTTGTTAAATTTGGCCATCCTTCAAAAGCATACGCCAACGATTACCTCGTATTCACGTTTACTAGTGATTTCAATGATATCAACGTTCACACGTTAGTCACAGTGCCTCTGAGATAGATTTTGAGCAGAAATCAAGTTCAAGTATTGGATTACCTAACGGAGGCACTTTAATTCAGACGTTGTACGTTTCTTCTTTCCTTATCGGTCCTTATGGCTAAGTCATGCGATACAACTGAAGATGCCAAAATAGTACTCAGAATAGTTCTCAGCCACATTCCAAAAACTAATTTAACAAATTAATAGGTCACACCAAGTGAAAGTGAAGATTCTAACATACATTGATTACAATAAATAATTTGAAAAGTTATACCTGGTCAATGTTTTATTTTCTACCAAGCTGGGTTCCTTTCTGGGCAGATGATGTACTATTAGTTGATATTGAAAGCTATTTTAGAAGTACATCATTGGATCTTATTCCATCTATAATTTGTGCTTTTATATTTTAAATACAGATCCAATCATTTATTTCTGTTTAAAAGCACCGGAAACTTCAAGAAGTGCAGCCGTTCTTTTGTACGAGTTTTTAGTACGCCATTTGTATAATTTACAATCGGCTTTTCTTTCCCATTTAAACGCTAAAGAGCCAGAGTAATTTTTCCACTACCCTCGCGACTTACAAATTCGTTCTTTCTCCTATAAATGGCAAGCAATTGTCCTCTTTCTACTTATTTATTACTCGAAATGGGGCTAAGCAGACGTTTTTCTATTGCGTCGCGTTGCGGTATCGCCCACCTTTCCGATTTGAAACTGGAACAATGTACAGCGGCGTAATAACGCCCCGTTTCGTCTGATGAATTCGCATCGTTTATCCATCGAATGCGGTTCGAAAACGTCTAAGGAACATCGGAGGATCCGCTGTAATAGATTATGCGAGCTAAAAACATTGTTTGGGTGGAAGTAGACTGACTGAATCGTCGATAAATTACCCTCATTTAAAATCGGATAAGTAAATACGTACACGTTCGGATGAAATATATTCGGTCTAATTTTTCTAAAAGTGCAAACACACAAAAACATAAATCAAAGCGACAGGACGAAAAGCGGAGACTTCGGACTTCGAATTTATCATCATTTACTAGTTGTTATTCGGTGCTTCTATTTGCCTTTTTGCTCACTCGTTTAGAAGAGAATAACAAATTTTATGCGCATAAAAAGTAGCAGCGTAGTATTTTTTCTGCTTTGCAATTGAATTATTGGATAAACTGTTTAGCCATTTGTAAAATTTTTAATATAACTAGATCATTTGACGTCATATTTATCATATTGTTAAGCGAACTCAAGTTTTTATTATTTTATGTGATTTTTAATAAAAGTAAATATTGTTTATTTGTATTCGTTATTGAGTTTACAAAGAACTGGAAACTGCTTTCGACTAATGAGGATGGGTTAGGTAGTTACTCAAAGCTGAACTGCATCCAAAAAGTTCGGAGTGAGTTTCTAAGAAGTTTTTTTGCCTAAAAGGGGAGATAGGTATATATCTATGATGACTAAAGTTTTGTATTAGATTTTTGGTATATATCTCTTCGATGGATTTTATATCAAATTCAGGATCGATTGTATCAAATTAACCGTAGGATGCATACCCAACTTTTTCTACGAGAACACACACCCGGGGTACGTTTGTCCCTCCTGGCATATTTTGGCTTTTTCTAATGTTTAAACTGGCCAATTTTATTATTATTTTTTTTTTAATGCGTATATTAACATTTAACAAGTGTTTTATTTCTTGTTTCATGCAAATATTCATTGGCATTGGGTAGCCAAATATTGTTTTTGTTATTTTTGATGAATACAAAACGGAAATTCTTTTGTTTTTGTTTGTGAAATATATGTGTGTGCATTTGCTGTTGTTTCAGTTGCTAGTTATTCATATTGTTACAAAAATCCTAAGCATACTTTTAGGAGCAATCATTTTAGAAAGAGCTTAATGGTGGAATGCATCTCTTAGATAAAAGCTTTAGAATTTAACGGCATTGTGACAATGGGTGACTCAAATAAACTAGAAGATTGTAGTATGAAGTAGAAGCGGTTTCTTGAACCTTCTAATTAGTATGTAAACAATCTTATTCAGCAAATAAATACGGCCGCATGATAACTCAGTGACACAGTTGTTCTTAAACCTTAGTGGCGTAAACATCGTTAAGTGAAATCAAGCAGTTGTTGATAAAGAAGTGTTTTAATCATAATTGTCTGTACTTAGTTAATCTTTGAGTAAATAAATAGTGGTAAACAGTACTGAATAAGTAAAACGCTGTTACAGTCTTATTTCATTTGCGATTAAAAAGAATCCGTACGTTGGTTGAAGTGAAAACGTAACAATATTTTTATTATTATTTTGGTGCTCAAAAGTATAAGACACTTGTTACATAAATTGAAAAATAAAACTTAATAATTCAAAAATGGCTTCAAGAAGAAATACTTATCTATCATCAGCGCAATACAAAAGGTAAGAGTTATCAAATAATCAAAAACGTTACTAAATTTTGTTCTTTTCCAGACTAAATAATGAAGAGCGAGAGTCATATGTACAGTCTCTCTTTGATGAAATTTGTGATGACGATGATGTTACCTATGCATCTGGGTCGGAAGAAGAGCAAGACATCGAGTTGAATGAAGTTCAACAATCTGATCTTGAAGACGATCCTGACATTCAGCAATGTGAAGAAACAGATTTAGCTGACAATGTCGACTCTGACGATGAAGTGGATGAAGAAGAGGTACCAGATTCTCCAAGCAATGAAAAATTTGTGGCACGTGATGGTACTGAGTGGAATAAACAACCAAGCATTACTCGACAAGTTCTTCGCCATAGTATTATACGAGAACGGTGCGGCCCATCTAGGAGCACCGAAATGTTGTCAGTAGAGAAAACATTCAAATGTTTTATGAGCTTAGAAATGGCGGATATAATTATGCGCTACACAAACAAGAAAGCAATAGCAACGTATAATGATTATAACATAAGCCACCCTGATGCAGTTCCCAAGTCATGGAAGTCACTGACGGTAGCAGAGTTGTATGCATTTTTGGCATACTTATTATGACTGGCGCAAACCGTAGCAATTCAGAAAGTGTTCGAGATTTGTGGAATGTTAAAAGCTATCCTCTATATCGTGCCACAATGGTAGTCAACCGCTTTTGCTCAATATTGCGATATATAAGGTTTGACGATGCAAACACTCGGGCTGTACGTGCGCAAACTGATAAAGCAGCACCGATCACTGAGTTGTGGCTCCTAATGAATGCCAATTTGCATGCACACTACAAGCCTAGTGAAAACTTGACCATTGACGAACAATTATTTCCTTTCCGTGGACGCACACGGTTTACACAATATATACCATCAAAACCTGCAAAATATGGTATAACAGTTTGGTGGATTTGCGATGCCAAAAATGCATTTCCATTGCACGGTCAAATTTATACTGGCCAAGCAGCGTCCGGAAGGGAAACGAAGCAAGGGGAACGAGTTGTAAAAGATTTGGCTAGCAGATACCAAGGAAGTGGAAGAAACATTACTATGGACAATTTTTTCACGACGTTGCCAATTGCAGAACTTCTTCTCACCTGGAAACTTACAATCGTTGGAACTTTGCGCAAAAATAAGTTGGAAATGAAGTTGGAAATGAAGTTGGAAATGAAGTTGGAAATGAAGGCACACAAGGACAGGCCAATTGATTCTTCTTTATTTGGCTTCAGAAAAAATGTGACGATGTGTTCTTATGTTCCGCGTAAAAATAAATCAGTGACACTGCTTTCGTCAATGCAATACGACGGTGAGATAGCTCAGGGTGGGAAGCCTGAAATCATTGCATATTATAATAAAACCAAGGGTGGCGTTGATAAAATGGACCAATTGTTCAGCGAATACTCTACACAACGACAGACGAAGCGTTGGCCATTATCATTGTTTTTCAACATGTTGGACATAACGGCTCTCGCAGCGTATATCGTATATGGAATGAACAACCCCATGCTGGCTGTTAGGTCAAATAAGCGTAAGCAGTTCCTGCGCATTTTAGCTGAAGAATTGTGTATGCCAATTATTGAACAGCGTGCACTAAATCGGCAAGTCACGCGAAACTTCTCAACTAAATTAGCGATTGAGTCATATCTCAACCGACCCCTAGAATTAATGGTAAGCACGGAACCATCGACATCTGCCGCAGCCCGCACGCCGCAACCAATTAGGGGTTCCTGCTATTTATGCTATGCTCAAGAAGAAAAACGGCGTAGAAAAACCAGAAAGCTCTGCGGCAAATGTAAGAAGCCCATTTGCCTTCAACATTCCATCACCAATACAGAATGCATAATGTGTAACGACGCTTCATAATTATAATATGTAGTATAATAATTTTAATTCTTTAAATAAAATAATATTATTTAAACACACGATAAAATTATTTGTCGCCTTTTATTTTGATAAAAAGTGGTGTGGTACAAACGTATCCAGGGTGTGTGCTTAGTAGTAACCGAATTTGGAAGCTCGTAGCTCCTGAACCGCTGATCCGAATTGGATCAAATAACCTTTAAAATATTAAAAACTACTTATATTTCGTAGCTTTGGAATTTTTGTGCCCTAAGTTAAGCCGTTGCTGAGTTACAACACTGAAAAGTTGCAAGTGGATACATTTGTACCCGGGTGTGTGTTCTACGGTTAAGTTGTAACTGATGCGAAAGGGTGAAATATTTTTTCCTCATACGTATGTATATATATTCGGTACAATATCATCGGGCATACCGGCGTCTGGAAACTTTTAATGAGCTTAGCTATCCCAACTGTGACATTCTAAACAGCTACTCTCGTATGTGGCACATCGCCGTAAAACTCTTGCATAATGATTTGTATTAATATCATGTAAAGCAAATTTTGGGTAAGTAATTATTAACTGATTCCGTAATAAAGTATATAGATCATCGTGAGCTATTTAATTCTACTAAACAATTCCAGAGAACTACTATGCAATTACTCTCATCTTTTCATGTAAAGTAATTTTATTTTATTTCATGAATTGTTCAAAATATATACCGTTATTTTGCTAATGTCTGCAAGTCCGCAACGTAGTCCAAGCAATTGAACGACATCCTCGAATGATACAGTAACGTAGATCCTCAACTGCTACCAGTTGGGTTTTATAAACCACTAACTTTAAATGCCCCAAGAGGAAAAAATCGAGATATGTCAAAGCTGGTGATCCTGCTGGTCATTCTATGGGACCTCTTCAGTTCATTCATTGGTGAGGGGTAGGGTCCCGTCGTATTAAAAGTGAATTCAGCCGAGTTGTACGTCTATTAAGTATAATAGACACAAGTTTAAATTTCAAAGGTAGTTCGATTACGCGTCTTCTCGCAAACATGACTGATAGATACATATCTACGCATTTATTTTGGTGCCTGCGGCATAGACCAATACAAAACTTTAAATAAAATATAACAATGCAGATGTAGGGAAATGTCGTCAAGGTTGGCCCTTTGTCAAGGTTCTTTCAGTGAATTTTTCGTAACATTATAAATTTGGAACGTGACAGCCAAACATGTGTTGTACTCAGTGGCTTGCAAATCAGAAGAAAAGTATTTTAACATCAGTAAATACGTGATCAGAAAATGCAGTGAAAACATGCAATCGTCAAGGTAAGCATCGTGAGTGTGTTGGATGGTTCATGTTTTAAAATCAACCAACTGGAAAATTCAATCCCGTGACGTGTTTGGTTGTGGTGTGACACGATGCGACCATGGCGCTTGTCGTCAAGACTGGTCCATTTGTGTAGTCAGGGTTGGTTCACGTTGATCTTGTGCGTTAAGGCTCTGGGTGGACACAGCGAGCGGAATTTGTGAAACACATGAGGTTCTTTATCGATAGGACGAAAGTCTCCAAGCAACCACCAAAATCGTTGTTGCTAGAAATCACGCCTCCCATCTTTCCGTGCAGGCGTAGGATTTGGCTGTTGAAAATGGCGTATGCCCTGGGATGTGTGAATATATGGATCCGTAAAGCCTACCACGAATCACAATACAATGCCTGGCAAAAGATCAACGCTGGTAAACTTCTGGAAATTCGACACATGCTATGCTTCAATCCTCACTGGACTTGACGCTGACGCCACTAAACATCAAAGCTGAATTTCTCATTAGGGCCATTGCCCCATACAATCTAGACATTTTTGTGCATTCGGACTTTGTGCAAGTGGTGTTAGGAGGCAAAAATGATTGAACTATTAGGGAGACAGAAGTCAATGAAGAGGAATTACCGCCCCGCATAACAGTTTTGAATGTACCCGTCTTCTGCACGCACTGAGCCATCGACATCCATGTCTCGTGCGTCGAGCTCTTCTTCCATTTTGACCTGAATAGCGCTTCTACAGGTTGCTGCGTCAGCAAAGAAACCAAATTGAGGACGGTGCTCCATCACTAGCACAGTTCTGAGTTTGAGAGGTAACAAAAGCGCAGTTTGAGAGGTAACAAAAGCGGGACACTACAATGACTCCTAGCACCAATCCCAGTTGTCCGCCACAAATGAAGTGACTTGCCCAAAAGAGTAAAGATGATGCCCTTTTCGTGAGAATTTGAATCCCGCTTGCTTTATCTGTTTAGAAGCAATGCCTGGTCGGTTAAACCGCAACAACTTGAAGTGCGCCAATATAACGACGAACTATTTGATTTGCCAGAATTGCTATTCCGAATAATGTGCCAATCAATACGGTTTTCTGCGACATTTTCTTGTGAAATTTTGCTAAATCGAATAAAAAACGAAAAAGCAACAAATTCGGCTTGTATTTCGCTAGATTTACTTTTCAATCATTTGAGCACAAATTTTGTCGATTTTCAGTGATGGGCCAACCTAGAGAGCATTTTCTCTTTTCTTTAAACGTTTATAATTTTTCATTTTTTTCCCCAATCAATTAGCGATGTTACGCAAGAGTGTTCCCTTTTCCAGATCTTTCCTACGATGTGTTTGATTGACTACTTTACTATCTTAAACGGCAGTTACGAAAAAATCAAAAGGGTGACCAACCTTGACAACATTCCCCTAACAATTTTGCACAAAAATGTGTGTAGTAAAGGTGAACAAATACTGATCCTATTTTTTTTTATTTCGCAGAAAAAATATCTAATGAAAATGTAGTTTCTTTTATACATAGACAGGTTCGAGTGCCAAAGAATTCCGAAATGTTATTATTAGAAAAGGATAATTTTGAAAACGTTTAACAGTTGGATTTAGTTGGATGAAAGTGGCACTAATCCCTTAAAGTTTAAAAATATTTACTTTGATAAACTTTTTGGATTTTCTATTCAAGTAAATTTTCTATCATCAATAGAAATCTTCAAGCAGTTTTGCTTAGATTACCTGACGCAGTTTGTAGTAAGAAAACATAGAAAAATGCATCGGAAAAGGATAAAACTTTGAAGTTGGAAATACAGGAACGTTTCGAGGCGCTCTCACTCTAATAGGCTTTCGTTCGTTACCTACTCTTTGATTATTTTGGTCCGTAGCTGACAATATACAAGTTGATTCTATTGCTAATTTCATGTCTTGAACATATTGCGTCTCATCCACACGAACCATAATGTTAAAATGCCCAATTAATTAAATTGCCCCAATTCCTAAATTTGATAAGCAATATAAGATACGATTCCTAATCGATTAACTAAGCATAACATTTCTGCATTCTTCTAAAAATATAGTCTTTGACGAAAGTATGGTAGGATTTAAGGGCTGTACTTCTTTAAAGGAAATACATGCCCATGAAGCCTATACAAAGGGGATTGAAGATTTGGGCATTGGCTTGTTCTAAATCCCAATCTCTTTTAAAATTTGAAATTTACAGAGGTAGAAATAATAGTAACCTGATTGAACTGTTATGCGCTCATGTCAACCATTTCTGGAAAAATATCTTGACATTTACTTTGCGGTTTCCGCTTGCTCTCTGAATTATATAATAGAACAACGGTTTCTCGTCGCATGTTTAGGGCGAGTAGAATACATTATTTGAAAGAATCCTTGGCGGATAAGATAAGGCTGTGAACTGGAGAGTTTTATTCAAGAATGAGTGATGATGTCTCGGTCACAAAATCAAAAAAGCGCGATAAAAGTTAGTTGCTGTTATAAGCTCAATGCACAATCCGGGAATCAGAAAGAACTAGATTTGAGAACCAATAAAACTGTATACCGCGAAACCGTGACATGGTATACTTCCACATATGACCACAATAAATACATTAGCCCAGTTGACGGTTTTGATCAGGTGGAAATCTCGTCGCTAATGGACGAAAGTGTTTTACTATTTTTTAAACGCTACCGCAACTAATTCATATATTGTGTACAAGATGGCACCAACAGTATTTTGGTAAGCAGTAAAAAATAAGGAAGGACCGTGGTCGGATTATATATAAGTCTGAAAACTTCCATTAAGCAAGTTGGTGTTGGAATATACTTACTCATTCAAGGATAATTTGTGGAATATGTTACGTTGTAGGATTTGTACATGGAGATTTTAAAGTTGAAGTCGTTAGGGAGTGGTGGGCTAGCTGCGGCGCCATGCTTCTAAGGTCATTTGGGTTCCCCCTCTAAACTACTGAAACGGTTTTCAGCATTTTACAATACCTTTTCTTAAAAAAGAGTGCAGATTATTGAAAATTTGCAAATAGTCACCCGGTAGGTGATGTAGTGGATATTTATTTAAGTACATTTATTACTATCACAAGATGAGAGTCTAATTAGGTACGTGTTCCGATAGGTTTTTGCGTACGCATTTGTACACAAATGTGCCAAATTGTATCATTATGTAGTCTTTATAGGGCTATACTTCCTAAAAAGTTAATTTGGTTCGCTGTTGTCGATATTAAACGCATCTGGTTTTAACGATGATTTCAACAGCGGATACTGTGGTTATGGGTGTCGGTGGAACACGTAGAGGGAATGCGTCCTTCATTATTAATTTCGTGTTGAAAGAATAATAAAAGCGCACGGTTTGTTTTAATTTCACAGGATGTCCATATAATCTACCAAAAGGGTGGCTATTATTTTCTAATTTTGTATTTTCTTTGTTTCAATACACTTTTCTTTTCTCATTAATACATTTAATGTAGCTTTTTTTAAGGTAAATGCCCATTTGGATGAAGGTTGTACTTGGTAGTTATTCTATGTGCTACTTTGTTGGATTTGTTTGGTTTTATTGCCATGGCTAATTACTAGGATTTTTGATCATATGTAGATATATTTGATGTGAGTATATGGCCATTATTGCGCGATATCTTTAATTATGCTTCTCTGGAGCGTTTTTAATGAGATAATAGTATGTAGACATCTTAAAACTACTTATGTATTGATTGCGTGCATTCATAGAAAGACACATTGAACAGCTCATATAACAATTTTCTTTTTCATACTGCTTGCACAGTACATATATGTTTTCTACGGTTTATTAATCATTTTACTTTAAACATTTTTACACAGCAACACATAAACATATTATTGTCAAACAGATCTAATGTTAGGCATTTCTTGCGAAACTTTATTATCTTGACTTTACATTGTTTACAAATAAATAAATCTTTTTGAAAGACTATATTTTTATCATTACCAATAAAAAATCGTCGAACTCTTCAAATGTAGGCCAAGTTCATGCAACGACAGGGAAAGAAACATCTGTTAATTTTCCTGTAATAGTGACAGAGAAGTATTATTCACCTGTCGATAGTATGATATTTACTGGCGAAGCCATTTCAATTAAACTATCTGATTACATTGCAGAATACCCGAATACTGACTGAATGCCTGATTATTTATTTCGACTTTTAGAAATTCCTTATCTCTCAAATAAACGTCTACGGGGAACACAGTATCGTAATGTAGAAATGTAGGGGACCAAAATTTTATTAAAATTAAGGAAAAACGTCTCGCGTGATTTGCCATTGTCTTTGCTGATTACGTTACTATACCAGCTTTACCGTATTAATAAATTTACCATTTTCACAGTTACACCCTGTATATTTGGATGTTAGAACACACCGGTATGTAATTTAAAAAAAAACATTGTTAGCATATAAGATGCTTACGCTCATGAAACAGGAAGAATTCAAATCGCTAAGAAGATTACAGCTGATAGAAATGATGAAATGTTAGAATTCAAGGTATTACATCTATTAAAGAACTTAAACTTTCATTAGATTTCAAAACCTTTAAAAGCGAAACACCGTACTTGAAAGAATTTCTCAATACATGCAGAAAATGCACGGAAATCTTCAATTTATCCAACGTGTGAATCGCTGTTTCACTCTCTAATACAATACTGAAGGAACATCAATGTTACTTCAATTTACTCAGTTCTTCAAAGTACTCCATAGAAAACGATCATCAGTTCTATTTCTGTTATAATGTTGATGACAAAAGATATGCCTGCATGCAGGCAGTCTCCTATTAATTCGCAAAACTAAACTAGACGTTTCTTGAACATTTTTCTCCATTACTAACCGACAATTTGTTGGAATGAAGAGCGTATGATAGTGTGGAAAGTAATATAAAGCAATATAAACTTTTCATTTCCTTCAGCATAATACGCGCCGTAAACCATTACTAAAAAGGGCATAGAAAATTACCACCTCGCCGCGTATTTTATTACAGCTCCGTCTATTTACATATATAACAATTTATTGTCATATTTTAATACATACAACCCATCATTACGGAAATTAAAACGAGATAACTATACCTGCCATTTTAAGATACAGACACGTACAAGGTGTGCCCAAAAGTTTCTGTGACTGGATCGATATCTCAAAGAAAGCTATGGACTTGCGCATACAGCTAGATATTCAAACACACATCATAAAAACGCCATCCAACGTGGTGTCCCTGTCATTGTCAGTGTAAACACGTTGCGGGCACTTAATGTAGTACAACCCAACACATGTTTTACTGATAAGTAAGGTTTGATAAAAGAGTGGATGACGTGTTATAATTAAGTAGTGTAAATCAGTCTTTCAGAAATGCAAGGGCGTCAGTCCGGCTTACACTACTTAATGATAACACGTCGTTCATTTTTTTATCAAACCTCTATACCTTATAAGTAACCCCATTTAGGGGCCGTAAAAACTATAGTTCTCATTTTCATCATAAACAGGAGCCTTCACAAACTGCTTCATGTCTAGCTTCATATGCAGGAATGCAAAAATCTTGGCGAATCCGCTAGCCCCATACTGTATCAATATTTACTGAAGATCGAATGTTATGTGAGGCTAATCAGCAGATTGCAGCATCAAAGTACTTCTGTATGCGTTACATAATAATTTAGTGGCGCTGTATCTCAAGAAATGTAACTGGTGAAAATCATTACAATATTCCAGACAACAAACAAATTGTTCTGCGTCTTGCTATAGATTGGGTAAAGCGTTAAGGGAGAAGCATGAGAAGCATGAAGGTATAAGTTGCTTGCGACTTATTTAAACGCTTTTTTGATATAAGTAAAACCACTGAACAAAAGCCGCGTTTGAGTAAGCCATCGACAAAGGGAACTGCAAGCCCGATCTGGCACATGTTGACTATTTCCTGTTTTCCCACCTGAGGCGCACTTTGAGGATGTGGCGGCAATTCAAGAACGTGTGACAGCAATTCTGCGAGTGTCTCTTAAAGAAGTTATCGTTGGCCGTTTTTATTTTAAAAGCAAATAAAGGTCATTTGCTTGTATCTTCCGTTTCGTTTGTTTTCTAATGCCATTCACCGAACTTCTTAGTCAGACCTTATAGACATAGGTATATGACTGGGCTGCACCTGCAGGACCTGGGTAGAATTTTTTAATCCTTTCTATAAAAACTACATCTTCCTTGCTTTTTGGCGTTCTAAAGAATATGTTTTCATTCTAGATAGCAACATGTTCGGTTGTGAAGTAGCTTGCAAGTCCACCTCTTGACCTAAAGATTGCGGGATCAAACCCGATCAAGGAGGGCGACTTTAATTGTAGATATAAATCTCAGACTGATTTGCAGTTTGGTGTTCTGCTCCCAGAAAGCTTCAAGGAGAAATTATTTTTTGTTTAATTTTGCGTGATCTAAGCGTTCTGTCTAGCATTACATCGAGATATACGAGGCATTGGAGTTCTTTCCCTAATCAAAGTTTTTATAGTTTTTGGCTAGTTTTTTGGTTATTGAAGTGGAAGACAATCGCTTGCGTGTTGGATGCGTATATTTAATTTTAGTGCTCTGCAATAATTAATTATTGTTACTGTTATAAGACATTTCTAATTGTGGTCTTCAGATACCATAGCTTAACAAACTTCTGTGCTTTAGATCATTGCTTTGGTTATGCTATCCCTTTTTCTCTTGAACAGTTGTCCAAAAGTCTTTCGATATAGAACTGGTACCTTGGCAAGGAGATGATTCCCTGTTAATTTTTTAAAATGAAGCTCAGCAGTACGAAATTCTTCTTTAAGCAAACGATACCATCCTTGGAGTATTATATACTGCCACAACTACTGTATGAGATAGGAACTTGGATATTGAGCACCCATACAATCGAAAAGCTTGAAACCCTTAATACGTGATTGTATAGATGAATTTTACAAATTCCGCGAGTCGACAAGTTTACAAATGTAGGTATTCGCGAAGGAAAGGTTAAGATAGAAAGGCTTTAAGAGCCTACTCCATGTTTTTAGGAATGACAAAATATGAATTCCTGCAAATAACCATGTCAGAAAGCGTTTTTTGGGAAAGGGCATCAGAAGGAAGAGGATATCTTGGTCCAGGAATATTGGAGAGTGGATTGTTGATTTTACAATCAGAAACATGGAGAAATGGCAACTTCTGATAGTAGAAGGGCACCAGAAGAAGGAGAGAATAATTAAAGAATTATTCTCTCTCTAAAGATGCGATTGCGGATTTTGTATAGCGGTTCCTGTGCGTTAGTCTTCTCTTCTAACAAGTTCTGTTACCTACCTAGTTGATATATGACTTCTGCATTTAAACTGAGACTGTTTTCAAGTAAACCTTAGGTCGAGGTCGAGGCATGAGCTTCCATTCATTTAGGATGGCTATTTCATAAGAAATAGAAAGATATAATAGCGACATGGGCCAAAAGCGGAAATTTCCTTGACCTTCTCTGACCTACAATTACACATTAGCAATTGAGTGGCGACTTCAAATCACATTTTAACCTTCCTATACTCACGTCAAAATGAAAGACGTATACTATACTATATAAATCGGTCTCACAGACCGTATGCGTGAGTATAGGAAGGTTAAGAAATGTTTATCCCATTATTTGTTCGGTGTTAGTGTGGACATGACGAGATCTTCGGGAAAGTATATCTGTCATTGAAACGATGTAAAGTTGAAGTTATAAAATTGGAATTTCTTACATGTAAAAACATACTAAGAAAAGCTCCATTTTATATCCCTACTACGTAGTCTATGACCGTCATAAAATATACTAGTCGTAAATGTACAAATTCTTTTCCTCACAATGTATTCATATCTATCGATTCTAAGTTGTAAAGTTCCTATGTCGGGCTGCATGATTTGTTATTGAATGAAATGTATGTTCCAATCATTTTGTGTCTTGGTATAATTGTGTGTTTTTTGTAAAATTGTTAGGTTAAAAGACTAGCAACTAAATACATCAAGGCAATGAGACTTTAGGGGTAAAAATACTAGAGTAGGCATTTTTTGCCAAAATAACTATGTAGTTTGTACAAACGGAGGAGATTTAAATGCAGTTATATACGAGCCAAAATAAATTTATAAATTACAATACGTTGTAATTAAAACTTTGTTTGCGTTAATAGTAGTTACTAAAACGTTGATATGTACCGCTAGAGAATGACAAAATCGATTACTTTAACTTTTATTGTTTTGAGCAAAGAAAAAGTATAGGACATTATCTCGCTTATAAGTTTTCATATTATAAAGGAGATGCAATTTGCAACAAAGCATAGCGTTGAACTACCACACCACAGTCCACAATCAAACTAGAAGTGTAAATTTCAATTGCATCTCATTATATGAAGTTCTATCACGATGAAGCTAGAATGTGGTCGAATACCGCAGACGATTACGAATAACATCATTATATTATATATTGAGTATGTATATGCAGCAATAATAAATAATAAAGTCATTCTAGTTTAGACGCTAGGTTATGGCGAAAGTTGTGTTGAATTCTCAAAGTATTCCAACGAAAGCATGATGTAATTCATGATATACGTGCATAGTACTAACCAAATGAAACAATGTACATGGTATTTGTTAATAATAAAGATGTTCACTTTGCTAACATAAATGGAAAACGATAGTAATTTTAAGCAATCCTCGAGCAATCTGAATGTTTCAATACTGGAAATGGAATATGTATTACAAGCAAATACCCCTAGACGGCTTTGGATGCCACAGACCTAAATGAATATGAATGAGGTTGGCTTCAATTTGCGATTCATACTTCCGAAAGAATATTTAAACAACGCAACATTGTTCTAGGAAGTGCATAGCTCCGTCTAGTGCGTTGTAGTTACAGTCGAAGCATCTAAATACAAATTCCGTAAATTTTTTGGCAAGACCGTGAGTATTGTAGATTGCAATTCATTTTTGTGAACTAGGATTGCGAATTAGGAGAAAATTATCGCCGTTATTGAACTATCCATTGGTATCATTCCCAATGTATGCAAATTAAAATCAAGGGTAACACATTGTGATTAATTTCAGTCCAATCGCTAACATTATTAAGTATTTGATGAAATACCAAAGGTGCTCTAATTTAACGTACATCCAGTTTCACGTGTATTCTGGAATTGTAGGCATAAGTACTAATTGGGACTATGTTACAATCGAATTGTTTTAGTTAGGATAACATGCTGATAATTAAATTAGTCATAATATAATTAAATTATATAATATTTTGGGGATCTAGTCGTGATGCTACTAGAGTATTTCTCTTACAAAAGACGGTTATAAGAATTATGTTCGGGTTATCTTCGCATAATCTCGCAGATATGTTTTTAGAACACAGAAAATGCTAAAGTTTTACGGTGCGTATACTTTTTAGTTCTTGTCATCTGTGTATAGGTACCTATCGCACTTTATTGCAGACAAATGTCACAATTATTCCTCAAGGAACACTAATATTCTGCTGCCTTTACCTCATAGGTCAACTCTATTTCCGAGAAATCGCTTGTGCTTGGGTTGTAAATTAGTCAATGAATTATCTGATGCTGTGAAAGCAATCACCAATCATAAACATCTTAGAAAAACTATTAGACATAATCTGTTGGAAACAAATTGTTACTCTATAACTGAATTCTCGATGTGTTTATTTTATGGATTATATTTTATTTACGTCATGTATTGTATAGATTGTTATAGACGCTGTTTAATATTGCCTTGGCACAAGTTTGGATACAGAGTATTATTATTATTATTATAATTATTATAACAATGTTTATAGTACACTGAGTTCCACAAGGAGTTGACCGTATACGCTCTTATGGCCTATTGACTTCCCACTTAGTCCGTGCAAATTATATCAAACTATGCTTTTTCTTCTTAAGCTTTGTTGTCATTTATTAATCCCTATTTATTTTGGTCATAATGCCTATATTATATATAACAATGACCAGAAGTGATATGCAGTTGTCGTATTTATCTACCCTAAAACACAACCCTGAGTCGTCTTCAGCTTCATGCAGGAAACGTGAGTAGTTTTGCACGTATAAAATAGTATTGTTATGAAAAGAAAATCGTGCATGTGTCTCCTGTAGTTACAGAGAGTTCAGAAGTACTTGCCTGCCGTCAAGTTATACTGCACAGAGTGTAAACACGCAAATTCTAAGTTTACGTCCAGAGAAAGCAAACACCAAGACTACAAAAAAAAACTGAGACTATCGATTATGATCAAACTGTTCATTGTCAGTAAGATGTAAAGTACATAGCTTCTTTGCACAGAATCTGCCTCCTATATTAAACTCTCTACTAGCAGCAATCAATAGTCATCCAGATATATCTAGGTCTTATTAGACCCTGGCTTCGTACAAGGTAGAATATGAAGAAAGACAACATTAAATAAACGAGATTTTGTTAGGTATCAGTGTAATTATTTGCGACAAACTAAGGAACTTCGAGCACAAGGAAGTGGTGTAGTCTAAGAAGGATAGCTGTATAGAATATAATTATACATAATCATATTGTCAAGCATTCATGTGTAGATCGTAGCTAGAACACGTTAGTTTTTTAATAAACTATCAATCTACGTTGTAATAATAATGTATTTGTAGATATACATTTTTTTAATATATTTTCTCCTTTATTGAAGCTTTAAAGCTTTTTAAAATAAAAGAGAAAATGTATAAAAATTAATGGAACTTTGCTCAACAAGGGCATTTTTATAGATAAAGTTAAGGTGGATAATACAGCCCAATCTACCCAATAAGTCGAAGCTCTATTAGTAAGTCTTACAGTCATCTGATCGTGGACAATGATATGCCGTAATACATGTTCGTAACGAGAGTGGTTTTGATGCTGGAGAAAAACTAACATTTTTTGTAACGAAAATACTGCTGATACATGCAATGAAGTCGATGCTGAATTATATGAAGACCGGGCCATTCATATGTAAGTGGTTCCTAAATTTGCTGATCAATACATTAATACTTCTCGAGAATGGATCCTATCACAGTAGTGATAAAATACTAAAATACCTAATACATTTTACTATTTTCTGCAATCAGATTGTTAACATACTGTGAAGTTTATTAATATATTAGCTTGTAGTGGTTATAATAAGTTACATCTTCAGGCAAATATAATCATATCATTTGTATCAGCGAGAAGTTGATTTTGTTGGACTTCGGAATAATACAACCTTTCATAACGCATCCGTTGATCTTTTAGCAGTCGTACAGTTATTTTCATTCAGAATTAGATGCAATAATGCATTATTTACTATCGATACCCGGCGCATCCACCAAAATGTTACGAACTTGAAAACAGCAACGTGCATGCAGTGCGGAGCTTTTCGTGGGGGCATTAGGATAATAGTGCTATATGTCGAATATGCTTTTGATTAGGTTTCATTTTTGACGATGTACACATGTGCAGCTTAACTGCTTTATAATCACCTAATGCTCCACAGGCTCAAATTCTCTATTATAATCGACAACACCAATGTATACAGCTAAATTATCTGCAGCTATATTTTATATAATTTTATGTAATATTCTTCATGGTAATGATGTGGTGGGAAGTACTATATTCTTTTCTAAAAGCGCAGTCGACCGGCTGTTGGAATTCCTCCCTTTGTAGCAACCATTCACTTCGCCTCGTTACTAATTCACTGTCCCCTCTTTCTTAATGTCTCACTATTTGAACACCTGATACACCTTCCTCGCGTCCACCTGAATTGTTAACTAAATCACCAGTTTAACGCAAAAAGTATTTCCATCATCGTTGATAACTTATCGGATCGTCAGATTCTCTAATATAGCGAGTAATAAAAGCCCCGCCTATTTCATGATGATATGCGGCTCTCGGCAATATGTACAAATTTTGCCACCCCCTTACTAATTTTGCTGTATAAATAGAATCAGTGCAAGAAATACAGATACTAATTGATGGTATTTTATCACGGTATTCGATACACGTATACATAGATCTGTATCTCGAAGCTGTATTTGCATGGCAATACAGCTATTTATTAATACTGCCATGTATTCCTGTTTTAATATGATTGAGTACGGGCAAAGTCCATCCACTATTTCTCCCTTCAATTACGATTGTGACGTATACGGTTCTGATTCCACACTATGAATGGTTTCATTCAAAACAATTGTTATTAATAGTAGTTGTGGAATTTTTCTATTTGTACGCTGAGTAAGACATACGGAAGTGTCTTTATAATCAAAAAGTGTGCCACGACTTGTTCTATATCCACATACTCTGCACATACTAATCAGAGGAAAGATGAACACGTAATATAAACGAGCTATTACAAAGTTCTTCAGTACCTATAATTACTTCGCATTGTTTATATCGGCGATAAACTTTATATAAAGCCAGAGGGACGCTCTCCCACTAATAAAATTTTAATTACAACACCGTTGAAGACTTAATTATGTAGCGAAATTGAATTTGAACGGCGGCTGTCAAAACCACGCTCTTAATTAATAATAATGTTGGATGGAAAATGTATCAAATTTACAGCGTCTTTCTTTTTAGCCGGTCCCACTTTGCTCGTTTACTTAATTACATTTAAAGTTATTTCTTGCATATCGCATGTCTTCTTCTCTACAACATCATTTTCTAGTGTATTTTCTCTTTGTTGTGACTCAAAACCGGTCCAGGTGATATGAATGAAATTCATTACAGCGAGTATCGTTGTTCTCGTTGAGGTAGTTTTCTTTGTAGACTCCACAATTGGGTTGGGTATGCATCGCGCGTGGTATTAGTTCTTATAGTCGACGAACTAATTACAAAACTTCAATGGCCTGTCAAGAGAAACGTTACATTCTAAAACTTTAATGATTTTAAGGCGGAAGAACGCGGCGAGATATAAATTCGTCGAGGCAAAGTGTTCTTTCCCGGAGAGATAGAGCCGATTTATATAATAGTTTTGAAATAAACGCGGAGTGTCAGATTTTGTTCAAGTGGAACTTGGATATCTGTGCAGGAGTAAAAAAATGTGAATTAATGAAAGTGCAACAACTAGAGCCAAAGTTTAAGTTCAATTAATGTTTTGTCAATTGATATTTCGCTAGTAAGTCTCCGTCTCTAAATACATAGATGTTAGCAAAATTTGAAAAACAAATTCTTCTTAATTTTTTCTTTTATAGCAAATCTTGAGACTAATGTTCATCTTTTGAACATTACAACAGTATAATACGTATAATAAAAAATAAGAAAGTTCTTGGCATGTACTTTCAAGGATTTGTAACTGTGGAAGTACAAGTTGTGATAGTCTTTAACCAGAGTTTCAACAAAGTTAAAAATAATTTGACCAAAATTACTCACTTAGGAAATTGTGGCAAAATAATAATAGGTGCGAGGAATGCTTCCAAGGTTCTAGAAATTTGATTTCTCTATTTCGTCAATTACCATCAAAATTCAACATGATTTCTATTTAATTGACTATACTTATCCCAATTTGGAACTAATTTTCCATCCTCAAAGAGCGTTTTTGGGATCTCTCTAATCCAGCTATTTATAGCAAGTCTTACCTCCATTAATGTCTCAAATCAAATACGTCGTAGTGGTTCCTTCAAATTTGGGGACAGACGAAAATGATTAGGACCCTGGCGAATAAGGTGGAGATGGAAGCAATTGCCAGCGCAATTCGTTTAAAACATCTTTTGTTCTTCGTACGGTATGGGACCTTGCATTGTCCTTGTCGTAATAACGGACACCTCCTGCCGCAATGGGTAGGTAATCCATAAAAATAATCCTCGCGGAATGTCAGAATATAGTGAGCATTACTTTTCGAACTTTAGATGCTTTGAGCGGAAACCCTTTCTTTTGGTTTTAAGCGAGTGATTAAGTAAGGTATTATTCGTTGCCAAAATTAGTCACCATAACGTGTTAAAAGCGTCGACCATACGTCGGACCTGTTGGGTTTCTATTCCGGTTCCAACAGCTTCGGTTTACACCCAACCGTTCGTATAAAATCTCGCGAACCTGTTGTCTACCTATTCCTGTACTAACGCTAATTTTACGAATAGTTTCTTGCCTATCATCTTTTAGTAGGTTTTCCACAGCAGCAATGTTTCTTTTATTTCCGGAGGCGCCACGCCGTCAACTGCGCTGAACATCTTTGAGAGACGTTCTTCCAGCTTTAAAACGATCTACCCATCGATTGAGTGTATCTTTAGCTTCGGCAGACTCACCAAATACACCTAGCAGACTTTGAATAATTCCTGAAGGTTTGACCCCTTCTCAATATAAATGAAGATAATGTAGTCCTCTTTGTGATTTAGTCACGTCTTCAATGATTAATGGAAATACGTCTGTATCAGTCAAATAGCTGAAGCATACTAAACAATATTGTATGCGATGATTGTCAAATAGTTAATTCCGAATATTCAATAATATTTACGCATTTGAACTACTGTAAAATTTTTAGAAAATGCTTCATAGAATAGTTCAAATAATAAATGATAGGCCTAGAAGTAAAAACAATGGAGATTTTGTGAGGAAATAGTACAGATAGATGAATTAACCGAAAACATCAAATTGAAATTGGATAAAAACAATACAAATGTAACATTTATTCCAAAATATAATAATGTAGTAACTTTCAACATTAATTATAAAAGCCGCTGATTTATGAAATAATTAATATTAACAAGGAGTATAGAGCAATAAATTTAAAAATTCATATTCATAATTTATTAGAATGTACGATAATTTATTAATATATCTCTGAATATGGTCGTATTTAAAATAAACGTGCGTGCTAGCAAATCAAATAAATAATAATCCTTGTGTTTTTATCGTTTTGTTTACTTGCCACAACTTCTTGGTAACACATTGTTTTATTGAACATGCCTATAAAAGCATGTCGTGATCAATCGTTCTGTTACAATCATGTATCAATGTATCAAATTCCTTTTTATTTATTCGTATACATATTGACTCTATCCCGAACACTTAAAATTAGGAGTCACAAATGATACGTATGGCGACGACTTCTTAAAGAAAAAGCCGCTTTGACACGATGATGACACATCGCGTTACTCCATAATCTCTAGTGAATCTTGAGCTGCTCCAAGCTTCACTCCATTCTGTTCATCAAGGAGCTTCCTATAACCAGGTTTGATTCTCTTTACTTACCTTGACAAACTTTTGCTTCTACCTGCGAAGTGATAACGCAATTTTTCATTCGCCTTACTCCCTTTACAGTACAAATTATCAATTTCTTGAACTCTCTTCCAAATGTGGCCTTTTGTCGTTTCACTTAGAGATTTACGTCCAAACAATGTAGTCAAAGATTTTCTCTTAGCTTGTCACTCTTTTTCCAGTTATTTTGTTACTTTGCCAGTTGTTTTAGGATTTGTTCAGAATGTCAGTTCACTTTCAATTCATTAAGCAGGGATTTGAGAGTTTTCGACGTAACCCACTGCATATTTAACGCAATGTCGATTTTGGGCCACCACTAACCTGTGTTAACGGTTTATCGGGTTTACTATCATTTTGTATGTGAAACGATATATGTAAATACATTGAATATGAAAATTTGATTGAAATATTTCTCTGTTAATGTAGTTATTGCGATATTTTGCTGGACTCTATGTGCGAGCTAACATTTGTGTGACTTTCCTTGTGAACAATGTTTATCTATAGTATCTTTTTCTTCGGTTTTCGCAGGGTCTTTACAAATAAAATTATTTTAGGTGAACTTAGAAGTAAGTAATGAATGGTTTTGAGGTTTGGAGAAGAATTGTATTATTTGGATTTTCTGATTACATTAAACGTAGCAAACAAATCCCGCAACTAAGGACACAAGTTTTACTTTTTATGTGGATTATCTAGTTATACCTACACTTTACACACTAACTGCATGCTATTACCGAAGAGGACCAGAACTGTGAGGCAAATTTCCTTTAATCTCCTGAACATTCTCAATGGACTAGTAATTATTAATTTTTTTTTTGTATGATGGAAAGATGATAGGATTGCAATGTTCACATTTTCTGTACAGCAAGCCTAAACTAACTCGCAGAGTTAGTAGAAAAGAAAAAACAGGATATGAAGGAATAAAATGCCCGCGGGTTGATATAACTCACAAATAAGGTCTACAAATTGTTCAAAAAGAGAATAAAACGTTTTCAAAATCTTTTTCATGGCTGTAGAGCATAGAACCACACAATTCTATAAAATAATTGCCATTTTAGTATGTCAATGTCATACGAACTGGACGCCAATTTATTGAGAGAGCGTTCGATAGTTATTTCATCTTGCCATGGCGATCGAGTCGCCCTTCACGCACATGTTCTTTCAAATGTGTAAAAAATGATTCTCAATGGGTGCCAAATCTGGACTATAGACGGGGTGGGTGATACTTCGATGGTCATTCTATCAGGGAAAAGGAGTATTCACCAAAGGCGTGTCAATTTTTCACGATAATGCCCGTCACCATGTCGTCTGTTTTGTGAAATTAGCAAAAATTCATCAACGGTCCACCATGAACGAAAAGTTCCTTACAAGAACAGTTGAAGTACTTACAAAAATTCAGCAGATGTAATACCACTAGGCGATATAAGAAAAGATTGATCATTGAGCTGAGTTGATGACTAAGAAGAATTGTTCCAAATATTCTAATGGCAAGAGGTTGGTCTAGTACTTTATTCTAAGGGTACGTTATAATTGTGTGTCAGCCAGAAACTCAGTATTTTATCCATGTTTTCCATCAAGGATAAAAATTGTATTTGTTTCACTAAGAAAACTTTTGTAAAAATATTCTTCTCATGATATAAAACTATTGAAACATACAATTTTCTCTTTTTATAAAAACAGGACAATCATGCTTTTAGGGTTACAGAAACATTCTTTCCTTGCGATCTCCAAGTGTAATTCCCACTTAAAAATACTGTAAATGTTGCTCACAGCTACTCCGCCTTACTCGAACTTCTTTGTTTAGGATTCACTAGAAAACCAAGTACCGATAGTTGTATTAAGAGTACAGCCTGCACCTGACATATTGGCGTCCCTTAGTTGCTATATCAAATAATAAAATGCTGTCGAGTCTCACAACGAAGCAATATCACTGCACATTCTACAATTATCATCAACTTTGGATTGAGGATTTTAACCCGCTCCGAAATTGATTTCTATTCCGTTAAATCCATAGTAATTGTTCCATCTTCTGATCCCTTTTAAGCCCTTTTTCGACTTTATCGATCTATCACAACCGCAGGTAAATCCGAACGGTTTCCAGTTTTAAAGTTTTCGGTTAAACGGTATTTGTATTGTTATGATCTTGTGGTAGTATAAGTTTCCCTGCATATGACCGAACCCTATATTTTATGCATTCTGATTGCAATTAGGAATAAAGAGACTGGTTAAGATAATATATAAAAAACCAATAAAATTACCCTTGCCACACATTTCGGAAATATATCGAGATACGTATTTCGGAAACCAAGTTGCCACCCTCAGTCGAAGACTGGAGAAATTCAGTATCATTAGCGATATGCGACTAATACCCAAGGCGAACACCACACAACGAGCAGTGTAAAAGTCTAGAGTACTGCACAATAAACATCGCACACAGAACGCCTGCACAAAACACACCAAAACACGGTTGACACTGATCTCCGTATGTTTACACTAATTCTAAACCTCAAATTCATGCTCTATGGAGCGTGTGAATGATCCTGCACTAAATTTGAATTTAATTCAATACGATCTGATAGCCATTATTGTCATCTTTATGAACTTAATAAGCTTAGCTGGTAATACTATTATTTAGAATGAAGTTCTGTTTACGTCTGGAGTATAAGGAGCTTTAAAGTACACAAATAGATTATAAACGAGAATGTTAATTTCCAGCACGGCTTCATTTTTATCAAATAAGTACAATTATTGTAGTATGGATAAGAGTATTCCGCCGCCATTTTTGGTAGGTCGCTGCAGTTTGCATTGTTCTTGGATTACACTTTCTCTGATTAAATTTCTGTTGTCTGTCGATCATGTTAGTCTAACTGGTAGTTACTAGATGAATGTCGTTTGACTTTTCAAGAAAATGTGCAGTCTAATCAGAATTATTTGTGTGTTTTGCTAGTTATTCCTAGCTACCTCTTCATTTGATGGCTAAATTATTGCTCGAGAATTTACGCGCAGGTTGCATTGGTGGGGCCAGATTTGTGAAGGGTGTACTCTAGTTTTTTTTGATATCTTTAACCCATCAACAGTTTTTTTCTCCTGTCGCATTGTGTACAAAAATAAGCACATTTTTGATAACCAATTTTGTATTAAAATCGATTATACAGATTCAAGTCAGCAGGCAAAACTCTTACAAGTACTAATTTTCTGCGAAGAAGAATAGTCTACAACTTATAGGATATTAGTTGGTAAATTACAGCGTCTAGTCATCTATGATCACAAAAATCTCTTCATAGAAAGTCTATAAAAATCTATTCACACATGTATATCGTCTTGAAATATACATTTTACTAAAACAAATAAAGTTTTATTCTATTAATTTATCCCTACGGCAAACTCAATATCTTCATTATTCGACATAAAAGGTGGTGACAGAATTTATGTATAGGGAAACCGGTGACGATGAAGGGCATTAAATTCCTCAATCGAATCACAAAACTCGACGCCCCCGTTTTATATGTCGGAAATGGGCGACGAGCACGGCGACGACCATAACAAAAAAGGGTATTCGTTAACAGGACCGCCGCTACCCTAGGAAAAACCCGTCGTGTTTTAACCATAAAGATGATGTATGCACACACGTACGAACCAAAAGGAGGAAAAAATGTAACATATTCCACCTAGCGCGAATACGCTTCCTGCTCAGGCATAAATGCAACGACGGATCGCTCCGTCGGCTGAAAGTATTGGTGAAAAGGGAACGCGATACGGGAGAAAGTTGTCAAAAGGAAATTGATACACGACATTACCAACTTAAATATTAATAAAAACGACAGAATATTTAACGTGGGACGTTTGTATGTATAGGATGCGCAAACTAATGCATGATTTACGCAGAAAAATGTAAGACAATCGAATGCAATGTTAATGAAGGAGCCTTTTTTTTTTATAGACTCCCATAATTCAAATATCAAACACCAGATGGGAATGAGCGATGTGCTCAGACAGATAACTAAAATATTGAAGAGAATCGTCTGTCTAGGTTTATTCATCATAAACTATTCAAAATTTAACCTGTTGAGCTATATAACATAGTTTCCATCTTCAAAGAGATGATATTGTAGGAGTAAATGTCTTCAGTTATATTGTTTTAATGGACCCTGGACGAATGAGTATTAAATACTATATCAACACTAACCTACGATGAATTTAAATATTAAATAAACATTTGCATTTCATCCAAATTTAAAATAGTTGCCTTTTGTACTTGGAAATTCTTGCAAATATCGAGTAAATGCAGCGATACGATTTCACGCAGCGCAATATTCACCTGTTGTTGAAATTTCCTGCCGATTGTTCGTAGATGTCGCGTATGAACGTCTTTCCGAAGCGAATGCATAAATGTCTAAATCGGTTTAAATATCTATAGACTATAGACTATAGAACTTACAGCGAATTTATCGCCGCAGACATTGCATTCGATCTAATAGCTCCTTTATCGGATACGAGACAGGTCTACCCACACAGTGAAATTCTCCGTTGATTGTTTGCAGTATCCAGGAAGTGTACTGTCTTTCATAAATGAATGGATGATGCACTCGGTTTAAATATCTCGGCAATTATAGAACTAGAAATGGATTCATCATTGTTGGACTTGCATTTAATCCGACGCAAAAGGGAATTAGAAGATGATTTTCAGACGAACAATGAAGCCATACATGCTGCGATGAAGCGGTAAGAACCATAACTATAGGAAGAAATTCTATGAAAATAGAATCCGCATATTTAATGGAATAATGTGGAAATCAATTGCCTTTATGGGCTTTCTCTGGATGTTATCGAGATGATCGTTTTCAGCGTCATTGGGGATAACATTCTAACCTTCAGCTTCAGAAAAATTCGAGACAACAAGGATGAATAGCTTAGAATTAACTAAATGTATATATATATATATATATTTCGTGACCTTTTATACTTATCTTATATGATGGATCTCTACCACTAATAGGTCAATAATTTATATAATTTATTGACCTATTAGTGGTAGAGATCCATCATATAAGACCTAGAATTAACTGGATATCAAGAGGATTTTACCAAAATATCATACAATAGACTCACATAAAAATTAGCGGTATTTAAATCTGGCAAATAAATCGAGAGGACAGCTTTTTAGAGGTAGTTTTAGCAAAGGTTTTACTAGTTTGCTATTAACATAAACTCTGCGTACGTCATCGTGATAAAAGCGTAAACCGAACAAATTTCGAAGGGTATCGGATGTCCAGCTCACTCGTGAAAACTATTTACTCCGTTGTGTAGAGTATCGTCCTGCGTGTCATATGCCTAGCCTATTCTCTGCTTAATTAAAATGATTTTGGCCTCTCGCTACAGCAGCTTTGATATAGGAGACGAACATTGTAACTATTGCTATCCAGGAACTAATTCTGAATGAACTTTTGGAGTATCTGTACTATTCCGTGTCAATCTTCAGGTTAATTTAATGTTGTAGCATTTTTATATGTATATCTACATTTTACTTTTAGCGTGATAGTAGGTTTCGTATTATGATATTAGATAGATAGATAGATCCATCCCAATTTTTGTTTCAATCGCTTTATATTTAGTGGGTCCGCCAGACGCACGAATTTCAGAAGAGAAGTTGAAAATTACTACTTTTAAAAAAATTTATATCAGTTTCATTATTTGCGTGTATAAGTGTATATGTTACTAATAGCAAAATGTATACTAAGAATAGTCCTATAAACAATACTACTAAAGGTGGTAATTGCGATCAATAATTTACAGCAGGCATGGGTAACCGCCGGCTCTCGAGTAAGATTTATTCGGCCCACAATCGAATTTTTCCATTGCATATTAGTACGGCCGGTCTAAATTGTTTCAGAAGGATACTACAAAAATGTATATTTTTCAAGATTACTCGCGGCATAGAACTTCTAGTTTCTTTTTATTTGGTCCATAACAAACAAGGTTGCCCATATCTGATTTAGAGGGTCCGCCACGGCCTTAAATTCAGCGTATTATTACTTTGTTTATGTGATTCCAATCGATCCTGATACTGGTGCAAAGGGTGGAATAATAGCTATAATCGAGTCGACATTAAGACGATCACTTCACTGGTTCCTGTACCAGTTACACGAAAACGAGTTTCCTTTGAGACACTTATTTCAGAATTTAGATAGATAAACTACAGACCCAAAGAGCTTTGCTGGACCAATTGCAGAAATGTTTAGCCTTTCCCCTAACGAATTACAAAGCAATTCAAACTGAATTAGATCGACCTCTTTTGAAATTTAAAGATCTAAGTACTGACCAAAGATATCTGTTAGAAATGTATCATGCAATGCTGCATTAAGTAGGTTATTTTCTGATTCGACCACAATTACCCAAGTGTCACCCGAACACAAATTGATCATGTAGTGTAAAACACTTGGTATATCATTAATATATAAAAGAAAAAGAAATAGTCCAAAAATTCAACCTTACGGTATTCCTTGTTTCTTTTTGTTTCACGCACCTCTAACTAAATCTATTTATAGTACCACCACTATCAACAGCAACACATTGTTTATGATTCGATAAGTATAAGTTAGCTAATTGTAAGTTATAGACATAACTTTTAAATTCCATAATATTTAGTTTTCGAACTCATATTTAACGCAAGTTTTTGATAGGTCCAAAAAGATGCCTGCTTTCTTTTGCAGGTAATTTGTGGATAACTGCACTAACTGTCTTATGTACAGTTTTTGTGGTTGATTGTCCACGGACATATCCAGTTTGTATACTTAAGATATTACATTAACTCTGTAAAATCCGTCAGTAATATTACATTCTTTAGTTATTCTGTTAGGAACGCAATGGGCTTATAGTTTTCAATAACACTTATGCCTTAACTCATCAGTAAATATAGCTTGTTTAAAGAAATATAGAGTATAGTCAATGTAACACAGAAAATATCATCACACACTACCATCAACGCGTCTAACAACGAGTCGTAATACGACAGCGGTATCAAAACATCGTTTATTAAGCGTTTGTTTTTCGTTTATAAACTATTTTTACACTTATTAACTTATTTTTGCCTTATACAATCTTATATAAATAAATTTGTCGCATTAGCTAGGAAAACGTTGTGTCAATGATAAACGAATAACAAATATAATTAGCCTCATTGAAATAGAATTACATTATGTTATGAAAGACATTATAAATACAATGTATATATATATATATTTCGTGACCTTTTTATACTTATCTTATATGATAGATCTCTACCACTAATAGGTCAATAAAACAAGGCTGGTTTGAACGATAGTTATATTTTATATTTTATGAAAATATAACTATCGTTCAAACCAGCCTTGTTTTATTGACCTATTAGTGGTAGAGATCTATCATATAAGATAATTATAAATACAAGCATTCAAGACGTACCATGTTACACAGATTGTGGATGAAAATCAGGCGTCTACAATATCTGATTTTGGAAGATGCCGAGGAGGTGTACAAGAAAATATGTGCAATGGAAGACTTAGTCCAGGTTAGTACATACATAAAATAAATAAAATTACTCTTACCACACCTTTCCGAAACATCCAAATACGTATTTCGGCAACTAAATTGCTATCCTCAATAGAAAACTGGGGAATTCAGTATCTTATTTGCAGGTTAGTACATATTAATATATTTTTTAATTTATCAGAGATAGTATTACTATTACTATTAAGCAAGGAACATTAATATTGGAGCTTATACAACCGAATTATTTACGAAATGCTTCACAAACCGACATTTACACCGAATTATGAGTGGGGCACAATCAACTTTGTTGCTAGACTTTTGAACTGGTCATTGTCATGCAACTGGACTGTTTTAACTTCACGATAGGCACGGCTTACGTGTGGGGAAAGACTTTGTGAGAACGTCTTCTCATCACGTTATGCTCGGAAATATTGGTATTGATTTACATCAACAAAATTACAATCTTTAGTTCGTAATCAACTGTCGTGTTTAACGTACCGTGGTTCGTTTTTATATTCCTGGTAAGAAAGTGAATATATGGAAACTAAATGAGTGAAGCAACCACTCATCCAGTAAAACATGCTTTCTCGCCCGATGAAAGAATTTTGCTCGATGCACGGGTAGTCCGCTTTTATAGAATGCTCTCAATCTAATTAACATTGATGTTTCAAACATTTTTTGACCACTTCTATTACCAATAGCAGCAACAATAAATGTATAGTTAAGGTGTATTTATAATAATGTAATACATATGTATCTATATGTACCTACCGTATGTACATTCTTCTCCTATGTGCGAGGGTGGATCAAATATAAACGAGCCTATTTAAATTACGCGCCACGTGCTTCTTACTCCCTTAGCAATCATGATGAGCGAGAAAGAAGTATATCCCGAAATTGCACAGTGTCAATATTAAATTTCTCGTCAACGAAAATGTAAATGCTGCTGACATTTGAGACTTTGGTCCTTTATAACACCCCCGAATCAAAGAGAGCGAGAGAGAGAGAGTGTGGAGTGGAGGAAAATTGGCGAGGACGAAAGCAAAGGCTTGCTGTTCCAGGGTAGGCCTTGGTCACTTGATTTTCTTTAAAAACATCGAACCGTTAATGCTGCCTATTATTGTGATCGTTTTAGACACGTTTGAACTGCCTCTTGGTCAAAAAGGGCGTGGCATTTCGATCAGAAGTGTGTTGCTCCTCCACGACAACGCCAGACTCCATACCGCAGCAGTAACACAACAGAAATTAACCGATTAACATCGACCATGTGACTTCCATATGTTTGGGCCACACCAAGAAGACCTTGGTGGACAGCGCTTCCCAACGAACGAGGAGGTGCAGCAGTTCGTGTTCAATTGGTTTGATACACGTCCGTGAACTGTTTATGATACTGGGACTAAGAAATTACCAGATGGTTGGAGGAAGTATATAGTTAAGATGGCAGAATATGTCGCAAAAATAAGAAAAATGTAAATTGGAATTTATTTCGAAAGATATGTGGTTCTTTCCACAAGGATCGTTTATATTTGACCCACCTTCGTGCTATAAAATACTACAAATTCTACCACAAGCAATAAAGAGTGCATAAATATTATCACTTATTACATATATATATGTATATATTATTCTTATCACTTTGTGTACATATCCCAAAAGGTGTCTAAATATTCACACGTACCTAAAGATTTATATATGCACACTACACATAAAAGGTCTACATCTTCTATTATTATTTAATCGGGGGTAAAATGTATATACGCAAAAGTGGTATTTCAAGTAGACCAGTTAGCTCGTAGTTACGAGCCCCCTTTTGATTGCGTCACATAACGCCATTTTGGGTAAGGTCTTGACGTGGTGAAGGGCAAAAGATATTTGGTACGATTTGATAGACCTATGCAAACAGAAATTTGTGAATTCCGGTCATAATAACGACGTAAACTGCAAATAACTAAAAATCGTCGAAATATCGAGGGTAATTTAAACCCCTAAATGTAGAACTCGGAAGAAACGGACAACGGCGATATGTAACATTTAATGGGGTGTACAAAACTGACCAATTTTCATTTAAATGGAATACATAGTATATATGTATTTCTAGCACTGCATGTAATATTTTATCGACAGAAGTTAATATCGAAGAAACTATTTGGCGTACTAGACTGAAAGTCATTCGGTTTTATTTTTCTTCATTCATTACCCCGCCACTAAATTGCCTCGCCGATTGTGCGATCACAGGTCCATTATAGCCAATTATCCGGTTCATTAGTCACGGGAAAAGTTGGCGGTTTTCAATGGGGAAAAAAGTTCCCGGCAATTACCGTTCCGTGACCCGTTTAATATTCGTGATTTACGGTCATGCCTGCTTATTACTTGTAACGCGATTAGAAGAGACGAGGAACTAATTTTTACGCCCCAAAAATGGCATTTTAATTTTCCATCGTTAATTCCCTCTTCGAGTGGAGCGTTTTTCTTTCTGTCGAACTTCCCTGCAACCCTCGAAGGTTTCGCCGTACTACTACTACGTACTAAGTTTTTCTTTTCAAACTTTTCTGCCCGCGACCCCTCGTTTTAGAAAATACAATTATGAATGGAATTTTTATTAAAGGGAAATAAATTAATAACGCAAAAAATGCAAAGCGCAGAAAATCAGAGTGCTTTATAAAATACGATGCAGCGGATTCTTATTAAAAAGAATGTCTGCTTTTCGTTTAGTAACCGGGGCGTTTTCGAATGGCTGCTTTATCAACCTCCATCCAGAACCGTATTTACAATATCCGAAGTTATTTATATTTCGCCATCACTTTCGCAAAAATTCTCTGGAGAGCAGAAAACAACTTCAAGGAAAGGTAATACCTCTTGATACTCTTCACTAATACAGTTTTTGTCAAGTACGGTTGGCTTAAATTTGCTTCATTAGAACTCTTTCTGTAACATCGGTATGGTAGAATGGTTCGTTATAGTTAATGGAAGGTGAACACTTTTGCATTTAATTTTCAATAGGCACTATTCCTAATTAGGAATAAAGAACAAATGCTTGCAGTTTGTCTGAAATACGGTGGATATGCCATTGAAATTCAATTAACATATTCAATTACTATGTTTGGTTAAAAATTAACCGTTTGCCGATCTGTTATACTCTTGGATAAAACAGGCTCAGCTGGTTTGGAATTGGCTTCTTAATTGCTTTATATAGCTGTAGATACTTCCAGAGAATGGGTTATATTTCTGATTTCTCAATTACTTTTTCCCTCTGCGATTTTCATCCCAAAACTTTCATCACCAGAGCCCGCTACCTATTTGGCTATTTCCATTTGTAAAGTTCTTTTTGTGTTTTCATAGAATAAATATCAGCAACACACTCGGCTTAACCACAGTTCACAGAATTCTCCACTCCATTACCTGTGCTACTGATTCCCATAATCTTTAATATAAATTGTTTATACCCAAAATCGATTTTTTAACCACCACTTTTCCACGTATTTTAAAGCGATCGCGAATTACTTGAATATTTAGGTTAATGGGGGAGGGTGGCAGTGCAATAAATATCACTTAAAGAATATAATGTTCGACTCAGTAAAATGCATACTACCTACAGGGTTCTTTTACAATATGTACAATTCCTCAAACTTGTTATATAAGTGAAAGGCAAGTCCAATTTTTCCAGTAGTGACGAAGGAACTAATGTCAGGCAGCATTGTAATATTGGCAATTCTTGAAATATGGGGCAATAGGGATTATGGTACTAAATGTGTACTAAAATAAACCTTCACCTAAACTTTTCCTTTTTAGATATTGTTGGAAGGTAGTATACGTAAACTGCCTACTAGTGGCGTTACTAACATTACATCACATTAGTAAATCCCTTCTCACACAATTATCTAATTAAATCCAATGACACGTGTTTCGCTAGCAACAAGGCTAGTATCTATAAACCGGAGCTTACCATTCGGTACTTTATCCCGTTGCTAGCGAAACACGTTTCATCGGATTTAATGAAATAATTTGTGTGGTGAGGAGTTTCCCAATGTGTTATAGTGTTTGTAATACTATTTGTATATCAATACCACGATATTTGCATTGTCCTTTTGCTATACTTCATTATGCGAATATTCATTCTTAAATAAATACTTAGTCAGTAAATATGCGCGCATATATTAAATGATTTCATTCGTTTCCATTTTAAACGTCCAACAATAACAATCGTCTCTGCCATAATGTGGAAAATGTGTTCATCAGTTACCTACAAACTAAATAAATTTGCACGGAAGTTTGAAAGTGACGTTTCGTCCGGTGATAGTTCTGTGCTTTTTAGTAGTCTCTAGGAAATCAGTGAATTTCGAGAAAAAGCTTTTTGTTACTCAACATACTGAATGAGCTTACCATTAACAAGTAGTGGAACAGAAAATGACCACTTGAAAACTCCATTACTGAAAACGTCTGTCAATATCCAATCGACAATTCGAATTTTTGTTTGTCGTATGTAAAACATTTGTGATTGCTGAAGCTCCGCCACGATAATTACAAAACTCCGTTACAACGATCGTTATTTGGAAAGTATGTCAACGAAATTTTACCGAATGGATCAAGGCTGAGGGAAAACGATTTTAATAAAGCTTATCAATCCATGATGGATGAAATTCAAAGAAACATGAAAGACAAGGACATTTGAATATCGAAAGATGGGAGAGCAGATGCCCTAGGAACGCAAGTTTGAAATTGCAACATTTAGTTGCTTTGTATCATTACAATATGATTTTACAGACATATCGCCAATGTGATTGTTAGATCCTTGAAGCCAAACCGAGCATCTAAAGTTTATTAATTAATTGATAATGTTTTGAGAATGTAAGTAGTATAATTATTCGCTACTTCCCTATCACCATTTTAATCAGAGGAAATTTATCATGACGACGTAGTCTTGTTCGTAAGTGATACAGCCCATTACACGGAAAAACGCAGAAAATGCTCTGGAAGTATGCTGCATTTAGCATGCTTGATCTATGGGATTCACTATGTGGCAGAGGATATCAGGCTACAATTTTTAGACGTGGATATGTTATTGGATTGTTGATATTTTTGGTACAAAATGTATTTATTACAGCACCATACGGGATAAGACTTTTTAAAGAAACGGCGCCTGACCTAACTCCAATACTAACAGGATGAGGCACGTGGATATCAGCTGCAAGTTAGTGTGCTATCAATTCTACAAAAATTATGGAAATAATTAGATATTTTAGACTAAGTTTTGGCGGCCTCAGTCAGAACAGTGAAGAACCGGTCTGGACTCTTTTTCAACTAACTATGCAGTAAATTCTGTTGCAATAGTAACTTTAGAAAGCGGAGATTTAACTTTAGTTGACTCTAGCAATATTGTAAATAATACCACCCTAGAAGTATGTTGTGTCTCAAGCAATAAAGGAACTAAAATTAAAGAAAAATGTGAAACTATATTCACTAAAAGTCAAGACTTTGAAGTTGTGAAAAGCTTCTATACTTTCTGGAGACGTAAGTGAAAAAAGGTAAATTACAGAAGTCACAGATTTGCTTGTGCAAGATGGATGTCTAGATCTTTTTTCAATTAAAATAGTTATTGCTGGATAGAAGACAATTCCCAATGGTAAACAATTTAAAAAGCATGTAAAAATACCCACACCCTACCTTTATTTATTTACTTTCAAACCACAATGTTCCTCGAATAATATTAGCTGTAACACACCCCAAATTATATTCGTTTGACATATTGTACAGTTTATAAAACTAGGAAATAATAAAACCAGTGGAACGATGATACCTATTCAATTTCTTTAAATGTCTATTTTCGAAATTCTTAGTGCTTCTTTGTCTGCCCATTTGAATGCTTGTTAATGCCTAAAAATCGGGTCTCTAAATCATCACATTTCCGATGAAACATTGAAAGTATTTTGTGCTACCAACACGCATTTCGCAAGAGGTGCCTGAAAAATACTACATTCAAGCTTATATTTTTCCTTCCTTTCACGTGTTAAAATCTACTACTAGTGCCCTTTCAGCGATCGTGCGATCTTGTCCGGTTGAACTGCAGCAATCGCTCATCATAGGGTTATCTGTTCGACATAAATATCATTCTTTATGGCTTTAGCGTCACGAACGTCACCTACATAAATTGCTTTTCTGTATCATTATTTTCTTGTTTATCTGGATTTCGAAAATATATGACGATGTAGTGATGAAGTTTCGCTTCAATAAAGTATTGTACACGTACGTACTAAATATGTAGAATAGCTTTCGCGTCGATTGGGTTAGAAACTACAATTACGTATGTATATATGGAAGTTATGGAAATTAGACTGAAATTTAGTGTGTGGCAAATGTACCATCGAAAATAATCTCAACGAAAAATTCACGCCAGAAGTTATTACAGTCATAAAGAGTGTATATTAGTTAGACTTTATAGGTTGCTCCAAATTTTATTGGTTATCTTTAAGGATGTGGCATTGCAAATCAAGATTCTAAAAATCGTATCATCATCCTTTTATCGTCATTTGAATGTCTTACGTTCTGACAAGTTCCAATGCATTTCTTAGGTTCCATTAAATAAAAGGTCTATATATATCCACTTTCATCTATGTAATTCTTTAAGCAATCATCCTTTCCTTCACATTCATTTTTATCCCGTGTGATTTGAAGTTCTGAAATGTGAAAGACCAGCTAGGTCGAATCGCAGTTGAACTAACCATCCTCACATAATTAATAATAAACCGATTGCAGCCTAAATCGCAGATCACTAGTAGACAATTCTTGGAGTTTTGTGCTTTGAGGAATCGATTGAGGTGACCATCTCCGTTGTCTGCGTACACCACATGTAGTAATAATAATAATTTACATTTTTTAATGATTATACATTTTCTAGCATCAGTCATAAGGTAACGATGGCAATTTGCATGATTTTACTCTTACTGCAAATCGCACGATCCTCTTGCTTTGGTTTACAACGTTTTTGGAGAACTTTAGATATCTTAAGTTTACAAAAATATTTTTGGCAAATATTTTTTATGCAACTGAACCTGAGGATTCAGTTTTGATGCAAGTTTTGTGCATAGCTGGGGAGTTGCAACTTTAGAAATTACATTACTAATTTTGCTTTTCGCTGAAGAGTTTTCAGATTTGTATTCGAAGAAATCTAGTACTCGCCCTGCCGTTGGTTATTCGGAATTTGTTACTGTTTGCTGAGAATAGTAAATACTATTAATAAATATAAGCGAAAATTATGCTGCCAAACTTCGACATTTGTTTCTGCTTTCAAAATTAAGGCAGCTTTCACAGTATAAAAGACATTGTTTGAAAAGGAAATATATTTATGAAAATATGTTTTATTATTCTCACCGTTACACGTTATTTAATGAAAGTTGTTGCAAGATATTTTGTAATAAATGCCGTCAATACGAGGGCGATTCGTAAAGTAAGTTCTGTTTCCGCCTGGTGAGCAGACGAGTGAAGATATCGGCTCGATCCCAGCTTGGTGGTGTAATGTAAGTTTGGTAGTGGTACTAACAGACCCGTTATGACTGTGAACTGCGTGCGATTATCAGATTTCTCTGTGCAAAAAAAGATGAAGGCTGCTGAGATTCATCGTGAACTTTGTTCTATATGGTAAAAATATCATGTGGTCAGAAGATGGTTCCCTATGTTTCAAAAAGGACAAACTAATGTATATGATGAAGAACGGAGTGGCAGACCAACTGTTGCGACGGACGAACTTTTTAGGTAATATCGAAGAGAAAATTCGTGAAAATCAGCGGTTCACAATCACAGAATCGAGTACCTTTTCCCCTCAATCTTACAGGACAGTGTTACAGCATGGCTTAGTTTACAGGTTGCTGCAGACGCTGAGTCTTTATCAAGTATTGACTGCCTAAGGAACACTACACAATAGCAAATGTATGAGAACTGGTACCAAGACAAGCGTGAATAATTGGTGTGATATGGTAATGAATGCAATGATGAGAAGAATAAAACAGAAAATTGCCAAATACGTATTTACACGACAACTGTGTTGTCATCTTTAATGGACGAATAATGAAAGATAGTTTATCCTTCATAGGAGGTTATGGAAGTACGAGTTTAGAGGATTTTCTGTTTTGATAATTAATTACTCTCAATTGTAAAACGGCGAAGCACTAAATCCATGTACACGCGTATGGTTGCCAAACTACATACTCGAAGGAAGATCTTTTGGTCAACTTCTTGAGCAATGAAAATCTTGTTGGTACTTATTTTCTCTCAAGTGGGAGTCTAGGTCAATCGTTTTAGGCTCTGTTGTAGCTATCAACTATCAATAGATCTAGAACAAGCACTAGTTCGTAGCTAAACTTTACTGTTTCTGTCTCCTACTTCTATGAAGAGTGCATTAAGAAAGTCGTTCATCACTATGACAAAATATCTCAATCTTAATGGCAATTGTGTAGAAAAATAGCTGAAAACACTAGCTTTAAGCTGCATATCATCAAAACCTATTCATGTATTGCTGTTCTTTTTGATAACAAACCACTCTTGTAGTAAGACGAACTAGTATACTTGTTATTACACAAATAGTTTGTTAATTGTGAATTGCTGTTTCGTTGACAATGTGGCTAATATCCTTAACGGTGATATATGTTTAACGTTGAAGTAAATACAGTTACATATGCTGATTATATTACCTGCGAGACGCTTGTCCCGAATTAGTAATTAATTCCGTAGCATAGAATACACCGACGCATTTTGGTGTAACGTATATTACACCATATTCTTTGTATTTATTAATTAGTTAATGTACATATCCATTAAATTAATTATTGATTGTAAGGATCTCGCGTCTAATGTTGACTTCCAGAGAATAGCAGTTATTTGCTTGGCACCGTAAACATTTCTAAATTTAATGAGGGTATTAATTTGGAAACAGCTTCTGTAATATAATTAAATAAGAAACTTAGAATACAATCTCAAATTCTAAATACTCTAAAACAACGAGCAAAAACGTATTTGAATGAAAGCTACCTGTCCAAGTTCAAAACATTTAATTTTAAAAAGTTAGTTAGCCAGATTTGGATATGTAACAAAAAGTAGTTAATGTTGTGATAGTAGAGTACTTCAAGGAATCTAGATATGTCAGGAATTTTCTATATGGAGACAAAAGCGCATTATAATAATTAAATACGTATTACAAACTAGATGAAATCAATATAATATTATATGTCCTAAAATTTTGTCGAACATGTAAAATAGGAGCTCGTTTTTTCTTCGTATGTCGTAGATGTTTCTAGATGAGGAATGTAAACAACCAACAGGAACGACGTTAATGCATTTTCCGTCGTTATTATCACAAGTCTAGCGATCAATTCCTAAAATACACGACGTCGGGGTTACAATATAACCAAGAGCTAATGTTTAACATTTACTTTCCGCAAGATCAATATTAAAGTTGAGTTATTATACTAAAACTATTGTTGATTTGCAAATATGTATCTTAGAGGTGTATCGAATTTTGGGAACTTCCAATTCAAAACTGATTTATGGGTTAAATAAGCGACAACGGAAACTGTGCTGCTTGCTGTATGGTGTCGAGGATGAGTACGTAAACTTTTGTATCAACAGAAATGTGTCGAGCGCAGAATGTATCGCTCGAATTTATTGAGGCACGTAAAAGAAATTATGCTTTCTAGGAATGCTAATCTCGCTTTTATTTGATAAAAATATATATTAGGTACTCAGATGAATTCTGGATTGTCCTTTAGTTCTAGGCGAAGACGAAATTTTACATGGGTTTAGGTAAATAATGAAGGCTGGACACAAAAGCGCTTGTGAAGAGACGCTGTGTCTTTAGCAAGTATTGACTGCCTAAGGAACACTATACAGTAGCAAATGTATGAGAACTGGTACCAAGACAAGCGTGAATAATTGGTGTGATATGGTAATGAATGCAATGATGAGAAGAATAAAACAGAAAATTGCCAAATACGTATTTACACGACAACTGTGTTGTCATCTTTAATGGACGAATAATGAAAGATAATTTATTCTTCATAGGAGGTTATGGAAGTACGAGTTTAGAGGATTTTCTGTTTTGATAATTAATTACTCTCAATTGTAAGACGGCGAAGCACGCTTTTTGGAGCAAGGGTCAATAAAAGTTCATGCGTAGTACCTTCTTCCTTATTCCACTAAATCCATGTACACGCGTATGGTTGCCAAACTACATACTCGAAGGAAGATCTTTTGGTCAACTTCTTCAGCAATGAAAATCTTGTTGGTACTTATTTTCTCTCAAATGGGAGTCAAGGTCAATCGTTTTAGGCTCTGTTGGAGCTATGAACTACCAATAGATCTAGAACAAGCACTAGTTCGTAGCTAAACTTTACTGTTTCTGTGTCTCCTACTTTACTGATTTTTATTACTGTTATTATTATTATCCTTATTGCTAAACTAACTAATCTTGAAGCCATTTTATTCCTTTCAAGTGTAAAGCGTGATGTTGGGCTGTCGAGCTGTTATTCTATATCCCCTTCCAGGACTCCCTCCACTTTTTTCTCCGTTGTGTTCTTCCACAGGTATCGCTCCATTTTACACTTCGTTTTTCAGCTGCTGTCTTTACTTCTTCTGATCGAAGTTTTCTTGGTCTTCTTCTCCTTCTGTTCCTAGGTACACGTGTCTCGTACACTCCGCTAACCATCTTGTTCTTCTCCATTCTCAGAACATGTCCTATCCATTTTAGCTGACCTCTTTTTACTCAGTTATCAGTTTAACTCTTAGGTTTTCCCTAATAGTGTCGTTTCTGGTCGTGCTCGGTCACAGAAACCTCATTCCCAGGCTTTATAACTTGCTCCTTTGGTTCTTTGTTGTTGTCCACATTTCTGTTCCATATATTAAAATTGGTGTTACTACTCCTTTAAATATGTACACTTTTGTTGGTTTTAGAATCTATCTTTTACTTAAGAAGGTATTTTGAATGCCATTGCCATCTTCCAACTGCTCCTATCTTACCATTATTATAATTTTTCTCAATTAGGAAGAAATCGTCCCGTACTGGAATAAGTCATAAGTAGATATGTCAGGTGGTTAAAGGACAACGATGGCCTAAACATATAATTTCTTTGACAAAAAATTAACCAAAATTTAGTATTCTGAAGTTGGAGTGGCTGGAGAGCGGTGGTTTTGAAGCGGCTTCATGTTCGTAAAGTCACTTTGGTTCCCACTTTGTACTACTGAAACGGTTTCTGGCATTTTACCTTAAAGAATACAGCCCATTGAAAATTCTCAGATATATACTCAGTTTATACTGTTAGATACAACCTTAGTAACACTCAATAAAATTCAAGTATAGGAGGTGCGTAAATACAGTAAAGAGGCTAGTAGCGTAGTGTTCGATCGGACAGCACTCGCGACGCGGGAGTTGGAGGGGAGATATGTGACCATGTGATACGCAATCAGTGCGAGTTGAAACTCGATAGAATCACGTTGTTTGTCCGCAAAGATTGTTGATTAAGTAGGTTTTTGCTTGTGAGTTCTTACAATGAATGACACTAATTTTGAGCAACGGTGTGCGACTAGATTTTGCTTCCGGCTTGGACACAACGCAACAGAAGCTTTTGTAATACCTCGGCAAGCTTACGGACCCAGGTATTCCGGTGGTTTAAGGCATTTGGAGAAGGAAGAGAGTCGATTGAAGATAAACCACGCATCGGCAAGCTTTCCGTTTGAAGAACCGATGCAGATGTCGACCGAGTCTGGGATCTTATGCGTTGAGATCATTATTTGGCAATTGAAATGATCGGGGAAGAGTTAAATTTAAATCACACCACCGCTCATCAGATATGGATCTATGAATTGGGGATGAGAAAATCTGCTCAAGAATGGTTCAGAGAAACTTCACGCTGGATCAAAAGGACATGAGGAGGTACAGGTACGTTGACTTTTTGAAGTTGATTGAAAATGATCCTCATTTTCTGAAACGTGTCATTACCGGTGACGAGACTTGGGTGTTTGAGTACCACCCGGCAATCAAGAACCAGAGCAAGGAATTGCACACTGCAAACTCCCCAAGGCAAACAAAGCAAGTATGAGCAAGTCAAAGATTAAAAGTATGCTAATTTGCTTTCTTGATAGTCAAGGAATCGTTCTCAAAGAACTTGTGCTCCCAGGCCAAAGGTTTAATCAACATTTTTCTCAAAAGATTCTTAAAAGGCTTTGAAAAACGGTCATGGCGACAATGCGTCTTGTCTCATAGAAATTTCAGTAAACCGTTTTTTTAGCAAGTAAGAACACTTTTGTGGTTTTACAGCCCACTTATTTGCCTAACTTGAGTCTGTAACTTTTGCTTCTTCCCGAGATTAAAACACCTCAAAGGGCGTCGTCTTGGGGCACTGGACAACATTACAACAGCTGTAACTGACCAGCTGAAAACTATTCCAGTATCCGAGTTTCAGTACTGCTGTGAAGACTGGAAAAATCGTCTCCAGCGTTGTGTGTCTTCCCAAGCCAGTTATTTCGAAGAGAACAATGTTGAATTGTAATTCTACTGGAATTAAGAAAGTCTTATTAATACACCTCGCATATCCTTATTAGTCAAACATCTGAAAAAGAAATGGATAGACTTTGTACTAAATCTAGAGAAAGAAGTATCAATGGTTACAGACCTAGAAATGCTGATAATACTTCAAAAGTAGGACTAGTCGAGGAGCTAGTAAATCGACCATTCAATAAGTAAAAAATCATAGTCATCAACATTACAAACAGAGGAGAAAGAAGAAGGAAATGAATAACAATTGAAAGATGTTTCTTTAAATGTAGATAAAGCCTGATCGTGTAAACTTAACAACGTATCACCACAACTTACTAGGTCAACCGAGTACTTTTACTAACCGAATCGTTTGCATAATATGTGGTGATAAAATAAAATTCAGGCTTTGTAGTATTATACAGAATTTACTGTATTAATGTTACTTTAATTCGATGTTTTATTTACGCATATCCCTTGATAAATTAAATTAATTAAATAAATGAATCGTTTATCCTGTTATATATAATAATATAAATATTCTATTTTAACTAACAAGGGAACATCCCAAACTTGAAAATTAAAAAAACTTGAAACTCTATGAATAAGTAGTCCACACCCAAGGATGTTCGAAAGTATTTTCCTTATAGGCCCAATCTCGTTTTAAGAGGGCGAAATTACCCCTAAAAGTTTAGTGGATTTTCGGTTTTCATAAAATAACTCGGCAATGGCTGGAACAAACACATCACAATATTAAGGCTCAATGAGACGGTTATTTTGACTCATAGTTGTGATGTATTTGTTTCATTGTCAGCCATTGCCGGGTTATTTCAAGAAAACCGAAAATGAAACTACTGCTAAAAGTTTTGTATCTTTTAGCAGTAGTTTCACTCTCTCAAAACGAGATTGAGCCGATGGGGGAAGTACTTTCGAACATCCTTGGGTGTGGACTAGTTGTTCACAAAAGTTTAACCTCTTTTTTTGAACTTCCAAGTCCGGGATTTTCTCTTGTTAGTAGTGTTTATTAAAACGATCTTAATGTTTCATAATTACGAGTACTTTCACCTAACTTTACAGCAAATGTTTAGCATCTTAAAATATTCTCTATTGAATTTTAAACCTAGTTACCACAATTGCTGCCATTGTATTCGAAGAATTGCTTTGTAGCTTTCGTCAGCTTTATTAATTCTGCAAACTAATTGTGTTATTGCCGTTTAAACCCAAACTCAATTTCTTAGTTCTTCTTCAATGCCTATATCTGTTATACATTTACATATTTTTCTGTCTATTTACATGTTCTTCTTTCCTTTCCAAATTCTACTTCTCCGTTCGTAATCAACGAAATGGGATTACCGAAGCTCTTTCCCTTCTTTCCTTACGTTGATCGATTCCGGTAATAACAAAAACAACTTTTCCACAACTCATTTTTCGTGGGAAACCAAACCTATTTTCGCACTCCTGCTTCCCGTGCTTGCGTGGAACTCTGCGGTGGTAATTGACCCGAATTATGTGCAACTTTTTGCGATTGCCAAATGGAGGCAATTCATCCTCGACGCAAATTAGGATATTCCAGGCAGAGCGGAGGGAACTGAGTTTCGGATTTCGGTCGCGCGCAGAGGGCGTTTCGGTACGTCGACCTGGAGAAAAGGTGCTGAATACGGACGAAACGAATATTTGTGAACGAGGTGGCACTCCTCGCTTATTTCGCTAACCTAATCCTACATATGTATACGCCATTCGTGCAATGATTATTGCTTCGTGCTTAATTTCTAGGGTGATCGATCGTCTTGGCGGTATACTAGTAGCTCGAAAGTTCCTTTCTTATTACTTTCTGGATAGTTTTCTATTTTCTAGGATTTGGGTCGATATTTCCAGTTCAAGTATTTATACTGCTAAGGCGACGGCTCTGTTTGTGAGTATATCTGATTATTGATCGTTTAAGTGATGGAAATAAGCAGGTATAAGTCATGGTAGCTGTTAGCGTCAACTTCCCATTTAGTATAGTGTTATGTTTGGAGCGAAGAAGAATACATGCTGTTTACAAGCAGGGGACAAACAAGAACGTCGAGTTTTTGGTACGTAAAGAACTGAAAGAAAAGGTTTTGAAATTTGAGCTGATTTCAGACAAAACTAAAACAGCACTAAATATACATGCTCCCACAGAAGGAAAGTCTGAACAGATCAAAAATGAATTTCACAAAGAACTACAAAATACATACAATAAACTAAACAAATAGCTTATTAAAGTTATTATGGGTGACATGAACGTAAAAATATGGAGAGATCCCACATGTAGGGATATAGTAAACACGAGGTGACAATAATATGCTAATGGATAATAGAAAGAGGTAATCGCGTTTGCGGAGGAAAAGAACATGAAGCTGATGAGCACACACTTCAAAAGGAAGGAGACACACCAAGGGACTTGGATTGCTCCGAACGGAAGATATGCAGACCAGATACATCACGTTATTATAGAGAAAGCACACCACAAAGTTATAAGAAATGCAAAATCATACAGGAAAGCAGATGTAAACTGGGACCACTTCCTGGTTAGAATTGAGGTAAAGGTAGGGAAGAGGGAGAGGAAGATTAGAAAGCACGGAAGAATAAAACAGTTTGATGTGGAGAAGCTACAGTTAATGAACATTCAGCAGAAGTACAATAAGGAAACAGAACGGAGATGTCGAAAAATAGAGCACGAGATAGAACACAATAATTAAAATCGCTACAGAAAAAAACCATATCATTCAAGAAACGCCATAGGATAGAGTCATGGTGGGACGGAGACTGCAGGATAGAAACCGAAGACAGGAATCAATTGGGGATAAAAGCAATACGAACAGAAATAGCAGAAAATAGGGAAGCGTACAAAAAGCGAGAGCAAGTGTGAAAAGAGTAAGCAGACAAAAGAAGAGAGCTCTTAATGAACAAAATGTGACAAAAATAGAAGGACATTACAAGAGGAAGGAAATTCAAAGCTTCCACAGAGAAGCAAGACAAGGCAAAAAAGCTATAACCAAAACTTGTTTATAAAAGATAACGAGGGAAATTTAATCGGAGAAGACGAACAAATGGAAGGAAGGTGGAAAGAGTACTTTAGGAAATTATTAAACGGACGAAGAAAGAAAGCAAGAGGTGAGAGAGGATGACAAGAGCGGAAGCAATGTGGGAAGAAGTAGAGGAAATAATAAGGCGCATGAAAAACAAGAGTCTAAGACAAAATGGGATAACAACCGAAAATATTAAGGATGCCAGCGAGCAACTAAAACCGAAGATTTACGAACTGATAAGGCAAATCTGGAGGAAAGAGCAGATGCTGGAGGGGTGGGAAAAAGTTCTAATAATACCAATTTTAAAAAGTGGAGACGAAACAGATAACAATAACTACAGGGATATCCCTGTTGGATGTTATCCAAGTTGGAAGTAATGCCGCAGATAGGAGAGTACCAGGCAGGTTTTAGAAAGGGTAGAGTGAGAACGGGCCAGTTATTTATAATGATAGAAGTATGGATGATACGTTATGAGCATAATATACTAGCAGTTGTTTTAATTCTCGATTTTAGGAAGGTATATGACTCAGTGAAAAGAAGCAAAGTAATAGAGGCGATGAATGATTTGGGAATACCTGCAAAATTGCAAAGAGTAATAATCATAACAATAAGGAAAACAACGTGCAGCGTAAGAACAAGAGGAGGGAAATCAGAAAACTTTATAGTAAAAGCAAGTCTTCGACAAGGATACCCACTTTCAACGCTGCTCTTTAACATGGTGCTGGAAAAAGCAGTAAGGAACAGTAAACTCAACAGATACGGAAACTTATTATATAAGAATCACCAAATAGTAGGATATGCAGATGACCTAGCCGTTATAGTCAGAGACGAAAAGGAATTCAAAGAAATAACACAGAGACTGATACAGGAAGCATGACAGCTAACTCTGCAAGTAAATGAAAAGAAAAGTTAGGTTAAGAAAGTAGAAACACTTAGTAAAGAAGGAGCAGAGTTGAAAATATGTACACGTTTGAGAGAGATGAATTTTGAAGAAGTGGATCAGTTTGTGTACTTGGGGGTACGGATAACGAATAGTGCGAGGAAGAGAAGGAAATTGAGGCTAGTCTGAGTAAAGCTAATAGAATTGCTGGAACTATGAATTACCTACTAAGAGCAAAGCAGCTGCCGAAAATTACGAAATTTAGGTTGTACGAAACTGTAATAAAACTGACGGTATTATGTGGATGCGAGATATGGGTTTCGAACCAATGTTCAAAGGAAATAGTAACGAGATGGAAAAGGAAAATACTTCGAAGGATAATGGGGGAGGAAAACCGAAGACGGCTATGTAAGAAGAACCAATGAAGAGGTCTACGAGGTCTACAAAAAGCCACAGATAAAGTTGATCATTAAAGCAAGAAGATTACAGTGACCAGGCCAAATGGAGAGAATCGACGAGAATAGAACGGTTAGGCAGATAGCATAAAAAACATCAGGATATAGGAAAAAGGGAGGAAGAGTGAGGAAAAGATGGCGAGAGGCGGTGCTAGTGGACCTAAAGGATAAGGGCATGGCAGACTGGGAAAATAAGGTTACGGAAAGAAAAAATTGGAAACACGTAACAAAGCTATGGGCAAAAAGTTTATACATATGTTTGGAGCGTAACACTACTTCAAAGTAAACATTTAGAACATCGAATGATTACACTAAAAATGTAGGAAAACTGTGGGTTGAAATAGTATCGAGTACAGCGTTCATTTTTAGAATATCTGCAGCATACTCTTGTTACCTCGTACTGTTGTCTTCCCGATTTGTTTCTTTTGAGCTTTGGTACAGTTGGTTTAGAACATAAAATTTGGCACCACTTCCTTTCATGAAGGTAATTAATTCTACTAAATCCAACAAATTTTATTCGATACAAAACATACTAAAAGTATTAGATATTATGTGGTGCTTTATTGCTCCCAAATAAATTATTATTCCGTTTGTTTTCTCCTTTTGCGGGTCTTTTATACGGATCTATTCCGATAATGCCTTAATTCATTTTGATTATTATCATTATTATTCACGACCACTGTGTTGAATAAATTGAATTTCGGAAGTCAGTATTTCACAATATAAATTTATATTGTCGCCTCGACTAAGCCCTCACCAGCAAAACTTCGACGCAAAACTTCGAATTTATAGATGCGCTGATTAGATCGCCTCGTTATGGCCTCCGGGATCTAGCGGAGACGCTTAGCCTTAATCCTTCTTATCCGAACAGCAGTCGGCAGTTGAGGGAAAGGCGATCCGCGATATAGAATCTCTCAATATTTTATTGGTATTTCCCCCGTCATAGAACGAATCATTCTATATTGCGCCCGTTTTTCGATTCGTCGGATTCTCCGTCGATTTCGGTGATTCCCGACAACGAAAAGTAACTCTTCTGGAATGAAAAAGGGTAAAACGAAATTCTAAATAAATTACAGGATTGCGGTAATAAATATTCGTCGTTTGGGTAGCGTCTTGGGCGAGTCCGGCGTTGTGTCTGTCAAGTGGATTTCTTGTAATCTGGCTATTATCAAAAAGAGCATGGTTTCTAGTCTGCTTTTTCTCTTTCTCATTAAATATTCAAAACGCGGATCGGCATCCCTGGAAGTTAAGGAGAATTGACTCGACTCGTAAATCACTTTGGAATATTAGCAAGCCTTTTACATATAAAATGCGAATGGAAGCAAGGGAATAGAAAGCAGCTCGATGGGTTGCTACCCATCTTACTACTTTATATGCTGAATAAAGTAGAACAAACTGTAGCTATTTGTGTGTTTAAGTATGTAATACGTCAATAAAATCATCCTCACTTACGATACGTAGCAAATATCCTTATATAAGTTGTTTCCTTTCGAACTGAACTTTCAATGGTAACTCGTAATTCTTTTTCAATCATGGGCTTGTTGTAAACATTTTTGCGATCGGGGAAAATTTTGCATGAGCAAATGAACAAAGAAACCCGATACTGTTAACAAAATCAATTACATTTCAAGCTGTACGTCCAAATTAATTATAAATCGTTCACATATAAGCCAAGGTTCTAGATAATTTCTGAAAAATAAGTTTTAAGCTTTGCAAATCTACTACATAGTCCAGTTCAAAATTGTTAAGTCTGCTCACCCAAACATTGGGCACAAATGTCCAAGCATACATTTGTAGAAAATTGGTCTAATAGATCCTCTAGGTATTACGACATCTAATTTGATCAGAATTGTAATAACGGGTGTATATAACCTGGTCTCCCATCTAACAGAGTCACAACAACATAAGAAGGGATTAGATAAGAGACTTTGTTTAAATTTGCTTTTGAATATAGTGAAACAATGTACATAATTATACATACTAGGATCGGCCGATGGTCGAAACTCGACTACAACATCTATATATTAATACGCAGTCAAATACAAACAATCACACCTGATTTACATTGAATCTTTATTGTATTTTCGAGTAAAATAAAATAAAAATCGCGCTCTACTTTTTGAGAAGATCGTTCAAAAAGAAATTGAAGTTTCCTATTTGTCTCTTATATCGTTAATTTTAAGTGCTGTTCAACGAAGAGATCGTAGCGCGGTGGATAGGATCTAGGTTTTACACCCCTGGGAATGTGTGTTCAAGTCCTTTGTGCACGAAGAGATTGGAAAAAAAGGACATGAGGAGGACTTGAACACACATCCCCCACTGGTGTAAATCCACTGCACTACGATCGCTTCGTTAAACAACACTTAAAATTAACGATATAAGGGACAAATAGGAAACTTCAATTCCTCGATTCAATTCAACGATTAGAGCACGTTAGGACAAAAGCTCATACCTAGATATATAAGACCCATGAAAATTCTGGTGTTCCGGAATATACAAATGTAAATGCTGGGCACGAACGGATGAGCTGAACATACAATTATTTTACTCACTCGCAATGTATTGAGATGCCAACTTAATCCACTTAATTTGCTTTTGGGCAATCAATATTATGCCACACAATTTTTGTCCGTTTCTCGAACGTATTTACTATAATAATATGTCATTACTTGACGTGGTTGACGTATATCACGTTGCGAGTGTCATTCTGACATTTACAATATGTAATATATGCAATATCTTACAGACTCTCATCTGCGTTACACTGCACCTATCGCGATGAAACATATATTCGACAAATCTGCATTGTAATACGAAAACAACGACATATGAACCATCGCGATACATGGAGGGAACACTCTAAAATATGTACCAGAAGACGACCCATTGCGTATTAGTATATACATAGATGTATTTCTGCTACCAACTTTTCCAGATTTAATCTGTTAGCAAGACGTTATCCAAAAGCTCGTGTTGTGCAGTGCGTATGTAAAATTCTCGTTTCGTTGAAAATCCAAGATGGATAAATATTGAGAGAGTTTGTCAATGGTGGATTACCTACTCTTGATCGAGTGATATAAGTGACATGATATTTTATAAACCATCTAATCAATAGAAAAAATAAATCAAATATTCAGAATTTATACACGACTTTTCACAAAAGTACATCACAGAAACAACAAATTTGTCGATTTATACTTGGCGTTCGACGCGCTGGCCATAAAATTAAACCTACACGTCCTAACCCCAATATACGTTTGACCTTGATAAACATATTTACTGGTCTGAACACTAAACATTCGATTTATTTAACGTAACGGATATCTGGATACGGACTTAAAAGACCTGATGTTCAATGAACACGGCGGCAAAAGAGGTCATCGTGAAATTAAACATACAGGTGCCATGATAATATACACTTGGCCTTGCTAAAGATATGGCGCGTATTTTATTACCGTTTACATTTCTACGTGCAAGTAATAAACATATTTAATTTCAGAAGTATTCGAACAATTCCTTGCGAACCTTCGAAAATTAATGTCGGTTTTCTTGTGACACGAAAATAGTTCCTTTTACGAATTTTATTTTGCTTTGCTTGAACTTTCATTTGTTTTAATCTGATGCATACATTGTGTACTTCGCTGGATATGAAAGTCAAAACGCAACATGTATCTATAAAGTAGTAACGAGAGTCTGCAACGTATGGTTCTCAAAGTTGGACATTGATCGAAAATTAAATATCTAGACCAGTTATGGAAAATGGTGGCAAATACGGTATAGCTTCGAACTAAACCAAAATTTCAAGAAGAGCACATGAGGAGTGATGTGCATGATGTACAAATATGTTCAAACATCTTAATAATTTCTCATAGAGATATTAAAACATTTCTAGCCACTTTCCAATTCAGCAGACTTGGAATCCTTATTGTAGCGAAGGTATTACCAGTTGTGGAATGCGTCTCACGCTAAAAGTTTGTTGCTGTTTACAATCCTTTGTATCTGCAAGCGGTTCTATTGTTATGTCCGCCCCAAATTAAGATTTGCTACAAATATTAATTGAAATTATTAACTTGAGGCTTTTATGGATCTCGTTCAGGATCATTCGAACCCGTACAAGATGCATTTAGGATTATTTACGTTAGAATTTGGAGCAACTTCTCTTCGGATAAACAATGAGTTCACTTCGCTAATTTGTATTGTATTTTTCAGAAAATTGTCAACTTTATAAGGACCTACGTTAACTACTAAAAGATGCAGTAGAAGAAATCAAAGTAGAATCTTTGGTGACATCCACTAACCGCCTTACAAAAACCGTGTGAACAAGATTCAACAGTCAGATAGAGCTCCAATTCGACTAAAAGTAAATTTTAGAAAACTGAAGATCGGAAACCTAAAATTAGTAGTAATAGTGCGTACTAAACAACCATCTACTATTATGTATCGTTAAGTTAGTCACTTGAACTTGCAAAATGAAATGACTCATTTTGTATTCCAACACACAGTAGTCAAATTCTTCGAGCAACAACAACTAGTGTTCAAATAGGTATAGGTATTCAATCTACTAGAAACCAATCGAACTACTTAGCAAATACAACTCAAAACATCTTTTAGGAATAGAAAGTAGACGCTGGCCCCTGGAGAAATGCATTGCGGAAAGATAATAGAAATTATAAGAAATTAATGGGTGGCAGATACAGGTAAGTTAAGCGAGGTCATGGTTCCCCAGGACTACAGAACCACTAGGTTTTGGAAAAGAAACTATCCCAGGAGTTTTAACTAGCGCATGCCACCAGTAGAGCAGAGAAAGTGCTGTCGTAGAATCTGCAGTACATCCTGAAGGATGTGACCTGAAGCGTATAACCACAATGAGCTTGAATAAACTTTTGTGCTAAGTTCGACGAATTGTAATAGGACCAATGTCATACAATCTAACCGTTCACATTGAATTCCCCTTGGAATTGCCGCACTTGAACGTACGTTGGGGAATGCTTCGTGACATACGTTATCGATGTGCTAACCTAGTTAAGTGTGGGATGCTAAACCAGACTTAGACGGGAGTCTAGAGGCTATCCGAGAATGAGCTTGTTGTCAAACAAAATGGTACCCAAACACCATAAGCTGGAAAATCGTCTCAACGTCTTTTTCATTAGAAAATCAGTTGAGATCATATGTTAAAAATTTCGTGGCGGTAAACTCTATATAACATTGAAACTAATTAATTAACATTAATATTTATATTAATGACTCTAGGATATTCATAAGCACTTAATTGTAAGTAATTCATGAGGAACCATAGGTACGAGTTTGCGGTAACATGGAACAATATTTCCTAAACGGAAGCACTTACTGTGAAAATATGTGTCATGCAGATATTTGGCAAAAGTAAAGGACTGAGTTCGAGTAAGGTTGAATTCAATGTTATTTAGAGCTACGAACCCCCAATGAACTCGGAACCAACCACAGAGTACATTTGGTTTAAGACCCAGACCACAAGCGAAAGTGGAATAAATTAGCAGACCACTTGACAAAAGAGTATGTGGAATATTGGTTGTGGCTTCTTCCTACACTTCTTTAATTTCAGATTACTTTTACACTAATACTTCTTACTAGCAATGAAAACGGCTGCATTTGACTTGCTGGTTTGAAGGAACAAGCGACACCTCAACGTATTGTACTTGGCAACTCCTTTTTGTCCTTTATTTCGCATGAGCACTACTGTCCCACCACCACACTATCGATTGTAGGGGAGGTCTAAAGGTCTCAAATGAAGGCGGCTTACATAAAGAAAATATCTCTATTAAAGTATCTTGGTAATAAATTCATTAAACTGAAAATGCCCGTTGGAATTCTATAGCCAAACAATGTAGAGAAGGCTACCTGAACATCATATTTTCTGGGATTCTTTCTTTAGATTGATGATTGATTTTTATTACTAGTTCTCGCAGAAGGGAAGGTACTCATAATAATCCCAGTCAAAAAGGCGGATTAACTGACTCTTGTAATAGTTATAATCCGAGATAGTGGATATTTTGCGCCATATTAGGAAGGGAGTCCCATTACTTTTCAATGCTACCCATTCAATGGATCAGTTCGATATGACATACACCTCAGACACCATTTCAGGAAAAGCATTTAGCAAGAAAGCGGTCACGCCTTGAGCAAGTATATGCGCAAATAAATATAAATTTATCAATATTCTCTTTTGATGTGTATACCATTTAAAAAGAAGTAATTAGTGATATTGAAAACAACGCTATAGATAGGCAAAAATTATATAGAGACGTAATCGAAATTATTCGGAAACAACTCTTAATGAGACGAACGGTAGGCAGATAATGCCTTCCTCCCTTATTATAGACTCACGTGAGTTCGTGGGAGTAAAAAAATTAACCGCCCGATCTGTGGTTATAACTTAATCAAACAATAAGCTAAACGTGATATCAAACAATTGTAAACGAAGATTCCTCTCTTTTATCGCTACAAGGACGAGGCAAAGTGTTAATCTGACTACATCGCTTCATTCTGTACTTGAAAGATGTATACCAGGTAGCAGTGCCGTAATTTATCTAAACACTCATAGAAAGTTACATATACTTTTGGCGAAAGATAAATATTTGCTGGTTTGTAATTATTCTTTTATGATTCCAATGTTTAGTGGCATTCTGGAAAGTAACTATCTTTGGTTTTCGGCGGAGAAATTCTGATATCTGAATGCGTACAATTTTGCAAGCATATGTACGCTATGCACAGATTCCCCGCCATACTTTATACAAGAAGGAATTCCTAAACAAAGATATCCCAGATGGATAACGATTGTAAACATCCTTTCAGCCTTCACGAAGCACAAGAACGAGACAATGGGGCTAGTAAATTGTGTTTGAAATGCCTTTCTGGCACTGTCAATCCCGGAGAGAGAGAGAGAAACGTGGATTTATTTTCAATATTGTGTAGCTTCTTTATTTTATTTATACCTTTTAAGCTCTGGTATGGACGCAAAACTAAACTATTCAAATTACCAACGGTCACCATTTCAAAATTAGCTAAAACAGTGATCGAAGACGCTAATTCAAATGCCCTTGTAATGATAATCATAATTTTCTAACCACGTTCCCGCCACTTCTACTAAATTCGTGTGAAGCAAAGTTTAAGATAAATTACCCATCGAGCGTATGAATAATGTTAACTTCATTTCTTGTTTCACCTATTCGATATTTCGAACTAATTGCAATTAACTACGTATGTCATTAATCCTCTCTGTCGCAAATTACAAGATCTCCTAATCCATTCACGAGCGCGATTATACGTACTTACGGTGTGTCTTCAATTCGCATTACTTGGCAACATCTTCGTTTAGAACAGTCACTAGAATTGTACACCAACGTATACGTATACCTTACTAAGACTGGAAACTGCTACATAAACCAAACGTACAATGTATGCGCCAAGGCGCAATTGCGCCGATATTATAACTTTGAATTTAATTAAGGGATATATTAAAGAAATTACTCCGGAACGTCTCGTACTTCGGCTTCCGTTATCTCGGTACCTGGTCGCGGAGAGGGAATGGCGTCTCCCCGGTGTAGTAGCAGGAGAAGCGGCAAGTGGGTACTAGAAGATTTCCGTACAGCTTTACATCCAGATAAATTGGCGCTATTCCCTTAATACCAACAACTTTGTAAAGATAACTGTTACTGCAATATCTCCAGATAATCTCGCTTAAATGTACATCGCGCCCAGAAACAAATTGTATCGGTCGTGAGTTTGCTTTTTACGCGGCCTTATTCAATTTGCGTAATAGGTACGGTATATTTTATCTTTGCCGAGTAAATCGCTTCCGTTAAATCCTAATTGCGCTTAATTTACCGATTTACTAGCTTGTAAAAATATATGTAAGTAATCTCACCAAATTACACTAATTTACATAGATGACTAAACTTGAAGAGAAAATGGAATGAAGCAGTGAAACGACGAAGAACCAAATTAAAGGTTTGTTGGGAAAGTATGAATTTAACCGGCGATCGCTATTGTCAAAGAATTAGAATGTCGCAGTGTGGGCACTGACATTGAATTCTGGCTGTATCAGTATATCAGGCGTTGAAGTAATCTTGTTATAAATTTTTAAATCGTCTGCATAAGTAAGGATGCTACAATCCAAAGAGAGCAAAAGATCGTTTACGTATATGTTAAAAAGAACTGGACCTGTATTTTAACCTTGAGACACTTCACTTGATGCAATAAGAGAGCGGGATAGAAATCCATTATAGTGCACGTAATGTACACGATCATGAAGATAAGATTACGTTACCTCAACAACACCAGGAGAGAATCCAATTGAAGAGAGTTTGGATACTAACACCTCATGATCAATGTAGGTTTGCTGAAGCGCGAAGTTGGAGTAGATCGGTGTTTTGGACTGTAGGCCAAATCTTACACTTCAACAATATTTTTCCCGCTGCAGGTGTTAGCAAAATACACTAATTGTACCTCACAATTTAATCAAATTGTTCGTTACAATGTGCTTAACCACTAAATTACAAATTTAACTTGAAGAAATACACGGCGCACTTAACGGCTACTTACTTACTAAATAATTGATTAAATTAAACGCGGTTGAATTTGTTGTCCCCGAAATATGATACTGGTGTACCCGTATGATTTATTGCCCGAATTGGCTATGTTAGACCGAGTCTTGTACTCGAGTCCTACAATGTAAAACCGAAACCTTTTGACTGACAAATTGCACTCCTCATCTGCAATCATCTACACTTAAAGAAGGTTCGCAGGGTGGTGCTAAAAATGGTAAGTATTTCCCTATTGGTGCAAAAGTGAAAGTTTAGAAATAGAAATTAAGGGAAAGTACATGAAATGGAATTTTGTAGAAAGTTAGGGTGAAAACAAGATAATATAGTTGCAGCTGGTGTCCCTTCTAGGTAAAGGGGTACTAAAATCGGTTCCGATGACATTGCATTTGACAACTTAGATTTACGTGAAACATAACAACGGAGATAAATTGTTCACCATAAAACTAAAATACAAAATACACCGAGGTCGTTAAGAACTTTCGGGATCGAATATTTAAAACCTTTATTTAATCTTTCTTGACTTTGTATTACTAAAAATAACGCACACTATTCAACAATCAAGGCTTTGCTGAAGTCTGTATAAAAAGTGTCTATCTGAATTCGTTTATCGTGGTTCTCGCTAATATACCGGGTAAGCTCAGCTAAATCGGTGGTAGTTGATCATGTACTGATAAATCTATGTTAGTAAATAGACATGTAAGGTTTAATGCAGTTGCAAAATCTTTTGTAAAGAAGTTGTTCGAAAACCTTAGCACAATTTGAGAGGATACTAATTGGTCTATAGTTGTAGATATTACCCGGGTCACCTGCTCATTTTCCCAGAAGTTGGAAAAGTATACGTTTGGATAGCCATATTAAGAATCATACATAGGGGTTCACACAAAATTGGCACGCAGTCCCGAACAAGAAAACTAGGTAAAGCATCGTCTCCTTGAGTCATGGTTGTTGCAAGTTATTTTAAGGCACTAAGAACTTCATTAGGAGTAAAGTATCCAGTGTTAGAAGAACAGCAATTAAAGTTGGAATCAGAATGGCTAGTATTAGTAGGTATGCTAAGAGTGAAGAGTTTGCAAAATACGTTTGCAAATATTTGAATAATATCAGTAGGTTTATCGAGGATTGTGTTATCAACATCCAAACACCCAAAAATTCTGGAGGCAGATTGCTTAGAGTTTGCAAATTTTCAAAATAATTTCGAATCACCGGCCATATTCATTTCAATAGTGTTATGATATTCCCTATAAGCTATATTAATTTGCATCTTAATTAAGGACCGTAATCGTGAAAATTCGCTATGATAAGTAGAAGACTTAGCTGTTTTCGATTTTGTAATAACAATGTTTCAGTTTTAAGTTTCTCTTAACGTCTGTATTAAACGAAGGTGGGTACATACGCTGGGAACTTCTGTACATTGCTATGAAAAGATCAATAATACTGAACAGTTGACTGTAAAATGCAGAAACAGCATCATCGATATTAGAAAAAGCGTTCAAAAAGGTCCAGTCGACATGCAAGATTCCGTCGTACAGTGACACAAAATCCGCTCTTGAAAAATTATATCTTAAGTTTTTATTAGACGGGATGTTATTTTCTGGTTTAGAGTTGGTAATATCTAGTATTTCAATCAGGGCAGGGCAAAACACATTTTCATATATAACGGTATCATGGTTAACGGCAATAGTACATGTAAGGTTAGAGAAAATCAAATCTAACGTTCTATCATTACAGTTTAAGACGTTATTGTACTGTTTCAAAGCTAATGTTGATATGAAGTTTGTAAGTATTCATGGTTTCCGATCGGTAATATTACAAGAACTAAAATCTGGACAATTAAAGTCACCGAATATCAACAATTGTTTATGAAGAAGCTCCAAACTTAACGCATTAAAAAAATTTCATATTCATCATATGCAACATATGGAGGCTCATAAACATAATAATAATAAACAAAATTATTTGCGCCAATGCAACATTTACAAGTAATAATATCAATAGAGCGAATTAAGCGGAGTTAACCACTTGTTAACGTTGTATTGACAAGATTTAATATTATTATAGACTGCAGCTAAAGCTCCACCGCCAGTAGTACGCACAAAAATAGAAAAATTTCCGTTCTTTCTGTAGACAGTGGAAGAATTATTAAATATTTCAGAATCCAAAATGTCTGAATACAACCACGTCTCAGGCAACAGGACAATATCAAAGTTAACTGAAGCGCTGGCGGAAAAAACGTTATCATGTTTCGTACTCAGAGCTCGGACATCCTGATAGCTAAACTTTGGGGGCCTACTACATCTGCTGGGCAAACTCAGTTTCCTCGGTACGGGAAGAAACGATTATAGGGACTTCTTTAACAAATTTGATGATGAGCGTAGTTTCGTCAGCAGCAATCCTAGTTCGCAGCTGATCCTTCACTGAATTGAAATATCCATTTTAGAGAGGTCCTTTACTATCGAAATGGATCTGTATATAACCACAGTCCGCAGCTTCCTCGCCTCCCGTATATGTCATATACCTCGGAGGACATCGGCAATATTAACTTGATTGGTTTCCTTCTCGAAGGACTGGTTGGATCGTATTCACCCAATCGCGTTGGACTTTGAAAATCAGTTGTAATCTCTAGTTCTGTCAAGATCCCACGAACGGCAGCAATATCAGAAGCTACTTGGTCGGCTTTCGAAGCATTTACCAATTCCGAGACGTTCAAATTAAAAAGCCTTAATATTTTACAATAATTATAATAAAGAATTAATCAACTATGTCTTATCCGTCATTGTTCACAATCTGCTCCCACCTCTCGGCCAAATTGTTGATGCCGTTTCGCCAAAAAATCGCTTGGTCTGGATTCGAAGAAGTTGTTGAGCCAGTTTCGTAGGTCTTCGGCGTTGTTGAAGTTAACACCCCTCATTTGGTTGGACAGCGAGCGAAGAAGGTGATAATCTATTGGCGCAATTTGCGAAAATGCGGAGGGTGCTGCAAAAGCTTCCAATCAAGCTCCTGGAGGGTGACCTTGAGGATCTTTACGGTGTGAAATCGCACGTTACCGTGAAGCAGGATGACTTAGCCTAGTCTTTTCAGTTGACGGTCTCGTTTATTCGATAAAGCTCGGCTATACAGAGGATTTTCTCGACCGTCTGGTTCTTTTCTAGCATTTCCTAGTATACTAGACCCTCCTAATCCCGCCAAACGCAGATCGTAGTCTTCTTGGGGATGGAGGTTTTGCTCTACTCTTGGCTTTGGCGCGTCTCATAGAGTCATCCCATTCCTTCCTTTGCTTCGTGTTGATGTATCATTTTTCATCTCTCGTAAAGATTCTACACAAAAATCGTTGCTTGTGGCCGCGTGTTGCTAGGTGTCGGACGAGGACTGGGGCCGCACTTTGGATGCCATTTTCCTGGTTTTTTTGTTTCGGTAAGCTAGTGTGGCACCCAAACTCTAAGTCTCTCTTCAAATCCCATTGAGTGGAGTTTGTTCAAAATTGTCTCTTCGTCGCAGTTCATCTCCTAGGTTAATTCTCGATCTGTTTTACGGCCGTCCTGTTTCAATAGCACTTAGGTTTAAAAATATACCTTAATACACGCTTGTAGACCAGTTGAAACCCTTTAAAATGGTATATTATGATCGGACTTACGACAAAGCAATCGCAGTAAAAACAGACAATTAACAAAACGGCGGGAACTGATTCCCAAACTCAATAGTTCTAAATTAGACGTTCCATTAAAATCATATAACCTTAACGACTCATAATCATGCAGTATTATATTATACTGGGTCTCTTGCTTGTAGGATATAAATTGGAAATTGCACGAATTGCATGTCGTACTTTCATTCTCTCCTCCTATCGTTTTGTTTCGGACATTGCTGTCATACACCATCGACGGGATAATGAAAACGAGCACTGAAAGTAGCGAAGTTGAAAGCACTAGAGGGCGTTGTAAATACCGTAATTCGCTAAGAAGAAGAGAGTTCATTTTCTTTTAGTTACTATCCGACGGATATAAAGTGCTCCTATTTCTCTTTTCCTTCATCAAATCGTCTTTTAATCTTGACAAAGGAAAATTGAATATTTATCTTTATTGCAATTTTTTACTCGCCGTCGACAACAGAGGAAAAGGACTTAATTAAAACAGGGCGAATCTGTTTTCCTTTTTTTTTTATAATACACTATGGGCTCTCGTTTTTCTTTTGGTCCCTATTTAATCTCCTCTTTCGCTATTCCATTCCTTCTGGACGGATGGAATTCAATTATGGTAAAGGATTGTAAAAAACAAACGGGGTACCAAGCGACGCATCTGGAAAAGGAAAGACCGCTATAGCAAACAAAGAATTAAGGTAATTTCGCTGTGACGCCCTCTGGCAAGATTTCACTAATTCCGAGTTGATTAGGACATCTGTTTTAATTGAATAAGTAATCTGGCGTATCACAGGAGTCAATTCGTAAGGAGCATCGTTTTACTGGGCACACAATTCGGTTGTTTTTTTCCAATTACAAATCGTTTGATCGAAAATACACTGGTCAAAGTAATTAACGGGTATTGTAGATTTTCATCATTAATTTGCTAAAGGGGGACAGAAAATGTTAATTTACGCTGAAAATATTTGGGTTTTATGAAATTGGGAATTACAAGAAATATTTCTTGTAAAGTCTAATTACGTTCATTACTTCAAATTGAAAAGCTGCGCAATTTGGTGTATACATTAGGAAGGAAAAAATTAAGGATTTATTTCAATTCGAGAAAAAAAAAAACAAAAGTATGGAAGCGGAGAAAACGATTAAGTTAAGTGTAATCGGTAATGTCTTACAAAAAAGAATGTATGATATTGTTGATTTAAGGTAATGTTTTGATGGTAGCTCAAAAGGGTCGGTTATCTCTACTTTGCGCCATAAAGTTAAGATCTAAGATATATCTTGAAATTACCGCGTTTCCCCAATCAAACGTTATGTATAATATAATAGGTAATATAAACGAGGTATAATGTTTGTCAAGTATAATCGCCGTATAACGGGCGACCGTATAAATATGAAAGCGGACAAAACGTAGAGAATAGGTTCCTAAGACTTTTACGTCCTTTTGGAAATACGAAAAGGGCAGAGCGTTGTCGCTATTATAAAAGATATTGTCGGGATTTATGAAAACGGCTCGTTGTGTGGCGGACGGCTGACCTTCCTTCCGTACGAAATATGAAAATTAATCCTGCCCTCTGCCGAAAACGCACCAGCGAAGCCGTCCTTCTCGTTCTAGCAACTGCGCCACGCCGAAACGTTGATCGAAACGATCCACCGCTGCCGTTCGTACCCCGATGGAAATTTGTTTGAATTATGTTGAATATGCAGAATTATAATGCGAACATCAAAATAAAAGCCGAGTTAAGTGTCCTAGCACATTGTACCTACCTTTTTATAATTTCAAAATTGTGCCACAGTCTAATCGTAAAGCGTTCATGATTACAGTTATGTGAATTTTTTGTTGCCTTTGAAGTTGAGTAAATAACTGCGCACTTTTTGCGATATTCACAAAAATAAACCCTTGTTCAAAATTAACGCACCACTATAATTAATGTCCATATATCTTAAATGTTGCACATATCACTCAATATCCAGTATATGATAATTTAAATGGAGATAATTAGAAAGCAATGCAGCAACGCACTTTCGTCTTAGTTGATATTTGAACAAAAAAACTTGCATTATTGTATTGCATATTTATTCAACATTGCAAGTACACCAACAACCCAGAGATTTGCAAAATCTAGTAACGTGTGGCCCCACCTCTCGCTTTGCCAAGTTTAGGACGGTTTCTTGAGGAATATTGTCCAATTCTAAAAGAACGGCACGCTCCAGTTCTTGAAGATTCCTACGGGCAGGTAAATGGCACCTCACTTCTTTTTCAGAGCATCCTAAAGATGCTCTATTAGATTCAAGTCAGGGCTTTGCGGTGGCCAGTTCATTCAATATTAATATCATTTAAGTATTCCATAACCGGTCTTGCTCTGTGCGGTCGAGCATTGTCTTACACTAAAATGAAATGATTTCCTATAAAAGGCGCAAAAAGCATGACATAGTCGTGAATAATGTTTTCCAGATACAACGCAGCATTCATGGACTTCCGATTAATAGGAACTAAATCTGTGTGAACGTTAAAGCAAATTCCACCCCAGAACATTTTGGCCCAACCACCAAACGGCTTTCTTGGAGAGATAGTGCAGTTTAAATATCTTCCTCCAAGTCTTCGCCATACCCTAGAACGACCATCTGGAGATTGTAAGCTTATCCTCGTTTCATCGGCAAACAAAACTTTCTTCCATTAGTCAACAGTCAAATTTCTATGATTTCTAGCGAATCTTAATTGTGTTACTTTGTCTGCCGCAGTTGCAGACTTCCTACTACTCAATTCTGCTTTCTTTAGTCTTCTTCTGACAGTTAAAGCGGAAATCCTCACATTTCTGACTGTTTGGGGATTATTACCAAGCTCCAAACTAGTGAGATATTAGTTTCTCACCACCTGTTGTTGGACAAAACGCTCATCCCTTCTACTGGTAGCTTTCCTTTTACCTTGCCTACGTTTTCTAGAGTGTGATGCAGTATCTCCAAATCTTTTTACCATTCGACTAACTGTGGAATCATTAACACCTAGCACATTGGCGACTAACCCATACTTCGTCCTTCTTCTAACAAATTTGATGTGCTTACGCACTGATCATTGGTTAAATGGCGTGCTCGATTCAGGTTCTTTATTTTTCGATCGTATATCTTTAATATGGAAGTGGATAACCTTATGAAATCTCAATTTAATCATGTTGAAGTACAACTTTAACTTCAAAAAATTCTCAACAAACTCAAAAAATAGTTAACTAGTTTTGTCCACTCTTCACTGACATCTACTAATTCCGAACTGCCGATATTTACTTTTCATGAAGTTAGCTACCTATGGTTTGCTATATTGCTCCAATAATGTATCCAATAACAAGAATAAATTAGAAAAACTGAATGGTGCGCTAATTTTGAACAGGATTTTAGTCACGAGGCATGTTTCCAAAGTGTTAGGATTTTTTACTTTATAAATTTTCAATAAATTACAACGTAGGTATATAGTTTTTCAAATATAATCAACATTTAATCGAATATACTTATTCCAATCTAGAGCTAGTCTTTTAAAGCCCGGCGTTTTCGGAGTCTCCCCAATCAACCTATTTATAACAAGTTTGAACTGACCAGACACGCTGCAGTGGTTCTTTTAAATTTGGGAACAGACGAAAACTATTAGAAGTCAGATTTTCATCGCAATTCGTTTAAAACATTCTTCGTTCTTTGTGCGGTATGGAGTCTTGCTTTGTCCTGTTGCAATAACGAACATTTATCCAACTCCCCAAGTGGTTTCTTTCAAAGCGCATATTGGCCAAATAATAGATTAGAATAATATTCTGAATGAATTGTAATATTTTTCAGTAGATAATGCGTAAAAAGTAATTCGCTCGTAATCTCAAAATAGAGTAGGTAGGCATTGCTTTTCCAACCGACGCAACTGCACGTATTTTAGGCGGAGGCTTATCTTCTAGCTTGCGCTATTTTTTCGACAGATTTTTGGTCTGAGGAGTAAAGTACGCAAGTAATCCATGTTTTATCAGTAGTTATTATCTGATACCAAAATTGGTCCCCTGTTCACGACCAAGCCTTCGTGTAAAATCATCTGCTGTGTATTTATTCCTATACTAATAGCAGCAAGGTTTCTTTCATTTACGAAGGTGCTCGGTCATCCTGTGGTCACGTTCTGCCAGCTTGGAAACGAGCTATCGATAGACTGTACTTTTAGATTCTGCAAAGAGTTCCCAAATACACCTTTCAGACTGTAAACAATTTTTTAAGGTGTTTAAAGAGGGTACTTTAACTAAATACAAAATGTGATTTAGTTACGTCTTCCATGATTGTAACATCAGCGGTACAGAAATACGTCTTGTTGAGTGAAGTAGTTGAAGTATACTAAACAATACTGACTGGCTGTGTAAAACCCACCAAGACTTGTCTCTGGCCTATGGCGTGACCTATAATATTTATCTAATTAAACTACAGATAATTTCCTAAAACGTTCGGAACATTCCTCGTAGTATACTAGTTTAATTTATTTTTGTACGAAAATTAGAGGTCAACACGTTGTTCTAAGTTTCTGGTTGGGTTTCTTCAATTAAGTTAAAAGAGGGCAGTGCTTTCATTGTGGTAATTACTTTTATTGGAGTTGCTTCCTCATTTATGTAATTGCAACCTTAAATGCTTTCGTTGTCTCGCAAATGAACTCTTTTTGAAGAAGGAATGTTAATTTTAATTCATTTGCCAGAATTTAAAAAAAAGTTCCTTTTGCACACATCTTTGAGAAAACTTTGTTCAGCAACTTACAAGCGATAGCAGTGACCATAGTATTATCGCCACTAAATTAGTTTCTTCATAAAGTTGATGGCAATTGTTGCTTTGCTCCTTCGCAGAGTTGGAAAGAATTTTTCGCTTTCTCTAAAATAAGCACGCCCTACAAATATAGGAAAAACATATAATTTGGGGTCAAGGACTTCGAGCTTAATTCGGTGACTCAGCAACTTACAAACTGGTTTAATAATTTGCTAGTATACAGATTTGGTATTGGAGAAAACCAACTTTATATGGAGATTAACACAAACAAAGCGCAATGTATGAGAATTTGTAAAGATCTGCTACGATGCAAGTTAGAGACAGAGGCTGATAAAACGAAATATGTTCTTTAATTATGTAGCAAACCAAATTTCAAATAGTAGACACAAAAGAAGGAACACGGGTGTCCGAGTGTTTTAGAACTGTAATACGGAGCAAGAAGAATTTGAAAAACAGAAACCAGAAAGGACAAAACGTTAGTATCAAACTTCTGGAAATGAAGAACCTAGAAATAGTATTAAGTTGCATTTTTAAGTGAAAGTTCTTTCTTTCCCATTAAGGTAAATCTAAAATTACATCCGAAACGAGTGACGGCAAAAGCGGGAGTAGGGTGAAAGTTGACTCCATAACTGATGTTGTGATTGAGTATAATAGAAAGGTGTATAGTTGAACTATTCATAGTCGTCTTGTTTTATTTGGTTGTATTGACCCCTGTTATTTGCTTAACAATCGTTTCAATGTTTGATTGTATTTGTTGCCGTTTTATTTTAATTTATTAAGTTATGAGCAAATTTGAAGTTTTACTTCAGCCGTGTGTTCTATAACACACCCCCATATGTGCAGATAAAATCTAAAACTAAAATTGTATGCCTTTAAAGGCAAATATTCTTGACATCCTAATCGATATTAGTAATTGCAGTATAAAATGTGAATAGAAACTAATATCACAGCGGGAATTTAATTTTATTATTTGAAATGTGCTTCTAATTCTAATTTTCCCTCGCTAGAATTGCCATTCCATGCGTGTGACTGAACTCCAACAGAGAGAAACGTAGAGTACTCTTCTGAAATATTTATATTTGCATTCAATTGAATACTACAATATTACATGCATTTGCCAAGATAAAATAATGCCGTTGCAATTATTCTTTTTGCTTCGAGAACGAGCGCACTCGGAATCAGAACCTATACTGAATATTGTTCGGTGCTTTATATTCTTTGTCCGACATACGATTTGCAACAAATCTGATGTAGCAGAATAATTACAGTAAACTATAAAACGCGATCAGATCAGCTATCCTTTGATAAGGTTTGTCAAACATAAATTGCCGTAAAAACGTTCTGTAAGCGTGATTGAAAAGCAGGAATTAAACGAATTACGTGATTCTATTACGAATCCTGCACTATCAAGTGGACGTAATTCATTTGATTCCTATTTTCTAGTATATCGGATTGCGACGACGACTTTTCCTCACTGTGTTGTGATTGATTGTTTTCCTTTAGATTAACGGAGAAATTGTTATCTTTTTGTTTTGGAAATCTAAGATTGGTCATATATAGGTTATACATTTCCAATTATTCGAGACTTCTCTTTCAATTACTGATGTATTACAATGTAGCATATCTGATGATTATTTATTTTTGAATACAGATGTTGATAGTGATGAGTATAGTTTTAGTCGCAAGGATGGTAAACAACACCTCCGAAAACCGATAATTATGGTATTGGCAAAATAAAGTGCACACTAGGAACCCGTTTGTCTTCGGTGATGAGAAACAGAGGGGTCTCACATACTATCAAAGGATTTAAACTTTTACAGTTTCAAGGAACAATATCAAAACATCTGCTCGACAAAGAACTTGACAAAATTGTCGGAAAGCGAAGATACATTTGATAATGATTCGCAGGATAATAATGAAAAAGAAACCACTGGACGTCTCTAGAATCAGACGATGAAGCGATGCCCAATAACGGTAAGGAAGAAGGTGGTTCGGCTCATGATAAAACATAAAAATAGTAAGAAATTCGAAATTGGTTAACTAAAAACTCTTCCATAATAACACTTTGTCTCCAGTACGCAAAGCAAATCTAAATCGAAAGAGAATGCGTAAATTTAATTTAAGTTTAAATTTCAGACTATACGAGGGCAATCCCAGCAATACCAGACCTAACGAAGAAGGCACAAAAAATTTGTGGAAACAGCTTTATTTTTCAGCATAGCGTCCTTTTAGCTCAATACAGTTTTCCCAGCGATGTTCAGTAGCTTCGAGAACCATCGTGCTCCTCCAAATAGCCATCAACCGCAGATTTCACCTCTTCATTGTCGGCAAATCTTTTACCACCGGATCACTTCGTCAAGTTTGGAAAGAGAAAATAATCCGAGGGGCTAAATCTGGTGAAAAGGGTGAGGGCATGAGGAAGCAATTCGAACTATGGCTCATTGATTTTCGTTACCGGGATAACGGATGTGTTAATTGCTGCATTGCCTTGATGAAACACATTCTTTTTCGTTAAATACCGCCGTCTTTCCTTGATTTTATCACTCAAACGCTGCAATAAGTTTGCATAATACTCGCCGTTGATTGTTTTTCCTTTTTGAAGATATTCCATGAAAATTATCCCACACGCATCCTAAGAAACTGCCAGCAGATGGAAATGTCATCGCCTTCTTCGGAGTCGATTCTGCCCTTTCAGCCCAGTGTTTCGACGATAATTTAATCTTAGATGTGAAGTGATGGACCCATGTTTCATCCATGGTTGTGAACGGATGTGTGAATTGCTGCATTGTCTTGATGGAACACTTCCTTTGTCGCCAAATGCCGCCGTTTTCCCTTAGATTTCATCACTCAAACGCTGCAATAAGTGTGCATAATACTCGCCCTTGATTGTTTTGCCTTCTTGAAGATATTCTGTGAAAATTATACCACACGCATCCTAAGAAACTGCCAGCAGATGGAACTGTCATCCCCTTCTTCGGAGCCGATTCTGCCCTTTCAGCCCAGTGCTTCGACGATAATTTAATCTTAGATGTGAAGTGATGGGTCCGTGTTTCATCCATAGTTGTGAACGGATGTGTGAACTGCTGCATTGTCTTGATGGAACACTTCCTTTGTCGCCAAATGCCGCCGTTTTCCCTTAGATTTCATCACGCAAACGCTGCAATAAGTGTGCATAATACTCGCCCTTGATTGTTTTGCCTTCTTGAAAATATTCCATGAAAATTATTCCACACGCATCCTAAGAAATTGCCAGCAGATGGAACCGTCATCGTCTTCTTCGCAACCGATTCTCCCCTTTCAGTCCAGTGTTTCGACGATAATTTAATCTTACGTGTGAAGTGATGGGCCCGTGTTTCATCCACGGTTGTGAACGGATGTGTGAACTGCTGCATTGCCTTAACGAAACACTTTCTTTTTCGCCAGATGCCGTCATTTTTCCTTGATTTCATCACTCAAACGCTGCAATAAGTTTGCATAATACTCGCCGTTGATTGTTTTTCGTTTTTGAAGATAATTCATGAAAATTATTCCACGCTCATCCTAAGAAAATACCAGCAGATGGAACTGTCATCGCCTTCTTAGGAGCCGATTCTCCCCTTTCAGTCCAGTGTTTCGACGATACTTTTATCTCAGGTGTGAAGTCATGGGCCCATGTTTCATCCATTGTTATGAATCGACGCAAAATTTCGGCTTCTTTGTTGCGAAACATCGTCAAACACTCGATTGAAATATCCTCGCGATGCTATTTTTGTTCCATTCTGAGCAACCGTGGCATCCCAATTTGCGCACAGCCATCCCATCTCCAAATTTTCAGTCAATATGCGATGTACAGTGCTGTTTAAAATGCTTATCATGTCTGCTAGCTCACGCACTTTCAGATGACGATCATCCAATAGCATTTTGTCGATTTTGTTCATGATTTTTAATTATATTGGTTTATCGTCAACTGCTATTAATCTTATGAACATCTTTCTGGCAGATAGAGTACAGTCTGTCAAAATTTAAGGTAAGATTTCTTGCAAAGCTTCATTAGTTTCTGGCGTCCCTCAGGGTTCAATTTTAGGGCCTATGCTTTTTTCTATATATATATACGTGCAATCTGCTAACATCCATAACTGCATCTAAAGTTCAAATGTATGCTGATGACACGCAGATATACCGCTCGTTTCCAGTTAGTACCTGTGATGATGCTTTAAATGAATTACAATACGACTTGAATTGTGTCCTTACAGCCTGTTCAGACCATGCACTAACTATAAACTCATCTAAGCCATCAGTACTGTTCTTTGGTAGTTGTAGGGCATGCGATACTATGGGGAGTGTGTCTAGATTGCACATGGGTGATAATATTTTGCCTGTAGTGAACCAGGCCAAGAGTCTGGGTTTAACTTTGGATAACACTTGTAGGTATAGACAGCATGTGTCAAAAAATATTCAATCTGCGTATTGTAATTTAAGAAGTCCGTATCCCCACAAATCATACTTACCCAAGAAATTTAAAATGCTTCTCTGTGATTCCTTGGTCTTATTACATTTTACATATTGTTCAAATGTTTATGGAACTAGTAATGATGTTTCTGATCATAAAGAATTCAAAGGGTACAAAACTCCTGTTTGAGGTTTATCTATAACATCAGGAAACTTGATCACATTTCTGATATTATACTTTTCATGATTGCAGGTGGCTGAATATGCGGAACCGATTTCTATTGAGGGCATCATGTGTGTATCATTCTATCGTAAGGAATAAAACTTCAGAGTACCTACATGCGTCGGAAAATTGTTTTTAGAACAGATGTGCACAACATCAATGTTAGAAATAAGGATCTTATCACACCACCGTTACATAGGTCAGCACTATATGAAAGATCCTTTTCGTATTATATATATAAAGTCTATAATGTCATACCTTCACATCCAAAAAAAAATGTCTTTAGCTGGTTTTCGGATATAGTTACTACTGTTACAGTAGTCTACTTACTACTGTTATGTCGCCACATACTGAACAAGCAGCTTCTCGATGTGTGTTTTGTGTGAGGTCAGATCATATATCTTTTCTTTTATATTCTTATAATTATTATAATTCTACGTGTTTATCACAGAATATTAGGTTAGGTTAGAGATAGGCATCTTACTCCCAATTTTAGTACTAAAATATTCGAAGTTAAGTGGTGGATTGGCGATTGGTGTTGCATCAAAAGCTAAGTTTCGCTTCGAGATTCTCTTTTAAGGCTTGTACTCATGTCCTTATTAGAAAATAAAGATTATTATTATTATTATTATTATTATTATTATTATTTCTGGTGTGGTCACCTCATTTGGTCGACGAGTACGTGGTACGTTTTGACAGCTCGTTCGGTCTTGTGTAAACTCTGCCACCCACTATTTTATTGTTGTAAATGAGAGAGCACGCCTCCCTAGAGTAGAATCTAGCTCAGGTTTGATAATGGTTGGAAGGAGACCTTGAGACAGGAGGATTTTCATCCCCAGGATAAAATGAAAGTATTGTATTACATAACGATAGCCATATTTTTCTATGTATTGATGGCTATCAAAGAAATATTAAACAACTTAGTGTCTTCAAACTTCAAACTTAAGCTTTATGAGGTCGGTACCATAGTATTTTCTTCAAACAAACACTACCATCTTCGTATCTGTACAACGTGCTGTTAAAGCTCGTCACCATATGTAGCAGAATATATTCATTAAGACCCACAAACGGAAACTGTAAACCCTGTGTTATTTGTGGTACGGGCGGATTTTCCTAGGGGTTTGAAATATATACTGAAATAGAGAGTATAAATAAGTATCAAGGCACTAATAGAGTTGTCTGATTGTTCAGAACTGTCTTCAGTAACCAGATACTATCGAATACATTTCGATTATGTTTTATACTTCAGATTTGCCAATGATACGCGTTGCCAAAAACAGCTACTCATACGCTAGGAACCGTTCTCCACTTTGAAAGTTTAGATCAACAACTGAAAAAGAAATTCGTGGAAGATCGTATGAAGGTGCTGTACAAGAAACACCATTGGCTTGAATAGATAATAATCCTGTCAAATTTCTTCAAAAAGAAAACAGCCAAAACATAAACTGCGAAGATTGTTATTTAACCGAACTTTAATATACCGTAAAAGATGGATAAGAACTTTAATGACACTCCTCTTATTTCGACATTGGTCATTGGATACCAAAACTCTATATCTCTTCTTCTTTAATGCTACATAAAGTCTCGTTTGATTTAGGCATTACTCATTATAAAGTTTACATTTTAAAGAAATTATTACGACAGATATATTATGATTTTCTCTAATGATCTGATCGAATGCTTTGTTCTTACATGCCAAAGTAATCATAAATAGAATAAATATCTGCCGTATTAACAGTTTTCGTTCGCTGATTATGATTTTCTTTTTCTCTGGATAATACTTCAAGTATCAGAGTCAAACTATTCGGAAAACATTTTTTTAGAAATGGTGTAAACGTCGGCTTTTATGCATATAACAATACTAGGGACGCCTTTTCTAATTGGTTTCACTGCTTTCAATGAGTGATGTGCTTGGAAAAAATGGTATCGTTACAAATTTCGAAACATTTCAGTATTTTTTCCTAAGTAATTTTTCCAACGGTCGCCTCTATTGGAGGGTTTTGAAAGTTCAAATACTTTTTCTGAAATTACGCTGCGCTACCGCTCTCCTAATTTATCCTCTTACTCATAGAAGAAGCGAAATCCGATAATAACGACGGTCGTCCTGCATCAACAAAATTCTAAGTGACAATATGTCGTGAGGATTGAAAGGCCGTCTTCGGTTCTCAATTTCAAGATGACCTTTGATTGATACTAAAAAGGACGATACGTCTTCTCATTTCCAGCGATGAAATGGCGGACGCTATCGCAAAAGGGACGAGTAACAGCGTTAAGCAACAATAACAACAGAACGACAGATGGACGGACAATATAAAACCGGACAGATCACATCGCTTTATATATAAGGTGGATACTCTACACCCAGACGATTTGGTATTTGCTGTTGTGGAGTTTCTTATGTTGGTCTCGGATTTGACTTGTTAAGATGCAATTACCAAGCTGTTTGTGAATATGCGATTGGGTTTTCGGTATCTTTTCAAATACTTGAATGTTATTAACATGTTCAACGGTGAATAGAGATACTTGCAAATGTAAGTTCATTCGATACTTGTTATATAATCTAATTAACGAAGTTAACTTAATTACTCGTGATTGATTATTATAATCTCGACATCTCGTAAAGGAGTTAACTTCAAATACTTCATCTTCTTTTGGTCCAATCAGAGTAAGTAATTTTTTTATGGATACACACATATATATATATATATATATATATATATATATATATTTCAGAAACCACCATCCGTTTTTATGAGAACTTCTTTAGAAATGGCAATGAACTTTGATTGGCGAATTTGTCACGGGACACAAAATCAAAAATTAAGTTCTGAAAATATATCTTTCATAAACATTCTTCGGTGGTTTAAACTTCTTCCATTAATTATTGAATTTGTAAGCACATAACTAATGACAACATTCCATTCGAGAACTGTACACATAGTTATAGGTACCTACACGAATTTTAGTCAACTTTCGAAATTGGTTTATTCCCAATGAACATCAGATCCTCCTGTTGATGTTATCATATTTCCATCACCGGAGCGGGGCACAAGTTTCCATTTCCACAGATCCAATAGAATTTCGCTTCACCTAGCCGTACGTGATGCCTTCTAACAGCCCTTGATGTCAACAAGCCCAGTTCGGCATTAATTAAATAAGCCAAAACAGATATCTCAACCACGTTTCCGGATATCCACGGGGATGAATATGAACGTAAACTCGATATAGGGTATTATCGACCCGATTTATGTATGTATGCAGGTCGGTAGGTAGAGGAATAAGATCGCCCTAGTTCTGTACCCACATCTCTCTTCCTCTTTACTAATGTCCTATCGGTGCTTAGGTATTGTAAGTTAATGTTCGACATAAATTTATTATACGGCATGCATAAGATGTACGCGATCATCTTCAAGTCTCGAGTACTATCTTTGGAAAAGGATATGCAAGCGTAGCCGAAGAGTTTTTAGTGTATATATAGCAGAAAGGGATTGTGGTTGCTTTGAAGAAATATAAATATGAATATCCAATTAATAAGATTACACGAAATAATAATGTAAATAATTTTCTTTTTCGTATTTTATGCATATTTGCTACATTCTTCAAATCTAATAACGGGTGCTGTGAAGGTTTGGACATGGTAAATGATATAATTCTATTAGTTTTTAAAACTTTATTTATTTTCAGATATATTATTATAGAAGAGCAATACGGTATACCTATGTATTTATAAAAATTAACTTTGATATGAAAATATTTTTATAATCCCGCTTTCAGGCAGCCTGTCTCGCTGTCTCCAGCGAGAGGAAAATGTACTGGTTTCTCAAACAGATCAAATGATAATTATTATTACTATAATCGAATCCCCTTTTACCGCTAGGTGTCGGGGTTTGCTCTAATAAGTATGAATTTTTTCCAAGCCGTTCTGTTTCTTGATAGTAATTTTGCTTCTTCTCTTGATTTGCCTCTGGTCCGCAGTATTTTACACATCGTTTGGTCCCAGGTCATCCTTGGTCTTCCTCTTCTCCTCTTTATCTGTATTTTTGCTTCATATATTTGTTTGACCTATCTCTCTTTGGGCATTCCCTGTAAGTGTCCCCACCAGCTCAGCTGTCGTTGTTCGATGAATTCTGTTATTTGTTGTACCTTTAGTGCTTCTCTGATCTATGTGTTACGAATTCTATCTAGTCTGGTTATTCCTTTTATTCTTCTTAGGTACTTCATTTCCACAGCTTGTATTTTACTTCTTTGGTTGTTTGTAAGGTTCCAGAATTCGCATCCGTATGTTAACATCGGTCGGTATATGGTGTTAAAAACTTTTATTTTTGTCTGATCCAAGATTTCTCTTTTGTTAATAATTTTTTTACTAATGGCATAATATGTTTTTATTGTTTTTCCTATTCTTTCGTTGATTTCTGCATCTTGTTTTCCTGTCCAGTCCTAGGTATTTAAATTCTCTTACTTGTTCTATTCTGTTGTTATCTATTACTATCTGAGTATGAATATTCTGGTCTCCTATTATCAGTATTTTCGTTTTATCTGTGTTCATTTTCATACCTTCCTCCTCCGTTATTTCTTTCCATATATTCAAGTTTCTTTGTAATTGTTCCTCGTTTCCTGCTATCAGCACTACATCGTCTGCAAATGTTGCCGCCGCTATCTCCACTCTTTCTAGGTTTTTATGTCCGACCATCATTCTATTGGTTTTCGGTTGCATTTCTTAATGATTGTGTCTATGTGTACATTGAATAATTCCTCCTTGTCTTAGTCCTGTGTCTGTTTTGAATCGTTCGGACTTCATGTTTGCTTTTATTACGTAGTTCGTATTCGTTCTGTACATGTTTTGTATAATTATTATTATTTTACTGTCTACTCCTCTATCTTTCAGTCCCTTCCATATTCTGTTTTCAGGGACTGTGTCGAACGCCTCTTCCATGTCGATGAAGGCTAGAAATAGGTTTTTATCTTGTAGGTGTCTTTTCTCTATCAGTTGTTTGATTGTAAAGATATGATCTTGGGTGCTTCTTCCTGGTCTAAATCCGCTTTGTGATTCATCTAGTTGAGGTTCTAGTATTGCTTTTAGTTTGTTGTTTATAATTTATTCGTAAATTTTGGTAACAGTGTTTAGTAAGGTTATTCCTCTGTAAGTATTTTATATATTGGTGTAATTAGTACTGCTCCCCATTCTTCAGGTATCAAATGATAATTTAAACAATATAACTCGGCTTTCGCTCAAATGACTGTGCTTCTAATTTAATTCAAACATGTTTTGAACAAAAATTTAGATGTGCTCGTACAAAATCTCCGGCTATTGTTGTAGATGTGCTGACACCTATAGCGATGGTTGAATTGAAAGAGCACCTTCGCGGAGCTCACTGTATAACTTTATTAACGAATGCTTCAAACCATGGCTCGATAAAATTGTTTCCTGTTTTGGTCTAATATTTTTGCCATACGAAGGAGTGAAAGTCAAGATTTTTAAGTTTCGGGAGCAGCCAGCTGAAACATCGAACATAATTGTCGATTATTTGAAGGAAGTACTATCTAGCAATGGTTTAAATAAGAAAATTGTAGCAATTTGTGGCGACAATACGAACTGCAATTTTGGAGGAAAGAATAAAATAGGAAGTAATAATGTTTACCGAAAATTGAATCTATAACTCGGAAGACATCTCATTGGCATTGGATGTGAAGCCCACATAGTGTACAACGCGAACAAAACATTATATTAACAAAAATCTATAATTTCTCTACATCTACAGCGTTCAAGGAGAAGCTTTGAAATAATTCTGGGATTCCACTGACACATAGCATCAAAAACTGCTAGGATACAGTAAAATAAGGTGGTTTGCGTTGGTCCCGGCGCTTGAGAGAGTTTTGACAATGTTTCAGCCTTTGAAAGCTATTTTCTGAGCATCGATAAATGCCCAAATACTTTAAAATCATTTTTCAAGATCTCAGCTCCGAATTATGGTTAAATTTTATACATGCACAGACAGTGAATTTTCATCAAACCGTGTTAAAAATCGAGGGACAAAACATGTCTCTGAAAGAAATTAGTCGTCTACGATATAACCTGGCACTTAAGAGATAATTCGCTTTTCCTTCCTCACACCCGTCCTTACTCTACTGGTAAAATTACAAGAAACTGACGCTGCTGTTGAGCAGAATGTAGAAATTGTACTTGGAGTAATGCTGCCAGTTCAATGCAGAAGTAGAAGTATTTGAATGCGCAAATTTGACGAAAGTAGTGCAAAATGTGACGGATTTGGTGATCACGCAAGGATTTATTAGCAGCATCTAAGATGCAAAAGAGTTTGATAAGTTTTCGCTTATTTCCAACTATGTCACAAATGAAAAAATAACATGCTGGAATGCTGGGAATGTTGCTGCTGAAGACCGTTGGGTGGAGTTGTTCAAATACTTTCTAACCATCTCAACTGTACGAACTTTCGTACAATTATTGAGTACGTTTTATGTCTGCCTGGAAGTTACGCTCCTGACGAAAAAATTCTTACCCTAATTAATAAAATATCGACGAGTGAAAAACATAGGTAAATGTCGTAGTGCTGAAAGCAATTTTTATTACCAAGACCAACATCAACAAATCATGTAATCAGTTGCATTTTTACTTCAAAACTAGAACCAATATTTTGAAACGGATTTGCTCTGCCGACAAATATAAGACAAGTGATTAGACGTTATATCAATTCTACCTACCTGCTTATTATTAGTTTACTATAAAGTGTTATCATGTCCTAGATTTTTAAGAAAAAGTAGTACAATACTAATAAGTATTTAGTGAGTGGTGATCTTGGTGATATGGTAATCCTTGAGAAAAGTATAAATAAAATGAAAGAAATGGTTGTGAGATTAGAAAGATTTGTTGACAGGAGAGCCTGGGAAGTGAATGTGGGTAAAACCAAATACATAGTGTTCAGCAAAGGTGGGTGGATAAAGGAACAGAGCAAGTGCGAGTGGAAGGGAATGCTGATAGAAAGGGCGAATGTTTAAATATTTAGGTTTGGGTTTAGCTGTAATAATTCTTATAAGGAGCATGTGAGGTATGTGTGTGAGAAGGCATCAGTTGCAAATGATAGACTGGGGAGAAAATGGAATGAATGGTTCAAAGGGAGTTTTAAAGCGAAGGTGATTATTTGGGAAGCATGAGTTAAGAATATTTTGTTGTATGGGGCGGAAGTATGGGGTGTGAAAGAAATTGAGGAAATAGAGAAAATGCTGGTGAAGTATATTAAGAAAGCGTTAGGTGCAGAGAAATCCACGCCTAATTAAGAAAAGTGAGTGCTTGCAAAAAAAATTGCGAAATTCGAGTGTAATGTTGGATGGAATTGCATGGGGAAGATAGTGAAAGAGGTGATGCAAAGTGTAAGTAAGGAGGGAATGTATGGCAGGCAGTCTTCTAAGGGGGCGGTGTAGGGGGACATGTCTAGTATGGAAGTGGGGCGGTATAAGAGTGAAGGAAGGATGTTTGCTAATTACGCAGAGGTGACAGCGAAAGATGTGGAAATGCAGGAGAGGATGAAAAGGATCGAGAAGTCCGAATACAATAAGAAGTACAAGGGTATCTGTTTGTTTGGAATGCTATTAGAGTATTTGAGTAGAGTGAATAAGATTGGAGAACAGCATATGATTGCGAGATTTAGGTGTGGGAGCGAGGAACGAGGTAATCGGCATTGGATGAAGGAGGAGGAAAGAAAGTGTGTAGTGTGTGGGGAGGAAGAGGAAATCTGGATGCACTGGAGGGAATATAGAGGAATGGTGTGGTCGGACGCAGAGAGAAAAATTTTGGGCAATTGGCGGTGGTGTTTGAATGAGAAGGGGGCGGGAGATGTTTTTAAAAAGAATATTAAATTACAAAGCGCTTGGCAGCTAGGTGTAATTTTTGGTATTCTTGAGATTGTTCTCTTTATGTTTTTTTGTTTGGTTAAGTTTAGTTTTTTATTTTTCTTTGTCTGAATTTTGTATTTAGTGTTGATAAACCTCTGTGACATGGTTAATGTGGAAATAAAGCATGCCAATAAAGGTTCTATATATAAGTATTTTTTACAAAATTCTTTTTACGTCCCACTCTGATGAAAAAAATAGATGGTCACGTTAGGCATAACACAAAACATGGTTGGGAACCCTTGCTTTCAGTTATGTCAAAAACAAAATATATGAAGGGTAAAATAGATTTTGGCAGAATTCATACATAAAGAGGATTATCCAATATGCGTGGATTTATCCAAATATAGAAAGACGACTTGTATGTGGAGACTTCATTCAACAACAACTCATTTTCAGGAAATTAAAACCAAATTCCCTGAAAATTTCGATATTGTCAAAATTATATTGTTTGAACTTTTGAAACCAAATGATGCTCAGGTACAGGGGAGTGAAAATTTGAGAAACCACAGCAAGCAAGACCTGAAAAAAATTAGATGAATCTGCTTATTCTGTTATTTGTCATATGTGAAGCTGTGAAAAATGAAAATAAAAGCAACATTTACATTTAACAGAAAATCTCATTCCTGGGAAATGTGAAAAGGACAACCTTTACTGAACTTTGACATTAGATCATATTTTATTACTGATATATATTCCAGGCATAGCAGTAGGAAACGACTGGTTTAGAATGTCGCAGTAGCAAAGTACCTGCCGCTTCGATCCTTCGGACAACTTTGTATTTGGTGCGCGCTCCACCTACGTAAGTGATATTGCACAACATTACATTTCCCTTCGTTTCGAATGTCGTCGACGGACCGCTTTAAAATTGAAAAGGACTACACTATAGTATGCGTTAATGCTCTCCGTCTTTTGGGACAAATTTCTACGTCCACACGAACGAAAACCGTCGTGTTTACAGCTACGAGCGTCGCTAGACGTTTCTGGTTCTGTTTTTCTCTTTTAGGGCAGGTAGTAGCTGCCCGGTAAACAAGATTGATATTGTACGTGACTATCGCGCGCTACTGTGTAAAGCGCTGTTTTTGTATGGATCAGTAGGGCCATTCATAACAAGCGTTGTCGGGTGCTGTAGAAATTGAATCGTGTAAACAGCAGTAGGAATTTAGGTGCTTTTTTCCTTGAAGCCTTTTGAAAACAATGTTTTTCGCGGAAAACTTTGAAATGTTTTTACTCTATTTAAATATAAGTTTCACAACATGATATCTGAGAGTGGAGTGTATTTAATACTGGATTGAATCACCTTTATATGTGAGCAGTGCTCGAACTCGTCGGGGCATGGTATCAAGTAAATTATTAACGATTTCCTTCGGTACATTGTTCCAGTTTTCTGTTCTATTTTAATGCCAGGCTTTCGGACTCTTTTAGCCATGATTTTCTGAAATATGTGAGATATGTTTTCAATAGGATTCATATTAGGTAATTGTCCCTGTCACGGCAAACTTTGGATCCCCTTTGCTTCTGTCCACGTGGCTGTGGTTCGCGCTTTGGGGCAAGGTGCACTATCTTCCATAAAAGTATCGTTCTCTTTTGATAGAACGTTAGTAATAATTTTGGACATACCAGTTCTGCTGGTTGGCGATTTTAATATCAAAAACTATTTTCCTCTACTTCCGACAGATCCTAACTATGTTTCTGTAAATAATTTTACTTCATTTGTAGGTCTCAACCAACTGAATAATATTGTTAACATTAACAATCGTCTTCTTGATTTAGTTTTCTGCAATCTTGAAGGTTCTACTTCAGTTACATACTTCTGGTCCTATTGTTCCTGAAGATATACAAATCCTCCAGCGTTACATATCTTTTCGATATACAATACACTACTCCTAGGCGCTTTCCTGTGAATATGACCCATCGTTGCAATTACTCTCGTGCGAACTTCCCCACTCTTTATAATGAAATAGTCAATGCTGATTGGAGTTCAATCGAGGACTGCGAGAACGTGAATGTGGCTGTTAACAGTTTTTATCAAACATTGTACAGCATTTTCAATAGGTCTGTTCCAACTACCTTGCCCAAGCCGACCCCTTTGCCACCTTGGTTTGATAACGAAATTGTTGAAAATAAAAAAATTAAAAACCGTTATCATCTCTAATCCAGTTTTATACGAAAACTTTAGTTGACTACGTAGATTAACTAAAGAACAGAAATATTGCTTATGAATCTTACCTGAATAAAATCCAGGAAAATATAGAATCAGATTCAAAAGCTTCATGGCAATATATTAACACGAAGAGAAAAAGTCACGTATTGCTGGTGAATTGTTTTACGGAACCAAAAACTTTGATGAAGTACAAGCCATAGTTGATGCCTCCGCAAACATATTTACCAGTTATTTTTTACCTGGAGATGAGATTAATGTTCCTGATGATCACTCACTTTCTCTTCCAAATTTTCAATTTCAAACTTTCTTTGAATTAGAAGTAGAGAAAACTATTTATAGGCTAAGCAATACAACGACTTCCGGCGATGATCAGATCCCGTCATTCTTATTGAAGGATTGCTGGGAAGTTTTGGCTGCTCCTTTAAGTGTTATCTTTAACCGCAAAAATTATACCTGTGTTTAAGAAAAATGTATATATATATATATATTTCGTGACCTTTTATACTTATCTTATATGATAGAGATCTACCACTAATAGGTCAATAAAACAAGGCTGGTTTGAGCGATAGTTATATTTTCAGAACGTTTACAAACGTTTTCGGAACACCTTCGTCAGTGAAAATATAACTAGATAAATATATAAACAAACTTTTGTTTTTTATTTGGGACTATCAACAAAATAACTAGTGACTAGGATTTCTTGATATAGAGGATGTATAACCAACTTTTATATATATATAAATTATAAAAACTAAATTAATGTGTAAACATACATGCAAATTAAGTAAAACCTTATATCAAAAAATCTTTGTCGAAACCTTAACAATTCTGTTCAAGGACTAGGGAAAACCAAATTCAAAAACCTAGCCAAAGGTTTCCTTCTTAAGAAATGCAAATGTCATTTTAACAAATTGCTATATACATTACTTAAATTTTGAATATCGGTCCTGAAATTAATAGTTTTAGTGTCTTTCTGTATATTTATCATTTCATATATTAGTCTTTTTTATAATTATTCTCTGTTTTTAATATAATTGTGTTTTCAAAATCAAAGTAATGCCCAAGATCTTTGTAATGTTTTGTTACAGCGGTCATTGCACCAAAATCATTATTTAAAGAATACTTATGGCTATACAACCTTTTCTTTAAATATTGTTTCGTCTGACCGATGTAACAACCATCACAGTCTTTACAGTTTATTTTATAAACTACATTACTCTGATTTTGTTTAATTATTTTGGATTTAGTATTAGTAAAAGAGATCTGTTACTATAATTTGGAATGAAAGTAATGTTTATGTTGTTTTTATTAAATTCTTTTTTATTTTTTCCCTTAAAACTTTTTATAAGGAATAGCGCTATAACATTTATTGTTATTAATTTTAATTCCTCTATTATATAATTTGTTAATTCTATTTTTTATTATTTTTTCATAAAAACTATTTGGATAATTATTTTTATCTAAGATTTCTTTAACTTTGTTTAAATTCTTTTCCCTAAATTCAGGATTAGCTAATCTAACCGCTTGATCAACTAAACCGGTAACTACATTAATTTTATGTAATTTTGATGTTTCTGAAAAATAATTTAAATGTCTTCCTGTATTGGTAGACTTTATATGCCAATTTGTTTTCACAATGCCGTTATTATGCATGACTGTCACGTTCAGGAAATTCAATGATTTATTAGATTCTCTCTCATATGTAAATTTTAATCTATTATGATAACTATTAAATGAATCTAATATCTCATCAATATTATCCTTTCTTACGGAACAAAAGCAGTCATCCACATAACGTCTGTAAAAACTTACACTAGAATTTAGTTTTGCCAAACAAGTTTGCTCTAGGTCCTCCATTACCAGGTTTGCGATAACTGCTGATAATGGAGAACCCATTGCAGTACCGAAAATTTGTTTATAAATTTTATTTTTGATATGTAAAATAAGTAGAATTTAAACAAAGTTTGCTGCAATGAATTCCTCCTTTGGAAGATCTGTAAAATCTTTTATGGAATTCCATTTTTATCTAAAATTTTTAGTGCTAAATCCACAGGAATATTAGTAAATAAAGAAACAACATCTAAACTGATTAATTCGTAATTATTAGGAATTGTTTGATTTCTAACCGAATCTACAAATTCCCATGAATTTTTCATATTATATGTAGTTTTACCTACAATATTGCTTAAAATTTTAGATAAAAATTTGGAAAGATTGTAAGTGGGGGAATTAATGCAAGTTACGATTGGACGTAAAGGAATATTATCTTTATGTATTTTAGGAATACCGTATATTCTTGGAGATATAGAATTTAGAATTTTTAAATGGTTATTTAAATCTTTAGAAATATATTTTTTAAAAACCAACTATTTATTAGTTTATTTAATTGATTTTGTAATTTATTTGTTGGGTCTGATAATAATACCGAATAAGTTTGATTATCTTCCAATAAGGAATTCATTTTGGCTTCGTAATCAATCTTATTCATAATTATCGTTTTTTTCTCCTTTATCTGATTTAGTTATTATAATATCTTTATTAGATTTCAAAAATTTTTTGTTTCATTAAAAGCTTTTTGTAAGATATTATTGTTACTGTTATTATTTTTATTGTTTTCTTTATTTTTGTAATTTGTCAAAATGTTAACCAACCTATGTCGTAAGTTAGGTTCTAAGTTTTCCTCATAATTTTGAACGATATTTTCTATATTACAAATAAAATCATCTATCGGTATGACATTAAAATCTATAGAAAATTTAGGACCTAGACTTAAAATTAATTTAACATTTTGACAAATCTCTTTATCAGTTAGGTTGATTATCCAATCTTCTTGTAAAATTGGATAATCAACCCCCGCATTTTTTATTAAGTGGTTAAATTTATTAATATTGTTTTGTTTTATTTTATTAAAAGTTCTTTCATAGTTTATATTAGCTACATTAAAAAATTCATCCGAATCCTGTAACGACATTTCAATGACATTTCTAACATTAGAAATGTCATTCTCTAACATTTTAATTTTAATATAACATTCATTTATTGATAAAGCTAACGTCTTTTTACAGAATTCGGATTTAATTTTGTTGAACTTACGTTTTATTGAATCATTTTCAAAACCGATATTCATGGTCTTACTAATAAAATTTGGAAAGATCTTATGAGAAATCTTAGATAAAAATAATTATCCAAATAGTTTTTATGAAAAAATAATAAAAAATAGAATTAACAAATTATATAATAGAGGAATTAAAATTAATAACAATAAATGTTATAGCGCTATTCCTTATAAAAAAGGTTTAAGCGAAAAAATAAAAAAGAATTTAATAAAAACAACATAAACATTACTTTCATTCCAAATTATAGTAACAGATCTCTTTTTACTAATACTAAATCCAAAATAATTAAACAAAATCAGAGTAATGTAGTTTATAAAATAAACTGTAAAGACTGTGATGGTTGTTACATCGGTCAGACGAAACAATATTTAAAGAAAAGGTTGTATAGCCATAAGTATTCTTTAAATAATGATTTTGGTGCAATGACCGCTGTAACAAAACATTACAAAGATCTTGGGCATTACTTTGATTTTGAAAACACAATTATATTAAAAACAGAGAATAATTATAAAAAAAGACTAATATATGAAATGATAAATATACAGAAAGACACTAAAACTATTAATTTCAGGACCGATATTCAAAATTTAAGTAATGTATATAGCAATTTGTTAAAATGACATTTGCATTTCTTAAGAAGGAAACCTTTGGCTAGGTTTTTGAATTTGGTTTTCCCTAGTCCTTGAACAGAATTGTTAAGGTTTCGACAAAGATTTTTTGATATAAGGTTTTACTTAATTTGCATGTATGTTTACACATTAATTTAGTTTTTATAATTTATATATATATAAAAGTTGGTTATACATCCTCTATATCAAGAAATCCTAGTCACTAGTTATTTTGTTGATAGTCCCAAATAAAAAACAAAAAGTTTGTTTATATATTTATCTAGTTATATTTTCACTGACGAAGGTGTTCCGAAAACGTTTGTAAACGTTCTGAAAATATAACTATCGCTCAAACCAGCCTTGTTTTATTGACCTATTAGTGGTAGATCTCTATCATATAAGATGTGTTTAAGAAGGGAAACTCTGACATTGTAACAAATTATCGACTTCTTTATATACTCAGTAATCTCTCCAAGATCTTTGAATAGATCCTGTATAACATTATCTTCAATAATATTAGAAATAAGGTATCAGTTAATCAGCATGGTTTTATTTCTGGTAGATTTGCCATCACCAATCTTGCATGTATTACTACCAACATCTGTGACGCTATCGATTATCGTTCGCAGATGGATGTGATATATGTATATATCGATTTCACAAAAGCTTTTGACTTCATTGAATTCTCGTTGCTCATTCAGAAGTTAAGCAATATTGGGTTTAGTGCTATTTCTTAATGTTAATGACATCCTTTCTAACTGGAAGAGTATTATATAATTATATATTATATTATGTGTCATATAAAGGATTCGCCCTCGGAGTATGACCTCACCACTTCAGGAGTTCCACAGGGCTCTAATTTAGGCCCGCTGTTTTTTTAAATATTTATTGATGACCTTCTGCAAGTATTGACGTGTAAATTTCTAGTCTATACAGACGATTTAAAAATATTCGATAAAATTGATTCCTTCTTCGATACACTACTCCTGCAAGAAAATCTCGAAATTAAAAATGGTGTGCGAATTCCAACTTATACCTTAATATACAGAAGTGTTGTGTCATCAGGTTTACTCGCAAGCTCTCCAGAATAGTGTTTTGTGATAATGTTTTAGGACAAACTCTTGTTTCGATCGACAATGTGAAAGACCTTGGAATACTTTTTGATGAAAGACTTTATCTTTACCACCTGATAACGTCAGTGTGCAGTGAAGCGCTTAAATGGTTAGCGTTCATTATTCGTAATACAAGAGCATTTACCAGCATACCTGCTATTAAAACTCTTTTCTGTTGCTTAGTTAGTAGTAAACTAGAACACATCGCTGTCGTGTGGTACCCCCACTAGGCATGCCATCAGGTGAGACTTGAAAATATACAGCGTTGCTTTCTGAAGTTCTTAACTTAAAGGAGACTGGTATTTACCCGGAAAGAAATTACGACCACAAACACTTTCTTCTATCGCATGACATGACTTCCCTGCAGAAACATTGCGAACATACAGGTGCAGTTTTTATGTATAAAATTATTCAGAATTTAATTGACTGTCCAGAGTTACTCTGTCGTATTCTTTTTATATACTTTCTAGACAGTCACGCAATATGTGCACCTTTTGTTTATACAGTATGAGAACTAACATAATGCATCTAGCACAAATTAATCCCATTAGTTGTGGCACCGATCATCTCTGTAGGGACGTTATCTGCGGAAAACTTATTTAATACGTATTAATATTACGTAACATGTAAATTATCGTGTTTTTTGTTATAACCTTTTATTTACACTTCATTGTAATATGTAAATTAAGAACTGTTTCTGTTGTGGTTGCAACTGTTGGGCACAAATAATAATAATTATTGTTATTATTAGTGAAAACTGGCAAGAGCCCCCTGCCAAAATGTCAATCTATTTTGCCACATTAATGTTTCAGTCGCACATGACCAGCTGCGGTTTCCCGCCACGCCATATTGCAACCCATTCCATGATGCTAACCCCCCTATTTCACTGCCTGGTGAAGAAATTTGTTGTTAATTTCTAGGGAGACGTTCTCCATACTCATGTGTGACAACTGTCACTAAATTGCGAATATCGACTTTCATCAAGAAAAGTCACTGATCGCCAAAAGTTTTGCTTGCATCTTTCTCGAAACGGTGTAAGAAGAGGTTTCTTTTTCGCCATTCTTTTGTAAATACCCATGTTGTGTAAATATCGCGGGATAGTGCGCTTACTTCTTTGAGATGTTTCTGCAAGCTCGGCTACACTTTTTGCGGAGCCTTTAGCACTTCAATATTTTATTATATGTATTTATTTCTTCATTATTACTTTGGAGTTTGTTGATTTACTGGAAAGATTTAACCTCCCGATTGGCTAATACTATAACTTCATTTGAATGACTGCTTCGATTGGCTCGGTTGTAGCCTGTATTGCCAACGAAATTTCGCCGTGCATTTTCGATGATTTGGGGCTCTATTTGACGAATGTCTAGATTAATATTGCGCTTGAGTGACTGATTAGTTTTTAGATTCAAACTCTAAATCAGCATAACATCGATCTTTAACTGTATCCACCAAAAAGAATTCAACTGTGTCAAATGGCAACTTCGCGGGGGCCAACTACCAAGTAGCTGATTACGTGATTTTATAACTATGTTCGAAAAGGCTTGATTGTTTAACGGGTTATGTGGTTATGTAACGTCATCGTTTTGTCTCCCTTGATCGCTACATTGTTACCATCTTCATCTTTGGAGAAAAATGGGCTATGTGTCGGGACCCAAGAAATCACACCAGAAAGTCACACGCTAAGAATGCAGTGGCTTTTCTACGACTTCGTATGGGGTTTCCGAATTTCAAATATAGTCACTTTGCTTCGTTTACATCGGCGCCGAAATAAGAATGCGCTTCATCCCAAAAGATGATTTCTTTTAGCAAAATCCATGCCACCTTCGAGCAATTCTAAAGTCCAAACAGAGAAGTAATAGTGACTCGCGCGGTGAGTTTGCTTCAGTTTCTGGCTTACGTTGAACCATGCAAACTAATAGTCCGAGGTCTTTATGCAGAATTTTCCTCAGACTAACGCGGCAAATGTTCAGTTGACTTCAGCCGAGATCGTGGCGAATTAATGTGAAAATGTGAAAAGTGATTTTAGTTTTGTATTAATATTTTACAAGAATTTATATCCAAAGAAATCCTGTAACTGGGTTTAGAATTGTTTTAAGCCAATCGAGGGCAAAAACGAAAAGCTATATTAGAATCCTTTCAAAGATAGAAGAAGGAGAAGACGAAGGAGAAACATTACGAAGATATATTGAATTTGGTCGGGGTACCTGCTGCCCACTACACTTATGCAGGGTATACAAAAAGACCACGTGTAGCTCAAACACCAACATTTTACACAGACGAAAAAGAAGAAAAAGAATTAGTATGTTAATCTCACCCGGTTTCTTCGCAAACTTGCATTTAGCAGGTGTGGGTGGTGTATTATCTTGACCGAAATTTCTATTTAAAATTCGCATTGTTTTGGCAACACAGTGCTGACTTTGGAAACAAATTTTTATTTCCCAAAAGTGTGTATTTATTTCGTACTGGGGATATGATACTATGTTGCTGCCAATTTGTTGAGCGCGAAATAGCTGTTTATGTTCAAATAATTTGTCTTGTGATGGTCCACACATTAGCCGTAACCATCCTGCTTAACCTCTTCCAGGAAGCTATTCCTTTGTTTCTTTTTACTCCTCTAGCTTAATTTGTCTCTTCCCTAGGTTGCTAATATCTCCGTAATCAACGAATTTAAACATATATATATATATAGTAGCGTGCACAGGCCTTTTAATCCCATTGCTTTGTAAAATGTTTCCATTTTTCCCCGTCCCTTGCAATTATTCTCCAGTTCGCGAATCCTTTCTCCGCCAAGTCTTTACTCACAGCTTGTCTCCATTTTTCCCCGGCCTCCTCCTCCTTTTCTCTACTTCTAGGTTTCTCTATCTATGTTTGACTATTCTGTCCCCCTGCATTCTTCCCATATGACTTGCCCACTGCATTCTTCGAGCTTTAATTACTTGTGTTATACATGGTTTGTTGTATAGTACATATGTAGATCTTATCATTGTGCGTCTCTCCCACATGGCGTCCATCCTCTTCCCTCCGAAGATCCTTCGAAGTATTTTTATCTCCCATATCTCTAACTTTATTTGTGAGCTTTTTATCAACGACCATGTTTCGCAGCCATATACCAATATCGGTCTTGAGACAGTCTCATACACTTATTTCGTTCTCGTTGATATGTCCTTAGATTTGAATGTTGTGGGGATTTCTCCCGCGCACCTGTTGCTCTTAGCTATCCTTAAGTTTATTACCATTTCTTCTTTGCATTTGTTGTCTATCAGAGTTTCTAGGAACATATATACCTCCACTTCTTCAAATTCGTATAACTCTTTTCCTCCAGTTTGGACACTTGGTTTCTGTTTAACCTATATTTGTTCCTTAGTTCCATATATCTAGTTTTGCTCTCACTGATCTCTAGGCCCATTCTACTTGCTGCAGTTATTAGGATTTTTTGTTAATTCTTGTACAAGTTTCTTATTTATTGTTAGCAGCAATATGTTATCAGCATATGCAAGACACTGGTGACCCTTATTGAAGAGTGTCCCGTTCCTGTTTATGTTGCTGTTTCTAATTATCACTTCCAACACTGCGTTAAATAGCAATGCAGAAAGCGAGTCTCCTTGTCTTACCCCCTTCTTCACTTTGAACCTCTCTGATGTCTTTCCGTTTACCTTACCTGCGCATATTGTGTTCTGTAGTGTCATCTTTACGAGTGCAATTGGTTTTTTCGGGACATTCAGTATTGTCAGTGCCTCGAAGAGTCCTTTCTTATTGACGGAATCGTATGCTGCTTTAAAGTTGGTAAATAGCATGTAAGTCGGAATTTCATATTCATATGTTCCTATGAGGATCCGTTTCAGCGTGAAAAGTTGATCCGTTGTTGACCTGTTTTTCCGGAAACCAGCCTGGTACTCTCATGATATTTAGTTAAGTTTAACTGATAAGTTGGTTCTATTTTATTGAGTTTATAGAGTTAGTTAGTTTAGTCAAGTTGTAGTATGAAGTTTAGCTTGGTTACACTTTGAGTTCTTCATACCTATAACAGAGCAATAGTTATCTGATTTATCTCTATTCTGGGATAAGCGTAAGGATTTTGTTTCTTCTTAATGTTTCCTAGCATACTTCATTTGTCTATTTTCTTTATTCTGTTCTTTAATTGGAATTGATATATTCCGTTGGGTAAATAAATTACTATTATTTCTCTTAGTTTCATCCGAATAGTTATGATATAAAACCTATGAAAATGGATATCAAGATATATCTTACTAATTTCGGGAACATAGATCAGGCGGCAATGTATGTATAACACGATACCATTTTCAGTTATTATTAGACGTGAAAACACGAAGCGTGTGAACTGAAACAAACACAAATTAAATGCATACTAACCGGCACAGGCGTGTAGAAACCAAGTTTCAAATATCACACCGGCAAAGCAAATTGTTTCAAGATCGGTATAATGGAAACTACTGTTTGGAATGAACGCTCACGTTTACCGCTCTCGCATAGAAATACAGGCAACAATCCTAAACCGTACGCACTTGTAACCCTACGAAGCACTTACACACATAAACGTGCTTGTTGTAAGCTTGGGAGCTGCGTGTCATTTTCACTTCGCCGTAATGCTCCAATTACGTTAATTTGCGAAATACGTTATGCGTATATATGTAACAATAGTATGCGTATATAACATACTGACTGTTAACGCTATGTTCGTGGAAATATGTAAGTCAAAATATGTCAACGTGAACCTAATCCGGATGTCGCTTTAATTGGAATAACATATGAGGAACAATTTGAAAAGTTACTTGCTCTATTTGTTGTTAGTACATAGTTAGTATCGTTGTACCTATATACATATGTAATTTACTTCTTATTGTTAGTAAAATGCAATTGCACGAGTTGCAAAGAATATGACCATGGTCCCTTACATCTAACAAACTAGGATATCGTACAGCATTTATGCAGTGTTAATGGAACACGTTAAAATGCATAAATATCCTGATATAAAATCCAGTTAATTGAATAAGATGTCAGTTCTAGTTGGATGTAAGAAACGTGTTGGCAATCACTAATAATGCCCAATAAAATTGATTAATCCCAAACGGAAATTATATAAGCACATGCGATAAATCTGATGCATCATTCTTAATGATCACATCAATATTCATATAAACCGTAGAATTTAAATTTAAAATTGGTTTCAGTCTTCGTTCTTCAACCTCTCCTGTTATGTTAATTAAGAGCTCTCCTCGAAATTAGCATAGTACTTTGTATCTTTTATTTTTAAGCAAAACCAAGAGCTTTATATTGGAAATAATTAACAAGCTCAATCCAGAGAAGTTCGCTTTGTCTGAATGCTCTGATTGTATAATTATAACAGAGAAAATACGATGCAGTAAAGCAGTGGAAACTGTAAATAAAAATGTAGTTGTTTTAAAAAGGAGATTTTAGGACGATCAACTAAATATGAAAAGCAACAAGATACTGCAACAAACGATATAGTCGATATTGAATCTAAAATTTTACCCACAACTGCAGTACAAGAAAAAATGGTACGAAAATATTTAGATCAGAAAGCAACTCCGCAATATTCATTCTGAAACAAACTGTTTTCATCCCGAATATATGTCTTTTAATTAATTCCGAATTCAGAGATCTTTTAGTAGGCTTTGTGAACTCGAAGAATACCTTTGATAAAGTCTATAGGAAGAATATGTTGAGAATATTGGAAACACAGCGGCCTCCAAACAAATTTATATCAAAAAAAGTTGTTTTATGAGGACTACAAAACCAGACTAGAGCATGATGGAAAACTCACGGAGGGTATAGGGATAAAAAGTAAAAATGCACCTTAGTATCTACATTATTTCTGATGTTAATTGATTGGGAAATGAAAAAGCATGATCTGAATCCTGTTCAAACAATTATTTCGGCTGATATATCTCATCGTCGTATAATAGGCCCGATTTTCTTCAATGACACAATAAATACTCAGCGACCTCGGGAATTAATTCAACTATTTATGGACCAAATGAACAATAATGAACTGACACGACGGCAACTTCTAGCATGTTGGAACACTTCCTCATAGAGCCAATGCGACAATGGAATATTTTTTTTTTTCAAGAAGAATCATAATTGCTGGATTGTGACCAACACGATCACTTGATTTTACACCTCTTGATTTCCTTTTATTCGGTTATTTAAAAAATCAAATTTACGGTAATCAATTGTAACAGGCTATTTTAAACGAAGGCATAAATATTCTAGGAAGATGCCTGCAAAACGCCCTCGAAAATTTAAAGAGGGAGAATGTACCTGTGTTTGTAAAACAAAAGACAGCATTTTCAGCAATAATTTATGAGTGCAAAATATTATATCCGTTATTATTTGAGGTTATGTTTATTTCTAAATGCTTTTGAGTTTGATCTCTACCAGTCTCTATGCCACTGAACTTGAACAGTGAAAAAATGAATGAATCTAATTCTGTACCAACTAATCATCGATTGCCAACTGAATCAGTTGTATATTATCTCGTTGTACATTGTGCTCTATAAGTAGTTTCAGTAGTCCTTATTCAGTTATAAGGTGCATGTATGGAGATATTAATACGGGAAATGGGTGGAGGAGGAAGACAAACCAAGGCCTTGATGGTATATATAACGAATAGCGGTACACATAAATCACAGAAAGCTGATGAGTAAGAAAGGAAGGAGCGAGCACGAAGAAAATGGTTTAAAAAAGTAAAAGGTAATGAAGGTACAAAGTATTGAACGGAAATGACAGTAATGTTTTTATTACGAAGGTGTATTATAATACATAGAATTTAAAAATGTTTAAGTTGATAAGATAATAGATGTTTATGCAGCTGCATGCTGAAGTAATTCATTTCATCATAAGACGTGATTATTGTCTATCGAGCAGGAGCCGAGATGGCACAACACGTCGTGTGATATAAGACTATCCTGTCTCATCTTCCACCCCAGAGTTTTCTTAATTCAGCAATGCAAAGCACATGAATATAAAGTTGGACTTTTTTATGTTGATGTCAAAGAAACTTCCGCCAAGTATTCTGTAGTTAAGGAAGACTTTACAAGTTTGTAAAGTAAAAAATAATCCAAATACTGCGCTGATGCTTCGTCAGTGTTGAAAATAGATAATATGAATGACTCAAAGGATTCTATGCCTTTAAACGTCTAAAATGCTATTGTATTGTATTGTATTGTAATGAGGTGGGGTCTGGCCCAAAGTGGCCCTTTAAATTGCGACCACGTTGATCTATTGTGCTTCCTCTTGTCTCTTTTATTTATTTATTTAATACGCTGAGGAACAGGATCAGCTCCTTCAATGGGAGTGTAAATAGGTCCTCCTCACTCAGCGTATATGCATGTAGTAGTCTATATCTCCTGTGGCCTAGTGCCCCACAGTTAGTGATCAAGTGTTCCATTGACTCCTCTTCTTCACCGCAGAATCTGCAAGTGTCCGTGTTGGATAAGCCCATTTTGTGAAGGTGCTTGTTACAGGTATAGTGGCCTGTGAGTGCCCCTGTCAGTGTTTTTAAGCTTCCCCTGTCCAGTTTTAGGGCGAGGTCCGCCCTCCTAGAGTCGAAGCTCACAAATCTTTTGGAATGTTCCAGCCCGATGGTCTCATTCCAGTGTTTCATTGTAATGGACGCTGTCCATTTCTTTATCTCACCTTTAAGGAGACCTTTGTTAAACCCAAAAGGTGGGGTAGGTCCAGTAAAGTTTCTCTCAGCCCCTTCTTTTGCGCAGATGTCTGCCATCTCATTTCCCCGTGCCCCTCATGTCCTGGCACCCAGACCAGGGTGATTTGGTTCTGAGTGGCCAGGCCATTAAGTCTAAAATGCTATGAAAGTGATAATTTTTAACTTATTACCGAGAATTTTATATATATATATATATATATTTTCTCTGCCAAGTTTAACATTTGCGTCGTCTAACATTATTTTCGGTATTTCTTCATAAATCTGATCCCATTGGCTATAACATTTTTCTTTGGTATCTAGATCTTTCTCCTTTGAGGGTGCATAAAAGTGTTTTTTTTTGTATTAGCCCTTTATTCTTAGTAAACATATTCATTCTGAAATTGCATTAAAATGTAGTACTACTAATAGTTTTAATCTTTTATTTATTGTTAATCCCGTTCCTAATATTCTATTACTTCCTCCACTATTGAGAAAAGTATAGTTTCCGACTTCCATAACCATTTCTTCTTTCTGTTTTGCCTCCTGGAGTGCCACAATGTCAAACTCAAACTCCTTCATTTCGTTTACAATGTGTTTTAATTTTACTTCCTCGTATGTTCTGCTTTCTTATATCATTTTCCTTCCCGTTGTTCTCCATTTTTGTAAGCTTTTTCTTTTTCGATTTCGTTTTCTTAAGATCAGTGTGTATGTTTTTGTTTAGTCTTTGAAATCTCAATAATCTTGTCCAATACTTTTGCCTTCTTATTCCATTTAAACCATTGGTTATTTACTTTAATCGTTTTGTGGCCAATCCTCACCTTCTTTTCATTTCTTCTCTCTATTTTGCTATCTCTCATAGTGGTTTGGCTATACTCATCGCTTCCAGTGTTAGGTCTTCGTCAATATATACTTTCTCACTTTACTCCCTTTCAGCATCTTTTTATTTTGCATGATTTATTCCTTCTTTTTCAACTCTACTAAACAGGTCTTCCTTATTTCCTAATTACAATTATTTTTATTCTTAAATTAATTGTCCCTAATTCGTATATATGCTATTTCCCGTGGGCCAGTGCACTCTTGTGTGTATTACAATAATCTTACCTGCGTTTCATTAAGATATTCACGTTCGTTTCCAAGAAAATTTTGAAATTCGTGCCGGGTCAAATATTAATAAAGCAAGTAAATTGTCTCGCCGTAAATTTGAGAACAATTTACCAAGCCCGGCGCGTAATAACAATTTAGCGGGTCTTTCAAAAAGTCCTTTTACGTCGCACAAACGGTCCCGTATTATACGACGTAGAATACGTAGATACGTGGATAGGTGCGAGTCAGACCGCTTCGAATAAGAAAGTGTTTAGCATAATATGCGTTCGGGTTCCTAGAGGCGATTATGCAAACGACACTCACGTAATATAATCTGTTATTTAGGTCGTAGTAGGCAGCCTCGGGCCGGAAGAAGACACCTCGAAATTGTGTAAATATTAAGGTCCGTTCGTCGTCGTTCCGTTCTAGCCGTCGCAGTCGCTCACATACGCGTCGCGAAACGTTACCTACCTTCACTACCGGGGCCTATGCATAATGCATTATCACTTCTGTCACCATCCGCGTCGCACCTCTTCCTCTTACAACTAGACGAATCCCCGGTATTAACCATTTGGCGTCCTCCATTAAACGTGCTGATCCTTCCGGTAGGTTTGAATGCGCGCTCGTTTTGCTGGACTTAAACTTTAATCGATGGTTACCTATTGAGTGACCAAGTAGTTACATTTTCATATCTGTTTAAGCCTTGTGTCTACACCCACACACCTGGGTGCGCATTTTATTTTCAAATCGATATATTTTGAGTTGTAGGTGCTTTTTATCACATTAAAAAAAAGTTGAGATAAATTTGGAACAAAATTTACAAGTAGTTTTTGCTATTTCCTCCTCTTGTCAATAAACCTTGGTGTGCATAGCAGTTGGTATGTAAGCTGTTAGTTAGAAATGAAGAAAAACGTATTTATTTCATTATAAATCATAATTTTTTTATCCATTTGACACCATTTTTGATATTGTATTTAAAAGTTTTATATGTATAATAAAAAAAGTGGAATTTTAGTTGGCGCATCTATCAAGTGATATCTACTGAATATTGAGCCCAAATTTGCTTTTGCCATTCCTTACAAGCTTTTCGTGTTGGTCTTCTTCTGTAATATAGCTAACAATTCGCTTCCGAACCAAATTCAAAACCTAGCCAAAGGTGAATTGGGTTTTCCCTAGTCCTTGAACAGAATTGTTAAGGTTTCGACAAAGATTTTTTGATATAAGGTTTTACTTAATTTGCATGTATGTTTACACATTAATTTAGTTTTTATAATTTATATATATATAAAAGTTGGTTACACATCCTCTATATCAAGAAATCCTAGTCACTAGTTATTTTGTTGATAGTCCCAAATAAAAACAAAAGTTTGTTTATATATTTATCTAGTTATATTTTCACTGACGAAGGTGTTCCGAAAACGTTTGTAAACGTTCTGAAAATATAACTATCGTTCAAACCAGCCTTGTTTTATTGACCTATTAGTGGTAGATCTCTATCATATAAGATAAGTATAAAAAGGTCACGAAATATATATATATATATACATCTAAATTGTTGTAGGAACATGCCTACACCGGAAAGGGTAGAAAGGTTCATTGGATATATATATATATATATCCAATCTAGGAACAATCTTCTTCGGTTTGTTGATGTCTCCAAGTGTCAATTGTTTTCCAATGCAGATCACGAATGTTGCAAATGCAGCCACATCTATAATGTTATAAAAAAGAAGCCAAAGGCCATCTTTTTGTTCTTCTCTTCGTTGTATATTCGCCAAGGCATTTGTCCATACTATCAACGCCTCCTGTGTTACAGTTGTAATCGAGTTGGCTTTTCTTTAGGACCTTCAATTTCGATGTTATAATGGGAAGTGGAAAGAAGCACAACTAATTTATTCTTTCTTGGAACATATGAACATATACTTATGTTGTTGCTATATCCGAAGATTGAAGATTCAACTGCTATTCCTCTTCGATTTGAAAATACTGTTGGTACAAATGTACGTCTTTTGTTTACAGTGTCCAATATTGACAAATTGTAGTCTAATATAAAAGTAGAAGCCAAATTATAACTTGTAAGAAAGTTGTCACATATGATGTTTAGTCCATTTCCACGAAACAGATTGCAACACCAGTCTTTAACCACGCGTCCAGCTTGATTTCTTTCTCTTTCTCCAGAAGGTGCCATACCAGTATAGATTTGACCTTCGATTGGAGAAGAAGTAATAGAGTCATATCCCCACCAAAGCTTAATTCTATACCTCGCCGGTTTTGAAGGTATATATTGTGAATCTAGTACCATCACAATATGGATAAAGTTACACATCAACAGTGACGTTAGCTCCAGCTATATAGTTGTCCTGAAGGTTTCCAATTCGACATAAGCAAAATGTGAGATATAACTGCTGCTTTGTCGGTTCGCTTACGTTGATGGCGTGTATTTCCGTTATCAAATCTGATAAAACGACTGATAGCTCAAAATCGTTGAAGACCCATTGAATCGCGATAAAACGGATGCGATTCAGTTTTCCATAGATCAGTTGTATTGTACATAATTAGAATGTGTGACACCAAGTATCAAAAGTATTCCCAGATAAGCGTCAAATTCAGATGTAGTAATGGGTTTCCATATACGAAGTGGTTTTGTTCGGTTTTCTTCATGTTCACATTCGTAACACTGGGTTGCTTGTCTATTGCTTTCGCACACATTTTTACTGACATCAACATTTTGAATGTAAGTATGTTGAATAGTAAGACCTATGTGGTGGTGCAGTTTTAGAGCATCTGAGAACATTATGCGACAAAAATCAGCGAGATTGTGGTGGTTGATCTGCCCAATCTATATATATAAACACTATCTAGTAACTGTAATTCCTCTGCATCTGAATATTCACACTATCTTCACCATCGCCCTCATCGTCTGCCAATGAACGTTCTTAAATATCCGGCTCATCTTCACTATCAGCTTCTAAAATTGCCTCCATTTTTCGACTTAGGCGCTGTTGTTTGTCTTCGTAGCTAAGTAATTGCACTTACCGGGGAGTTAACCATCCACCGTCAGCCACGATGTAATTCATTGTATTATTATTAATAATTTGTTTAAAGCTGCAAAGAAATAAAGAAAGAAATAAACACATAAATAATTAAAAAAGTTATGCTTACTTCCTGAAAATATTTTTTCTCAAATGCGTTCCATGAAACATAAGGAGCGTCTTTTGTATCCAAACGGCGTACAACGAATGAATTCGGTACCCATCTACATCAACAAAAATCTGTAGACCTAAATAAACCGCTCGTAATATAAGAAATACAAACAAACGAACAAAATATGTACAAAAAATGTATACGGTGTGTATGTACATACATACTATACGAGATACGTCCAGAAAGTAAGTTCCGGTTTCAATTTAACTCCGCTGTAGCGCTGCGATCGCAGTTCCGCACATGCGCGGTGGACGCTCTGTATCAAGGAGAAGAAACGTGCGCCATTTTGAGATCGCTGTCAGCCACGTACGCTTTGTTGTGGTTGTTTACAATGTCGGTGTTGATTGAAAATCCCGCCGAAATCAATTGAAATTTATCGGCAAATTTGAGAAGTTTACGGACAAAATACGATGAGTGATTCAATGGTGAGAAGATGGGTCCGACAGTTCAATGAAGGACGTAGTGAAGTGCACGATGAAGAACGAAGTGGGCGTCCATCTTTGGTTACAGAAGAACTGGTTCACGCCATTGATGACAAGATCCAGGAAAGCCGCAAGTTTACAATTAGTGCTCTCGCTATGGAATTCCCCCAAATCTCACGATCACTAATTCATGAAATTGTTAGCATTGAAATTTTCACTGAAATTTCGTAAACTTTGCTCACGTTGGGTACCAAAGATTCTTACTGAGCAACACAAAGCAAAACGGATGGGTAGTGCACTTCAGTTTTTAACCCGTTATGATGAAGGCGGCGAAGAATTTCTGACACAGATAGTCACAGGAGATGAAACTTGGGTTTCTTACGACACCCCTGAAAGTAGCGGCAATCAATGGAATGGAGGCACACTTCATTCCCAGCAAAGGTTAAGCCGAAACAAATCTTGACACCTCGAAAAATAATGTGCACAGTGTTCTGGGACTGGAAAGGCATCTTACTCATTGATTTCTTACCGCGTGGTCAAACAATCAAAGCAGATGTTTATTGCGAGACACTTAGGAAATTGCGCCGCGTAATACAGAATAAGCGCCGAGGATTCCTGTCAAAAGGTGTTGTTTTTCTTCACAACAACGCACGACCACACACTGCAAATGTGACGAAGAAACTCTTACAGGGATTTGGCTGGGACGTGTTTGACCATCCTCCGTATAGCCCTGACCTCGCTATTGGCGACTTTCATCTGTTCTTACATCTCAAGTCTTTCCTTGGCGGTCAACACTTCAACAATGACGAACAGCTGAAAGAAAATGTTTCCAACTGGTTGAAGACACAGGCGGCAAACTTCTATGAAGAAGGTATACAAAAACTTGTGCCACGCTATGACAAATGCCTGCAAAATTTCGGCAGTTATGTGGAAAAGTAGTTCGAGAGTTGTAGAATTTTGTGCAATAAATAATTTTTCTGTATCTGTACAGAATTTAATTTTATTACCAAACGGAACTTACTTTCTGGACGTACCTCGTATAATCTCTTTGCCTAAGAAAACCCATTACCAACATAAGGAAGTAAAACCAAACTTACGAAATGGATGGGACACCCTAGTGTGTTAGGTGTATGCTTCGGTATAATTTTTTGGCTGTAGGCACAAGGGTTAAACAAAATAAATGTATTTTTGCTCTATGTCTCAACAATATTTATTATTTGAGGGTAGAAACGAAGCAAATATCGGTACCAAAATTAAGCTAAGCGTGTTAGAGAGTAATTAAACCAACTCCAATTTAACTCAGTTGTTAGCTCTAATGGAAGAGAATAAAAAGTAGACTATATGCGACTGAAATGCGGACAAACTTAGGCCACCTTTAGGCTGAATACAGAATGTCCGAAGTAAATGTGACAAGAAAGGTTTTTCAAGCAAACCTAAAAGGAAAACATGGAAATGCACGATCTCGAAAAACCTGGGAGCAATCATGGGGAGAGGTTGTGAAGCAGTGGGGTATACCGCGGAACAAAGCAAGGGAGATATCATAAAACAGAAAATTATGGAGGGAGTGTTGGGCGTTCTTATTTGGGTTTCGTGTTTCTGTACCCGTGCTTACATTTTTCCAGTTCTTGTTGTTTGATTACTCTAGTTCCAAGAAGGAGCTTCAACTACCGTATTAACTTATCTACTGTTTCGTATTATTCTAAACCTTTTCTCGTTAGTTGAATTTAAAGAAAATTAAATATTATTATGATGTGCTGAAGGCAAACTATTTGGATTTCAGGTTTTCAGTGGATTCAAGACAATGGTTTCCTCTTTTAGTAATACATATTTTACTTCATTTGCCATTGCTCACCATTCCACTACGACAGCCCAGAAAACTACATAAAATCGCACCTCAGCGTTTTCTCCTCTTATTGCGATTTTATACAACCTTTCAACTATACGTGGCAACGTTAACACCAAATGCAGCGTGAGAAGCGTGAGACGAAGTAAAATTAAATTATACGCATTAAAATTGCTTTATAACGTGTTCGTTTGCTATCACATTCGTTATAACGAGATTAGTGCATACTTTCGCGCTGTTTAGTGCCTTTCTGCGTTCAAATGTCACGAGCGGTTTCGCGGAAACGCTGAATAGGTAAGGATGGTGTGCCGTATGAACGTAAAAGTTGATGGCATCGTTAAGCGGCATCTCTCTGAAGGTACGTTTTTAAATTGACGTTGTCGCCATAAATATCTATGTATGTATGTACACGAGTACATGTTTCTGCGTGGAAATGCTCTGGAAACTTGAAAGGAATGCAACACGGAGTGGTAAATACTGCAAGTTGAGTTGGTTGATTTTCACATGGTAAAGATGAATATGGATAGCAAAAAATCAAACTGAAGTGCAATATTCATTTTCTAAAGAGCAAAACGCGTGTGCTGTTGTCCTATCTAGTATAAGGAAATTCGAGGGAAATACTATGGTAAGCTATATACATACATATTTATACCTGTACTTCTGTATTTCCCAACGAAAATCAATTTTGGCAAATGTCGCAAAACGTCGAGATTTCCTCCTTCTACACTGTCGCTTTCACGGTTAAAGTGTTCTCTGACTGTTTTCGTATCGGATAAGGACACCTACCGTGATTGTGCTATCCCCGTTCAAAGACGGCTTAGAAAACGTGACCGGAAGACAAAACCTGCGGTCGTTGGTCCCCCGTCTTAATCTCGCTACAGTTGTCGCTGTTCAAGTTGAAGAACTGGATTTGAAGGAATCTAATTTCTACGGAAAAAGAGGTACAACGGCCATAGTGAAAGAGATCGATGCCGTCGGAGGTGTACGTGTGGAATATCTAAAATCCGCTTCGTCGGGAACGAAGATCTAAACCAGAAGTGATACCAATTTTATTATTTTCAACGTAGTGTGCAAATATGGAGCGCCGTTTTCGGAAAATGAATACCGGATTCGCCGGAAACGTACTTTTTCAATCTTATTTCATATTGTCTTCCTTCCTTGTTAGGTTTAGCGTATTGAAGCCTTTACTTGTATGCAATTTCAATATATTCGGAGTTGTGTGTGGGCTGTCTTTTAACAATCATATTATCTTAGTTTAGTAATAGATTGCTTTGTGCTTAATAGAGAACGTAAGCAGATATCGTCTGAAGATTGTTACACAAAAGTCATATCATGACGTATAAAATTCTTTTCATTTACATGAAAATTTTTTGAAAGATCGGTTCATTACCGATCGCTCTGATATAACGATTGTGACTGTCTATAATTATTTGTAACTTTAGACTTTAGAAAATTGAAAGGGAAAGCTTACGATAGTTACCTAAACATCCTCCAAAAGATTTGTAATTCCAATATATGCATCATATTCCACAGGAGCGCTTTTGATTGGGATTAAGCATGAACAAGTAATTAGCAAACCTGTTGATTTAAAATGTAGAATTAGTAATCAATCTCCCGAAGTTCATTTCAGGTCTTCATGTTGAGAAGGTTAAGTCCATGTTAAACACCGACAGATTGGTTAAAATAAAAATGCAGATTCTTTACAGCAGCAGTTGAATCGCAATAGGTATGATTTACTAAGAAATCAAGCTGAAAGCTACGGTATACATATTTCGTTTATACGAAAAGTTGTGATAATGCTGCTGATCCCCCTCTCCATTTTAAACAAGCAAGTATCCAAGGTTTTCTTGCTTTGTTAGCAAAACTAATTTAGACTTTCAAAGAAATTGTAGAATAAATTATTCAACTTATTGTACTGTGCAAACTACAAATTTTGCATCAAATAATTTGGAACTAACTCTTGTTCAAGAAATTGCACGTCATAGAGCTGGTCCAACCTTTCGTTATTTTTTCTTTGCTTGGGAATTTAGTAACATGTCTTGATTTCAGTTCGGATTGGGACAATTTTCTTTCTTTTATGCTTACAGCGAGTTCACGAAATGACCAAATATAACGTGTTTGTTTCGTTTTCATATTTAATTAGAAGTTGATTCCTTGCAGTAAAGAAAACAATATTTTATTATACACTCATTTAATAAATAAAACTACTTACTTCTATTCATGATGTCTCAGATCCAAATACGTACACAAAAAATAATCTCTCAACTAACAGAACATGGGAATGTACTACTTTACAATGTATAAACTCTTAGTTGTCAGAATCGGTGATCCCGAAAAAATTGTTTAATTGTGTAATAAGTCACTATGACATACAATATTCATCCAATTTCTTGTATATTTTATGTGATCGTGTATGAAAAAGAAATTAGTCTTTCTTTTAAAGGTTACAATAAATTACAAGGACTCAATATTCATACCATACTTGAGCAGAATCCACAGTGGAAGCATTTGTGAACAATAAATTAATTAATTAATATATTGCTATCGTTTTAAATCAAGTAAATTTGTGCCTGAATGAATAATGGGAGAATTATAATCCGTATTGCAATATACTTGGATCATCAGCGATTCAGGTACAAGTATTTTGAGCGACACCAAAACAATTACACTAGACTACATGAATTTATAACTGGTAAAGGTATAAATAAAAATACTACAAATTTTAGTAGGGGCGTTGTTTACAAACTCTTCTGGGACAACTAACTTTCGAATACTTTCTAAACCCGAGTTTAGATTAAGCCAGTCGATAGTAACCATCTCTTTATGTGTAAATTACTCGACAAACTGGACAGGCTAGCTAAGCACTGACTTACCAACGAAAATTTTGACATTCTCGCTAAAAAATTTTGATCTCTACCCAGATGCCAAAAATTTTTGGGCAAACCTTGCTTTTTATATCTAGATTATTTCTAAAGACATATGTATATTATAATAGATTGCAAACTGATTATATGTTTAGTAATACCGCCAAATCTTTTTTCATTATTATTTGACATTGGGATACGCTTGCTGGTTGTTCTTTCATATATATTCACACTACTATTACCTTCTTATGTTTGTTACAAATTATTATTTGATATAATTATTTGTATTAAAACAACAAAAGTATTGAACGTATTTTAGAAAAAGTGAATTTGTTATTTTAGTAATCAATATCACATGTTTCAACATTTTTACCAGACTGTTACCATAGTGACATATCCTGTTGAACAGGGTAAATTCATCTTAGAGAGTTATCTTAGAAATTGACACCGCAACAAGAATAGTGGAGTCCTACCAAAACCATTGCGATAACTGGCACAACAGGCAGGTACATTTTTACAATCTGAACACATTTGTTTCATGAATATTGGATCTTATCACAGGATTACGCTATGGATCTTGTCAAGGTGCCGGGAGAAGGAAGTTTCATCTGCGTGCCTATAAAATTTCTGTTGTACGAGAATTATTGCTATTTGGTTAAATATTACAATTTTGACATTGGTTTAAATGGTAACTTGCAAGATAGTGAGATTGGTTCAGTGATTTGGCGCGGAAATCCGTCCTCAACGTCGTAATGCATTTACAGTTGATGAAAATGGTGTGATCTTATGCAGACTGGAAAATGGAGAATCAAACTTGGCGTTGGTCATTCGACGATATCCATAATTTTCAAAAACAAAAACAAAATCAAGAAATCGTTCAACCCTAATATTTTAAGACCCAAACGACTACGTAAGTCAACAAAATGTTAAGCAAGCTTTAATACAATGCTTTAGGACGATGAAAGGTAAAGAAATACCAATCAACAACCCGATACTACAGGACAAAGCATTTGTTTGGCAAAACAGTTCAATATTGTAAATTTTAATTACACTGCAAGTTGGATTAATCATTTTAAGACTAGGCACAACGTTATGTTCGATAAAATTGTGGGTGGATCTTCGTCTCTTAACCAAAACTCTATAACAGAATGGTTAACAACTGTGTGGCAAAATCTACGAAAACACTTTTCAGGCGATGACGTATTTAATGCGAATGAAACTGGGCTATTTTAGGAATTAATGCCTGATAAAACTTTGAAGTTCAAAGGCGAGTTTTGTAGTGGTGGAAAATTGCCAAGGAACAGAAGAACCATAATGGTTACAGCCAACATGAGTGGAACAATTAACAAGAAGTTTCTGATTGTAAGAAAGTCAAAAAGATCGAGGTGTTTTAATGGTATTCGTTTGTTGTTAGTTGATTATGTAAATAACCCTAAAGCATGTATGACGTCATGCATTTTCGAGAGTTGTTTTCGAGATTGGGCCGCGACTTCATGAAGGAAATGCAAAACAAATTACTGCTTGTTGGCAATTGCCCGGCTTATCCGAAAGGTACGGATCTGAAGGGCATATCTTTGTCTTTCTTGCGCCCAATACGACTTCAGTCCTGCAGCCTATGGATTAGAGAATTATGCGAGCGCTCGAAAGCAGTTTTGGATACAAATTTGTGTTTAGAACGATTGCAAGCTGGGACGATAGACAAGACCTCTCTGCTGTAAAGGTAACAGTTTTAGATGCTTGGGTACAAAGCTTCGCAAAATACGATTTACAATTGTTTCAAACATGTGGAATTTGTCAAAAACAGTGAAGCTGGAAGATGTCACAGAACACAGTATTAGTAATGAAGACTGTACTCTTCTTTGTGCGTAAAAAATTTAAAGGCACGGATGCGGGCTTCAACTGAAATGTGGGAAAAGTACATTGAAGAAGAATCTACAGAGGAGAACATCTTAAATAAACATCAAAGTGAAGATAAAGAGGTGGAAGCTGAAGAAGAAGAAAGATCCAGCGCAGCAGACGGATTGGAAGCTGCAAACTTGCTATCAAGATTGGTTCACAGGAACATTGACATTTAAATAATTGTATGATGTCTTCTTTACACAATATTGTTTGGGACTGTTATCTTAATTCAAATAACAAGCAAAAGCAGACAAAAGTTACTGATTTTTACCACAATTAAAAGTTTTGTTAATTGCAATCGTTTGCTTTTGTAATAAACGAAACAAGCTATGGATATGTAGGTACATATGTAACTGGTTGCTTTCATTTGACCAACTTGTCCGTTTTCTATGACATCCGCTTGGTATGATCTAATTTTGATTTCCTTTCAACGAATCCTACTATTCTATTGAATGTACTTAGAAGTATACAAAGAACATTGATCGGAAAGCTTTAGCTGTTAGCGAATATAATTAAATTTCCAAGGAATGAAATGTAATTAAAATAGGCGCGATAAATTTCGAATACGCACGTAGCTTTCTTTGCCTCGCTTAATGTAAAATACTTTACCTGTCTGATACAAAAGTTTCAAACAACGGTGTCGCAAATTATCAACCTAATTTGGATAGTAGAGGAGTATCTCGAAATTAATTCCACGTTAATGTAATCTTGTTTTATTTACAGCACATAAAGGCTCCAGACGCTTTTAGAGATTCTTACGAACAACTTGTAGGGATCAATAAAGTTAAGTGTGCCTAACATAGGCAAATATAAAATTAATTATAATGTATCTTATATGATAGTTCTCTTCTTCAGGTGTTCCGAAAACGTTTGTAAACGTTCTGGAAATATAACTATCATTTGAACCAGTTTTGTTTAACCTTCCTATACTCAGGCATACAGTCTGTGAGACCGATTTATATAGTATAGCATACGTCTTTCATTTTGACGTGAGTATAGGAAGGTTAATTGATCTAATTGTGGTAGAGAACTATCATATAAGATAAGTATAAACAAAGTTACGAAAAATGTATATATATATATATACATTATAATGTATATAAAGAAATGAAAGTGTATTAGCTATTGAAGGTAAGAATAGAACCACCGGTATTACTGATATTAATCTGTCAAACTCCTTAATAAAGAATAAACCCGTGAGCTTCTCCAGTTTTCGCGATAACTTGTTTATCTTATCCGGTTCACTATGGCTGCTACAGACCTCTTCGACATCCATTCCGTAGCGATTTTTATTGAAGTTGGAAGCAGGTCCAGGAAGCTGTAGAAATAGAATATTAGAAGTAAACGACGGGCATGAGGAAAAGAATTACCGCACAGCTAACGCCGCTATCTTACGAAACTTTTTCGCGTCGATAATTTTTCATCATCGTCTATATTGTCTGACGTGCTCACGACTTTTCTTATTTTCTCTATCGCTTCTAACAATGACAGTTGGCGTCTTGCGAACTATTAGGACTGGAGATGAATTTGGTATCTCATCCGATTCCTGTAATTATTGATACACGATTGAGTCTAGTTTTGACAGGTTCTAGTAAGTCGTGAAAGATAAAACTGCTTAATGCTGTTGCGAACTCACTACTAAGTTAATTAGTAATGCCACTGTTTTTCTGATGACGGGATGATTAAAAGACTTTTGCATACATTATTATTGATAGGAATAGAAAAATGACCATGGGCTTGCCACCATTTTTGGATTAAAAGAAAGTAATGATAACAAAGGAATTTACAAAGAAGCTCCATGACAAGTCGTAGCTATCGTAACGAATACACGGTATGCAAATTTTCGAGCGCGTAAACTTACTGGTTCTTCACTTGTAATTGCAAACAAATTGAAGCTGTAAAAGCTCTTAATATTGTGAAAAACTAGTATCTTATTATTACACACACTATTTTCAAAGGTCAGATAAATAATTTTCAAAATAGTTTTCGTAGCAATAAAAACCGTTAGTTTTACCGATCTTGGAAAAAAGTACTCAACACCCTTAAGAGAACAAAATTCACCGAGAATGCATGTTACCTCTTTACATTTTCTGGACATCGTATTTATGGTGAATTTTATCTATACACGCATACCTTTTTAACTTTCCTCGAATATAAAAAGTCGAAGCCTCGAGGAAATTGCTTTCGTTGTCCCCGACGTCAACCTATCAATATGTTTCATTTCCGTCAGATTTAGACGCCCTACTGTTAAAACGCAAAGATTTCCAATTTCAGGAAACGATGTATACCGAGGTTTCGCGTTTCCGCCTACGAATGTTTACGGATACGGATACGGATTCGCTGCGTCTTCACGCGAAAGTTGAAAGTATATTTCCCGCAGAGAAAATCGATCTCCATTAGATTTTCAGGTATTATAACCATTCCCCAGCAACCGAAATATTTCCCCAAACCGATTTCGATCAGAAAGCCGGTCGCCTATCTTCGATTGATGCGACCTCGGATGATGTAGGAAGACCTCGAAAAAAGTTCCATATGCAATAAAGGCGACCTGACACATCCGCCACGTCACTAAAATATCGCACTTTCACTGGACAGGCATCCAGCCAATATGTATGCTACCCCACGGCCCTGACAGTTATTGCATTTTATTGTGGAGTTTCGATTAAATAGGCCGCAAAGGCGCGCCAACGAGCCATCAATACGCCGTCGCTGCCCTTCAATATCCGTCTGTCCCGGCCTCTGTTATTTCGACCACATCCGTCAAATACTTTGGCACCAGGCTGGCATTACATAAAATTTCCTACATAAACCGCTTTCGCAAAACGCATGGTCACCCAGTAAAAGTCGATTATTTTTCAAGAGAAGGAAGTATTATACACATATGCTGATATATATAAAAGCTGCATAATGAAATGGTGGTGTTCATATTTTTTTAGCTAGCGTGCGCCTTTACTCAGATATTGCGCCTAAGAACTGAGCTTTGAAAACTTTTATTTTGATACGACTTCTTTGTCCTCTGGATTTATTATGAGTTTCGCGTAATACTGTTACAAACTGAAATACTACTAATAGTTCTTTGGAAACACCATAAAGATTACAAGAGGGGCATTCTATTCCTTGTAACATTTTTGTGTTACTTGCCTACCTAGAACATTAACAGATTCCTAGAAATTGCGACTTTTATTGTATTATTGCATCTTTAACCAAAATAAATTTTCTGTCTATAACATATATTAAATTTTTCTTGGCTCTAGAATAGAAAATAATACATAAAATAACTAAAACATTTATTTACATATAATTTAAATTAACAATCGAATTAAATATGTAAAATGACAATAAAACTTTACGAAAATGTAATTTACTTATGTTGTTACGGCCAATTGTTAGGTTTTCTGTATTGTTACAGCTTTCTATTTGAATATCATATGATTTCTCGCTTCAAAGTTTAATGTGTGGATGATATCTCGCGTTCCTAGTTTTGATTCAATGATACGACTTGCGTCGAGTGAATGCGCACGTGGTTTTGATTCCGTTTCTAACGTTGCGATTGAACAGATCGGTTTCCGTACCTGAATTTATTCCGTTTCGCTTATAAATCTTTTTATCGAGGATACATGGAAGGAAATCCAACGCTGAGAAGTGAATAGTATCGTTAGAAGTTTCGGCATTCTCAAGTTTTGCTGTTCAAACTAATTATCCATATTGCTTTTCCCCTTTTCCTGTTAAACGTCAATTACTCGCCTTGGTTAAATTTTCTTTATTTCGTTTATGTTGATTTTAAAAAGTAATTAATTTAGTACAGGCAGTTCGGATAACCATGTACCATCTACTACGAAGGTTCTCTCCGACTCCAGTCATTTAGAGGTGATCCAGTTTCACAATTGGAGAGTGGCGAGATGGTTTTATTTCACGAACCTTAACTTACGCCGTTTTCACTGGGGTAGCATGGCCTGGATCTCCTTTGTTTTCACCAACGAGGTGGGTTATCCGCACTGAATCATTTCCTTTGTTGTTTACAATGTTAAGAAAAGCTTTAAAAGCTAGTAACAATGTCATGAAAATAAGAACATCAACACGTATATTCTATACAAGAAATTAATAGCTGCTTTTACGCTTCTTGGCTTATTTCTCGTTACCACTGAAGCATTCCCTACAACGGTCCAACAGTAATCTGCCATCTTTCTCAATTTTCCCTGATATCCGAATTTGCAAATGTCTTGATGGAATCTTTCATAGTGTTCTTCGCTTGCTTCAAAACAGTTATCAGGAAAGATTCGCGACAAGACCTCCGTAGGTTTACTTCGGATACATCTTGGTTGGGCCTTTAAGGCCTGTTAGTGCTGATATATATATATATATATATATATATATACATCTTGGCTGTAGGACAGTGATAACTAAGTCTCAATAAATTTCACGAAATTCAAAAGATCTGAAAGAAATGGGCAATATTCAAAAATTGGATAGAGAACTGGTGATGTGAAGACACCAGATGGGGCATAAGAAGACGGAAGAGAAGAAAATGAAGAAGATGAAACTTGCTTTAATGTATGCAAGAAATATGGTGTACGTGAAATAGGAAATTGGCACCGTACCCAATGTTATCAACTACATTATATAGAAAGTAAGTAAATTACTATTTCAGAGACTTGACGCTTGGTTTCAGGTACTTCTTCACGCCTTTACCTGGAACACTCTTTTGTGGCATAGACCCTTATTTGTTCAAAGTATGTATTCTTCAACTTCTGGCAATGCCTTTAAACTTCTAGTATGTGATGGCTTCCAATTTGGAAGGTTGAAGTTTTTAGTAGAGTGCAAACATGTACTAGGTGTTCGGAGCAGTATTACATTTTCAATAGCTTGTTCCATTTCTTAAAGATAGTAATTCTATGGACATAGTCGAATTTGAAATTCTTTGTATCTTCAAAAGTGTAATAGACCTTTGCGACCATTTTAGTTGAGAAATATTGTTCGGTGTAGGCTGTCTTATTTTTTTCCCAACATAATAGCATTGAATTTTTAAAGTGGGAAGAATGAGACGAATCTACTTCATTTGCAAAGCTAGTAATTGTGAGTATAAATCGAATGTGAAATGCCACTGTCTGGGTACCTACGAATTTATGTCATGTGCTGCAAATACTACGTGATTGTGATTTTTATAACGCAAGGAAAGAAAATGTAATCAGTAAATATGATTTCATACTTTCATGATTTTTTAAGCGTTTTGGTTCGTTGTTCCATTACTAACTTTCGCGGTAGGGTGTTGAGATGGTTTCCCATTTTATTACGTATGATAATTTACATTATATCCCATAATTTCTTCCTTCATGGAAGATACCTTTAAGTCATTATGGTATACAGCTATATAAAGCAGTGTCCACCTCTAACATCAAAATCAGTCAACGATACAAATCAAATTGCTCAGATCAATAGTCAATACATGAATTTAGACTATAGGTTTTGGGGGTCATCTGCAGCTTTATGACCGTAAAAGAAAGATGGCATTGGTAGTAATTCAGTTGATGAGACACTAAACTACAAAGCTCTGATGTAGTAGATTTGATATCTATCAACCTATTAATACCCGTCTCGCACTAGGAGCACTTACAATAACAAAAATATTATAAAGCAAACATAGGCTTTTTCTGTTTTTAGTAAATGCAAGGGAACGTACTGTAGGGAGTAACTTACGAAAAATGTACGACCTTTGGTTGTTTGTTGATATTCAATTTATCAAAACGTAGCTGTATCACTCACGTGAATTCAATAATTTATTAAGGTGGCTGTAATTTATTAAAGTTTAGGTAGAAAGAAAAATAACAGGAAAAGGAGCCTAGATCAAATAAGTTAACTTCTTTTGATGTTTCTCGAGCTTCTCTAATAATTTATTGCTTCTTCAGAAGTGCATCTGAAGTTTCAAATCAATTTTCAAGCCAGAAAATCAAAATAAAACACGTGGTCTTCATTAAAAAAACAGCACGAAATGTTTAAGCAAAGAAAAACGATGAAAACAATATTTAAAACAACATGTAAGCGCAGAAATCGTACAATACAACGCAACAACCATCACCGATATTAAAAATTGAAATTCACCATTGCATTCTTCAACGTTGTCCTGTGTGGATATGCTCGGCTGAGCCACATAACAGTTGCAAATAATCTAAATATTTTAATATCGACGATAGTTCCGTTGTATTGTACGATTTTTGCACTTACATGGTGTTTTAGTATTGTTTCCGTCGTTTTTGTCAGGTTAAATATTTTTTGCTGTTTTTTAACCAAGACCACGTGTTTTACTACAATTTTGTGGATTGAAACCACTGTCTCTCTTTGATGCAGGTTTATGCCGTATAACGAAATTTTGTTGCCAATTGATTCGTAACTTCAGATGTACTCCTGAAGAAGCAATAAATTCTTGCGAAAGTTCGAGAAACGTCAAAAGAAGTTAACTTATTTCGTATAGGCTACGTTCCCCGTTATTCTTTTTCTACCCAAATAATATATTGAACGTAAATGAAATTTACATAGGCATATGATGCAGTTCTCAAATCAAAATTGTATGTTACTCTAGTGTTTTAACTGGAACCATTATCTAATAATCTTTTCAGTCACTTTAAATGACCCTTCTGCCTACCAAAGCAATTTTGTGTTCAATTTCGGTTTCTTTTAAATTTCCAGCTTCAGTGAACTTTTATGAAGGTTAGGTATGTCCCGAAGATAACAAATTTAGGAACAAAATTTCCCATGTCCTGCTTCAAGATTCCAAATCGTATGCGGATTTTCAAGGATCCTCTGGAAAATGGTAGTTTGAACAGTGCCGATAGCACATGTTGTTATTAACATTGTTTGACAGCGCTAAATGTGTGCACTCATACGTGGAGCAAACAAAACCGTTTCCTTTTACATTGATTAGAAATACTATACGTCATTTTCTGATGGTAGAATGGATAAATAAAGGCTTTGTGGGTATATTTGTTTTCCATTTTACTTTTCTCATTTCCTTTCCTCTACCATCAGTAATACGTGTCCGGGTATAGCGCGAAACACAAAGAATGAATACAAAATCCAATACAGGTGCGCCGAACGTACATACATAATGTAAAGCACAATTTGTCGTTAAACAATAGGTCAGTAAACATCCCTAAATATTCCATTACGTGAACGTGTTTGCACAAATGTTGAAGACAGTTCCACAATGTATTTAATTAACATCCAGGAAGGCGCTGAATGCTCCTGGGAGAATTTCCGTCAAGCGGTCCGCGTACGTCGACTCCAGGTCGCTGAAAAGACTGCTGCCATTCATTAGGAAGAAGGAGAGAGACGCAGAAACGCCAAAAGGTGGCCTTTATTATAAGGATACGTAACTTGCCTGATAAATCTAGTGTTGCCGTGCTGCGCTACAACGTTCTTCGTCCTACGACCATCCGACGTACACGGTAAAATCTTGGAACGAGTCATCGCGAAAGACTAACTTCATAAAACTTTTAGACTTTTATGGGGAACCGATGTAAGAAAGTTTTATGTGTCAGAAGTTGCCAAGTATTAGATTTTATATAGTATAAGATGTGAACGTATAACTGTGTAAAGTCTACTTGAGAGCTTGTAAGAGCTAATATATAGTGTTTGGTGATTACGCAATAACAATACTATACAAGTTTCAAGTTTGGTGCATTCATATTGGTTTCTAACTTCCTTTTATGTTATAATCATGTAGTGTTTCCAGTTGTTTTATTTTAAGAACCTAAGAGCAAAAGAAATCATCACTATACTGAAAAATCCCACTTTAGTATTCAGCTTTTGTCATTTCAAAATAATTTACTGAAATACAGACTACACTCACATCAATATATGTGATCCAACTACATAGTAAGAAACAATAACACCAATGTGCTAATATGTAACCGAAATACCCGATGTTGTATTAGCTGCAGTACATACGTATTGTTTGCTCGTATGGATTAGATACAACAGCGGCGTATAGTGTTCTTGAAGCATATAGAAACCGTACCAGTATCCTTACAACCACCACTAATGCACCGCCAGTTGGCAAACATATCGATCGCGTTTGGCAACCTACATCAAAGAAATAAAATTCTGCAAGCATGAATCACTTGCAGCTAGTCGGCGGCGGCGGCGGCGACGGTGGTGGCCGCGGCAACCGCCTCCAAAACGTTCCTCTCCGCTCAAGCACGCACACATACACACAAGTAATTCGACGCTATCCATTGTGATTTAGTTAAAATGTTCCATATAGTCTGTTGAAGTATCGTTCTTATTAACATAAAACGATAATATAGCTTGATGAATGACTCGATTTGTTAAAAAAGAAAAATTCAGAGACGTCCTAGTATTGGAATTTATTACACTTTATTGTTTTCTTACGTAACATACGTACACATTTATACAGTTAGGTTGTTATTTATGTAATTCAATTCAGAGATACGTCCCTTTGCTCTTGCAAACTGAGTAAACTAAAACTAAATCAATCTATAAGACATTAAAAAAGTTCTGCATGTTTTGGGAATGAGTTTATCGATTTTGGTAACATGAAGGTGGCTGCATTGGAATTAAAATCCATGTAAAAATTTGGACTGGTTTTCGTGTTTTCAATTACTATTTCAGGCAAATTTGCAAAATATTGTATTCAAAACTAATAGCGTAACTATACTACAAAGGCTGTTTTCCCTTCAACCCCCGATAGGCTATAAAGGAAAAACAGGTGAATACAAAAAATGGTCAGTTTGTAAGCGCTATCCCCCAAGCCACTTCTTCAGTTCAGGAAAAAGATGGTAGTTACTCGGTGCTAGGTTGGGACTATATGGTGGGTGTTCAAAAGCGTCCCATTGAAATTGCTCAAGTAGCCGTTGGGGTACACGAACAGTTGGAGGACGGGCATTGTCGTGGATCAGAACAATTCCAGGAATCAGCATGCCTCTTTTTTGTTTTGAATAGCTCTACGTATATGAATAATAATAGGAATCTGCAGTAATCATTGTCCCCGATTGCATAAACTCGACAAGCAACACAGATGTTTGGTCGCAAAACACAGTTGATACGATTGTTGAAGATTCGTTTAAATTTGATGGGCTTCTTTAGAGAATTTGTGTCCATCCATTGTTGTGATTGTCGTTTCGTTTCGGACGTGTCGTATTGACCCCAAGTCTTATCACCTGTCACAATGGACTCCAAGAAATATTGTAACAGTCAAGAAACACCAAAGCCGCAGCCATTCGGTGAATTTTGTGGTTGTCAGTCAACATGTTTGGGACCCAGCGAGCACAAAGTTTTCTGTAGCGCAATTGTTCCATAACTATAGCACTCTATAGGGAAGATCTTGAAACTTCCGGAAATTTCATTGATAGTTCATGTATGGTGAACCTTCGATTTTCCTTAACCACTTGGTCAACTTGTTGAACAAGGTCGTCTGTAGCGACAGACTTGCGCCCTTGACCTCCGTCATCATGCACATCAGTTCGGCCATCTTTAAACTTTCGATATCATTCGCAAACAACAGAATCACTCATAAAGCTGTCTCCATACACTCGACTCATGCTTCGATGAATTTTCGCTGCAATATTCCCTTCTACCTGCAAGAAACGAATAATAGTTCGCAATTCACACTTTGCTGGGGAATCAATAGAGACAGCCATGTTTACGTGACTGCAGCTTAATAAGAATGGCGTGTTGAACTAGGCAATGCCAGACCGTGTGGAGGGCGCGATGCGCAATCACCAATACGCTCATCAGCCACCTGCCGCATGCCTGGTCTTCATACTGTGTGATCGGAGGTTGAAAAAAGAGCAGCCCTCTTAGATAGTCGCAAATGTAGGTATCTCTAAAATCAACAGTTACCTATTTAAATAGTACTGAAGGAGTTGGAATTCGAGCTATGAATGCAGAATTTGCTCCTTATTCTCGTCAAATTTATTCATCAAGATTCCATAAGATTTTGACCCCATGCATATCTACCACGTTACTATCTCATGACTGTAATAAGAATAAATTACAATACGACACCTGTATGGTTGTAACAAACGCAATGAGATGACTACAGTAATCTACATGGATTCCTTGCTCAAATTACTTTTTTACGTAGTTCTGGAGAATGTGGAGAAGAAGGGCATATGATTGATATATAACTGGACGAATCGGTATAACGCATGTAGAAAGACTGGAAATGCAAAAGAACAATAAAGGAAAATCTGAACCAGACGCAAGATTTCAATGTAATCTTTTATAGTATCAAAGTAATACCATCAAAAAGCTAATGAAACAAAGGAGGCTAATGCAAGACATAAGAACATTCAATGATATAGGTGCACAAATTTTAACGAAGAAATATGGAATTTAATCCGATGTAGTAAAATTAATTGTGGACATAAATTCAAAGCGGTAGATACCATAATATAGCGATAAATCACTCGATCGTATGCTATATTTTCTTTCAGATTCGAACCATGTGTTGGAACCCTTACACCGTGATTTCATAATTTTAGTGGAGTTTCATATGAACAAACGTTTGGGCTATCGTGTATTATGTCCTCAGTAAATGGTCGAATCATTTTAGACTCCTGTTGCTATTCTGCCCATTACTATGTCATTTGTATTCATTATAATTCTGATGCCTCCATGCTTGTTTGTCTTCACCTCTGATGCATACAATTGCTTAGGTAGTCCGTTTCTATCACTGTTCGTTTTGCTTTATCGTCTTCAATCGATCATAATTTACTCCTGCAGGTTAATAACGTTTTCACTATAATCTAACTAATTTCTTGTAAGCCCATTATTTCTCTTTGAAGTGAATTCCACCCAGTTCGATGGAATTTTATTATTCTAGTAAGATAGTTTGTCAATACTACGCGTTTCCACGAAATTTGTGCTGTGTGTATTAAAAAATACTGAAATGAAAGCTTTCCTCATCGCTTTAAATAATATAAAACAATGGTGATTAAATGACTTTGAATAGTATGAACAAAAATTGTGAATGGGTTATTCAATATAAATAAGGCAGAAAATAAAAACTGGGTATGTATTAATAGAGTACATAAATCAAAAGAGCAGGCTTGTGGTAATGACGACACATCATGTTAGTTAGTCTACTGTAAACTAAATTCTAATTAGTTTGGCATCTATACAATACAACTAATGATTTTAGTAGATGTATATAAAATTGATTTCTGACATTGCTTTAATACAAGTTAAAAAATAACACTATTATAATATTAGACATCACACGCAGAATCAATTTATTTTATTAACTAAATTTTAGCTCTTAAAAAGAGTTGCTGAAATTAAAAGTTTCTATTAGATAAACCTTAGCCCTCTTCAATGGTGAAGAGCGCAAGGGTATGAGAGACATCAAATTTGAGATATGCGGCTTTAAAGAGAAGTAACATCTGACGTTTTAAAATTTTCACGCAAATTTGGGGTCAAAATTCAGTAAACAAACAACTAAGTAATAAATTGCATGGGGAATTTTTTAACAAATATATTGTTTACTACCTTATTGTTTATTATCAGCTTCTTAAAACTGCCTCTTTTATAATTAATTAAAGTAAACCAAAATAACATAATTATAAGCCGCTTTGTCTAAACTCCATTTATAGCAGTTTCCTATTTTCTATAAAAATTTGACCCCGTATATTAACCTTCAACATGTTGGCTTCCGTGTATCTGAGACAATAATATGACAATAACTTGACCAATTTCTTCGAATCACTTTCGCATGAGTCTGGTGCTTTTACCGGGCTACATACTAGGCTCAAACTTTACAGAGCTTCCTAACGATATCTTAGGTACAATCTGTAGGAATTTGATCAAAATTAGCGATGGTCGAGTGGGGACCATTTTGTAAATTAGGCAACTTAAAATGGAATCACTCGGTAGTTAGTTGAATTTTGACGTCATACATATCTATAAACTATTATACAATTATACATACAACTCTCTACAAATTAAGTATACTTCAAAAGTGGGACATTGTGAGTTAACACTCTTGTTGGTTCATTTATGTCAGCATATTGAGTTGGGAATTTCTATTCTGTTCTTAAATCCCTTTCTGGCATCCTCTGCCTAGATTTTCCTCACAAATTCCTAATGTTTAAAACCAAGGAGGTCCTAATCAATTTTATTTGATGATCGATTCATATTGTATTTTGTAATTTAGTACATGTATGTTTCTCATCTATTTGTGGGGTAACAGGAAACTCTAATCTGTATTCACACCCTAAGATTTCACAGAAAGAATGTTGGAAAGATATTTACGGTTGGAAATTGGCATCTATTATTATAAAACTAGGGAAGGAATAGTGTCTAGATGACATACATCATCGTCGGCTTCGGAAAGGCTGCGGACCTTCTATTAGTACCATTTACAGTATGAAAGACAAGAAACTCCTAAGACCCCGAAGCTCTCTAGTCCTTATGTAATAAATGTTTAATAGAAGGTAAAACAGCGGTGTTTCGAATTAATTGTTTATAAAGACATGTACTTGCCATTTGCTTAAGGTCAGAATATGATACGTCTTAAACTTTAGAACAAACAATCGTCCGTTTCCCCAAATTTTCAATGAGCAGTTTCAAGCTCAAACCAATACTATGTTGACTTGTAAGTGGATGATTCCGTATCAACTTAAACTAAAACTTAGTATAGAAATGAATACAAAATGAACGCTTGATATAAGGTTTGTATCAAGTACATAACCAGAAAACGTCGAAAAGGTTACGGAAGAGGGGTAGCAGGAAGGAGAGGGAAAGAGACGGTGCAATATCGTCGCCATCCTAGGCATATCGTTATATGAGATGGTACAAAATTTTGTTAGAAAAGTATTTCAATGTCTCTATTCGCTCAAAAGTACACGAGGATCGAATGAGGCCGGTTTTCGAATGGTAGACTCAGTGTTATATATTAATCACTTCAGGACATGCCTACGTATTTAAAAAGGTGTACAAAAATCAAAATCGAAAATACAACCTTCTCATAATTTAGGAGGACATTGCACTATTCTCCAAAAACAGGTGTATGCGAGTGAAGTATGTCTGAAGGCAAAAGGAAATAATAATTAGAAGAATATCAAGCACCAATTGTACCAGTTAGTTCGAAACCAAACTGAATTGAAACTGATTTGGAGCTGGCGGTAGAATCCGAAATGAACTCGGAATTAATGGCAGAGTATCTCTATTTGGAGCCCCAGAGAATGAAGGAACCGATGCAGTTTTAATGGCCGATTAAAAAGGAGTGTAGTGTAGTTAACAACTCTGCATTTTTGATGGAAACACTATGAATGAAATAGTTGACTAAATAGCAGCCTGTATTATTAAATTCTTCATATGGCGCTAGTTACATGCGTAGGTCGAGAACAGTTTTATAACGTTAATATTTCACTGACAAATTTCGGATTCGCTCCATTAAAAAAGTGCTTTTGATAGAAGCGTTAAACTAGACCGTTGGGATATACAACGCAAAAATAAACCGGATTCTGGCTACGTAAATGCATGTGATTTTTAACGCGCAGATAAAAGGTTTTGTTTCGATATATAATTTGCCTTCTGTTTTGAAAAATTATAACTTTGTATGAGCAGAAAATTATTTTCAGGTAGCGATTTTATATTAAGTCTTAATGGATCGTTTGGATATTCTCGCCTCAACCTTAATAATACGTATGTACATTGATTCAAGAAGGTCTTAAGACATCGAGGTCGAACGCTCGCGTAAATATATTCTTCGATTTACAAACATGAACCTTTGTTTTCATTTTATTGTCGCATTTAGATAGTATGGATCATAAATCATATCGATAAGTTATTGCTTTTCGTATAGTACAGGTTCTCACAGGATAGTATGAAACTACCGCCCTTGGAAGTTCGGGCAAATGAATAACTTATGTGTATTAAATGTTAAATAAAAATGATTAAGAATAGCATAAGATATATACCTCAGAAGTATAATTAAAGTGAATCCTTCTTAATTTTTCATACATCTTCAATAAATATGTGTCTATTATCAATACAGAAGTTTCGTAAGTTTAAGGTTTTTAGGAACTGTCGATAAGTACATTTCTTCTTTCCATGGTAATTCTAACATTGTTTATCATATTATCAGTAAGATGTTAGTTATATACGTAACTAAACGAACATTTATTTTAAAATAAAACAAAGTTACAAGATGATTCTGAACTTGTCAGAATATCAAACAATGACAACAATACGAACGCATGTTACATTATTTTGACCGCGCCTGTATGGATGCTTCGTTTCGTAGTTGCATATGCAGCCATCAACTTTTAGTGGTGGCAGATCTTCGAGCTAAACACGTTCAACTCCATTAATTTTAATAGTTGGTTCTGTTAACTATTCGGGTTTCTTGGGAATACTCTGCATTATTTGGAGTTTTTTGAAGATTATGGAGGGTCCTATCGATTGTTAATCGGATTGAAAAACTCCATTAAGTTGCGATAGTTTACGAGTTTTCTGGAAGGGAAAACTACATCATCCTCTTTGCCAAAATTACATCTACGGGGTTTTAGGTACATCCCTTTAAGAATGATTATACGAATACTTTTTATTGGGGTATACCGCTGAGATACCGTATTGGAATACTTTCTTGATGTGACGGTTTATGTACCGTTTACAATACCTTTTAGGAGTATTTTTACGAATATGGCTTCGAATACCGTCTTAAGAATAGCATTTACGAATACTGCCTCAAACACCTTTGCCATTTTACTCGTTGAACTAATTGGAAATTTGGTACCAACCCTTTTCATTGTTATCAATAAAACAAGTCGTGATTGAGCGCGACAATTGTAGGTTAAGCTCGCTATTCCACTGCTTCAATTGTGGCTTACTCCCTTTCGTAAACACTTGTCCATCCTACGTTAGGATAGACTTTTTAGGCGTAAGTGGCCAAGAGCATAGTAGCGCCAATTTTCCATCTTTAGTTTTGGATTGGCAGCCCAACAGAGGAGAAGCTTGAGGTTTGCGTTAGCAGGTTTTTGTTATAACAAAAACCTGCTAACGCAATATATGCTTCTTTAATTGTCGGTGGAAACTGCGAGAAGCGATTAACGCGCATATCATAATTTTATGCCCCTAATCATTTTTGGTGCTTGTGGTCGAATATACATATTTTTGCTGAGTTGTCTTTTAGGGTTATATTTGTATGGTTTCATAACCAGTGTATATACATACATAGATTATATAAACCACGTCATAAGTTCAACATCGGAACGATAAATCAACATTTCGTCGTACATGATAATTTAGTGCTGAAAACTTAATTAAACTGCAGCGAATAGGAGTAAATCATTGCATTTATGCCAACATTACGTAATGAAATACCTCCCTCAGAAACGAAGCCGCCATCGTATCCAACATTATGGTCTCATTTGAGATATGCCCGTGGTTAACACTACAAACAATTTACAATGTCAGTGAAGCCATTCATCCATTTTAATCTAGACTGACACTTAGTAACAACTCTTTCCGATGATCTTACGAACGTGACTAATGTGACTAATGCTACTGGGACTACACTGGTGAACAATGTTTTTATTTCATGGACGCTGGGTACTGTTTCTTATCTACTTTTCTATGCTGATTTTGAATCCGTCGCCAGAAGTCGTCCATAAAACACTAGTTTTTCGAATTTGCAGTTTCCATTATTGCGGGTTAGCCTTTATTCCTTGACCAACATGCATCGCATCGAGCCTGACAGCATAGCTGGCCGGTGAAATAAGGAGAGAAATGAGTTAGTGTACCTCCAGACGCCATAGCTGTTGGCAAATTTTACTGAAAAAATGACCACGATGAAGAGCTTGTTTTGGGAACAAAAAATGTTAGTCAGTCCCTGGTGAATCCCCAGAAAGACTCCCCGCAACCTCTACATATTAAACTCGGATTGCTAAAACAAGTTGTCAAAGGAATGGATAGAAACGACGACAGTTTTAGTTTTTGAAAACAAAATTCCATGGGTCATTGATGCAATAATCAAAGAAGGCATATTCATTGGCCCTCAGAATCGAGAATCAATGAACGATCTTGGCTTCGATGCCACCTTAACTGAGCAAAAAATACCAGTATGGGAATGATTTAAGAAAGTAGTCTAGTACTTTCTTGGATTTAACAGCTATAAGGACCTTCTGGAGAAATTACGTTTAGAACTATAAAGCTCTTGGTTGCAATCTGTCACTGAAGATACATTCAGTAGATTCAGAATCAGTGGCGACATGCTATAATGGTGATCCTATTTGATTATAGAAACGCAGAAAAAGAAATTTTATTTACCAGTGCTGTCGAGGAGGAAAGAAGTTAATGTGGATTCGACTACGGAATTCGCATATGTGTCATGTTTGCTGAATTACAGCTATTGTTAGCGAAATTGTCGGTAAGCCCAATTCTCTTACATTCGTGAAAAACTTTTTTGTCAGTTGATAAAATTATTGGGCCAACGTAAGCTGCTATGTATTTTTAATGTCAGTGGCGAAATTCTTATATTTCCGAAACATATTTTGCATCTTTTTCTACACATTTTGAGTAAGGGGTGCACGAATATGACTTCTTTCTTAGTTTGGTCGATTATGAACCTCATCTAGAATAGACGTGTGGATTTTAATAAAATGGTGTATTCTGTGGTTGTGAATTATTTGTTTGCTTGTGGCGTCCAAAACATAAGTACATAGGACAGATTATTTGGGCAGACGGAAATTCTGTATTCTATTGTCATGCAGGACTAGTATACTTCTCACGTACATATACCCTTTTTCTTGAACTTTTCCGTTGTATTTCGTGAAAGACATAACATAAAAAGTTCAAATCAGGACAACTGGGAGACTGTGCGTAATAAGTATGGCACGAGATACGAAACAATCACAAAACAAAAAATTAAAATCGAAATAAAAACGTTGAAATTAGTAGCAGGTGTAAATCTGTGGGAAAGTACGAGGCAGAGAAGAATCTGGTCTAGGAGGTGTAATAAAGTTTGTGAAGAGAAAAACAACGACATTGAAGAGATCATGTATGAAGGTAAGTCGATGGCCAATTTACTAAACAAGTGATGATAGCCACAATAGCAACAGGAGGCCACCGCGAATGAAGATTTGGCGAAAGTTAGAAGAACAGTTGGAAATCAGCGTCTACAAAGAAGCTCATAAACTTAATGCTAGCAACAGGAGGGGCGGAGGATATACTTGTACAATGAAACTTTTCAATAGGATATAGTTCTTACGAAAACACAAAGAAATCAGCGTTTTAGTAATAATGCCCAAAACTGAGGTTACTATCGAAATAATTTGTATACTACTTTGTTTCCACTAAAGCCCCAGCGTGACCAAACGGTTAGGGCTTCTGACTACGAAGCCGATGGTCTGCGTTCAACACTTAGGCAAAAAGATGTAGTACCTTCGTTCATTGTGAACAAGGAATAATAATTCCGTTCTACGTATTATTCGAAAATGTATTGATATGTGGCGACTTGATGTGAAAGCGAAAATACGAGATCTTTGATGGTACGCTCATGGAGTTTAATGCCCAAACACTACCATTCTGTCTCGACTGTCACTTTCGTGTACCAGCAGGAAACACCTGGAGGCGAAGGGCAGTTGGAAATCAACATCTATGTAGCAAATTGATGAATAGAACTTATTGTTAGTTGTAACAAAACGAAGGAATAGAAGAAAAAGAAGAATTTGTTTATAAGCTTGTAATACTTTATTTAAAACTAATTGAAACCAATATGTCCTCTGTAAGTGTCAGTGGCTGGGCAGTTCGAGAACTAAACATTTTGGATCTCAGTTGCTGCAATCAAAGAATCCTTTATTAGCAAGATAATAAATTTTATTGAGTACACCGACCTGTTGGAGTATTGGAATATACTAGTTAGGGGAGAGGGAGCACAATACGTTATTGAACTTCGGTGCAGTGAACTCAGGATCATACCGTTAAGAGGAATAGAAACTTCTCACTATGATATGTTAGTATACCTAAACATTTAAGTGAATATCACAATTAGTGCGATTTTAATAAAGATGTCGAATTAATTTATAAATCGAAAATAAAGGAATTGAGGTATTGCACTAGGATACAGCGAAATACGTCGCTAGTTGAAAGTTAGACTAGAGATTCCCAATTAATAGAGCGACTGTCTAAGCTAGATTATTCTTGCGCAAAATCCTCTTGGATACTTCGATCGTGCTAATTAGACCTACATAAATAGTTTGCCAGATTCAGTAGATAGCAGTGACGTAATCGTATAAAACAATGTGACATAGTGATGTCGTGCTGTTATATGGGGACACATTTAAATACATACATATTCAGAAAATTTTTATTTTATGTATCTTTTTCGCATCTCAGTATCCAAGAAGAATTATAGAAACCGCATGAACAAAGCGTATAAAAAGATACATAAAAAGAAAAACTAAATATTTTGTGGAGAAAAACAAAACCATTCACCACAGATGTGGGATATACATAATATGCAAATTATATGGAAACTCCTATACCCGCAAATTCTACCATTTCACTTCTTCTATTTGTAGATCGCCGGAATCATTTTCCACGTTCGTTTATGAAATATATGTGTATGAGAAATTGCAGGATTTCTAAGTTAGAAATTAGGAAAAATTACTTTCTCGATATTGATCGATAATAATCGATAATAATTTTCATATAGTAACAAAAACATATGAAATAACGAAAATATGAAACGGAAACGTGATCGCATTCATCTTTCTTTATTTCCTTTTATAACCCATTACTGCTATTTGGAAGCTCGCTTGCCTGCTAGTGCCAGCTTGTTGGCGAAATTGATTTAGAAACAATAATTCTTCGCGAGAAATATATGAAGCGAAAGCGGTTTGATATCAGGAACTGAATTATTAACGGGAATACAGGCAGTAATTAGGAGAGTTTTCGAGCAATAATTCATTCATTTTCTCGGGCGTGTGCAGAGTATATTAGACGAAGTTGAGCCAGTGACGGATTATGATGAATGACATTCAGTTCTTGACAAATTACCTGCAGACGTTCAACTAATGTGCATGTTATTAGAGTAATTCTGGATGGTTGAACTAAATTAACCTTTGAACAAGGTGATCATTTCTGTATGTATGTATCACAAAGACATGTTAATTGATAAATTTGATAAAAGCGTAATGTGTTAGAGCAGGTATGGGCAACCTCCGGCCCGCGGGCCACATGAGGCCCTCGAGTAAGGTTTGTCCGGCCCGCTACTGAATTCTTTCGTTGCATATTAGCACGGCCCGTCTAAACTTAATTCATAATGAATCATAAGGATACTACAAAAATGTATATTTTTCAAGATTATTCACAGCATAAAACTTCTACAAAAAGGTTGCCCATGCCTGTGTTAGAGTAAATAATAGGTTCGAAAATTTCTGAAAAAGAAAACCTATTTTAATTATTATTTAACCCTTTCGCGGACACTGACATGCATAGACGTCAAAGTTGTCCTGTGGGACATGAAGTGTATAGACGTCACAAAATGTTTTGCGCACAAAATTTTTGAGAATGAATTATTCTCTGAGAAACTTAGCTTTTACTATGTGTACAACTATTATGCCTATAACAACACGTAAAGCAACAATGTTGCATGCTCAAAACAGCACAAAGAAATAAAGCAATAACTTCCAGCAGTTTGGTGTTTTCCAAAATTTTCTATCTTACCAAATGGGGAAGATATAGCAAGTGTCCCACGAGAAACCCTTTTAGAAATAAGGTGTCCGCGAAAGAGTTAACATGTAGAAAGAGTGATTACCTTTTAGTAATAAGGCAGACAAGTTGTTCTTCTTCTGCCGAAGAGTTCTTGGAGCATTTTGTTTCCAAGAAACGATTAACCCAGAAGAACAGCTCGTCTGGAAATCTTTATTAATCGACGAAACCGATGAGCTACAATAGAGGTTCCAAAGGAGCTGTCTTAAAGTATGTAAAAGGTTATTATTGGAAGCAGATATTTATTTAATGTTACGGCCAATTTATCACAGCGCGCAGCGTTTCGAATCCTGCAACCGCGTTTCGGTTTGATATATTTGGCTTCTCGCTTCAACTTCTGATGTGTAGGTGGCGCACCGCTTCCGTAGTTTTGCTATAACTCCCGCCTTTTGGATGCACATGTTATGCATTCTGCTTGTGGCGTTCGGTTGTACAGGTCGTTTTCTGTGAATAAGTGATTTCGTTTTTGCTTTAAAATCTCGTTGTTGAGGATGTGCCCGAGAATTCGACTTTGAGAAGTTTAATATTATCGCTGTGTAAACTTGAGAGTTACGCTTCCCCAAATTTACTGTTCGAACTACCGGCAGTACGTTGCTTTTCCCTCTATTGGAGGTGAATTTCTCTTATTGTTAATTACGATGCCGCGATTTTCTCTTTCGCGTTGTTGTAGGGCGCTAGTAGAGTGCTAATATATGCTACTTTGAGGTAAGATTATTTGAGAACATCTATGAATTATCGTAGAAGCTAGAAGGACGTTGGTCTCGATTCACCTTAGTTTTATATCGCCAACTTAGTCATAAATTTGCTGTGTCCGGTTGGATTCCCGACACTTTAACACCGAGTGCGAAGAACCGCCATCTTCGACAGCATCCACCTCGACAGCGACTACAACGCCGTACGAGTGTTGACAACCGGAACAACGTTATCTGTTGAACGAAACTTTCAATTCTTTTTAGTATTCGAAGGGGAATCACGTTTAATTGTCGCTTGCACATCTTTTTCTAATGACGTTCTGCTATAGCTGTAATGTGTCTGTGAAGCTTCTGGAATTCCAATGGTTACCGAGAGTTTTGTAAGCATTATTTAAGTATGATACGAAGTTAGCTTATTTGAATCTTATCGAGACCCCATACATTCCAAGGATGCTGTCAGTGACAAATAAAGTATTGGTCAACGCTATTCTTTCGCCTCAATTTATTTTATTTCCTTTTTAAATACAGTTTTCGAGTAACTTCGCTGGTTGCTTCACAACCGAATAAAAGAATCAATAACGAAGACGGTCCCGATAATCTCGTTTCAGTTATCAACGAAGCTGGAGGGTCTCTTTGACTCTAGAAACTTAGAGGCGATCCAGCTTTATAATAGTAGAGTGGAGACTTGTTACTAATAAATTCTCGAATTTGTACCTACGTCGTTTTCAACGCTATTCTTTCGCCTCAATTTATTTTATTTCCTTTTTAAATACAGTTTTCGAGTAACTTCGCTGGTTGCTTCACAACCGAATAAAAGCATCAGTAACGAAGACGATCCCGATAATCTCATTTCAGTTATCAACGAAGCTGGAGGGTCTCTTTGACTCTAGAAACTCTAGAGGCGATCCAGCTTTATAATAGGGGAGTGGCGCCTTGTTACTAATAAATTCTCGAACTTGTAACTACGCCGTTTTCATCGAGCTAGTATGATCTGGATCTCCATCTTGGTAACCAACTAAGTGGGTTATTCGAATCTCATCGACTTGCTCCCGTATCGGTCGCGTTTCCGACTTTTATTATTATTATCATTCTTCTCTCTTTTACCACAATACAATAGCAAGAGTTTTGAAGCCAGTAACATTAAATACAATTATTGCAAGAAATAAGGTGAAGTTATTCCCGAATACAATTTTAGTTGCGTAGTTGCAATATGTATTTGAAAACAAGAAATAAATGAAAAACTTGCATCGGTAACTCCGCACTACGTAGTCATAAATTATAAATGAATTTGTTTAGTTAAACCGGGGTATTCTTGGTGGAGTGAGACCAGCACCTGCAACTGCATCTTACGGAATAATTTGGTTCTGTTGGTCACAATGTAACAATGTTGCTTCTATTTATAATGAAATTATATTCACCATAAATTTATCAGAATGTGGTACAACGACCACATCTCTAAAATTAAAAGACTCTCTTATTAATCTGTGAGTAAACTGATAAACTCTAGCAAGTACTTTTAGGAGGAACTAAACTAAATAATATGAGATTGTGAATTTCTCAGTTTATGTTAAGCCTATGTAAATGTGCGGGTAAATATTGGCAAACTCAAGCGAAATAAAGTAATTTCCGTCGACACCGACATCCAAACGTTTCGATTTCGAGGGATAATTGTAAAATCGCTGCGCGATACAAACTCCAATCGGAGAAGACAATCGAACGCTTACTCGCAGTTCCGATTCATTTCCTATCGAACAGTGTTTGAAGTTACAATTTTCCGAGCAGCCCACGATAAGTAAACGGCAAACGGGAACGCGACGAAAAAACAAATTAAGTAAATCCCGAGACGCCATCCGGAATGCGCCCCTGCTTACGCATACGTCGGATCCTAGCGACTAAGCCAACAGCGATTTGAATAAATCTGAATTATGCACGTTCGACGGCGTATCCTCTCCTTCAATTTCTTCTGTAGCGTCGGAACGCGCAAATCTCTTCTTCTCGCGAAGAGGACGAAAGGCGCGGAAGAATAAAGAAGGGGAAATCCCTGAATGGATGTCGCGCAATTTTCTCTCGGCTATTGTAAACGCGGTAGTATAAAGGAAATGAATCTCGTATCGGGGGACGTAAAAGTAGCGTAAAAAGTAAGATGGAAACGGCAAAGTGAAATCTTGTAACAGATAACTTCATTCGCGTTCGAATGTAAAGTTGTCGAATTGGCTTTCTGATGAATCGTTTGGTCTATTTGTTCTAATTTCGGAAATAAACGGGCCTTATGCGACGTTTTTATTGAGGATGAAAGATGCACATCTACTAAAGGTAAACTATCTCTTTAATGACAGCTAGATACTTTAATTAGCACTATGTCTGCATTCCCTTACCAAAGTGGCAATTGGAATTGTATGAGTCAACAAATCTCAGAAATAGACCGAAATGACTAAAATGTACTTATGCGATAATTGCTAAGACGCTTAACAGTGCAGGGCCCACACATTCCAAAGATTTAGTTTAAAGTACATTTTAATGCTAAGTTGTCTTAGTTTGATATTCTGCCCTTGAACTTCAAGTTGCTAGATACAGTATTGATCTGCATTGTGCTATAGCCGTAGGTCCTAACATTAAGCTATTTTATTTAATCTCAAGGCAAGGGTGCATATTTCTGAAGAAGTCATATCTCAAAACGGTGCGGGAAGAATTCATTTCTCAGAAAAGTTTATTGACTTATTACTATGGTTTGATAAAAGAGTGGACGACGTTTTATTATTAAGTAGTGTAAACCAGTCTTTGTCTCTAGTTACGTGCAAGGCGCGATTTTAAAATTCGGAGAATTAAGGGCGTCAGTCCGGTTTACACTACTCAATGATAACACGTCATCCACTCTTTTACCAAACCTTACTTATTACCAATCAGTACTCCCAAATGTAGTTACATTGAGTAGTATAATCTGTAAAAATTCATGCATGTCATTATTGTAACCAATGCAATCATTATCAAAACCATCAAATAGTAGCTGGTCAAGAGTGTATCTTAAGTCAATGTAAGAAGAAGTTGTTATGACTCGCTGTATACGATATACTGCAATAGGTGATACGATGTATCGATTGAAGTTTCCCTAACGATTAAACCAATCTAATATATACGTTCAAAAGCATAAAACCACACAAAATAACGTGCAAAAGCGTGACCGCACAATACCAGCAGTAAGTACTAATTCACCCTAAGACTTATTGATATGTGGCCGTACAACAGCTTTTGTGTTCGACTCTCTTTCCCCCGTCGCATTCCCGCATTGAGCGCACAACACTGTTTACGGTTATCATCCCGTACATCAATAAAGGTTTAATGTGTTAAGCCTCTGATTGGATTGCCGTGGAACATGACAATATTAATGGCAAGCACATTATACTGCGGCCTAGTTTCCCGTACGCGCAAACACTACACCACTCTCGACAGCGTCGGAACGTGTTCGATTAAATTAAAAATTTCACCGCGAATTTATGGTCGGCGTCGCGAACGTAGAGCGGTAATTTCCTGAAAACGATCGCGGCGATAGGACGAAACGTCTTCGGACGTCGTTAGGGCGCTAATTGAGATCGTAGAGCGCGTCCTCGAAACTGTCATAATCTAATGTACTGGTTTATTATTTCGTTAAAGCTTTCGGGTTGAGAAAGAGGGAGAGAAAGACAATAGGACGTTAATTTTCGTCATGACGGTCGTCGCGACGGAATAACCTAAAGTGCTACGGCAGCGGCGATTCTGTCTTGGAAAACCGTTGCGAAGAAGACGCTCGATCGTAATTTCCCGCTGTCAGAATTTGCAGCGAGAGATAATCGATACGGACGGCGAAGGAAAGAGGAGGATCCCTTCTCTTTGCAAATCGAATATCTTTCCCCAGTTTTTAATAAAGTTCCGTTGTAATTTACGTTGCTTTCTTTACATTTTCCAACTTCGTAAAGTGGAAATTGTAATAAAGAGTAGATAGACATAACAGTTATTTTCAAGTAACGGAGAAGATAACATAGAGTTGATGCGATTCGTACGGAAATATCTACAATTTCGATACGATTGAAAGCTTATGAAGGCTATAGAAATTACAATTTTAAATATCACAAAGAAGTATTTTGTGACCACGGTACATTGATTTCTTTAAAGATGAAGGATTAAAGAGAGCATCAGGTAGAATATTGAACCTTTGCATTACGCGCATTGCAATTTTATTTTAGTATATTCCTAAAAGTAAAATTATTGGTTATTTCCGTGGGTGCGTTATATTTCTTCTAGAAGGGATTATTCGCAAATTTGTATCTTAAGGAACAAAAATCAATTAATCGCTGAAGGATATTTCACAGTCAACATGATGTCATAGAGAGTTAGCAATCAATACTTAATACTACTTCCGAATATTCTACCAGAATTTGAACTAAAGTTGAAGAAAATTGTTACAAATTTGTCGAAGTAAATTCATGCCTGTTACGGTAGAAGTACATTGATGTTCACATATACTCTATCGACACATCGGTAGACTTCTCACTACAGAATAGTTCCATAATAAAATTCGGTGACATGTGTTTCGCTAGGTAAGAATTCACAAAACATTAACACTTCTTACCCAATTTTATTATCGAACAATTGTGGGGTGAGAAGTTATCAGTGTGATATAGTGTCAGTATATACACCACAGTCTTTGCAATCACTATACTCTATTCACAATATATATATATATACATATATATATATATATAGATTAACACCATGTTTCAGTTATTTTTCAAGAAAACATTAGTAATAATAATAATAATATTTATTCAAGAACAACCCTTCGGCGTTGAACATGTCAATTAAACTAAAATACAATGTATACAATATACATATATACAAATGAAAACAATAAAAACGAAAATATATTACACAAACTATATTGACGTTCATGTCTTATTAAATATATTGATCAAAACTTTCGCATGAAAATGGTCTTGTACACGGTAAAATGCATTATTTAATCAAAAATTCTTTATTAACTGCTTCAATGTCTTCAGTTCTAAATCCTTATATAATGTAGGCAAATAATAATAATAATAAATAAATTTTTAGCAGCATTGCCAGAGTTGTTAACGAAAACGGAAATATCATCCTTAAAACCGAGAAATCAGATAATGGATCATACTACATTAAAGATAGCTCTGACCAACCTCATATTTCTCAGAAAATAGTAAACTTATGAGTTGGCATAAATGTGTAGGTCATTTAAATGAAAAAGGTATGGAACTTGCTTTAAAACAAAACCTTGTAAATTTTCCTAGTTAAAGTCCATCTTTAAAATTAGATGACTGTGAGATTTGTTTAAAAGGAAAATTTTCGAGATTACTTTTTCCCAAAGAATCTATTAAGGTTTTATTAAGGAACCTTTACAGATAATACATTCAGAAGTTAGTGGACCCTTCCGAGTATTATCTCCAGGGGGAGCTAGATACTTCATCATATTTATCGATGAATATTCTAGATATACCAAAGTATATTTTTGAAACACAAGAAGGAAGCTTTAGAAGCATTCCAAACTAACAAGAACGAAGTTGAGACCTAAAACTGAAGTATTTGCAAAGCGAGAATGGGAAAGGTGACTATTGCAATGTTCAGTTCGACGAATATTTGAGAAAACGTGGAATTCAGAGGTGACTTTCAGCTCCATACACCCTATAGCAGAAGGGTCTAGTAGAAATGAAAATTAGAACTCCCTTAGACAAAGCAAGATGTCTCACTTTAGATGCTAACCTTCCAAACATGTTTTGGGCAGAGACAATAAATAGAGCGAACTATCCTACGAACTGGTCACCGTCGGAGTCTCCAAACGGGGACACTCCTTTCAAAAGATGGACTGGGAAAATACCATCTGTCCGACATATGCATATATTTGGTAATACAGTATTTGTACACAACAAAAATCTAAACGCAGACAAGCTAGCAGCAAGAGATGAGAAAGATATATTTATGGTAAATAAATACTTTGGTATTTCAAAAACTATAAAGATATAGAGCTGATGGAGAAATTCGACAATGAGTGGTTATCAAGCAACAATGTTGACGATTTTTTAGATGAGAATGATCCAAACGATGCAGGTGCTTCTGTAAGAGAAACAGTCGAAAAGGAATTAAATTCTCAAGAAAATGATGGAAGCGAAATGGGACAAAAGAAAATACAGATGACTTCTTACTTCCAAGACAACAACAAGCAAGAGTACCACCAATTTGACCGTGAGATTTTGTCATACTTTTGCGATAAAAGAGATGCAACGCGTGTTCAAAATCCAGAAGAGTGGCATGAAGCTATTAAAGACGAAATTAAATCGCACATCAAGTACAAAACCTGGATGACAAACCAACCATAAATAAGATCGGTTGCAAATAGGTACTAAAAAGTAAGCTAAATGGCGACGGTTCTATAGAAAGGAAAACTAGAGAACTAAGTTCTATTCTACTCCTACTACGAATCGCTTTTGAAGAAGATTTAATAATCAACCAGTTTGACGTCGCAACTGCATACTTAAATGGAAAAATTGAAGAAGAGGTATATACATGGAACAACCAGACTATCTCAAAAAGATGCTACTTGAAATTATTGAAAAAAAGAATGCTGAAAGATTTAAGAAAAAGGGAAAACAAGAAAATATGTCTCCTAGAGAGAGTCTTCTTCGGTCTAAAGTAAGCCAGACGGCAATGGTTTAAAAAACTGGACGTTATTTTAAAGGAGCTGGGATTTAAATCCTCGATGGCAGACTCGTGCATGCATATTTCTCAAAAGATAACAGCAAAAATATAATCGCTGTTTACGTTGACGAGATTATCATAGCCGCATCTAGTTCACACACTATGAAAAAAATTAACGACAAGCTAATGAAGAGTTTTAAAATGCGTTATCTAGGAAACCTTAAATACTGTTCTGGCATCGAATTCAAGAAAAGTGAAAATGGTTTTGAGTTATGTCAACGAAAATATATATCGACGACCTGCTGAAGAAATTTAACATGGAAGATTGCAAGGGTGGAAGTACACCCATGGAAGCTGGCATAAAATTAGAAAAAGACAACACTGATGAGAATAAGGAGTTGCCTTACAAAAATTTGATCGGTTCACTGATGTCTCTATCGGTGGCTACATGACCAGACATATGTTTCCCTATCAGCTATCTCAGCCAGTTTAATTCCTGCTTTGGAAATACCCACTGGACAGCTGCCAAGCGTGTGGTCAGATATTTAAATGGAACAAAGGATATGAATTTGACATACATGCGAGAAGATAAATCTATTATCGGTTTGACGGATGCAGATCGGGCCGCTTGTGAAATTGATGGCAGATCATATACACGATACTGTTTTGTGTTTGCCAGAGGTGTTATACGTTGGAAATCAAAGATGCAAAGAGCAGTTGCATTGTCCAGCGCTGAAGCGGAACATATGGCTTTGACAGAATCTGCCAAAGAAGCGCTACATTTGAAACAACTAATAAATGAAAGAATTACCATTTATAATGACAATCAGGCTGCGCACAAACTTTGCTCAAACCTGGTATTAAACTCAAAGTCTAAGCACATTAGCATAAAGAAGCATTTTATACGATAAGTGGTTCAAGAAAGTGCCATCCAAATCTTTTACCCAAAAAGGTAGAAATGGACACCTCTGAAGTTGGCGCCCGAATTTTCAAAAAAAAAATGTCTAATTCTTAGAGTTCTGATACAAATAAGTAGAGTTCTTGAGGTTTTGCACAAAATTTTCAATACTTCTGCAAAATTTCCCAAAGAAAAAGCAACCACCATATTTCAGGGCTAGCGCCGTAATTTGTTCGTTGGCGAGTCCTGATCGTTTTTTCAGCTTACAGGTAAGAGTTCTGGAGTTCTTTATTGTTTTCGGGAATGGTTCAGCAAATTTTGTTCTGCAAAACTTGTAATTTTTTAATTTCGCAACATAATTTTGAGTTCTAGGTAGTGCTTGAAAAGTTTCATCAAAAATCCTCGTAACGTTTTTCCATAAAGTTGAACATTCAGAAGTTATTTCCAAAATTCGAACAAGTGTGCTATGTTTTGAGAAGAAAAAAATCGTACAGGAGTTCTGATTAGAGTTCTGAGTAGTGCTCAGACAGTTCTATCGAATATCCCGATTGCGTTTTTCTATGCACTTAAAAATTCAAAAGTTATTTGAAAAATTCGAACTAGTGTGCTATGTGCCGAGAAGAAAACAAAACGCACAAGAGTTCTGATTAGAGTTCTGGGTAGCGCTCTAATTGTTTAGTTTTTGAAATCATAAAATAGAGACTCAATTATAAATTTTTGACATTTGTTAAAGAATGCTCTAATTTGGATAAATCGCCACGTTGGAAAGAATTTCTCTCTTGGTTTTCTAACAGATATTTCATAATCAAAATTTTTTGTTCAACTCTAAGAAAGGTGGCTAAGTATAGAGTGTCAAAGAGCCGGCATCCACAAAGTAAATGTTGATATCAAATTTTACTGGGACAGAATTTTGTTGGTCCAGTGTATAGAAATTGGATATTGATTAGTTTGTGACATTGACAACTTGTTATTTATTGTTTAACATACTTATTACATTCATGTTTTGCTAATAACAATATTTTTCAGATTACATATTAAACGTTTCGGTAAGAGAGGGACGTTAGGTTGACGAAACACGATTTTAAAATTTTGATTTTTTATGACATGGAGAGATTATCTTGTATGGACATTTCATTTTAAAGTTGTTTGTATATTTTATAACGTGTTACATGATTAAAGCTCGATATGAAATATACAGGTAAATCATTCAAATTTTGTTTCACAAAATTAATTTTCTGCCCTCTTCATCGAATGAGCACCTGATTTTGCTAATTTTCAACTTTATAGAAAAACGTTATGAGGATCTTCGATAGAACTTTCCGAGCGCTACCTAGGACTCTATTCAGAACCCCTGTGCAATTTTCTTCTTCTCGACCCATAGCACACTTGTTCGAATTTTGCAAATAACTTTTGAATTTTCAACTGTATAGAAAAACGTTATTGGGATATTCGATAGAACTCAGAACTCTCCAACGAACAAATTACAGGGCTAGCCCTGAAATATGATGGTTGCTTTTTTTGGGGTACTTTTGCAGAACTATTGAAAATTTCATGCAAGAACTCCAGAACTATTGCATTGTATTGTATTGTATTGTATTGTATTGTATTGTAATGAAATGGGGTCTGGCCCAAAGTGGCCCTTTGCACTGCGACCACATTGATCTATTGTGCTTCCCCTTATTTATTTAATTTTTTTAAAATTTATTTAATACATTAAACTTATATGATAGATCTCTACCACTAATAGGTCAATAAAAGAAGGCTGGTTTGAACGATAGTTATATTTTCAGAACGTTTACAAACGTTTTCGGAATACCTTCTTCAGTGAAAATATAACTAGATAAATATATAAACAAACATTTGTTTTTTATTTGGGAACTATCAACAAAATGACTAATGACTAGGATTTCTTGATATAGAGGATGTGTAACAAACTTTTATATATATATATAAATTATAAAAACTAAATTAATGTGTAAACATACATGCAAATTAAGTAAAACCCTATATCAAAAAATCTTTGTCGAAACCTTAACAATTCTGTTCAAGGACTAGGGAAAACCCAAATTTAAAAACCTAGCCAAAGGTTTCCTTCTTAAGAAATGCAGATGTCATTTTAACAAATTGCTATATACATTACTTAAATTTTGAATATCGGTTCTGAAATTAATAGTTTTAGTGTCTTTTTGTATATTTATCATTTCATATATTAGTCTTTTTTTATAATTATTCTCTGTTTTTAATATAATTGTGTTTTCAAAATCAAAGTAATGCCCAAGATCTTTGTAATGCTTTGTTACAGCGGTCATTGCACCAAAATCATTATTTAAAGAATACTTATGGCTATACAACCTTTTCTTTAAATATTGTTTCGTCTGACCGATGTAACAACCATCACAGTCTTTACAGTTTATTTTATAAACTACATTACTTTGATTTTGTTTAATTATTTTAGATTTAGTATTAGTAAAAGAGATCTGTTACTATAATTTGGAATGAAAGTAATGTTTATGTTGTTTTTATTAAACTCTTTTTTATTTTTTCGCTTAAACCTTTTTTATAAGGAATAGCGTTATAAGATTTATTGTTATTATTTTTAGTTCCTCTATTATATAATTTGTTAATTCTATTTTTTATTATTTTTTGATAAAAACTATTTGGATAATTATTTTTATCTAAGATTTCTTTAACTTTGTTTAAATTCTTTTCCCTAAATTCAGGATTAGCTAATCTAACCGCTTGATCAACTAAACCGGTAACTACATTAATTTTATGTAATTTTGATGTTTCTGAAAAATAATTTAAATGTCTTCCTGTATTGGTAGACTTTATATGCCAATTTGTTTTTACAATGCCGTTATTATGCATGACTGTCACGTTCAGGAAATTCAATGAGTTATTAGATTCTCTCTCATATGTAAATTTTAATCTATTATGATAACTATTAAATGAATCTAATATCTCATCAATATTATCCTTTCTTACGGAACAAAAACAGTCATCCACATAACGTCTGTAAAAACTTACACTAGAATTTAGTTTTGCCAAACAAGTTTGCTCTAGGTCCTCCATTACCAGGTTTGCGATAACTGCTGATAATGGAGAACCCATTGCAGTACCGAAAATTTGTTTATAAATTTTATTTTGATATGTAAAATAAGTAGAATTTAAACAAAGTTTCGAAGCTGCAATGAATTCCTCCTTTGGAAGATCTGTAAAATCTTTTATGGAATTCCATTTTTTATCTAAAATTTTTAGTGCTAAATCCACAGGAATATTAGTAAATAAAGAAACAACATCTAAACTGATTAATTCGTAATTATTAGGAATTGTTTGATTTCTAACCGAATCTACAAATTCCCATGAATTTTTCACATTATATGTAGTTTTACCTACAATATTGCTTAAAATTTTAGATAAAAATTTGGAAAGATTGTAAGTGGGGGAATTAATGCAATTTACGATTGGACGTAAAGGCATATTATCTTTATGTATTTTAGGAATACCGTATATTCTTGGAGATATAGAATTTAGAATTTTTAAATGGTTACTTAAATCTTTAGAAATATACTTTTTAAAAACCAACTATTTATTAGTTTATTTATTTGATTTTGTAATTTATTTGTTGGGTCTGATAATAATACCGAATAAGTTTGATTATCTTCCAATAAGGAATTCATTTTGGCTTCGTAATCAATCTTATTCATAATTATGGTTTTTTCTCCTTTATCTGATTTAGTTATTATAATATCTTTATTAGATTTCAAAAATTTTTTTGTTTCATTAAAAGCTTTTTGTAAGATATTATTGTTACTATTATTATTTTTGTTTTCTTTATTTTTGTAATTTGTCAAAATGTTAACCAACCTATGTCGTAAGTTAGGTTCTAAGTTTTCCTCATAATTTTGAACGATATTTTCTATACTACAAATAAAATCATCTATCGGTATGACATTAAAATCTACAGGAAACTTAGGACCTAGACTTAAAATTAATTTAACATTTTGACAAATCTCTTTATCAGTTAGGTTGATTATCCAATCTTCTTGTAAAATTGGATAATCAACCCCTGCATTTTATTAATTGGTTAAATTTATTAATATTGTTTTGTTTTATTTTATTAAAAGTTCTTTCATAGTTTATATTAGCTACATTAAAAAATTCATCCGAATCCTGTAACGACATTTGAATGACATTTCTAACATTAGAAATGTCATTCTCTAACATTTTAATTTTAATATAACATTCATTTACTGATAAATCTAACGTCTTTTTACAGAATTCGGATTTAATTTTGTTGAACTTACGTTTTATTGAATCATTTTCAAAACCGATATTCATGGTCTTACTAATAAAATTTGGAAAGATCTTATTGGAAGATAATCAAACTTATTCGGTATTATTATCAGACCCAACAAATAAATTCCAAAATGAAATAAATAAACTAATAAATAGTTGGTTTTTAAAAATATATTTCTAAAGATTTAAGTAACCATTTAAAAATTCTAAATTCTATATCTCCAAGAATATACGGTATTCCTAAAATACATAAATTATCTTATATGATAGAGATCTACCACTAATAGGTCAATAAAACAAGGCTGGTTTGAGCGATAGTTATATTTTCAGAACGTTTACAAACGTTTTCGGAACACCTTCGTCAGTGAAAATATAACTAGATAAATATATAAACAAACTTTTGTTTTTATTTGGGACTATCAACAAAATAACTAGTGACTAGGATTTCTTGATATAGAGGATGCATAACCAACTTTTATATATATATAAATTATAAAAACTAAATTAATATGTAAACATACATGCAAATTAAGTAAAACCTTATATCAAGAAATCTTTGCCGAAACCTTAACAATTCTGTTCAAGGACTAGGGAAAACCAAATTCAAAAACCTAGCCAAAGGTTTCCTTCTTAAGAAATGCAAATGTCATTTTAACAAATTGCTATATACATTACTTAAATTTTGAATATCGGTCCTGAAATTAATAGTTTTAGTGTCTTTCTGTATATTTATCATTTCATATATTAGTCTTTTTTATAATTATTCTCTGTTTTTAATATAATTGTGTTTTCAAAATCAAAGTAATGCCCAAGATCTTTGTAATGTTTTGTTACAGCGGTCATTGCACCAAAATCATTATTTAAAGAATACTTATGGCTATACAACCTTTTCTTTAAATATTGTTTCGTCTGACCGATGTAACAACCATCACAGTCTTTACAGTTTATTTTATAAACTACATTACTCTGATTTTGTTTAATTATTTTGGATTTAGTATTAGTAAAAAGAGATCTATTACTATAATTTGGAATGAAAGTAATGTTTATGTTGTTTTTATTAAATTCTTTTTTTATTTTTCGCTTAAACCTTTTTTATAAGGAATAGCGCTATAACATTTATTGTTATTAATTTTAATTCCTCTATTATATAATTTGTTAATTCTATTTTTTATTATTTTTCATAAAAACTATTTGGATAATTATTTTTATCTAAGATTTCTTTAACTTTGTTTAAATTCTTTTCCCTAAATTCAGGATTAGCTAATCTAACCGCTTGATCAACTAAACCGGTAACTACATTAATTTTATGTAATTTTGATGTTTCTGAAAAATAATTTAAATGTCTTCCTGTATTGGTAGACTTTATATGCCAATTTGTTTTCACAATGCCGTTATTATGCATGACTGTCACGTTCAGGAAATTCAATGAGTTATTAGATTCTCTCTCATATGTAAATTTTAATCTATTATGATAACTATTAAATGAATCTAATATCTCATCAATATTATCCTTTCTTACGGAACAGAAACAGTCATCCACATAACGTCTGTAAAAACTTACACTAGAATTTAGTTTTGCCAAACAAGTTTGCTCTAGGTCCTCCATTACCAGGTTTGCGATAACTGCTGATAATGGAGAACCCATTGCAGTACCGAAAATTTGTTTATAAATTTTATTTTGATATGTAAAATAAGTAGAATTTAAACAAAGTTTCGAAGCTGCAATGAATTCCTCCTTTGGAAGATCTGTAAAATCTTTTATGGAATTCCATTTTTATCTAAAATTTTTAGTGCTAAATCCACAGGAATATTAGTAAATAAAGAAACAACATCTAAACTGATTAATTCGTAATTATTAGGAATTGTTTGATTTCTAACCGAATCTACAAATTCCCATGAATTTTCACATTATATGTAGTTTTACCTACAATATTGCTTAAAATTTTAGATAAAAATTTGGAAAGATTGTAAGTGGGGAATTAATGCAATTTACGATTGGACGTAAAGGAATATTATCTTTATGTATTTTAGGAATACCGTATATTCTTGGAGATATAGAATTTAGAATTTTTAAATGGTTATTTAAATCTTTAGAAATATATTTTTAAAAACCAACTATTTATTAGTTTATTTATTTGATTTTGTAATTTATTTGTTGGGTCTGATAATAATACCGAATAAGTTTGATTATCTTCCAATAAGGAATTCATTTTGGCTTCGTAATCAATCTTATTCATAATTATCGTTTTTTCTCCTTTATCTGATTTAGTTATTATAATATCTTTATTAGATTTCAAAAATTTTTTGTTTCATTAAAAGCTTTTTGTAAGATATTATTGTTACTATTATTATTTTTATTGTTTTCTTTATTTTTGTAATTTGTCAAAATGTTAACCAACCTATGTCGTAAGTTAGGTTCTAAGTTTTCCTCATAATTTTGAACGATATTTTCTATATTACAAATAAAATCATCTATCGGTATGACATTAAAATCTATAGAAAACTTAGGACCTAGACTTAAAATTAATTTAACATTTTGACAAATCTCTTTATCAGTTAGGTTGATTATCCAATCTTCTTGTAAAATTGGATAATCAACCCCCGCATTTTATTAAGTGGTTAAATTTATTAATATTGTTTTGTTTTATTTTATTAAAAGTTCTTTCATAGTTTATATTAGCTACATTAAAAAATTCATCCGAATCCTGTAACGACATTTGAATGACATTTCTAACATTAGAAATGTCATTCTCTAACATTTTAATTTTAATATAACATTCATTTATTGATAAAGCTAACGTCTTTTTACAGAATTCGGATTTAATTTTGTTGAACTTACGTTTTATTGAATCATTTTCAAAACCGATATTCATGGTCTTACTAATAAAATTTGGAAAGATCTTATGACACTTGCATTTCAAAAGGAAAATGCGTCTATTCTTTTGACGAGCCATTTTTTCTAGTAAGATCTTAAATCTTCTTTCATTATGTTGTAGAACAGGGCTCTCCGCATTTGGTTCCATGACAGTTTCTATTTTTGTGGCTAGAAACAATAAATTAAATGTATATATATATATATTTCGTGACCTTTTTATACTTATCTTATATGATAGAGATCTACCACTAATAGGTCAATAAAACAAGGCTGGTTTGAGCGATAGTTATATTTTCAGAACGTTTACAAACGTTTTCGGAACACCTTCGTCAGTGAAAATATAACTAGATAAATATATAAACAAACTTTTGTTTTTATTTGGGACTATCAACAAAATAACTAGTGACTAGGATTTCTTGATATAGAGGATGCATAACCAACTTTTATATATATATAAATTATAAAAACTAAATTAATATGTAAACATACATGCAAATTAAGTAAAACCTTATATCAAAAAATCTTTGTCGAAACCTTAACAATTCTGTTCAAGGACTAGGGAAAACCAAATTCAAAAACCTAGCCAAAGGTTTCCTTCTTAAGAAATGCAAATGTCATTTTAACAAATTGCTATATACATTACTTAAATTTTGAATATCGGTCCTGAAATTAATAGTTTTAGTGTCTTTCTGTATATTTATCATTTCATATATTAGTCTTTTTTATAATTATTCTCTGTTTTTAATATAATTGTGTTTTCAAAATCAAAGTAATGCCCAAGATCTTTGTAATGTTTTGTTACAGCGGTCATTGCACCAAAATCATTATTTAAAGAATACTTATGGCTATACAACCTTTTCTTTAAATATTGTTTCGTCTGACCGATGTAACAACCATCACAGTCTTTACAGTTTATTTTATAAACTACATTACTCTGATTTTGTTTAATTATTTTGGATTTAGTATTAGTAAAAAGAGATCTATTACTATAATTTGGAATGAAAGTAATGTTTATGTTGTTTTTATTAAATTCTTTTTTATTTTTCGCTTAAACCTTTTTTATAAGGAATAGCGCTATAACATTTATTGTTATTAATTTTAATTCCTCTATTATATAATTTGTTAATTCTATTTTTTATTATTTTTCATAAAAACTATTTGGATAATTATTTTTATCTAAGATTTCTTTAACTTTGTTTAAATTCTTTTCCCTAAATTCAGGATTAGCTAATCTAACCGCTTGATCAACTAAACCGGTAACTACATTAATTTTATGTAATTTTGATGTTTCTGAAAAATAATTTAAATGTCTTCCTGTATTGGTAGACTTTATATGCCAATTTGTTTTCACAATGCCGTTATTATGCATGACTGTCACGTTCAGGAAATTCAATGAGTTATTAGATTCTCTCTCATATGTAAATTTTAATCTATTATGATAACTATTAAATGAATCTAATATCTCATCAATATTATCCTTTCTTACGGAACAGAAACAGTCATCCACATAACGTCTGTAAAAACTTACACTAGAATTTAGTTTTGCCAAACAAGTTTGCTCTAGGTCCTCCATTACCAGGTTTGCGATAACTGCTGATAATGGAGAACCCATTGCAGTACCGAAAATTTGTTTATAAATTTTATTTTGATATGTAAAATAAGTAGAATTTAAACAAAGTTTCGAAGCTGCAATGAATTCCTCCTTTGGAAGATCTGTAAAATCTTTTATGGAATTCCATTTTTATCTAAAATTTTTAGTGCTAAATCCACAGGAATATTAGTAAATAAAGAAACAACATCTAAACTGATTAATTCGTAATTATTAGGAATTGTTTGATTTCTAACCGAATCTACAAATTCCCATGAATTTTTCACATTATATGTAGTTTTACCTACAATATTGCTTAAAATTTTAGATAAAAATTTGGAAAGATTGTAAGTGGGGGAATTAATGCAATTTACGATTGGACGTAAAGGAATATTATCTTTATGTATTTTAGGAATACCGTATATTCTTGGAGATATAGAATTTAGAATTTTTAAATGGTTATTTAAATCTTTAGAAATATATTTTTAAAAACCAACTATTTATTAGTTTATTTATTTGATTTTGTAATTTATTTGTTGGGTCTGATAATAATACCGAATAAGTTTGATTATCTTCCAATAAGGAATTCATTTTGGCTTCGTAATCAATCTTATTCATAATTATCGTTTTTCTCCTTTATCTGATTTAGTTATTATAATATCTTTATTAGATTTCAAAAATTTTTTGTTTCATTAAAAGCTTTTTGTAAGATATTATTGTTACTATTATTATTTTTATTGTTTTCTTTATTTTTGTAATTTGTCAAAATGTTAACCAACCTATGTCGTAAGTTAGGTTCTAAGTTTTCCTCATAATTTTGAACGATATTTTCTATATTACAAATAAAATCATCTATCGGTATGACATTAAAATCTATAGAAAACTTAGGACCTAGACTTAAAATTAATTTAACATTTTGACAAATCTCTTTATCAGTTAGGTTGATTATCCAATCTTCTTGTAAAATTGGATAATCAACCCCCACATTTTATTAAGTGGTTAAATTTATTAATATTGTTTTGTTTTATTTTATTAAAAGTTCTTTCATAGTTTATATTAGCTACATTAAAAAATTCATCCGAATCCTGTAACGACATTTGAATGACATTTCTAACATTAGAAATGTCATTCTCTAACATTTAATTTTAATATAACATTCATTTATTGATAAAGCTAACGTCTTTTTACAGAATTCGGATTTAATTTTGTTGAACTTACGTTTTATTGAATCATTTTCAAAACCGATATTCATGGTCTTACTAATAAAATTTGGAAAGATCTTATGACACTTGCATTTCAAAAAGGAAAATGCGTCTATTCTTTTGACGAGCCATTTTTTCTAGTAAGATCTTAAATCTTCTTTCATTATGTTGTAGAACCAAATGCGGAGAGCCCTGTTCTACAGCATAATGAAGAAGATTTAAGATCTTACTAGAAAAATGGCTCGTCAAAAGACACATTTTCCACAAATCTGGAGTGTCATAAGATCTTTCAAGAATTTTTTAGTAAGACCATGAATATCGGTTTTGAAAAAAATGATTCAATAAAGCATGAAGTTCAACAAAGTAAATCCGAGAATTCTGTAAAAGACGTTAGCTTTATCAATAAATGAATGTTATATTAAAATTAAAAATGTTGAGAGAATGACATTTCTAATGTTAGAAATGTCATTCAAATAGATCGAGATTCGGATAATTTTAATGTAACTAATAAACTATGAAAAGAACTTTAATAAAATAAAACAAAACAATATTAATAAATTTAACCACTTAATAAAAAATGCGGTATTATCAATTTTGCAGGAAGACGGATAATCAACTAACTGATAAAGAGAATTTGTCAAAATGTTAAGTGGAAATCGTTTTAAGTCTAGGTCCTAAGTTTTCTATAGACATTTTAATGATAAATACCGATAGTGTTTATTTGTAATATAGAAAATATCGTTCAAGACTGAGGAAAACTTAGAACCTAACTTACGACATAATGGTTAACAATGACAAATTACAAAATAAGAAAACAATAAAGTAATAATAGTAACAATAATATCTTACAAAAAGCTTTAATGAACAAAACGCGCAATCTAATAAAGATATTATAATAACTAAATCGACAAGGAAAAAAAACGATAATTATGAATAAAAGATTGATTACGAAGCCAAATAATTCATGGAAGATAATCAAACTTATTCATTATTATTATCAGAACTTAACAAATAAATTACAAAATCAAATAAATAAACAATAAATAGTTGGTTTTTAAAAAAATATATTTCTAAAATTTAAATAACCATTTAAAGAATTCAAGATTCTATATCTCCAAGAATATACAATGTCACAAAATACATAAGTAATGTGTTCCACGTCTGTCATCAGATTAATTCCCCGCTCTCTTCAAATTTTTATCACAAAATTTTAAGCAATATTGGCAGGTAAAGCTATATAATGAAAATTCATGGAGAATTCTATTCGGTGAGAAATCAGGCAATTCCAATGAATTAGAATTAATCGGTTAGATGTTGTTTCTTTGTTACTATTTCACTGACAGTTTAACGCTAAAAAAATTTTGGATAAAAAATGGAATTCCATAAAGGTTTTTACACAGAATCTTTCAAAGGAAGAATTCGTGCGGCTTCACGAGAACTGTTTAAAAATTCTACTATTATATCAAAATAATTTATAAACAAATTTTCGGTACTGCAATGGAGTTCTCCATTATCGGCAGTTATCACAAACCTGGCTGTGGAGAAGGACTGAACATTTGGCAAACTAAATTCTAGTGTAAGTTTTACAGACGTTATGTGAGATGACTGTTTCTGTTCCGTAAAGAAAAGGATATTATTGATGAGATATTAGATTCATTTAATAGTTATCATAATAGATTAAAATTACATATGAAGAGAATCTAATAACTCATTGAATTTCTGAACGTGGTACATTGCAGTAATAACGGCATTGTGAAACAAAATTGGCATATAAAGTCTACCAATACGGAAGACATTTAAAATTATTTTCGCAGAAGGCATCAGAGCCACATGGAGTAAATATTGATTACCGGTTTATTGATCGAAGCTTGATTAGATAACTAATCTGAATTTAGGAAAGAAATTTAAAACAAAGTTAAAAATCTTAGATAAAAATAATTATCCAAATATCGAATTTTATGAAAAATAATAAAAAATAAATTAACAAATCATATAATAGAGGAATTAAAATTCAATAACAATAAATGTTATAGCGCTTATTCATAAAGGTTTAAACGAAAAATAAAAAGAATTTAATAAAAACAACATAAACATACTTTCATTCAAATTATAGTAATAGATCTCTTTTTTACTAATACTAAATCCCAAAATAATTAAACAAAATCAGGTAATGTAATTTATAAAATAAACTGTAAGACTGTGATGTTTATCGGTCGGGCGAAGAACAATATTTAAAGAAAGGTTTGTATAATAACCATAAGTATTCTTTAAATAATGATTTTGTGCAATGTTATAACATAACAAGCATTACAGATCTTGGGCGTTACTGATTTTAACACAATTATATTAAAAACAGAGAATAATTATAAAAAGACAATATATGAAATGATAAATATACAGAAAGACACTAAACATATTAATTTCAAGGACCGATATTCAAAATTTAAGTAATAATATATAGCAATTTTGTTAAAAATGACATTTGCATTCTTAAGAAGAAACCTTTAGGACACAGGCTGGATTTGGACTTTTTCCTAGTCACAGAATAGTAAGGTTTCGACGAATTTGTTGATATGGGTTTACACTTAATTTGCATGTTGTATATTTACATATTAATTTAGTTTTATAATTTATATATATATAAAAAAGTTGATTATGCATCCTCTATATCAGAAATCCTAGTCACTAGTTATTTTGTTGATAGTCCCAAATAAAAACAAAGGTTTGTTTATATATTTATCTAGATTATATTTTCACTGACGAAGATGTTCAAAACGTTTGTAAACGTTCTGAAAATGTAAACTATCGCTCAAACCAACTAATTTTATTGATTATTAGATGTGAAGATCTCTATCATATAAGATAAGTATAAAAGATGCGAAATATATATATATATGCATTTAATTTATTGTTTTCTACAATACTGTCGTAGGAAGCAAACCCGTTACAGCATAATGAAGAAGATTTAAGATCTTACTAGAAAAAATCTCGTCAAAAAAAGACGCATTTTCCTATTTGAAAATACGAGGGATGTCATAAGATATTAGTAAGACCATGAATATCGGTTTTGAAAATGATTCAATAAAACGTAAGTTCAACAAAATTAAATCCGAATTCTGTAAAAAGACGTTAGATTTATCAATAAATGAATGTTATATTAAAATTAAAATGTTAGAGAATGACATTTCTAATGTTAGAAATGTCATTCAAATGTCGTTACAGGATTCGGATGAATTTTTAATGTAGCTAATATAAACTATGAAAGAACTTTTAATAAAATAAAACAAAACAATATTAATAAATTTAACCACTTAATAAAAAATGCGGGGTTGATTATCCAATTTTACAAGAAGATTGGATAATCAACCTAACTGATAAAGAGATTTGTCAAAATGTTAAATTAATTTTAAGTCTAGGTCCTAAGTTTTCTATAGATTTTAATGTCATACCGATAGATGATTTTATTTGTAATATAGAAAATATCGTTCAAAATTATGAGGAAAACTTAGAACCTAACTTACGACATAGGTTGGTTAACATTTTGACAAATTACAAAAATAAAGAAAACAATAAAAATAATAATAGTAACAATAATATCTTACAAAAAGCTTTTAATGAAACAAAAAAATTTTTGAAATCTAATAAAGATATTATAATAACTAAATCAGATAAAGGAGAAAAAACGATAATTATGAATAAGATTGATTACGAAGCCAAAATGAATTCCTTATTGGAAGATAATCAAACTTATTCGGTATTATTATCAGACCCAACAAATAAATTACAAAATCAAATAAATAAACTAATAAATAGTTGGTTTTTAAAAAATATATTTCTAAAGATTTAAATAACCATTTAAAAATTCTAAATTCTATATCTCCAAGAATATACGGTATTCCTAAAATACATAAAGATAATATTCCTTTACGTCCAATCGTAAATTGCATTAATTCCCCCCACTTACAATCTTTCCAAATTTTTATCTAAAATTTTAAGCAATATTGTAGGTAAAACTACATATAATGTGAAAAATTCATGGGAATTTGTAGATTCGGTTAGAAATCAAACAATTCCTAATAATTACGAATTAATCAGTTTAGATGTTGTTTCTTTATTTACTAATATTCCTGTGGATTTAGCACTAAAAATTTTAGATAAAAAATGGAATTCCATAAAAGATTTTACAGATCTTCCAAAGGAGGAATTCATTGCAGCTTCGAAACTTTGTTTAAATTCTACTTATTTTACATATCAAAATAAAATTTATAAACAAATTTTCGGTACTGCAATGGGTTCTCCATTATCAGCAGTTATCGCAAACCTGGTAATGGAGGACCTAGAGCAAACTTGTTTGGCAAAACTAAATTCTAGTGTAAGTTTTTACAGACGTTATGTGGATGACTGTTTCTGTTCCGTAAGAAAGGATAATATTGATGAGATATTAGATTCATTTAATAGTTATCATAATAGATTAAAATTTACATATGAGAGAGAATCTAATAACTCATTGAATTTCCTGAACGTGACAGTCATGCATAATAACGGCATTGTGAAAACAAATTGGCATATAAAGTCTACCAATACAGGAAGACATTTAAATTATTTTTCAGAAACATCAAAATTACATAAAATTAATGTAGTTACCGGTTTAGTTGATCAAGCGGTTAGATTAGCTAATCCTGAATTTAGGAAAAGAATTTAAACAAAGTTAAAGAAATCTTAGATAAAAATAATTATCCAAATAGTTTTTATGAAAAAATAATAAAAAATAGAATTAACAAATTATATAATAGAGGAATTAAAATTAATAACAATAAATGTTATAGCGCTATTCCTTATAAAAAGGTTTAAGCGAAAAAATAAAAAAAAGAATTTAATAAAAACAACATAAACATTACTTTCATTCCAAATTATAGTAATAGATCTCTTTTTACTAATACTAAATCCAAAATAATTAAACAAAATCAGAGTAATGTAGTTTATAAAATAAACTGTAAAGACTGTGATGGTTGTTACATCGGTCAGACGAAACAATATTTAAAGAAAAGGTTGTATAGCCATAAGTATTCTTTAAATAATGATTTTGGTGCAATGACCGCTGTAACAAAACATTACAAAGATCTTGGGCATTACTTTGATTTTGAAAACACAATTATATTAAAAACAGAGAATAATTATAAAAAAGACTAATATATGAAATGATAAATATACAGAAAGACACTAAAACTATTAATTTCAGGACCGATATTCAAAATTTAAGTAATGTATATAGCAATTTGTTAAAATGACATTTGCATTTCTTAAGAAGGAAACCTTTGGCTAGGTTTTTGAATTTGGTTTTCCCTAGTCCTTGAACAGAATTGTTAAGGTTTCGGCAAAGATTTCTTGATATAAGGTTTTACTTAATTTGCATGTATGTTTACATATTAATTTAGTTTTTATAATTTATATATATATAAAAGTTGGTTATGCATCCTCTATATCAAGAAATCCTAGTCACTAGTTATTTTGTTGATAGTCCCAAATAAAAAACAAAAAGTTTGTTTATATATTTATCTAGTTATATTTTCACTGACGAAGGTGTTCCGAAAACGTTTGTAAACGTTCTGAAAATATAACTATCGCTCAAACCAGCCTTGTTTTATTGACCTATTAGTGGTAGATCTCTATCATATAAGATAAGTATAAAAGGTCACGAAATATATATATATATACATTTAAAATACATAAAGATAATATGCCTTTACGTCCAATCGTAAATTGCATTAATTCCCCCACTTACAATCTTTCCAAATTTTTATCTAAAATTTTAAGCAATATTGTAGGTAAAACTACATATAATGTGAAAAATTCATGGGAATTTGTAGATTCGGTTAGAAATCAAACAATTCCTAATAATTACGAATTAATCAGTTTAGATGTTGTTTCTTTATTTACTAATATTCCTGTGGATTTAGCACTAAAAATTTTAGATAAAAAATGGAATTCCATAAAAGATTTTACAGATCTTCCAAAGGAGGAATTCATTGCAGCTTCGAAACTTTGTTTAAATTCTACTTATTTTACATATCAAAATAAAATTTATAAACAAATTTTCGGTACTGCAATGGGTTTTCCATTATCAGCAGTTATCGCAAACCTGGTAATGGAGGACCTAGAGCAAACTTGTTTGGCAAAACTAAATTCTAGTGTAAGTTTTTACAGACGTTATGTGGATGACTGTTTTTGTTCCGTAAGAAAGGATAATATTGATGAGATATTAGATTCATTTAATAGTTATCATAATAGATTAAAATTTACATATGAGAGAGAATCTAATAACTCATTGAATTTCCTGAACGTGACAGTCATGCATAATAACGGCATTGTAAAAACAAATTGGCATATAAAGTCTACCAATACAGGAAGACATTTAAATTATTTTTCAGAAACATCAAAATTACATAAAATTAATGTAGTTACCGGTTTAGTTGATCAAGCGGTTAGATTAGCTAATCCTGAATTTAGGGAAAAGAATTTAAACAAAGTTAAAGAAATCTTAGATAAAAATAATTATCCAAATAGTTTTTATCAAAAAATAATAAAAAATAGAATTAACAAATTATATAATAGAGGAATTAAAAATAATAACAATAAATCTTATAACGCTATTCCTTATAAAAAGGTTTAAGCGAAAAATAAAAAAGAGTTTAATAAAAACAACATAAACATTACTTTCATTCCAAATTATAGTAACAGATCTCTTTTTACTAATACTAAATCTAAAATAATTAAACAAAATCAAAGTAATGTAGTTTATAAAATAAACTGTAAAGACTGTGATGGTTGTTACATCGGTCAGACGAAACAATATTTAAAGAAAAGGTTGTATAGCCATAAGTATTCTTTAAATAATGATTTTGGTGCAATGACCGCTGTAACAAAGCATTACAAAGATCTTGGGCATTACTTTGATTTTGAAAACACAATTATATTAAAAACAGAGAATAATTATAAAAAAGACTAATATATGAAATGATAAATATACAAAAGACACTAAAACTATTAATTTCAGAACCGATATTCAAAATTTAAGTAATGTATATAGCAATTTGTTAAAATGACATCTGCATTTCTTAAGAAGGAAACCTTTGGCTAGGTTTTTAAATTTGGGTTTTCCCTAGTCCTTGAACAGAATTGTTAAGGTTTCGACAAAGATTTTTTGATATAGGGTTTTACTTAATTTGCATGTATGTTTACACATTAATTTAGTTTTTATAATTTATATATATATATAAAAGTTTGTTACACATCCTCTATATCAAGAAATCCTAGTCATTAGTCATTTTGTTGATAGTTCCCAAATAAAAAACAAATGTTTGTTTATATATTTATCTAGTTATATTTTCACTGAAGAAGGTATTCCGAAAACGTTTGTAAACGTTCTGAAAATATAACTATCGTTCAAACCAGCCTTGTTTTATTGACCTATTAGTGGTAGAGATCTATCATATAAGATAAGTATAAAAAGGTCACGAAATATATATATATATATACATTTAATACATTAAATAAAAATAGGGAACAGAATCAGCTCCTTCAATGGGAGTGTAGATAGGTCCTCTTCACTCAGCGTATATGCATGTAGTAATCTGTATCTCCTGTGGCCTAGTGCCCCACAATTAGTGATTAAGTGTTCCATTGACTCCTTTTCTTCACCGCAGAATCTGAAAGTGTCCGTGTTGGATAAGCCCATTTTGTGTAGATGCTTGTTGCAGGTATAGTGGCCTGTGAGTGCCACTGTCAGTGTTTTAGGCATCTCCTGTCCAGTTTTAGGGCGAGGTCCGCCCTCCTAGTGTCGAAGCTCAGAAATTTTTTGGAATGTTCCAGCCCGCTGGTATCATTCCAGTGTTTTATTGTGATGGATGCTGTCCATTTCTTTGTCTCCCCTTTAAGGAGACCTTTATTAAACCCAAAAGGTGAGGTAAGTCCAATAAAGTTTCTCTCAGCCCCTTTTTTTGCACAGATGTCTGCAATCTCATTTCCCCCGTGCCCCTCATGTCCTGGCACCCAGACCAGGGTAATCTGGTTCTGAGTAGCCAGAACTGTACTTATTTGTCTCAGAAATCTAAGAATTAGAATTTTTCGTATAAATTCGGGCGCCAACTTCAGAAGTGTGTGAAATGGAGGCGGATATTTTCATTAAGGCCTTGAGTGAACCCAAACACTGCGAATTCCGGTCCAAACTAGGTTTTGCGTCAAGATTGATGCTCGTGAGGGGGAGTGTGGTGCCAGCATCCCGGAGATAGCGCAATTGTGCGTTAACTTGACATATGTAAAAAGTTCGTATATCAAGAAGAAATAATCATTGTTGAATCGTTGTAATTATAATCGTTTATTTTATATACAATAATAAAAGTACTACAAAACTGCAACAAATATAGTGTCAGTAAGTACGCCACAGTCAATCACTATACTCTACTTACAATACACATATTGATTAACAATATGCAAAGCAAAAGAGTAGATATTTATCATTTTAACTTTCTCCAAATTAGCTGTCGTTCTAAAATACTTCCGCTAATTTAGTGATAAATAACTCCAACATTAATTTAAGATTCTATCGATTTCCAGAACGCTTACGCAATTGCAAACTGCTAAGTTTTCTGTAAATAAATCTCCAAAAATATATCATTCACAAATTCCTGTTTTAGTTGTAAGTACTTTACTTACTGTACTGGAAATCAAAACTTTTATGATTGCATTGATTCAGCACATGGCGTACATCATTCGCAAATGTTAGTAATGTTAGAGCAAAGCTTCACGTAAACTTGTACGCTTCGTTACTTCTTCGTGTTCATTGCAATTTATAAGTTTCAAATATTGCGAGGCAGTCGAGACGTCGTAACTTGGAAGATTAGGTGCAGTTTGCTTTGTGAAAAATTTATGAGAGGGTAGACGTGCGACGGCGGCAGAGCGCCAGGCGAATTCTACCACTTCCAGATATCACGTTCACATCCTACGGTCTCAAACGCATAAATACATGTATTATAAAAGTACGTTAAAGTCACCGATACCGGCTAGAAAGTAGGTTGGCTGCGACGGAGACTGGAAACTTTTCTTCGGGATTCATCACATCTTTTGTGAATCAATCATAAGTTTTCCGGTAAAGGCAACGGTATAGCCGAATAAGAGGCGGTGAGAACTTCGATAAAGTCTTAACATGTGTCTCATTTTAACTGACTCCTCGAAAACTTTTTCTTATTGTGAAATATGTCGGCGGGACATTTATCTTGCTTGAGTAAACTTTGCCTCGCACATAGTAACTACTACTTTGCTTCGAGATCTTTATTTTGCCTACGTCGAAAACCTGTATTATGCGACATGTAGCGTGCAACATTGTATGAATATCGAATTCTGTAATCATTAGAAATGTCATTTTAATGTACATGTAGCGTGTTTTAAGATTAATGAAGTATTTATTATAATTTTGATACTCGTTTATTCTTCACTCGAAAAGATTTACGAAATATGCTGGCAAACATTCTAATAACTTTCTGTTGTTTCAAACGTTGAGGAAGTTCATGTTATGGAACTATGACAGTAGCAAGAAAGAGAATAGAAACGAGAAAGGAATAGAAAATAACAGCATTGTTACACAAAAAGCAATCTTATCTGAACAAATAGTTATTTATCTCAATAAAAATCATGTGAATGTAAGAACAGAAGTGGAATATAATGACCAATACAGTGTATCTCTCGGAAATCTCTTGAAACATTTAATGTGGAAACCTCAAACTGAAAACTACGATAATCCAGTTACGACGTTGCTTAACGTAAAATGACTAACGCTTAATTAAAACGTTAGCTGCAGAACTAACGAATTCAGTTTATAACTCAAGACGTAACACAACATAATTTATTCAGCGAATCCGCTTACTGCAAACGTAAGTGATGTTAAACGGCATAATTTATATAAGTTATCAAATACTCGGCTAGTATACGCGAACGCATATGTGCCGCAATGCAATTAAGTTTTACGGATAGTTGTACGTCCTTATAAGTCCCTATACGACAGTCTCGTCGCAAACCCAAACCGGATGTAATACTATCTTGTACATAACTTATGGTGGAGGCGTAACAGGCGATGCTAGACGGTAATTATCTCATTAGGAAATTAAAATCGGAAACACAAATTATTTCATGTTGGTGAAGTAATGGATAAATAAATTAATATTTTAAGATGACGGGAGATTTATCATAATAATAATAATAATAATAATAAGTAACTAACGCGACAAATTCATTTAGATATACAAATTATAAATTATAATAATATAATCCAGATATTGAGGATACTTTTATAGTAGAGTAACTTAGGAATCTTCCCTGAGTAGACTCTAAAAGATATATGCATGTACTTATGATACAATGGTAATCATACAACACAATAATATTCCAATCTCTTGCGAATTAAACTATTATAAAATAATATGGTGATTTCTGTGTTTTCAAAGTCAAGACTTCCTCTAAATCCCAATAATTTACAATATCTGGCATAAAAATTTGGTACATGATCTTTGGAAGATGAATAGAAATCTATTTTCACAAAGATACTTGAGAGAGTCAAAATTACAAATGAATGAAAAGGTAGAACATCGACATAACTTTCCAATAACTGAGGTTCTTTTGGTAGGTACCTCTCACAGAAAGTTGTGCAATGGCTGCACTGCAGCACTACATTACAATATGCATACACCCAACTGTGGGCAATCGCTTTGGTAATCGCAGAATGTCATACCGTACTGAAGAGCCCTAATAGTTGAGGACGAAACTAGTCTACGGTTACAATCTATGGTTAATATAAAGCACAATTACCTCCGACACGATTTTTGAAACACTGTTCAGCCCATCATTTTCACAATGCTAACACCTTTCTAATAATAGAAAAAATATTCATAAAGCGCTAATGCGTCCAATATTCAATGGGCTCATTAAGTCCTTTTATACTGGCAGGTGCATTTTAAAACAGAAACACAACCTAAAATGGAGTGTATATAACATTAAACTTATTCTCTTCTTCAGTCTTCGTTTGATTTCCCAAGTGAGTGGTTGTGTGTAGTTAATAAAATATCTTTAAGGGCGAAAATGTCAAGTGAAACGCGCCGCGGTTGCAAAATTTCTCCTGACAAGTTTTGTTAACTATTTGTGGAGAATTTCTGCTGAAATCACAAGTCAGACCATTTTCTGAAAAAGTTTAAAAAAAAACCTATTTCATGTTCGTTTTCGGCGTTTAAATTGAAGATAAAAACAAGCAGTGGGCTCCCCATGTCTGCTGTGTCAGCTATAGCGTATCATTGGTGCAGTGGATGAATGGAAAATTGAAAGTATGCCTTTTGCAGTTCCAATTGTGTGGCATGACAAAGACTGAAGGTTATTCTGAAAAAGGGAAGCGCAAGATCGAATATTCGAATTTAGCTTCTGCCATAAGACCTGTTCCTCACAATGCAAACTTATGTACCAGTACCGATTGCGCCTTTAAATTGGCGAGATATGGTTTTGGGAGATAACGGAGGTAGTAACGCAGCATCAGATAGCTCCGAGGAACAGTCGACCGACTCCAATTTTACTCCAGATCCCAGTTCCGGCGAGCCAGAGTTGATTGTTCAAAGGGAGTTAAATAAATTAGTACATGAATTGGGCTTGTCAAAGCAACAGTCAGAAGTTCTTGCTTCTTGTCTTAAGGAGTCTAGCCAAAGAAACATCGATGGTTTATTGCAGGGACTCAATATGGAGCATTATCTCTTGTGAGTGGGGCTTGTTCATAGACTCATCGAAATAATAGTTTGAAAGCTGTGTTATTACATAAAGGAAAGTTTAAATCATCTATACCCTTTGCCTATTCCGTGAGAATGAAGAAAAGCTACGAAAATATGCAGGGATTTAAAAGTTATAGAAATTTTACTGGAACTGCAAGAGTGGACAAGTGAATGAACGATATGTAACTAAAATTTGGCCGGAGAGGAGTGAACTTAAACCGAAAACTTAAAATGTTAAGTATGTGCTCCTTGTAGACTAAGGAAATGTACTTTTTCCTCCTCTTCACATTAAACTTGGACTGATGAAAAACCTTGTCAAGGCTATGAATAACGAGGGTGAAGGATTTAAATACCTAAGGCAAATCTTTCTTAAGTTAACTGACGCCAAATTAAAAGAAGGCACTTTTATTGAACCACAAATTAGAAAATTTGCTTGACGATGTTAACTTTAGACAAAAGCTTGCCGCGCAAGAACACAGAGCTTGAAACGCATTTATAAGTGTAGTGAGGGGACTTTTACAGAACAATATGGATGCTAACTACGAAAATCTAGTTGACGAACTTTTAGGCTCCTACAAATTGCTCGGTTGTTGAATATCGTTAGAAATTCAAGTTCTCCATTCCCATTTATCATTTTCTCCTAAGAATTTGGGCACCGTCAGCGACGAACAAGGTGAAAGATTGCATAAAGATATAAGGACAATGGAAATTCGGTACCAAGGACGATGGAATGCAGCCATGATGGGTGATTACTGTTGGTTTTTAAAGACAGAAGATGTGACCCCACATAAAAGGAGGGAATAGAATTAGTGTGTTCCAAACAAATATATTCGATGTTTGCTTTTTCCTTAGATGTCAACTTAATATAAATTATAATTATAGTAGCTTTACAGGGTTAAAAAACTTGTTAAATCGTTTCTTTCAATAAATATTACATTGTACAGTTCTACATGTGGTTGACTAGTGTCTAATAGAGAACCTTACGTGTTACACATGCGAAAGTTAGAAGAGGGCCGGAAATAGGTAGTGATCATTACCTGTTGGTTGCGAAGATAAAAAGAGGAAATGTCGACAAAGAATCAAACGAAACAAAAGCAAAAAATATTAAATTTGAGAGTATTAGAGTTTATAAACTTAAAGACAACGAACTGGCTAAGACATATGAAAAAAAAAGTAGAACAGCGAATCGCAGGGATGATGAACGACAATAATAACAAAACGCTAGAATAAATGTGGGAAACACTAAAAATCATCCTTATTGGCTCAGCTAGAGAGGTGTGTGGCACTAGTAAAGTAACTAGCAAAAGAAAATAAACCGCTTGGTGGACACAAGAAATTAAACAAGAAATAAAAATTAAGAAGAACAAGTGGCAAGCATATCTAACACATAGAACTAAAACAACCTATGAAAATTACAAAACTCAGAGAAAACTAGTGAAGATGAAAGTCCAAAAAGCTAAAGAACAAACATGGAATGACTTTGGACAAAAGCTAGAAAATAACAGCAAGGAAAACCAAAAACTGTTTTATAAGGTGCTTAAGTTATTGAGGGAAACCAAAACTAGTGACACATTGACGGTTAGGGACAGAGAAGGTGGTTTACTAAAGGAGGAAGGGGCAGTAATGAGAAGATGGAAAGAATACTTTCAGAACCTCCTGGACACCGGAAACGAAAGTGCAGAAGAAACTAACAACACCGAACAACAAACATCACTAGAAGAGAATGTAGAAGGTAATGAGCTTGATAATATATCAAAGGCCGTCCTGAGAGGCGTACTAAAGAAAATAAAAAACGGCAAGCCACCAGGTCATGATAAGGTCGCTGGCGAAATGTTTAAATATATGGGTAATATGGGAGAGGAAATGCTCTTACAAATATGCAACAAAGCATGGAATAAAAAAAAGGTGCCAAAAGACTGGGAAATAGGGGTGATACTACCAATCTTTAAAAAGGGGGACCAAAACGACTGTAATAACTAACCGAGTTGAAATAAAAGACTCTCTTTTGGTCACTCTAAGCTTTTGAATTGATTTAATCCTTCATCGGAGAGTTTTCCATGAGAGCTGAGAAAAACCTTGTCAGCAACTGAACAGAGCAATGTTAAGATCACATTGGAACGCAAGATGTTGTTGACATTGGTCAGTTGCTGACAAGCTGTTTTCTCAGCTCTCATGGAAAACTCTCCGATGAAGGATTAAATCAATTCGATAGCTTAGAGTGACTAAAAGAGCGTCTTTCATTTCAGCTCAGCCTTGGCTGCAATTCCCATTAATTTTTCCACCTTAAATTAAATCATTCAGCTTTATGTTATAAAAAAACTTTTTTTCTCGGCTAGTGTTATTGGCTTGTATGCGATATAGTCCCGCAGTGCAGACATTGCAGAACTTTCTGTGAAAGTTCTCTAATAAACGAACCTCAGTGATATGTCGGTCATTGGAGAGTTATGTAAATGTTCTACTTTCCTATTCGATTGAGAGATAGTTTTGTAATTGAACATCGTTTTAATACACTGTCATTTATCATAACTATATTCGATGGCATTGATTTTGCGCCAGTAACTTAGCGTTTTATATTTACAAGCATGGAGAGGCAAACTATTATCTATCTATTACCAAGAATAGCGTATTAATATATTCAAAATTAGCTTCAACAATGCGGAACACGTTCAAATCATCGGCGTATAGGTGACAGTTACATAAGAAAGCTTCAAATAAATAATTTGTAAATATATTGAACATGTGCGCACCAACACTAGCGGTTATATCAATAATCTGGGCGTGAGGCGGTCTTAAGTATGATATTCTGCACTAAATTAACCAACTTCAAATACCGGTCGGTGCTCATGAATAGTAAAACGCATTCTTAGCCTTAAGGTTGGATTGTAGCTGTCTCAAGCATCGGTTTAACAGTTCATATAACAATGTCTATTTGCTATTTCATTTTATTTCTGTGTCATTTTTATTGAAATAGGTTTTTACGAAAAATTTGAGGTTGCTTTGGAATATGTCGATACTATTTACGAAGAAAACCATCAAAAAACGCGTGAGAAAGAGATACATACCAGAAAACATACAGAAAACTCAATGGAATTTCATAATACAACATAACTTCGTTCGCGCTACCGTTTCAACAAAAATACCATACTAGACACTTTTCTGTCTTTAGTTATTGGGGCTTAACAAAAATTTAATAATCACGGTTTACCTATTCTACCAATTTTAAAATTGCTTACTTCTTTGCCTTTTTATGCTACTTATCAGTTTCAGGTTATATCAGGTGATTTACAAGGTATTAGTCAACCTAGAATTAGTACAATTAGTAAGACGAGAGTCACTACTAATAGCAGATGGTTTATATGAATTTATTAGCTTTGCCATCACTGTAGAATGATTCCGACAAAATATAAGACAGCTTTTTAATATGCCCCTTAATGTCCCCGTGTTTCAGGGAGTATAGATACATATGAAAATTTATGTGTACAAGTATGTCAATATCACTTAACTTAATATTTAAAGATCTTTTTCAGGTCCTATAAGAGAAATAATGTATATTCTTATCCGACACCCGAGATCAAGGCATGATAGTGTCTTATTTGAGTATAGTGAATTGAGGGCCAGACTTTAACGAGGCAATATATCCAGGCCTTATCTTCTTACTCCAGTTTTACAGCCTGGTAACGTAAAATTCTATTCAGAATTTCTACATTTCTAAAATGTTGCATAGACATTTAAAATGAAGTCTAAATATAAGACAGCATGTATAAGAACAAGAAATGTTGCTTAAAGACTGTTCGCAACATAGAAGAAACGATTTCCATGCATTTAACGGGGTTTCCAAACAAAACTAGAAATATATATCAATTGCAACAGTATGTGCACCATCTGTATTTATGATATAAGTTTGAGAGAAAATGTGGAAGACTTTGTAGAAAATATAAACAAAGTACCTGATGTAAACCTTGATAGTGGTGCAAGAGGATTGGATTTCCGCAGTCATTTTATTCAAAGAAAATTTTTTATTTAACACCATTTTGCTATCACGTTGACAACTAGCTAGAAATGCGCTAAGCATGTGTACAGATATTTTGTGTAACTATTCTCAAATAAATAATTTCTTTCCATAATATTGTACATCACACAACTTTCTTCATTCTAACAATGCATATCACTTTGATAGTAAAATAAACAATGGAGAGCCGATCGCTTCGTTGTTCTCCCTTCACTAAGTAATTGATGCCAGCGTGAAACTATTGGCATTGACATAACGTCTTCACCGTACACACTGCATAACTCGCGATGAATTTCAGTCGCACTTTTATATTTTGCCACAAAAAAACGAATACCTCGCAATCGGCGATAGAAGCAAATGGAGTCTCCACGGTTGTTGGCACGTAACTGTCCGAGCGGTGAAGGTAGACGTATAGGGAGTTTACAGTTCTGTTACTACACCCAGATGAAAGTTTTCTGAGACTCTCGGACTTTTCCCGCCTATCACGTAAATTAAAAAGGAGTGTAACTTAGTTTTGAGACGTTCTTTGTAGATTGGTTTCCAGGGGCAAATATTGGGCGGATTTCTTGAATCATTATCAAGCTTGCGTTGTATCCTCATGAAATACATTTTCTTCTTACTTGTTATGTCTTACGGATTTCGGAAAACAATTATTTACCAGAAAACCAATCTTCATCGTGCCCAGTTATGGAAGCCATGATATTCAACGAAAGCTGGCGTTCGATACGTGACATCTTTCTTTCTAAATAGGTTTCATCGTCGTGTATGTATATTCTATTGTTTAAAACAATATATTGGAAACTAAATTAGGACTAAATTAGGACTAATTTTACATATAAGTTTGAAGGTTGTATATGTTGTAGAGTTTGAAGCAATTACACTGAAACAAGAACTTTTCTATTGTTTGGCTTACTTCAATTCATTTATTATAGTTCCACAACAAGTTTGTAGGAAATCTCACGTCAAACTCAGATGATCTGATAATACTTAATAGGAAACCATGTAAAGCGATCATCAATTTCTCTTTTAATGTATACTTATATACGCCAAAACGAATCGTACAGGATTTACCACCATACGACAATTCTCAGCATAAACTGTACAAAATCTCCGTATCACTGGAATTGCCTTTGAACTAACTATTCAAACTTTTTCCTTTGGAGAAGATCATCTTGTTTGAATCACAAAGTTTACGTTATAATGCGTAACACGATACTTTGATACAGTACTTAACTATCGTAGTTCAAATTGTACAAGGTAACTTGGCGCCCGGCCAGTTGGCCCTACATGGCCTTTATAACCCATGGCGTAAGTTTCTTGACATCCATAATTAATGACGGAAAGCAGAGGAGACGTTTGTTGTATAATATTGTAAGAATGTTGAAAATATTTCCTTACATCACCCTTCACTTAGATAGATACACAGAAATTAAATGTAACTCTTGTTTCATACCTACAGATAGGAGAAAAGTCGTAACAATAAAATTTTCAATGCAGTTGATTATTGTACTAGAGAAGCGCTTTGCTAGTCTACAAATTATATCTCTAAAAGTAAAGTTTCTACCCATAAGATTATACATATAAAACCATATAGGACTTCTGCTAGAGTTTCGGTATTATAAATTTCTTGTGATCACAAGAAAGAACACGAATATAAATGAGTGGTACTACTACTGCTTCCTACAAACAAGACTGCATCAGAAAAGAGAAATGAAAATATAAGGAGAAACGATTCCTATAAAATGTAACTTCAGTTTGCATAGCTCCGTACAATAGCACGGTGCTTTATACTACTTGCATACGAAGTCTTACAACTTCGCTTACGACAATAATAATAAGCGTTAAAATGAAAAAAGCTAATTTCAACTTCGGCAGTTCTCCGTGTTCGTATATAAACTTCCTGCTTTCCTCGCGTTTGATTTAAGCGAAATTTGCATAAATGTCAAATGCTATTTCGACGTAACTGGCTCTGTTTAATGCGGGAAGCGGTAACGGGAGATGCATATGAGAGAGGAGAAAGAGGTCATTGTTCCGCTTCGAACTCGGCGACTGCATAGAAGCCGTATAGCCAGCCCGGAATGTAGTACTGGAACGCCCCGAAGCCCGGAGACGCGATCCGGCAATTACAACCCGGAAATGGATGGAAAACAAAACCTATGCGTTCCCGATCGATTTACCTAACTTGAGTTCAAAATGTACGTTTTAAAACACGCTGCTATCGCAAATGTAACTAAGCATGTATGCTGCCTTTTATCCTTCCATCCATAAAGTGAACAAGGTTCTGTTAACGGTTAAAAAATGAAACCCGCATTTTAAGAGTGCAACACATTTTATCCTTCATTTGAATAGTCGACTGACAGGCTGGATTTTGGCTTACAAATTTTTCGTTTGATATTAAATATAGTTCAACTATTACGATCTGGAAATAAACTCCTGTCTATACGAGGGGCGTCTTTTATGTTTTTACAAATCACCATTTTCTGGCGTTATTGAGATGTATCGCTACTATTTTCGTTAAATTTGACATTTGCTATTGTGAAAACAGAGGCAGCTTAGAAACTGACCGGCTTGTTTGTTTACAGCGGACGTTTGAAGAAGTAATTTTGCGAAGGAATGGAAATTTTACGTGAAGCTTTTCGTTGGATGATTTTTACGATTTTGGTAAAGATCTAATTGAACAACGACGCCCACAATCGCTTAGTTCAACTTTTGATACTACAACACCATCAATGCGTTCATCAATGGTGAATTGCGTGAAAGTCGACTAAAATCGGTTGTTACTAGGCATATCGAAAACTGCAATATATTTGATTTTGTATGAGCACTTAGCTGTGAAAAAGATCTGTTCCAGATGGATTCCGCATACTTTGACCGAATCTCAGAAAAAGGCTTGTGTTAAACCGCAAAATCCGTATCAGACACTGTAGCAGATGAGAAAACTTGAATATATCCGAACCGGAAACTAAGCAACAATCCATTGCTTGGATGTTGCAAGATGAACCACATAAGTTATTAGTTCACGAAGCACTTCACACCAAGAAAATAATTGTTAGTTTCTTCGGTCGCAAAATTGTCAACATCACAACCGATGAGTGTCCTAGTTTTACAGGCAAAAAAGATTGGATTATTAAAAAAATAATAAACGACGAAATCAGGAAAAGTAATAATTTTCTTACATTGTATAATTCATCAAGAAGCGGTTTGCAGAAGTGTTCTAAAGCTGAAGCATATTATATCGGTTATAAGTACATATGTAGTTAAGTTTATTCGAGGGAGAGGTTTAAACCACCGGTAATTCATAACATTGAAAGAAATTGAATCTGATTTTGCTAATATTCCTTACCATGCCAATATAAGATGGCTTACTCTTGCAAAAGTGTTAAAACGATTTCACGAGTTCTTGGATGAAATTATTAACTTCTTCAATGCTACAAGCAAGCTGAATGAATTTAGTGAATTAAAAGATAAATAATGACTGAACGAGTTTTTCTTCACCGTTAATATGATTTCGCATCAAAATGAATTAAATGTATTATTACAAGGGAAAGGACCATTTATTTTCGATACCATCATCATCACTTGACTGTTCGAGTAAATGAAAAAATATATATACTTTATTTTTGCAACAAGTCCAAAATAAATAATTAACTCACTTTCCAATTAAAAAAACTAAACGACAAAATAAAACGTTTTCCAGGAAAAAAATAATTTTCTTACATTGTATAATTCATCAAGAAACCCCCTCCTCCAGAAAACCATTCCTTTAGAGAATCGGAAAACAATTAATACTGAGTGGTATATGCAAAATAACAAGATCGGATATCGAACAGCACGTCAGACAATTGATTATTTAGAGGAGAAAAATATCGAATCAAAGTCTCATTGCCCATATTCATCTGATTTATTGCCTAATGATTAGATTCGGTTCCCTAGTGTCAGTAAAATGCGTGGACAGTGATTTTCAGCACCTCAAGAATCAACAGCTTCTTGAGGTGCTGAAAATTGCTATCCACATATTTTTTGATTTTAGGAAAGCTTTCAAAATCATGTTTTCGAGATACCAACTTCAGAGTTAATTTTTTTTTTTCAAAAATTGATTTGAACGCATGCCAAAGTCTATAAATCTTGAAGGAGAATATTTAGAAAAGCAATGAAATAGTTTCTTCCAAAGAAATTAATTTCTTTTATAATCTTAAATGGTGCCACATATATGTACGAAGCAGGTACCCGGCTGTCACTCGCGATTCATTCTTCAGTCTCTTGTAAAACGTGTAGCAGAAGCCGAAGAGTGGAATTTCATGGAAACGTTTCTAGTGAAAGAAACGTCCTTGTCAGGACCGAAAAATACCCGGTGTCAGACCACCTGAGATTTTTAAACAATGCTTTCCACATTAGATTAAGTAAATTAAGTGAATTAATGAAGTAAGTTTATATCTAACTGTGGCATTTTTGGCGCACAATTTGAATACTTTGTTTTGAAGGACAATAACAAGTAAAAGAAACTTTCACACCCCATTCCGTAGCTTTAAAGCCTGTTTTTGGTTCTATCTGCATTAAAGCAATAAACTACTTGTTCGCTTCGACTTATTTTACTATAGTAAGCATTATCTTTATTTAGCTTCCATTTCCAAATGTTTCCGGTTTTTTGTTATATAAGGATTGTAGTTCCCAAAGTACGGCTGAAGTAGTAAAAACCAGAAAATACAGGCAATTTACTGACAAGGTCGAAAATAAGAGAGGCTTGGATAACCTTGAAGACGGATTATTTCGTCGATCCGTCTTCAAGGTTATCCAAGGTAAAAAAGTGTTAACATATAACCAGTCAAAATTGAAGGAAAACGAAGTGCGTATGTTCTAAAAAGGGGAAAGCAATACAGAACCAGGTATTGGATACAGACCAGCAGTGCCTATAAAGCTTGCTTTAACTGATTTAGTGAAAGAACTGAAAACAATATTCTATGAAAATTTAACACCGTACTGTTTGTTGATAGAAAGTTGAGGGGGCATAGGGATTGCTGTAGTCGCTAAAGTGTTAAGATATGGATAGTAAGTGGCCAGTATTCCCATGAATGACTACCTCTGTGTTTTTTCTTTGTACGTATCCGTAAGCTTAAAGCCTAACTTTTATAGTTTTGAGATTCTAACCGTTTAACCTTTCATTAGTATCTCGTGGTGCATTGATGTTCTAGTTTCTCCATTATTCACTCCTCTTTACTCCATTATGTTCCTTAAAATTTATTCATTGAATACTATGCTCTTTTGCTCATCTTTGCTAGTGCATCGGCCACATTGGTGGTTTGTGAATTTTTATCATGGTTTATCTGCTATTATTCTTGATTTTGAGCAATCACTGTCATCTCCAAAATTCTATACTTACTGCTTGATTGAGGTATAATTCCCTAGTCTTAGTTCACATACATGGTTGCTTTCTTTACTTAAATTTTTCGTGTACCTTAGTCTTCTCACTCTTGCCTCTTTTGTGATCTCCAGGCGTGATCCTTTTAGGCTTTTTCTATTTCCAGCAATCAAGAATTTAAAAAGAAATAATCGAAGACAGCATAAAAGGTACTTATGTGGGTCTAAGAAAGAATGAAGCACAAAAGATTTAATATTTATAATAAGACAAGCACGTCAAAAACTAATTAACAAGAAAAAGAAAATGCGTATTTGTTTTATAGATTTAGAAAAACCCTTCGATCGGATCAAAAGGAAAGGCATATGGAAAACCCTAGAAAGGAGAAAGATAGATAAAACAACAATCGAGTTAATAAAAGAGATGAATGGGAATACTATACATGCAGTAAGAACCAACAACGAAGAATCCAAAGAGTTAACAACAAAGATAGGGGTAAAACACGGATTTGTGCTTAATCCATTGCTGTTTTCGATTGTACTAGATGAAACCATAAAGGATGCCAAGAGAAAGCAAATGAAACCACTAAAGATGGATCACTGGAAAATGAATGAGAGTAATTGGTGCGAATTGATATCTACGGACGATATGGCAATTCTATCCGAGTCAGGAACCTTGAAATCCAAAACAAGGAACTCACGAAGATAAACATGAAAATAAATATTGGAAAGACTACCTCAATGATAACTGAAGGAAAAAGGGGAAGATATAACATCGAACAATCGAAGGAAGGATAATAGAACAGGTTAGTAGTAGTATATTTAGGAACAGTAGTTCAATGGGATGGAAAATTGAGTAAGAAATTAAAAAAGAATGAAAAAAGAGTTAGAATTTCTGATGAGGACTACGTTGCTTGGTAAAATGGAAAGTAGCATACCAGATACAAATAGAAATAATGAAAAAGTGGTAAGGCCAACAATGGCGTATAGCAGTGAGACCTACACAAAATCAGAAAAGGTCAAATCGCAAGTGCGAGTGCCATGGATATGAGATTCCTACGACGAATAGAAAACAAGACCAAGAAAGATAAGATGAGAAATGAGAAATACTGGCAAAACCTAGGAATTCAACCTATATGGAAAATAATGGAGGAGGTTCGGCTAAAATGATTCGGTCGTATGAGTGATGATAAACTGACAAAGAAAGTGTATGAGACACGTGTATGAGCAGGAGAAAATAAAAATGGAAGACCAAGAAGAAAATGGAATGACATCGGGGAAGCAGCAGCATAAAGAGGAATTATGTGGGAAGAAATGAAGGATCAGATCAGAGACAGACTCCAACAAAGTCTTACACCGAAAGTTAGATAGACACAGGATTAAAAATTTTAATTTTCAATTGTAGAGATGATAAAGAAAGGTGGTAATTATTCTTGTGATTTATTTAAATATTCGCTTACAAGTGGGATATATGAACTGTCAACGTCGGGTATTACTGTACCTTAACTACATTTTAATATATCAAGATGTCCTACAATATTCTTGGATGGAATCTCCCTTTTACTAGTGTCTTTCTTAAATACAATATCTTTATTACGAACTTAGAAATACATCATCATTTAGAAGTAAATCATTACAACGCAATGTTGCCTATATAGTTTTCTTACTTATAAGTACATCGGTTTACATTTGTACTAATATACCTATCCTAATATCCATCTAATCTAAGTATACTACAGATTCCATGAAGGTTGACCAATCATGAAAGATGACTGGGGTCGAATGGAATATAATAGTGCTCAAGAAATTCAATGGCGGTGCTTCAAGACGTGTATAGTATCAACGGACGAAACGAAACTTTAATATACTCATATGAATCCCAATTAAAGTAAAACAACCGACTCTTGGAGTATTCAACGAACGGCAAAAACGACTCAACTAGTTCCTGATGCACTTGTCCTCAGGGGCTCACTGTTAACAAGTTTAACAAACGAGTTCGGGAATTTAGCGCTCCCGAGGTATCCGAGCTAAAACCCAAACTAAGGTGTAAGGTAACGTGCCGAGAGTTGCGTGGCCGCAGGGGTGTGAATCATTTAGCGTTCCCCTGGGGGCACCAGGCGAAACCCCCTGTAGTTAGCCTTACCCGATTAAGCGGGGCTCTGACCGGGCGGACAGATACTTCCCTAGCTACTCTTCGTACAGCTACGCTAGAATTTCCAAGGGTAAAGTGCAAAAGCTTGTGAAACAGGGCCAATATTACATACACGTTAAAATAGTCATAATCAAGGCCAACTTCACTAGGCATGCATAAGCGGCTAGGGTCACTCTAGATAAGGAAGTTAGGCCTCAACAGACGGCGGAGGCTACTAAACGTAAAGAAAGGACGGAAGTCCAAAAAGGCGAGGTCGGAGGGCAGTAGTCCCGCAGGTCTTCCGAAAGGCAGAGGGCCAGAAGGTTTAACCTTCAAAGCGACTGTTTTGCAGAGGATCGCGGATGACTATCCAGCCGCCCAGATGAGGCCGGCAAAGCTTAAGGCAGACCAGGACTCTATTATGGAGGCATATAACAGCATTACGGAGCAAGGGCTTCAAGTCCGCTTTAAAAATATATGTATATGCGGAAGAACCGCTCTCAAAGCTGTTAAGTGCAATTCAAAGAATAAAGCTGGAGAACGTACTTTACATGAGGACCACAATAGATCTGGAAAGGTCGCGGTGGAACAGGCATCAGTGCCAACTCAAGTAATCTAATCTAATCTAATCCTGATGCACTTCGAAGGAAATGATTGCTTGTCTTTTCGGATAATTGGGTTATGTTCCAACTGTGGCTCTAGAAGATCTAAGAATATGTGAATCTTGAAAGCGACCGGTTTGAAAAGCAACAAACTTATTTCAACTGTTTGTGTTGTTCTTTCTTTTCTAAAAATTTAGACAACTTTCATATTAATATTTCACTCCTATAATTTTCTAAGCAAACCATTTAGCATTTCCCGCTATAACAACGAAGTAATCACTTTCTCACGCGGTTTCTGAATGTGAAGCTAAAACGTGAATTGTGGTTTGTGTAAGGTAAGGTTTTAAACAATACACATCTCGACTAAAGTTATACGATCAAAGACAATTTATTCAATGTGACATGGATCAGAGATTTCCTAGGGAAGTTCTTGAAACTGCTGGTTTCAATATATGTACCTACTACTAAATCCAGCAACTGAGAATAACGCATCATAGATTTGTGCATTTAGTTAATGGGAAACTTCGCCGCAGTATGAGATTTATGTTGGTAGCGTTGAAATAACAAGCCAATTTTCACGGAGAACCTCCTGCATAATACTAGAGATAATAATGGCTGCACTACCGGCGTATAGCTTTCCGCGAAGTAGCTAGGGATATGTTGCAGCGACTTGACAGCGTAACTTGCAAAATACGTATAGAACAACCGTTCGTATAGGTATTTACATTCATTCCGGCATTAAAACAATTTTAAATGGTAATTGGAAACGGGAGGAAATTTCTATCCAACATTCGGCGTGAAAGCTTCTTGCGCGAACTAGAATGTCATTGTTCGTATTGTGTGTTTGTGTATCCTATTGAAAGTCTAGAATGGATTTTATGCGCCAGATGCACCATTCCCGGCTTGTTTACATGTGGTATGTTTGTATTCGTGACGTTTGACATTTGCAATTCATAGAGGTAACGTGTTTTCAATTAGTCTAGCAAACTGAACACGATCTAATTAATTATTAATTTAGTTAGTGGTACATGGGAAATGTTACACGATGTTCACTCGTTTTATTGGGACCAGTGGTGTTGATTATCATATTTCTAATAGGTCCGCCAGACTATATAAATGTCAGGCAGCTGGTATGAATTTTCTCTGTACTGAAAGAAAAAGAAAGTTGCATAGCTAGATGCCATTTTGTCTTTTGAAACTTATAAGTAGAGTTTGTTAAAAAGATGGTACCGGATAGCAGTAGCGTAGCGGTAGGCGCGTGGGTAGGTGTAATTTTCAACTCGTGGTCGATGTCGACAGTACCGCGAGAGAGTTCAAAGCGACAGTACGTTGTACGCTTCACGCTAAATAAGTACGCGGGAATTGAACGCCCAAAGGGTGTAATGTATTAGAGAAGATATCAGGTATTTTCCTGGATTAGAATGTAGAAGTTCGCAGATCGCACAATATGCAATAGCTGATTGCTAAGTCGCGATAGGTTTGAATGTAGGAAACGTCATGCGTTGAATTTAAATAACACTATTCCATACTGGGAATTTATATATCTTTTGTTTTTATGTTAAGTGTGTGCAACATCCCACAATATCTGGTATGTAAAGAACACTTCCGTTTATTTTGGGCTAAGTACGTTTACTCATGGAAGTTGCCAACATCTATGCAATTACGATACAATTTGCCACGTGTTCAAGGTACAGTAAAAGAATGTATAAAAGACGAGCTAAGAAGTAATAAAATCTGCCTATGTGTGGACGAAACAACTGACTTATAGCGTCATTTATGTTGTAGCGCGTCCTTTAAAACGTGATAGTTCACCAGTTTCGTTGTTGCTATCCAAAAAGGATTCAGTATCTTACTATCAGAAATATTTTTCAGAAGCGAAAAATGTCATTTTGAAAATTGATTCGAATGATTCTGTAGCACTTCGAGATAATCAGCAACTTTTTCCAATTCGGACGTTCAACAACAAATAGATGAAATATCCGTAAACTATCCTGAAGTTGCGCAAGCTACTGAGCAATGAGAAAACAGTCACTTATCTACATGTGACGCATTAAATTGCATAAACAATTTAAAAGCCGGTCTAGAAAACATGACGAATACTATGGGAGTCAATGTTGTTCAAAACTTTTGTGCAATTTTAACGAAAAATCCCGATTTACAAGAGGTTTGGTCCATAACTGAAAATCAAGAGTGCCCAGATGAGGAAAAGGACTATCTGACATTTGCAAATCTTACTTCACTGGATGTCAAACGATCATTTTCGAAGTATACGACAACGTCTTCACAATACCGTCGACGGCTGAATGAATCGATAATGCTTACCAGGGCGGTTACCTATTGCCACAGTGGACATGAAGATGACTAGAAATGGTCACAATATTATATCTTAGTAATATTGTATAGTACATACCCACTTTTAAGCGGTGCGCCACTGCCGGGACCACCTTTTTAACAAACTGTATTTATAAGAACTCATATATTTTTGGTCGTATCTGTATCCTTTTCGTTACGCACTACAATACCCAACCGATTCCTAATACAAGTTTTCTAATTACCTACTCCCTCGACAATATCACAAACAAATATCACTAACAAATTCTACCTTCCCCCATAGGTAATTAATATCTTCCAAATATCTCAAAGGAAAGCTTCTATATAGACCAAGGACGATGCGTTTTCGTCCCGAGAGTGCCGTGTTTGTTGTCCGAACGCGCTGGCTATGAGGGGGCGGCTCTCAAATAGAAGGTTCTTTGCATAGATATAGATAGAGATACAACAGGGGCTTTGTGGCAATCCGCAGCGTTGTCCGAAACAGATTTAATCGGAGAAAGGGCCGCCGCTTTTCCCTTCATTAACAAAACGAAGACGACATTAATTCGCGGTCTATTGCCATGTTAAAATGTAAACACGTGAAAATTTAATACCGGATGCAAACAACACCCGTTCGCCGGGTAATTTATTCGCGCTGTTTAACCCTTCGGAAAAGGATCTGCGTCTATCGGGGGCTTTGGGAAAATAGAGGAGTATATCTTAGGACCGAGCTGGTCGTAATGCTATGCACTTTTAACACATTCATAGCCGTGAATATTATCATCTAGTATGTATGTAGATTGTAGATATGGATCTCCGTTAAAATGGATCGTTTAGTCTTACTTTTCAAACTATACGAAAATAAGGATAGTTTTCGTAGATTATTATACAGGAAGTACTTTCGTTGAGACTGTGTGGCAAATATCGTCTATTTTATATGGGTTGGCGTTGACTGATGAGGTGTAGCAACTATTGGTTTTAAAGGCCATTGTATTGAACTCCTCCTGGTTTGAAGGAATTAATTCCACTTTTTGCACCCTTAATCGTTCGTAAAATAATGCGAATCTTTACTAATTACAATATATTTACAAGCTTCTAAACGTACAAAACAACTTAAATTATATCGAAATTACAGGTTAACCCGCTCACGATGCATTGAAACCCGGAGTTATTATCAAACGATAGTTGGCGTTTAAACCTTCTAACTGCGTTGTAACTGACTCGAATTAAAACTCGGGTTGCTTATATAGGGTCGAGCTATCAAACAAGATATTTGAAATATTTGAATAGAAAGTTTGCTAGCCCTAAAATAAAACGGTATTGACGTCAGAGGCGCCAGGTAGAAACCGAAAACCCCTTTCGTCGAAACAACGAGCGTAATGAAGTTACACTTATAGTACAAAAATGAAATATTTAAGAATACAATTCTTAACAGCCATCAATTATAGGAAAATATGTCCGCAGGTTAATATATTAAATAAAGTCCCTTGGGAAATATAAATTACTCAAACGTAAAATTTTGGCTTTAGTCACCAACAGACAAGGTTCATGAGTATGGTTTTAAAAAATAATGCTTGTAAATTCTGTTGTAATTTGTATATTGTACAGCTAAGCAGGTCTTAAAGCAATTCAGAACGCGTACAATCAAGAACTATTGACCAATGCAAAATGCACTGGTGTTTCCGACAGAACACAACTGATTGAACCCCACTAGAATAGTTTCGCACCTTTATTGCTGGGCAAAACACAACCATTGCTGGAATTGAGCAGGAACCAATTTGGGAAATCCGTGACCTGTTGATAGGACAGACCCCCTTCAACATCGCCAAACCATGAGTATAATGAAGGCATCAACATAAATAAGTGAATCAATTTCATTGTTTCCAACGGTTTCCAACAACACTACAGACGCAGATACAGGGAAACTCAAATCTGTAAACGGCGTACGTATGCATAAGTTAACAAGCCCATTCGAAAAACCTTAAACTAAAAAACGAATCCCCATGACACTCGTTCCCACATGTGCAGATTCGGTGGATAGGTGACAGGTACATCACGTTCGTTCTAGTTATTGAATCCCATCTCATGCAGATGCTGCATATCAATGTTACGCCCTGGGTACGCACCAGTAGCTTTATATGGTAAGAAATTTACCTTGACTTCTCGTCAATTTCAATTGATGACAGAGATAGTGCGGATGTCAAACGATATTAGCGCACTCCAGTTTGCTTCTTTTTTTTATTAATGCCCTAGCACATTATGGAATAACTGGGCATGTTTGATCGAACAACTTTCTTAAACGCAACTTCATAATACTAATAATCATATTCTTGATGTTTAGCATTTTCTCTTTCATTCTTATATAGTCCTTCCAGCGGAGTTTTGTATTCAATGTCATAGCAAGGTATTTGGATGAACTGACATGGCTGACAATTTTGTCACTAATTTTGATTTGACTTCGGTTACTTCCTCTTCTGGTTGTAAAATTTATCCGGCTAGATTTGAATTCGTTAAGGCTAATTGGCCAGGTTGATTTGGGATAGCAGTGTCATCTGCAAATGTAGTCGAGGTGACATTTCCTGTCGTAGGCATGTCGTGGGTATAAGATCGGCATGGTACTCACCCGAACACACTACTCTATGGTATTCCGCCTATAACTTTTTTCACTTCAGAATGGGAATCTTCTTGTTTCATTCTGAATATTCTGAATGTTCCAAGCAGATCTGAATTAAGTCTGCAAACAACTTTGATAACTTTTTCTTAATTTTCCATAACAGGCCTTCGTGTTACACTTTATCGAATGCTTTGGAAACATAAAAATAAAGCTGCACACACTTTTCTCTCTTCAAAGGTGTTTCCTATCGAGTTAGCGATTCTATCAACCTGTTCTATGGTTGTGTGGTGGGCTCTGAAACCAAATTGATGGTCGGATACCAATTCTTTGATAATTTTCTTTAATTTTCTTAAGAATTCTGATACTGTGAGCTACGGGAAGTAGAGAAAAGGGTCAATGTCAAATTCCACAAAGTAGGTACATATATCTTTCTAAATGCAACATTAATTAGGCACATTAATTTCATGACTTTTCTCCTGGATAATTCTGTCAGAATTTTACCTGTGATTAGGTTATATCCTGGCGCCTTATTACGACTTAGAGCTGTTTTAATTATTTCAGCGACTTCCTCGGGCGTGGTTCGTGTAAATGTATAATCGTAAGTATTTTTTATTTCGGATAGTGTTATTTCAACTTCTGTTTCATTGGGTCGAAAAGTTTTTTCTCAATGCACGGTGACGGCATCCACGTTCTTTTTACTACCTTTTTTCCCAGGTTCCATTTATACTTCTAATTGGTGGCCCTTTGCAGGTTCCCATAAAGAGTAATTACTGCTTTTTTCGTTTGATAGTTCGTTCAAGTCGATAGAGTCATGGTTCGAGTGTGGTTATTTTCCACTTATCTGCTGAGTTAGTTTATTTAAGATTGGTTTGTTTTCAGTATTTCTTGTAGGCAGCTGTTTTCACTTGATCTTCCTTTTCTCTCTAACTAAATATTTAATTTCGATGGGGTAGTTAAACCCGACCGTTTGTCTTTTGATCTCTGGGGTGCTACTCCAAACTGCCTGCTGAATCAGGTTATTGCACACTTCTGTTTCTATTTCGAGTTGTTCGGTAGTTCTTAGTGGGACATTTAGTTTTATATTAATATGTATGTAAATGTGTCCAAAATATTAACAAGTGGTTTGTTTGTTTTTTAAAGATGGATTTTTCTCTTTTCTTTATTAATTTTTCACTCAATCTCAATATTATGGCTTAGTGGTTTGATTCGAGGTCAAAACCTTCTTCAATTTGTGTGTAGTTTGTAAAAACTTTTCCTAACTATGAATAAATCCAGTAGATCTGTAAGTTTCTTTCGATCATCTGGCCAATATGTTAGTTTGTCGGTGCATCTGGTTCTGTACCCTTAGAATTAATAGTTTTAGAGCCCCGTTTTGGGTTTTTAGTATTAAAGTCTCCTGTCGAAATTAATCTTTCAGCAAGTGAACGTAAAGCACTTTGATAGTTTGCTTCTTATGATCGAATAATATAACAATTTGATTGCGGCCATATCAAGAAAATTTCTGGCATTGCTAAATACAACGCCAGGTGAACGGGAGGTAGATAGGCACAGTAGACAGGCATGAAGGTCAAAAGTTCATCGAGAGGAACTTCCAAGTCTTTAAAATTATCCGACGATATGAATATGTCCTGCAGGGAACTTTATCATTTCAATCCTTCTCGTACAAGGCACCACACAACCTTTATCTGCATTGAGTTCTAACTTGTTCTTCTGGTACTACTCTCTAATCACAGTAAATTAGTCGTGAAGAGACCCGCAAACTTGAAGACAATGTAAGCATATGAGAAAATGTTTATGTCGTCTGCGTACGCTAACAAGTCGCAAGTTAAGAATGTTAACAGGTCATCCATAAAGAGCAGAAATGCTAATAATCTCCAGTTATACCCTTGAGCGGTCCCGGTGTGGTATCAATGTTAAAGGATTGAAAGCCATGGTGATAGACAAAAGAGATCGGTTAAATATTAGCGCATAAATGTGTTCAACACTCAAATCAAACACACTAAGTTTTGTAAGTATTTGATGATGAATGAATCTTATACCATGCTGATGGGAAGAAATACACCATTGAATATAAATATAAATGTGGAGATAAAATTAAAGTAGTTGCTTTAAGACTTTGAAGTTGCAGAGAATACCGGTACACTCGTCTGTAATCTTTTATGTCTGATTTATCTCGTTTTTTGAAAATCCATTCTGCAGTTTAAAATTAGAATAATTCAAATATATCCTAACGTTCAGTACTACTTTGTGGTGGTAGACCTTTTAAAAACCAACATATTTGCGTAAAAATAATGCAACTAATAGCAAATAACCCTGTGTTCCATTATCCTTAGCCGATTATATTTTAATATTTAACTTAAAATGTTTACAGAGATTAAATTACAAAGACAACAAAATAGAGAGCGCTCGGGAATGCACCCGGTGGATATTTCCCAGCTTATAGGGGTCGTAAATTCGTTCGCCTAATTACTACATTCGACTAAGGATACGCCTACCGGAAACGATCGCAAAACTTTCCATTTTCGCGTGGGACGCGGGAAGGGGCGGATCGACCTCAGGAAATTCATAACGTTTATGAAATCCGTTCAACTGACGTTCCGTATTCTCCCCTTCGCTGATTATGATTAGCTTGTAAAGCGGAAAGTTTGAAAGCTAGCTCGACGAAGTCCAGTTTTGCAACAGAGCGTCGATTGCTGGATGTTCTCATAATGAGGAATAGGATAGTCGGCATCGAAGATGACGCTTAATGAGGGTAGAGAAGAATTGATAGGCATTTCGATAGGATGGAAGTTCTGATGCCCTTATCACTGTTGCAAGTACGAGCATCATTTACACTGATATGTTCAATAAGATATGTTTTCTGTTAATTTTAATACAATGTCAAATACAGGGACTTTTTTAAATTCTAAATAAAACACATATTTTGGATGGGAGCTTGAAATATTTTAATTGAAATATGTTGTAGAGATTCTACAATTTATGAATAAAGAACAATATCTGATAAATGTCCATTACTTTCATAAAATTTTCATTCACGTTGGATTATCTTTATGAAGTACATCTTTCACGTAGCCCCGGAAGAAATAGTTTAATGGTGTTAGATCGCATGATCTTGGTGGCCAAATGGGTTCACCTCTACGTAAAATCAAACGTCCATCAAATTTGGTTTTCAATAAATCGATTGTTTTTAAGCTATGTAGCAAATTGCCCTGTCCTGGTGAAACGACAAGTCGTCAATAACCGAATAATCCAAAATAGGCCATAAGAAATTGACTACCATGTCTATATAGCGTGCTCCATTTACCGCAATGACCAGTCTCATTTTCGAAAAAATACGGTGTAATGACATCGCCAGCCGGAAAAGCAGACCAAACAGTGACAAGAGATGAATGTAATGGTTGTTCAGAAACTGCTCTTCGATTTTCAGAAACGCAGATGCGACAATTCTTTGTTAACGTAGCCATCTAAATGAAAATGAGCTTTGTGAGGAAAGATGATTTTTTCTGAAAATTCAGCACCTGGTTTAATGAAATCAGCAAATTATCAACGTTGATTATGATCTGCTAGCTTCAATTCTTGCACCAACTAGACTTTATAGTGGTTTAGAGCCCAATTCTTGCGGAATATACGCCATGTTGTGCTCACCGTTAAGCCCAATTGTTGAGAACGTCGTGAAATTGATAAATTTGTATTCTGCTCACCACTATCGCTCACAGCACCAATATTTTCTCGCCAACGACTGGTACAAGCACGTTTTTGGGTTGCCACGTTTTGGCTCTGGTCCACGATTTTAGTGGATGAGTTGTTATTATATTATGTCTGTATAACTTAAGAATCATTGAATTTTTGTTCGACATGAATTTTAAACTGGTCTTATCGAAAACAGTGACTTTCATATGAAATTCTTTTTCGTACCTCTTATACTTACCAAGATATTTGTTGTATAAGAAACTGACAGTTTTGTATTTTTCTTAAATAACTTCTGACGGGTCTAACATTTTGAACCTTTTCAAAGAGGTTTTAAATCAGCATATAAAGCTGCAAAACATATTTCATTTAACCAAAACTTCATCCTTAATAATAAGAAAGTTGCCCGTGCGATGCCACTCGATCTGGGACGCAGTATATATATATATATATATATATATCACACTTCGGTTTTTTCTTCTAAATACAGTGGGAAGAAAATGGTCATGACAAACTTAGGAATAAATCGCAAGAAGGTGTAGATAATGGAATAAGACTGCTGACAGAATGCAAAATTGTCACCAACAATAATGTGCACTATCTACATGCATTCTTTTGCATTTTCCTTGTCCGAAACCATTAACGAGCTCTGTGGATTTATTTCTTCCTACGATTTATTCTCCCTTTGGCATAATCGAACGTTTAAATGCATCTCGTTATTGATTTTAATTCCCTCCTCCATCTATTCCAGTCCTGTCTTCTCCTATGCACAAAACATACCCACAATACAGAGTTCCCGATATACCATCGATGACCATGTAGAGAACAGGTCGGCATATAAGCCTTCCGTGTCCAATAATCGGCGCTCGATTGCCGGGAATCGCCATGTCCCCTAATTGAATGTCGTCGTTAATCTCTACGATAAAAATTCGAACAAATTGATTCCCTGTGTTCCTCGTAAAATCGCTCTTTCTCTAACCAGATTACTTCTACTACATTTAATTGTTCTGGGGGACGGCCTTTACTCGATTCAGTCTCTTGTTGGAGGCTATCATGAAAGACTGCTACGAAAGCAGTTGTTCCGGTTTTTAGTACTCTTTTTGCGTATTCTATTTAGGAACGAATGTCATAAGATCTAAAGCCGCGTTTTCTTTATTTGGTTGTGGAGAACCGATAATAAACTGGAAAACGAAATTGTTTTGAAAGACCACAAAATGGTTGTAATATGTAGCCACCGCTAAACGTGAGTTGTCTTGGGAAGCCCGTATCAATTGAATTAACATTCCAGGTCGAAGCGAGTAAGCGTAATACGCCATAACCACAAATTATTCGAAAATACCATATTTCTATAATTTGGGAAAACAAACGCAAAACAATTATATTCCTAATGCGAAAAATATTTGAGCTTAAAATACACTAACAATAAGTGAAACGATATAATGAAATGAAAGTCCTTTTGTTTTTGTTAAAATCCTTATTATTCCATTCTGGTCGCTTTGTGTGACCCCACGCAATATACCCGAGTTTCCGCAGAAAAGAATTACAGGCTTTTAATGAAAAATAAACCAATTGTACAGCAAATTAAAATAAAATCGCATAATCCCGTCTAAAAGAATACGCTTAATTTCGTTGCGAAGTCGAAATACACTTTTACAACGAATTCCGCTGGAGGGTGCTTTCTTAGGACGCAAAACGAGCCATTTACGGCTTTTAAATCTTCTCTCTTTGGGCGTACTGCGCTCCGCTTTGATCGCCCTTCTCCTCGTATTCCTCGTGTCCGCTAAAGTGGGATATCGAATAAACGGCGGAAATTGAATCAAAAAAGAAGGAAAAAAGAAAGAAAAACCAGAGAGTCGAAGCAAAAAAGAGGTGCCTCGTGCGTAGGGCACCGGCAAAAACTCAATTTAGAAAATTAAAAATTCAATAAAGTTTTACCTGAATCCAAAAGGGTAAATAGAAGCCCGTACAGCATAAAAGAGCGGCGGCTAATGACAGGGTGGCCCATAATAGGCCGACCCCCGTCAAGGATGTTGCCATCGTATCGCTAAAGTTCGCCCTTTTTTTCGCCGCTTCACTCAACACGACCACTCTTGACAAGGGATCTGCAACGACGAAGGATCGCGCGTCGTGTTCCACATATTGATTAGGTTATTAAATACGAGTTCAATTTTGATATCGGTACCGGATTTTTTGTTCACCGTATCGAAGAGCGTGTATTTAGCGGAGTTTATTGCTCGCTCGATCCACCTGTAACAAAAAAAGAAGCCATTTAGATCTCGTTTATGTCGTGTAACTTTTGTGCATAGAAAATTTAAACGACTAGCACATTGATATGGAAATTTGACACCCCATCGATCTTTCTCCTTTATTCAAAATTTGTGCCTTTCAAATTTTTCATTCGAACTCGAACAGAATGGTTCTTCCATTGACTTGGACAACTGTAATTGTAGCTATTGTTTTGATAATTATAAGTGTTGATACAGTGAAAGTAAATGTTGGCTAATATACAGTGATCTATTATTTTGGGTTTTCCCATTGACAATGAAAACATGGTTATTGAAATACAATTTCTTGTGGTTAACGAAGGACTTAGTCCGCCATCGGAATAGTATGTGTTTTGACAACGATTATTGTTTACAGAATCTGATAGTTGAACATTTAATGAACAATTAAAAATTGCCAAAATGACAAGAAAATTATGTTACACCACACAGTTAACACTAATGAAAGTTAGTACACAAAAATTTGTTTCATTCTTTTGTAGGGCTAGATACCTTCAGAAAGTCCATCATCCCAGTCATTACTGTTTGATAAAGAATTCAATATATAAGTTTAGGCTCTACACTCACAAAGCCTTTGTATTCGGCAAAGGACAGTGGTGCAACCCAGCATTCTGCAAGTGTTCCAGATAGTATTTACATCTAAATTGCTTTGACAGCTGCTTTTCTGTTCGGCCTCTATATCATAATTTGCGCATATTATTTTTACGGCAGTAACCTCGGGTTGAATATGCTCTTTTTCTTGTTCTGGTGTTATTTTCTTAAGTTTCAAGGTACTCCTTCTCCCTGTAGGCAATATCCCTTTTGCTCTTCAACCACCAATTGCAGAAACGACAGACGAGGAACACTTCCACAGCAATCGAGGGTACTGTAGACAGCTGTCCGGTTATTTCCAGGCATGCGAGCTTCTGCAGGTTGCATAACCTGCCAATGGCGGTTTTATTTCTTACTCATGTCACCAGTCAAGCATGATGTTAGTAGTTGTGAGTTTCATCACCATACGTATCAACTTTAGCTTTAGTCCCCACGTGCTCCTTACTGCTCGTTTACATGGCCACAAGGCCTGTATAACTTTAACTGGGTTTTGTAAGTCGTTTTAATGTCAATAATGACCTCGAGGAGCTTTACCTTATCCAGTTGTGAGTAGAGTCTATACACGAGTATTTTGACTTCCTCAATATCGTAGAGATTCCATTCTTTGTGTGAAGAAATTACTATGGCTTTGTCAGGATTAACCGATACCACTGGTTTGAATACCACACCTCAGTGGTTCCAAATTAGGTTAATATTGCTAGTAATTATTACACACCCCTTTTTACAACTTATACATCAAAATAGAACAGAAGAAAGTTCAAAGAAAATAAACCAACATTTGTATTGGGGAAATATTTTTCTATTATCACAGAAAGGGGCATTTAAGCTTCATAAGTAACATTTGGAGAGTTATTGGCAGAATACGATGAAGTAGGATGTTTATTTTTTGGACGAAAAACGTAAATGCTAATAAAATTCGGGCCGTATCTTGAGTCAAGTGATTCGTGTTCGTTTTATCATGCGAACAATAAATAATATGTGTCGAGGAACTTCGTGTGATTGAAAGGAAAATAAATAAAAACGCTTGTAAAATCCGGACCATATGTCAAGCAACATGAAGTGTTTTTTGTGATTTAGTGACTTTCATGCCAAGATCTAATATATTGTATCCAACTATCAAATTCCTCAAAGATTGACCCTGGGCCCGTTGATGTTCATTATTTTTATAAACGACCTCCTCAACAACTTAACCTGCATGTCTATCTAATGCATGTCGATGCATCCATGTTGCAATATAACTTCCTCCGAATTAACGAATATCCTCAAAATAATAAACTGACAATGAGACTCAATGTGGATAAATGTTACATAGTCCCCTTTTTAGAAGAATACCACTTCAAACGTTATATTACACAGGACAGTATCAGCTGTTGACAGTTACTACGGTAAGGAACTTTGTCGTCACGTTTGATGTTTGTAGGAGTTTTAGGGCACACATTGACCAACTCCGCTTGTCGATAGGTAGATCTTTGGACTTGGCCTGCAGTTTGGCCAAAGTCTCTTCTGGTATAGAACTGATAATGTTGCTTTATTAAGTGCTTGTGCAGGGCAGGAGGTTCCTAATGCTTCTGTCTCCGGAAGAGATTACTGGAGCGTCACGGAATGTCTCCGTTATCGCAGCAGCACGACACGCAAAGTGGTAAATTTGCAATCAGGCTTCTTTGCTTTCACAAACATCGTTTAGCGTTCCCTGGCCGGCTACTTGACATACAAGAACTTCTTCTGTGCATCAGGCGCAAACGAATTAACTGTGGAGGCCATGCCTGTGGAAGCGGCAATAAAAGCATTGAAGATGTAGTCCATATGAAATGAATTTCCTTTTTCTCGTATCCTTTATTTTATTTATGTTTAGTATAAATAAGATTGTACAGATAGTGTTGTTTTATTATTACTTAGCCGAACTTGTATTTATCTTCCTGCTTTGTTTCATTGGAGTTGCCTGGTAATTGAGAAACACCATTAGGATAAATACATATATTATATTATTATCACATATTTCTCCAGTTTCTCTTGGTGTTCTGTATATCATTCCAGATTTCTGTAATGGCGATACATTGCTGACCAAGCGATTAGTCTACCTTGTAGTGGTCTACAATCTGACGCATCGTAGTGAATCGCTCATTGAAAGCTGCGAGTCTTAAGCATCAATCTTCATGGGTAGTGTCGCTTTGAGGTTACTCAGTGGGCCTTATCCTTCTTTATCCTCTTATTTAAGCAATAGTTAATCGCCCGCAATGAATAACCCACTTTTTGTAAATCAACTCTGTCAGTCGCTTAATTGATGGAAATGTCTACCACGCTTTGTTCCAGTTTAATAGCTTAATTAGTAATCCATCAAAAATGATAAAAATCTTAGTGTAACCAGCGTGTTTGCAGATATTTCTTATCGACTAAAAGTAGTAATAATTAATGGTAAGATATAATTCCCTCTCTCAATTAGAGTGTTATTTCAAGTAAATGAGAAGCTACACAATGCTTACTACAGTGCATATTAATTCCTCAATTACCAACCGATAGTGGCCTTTTAGATCGGATGAGGCACCGTTAGATATTTAAGTCGGATTCCATCCAATATGTACATGCACGTGTTCGTTTGTTCAAGCATTAAGCCTTTACGTTCGAGCGGAATCGAAGTCGCAATTACAGGTATTACAAATATCATAACCATTAATATCGGTAACCATAGTTGGCATTTACCATAACGTTAATTTCATTTAGATGAAGTGAGTTCATAACTACTGGTACACAACGTTGCAAAATTCCAATTTGCTTTTCTATTAGGGAGAAATTGGTCATAAAATACGTAAGGTTCACATGTGGAATATAATTCCAATATGTTACTTCGGTTCCAGTTGTGAGCTCCGCAGGCAATTTAGTAATGAATGAGAATGGAACTTTGACAAATGAATACGTGAACTTCAGAAGAGGAAACGTGCGAGTACGTAGTGGTTGATGTACTGTAATTGATGATGAGCTTGGTACTCTAATTACTACTTAATATTATTTTAAATCTGTTACTATCAGATTGCCTTGTAATGCTTTCTGTTACTACTGTGGTGCTGCATTTAAGTTGCCATAATCTGAAGTTTCACCTGTTTCGTATAAATATGATTAGTCCTTCTCTTTCGGTAACTATATGAAAATTGAAAACAGGAAGAACACAACTTCAATAAGTTAGGCCGCAACTTGAAGAGGCACAGTTCTTATCTTCTCAGAAGAGATAAGTACCGCGCTAATTAAGGGACTTGCACCTTAGGAGGAAGAAATATCCTTCCTTGGTTCGTGATGATTTATAGTGTTGGTCTTGTTCTGATAGACACTTCTTTCAGCGAATGCTAATGTCAAGTAAAACCTGAAAACGTGGAATTCATGTTGGAAGACAGCTATAACTAGGCAAATCAAATTTACGTCTTAAAATTTTCATTTTGGTTCTTCTTGATCTAGATTATCACCAAACAACACATCTTTCAAACTTTCAAAGAATGTGTTATCCATTTTCTGATCTATCGCAGTAAGTAAAGTAAACTAACAATCGAATTAGTCATGTAAAATTTCACATTTATACCATCGCTCTTCATATATAATATTCACCCCAACTTTCCGGGAGGATTTCGATTTGTACCGGCGAAAATTTAATCGCCCAATACTCGCGTTCGTGCATTTTCTTCGTTCGAAGGCGTCAGACTCTCTTAATTAATTTAGAACTTGTTAAATGTAATCCTAAATTTGTTAAAAGTTTTCTTGGAATTTCGGTCTAACCCCAATATTTCACCCCGAAGCCGTGTAGTTATTTTCCCGCTTCCTCCATTTTAAGACGAAATTTGTGGCAGACGCAATTAAGCCGCTAATTTCAACAGTAAACTGATTTACTGTAGGTGAATGAGGAAGTATATAAAATTACGCGAAAGTGTCACGTTAACCGAGCATTTAAATATTAAATATTTAGAATCGTTTAGTGTTGGTGGAGTATTGGATCGCAATTCTAACTGTTATTGGGTACTTTTAATTACTTTGACCACAGCCTTCTTAAACTGATATGTAATCGTTAAGCCACAAGTGTGGGCCACGTACTATAAGAATAGTTTAAAAATACATTATTAAGCTTCAATAATCAACACAATCGCATAGACTCTAGGTTCATGATAACGCTTACGTTTTCGCCTTATACAATTCCATTCCAGTCCCGGTTTTCATCTTCGACTTGTCTGGGAACCAGACCCATCCTTTATCCTTAAGTAGCTCCCTCAGTTCCAACTTTCCATTCCTGTCAGATATAATTATCCTGAAGTCTTGTAAGGTACTAGCTATGTCGAATTGCATTTGAAGGATGCAGCTTCTTGCTTTACTTCCTAGCACAGTTCCAAGGTATTCTTCCTCTCTCTGGGCGATATCCCCTTTGCCGATTTTAATTCTATATGCTACCGGCTTAGCCTGCATATCAATCAGCAGGAGCACGCGCGTCAAGTCGAGCAGCACTTCCATAGCTATCGCGGTTGTTGTTGACAATGTTCCTAATATTTCCAAGCAAGGAAGCATGTTACATAAACAAAGTACCAGCTTAGACTACAGTGTCCATGTGCTTTGGTCAGTCTACTTATCAGTGTACTTATCTCTTTAATTTACTTCTGGAAATTAGCTAAATTAGTCATATAACGATACCTAAAAACATTTTACCGTTTAAAACTTATTCTAACCAGAATGCAACGTTTAACAGATACGTTTTCCTTCTTTCGCATGCTTGCAGAAACGACTAAAATTAGAGAACCGTGGGCACTTGACATATTATTTATATGTGGGTCTTTTATGACCGACGCGACGGACATCGTTGGAGGCCGTCTCCGAAAAATATTTTTTCCGTCCTCACATACGATTATAGTAAGTGAGGGGTAAATATGAATCTTAAGTAGATTATTAGTTCAGATCGGTTTTACGTTTTTGATAACGCTTGCCTCGTGCTAGTGAAACACGTGTCACCAAATTTATTATTCAAATTGTATTGTGAGAGATTTTGCCGGTGTGATGTAGTGTCAGTAAATACACCACAGTCCTTGCAATCACTATCACTGCATCGTACTGCCTATCTGCATGCCCATTTCGTGTAGTTTTAACAGTAATGTTTTCTAAGTAAATCTTCAATGTGAATCTTGTATCAGAAGTGGTCCCAAACTACTTCACTTATTTATACACCAAGAACTGTAGGATTACCTGATAGCCTTTGGTCTAAACCCCATTTTTAATGGTCGTTAAAGCAATCTGCGTCGGTTTTGATACTACGGTCTTATGCTTTCCACCTACGAAAATTGCAAAGTCGTCAGCATTCACGACCTAATGATTATGGGGTATTTACTTTGTAGCAATAAAAATTAGTCGTATAAGTATTTCTTCTATCCTACTTCTGCGGAAATGTGATTAGCTGCCCAATCACATTAAAAGAATAATGGCTTTGGCTATTGGCGGACATATTACATGTACTATCACTTAATACGTTACAGATAATGTGCTTGGATATGAAATTTAAATTCCCGATTTTTACAGTACAATCACAACAAAGAAAAATTTGCGAGCATCAGCAATGCATAAACTAATCCCATTACATTTTTACTGCAGGCTCTCGTCCCAGCACGTATTTTAACTATAAAAATTATATTATTTATCACGTTCACTTTTATCAAAATTTTACATTTCGTTTGTGTAGCTTCAACACAAATAACAAGCGGTGAAAGATGAAAATTTTCGATAGAACCTGCATTCGTCGCTCACATTATCGAATATTCGAAGATATAGTAAAGCTTTTCAAGCGAATATAATACAATTTATTCATTGTTATTCTATTTATAGGGAATATACTTCTATATCAATATTGTTAATGTATTATAACACATATAACTGAATAATTCCACACATATACCTTTATAAAATTTAATCTGGCGTATTTTATACATTTTATATTGAAACGAGAAAAATAGAAATTCAATAGATATGCAGCAAACCGTTCCCACTCAGTACTGTTATGTATCGAAACTACAAAGCAAGTGTGACACACATAAAGTTTTGAAAATACATTATTTATATTAAAAATATTATTTCATACAATAATTTGTTAATATAATAAGTATTTATACTGATTTAATGTAAAACTCGTACACTGAAAACAAATAAACACATCCGAGGTTATATAATATTCACTTCAAAGGATTTTCTTGAATAATAAATAAATTGTTTATATATAAAATAAAATAAGCATGAAAAAATACTGTTATAAAAAATGTATCAATAGTGTACATGCATACATATATGCATCAGAATGGACCTCAACGTAAAACTCATACATTTATTTTAGATTCAAACTAATAACAGCAAAGTGACATAAATTTCAACAGAAATAAAGTGGGTGTAATATTTTGAGGGGTTGTCATTATCTTTTTAACGCATCAATGTTTTGCAATTATCTAGTATTATACTGCGCCAAGTACTTATGTACTTTTCCCGCAATTTGGGTTTGAGATGGTGTTATAAGGAGACATTGGTAGAAGATTTTTAGGCCGGCGAGCAATTCATCTGCAATATCATAGTCTGCTGGTGTCCGCATTGTTTTAGTAGTAGTAGTTCATGAACGGCTAGCAATTTTGGCCGTCTCCCTTTAGACGCAGGCACTTTTGAACAATACTTTTTCGTAATTTTTGTACAAAACTTTGACTAACTTTACATTTTTTGACACCTTCCCTTGTTGATAAATTTGTTTTTACTAAAACTATTACGGTTTTTCTGGTTATATTGTCACTTTTCTTCATTTTCATAATAGCTCATTGTTACAGCGCTATTAGTCAAGAAATGTAACTGAATACTAAACTTTTATGCTCGGAATGAACTACGGGAACGGTGCAGTGTAGATTATATGATTATTCCCCTAATTGCATTAAGGAGTTTATACTTAACTATACTTAACTGGTGCAAAACTGAATACAACGTGGTAAAATATTTTCATAGTAGAAACAAGCATGGCATTTACAATGTATAGCACAAATAGACAGAAGAAATTGTTATTTTTAACTGTAGTAGTATTATTTACATATAATTCATAATCATAATTATAATTACGGAAAAAGTGAAAATGTTATTTTTTATTTATATATCAGATCAAATCAAGCTTCATCGCTAAAGAAATTTAAATTAAGAGCATTATTATTTCAATTTTCCTTGAACCAGAATCCTATTCGTCTGTCGAAATCTACGAGATGCAAACGTTGCATCGATTCTACTGTACAAAATAACCTATGGAGTTACTTTTTGAAGCGGGTACCAGTAGAAAATATCATTTACGTATGTAATATATGTAATTCCTACCTATAGACTCCCTTGCAAATACAGCTTTTTGTTTCAAAACGTTTCATACTTTTATGTCTGTGGTACATGTACATATGTATTGTAGTAAAAATCTTCCCTAAGAGTTATTGCTTTCTTTTAGTGGATTTGTGATTAGTCTTGGTTGTATTTTGTCTTAGCTCCTAATAATAATAATAATAATATTTGTTTACCCAACAGTAAAACCAGTAACAGGGTAAATACAATAAGATAATGAAAATAGCGCATGTAATACACAAATAGATCGTAGCGGTAATAAAGAACAGTAACTAACAAAACACATCATCGAAAATAATATCTGCATTCCTACACATAATTGTCACACGTGCATGCCGCAATATCTCCGTCCTAGTGACGACTGGGTAAAACGTTGAAGCATGTCTCGACGCAGTACGTTGAACATAAAAGCACACGCGCGAAAGCAAGTATTGAGCATCAATTGTACCATGTATCAAGTCCCGCAAAAATTTTGCACAGCGAAATTCCCACCTAAACGCCAACGAATGCACTCCATGACGCTGAAGCAAACGGTTCTGGTCACATCCCCTCCCCGGGTAAACACCATCCAACCGAAACGACAAATATTTCAGGAAACGTCTATGAACACGATCCAACTGCATGCGGTGACAAACCGATGCGGGTACCAAATCAAATTCGCATATTCCAACTTTGATAACACATATGCATAATATAGCGATTTAATCATGTGAACATCATCAAAAGGTCTACAAATACGTACAATAAAGCCAGCCATTTTACTTGCCTCACCACACACATTGGAAACATGCTCCGAAAAGTTAAGATCACTCGTGAAGAGAACTCCAAGAACTTTGTGGTTTCTACTAAGTTCGATGCCTCCCATCCTATAGTGTGCCATGGCTGGCTGCGACAAACGAGTATAAGTGATAACGCAACATTTTTCAATATTGATTATAAGCCCACGCAAACCACACCATCCAACCATTCTATCGATGTTATGTTGAAGAGTATCAGCATCATAATCCGTTCCAACAACAGAGTACAATTTAATATCATCCGCATAAGCTAAGATTTCACAGGAAAAACACGAGAGTAAGTTATTTATAAACAAAAGAAATAACAGAGGACCCAAATTAGACCCCCGTGGTACTCCGGATTTCACTACTAATCATTCAAGTATGCATTTGTTAACATTATTTTGGAATCGGATTAAAAATTCCAATTAGTTGCAAACGGATATTTTTGTGTACAACCCCTGTGAGATTGCACACGTGGAACGGCAGGGAAAAATCATCCATTTTGGCACAAACTACAACCAAGGTATGGCGACTAAATTAATCGTTAAGGTTGCTACATGTTGATTTGTATTTTATTATTCTAGACCCGCTACGATTACCGTTATGAATACCGTTTTGGTTACCGATTTGGCTACCACTTTGTTATCAGTACCCTTTTAACACCGTTGTGGAACTATTGTCCCTTTTGACGCTAGGTTTATTTTGGTTATCCTTCTGTATAGATTTTGATTGGTTTGCTGAAGAAGCTCTACCTGTAACATAGACTTCGGTTACCAACTAAGTGAATGCCAAAGACGAATCACGGCTTCATTTCATTAATGTAGCATTGCCATGACATCATCTTATCAATGAAGCATTGCTACGACATAAGTGGTTACGTCGTAAATCTTTCTTAATTTCAGTTAAAGTTTAAACTCATTATTATTTTTTTTTTTGATTTTTGGAAGCGCTGCCCCCTTTACCTTGAAATTTTCTAAAGATTTTGTAATATATTGTTAGTATCCGAGTCTCAGAGGATACTCTCAACTTTCATTTACCTAGTTAATTTTTCGATCATTGTCTTGTTACGCTCTTGAATTCAATCGCTCACTGATGTTATTGCGTGACTCTTTCTTTCTATATTTGAATTTATATAACTTTAATCAAATTTGAATAGTTATTTGATTCTTCGATCATTTGGAAGGAAGATAGATTTCGCCCAATGTACTTATCTCAACGAATATAATTAATTGTTAAAATCAGTGGCCTTGCCACTTAGCTGCTTCGTTTTAATTTTGATAACTTTTATCTCTTGCTACTAATTTTATTGTCATATAGACAATATCGTCATTTTTATTCTTATTTGGGGAATTTAGTACAAAGTATTAGTATATTAGCAACCAATAAAGCGAATCGTGTTTGATTGCGACAATTGTTGGTAAAAGCTGTTACTTCTGTGTCAAAAACACTTGTTCATTGTACGGACAGATCTCTTGGGCATAAATGGCCAATAACGTAGTGACGCCGATTTTCCATCTGCAGTTTTGATTTGAACACCCATCCCGTCTCCCAAAACCAGGTAGGTCAACAGAGGAGTAGCTTTAAGGTTTGCGTTTGCAGGTTTGTGTTATGTGGCCACTTTTGTTATCTGCTTTTCTATTTATCGGCGAAAACTGCGCGAAGCAGGTGACAGCTCATGTTCTATAATTTTGTGAATTGACCTAGCTAGATAAATGGAACCACATCTCATCACTATAGAAAGTCACGTACATTTATATGCTCATTAAAAAATTGATTCGTTTTTCCAAATCAAGTGAACTTAACTTTTGAATAATGCTTACTTTAAAATGCCTTGCAGGCTTTTTAGTAATTGTCTTGTGAGCAGTTCCCACGAAAAGTCTAAAAGTAATATTATTGTGCGAAATTAAAATATATATGACGAAATTTCGATTTCCATCTGGCCTGCTAATTTCACTACAAGCTTGTGAGGGCTACGGTCCATACTGGGTTTAATATTATTAAGTACATCCTCAGTTAACTTTGTTGCTCTACTCTTAGATTTTTGTTTGCAAATACAATTTCTGTCTTCAAATCGGTTAATAATAGCATGTCTGACGGCATGTTTGACGGCATCATAATTGAGATTAAAATCAGGAGAGCGATACATCTTTGAGCTGTATAAATCCAATTTCCTTCGCTATCCTGCCATCCACTTAAATATTGCGTCATTAAAATAAAAGCATCTTGCTCTGATGTAAACACCATTGTTAAAGATCTCACAATTTAAAAATTAATTTCTTGTTTCTCAAATTAACATTTAGGAGGAATACCAATTTTAAAAGGAAACAATTGATATTGCAGTGGTCACGTGGCTTTTGTTCTTTATTGAATTGTCTGTATGTATGTATATGTATGTATGCACAATGCCTACTAGTTTGACATATGAAGAGTAATACCATTTAACTTTTTTAGTCCTTCATCAATACATAAGATGTTTACGCAACAAAAATAACTTTACCACCAGCTTACTATTGAATATCACATCAGTTTAATTTAATTCATAAATAGTCACCATCAATGTCAGGTCATTATTCATTTCCGCCCATTACAAATATTTTAATTCATCGCTCAAACCGTGAAAACTCATAATGAATTTCGGAAGGCTCCCTCGCGACCATTGCAATAATCTAGAGAAATTTCCATAATAGTTTTAGGCATACATAATTAAATTTCTGAAATACTCCGTATTAAAACCCAGTACGCGGTTTACCTCCTGGTACTTTGTATTTTCGTGACAATATTTCGCATACGAGAAAATAGAGCGGTTGCTAAGAAGCATCAGGAAAAATTAATTATGCCATCCATATAGACTATGATGACATAATAATGAAATTATAAGAAAATTACACACCGCAGGATGCGAAGCTCAACTCTAAGGGATGATATTCCGTCTTTCGAGACGGATAACAAAAGACGAGAACAATGAAACCTTAATTAACTATAAAATAGCCGAATTCCAATTTCGTCTTGGCGGACACATTATTTACGCCACTGCTGTTTTTGCTCGAACGTCGGCGCGTTTCTGTATCGTATCAAATAAAGAATTAGGTTATCCTATTAGAAACGAAACTAAATATTGGTTTTTGTATTTCGTTTCTAGATGAAGTGCTAAATTATTCACTGTGTTCAGTTTTATTATCTGCTAGTATACTACGCACAGAGTATACCTACTTATAAGAATTCGCAACCCTACTTCACAATTGCAGAAATATAGTAACTATTCCTTGTTCCTATTTTAATACGTATAGGTGTATAACTAACACTGAATCTTGTAATTATAATCTGAAAAGTAGCAGATATTCTTAGTCGTCTTAAATTCTGCTTACAAAATACGAAATACATATTTTTCTGGCGAGGGCATTTGGTCTACCGCTACATTGGAAGATTAGTTTTGAATCGTAGAATACGCGAAAATTTTCGGGTCATTGAAAATTGTTTTGCAAGGTGAAATCGTGCTGTATCATCAGCTTAATTTATTTTTATTGTATTAGACAACAGAGGCCTGGGAAGAATATTTTGAAGATAAGTTTAGACAGGAATATATATTAAATGTAGAACAAACGGGAGAAGCACAAGAAGTGGAGGAACTGGAAGAAATCACAATTGAGGCAATGGGAGAAAGTACGGGGAGAACATTAAATAGAACCGGAATTGGTAGGATGGATGAGAGAGACGTGAAAGAAATGGGTACTCCAAATATGTAAAGAAGTATGGGTCTCTGAAAAATACCAGAAAATTGGAAGAACAACACAATATTGCCAATCTATACAAAAGAAGAGAAATACAAACGTGACAACTACAGAGCAATGTGCTTGTCATCAACTAGTTTCATAATATATACAGAAGTCATCGAAAAGAGAGTGAGGCAAAAGATAGGGACGACGTTAGAGGATGAGCAAACAGCATTTAGAGTAACCCGGCAAACAAATGATAACACAGACACAGTACCAAACATTACAGAAAGGCAGTTTCGGAAAGACGAGGCACTATATTTAACATTTGCGGAGCTAAAAGGAGGTTTCGATTCAATAAACAGAGAAATAATCTGGAGTATTCTGAATAAATATAAGATACCGAGAAAACTAAAAAAAAGTGATAAAATCTGCATATAATGAGGTACATGCTCAGGTTGGAATGGAAAGAAGAAGTTCGGAAGTTTTCAAATGGCAGAAAGGTATCAAACAAGGTGATGGTCAAATCCCACTGTAGTTTATAGCTGTGATAAACATGCTAACCAAAAATGGAAAATAATAGACGAGCAAGTACCATTATACAGTTGGATTCAAGAACCTAACACCTATAAGAATTAACTAACTATTCTATTAAGTTGACATCATTCTACTGGCTAAAACTTATATGATAGATCTCTACCACTAATAGGTCAATAAAACAAGGCTGGTTTGAACGATAGTTATATTTTCAGAACGTTTACAAACGTTTTCGGAACACCTTCGTCAGTGAAAATATAACTAGATAAATATATAAACAAACTTTTGTTTTTTATTTGGGACTATCAACAAAATAACTAATGACTAGGATTTCTTGATATAGAGGATGTATAACCAACTTTCATATATATATAAATTATAAAAACTAAATTAATGTGTAAACATACATGCAAATTAAGTAAAACCTTATATAAAAAAATCTTTGTCGAAACCTTAACAATTCTGTTCAGGGACTAGGGAAAACCAAATTTAAAAACCTAGCCAAAGGTTTCCTTCTTAAGAAATGCAAATGTCATTTTAACAAATTGCTATATACATTACTTAAATTTTGAATATCGGTCCTGAAATTAATAGTTTTAGTGTCTTTCTGTATATTTATCATTTCATATATTAGTCTTTTTATAATTATTCTCTGTTTTTAATATAATTGTGTTTTCAAAATCAAAGTAATGCCCAAGATCTTTGTAATGCTTTGTTACAGCGGTCATTGCACCAAAATCTTTATTTAAAGAATACTTATCGCTATACAACCTTTTCTTTAAATATTGTTTCGTCTGACCGATGTAACAACCATCACAGTCTTTACAGTTTATTTTATAAACTACATTACTCTGATTTTGTTTAATTATTTTAGATTTAGTGTTAGTAAAAAGAAATCTTAGATAAAAATAATTATCGAAATAGTTTTTATGAAAAATAATAAAAAATGGAATTAACAAATTATATAACAGAGGAATTAAAAATAATAACAATAAATGTTATAACGCTATTCCTTATAAAAAAGGTTTAAGCGAAAAATAAAAAAGAATTTAATAAAAACAACATAAACATTACTTTCATTCCAAATTATAGTAACAGATCTCTTTTTACTAATACTAAATCTAAAATAATTAAACAAAATCAGAGTAATGTAGTTTATAAAATAAACTGTAAAGACTGTGATGGTTGTTACATCGGTCAGACGAAACAATATTTAAAGAAAAGGTTGTATAGCCATAAGTATTCTTTAAATAATGATTTTGGTGCAATGACCGCTGTAATAAAGCATTACAAAGATCTTGGGCATTACTTTGATTTTGAAAACACAATTATATTAAAAACAGAGAATAATTATAAAAAAGACTAATATATGAAATGATAAATATACAGAAAGACACTAAAACTATTAATTTCAGGACCGATATTCAAAATCCTCTATATCAAGAAATCCTAGTCATTAGTTATTTTGTTGATAGTCCCAAATAAAAAACAAAAGTTTTGTTTATATATTTATCTAGTTATATTTTCACTGACGAAGGTGTTCCGAAAACGTTTGTAAACGTTCTGAAAATATAACTATCGTTCAAACCAGCCTTGTTTTATTGGCCTATTAGTGGTAGAGATCTATCATATAAGATAAGTATAAAAAGGTCACGAAATATATATATATATATATATACATTTACTGGCTAAAACGAGGAACAAAATGCTAAAACTAATGAACATATGGGCGAAGACAAAGAATTGAGTAATATTACAGGTGTCTTCCTTCAAATATATTGGTAATGTAATATCAGAGGATGACAAGATGGATCTGGAAGTAAGCAATAAAATGAAGAAGGCAACTAAATCGGATATTGTACTATAGAAAATAAAAGGATGGTTACAGGCAAATAGCTTAAAACAAAACAAAGAAGGGACGCCACATCGCAATTTTCTTGAAAGAATGTGTCATCTGGGTCTAGCAATATCAAATACTTGGGTCTGACATTGGACAGCGATCTTTTATGGAAAATACATGGAAACTAGGGAGCAACCTCCCGACATCTGTCTACGCCATCAGGAGATTGAAAACAATGGCTACTCATGAAGCAGCAAGAACAACTTATTATGAGAACTTTGAAGGCGTACTTAGATACGGTATTCTCTTTTACGCTATTCTCTTCGACAGAAAGGATATTTATACTACAAAAAAAAAGAGAGGAAAAGAGAGAGCTGTCAAGGGTATTTTCAAAGAGAGGGAATACTCACGTTGCCAAGCATTTTTATATTTATCTGTCTTAAATACGTACTTAATAACCATGAGAAATTTAAAATTAACGGTAAAAATCACACGAAATAGGAACAATATGCCGATACCGTACCATAGACTCAAAAAATTGCAGAAATACGTAGACTATTGGAGATTAAAAATATATAACAAGTTCCAGCGTCTCCAAGCTTTCGGCACTAAAGAATTCATAAGAAAAGCTAGGGGAATGCTATTAAATCATAGCTTTTATTCTGTTGAAGAATTTTTAACACAGGACTTCTAAAGTTGTTTTCTTTTGAGAATTGCTTGTAGATAAGTGAAATATGTTTGTTCATGTACTTTTTAACTGATACTTTTAATGGGTTTTTAAATTGTTTGTTTGTTTATATACGTTATATGTTTCTTTATATATTTCTCATAATGTGGATATAGTTTCCATAGTTCCGTATGCTGGACATTATTCTGACGCTCATGTAATGTTTTTATTACATTGAATAAAGATTTATGATTTATGATTTATGATTTATGACAAAGTCTACGCACGCACTGAAAAATATACTTACGAAACCAAAACCAAGGTATATCATTCATTTGCAAGTCTAATAATGCTACATGGAGGGGGAACGTGTGCGATACAAATGAAACACAAATCGATGATAAACGCGGCAGAAATGAGATATTTAAGGAAGATATTTGGGGTAACTAGAATCGACAGGTATATAAATAAAGACATTGTGGATTCAAACAGGGGCATTGAGGAGAATTGAGAATAAGCAGCTAAGCTGGTACAGACACATAGCGAGAGTGGACCGAGACAGAACGTTAAAGAAGATTAACCAGACAGGACTGGGAAGAAATAGGAAAAGCAGACGATCGAGGAAGGCATGGATGAAGAAAACATGTAAAGAAATGAGGACTAGGCGCTAACGCATAATAGGAAACAATGAAAGCAATGAGTGAAGGAAAGCGGTACTCTAAATCCGACAGTCTAGACGGGCAAAAGAATAATGTGAAAGAAGAAGAAGAAGAAGATTTTGCTAGTGTAAAAACTATCATTTAGGCTAATCACACATGTACACTGGGGACAGTCCTTTACTGCGTCAATCTCATATCCACAATGAAAGCAACTCTTCTGCGTTTATGAGGAATTGCGTCACTGTCAAGTCAATGTCGTGGCAAAGCAAGAAGACAATTTATCAACAAAATTTTAGCATTTCGCCATTTTATTTCTTTTCTGATCAGTTGATGACGGGAACCTGATACAACAAAATGCTAGTATAGTTGGTAAGGAAATGTTTCCCATCATGATCAATAACCCGACAAACCGCAGGCGAATATATGCCAGTATATACGAATTCACCTTTGCGTATACAATATACACGCATAAATGCTTTTGACAGGCTAATGGCGTGCTTTGAATAAATATTATATGCAAATTCTATTGCTTTATTAATCGAAATGCAGGATAGGCATATGTACCTACGTACATTTCGTTTTGGAAGAAAACATAAATTTGAACGCGCGTTATCCCCCATGGTTGTAACGTTAAACAACTACACTAATACCCCATCGACACAGATGTAAATGGCTGTTTGTTCTATATAAAATTAATAGCGCGTGGAAGTGGTATGCTTCATTAACATTTAAGCGGGGATATTGTTGATGCTAGCCTCAAACAATGAAATTGCCGAACGCGATACGTACGTGGTGTATTCTAGTTGTTTAAGTAAATGTATGAATATGCACACGTACATATTTTATCAATTAATAGTTCCCTCCGACTAGTTGATTATCAATAAATTGACTTATTTTCGTTGGAGCATAAAGTGTGAAATAATAATTCATTGGTATTAATGTTCCCTGGAGTTAAGCCAATGTAATGTACGGTTTCACAACGCAAGTTTGCCCAAAAAATCTAAGCTAGATAATTGAAAATAAAAACAAAAGCGAGGAAATGTTTATATCAAAACGGATCATCCTTTATAAAAAAATATTATTGTTGGCTTAACCTTATTAAAGAACAAATCCTCTCAGATATTTCCCTTGGAACGAATTGTTCGAGGACTTCATTTAAATGGGATTTCCAGCGTTCCATCGATCCATCTATACGTTGCCAAAAAATTGATTCCCAAAAATAAAACGTGACCAAATTAATCAAATAATTATTTAGGAGGGTGTAAACCTTTTAATTGGAATTGTAAATTTCAAATGAAATACTGGAATAGCAATTTACTGTCATATTAACGATTACTACGGATGAAATTAGTCTCCAGTTCTTGGAAACTATAGAAAACGGCTTTTTAGAGGATCACACAATTTCCCAGTAACTAATACATTCCGGTATGTTGTTTTAAATTAACTCTTGCGTGGAACTCATAATTAGTAAACCCTGATTATTAACATTTACAATTTCGCCCAGCAAATTCTATTTTAAAATCCAGAAAAAATAATTTACTGCCTGCATAATATTCTTGGACAGTATATGTTCCAGTTGGTGATGTCCAAAAGTATTTCGACCATGTACATTACGCTTATTTAGCTTTGTAGGGTAAATGTGTTTTATCCCCTAACACGCGTTTCTTACACGTTTCTTGAAATTTTCTGTTTCTTCTTGAGAGATGTTATTGTCTCTATCTGGCTCAGGTGCACATAGAAGAATCACGTCCGCAACGGCTGGGACAGAACCGCATCCAACAAAGTTAGCACTGCAGACGGCTTAAAAGGGCTTTCCAGATTGTTCATACTTGGCAGTGATGCAAAGCTGAAACTGCAGAAATTATTCAAAGGGGACAGTATCCTTTGAGGAACTAAAAAAAGTTACTACTTTTACATCCGTATCCTCGTGAGCTCTTTCGTTGATTCTAGAATATGGAGGAAATTAGAATATTGGAGATTATATAGTCCGATGATATAGTGTTAATCGCACAAATCGAAAAGATCTGAGAATATACAATGAGAGTCTGGAGAGTATAATTATGAAAATAAACGTAGAAAAAATAAAGAGAATGATTATAAGCATAAAGGACGCAAGGTCCCTGATTTACCTGAAGGGGAAAAGGGTATAACATATTAATAGTTTTAAATACATGGGGGCAGTGGTGATGAAAGGCGCAAGATTGGATGAAGAAATCATGGCAAAAATAGGAGCAGCTGAAAGATTGGATTAAAACTAGCGTCTTAAGTAAAAGAGAGGTACCAAAACCAACAATAGTGGAAATATTTAAACGGGTAATAACACCAATTTTAACATAAGGAACAGAAATAGCAATAACAACAAAGAACCAAAAAGGCATGGAAATGAGATTTCCGAGAAAATTTTAAAGTAAGGCGACCGGAGAAAATCAGAAATTACACTATTAGGGAAAAAAATTGAATCGGAAAGTGGAAGACCTGGCAAGGGACATAGAATGAGAGCTCGATAGCTCAAAGTCACCGCCTTAGACTTGAAAGGGTAAAAGAGCTTTACGATTAGTTAGTTAGTTATGTTAGTGAAAATAAACGTTTATTTTTGCTCTTTTTCCAGTCAACCAACTTGATAATTCGCAATAGAATATTATTCCTACTTGTTTGTGTATCTTATACTACTTCTCTATAGTTTAATATCTTACTCTGATTGTTATTTGTTAATACTCTTTAATTTTGGAGAGGAATGGTTTACATAGATAGATAAGTTGCAACATGAAATTTAGTTCTCCATTCGTGTAGAAGTCAATAGCTGCAAGAAATGTGTTTAAGTACATATTGGGGGAATTTCTTAATTGAATTTTCATATGTACAAACATCAGGAGGATTTTTTCAAGTACGTTCAGGCGAAGGCACGGTTCAGACAAACCGCTCGAAATTCGATTTTGTTTTTGTTTCTTTTATGACTAAACGCGTCTTTAAATTTTTTAAGTCAAACATAATTTTCAGAGATATTCAGCCGGTGGAAGGTGGACCCTGGACAAAAAGCCGCCCGAAATTTGATTTAGTTTTAATTTCGGAGGGCTCTTTGAGACATTCAGTTGGAGGAACGATCCATAAACAGCCGTCTGAAATTTGATTTTTCTTAAGGAAATTTTCAGCCACATTCAGGCGGATCGATATTTGATTCACAACAATTCGGACTGTTTTTCTGGCTCAACACGCCTCTGAAATCTATAAATGAATAGTCAAAATTTTCAGGTTCAGCTGAAACAAGTAGTCCACACACTTTCAGAAACATATTTTTGACGCTTTCTTCATGGCTGAATATCCTCAAAAATTTTCAAAGCACGAAATTCGAATGTTGGAATATTTTTGGGACTGCGCCTCTCTGAATGTGCCTGCAAAGGTTTTTAACCGGTTGATAAAATTGTTGCGGTCGTTAAACAGGAAAACACGGTCAATAAATTTTTTGATGCGCTTTTCTCTGTTGAACGTCTTTCAAAAATTTTATCGACTGGTTTAAAATTTTTGCTTTCGTATTCAATCCCAAGAGGTAAGTCTCATGTAATTTTGAATTTGTAGAAGAAAACTATTGCTGTAGTATATGACTATGCCTCCAGTTTAGTTATATCGACGAAAGAAAGTACAATTGATAATGCCTGTTAAAATATTGAAAGGAATTTTAGACTTCTGTAGAATGGTTGTAAATTTAGCAGATCAAGTGCAGCCTATAAATTGTAATCGACTAAATTTGAATTTCGCACTTTAGACTTCAAATACTTCAATGTTTTTTGTTTTCTCTCTCAATTAATCAGATCAAGGCAATTTTATTAAAGTAGTTGTAATAACTTGCCATAATATAATTAATTGAAGTATAATATTCTTTACGGCTACGTGACTGACTTTGAAGAATAGTGTGTTAAGAAAATCGTTTGGATCCGGAGGATATGGATTACGTACATGGAGTTAGAAACGAGCTACTGTCATATACAATATTTCACAAAAGAAAACGATTTACACATGAAGGCGTACTAAGCAGCAGTGTTACTACCTCTTAAGTTTGCAACTTTAGCAAAGAGAATTATCACTTTATTCCGGTCTGTCACATATTAAAACTCACGGAAGCGTCAAACGCTAATATTTTACGACGCCTTAAACGTCTCCAGCACCGAAAAAATTAACTTCTTCGGGTTAAACGAGGCAATGCGCCCGTAAAAAGTGAAACCTGAATTTAATTTCGGGTCGCTGTGCGCGCGACCTTCTTTATTATTAGAATCGTCTTCGTGGCGAAGACCTTATCTGAATCCTACCGCAGAGACTACCAGATATTTCCCCATGGATCGCTTAAAATATCCACGAGCGCCCTCCTAGGGTATGTTTCGTTATTACGCCGTGAGCTTATGAAGTCACTCATTTGCTTTAACCGTTAGAACGTTTTGGGAGTACATAATACCTACATATAAGAAACTCTTCGAAAAAGAACACCTGGGGAGTTTCTGGTCCGCCCCGATTCGGTCAGTAACCTTGTACTACAATGGTTTGGGATTATGATAAATAATAAAAGGATATCTTACGCTGACAGGTGCGTTGTAATAAAATATGGGATACAATACGTTAATGAAACGCAAAATTCTCCCTAGTTAATTTTAGAACAATAGAGGGTTCATTTATTAGGAGTACAATGGAAGATATAACAATTGGAAACAATATGCTGTGAAATGTAGATGATTTATCCAAATTTATATAAAACGGAAACAACACAAAGAAGATCTGGAGATGTCAAGGAGAAACGCTTGTCGAATACACAAGAAATATGTAAGTACATGTGCAGTTTTGCACAATAAAAACTAAAGATGTATAGTATAAATTTCAATGCACAGGGAAAGTTTTCTAAGCAAATTCATTCATACGGAGAGAAAATAGAAGAAGCTGTACAAGAGACGAGAGAGTGGACAAGGCATCGGCGCATGAAATGCTCGCATCATAAGTTAGGTACTGGTTATATTAAAGCAAGCCATAATAGCAAAAATATCGAAGTACTAGAGCGAACTACTAGAGCAAATAGTTTTTTAGATATTACTCATTTAGTTAGCCCGGTGAGGAAACTGTTGGCCCGAATTTCTGACAAATGGCTAAGAAACAAGGGTAATCCAACTCTGCAAAAGAGGCAATGTTGCCCCAAGGCTAGACTTTCATTTATAAGATAATTAAACGAGGAAGCTATAAGAAGAAGACGAACGCATATACGTATGTCTTTGACGGAGTTAGAACAGAAAGTGTATACAAGCTGCTGGAAAGAAAGCACAGATTATTTCCCAATAGAACATATTTGAAACAAAGGTACAATATAAGCCTCGCTTTATTCTATGCTGGATAAAGTATTAATGGAATGCTGCGCAATTTTGGACCTTTATATTGCTGAATCCTTGAGGTATGCATATTGATCCATCAGTCGTGTATACAGTTGATACAATGTTTGGCGAGAATAAAACAGAATTGCAAAGAAGACAAACTCAACGCCTATAAAGAACAACTTGAAGCAAAAGAAGATGAAAACAAATGTAAACGACACAAAAACTATAACAGTAGAAGCATTACAGGAAAAACACAGCATAAGGTAGATGGGAAACAGTGGAGATAAGTTAAGAAAGCTTGAAGTTAAGTTTAAGAAAACTTGAAAATTATTGAGTGCAACTTTCGAAATAAAAAATAGCTAAAAAGTCAACAGCAGAAGTTGAAAGACGAATAACTAACCAATATTGACATTCTCAGGGTCATTTACAAAGAGCCAACTATCAAGACTGAGCTAAAAGTGGCACTGAAATTTTTCAGAAGAGCTCAATACAAAATAAGAATTGATAAAGTACGGAATGAGCGGTACAGAGATGAAAGGAGATGAGGGACAGAATAAGAAACTCAAAGATGCACGGGTAATATGGAGTGGAGGATGTTGGAAAACAGGTGCGAAGCCAACGGGGGCACTAGAAAGATCAAGCAGAGCGAATAAAATATGATAGGCTGGTAAAACTGTGACAAAGTGAAGACCAAAGAACATACGACCATGGGGAAGAGCTCTGAAGGATGGAGAGACAATGGGAAATAAACCTGAAGTGAAGTGACTATGAGGCTTAATGCATTAAAGAGGACTTAGCTCTAATAAGAAGAAGAAGAAAGAAAAAAGAAGAAAAGGAAAATCAGCTAAAGAATAAAGTAAGGATCATCAGCTTCATAATGTCCATTATAGCTTGGAGGAGTTCTTGTCGGGATAGGAAATACAGGGAAATAGAATTATTTTAAATTTATTTGCTTGCATTATTGCAATTAACACTTATATGATGTGTTTTATAGACAAAAATTTTACGAAATTTACGTTGGCATATGTTTGGATCGGTTGTAATTAATCTGTTCTGCACCGAATATGATGTATAGCAATACTATTCTTAAGTGCTTTTTATTTCTATTACTTTGTTTATATATGGAACGTTTCTCATATGCTGACAGCAATCGAAAATGGTTCTATACAATTTATTTATGGAGTAAATGTATAAAAAAGGCGAATAAAGTTTGAAATTACATTGGTCGAAATTACCGTGCACGACAGTCAGCGTATATGGTTCAGTGTCGTGACAAAAATGAAAGAGGGACTGTCCAGAAGAATTTTCACAAACGTAGCTCGAAGAACTGACTGAGAAAAACATCGGCAAAGAGGCGAGAGAGCCAAGATACATAAAGGAGGTGAGTTGGAGACGAATTAAACCCAGAAGGCTGCATGCAAACGAGCCCACGCCAGTGACAACTCCGCGTTCGGGTGATCCTTCCATCTCTAAGATGGATTCATCGAACCCATCGCCCAACAAATTTCTTTAACAGCGGCTGAAGTAACCTCCTAGGTCATTGGACGACCACCAAATTCCTAATGCAAGAATTGTTGTTTTATCAATAAAGTTTCTAAAAAAATGTCCTTTATTCTTCATTCACTGTACTTAGTAAACTAAATCCCTACTTATCACCCCCGACTGCACGATTGCAGCAGTTTTTTCAAACGAGATGAAAGGGTTTTAAACTTCCTGTTCGACTCCAGACTCGAGTAGAAGTTGCGCATAGGAATCAAACAAATGATAGGGTAGAAGGAAGCAACCTCAATTATAAACAGAGGTCCTCAATAAATTGAGTTAGCTCTTGGCTAAAACTAAAGGTCTAAAGACATGTGAATAGGTAAGTAAACGATGGGAAGAAGGAACTGTTAACCTCTAAATAAGTTACACGAAATTAACAATCTTCTTAAGATGCTTCCTCAAGAAGGGCATCGCGCAAAATAATGCGAACGCTTAGTTAGCTTGCGATAATATTCAAGTTTATTGACTACGGCGTTTCCGGCAATTACCGAATTTGAAGCGAAATGCTCTTCAAACTATCATCATGGTAGTTGTAGATGTGTCCACACATTGCAGTCAAGAGTCACAAGATTTACACACATACGTAAGTAGATAGCCGAAGTGTGAAATGGTTGTCCACTCTCTTGGAGTGAGTGCTGAGAGGTGTTAACAATCGATTTTGCAGAATATTGCGAAAAATTGCATACTTTAGTTTTACTGAATTTATCTGATCTACCCTTTAAAAACAACACCAAACAATAACTTACACGATATTGCGTAATTTATCATGCACTCATTTCTTTCCAACATCTAATCCACCTAATCATATATTAGAGAGATAAATATTACGGTGGCTTTGTGCGTGAACGCGAAAGACGCGTCCCATGTGTGTGACTTCTCCTGGATGTTGGTTGTCATGGTGTATTTACGGCTATATTTAACGAGAACTGGGCTCTATTTTGAATTACGACGCTTAAATAATTCACGCACAAGCTGTTAACAACATTGGTGTTTATTCACCTACTGCTGTATGCTGCGTGCAGGATCTCGCTGGATTTATCCCTGATCCATTTAATCTGTTCTTGCGTTTGAATGTGTATACGTGAATGCGTAATGCGTATGCAGGCGCTTTCCTTTGGAATTTGAGTAATGGCGTTAATTTAAGTATTCATAATGTTGCTCTGACGATTGCAAATTGTTCTTGCATATAAGATCAGATTCTTTTCCGTTCGGTCCTGGCACTAGTCGTTCCCAGATTTAATTAATATATATAAATATATATGTGGAGAATAAATAATCGGCCGTACTATTCAAGAAACCAAAGAAATAATCGGGTATGCGGCCTGTTGTGTGGTCAAATTCAATTAAACTCTTTTGTATAGGTATATATATAATCAGTTTCCCCTTCTACCCTAAGGTGTAGGGATTTTGTCTTTTCAGGCTTCTCCTTCTCCTCTACTAAATTTCTTCCATTCTTTCCTATTCATTGCCAATTCCTAGGCGTCCTTCCATGTCCACCCTCCCCGCTCCACTACTTCCGCCCTCATCGCTTCCCACTGCCTTCTCGGTCTACCTCTTCTTTTCTGGTCGTTGCTTTTGGTTTCCCAGATTTTCTTGACTGGCACTTCTTCACTCATTCTCAGCTGTCTTTCTTCAATGTATTGTTCCGACGATTCTATTCCCAGCTCTTCTCTTATTGTTGTGTTTCTTATGCGGTCTTTTCTTGTTATCCCTTTAATTCTCCTTAGAAATTTCATTTCCATGGCCTGCATTCCGCTTTTTTCCTTTTTCGTCAGATTCCACGATTCACTTCCATATACTAGTACCGGTCTGTACACTGTTTTATATACACTTAGTTTTGTTTGTCTGCTCATTTCTTTGTTGTTTACTAGAACTTTGTTTATTGCATAATACAGTTTATTAGTTTTTTCTATTCTATGGTTTATGTCCATTTCTTGTTTGCCACTTTCCTCCAATATTACGCCCAGGTATTTATACTTTCTTACTTGTTCTATTTCCACTCCCTGTATCTTCATATTCACTTTCTCATTGTTCTTACTGACCACTAGTATTTTTGTTTTATAATATATTCAGTTTCATTCCGTATTTTTCAAAGTTTCATTCCAGGTTACCAGTTTCTCCTCCAATTCTTTCGCACTGCCTGCTATAATGGCTACATCATCCGCAAATAAACATTCTGACAACGCTATTCTCTCAAGCTTTCTATATCCTATATTTATCAGCTTATTTCTTAATTTTACTTCCTTTACTATTTCAACCATATATATAATATTATGAATAATAAAGGGCTCAGTGCTTCACCCCGTCTATTTATTATCACAAAATTTACAGTATCCTCATATAAACTTTGTATAACTTTTTGTATTTGTTTGTTTACCTTTTTCCTTTTTAACGCTTCCTAAGTTTTCATTCTAGGTACCCTATCAAAAGCTTTATCAATATCCATAAATGCTAGGTAAACTGTCTTTTCTGCATTCCACTTCTTCTTTATTATTCCTGTAATTGTGAAAATATGGTCCTGTGTACTACGGCCTCTTCTGAATCCACTTTGTGACTCATCTAACTTCTTCTCAACTATTCTCTTTAGTTTTTTCTCTATAATTTGTTCATAAATTTTAGTTATTGTACTTAGCAGTGTTATTCCCCTATAGTTGTTGCAGTCTATACTATCTCCCTTCTTATGTATCGATAATATTAGCCCTATTCTCCATTCTTCTGGCGTTTTCTCTTCCCTCCATGCTTGTCTATATCGTTGTAGTAGCAAGACTTTTCCTATATAACCCATGTATCTTATCATTTCTGTGATGATCTTATCTTGTCCAGCTGCTTTACCATTCTTTAAGCTATTAATTGCCTCTTCTAATTCTGCTCTTGTTATTTCACTCTCTATTACTTCTTTATCTATTTCTTCTATTTCTTCCTTTGCTTCGTTTCTATCCTCTTCTTGTTCTTGACATACAACTCTTTTGTTTAATTCTCAATGTTTCGCCCTTTATTTAACAACTTCATGACATAACATAATTGGCAATTCAAACAAGGCACTTTATAAATTGTGTTAGAACTCAATAAAACCAGAGTGTTGTCTTTGATCTTGGAAAAAATATTTTTAATGGTCCTGCAAAAGGAACAAAACCTGCAAAACTATTTGCGAACAACGGATACCCCCTTCGTAAATAAACTCATTTATAATTTTTCAACCTTTTTGATGATGGACCCACAGATGATGTCAAAGTAGAGTATAAATTCAAAGGAGTTCCATTCATTAGCAATTTAACTGATAAAATCACTCAATTTTTTGAGCCCCTTCGAGTCACCTGACACAATTACAAATATTTTTCCAAGATTAAAGACAAAACTCCGTTTTTATTGAATTCTAACACCATTTATAAAGTGCCTTGTTTGGATTACCAATTATGTTGCATTCCTCGGTCCTCAAAATGGTTGAAATAAGTAGTCATATAACAGAAGCGATTGCCGCATTAATAAGAGATCTTGACAACATAAATATCTTAGAAATTGAAAATAAGTACATTAATAGGCTTTCTTGGAGATGTTCCATATGAAAAGTAACGAACGGACCACGGTAAATTTTAATCAGAAACCAACCAATTAAGTAATATTTATTATTTATTAATATTTATAAGTTATCCTTTTTGTTTTATTGTAGTATGTCCCACCTGCATATTTTAATTTATATTGTATTAGAAATGAAATTTCATTTTTATTTTATATCCAAGTACTTTTAGGAATTGTAGTTCCTAGTTTTAATAGTGTTTGCTGGGGGTTTTCGTCAAGTCGCTGAAGGTGCCCCCATCAATTTAGTTGCTTTTGTTCCACCACTTGCAATACAAATTGAATATTTACTTATTTTCTGATTGCTTCATTTAGTATTTTATGCGTTTTGGTAACCCTCATAATACTCCTCAGAACTTTCATATCTGTTGGTTGCAGTTTGCTCTTCTGACATCTAGTAAGTATCCATGCTTCGCTCCCGTATCTAAGTATTGTTCTGTATATGACCTTATACACTATTGTTTCAGTTTTTTTCTTGTTCAATTAAGTTTCGTTAATTGCGTGGTATATCTTCTATTCGTCTGTTCTTTTCCATTTGCTTCCACTATGATTCCCAGGTATTGAAAGTATTTTGACATATACCACGTATATATTAAGTATTCCTTCTTCTTCTTCTTCTTTTGCTTTTGCTGACACCATCGCTTTTGGCTTTTGTCTTGCGCATTTCAGCTGCTCGTAGTTCTTTATTAGATCTTCCTTATTTCCAGTTATTATAACTATATCATGTGCAAATGTACCAGTGTCTATTTGAACTTTTTGCCGGCTTCGAAACCCTTAATTTATACATAATGCAAATCATTCTCGCGAGAAAGTACTCATAATTTGTAACAACGAAGTAAAAGCGAACACACCGCGTTCATTCCTTCTCATTTAATTCTCAATTGTAATGGAGTGAGAATGTACTAATTGCCAATTACGCGCTGCTCGTATCGCACGGGCTATATTTAGCGTGCACATACAGGAAGGTGAGTTTGAGTGTGGCAAATATTTATTACAGCGGATGCAATGGAAATGGTACGAAATCAGGTGGCCCAATATGTGAAGCGATAGAGGAATTTGAACGCTTGCATGTAACGAATGTTTCCAGTTTTCTCGAAAATACAATTTCCTTTATATCTGCATACATAGAATGTTGATTCGAGAGACGGAATCGGCAGGAAGGAAAACAAAGGCATATTTCGTCAACTCGATCGAAAATTCTTATCTCTAGGGATGTTGCAATTGCAAATTGATTTCGATTCTAACTTTAGCAATCGACCTATACTGGTAAGGTCGATGAATTTTGTTCCCCACACACGATAAATTTTTTTCCTTTTTTTAAAGAAAGCTTTTCATCTAACTAATGACAGGATTGTATTTCTTATCTTCCTGTCTTACAATTAGAAAAATGTAAGCACATATATTGCGCAAACGCATTTTTAATGCCAGATCTGTTGAACCCGCAGTAATAAATCTCTGATATTGATTTTGTTGTCATACAATTACTTAGTAACCCTAAATACCGTTGTTACTTTTAGATTAGTCTGACAAAAATGATACAACACAGTTCTGCGAGGGAAATAGCAGGAGGTAAATCTGATAGATTCCTTGACCCTGAAACCGAATTGTAATACAGAATTTTATTAGAACGTCAGGGTCTTGTATAGCCTTAGCTTCGATGGTCAAAAAAAACGTTTCATTAGATTCATAATATGCATGACTAGTATTATAAATTCAAACTCGCATATCTCATTCTCAGTTCAAGAAAATCGTAAAACGACAATACTATGGCGTTTTCGAAAACACAAAAGAAAGATCCGTTCCCCTCAATAAATTTGTAAATTTTGCCACCATTTCACCATTTGCTCTAAACTTACTCCAAAACCTAACGTACTACACAATTTCTGCTGCCGGATTCGTTTTCAGTATCAAAAAATCCGCAAGATTCACACCTTATCATTTCTATAACTAACAAAACCTCAAATTTCACAGGCCTGTGTAATCATGGATACGTCGGTAGGATGTAACAATAGATACGTGAAAAATGACATGTGTAGCAGAAATCAAAACGTAACACACAAGAAATAGTCCACTGATAAAGCTCACAGGTGGAGTCCAAATGAGAGAACGATTTCATACTTGGTACCATCACGGACTTTGGTTATGTCCGGTCTTCTGAGGTACAGCCTGTGCTGCTGTTATTGTGTCGGTTTTAGCGTCAAGCAAATTTTGCACATACAAGGCCGGGTGTATGTGCGAAATTTGCTTGACGCTAAAACCGATACAGTAACAGGAGCACAGGCTGTACCTCAAAAGACCGGACATGATCAAAGTCCGTGATGGCACGTTAGCTACTTGCGAATGTGTTGCTGAAAACCTTATTAACCCATAAACGCCGAAGATTGTTGAGTTTCTAACCACTAAATATAGCGGATGTTAAATGGAAGAATGAAAACAAAACTGTTCATTTTCAACTTCTATGGATCTTTTTCACATTAAAACTGCGCAAAGATGGGAAATATAAGTCAACCACCGGTACACAAAAGTTTATCAGGAATTCGTTTTTTGTTAACGACATTTCTATTCCAAAATGGTGACTTGTTATTGTAGTTTTTCGCAATGCTAACTAAATATACTATAGATAATTCTAAGTTTGTGATGGCAAGTCCTTAAATTTGGGTATACATATGTACAGTTGCATAGGAAAGCATGCACCGAAGATATATCATCTCAAAGAACGTGAAGTATTGCCTAGTCCTACGTCTCTAGGTTGTATGTATAGGGGAATGGTAAACAATAATCTTTGGAATAGAAGTCTTATTAATGTAAACATGACAAAAAAATATCTGCAACAATTCTGAGCGCCGATAACTAAGCTAGATTTCCCATTTTTGCGCATTTTCAAAGTGAAGAGAAACATCATAAAAGTTCAAAATGTGCATTTTTTAAAATCCGCCATATTTAATTTTCTGGCAAAGAAATCTCAGTACCGATCCCGGTTTTCTTTTATTCATTTATTTTTTCATTTTTCATAAATAGGTAAATGGAGTTCGAAACCAAATTTAATAATCAATATGGTTTAATAAAAAAGTGGATGACGTGTTATCATTAAGTAGTGTAAACCGGTCTTTGTCTCCACTTACGTATAAGGCGCGAAATTCGGAGAGGTAAGGACGTCAGTCCGGTTTACAAAACTTAATGATAACACGTCATCCACTCTTTTATCAAACCTTGATAATCCATGATTTTTGACGCTAATGGGTCAATGGAGTTTGACTGCACTTCAAGATAATCGAACAGCACACTTAGAATCCAAAGTGTCGTTTACATGTAGATGACGCTCAAATTTACTTCTTCGTTAATGTGTGAAGCATTCCTATTTTAACACTAAAGATTACAATTTTCTTATGATCTCTCTCTCTTTCTCTCTTGTTACCATTCTCAAGGATATTATTCGGAGCTTACTTCAGTTAGTATCCAATGGTTTATTGCGTCTGACATTAGGATACCAGTTTAGCATAGTTCTAGTTCTTGGAAAAAAATCATCTTTTTGTTGGAAGAGCCTATTTCCGTTAAATAGACTAATGCCGTGAGTGGGGTGTAACTGATCAGAAGTGACGTTTGCACCTGTCATGCTGTATCCTGAAATAATAATTGGCTCCACGGACGCCAATAAGAATTGCATCTAGAGAATAATACGCCCGTGTGTGAGGCAACCGATCCTCTAGGAAACGATATGCCTTGTCACAGGGGGTGTAAAACAAAATCATAATTCATCCAACTAGGTCCAAAATCATCATCTTCTTCATGGTCCAATCACAATCTTGGCAGATTCACTCCACTCCTAACCGTCGATAACGTTGGATTAACAGAGACATGTCAGAGGAGAGTTACCTGCAAAGTCTCATATCCAATGTGTCTGCTCAGAAACATTTTTACTTCGATCTGTAATGCATACCTACAGCTATCAGTCGACTATTTTCCTTTCTTGCTTAAAGGGTTGACTTCTGATTTCATTGAAGTTCAATGACTTATTGTGTCCCCCTAGCTAGTTCCTGCCACTAACAATAAGTCAGTGCCGTCGATAAAACCTATCATCTTACTAATGGCAATATTTTCTTCTACCTCCTCCTCTTACTAGCGGTCCAGATTTTGTTAGAGTCACCACTCGCTGGTTTAGTCCTGTGAAATTTTGCCAAAGTCACTGAATTCCATATGCGTGTGGGAGGCTGTATATACTCGGTTCGGCAGATCTTTTCAGTTGCTATCGTATGATTGTAGCGTGCAGATTATAGTTGGATGTTTGTCATTTTTGATTTTCATTGATTCATGTGTTATGACAGGTGACCAAAAAGATTCGCGCAGGCCAACTATAAACAGTGGATATGATTGTGGCTTGGACCCCTCCTCTGGTTCAGCTCTAGAGTTCATCAAGAGCACATAGGCCTTCGCACCACGTCAAAGTGTCAACTCTAGGGAGGGCTATTTGTTTATTGCAAGAGGGGCGGTATTCGATGATCATGTGTAAACACTCAACATCTTCGTGTCTACTATTGCTCTTATCGTCATTCTTTCACTTACTATTGATACTGGCAACGACGACTTTCGAATACATGGCTAATACCATTTCGGAAATATTTTTCGGTGGCCTTCGGCTCACCGTAAAAAGGCCTTTATCGTAGCACATTAGACAGACAGAATTATGCACCACTATCTCCAGAAGCTGTTAAGGAGCATTCTAGTGAACAGAACTTACCTACTGCTTAATTTAGACAAGGGCAATAACAGAAAAATAGTCTAACAAGGTGTTAGGTTCAACTCTTCTAGATGCAAAGACTGTTTTAATAATCTTCTTCCGAGAGGGCAAACTGTAGATGCCAAAAACTATGATAACTTTCTAGATACATCGTAATATTCATAAAATACGAGAGAATTATTTTACTCCAAAGTACTCTGCATATATTTTAACATTAATGCTAGTAAAATCACCAAATTGAGGTGGAGTTCGTTTTCAATGACATCCGAATTTTACTCCGTTAATTCGTTTATTTCCTACAGTTTAAAAGTTTCTTCTTGCTAAGTAGAATTTATTTGTATTAAAGCAGTCATGGTGACTAAGTATTTAAAAAAATTTTTGGAAACGTAAAACTTGTTCCTTCTAAATTAATCAACAGCTACCACATCTTAGTATATTGTAGTACATTAATATTCACATGGTTAATTGTCATTAAATAATATATCATTAATTACAATTCAATATATTTAACCTTCCTATACTCACGCATACGGTCTGTGAGACCGACTTATATAGTATAGTATACGTCTTTTATTTTGACGTGAGTATAGAAAGGTTAAATTCACAGTAAATATTGGGGTTTTGATGTTCATGTTCAAATGACATTTGGTTTACTTTCGGGTTCTATTTATACTATTTCAATACCACGCACGCCACCTTTTAAGCATTTAATTACCCTGCTGGTGTTAGTCTAGCCAGAGACGTTTAATGGGAGAAAGAAAATGTAGCTAGAAATAAAATTATTACTTATTATAAAAAGCATCGATTAAAAGATAAAAAGCAATGTAACCATATAAACACACATTCAATATTTTCACATCACAAGAACTCCAAATAACCACTGGACATAGGAAACCAAGAATACCTGGGCATTAACAATATAGATCTCTATAACAACGTCACGCATTGGTGAAGTGTTTTCCATGGTAAATAGTAAACAGCTAGTTATTTGGACAATGGAGAAATAATGTAGTGTAGTCCTGGTTTCCGAAAAAAAAATGAGGGTATGTTTGGTTGACGAGAGCTGCACCGAAGAAAGCATTTAAGAGAGGGAATACATAGAAAATAGAGCTGCACCGAAGGAAGAATTTAACAGGGGATTCGATTACATACTGACACAAACCCACACAGGTAATTATTTTCAATTTATGTCAAATATTTCTAAAACCTTGTAAATACAATTTGTTATAATTCATGCTTTGTATGATATCGTAAATTACGAGCTAAGCCAGTGCCATCTTGTTAATATAATTATCTAAATTCTCAGTAAAATATGCTGCTTAACATCGTTATGTGTTAAATACTGAGGGACACACAAACCGGTTTATATAATGTTTGTAAACGATTCTCCTAAAACTTGCATATAGATTTATGAAGGAATTAATTCGCGAATCGCGTCACGAGGGATTAAAGCTAACATTTCAAATGCATCGCATAAATTTTACGCGTAGTACAAAAACGATATCTACGTATTACAATCCGAGTGACATATGCAGATTCAACGACGTAACAGTTAGCATGAAACGCGATTTGGGTATAAATGGCACAATAATTCAAATAACGCTCAAACATTGGACTTATTATCTAATGAAAGCATGGTTAGATTTATCGATAATTTATTGCTAATTTCTAAAATTCTCGAATAGGATTACGAAAGCTATTCGGAGCATTGTTTAAGTAAAAAGTATGTCATTGGTTACATATATCGACGAGGGCTCTAGACCCTAGCTTTCGATAGTATAGAGATTTGGTTTGCTCCAATTGGATTCATTATATTTATTTAGGGCTCCATTAAATGCTCCAAAATTGAAAAACTACTGTGCAGGTTGCTATATATGTATATATGTTGGAAATTAATGGTATTTTTAAGAATTTTAACAAGAATTTCGTTGCATATGGGGGATAAGCTGAATTTATTGAGAATAAGAAAAACTGTAAAAAAACATCACACAGTGTTTATTTAGAGCAACTTTCTATCTGTGATTTGACGTTTATTTGTTGAAGTTACGTTCGTTATGTCAGCTACTTATTTCTTAAAGGAAAATAAAATGGAATGAACCAGAGAACACTTTCGAAACATAATTTACTATGATTTTAAAAGAGGTTTAAGCGCTTATGAGTGCAAAGCGGGTACAGATTCAGTTTTTAGTGAACAAGCACCTTCCTTGGCTACAATTTACCGATGGTATACGGAATTTGAAAGCGGAAGGAATTCTGCTTGGCATCCAAAAGGAGCAGGGCGTTTTCCTACATAAAAAATAATTGAAGAGGACTTTTGCGGTAATAGAGCATCAACTCGAAATTGGATCCCCAGCTGTTAAAACAATCATACACGATCGCCTGCATTTGAGAAAAAGTGGTAAGTCGTTTGCTGCCGTATCACCTTTCTGACTTTCAAAAATCAGAGCGTGTGAGGATTTGTCATGAAACTTTAAATGTATTAAATAATGGCGGACACCAAATTTCTTTTCAAAATAGTGATGGGTGATGAAACTTATATTTCCTTTTTCGACCTTCCTAACCGCCAAGAGAGTCGTATATAGATTCATAAAGATGGGGAAACTCCTACAATTACCAAGAAGTAGCGACCCATGAACAAGTTTATCTATGCTGTATTCTTCAGAAGTACGGGCTTAGTAAATGCATACAGGTAAGAGATACACTGAGAAATGTTTACCTGAAGTGTTTAGTAGAGTTCCGGACAAGGGAATTATGCTCAACGACGACAATGCATCTTCCCATGCGACAGTTTCAACTTTCCGGTTTTTGGCTGAAAAAGATATAAGAGTAATAGAGCATCCGCCGTACTCACCTGATTTAGCAATGTGTGACTTTTAGCTATTTTGTGGGCTTAAACGAAATTTGGTGGGTAGAAGGTTTTCGCCTGAAGGAGAGATATCGCAGTTCATGCTTACTTTGAAAGGATTCCGAAAGAAGATTAAACAGTGGAAAGAAAGAATGGTCAAGTGTATCATCGCTGAAGGGAATTACTTACATAGTTAAAATAAAATCCTAGAAAATATTAATTAATAATTTCAGCTTATTCCTCGTATATCAAGGAGATCTTTATACCCCAGCTTTCGATGATGTATTATGATTGCCAAATTGTGACTTATGTAACCCATGTTTGGGGATAAAATTTCGTTATTCCAATTGGATGCATCATATTTATTTAAGGTTCCACTAATATTCTCCAAAATTGAACATCCGCCGTGCAAACGGCTATATATATGTCGGAAATTAATGCTATCTTCAAGGCTTTTAATCAAAATTTCATTGCCTATATTACCATACATTTCAGGAGACCGTTTATTACCCCCTCTATGTATATGCATTACATTGCAAATTTTCTCACCAGTTAATATAGATTCTCGGTATTTGAAACCAGTTCAAATCCCGAAAGAGGAAACATTTTAAATAAATTAGGATGTAAACCACAACTTACTTTCGTTAACCGCGTAGAAAGGAACACATAACACAAGCGGCAACATGGGATAACGATCACTATCACCGCCACACATGTCTGTCTATTTTAATTGGGGACGAACATGCGGTGGAAAAGCGTAAAGATGAGAAAAGTACAGGCATCGCCACGTATTCGCCGCGACCGCCGCTATTACCATCGCGACAGCATTATTAGCTGGCGATGGGGATTTTAAATTTTCTTCTTTATGAACACGTTTAAATCTAAACGATGACAAACAATATCGCACGGGGTAATCGTTGCGACGATGCAGTCGAGCGCGTAAATGGGAATTTTCTTCACTTGAATCATAATTCGGTTCTTTATGCGTGCGTGTATGGTTTGTTTAATTTAATTTTAAAACGGAGGCAGAATAAACATCGTAAGAAAAACAGGATGCTTATGTTTGCGATCATCTAATTTAAGCCATCGAACGAAGAAAAAATAGCCTTTCAGTTTAAACATTCACTATAAACGATCATATTTATCCAATTTTTCCGACTTTATTTCGTTTATATATTTAGAAGAGTGTTATGTTTACGTCTGTCCGCGAGGTGTATGTCGACGTCGAAAGGTAATAAAAGTCCGACGCACAGCATCCGCGTTCCAAATCGCAACTGAATTCGAATTCCGTATGAAACCGGCGCACTGTTTGGAACGACGGTCAGCCGCGTAACTGAAGTTCGCGTCGTTGCTCAGCTTTGCTCCTGCCGCTTTCTGAGAGAAAACGAGGAAGATAAACGAAGCAATAGAAAAGCACGACAGAGCACAAAAACTATCGTCCCACCGCCTATATCTCTCATCTAGCGCTGGCTGGGAAGCGCCTGTGCTGCTGATGCTGCTACTTTCTGTATACCTGGCGTGTACGAGCGCGTTGGTTTCTAATTGTGCTTTTTTCTAACGAAGCACGATCACTGGATGTTTCGTGTTTGTATGTCATCCTCTACGAAGCGAAGTTTATTTGGACGAATGCAATTTGTACAATCGATTTCTAAAAGAAGACATTCGTGGAAGCTCTCTCCATAAAGATTTCTTCCGTAAGCTATAATCGTTCTGTTACAATCATAGTACCTATTGCTAGGTTAATTGCTAACAACTTCTGAAGAATAAATTAAATCCATTTGAGACACCTCAATCGAAAATAAGTTTTATGCAAACAAATCATAATGTACCATGTAGGCAAGCTCGGAAGCTTCCGTAATCCGGCTTTGGATCGTGTTATAAAGAGTGTATTTAGATTACCTCAGCATTTCACTTACCATCATAAGGAATTCGTTAAAAAAGTACCAAAACTAAACCTGATTCAAAAGTGCTAAATACGGTATACGACTTATAATCTTTGTCTCATGCGTTCGGCCTGTAATATGTTTCCTATATTTCCACATATATAAATGGAATCGTACTGCAGTTACAACCTATCCATCAAGTTTCAGTACTAGAGAATGCTGAAGTGTTTCCATGTACTGGGTAAGGTGCATTATTTTTGTAGTGTGATTTCTCACTGAAGTACAGTTCTGTATTAGCCGTCTTTATGGAGGTCCAGTAAACATATTACAAGACAAGTGGAAGACGTAGTGTTCTACTTACAAGAAAACATCGGCAATCCACAAATTCGGATTTTTATGACACTGTAAAGACTGAAAGGTGACCTTGGTATAAGAACAAAACATTTCTGTTAGCTGCTGAATCCTCTGGATTGGGGGTACCGCCGCCTCCAAAAATTTACACGATTTTTACAGTTTTGCAAATATCTCGGAAACTAGAACAGATATCTTTTTTTAGTCTCAAGAACGACGCAAATTTTGTTCGGAAAAAATAAATAACGGGGAACCGAATCCCCCTGTCCAAATTTGTTATGCAGCACTGTTTTCCATATAACACCGACTTTATTTCTGATCCATAAGAAAAAAGGGGGAGGTAGAGGGTATGTGGTCCCCGGCTAAGTATTTCTACGGAACGTACCTTGAGACTATATAATATACTTCAAATTAAATTCTAAAATAAAGGTGTGTCTAGTTTCCCGTGATATTTACATAAATTCAGCCGCTAAAACAAATTGCGTTGTTCTTATACTATATGTATTACATAGTACTCTTTCAGTTTGTATAGTTTCATCGAAATCAGCATTTGCGAATTGCCGATGTTTCCTTGTAAGTATGACACTACGTCTTGCACTTGTGTTGTAATATGTTTACTGGATCTCCATAAAGGCGACTAATGCTGTTACGATGACCCCTTGCATAGAGCAGGTTTAATCCTAATAATGTGATAATCTCCAGGTCAAAATTCAAAAAAGTTTTGAGGAAAAGGAAAGTACCGAAACAAGATGAGGCAGAATATATCAATTCCGTTAGTGACGGGGGCATTTTAGTATAGAAACTAGAATACTTGGCACTTCGGAAAAAGGAAAATACTAATGTAGCATGAGAATGTGGTTAACTGCTCCATTGTCGAAACCAAACTCATACAGGAGTTATGATCCAAGCGGCCAAGCGACCAAGTTTTTACCCGTTAACCAAATTATTGCCAAAATTGAGTCGTAGGAAGAACAAACGATCATTGCGGGCTGGTAGTTGTTCCCTAAACTTGTAACACCAAGTCACCAATTGCTGGAAGGTTTCAAAGGGGGCTCATGAACCTGATTTTAATATTAAAACGATTTTTATTGGGTTCACCATGGTAATTGAGGGGAAACTTATACATTGTAGGGAATCAAAGCTACGAAACATTAAAACAATTAGGAAGCAATTTCATTCTTTTTGTCTTTATAATTTATTACAAAATTTTGATCTTCTCTTGCCATCCGTAGAGGTACGTTTCGCGGTTAAACCGCTCGTCAGTACGGCTTTGCAAGAGCTGTAATTTCGTATACAAATTTTATGTATATATCGTCTGAACATTGATGTTTGTACATGTGAGAGGGATTCGATATGAATTTTCTCACAATGCACTGTAAAAAATGCGTAATACGTGCATTGTGAGAAAATTCATATCGAATCCCTCTCACATGTACAAACATCAATGTTTATAATTTATGTTTTCTGGGCATTCCAAAGAATATTTGCGCTTAAAATATATTGATGCTGGACCCTCAGTCACTTTCAAGATGACTCCATATCCAAACCTACTCCAAACTTAATGTCAATTTATAGTTTCTTACTAATTACCCGATTTTTCCTGTATGTACTAAATCGCAATAGCAAGGCTTCTGGAAAACACGGATAACAGTATTTTGAATTTATCTGAGAACATTACTGTTGTAAATTTTATGGCATTGACACCTCAAACTTATCGATTAAAAAATATTGGCAAACTTTTTGCGCAATACGACTAAGAATCATTCATCAAGGAACCGTTTGAGAAACATTAGAGGTGAAATAAGGGTTGTGCATCAGAAGTGTGAGATATATGAAACACACTATATATAAAATAATGCAACGTGTGTTGTGCATACAAGTAAAATGTTGTGGGGGTTGTTTCCGAAATAATTGAAAGTATTAGCTCGATTGATACTCCGCCCCGCTACCGCATAAAAACTGACAACTTCAAAACTGCCGGAATAAAGAAAAATGCAACTCACAAGGAGAAGGCAAGGTAATCGGATTTTTGTAATTTTTGATATTTATGATACGTGTAGTTTGGACCTTAAATAAGAATATTTTGGAATAGTTCGACGCAACATTCATAAATTACCGAGATAATCGATGTTGAAGTTTGACCCACCATTTAAATCCGCTAGATATAATATGATTGTCAATTGGACTCGTGGCTTAGTCGATAGCGCTTTGGAGAGGTTTTCACGAGATTGCTGGTTCGGGTCTCGTCACGGAACATTTCTTTTTCTTCCATTTAAAACGCACCATGTTTTTTCATTCTTCTTCTCATATCAAAAATTATGAACAAACGAAATATATGAACTATATGCGGGAACATTCTTCAAGTACATCATTAAAATCCACAATCGGTTGATAAACAGTATTCATTTTGAATTAACAATAAGGTTTCTTCAAAAAAGAAAAAAAAAAAACCAACGGAGTCAGGTAGGAAATGAAAATTTCTATTATTTTATATCTAGTAGGCGACATTTTACGCAGTGTGGCACGAGCCAGAATGGTAGTTATCATAGAAACATGGGAAGCAACATTTTTTTATTATTACCTTATTGTTAAGTTAATTCAAAATTAATATTGTTTATCAACCGATTGTGCATTTTAATGATGTCCTTGAAGAATATTCCTGCATATAGTTCATATATTTCGTTTGTTCATAATTTTTGATATGAGAAGAAGAATGAAAAAGACATATGGTGCGTTTTGAATGGAAGAAAAGAAATGTCCCGTGACGAGATCCGAACCAGCGATCTCGTGACTATCGCCCCTGATCGCACCAACACGCTATCGACTAGGCCATGAGTCCAATTGACAACCGTATTATGTCTAGTGGATTTAAATGGTGGGTAAAACTTCAACATCGATTATCTCGGTAATTTATGAACGTTGCGTCGAACTACTCCAAAATATTCTTCTTTGAGGTCCAAACTACGTACCATAAATATCAAAAATTACAAAAATCCGATTACCTTACCTTCTCCTTGTCAGATTAATTGCCAATAACCTTTAAGAAAGACCTCTCAATGAGCATATGTAGCCTAAGAGACAAAAATAACAGCAAGAAAAACGTATAATAAACGAACAATAAAAACATCCATAATCGTTACATTTTTCATTCTTTAACTTATCATTGGTTTATATTTATGTTACAAAGACTGCTAATCACGAATCAGTCTTTTTTTCTTAATTACTATTTAATAATATTATTATTACTATATATGTTTTCAAAATTCACTAACGGCGCCCTTATATTTTGGAGATGAAAGTGAAATATGATTCAAGTGAAGATCAACGTTGGATGCGATATTTACGTATATGACACAGTTTTTGGACTGATGGCTGTCAATGGCCAAATTCAACCTAACAATCGCATTTCGATAAAATCGTAATAATACTATTACACGTATTTCCCCGAGAAATTTTGATTATTACCTTCTTCGTAATTACAGATACTTCCCTTCCTTCAAACGCTCCGATCACGAGCTGATCCGATTTAGATTCCTAATATATTTTCACTCAATCTAACATTCAGCGGAAATACCACCATTCCTATTATGAATAGTATAATGTACAAAATAAAAATCGAACTGTTCACTTACAGCTGAAAGCTTAATCGCCTTCATAATACTCTTCTTGGGACCGTACACACTTATCCCAGTGTTGCTACCATTATTGGAAGCATCCCTGGAAGGCCGTTTTGGAATTCAATTCAGCTGCTTCATCACATTCGGCATAATGTCCTCTCGAGTGTCAAACCGTTTACCTTTCAACGGAATTTTCAACTTAGGAAACAGCTAGAAGTCACAGAGAGTCACGTTGGGAGAATAAGGAAGCTGACAAACAATTGGGATGCTGTGTTTAGTCAGGAAAATCTGAATCAGATGAGAGGAATGCGCCGGTGCATTGCCATGATGCAGCTGCTAAGTTCCCGCTGTTCACAGATTCGGTCTCTTGCACGAAGACGACTTGCTGGTAATACTCCTTGTTGATGGTTTATCCGTGAGGAGCGTACTCATAACGAACCACTTCACAGTAGTCGACATCGCTTTCACTTTGCTGCGGACTTGCCATGCTTTCTTTGGCCTCGGAGATGTTAGATGTTTCCATTGGTAAGACTTTCCCTTTCTTTCAGGGGCATGTCCTTAAATCCACCTCATCATCAGTAATAGCAGTGTTCATGAAGTCTGGGTCATCATTTGCCGCGTCCAGTATACACTGCACTATTGCTAGACTTAGTTCTTTTGCTCCGCTGTTAGCAACTTCGGCACGAATTTTGTGGACACTTTCTGGAAGTCCAAACCATCATTTATAATAGCATGCACGGGACTAATGTTTATCTCAACACCGTCTCACAATTCCCTAATAGTGATACGACCTTGCAGAACCAAGGTGTTAACATTTTCAATGGTTTCGTCGTCTCGGCTTGTTGAGGATCTGCCAGAACGTGCGTCACTGTCCACCGTGGTGAAGCCTTCTTTGTACCTATTGCACCAGTCCTTTATTTGCGTAGTATCAACGGCATCGTGGGTGGAAGCTTACTGAATTTCTTGAATGGTGTTCGCTTTGAATATCACCGAGTTTATGATGAAATTTAATGCGGTAGCGTTGTTCCAGTCGGCCCGTCATTTCGTGAAATTTGCAAACACGACGAGCCACCTGCACAATACCGCACTCACGTGTTTACTACTGCCGAAGATCACCAGCTGTGCACGGGATATTTTATGATAGGCAAGAGGCTAGTCCACAACTCCTTACCAAATATAATAGCACTCGCTTTATGACTTTCGCGGGAGACATGGCTGGTCGGATATATTTTGAACAGACCTCGTACCTTATAATAATAATAAATATCTCTAGAAGACTAGGAGGCCCATGGCTTGGTTTGTGATCTTCTTCCATTCTCGCCTATCATTAGATTTACTCGTATCTTACTACTAGGTAAATTCTTTTTATACATAAAGATCCCTCTTAAGCTTTAGTTTGTGGAGGATTAATGCAGATTGAGTTTATTTTGACCTCATCTTCAACAGTATTTAGTCTTCGTAAATTGTTTCTGTTGACAAACTCGAACTGTACGTTTCAGTCCAAATGTTAACACATTTGTTATCAGACAGAATTTTGGGTAATTCCTTCCAGTAGAATGAGTGTGACCAGTGACACATAGCACCTAAAGGACCAAGTGTATCACCTGTGATGTAACAGTATGTGTAAAGTACTTCAGATAGAAATAAGTTATTCTTGGTTCTTAAATCAAGGTTTTAAATTGGTTCTGTAATACAGTAGTGCCCTTAGATATCACCGGTGATCTACATGATTCGATATATTTGATAACTTTCAAAAGCACACGCAAGATAGTTTTTTAAGTACTTATTTATAGCACCAAGGAAACGTGATAATTCAAGACGCTTGAAGATAATAATTAGATGTACATTTTTATATTTGGAATCAAGCGCCGCGCCACAAGCTACTGCTTTCAGGGCTGCTTTATCAATGCGCAACTAAAAATGTTAGTATGCCCACTGACAGATGAAGGTAACTGAAACAAACTGAAAAGTGAAGCTACCGTCAAGATCAGAATTTTATATTAGCATTAATTGGCACTTTCACCTAACTAAGCGTAAAAGAAGAAGATAAAAATCTTTTTCTGTCTGTCAGACGATGAAATTAATAATTTTGAATAGTTTAAATTGAATAGTAATGGAGGTATGTGAAATCAACGAATTCAAGCATTTTTCGGTTACAAATCAAAATCAAAAGAAAAATTTGCAACTGTACCTGTTACAAAAATATGTTGAAACGTGTGCAAATTTGTAGCACTTCGATTATTTCGAGGGATGCAGCACATGTGTATGTCAACAAGCTGTTGCAATCACATATTTTCTGTAGTTCAACATCCATTAAACATTAGATGTGAAGAAGAGGTAAAAAAGGAAAAATTTATTCAAATATTTATAGATATATGCAAACATGCATGTCCTCTGTTCGTCAAAAATATCAATACGAGAATTTATATTCTTTTCTCCCAGTTCATCCCCATATTTCGCAAAAAGCCCTTTGCTGTATCTGTTCACCCGTCGAAACCTTTTGTATGTATAAATATATACGCGTACACTGAATACAACCGAAGCGATACTAATTTGTGTCTGTTAAATTGAAAGTGATTTGCGAAATAATGGCCGGCCTGTTACGGTCACAGAGCAAACACGCTATCTAGATAAATTAAAAGATAAATTTAAACGTAAAGATAACATAAATAGAAACTGTTGCCGCCACCGCGTATCTATATGTTGGTGGAAGTTTAGTTGGATGCAGCGGCGATATTAATAGTAATTAATTTCTGGTCTATAGTTTGAAATTTAGGTCGCAACCACACAGTTTGCGTTCATCATTTATGTACTTGATCGTAAAGTTGTCATCGCGTAGCAGTAGATAGGGCGTTATTGGAAACTTGCATGAGGAACTTAAATACGAATTTAAAATTATTTAACACTTCAGAAACTAAAATGTACGAAAGAAATGATCCAAGGGACAGAAACTGTCGGATTTATGAGAACAATTTAATCTAATGTATTATTTGGAACGCTGTGAAAACTAAAGGGCTGCATTTTTGTGTAATTTGTTCTGCTTATGATTTAATGGCTCAACGGTTGATTTGGAAAAGAAGTATGTTATAATTGAACTAATTATATCGATACAAATACTATTCTATAGTATATCAGCCACTCCACCAGAGTTCCGATAAAAGGGTATATTGAAGGGAACTCAATAATATAATAATACGTGTCATTTACGACAACTAAACACTCTTCATAGATATCTACATAAATTACAAATCGTTAAGAAAGTGAAGCTTTAAAGTGGTATACTTAAATCTTCTAGTTTGTTTAAGATATCAAATCATATCTTTACCTTAGACGTAACAATCTTACCTCAAAATTATACGTAACTAGAGGAACTGCACAGGTGGAACTGAAGGAAAAAGTAAATCATCCTCCTTGGTCCAAATTTCATCTAAGTATGCTTTTTAATTTGATTATCAAGATTGCTACACGTCGGTTTGGATCTTATTATTGTAGAAACTTTAGGAACACTTACTTTAGGAACATCTTTAGGAATATTCTAGGAACACTTTCAAGAATGTTTTACGAATATCTTTTTCTGGGGATTGCTTTTCTGAATACCTGTTAGGAATATCGGTTGAAAGAATCGTCCCTTCACCTTTTCTGACTGGGACGCCGCCGCACCGGTCACCAGCGTGTAGTGTAAACTTGGTTACTTATTTGTTTTATAGTAATTTTTGATCTTGGAAGCTCCACCGTGCTTAGTTGATTTAATTTTTTTAGTTTTTTTTTGTCAACTCTTACTGAATAAAATTTGTAACCGATTTAAATATTCGCCTCTCGGACTCAGTTTTAGAATTTTGGGATTTATGTAGATATTCGACTCGTTTACAAACGTCTGCGGGTTACTCCGTTTTTTTCTTTTATTATATAGATTGCTATATTGAGCTTTTACTAATTTGAGTACTTTGATACTGTAACTCTTTTTGAGAGAACTAACAAGTTCTTAACAGTAAAAACGATTGTGAATGAACGCGACAATTGTTGGTTAACCTCGCTGTTTCATTGCTTCCCTTGTCATTACTCCTGTTTTGCAATACTGTCCATTCTAAGTTTGAACCGATCTCTCGAGAATAAGTGGGCAAGAACGTAGTAAAACCGATTTTCAATCTTAGAGTTTAGATTGGAGACCCGTCTCATCTCCACTATAGCTAGCTAGACCGCTCAAACGCCCAGTAGGTCAACAGCGAAGTAACTTGAGGCTCACGTTTGTAAGTTTGCTTTTTCTCGGAGACTTTTGTTAATGGTTTCTTTAATTTTCGGCGAAAACTGCGAGGACGCTCGCGAATAGAACCCCTGATAGTATGCAATCAACTAGGATGTTAATTATATAATAATATAGTCGCATTAAAATTGGCGCCATTTCTTCAAATACATCGTGTTCGTTTTATAATGAGGACGATAAATCATACTATTATATATTTATTATAATTATAAAAGAACATATGTTGAATAAGGTGAAAGTGGATATTTGGATAGGACGTGTCTTGTTTACTGTCACAGCCGGCTCGTATGCCTCTGTCTAACGCTTAGTTCGATTACTGCCGAATTTTTCAATTACTTTTTGACAGATCTGTTAGGATATATAATTCGGTGATCATAAACCAATAATTTTATTTGCCTAATTTTTATTGTAATCCATTTTCCCATTGATTTACTTTTATCTCATATAATCTCATGAATAAATTTGATACATTAGTTGTGCGTTTCCTCTAATATGCTGCGAAAAGTAAGGTAATGTCACCGGGCCGAATCATTCCACCGAAAGGTAGAAAGGGTAAATCATAATGACGATGATGAAGTTGCGAGAAACCTGTATGTATAAATGGCAACATAAGTACAATTAATGACGAAGCAAGCACTTCACGGGAGTGTAAATCATGTAAACACTTAATAGTCAAGTGGATTCACGCATAAGGATAGATTTCACATCATACTGTGCGCTGTGAACCGTACATTTTAGTTGTATTACTAATTATTATAGTAATAAAGTATATTACGAATTACTATACTATGAAACAAAGATAACAGATACAAATGACACAAAAAAGCAAAACAAATTAGATAACAAAACAGGAATGAGGTAAATTGCTAATAAAATGATATAAACAATCAAATGAAAATATATAAAAACAAACTCGTCGTTTCGCTGATATTGTAATTGATTTGCTTAGGAGTTAATGGAAAGTGAATAACGGATTAAAGGGCAATATATAAGACCGAGCATCACGGTTCATTGAGCACTAACTGGTGGGCCGGAACATATACAGGACAGAGAGAGTAGTTGTGATCTCAGGTGAGGTGTTACTGAAGAGAATGTCTTTGTCCATATGGTGGTCTACAAAAGCACGAGAGAGATTTCTGAGTTTAACACAGCGTTAATTTTCTTGTAGACAAAGCGGTGAAGCTCGCCGCTTAGTTCAAAATACGAAATGGAGTGATCTTAGTAATTATAGATCGGTAAAATACTTTTGAACTGATTGTAGATCCCACTACCGCTGAAGTAGAGGAAGAAGTCATGTTAATATGTTCCATGAAGGGTAAGCCGTTATCAAAAAACACAGCAAGGTCCTTAACTGTATATATTTCGTTAATCAGCTGACAATAAGTTCTAAAAAAGAACGTTCCTTTTTGTATATACTCCGAGGCGACACTTACAGGTAGCTAAGAAAAGTTACTTTCCTGACACCAGGTAAACACTCGATCAATGTCACTGTACAAAGTTATCACATCTTCCGAGCAAATTATTTTGTTTCATAGTTTAAGTTCATCAGAAAATCCTTGTACTTGAGCTTTGTGTAATGACACCAATGACACAAAAGATATTCGATGAACATAAAAAATATAAATGGACCAAGATATGATCCATGAGGTACTCTGGAAGATCGAAGAATTCCTGTGAACTGAATTCGTTATAAAAGCTCGTTTGAGCGATATTCCAGGTAAATAAACATAAGATGCAATAGTCTTAGAGTAAATCCAAATAAACAGCTTCTTTAACCAAGCAACATAATTTACTTTGTCAAATTGACGAGTCAAAGTGTAGATAGCATCGACTTGTTCACCATTATCTCAGGCTTCGCCCATAGATTGATTATATTATTAACGTGATAAAAGTTGATCAAATGGCAATAAACATACTCAGTTTTGGTGATAGATAGGGCAGTACGTGATATAATAATGATAATAATTTTTATTATCCAACAGGCTACGCCTAATAACAGGATGGAAATTAACAAAATAAGAGAAGTAATGACAACCTTCAAAAACAATACACTCACACACCTATAAACAAAATGGTGCAACATCACAAACTCGGCTTTACAAGCAATCGCGAATCAAATAATAACAATAAAATTAATAAAATCCATACAAGGAAAGAAAGAAAAATAAATTGTTGGCATTTCTGCCCATCACAACCATAGGCAAAAGCCTGAGCACATTAGTTCTCGCAGTTGGTACTGTAAAAGTAGTCACAGATCTTGATGCCATGCGCGGTACATTGAGGCCAATCTTGGATAATAGATCTGGACAGTTCAATAGGATTAGCTAAAAGCTTAGCTAAAATGTTTACTATATGTTACTCGCGCCTGGACATCAAGAATTCTATTCCGAAGTGATTCATGACCTCAGCAATATCAGCCCAATATTCAGGATATCACCCATTGAATCTGAATGATAAATATTTTAGACACTTGGGATGTACTATTTCGATCTTAATACAGCAACGACTTGTAGATGGGATACCATATTACGCCCGCATATTCAAGTTTGCTAACAACAAAAGCAAAATATAAACATTTAATAAAGATCACATTAATAAACTCTTTTGTGCACCTTAAAATAAAGCCCAAAACTTTAGAGACGGAACTGCAGATGCCATTTATGTGCGAAACAAAAGTCAAACCAGAATCAAAGAAGACCAAAATCTCTTACAGAATTAATGTTTGAGAGAGATAAATAATAGGAAGTCCTCTCCTCATATAAGTAATTTTGCAGCATTTTGTGGTATTTAGGTTAAGCCGCTTACTCCCACAGAACCTCTCAATCAAATCCAAACTATATTGCAAGGAGGCAACACCGTCCCAATTAGATATTCTGCAGTAAACTTTAAGATCATCCGCATACGCCAATGAAGGACAAGATAACGATATTAACAGATCATTTATAAACAGATTGAAAAGCAACGGGGCAAGATGTGAGCCCTGTAGTACACCCGACGGCATGGTACAACGACGAGATTTAAAACCATTATATGATACGTAGGAATACCTGTTATGAAAGTAAGATTCTATAAGATCAATAAATTTGGGTGATAAACCGTAGGAGTTAAGTTTATGAAGCAGTATTGAATGATCTATAGTATCAAAAACTCTAGACATATCGGTGTAGATAAAATCGATCTGTCCACGAGTGTCCAAAGATTCACTAATGTACTATGCAATCGCGACCAAGTTTGTAATCGTGGATCTTCTTCTCCACATTATACAGAATCTGCTCATATATTTTCGCGAAATTTGAGAGAACCGCGATAGGTCTATAGTTCCCGATCAGCACACTCTCAGCTTTCTTATGCACAGGAATAACGCGTCAAACTTTCCACCTATCAAGAGAAACATTATTTAACAATCTACAATTAATTACAATTGTTTTAGCAAAAAATGAATGTGTATAGTATCTGTTCGTGAATTTACGAGTAACTTCTATAGACATTCATTTATTATCACGATGTAGCCATATCTGTCATCAGAAAAAAACCGTATTACTACAATATATGCCTATATACTTCGCTTCAGTGGTCGGAGCCCTTTTCAGGAATATAATATCCGCAAATAGCTAGTGTTGATGGTACTACTGATGTATTTTTTACTATTTTTTCAGGTAAATGAATTAACATTCAGCTTTCCTAAGCTCTCAGTTCAATTCAGTGGCACGCGATGCGATAGCAACCGACTACTTCCTACTCTTAGTATCTAAACATCCCGATCTGACGCCGAATATCCTCCAACTATGTGCTGGTCGCCCGGTACCGACTCTGTATACATATGATTTACATGACTGATGATTTGAAACTTACTAGCTGAATTGGTAAAGAATGAATAAGTGAATGTATACGAGGAACTCTATATTTTAAGAGATGAATATACTTATATTATGTTGCCTGCAAACAAAAAACGTTAGAGACAAGTTAGCGGAGTTCACCGTACATCGACTGTTTATTTGTATATTATTTGCTGAATAGAACTTTTGATGAACAGCAGCAAATGCTATCCTAAGTAATCGTACCCTTTAGTGGAGGTCCTCTGTTTCAAAACAAATATATCCTAACCCACAAGTGTATGTTTTGAAATGCGTAGTGTACCATACTTAAGAGCTATTCAGCTTTCATATAATTATCCTCTCTGACTTGGACATCAAATTATATCCAATTTCAATTTTTCACAAAGTCATGGTGACGTTATATGAAACAGTTCTAACCTTTACCACATTCATTTGAGTACTTTTAAGTTTGTATTTCGAAGTTGGGTAGTCATTTTCAAAGCAGGGAGAAAAAATCTGCTTGAAAACATCACTAGCTAACTTATAATAATGACATTTGGTGGGTAGAAATGAGCGTATGTAGGCTTCTCAACTAGTCATAACAGGTGACGTAGTAGTCATAGATGACGTCACAAGGCTAGTCTGACCAATAATTTTAAACGGTACCTTATGAAAAGTGATATCTCGTTTAAAAGGTATTGAAAATATCTATTCAGTCATACTAACTTTGTTTGAGTTTAAGCTGATTTTGATGGATAAATTAAATAAATACTAAAATTACAGCTTTGCATTTAATTAATAAAGATACTAAAGTCCGTCGCTGGTTAATTGTCAAGGAAGTTGACGTCTTTTAATCCTCTAGTTGTTTTTACTTTGCTAAGTTTTTGCAAAAGTGCTTATACCTTGATTATTTACTTTAATTATTGTTTAACTTGAGTGTTTACATAGGCAAAATGGTACGTACTGTAGCCGACAAAGTGGCAGGTGTAATAATTCGTGAAGGTACAAACAATTTCCATGCAGCGGGGTAGGTCGCGCTATATCTAGGACTTATTTGAGGGAGTTCTTTCGGAAATTTGAAGCAACAGGCAGTGTTCAGGATACCAAACGATTTAGTCGACCAACAATTAGTGATGAAAAAAAATTACATAATTGCAGAAATGATAGTAAACCCTACTTCTTCTACAGCCAAAGTTGCGTCTATCTGTGAAGTCAGTCGTACGGACCGTACATAAAGTATTGGCTAAAAACAAATGTCATTCATACAAATCTTATATGATAGAGATCTACCACTAATAGGTCAATAAAATACAAATTAAAAATGGTGCACCAACTTTCAGATGATGACCCCGACCGAAGCCTAGAATTCTGTGAAAATATGTCCAATCAAATTAACCAACAACCAGACTACATACAAACAATTTGTTTTAGGGCGAAAGTACTTCCTACCTCAATGGAAATGTTAACATACAAAATATGGGGTATTGGAGTGACATCAATCCTCATATTTTTCATGAAAAACATACTCAATTTCCGGACGAGGTAAACGTTGGAGCAGCTACTTTGGGAAACCATATAGTTGAGCCTCTTTTTCTTAATGCTAACTTAACCGGTGAATTGTATCTGGAGATGTTAGAAAACCAAATTGAGCAGTTAATTCTTGAAAATTTTGAAGATAATCGAGATGAATTCGGCAACTTGGAACTTGGAAGTTTCTAACAAGACGGTGCTCTGGCACACTATTATGGTTACCTAGATGAGGAATATCGTGGTAGGTGGATTGGACCACTCGGGCACTGGACCTCACGCCATTCGTCTTTTCTTCTGTGAGGCTGCTGGAAATCTAAGGTTTAGGCTACAGCACCTGGCGGTATTGACGTTTGGAAATAACGAATTCTTGGCGAATGCAGGGCAATTTCCGCTGACACATTTGAACGAATACGACAAAAATTTAGCAATAGGATGCATTACTGCCAGGAAGTAGATGGAGCACATTTTCAATACTTAACATAAGAATTGGGTCTTAGATCTTTATCAATTAAATGCGAAACCATAATTTTAGTATTTATTTAATTTATCCATCAAAGTCGGCCTAAACCCAAACAAAATTAGTATGACTGAACAGGTATTTCCAAAACCTTTTAAATACAATGCTGTTTTCCATAGGGTCCCATTTAAAATGATTGGTCGCAGTGGTCCTGTGACGTCATTTATGACTATTACCTCATCTGTTTGGACCAGTTAAGAAGCCCCAATTTGTTTACTTCCACCCTTCAAATTTCATTATTATAGGTATAACCGTTCAAAAGATACGAGTAAGGGGGAAAAACTTTTAACTGGCACTGTACATATGTGCGCGTGAAGGCTGTTTTGTATCAGAATCGCTGCACATTATCCAAACGATTCATCACTTTATCTTAATTGCAGTTTTGAGGCGACTGTGCCGTTCATCTTGAAAGCTCCACTTAGGTATATAAAACTTCCAACCTATTCTTTTTCGATGCGAACTGAAGGTGTAAAGAAATAGAAAGGGACGAAACAACTTGCGCCAAAGGCAGAAACGTGAAGAATGACAGAAATAAATGGTCGCTAACTGAAAATCCTTCTAAGACAAAGATTTTTGTCACTCCGCCAGAAAAAGTTTCAAGTTTATTTGTTTCCGCGTTACTCGTTCCATTCTGACCGTTGAAAATTCGTACCTAATTTAGAAGTTTTCAGAAGAAACAGATCCGAACCTGAAGCACTTTTGTTTTCGTTCCGTTCTCTTTTGTGGCTAAATTGAAAATTTTAGCGAGAAAGGGATGTTGTTCTTTAAGCTTTCATTTGTATGCAACCTATGTAAACTAACTGCGCGGGTAGATTTAAGAGCGAGTCACTGAGCAGCGTTAATTCGGTTCTCTTTGCGCGAATATTATTAATAATAAGCTATTAATTTTTCTTCGGATAATTCACAAAATAAAACAATACCATCTCAATTTTTTAAACATAATGCAAATTATGCATCGCATTGTTATCAATTCACGAAATCATCCACTGCAAACACGGAATCCACTCGCATATCCCTTAAACCTAAGCCGGTGTAGGTCACAATGACAGAAAATTATTCTAACATTACCCGTTTTCGTCGTATAACGGAGTTTACTACATCAGTAAAGCACACGTGATCTTCGACACCGGAGGTAGAGGAGGCAAGAAGCACGAGGACATAGAAAGAGACCTTGGAACACAAAAGTTTATGCCGACAACGTATTTGTGGCGGTTACGGACGCTGTCAATATGAAGCGATCCTAATGACACTGTAATGGTACCCCGCTTGATGGTTATCTTACACCGCCAAGTGTCTTCCTTATGTGAGTCGTGACGCTGTCTTCATCCCTTTGTACGATCCGTATGACCCAATTGCAAAATTGTCGTGCTTCTGGTATGTATATGAGAATATATGTATGTATTATGGCCTGCAATGTAAAACGTACATTTCCTATAGACGATGTGTTTTACTTTTTAGTTTGGAAGGATGTGAAAAATGTACATTTTGTGATTCAATTTTCGATAAAGAAATTCTACAATTTCTCTTATCTTTCTTGGAAAATTTTTACAAGCTTTTGTAGCACTCACTAATAAAATGTAATGATAGGAATTATTTGATTGGTGATAGATTTTAGATAGTATAATTTTTCCGTACTACCGTGCTTAACCCTATATTGCATGATTTTTGTTTTGCTTAAAATAAAAATACGTCTACTTAAATAATTTGTGTACGGCTATAAAAATAATTTAAAAAATCTAGAATGGATGAAAAGCCAAAATTTTATTGATTTATTTTTTGTTTCCATTTGGGTACAGAAAAATGTAAACTTGAATTTACTGATGGCACTGCTTGAAACAGTTTTTTTATCGTATAAACAAAGATGCCCTTTTCAATTTTCGCAATATATTCTGCTTTTACCCTTACAGCCTTCTAACTCACAACGTTTCCTCAAATTTCCAGGCATTGGCCAATGACTTACATTAGCTAATTGTGATTCAATATTTGCTACTTTGATGGTGGCCTATTATGCATAATGCTTTTGCAATTTCGATTTTGAAATTCAACAAAGTCAATTGAGGCGTGCTCTCGCTATTACGTTGTTCAGATATTCTTCTATGTAGCAGCAAGGAATTGCAGACGACTACGTACACCAAGTGAAAGAATATTTTATGACACAATTTCTTGCTTCGTATATGTATAAGGTATAATTCCAAAATTTGGTCGAGAGGATCGATACATCCCATGTGATGATTGTAGATATAATATTTGGGCAGTCAATTTATTTCTCAGTTCTTTCAGTTTTGAAAAATCTTGACCTTATGGATAAAGTTACTTCCAGCAAAGGTAGAAATAAGAGCTACACGTTTGTTACCATGCCACTGCACTGCTTTTAAAACTAGAGAGGTGGAACTATGGAGCAGTATTTTTTCCACGAAGGTAGACCTACCTGCATTTTTGGCATCGTTGGCGAATGTACAACCTTTCAACCGATTAGTGCGTACAGTTCCAATACAGTCAATTCCTTTACCGGATAAATACGATAGCAGTGGTATGCTGGTAAAATAATTAGCAAAGTAAACCTTATGGTGCGAATTAGTAGGTACTGCGCGGCATATTCTAACAACTGTATTACCAGCTGAACCAAAATCCACATCTGTTTCCTTTACTTTGCCCGTAAAAACTTCAAAGTTGTTGCTAAAGCCACTAACACCGGATAACACCCATGCTTTGTACCCCCATTTGTGGGATTTTTTAGGATTGTAGGTTTTATATGATATTTCATACTTGGAGTGCACTTGATTAAATACAGTTTGTATTTTTTCAACTTTATCATTCATACAGGAATTGTCGTTGAAATGTAGGAATGTCTTGATTTTTTCGAATTTATTGACCAACATTACATCAACAATTTGAGATATTCTGGTCTCGGCTGGTCAATTTCTTCTAGTGCTACTTAGCTTTATTATTGACATCCACACAACTGTGCCTATGAATAGTTGTAATTCAATCACAGTCGTATGCATTGGTCGACTAGGTTTTGTTTGTGTAGAATATAGACTTGAAAAGTTTGATGCCTTATCCAGGAATTCGTCAGGGAAAAAATACTTGACCACGACAAATGGCGTAGACAACTCCAGGATATCTTCAGCTAAACTACTGCTGCCAACAAATTCACTTCATCATCATTTGTAGAGGTCTGCAAATTTTCAGGAGCAATCAAATTTGAGAGGGATATATCATCGTCAGAGAAGAAGTTGTGCTCGTATCTCGAATTCCTGGGTCTTCCACAGTATTTGCTTCATTTTCATCCTCATTTTCAGATAATGGTGAACCTTCACTTTCTGAAGGTATATCATGAACCTGAACAGCTGCCTTTTTCGACCATAAAATGTTGATTTTTTATTATTAAATCATATTGCAGGTATCTTAAAATCATATTGCAAACAAGTTCATAAGTGAATATCATTTATCTATGTACAAAAGAAAAGTTACACAATTACAAAAAATTTACAACATTAGTGCACAGGTGTATGTAGTTCCCGAAAGGGAATACGCATAAACAAAGTAAAATATTACATAAAAACTTTGCATATCACGATTTCTTGCAATTAATCTTTTCTAAACACAACTGTGGACCACTGTGATTTTTGTAGCACAAATAAATCCAATTTTTTCTCAAACAACCAATACAAAGTTACAGTTTCTTCTAATCTTGCTATACTCCGTTGTCCCAAACTGCAAATGGCAAACTTAATATTCTTCAAGTGCTGCTATTTACCATACACTAGCAAACCGAACTCAGTAGTCATCTGGGTACTGTATGCACAGAAACTTCTTATGTTAGATTTTCATACTTGTAGAGCTAAGTTGATTGTAATGTTCCTGAACGGGAACGGTATGCGATATGGATTTAAGGAACCTTTTGTAATGTAATTGATGAGTACATCAACGACTAATAGCTGTAACTAAACGAAGAATAATAATTATTAAAAAAGAATAAGTTGCAAGATGGATTTCTTTCAATTTCTTGAATAACCGTCACAGTAATTGAACACAAAGCATTTTAAGAACACCTAAAATATATGAAATTACGAAATCACCAACTTGATAGCTTCTTTGGCATTTCTCTACAAATTGTTCGAATACTTGCCGAATCGGAGTTAAATTGTCATATTTCTTTCTTTCGGCTCTGTTATTTATGTCATCAAATCTCAGTGCGCGTAATAAAAGGTGAAATCTCTCTTTGGACATTGTAAGCCTAAAACATTCTGGAGCAGTACCATCGCTGGACCAGAGTTCCTGAGTGTTCAAATATTGAGTCTTTTTATCCCAGCCATATATAATAGTCCAATGAGAGCATATATTTCTGTCTCATCTGTTGCACGACAATCTCTATCTCGTGTATAATTTGGGCGTAATTTATTTAGAAAAATATTTGTACAATTTGCAATATGTTGAATCATATCAGGCGGAAAAAATAACTCCCAGCATTCCCTTACTGGCTTTGCATTTCTTGCAAGGGATTTGACACCAGGTAAATGAATAACAATATTATGTCTCAGAGTGCGCTTGTTAGGGTGAGGAGGATGAGCCAGCCAGCGAGTTGTGCCATCTTTACCAATATAATGATGTTCTACATCAAATTGAGTCTCCGTGTCAAGTATAATGTTATCATTTTGGTCATTACTATCCGATTCTTCTGTATCTGTATTATGGTCACTATGATCACTGGCAGAGTCACTCTCCACTTCATAATCATCTCCATCTTCTTTCAAATTTTCTAGCTGATGGTCAAGAGTTGGTTAAGGAGCCATCCATGTTGGTTGCGGGTTTAATTCTTTATATTGTTGTCTAGCTAATTCGACAATTTTCTGACTTCTACTCATTGCCATTATACTAAAAATATAATATTGTCATATATCTACGCCATTTTCACTGATATAAAACATTTAGCACACGAATAAATACTAATAAATGCAGTACTCACATAGAGAAAGACCAAAAAACACCTCCAAACTGTATTAAGAGAAACGCTCAATGGGCATAACAAAACACCAACGCGAGAACTAGCGCCGTGAGAGAAACGCTCACACGGTCTGCAAGTGATGGACGAGTTCTCTCAAAAAATTGCTGAAGACGACTAATTGTTGCTCAGGTTGCATTTACAACTAGCAGGGATACATAAACTCAGCTAGAGGGCGCGCTGTTCCTGTATCTCAACCCCGTTTAAAAGTGTGGCAATTTTAGCATAAGTGTGAGAAAAATGCTCATAGCGCTAGTGCTCCAGGGTTAAGAAGCTACTAACAAGAGTAGTAGCTTTCTATCTGAGGAATTACTATTAAGAACTAATTACAATGATATCCTTATAACCTAGTTCCACAAATAATTGGAATAATAAAATGTAATAAATAGAAATACTGTTACAAATCATAATAAATATATTTTATGTACAGTCGCATGCATATTGCTATAAAACTCTTTTACTGCAATATTCGAATGAAAGTCATTAAACTAAAACGCACTTCATAAAACATTTGAAACCCAATACTTCATTTCCACGCCGTAAAAAAACATATAGTCAGTAGTTTATTGGTGCATTTATAATGCTCAAAAATATATGCACATTTAAATTTAATTTCGAGCTTAAAATTGCGATGTTCTGGTGCAATATTTTTATGAAAGCACATGAAGGCTTATTACCAAAGAGAAATCTATACTTAAAGTTTCACTTTAATAGCTATCTGCTAGCATATGCTGTTCGTTTCGTCTAAAAATATCATTACAAAATTATAGCTTCTAATTAAACTGAAGTTTCATATAATAATACGTGGATTTTGTCATTATCTACCGCGAATGGTTCCCTAAAATCTGTATAACGAAACGAAAAACATATATGGATTTACTACTAGAGAAAAATAAATAAAATAATAAATAAATAAATGAAAACACAAATGCTCGGGGCAAATTTTTGGTATGATATCAATTTATTAAGTATCATAAGGTTTGAAGTTAAAAAGAAGGAAGTAAAGTGGAATTACTGGCTCGATTACAACACCGAAATCATAATAAACAGAGACACTGGAGACTGAGATGACTCGCAATAAAATACAGTGAGACGAGAGATAGAAGAAAATTAGAAAAGAAAGCATTAATAAACGAAATACTGGATGAGTTGGTCAAACAGAATAAGAACAACGCCAAGTTTTATCTATACTTAAGGGAACGAAACAGAAAAGCAGCATTAGCATTAACATCGAAAATCTACAATGATGGAATAACCAGGAAATTACAAGAAGGCGAAAACAAAGAAATAGAAATGGGCAATATAGGGTGTGAAAACGTTACAACTTTACAGGAAGAAATAAATCCATCGAGAATAGAAGAATACAACAGATTAGTAGTCAGTTTAAAACCACGAGGCATCGCCGATTTCACCAGCGAAATTATAAAGTAGGGGAAGGAGAGATTGAACTGGAAATTATTGGACCCTATTGAAAAATATGAAAAGCAGAAACTATGCCTAGAGAATGAGACGTTGGAGCAATATTGCCAGTTTTGAAAAACGCAATCCAAGGATGTGGTTAAACTACAGAAGAGTTATCTTATTGAATACCTCGTACGAAATCTTAACAAGCCTAACTACGGCATGTAGAAAGTCAGATAGGAGAATGCTAGAGCGGCTTCAGAAAGGAAGGATCAACAACGATAGATGTTGTACACGTCAAAAAGCAGATAATATGTTGTTTTAAGGCGATGGTATGACTGCGCTGATCCGACCCAAATGGTTGTTGACCTCAGTTGAATTCAGTAAATAATTGCTCTGTAATATTTATGGGATTTCGTAGAAGATTTGAAAAATAATAATTAATAATTAAAATGATTAGCAACAAACCGTTTATTTACATAAAAATAGGTATATACGTATATACAATTCATACATTCAAGTATATTCTATACAACACTATACTTAACACGTTATCACACATCTACGACAACTTGTTATAGTGAAACGAAGCCGCTTGTACAAAATGGAATCGACTGATATTCTGGTATTGGCACTTCATTAATAGATTCCGCAAGAAAACTAAACCGTCCTTATTGTTTTATGTGTTATAATTTGGTGAATTTAGGCTATTTAGTTTAACATAAACATTTGTCTGGTTAAGATTCAAAATGTAAATAATTTGCAAAATATAGTTTTCTATTAGATAATCTAGAAATGATGTCAGTTGACTCTCATTAACATTTTCTGATAAGAAGATTAAATATCAAGCAGTCGCCCACACTTTGTGGCTTTAAAAATGTTAGACCAATAATCGAACTAGAAAATTGGCTTATATTAGAGAGAAAGCAGCCGCCAATTAGTTTTACATTTGGTCACATTGCCTTTACAGCTCCGTGAACTGATTCCTCAAAATCAACAACATGTGGTTCATAATTTAGACGAAGCATTCTAAATTTTTCTGCAATTATGTTAAATGTTTTCGTATACGACTTTTTACTTTTGTTTGGCAACAAACAAAAAATTAAAGGCACTTAATGAGGATTTTTATGCCATATGTGGTAAACACTTGCACAAAGTGTTTAGCACCACAATCAAAAGTGCTATCCATTACAGCGTAGAACATGCACTCAAAAATTTCAAATTGCTAACATACGAAAACATGACAATATTATTTTCATAACATTTGGCCAACAATTTTCTTGCTTGTATGTATGCGAATTGAGTGTGTGTACCTACTTAGTTTTCCATGCCGTTAAGGAAATTATATTTACTACAATCGCAATCGCTATCGTACCCATGGATGATTAGGCAGTTTGAAGACCTCGGATTATAATAGGCGCAATCGGCGCAATCGTCCCCTGCCCGTTCGTTGGCTTTAAAGAGGTGTTCAACAGTAGCAGACGTTTCATGACACTGAAAACCATAAGGAAATTTCCGAACAAACTGATACGACAAAAATGACCATGAAAGAATCAAGAGCAACAGTGATTATAAGAAGCAAACTAATCAGTGAAATAAAAATTAATACCAGAGTAAAACCAGGGTAGCTCATCTGTCAGCAATATTATTTAATATAACGATGGAATGACGAGGGAGTGCAATCTAAATAGAACAATAAGAACGAAATTAGGGCAGACAGCGGCATACGTGGACGATCTGGCAGTAATAGCGAGAAAAACAAGGAGCAGGCAAGGGATGCTGAGGAGAATAATGGAGCGCAAGCTTAAGCTTTACGTATTTATGTCAAGATATTAGACAGTTCTTGGCTTCCTCTTAGCGCGGATGTGCGTTTCCAAACGACGTTCCAGGAACTTCAACGGCCTCTTATCCTTGGACTTCATAACTGTGTTTTCGTACGGTGTGTGCCCTACGACCTCCCTAATCAGGTCTCGTACAAACTTAGTGTGCTTAATTTTGATGTCCTTTAGTCGCTACTGGCGGATTTTCTCAGCTTTCGTCATCCACGTCGGAATTTTTGTGGTTTTCTACCCCCTTTGAGAGACCCACCGCTATCTTGTTCTAGCGAGTCGTGGTAAATAAATACAGCGCAAGAGTAATCGTGTGTTTCTACAAATTCATCAGTTGAAATATTAATTAATAATATAAATGATAAAAAATGGGAATCTCACACAGGCTGCACGCAGGATACAAAGCATAATACAAATATAAACAAATCATGCATTACGAATAAATAACCAAATTCAGGCGGAAGCAACGAGTACAACGTAACTTGCAAACTTCAGTAGTAGCAACGTGTTAGACCCTCGGGGAGATCGAGGTGGAAAGACCTAAATTTTGCTAATATCTTTTATTGCAGCTACTCCCCGAGAGTCTAATACGTTGTTACTACTGAAGTTTAAATAACCAAACGCACAAAGCTTATGGTGTACAAATTAGCGATCAGGGCGGTAATCAGATTTGTCTCGGAAACCATATCACTCACAAAAATAAACGAGGAAAAGTTGAGAATATTTGGAAGAAAAAGAATATCGTGCAGTGACTCATCACAGTAAAGGAGTCTTATGATTCACTGCTACGTGCTTCCTCTCATATCGTGCGTTCCACAAAAATGAATGACCTTTAAAATGCAATATCCATTACTCTGAAACCTACTTGAATAAATTTGTTTCTGTGAAAATTCTTTTTGTTGATAGGTAAATTAATGAAAATTGAGTTACAAATTGATAAATGTAGAACAGCAACAGTCAGACAATAATGTTTTAGTTTATTTACTCTTCTGCTCTTCCGTTTCTTGACGACCCCTTAAAATACCAAAGAACGTTAAGTAACCGAGACGAAGTGCAGTCGTATTTTATCAATAAACTTAAAGGTTAATTGACTTGACCATCTGGCGTCTGCACGTTCAATTTAGAAGTGTCTCTTATCAGCGTTATGGGCTCGTTCTGGTGCGTGTCACTCGAATGCAAATGTAACGTAAATTATTAGCGTAAACGAACTGAATTGCTAATATCCGTTGCCATAATAGACGGGCTACAATCGTAGGCCGCTGTTATTGATGACAGTTGGGGAGCTAAGCATTATCGCGTTACTAATGTTTCCACAGCCTCGAGTGCCTTGTAACTGTGTGCGCGGAACGTATACGACGGCGTATATGAATGTTCACATACGAAACCCGGAGAGCAGAAGGGGAGGTCGTTCATTTGATATGAATGACTTGGAAACGCACATGTTGTAAATGATGGAGGAAGATGATGTTTTACCGGACGAGATTAAAAAAGTGAACGAATTAATTTTCTCTGCGTGGGGAATTTAACCATTTGTCAAGGGAAGTGCCCATTAAAATTTTTATTATCGTCATCGAAAATTGAACGTGTACCAAGGAAAGTTTGGAAAAGCTAATTCATGCTGGCTGCTATAAACACAAAGATAGAAAAAGGCAAATATAAACATTTACGTTCCTATTGGAACTACTGTGTCAACCATTTTTGCTGTGATATCGTCGTTATCGTAGTGCTTTTCTTTATAAAGAATGATTAACTAATTGACATGAGAAACACAACATCTGAAAGTAATATTTTCTTTTTAAAAATTTTGTATGTATATATATATTCTTTGTAAAACAAAACAAAGGGAAATTTCTCATAGCGTGAGCCATAAAATTAGCGTTGTTATGCCACTTGGGAGGAAAATAAGGCTGCAAAACTAGTTCCCTCAACATCAATAATATTTCGCTAGCCTACAAACTCAAGACTTGGCTAGCTGTGAAGGATAACAAATCTGATTTACGGTTAATCTGAAGATTATAATTAATTTCTATCCGGCGAATGTGAGAGGTTAACTTAGAAAGCTGAGGAATTAACAAATAAGTCTAGCTTCCAGAGCTTGAAGTGAAGTCCAAAAACGTCTTTGGGGATTCGACATCGGCACTAAATTTCAATGACAATTAAGTTTAGATCTTTTGTATTGTTGTTTTTGCTGAACATTGACGGATAAACTGCTAATTGGAAAATTAACAGGACAAGGTGATGGCAAATCTCTTGAAAAGAAATCGGCGTCATTCCTAAAAATTATCTCTTCACTTACTCTGAAAACAAGGAGGTCCGCGGGGCAATTACCGCTCATGACTGTGGTAAATTGCCGAGAAAGGCGAGATTCAGATGTTGAACAATTGGTGCAGATTGCCCAAAGAGATCTTGAAGGACTGATGAAATCCAACTGCTGCTGTGTCCTCGTTTCCAGATATGAATCGTTGGTAGTAGTCTAGCGAGGGAGATTGTACCTTCCGATATTGCCAGAGAAGACCCCCAAAGGTTTCGGATTTCAGATTGTTCAATATGACACGTTAGGAAGCGTGGATCATCCGGCCACCTTTTATGCGGTGGCGTTGGAAATAACTGTGGTAGTTGGCAAGATGCTCTCCGGGTGACTTGTTTTCCTATCGCGGGTGAAGTTGTTCGCACGATGCTCGCGTAGCACACACTTCCACAGCGCGGTACTATTACGGTATTATTACCGCCTTTGACACTTGTCCTAAGGCGAGTTAGCAGGGGGAGGGAAATGGTGCTAGTAGTCACGCCGAAACGGAATGCTTCTCGAAGATGAAGAATTATAGAATCGAGGCAAGCTTCACCATTACAAGTCATATTGTGCATTTTGTGTGGTAGTGATGCAGACATGTACTCCACTGCCACTTGAGAGGCCATACCGCTTTATCGATCGATGTCTCCACAGAGATACAACATCGTTTAACATCTTCTCTGAGGAAAATATTTATTTATGATACGGGATTCGGTAGATGCGAAGCACCCTTTTGACCGCTCTGAAAGCAGCTACGGGTATTTTGAGCTCGAGTGTAGCTGATTTCAGCATTGGAAACGTTTGAAGAAGGTACTGCACGTGTTATTGCCCCTTAGGGCGATGGAGAATTTCCATTTCTGGGGCAAACAAGCCTTCGGACGACGGTGAGGTTCCGCATGGAAGGATTTTGGTGTTCGAAGTACCAGGCGTCTTTTCTTTGACTTCATTCTTCCGCTTCTTTGAAGATTTTCGTTTCTTGCCGGTTTCTGGGGCATTAATTTCCGACCTTGCTCTCGCAGGATGTTTGTGGTCTAGTTAGAGGAGACAGGAGTGGAACCCTCGTTTTGGTAATTTTGCAGCAAGCACACGGAGCTTCGCGGTCCATTAAACCCTGGATCTCACTAAATTTCGACTAAAAATCTGATCATGGACTATATCCACTGACCCTCGCTTTGTCTCGTTTCAAAACTGACTGTGTGAATGACACCAACTTCTTTGTGCTCCTATCTTACTGTCCACTACTAGTGCTCTTTTAATGATTGAAAATCATTACCAATATATATAATGCAGCGATAGTTTACAGAAACAAATCCTCTCCTTCCGGAAGTACAATGGCTATAGGCGAGGAGGCAGGCCTGGTGGAGAGAAAGGTACGTCTTCCTGATGCTGCATTTCGGTAAGATAACCCTCATATGCGCAGAGACGTATGGCGAATGGTGCCACCAACCTACAAATTAAGTACAAGCAAGCAATTCCGACAATTGTTGAATCTTTAAACTAGTTGCACCCAACAATGACCTACTGTCATATTATCAAAATATATCCGGATTGAGAAGAACTTTCTACACTTTTATTAGCGATACCGACTTTGATGTCGTCTCCATTGTGGAGACTTGGCTTTCGGCTGATATATTTGATACTGAGGTATTTCCCTCTAACTATTTCTAGATTTTATGAGAAAAGATGGGGATTTCAGTAGTATTAACAAAAACCGTGGTGGTGGAGAAATTTCGGCTGTGAAATCTCACTTCAGTTACCAGCAAATTGGTTTATCTCACATTGCTAGTACGTTCCCGTCCATTGATTTTGTGGGTTGCTCTATTTGACCATACTAAAATCATAATTTATGTTATATACAATCCTCCTTACACATCTGTACCTGATTTTGAAAACTTCTTACTTCATTTTGAAAGCAAATTTATAATTATAGGAGATTTTAGTGTTACAACACATTACAATAATATTAGTATTGGTGGCGGTAAAAGTAGAGCAGTGACTAATTTCTTGAGCTTCAGTAATTTGATGCAAATTAACGCAGTCATGAACTCCAATGGTCACTTGTTAGATTCAATACTCACAAATTTCAATAGGGCTTTTGCGATCCGAGATGATTCACTTTTAGTTTGCGAAAATGTTCACCGCCCCAGTATTAGGGTTACTTTTGAACATACTACCCCATCACATAATTCCAATGTCCACAGTAATACTCAATCATTAATTTATAACTATCGAAGAGCTGATTATGTTATCCTATAGATTCATTTAATGCAGGTCGACTGGACGGAGGTTTTTTCTGAAAGTGATATTTAATGCCGCATGTGAGATCTTTTATAGGGAGCTTTACAACACCTTAGATCGGTTTGTCCCTCTGAAGCCAAGAAGCAATAGTATGTACCCAATATGGTTCAATCTCGAACATATTGCCGGCATTAACCGTAAAGACTATCATCGTGTGAAATTTAGAGATATTAAGTCCCAGTACCATTCTCACACATTTCGTGAATTCAGAAAGAATGATAAAAAACTCGAAAGTACTTTTCGACGAATATGTTTCCAATATTCAGAACACGTTGCGGCAAACCCTGAACAATTTTGACGATTTGTTCGACCTTAACAGGTTAACAGCTTTATTCCGAACTCACCATCCGATGTGAATGGCGACATGCTGGATGATCCTATATCTACTGTGAAGGGCTTCTGGGACTTCATCCACTCCGTGTACCTTCCCACCTCTAGTGCTCCAAGTAATATATCACTATTGGCTAATATCCAAGGTAATCTGTTAGTTGCTGTCTCATCGTTTAGTCCGCCTGATGTTATGCGGGCTGTTCGGAAGTTGAGGGATAAGTTTTCAATGGGTAGTGACAGAATTTCTGCATTCATTGTGAAGGACTGTTCATACATGTTTGCGCTATCTTTTCAATCTGTCCATGAAAACGTCATTTTTTCCGAATATTTGGAAGAATACTAGATTAGTTCCTGTATACAAGAATAGAGACAGAAACCTAGTTGACAATTACCGCCCGATTGGCATTATCAACAACTTTGCTTTGAACTCTGTATACACATGTATATCTATCCTCAAATCAGACGTTTAATATCTAATGACCAGCATGGCTCCGTGAGCAACCGTTTTACCATTACAAATCTAACTATCATAACACAGTTTCTCTTATGTAGAATAGATAACAACAAACAAGTGTATGTTATATATACCAATCTTACAAAGGCCTTCGATTGTATTGATCACACTTTGTTTTTTAATAAGCTGGACTTCTCTGGTTTCTCTGATACTCGTGTGCAACTTTTTGCCTCTTATTTGTCTAATAGGAGGCACTATGTAGCTTACATTGGCCACGATTCGGAAAGCTTCTGTCCATCATCTACTGTTCCGCAAGAAAGCAGTTTGGGGCCTTTGCCATTCGTAATTTGCATCAACGACTTATGTATTAAAGTCTCCTGCCCCAAACTTCTACATGCATCTATTGACAGTATTAATGAATTTACAGAATCAGTTAGATATTGTCCATTTGTGGTATGAAGAAAGCCGCCTTCACATCAACTTTTCTAAATGTTAGGTTGTAACATTTACGCCCAAAACCAATGCCATAACATATGACTACTTCTTCGAGAATACAGGTATCCAGCGCTCAACATCAGTGAAGGATCTAGGTGTTGCCTTTGATAGTGGCCTTCATTTCAGAGATCACATTGATGCTACAGCAAACTCCGCTTTTAAAACTTTCGTATTTACAATAAGAACTACACGAAGTTTCACTTCGCACAGCGACTGTTAGTAGTTCATTACTCGCCAGTATCTACTCAGAGCTCTATGTATGTAGCTATAAGTGTGTTTCTGAAGAAATGGGTAAATTATGCGCCCACGTCTATTTTATCGTTTACCTTCATTGTCGTACAAACATCAGCTTGAAAAGGTTTCTTTCACAATATATGAATGCAATTTATGTATATATTTTTTCCGGTACAACGCCTTGGGTCTACTAATGACTTCCTTATTTCTTATTGTTTGAATCTGAAATTTCTAACAACTGTTATCAATTTAAGATCGTTGCGGTGTAACTCAATCAAATGTTTTTATTATCCTCTCATCTTCACACAATGACAAAGTAGAATGCAAGTTGTTTCCTTTCTCACTCTCCTTTCGTACCAATGTTCAGCTTTTTATTGAATTAAATGATTTCATTTGTACTTATGCGTACTCAAATCATTTGTTTATTTTATCCTATAAGTTACCGAAAAAAACGACAATCTTAAGACTTTGACCACGATGAAATCGGAACGCGATATTCAAATCGAGGTGGGTGCCAACGGAGAGAAGAGTATTTCACTCTACTTTCCATTGTACAAATAATAAAATTTTAACTTGAATCTTCTTGTAGCAGGGAGCAAAAAGCGTTCCGGAAAATTGAATTTTCGCGAACATAAATTACCACTTACCAATCGCAGGAAATATCGGCTTGTCAACAATAGAAGTAGAAGTCGGCATCACCACCTCGGTTCCCTAGAACCTATTCTTTTCATCCGGAGAGAGAACCCAGAACGAAAACAATGGGAAAGCAGGAAAGGTTGAGGTCGTTGGCTGACGCTGAGTCTACTCGTGATTGAATTACTCCTCTCATTATAAATTTCATTCCTACAGTAGAATCACCTTCCGCGCATTTCGTTCTATTCCTACGCCTTTCGAAGACCGAGCGAATATAGTCGAAGGAAAAGCGTAAAAATATTGGTAGTGAAAGAGGGTCGTTAATCCGCAGAAAGGAAAGGCGTGGAGAATTTACCGTCTTCTCCTACGTCATCCATTCCAATTATGTACCTGGAACCTGGAGGTATGTATGTGGTTCCGCAGAGCGCGTATAAGATCGGAGGAATTTCGTCGGGCGCTAGATGTATTTTTAATGGAAAACTTCTCGCGTCTAACCTTCCTGTACACGTGGGAAATTAACTATCGAATAAAATTCACCTAGCTCGTATATCCTTTCGCTGTATTTCTTCATAGTTTTATTTTCATACGATCTACTTTGTTTTCAAAATAGAATCACCTTTTAAATAAAATGCAAGTCCACCATACATATTTAAAATAGCTTGTGTTTAAATTGCATTGATTGATGAGACTAGAAAATGTAGCATATAGGTGTAGGTGTAGTAAATTTTAAAGCGTCCGTCGTTTTGTTTATTACATACACTACCACCGGAAAGTTTGGAACCAGGTAGCAGTTGCACAGGGAATACATATTAAATATTACATTACATATTACATCTGATAGAACTATTGTAACCATAAACTTATTTGTCCTTAAAAGGGGGAAGAATACAAACCAGCTGTTTTAAACGTAACTATCAAATTGTTCTCGGAATTTGGCTAAAATCGCTTTGATAACTTTCACTTGGTTAAGTAAGGTTTCCGATAGCGGTGGTTTCCTTTTCATCACCGTAAAGAAATGATCTGTTCTAGTAAGTGTAAAAACAATTTGTTTTGACCGCAAATTATTTCGTAGTCATTTATAACTGGATCTGGTTTTCTTCTCTAATGGAATTGATGTCTCTGTCGCTCATTGTTGTAGGCCTCTTTTCCGGATGATACCCATCATCCTAGTTTGGAATTTAATCTCCCTTGCAATAATAGTATGTATCAGCCTAATTTCCCATCGGCTTGTGACTCATCCTTCAATTTTCTAGAGCAAATTTTCAGCTACTTTATAGCCGTTTCTCTTGAGTAATTTGTCTGTTCTTATACACTTTAGCGATGTTAACACAGCAGTTGATGCTTTCTATGAGTACTTAGAAAAGATATTTGAGAAGACTGTCCCAAAGAGATCTGTCGGTGGCCATTCTACATAATTTTCAGTTTGGTTTATATCTCAAATACGACATTAAAACGAAGGAACACTGTCGTCGTAATTGGTAATCTATACACCGGCAGACATACTATGTGGGATTTAAAAGATTGCGTTCCCTGATAACCCAAATTTCAGAAGCGCGTAACAATTGCCTGGCTTTCGTGCAGCGAAGAGTCAAGATTGATTGGACTTATAAATAAGGGAACTTTGTTGCACAACTCAGATGATATAGTCCAGGCATATGCTAGTGCCTTTTCTTCAGTATATATGAGTGATCAAGGAGCTCACGCCGAGAAAAAATTTTACACATATTCCGTCTTTTAGTCCTAATATCGTTACAGAAGATGAGCTTATTTATATTATGTCTCGTTTTCCAAATAAAATTACCGCAGGTGACGATTCCATCATTCCTTCTTAGAGGCTGTGCTTTTAGTTTTGCTAAACCTCTGGCAATGCTAATTCATTGTAGCTTATTAGATAACGTTTTTCCTGGCAGATGGAAGATTGAACGCGTTATTCCTGTGCATAAGACGAGTGATAGTACGCTGGTAGGGGACTATACACCTATCTCAATTCTCTCGAATTTCGCTAAAGTATCCAAGCAGATTCTGTATAATGTGATTTACTCGCAGATACACATTCACATTTCAACCAAATAGGGTATTTACGCGGGGAACATCCACGATTACAAACTTGGCTGTGATTGCACAGTACATCAGTGAATCCTTGGACATTCGTGAACAGGTCAATGTTATCTATACCCATAAGTCTAAGGCTTTTGATACTATAGGTCATTCAATACTGCTCCATAAACTTAATTTCTACGGTTTATCACCTAAATTTATTGAACTTACAGAATCCTACTTGCATAGCGGGAATTACTACGTATCATACAATGGTTTTAAATGTCGTCGTTTTACCATGCTGTCAGGTGTACCGCAGTGCCTACATCTTGGCCTGTTGTTTTTCAATCTGTTTATAAATGATCTGTTAATATATCTATTGATCTTTTCCTTCACTGTCGTATGCGGATGATCTTACAGTTTACTGCATAATATCTAATTGGGATGACATTGCCTTGTTACAATATAACTTGGATTTGATTGGGAGGTAGTGTGCGAGGAACTGACTCAACTTAGGCATCGCTAAATGCTGCAAAATAAAGAAAAATTTCCTATTATTTATCTAGACCTACACCATATCTGAGGTACATACCTCTGTCAAACGTGAATTCTATTAGCGATCTTGGCGCCTTGTTTGATTCTAGTTTGACTTTTGTTTCGCACATAAATGACATCTGCAGTTCTGCTTCTAAGGCGTGGAGCTTTTTTTAAGACGTAAAGAGCGTTTATCGATTTGAACTTAATTAAACGTTAATATTTTGCTTTTGTTGTTAGCAAACTTGAATATACAAGCTTAGTATGGTATTCCATCTACAGTTGTCATTCAGAATCAATGGTCGATATCCTCCATTTGGGGCTGAACTTGTCGAGGTCATAGATCACTTCGGAATCAATTCCTTAATGTCCAGGAGCGAGCAACATAATTCAAGCTCTTTAGCTTAGCTTTTGCTAATACTATTAACTGCTCAGATCTATTGTCCAACATTGGCATCAAGATCTGTGGTTACCCTTACAGTACCAACTGCGAGGACTTATGTGATCGGACGTTTGCCTATGGTCGTAATGAGCAGAAATGCCAACAATTTATTCGATGACATATTTAATTTACAATAGCTTTCATTGTATGAAAATCATTAATTTTATTATTGTTGTTTGGTTTGTGATTGCTTTTAATGCTGAGTTTCGAAGTTGCACCATTTAGTTTATAGGTATGTGGGTGTATTATTTTTGAGGGTTGTCATTACTTATGTTTTAGTGCCTTATTTTGTTAATTTTTATCCAGTTATTGGGCGTAGTCTGTTTATTATTATTATTATTAATATAATAACGTTATCCTTAATTTATAATATAATAAAATAAATTAAAGCGTCTATTAACATGTTTAAGCGCACGCGGGTCAAAAACGTGCCATCATTTACAGGTTGTTTAAAGGTCTTTGTGTGCGTCCAATCGTAAAAAAGTTCATGTTTTTGCTTATAGTGTGTAAGGTATAATTTGTAAGAAGAAACTGGTGAACATTCGCATAAGCAATGCAGTGAGCGATCGAAAGCAACCACCAGCCCTGAGGATCGCTTGAGCGGCTTACAGCTCCAGAATTTACGCGGCGACTGAATGAAGGACATAAAAAAGTTTCTGTGACAATGATAAAAAACCATTTGTTGGCTGTTTGTTTAAAGTGTTGTGTTGCAGTCAGAAAACTTTTATTTTAATTGCTTTCAGCGATCCATAAGCAAAATTAGGTTAGGTTGGGCGCGACCACGAAGGTTGGTCAGTGGAAGAGTGGGAAAAGGCTTTATACACTGATGAGTCGAAATTTGACCTTTTTGTTACGAAACGAAGCGTGTTTGTGAGCCGCTGACCGTGTGTTTGGAGTTGTTTTAGGAGAGAAATTGTTGTCGACTTAGTGAAGGTCGAAGGGCTAATCGGAATATGAATCAAGAAAACGCCATATTTGCCCCAACCATTTATTTCTTGGTCCAAAAGGTAAACATCGCAAACCACAAAGAATGGCAATATTTGCAAGAAGAATAGCAAGACATAAACCCCGCGTGTGGACGGCACATCGTACCAGGGGATTCGTAAAGTAAATTCCGTTGCCGCCTAATGAGCAGAGTAGTGGCAGTTCTAGTTCGTTCGGATATTTTCTCGTTCTATTTTGGTCGTTTAAAATGGCTGCTGCGATTAAAAATCCCACCGACTAGTCGGTGGGCTAAATTCGGAAAAAGTGGACAAAAATTAAAAAAATGGCCTCGAGTACGCATTATCGTATAGAGAAAGCCTCAATACGAATCTCGATGAAAGGTAAGGCAAGCTATGTTGTATACCGGCGATTACTGAGCATTTCAAAGTTCCGTACTTTTGACACATTCGCGTTGGCGTGACTGATGTTAAACGGGCTCGCTGCGCAAAGTGCTGTTTACTTTTTATCAAAGCGTGTGATATCAATTCTGTTCAATGGAGAGTGATTCTAGAGGTTTGTATAATATTTTAATATGTGTCAACGTCACTAAATCTTAATTGGTAGTAATTTGAAAGAACGACTAATACCTGTAAAACATTTTCGTTGACGAATACTTGAAGTGAAACTGTCGTATAGTTTATCGCCCACTACCGCCCGGGCTGCTTTTACGCTATTTGCAAAGTCAATACCGTATGGAATCAGAATCATGTGAATTCGCATGCCGAACTTGCCTATACGTTTGCAGTACAGAGCAAAGTACTTTCGTGTGCGGTCTATTGTCGAGCCCGTTGAAGTGAAGGAAACCAGACGTTAGCTTAACACATTGTTGACAACGCGAGTTTACTCGTGACCGGTAAACAACCTTTGGCACGACGACACAAGTTCACTCGTTAATAATTGTAATAATAAAGAAACAGTAGTCCACTGAAAATTTCATGTGTTTATTCTTGTATGGTGAACATTCAGGAAAGGTTAAAAAAGAATTGCATTTAAATATCGACCAACCAAAAGTGGGCTTTGCAAGTAGCAACGACGGCAACACCGCAAGATGCTTCTTTGAAAACGTAACAGTTTCTGCAAAAATTTTGGGGGTCGATGAAAATTTAATGAGAAGATGTCACACAATACTGCAAGTCATGTCTAGCGGATTTGCAATTGACGTTGTTGCTTTCAAAAGTTATTGTTTAGAAAGTGCACAAATTTTTGTCGAGAAGTACTCATGATATTGTACGCCCACTACAATCCACAAAGTACTCATCCATGGATCAGAAATAATTTAGTCGGAAGAGGGGCCTCTTCCGATTGGTCAGATGTCGAAAGATGTCCAAAAGACGCGTAATAAAGACATAGAAAGATATCGCGAAAATTTTGCTCGAAAAAGTTCGAGAACATCGACTATGGAAGACGTATTCAATCGACTACTTATTACTTCCGACCCTTATATTTCAAGCATGGGCCGAAAATATCCAAAGACGAGTAAAGTTTGTCCGCCGAGGCTTTGAAGTTATTATGTGATTAGTGTGATCACGATCCGAGAACAAGCAAACCGAGTCATGTAATTGAATCCTTTGAAAGTAGCGATGAAGATTCCGACTGAGAAATGATATATCCCTACTTATTGCGCGTGATAGAACTGTGAAATATTCAGGATCTTAATATAAAAATGGATAATAAAAAAAACCTTCACTGTATTGTTTTTACCATTTTCTCCCTAATTAATATCATTCAGCAACATACAAAACCTCCCATCACTGAGTTTTGTCAAATCCGGAGGAATTTCTTGAAAATTTTTCTGTCACAGTGTGTTCTTCCTTTTTCTTTGTAATTGTAATTTTATAAATATCGATATATAAACAAAATCACGGCATTTTATAGTATTCGGCGGAGTTTTTCAAAAAATCGACCGCCATATTGGACCCGCCATTTTGATTTTGAACTTTCTAATGACAGGTTCGTAATCAGCGACATGAAAAATCCTTCACTACCAAATTTGGAATATACAAGAAAAGTAATTACATTTTTGTCCACTTTTTTCCGAATCTAGTCCACTGTGCGACTGTGAGATATGTGCTGTTATCCGACTTCTGTGTGCACAGAATATAAGGACTGCTAAGATTCATCGTGAACTTTGTTCTGATTATGATGAAAATGTCATGTGCGACAGTATGGTTAGAAGATCGTGCCGTATGTTTCGAGAAGGATGAACTAATGTCCATGATGAAGAACGGAGTGAAGAGCGACTGTTGTAGGGGACCAACTTTTGCGTAATGTCGAAAAGAAAATTGGTGAAAATTGAGAATTCACAATCATAAGTGAAATGTATGTTTTGAAAAGTACGATGATGAGTGTTACAGGATGGCTTAATCCACAGGCTGCAGATTCTATGAAGAGTGAATTGAGAAGTTGGTTCATTGGTGTGACAAATGTATCAATATAGAAAGCTGAAAGTAATAGCTTTAAATTGTATACAATAAAAAATCTCTTCATATACTGGTGCTTTTTTACGAAACTTACTTTACAAATCAGCCTCGTATAAATACGTACCGTAATAATTATTTTCATTTGCTATGTGTGCTTATTTTCCCCTCTTTTACTTCGTAAATCTAGAAAAATAAATGTGTTAGCTGGATTTCACTGGAAACTATAGGAAATTGAACTATTTCCAAATTTTCCAAAGGTACTGTATGTATGTATAGAATCATATACATATCTAGCGGTATTGCTATTTATGGTGGACGCATTTAATAAAACGGAATTATTGTACAAGAATTCTTGTATCTACTACAACTGATTGCGCTCAGTACACTAAATAGGTTTTTCTTTTTGTTAGATAGACATGGATTGAGTTGTATGTAGATAGTTTCTCGTAGACTAATATACCATTCGCAAACGTAAACCATATTTATTTCAAAACAATATGAAATATTCGGAAGAAAATATTTGCTTCCGGCAATTAATTTTAAACTACTAACTTGTCGTTTAAAACTACTGATACGTTCGCAGCTGAATCTCTGTATCTGCAAACAATATGTACACATGTATGAATAATTACTGCAGTACGCGATCACAACGTAGTCGACGTTATAAATTTCCAATTCTAAAATCTAGGATGACTATTCATACTGGAAAAAACGCTGAGCTACATGTCGGTCAATAATCCCTGTGGATTTGCTACGCGAAATGCTATCCATATCGTCCACATTGCGTTGATTCGAAATGCTTTGATTTACATTGTAGCTTGACGTACAAATCTGTGCATGTGTCTGTAAATTACTGCGTATAATCCATTCTGTTCTTCCAATTTAATTGATTTTGATTATTGTCTGCAAGAACTTCATTATCTTTCTCGACATTTAAGGATCTAGCGAAGTTGTCTATGTTAGTCAGGGAGTCACTTAGGAAAATTTGCATGTATTGGAAAGTTTATTGTACATAATTAATAAATGTAAATAATTAATAAATTATTCTATGTTAAAAAGTGAATTAAAAATAATGAAATAATTCATATCAAAGTCTGAATGTTGCACCACAATATGGAAATTATAGCGGATGTTTATATCAAATCTTTTTTCGTCATCCACTTCTACGAAGAGATTTTGTATTGGAGAAAGATAAACACAACTATCTTCTACCAAGAAAATCACTGAGAAGAGTATACTGAAAATATTTCTTTCAAGTTAGAACAGAAATCTAATCATATTCTATACCATTTGCGGGAAATAGAATCCTAAAAGATACGATGTTCACTTCATCTGCCCGTAATTGGAAAATTTATCTATTACGGAATACTAATTAGTCTCAGGGTTGTTACTATTAGTACAATTAGTGGAGCTAGTATTTTCCGGTGTACAGACGGGCCGGAAAGATAATTTGGAGTAATAGCATGAACCTGCGTTTCTACTCGACGATTTCGAGGTAGCATTTATGTGTGCAAATGAAATTACAAACAAACAACGAAAATGAAAATATGTGCATCAAGTAATAACCAGGTACGTCGTATTCAAGCAATTAAGATATAAAATAAATAAAATTACCCTTACCACACCTTTCTGAAAAATCCAGATACGTATTTCGGCAACTAAGTTTCCATCCTCAGTGGAAAACTGGGGAATTCAGTATCACTAGCGAATCCGCCTAATGCTCAAGACAACGAACACTGTACAACACCAAAACGCTGCACAATGAACATGACACAATGAACGTGCGAAACACACCAAAACACTGTTGACACTGAATTAATATCAACAGTCAATAACCTAATTCTAGTAACTAAATTATGAAACCTGTTAAACCCCTTTGGCCGGGTAGCCATAATGTATGAGCAATTAACAGCCTATAAATTTAACCGTTTGGCAACAGATTAAGCAAGCATAGAGCTTCTAGGACCTGAGCCTCAGTGGTAGGCCCGAATTGCGAAACTGACTGAAAAGTAAATAAATCAAAACATCTGAGAGGTTTGGGTTAGTTGGGGCAGTTGCCAACGTTCGTTTAAAGTCTTTCAGTAATACTCGTCTTCTCCGTTTTTTAAATAGGTATTAAACCTGTTCTGCCGGCTCCTTTGATATCATTTAGGTGGTCTTCCGGATGGTCTACTGGATCTTGGCTGTGCATTTCTTCCTATTTCCACTATTCCATTATTCTCCATTCTGTCTATGCGCTCGTTCTACATATATTCATTTCCTTTTCCTACCCCAACTAACTATGCCTTTCACTCGGCATGTTGTCGTCGTAATTTCTAGTTCTGCATTATCATTTATTGCCCATACTATTTTCAATCCTGTTATTTTTATAAATATTTTACACCATTGAGTTACTAGGAGGAGGAAGAAACATCTCATCCTATTCTCTGTGAGTCACAACAGCTAATAAGGACGGGATTCAAGCATTTCGGTAATCACTTCCTGATACCTGACACCAAGCAAATTTTATCCAGAAGACTGAACTAATGGGATGTGATAAACACAATAAGCTATTAGAGGTTAACTCTAATGTATTTAGTACCATTTGCGCCTGAATAATGGTAATCACTAACAAGAAAACCCTCGAATTTAGATTTAGAATAAACAATGTAGACTGAAAGCGCCCCTTGGTGTAAGAACAACACAATGTTTTCTTTGTTAGTTTGCGTCTGTTAGAGTGAGTCGATTTCAACTAATGTTACTTGTAAAACGATGGTCGCAGCACTGGAGGATATCCACAGGTTAATAGTGAATGGTTCACCATAGTTTATTTGAGACATTAATTCCCCCAAATAATCAAATGTTTGACCCATTGTGGGAGACCTGGCATTGTGATGATGCCAAATAGTGGGACGTGGTGTACACAATGGTTGTACACAATCCAGCACCAACTGTTCTCCGATCCTCAAAAGGAATGGTTGCGAAGTTAGTTGGTTGTCCAGTACAACCGAAGAAGCACGCGACCATTTTTTCGGCGCTTCGTGAACGACCGACATTTATATGATTCACTTTACCTTGCAACACCCAAACAATGGATTGTTCCTTGATTCCCAGTTCCTATGAATACAACCAAGTTTCGTCACTTATTGCGATGTTATACAAGGATTTTGAAGTTCCTCGGTCGAGCTTCTTGCGCATTGCCTTCCACCAATTAGCACGAACCCTTTTTGAGCTTTGGTCAAATTAGGAAGAACCATAGAGAACAGATCCTTTTCATAGCTAGGCTCGTGCAAAATTGAATGTTTTACAGTCTTCGACATGTCTAAGAATATCTCTATCTCATTACAAGTTACATGCCGATTTTCTTCGATCATGTTGCGTATAGCATCGGTGTCTTTTGGAATAAAACCCAATAGTAATCGTTTACGAAATTTGTCGCTGTTAGACGCACTACCACGGCGAGATACTGTAAACTAATAATAAAGGGTCTTTTCTGATGATGATTTATTACCAGAAATCGAACAAAGCAACTCTATGCGCTGTTGTTGACTTAGGCCCTTACTAAAGTAAAAATCTTCACGAAAAATTTCCATTTATCGACAAAATTGTTTTTTAAACGTTCACTGTAAACAAACTACAACAACTACAAGAATTTCTAAGCTACTACTCTGTTCAAAACAGGCAGATGTTAGATTTTACGAGAATAGTGATGACACCTCAACAACGCCGCCAAGTGGTCATTTGTAATATCACAAAAGGTACCTCTCGTATATATATGTATGTTTGTCTCTTTCTATTTGGAGAAAATGCAGAAAGAAGAAGCCAAGAACATTGCTTTGAATATTTTGGATGTATAACAAAGAAACTGGATATTAGCTACAGAAGTTTTATTAATTTTGGAAACTGCTTGTGTCTGTGTTAAATTCGCGATTGTGGTCAAACATGGGAGTACGGCACACGATTCATGTTCAACGCAAGGAGAGTAACTTACATGTATTTGAAATGCAAGTGCCACAACGATAGTACGATTTAAGGAGAGCTCGACTTAAGTAATTCGGGTTAAACAGTTGCGTCTTCAAAGATAATTGCAAGCTATTGCTGCTATCGATTGAAGAATTGGACTTTGGGAGAAATTCTAGTTATGGGAGTGACCATAGGGTGACGACTTAAGGAGGTTTGACTGTATTTAGCAATAAAAGAAGTCGTGATTACAAACCTATACGAAACTGACCAATTTAGAAACATAAAACGTAGCACACAATTATGCATCTATAGTAAACTCTAAACTCTAAACAAATCCACAAACTGCCACCCAACAGCAAGTTTGCTTTCTGGACCTTCCAATTTAATTTGAACTGAACTAATTCTTTCAGTATATGGGCATGTATATTCAAAATGAAAAACCTACTTAGGGAAACTGAAAACGGAAATAAGGAGTTTTTTTTTTAAATCTAAGAATACGACCTTATCCAGAAATTAATTTGAGGATAATTGAGATTATTAGGGGTCTGAATTTAAGCAATTTTCTACTAATATATACATATACACTTATAGAACTTCAATACTTCTCTATCGGAAAGGACAAGATGGATTTATTACTACTTTCATACAAGATAAGCTATTACGAAGGTTGCTATTTTTCCAAATACTTTACGTCGTGTTGGTTAAGACATTTTGCGGGACAGGTAATGGCATCAGTTTTTTTGAGACGCGAAAGGAATGTTGGCAATTGGTAATCTTGGAAAAGGCAAAACTGTTACTGGCCAATATTACACAACGCTTTTGGGCGAATTGAAAGCAGTAATTCAGGGAAAACACCCGGGAATAGTCCAGATAATGGTATTTTTACACCACGACAATGCACCCGCTCATTCAAGTGCAGTTGTTCAGCAAAAATTGACAGAATTGAAGTTAGAAATTCTTCCACATTCACCGTATTCGCCTGATGTGGTTCCGTCAGGTTTCCACGTGTTCCCGAAACTCAAAACATTTCCGGGTAGAAAGAAATTTTGATTGGCATGAAGGCCTGATGGAAGGTATAAACGATTATGTTGGAACCTCGAAGGGTTACTTTCGGGAGGAATTGGAAAGCTAGATAAACGTTATATCAGGTGTGTTGAGCTTCAAAGGGATTATGTCGAAAAATAAGATATAACTTGAATCCGTATTATTTCGTTTTCATTGTCATTCCGGAAACATTTAAATGTACCGTCGTAGATTAGCAGAGACTGAAATTTTGTAGTCCTCGATGATTTGTAACCGATCCATCATTCATACTTTTGAATGTAATACTCTAACATTTCTTCTATTTCAATCCTTGAATTGATAATCGAAGTTTGAATTGTAACCCAGGATTATCGAGCTGTTACATAAGTTACGAAACACGAAAGATATATCAATACAAATATGTCATAACTACAAAGTTCTAGAGCTGAAATCATGTTATGGATGCGTCACAGTTGGGAAAAAAAAAGGTGCCGTAAATTCATCAATACTGTCACTTTGGAGTTACGGTGTAAAAAGTTGTATTGTATTGCTAAAACTGGTTTTGCGTGGAATATATATTACCATTAGTAGAAATATTTCATAAATGCATGTACAATGTTAATGGCTGTAGATAATAAACAACTTGATATCAATCGATCAATCAGAATATTTGGTTGATGAAGTGGAGCTTCTCTCCAAGTTTTAAAATTAGAGAAATTGTTTGGAATTGCTTCTTCGAACATTTAGTAGCTGCATTTGCAGCAAATATGATTCTAAGTAAATAAAGCTAAGAAACACCTATGCTGGATGGTTCCACCCAATTAAGCATTACTCAGTAAATCCTCCTAAAGCATACTTCATCTTATCATATTTACCTTGCCAACAACATCCAGAGCACCTACTCCATCTATATCCATCCAGCAGATTTATTGCTAGAATAGAAAAGTTCCAGGGAAGTTTGAAATTTATTTTTGCGATAAATCAAGTAAACATTTATTATTCATGCGTTCACAGCTGTTTCCTTGAGTACACTACATAAACGAGTTCGTTACAGTAATTACATCCACAGATACATACTTCCTTCGTAAGAAATAAATTTCAATCGACGATCGAAGATTAGTGCGATTACGACGTGGGAATATCCGTTTGGTAATTGCTGTCGTAGGCTTCGATCTCGACGGTCACGGCCAAATCTATTTCTGCAATTACACGATGCAGGTGTTCGTCCGTCTCTAAACCAGTAAAATTGAAACTTCAATTAAACGGTACAGGTTTACTCTCGAATACCACATGTTTTAGGAATGTTAACGAATAGTTATACAAACTCATTTATGTTCGTCTTTAGATGTGCTGAGGATGTAGTTGCGTATTTCAGTTTAGTGTTTTTCTTTGAGCTTCATTCCTTACCACGAAGTAGTTAAACTACGGATGTATGTCTGCGACGATGTAAAGTTAAAGTTGGTGTGTGGATGAAGTAGAAGAGTAATTACTTCTGAAGGTATTCTTCTTAAAAAAATGTCACAAAAAAGATTTTTTCTATACAATACCAATGAGGGATACCTAGATTTTTCAGCGAATTCGAATTTTTGGTCTAAAATTGTTTGATTTTGTTGTGACGTGATATCTGGATGATATTTGATGATTCTATCTAACTTGATTCTACAATCCACAGGTTCATTAAATATGGTGTCCTAATGGTTCTTATGCTACTGTATATTATAGCGGGCGTCTATTTGAATGCTTTCAAATGAGTTGTGTTTTCTTTTCTGAACAGGTAACCCAAAATGCCTAAAATCATTTCACTATCAGATCTAGAAAATATGACACCATCTCCAAGGCGGTGTTCCTCAGCCATCAAAACATTAACATCTATAGCAACCCAAACAACGGTTACTTTAGGCCAGTAATTAACTGATTTTCGCATTTAAAGAAATACCGACTTCATGTTATAAAAATGACGTTAAGCGCATATAGATTTCCAGGCCCATGACAGAGGGAAAATGTACCAAGCGATCACGCAGCTGGGAATACCGAGAAAGTTGAGTAGGATGATAACAATGATACTAATAGACTGGATATGTGAGGTGGAATTGTCGAAAATCAGGGGACTTGTTAGTAAGGGTCTGAGGCAGGGCGAATCATTGTCAACAACCTTGTTTACCTTAGTATTAAAGGTAGTGGTTAGAAATAGTAAAATTAATATCAAAAAATCAAGTTTCGGCAATGACTATCAATGTACAGCATTTGCAGACGATGTAGCTTTAATTGCAAAGGCTCAAAAAGAGTTGAAGATAATTGTGAGCAAAAGCGGAGAAATTCGGTTTGGATATAAATATGAGCAAGATCAAGTACATGGCTATGGGAGCTACCGATGTAAACAGAAGAGGAAATGAGGGTTACCCCGAGTAACCAACAAGAGTATAAATTTGAAAGGGTAAAAAAATTTGTATACCTAGGTGTGGTGATTGGCGAAGATGGACACGAAAGACATGGACGTGTTTTGGAGAAGAACAGGCAAACAAATGTAGAGCTAATGACACTTTACAATGAGTCTAGCGCTACCACGTTTGCCAAACCGCAGAAAATCAGATGGGTAGGACACGTAGAAAGAATGGCCGGATTTAGAATAACCAAGCTGGATCTTCAAAGGACACCAATAGGCACAAAAGGAAGATGGAGACCAAGGAAAAGTGGGTCCACAAAGTGCAAGAAATTCTGAGGAGTACGATGGCTACGGATTGGAGCGAGCAATCACAAAACAAGAATAACATCGTTTACCAACTCCAATACGATATAATAATAATATGAAGTAAAACTTACTGTATTAACATAGTACATTGTATTTTATTGCCCTAGACCTCCATGGCCTGTCGGGCATTATAAATAAAATAAATGATTAACTGATTCCATTATAAGGTGTAGCGATTATTGTGATCTACCTAATTTAGATCAACATTTACTTACATTCGCTGCAGGCAAAACAGAACAATAGTTTTTCAATAAATTTCTGTTTGATATTGACTTCTGGGATCACCTGCTAAATAGTTCCCAAATCTAACTAAGTAGCACGTGGTGGTCTCCCATTCTTCTGAAACCTTCATATGAAATTTGTGAATTCAAGTTTTATAATGGTGCTCACGTTACCCCAGAGGATTAAAATCATTGCTACCTATGGGGCTAAGAATGACTGTGCATTAAGAGCAACTACTGCTTTTAATGTTAGATCTTCCAGGAAAAATGAACTCATGTATATTTTGGAGTAACGGAATCGATAACGAACAAACAATGTGCAGAACCACGAATAATGCATAAACGCATGCAGATTGGAGTTTTAGAGCAGTTTACAACGATATCAATGATATTTCTTCCTTTGTAACTTTGCCTTAACGTGGATTTGTTCAGAATTAATGCGGAAAATGTTTCTTTCTTGTCTTCTCTACAACTATAACAGGAACTTAGTGTATTAGCGGGTATTCTTGGGGATGCAGTTATTGGCTGTCTCTTTATTTAATGAAATTTGTACAAAGGAATCTATTTAGAGTTATTATAAAACATTACCGAACCATTTATCGTGCGGGAAGCCGTGATTCAGAAAGATGTAGATGGAAACAAACGAATGTTTGCTTGAGGACTTAGATTTTAATTAATTTTCAAGAGATTGGGGCACTACCTCACTTTGTAGTAACAATTTGACAGTTTTGTAGGACACATTTCCACATCAAGGGATTAGGAGAAGAGGTCCCACAGATTGTCCAGCAGAATCTCCAGATTTGGTGCCTCTGAGTAGTATCTTGAGCGGTCTAGAGAATCCCACTGAAATCACTTAAGGATCTGCGTTATCATTCCAGAATATCATCCAATTTCGACAGTAGGTTCAAGAATACGAGAACGCAGTTTCAAAGTCGTTTATACTACTATCTAAAGAAGAACGATGGGCGATGAACGATTATTAACTGAAATGTTCTACTTTAGCTTTAAATTAGTCATAAATCGACAACAATTACCTGGAGTTGTTGAAAAGAATTAAATAGATCACAATTATCCCTACATCGTAGTACTGAAATTACTTACCCAAAATTTCCTTTGTGTGGTATCACTTTTCAAGGGCTTTCCAACGATGTGTCACACGCGAGAGTTGTTTAACACTTTGAAGTTGGGGTGGGTAGGGAGCGAGAATTGGAGTCGCGCCATACTTGTAAAGTAATTTAGTTCCCTCTCCATACGTAGTGAAAGGCGTATTGAAAGTTTTTAAATATACAACCGGTTTATTTATGTACGAATATGATCGATGAGTGTCCGTGTTAGGAATGAAAACGCCAATTTTTCAGAATAGTTTTTTAGAATAACCCCTTTTAGGAGGATACACTTTTCCTAACGTTTCTGCCATTGCTCTGAAAGATACGATTTGCAAACGCCTGAAAATAGACTTCTGTCTTGACGATAAACTCCCCGTTTGAGCCGATGTTACAATTTTCTCTATCATTACTTTTGGTCTCTCGCCCAACTTTTGCCGCAGATGCCGCCCCGTTTTCGTAAGTTTGTCATGCCACTTGTAACGGTTGGATGCTGAGTGGGAACAGATTGGTTTCCGTGAATGAGTTATCCCGTTTTCACTTTTAAGTCTCGTTTTCCGAGGATAAACACGGAAATTCGGCGCTGGAAAGTGTACACTATCTTTGAGTGAATTTAGAAGTTTCGCTTCCCCAAGTTTTGCTGTTCAAACTAATCGTCCACGTTGCTTTTCCCTCAATTGGAGGTGAGTCTTTTTTTTTGTTAATCATAACGTCGTTATCGTATCTTTGACGTTGTTGTAAGGATTTAGTATAGGCTGGTATAAGTAGTGCAGGCTAGTAAACTAGTGTGAAGCTGGGATAACTACTACATCCAAAGTTTTATTTTCGAGAACATCTGAGAACTAACGTTATATCGAGTGCGAGAAAACCCGCCATCTTGGACAGCTTCCGTCCCGATACCGAAGACCACGCGGTGTGGACGTCGACAACAGGAAATAACGCGTTGAGTTGTGAGAAAATTCCCTAGAATCTTGTAGTTAATTTGGAGTTAGGAATTTGGGGGTTTGTGTTCAAGTAAACAGGGGTATTCTTACTTTTGGCAAACATTCAATTATTTTAGTATTTTTAGAGGAGGGGGAATTCAGATTGGTTTTAGACTAAAAAGTGCTTTCCGTTACGTTGACTATTTAGTACTATATTTAATTATTTTCGTAGTTTAAGGCAGGAACTACAAGTACTTGTTTTTAATTACGTTTACCTGAAGCGGTAAGGTGGCTCTAAGCCCGCTGGAGTTTCACCGGTTACCGAAAACGTGTAAACCAGATAACGAACTAGTTTAATTGATTTTATTAGATGTACCTCAAGTAACAATAAACCGCTGTTTATTATGTATTGTATTTTTATTTCGTTTGTGTTATTTTTAAATAGTTTTCCAGTACTTTTGCTGGTCGCTTCACGTTAGGAGAAAGATCCAGAAGATAGACGATTTGGATAACCTCGGACTACCTATTATGGAAGCCGGATGGTCTCTCTGACACCCGACACTTAGAGGTGATCTAGTTATATAATTGGAGAGTGGCGCATTCTTACGAAATTCTCGACCTTTAACCTACACCGTTTCGATTGGACTAGCACGGCCTGGATCTCCATCGTTATCTCCAACGAAGTGGCTTATCCGCACTGTAACTGTATCTGTCACGTATCTGACTTTCTTTTCATTTTCATTTTTAACAAAAGCTTTCAAAGCCAGTTACACCAACTTTTCCCTCCAAGATACGTTCTCATGTTGGGGGATAGAAAGAAATGGTAGGCAGCCAGGTCGGTGGATGTGGCAGCAATTGGTAGTGCAATTAGTGCAATTTCCGAATGAGTGAGCTGGTGCATTGTTGTTATGAAACAGTACTTTCCTCTTTGTAAAGTGGTGCCGTTTCTGCTTCAACTTCTCGTCGAATCGATCTCATAATTGATTATAGTACTGCCCAATAATAGTGTTTCCTTTTTCCAGAAAGTCAATGGGGATTATTCCTTTAGCATCCCAAAAATCATAGTTATGACCTTTTCGGCCGACAGGATCGTTTTGGCTTTCTTTGGAGCAGGTTCGACTAAGGAAGTCATTGTTTTGATTATAGTTTTGTCTCTGAGGTATAGTAATAGACTCAGGCTTCCTCGACAGTGACGACTCAACGTAGGAACTAATGCGAATTTCGCCCAAGAAGGTCCAACCACTGCTTTAAAGTTGACAGTCACATCCGCTTCTTATCCGAAGTGAGCAACTGCGACACCCATAAATGGCGATCTGCAAGAATCATGTGAACGACCTTTTCAACCTCAATAACCACGTCTGCTGGCTGACCTAGCTTCTCCTCATCAACAATAGATGTACGGCCTCGTTTAAATTCGTTAAACCAGTATCTTAAAGTTGTCTTAGATGGCAAACAGCCCTATATACGGAATCCAACTTTGCTTTTATTTCCTCGCACGTCTTTCCGTCCGAAAATAAAAAGCGAATTACGGATCGATATTGTCGTTTTTCGATTGCATCTCCCAATGATGAGAGTCTAGACCTCTGAAAATCTAGTCTGGTTAGATGTGAAGAATTGCTAATTTTGTCGTTATGGTCAAATCAATTATATAAAGCACCTTGTACAGGAAAAATCTGTATTCTTATTATTATTTGAATTTTTGTGCACGTATATTCCTGTTGAGTCTATATTTCTATCTCCATTACATTTGTACCTTTGTAAAATTATTCTTTTTTTTTCATATTTAAATTCGTCCTAATTTAAGACACTTTTCACGTTTTATATCTAATAGAATCCGTCGCGTAATAAAAATAGAAGACTTCATTCGTGAATCGCAACGTACTCTTAATTTATTAAGCAATCCTCTTATATATGTAGTATGTAGATCTATGCCTTTAGTAGACTGCGAAACGTATTCGCGAATCGAAAGATTATTCAGCAGCTTTCTCCAGAACCCTTAATATTTCACATTCAATTGCCTCATTTCCAAGCTCTCTTTGTATTAGAGATACGAAGGCGAAGGACGAGTCTAAATTATAATAGATTAAGCTCTTTATGTTACATATCACTAGCTCTACTTTATGTGCCCTTTATACTTTCTAGAGCTGTCATGGACTCACCGAACGCATGAATTTTCCAGAAAAGAAAGGTAATCATCATATTTTCCACCAAGCTGTTGCCATATTCGGCGGCTTACATACTTAGGTACATGCATGCATACGTACGCGTGGTATGGTAATATATTATTATGAAGTTGGCCATTTGGCTTCGCGTTTTCGTAAAGATTTACTAGGTCTGTCTGATGATCCGTTGGAAAATTAAAATACATTTCGGCTCTACCTGCGTTCAAGTTTATTGCGCCATAGGTGTAATGCTGTCGGTCTGACGTTGCTAAATGTGCGCTATATTTTATCGGAGGTTGGCGTTTTTGTAAGTCGGGATATAGAGTTAATACGCTTTAGTTTTTATTTGGATCGACGTTGTACATTCCTAGATGAAATTTTGCCTTTGGTTCAAAGCCGATTATTTACTTCACAATGGGAAAGTACCTAGAACAATAGTACAGTAATATAGATTTACAAACGCGATTCCCCTCTAATGAAGACTAAGCCTCATTGTGCTTAAATAAATACCTATAAAATGCCTACAAAATTCTAAATAAGGTACATATGTATTGTAGTAAGAGTCCATGTATCTTTGTGTTTGCGAAATATATAGCTGACAACTTTTCAAAGATGAATATGTGGGGTAGTTGAAGTAATAACAACATCTCTCTGAGGTTTAACGTGAAGTAAGCGAAACAAACAAAATTGCGGTTGCAAAATTTACGGTTTATATCTGTTAATGGTCACAAATCGATTTCCCTTAACTAAAAACGTGTCGTGGCCGACTCGTTCGTTATTGGATTTTCATTTTGACACATTGTCTCGTGATGCATCTCTTGCATTTTTCAAACTGAAACATTACAAACCGCAGCAGGAACAGCAGTCAAGCGTCCGTCCATAGAGGGTCGCGCTTTAGGAATCAGTGCGGATTCGAGCAGAAAGAGACTGACAAGTGGCGCCGATTCCCAAAGGGTCGAGTCCGCGTCGAGGGAAACACTAAAACTACCCGGAATGAATGCGCGCATAAAACACTCGACTGTCGGATTTCACGCCCACCTATTCGTCACTGACAATACTGCGTGGAATTTTTGCATGTTGTGCGGTGGTCCGGTCGGGAATTGTTCTCCCAATCTAAATTTCAGACAAACCGGATTTCAGGGTATTCGAGCGGCAATGCAGTGGTAGATGAAAGCGGATAGTAAGTACATAAGTGCATGGTCGGAACACTATTGCAATTGGGAAGCTACGTATACACCAGGACGGACCCATAAACGTTGTCATATTGGCTTACACTAACAATAATATGGAATTTTGAAAGAAATATGTGGACCAAGAAACCATTCTGACGCTTGTTACTTTTCTTTAGTGGATATAAAGGGTATTAATCGGAATAATCGACATATGTAGACATATCCCAATTTGGATTCAGCCGGAAGATAATGATGAAATGTCTTTAGTGACGTGAAGGATAGATAGATAGGTTTACCCAGAAAGAATTAAATGGTCTTATTAGAACCTTTCAAAGGAGTCTTCGTAGTTGCCTGCTTCTAGACTTAATGAAGAAAATCTTCTTTTTTACGGAAACAAAAATTACCTATTACCGTAACAGAGCAAAAGATCTGCCATTTTATTTTCAGGAAGATAACTTGGTATTTTTCAACGGCATAAAAGGACTGTTACAAAAATGAGTATATCAGAATACACATTCAGTGATTGGCGAGTTTTTATAGATAGTTCCATAAGAAGTCTGAAATGTGTCCTTCTACGTAATGAAAACAAATATCGGAAGTATTCCAGTTGGGATTTCCACAAAGATGAAGGAGCTTTATAAAACAATATCTCTACTTCTGAAAAGAATAGCTATTATACACAAATGGGTGGAAGATATGTATTGATCTAAAAATGGTAAATTTCCGGACAGCAATGTGGATCTACAATACATCATTGTTTTTTGTGTCTGTCGAATAGCAGAGCGAAAGATCAACATCGAATAAAAAGAAATTGGCCTAACAGATGTGCTCTAGTAGAGGGAAAGGCCAATGCTATTAATGAAGCATTAGTAGAACGATAAGAAATTATTTTACCTCCCTTGCACATCAAACTAGTGCTAATGAAACAATTTGTGAAAGCTTTATATCGAAGTAGTCTTTGTTTTCAATACTTGGCAAAATCAATTCCCTGCAATCAGTAATGAAAAATTAGAAGCGGAAATATTTGATGGACCTCAGAGAAGGCAATTTATGAAAGACCCACACTTCACAGAATCAATGACTGAAATTGAGTCCAACACATGGTCTTCTATTGTTAAAGCTGTGCAAAATTTTCCGGGTAATTAGAAGTCTGAAAATTACGAATAAATAATGGAAGATATGCTTAATAACTCTAGAATTTTGGGTTGCTATATGAGCATTAAGATCTAATACCTCCACAGTCATGTACAGAGATTTCTTGCAAATCTTGGCGAATTAGTGAGAAACAGGGCGAACGATTCCGCAAGAATATCAGAATAATGGAAGAAAGGTACGAGGGCAGATGCAACACGCACATCATATCTGATTACTGCTGGAGCATTGAAACAGACGCCTATTTCAGACGTATTCATCATAGGCAGCTGTAGTATTATTTAAAGCAACTTGTTTCTCGAAATAGGTTGTCGGGTCGTTTTTAACTTGTTTCCAGGTCAGATTTTGAAGAGAAATGTACACCTTCTGCGCACAGTCGATCGTGTTAAAACTTACAATGACACTGCCTCTATTACCAGGAGATATGCTTATTATCTTGATGTTTAGCTCTTCTCTTCTCCTCTCTGGTACATGAGATCTTGACCAATCTTCGATTGACTAAATAACAATTGATGCGTAAATTTTTAATTGAACCTTTGACTTGTATAAATTGCTTAGTTCGGGTTCAAGTTCCTCTGTACAACTTGAGTCCTTTGGTAATGTTACTAAATCTGAGAGAAATAAAATTCACCGATCATTTAGCTAACCAGAAAACGTCGCTATCCAGGAGGAAGGTTAAACTTACCTTAAAAATGAAGAAAGCTCGGTGTTCTATCTTAAAGACTATTTAGTTTAAACTTGTTAGGCTTCTTTTATTCTTACACTTTACGCATGTTCCTTCTTTGGTTTAAAAATCGTTGGAATCGATGCAATCATAGTCACAAGCAGTAGCGAAGAATGTTATTTTCGTCCGGAGAGTTTTCACAACGTTTTGCTGAAGTTAGTTCTAAGTCCATACTACACATATGAATTTATAGCACTGTTTGCAGCGCTAAAAGCTGACGAAATACTTTTCAATTACATGTATCAGATTGCAACGCTTCCTGCTGACCGTCACCATGTGTTTATTTAGGTTATTTAACGAAAAAGATACGATAATGAGACAAACCTTTATTTAGCCTTCATGAGAAGGTTGGGTAATTTTAAGATTTCTGGCAATTCTGCCCACAGGATTATCACATACAGATTTGAACGATGCATTCGTGTTGCAAACATGGAAAGACGACGATACATGATTGCTTTCTGATCCGCTGGTCCAAAATATCAAATCTTGCTTTCCAATGTACAAAACCATGTCGGAAAGGAGCGTTACACCAGCAGCGCTTTGAGTACCTTCATTCGTTATGTACCTGAAAATCGTTAACCTGTGTATAAACAGCATACACATCTACATCCCCGCTATAGCCATATTATTCTAGCAAAGCTCCTAATTCCTTCCATATATATATATATATATATATATATATATATATATATATATCTTGTCTAATAGATACCTTCAACGTATGTATATATGTGCATCGTCGAATGAATATCAAGGGAATTGAATCGATTACTTCGCGCTTTTACCCTCATCACGAGTTAGTTTAACGTTGAACGGATTTACTCGATCGTGTCAGCGGCGATTATGCTTAGTTTTTCCATTAGATAAATTCTACGCGAGACTACAATCTATTTCTTCGAAAAATACATTATATTTGACGTTTGCTTTTAAGACAAATTCATTATGGATGAACTTCCATCCAACGTCGAATGAGATTCGAAAGGAAATCAATATGGCAAGGAAAACCTAATTTTTCGTAAATTAGAAGCAATAATTTTTGGAAATTGTTTAAAAGGGAACTTACAGAGTGAGAGTGGAGACTAGGGATATTTCTCTTGAGTAATGCAGTGAAATATTCCAATAAAGGTCATCTATGAGGAATGTCAAAATGATTTCTATATAAAAGTGACCGGTATTAAGAGGAGCCTGATCAATTTATATAATATAAAACACACTATACTTTACTACATTCATATACACGCATTTATTGATGAAAGTCAAGTATACAGTATTTAAATAGTTCACAATTGAGTTTTGGTTCATATTATTTATTATACTTTGCCGAGCACAGTTCTGGATGTAATAACCAATGATTATGATAGCTTTGCAATGATGAAAGAAAGAAGACTGCCCATAAAAATGAGAATAAACAAATAATAAAATACGGCACCAAAAGAATCGAAGAATGGCTATGAAAAGTAGTGACAACTGTAATGTACGTACGCAAATTAGGGAAATGACGAAGCACATATGGCGATAGAAGAAATATTTTTAATAATTGTAGACTTTTACAGCCATATATTAAGGATTCTTCTCCCCCAATGTAAGTTAATGTTTGGGTAGTTGCGAGGTATAAGTATTTCGAGTATTATAGTATTGTTTGTTGAGTTTCTTTAAGCCATAAAAAATTTTGCTCGGCATACTATAATAGATCTTAAATATAGATACTAGATTGTATTATAATATTATTTGTCTTAAAAAGTTCTTTCCACGAGGTTTGTAGACCTACGCCATTCATTAAACGGATGCCCTATCTTTGCAAGCGGAACACCCTCTTAAAATTCCTGCTAACCTCAAGCAATTAATTCATGCGACATGATTAATCCATGGAGATGTAGAAAGTAGTACATTAACATTGATTTGTCTACCAATTCAATCAATGCAAATTGATGCAATGCTATTACACAATTCATATACGTAAACTATCTGCTCCGTCCAGTTGCAGTTACTATCAATTGTCACTTTCAAGAACTTAGTGCTGTCAACCTGTGCTTCACTTTCATTGTTTATTTTAATTAAATGAGAAAAATTCTACCCCCTTTTAACGCTTCAAATTGTATGTCAACTGTTTTGAAGTGTTTAAAACACAGATTTTTTGAAGATACAAGCAGTAACGTATCGTCGACTTCCCGATCGTGCAAATCATTCACGTATATAGTATACTGGCGAAATACTTCCTTGCAGTACTCTTCTCCCCAAAGGCAGATAGTACTTACCTACGCACAGCCACCGCACTGTGTAAAAAGGCTAGGACACCGTTTGAGACCAATGACCTAAACGGACCGAAATATCACGAATTGATAGATTTACTGCAGTACGGAAATACCAAACGAATGACAGAAAACAGTATCTGCGACGATTCCCAAAACTTCGAATGCCAAGAAACACATTTTCGAACAATCGGTCTCATAAATCACGTAAACAATCGTTGCGTACAACTGACGCATGTAACCAGCATAAAACCGAAAGTAAAATTAAAAATCATCAAAGAGAGTTTGGCTTTTATACAGAAATGAACACAAATGGGGTACTCCCCAGCTTGCAGAATAATGATTGGGTAGGAGACAAGGTCTCTATATGTCCTATATCAAAAAAATCCAAAGAAAGCAATACATACGTCTTATGAAAACTGTAATGCAAGCAAGACAAGATGGTAAAGGCATTCAAGTAAAGATTAACTCGTACTTGCTGTAGAAATTACCAGTAATAGACAACGAAACTACAGAAGAAAAACAATAGAGCAGCCCGTAAGGCCGTTTACTCTCGCCGTTGCTTTTTTAACCCATTCATAGCAAATAATAAGTAATAGAACTAAGAACAGATAAGAATAAAAATTGCCGGCGAATACAAGGGTGATGAGTTGACATAATATAGGGACGCTCATGACACGGAAGGCGGAAGTTATTGAACAGGGAAGCAACTGTAGTTATGTTGGAAGAATGGTAGAACAATAGACCAATACTAAAATCGAAGTAAAAGTTAGGATAGAACAGCAGAAACCCAGTTTCGACAAAGTTAATTAATTGTTGTGTACCCACTCAATACATAAATGGCTCCAACTCTTGATGCAAAATGCTATATCTGATTCATTCTGTTATGGAAACGCGACACATGAACTTTAAAATAACAACGCAATAAAAAACGAATAGATGCATTCATTCCTTTAGGTTTGTTCATTTTAGGCCTGGTACGTCAGCATTATGCTCATTGTAGCGATCCCCAATAACACGCTCATTTCCGTTCAAGCAACCCTGTATCCTCCAGAAAGGTCTCCTGCTCAAAGAAAATCTTGGTATTGTCATCAGCTACAGTAGATCCTTGCTGAAATGCTTCCGTTTGAGTCCCATCAGTTCCCCACAGAATTTATCACACTACCATATATCTCCGACCAACATCACAGTTCCAGTCTTCTGATGCTAAAGAATCCTCAACATGTTATTCCCTAAATATTGATGCTTTAGTTTCTGAGGTAAAAGCCTCTTACGGCATCACAGTTTTCTTTCCAGGCTTTTCTCGTTCCAGGGCTGTAAAACTAACTCTCTAGAAGCGGTTCTAAGGTCTCCAATTAAACCTCACCAACGTCTCCGCAGACTCTCTCTCTGATAGTGCCTTTTCAGAAGACTTTGAGGTGCTGATTATTCCTTTGATTCAGTCAACCCGTTGTCCTGGATTTTGTATTCCGAATCTTCTCAACCCCACTGACAGATCCTTCTTATTAGTTTCTGCGAAGCACTCACGAACTCGTTGATGTTTAGGTAGCTTTTCACATTTGACGAAATTCTAGGTTGTTCCTTTCTTTAAGAAATCAATACTAAGGGAGGATTCAAATTTTGCTGCCTTTGCGTCCTATCTAGGGACTCCTGGGCAATTAATTTGGCCGGATAATCCTTGAACACCGTGGCTACCTCAAAACCGCCCGAAGGCCACTTATTCTTGCGCTTTCTTCTTAGGAGTGCCCCACCTGACACGGTTCCTGTCAGTTTATATTGAAAATGTCAACGCATTAGTACCAACGCATGCATGCCCAGCTTAATCGTATAAATTTTTATGGATTTATTTAGCTTTTGCGCGCTTCTTCTTCTCCTTCTTCTTCTTCTTTTTCTTCTTTTCTCTTCTTTTCCTTCTTCTTCTGCTTCTTCATTATAATCAATTTGCTTATTCATCGGAGAACATTGTCTCTCCATCGTTTACGCGGTTGGCCGTTATTTCTTCTTCAATTTGGTAATTTGCCACTTGCTATCTTGACCAGCCTAGTATTCTCCATTCTGCTTATGTGATCGTCCCACCCCTTTTTTCCAGTTGAGAGTCCACTCATTTATATCCCGTATGTTACATCCTATTCTAATTTCCTCACTCCTTATTCGATCTCTAAGTGTATTTCCCGTAATTCTTCTCAATATTCTCATCTCTGCCGTTTCTTGTAGCTTCTGTGTCTTGGCTGTATCGGATCTGGTTTCTGAAGTGTACGTCACTACAGGTCTTATAGTGACTTTATAAATTCTGGTTTTCGTGTTAATGTCGATGTGTTGGTTTCGCCATATGGTATCATTGAGGCATCTTGCTAACTTATTAGCCTTCTGTACTTGATCTCTGACTTCTTTTCCTACATCTTCATACCTGGACAATGTAACATACAGGTACTTTACATCCATTACTTGCTCAATACTGAAGCCATCAATTTTTAATTTGCATCTAGTACGTTCTCTACTAATTACAATTGTTTGGGTTTTCTTTGTTCATAGTATCGTATTAAATACCTTTGCCTTTGTGCTTAACCTGTCAACTAGTCTTTGTAAACTATCCTCATCGTGGGCTATCAATATTGCGTCGTCCGCATAACAGAGTATTTTGATTTCTTCGTTCTCCACTCTGTATCCTCGTCCTAGATTGACACTTTTGATGATTTCGTTCATAATTAAATTGAATGGTATGGGACTTAATGTGTATCCCTGCCTTATTCCGTTGCCTGCATTTATAGGTTACGTGAGTTGTCCGTCTATTATGAATTCCATCTTGTTGTTTCGGTAAATGTTCTCAATTGCTTTTATAATATCCAGGGGGATCTCTCCATTATGCTAAAGATGAATTACATCTTTGAGTCTCACTCCATCGAACGCTATTCTTAGGTCGATCAAACATAGAAATGGCGGCCTATTATATTCTAACGCCTTCTCGGTGATTTGTTTTGTTACGAATACTGCACCTGGGCACGATCTTTCTGTACGAGAACCTTGTTGCTCATATGCCAGATGTATTCTTTGATTTATCTGTGCATGCAAGATTTTGGTTGTGAGGTTCAGAGTGGTATTTAACAAGGTGATACCTCTCTAGTTTTCGGGTTACGTACTGAAGTCTTAAGATATGAAATGTGTCTTTTTATAATATGCGCATGGTGTCAAGTTAAGACTTGGAAAACTTTCGGTATTATCGATTGTTAATTAACTTTCTTATAAATAGGTGTTTAATTACTGTATTGCCCTCTTTGTCAGGTAAATATTATGAATTTACTGCATACATAAATTGTTGTTCCTTTCAATAGGTTTGTAGGTATGATTGTTCGTCCAATTCTTGCATTTATACATATATCACTCATTTGTAGTTCTGAGATATTTTAAACACGTATTATTTATTAAATTAAGCTGAACAAACGCTCCTATCCGCTTTCAGTGAAAGCATAAGTTACACGATCGCAAATATACGAATTACCGTCAGTTTATTGCCCCAAAAAGCTTGTAAATATCGGAGGCAATATCTTGAATTCGCGTTGTATACATTTAGTTTTATTGCCGTAGCAAATAGCGCCTACCAACTGGGAATGACGTTGATTTACAATTATGTGTCCACTAAAGTTTGATGGCGGGGAAAAAGTTTTCATTAAATTACGATAAAACTTGGGCGGAAGATGCCCTGCAACGCTCTCGCTTCCATATTATGCCAGATAGCATCTAATTCGGCGTTGAGTTATAGTCGCTCGCCATACCAATGAAAATCGATGAATATGTAATGAAAAAATGGTAACCATAAACGCGCTTCAACAGATAACGTGAACGTATGGTTACTGCAGTCTAATTTTGTTCTTGTATAAGGCATTTGTTGATATTTATGTTGGTAGAAATTTAAGGCCGATTTGAATTTACGTCGGCAAACATTTATGTAATACTTCAGTAGATATGAATTTGTTTTCTACATCAACAACCTTTTATGCCGTTCTTAGAACCTAAATCAATCCAAACTTTGATTTCATAATAGGAATATTCAAACGGGTATAGAGGATCTCACCGCCGATTATTAATCAAAGAAGTTTTCCGGGACTGTTAGCGGAAAGCCCTCATTCCGGGACACCGGACTTGCGGCAAAAACGATACGCTGTGTTTAGCGTCGGTACGATTAATCTTATTTTGTGGAATATACAACGCCGAAGGATATAATTTGGGGTCAAACATAAGGGCTCAATGTTGATATATTTTATGGCACGTAGGGCTTCCGCAAGTTGTAGCTGGGTAAATGTAAATCTCAGTTCGTTAGAGATATTGATAATGACTATGAATTCGACTGTTATGGAAGCAATTTCTGGTTTTGAAATAATTTGCGTGGAAGCGGAAGTCCCATCAGTTTATTATTTATTCGATGTATATTGTACTGAGAATTTAGTTAATTTCTTAAACAGAATTTCATCGGCCTAGCATATTTATAAATTTTGAGAAATATTTAACATAAAATCAACATAATTACCTAGTGTTGTGTGTGTGTGTGAGTGTAATTTCTTTTTCGATGATGGTTCTTCCTATATCTCCTCTCTTAACTTCAGTTCTCGATGCACCTTTAATTTCTATGGATTCTTCCCCTTCTTAGATTCTATATTCTCCGGTATAGTGAGGTTTTTATTCACTGGTACTTCTTCTTAACCTTCCTATACTCACGTTAAAATGAAAGACGTATACTATACTATATAAGTCGGTCTCACAGACCATATGCGTGAGTATAGGAAGGTTAAAACCCTTTTATTCCAAATATATTTATTGACTTATTTGTTGACTTATCTATCTTGTCAATTTTCTTCGTCGTTAACCAAACAAATTTCTTTTTGAAACCAGGACTACACTGATTTATGGATGTGTCAGTTGTCCACGAAACGAAAACTTTAATTCGCCTTGACTCCTGTTCATCCAGGTATATCGCTGTAATAGAAACCTGCATTGATTGTCGATATATCCTTGGTTATTTCTAGCAATTTTTTATGAATTTTTGTAATGTAAAAGTGTTGTATGTATGTGTGTGAATGATAACAATGCCTTTCAGTCTATTAACCGGTGCTTTTTATGATAATTAGTAACTTTATTTCTAGTGACATTTGTTTCTCCCATTAAACGTCTCTGGCTGGAGTTAAAATAAGAAGCTAACACCCGTAGGGTAATAAAATGCTCAAAAGGTGGTGGGCGTGGTGTCGAAAATGTATAAGTAGAAAACCAAAATAAACCGTATGGCAATTGAAAACCGTAACCACAACATTAACTGTGAATTTTGATATACTACAATATACTTACATGAATATAATTCTTAGAGTGTAATTTTGTTCTTTTCCCGAATATTTCCTCCTTTTATAATTGGCATTCTGCTTTAAAATCCTTTCTATTGTTAGGTAACATGTACACTTAAAATTCAATCACATCTCTCGTCACATTTCATCCTTACAACAAGAATCCATTACAAGTTGTTCCTCGAAATCTCGTGGATACAATGAACATATTGCAATTTATTTCCGCAAACACCACTTTCTTGATAAACTGAATTATCTTCCCGATTCCATTGTACATTCTCTTCTCCTTAGATCGTGTTTATTCTAACCCTAATTTAAACTCCTTAATCTCCCCCAAATAACGAAAGGGAATTAAAAGTACATTAGCGTAGTTTAAATAAAATTTAATTTAAAATGTTCGTTTAGAAGTGTTCACTTTAAAATTATTAATGAGGAGGAATTCGATTTGGTCCCCTCGAGAGAAGTTGTTAATTAAAAGCATCGCAGCTGCGCTGCTACAGAATCGCAACGTAATGAAAAAGTCGACCGAAGTGGCGGTGGCGGTCGCCGCCGAGGCAATCGATGATCGAGGGCCACTTGGAATTACTGAAAAATCGGCGAAAATCCGGCGTGAATTGGCCACTCTAAACCGCGAAAGTGTCGCGATGCAATATCCTAAAGTTGAAAGAAAATAACCCTTTTCCGAGCGCCACTAAATAAAGGACCAAAGAGGGGAAAGAATCGAGATGAGAGAATAAGTCACGTCGCACAGAAATCCGTCGCCACTTGTATCCAGCAGTACTTGACCCGCAGCTCTGAAATAATGCGTTGTCTGCCTTCGCAGGCGTTTTGCCCTCGCATGAGAGACAGTGTTGAAAGCTCTTTTACTTTTCTGTTTTCCGCCAAACAATGCCACCGGCTGCGATATTAAATTGGTTTAAAATGGTTTTACTTGCACACATATGTATGTAGTATGTGAAAACCGGGCTATATAAGTGCGGAGACCACCAAGAACTTTTCTTTAGAAAATTCGAGAGGAAACGTTCTTTAAACATTTGTCTTATATTCCTGGAAAGGAGTGATATCTAAAACGGCAAACATGAAAATATATTGTAAAATAAAAGCTCATTCGGACATATTTGGACTGTTTCCTCTGTGGAAGGTAAACGTTTTTAATTTCATGTAATTAGTTGTGGAATTAGCAATTAACTAAATTAGTGTCCACAGACAGTTCGTACCCCAAAAGATGTGGTGAGGGTAAGAACAACCCTACAGTAGAGTCCACCATGTTGTGCTAGACGACATTACGTGGTGCGCAAAAGTGTTAGGCGGATGTGACATACGGACATGCATATTTTATGCAAGTGTTTAAAAAATTACTGCGTTGAGATTTAAAGCAACCAGTGGAATTTTGCTGAAAGCTCTTAGAAATGTTTGAAACACAACACCGTTTTCATTCAAATTAATTATGTCAGATGAAGCCGCTATCCATGTAAGGGGTGATGTGAATAAGCAAAATTTCAAATATTGGGTACAGAAAAAGAACCCGCGGTTACTGCATCAATCTCTTTTGCACACCACGAACGTAGCAGTTTGGTGTAGAATAAGTTCATTTGGTATTTTCGAACGGTATGCACATGGACGAGCAGTGGGAGGGGAGGGAGGGTGGTATGCGAGCATACTCTACGACTTTCCTTTACAAATGCTAAAGCAACACAATGCTGATTTACCCTTGTTAAGGTTTTAACAAGATGGCGTGACATTTCACACGGAAAGACTCATAATTCAATCAATACAACGATGGTTTCCAGAAAAAGACATCTCTCGTAATGGTCATGTAACTTGGCGTTCACGCCCAGCTGATTTATCGATATTCCATTTCTTCTTGCGGGGGTATTTACAACATAAGGTAGGATAATAGGATAGACGATTTGGACGAATCAAGCACGAATTTGATATATGTAACGGAGCAGACAAATATCAAACTCATATAGGTCTATCGTCTTCCTTCGACAAACGGGTGTCTTGTTCGCTGTATTTAGATTATTCTTCCAGCGAACAAGACGGGCGTTTGTCAAACCTTAAGCATTAGCTATGCGCCTTATGTGTTATTTCGTGGTTATGGAAATTGCATCCACGAGACGACACATTCTCAAAAAACATCGTAACGAAAAGCGTGACTAATTGTAAGAAGTTAAAAGTGCAATAGCTTCTCAAGTCAGATATTTCTAGCTAGGGAAGGTGCAAAGCTTAAGTAAAATTTGGAATTGGAAATAATGTCTACCGCTTTACACTTTTTGGTACAGCATTCAAGATAGCAATGGCGTTTAGATTACCCTCCAGAAAATAATTGGACAATGCTTGCTGATTGACATAGTATATTCGATTCCAAAGATATAGTTTCCATATCTCTCAGGAATTTTTCTCAAGTAAACTCATTTTAGTGGTTGTTGGCTTGTTTCCCAATTTGAAATATCAAATTCTGGCAATATCCCAGTAATTTTAGCTGTAGAAAGTCAATAGTTAACTAATCAGTCACTTATTTTTGGTTTCCATCCCACATACTTCAGAAATGTCTTTCTCACAGAGTTTGTCACACAACTTTTTTCCTGTTGACCACCATCGGTAGTTATTCTATGTGCTTTGCTATCAGGTCTCCTAGATTCGTTTCAGACTCTATCTGGTTTCAGCATTATTGAGCTTGCTCTCTTGACCGTTACCGTCTTCGCTAAAACTTTGTTTTCTTCAATTTCAAGGCCATGAATCGCATCCACACGTAAATCTAACAAAACTAATAAATCTCTTTTCACTATGATGTGGCTCTATTATTCAATACCAAAACGTAACCCATCTCTATGGAGCAGTGCCAACGGTTACAATTACAGTTATCAACTAACCGTACCAATAATATGTTCTTAATATCCTAATTTTCCTAAGTTTTCGACCATCCCTTATGATTGACCATGACGTAGTTAGAGATGCAGAATGTTGAAACAATTCCTTTTTAACTTTGATGGATGATTTTATTTGCAAATTGTTGACTGACCGCAGACAAGCCTAGGGCCCTAACAACTGCATAATATATTGACACGGTGTTTCTCAACCTCTTCTACAGTCTGATGGCAGCGCACGTGATTGAACAAATTTAGTAAGATGATTTCGGTAAACCATAGTGAACTTAAATTGCTCATCATAGCTAGATGGCCTATCAATTAAGACTATTTGAACGTGGTAATTCTTGTCATTCGAAATAATTGGATGCGCTACTATCTACTATTTCATTTTTGTTGGCAGATTAGGTACAATTTTAAATACAACTTAACGGCTCTCTATGTCAAATTATTGTACTTGACATTAATTTCGTTATTAAACACCGTACGGTTTTTAAATGCGGTCCCATGTGGATCTGGATAATCCGCTCTTTATCCCGGTAAAGCTCCAAGTTGAAAAGAAAATGGTTTTATTCGGACTTGACCCAATAAAGCCGGAAAACACGCTCTTTAACAAAGTAATAGTAGGATTGTTCGGATTTGGAAGTTTACACATAAAATATCTATCAAGTTCTCCGATCTCAAGTTTAGTTGTTTACTTCTTGTAACAGCGTCTTATTGGTTTTCGTCTCTTTTCCCTTCGTACTGTAATCTACTACCTGCTGCTTGGTCAACCCCTTCATCTTGCCAGTTCCTGTGCAAACTAGTGGACATAAGCAATCCATCGAATTCTATGCGTTCTAACCATATTTGTTGTTTGGTTTTCTCCTAACTGACCTTTTATTTAATCCTCTTTTCCAGGCTGCTTCCGTTTCCTACATTTGAAACACTTTCGTGAGAATCTTTCTCCAACTACAGTCTTAGATTTTCAGCTTAGCTTTCTTTAAGCTTGTTTTTAATAACAACGTTCCATGTAGCTCATCCCTTGTCAAACGTTTTCAATACTTCACATCTTCATTGTTGGTGTTTATGAGCTTCGCTTCAAGATAGCAAAAACTGGAGAACATCTACTAGATAGTAAGCATTTCCTCTTGCGTAAATTTCAGGTCAATGCTTCTGCTATTTCCTTTGCTTTCGGTCAAGACTACGTATATACTTCATTTTTCTATCATTATTTGAAGATAGGGATGAAAGTGAAAGAAAGTGGATATCTGCTCCTTTACATTCAAATGGTCACGAATAATTATAATTTAATTAGGCCCAATGGTCCATGAAAGTATAATTACTATGGAGGAAAGGATATAAAAACAACTTATGAATGAAATGAACATTTTGGGGCAACCAAATTGGAAAGGGTTTCTGCACCTAAACCCAATTTAGGTATTTTATTGTTGCAATTTTGATATTTATCTAACAGTAGATGCCAGAAGCGTTTACTGTCGTGCTGAAAAACTTGCCCGTGTCCTAAGTCAGAGGATTTGGTTTCGGTAAATGTATTTATTCTCTGAGTAAACATCTCACGATTTGACGCTGTTTCCAAGGTTAGCAGAAAGAAACATTTAGACCTACACGTTCTAAGATCGTTCTTAAAGTGTTCCTAGTAAAAAGTTCAAAGTGTATATACTGCTCATGGATCAACATTCTTCAATTGCATTAAATATTTCGACTTTTATATACACATATTATTAACCTCCAACTGCTGGGAAACTATTGTACATGTCTACAATTTTAGTGAATAAAGTTAACAAGTTTGTCTAATTCATAAATTGGGTCTTTTAAAGCTGAAATGAGTAAGTTGCAAAAGAAGCATCATGAAAAACATTAAATGGTCGCACTGAAATTAAGGCACTTACGTTTGTTTTTGTGGGTTCCTCAAATTGAACAATAACTTCGAATGGAAACAAATAATACTGTGAAGGTGCTGTTACTACTAATAAAGTTTCTACAGACAGTTGCATAGCATTGAGGTAGTAAAAGATCCCATCTCCAGGACTTATTGTGGCAGCAAGGAGACGATTGCATCTTATCAGATATAAATACTTTGAATCTCAATTTCTGTAACCAGAAGAACTACATTGATATCTCATCATTCTTGGTGAAAGCACCAAGCCTAGCACAATATATCTAATTTCAATAGGGAATTGGAACCTTGAAGGATATCAAAATAACTCTGACACCAACACACTGCTGATTTAATAGGTGACATTATAGCATAAAAGCAGATAGTAAGAATTAAATATTTTACAATCATCAACTATTTCTAACTATGTACATATTTAGTTATTATTTCTGTGTATCTTTCTTAGAATTAAGATCGCCAAAGTGTACAACATAACCCCTTATCTAAATCTAAGGAATATTTCAAGACTGTTGGTTGTTGAATTTTTTCCACTAATAGATTTTCAAATTTAGGCACTGACAACATTTGATTCAAAAATAAAAAATATTTACATAGTTGAAGTGGAAAACATAACACAATTGTTTAATATCCAAATTAAATTTATCAACCAGCTGCAAAAGTGGAAGTTGAAGCTGATGAAGAAATACGAGACATATTGGAAGATCACACGAAAACTTACTTTATTGTCTGGACAAACAACAGCAAAGGGAGGTAGCTGGTGCTGATTACTAGTTTGGGCAAACAGCGGCAATAGCCTACACTTAGGAAATAAGTTACGACAGCATCGCCGACTCTACATTTTAGTCAGTTATGTGTATATGTAGGCTGTCGTAACTTATTTCGTAATTACCGCTGTTTGTCTACACTATTACATTGTTTTGCTTATTTATTATAGATTCCATCTGGACCAAAATTTGACAGTTGCTGGGAATGTACAGGAACTAGATTGGAAAGTGTAGTTGCTAATGGCATACGTCATTGAGATTGTGAACGATTTCAACAAAAGTGTTTGTTCAGAGGATGAGGAATATCTGTGTCATGTACCATACAATGTTCTATGGGGCTTTATTGAAAGTACGTGAATCAGTTTAGAGATTACAACAAATTTCTGTAAGTACTTCGTTTTCCTTCGCTAATAGCATTGTATCCTGAAACGAGCTGCTACCCTAACGTCCAATTTCACAACATGAAAGCAACCACTTTTAGCGCATGTACTACCCTTTAACGTCGAGGAAGATTCCACAATTCAGTTTAAACGTACTACATAGATACCTGCTCGGACTTTGCGTCCCAGCACTTTTTAATTAATTTTGCGGCAGTGTAAATATTAGCTTCCCGTTTGCTTTAGTGTACGCCAGAGTTAGCTGAGAGCGTGCTTTTATATCATGTAAACCGATGACTAATGACTCTGTGAGCCTCAAACTCAAAACTCGCCATGCAATTTTTGCTCCTCGTACATGTTGTGTTGGTAGGCGCGGCGATGTTTATCTCGCATACCTCCTCTATTGTTTCGGGCTAACAAGCAGTTTGTTTATTCTAACGTTCTCATGATATAAAATACCGCCGTCGGCAGTAACACAGCTCGCTTTCTAACGGTCGCGTATATCTCTTGCAGATCTCCAGGATACCATGTTATATTGCACAAAGAGACTGCGAGAAACGCAGAAGCTTTTTCAGTAAATAAAAAAGGGCGGATCATAATACGCGACACTGCGTGATATATTTAAATTTCTTTATATGTACATTTTTACTGTGCCATTTCTTCGTCTGAAAGACATTGTTGAAATATTTACCTACGTGTCCGGAGGAAAGCCTAGGGTATAAGTCGAATGAATTTAAATGTGTATGGAAAATAAAAAGAGGAAACGTAAAAAGGGGTTATGTACTGGAAACGGGACGGGAGAGAAAGGTTCGCCAGGCGTTCGCTTTGGTGGAAATTGAAGGCAAACGCTTCTGGAAATTTATATCCTATATTCCTTTTGGGAACGGAAGAAGTGTTGAATGTGCATGCATAATGTAATGACTCTAATAAAGCATCGACTTCGAACGTGCATACTGACGTTGTAGAAAAGATACATCGAAAAGGAGATAGTCTAAAAGCACATCCGTTGCCTGGGGAACTGGTAGAAGAGGAAAATTCGATTTTGGTCACCTGGAGAATTCACAACCGTTGTGTGATGCAGCTACAAAAATATTCCACCGAGAGAGTATCGTAGGAAAAAGCGAGCAAATTCAAGTGTTTTAAAGAATGGAAAGGAAATATCGGTTGTTCTAAATTGCACAAAATATGGTGTTTCCAAGTTAACTAGAATTTTAAATTGACATTTGTGATATCTGCTTGCAGTTATCGCGAAATGATTTTAATAACACAATTACCATATGTATATTTTCTTTCTTGAGCGAAGTGTCGCTAGCCAATGTGGTAATAAGTAACCGTTATAGATAGATAGATTTTATTTCATGTGAGACATTATAATATCAATAAGAATCATATAAAGTCGTACGCATACGCCAATTTCCATCAAAATGTAATACAAAAACGAATAAGTGTGCACGCAATTCATATACTCAACATTTAGAACGTACAGTTTAGCTTGCACACTGCAAATGCCTAAGTACATGAATAAACTCCTGGACAATATACGAGGGATAAGGTAAATTTATTGAGAATAAGAAAATTTAGACTGTAAAAAACAATCACACAGTGTTGATGTTAAATGGTATTAACCAGAGAGCATTTTCGAATCACAATTTATTATGACATTAAAAGAGGTTTAAGCGCTTATGAGTGCAAAGGGAGTTCAGATTCAGTTTCTAGTAAACAAACATCTCCCTTGGCTACAATATACCGATGGTATAAGGGATTTGAACGCAACAGAAATTCTGTTCAACATCAAAAAGGAGCAGGGCGTCCTCCTACGGCTGTTAACCAGAAAAACATTGCTACTATTAAAAAAACTAATTGAAGAGGACAATAAAGCCACTTATGCGGTAATAGAGCATGGACACAAGATTGGATTCTAAGCTGTTAAAACAACCATACATCGTCTACCTGCATTTACAAAAAGTGGTAAGTCGTTTTATGCCGCATCACATTTTTGACTCCCAAAAATTTGAGCGTGTAAGAATTTGCCATGAAACTTTCCCTCTCTCAACCTTCCTATCCACCTAGGGAGTAGTGTACGCATTCACGAAGATGGGAAAACTCTTACAATGACTAAGAAGCAGCAAGCTATGAAAAAGATTATGTATGCGGCATTCTTCGAAGCACGGGCTCAGTAAGTGCAATTGAGCTGTGTGGGCAAACGACAGTTACAGCTAAGTGGTACGCTGAAAAATGATTGCCTGAAGTGTTCAGTAGAGTTCCAAACAAGGGAATCATGCCTCCCCCTCCTCCCCCAATGACAATGCATTGTCCCATACGGCAGTTTCAACTCTCCAGTTTTCTGTTGCAAAAAATATAAAAGTAGTTGAACATCCGCCCTATTCACCTGATTTAGGAATGTGTGACTTTTGGTTATTTTTTGGGGTTAAACAAAATTTGCGGGGTAGAAGTTTTCTTCTGAAGAAGTGATTGATACCGCGTTCGCGCTTATTTTGAGGTTTTAAACAGTGGAAAGAAAGAATGGTCAAGTGTATCATTGCTGAAGGGAATTACTTTGAGAATATTTAAAATAGAATCTTAGAAAATATTAACCGTGAATTTTATTATCAATAATTTCAGCTCATCTCTCGTTTATGGGTTAGTTTCAGAAGGGTCATTCCGAACCTGCCATCGCTTAGTTCTTATGTCTTAAGCAATCAGTTGTACAACCTACACGATTGGTATCTAAAGGAGTCTACATTCCGTGATAGCCTGATGTGTGGCTGCTGGAAGGGGTTGTGCCTGGTACCATACATATTTTACTTTTTGAAAAGGTCAAGATTACAACTAGCGTACATAATATTCGTACATTCATAAACGTACGTACAAGAGTCATAATTATTTTTACTTAGTATAGTCCGCACAGCTCGGAAGCATCATCTCCCTTAACTGCTTGAAGATATTTTAGCTGGTTGGAAAACGATTTGACACACCACCAATATGGTGTTCCCAAATTAGGGTGGAATCAAGTGTCAGACCAAGGCACTTCACCGGGGTAATATTAATTAAATTTATGCTGGTACTTAGGAAAAAATCCAATACCTGAGTTTTCTGTGCATTAAAACACAGTTTTTACTTAAAATCTGAATATTGAGTGCAATATATAAGTACCTATATTTGAGTGCTGTTGTGCACGTGATTCCTAACTACGGGCTACTCCTAATACTCTTCAGTATCTCTTGACAACTGTGTGAGAAGGAAGGTATTACTCTCGGCTACTACCTGAAATCGTTGCGTCGTCTAACGCATGTACGATAAGTTACAGATCAATATCAGGAAATAGTTTAAAGTATACAATAGGCTTGAACACCATATTTCCAAAATTTTGCACATATATAACTATAATATAGATAGACCGAGAAATGTGTCCAGAGTCGGCTATCGACATAAGCACCACGTCGAAATAAAAACTGCTTGTATCTCAAGAAAAATGGAAAGAAAATTATTTGAACATATCGTCAGACCCGATATATGAAAACATAGTCAAGATGGATTTTATGTTGGGATAACAAAAATTTATTCGTTTTATATTTCTATTAAATTATGGAGAGCTTCACTTTTCGAGCTTATGGTGTGATCAACTACAAGTCCGAGAGTTACTCTCATTGATATTGTTTTCTGTTTGACTAGTAGTTGATAGCGTATGACATACAGATAAATTTGTTGTATTTAAAAATAACTCTATATTCACAGGTCCTGCATTGCGATAATAGACTCATAGACTGTTAGGACACACAATTTTGTTGTCACTTTTTGGCTATAAAATCCGCGATTATGTGCTACAATTTCCACCCTGTGTTGTTTGCAAAATTATTATTGCGTTGTCAGTCAAAGTCACCATTTATGTGCTTTTCAGTTTTTATTCAGTCCTTAAACATAACAAAACCAAGGATAGCCATGAATCTTTATTTCTTTTTAAATATATAAAGGGAAACAGACAGAAGAAGATGACATTAATTCTAAAAGTAGTTGGAAGAAAAAAACTCGCAATGAGATCTGGAAAAAGAAACATTATCTAAGGATCGATACCATGATAATGCAGATAGGTTTTCTAGGAGGTATTGTAATAAAAGGCAGCAACAAAGAGAAAAGAAGCAGCAAAGGTAGCAGAAGAAGACGACATTAATTGTCTATTGTGTATTTGGAAGAAGAAAATCTGCAATGAAATCTGGAGAGAAGAGGCATTATCTAAGGATTGATACAATGGCAATGTAAACACGTTGTCCAGAAGACGTAACAAAGGACAGCAACAAGGAGAAAAGCAACAGTGCAGGTAGTAGGAGAAGACGAAATTGGTAGTATGTAGACTTTCACGGCTGTTTTTCATTAAAGTGATGTCTTTGGAGTTTTACCGTGTTTGCCGCACATAGTTACTTGACGTTTCTCTGATTATACTGTGCGCTTCGTCAGTTTTCTTTCTTTCTTTTTTATCGGGTCTATAACTTGAAAATATGGGATTTGTTTACAAAATATGGCTTTATTTCAGTTACATATCAATGAGTACATTATTCAAAGTATTGTCCATCGGAATTTATAACTTTTTGCTATCTCTCTGGTAATTTATGGATACCTTTCCAAAAAACCGTTCATATTTTGAGACCAAGAAAGAATTGAGCTAATTTTTGATACCTTCAGTTGAAGTAAACAGTAATCCTGAAAGAGCATTCTGCATTGACCGAAACGAGTGAAAATCAGAAGGAGCCATGTGTGATAAGACTTCCCATCCACAGTTTTGTAAATAGTTTCTAACCGATGTAGCAACATGAGGTCAAACATTCTCATGATTGAAAATTACGCACTCGTATCTAGACGCATATTCTGGTCGTTTTTCTTCCAACGGTCTCTTTAAACGAATCAATTGTTGACGGTATAACTGCTCCGTCATAGTTTCGCCAGGTTTTTACAGCTCGTAGTGGATCACTCCCTTCTCCCAATGCTTTCAGGCGCCTGGAAATTGCTGCTTGTGTCACCTACAATGATTCTACAACCTCTTCTTGCGTTTGGCATGAGTCTTCACTAAGTAATTCCTCCAATTCCTCTTCGTCTCCGAACTTTTTCGCTTGGCCAGGGCGTTCCTTTTCTTCGGTGTCAAAATTACTACTGTTATAGCGTCGAAATCAGAACTTGAATGTTTTCAACGACGAAGAATATTCACCGTAAATTGCCGACAGCATTCGATGACTTTCAGTGGCACTTTTTTCGAATTGAAGAAGAAAAGCAAGACTTCCTGCAAATGCTGCTTTTTTTTTGGCACGTATGATGACATGTTTGAATACGAAAAAAATAGAATGTTTACACTTTGGCGAATTGACAAATACTGACAACTAAAGCCATACGGTGAAGCATTGCAATGAAAGTATTTACAGTATTGTTCTGAGCTGTCTAGTATAACTTTCGCCATCTGTTGTAAATTCCTCATTTTCAAGTTATACACACACATAAAACTACGATCAAAACTGAAATGTTCCGATTAGGTGTGTGACCCACCCACTCACTATAGAAATTTCGTACTTGCGTTAATTTTGAATTATATGGGGTTATAATGTAGTTGCACATTGCGTGATGTTCAACTACATCACTACGTATCATTCCATTTTAGATTGGTACGCGGAATCCTTGCTGCTCCACTTTGTAGGTCATGCTCCTTTGCGGTGACAAAATCTCTATTGCTTGTCTTTTTCTGTTTTAGCAGAATTCTTATCATCAATTAGATGTCGAAGTTCAGTGGAATTACCGCTCTATAATCTCTGGCAGATCTTTCGTTACCACTTTTAAGCATAGGAATCGTAATGCTCTTCTTCAACTTTTTCGAGATGATCCCGTTGCGAGGATTTTGTTATAAAATTTTTAAACTTCGTCTACCGTACTTTATTCGTTCATTCGAGATGTTATCCAAAACTGGTGATTTCCCGGTTTCCATCATTTTCGCAGTTTGGGTTGTTGTCTTCTAATTCTAATGAATCTAGGACGTCATTACCTTTTTCCATTGCTGTGGCTTCGGCAGTGTAGTTTTAAAAATAACATGTCTATGTGATCTTCTTAGCTTATTAGGTTTGAACATGTTCCATTAGACTTGATCTTCTCAACGCGTTTAACATCTAGCAATTCTAACGGATTTATCTTTCTTCTTTTAAAATTGTAGAAATGCATCTATTCGATTTATAGAACAATAACGAGAAACGAGTGGCCAACGTTCCTTGCGAGATGAAGAACAAAACAGAACAAAACAATCGAGTCGTATTATTCCTCTTTGTTTCATACACTTTTTATAGTTTTCTTTTATATATAAAGTGATTTTACGATTTAGAAGAAGTTGAATTTGGTGCCACAATGTTTTTAGCGAATTTCAGATTTTATGTTGGGCATCTCTGAAGAAATGTCAGTGTTAGAAGTTTTTCTCATGGGCGATTCGTTTATGTGTTTTAGTACCAATTATTAGGCGTCTCTGTACATTACCAATTATATGACTTTCATTTTTCAGATTATTAATATGTCTTACTCTCCTTAAAGGCGGCTGCTTTATGCTACCGAAACATGTGTTTTATTGATAAATACCCAAAAAATACAAATTTTTAGTAGGAAAGAAGAGGAAAACTCAATCTGACCCCAAAAATTAAAAATCATTCTGTATTTTTTAAAATTGGATTTAACTTCTATGTATTGTCTCTAAATCATATTCTAGAATATGATTTCAATAATAAACCTGTTTCAGTAAAGTGTGAACAATAATAGTAAAGAGCGTATCAAGGGATATTGAAATAAGAGGGCAATTTGTCGGAAATAAACCCACTATGTGGCACTTCCTGAAAATTATTCAAACGAAACAATACCCCTGCGAAAGAAAAATGCCCGGAAAGAATTCGCTTCACAGTTAAATGAATTCAAATGAACAACGGGCCGTTCCGAATCGCCTCTTTCGAAAGGACGTCCCTCGCCGAATATTATCTCGACTAAAACTGGACTAGTTCACCTATTGAACTATCTCTTGAACCGTAATATCCTTCCGGATATCCGGTTTAACGCATCATTGCAATTTAGTGGGCCATCTGTGCAGCGTTCTTTCCTCTCCGCCCATTCCATTTCGCGCAGATCCAATCTGATATTTAAATTACATCGGACGGGGCGAAATGGAAATTTATCTTTGTTTACTCCCGAAATCTCAGTCTCCTCTTCCGGGTGGCGGGGCGGTATCGCGAGCGGCGCTTATTTTTCGAAGATATGTTAAATTTATTGCAAATTGAAAACGCAGATATATCGGAGCTTCATTATCGGTCTCCCCGTTATCATTAAATGTTTTTCGTGCGCCACATCGAATTCGAGGCAGTATATAAGCTGGTTTCATCCTGTCAAACCAGTCACGCTAAAATTGTTTACCTCGGAGCGTGAAACAGTGATCGTTTGGTTGATCCAACATGAATAAGATCGCTGTACCTGCTGGATTTGATGCCACTCGTTTGGTTTCACCGAGACAGGCTTCAGCATATACTATAACCGTTTCAGATTATTGTCTGTTTTTGCTGGGTTTGCCTCAGTACAAATGAGTAACTTCATTCGTACGTGAATTTAGGTAGAATCGGAAAATGTTTGGGGAAACATGCCAAACATTCGCAATCCAGTAGTAACAATGAATCCTCAGTATTTACATTACAATAAAAGTTTAGATCATATAGTTATATTAGTTTATAACATCCTCAAACTGAAATCCACCGTGAATAAATAGATATCGATTACAAACATTTCTGGCCTTCCATTCATTTCAAACTAATGAATTCCTACCAACAGAACATTTTAATTTGGTATGAAAATGCATCGTCAAGGTTTCAAATTAAATCCACTTCGAAAATTCATATCCACTACTGCCTCTGCCCAAAAGGTAGGAGAACATCCCCATTACGCAAGCCGTAATCCTATCTAACAATGCAACCTAAAATTTCTATTATTAAATAAGAGGATAGTTTACAATTTAGCACGGAGTGTCGTTGTTCTGCAGAATTGAGTTGCGGCCGGCTGCTAGTCCAGTCCGCCAAACTGAACTATTTACGGATAATGCAATTGACCTTTATACTGCCCGAGTATTAGCCAGCGCGATACGATTACTCCGCTGCATTAGTTTCTATCCCGCAAATATGTAATCGTATACAAACCGGTTTTAATTTGAGTTTACCAAACGCGGTGTAGTGAACCACCGTATAAGCATACGCCGTTGGTGGAATAGTAACAACGGAAGTTAAGGTATTAACTGTCGGTTATCGATAAACTTGGCATCTTTGTAGATCAACCTATTTGCCAAGACAATGATTATAATTTATAAGGCATATCATTATCGTATTAGTGAAGAAGCACTCTTTTTATTGAAATTTGACGGCCCGTCCCTAATTCGAGATTTTTGTAAGTACTAGTATACTTATAAAAATCTCCAATTCACGGTGTTATACGATAGGATGTTACTGATTAAACTGGAGATCGACTTTCTCAGTTATAGAAACTTTTCCTATCCAAAATGATGTATCTGATCTCAGTCGTTTCACCTGTGGAAGATTGGATCCTGGATATGGAGAAAAGGGGATTTCGGACTTCAAATATATGTACAACGACAAGGAAACAAATAATTAAGATAGAACCATAATTTACTGAAGAAACTGACCTTGGTTCAATGAATTTTACCAATTTCTAGGAGCTTGCCGAAAAGTGGTTTAGCACTTCCAAAATTTAGACGCCTACTTGTCTTCTTTTTCTGGATACCACCACACTATATCCCAAACGTCGATGAAAATATGAATGAATACTAAAGAATAGTGTTGCGATTTTTAACTTTTATGTAACAGTACGCGTAACGGGTCGCAAGTAGCAAACTTCCAAGTATAACGATAACATAAGTACTATGAACGCATCAATATTACATGTATGGATGAAAATAATTTGATGCTACATGGAAACCGTCCAAAATGTAATTTATGCGGTAGTTGAAATTCATTTTATGTTGCTGTCATTGCTTACAATAAAAAAAAGTAAACCAAAAGAAATGGCATTTATTGGAGAATTTTCATAAGTTTCATAGTTGTCCTCCTAGCCCCCATGTGGGTTGGATTTCAGAGTGATTGCAATGAAAAGAAGTACGAATTTTGTTTATTTATATAGGTTTAACAAAGGGAAATCATTTCGCATACTATATATTATATATATATATATATATATATATATATATATTCACATATATATATATATATATATATATATATATATATGTACAGTGTGTCCCCGTATAGGCTTGACTTACGTTCTAAAAATTAAGACCGTCATGACAATTAAGAAAGGAATCGCTTTCTGTTAAAATAAAGCGCCAGGTTGATGAATAACACGGCAAAATGTTATTGGGAAACGTTGTTTAGAATATAAACTTGTATTAGGTTTGTTCGTAGAGCATTCAGCAACTATCAGCAACCGTCAGACGCATGCGTATTCATATATTTGTGTTCGTAGAGTAAAATTTCAAACTGATGACTACAAATCCGGCGTTCGCATAGTGAATTTTATTCAATTTCCAACCTATTGGCAACCGTCAGAATAATTTCTTATTAGAATTGAAAATTTTTGGTTTGAGACATGCGCAATGGCAAGCGCCAACTTTAGTAATGTTGATTCCCAGATTACTTGTTAATCTGTGGTGATCTATTCCATGATCTGTTCCACATCTGTACGTTGACGATATTTATTTGTGAATGTGTGTCGGTTTTGTTGCTTTCTCCACATTCTTACTACATTTAGAAAAATAATGCTTCAAAAGACCTGCAAAACCTGAATTTTGCGCCACCTTTAGAACAAATTACGCATTCCTTCTTCTCCTTTATGTTCGTAGAGCATTAAATTTAGGACAAATTTGCAACTGTTTCCAGTCGCGCATGCGCATTGAATATTAGTTGCCAACGGTTTCCAATTTACTCTACGAACAAACCTATTATAACTGCAAAATTTCGCAAATATCGGATTATTTTGAATAAATCAGTATTTGTTTTGTACTCTTGCATTGCAACTACAGGAAAACAAGTATTCTGTATCAGTTATCAAAGAAAAAGTGATATACGTTTCTAACAAAGTAGTTTATTCCAAAAAAAGGAGAATGCATAACAATTATTCAATTTGGATTCCTTCACAATCGGCGCATTGTTAATTTGTTTATTTAATTAACTAAAATTCGCATAATACGTAAACAATTGAATTATTATCAACAAAATAAAATATACACTCACTACAAATTTTTTGAATCAACCTATTTACAGAAGGGGGTATTGGACGACATGGGCGAGCGAAATCGCCTGATTTGACTCCTTTACATTTTTATTTATGAGGTTATTTGATACAAAACGTTTGTTCATGTGATCTTCATGATAGGTTTGAATTATTAAAACTAAAAATTAGGCATGCTATAGATAACATAAACGCAACGACGATACCAAAAGTATTTGAGGAGTTTCGAGTTAGGGTGGGAAATTATGCCGACGGTGGTGGAATTCAAATCAATGAGTTAGGTATTATTATTATAAAATATGTTATTAGAAACTGAAAATATTTTTACAGCTTATACAGAATACGTTGTAGTTGTAGTTGTAGCTACAAAACGAGGATACAAAACAAATATTGATTTAGTCAAAGTGATCCGATATGTGTGAGGCTTTGCATAGATCATAGTTTCACATTTTGAACAACTTTTCTCAATAATATGTTGCCGTGTTATGGCGAAATAGCACTTTTCTCAATAGTCGTGATGATTGTTTTTAAAAAGTAAATATATGCTTGTTTTTGGAGCAAACAGAGTTGCATCCTAAAACATTGAAACGAAATTCAAAATTTTTGTTCAATTATACCTATAGTGAAGTCAATCTGGGGGCCCACTATATATATACATATATATATATTTGTTTTTCTCTAAATTTTGGGCATAATTCTTATCCTTTAACGTACCAGAACTGAAGGGTGCCCCCGTTCATTCTTAGCGAACTCCCATAACTCTGCCAAGTTTCATTCAAATCCGTGTGGGATTTTCTGTGTTACTTGTTTTCGCGCGATTCACTGAACGCTACAAGTAGAATCCTCAGACACGCATCCAAAAAGCGCAAGATGTATCAGAAACTTACGAAAGAGGGGTGAAGCGAGAGAGGCCACAAGTAACAATACTGGACGCTCTAACAATTGGCTGTAACATCGTCTATGGTGATGCGTGATGGTCACCACATCACGTGCTGTTCCAAAATGGAAAGGGTGTTTAAAATTCAAAATAGAGCACTACAAATCATAAAAGTAGTAACAAATAGACCAAGTTGTAAGATCATTTTTAGAGAAACGCGTATCATGTCGCTTTCTTCTATTTATAGATATCAGCTCTTAGTTTACGATAAGCAAAATATTGATCAGCTCAAAAAGCTGAATATCGCTCGCAGGACACGCAAAATGCTGGTCAATTGGAGATACCAAGGGATAGGCTAAAATTCTTTGAAAGAAGCTATAAAGCTCTGAAGGTTAATAACAAGATGCCAGCGGCCTATAGGTTGTTGCCATTCACTCTTTTTAAAGCAAAAATTAAAGATTTACTCCTCTTAGAGCTCCTACTCGATGTCAAATTTTATGAATGCTATTTCTTAATATTTAGTATTTCTATTAGTTATATGTAATTAAAAGAGTTAGGAGCCATATGCTCCTAAAATATTTGATAAGGTAGTCAACACGTTTCTATTATTTCCTAATATTTGTTATGCAGACAGATTAATGTCTGTTATTTGCTGCTAGGAAGATGTAGTAATTATAATAACTAGATCTAAGAGTACCTCTAAAATGGCTGTGTTCGACGACCGCATAAGAGATAGAGATTAGATAAACTTTGTCTAAATTGTTTTTTAACTGGTTGAATTTTTTAACTTTTATGGGAATGACCACCGCCACTTGCACCAACTTATTGTCACCGTGTAAGTAATTATGTATATCTACGCAAATTATTTGATAAAATACATGTACATACCTTGTGAAGTTTTGATTAGGCATGTGGCACTAATACACTCTTAAAATTTGGTGAAGAATAGCTCGTAAGCTTATATGAGCTTTACTTATTTACGATCTGTCAATTTTATTTTTTCAATATCCTTGAAATAATTTTTTTTCATAAGAATTGCGATGGTAAAATAATGGAAAACCTTTCGGGTCTATTGGTACCTTGAAAGGCTGTTAACATGTTCGCATAAATATGTATGAAACTTCGAAGTCGAAAATTCTATGTATGTACCTGAATGTTACTACAGCTATTATCTACCAACGAGATCTTGCATGGTAAACAATACACATTGGTGGTACTTTATCGCTCTCAATTACAGTAATAAATCTCAGCGTATAGTTCGCGGTAATGTCGTACATATTGTTTATTACTTAAAACCGAACTGTAAATACAGTTATAAACCCAGACACAACTCGATCATAAATTCTCGTTATAGAATGATGATGAGCATCTTTACGGTCTATCCAGGAACGTAGACTCTGAGATAGCACAAAGAAGAGATTTATTATTGGAATGGCGACACTATAACGGCAGATCCGTGAATCTTTTTCGTCAATAAAGCGCGCGCACGTAAGATCGAAATATAGTTTTTAGCGGTTTCAAAACAATCCCTAAAGCTTAATCATAACAGTGAGACGGTTGTATTTATGTCTTAGTGCGCGCGTTCTCGGCCTAAGGTGATTTCCTTCGAACATTCCGATTTTGCGCTCCGATAACATGCTCGGTCACGTTTCGTATTGTTGAACAACTGTCCTCTTTCTGTCTATATCCTATTATTTACGATCAGGTCGTAAACAATTCTTAATGCTTTTCTGTTGGTTCGTTCCTTTGCTTTTCTTGTCTCGCGATTTGAGACAATTAACCTAAAATTCTTGTGGGCGGTACAAGTTGCGATTCAGTTAATTAAATTGTTTAAATCGAATACTTTTACTTGCGATATTGTGGAGGAGTATTTGAAAATACAACCGCGTCCTAGTGGCTGATACTTTGAATAGCAAAAACAAGGCTGCAAATGAGGATTTGAAAAAGCTGAACAAAATTTTGCTATTTTTCGGACTCGGATTCGACAAGAAAGAGGTCTATTTTTAAGCAAAGCTCGGTAATCCTAATTCCACAAATTTCCTGAGCAAGTTGAGTAACAAACATGACAATGGAACAAACAGGCGATTCTTGGAAACTCAAAGTTATTTTACCCTGATAAATGCTTTGAACAACTCCCAGAGACAAATGTTGAAAAATAACAACAACTCAAAATTCGCATTGTGTTTGAAGGGCTTTGTCAAAACATTGGGCTTTCTTAGATCAGATGAAGTACAGAACAATGACTTAAGAAAGGTGATTGCTGAATAGAATTACGTTAGGAAAACCGGGGTATCTGGTATATACCACATGTATGATGAGGGAAGAGAAATGTGCACTGCTGTCAATTATAAGGGAGTATGTAAATCAGAAGCAAGCATAGGAAGAAGACAAACGCATTGGACGAATTATTTTCTTTCCTCAACTTTCTTCAAGGAAATGACAGTTAAAATAGTAGAAGAGACAGAGGAGTACTGTGAGGTGAATGGAGGAACTGCGCTGTAATGTTTTGATGGTAAAAATAATAGGCATGTCTATGAAATTGGGATTTCAACAGCTTTTACTACATTTGGTTAGAATTTCGGAAACGTAAAACCACTATAACAACTTCAAAAGTGATGAATATTAGATTACGTGTCACTTTCAACCTAATTAATCCAAAAATGACTATAAAAGACCTATACTAACAGCACAAACAAACAATATCTAAGACAGTGCAAGAAGAACAATGTATGTGTTGCTTTTCATTATAGTTTCAACGAGATAATACAATATCCCTATTTCGCTGAAATCTTGGTTTTATTGTGTAACGAAGAAAAATAATAATAATAGAATTACTCCATTCGATTTGAGGTTATGAGATTTTCGGTTGTGCAACTTCAGGTCGTGTGATCTGCGATTTGCAGTTCGCGCAATTTGTGTTTGCCCTTCTAATATTATGTAATAATTAAATACGTTCTTTTGTGTGACTTATCTTCATCAAAACTCTAAAACCAAAAATGAATTAAACACACAACAAAAACTTAATCAGCAGATTGCAGCCCAAATCTAAGATCGCTGGCCGACTACGAGCAGCGTTTCGCGTCTTAGAAACTCACTTTAGGGTATCCTTGAGATTTCCGTGTACACCATCGTTACCCGTGTACACCATAAGCCATGGATAAGCTAGATCAAATCCCAGCTCAGCTAACCATCCCCAAAGAATTAATAAGGAATAACCAAAATCACAGATGGCCAACTTATCCAATGAAACTCTAGAAGCCACGCGAGTTATAATGAACTAAATATCTGAACTAAGAAACGAGAGTAAATTGTACGACACACATAGAATATGCTCGTATTTTAACTAAATCTCTGATAATAACACCGACATCAATCACAGTCGTTTGCGTGCATTGCTACGTAAGCATACAATTTAATTTGTTAGAATACAGACAATACTGGAAGATATCAATGACAAAGAAGCAGGATAGGAGTTTCCATAACCTGTGCGGGAAGTTGAGCAGTATGTGTGTCAGGGAAATGTTCTGCACGTGATTGAGTTCTATTTGAATGATAACAAAGAATTGAAAGTTTTCGGAAAGCACAAGGAATTATTATATTTTCTGAGTGGTTAGTGACGAAAAGGAGGTTCGTCGGGGATCACTTCTAGAACCTCTTCTGTTTTTGCTGTAAGTAAATGATCATGTAAATGAAATTACCAAATTCAAAGCAATACAAAATGCCTAGAAAGAAGTGTCGATGCAACGTTAGATAAGTTTTTGGAGTGGTTTAGAAAGAATGACTTGAAGCTGAATTTTGATAAAACAACATAGCAAATTTTAGAGATTCTAGAAAAGACATAATAACGTTCGAGTATGAAGTAGAAAAGCTGCTTCTCTTAAGCGAACACATGAGATCCCTCGGCATCGTTGTACATAGTCAACTTAACTGGAAGTCACAAGTTGACTTCCTAGCATCCAAGCTGTGATCTTTTAATTACGTTGTTCACATAATATTCTCTTGGATAAAGCAAGGGGATGTAGTTGGTGCTTATTACTAGTCTGGAGAAACAGGGGTAGCAGCGTACAATTATGAAATAAGTTACGACAGCATAGCCGACTCCCCACTCTACTCAGTCCGCTCTATGCGTGTAGTCCTGTTTATGTGTAGGCTGTCGTAACGTACTTCATAATTTCAGTAATTCTAGTTCCCGGTTGCATCAACTCCACAAGTAACATACTTTTTAGTCTCACAAAACAGTTGCCATAACCTTACGGTTGTTGAAAGTTCGTTCGAATTTTGTGGGTTTCTTTGGAGAATTTATGTTCATCCATTGTTTTGGTTGTCGTTTTGTTTCGGGCGTGTGTTATTGAATCCATGTCTCATCACCTGTCACAATGGATTCCACAAAATTTTCTCCGTCAGTATTGTAACGGTCAAGAAACGCCAAAGCTGCAGCCATTCGGCGAGTTTTGTGGTTGTCAGTCAACGTCTTTGGAACCCAGCGAACACAACTTTTCTGTAGCGCATCAGTTCAATAACGACAGAGTGCAGGGAGATCCTGAAACTTCAGAAAATTTCATCGATAATTCACTTATGGTGAATCTTCGATTTTCCTTAACATCATGCACATCAGTTCGGTCATCTTTAAACTTTCGACACCATTCACGAACAACACCATTAATGTTGTTTGCTGTGTACATCTACATCTGTTTAATTTTTATTTATATCTCGTTCTATATTAACATTTTTATGTTCGTTTAGTAAGTATACTGTATTATATTCACGAGGTTCACATTTATATTAACAAATCTAAAGTAAATAAGGCGTTTAACTTTATTAAATAGACTCTTGTACTACAGATTTCAACAGAATTTAAGCAAGTAAGAAACTACCCAAAAATTTAAATAACAAAAAACTATTGGGCTAAGATCAGTCTAGCGGCAGAAGATTGAAAGGATTGATAGATCAAAGGATTCAAATATTTAATGCAATTAAATATAGATTAGGTTAACAACCTCAATGGAAAGATCATAATTGAACACAAAGCCTCATAAGAGCGTAGGAAATATATCATCTTAACATTTCTGTTGCAAGGAATGTTTATGTGAAGCTGCTACTTTCAAAAGTACTGCTACTAGAAGAGATCATCAGTATGGGTCCAGTCAGTGACATACCGTGATAAATGCAGATCTGGATTCGCCTGTACTTCCTCATATTTTATCCTTCATGTCATTTCTTTATCTTCTGATTTCTTCTTCACTGTGAGCTTAAATTCATAAAACTCATCTCTTATGATGACCTTAAATTCTCATTTTTAACAACTATGTATTAAGCAAAACTAATCTATGAATTTGTTTGAAATTTTGACGGGTATTGTTCGTTCAATAGTGCTAAGCGATAACTTTCAAGTTTCGAATCAATAGCTCTCTCGTCAAACACGACTATTCAATGATCGGGTCTTGTACTAAATCTATTGCTGTTAAATTTTAATGACCACATAGTTTATCTATCTAACCTGGGTTTCTAAAATTCCAAATTCTTCGGCTAGTAAACCACTCAAAGCAAAGCCTTATACGCGCTTACTGCGCAAACAACCACAAAATTACATCCTATGTTTGATGAGTTAATAACCAAAATTAATTAGGCCATCAATAATTAATCAACTTATATTTGAGCATACATACAGCGAGTACATCCTATACATATTCCATCCACACGTGCACGTATATCACTTTTGTTTGCGAATGCGTGAACGGAATATTCTGTTACGGTTGAACGCGCACAATTTGAGTTTGTTCTGTATATTTGATTTACTTCGGGCGATAAACGATCTTATCAGGTTAGAAAACAGTTGCGATTCACGGCCGGGAAGGAGGAATTAGGAAAGTTTGTTAGTTTCGAGATCGAAAACAAACATCGGCCGGCTAGTTGTGGAAGGTACCCTCATCAAAGAACCCTACGCACGAAAATTTATGTTTTTGTTTCAAATCTCCCCGTTTGTTATGGGCAGACGGTCAGATTCATTGCGCCATCTATGTGGAAGGAAAAATTGATGACATGTCGGTTAATCTTACACTATCCTTCTTCTGCTTTACTGCGAAAACATACGCATACTACGTATGTAAATCAAGAAATACAAAAAAGACAGTATTTGTAATCTAATCTAATTGGCTCACCTTCTGAGATACCTGCACCACTATTTAGGTTAAATCTTATATGATAGATCTCTACCACTAATAGGTCAATAAAACAAGGCTGGTTTGAACGATAGTTATATTTTCAGAACGTTTACAAACGTTTTCGGAACACCTTCGTCAGTGAAAATATAACTAGATAAATCTATGTATATTTATCTAGTTATATTTTCCCAACCTTGTTTTATTGACCTATTAGTGGTAGAGATCTATCATATAAGATAAGTATAAAAGGTCACGAAATATATATATATATATATATATATATATACATTTAATTTAGGTTAAATAAGAGGCAGAATTTCAATTCCACAGATTATATCTCATAACTGTTTTTTAAAATACCGCTATCTGACCTAAATAGTAGTGGGAACAACCCGAAAGATAAGTATCCAAGTAGGGCATAAAATATGTAGATAGCTTTATCCATATGTTATGGTTTCTTTTTTCGTGGAAACTTCGTCCATTATTTAGTCCTTAAAAATTGTCTGTCCACTTCTACAGAGGTGTCAATAACACATAACAAAGACTGTACATCATTCATTCATATTCAAATTTAACACAAAAATTACTTGTTTATACTAGACATATGTTTCATCGGTAACAAAATCAACATAAGACGAATAAAGCACAGATTCAACAAAACAATTTTTTTTAAATAATTTTGTTTCGTGTGGGTGTTCTGACCACGAGCGTTACTGGGACGAAAATATCGAGGCTTCGTACATCGCGAGGGTAAAAGTCAAAATCTTCTAACGAATTTTGGCACACATCCCCCTCCCCTAAATACAAAACAACTTTTCTTAATAAATGTAAGTTCTTCATAATCTTGCACAGAAAACTACTATCTGATTGTGTTGAACACAGTGAGAAGTCTTTTGTTGGGAACCGATTTTTGAAGTACTTGAAAACAGTTTTCCTGGTTTTGTTTCTAACTTCATACTTTTTCAAACACTTCAAACTGTAATTACTGAAAAAGGAAAAAACAATAATAAAAGTGTTCGAATATATATGTAGAGTTTGTATATGGTATGTACATTCCTGTCTTATGCACTAAAATGGTACGAATTCAACCATTACCAATAAAGGATGGATGAAATAAATATTAAACGGTTTCTATTACCTTTTGGGGAGATGAAGGTGATGGTGTTAACAGGGATAAAGGGAAGAACAGATTTGATACATTTTTATAGAACTAAAAAGAGAAAATTTTGTGGTATACAATTAAAAGAAATTTGGGTCATCAAGTAACTAAAGATTGTCGAAATTTCAAATGCGATTTTGACCCTTTAAATATAGGATTCAGCAGTAACGAAAAGCGCCAATTTACAGCAACAGATAGGCTGCACAAGCTGAGCAAATTTCATTCACCGGGGAGTAACACTTGACAATGTTGGCTTGTAAGGTATTAAAGGTATCCAGCTTTTTAAAAACGACATACAGTTAATAAACGTGAATGTTTGGCAAACTGTCGCTAAATCGATCTATACACTGCTTGTTTTTCTTAAGAATTGAATGCTTTCTCAAGGTAAAAGATTTTGACAATATTTGGGACTTCACAAGCAGATAGAAATGGGACTTCTGCGTAAATACAATATCCAATGGATCACCTCCCCTAAACTGATAAGGGCGCAGGATATTTAGGAAAGCGACGACTGAGAAGGCCTCAAAGAACCCCAGAGACCACGATATCTATGAAATCTTATCAGATATTTGTGATAACAAAGGCAATTCAAATATGGCGCCCGAAGAATAAACTCAACGGTAGTAACTTTTTGAAGATGCAGCACTTTTGTTTGAAAATTTGTTATAAGCTATAAATAGCGTTTATTTGCAGAAGACCGGGAGGACCAGAATGGTTCTTGCAAATTAAATAAACAGCCTGAAAATGAGACTTCTACTTAAACACATCGGAAATTGTTATATTGATATTACATTAACGGCTTCATAAAATTTATATCGATACCTAGAGGTACTTATAATGTAATCTCTCCCACTTTAACGTCTCATGTAAAAATTTTGTGCCAGATACGTCCAATCTAGTTTACCTAAAATCTCATTGGGCTTAATTGATATTCCCAAAGCCGAGGTAAACTTCGAATTAATTTTAATCCGATTCTTTTTTCTCATTTTACCTTTATGCATACACAGGAGAGCTCAGTGGGAAGATATTAATCCCGCAGATTCGTCAGCAGTTTTCGGCGCTTCCGCAAGCGTTACTCTAAACGAGAAGCGGGAAAAGCGAATTTAAACGTACCCATAATCTAGTCGGCGCTGCGTTGTTGTCATCGTGTCTCGTGGATTTTATTCTCGGATCTATCCCGAATATAATTATCGCTAAAATAATATCACCATAGCGGACCGTGCCGGCGAGACACGGTAATGGGAAATATGATAATAGGAAATTCCGATGCGGGGTACTGCTTTAGCCGTACCGCTAATCCGCCGACGTTACAGCCGTGAGTCGGCCGAAGTCTCTTGCCGACCGGAATCCGGAGTCCGTGCGCCGATCTCGTTATTTCTGTATAATCGAGTTACTTAAGAGGTATAGGGTAGTGGGAAGAGAAGGAAAGAGAATTTTTCGCGGTGCCGAGCAAAGCTTGAAAAAGAACAACACCGTCCTAATCGAGCCGTTGCTTTTGCTTACTTTACTTACTTTAGGAACGTGCATAATCTTAATTCGGCCGAGTTTCGACCGAAATTTAAGTCTTCCGCATTGTGTCTGCGCAGCAATTTCCGAAATTATGTTTCGTCTGGCCATAATCGAGTTGGTATAGTCTTCTGCTTTCACAAAGACGAGTCTTTATCTGATTAGAAAAGGAGTTAGTATTATACAGTCCTCCTTTTCAAGTGTACTTAAATAAACTAATTAGATCCGATAATAATTAATCATAATAAAGGTACGCGTTAATTCCTTTCTCTGCTACCTAACAGAGAAAGATTTTCGTTATCTGCTAGAAACTGATTGCAGTAAAATGATGTGGTCAATAATTACTTAATGGACGATATTAACATGATAATAGAAACGTCTTCTAAATTTCGTCGTACCACACGAACTCACAACAAACTTATACCATCGATACCGACTGTGAAAGCCTACGAGGGTGTGGTATGTAGAGTAGGTGATATGATACAGCAAAAGCATTGAAATAAATTGACGTATTAAACTTTCATGTACAGATGCAGTATTCGTCCTAAAACAAATCGCTGAGAACGTGTTAGAGTATAACAGGCCGGCATTTCTATGTTTGATCGACCTAAAGAAAGCATTCGATAGCGTGAGACTCAAAGATGTAATTCATCTTTTGTATAATAGAGAAATTCCCTTGGATATTATAAAAACAATTGAAAACACCTACCGAAACAAGATGGAAGTCAGAATAGACGGACAACTCACGGAACCTATAGATGCGGGCAACGGAATAAGGCAGGGCGATTCATTAAGTCCCATGCTATTCAACTTAATTATGGACGAAATCATCAAGAGTGTCAACCTAGAACGAGGATACAGAATGGAGAACGAAGAAATCAAAATACTCTGTTACGCGGACGACGCAATACTGATAGCCCAGGATAAGGATAGTTTACAAAGACTACTTCACAGGTTTAACACAAAGGCAAAGGAATTTAGTATGATAATATCAAGTAAGAAACCCCAAACAATTGTAATTAGTTAGAAACCAACTAGATTCAAATCAGAAATTGATGGCGTCAGTATTGAGCAATTAATGGATGTAAAGTACCTCGGTGTTACACTTACACTTACAGTTATGGAGATGTAGAAAAAGAAGTCAGAGATCAAGTACAGAAGGCTAATAAGTTGGTAGGATGCTTCAATGACACCATATTGCAAGACCGACACATCGACATTGACACGAAAACAAGAATTTATAAAGCCACTATAAGACCACTAATGAGATGCACTTCAAAAACCAGATCCGATACACCCAAAACACAGAAGCTACAAAAACGGCAGAGAATATTGAGAAGAATTACGGGAAATACCTTTAGAGATCGAATAAGGAGTGAAGAATCAGAAGAAGATGTAACGTACAGGGAATAAATGAGTGCACTCTCAACCGGAAAAAAGGTGGAACGATCACATAAGCAGAATGGAGGATACTAGACTGGTCAAGATAGCAAGAGGCAAATTATCAAACGGAAGAAGAAATATCGGCCGACCGCGTAAACGATGGAGAGACAATGTTCTATAGAGGTATCAATCGGAATTATAATGTCGTTTAAAAGATGGCAGAAGCTTGATTTGTAAGAATGGAAAACATTACGGAGTAAAGATTTGTTTCAGCAAAGCATTGTCTTCTATTTCATAAGAAGAAGTTCTACCATAATATCTACTGATTCAAAAGGTGTGTACGTATTTCAATTTCATCCAGTTTCTTAGAGCGTCGTAAAAACGTATTCGTAATCCTCCTTGTAGCGATTCAGGAAGAAGTAAATCGAACTATCTTCACCGACAAACTCCTTGCGCTCTCGATGAAATTTTAATGAAATATCCTGAATTCGCCGCTTATATTGTTCTATATTTACGTATATATAGGTACAGAAACCAATTTCGCAGCGGAAATCCTGTTCAGCTCGGAGAGAAAAAGATGGAACGGTTTCCTCGACGGAAATTTTTACACTTTTTAATTTAATTTTGACATTTTCTATTAACGGCAGACGATAAACGATTGCATTATAGAAGACACCTGCACGGTTATCTTCCATACTATAAGCTTTGATTACAATTTATGCAAAGGCGGCTTTAAATATTTATAATTTCATTTTGATATGTACGCGCAAATGCGGTTTAGGCGACACAGGCTTTATTTTAAAATTTAAAAAGATATGTATCTCAATGGGATATAAACCATGTCTGAAATCTTGTGTGCCTCGTTGTTATTATAAGTGAGTCCAAAAACGTGTTTTCTTGTCTACTGAAGTCAAAGGTATCTGATCTTTCGCGGAATCCTATCATCATTTTCCCAATATTCCGGGTGAGAAAGCTATTTCCCCATAGTAGAATCTGAATTTAATCTAATAGATAATCACTGCACGAAGTCTGCCTGAAAAAAATTACCACTCGTGCAGAATTGCAAAGATACTACCGAATAATCACTATTTGCATCTGCATGTTGAGCCATTTCTGTTACATTAGTAAAAACCCAACGGAAAATCGATATTCAAAGAAGCGGGTATAGTACAGCCCTACTTATTCCGATATAAGCCATTCCCTCGTAGATATCGGAATACAATATAGCGCTAAGATTTTCATTAATAATCCGATTAAGCCCGAACTCACAATTATAAATAATATTATACTAAGAATACGCAACGTTTCCTAAGCGCTCCCCAGACTATGGAAGTTAATTCAAACGCTATTCGCGTTTAATTACAATGGAATTAGGCCAGGCATATTAGAATTTGTTTTATTATTGGCTACGGCGCTTAATTTATATGTTAATCTCCATACGCACAGTCTCGTAAGCGGTAATCGAGTTATTACGTTGTGTAGATTTTAATTCGAATAATTTTATAAGTATTTAGGATTATAAATTGCTCTGCATAATAAATAACCGTGCCCTTTTGTTTTACATAAAAGTTATTTTAATTCAATGTGAGATGAATTGGACACGCAACGAAAAGAGACTATTTATGACGAAGTATAAAAACAGAAAACTATGGGGTTGCAAATCTTTGGAATGATTAAATGAAGGCAAAGATGGATTATTACGACGCTGACGTTGCCGATTGATTAGAAACAGCGGGAGGTATTCAAGATGCAAAGCAAAAACGCCGAGAGAAATTAATGTAGTACTGTCAAACGCTTTTTTGGATTTACGTGTTTCTCTTCTTCCAATTAGTTTCTGTCTGGAGTGCTCATTTTGAGGGAGAAACAAGTATTATTAATATCTTTATCATATTTTTTTAACCAAGAGCAAATTAATTACTTTGCCTTTTTCCTCTTCAAGTCTATACGGAAAGAGAAGTCTATGGTTCTCGATTCCACGCACCTTTAGAAAGAATTTCTTTTCATGTCTTGTATCGAAAGACATAAAAATATTTTCTATAATATATTCTAATTAGCTGTTGTCTATGGTGCCTTTTCGAGGGAAAACCAAGTAAAATGATTAATATCTTTGTGACATTTTTTTGCCAGGAGCAAATCAATATTACATCGCATTTTCTCTTTTCAAACCTATATAGAATGGAAAGTCTCTCGTTCTCCTTTCTACGCACCTTTAGAATGCATTTCTTTTAATGTTCTATTTAGAAATATACTGCTTTACATAAAATTTCGAACACTCAGTATTCATGAACCAATTTTATTGAAACACACAGAATTATTGCAATATATATAGATATAGAGTTGGTTAAAATTTGAAAACAGAATTTTGAAGTTTGGTGGGGTTTCTCATTGACTTGTTGTTTTCATAATGCATTATTTTATTCGTTCTTTTTACTGTTTATTGTCATTTGATTAATTTTTAGATTTACAAATTAATAAATCACCAAATCATTGTGCGGCAAGACTTCAATGGTGCAACGAGAGAGTATCATATGGCCATGAATGAAATCAAATTATCTTCAGCTGTGAATTGATATTTTGTTTATGAGTTAATCGTGGTCGTATAAGAGTGAGACGACTACGTTACGAACGTCATCTTATTGATGAGCCGAAGAAGAAAGGAATAAAATCACATGTAATGTCTATTGTAATCATTGGGATTACATTTTTTCCAATATATAGTCCATAATCTCCAAATATGACATCTTCTACTAAGTTTTGAAGTACTACCAATGCATAAGTTATACAACCAACTTTACATAAGTGACGTGACTTGCAAACAATCTTAAATTTATTGTATAAAATTGCATGTGGAGATTCAAACATTTGGTATACCGATCACATCGCACAATATTTAAGGAATTGGTAACTGCAGAAAAACTGTTCCTTCGATTTGAAGTACGAATGTGCTATTCAATCCACTGCTTGCACCTCAATTGTTCGCTTCTAATTTGATTTGATCGGACACAATTCCACCTATGTGTGCGTGCGGGAGAGGAAGAGAAAAGGAGATTTAGTGCATTGCCGAAGATTTTGGTAAGAAGTCCCTATTTGAATTGTGTGAACTAGCATTGATAATTTTGCCTCCAAAAAGTTCATTTCTACTTCAGAACAGATGCCGTTTTGGAAGGAAAGTACCGAACTGAACGAAGTTTTATGAAATTTTGTTTTAAATAAATTTAACTGTTACATCGAGGTGGTGGGACTCGTCTTTTATAGATTTTAGTGAAAAATTGCCAATTGTTTCGTGATATTTGCGTTTATGGGATACAAGACTGGATGTTTAAGAATGTTAATAGAAGAAAGCCTATCATTGCTGGACCACCTTTGAAAATTCTAACCGAGGAAGATCGGCCACTTCGATGAGAATGGTAAATGGTCATCATCAAGATAAACTTTTTGTCGATTTTATGGTGTTTGGAAGGAAGCATAGAAGGGATATGAATATCCTTTTGGGAACATGTTGATCGGTTGACGCCAATTGTTTCGTAACAATAAGTCAATGAGGGTATGGATTGTTTGTAACGATTTTAGACGACTTGAGATAAATTTTTTCAATACTGAATGGAGCCGTAGTTGGTCGACCCCTTGTGTAGTCCATTGCCGCTAAGATTCTGTAACCTGGTGTTATATCGTTTTTTGTTTCTGTGTAGAAGTTGGATTTTCTACATTTGTCAGTTTTAGGATAGTTTCTTATAAATTGAATTCTCTGTTGTTCCCCCTTTTTATGACCTTATTTTGTATTACAGTAGCAAGGCCGTTTTTTCTAGTAAAAATGGATTCCATTTGAGCCGTCAATACGTCAACTATTTACTAATGCCATCACTTTCAACTTCGTTTATGTGCTTTCAATGTAGGGCATTTACCAATCTTTCACCAATAATGCATAATGATCAGATATTTCTGCCTATGCATATGTACTTAAGTTGTATAGTTTTATCTACAAGTATTGCACGGTGTATACAGAAAATATTGCGAGAGTGTTGTGTTCTGTTTGGTGTGATGAGTTTTCATACTTATCACACCCCTTCCTCGTATTTATCTCGTTAAAGGTAACCTTTCTGGAGATGCTTTCTCATGACATTACTATTATATGTTCTCATCACTAAACCCACTCACGTTACTCGCACAAATGTTCAGTTAAAGTGGAGGCTTCTTTAACAAATAAACGAGTCCTTTCACAACACAAATACTTCTAATGAAAATGTAATTCCAGTAAAAATTTCAAATAGATAAAACATTTCCAGGGTTGTAGGTATATTGAATTTCATATGCTGCTGTACTTAATTTGTAATGCTCCATTGTGAAAAGTTTTCCACCTTTCAACTGTACTTGAATAATGGATGAAATATTAGGTATAAACATAAAGTTGAGAAGACGAAGACGTTGAGATGCTATTTCGAATTATTTTAAATATAATCTAATGGAACATTGTATAGCTTGTATAATACGACAACTTCTTGATTGAACAACAACCAACACAACATTGGAAATATAATAGGTATGTGGCAGATAGTCCTTGAGTTTTCCCCATACAAAAAATTCAATTCTCTATCAATTAAAGTTGTTTGTGATGTTGAGTTCCCTCGTAAGAAGCAAAAATTACCCAGTTCTTCGGCTTCATTCCTCCAAGTCCACAATATAAGGTAAAAGCTTACTCTTTAATTCGTAATTTTAATTTAATTAGTTTTAATTAATTTAATAATTTAAATATTGGTAGAACTGCAATTCAAGCAGGGATTTGCTTCTTACGAAGGGACATGATAAACATTCTGTAGATATAGTTATAGAATTTCTTGTAAGGGGACTGAGTACAATTGGGGACGAAATTTCTTGGAGACTAACTAACCCGACACATACAATTATCTGGTAACGTGAGACCTGCGATGTTAGTTGTATAGAATCTATTGTCATTGTCTGTTGCCTAATGGATGATGTTCATGATGTTCAGTGTTGTGCTAGGCCAAGGTTGAATGAAGGTTGTAGTATGTGCGTGTGATCAATTATTTTCCCCAAACTAGGTGTGGGACGCTTATTCTATTTTATTAATATCACTTAGAACTATTTATTTACCGCAAGCCTTGATTAGACTACAGTTCAATAAGGACTTGGCTCTACACTCTATTACATCAAATGATTAACAATATATATAAATACGGTTTAATTTATATTTCCACCATTCATGGCAGTGAACATACTTAGAATTTGCTTGGGAAAGGTTAAGTAAGTCTCAAATGATGGTGTATTGTGTCTGCTCCCGAAAAATCCACGTACAATCGAATCCAGATAATTGAGGATTCGAATTTTGAAGGTCGTTATAAACGATGCTCTCCTGCATATGAGGAATTAATTTGTAAATATATCTTTTCGTTTTCTTTTTCTTTTGATTGCAATGTTGTTATTATTGTTATTAATTATGGTATATATGTTATGTGCAGCACACTCTTGTTAATGAAACAGAAAGGAACATAAACGACCGACGTAGAGGAAAATACATGAAAAGGTCTCTTCTTGTGCCAATACAAAATATATCAAAAAGTTTGGACGATCCCTGGAGAGCAAATGGAACAGTCAAAAATAAGTATTTAGGTGTAAGAGAATACGTGAATTTTCCCCACAGGTTTCACTTAGCCCGCGCGAGGATACTTTCTTTCAAGTTTGGGGCAAACAAACTTTTCTCGGTCGAATAATTTTCACACCATAAAATACTGCTTGATTTTGCAATGTGCGTAGGTGGACGTTTCTTAACGGAATCGATCATATATCCGTCTATGTCCTTACTTGATATACATACGAAGTGCATAAATAATGCAATGAGATCGATTTTTTTCTCTTGTTTTATTCCAATAATATTACACTTCAATATTCAATATTGTCCCTCTTAAAGTAACAGTTTTCGCAACTCACACAGAGCTGGGGATGGTTCTCCCTCTCCACACAGTAGTGCTGGACCTTGGGTGCTGAAATAGCCTTCAGCTGGTCGGTTACACCGGTTTGTATGTGTCCTGTTCCATAAAATGACGTTCCTGAAAGTATTGTTCCAATCTCGGGAATAAGAAAAAGTTACAAGGACGAGGGCGAATAAAGTGGCTATAGAGCCTTACTGGCCAAATTTACTGAAATTGCTGCGTGACAAGACGCATTGTCGTGATGTCACACCCAATTGTTTTCAATGTTTGGCCCCGTACGCATGACCCTTTTTTAACGTCTTTCAAGACCCTTGGACCCAAGTCTGTAACAAAGCCGTTACTCGACATTCGTGTCACTCATTATTCGAACGCAAAAGCAAAACCGTCTGTTTTAAAATAGCCGTCTATCAGCAATTGATTATGAGCTTTTCGTACTAGTTTCTGCACATTTATCAATAGTCAGAAAATAATACGGGTTCGATGTTTGGAATGCGCAACTACACTTGAAACTTTAACTGATGTAAGTAAATCTTCTTCTTTGAAGGTGCTATAGTTTAGATAGGGTCCTGGCCTCATCAACCTTCCTCTTCCATTCTTTCCACTCCCCAGCCGCTCTTGTTCAAATCCTGACATTTAGGTTGCTTTAGCCATCCTTAGCATCCTTACCATTATTTTTCCCGCCGGTTATTTATCCAGTAAAGTACCCTTTTTGATACTGTCTGGTCTGACACCCTGTAGACATGTTCGGCCCATTAACGGGCATTTAAGTGAAGTCGATGAGTTTAGATTCTCCTAATTGGTATCTTATTCTTCATTCTCCTTCATCGACCATCGAGCCATGGATCTTTTATACACGTGGTACATTTGGTCTTTTGGTGTACGTTATACGATTTTATAGTTGACAGTATCGGGTAGTAGGTGCAGTTTCCTCTGATCCTGTCTTCGAATCAGTGACATCCCCTTATTGACTTTCAGCATCACCTGATTTGGAGAATTCTAGGTTTGGGAAACATTCCTTGATATTGACCTTTCTACCATGTTTAGATCATGTACGCATCTATATACTTGACTTGACTTATATGATATATGATATATGATTACATCCCTTATGTAATTAATTGTGGTCTTGAGCACTTGTGAAATTAACTGGATAATCAACTGAAAATAAATCCACCCTTAAGTTTCACAATATTTGTTTATGTAATGAAAATAGTTAGTATGTGACTATCACTACGTACGTATGCCTAGCGTACGAAATGTATGCACTAGTGTAAGTAAATAACTATTGTGGATTTATTCTCTCCATTGCTTTTTTAATACGAGTTATCTGTCATATAGATGGTACATTCCATTAACCTTCCTATCCTTCCTCATTTCGACCAAATTGAAAAATTATCCGAATAAATTTACCGGCCATTACGCGATTATTAATTGATGTTGGCCTGTCGTGGTTAAATCGGACACCTCGTAAAAATGCCTGAAAAATTAACGGATTTGCAAACCGCGCCGTAATATGCGGGAATAATGCCACAAATACGAGTTTGCTCAAAAATTCATATAGTTATCTTCGGTATATGTACGTTTAACTAATTACTAATAACGACGGAACGGCAAAGCGACGTAAAAATAATTTATTTACAGTTTCATTTCAGTTTCCATCTTTTTCCCGGAAAAAATATTTCATATTCATATGGACGTGGGTGTTGCGAGTTTGTTGGTTTATCACGTCCATTTGTTTAGTTTTTTTGCTGTAATAAATTCTGTTGAATGAGCTTCTAGTTTTCATTGCTATGTATCTAGTGGTAGAGTTAATCCAAATGGTAAATATAATATATAGTTCAAATAATGCAAGCAGGTAATGATGATCTTTAACAAATTTTGTTTGATATATTCTAATGGCTAATGTGGCAATTGACAAATATACTCGAATACTCTTAAAACACATAAGTATAAAGTAATCCTTATCTAATATGTTAAGAAATTCATTTGAGAAGCTGGTGAGAGGTCGTGGTCTTTAGCTACCATAAAGCACTAGTACAATGCATTTCAACGTGAACAACTTTCCTTATATGAACTCCCAAGCGCTACAGGCTCTTTATCCCAAGTTCTCCCAAATGTTCTTGAAAGTCGCCCAAGAGGTATGATGATCTTGTATTTTTATACCATTTTGAACGGGTGCTTGAACAATTGAAAATTCTAATACCCGAACATTACCATATCACATCATACCTGACACCTAATGATTTCTTTCTGTTTGCACGTCTAGGAACTAAGTTATTGAGATTTAGTGTTACATCAACTGAAGAAGCGGTGGTCGTGTATAAGAGTAAAATAAACAACCTAACGTGGGAAAAGCCAATCTACAAGATGTTTTTTCTTTGACATTGGTTTTTGCAGATGCAAGAATGCATTGATTGTAAATAAGGAAAATTCTATGAAAACTGTAAATGAAGGTACTTTGTCATTATTTTACGCATGACTTGATTGAGCGCAGGAGAAAGAGAACAGCTCTAACGAGATTTCAATAAAGTTTCTGTTTTTATATATACTAGGTTTATTGCTTATCTCTCTTAGTTTTCAATCAAATCCCTTCCTTTATTTATCATTCCATTTATCGTCAGTATCCATCGTTCAAGACAGTCAACTACATCCGGATTTCCTTTACTATCTCCCTTTCTAATAAGAATGTGAATTTGATGTTAAATAATAGCACTAGGCAACAAAATTTCCGAAAGTTCATGCTTACCAGATGGAAATGATAATTTCCTAGTGAATTCAGTGTGTTGAACACAAATGTGACCAAGAAAAAGCTGATCTGGCTACGGTTTCTTTGTCACATGTTGTTTTTGAAAGAACAAGTATATATGCACCTAAATATTATAACAAATGTTGAGAATATCTTAATCTGCTGCGGACTTTCGCTTCCCTTCAAACGAAGTATCTCCGATGAGCGGACTATTATAGATAGTCACCCAGAATTGGCATATACCATTTTCCCTGGTACCGTTATTTTATCTTAGCAATGCTCTGATGAAAACAGGGAATAAATTCAAGTAGGAACCAAAAAGTGGATCTTCAGGGACATATTGCTGCCGAATTCACGCAACAAAGCCAACATTTCCTCGACCAGGTCCTTGTAGTTTTGCTGTTCTCAAGAAAGTTAATTACCACTTGTCAGAAGGCATCCATAGTCTGCTTTTCCGTAATTTTTCTCACTTAGCGTCTCTGAAGGGCTGTTTAATCTGAGACCCCATCAAAGCGCTCTCTTTGATTTTGGTTTTACCCATCTGAGATCATTTTTCATGTAGGCTTGGTCAATTCTTGTTCGTTGCTTTTGTATAAGGCCGAGCTCAATGTGTACAGGAGTAGTGATTGTTTTGTCTTGTTCTACTAATGGTGAGTGCTGTACATTAATTTCCTCAGGTTTAGAAGATGTACTGGGAGGTCAGTCTTTCTTATTTCAAGACAAATCTATTGCTATGCTTTCCTATTGACAAAGAAAACAACAGTACCACAGCACATTCCCCTGCAAACCCATCAACAGAGACAATACTTTTAGGTTAGTACAGATCTGCCATTCATTATTCATTATTTTCAAGCTGATGTTCGTGTTTAGCATGTTGAATTCATTTGGGATTGGGTACTTTCACCTAAAAGGGAATTTCATTTTCGCCCAGTGTAATGAATCACCCACTATTTTTGTTTCCTTCATATTTTTATCTTCTCTGCCATTTTCAGATCTTGTCTAGTTGAAGCATATGTCTTCAATTTATATAGTAGTATATAGTTTGAGTTTTCGGACATTAGTATTGTTCACGTCATCATTTTTTTGTAATTATCATTGCTTTGGTCTTCTTTCTAATGACTAATAAAATGCAACAACTGATTTCAATCTTAGAAAAATATTGTATACCACGTCATTATTAAAGTTTGTTAAAAGAGTGGATGACATGTTATCATTAAGTAGTGTAAATCGGTTTTCAGTTTCCACTTACGTGCAAGGCGCGACTTTAAAATTCAGAGAAGTAAGGGTGCCAGTCCGGTTTACACTACTTAATGATAACACGGCATCCACTCTTTTATAAATTCTTAGTCGTTATCGTATCTAACATATTTTTTAACTGGAAATTTCCATCTCAGAACCGAATCGGGCTGAATTGGTGCCGAATCGTTCCCATTCAATATTCAGCGTTTGCAGAAGAGCAGTCGTTTATCAGTCGGCGGACAAACGACGTAGTATATGTACTTTTAATTAGTATCACTGAGATTTAAATGTTGAACTAACGCGACACGGACCATCCGACGAAATAAATCGAACCCCAATGGGGAGCCGTACCGTTGTACCGTTGTTATACCGTCGCGGCGTTAGGGGCGCCGCGCCGCCTCCGTTCAAATTATTACGTCCTGAATTCCGAATCCGGAGCTGGATGTGTAACGATTTCGCTGCTTCAAAAACGGATTCGACCGAATTGTTCCCTCGCGATATATTATTCTTCGAACGGAGCGGTTCGAATTCGAACTTTAAATAAAATAAATTCACCTTCGGTTCGGGTTGCGTGTTTATGCTTTTTCGTTTCGCCGGAGGGATTTAAGAGTAAAAGCGGAATTGACCGCCTGATGCTGGCGGCCTTCTGCGCCAAAAGCGAAGATCCTACCATTTAATTTAGCGAGGGTTTTAGTGTTTCCTCTTTCGTGAAGTATTTAATCGGAAGAATGTTCGACGTTTTTTCTTCTCTCCATTGAATCTAATCTAAACGTCACGGATAATTAAATAATCTAGTTCAATTTGAAACTAACAAGAGTAATTTGAATGTGAGTGGTAGATAATAAAACTAGTAATAAATAACTGCATAATTTGAAGATATTGTATTCGTTTAGTCGGTAGACAGAAGAGAGATAATAAATAGATAAATAAGATATACGTTTTCAAAGTGTAGAACTATCGAAATAAATTTACTAAACAATAACTAAAGTTACTACTCCTCAGATTTTCACCTATGAGCTTTCTATTATATGACCATAGACCGACTTCTTGGTCTCTTGTCGTATTATTTAGAATCATAGATTTTGATCCAATAGGAAATTTAAATTGCTCAGTGCAACCTTCTTACATTCAAATCTAATGTTATTGCAGTGTTCGTCTGACCTTTAAAGTTAATACTAAAGGCAAGGTTTAGTACAAACCGACTTGGAGTGAAGTTTCATTAAATACAATAATATTGATATTGAAAAATAGTCGAAGCCAGGCCTGACGTAATTCAGTGAAGAGGGTCGTGCGGTCAATTGAGTTTTGATAAAGATAAGATACCTAAGTTTAGATTGTTAATTCAAAGATCTTATTCGACATTTAGTGTGTATTCTCCTGAAAGTTCAGTCTCTCACAAAATTAATATCGACACTACTAATTGTTACGGCCAATTGTTACAATTTTCTGTTTTGTTCATGTTGACGTCTCGTTTCCACTTTTGCCGTAGGTAGCGCCCCACTTTCGTAGGTTTCTAATAGAACTCGCACATTATGAATGGATGTGTTGGCATTTTAGTTCTAACATTCAGTTGGTCATTTTCCGTGAGTAAGTTATTCCGTTTTTGCTTTTAACTCTCGTTTATCGAGGATATACACGGAAATTCGACTCTGGGTGTAATAGTATCGTTGTATAAATCTGAAACTTACGCTTCCTCAAATTTGCTGTTCAAACTAATCGTCCACGTTAAGCATTTGCTTTTCTATCATTTGAAGGTGAGTTTTCCTTTTGTTAATTTTGATGTAGTTATTTTTCTCTTTCACGTTATTGTAGGGAACTAGTGTAGGCTGATATAATTAGTATATGCCATTATGGGACTAGCAAAGAGCTAAGATTTATTTTTGAAAATATCTGAGAACTATCGTAGAAACTAGAAGCCGACTTAGTTTTCAGTTTACTGTGTCCTGCTGTATTCCCGACATTTTTGCATCTAGCGTGAGGAAAGCCGCCATCTTTGACAATTTCCGTCCCGATACCGATTACCACGCTGTAGAAGACTGACAACCGAAAATACATCACTCTAAGTTCCGCTTTTATTTATATTTTTGACTCGTTGAGTTTTGGAAAAATTCCCTAGAATCTTTTAGTTAATTTAGAGCTAGGAAATCGGGGATTTGTGTTCGAGTAAACAGAGGTTTTCTTATTTTTGAGACATTTAATTCTTTTCGTATTATAATGGGGGAGGGGTGGATTGGTTTTCGGGAAATGTCATAATATATTTATTGAACGAAATAATTAACTCTTTTAGTAGTTTAAGGAGGGATCACAATTACTCGTCACTTGCATATATTATTATTTTAACTGCGTTCTGCTAAAGCTGTAATGACAAATAAAGTGCTATTAAATGTCATTTTCTCGCCTCAATTCTTTGTTTTTATTTCTTTCATGATATTTTTTAATATAGTGTTCAAGCAGTTTTGCTGGTCGCTTTACGACAGGATAAAGATCCAGAGCGTAGACGATCCGGTTAACCTCGTAGCACCTACGAAAGAAGTTGGAGAGTCACTCTGACTCCAGACACTTAGATGTGATCCAGTTCTAAATTGGACAGTGGCGCCTTGTTGCTAATTTCTCGAACTTTAACTTATGCCGTTTCTATTGGCCTAGCACGGTCTGGATCTCCATATTTATTACCAACGAAAAGAAAAAAGGAAAACTTTACTTAATTTAAAAACCAGTATTACTTTTTTATTTGTATATTAATATATATATATATTAACAAATGGGTTTAGTCGAACGGCGGTATGACGTCATACTGCCTTGGTTGACGAATATGGGCATAAAATTCAGAGTTGTTAATATTTCTTATTGGATATGCGGTCTTTTAAATCCATACTTAACACAAAAAGAAATAAACGATAATATTAACCAAAACAGAGAATGATGGATATAACCATTGGTACAACAAATAAAAGTATTTAATTTTGAAATGATAACAACGGTATAGCAAATGTAATTATGAGCAGACGGCGATTGACGATAAATTTAAAAACTCCACTGATCTAAGCTTTTCAGCATTGATTAAAGCTTTCGTTGACTCAACGATCGGTGAACGCCTTCCCTCAAATGGTGCCAGGAGAATAGTGTACAACGAGGTCGTGGCGTTTCTCAAAGCCGGAAATTATTCCATCGTTTTTTTATGTAGTACGCGAGGTTGACGAATCGATTTAAATCCCTTACAAGCTAACTTGCGCAGCCAAGTTCTACCCAAAAGTTACACAATAACTGGATAACCAAAAATTCACCATACTCTCAACAAACATTGCACTGTAGGGACGTTCAACCGATAGGACTTCTTAAAATTTGCTACACAAGCAACCACGTAAATATCAATGGCAAAGAATAGCTCGTGTAAAATGTGGAAGGGATTAAAATTGATGTGAGAATTGCAGGTCTCGCAAGAAAAGAAGCAATATATATATAGAAATGATAGCTGGACTAAAACCAAACCACCGATAAGAGGTCATAATTTCTCACAAGGCAAAATCTATGTGTGGAATGTAAAAAGTGTCCAGCTTTCAACACTAACAGAATTATTTATAACTTTACTATATGTACGTATAGGGTATGGTAAGGTAATGCTTTTAAAATGTAATATCAGGACGAATTACCTTCAAAATAGTTGATGATCCCAATATATCGATGGCCAGATATTTCAATAGGTGCATTTAAAACAAAGATTGCTAGATATTATTAAGCAAATTTCCTTATTTCCTACTATTTGCGTTCTCAATCTAAATTCGCCTTATCGCCAAGTTTAGACTACGGTATGTGATCATAAAAGAAAATATTACTTCAGACAGTTGTATTTCTAACATCAATCGATATGTTTTATTTGTTTTTTTGTAAAATAATGGTGCAATTATATCGAGGAAACTCTGTTCTCCAAGTTACTACTATAATCTACCTCTCATTTCTTCCTCTCTATTATGTTTTTAATTGGCGCTATTAATTTTAAGATCTGAAAATTGAAACAACTCGCTTCTATCTCGATGACTTTACCAAACTGCAAATATGAAATGAACGAAAATAATAGAACAATTTACTTTAATTTCTAGTAATATGGTATTCGACACAGTACTCCAGTTTAATGTAACTTTGTTATCATAGCTTCTCCATGCTGCACATTTCTAGTTTCCAAAACTCGCCCATAGTTTGCCGATACAATTGTCTCTTAATTGACGAATCTGTTTGTATGTGCGGTCAGTTCTCAACGCTAGTAAAGTTATATTGCATTGAATTATCAGAATATGGATTGTCTAGCAGTTATGGAAGAAGAAGGAAGCTTCTTTAACAATTTCGTTGGGAAAAAGTAATAAAATTGTATTGAATAATAATTTGAAAATGCTTTCGTAAACGATCACTTAGTGGCGTTTTTATGGTGTCATTACTATTCTCAAATTTGAGATTTGTTATTGTGAAACCGGTAGTACTTCGAAAGTCAATTTCGAAGTACTACCGGTTTCACAGTTATTCGCAGTTTGCTCACAATTAACATTTAGAGAAACCAAGTTTGGACAGAGTGAACGCCGATAAAAGTGTATAAACCCTAAAGGCAAATATTTTCTACTCTCTCGCCCCTCGTAATAACGTTATGGAAAAGGTGAACATCTAATTAAACTGAACAATCCACCCTCAAGCTCGCCTAAAGGCAAATTTTGTGGATCTTGAGGACTTTATTTGTATTTGAACTCTAGGCAAGAAGGCAAGGAAGGATCGATATCATCTACGATTTATTCAAGCAACATAGGAAGAGGGAGCATTCAGATACATTTACTACTCATGAGTAATATCGCGATACGTACTAGAATGGGAATTTGTCGCTGTACCAAACACTCTGGGAACTTGAGAAATGTGATTCCATAAGACTAGCGCTTACCGATTAATAAAACTGAATAGTATTGTTGATACTTTGGCAGTGTATAAAAATCGGCAATAAAACATTAAAAAAAATTTGATGTTAAATTTTTTAATAATTATTTAGGAGAAAGTTAAGTGTGATGATTTTCACTATTGTAGACTTGACAAATAGTTACAATGGTACAAATCAGACCGCGAATTAACTTAAATGAACTAACTCTTGCCCTTACAATAGAGACTTTGGAACCATCAGAAACGTATTTTGAAATGTAAGTTGTCACCTTAGGATGGAGAAAATATTATTGAAAGTTCAAAGTGTTACTCGTGGATGTTGATTGATACTACACCGTATTAATTGTAAGATGGTGAACGGGAGGTAACAATTCATTTATTTAAGGTTTATCCATTTCAACATCAATTAGAACATACCCTTGCTTTTACCAATCTTATATCCTGTATTAGTAGCTATAGTTGAATAAAATTTTAATCTGATGTTATACGTTAAAATGAGTACACTTTCTATTGACTGATCAAGATTCAACAGTCAACATTTCTGCAATTTGATTTCAATATCGTCTTATTTCTTCTCAGTGTAATACTAGTACAACTAATACGAGGATCGCCTTTTATGTTTTTACAAATGACCACTAATTCTAAGTGGCAGAATTTAGACGAGTCATTAGTGTTTTGACAAAATTTGAGATTTGTTATTGTGAAAACAAACGTGAAGGTTTTCGTTGAATAATCTTTTAAAATTTTTTGAAAGTCTAACTCAATAACAAAGCGCAGAATGACTTCGTTCAACTTTTGACAATGAAACATCATTAGAAGAAACTACAACTGGTTCTCACTCTTTCGTCAGGGTCGTGTGTTCGTCAGCGATGAATGGCGTGAAGGTCGAGCAAAATTGGTTGTTATTCCAAACAACAAACAACTAAGTTGGTATAAATGTTAGGAGAAGATTGCTAAAGAAACAGCATTACGAAACGAACAAAAAAGAAGATTTATCCGTCTGCTGCACACAGTCCTGTGTACTTTATTCGCCCTAAATCTTCCCTGAAGGGGTTACAAATGAGTACCATGATTGTTCGACAACAGCCCAATCAAGCTTTTTATGATTTAGGCGTACTTTTCTTTGAATTTTTCCACGAGCAAATTAGAGTTCATTCGAAATACTTCTACCGACTCTTTGATTAAGTTAAGACAGCTTATCAAACCAGAAACAACGTCAATCGATAAAGAGAGTGGTTTTGCATCAGGACAATATCACGTCACACATTGCAACGGAAACCCGTAAAACATCCATTCTATAGTTCCTCGTAAAAGAAACTTTAGTAGGAAGGAGTACGAGTATAACGAACAACACAGCCATGGAAACATGCAATTGACCTGCACCTCTTATTATGCTATCGATATTAGCCAACTTACAACTGAATAGGAGAAATCTGTTTCCTATACTGCTGATTATAGAGAAAAATAATTTGTACGTTTTGTGCCTTTTTAGTACCAATAAAATGACAAAAAGAAGTCTACTACCCACGTAGCTATCTTGATGGAGGCATTCGAATAATAAATGACGTGATTTTCATTTTCTTTGAGTTTATGCAAGGCGATTTTTGTTTGTAATTTATTTTTCAAATTGTTTTGAAATTTGCTTTCAACGATAGCAGAATTTCAATTTTCAGCACGTTAACTTCTATACAAAATTTTCAAATTTATTGCACCACGTTTCACATTACCGTTGGCGATACGTGACGCGCAATCAACATGTTAAACGTTGACTAGCCTTCTTTTAGCATTTGTAACTACTATGTACACCAAAATGGACTTTTGCAGTATATATTTCTACCTAAAAGAAATGATGAATACTGTTGCAAAGCAGCAACGGTCAAAATGTGATTTTGTTATCAAATAAAGGTGACATATTCATACTTCTTTGAAAAAGTCGTTCGTTTGAATTTAGGGAATTTTTTAAATAACTTTGCTATTATCTGCATTACGGTACTACTCCGTTCCAACCGCAATTTTATCCTATCCACTGATTCTGTACCGCAGCCTGCAAACCCATACTAAATCGGATGCTAAGAATAAGTCACAACAGCACATATTGTGTTGTATAGTTGAAAACGGAACTATAGACACAGCAATTTTGTTCAGTATTTGTACAAGCCAATTTAATTTTCGAGCTCGAAGATTTTTCAACGTATGATATTTCGCGAACTTTCCGTCCAAATAAAACTGTACTACCAAGAGAAATAAAACGAAAACGAAGGAATTCCGACGGAGTCAACACTTGGCCACGGTGCTTATTTCAATTACCCGAAGAAAATGCGGTTACATTTCCTCGGGCGAATTACGGAAATAGAATCGAATGTGCGCGCGGAGAAAGAGAAAAAGAGCAATAATTGTCGTGAGTATCGAAGCAGAGCGCCGGTAAACAATTATTATTAGATTTCGCACTGTTCCCCATATGTTCGTAAAACAACGTGCCTAACGAAAATCGGACGCTATCAGTACCAGAACTGATGTAGGGATTAGTCGCCACTACGGCAATTCGGAGCTCGCATAAAAACACGGCTTTATTACGAATGCATCGGAGTTATGCTCTCTCTTGGGTGTTGTTGCCGTTTCCGTTTGCTGTTCTTTTTCTTGGTGTGTTCTCGTCTTTCGCTTTAGAGTTTCCGTCTGGGGTTTGTTTTATATCGGATCGGATATTGTGCTATTAAATGAAAATAATTGCACGGAACCCGCGATTTATGCGCCGCTTTTAGATCCACTATTTTGCGGAATATTAAATTCTCTAAAAGCACCAACTTATCTCCTTATAGACACTATTAAAATTCAAATTGATTTTCTCGTGTGTAGTAGGAAAACATGTTCATAGCTTTTCCGCTTTCGTATTTGTAGGACATATGCAAGTTTGTATACTCTTAAATTCGTGTTAAAAAAATAGTTGTCAATTGGATAAAATTCTGGTAACCTGATGGAATTTGTATTTTCCGACTTTTCTTTTAGGTTTACATTTTAAAAATATATAATGTCAGCATAGGAATTTTGCTAACAAAATATGCAATAGACGAAGCAACACATGTTAACGTTACTCAAGAAAGAAGAGGAAGATGAAAGAATATTGTAATGGAAAGCTAAAAGAAAGGTCCTATTGGAACAAATGCATACCAAGCATGAAGAAATACCCTGTTGAGCAGCGACCTTACAAAGGATCTTGCTCTCTTAACACTATATTTCGTTCACTTTGATTGGTCAGTATCAAACCTTTCTCCGTTTTAAGTTGTAGCTTTGTTAAAGATATTGAAGATCTTCCAATGGCAAACGTACTTCTACATGTGGGTACTTCAGAGCTGCATGGTTTTGTTTTAGTTTTTAGGTACTTAGTACAGCTGGTGCGTTCTTTGGCATTTAATTAGAATCTTCATGGCACTTCTTCCACAGGAAACTTAAAGATGGTAGTAGTTACAATCTAACACCACTAGGGAACGGGTTCTTGGTTTTAATTTCAACCTTCACCAGCAAGTGAATATTCAGTTTGTCTTATTCAAGCGAGCTTTGCCCTAAATTAATTGTCTTGATAACTAACTTCCTTACCGCTGATTTTGCTTTCGTCCGTTTTCGTGAGTGTTCCAGACTAACAATCATATGCCAATTACTTTTCTAATAATTTCCAGTTTCACTTCTTTAGTAATGTTTTGATGTTCTATACTCTGTTCACTCAACACAAATAGTTAAGTAACTCCCTACATAAGCGCCCAATATTAGAATAAAGTATTTCTATTAGTCGTATGTGTAAAAGCTCGTATTACAGCAACGTACACACTTCTGCGGCAATGAGGCAATTCGAAGAAAATTCTGTACTTTTATGGTCCACCCCTTGTATCACAGCCGAAAAATAGAGGAATTACCAAACTTTGGCACCAAGGAAACCGACATACAAGCCTGATTGACAAGTAAGTCAATTACTTATGAAGAAGACATGGCCAGAGCAAGATTCTTGTATCTTCTCTGACAAGTTGCCGTCACGGCGAAGTATGTGATCGATGAGATGGCAAGCAAACACAATGTAAGCATTTTAATATTGACTCCATAACATTGTGAATTCGATCTTATTGAATTGAAATGGGGGCAAATAAAAGTGGAAGTAGCGAGAAACAATACGACTATCAAAGTGAAGGGCTTTCGCCCACAATTTGACCAACCATTGAGCTATGTTTCTGCCGAAAACTGGAAGAATGCTATTCGTCATGCTCAAGGAGAAGAAGAAAAGCTGTGGCAACTTGACATTGCAACGTACCTATCAGTGCAGTCACTGATTATTATTCATGTGGGGATGATTCTTCTTCTTCTGAAGAACTATTATCTGGCGAATGAAGATATCTGTATAATTGTTTGACTTTCCCGATTAAAGCAGTTACAGTAATGAAGCAAATATGTAGTTTTTAGAAAAATGTTTACTGTGACAATTCGTATATTCTTTCTAGCAATTTTTGTTGTTATAAATAAATACTATTTTAATATTTTTATGCTTATTGGAATTATTGCAGCACTTAGTTCATATATAAAGAAGAATTTCAAATTTCATATCCTTATTTCAGATTTTCCGAGCTTTTGCTCATTTGCAGCATGTTAAACTATCTTCTGCGCTCATTGGTATAAACTTATGCGGAGTGGCTTAACTATTCCTGTTAGATGAATAAAATACGAAACATTAGATGTATTGAATAGTTGACCTATTTTGCAATAATACCCTCACTTCCATTGTGTTCTCCACAACTGACACTATCTTCTTCAAGGCAAGCCTGAGTATTTTCGTGAGTGTCAAGTAGATACTTGCCAGAATGTTTACGCCTGAGTTCCTTCAGTTCTTCACAGGCGCAGATAATATGCATGTTAATTTCCTCTGGTAGTTCACATATCTTGCATCACGATTCGCTTACTATTCCCATGCAACATTGTGGAACTGCACTTCAGTCAATTTCCATTTTTTCTTTCTTCTTCAATGTTCTCTGTCTATCCATAACCCGAGTTATCATTTGCCAGAATCCTTTGGTACCCTACATACAGGTTTTGGTCCTACTTTGGCTAGTTCATCAGGGATTTAGTTCCCTTTAATGTCCTTATGTGCTGGCACCCCAACAAACGACACACTGTTGTCTCGTGCCAGTTCATCAAGAACTTCACAACCTTTTATCAGTTTTGACCTGGTAATAGGCCTGAGTAATGGTCATGGTATTCGTTTTTCTTTGTGCAGCCTCTCCTCTGATTTCTTCAGAACAAGTTGCTACAACAGATGATTCAGCCTGTAAAACCGAAACGTAAATACCAACTTCTATGCCCCGATTGGATTGCATCCGGTCCATGTACCAGTCGTTGCACTTGAATTTCTCAAGTAATTCCTCGTCCAGTCCCTGGCTCTTTTTGCACTAATTTCCATATTAAAGTTTTCTAATTTTACTTAGGGCGCCCGTGTCTCGTTCTAGATGCTATTCAAAATACCGATAACATTGTCAACTCATCCATTATTTCCTAAACAGCGAATTTTTCTGTTTTAAACTCAACCTGCTTTTCAATATTTTCCTAGAACTATGTTCAATGTGGTATGTCAATTGTGGTTGTATAGATAATTCTTGAAAGTTGATTTACAATTTTACCAGATTGTTTAGTGTTTTTCACTTTTAACACTCAACATGCCAAGCATGCTGACTGTGTTGATCAGTATGTCCCACAACCACTATGCTACATCCATCTAAATAGTGCGTAATACATAATTTGCACCGGTCTTGATGATTACAATCCTACGACCATTATAAGCCAGTTATTAGAGAGTACATTTATAGCGGAGTCTTAACCATTCTCTATAAACATTGCAGTTACGTAAGCAGTTTGAAGGTCACTTCTTCTTCCAATCTTCCTTTCTGGTCCAGACAGACAACAGGCTGTTCAACGTCCATTTATTCTACCATATGTTGAGGGTAACCGCCCTCTCTTTGAGTCTAACATCTGTCCTATTACCTCTACCTATCATGTGAATTCCGCAAATGGATATATAGATGGAAACTTTGGAAATTACATGTAAAGCTCTTGCAGAAACAGTACGATTTGTAGAAGCCATTCTCAGCAGTGTCCTTCTCTGTTCGCTGATTACCATGTTTTTGTATTTTTCATACCGTTGAAATGAGGCCCATATCGAAGCGGGTGCCTAATTGTTATAATCGCGATTAGGTCAAAAATAGAATGGTTTGGTTGACGGCATACCGTAGCGTTCTGTACATTGCGTTTATAATCACGATCTCATGTTTTTACTTCTCATTTCATTAGAACTTTCCATACATCTTCTATAGCAGCGCTTGTCCCGTACACATGAATTTTCCTTCTTTTTGTAGCGCCTCTTGAGATGTTTGACTAAAAGCCAATATTGGATCTCTGGTACTTATACTCTAATTATACGCATACTGTGTGACATCATTTAAACTTTAAATTCATTTAGTTCCTTCAGATTTTTCCCAACAGTTGTAGTCCCTTGTATCTGGATGAGAATATAATAATTCCCACACACAGAAACAGCTAATGGAAATTGATAAAATTTTTTTAACCAATACACCACCACAAATACAATTCTTCTTATCGTTATGACACCAATTCGTCAAAATTAAGAGAGAAAAATTGTCACTCGCGTGGGTTTTTAACTGAGAACGAAATAGTTAGTTACCGAAACATGTATCGGAAGGTACATGTCTAAATTGGTATTCCAAGCGTAGAAACTGTTTTATTTTGGTTCCTTTTAAACCTCGACCTTTCTATGATTTGATGAAGTATGAACAGACTAAGGTAGCTAATTTGGCTGTGAACATTGTGATCGCACTGGTAGTCTCAGTTTAAATTCAATAGCTCGAGCTAGTAGTTGGTAGGAAATATTGGTGAAGAGAAATCACTGTGGTATAGTTCCATCCAGGGACGGCTCCTCCATTACTGCTGCTGACCTGCAGAACCACCAGAATAACTTGAAAAGAACGTGGAAGTCGTGGAAAAACTTATAAAAGATAATTTAATAAAGACATATATCTTGATAGTAATTGGATTTCGAGAAAGTGTTATCAAAATTTATTGACTGCATGAAATTATGTGGGGCTTTGGAGCTAGCCTTAAGAGGACATGGTGAAAGCGAATTATCAGGAAATTCCGTTATTTTTTGGAGTTTGGTGAATTTTATGTCAGAACTTGATAAAACACTTAGTGAACATCTTAAAAATGAAACGGTTTTCAAAGACAGATAAAAAATAATACAAAATGAGATATTAGATTGCATGCTGGAAAGTGCATCGTGAAGAAATTCTTTGCGAAATAAATAAAACACTCTTTTTAGCAGTGATGGTTGATGAAACTACAGACGTTTCCTCTAAATTTCAAATGGTGATTGTTCTTTTGCTTCCCGAAGATCATAATGCTGTGCTATTAGTTAACAATATTTTTAATGTTATTGACCCTATTTTAACAAATGATTGCTGAAAGCTATGATGGGGCAGCTGCAATGAGTGGAATACATGGCGGAGTTCAGGCAATAATCAAAGAAAATGCACATTTCATGCACTGCTACGCCCATCAATTAAATTTGGTGATGTCACGAGCATGTTCTATTAATTCGCAGGTACGTATTTTTTGGACATTTATAAGCATATCTGGATTTTTTAGTTATTCGCCGCAGACTCGCGGTTCTGAAGCAATTCATAGGAAAAAATGTAGCCCATTCTACACCTATTCGCTGAAATTTCAATATACGTACGGTTAATGTGATTTACAAACAGGTATTCGATGTATTCTGGAAGATCCAAATTTTACTTTTTGGCTGACTGTTTTTCATTATATTATGCCACATGTTGAAGTTTTATATAACTAACTGCAAAAAAAGAAAGCGAATCCAATAAATCCAGAAAACGTGGTAAATAATTTTGAGAAAAGCATTAATCACGTAAATAAAATAAAATAGATTTTATCACACAGCAAGCCTCAAATTCTAGTACGGTCCCTGTGATGCAAAAGGTAACGTTTAAATAATAGCAAAAAAGACCACCGTATTGCATGTATAGCAGTGTGTGATATTATTATAAATAATGTAAAAGAACGTTTTACTGTTACAAACCACTTGGTTGCCGCATCACGCTTGAATTCAGACAATTTTGAAAATTATAACCATTCATTTCCTGAATATAATCTGGACTTAACATATGCAGCTCATAATCTTTTTGGAAAAACAACGTCTACGAACAAAGGTGTAAGTTTTGTGTTCAAACTTTCAGTGCAGCACATTGAAAGGTGTAGTGCCTTTGTTAAAATTTATAATTTCTAACAATTTGGAAGAAACAATGGCAGAAGCTAAAAAGTCGTTAGAAATTCTGACGACTAGTCCCTTGACCACTGCTGAAGCCGAAAGTAATTTCTCCACTTTGAAGCACATAAAAACTTTTCTAGAAATTCAATGCGTGAAGATCGTCTATCTGCTTTAAAATGTTTGTCTCTAAAAAAGACCGCCGTATTGAACTCCAATTTAAGAAAATGAAATAAGGTAAGTTCAATTGACTTTGAAACTTTCCATATTATTGTAAATTTTGTTACTGATATTATCGGGTATTAGGAATACTCACGGCATGAATTTAAGGACGATTTTGAAGATTTATTAAAAAATGTGAAAATTCATGACATTCAGAAAAAGTCTTCAGATATTTGATTGCATCGAAACATTTCTTTCAAGTGCTAAAAGCACTTAGTTTCATCATAAAGTAGCTAGTTACAAGCTTACTTGCAGATCGGCCGCCTTTTTATGATCATTATAAAATCAAGCTAGCATCTAAACCTATCAATTAATAGCAAAACCAGTAAACTGTTTATTTATCTAAAATAAGATTTTTTAAATGTAATTGTACGATTTCGACCAAAAAATAAGCACCAAACTCTATCCCATATCTACTTATATTTATCAAATACTAATTTATCTTCTTGGAACTTATCGGAAAACTGAACTATGACTCTGGAAAATAAATAAAACGTTAACTCCCTTGATCTTGTTGAAAGATGATTTCATTCGCTAAATCCCGTACTATCAAAGGGCTTATTATTCCCCTTTGACATTTCTAAAACATTTAACCAGATAAACTTTGTTTTGGGACTTCGCAGAAGCGTGTAACCATGGAAGTAGTGTACTGTAGAGTTTCAGTTATTTTACAAAGCATACAGATCCCCATTAGGGATAACCTCATAACCTATCACCCCAAGTACATTACTTTCAAAGCGAAACTCCCGTAATGTTTAACCTGCAATAAACTTCAAGATTAAACGTAACGAACCTAATCAACTTAATGAAACAAATAGGATAAAAGCTAGAAAATTTCGTAACCGAAACGTTAGCACGCCGCGGCAATCTTATTAAAATATTTTAAATTAGCGTCGCCCGGACGAGTTTGACTTTGATGAAGTTGCGTTTAACGCGATAAAATCATCAACCTACGTCAACTGAAAGCGCAAAAAACGAACATTACTTATTATTTGGTAAGTTGGAACTTTTCTAATTCAAACGTCATTACTATATTAACTTTGAATAGCATCAGCATAGTAATAATTATGTTAAAATGTTAGAACCGCGAACATAGGGCTTAACTTATTGCTAGCAATCAATCGGCAGTATCAATGTGTAATATGCATGTATGCGCGTACTGGTACTCGTATTAGCATTTAGAACGTTTTACTATACTTACAAGATTGCGGAACCACTTATATTTGACTTTGCAACTCAACGGAGAAGTGGGCGGAAATTGAAATGTCCCGAATAGCCCCGTTTGGCGAATCTGCCGATGGAATCGAACTGCCGCATTGATGTTGTTGGTTTCTGTCGATATATAGATTGAATAAATCGGTTCAAAATTTAAATAAGTCTTTTTTATGTCTTCTATACATTCTATCCCTTAAAATTTTAAATGTATGGAAAAGTATTGGATTTCAATTTTTACTGAATAATTCTGTCCTAAAAAATTCTTAAAAGAAAAAGAAAATTGAGAGAAATATAATGTGCGTAAAGTTTGAAACACGTAATACTTAATGAGAGGCTTCGTCAACTAATAACACTACTCTACCATTTTCAACTTCTGGTTTCAGATTTAGTGCCCGTATCTAAATTTTAAAGGGGACCAACGTGAGTGTGCAAACTACAGAGGGATCACATTGTTTAGCACAATATAAAAAATACTAGCAAAAATAATTCACAAGAGAATTGCAGTTACAATGGAAGGTATCATAGGTCAATATCAATGTGGATTTGGGAAAGGCAGACCAACAACAGACGCTATACATAATTTAAAACAGATCATGGAAAGAACGTATGAATATATAATAGATGTAGAATTTCTGTTTGTGGACTTCCGGCAGGCCTTTGATTCCATTAAAAGACAAAGCCTAATATTAGCGATGAAAGAGCTCAAAGTACCGGCAAAACTAAGAAGGCTCACAAAGATGACAAAGAATGAAATTAAGATGACAATTAAAACGGCAAGAGGAGAGACGGAAGAATTTGAGGCTAATAAAGGGGTTAGACAGGGCGATGCACTAGCCACAATGCTGTTCAATCTGGCTCTGGAGTACGTAACAAGAAAAATAAACACAAGGAACAGTCACAACAAAGGGAGGACAAATAATAGCGTAAGCGGATGATATTCTGATCATAGCAAAAAGAAATTGTGATTAAGATGGTGGAGGAAATTGTGAGAGAAGGAAAGAAGCTGGGTTTGGAAATAAATGAAGAAAAATAAAAAATAATGCGTCCTGGTAAACAAATGAACAAAAACATATATACAACAGTGGCAGAATATAAGTTCGTAGAAGTCGAAAAATTTAAGCACCTGGGCATTATATCTAGTGATGGAAGTAGAGTACAGGAAATTAGAGAAAAGATTATAGCAATGAATAGAGTGTATCACACAAATAAAAGACTCTTCATAGATAATAGTTTATCCAAAAGGTCAAGATGAATATATATAAAACAATAATAAGACCTAAGAATACTGGAGAGGAAAATTTTGAGAACAATAATGGGACCAGTTAAGGTTGGAGAAAATGAGTATAGACAAAGAATGAACCATGAGCTGGAAAAAGAAATTGATGAAGACATCGTAAAGAAATTAAAACAACAAAGGGTGAAATGGCTAGGACATGTATGGAGGGCGGAAAACACGATAATAAAAATACTATTAGAATGGGAACCGGGAGGAGTCAGAAGAGGAGGTAGACCGAGGACAAGGTGGTTGAGGGAAGTGGTAAAGGACCTGAGCAAAATCGGAATCAGGAAATGGAAAGACAAGACAAAGGACAGGAAGGGATCGAAAGACATAAGCCGGAGAGTGTACCATGAGAGGACTGGATGATGGTAACTGATCCGCCCCCAACGCTGGATTTGGAGAGCTCCTAGAAAGCGGCGTTGTCCTTCCATGGGACGTCTAACCACAATATATATCTAAATTTTGGATACTGAATTTAGTGGAAAAAGTCGTCTTTCTCTCACATCATATTTTCTGGAGACACATACGCATGGAAAACCCCGGTGCAAGGTAATGTTTGTAAATACATCAAAAATAATTACACTTGGAGATGCTAGATGTACTTAAACGCACAACATTAGGTATAAAGTTTGAAAGGTATTCCGATGATGCTCTTCTGTTATAGAGTTTCATAGCAGTCTCTAACAAGACACCAGCTGTAGTCGCTCATCATTGAGGCGCTCCAGTCCCCTCGATAAGAATTCCTCATAGTGCGGATATTTTGGTGAAAGCGCTTACTTTGCCCAAATTTTCTGGGAAGAAGTTAAGACGTGAATCTAGAAAGTGTAATTCAAGTGATATATTAGTGCTATACCCAATGTTTTTGTAGTTCACCAATTCATTCACTATGGAAACATAGTTGTCATTTTCCCTGTTACCCAGAAAGCCTTGAAGAGTTGCTTTGAAAGAGGACTTAGCAGCTAATTTCAGATTTGTGAGCTTAATATCAAAGGTTGAATCAACAATTTTGTAATTTGTGACTTAGCAAATATGCTTTCTTTCAACTCTGCTTCAATTAATTTAACAAATTTCTGTTTCAAATGACTGAAAGTTTGACCATCTTTCTCCAGATCTTTCACGAAGTTTTAATTAGACCTAACTTGAAATGAAGTGGAGGCGAAATAATTTTAAAGATAAATAAAACATGTAAATAAAAGAGCAGAGCGAACGACAAAAAAAAGGAAAGATTCTAAATTTCTCAGAGGTAGATTTGGATTCCATGCGGAAACTAAGTACTAATTAATACATGTACATCATGTCAGATGCAAAATTCCTATTGATAAGTGTAATTAAAAGATTGAAGGCAAGCGATGAGTCGGTGGAGAGAGGATGTCATAGCTTCGCAACGTCAAACAATAGATAGGAGTAGGGACTGTGAGGGACCTGACACACGCCGTAGGGGATAGAGAAGAATCGAGAAATGTGATCGTAAATCGTAAACATCCATTAGTCGATATGCAGTAGCAGAAGAAGATAGTCGTTTTGACAAGTTTCTTCCAGCAAATATATGTATCGTTCATTCTTCACTTGAACTCCTAGAATAGAATTTGCGTCAAGTTCTTTTAATTGGAAGTCATCTTTAAACTTAAGTGACATAAATAATGAATCCTACTGTACATCTGCAATCAATTACTAAACCGTATTCTACTGGTATACCTGCCATGTATTTTCAACAAAATTCACAACCTGTCGTCGTAAAAAATATATCCGACTTTAAAATTATTATTAAACCTGAATTGACTATGCAAAGGTTCGGGAAAGCGTTAAAACGGCAATTCGGGCACGGTAAAGACACGGGTACTTTGGCACAGATTTCGGTGCTTAAACGAAGGTGTCGTAAAGATTTTACGGCGATTTTCCCGATTAAGTATTCACAGTTTAACATAAAACCTTTCATTAGAAATTGACATTTCCGGCACGGGACAAAGGTTTAATAGAAATGCTTGAATTAGGGAAAGGCTTACGGTTACTAAACCTGCAAAGGGTGGTTTTAATAGATTAAACATTTTAGATAGGCGGTTCGTCATATGCTTTGGATAGACTTTGAAAGCATGTGCAATAGTGCCTTCGTATCCCTCAATAGGATAAAATAAGAAAAGAAGGAAATAAGTCGCTGTAGATATCTTGATTTTCAATCTATTAGAGACTTTGCATCGCCATAACACGTTTCCTATTTTCCTATTTCCATCCTTTAGTCAGTTCAGTAGAATTCAGTACAGTTAAACACGTTTCTCTCTTGTTTGAAATCTCTACAAAATGATGTGTTCTTGCCACATTTCTGGTAATCCTGACATACAACTTCTGTTCATTTTAATGATACTAAGAGTTTTAAATCTTTCTATTACACCAAAGCATGTAAACACGCAATTTAAACATTATCAGCCTTTTCTTTATTTTTAGCCGACTGCACATAAATGAAAACGCGGGTAATAAATGGAAGGATTTGGGATCATAACTGTATCTTCTTCTAGACAATTTATATCGAAAATCAAAGCAATTAAGAAATGCAGTCTCTGGCCAAATTATTTGGCACAATATCTGATAGTTTCCTAAACTACAAACAATATATTGTTTATTTGTAACAAAAATATTGTATTCAAATGACGCTTACGCCAATATTAAATAAATGGTGAAACTTTGGTCCATAAGCCAGGTTGGTTTATCTTCCTTCTTAATCTGGAACTCTTCTACCTTTCGGTATCGATTTATTTTGTTGAGTTGAGGTCTCTGTTACTGTCTTCTACATTTCCCTCCACTTCTTCCTATTTTTGGTCATGCTTTCTACATTCTCTCATTTTATTCCTCTTCTATTTGCCGGTAGGCGTACTTCTTTCGTCCAAGTCTTTCTCGGTCTCCCTCTCTTGTTTCTTCCAATTTCTCCCGCTACAAATATCTATCGTATTAGCTTATCCTCACGCAGCCTTCCAGAAGCATCATGCGATACCTGAGGTACCTCCAGATTGAGGATAAGGATTTATCATCACATCCAAACTTGAGATGGAGTTGTAGCTGGAACTAACCTCCACAAGTCACAAACAGGGGTAACACGATGCATATTCTAATAGGCGAATTGCTTCACTCACCCAGTAGGACACCAATACTAATACTTAATCATAGAATGCTTTGTATGACCCACTAAAAAGGTGGTGGGTTGGAAGATTGTTGTCTTGTTACATTGAACAAGTTCTCTAATTTTCTATTACTGCCATGTTTGCTAAACCTTTCTAATGCTGGGTTTCGGCAAGGTAATGGTCGTCCCTCACGAGAAAGAATGATTTCCTTACAGTTTTGGCCACGTGTAACCGCATATCTATTATACAGAACTTTTCTAAATAGGACGGTATTTCGAAAAAAAAAGGAAAACCGCTCTTAGATCACAATTCTCGGAATTTATTTAACCTATGGGCGAGTTGAAGACAGTATTGACAAAGCACAAAATGCTTTCACCGGGTCAGTTCAGCTCTCGAAAAGTGTTACTATTTCGTATTTTAAAGTTTCTCATCTGTTTGCTAAGAAAAAAACCTTTTGTAGACGGCGAAATATTTAAGCAAACTTTCCCAATAGCTGCTGATTGTGTCTTCCAAGATTTCAAGACCAAAACTGAAATTATTGCTGCAATTAGATCAGTACCCTTATCAGCCAGAACTATATCGAGAAGGATTTAAACTATTGGAACTATTGGAATCCGGCTTAGCAAGTGATATCAGGAGATGTTAGCATTCCTCTCTCCAACTGAACGAATCTATCGATATATCCGACCTCCCACAGCTGTGTGTGATTATTAAAATGTCATTTGAAGATTTCCCTACGAAGGAGGAATTGTAGAAACTATTGCCACTGAAGGATCGAATACAGAGTAAAAACATTTACGATACATTCATGATTTATACAGAGAGAAGTTAGTTTCCACTAGAAAAATTAGTTGCCATAACTACTGACGGTGCACCTGCTTGTTAGCAATAAAAATGGGGTCATTGCACGGTGGATAGAAAATTAAATGTTTCCCAAAATTTGCCCATTACCACTGAATAATTCACCAGAAAGCATCATGTGCCAAACTTCTTCGTTTTCAACGCGTGATGAAGATTGCTGTAAAGATAATAAACTCTATCAGAGCTGCGGCAATGCAATATTAATTGTTCCAGCAGCTTTTAAAAGATGAGGATGCTGATTATGTCGATCTAATATTATATACAGAAGTACGACAGTGCAGAAGTACAGAAGTGCGTTTTGTATGTTTGATTAGAAAAATCATACATTTTTTTGGCATCAATAAATGATGAGTATCCAGATTTAAGTGATCAATTGTGGGTTGCAAATTTGGGATTTCTGACGGGTATAACTATAAAACTAAATGAATTTAGCTTCGTCATATTTTGAAAATGGTGGGTTCGGTAAATACATTCTAAGACAAAATAATTCTATGTAAATCGCATTTACTGAGGAATTCAACATCCCATTTAGCAAATTTGGAACATTCAACATCCCATTTAGCAAATTTGGAACAAATATATCATCATATCAATGTACATATGTGCAGAAGGTATTTCTGCTGCTTCCTTTGTCCTACATTTGGATATACTTCAAAACGAATTGAATTCCCGGTTCCAAGGATTCAATGACCTTGGGCCTGTTGTACAGTTTTTGTCAAATCCATTTCGAGAAGAGAATTTTGCAGAGACGATCAAAAACTATTTTGACATTGACCAAAATTATGCCGAAATAAAACTGGAAATAATCACAATGAAGAACGACCACCATATAAATCATATAAAAATAGTGAACGCTTTTGGAATTCGGTTGATAAACATATATTTCCCATTTCGATAGCATTAGCACTCAAGATACGTGCATACAGTGCTTCAACCTACGCTTGCAAACCTCTGCTTTCCACAATGAAGCACTTGAAATCAAAGTATATAAAGAGAATGACCGATGGAAATCTTAATCACTGTATGAAAATGGGTCCTTCAGATTATGAACCAGATTTTGTTAACTTGTTTACAGAAATGTAAGATCATGGACCACACTGACATTTTTAATGTAACTTTGACTGTTTTGATAATTATTTTATATTCCCTTGTTTCGTTTTAAGTACATATTTCCTGTTTACTAACACATATAACTATTTTAGTAAATACCTACTTCAACTATATTCATGTCACACTTTTGGTTTTATTTGAAGGTGTGTATTAGTAGTACCTACCTAACACATAGGAATATCATTGCTGCGCCCATCAGGAAAGATTTATGAGAATGAGCCCTTATATACTAAAACGTTGCCGATCTGTTGCCTAGACTATACTTTGGCCAAGTTGAATCATAGCGTGATTCAACAGTTTTGACACATCTTAAACGAGAAAGTCGAACTTTAGTTTAACTTAAAATGACTTAAATCAAGAAGCAATTGATTCTTCGTTGCTACATTGCTACTAACTTTTGTTTGGTTTTCTTGATTGCTCATGTTTGGAATTTTTTAATAAATACATTACAAAAGGTAAATGAGAAACCTGTCGAGTTTTCCATTCAGTTTATTTCAGCACCACCATATCATATCTAAGTCCATAATATTTACATTCTCGAAGGGAGACAATCAGGACATGAGTGTATACCATTCAAGCGACTCTTGCCTTCAACTGCATTCAACTCAGTTAATAAGTTGTTATAATAAAACGTATCTGTTGTTGGTTAAACAAATTTGAATAAAAACCTTAATTTGCTCTAAACTTAATTGCTTAAAGTAGACGTAATTAACGGGAGATATATTAACTTCATTACATGTAAATACAGACCACATTCCTATCCATGGAACTCGATGAGTGTTATCGTCATGTACAGGTGAGCGAATGTTTTGAATGCATTGCCTCTAATGAACCGTTCAGCGGTCGGAACGCGATAGGACCGACCACCTTTGCTTCGCTCCGTACTATAGAGCGAAAGCTCACCGCAGGGGTGATATATCATCACGAGGATGCTGTCGCTTGACCTGTGAAAGGATAGGCGCATCAGATACAAAATGGCAGATCAGTATATCACGATTCTTTCACGGCACTGTCGACAACCACGTTGACATTTGGCAGTGCTGTCTGGATATCCACCTAGTAGTACCTGTTTTATTAAGATAAATGAGGTCACGTTATATGTATGTGGAAGTCTCATACTCCAATGGTGCGACTGTCATCGTCCTTTTCCCGATTGTGCAGAGATATGACTCAAAATTACAGCTACGGTAGCGTTAAATTGGGTTGATGGACAAGATTGTGGTTGCTCCTTAGATACTTGAAAAGAAAAATTTTTAATTGAATTTTAGGAATTCAAATACGTATATGCAAGTGTAGATATCATAGTACTTTCAAGAATGGATCCAGGCATCTGTCTATGTTGCATTCATCGACAATGCAGGGTTTTGTAGGAAACAAATGGTAATCGTTATCTAAATATTTTTACTGCCAAACACATATATGTCAAGATGGAATTACTGAGAGCCCCTAGCATATGGTTGCATTCGAAAACATCATACTGTTGAGGTTATCATATTTTCCTCTGGCAAGATTCTGCTAGCATTTCTTTTGTTAAAGCATTTTCTGAATTAAATTCAAATAGTTTAAAAATATATTAGAATATGTCACTCATACATTGTTGTAACAGTGCAACAGGAACTGGATTACTAAATTGAAATTAAAGAAATTACAGTGGAATTCTACGTTGTCACGATATTGTTTGCACTAGAACGTAAATGTAGAAAGAATAATTTTCTTTAAACGTCATGAATAGATTTAGGGATGTCCCAGAACGAGCAATTGACAATAATGTCATTAGAAGTATACCCAAAAACACGAAAAACAGGGACAGTGTCTGGAGAAAATTTATGTCATTTTGCGCCGACAAAAGTACACATCCGAACGAGAGATTCAAAACTCCAAACTTGCATTCGTTTTGAAAAAATTGGGCCTTTAATATGAGAAAGCAAAATAGTGAGGAAAATCTACTGTAAAAGTCCACTGGAATGTTACTGCCAAATTACTAACACGAAAGTATTTTAATGAATATGGAATTGCAATAAATCGTTTCGAATAAATTGAATCTAAAACTGCCCGAGATGCAAGAAATGCCAAAAGCAAGATCTTATAAGACATGAAAGACAAACGTAAAGAATCTTTTTTGACCTTCAGTGAACTAAAAGAGCTTGTCAAAGCGTGTGGTGAGCAAATTCCGGAAGGTCTACAGAAAAATGCTTTTTTATACTGTCTTATGAACTTGCTACGAAAGACTGTGAAGGCGCAAGAGCGGAAACCACGTTCTCTAAAGAAGAAACCAACAAAATCGGCAAAAAAATAGAAGTAGAATCCAATATAACCCTCTTTTTTCGAAAGCCAGACAAGGAGGTAGCCGAAAACTAGCTGATACAAAATAACTTATACCGAACGATTCAGATACCAACTTTTTTCCAATCAGACTGTTTCTGAAGTTCCAAGATAAAAGAGGAAAATCAATCAGCAGCAGCCGACTATTTTTGACTCTAAATCCATATTGCAGAATCACCGAAAATTGGTTCAAAAACAGTCCCGTAGGAGTGATTGAGGTATCAACCTGGACAAAATAACCAGCAGTGAAATTAGGCTTTAACCACAAATCACTCACTTAGGACCACCGCCGTATCAAAACTCGTCAAAAGCGAAGTCTCAGAACAAAATCTAATAAAGATCACAGACCATTCTAAAGCGAAGCCAATATCCGGCTACTTACAAATGGACGACGAACATCAAAGAAGTATTTGAAGAGAGAACACAAGATGGAGTTTGAACCTCAAGAAAATACACCCCCTACTATGGCAAGCAACAGCAGTTCTATGGCAATGTCGCAAACTCAAAACGTTGTTTACAATTATCACAATTGCAGATTTTTATTCAATAAATAAATCAATAATGTTAAGTTTGTTATTATACGTTGTTGTTTCAATAAATAAGGAAATTATGTACGTTATACTATTGGTTTCGAGTATTCTGTATTTCTATTTGATAAATATTCTCCCTATCAAGCTCGTTTTCTAATTTCTATTCGATAAACATTCTCCCTATCAAGCTCGTTGTCTAATTCTATTCGTTCTTCGAACTCAAACCGATGAAAGTTATCGGTAATCTTTAAGCATTCGTGGTACTACCCATGAAAATAATCTTTGGGGAAAGCTAAGCAAAAGCCCTAACAAGACCTGGATAAGCAATGGACTACTAATTACACATATTTTTCACTGAAGATAAGTTGGTTGTGGAAACAATGTATTTCAACGTCTTCCAGCAAGATCGGGCACTGGTTATTTTTATTTTATTCGAAATACGCCTCATATTTATTTCTACAATTATATTACGTTATCGTGTAGAACCCCAAATGGATAGGGAAAGGGATATTTCCTTCACCATTTCATCCATCACTGACACGCGACTAACCAAATGGAAAACAAAATAAAAAGATATCTCCATACGTTCTCTCGTCGAGGAAATCAATCTGAAATTCGTCGTTTTTAAGCTTCGTCGCTCGATTTGCGTTTCCCCCTCGCCTAGAAAATTAGTGCGGAAAATCGATACTCCGTCAAGGACAATAATTTTTGCGAGGACACGGTGCGCGCCAGACCAAATAACGCGTTTATACATACCGTAAATTTTCAATCAACGCTAATCCCTGACGAAATTGATTGATGGAACATTGAAAATTTAATAAAGCGCCCTCCTCTCTCGAAATGGAAATATAATTGGCCGTTGACGACAACGGCGACGAGGACGTCGACGTATTTTACCGGCGTCAGACAGTGCAGCTTAGAAAATTGGAATTGAAGGTTATTTCGAGAAATTCATAGAACTATAGTGTCCGGTAATTGCTTTTCTAGGTGCGGAAAATTACCGGAAATTAATAATAAACTGCAATTCGGTGATATACCTCGTTCGGATTTGAATTGAATTAAATATGGAAATGCGAAGAAAAAGGAAGTAAGAGGAATGTTGCTCATGTTATAGGAATTTAGATCTAGCTCAATGGCATAAATGTTATAGGTGACGCTGACAAAACTTAATACGTTTACGCAGCCATTCCGTGCAATATCGTTTACTATACTTCAGCTCCTTGATTGATACAGACATACTTTCGTATCGCTGATTATGCAACCCTGGAAAACGAGACTAAATCACAAAGAAGTATTATTCTCTTTTCATTTAAAGAGGGTGCAAAATCTTCAGAAATCGTTCATCGTCCGTAAGGGATATTTGAAGAATCTATAAAACTTAGGGTACGACCTATCAATGGAAAGATCATTATAAAGCCGGTATAACTTCACTAGAAGACGATCCACACAGTGGGCGACCGAGCATCTCTATAAATGACAGAAACGTTGTCAACGCGGAGAACCTACTGAAAAATGATACGCGAAAATACATAACAGCTTCATGAGATTTTATACAAACATTTGGACGTGAACAATTTTTCAATTCATTGCCATTGCAACCAAAACAGGGACGCCAGAGGTCTAACACGCGCTGACAATTTCAAAAGCTTTCAGCATATTACAACGACCATTTTTGGCAACGGATTATAACTGCCGATAAAACATCGATACCTTATTTTAATCCTGAAACCCGAAGAAGAGCCTCCGCTTAAAGCATGTCCAGTTTCCGTCGTTTTGAAAAGTAATGCTTATGATGGGATTGCTTTTATGGATTATCTACTGAAAGGTACTAGAATTAACGCAGAATATTATTTACGTCATTTTTACCTTGAGGTAACTTTCTTTCAAGATCGGTTAAACTTAAAATTCATTTATCGATTCCAAAACTATCTTGAAAATTGTATATCTGCCCTTAAAAGTAGTGTGTGTAACGATAAAATACTAGTCTTTTCTATAGCTTTAATTTTTTGTCAATAATAAGTGCAGAACCAGTAAGTTTACAAGCTCGAAATTTTACATACCGTGTATTCGTCACGATAGGTACGGTAGAAAAAGAAAAGGGTCAACAACAATTCGCATTCCTACTCATGTGATTAAATGGTGCTTTAAGTAAAACATTAGTATGTGCTCGTGAAATGTAAAATGTATCAAAAGATCTGAGATTACATGGCGGAACAACGAAATGTACTTGGAAGATGACAAATCAACATCGTGATTAATTAGTACTAACTACTTCCCTACGGCGAGACAATGATTCAAGATTATGCCTCTCAAGTAAGCTACCATAATCAATACCATGAGGAGGATACACGCCATCTGATTTGTATATGAGGCACTTCAGAAATCTTTTAGCTGCAGTTGATGATGATGGTAGGCAAACTCCATCTTGGAGCGAACAAGCGAGTAGTACACAGGCTTTAACGCAGCATGATCAGAAATGAAAATCCAAGTAATTTAAAACCTGAGGAACCAATAGCTTGTATACGTGAGAAGAATGGCAGCTGCGTATCAAACAGTACACCAAGATCTCTGGATTGGCTCACTCTACGAACTAGCATTTGAAACTGAGTAATTAAATGTCTTTGCCTGAGAAGAGCGGGTGAAAGTAAATATTGCACATTTATCAACGTTCAATGGAATGTTATTAAGAGAGCACCAATTATTAATTGCTGTGATATTTTTCATAGACCCAGCCAATCGGACGTTGAAGCAATTCTACTACGAACTTTGAGATCGTCTGCATAAGCAAGGACGTTACAATCTATAGAGGGCAAAAGATCATTTACGTATATGTTAGATAGAAGTGGACCTAAATTGGGACCGTGAGGCACTGCACTGTATGCAACGAAAGAGCCAGATAAGAATCCATTATAGTGTACGTAACGTGAAAGATCATGAAGTTATGATTGTATTAGCGCAATAACAAACCAGAATGCAAATAAGGAGAGTTTGAATACAATCACCTCATGATCCATAGCGTCGAAGGCTTTGCTAAGTTCTGTATAAATAATGTCTACTTCAATTCGTTTGTTAAGGTTCTCGATAATGTATTGTTTAAGCTCAGCTAAATTGATGGCAGTTGATCGTCTACTGATAAATTCATGTCGGTAAATAGGTAGGTAAGATTTGATGCACTTGTAAAGTTTTTCATAAAAAAGTTGTTCAAAAATCTTAGCACAGTTAGAGGGGATACTAGTTGGTGTGTAGTTGTAGATATGCTTCCGGTCATGTTTTTGGATACGTCCTGATAATTTCCCAAGAAGTTGAAAAAGTGGTTTACACGAAATTGGGGCAGGGTCCCGAACAAGGAAACTAGGTAAAGCATTATCTCCTTAAGCCATGGTCGCTTTAAGTTTTCTTGAGGCACTAAGAACGTCGTTAGGAGCAAAGTATACAGTGTTAAAGAAACAGCAATTAAAATCCGAATCAAAATCTCTATGAGGAAGGGGTGAATACTTTGCAGAACACGTCTGCAAATACTTGAACAACATCAGTTGGTTTATCACGGATTGTATTGGCAACATCCAAGTACCCTGGAGTTTGAGAGGTGGATCGCTTAGAGTTTACAAATTTACAAAATAATTTCGAATTACCGGCTATATTCCTTTCAATAACTTTATGATATTCCCTATAATCTGCATTAATTTACGTCTTAATTAGGGATCGTAATCGTGAAAATTCGCTATGGTAACTTGAAGACTTTGCTGTTTTCCGTTTGTTGTAATAAAAATGTGTCAGCTAACTTCTGCACATTCGTACGAAAAGATTCAGAACACTACAGTTGATTGTAAGTAATAATGAAAAAGAAAAAAATATCGTTGGAAAATTATTATGAAAGGAAGAAATAGGTAAAAAGCTAGGAACTAACAATTAACATAAAAGAATGGAGCAAAATGTAATAATCTCAACATTTTAATGGACATTCTTCTACAAGACTTAATTGAAGAACAGTATCTCTAAAGTTGCAGGATCTACTTTCATCACCATTTCAGCAATGCAGCAATATAAGTTCTATATCCTTGTTAAACAAGGAAATTATATTAATGGTGCGAATGAAATACATACAGTGCAGAATCTCCTAGTATTTCGCATTTACACATATACACTCAGGCATATGTATGTTTGTCTTCCGATAACCAATGAAACTGGTGCCGTTTATGTACGTATGCCCAGTATAGTCACCAAGAAAACACAACTAACACTAAGCAATTAAACTCTGTATGTATTTCGAAGACTTCCTCGTCTCTGTTATTGTTACAGTGTGTTACGAAATGCGTAATTTAATAAACACTTAGTTCGTTAATGTATCGCCGTTGTAAGCGGGAGGAATTAATTATAGAGGGCACGCCAGTGTGTCGCTGACATAATATAAAAATACGATTTAGGTTAGCATGGGGGGCACATGAAATTTAGAGAATCGAGATAACAACAATAATAACAATAATAATAATTCCTTTTAATTATGAAGCTGAACTCTATACATCTCACTTGTATTAAACACGAAATGGATTTTAATGATGAGTATATCTACACACCCTAACAAGTTTAACAATGCATGTACACATACGACTATTTCACTTCCTATCATTCGGAAGTTCTAACTCCACTGACGTGACGTGCCTAACTGGTAATTTGGTTGCTTAAATCTCAACCGCAGATTTATAGAACCCCAATTCGTTGGTTAAGGAGATGCTATCTATGCGAAATTTACTACATTGGGTCTTTACGTAATGTTCGTTATTTCTTCCGACATCAATCTTTATTGGGGTACTAATAAATAACGTACGGTGCACGCCTAACATAAAATCTAAAATCAATACTGAGGTCTATTGGTAGAACAGGAAAAAAAAACCAGATAAGGTATAAAGGTATTTTTATTGGGCCCACTCCAACTATGATCCATTACCTTTGCTTTAGTTGTATGTCTTTTTTCGTTTGTTTGCAACACATATAAGAAAGCATGTCACCAAAATTTTGTCTTTTTAAATGGTTTACTGTATATCTTTGGATTTATTTACCTAGTGCGTGATATCGCTAATTAAATTAACTTTAAATGTCTTAAACCTCAGAGTATATACCTACTTCAAGTCTCTTCCTGCTTTCTGCTTCTCTTCTAGCTTGCAAAATACAGAGATAAACAGAAATTGTTTATATTTATGTCTACCACGTGACTACCAAATTAGGCAACCCAAATAACAGCAGTGGTAGTACACTATTCCTTTATGTAAAATATATAATAATAGAAAGTGGCGTATCGTAAAGTTTTAATTAGGGTGTGCATTGTTCCGTAAGAAAGGATAATATTGATGAGATATTAGATTCATTTAATAGTTATCATAATAGATTAAAATTTACATATGAGAGAGAATCTAATAACTCATTGAATTTCCTGAACGTGACAGTCATGCATAATAACGGCATTGTAAAAACAAATTGGCATATAAAGTCTACCAATACAGGAAGACATTTAAATTATTTTTCAGAAACATCAAAATTACATAAAATTAATGTAGTTACCGGTTTAGTTGATCAAGCGGTTAGATTAGCTAATCCTGAATTTAGGGAAAAGAATTTAAACAAAGTTAAAGAAATCTTAGATAAAAATAATTATCCAAATAGTTTTTATCAAAAAATAATAAAAAATAGAATTAACAAATTATATAATAGAGGAATTAAAAATAATAACAAATCTTATAACGCTATTCCTTATAAAAAAGGTTTAAGCGAAAAATAAAAAAGAGTTTAATAAAAACAACATAACCATTACTTTCATTCCAAATTATAGTAACAGATCTCTTTTTACTAATACTAAATCTAAAATAATTAAACAAAATCAAAGTAATGTAATTTATAAAATAAACTGTAAAGACTGTGATGGTTGTTACATCGGTCAGACGAAACAATATTTAAAGAAAAGGTTGTATAGCCATAAGTATTCTTTAAATAATGATTTTGGTGCAATGACCGCTGTAACAAAGCATTACAAAGATCTTGGGCATTACTTTGATTTTGAAAACACAATTATATTAAAAACAGAGAATAATTATAAAAAGACTAATATATGAAATGATCAATATACAAAAGACACTAAAACTATTAATTTCAGAACCGATATTCAAAATTTAAGTAATGTATATAGCAATTTGTTAAAATGACATTTGCATTTCTTAAGAAGGAAACCTTTGGCTAGGTTTTTAAATTTGGGTTTTCCCTAGTCCTTGAACAGAATTGTTAAGGTTTCGACAAAGATTTTTTGATATAGGGTTTTACTTAATTTGCATGTATGTTTACACATTAATTTAGTTTTTATAATTTATATATATATATATAAAAGTTGGTTACACATCCTCTATATCAAGAAATCCTAGTCATTAGTCATTTTGTTGATAGTTCCCAAATAAAAAACAAATGTTTGTTTATATATTTATCTAGTTATATTTTCACTGAAGAAGGTATTCCGAAAACGTTTGTAAACGTTCTGAAAATATAACTATCGTTCAAACCAGCCTTGTTTTATTGACCTATTAGTGGTAGAGATCTATCATATAAAATTAAGAGTAAGGTAAATAAATTCTGCCAAATTGCAATAAATGTTCAAAGTGTGATCCCTTCTCTTTTATACATAATTGTATCCTTCTTTTTAAATTGTTAAATACTTTTCTCAAATCTTCTAGAGTGATATCTTCAATCGCATGCTGTATAGTTGCTTGTAGCTCATCAATGTTATGTAAGAGTTGTCTATACAATTTCATTTTTTGATAATTTAGAGGTGTTAAATCCAGTGATCTTACAGGCCATCTTCCATAACTAATTAATTCATAATCAATTCATCATCGTGGTACTGTTCGATAAGTGAGTGTGCAATATTATTCCAATATCTTTCAGCAGTTACTGCATCATTAAAAAATATAGGCCCCACAATACGTCGTCTTGATAATGAAAACAAAGTATCAATTTTAATAGGGTGTAAACTGATTTCGATTAAAGTATGTGGATTTTCCTTTTTCCATGTTCTATAATTTTGGCTATTCACGTAGCTTGATAAATGGACCATGCCTCGTCTGACATAAATGTTTTGTCCAACATGTCGTTATTTGTTTACATTTTTACTAAACCACTCACAAAATTGAATACGTCCTTGCTGGTCTCCTCGATATAATTGTTGTACCATTGACACTTTGTATGGATGCATGTACAAAATCCTCTTCAAAGCCTTTTGGCAGCTTCCATAAAAGATAAAATAGGGAAACATAGGGAATTCTTTTATAATAAGTAATGAAATATGTTATCATACCTGTTGAGCAGATAACTTGGGTAGAGATTTCGTAGTACTTTTGCTCTACTCGATGTTGAATATCATCTACAATATCCACACTTAGTACAGTTGGCCTACCGGTAGATTTCCCTTTGCAAATGCAATCTTTATTTTCAAAATGTTCTCCAAGTCTATTCTTGTGGCGGGAAAGTTTCATATGAGATATTTTCATTTGCAAATCTTTCCACGTATTGCTGAATACAAGATTCCAGTGAATATGTCCAAGTCCCATCTTAATTTCGAGTACCGCTTCGAATATGCGATATCAGAATGAATGCGTCTTGTCCACTTATGAACATTTTAAAGTTTAACCTAAAATAATTATTTTTATTCTATGGTATATGATATTCTACTTAGCTTACCGTACGCAGAAATACAGTGAAACTGCTGTGTACTGAAAAATACAATTATGTTACTTTAAATGTATGATAAAAATAATGGAGCTAAAATAGATATTATGAATAGAATAGGCAATGCACTACTTCAAAAACTTAATCATATCTATGCCCACCGCAATAAAAAAGAGACAATAATTTACACATTACAGTCAAGTGCTCTTACAATACATATACATAAATCTTTTATGGGATATGTTTAATAGGACTACGTCGACGGGTAGTGAGTTCAATTCTCTAGACACCCGGCTTATAGGTGTATTGTAACCATAAACTGTACAATGGAAGGGTAGAGATAATAGATCTTCATTACGCGATTCCAGTCTTGGTGTTCGAATCCTGAATAAGGAAAAGGGAAGAGCACAGCCTATCAAATTATTCAAGCACTTGAATCCTAACTTGAGAAGAGCTATCCTACGGCGTGCAGATAGAGACTGAAAACTCAGCAGTTCTAGGCGCTGGAAGTAGGTGTATTCAGATATGCAGTTTAAATAGAATATAGTTAACGAATTTGCGCTGGATTTTTTCTATTCTGCTGGAATGCAGTTCTGTATATGAATTGCAAACTGTGCAGCAATATTCAATTATGTTTGGCGTTGGATAAAACCACATAACTTATTAGCTCTGCATAGAAGATCGTCTATATGAGAGCTAAAAGTCAACGCTGCATCAAACAGAATACCCGAATCTTTAATAAGGTCTACTCTTTCCAATAAATTATCTTCTATAGAATACAAATAATTTATGCATCCTTTCTTTTTCTTAGTAAAAGATATAATTTTACATTTTGCTATATTTAACGTTATTCTCTCTACACCAAATTGAAACACTATCAACGTCCATTTGAAGCTGAAAGCAGTCAAATGTAGAGGCTACAGAATTGTAGATTTTTAAATCCCCAGCAAATAAGAGGAAGTTAGAAGAACGTATACGACACTTAATGTAGTTTATAAACAATCAAAACAAGATCGGCCCCAAACGACCGCCCTGCGGGACGCCGGATGTAACTGATATGGGCCGAGACAGACTTAAATCCACACAAACAATTTGCAAACGATTCATCAAATAAAATCTAAACCACAACCAAAGATTACCCACAACTCCGAAAGCCCTAAGTTTCCAGAGTAATAAATTATGGTCAAATCTCTCGAAAGCTTTGATGAAGTCAGTGTAAACAGAATCAACTTGCAGACCGCTTTCGAAGGATTCTGAAATAAAATGATGGTAGACAAGTAGATTTGTTTCAGTACTACGGCCCCGCATAAAACCATGCTGTTCTAGAATTATTATCGTTGAGTAAGTATTTAAGAGCTCTTCTGCGACGATAGAATCGAGTACCTCTCCAAGAACTGGTAATGAGCTAATAGGACGATAATTGGAAACATCTGATCAATTACCTGTCTTAAAAAAGGTAAAATAAAAGCAGTTTTCCATTGTTCAAGAAAAGTACCTGTGCTGAGAGATATGTTGAATAAATGGGAGATGGGCAATGACAGTGAAGGACTACAGATATGCAGATACCGAAAATCCCCATATTTAAAAAATTACTGGTCACGTGGAGGACAATCATTCTCGATAAGTCTGTATATATATATTCCAAGTTCTCAAAGTATTAGTTTTTATATCACGTAAATTAATTTTCAAAACCTGGTTTATAAAATATTTTTGACAGTTAAATATTTCTAATCCAAAAAAAAATCTTTATTTAATCCCACGTATATATGATCGAGATTAATGGATACAATATCCGGCGTTTTCAGCATTTTTCTGTACGACGAAGATGCGGGATAACTAAATATTTAATAGACAACTGCGATCTCGAAAGTCAGCAAATCAGCGAAGTTGATTTGCTGAACTGGCGTTTCATTTCTTTCCATCTTATTTCATACTATTGGAAAAATTATGGAGACCCGACAGTTTAGAATCAATTTGTCGGAGTAGATTTATTGCAAGAAACGGAAACCGTTCATATTTATAGACGTGTTCGTGTTCTTGATGGGAATCGATGTAATTCGGTAACGTAACCGAAGTTGAAACTGACATATGTACTTACCACACTCAAACATGCATATAGCGGGAAATGTAATGTATCTTACCTTTACAATAAATCCCTCTGATATCATATGGATATAACTTGAATTTATTTTCATGTACCAACCATATTTCTGAATGTGCTGAAACAACATCCTTTGAAAATAAATCCTGCATCGTGGGATTTTGAAAGATACAGGCATATATTCGTCTGTGATATTTCTCAATTATCTTAAGTACACACATGTTCGTGGCTCTAACAGAAGTTTTTAATCCCTTTCATAAAGCTCGCTCCAAGTGTCTTTTCCGTTGGTACCGTGCTTTACGATTATGTATTGTCTTTTGAGTGGCGACCCAGCTGTAGCGAGTAAGTTTATTTTCTCATCACGTTTCAATGTTGCACAATAAAGGAAATGTTGTAGGCAAGGAATGCAAGGAAAATAAACGATTGTCCCTCTTGAATTAAATCATTCAACGTGTGTATGTCGGAAGACACGAACACAAAACAAATTACTTTAATGGCAATGTGTAAAGTTTGGATATAATTTCATTTGTAATAAAACGTTTCTTGGTGAAATATTGTATGGAGCCGTGCAAGGAGCGTTTATGCACCTTATTTGTTGTACAGCCCTTTCCACTACTTATGCACTAAATTGAAATGAAAGAGCGTTTGAACAGAATTAACCCGAATTTATAAGAGAAAATACTTTTTTAATATAACAACAAAGCCGAAATTATTTTTAATATTGAAGTTTCCTATGTAAATCGTTTAGAACCCCTGAATATTTGTTATTTAGGCGTAGTGGCTGGGACGATATCTGAAACAACTTCAAGCGGGATAAATATCAAGGGCAGAGTTCATTCAAATTCGATTACTTAAAGTTATTATCAAATCACTTATCACGTAAAATAACTCGCAACGTTTACTGCTGAGACAAAGAAATGTAGACATAAAAATCAAGGACATCTATTCCGGGATCATTTCAACTTATCTCCGACCATTACGAAAGGATGACATCGTATCCAAAATGAATTCTCTAAAAATCGCATTCATATCGATAGCAAGTAATTCGCCAGGTAGAATATTTACGTTTAAGTAGAATAAGTGATGTGATTTTTTCTTTTCTTTTACATCTATTGAGTTACTTTAACCTCACATATGCAGAAAATTAAAACAGAAGAAAGTTCATAACAAATAAAACAAAATTTGTCAAAGAAAATATTATCCTAGTTTCACAAGTTTTATAAGCAGCAAGAGTTACTCGTAATATGCCCCGAGATGGCATGTTTATTTTTTAGACGTAGAAACGGGAATGGTGGTAAAAGTTGGGTAATATCTGGCGCAAGGTCAAGCAGTTCCTGTCCGTTCTATCTTTTGGGCAATAAGGAATATGTATGTGTCAAAGAATTCGAATATCTGTTTGACCAATAAAGACGAATGTTTGGAATTCATAGAAAGAAATATAAACGCATGTAAAATCCCGGCCAAATGTCAAGTGCGATGAAGTGTTTGTTTTCATATGAGATTCCTTGTTTGCATTCATGACCGAATTGTACGTGGAAAGTACAACGATCCCGCGTTTTTCATAGTACCATTCGATAATACATATAGCAGGGATTCTACAACAACTCTTTTGTGCTTAAAATTTGTTAATTAGTTCTTATCTCAGTTACACTCATTCCTTACCTATACCTCATATAATCTTGTAAATGAATTTGACGCATGAGCTATGATAAATCCTGTATGTGAAAAAGGATGTTGGTCTAATTAGTTTGAGTGAAACGGTACCATCTTCAGAATTATTTTGGGTGTTGATCTTTCATTTCGATGCTATTTCATCCACTATTATTGACGTCCTTGGGTTATTTGAAGAAGGAACTACTTTTATCTATCTTTTGGTTTTGTGATTTTCTTTAAACAAAAGAAACAAATCGCTTTGCTGATTTCATTTTAAATGGACCATGATCTTAGATTGTAAAAATTTGGAAATATTTTCAAAATTCAAATAAATTTCTAACAGCTGTCTTTTCCAAAATCCTTCCAGTTTATATCCATACCTTCATAGATAGTTTGGACTGTTTCAGTTTGTACTCCGTCATAGCCTTCATAATAACCCAGGTTGCGATGAACTTCCTCCATCGAGTCTGAAATTTGATGCCTTGCTTCAATAAGTAGAAGATGTAAGCAATTAAACATCGTTATCTTAAACTGTAAGAAGAAATGATGATTGAAAAACATATCTTCGTTGTATGTAATGTGAGTAAGCTTGTTGGTGTATGTAATCTGCTTCTTTCTAGCCTCAATTCGAATAATTTAAAATGATGCTTATTCTCTATAGAAAAATGTACGACTGAGTTCATAGCCGTCATGTTTTGTGAAGTCCAAACGCTCTTCGTCTCTGTCCTTCCACAGGTGTAGTCTTCATCCTCAATCTTTTATATATTTCTCAATTTCCGCATTCCCGCTCTACCTTGATTTTCCTTGTATTCTCCACCTGCTACCTTCCACTATAATTAGTTTATTATTGGTGCTGTACCTAGATTCCAGGACCTTTGTATGTGATCGAACTACACAAATTATTTCCTTATTTTATTTTTGTTTATGCTCATCGTTTCCCTAAGTACTTATTAGGAACTTTCTCATCCTTACTTCTCGCCATGTCTTTATCCAGAAACCCTTTTTAGTGGCTGCTAGTATTTTTCTGTACTTTCCACAACTGACCAGTTGTTCTATTGAACATTATATCCTCCATGATATAATTTGTTTCTATTCTATCTATCTTATATGATAGAGATCTACCACTAATAGGTCAATAAAACAAGGCTGGTTTGAGCGATAGTTATATTTTCATTATCTTATATGATAGAGATCTACCACTAATAGGTCAAATATGAAAATATAACTATCGCTCAAACCAGCCTTGTTTTATTGACCTATTAGTGGTAGATCTCTATCATATAAGATAAGTCAGGGGATAAGGTCACGAAATATATATATATATTCTATCTATCAACGTTTCTATTTCGCAGAATGCTGTTGAACGGAGCTCACCTTCTCCTCTGTACCCTTCGTTGATGCATTGCTTCATGTACGTCATGCAAAGTGTTCCGCTTTGGGTAGAGTGGACCAGACTTCTGCTGTATTCTCTCTAATTACTAAGGATCGATAGACACGTGTCTTGCTCGTTGTATATAAGCTGTTCTCTCAGCGAACCTTACTTATTGCCCACTCCCTTCCTATTTTTTTTTTTAATCCTTATTCTGAAAAAAAGTACTGAATAATGATTTTTCTTTTTGGTGCCATTATATCCTGAAACTCAAATCACTCTAATTTCTCTTTGTTTTGTGTTGATTGCTTCCATAATTTATTTTGCGAATACTTGTGTTTTTCACAACGTTCAAAATTTACAAAATTTTAGAATTCTGTTGTTGGCATACCTATAACAATATCTTTTCGTATTTTCTTCCATTTTTTTCCGAATTTGCTTCCCACTCTTTGGGGATCTCTTTCCGACGTATGATTGTTAAACCTTCCGGGTAGGAGATTACTCTTTACAGTACTAGTAGCAGTACTCTTTCCAGTATATAATCATGGACTTCTTAGAGAAATATATTTGCATTCACAATAACAGAATGCAGTAAGCATTACCTTTCCGATCGATGGAACTGCACGTGCTTTGAGCGGATATCAGTTTTTTGGTTTGGGCCATTCTTTCGACTGACTTTTGGTCTCAGGATTTAAGTAAGGTGTAGATATGCCATCAGTTCTTACGCGTTGCTAAAATTGCCAATCGGCCGTAACGTCCTGAAAGCTTTTGAAATGGGCATCACAGATCGAACTGTTCAGGTCTCAACAGCGTTTGTACCATGCACGCCGAAGCGATGTTAACGCCCAGATGTTCGCATAAAACCTCATGAACCTATCGTGTATCTATTTCTACACTAACTTCAGGAATAACTATTCGCCTATTATTTTTCAAAAACTTCTCTACAGCAGTAATGTTTCTTTCATTTACAGAGTTGCTCGGGTGTTCACTGCGCATATCGCCTTCTAAGAATGCCAGCTTTAAATTGATATAACCATCCATAGCTTGTACTTTTCGATTCTACAGAATCTGCAAATGTACCTTACACAGATGTTGAACGATTTCTTAAGGCTTCACACCCCTTTTAAATAAAAAGAAGATTATTAGCCGTGATTAGTCGCTTTATTATGATTGCAAAATCAACGGTATGGAAATACGTTTCCATTATTCAAGTACCTAAAGTATACTGAACAATATTGCAAGGGATAGCCGCGTAAATGTGACAAGAATTGTTTCTGATCAATTCATTGACCTAGAAGATTTACGTAATTGCTCTAGACTCAAATTCATAGAACATTCGAGGCATTCCTCGCATTTGGATTTACCCAAATTGCTGTGGCAAAAGTAAGAACCGTCATTACAAATTTTCATAGATTTCCTAATATTAGTTGCAATTTCGCAAGAATTTATTATATTTGTAAGGATGCTCCCGATGACTCTTGCAATTAGTAAATTGTCCGCGCCTAGATCTGTTAACACGGTTGGAAGTAATAAGCAAGTTTTCCGAATTAATTATACACGGAGACGTCATAGTCACAAATCGCGCTTGGAACATTTCGCAAACGGATTTCCGATATTCCAACGAGCTAAGCATCCATTCGCCTACGAACTTTGTTGCCATTTGTAATTAACGTGAAAGTTTAACGCCCTCGAGCTATCTACACCGCTAATTCGCCTTTTGTTATACGATATCTGAGCGCACGCCTACACATATGCATACATATGTATGTGTGCTTATATTTAACGGAGGTGGCATCAAATCCATGCCGCTAAACGTGTCGCTATCTGGTATTTTATTTTAGCTGAGCGGTAGCAAGGATATTCGACAAACCCATTAACAAAACTGATAATTCTCAACTTGTTAACGTGGAATTGCCTTCTAGTTGCACTGTTCATTGGCAGTCATTTTTAACGCTCATGAAAGTTTCAGTTGCCCACACGATTCTTGGTGCTTAATCAGCATTGGCAGTCTCTAAGAAATTCACATACGTAGGTCAATGTTGGTTTTACAATCGTTTTTACTATTTCGGATTTTACTTTCTTAGATACTTCGTTTTTGGTTAGGAACTTACCCTTTATGCTATTATATAGTCTGCCAGTCTTGGCTACTCTTTCAGATGATGAGATAAAATCTTCCAATTTTCTTTCCCTATTTATTATTATTCTCAAGTATTATTTTGTAATGTTCTTCATGTTCCTTTCCGATTATCATAGTTTTAGATTTATTTTATTTATTGCCATGTTTTCAATTTTCTATTCTTCCTTGAAGACGTTTATATTTCATTGTAATTGATTGTCGGTTTCTCCAAGTATTATTAAGTCATCAACCTAATAAAACTCTGTTAGTCGTATACATCTGAGTTTCCAATATTCTACGTTATACTTCCCTCGCTTCTGTTTATACTTCTTTAGTATGTCGTCTAATACTATGTTGAAGAGTAAAGAGCTCAAAACACATCTTTATTTTAACCTATTTTGCTTTCGCACCAGTGTGATTCCTCATTTCTTGATTTCACATAATTTTCCATTTTCTCATACAAGCTTTGTACACATTGAATTAGATCCTTTTTACTTTTTCTTTGTTCTAGTACTGTCCAGATATCTTCTCTTCCGTTGAAGGCTTTCTCTATGTCTATGAAGCAGACACGTATTTTTCTTCCTACCTTTATTACTTTCGCTGACAATTACCTAAGAATGAATATCGTTTGTTTCTCTTTCTGTTCTGAATGCAGTCTGTGTTTCTTCTAGTGTGTTTTCTAGTTTACCATCTAGTCTATTGTTCAATATTCTGCCGCATATTTTATCAATTGTGTTTCCCCAAAGTTATTCCTTTGTAATTCGAGCATTCTTTACTGTCACCTTTTTATATACTGGCATACTAATACCTATTTGCCAATCTAACGATACTTCCTTTTCTACTTTTGCCTGGTTTATCATATCTAGAAGTTCATGTTGTCCTAAGCGTATAAGTCTGAGAACTAATCCATTTCTATTAAAAACCTAGACTGTAAAAAGTGATTCCAATGTCTTTTGTTAGAATCCTTTCAGCGGTGTGATGTAAGTCTAGCAGAAACGTATTTACTTCTGTTAAAGGTTCACAGTTTTTGTATTATTATTTTATTAAAATAACTTCTAAAATGACTTTCTCTATTCCAGTATATCTTATATATCTGATTAAATGTATGATATGCGCATACATTTAGCATTTAATTTTTTTTTTTATTCCAGCAGATTTGTGAAATATTCTACCTCTATGCTGGAATAAGGAAGAAGATGAGACAGACTCTTTTCAATGTAAGCGCTTTTATTTCCATTTAATATCTAATTAAATTGGTGGAAATGTTATAAAAAAAGAAACAAAACAAATCTATTTATAACAATGCAAACTTTTTCAAAAGAAATTTATATCTTCTTCGTCAGAATTGGTTAAAACCATCTTAATAGCACGTACCACGCGTTTTCGCAAACTCCCTTTGTTCCTCCGCATAAAACGATTGCCCTGCAGCCAACGGTGTTTTTGGTAAATGGAACCGTCCAACCTCCGCAAATCGGATTGTAAGAAACGCCAGCTAACTTAGCGGAAAAGTTTCGCACAATAATCGCTTAGATAACGGAACAGAATTTTCATTGTGTACGTACAGTTCATTTGGAGGATTAGATAATCAAAGTATCAGAGACTACACTTGGACAATGATTATAATAGGTAAAGACCTAGGACATTTAATTTTTACGTCGTTTGTTTGTATTACAAGCGTTCAATGTTCAAACTGAATATATATGTTATATATGTTACTTCCTTTGGTATCTTAAGTGGAACGATAACACAGAGCCGACACGATTTGTGTAACACAGTTCAGCCCATCATATTCACAATGCTAATACTTTTCTAATAATAAAAGAATATTCATAAAGCCCTAATACGTTCAATTTGCTCATTAGACCCTTCCCTATTAACAGGTAATAAATGTTATGAGGAGTCATTTAAAAGCCGTGCATTTTAGAACAGAAAAATAACCTAAAATGGAGTGTAGGTATATAACATTAAATTTGTTTCCTTATTCAGTCTTTGTTTGATTTTCGAAGTGAGTGGTTGTGTGTTGTTGAGAAAGTTTTTTAACGACGAAAATCTCAAGTGAACATCGACAATCTCCTTGACAAGTTTTGTTATATTTGCGGAGAATTTCTGCTGAAATCACAAGCCAGATCATTTCTTGGAAACGTGAAAAAGCCTATTTCGTGTTTTCTTTAGGCGTTTCAATTCATTTTTATTGGATCACAAACTAGAAAATTGTTGGATGATGTTATTTTTATAGAAAAGCTCACGGCGCAAGAACCCAGAGCTTGGAACTCACATGTAAGTGTAGTGAGCAGATTTCTAGGTAACAATATGGATGGTAACTACGAAAAACTTGTTGATGAACTTTTACACTCCTACAAATCGCTTGGTTGCCGAAGGTCATTAAAAATTCACTTTCTCCATTCCCATTTATCATTCTTTCCTAAGAATTTGGGCGCTGCCAGCGACGAACAGGGTGAAAGATTTCATCAAGATATAAGGGCAATGGAAATTCGGTAGCAAGGACGATGGGATCCAGCGATGATGGGTGATTACTGTTGGTTTCTGAATATTTGTGTTTCCTTTTTTCTTAGATGTCAACTTAATATAAATTATAAATATAGTAGATATACAGGGTGAAAAAACTTGTTAAATCAGTTACATGGTACAGTTCTACATGTAATTTGTCCAAAGTAACAAGTGTTACAACTTTCTTTTGGGTATTTTCGTATTTAGATAGATTCTACTACAATATGCTATTCAGCTTTATGTTGCAAAAAGATTTTTTTGCGGCCAGTGTAATTTTAGGTTGTCGATAAGTGTACCAGCACATTTTCTTCCGATTCAATTTTTCGATTCTTAAGACAAACATGCACACAAACTGTATAGTATCACATATTTTGGTTTGAGGGTAGGTACTTATATGTGGGATTTTGCACCATTGTGATTATAGCATCATCCCTGATTCCTACACAGATTTACTCAATCAAAATAGAAATCGATACAGAAAGGTATTCGTTCCGAATGCCTCAGCTGCCATAACCAACGAGCGGATGATTTGTTGGACCAATCGACGTCTACACAGGCGTCCATCATCCAACCAAAGCCATCTCATTGTCTGTCGGTCAGCTGCTTTATCACTATCAGTAAGGAATATATTTTTTAATCAACGATGAAATGTCCTCTCGTTTGCAGCAATAAATAGCGTTAGGAAAAGAACTATTCAGTAACCGGTTTCTTAAAGCTTACTTTATCAGAGTAACATTTGAATGAATTCGAACTGAATACATAGGTTGTTTCTCATGTTTTATATGTCGGTTATTCCGTTAAAGACATCGGTCTTATCACAATTCAAGTTAAACCTTTTATACGTTAAGGTGGATCTTGCTACGTATAAAACCTTTGAAACGGTTTTGTGCGAGGAGCTTTGGCGAATACTTTTCCCGCATAATCGTCATGTACGTGCTCGTATGTACTTCTTATGAATGCATTAGCATAGTTGTTACGAGATATACCACTGCAACAAGGGAAAGTTCAAGGAAGTTTCTCTGAAATGAATATTTTAGAGCGTCACGGCATAGTTTCGTTTGATGTGAAGATATTAGACGCTCGCGAGATTGTTACGAAAGTAATACACAAAAGTAAATCCCACCACTTCAAGCACTTGAAGTCTTTATCTGTATCAAAGCCGTTCGGAAGATATCGCGACGTACCTTTTCGCGGTCATAACGAAAGTTTTTCCCTTGAATTTTTTATTTTCGTTTCCATCCTCTCAACGTTTATATTGTTGAAAAACTTATATATTGCAACGTTATAGCAAGTTCGTAACACACAAACAATAAAGCTTACTCTATAATAACAACAAAAATGGTATGTATCAAATATCCGAAACACAGAAGCACAAACCTTGCTTTAGCATCCTCTTCCGTTCCCCTTATCTTTTGTTTTCAGCGGCTTAGCTAACTTCAAATAGTTGTACTTATCCTAAGAGTTCCAGTACTTTGTCTAATTTGACCCAAAATGAAGAGGTATTAACTCATTTTAAGTCCAATTTGGAAGGTAATTTCTATCCTTGCCATCTGATTAAAGCTGCAATTCATCTAATGTTGGTATTCTATTGAATTATTTCTATAAATATTTATAAGACCCACTATCGTAAATAAACTGGAAAAATTTTCGCGTTTATACAATAATGTAACCCAACTTCAACAGCCACAAGCAGTATAGTTATAATAAATGAACGATTCGCTCGGTACACCTTGTCCTATATGCTACGTGAACCTATTACACGATCTCAGGCCATTGTTAAAAATTGCTCCATTTAGTAAACACGTTCGCTATATACAAATGTATATACTCTATGCATGTACAACCATCTAGCGCTGAAGGAGGCGAATGTATGCATAGGACGTTTCGTTACGTACGTAATGTATATAAAACAGCGACATTGTCGCATTTTCCTCGCTTGCTCCGGAAAATACGACGTCTAATATTGAGATGATATACTCTGCAAGTATATACGCGCAGTTTATTTTCCCGAATTTCCCGTTTATTTCGTTTCTGTATGAACCATTTAATAAAGCATGCTCGAACCATAATTTATCATTTCCAGTATTTTACTTGCGGGTACATCGATATATTAAGTAAAATTAACTAGAAATAGATGGGAAATTGTGGTTGCAAATAAACTGAAGGGATAAATTTTCTTTTGTGCACCGAGAAAACAGTTTTATCATTATTTCATATTACCTAAATTATACTATACCTAGAAATAATTATTTAAAAGTTTATTATATCATTACCCCATCCTGTATAAAAACCTTAAACTATTTTCGATAGCCAAAATTTTAATAAACTAAAATGTGGATGACTCTCTACCAAGTAATTGTGCAAGTAATCACAAATTGCATAAACCGATTGCCAAATCTTCTATAACGTCTATAACTATCCTGTATGATACAATTATTTTAATGACCCCTTTATATTAGCATTTAGAATAAAATATGTTGAACATGAAAATAGTGCATTTTAGCATATATGGTAAATATATCTTCTACTTGATTAACATTAAATATTGCAAAAATGAGTTTAAGACGATTATCGGGCAGGTGCTCTATATACGAGCTGCGCTTACCTAAAAGGATTGCATGAAATGGAAGTTTAGAAAAGAACGTACATATAAAAGATTACCTCATCCTCTGTAATGCTGTGGTAATAAATACCCTTTAGTAATAGTTAAATTCCGTGCGTGTTAGACACCGTATAAACAACAATCTATTAAATATATATGCATTACCTAATAATCTTTTAAACATGCATAATTATAATTTTTAAACTACAAGTGAGTAAGATACTTAACGTTACAGCATTTTTTAATAATTGCATCTCATTTTTGTTTAAATTGAAAGTTAAAATTACAATAATTAAACATTATTGTCTAATGCAGATGTTTATAGTTTAATACGTACGTGCAAGCACTCAGTCAAATTAATTATTACTGAATAGCTATAATAAATAATAAAGTTTCATATCTATTCTAAGTGTGTACTTACACATATCCATGATGTCTATAATGTCCTGTAGTTGAAGGTGTATAGGTAATTTGATTTTGCTTAGATTATTTCTAATCTCTTCCATTAATGTACTCGCCCGTAGTGATTTGGGTTGCTTTCTTTTTCTATCGATAAGCATTGGCATATATTGGGTGCATTGTTCAGTAATTTGCTTTGGTGTTCATTCTCTCTTTCGAGAAGATCCACTTCTAACTAAATGTGATAGTAATCCATATTAATTTTTCTACTTTTTTAGACTCCTGTATTTTGTGTCTCAACTTTTTGGCATTCTGTAGAACATATTTCATGTTTATCACGTTTCTATCCTCTTATACGTTTAAATACCGAGGGTGTAGAAAAGGCGAACCGCGGTAATATTACGTATAAAATAAGAATTGATTAGCCTGGCCAGAAGAAAGAACAAGCTTGAGATAGCTGTCATAATGTAGACCGTTTTCCTCCTCGTAAACTGGAAATTCAAAATTTTGAAGATAAATTGACCCTAACAGTGTGAAATATGAGGGTCTATCTTCGATCTGCTTAAGAATAAGCTGCTCCCTATACATTAGAGCTGCATAAAAAGGATATCTATGATAGACCGAAGTAATTGAGAAACCTATGCTGCACAGCACCCAACCCAAATCTACAGTCTACAACTGAATTTTAACAGAATCACCGTATTCTAGGATAATCTCGCATACTGGCGTTAATTTTCAATAAAATTTGCTCACACCGAATATTCATCCAACTTATACTATTTTCATGAACCGAAAATCCACAAATTTCTTTTTTAATAAATACCTAACGAGGATGTTTGTAAACATTGCAATCTGATCAAACATAGATCAATGAGCAAATTATTTCTAACCTGAATTAATACTGCAAGAACTAAAACTAAGGACAACTCACTAGTAACCCTTAGGTTCTAAGTTTTAATTACACTATTATTGCCGTGTATCATTACCATACTCTGCCCTTTACTATCACTTAACCAACTCAAAAGGCTTCTTTCTCTTAAATTATCTGACAAGTGCGGTATTGTCAAGAAGCTGGATGGCCTCGACGTTGACATGTTGAAGAAGTCGCCGCTCGTGGTTACAAATTTTAAACAAAGAAATCGAAGTTACTAAAGCTTTAGTGCCTTGTAGGATTTCGACGAATAGACTGCGTTGTATCCCACGTTTGTTCCTACAATCCTGATTTTTAAATATTAGGGTTGAAATGTTAAACCTTAAAGTTGGTCTGTTGACGTTTGTTGATATACACCTATGTATCTAAACTTTTCCATAACATTTTATAGAAAACTCATATATGCATATCAGCATACAATTTCCAAAAAAGGAAAACACCATAAATATAGTAAAACTGTCGGGTTTCAAGACATATTGTATTCTTTTCCGGGAAACTTTGAAGTAAAAATTCGAGTTTGACAGATTTTACTGAAACTTCAATAAATTGTAGATATATCTCTTCAATGCACCTCATTTTTCCTAACCTGTGCTCCATAGTTTTTAGAAAACATTTATACGGATTTCTATGTAAAGCTAATGAACTGTAAAATGCTATTATGCTGTTATATAACAGATACAATTCCGAAACCAGGGTATAGAATTGAGGAATAAAATTGAGGAAAAGTGACTTTCAACTGTGTTGTGTCTGAATGAAGTAAATCAATTCACACACTTTCACACGCCAGCTTAATCTTGTTTGAGTAATTTTGTTTGTCTTGTTTTAAAATATTTATTTGTAAACAAGTTTTATATACACAATAGGTACAATGGATAAGTATTTCTGACAGTGTTAGTACGTCGAGTGTACGTTCAAATCTGATGGGTAAAAAAGTATATAGAATATTTTAGGGGAGAAATAGCAAATATTTCTGTCTTCCCGTTGGAACAGGTATAAACTGACCCAAAAGTTACCGTAAAAACGTAAATATACATCGATGTCATGTCTGTAATATCTTTACTTGCGATGCAAGAAACTGCATAAGCAGGGCATGCAGAAAACCTGAAATAATTAACTGCTTGGGAAGAGGAAAAAGTTGAAAAGTAATTGGATGCAATTGAGTTGTAGTGAGCGGGTTTGTGTAATACAATTCATTCGTTCGATCCTAGCAGTAAATACCATTTGAATGCAGGCTGAAAATGATAGTTCTATCCTTTGTCAATGTATACAAATATTCTTATGATTTATTTCTTTTCTTAAGAGTGTGTTTCATGGCTTACAGCACTGAAGCTTAATGACACTTGAGTGAATAGTCTACTCCATCAGGTCGGTATGTTTAAGGAAACCTCTTACCTTACTAATGGAAAACCCTTTTGATTCTTCTGCCTGCAAAATCAGGGACCGAAAGTGCCTAACGCTTACTTACTTACCGCTCAATTCTTGGCATTCACAGATGACAGACGACTACTGATAGGATTTCACACTCTTGCTATGATATGTAGGTGTTTGCTAAGCGGGTAATATCCTTTGAACAGGGCTACTTCTATTCCAATCTAGTTTCTGCTCATTTGCAGTAATGATTGTGTCTTGTGATTCGAAAGTCCTACAGTGAATATGCGAGGCTTACTTTAGCCCTGGTGTGGTAAAAGCTTTGCATCTTAATTCTTATGGTTTGATAAAGAACTCTATCTGTATTCATTACATCATTCGTTTTTGCTTTAAAACCATCTTTGGTCTGTTAGTAAATCAGATAATGCCATTGCCTTTGAGTATTTTCTGTAGGTCCAAGAGGATATAACTACCATGGCAGTTCTCCTGAGGTATTTGGAGGATGTGGCTTACCTCTGTTCTTTTTTTCTATCAAAAATTCTAAGATTCTATTCCGTTCTCCAGATGGTATCTCTTTGCCGATTTTAATTGTTTATTCACAAACGTTATGGCATGTGACTGGGAAGGTTCCCCGAATGTGATTAAAATAAATCAATCATACTAATACTTTCAAACGCTAGTATAATACATAGAGGTTCATATAATGGAATTTATCACCGATAGATATCGAACCCTTACTATGTTCAATTGATTGCTATCGGTCCCAGTTGTTTGTGTTGTGCGGCAATTTTGTTTGCCATTTTGTGAAGTAACTTTATTGTTTGTATTTTTTGTGCTCCCACGGGTAATTTTAAACTGGACGAAATGAAATTATAGCGAGCTTATTGCAACGAAATTCGGGAAAAACAGCGGTCAATTTCCGAATAAAATGTATCGAACTCGTTTAAATTGGTTACTGGGCGCAAAATCCCTACGGAAACTACCTCACTTTCGCGCAAATAAACGTAGAGGAAATGTATCAGCTTTCGTTTTCCTTTTTTGGGGCATGTGGCAAATGAATACGAATTGGTACCATTTGAGATTTAAAACTTTCTAGTAATAAATAGCATGTCGTACATTATCGACACCTTTTCTGATTTGAATAGTGCTACTTCCTAGTTTCGGAAATTCTTACTGTGATACTAACCAATTAGTTTCCCGGGTGGTCGTAGATTAACACTTCGTAAAATATGCGCTATACGAACGTTTCGTTTGTAGCTAGCGTAGATAATATAGTGATGAAGAATAAAATTTAGGGGTTACTGACGCTAAAGCGTTAATAGAAATGGCAACAAATTCTCTTAGCTGACAGGGTCCCAAATCTAAACCCATTTTTATACCTCATAGGTATTAATCAAAAAATTACTAAAGCAATATTTGATAGGTGTATTTTAAAGATATCTTTGTAAGAATTGAATTTATTGAATTCATTTACAAACTTTAGCAAGCTTCAATTGTAAATTTGTCAGATAAAATGATCGTACTGAAATACATTTTTTCATGTTGTCTGTGCTAGACGCGTATCTCTCCCTAAAGGGGTAGAGTTAAATGCTAAATCGAATAATTTTCCTCGTAATCAATAGATGTGATCAGACTGATCAGTACTCGGCGTACCGGAAATACCATAGCTTTACGGCATTCCAATTAAACGATAACAGAAAGCGGTGGTAGCCTGACTACGATACAAGTATCGACTACGGAGAAGTGGACACATTTATGTAGCTTGGCAGTTGGCGTCCCTCTCTTTGCGTACTTAACGATCAGAATTGTTATCTTAGGATTGGCTAATAAAAGCAAGTATGGGTTAATTTAATTTCAGAGGCAACATTAGTTGTATGCTTTTACTTATACTTAATACGCTAATCGGTTTTTCATATTCGTCAAGTAATTAAAAAGTTTGTGCGGTTTCCATATGAAACAAAGTCAGATATTTTTAGAAACATTTCTTTTTTAAACGATCTCCTCCACATTTTAGCTTTTTGTCATCCTGGTACAAGTTTATTAGTCTCAAACTTAACAGAGTGCTGTTCTTAAAGTAAAAAAATCTACCAATTCTTTCTTTCGCACATAATCATCTATAATCACCAAAAGAATGTGGTTCCAAAAGGTGAGATAGAATATTTTCTACTGGTACACCACTTTTTCAAAGTAGAAGTCATATACTGACTAGTTGACTAGCCCTAACCATTTCTGTATATACTTGCATCTTGCATATGCATCTTGAACGGGTTTCAGTTCTGAACAGTCCATCAGATGTAATTATTTCGTCCCTGCCGATAGTCTCAGAGTGAACAATATCACCCCTATCTTCTTCAAATGCTACCAATATACGGTATGATATATCTTTGTGAATAATACTAGTTTAACTTCATAGTGTAAAAACGCTGGAATTGCGTCCACATTGATGGACATGTAATGTTTGTACATATGAGATAATAATTAATATGTAGTTAAATGCGCATTTTTGCAGCTATTTAATTCTCATATGTGCAAACATCACACCTTCTAGCATATATAGTGCTGTTCTGGAAATAAAAACTACTTCTCACAAAGTCGCACTGATGAGCGGTATAGCCGCAGCACGCGTCTGCGAATGGTGAAAGCAGTTTTCTAATTATACGTTGATGGACGTCTTTAGCGAGGGAGAAATCTATGCGATTGCATACTTATGACCACGTGCGCCCGTTAAATCTAAAGATATTTCGATAATTTATAAAATCAAAGGCAAGCGAATGTGGCACAATTCCTTGTGGTCACCTCACCAAAAATACTTATATCTCTTCTATCGATGGTGCAAATCTTGTTCATAATGCTCACACCAAGACGTTAGAACTTTATGAATATATTAAATAGCTGAAATAGATTAAAATAATTACAAATGACAAGTAATATTCTGCGAAGGATGCTACCTTTCAGTAATTTAGCTCAATTTATACTATTAGTACAAAGGTTGCAATTTATGTATCCGCAATTACAAAGACGAACAAATATCTTCCTTTTCATATTATCGTTGATACTTAATACACTTTTTGATACGTTTAAACCGACGTACGTAGCAGTTTTCTCCATTCCGATTGAGATATGCCGATTGGCAACATACGCGGAATCCAACGCGAACAAATATTCTCACGGCTAAATATTCATGCAATATCTTATGTATGCTTGTCATGCTAATGCCCAGAGGTCCTTCAATTTGACGGTATATTACATGACGATCTTGCGTTATCAGTTCCTGTGCATCGTCAATGTTAACCCCTTTTGGACTACCTTCTTTAAGTTAGTCCGTGAAGCAACGACGGCCACGATTGTAATCACTAACCTAGTGATACACAGTGGTTTTAGACGGTGCTTCATCGCCAATAGCCAGGTTGATCGATGCATTGTTATTGAGATAATGCACGTAGATAGTCGCAGTAAATCATCGCACGAAAATTTTCACGAGTTAATTTCATGTTTGGAGTCAGATGAGACCCTGAAGTCGCCGTAACAAACAAAAATGTGTCTGTATGACAAAATGTTCTAATTACATACGTATACGGTCGCAAATGCCAAACTCTACAATGGATATGTCAGATGGTACATAGCAACACTAGTGTTGCCAGTTCCCGATACATAAATAGCAGCGCTCGTATTAACTTATTAGATTCTCAGACATTACATTAGCCCATATTGTTAATGTTCAACAATTTTATCGTTACCACTAAAATAAAATTGTCTGGGTCTACTTTTGGGACCTATGGAATGACGTAATAACAGATTCACAGTCACACTTAGATCTGCCTGAAATCCAAACCACCGACATTCAATGTGTTTAAGAGGACTTCGTATTTTCTTTTATTACGATCGAAAAGATTCAAGATCAAAATTGTTTCTGGTATTCTAGATTAATAAAAATATCCCACGTAGGAGAAACCTAATTTCCTGCGCTTCTAATCAAAGTTGTCGAGATTTAGGTGAGTCTGCCATCGCGGAATAAACTTCGCCAGTTCCAGTTGTCCATTGTGAGTAGTTTGTCTCTGTCTTAGTTCCTTTTTCTTCTTGATTACAATATTTGAGACATTTGTGTTTTAGGTTTTGAAGAGCCATCTTCTTTCGATTCTTTCGGTTGCTTTTATTGGATACACTCTACCATCAGCACTTTGCCATCGTAGTTTTTTCTCTTCCATGATTTATTGCAGTAGTGTTTCATATTTTGGCTTGCTTATCATATCTACCGTTTGTACTTTGACTACTTTGCTTATACATTTCAATGCCGTTACTTGTAACATTTTTACTGTCAGCAAATACCTAATTATGGCTTTAGGAATATAAATAAAGACGAATAAATGGGCTACATTAGCTGGGCAGCATTAGTGACTGTAGTCCTGTAGGTACTAGTATCTACACATAGAAGTTGTAATTTAAGTGATTCAATTAACCTTGAAAGAAGGATGTTCATCCTTATAGATTTTATAGTTCGCTAGTTTAAATCGCTCACATGATCTTAATCACGTCTTCTTCATTAAAGCGACATCCACCTGAAAATTGTCTAGTTTTACAATCCTACTCAAAATTCAACACTCTGAAGCTGAAGACAAGCGAGTCCAACGACCGGATAGAGTGAAACCCTAATAAATATGAACTCATTAATGATATCTTTTACTTCGCTTGATCGACCAGACCTCCACATTTGCATTTGCGGTTTTGGAGTATGTATATGGCACCTGTAGGAAACCAAGAGAACCAGACGGTTGTTCGGATTACCGTTTGGTCGGCCGATTGGTTTTTGGAACTACACCATTCTGTGACCTAATATTTGGAGAAAGAGATTGTGCACCCCAGTACACCCTGTGCACTTACTTGAAGCAGAGTAGTATACTTAAATTCACGCCAGATCTAAATAGAAATTAGAACAGCTATTCAGCTAAGTTCATCTTCATACTATGCATGCATATTTTACCCCTATTATTTCGGGAATTATCTGATATGAAAAAATATTTTAGCTGGAATGGAATCTACCTGTGAAAGTATGTCGGGTGCAACCAGTTTTACTTCTTTTTTCCGTGAAATAATTGTGAAATTGATCCAAATTTAACAATATTGAAACATCAAAAATTTTTATAACGAAGTAGTCATCGCAAAGCGCAAGGATTCTGTTGAAATTGATTTGGACGACTTCAACAAGGCCAGCAAGGCGGTTTCAAGTTAACCAAATTCGGATGCTTATTATCCTCTTCTGGCCCAAATATTTCTAAAGCTATCATGAAGCAAAGAGTCCAGTCGTAAAGATCTACAACAACGTTAAGACGATTTATTTCCGCTGCTCTCAACCTTTCACGGATTGGTTCATCAAACTAATTGAAATTGAGCAAATCATTGCAATTGATGAATATTATTAAAAATTTGGAACGTTATCTAAGATAGTCTACAGGATATCATAATTCTATTGAAAGTTAGCTACCAGTTCAATGAAAGTCAGCAAGCCGATTCTGTTGTCGTCAATACCAATGTTTTGAAATTTATTAGAAATACGAGCAGACCGAACCCAAGAATTAGGGATGAAATGAAGTATATTGATCGAAATTGACAATACATTGGAATTCCTAAAAAGTATCTTTTTTCCTATAAATTTTGTGGCATACAATCTGTAAAACGTGATGGTTTTGAAATTTACTACCCTCAAGCAGACAGCAGAACGGTTGCAAATTAGCATATTCTCCTGTGTTCATATTTAGAATCCAGTGCATTTACAATAAAAAATATACATAAAGAAGGATTAACGTAAAATAATTTTATCGTTCTGTCGTTTTATGGAATCCCTTTGAAATCTGAACTTCAATTGTATGATGCAAATACGAAAGTGTATTCTTTCATCTTACTACGTCCCCCTTTTCAATATCTCATAACCAACATTAAAGAATATAAGGGATCGTCTGGTTACATGCAGCGTGTCGATGCTTCTACGCCGTATTAAATGGCAATTTCAAGTTCTCTAATGCTTCCGCTAAAATTAAATAAAGCTTAATTAAAAGCGGTCTAATTAAATTCAACTTTTACTTCCTCCCCGTCCGTCCAGATACATAGCTGAGTTAAAAGAAAAATCGCCAACAGTTTATTACGAATTCTCTTGGTTACTCTTGGGGGAGAAAATATCGAAAAGGGAATAATAAGGGCTTTCATCTTTCTTTTTTGCGTGTATTCGGCATAAGTCATCGGCAACATCTGAGGCATATTTCGGGTCCGACCCAATATTCGTGGCGAGGACGGCTGCCGCAGCGATGATTCTGGGTCAGCATGATTGCACGCTCGAGCTACAATTTTCCAAATAAGTGACACGTGCAACATTATCATTATTATTCGTCGAGCAAACGACGAGACTTCATTAGAAACGCATTACTGAATATCCTATGGAGAACACCATACAGTTAACAGATGTTCTAGATGTTTCTTTCAAGGAAAGAAACTGATACTCAATGTTTTATGTAGTTTTGAACAAGCCATCCAAATTCGCAATAATTTAATAAGGTATACAGATGCGGTGAAAAATAATTGTGTATTCTTTAACTATGGTGGTTTTCAAACCAAATTTCATTAGTTAGCCCTAAAAATATTTAGTAAAATCTTTACCAATAAGCAAAACAAATATTTTCTGGTAAAATCTAACATATAATTTTTTTAAATCCTTCTGATATAGTACTTCTCAGTTCTTCAAAACAATGCCAATTGTTGCAGTTGTTTAAGGCAATTTCTCATTATATATTTTCTTGTAATTTAAGCCTATGTCAGTTTTCCAAGGTTTTGATAAATATTATCATTCAGAAAGGTAAATTAGCGTCCAACAATATTGCCATTATTTTTGTGTTCGTTTTGCCTAGTACTGTGTAATAAATATCTATATTGAAGTTATGTCACTTAAAGTAAAAATTTTCTGGTTTGTTCGAAAACTGTTTTGAAAGCCGTATGTCTTAGCTTTAAAAGATGTCTGCGTAGCGATAAAATAGTTTTTTTTTTGCAATTTTAGGAGCTTTGAACAGGTTTAACTTTTTGTTCGTAAGACAAGAACCAGGAGGTTCGCGGGCTTACAATTGTTAATACCATACACTCGATATCGTAGTTAAGATTTGTCAAAGAACACTTGTGTAAATTTATTTCTTATAATTGCCTTCTTTAAATCTAGAACTGACGGTCGGCCAATAGTCTTTTTTCTATTCCTTAATTTAGGTTAAATTTAACAGCGAATCTACAGAAAAGCTTTTTGATAAGTCGTAACTGTCGTATTAAATACACAGTACTGAAAATTTTGAGCTTTTAAACCAACTGGTTTTTCACTTCTACAGCTTTCAAAATTATTTTGGGACCAATAAAAAATTTAAGTTTAAGCAATATAATAGCCCTAATAGCCCCCTAGTAAATTGGGTATATGATTCGGAAAAGAAAATATAAAGAGCATAATTCCAACAGCATATCACAAGATTAAAGAAACCAAGATTTACAGTTTGGATTTAGACCAAATAGAGGGGTGACAGATGCAAACTTCATAATAATACAGATAAACAAGAACGCAATAAAGGAAATAAGGGAGGTACATCTATACTTTATTGATGTAGAAAAAGCATTAGATAGGGTAAATAGAAATGATCTATGGACAATGCTACAGAAAAGAGGAGTCGAGGAACAAATCATTACTGGGATAAAATACCTCTAGAATAAAACCTTATATGATAGAGATCTACCACTAATAGGTCAATAAAACAAGGCTGGTTTGAGCTATAGTTATATTTTCAGAACGTTTACATTTTTATATATATATACATTTAGAATGAAACAAGAATCTTAGTCAGAATGCATCATGAAACATCAGAATCCTTTGAGGCAACACGTGGAGTGAGACAAGGGTGCATCCTGAACCCTTCGCTCTTTATAGTATTCTTAGATGAAAGCATAACGGAAGTACAACTGCAGGTAGCGCAGTACAACATAGCATATCGGAATATGAGGCCAATGGGAATATCAGAAATAACATATGATGGCAATATGGTTGTAATAGCCAAAAAAATGAAGATATTTGAAATGAAAATGTAAAAGAATATAATGAATGTCTAGAAAACGTAAACATGAAAATAATCTAGGAGGAAACAAAAACTATGTTAATCAGCAACAAGGAAAGAAACATGAAACATTTCTAAATCAGAGAAAATTGGAACAGGTTAAAAATTTTAAATATTTAGGGACAATTCTAACAGAAGATTGGAGGTTTGATGGAGAGATGAAGAGTAGAAACAAAATAACAGGGAAAATTGTTGAACAGCATCAAGAGTACCTTCCTGAACAAAAAAGGAATACCAAAACGGATTAAAACAGTAGTTTTTAAGAAAGTGGCTGCACCAATACTCACATAGGGATTTTAGGTATGGACAACAACAAAGAATCAAAAACAAACAAAGAAACACAAAGCATTGAAATGAGATACGACTCAGATGGCTAGGACATGTTATGAGAATGTAAAAAAATAAACTGGTAAGAAGAGTTTTGGAAGCCAAACCAAGTAAAAAAACTAAAAGGAAGACCAAGAAAGTGTTGGATAGAGGAAGTAAGGGAAGCGGTGGAGAAAAGAAATATAAATTGGAAGGAAATGCGAAGACAAGTGCAAGACAGGAAAACATGGCGAAGGGCATGAAAAAGAAGCTGAACATAACTCAACTCCATGAACCCGACACCAGAAAGGGTGTAAGGGTTGGGATTGGGTACGTTAAAAAACCAAAGGAAAGATTAGTTGACAGTTTAGAAGCCTCTTTTACGCGATATTATTATAATTCCTTCCATCTTGAAAAATATACCTAATTAAAAAAGAAAAACGATTCCTAATTTTATAATCAGCATACCAAATACAGTCAAATTCAATTATAATATTTTAGGTACGAAACAAAAAATTTGTTTGGTTGTGTAATCGCAAACAGACTTTATGACGCAAACATTTAAAGTGACCAATTAGAATTTTAGTTTGCTTCATGTTTATTGTCCAGCGACGATTTAAAACCATAAAATTCAACTTAACGAGCTTTGGACGCAATAATTTGAAGCAATGAATTTTATTTCGATTTTTGGTATGAAAGTTTAGAATGATTATTGTAACTTGTGTTTCGTACGCTGTAATGTAATGCAACCAATCACAATGATAGTTTACAGTGCGATTATTTTCAAATTGTCAATCGCGATTAAACCTTTCCGGCGCAACATTTTTAAATTTCTTATCGCAATTAAAGTTTTTGACACGGTAATTTTAAGATGCAAAGATTTAATCGTTAACTGTTTAGATTTATCGTCGTATAATCCAGCCGTACTATTGGCAATTAAAGACTTACTAATTGTAGATTATTCATAAATTTATTAGTTAAGTTCTAATTACCAGAATATCTGACTCAAACAAAAAGGATTCCTAGTTATCGTCGTATATGTAACTAAAACCACAAAAGTTAACGTTATAGGATAACACGAAATATTTATTGATCATCTACTTTGTGAAAGTTCGTCTGAAGATTTGATTGATTTGATTATCAAGCCTATTGCTGCTTATATACTGCAAGGTTGTGCTATTCCAGTTAAGGATGTACTTGCAACCATAATTTTAAAAATAATCGTATAAATTGAAAAACAAGTAACTACATCGGGTCATAAATGAAATGTTTCTGTTACTTCCAGAATAGCGCTAAAATAATCGATAAATTGACACTATTCTACAAATTCCGCGAATGTACATCTAATTTTTCCAATTGAAATTTAGTAAAGCACTTTTTGAATAACAATATTGAGCTTATTCTAAACAAATATTCGTATGTGCGTGACTGCGATCCTTCAAAATTGTATTTATTTTAATTAATATAACAATTCGATCGGTCATTTGTGTAACACAATTTTATTGTATCTATACCGCTCCATCATAATTGTTAATTAGATATGATCTCACCGTTTATAAATCATATATTTGCGATTTGATTGTAATTTTCAATTATCTCAACCACTTTTATATATATGTACCCATACTTCAAAGTGTTAACGCTAGAAAACTGTACCTTCCATTTGTATTGCATGATAAATTATTTTTGTGACAAATGGAGCAGTAACTTAAAAGCATTGTGACGGTAATCTGACGTTAGACTGACGCACAATTTTCTCATTTTCTTTTTCAAAGAATATCCCCTGTAGGAAATATTTGCTTTAGTATATTAATCGATACTATCTATATTAGGAGATATACACTTGCTTTCGTTAGAAAATCCCGAAATTAATATTCTAGTCATTTCTTACGCAGATTTACTTCTAGTAACTAAAACAGTGGTTATGTGCAATATGCTTGCACGTGCCAACGTATTTTAGAAACTTTTAGAGCTGAGAATGTACGAAACGAGGAAAAGATTACCTGAACATCCGGCTCTGAAATCCTGTGTCTCGGTGCTTCTTGCTTTAAAATCGCTTTTACATATTTTCCACGAACTAAAAAGTTCCTGCAGTGCAGTTTTGAGATAAGAACTGTAGGAAAAGTGATTCGTAACCAGGTTTCCCTAAATAATGAAAGAAAAACTGTTTTATGTTGAAAATCTATTATCGTTATTCAAATATGTACACACTACAAGATTTAAAGTTCTTTGTATATATGTAAATATGTACGAATGATGCTTTTAAAAGATCCGCGCTTCGGTAATTAATGATAGTAATTGAATAACTTCTTCAGTATACAATAAAATAATATTTTGGTCTTCAATTATACAGAGAGGAGTGGAGATGAGTGTCACAGAGAATTCGATGCTGAAATTTATCAATGATAGGAGATCTACTTCTAGAATCCCAAGGCGTGTGGTGTCCGATGGTAAGGAATCTAGTGACCTAAAAGATATTGTTGGTGGGTCATTCTATGTCAAAAGAATAAAAAAGGCAAACATTTTCTTGACCCCCTCCGATTTCGATGAAACTTGGTGTACTGGTTATACTAACTAGAAAACTGACAAATACACATTTTTAGCCCTCTAATTGTAAGTCGAGAGGGACCGAAAATACGGAGGGTGACATTTTCCATCAAAATCTCGCGACACTTTTGCACCTTCAAAATTCAATATCTTCGGTTCTATTGTAGCTACAGAACCCAACTTTTTCTTGTTTTATTTTGAAGCTTTTAGTATGATCTTCTTAAACTTGGGATTCTGGAAGAGTAAGTACTAAAGAGCATAAGCTGAAATTTTTATCTTGGGACAACAGTGGGATCGCTCACAACGTACTTATTATTTATAAACGGGGGAAAAATAATTTACTTGTGTTGCCTAATTTTTTATATGTTTCTGCCAATTATGAAAAAACCCAAATTTCACATCTGCCAAACAGATGTGGCATCTAAATATATATATTCTATTTTAATTATGCACATTACTTAGGATTGATGGTGTCTTTGGGATAAACCTTATCGTAATTCTAGTTTAATTGTCATTTGCTAATTGCTTGTGAATATCTTATATTTTATTACCTATCATAAAACCTTAAGCATTTCAAACAATGTTACATTAAGTTAACCTTAATTAGGAAAATACCACCCCTATTTCATACATGCGTTTTATTTGTCCGTTACGTATGCACATGTGTTCGCTGCAGGTAATGACCGTCCTATATTAGTATGCGATTTATGCGTAATTGACTATATTTAAATTCGAAAAATCTCCAACTAATAGTTTCTCAGCTATAACCATGTTTTCATACATTTCAGTAGTCCTGTATATGTATAAAAATTTGCTAATAGAATAGAAATGGTGATGTTGTGTCAGTTAGTTCTCGAGATATTTGATCCCCCGTACAAGAAATTCAAGTATATATCTAAAATTATTTGACATTTCGTCCCCGTAAAAATCAATATTATGCAGCACTTTTGTTTCTATTCGAAGTCAAATTTATCAGGGTTTATCCGATTTTGCCCAATTTATTCGAGTTCGGTGGAAAGAAGAATATATTTATATCATAAGTTCGTATGGTTACCAGGAGCAGAAACATCTTGAATAAGTATCACTTGATTATTACTTATCGGTGTACTCCCCTAAATTTAGACCAACAATTATTACTTATTGTTAAATTTATTACCAGAAACATGGGGTGTCATTCTAAAACTTGATAAATTGTGGGCGAACTATTAACTACGAGCATTACTCTGTAGACATTTGTACCTTTTCGTAAATACCAGTTTACTCAGATTGTCTGTTAGTAGCTAATAATGAGTCAAAGTCACATTTCTAACAACTTGTTTGCAGAAATACCTATTAGCGACCTCCTTCAAATCGTTTGTGAGAGCGATGACTTTATTATCCAGTTTCCTTAATGTTTGTGTAATTTAGATATGTTTGCTTATTCTATTTAGAAATTTGAAGTGCCATATAACTTGTATGCACTAAAAGCTGATGCAAAATATCACACAATGATAGGTACTGCTGGATGTAACTTATCTCAGAAATCATAGTTCTGTATGCAGAAAAACGTTTTCCTCCAAATGGCGCTATTAAAAATTAGGGTTACCGCTTAAAAGAAAAGGAAGTGACATAATGTTTGCGGTAATAATAATATCACAAAATCCGTCTTTTGTACAAATTTGCGCATTGAAAAATTAAGGTTGACGTGTCTAATCGTTTTTGTTTCTTTCGATTTTATTGATTTTTCCAACCTATACGTCCACGCTGTATAAGCATGTAATATTTCTTAATAGTTTGAACATTTGATGATCTAAACAATCGATAATCCGTGTTCGTTTGTTTGTACTCCAAAATGATTCTTTCTTATGCCAAATTATTTACTTACAGGAATTTACTTAAAATAAATTCCTGAAAGTTTCCAACGTTTTAGTGCTTCCTTGTATGTGGAAATTGTCCTTCCTTCAGTCGTTTCGCCCAGTTCTTATTTATCTTCAGTTTCTACAAGATAAAAAGCTTAAATCATTTAATATAAGTATGTAATGTGTACTATGTAATATGTATTTGTAATAAATGACTGTAGACATTGCGAACGAAAGAATAAAATACTTTAAAAATTTATTCATAAACTAAATGGAAAAGGAACTATATGCGTTAATTAAACAACTACTAACATTTAGAAGCAACATTGCTTACATATGTACCTACAGAAACGTAGCGCGTACCTGTAGACATAGTTAACATTGTTGGCAGCAAATAGTTCGGTGGAAGTTCGCCGACAAAACAACAATTGCAACCAAGTACTAGGGCTTCAAATAAAAAAGAGCAAAGCTGAAATTGTATAATCGAGTTTATTTCAGAAAAGTAGTTTTCCACACTGCGCATATAACTTTCTGATAAATACCATTGGGTTCGTACGTGTAATGGCGTATATGTAAATATGTATGTATTACGTGATCGTAAGGCGAAACGCACCTGCGGCGCAGGTAAATATCAATATATGAATTCCAAGTTTAAGCATTCATTATTACTATAAATGCCATGGGACGCATGAAACCGTTGTCTTATCAATTTAGTATACTAAAAATAAATACCATATTTCCAATTCCTAACACTTGCTGGGATGCTATTTCAAATTCTGTTTTATTGTAAAAGGTAGAGATAGAGGTTCAATGTTCAAAAGTAATGCATTTTTCAACGTATGCAGTTACTACATATGTAGGAGGTAGGGAACAAAATAACTCAATAACCGAAGTCGAACACTAGCAACTGAAAAATTATCATTAAGTACACTTTGACGCGCTCGCCTTTGAGAACATTCTTTATGACATTGTGAGAATGGCACGACCAAATACTTCTTTGAATTCGTTCCAAGTTGCTCGAACTTCTTGCAAACGATGGTTCAAATTCTGTTGGTCTCGTATGATTAATATTGGTTACAACTGACAACACCAAGGTTTCAAAAAATTTCATAGAGACACAGGAGTCATATAATCGAAATAAATATGTTAATATTTATGTATATTTCTAAAGTGGTAAAGATTTCGATAAATTGACATTAAAAGTCGCACTTGACACGTATATTCACCAACACCTAGAGCTTTATGAACGAAAAATTATTATGCTGTCCGAAAAAATTACAAAAGGTCATTGATAAAAGTGTATAACAAATTTCTTTCATACTGTGATTTCTCTTACTTTCAGGGTAGCACATAAATATTGTTATGATTCCCCTCTTAAAATTTAGTGTAACTAAATTGAAATATCTTGAAATAAAACTTTGCCCTTAGTCAACTAAATATTTATTTGCAATATGTAATTGAACATAAACTTTTCAACGTACTTAATTTCTACAGGTGTTCTTCCTATTTATTACAAATCTATATTACTAGTAATAATTGTATATGTATTTATATAAATTAATTTAGCTTTATTTTATTTACATTTATTGTACAATAAAACAGAATCAGTCTGAGGTTCATATGGATTCCCGTAGTGCAGCGATTCCCAACCTTTTGCTACTTGGGAACCGATTTTAAAACCCTAAATAAATTGGCAAACTTCTTGTGTGGTCATTATGATATACCAAGTAATTACAGAAATAAAATGGTGTTGCTTTTTAAATTTTATTTTCCATATTGAGTAATAGTTCATAAGAAAAACCTAAAACAACATAATCGCAACAGATTTGCAGACAAACATTGCTAAAACGATAGCTACAAAAGAATGAAAACAATAAATCCGAACATTTGTCTTACAATTAGTAAACCTGAAAACAGAACACTGGTTCTTAGCTAAACTTAGGTTAAACTTGAAAGAAAGGTCAATGAGATATTTGTTTCTCTTTGGAAGAACAAAAAATTGAAAAGTTTGTTTCACGTATGGAAGCATGGATTTTAGATAAAGTTCTACATTTAACTAGTTTCTCTATTTATTTTTTAAGTAATTGTATGTTAAAAATCCTTTCTCACATAGATATGTTCAACAAGAGTGTAATAAAACTCTAATGACTTTTTCTAAAAGCAGCCAAAAGCAAATCAAAGTGTGATCATGGAAGCAGCTTTTAAGCAAACTGTCAGGTGAACTCCTGCCTACTGTGACATCCAAAAGATATAGCGGATTTCTAAAAACGAGAAATTCTACTTTACATCAACTTCTATCAGCACAAGCTTTTAAAATGAAATAAGTGATACCATAAGGATATGTATCTCAAAATGCACTCACATACACATGTGTGTTGCAATGCGAAATAATAATTAAAACTTTTCATTTACCGGTTACTTCCGAAACGTATGTAAACAGTACGTGTTTAGACCGCATTTGATAATAGCATTTCAAATTTAATTTCAAGGAACGTTTAATTAACTGCCAGCAGCAAATAACAATTATACAAGGGTGCAAATATTGACGTGAAACGAGTTTCGCGTTTAATCAATTTATTAGAGAGAAAACGTAGAAACGAGAATGAGGTAGAGTAACGTTACAATGCTCAAGCGGTTGATAACAAAGTAAATTGTAGGTCATATTAAAATAATAACAAACGTTTTTCTAATCGATTAAGGATTTTTAGCATAAAGTGAAGTATTCGGAAAAGGCACCAAAATGATTTCTACACATAATAAAATTTTGGCGCAAAAGGTCGATTTGCTATGGACATATTCAGGGAATTGAAGAGATAAGATGGCCCGAAAGGGTATCAAAATATATACCACCAGGGAAGCGTAGAAGAGGTAGACTAAGAAAAACGTAGTCACAAAATGTCGAGAAAGCAATGAACACCAAGCAGACTGGCTAAGGAGGAATATGTGATTCTCCGATAGAAAAAGGTGGCGCATTGGATACGGAAAACGGCTAATTTTCTAGAAAAAGAAAACAAAAATACATATAAAATTTCTCAGGTAGTTTAGGTCGAAATGATCTATTTTAAGCATGGAGGAGTGCTTTATAAATTACAAAGCGGTTTCCAAAATTGGTATGTGTCGTGCTGACGATTAACATATCATATACGGATCTACGTTCTGCCTGCTGTTGTGTTCAGAACGTCGTTGAGGTCACGTTTAATAGCTTTTACTGGTACTACCGCCTTTCCCTTTTTTGAAAGGAGGAGTTAGGCCAAGAGAAAGAAACTTCACTGTGTTAAGCCAACTGAATATGACAGGTAGTGAAATACTCAAAGTTGTTTTTCGTTAAAAATCGAACGATGTATGGTTGGCTATCCATCTAACAAATTACAGATGAAATTTGTGAAAGTCAAAATGGATAACTGATGAGTAATAGTTTCTGCAGTATTATTAGAGTGGCTCAGGTGTAGTCGAACTCACTTTTCAATAGTAATCACATGGAAATGTCACATTAACAGTCTACAATAAAATGGCAGTCGCCACGGCGCAGTCCAATATGTAAAACCTTACTTGAATTTAGCCCAACCTAGTTTTTGGATACCTACATTTTGGATCACTTCCCAACAATTAGCGATCATCACCTAAACTATACTTTTAATATTTACACGAATAGCTTCAGTTAAGGTAATTCAGCCACGTCAAAACTTAATGGATAAGGGAGCAAAACTTAAACTATTTCTAAAGTTAAATAACAGACGAGTATTTGTCACCGTTTACTTTTCGTAGCACATGATGCATGTTGATATAATCCTAAGCACATTTAACACAGACCATTTTGACCTAAAGCTTTCACAAATTGCTTCATTAGCGCTAGATTAATGTGCAAGGGAGATAAAACTATTTTTCTCGTTCTACTAATACTTCATTAATAACATTAGCTGTTCCCTCTACTAGAGCGTTTATGTTAAGCCAGTTTCTTTTTATCCAATGTTGATCTTTCGCTCTGCTGTCCCAAAGACGCAAAAAGGATAATTTGTATATTCACATTGGTGTCTTAAAAAAGGAAATTTACCATTTTCAGATCAACACGTATCATCCACCAATTTGTGTAATAGTTAATTTTTTTCAGAAGTAGAGATATTATTCTATAATCTTCTTCCATCTTTGTGGAATTCCCGATTAGAATACTTCCATATTTATTTCCATTGTGTACAGGGACATACTTCCTTTGGAACTACATATCTATAAAAAGTCGCCAATCAGTTGATATGTAGTTATTCCAAAGTTGTTACCACTAACAACAAATTAAAAACCTCATCTATGCGTATGTATTTATTTAGTTCATATCACTATATTCCACTAAGAAGCTAGTACCGTCAATCTTCAATCATATATATCTTTTCACGAACTTATCCATCGATCACGCAGTATATTTACTTGACGTAACGAATACAACCACGTCAAACAGTTGCTTTGAACAGGGTAAACGCTGTTCTACTCCTCTACTTTACTGACCTACTTCGTAGACATGGCGGATTTGGTTGCCGTAGACTTCTATTGTCTCGTCCTGCCGAGTAGACGGCAGCACCTCCGATGACGAGCGAAGCTGAAACAAAGGATGAAGAACACGTGAATAAATCATCACGACGTTTTTGTACAAAAGCGACGGGCGGATTAGTTTGGACGTCACGTGGTTTTATTCCAAGCATAAAAGTTCCAATATCATTTCTATAATTATCTCCTTAAAATTTCCTCACAATTCGCAGAGCCACAAGAAAAATTTAATTAGATGCGAACCTGGAATGATAAGTGAAGTAATATTAAATTTAAGTATCCTTTTTGCTTGATAAGAATTGTAGTGGTAACAAACTCTAGTATTGTGTGATTTCTTTGATTGTAAATGGTTTTCTTTTTCCGAGAATCAGCGTAATTTTCACATTTCATATCTGAATCATCAAAAGAAAAGCTATTAACTTGTGAGATAAAAGATATATTTAAATTTGAACAAATTTACATACACAGTATGTTTTTGTTGGTTTCTTATTGCTAGTAGGAGAGCAGACGAAAATTATAACCTTATATGTTTTTTTGTGTTTCGTCCAGTAAACTAATTCACTTCAAAATATGCAATAAAAAGGGTTAGCCAAAAAGATGTTACAACCTATTACACTAGGACCTATAACCTCTTCACGGTCTTAAGAAATATTATTTATTCCCACTTTTGAAATTTATATTCCTTTTTCTTTCAAAAGTTGGTTTTAAAATTTGTGATTTTATAAAGCCATCTCGTCTATCTGGTCCACTTACCGACGAAGAAGCCTCAGTTACAAGCTTAATGCTTCACAGCTTGTGTGTGGCAATGAAATTTGGGGATCTTAAACATTATTTTGGTCCAAATCGCGTCTTGAGGATCTCCGTCTGTAATATTATGAGTTATATATAAGTTGGTGCCCCAGTTAACTTTACGTGTTGCCAATAAATCATTTCCGTATATTCATTTTTATGTAAATTGATTTTTAGTATTTCGAAAGCTCTGACATTTAGATGACTTTCTTGTGATGCAATTTTTCTTTCTCTTAGTATTCTTCGTAATCCCAGTTCCCTAATGTGTTGTCTTCGATATGTTACCACAGTCAAAATTATGTTCTCTCCATGCGCAAAGTAGGCATTGTGTTGAATCATCCGTTCTATGACCTTTAAATATTTTTCGTCCATAATCTGGAATATTTAATGAGCTTCCAAAGATTTTGTACACCTTCAGAACATAAATTGTTATGACTAAAGGCAACCTGATGCCAGTGTAAGGCCCAAAGGGTAAGCACCAAATGTGGTTGGTAGGAACGCTAACCAAAAGTTAAAATTCGACGATAAACAGTACGAAAATATACCGAACCTTCAAACCATTCGCCAGCAAAAGGCTTGTTTGTCGAAAAATGTGAATAACAACCAGCAACTTCAAGCCCCAATCCTGGTGCTTGGGTTTCCTTATTTTTGCTCTTTTTCATATCACCCGCAACCAAATGTAATTATGTATTTTTTAGCTTGAGCGGTTTGCAATATATCTGAATGGAAGACCGCTTTCACGCAAACCAGTAATTCAACTTCTTTCAAAGTTTAACAAGTGGAACAAAGCAAAAACCGGTTCAATTATACTAGTAAATGAGAACGTCTAAAAAGAGGTCATCACGGAAGATGCAACGTAAAAAAGTGGAATATGTAAAATTCCTGTTACAGACGAAACTGATTGAAAAGAAATTCACCATATACGACGCTGTATTGCTTAAAAATTACTAGTAGTTAAAAAACTTCACCAAACGTCTCCAAATTTCATCTTACTACATCTAAAGGGTGAAAAGTTTCAGCCAAATTTAATTTAACAACTCCAATACATTCTGAGTGCTGCAATGTCAGGTAACCTACTTACAAAACTCTATAAACATAAAAGCAATGTTAATACTATTAGACACTAAAACTACATATTGTGCAACTATTCTTAACCACACGTAAAGGACTACTCGTAAAATTTTAAATTCCAATTTGCAATTTTGTGCAAGAATGCTTATTTATTATGCACGCGGTTGAAAATCCCAAAGTGATGTTCAGTTATCACGCGTCACTTCAGTTACTGCCGCATCGATAGGTAATAATACTACGAAGTAATCAAATTTTTATTCTCTTTGTTGGGCTTACATACTTTTAATTGAATTATTTGGTGATTTCACAGGAAAATGGATTTCATTGTAAACCGGAATCGAATTCCCATTTCAACAGATAAATAAAACGGCGGCACGAATTTAATCAGTTAATGGTAGTGCGTGGAATAAACTATAATTTGCAATCTAAAACCCGAACGATTTTGGTGGAGGCGCCTGTCATTAATCGTACTACCATATATTGATAATTTGCTAGAATGTTTGTGTCGAAGCATATTTAACGATAGGTGTGGAAAATAATGAAGTTTAATTATTGCGCTAATAGATTTAACACTAGGGATTTTGAGCAATAAAGTTAACGAGTCACCCATCTAAAACGCGGAAAGGCTTGCAACAGCTGCCATTACATTAAAACTAAAATACAATTTCGTTAATGAGTCCTAGAGTGCAGAAATTGAACGTGTTTCTTCCGAATGTTTAACAGCCTGCCGTGAGGGCAACATGGCGGAAATTTCGCGCCTGTGTACCTTTGCAATAACAACAGCTGTTGATCTACACGATAAAGCTACACAATTTAGATCTTATTGTTAGTAAAATACGATTATTTGTTTTACCATATTTTTACCATATCTTTACTACTATCTTTTATGAAATTCGTTAGTTAGATTAATTCGATTTTAGGTCCTTAGAGATTACTTTCACTCGACAATGATTTCCATGGCTGTGATGTAATAGAAGGAAGTAGCTGAAAATTGTTTTAAGAAAATAAAATATATTCCTCGAGTGGCACAAAGTAAGTTTTTTAATAATGTCCTATCTATTTGATTTTGAGTATATATGCTTGGAACTAAGAGTATAATGACGACATACCCTTCACACATCGAGGCTTTTGCAGTAAACTACACAAAAATTCAGCCGCATGAGACACGGTAAAGGGTGGAGGTATACAGCACATGATATGAAACCAACAATTTTGATCCAATTACAGAGTCAAAACGATATCATCGCTATTTCAATGTTTATTAATACTTGGAGAAAATGCCGTCTTTCTTGTAAATATTTTGAGCATTTAAAGACCAATGCTCATAGTCACAGTATTACTGGATAGAAATGCTTTTAGTAAAATGATAATACTAAAAGGAAAAATCGGAAATGTGACCGATACAGACGTTAGGCATTACAATTCGAATAACCCATTTACTTGGTTATAAAGATGGAGATCCAGGCTGTACTAGCTCAATGTAAACAGCGTAGGTTCAAGTTCGAGAATCTATTAGTAACAAGGCGGCATTCTCCTATTATCAACTGGATCGGATCTAAGTTTCTGGAATCAGAGAGACCATCTACCTTTGTTGGTAAGTGAGAGGAGGTTATCCAATTCGTCTACGTTACTGACCAGGAAGGTTACTCGAAAACTTTATTTAAAAATAAAATAAAAGAAATAAAGATAAATTGAGCTGAGAGAATGACGTTGAACCACACTTCAGTTGTCACTGACAGCACTCTTTACGTGTATAGAGTTTTCGATAAAGCTCAAGTAAGCCAGCGTTTTTAAATAATGTTCACACAACTCTCGGTAGCCGTTGGAATTCCAGATGTTTCATAGACACATTACAGCTTTTAGCAGAACCTAATTAGAAAAGAATGTGCTAGTGACAAGTAAACATGTTCTCCCCTTAAAATACTAAACAGAATTGAATACTTTGTTCGACAAATATCTAACTAAATCGTTAACTATAACGTAGAAGTGAAGTGAAGAACCCTTTCTTACGCAAACACAAATCCCCGACTTACTAAAGCTAAATTAATAAAACAATTTTAGGGAATTTTTCTCAACACTCAAGAAGACAAAAATAAAATAGGAGCAGGACTTCGCGTGATGTGTTTCCGGTTGTCAACTCTCGTACGGCGTTGTAGTCGCTGTCGAGACGGAAGCTGTCAAGAATGACTGGTTTCCTCGCACTTGGTGTTAAAATGTCGGGAATCCAGCCGGACACAGGAAACTGAAGACTAAGTCGGCCTCCAACTTCTAAGATAATTCTTAGATGTTCATAAAGTTCTCAGATGTTCTCAAAAAGGAATCTAATCACTCTACTAGTCCTATACAAGTTCTCTATAATAACGTTAAAGAGAAAATAACGGCATCGTAACTAACAAAAAGAAAACTCACCTGCAATAGATCGAAAGCAAATGCCCAACGGGGCTGATAGTTCGAACAGTAAAATTGGGGAAGCGTAATTTCCAAATTCATACAACGATAATATTAAACTTCCCAGCCAGTAATGCCGCAACTAGTGTTGATCTCACACTCGATACAAATTCTAAGTACGTTATTTCTTAGTACATCTTTATAGATATTTACTTTTTGCATTCTCATGGAATGTGCATTCGTAATCTATTTGTGCACGGGTACAGGTTCTATAGAAATTCGTCGCCGCGGTGATATTAGCCCCTTCTATTCAATGCTGTATTATTAGTAAGGCGATATTGTCCTACGTATGTTGCAGATGAGATAATGTTATGTTATCCCACCTATGTTTTTATCTATATTATCTATAAAGTTTAGTAAGTTGTTTTCACGTCATACTGCTTTCTCATTATGATATTATCTTACATTCTTTTATTTATTTACCCCACTCAATCTGTTGTTGTAAATGCATCAGGTTACATAACATTCGGATTTGTGTTTAGCCGAGTAATGTATTGTTTTCGATATATTTACTTTCATTCGTTTCGTGCTTATCCTGCCTTTCAACTAATCAACTATGTTTTCCGAATCCTCCTCATCAGGCAACTGGACAGTTAATTGGCTCTCTGTTTTACTTAGACTTTACAACCTATCGAAATTTCCCTGGATTTGCCTGCTGCATGTGACGTAGGTTTGGATTAGTTGCTCAGATGACCTTTCTTTTGATTAGGTTTCTTCGTTCACTAGTATTCCAATATGTTCACTCAATAAATTTAAACAAAAGTAACTGCAGGCTGTGTATAAACAGAAAAGCATAAGCGTAAGATATGCTTGACATTTGCAAAGTATATACCAAGAAGCGAAGCGCATAGAAATTATTTCATGTTTTTCCGTACTACCGGTATTGTGCAGAAAGTCTCAAGTGGAAACTGAAGACATTAATTTATGAGGTGTACCCCGCTTTCAAAGCTATGCTAAACCGGACGATACAAGTATTGCTATCCTACCTATTTTCAGTGCAGAAGATAGCTTGTTGCAGATCTGTTCTATGTAATAATTGTAGAGAAGGTGACCAGAAATGTACAAACCCAAGAAACGCCCAAACTGATTTTCGGATGTTGGCTGTGTAGTAAAAAGGTGTTTCTGAATATTACTAGTACTCTGGTGCATCACCAAATGCTGGTTCACCTTACTATTGGTTATTAATTGGCCTCTATTAGATTCTCTACACATGATTGCAATGTCATTGTTAAATAGATAGGTTTTTGCGCATACAACATTGCTTGGGAGATAATTTTTCCAACAACTTGTATGCTGATAATGTCTAGATTGTTCTTCTTGTCCCGTAATAGTGTAGCTTCTGTAACAAGATTTGGGGTTGCACGCAAATCTCCATGGCATAAAGCCTCTCGACTATTCCTTCGAGAAAATCCATCATTGCTGTGGTAAATCCTGCATTTCTACGTTCATGCTGACTGTCTAGCAAAGTTTATTAGCCGGCTTCAGAACCATTTATAGTATTCTCGACGAAAGAAAGAACCGAATGATCGAAGCAGCATCAATACCAACTAGCTCAAACCAACACGGCCACTAGCGTTAAGGCTAGAGATTCTGCACGCGGTTAACAGTCCTTGAGAGAATAAATTGGATCATCTTCGATATGGATTTCAATAGGTGTTGGTGCTTGCAGCTGCTGATTTAACTGATTTTAGTAATTCCGTTTATCGAAGTCTGAACGAGTGTTAACCAATGATTTTACGACGACTTGTAACTATGCGGATGAACTCCTTCTATTCCCCGACTTCAATGAAGTAGAAAGGTACTGCAATATGCGGGTAATTATCACAAATTATAGGTATTCACAAAAATTGCAGTGCATAGAACTTCTAGATGGGCATTTTCGGACTCGTGGTACGGCGAAAACTTGTACTTGTTGCACACCTTCCTTGCACTCTCCCACTATAATCTTTTTACGTGTCTCCCGTTCAATGGAGGAGGCTTTTAACCCATAAGCCACCGAGCAATCCTACGCAGAGCTACGGGGAAAATGAGTCGTTCCATGTTAACTGGGCTAATTTAGAATATGGTCACTATTCTTTCGTCTCCAATTTTGATAGAATTTTAACAGGTTGTACTAACAGGAGCTTTAGGCAGTTTTGCAAAGTTTGAGCCTGGTGGGTGGCCTCGTAGGAGTCCCAGAGCTATTTACATAAAAATCACTTTTACCACACGGAAGTGATTCGAAACAAATCTCCAAATATGTCAAATTATTGTCTCAGATCCAGGAAAGTCAAGAGGCGGAAAATTGATAAATTGGGTCAACTTATTATAGAAACAAGCCTGTTATAGGTGGGACTAGAAAGCAATACATTTGCTACAAAATAGTCTCAAATGGGCTCATCAATTTTGTCGCGACAAATTGGTCCAGTACTTTAGCAATCACTAGTTATAAAACGAACAGCTTTAAGAGGCTGAAGTCTTCCCAGTTAATAAATAATGTGCTTCTGAAAAGATTTCCAAGTAATTTCTTATATGCATGTTAAATCAATACATTTTATAAACCAAACTTCTTCAAATTAAAAGCTCCTAATAGTTAAAAGTCAGCTTTCACCAATGGTAAAATCCGCAAAGATATGGAAAACATCAAATTTGAGATACATGACTTTGAAAAGGGTAAACTCTGACGTTTTAAATTTTTCACAAAACTTTGGAGTCATCCAACTCAGCATAAAAACAACCAAACAAGAAACCACTAGGGTAATTTGTAACAAGTAAATTGTCTATTAATTGAGAAATTTAAGTTTCTTCAAAGTGCCTGTTTTATAATTAATGGTTGCTAATGTGATGCACAAATTTCTCGCTGCAAAACTTATAAGCCCCTTTGAGTTCACTTCTGTAACAAATATATTGCTAACTAAGCCCAAATTAAACCAGTTCTGTGTTTACTATGAAAAGTTGATCCAGCATACCACTTTTAAGTATGTTGGCTTTCCAAGATTTGAGGCAGTAACATGACAAATTTAGCCATTTGTTTCGAGTCACTTCCGCGTGTTAAAAATGATTTCTTACGCGATTAGCTCTGGCGAGGCTGAAACTTTGCAAAACTTCAGGATCTTTACCTGTAGTGTAAAATTTTATCGTAATTAGAAATGGTCGAGTGGGAATCCTTAGGCCACTTAACATGGAATGATCCAGCGGTGAAACGACTAAATCTAGTTTTAGCGCATAAGAATTGGACAAACCACGATGGTACTAGTTGTACCAAACGCTTTGAAAAAGTCCGTCTGACTATTAGATATTTGAATCCCTAAAAGAGACCAGAGCACGGCAAAATCTAACAAAACGCATCGATTAAGTAATTTTTGCGCAATTGGATCACGTACCACGGTTCTTCCTTTTTACAGTTACGGTTTCAAACGTTTATTCGGGTGGAAAAATGGGTTTCCACACTAGTAATTATAGAGAAAAGTTTTATGTACTATTATTTTACATCCATAAAAGAATAAAAGGAGGGCTGGTTTAAGTTTTATTCACCCATGTTATTCACGTATATCATATCAATGTTCATTTCAAACACAACGGTTTCAAAACTTATTACATGATTAAAGACTTGCAGGCAACAAACCAAGCCAAATTACATCAAAGTTCTTCCTTCATGGGTTGATGGAATATTATTCGCCATAGCGTGAAAAATTGGCCTATACGCGAAGCGAAGTGTAAAACTTTTGATTTGAGTTTAATTATTCGTCACGAATACCACCAAAATATATAATTATCACATTCTATATCTTTCGTTAATTACTTTATTAAGTATCATAAAGCTATCTCAAAAAATTCCGTATACTCCAAGGGTGAGCGGAATAACGATACGGCAATAAAGGACATAATGGCGATAGCAAGTTCACAAATTCCTTTTTTGGTTCATATTTTATCGTGAATGCCGATAAAAAATCAAACAAAACTTTTAATATAACCGCTGACATAAAAAAGAAATTAATAGCCGGGTTTTATTCGCCGTCGGTGAAAAAAATGGCCCTATGCTGTGATAGCCAATAACCACTTTCCAATCTCGCTTCTCTGGAATGTCTTTCTATAAATACTCTAATATAACGTGTACGTATAATGGATTTCACCGGAATATAAAGGTATGAGATACAGCACCATTCTTCCCTAATATATTTATAATCCGATTTTCAAAGAAAACTCCTATTTGAATTGACATTTAAACATAACTTGTCGATTCATACAAATTTATTGTATCATCTTTTCACCAAAAAAAGCGAATTTTTGCATCGTTATAAGCGATTTATATAGACGTACTACAAACCGACTCCTGATGAAACAATAACTTCAATGCGATTTTTATGAATGAATGATTGAAGTGATTGTATCACTGATTTGTATCGGTAGTCATAAGAAATTCTACTTCTTTTTAAAGCTACTGCCGGCTAAATAGTTCCGCTAATTTGGTCCAAAACTTAGACTTTGAGTAAATAAACTTTTCCTCTACTTCTTCCACCTGAATGCTCTAAGGATTCCTATATTTAGTACATAATCAATCGCGTATCAAACTTCAACTGATTTTGAACTGTATATTCCTTCAATGGTTGTGTAAAACTAACGCGAACATAAACACGTGCGCAAGAGCTTATTGGATTTTTATTTAATTAGCGGGTGTGAAGGAGATTCTATGATTTTAATATCTGCTATTGTTTTAGGTTTGTAATAACTTTTCACTTCTACACTGTGTGTTACTGGACATATCTATGTGCGAGTATATTCTCGATTCTCTCTCAGCAATAGAAATTTTTTGTTCTGCGAGGTATTCCTTTTCCCTATGAAATGACGCTTTTAACCTAATTACAGTGTTCACTTTCCTTACAATGTTGTTCAGAAAAGATCAAACTATGCTTGTCTAGTACCAATTTTCAGAAATTTGTTCCCAATTTACTAATCAATTAAGTTTAACAGGCTAGAGTTTTCGGAACTTTCAACGTGATTCCTTCAATAAATATAAAATTTATCAAAAACCATCACCAGCATTGGCTAGATTGAACATTTGTCTTTTATATATATTGGTTCATTTCTTTAAATCTTCAATAAGATTACATTCGATGGGTAAAACAAACCTATTAAGCTTGTTGCGTATTTACACAGGTAGGGCGGATTCCTCTTAAGACTAAATCCGTGTCGCTCTTATTTATAAAGATTATGTTGGCTTTGTCCTACATCGAGTAGATTTCAAAACGAAAGAAACGCTAACATTGTGGTCACATCAATTATCCTTCGATGAGGCAACCAAAATTAGCAACATTTGTGCTTTGATTCAGGAAAATTCCTAGTTAATCATTGAAATTTCAACAACGATTTTAGATAAAAGTGCGGTACGTTATCCTCAGCAAGTTTTCGATTGCTCCTCTTTGTTTTTGACTACTGCTTAACAGTTTTCTGCTGTTAACTGATTAATCCAACGGATCAACTTCATGAATGGGCCGAGAAATGGAAATTAAGGATGAACCCTGAAAAAAGCGTTGCAGCTAGGTTCACCCGTAAGCGTAATCCTCCATTCGATAGTAACTTCATTGAATTGAAGTGGTCAACGAGATATCTTTGCTTGATCCTGGATTATTCTTCAACTCCACATCAGCAGCGTATTGGATAAATTCCGGAGGACTAGGTTGGTTGCCTTGCCTCTGCTGTGCCAGCGCTTCCGGCTGTCTCTAACTCAACGAAAGAAGTTGCTTATCTGGAGCTTAGCTGTCCTAGTCCGCAACTAAGAACCAGATGGTATGGTAGTGACTCCGAATCAAATGCTGCGCCCTGGTTTGATCAAAACATACTGACTTCGTAATTCCTAACCTCCAAGTGTTGTCGAAAAATCTCGCTCGCTATTGGAGGGGATGGGGGTCAATTCGGAAATCCAATGGTGAACTATCTCGCACAGTTGAACCTGAACATACCTCTGCCCTTAGCTTCCGTCAGGCAGGCTCAAGAAGTCAATGATGAGAGAAGTTGATATCCAATGTCAATGCTTTTATGCCCTGTGTCGAACTGTGATGTATCTGATCTCATAGATAGACTGAAGTGTTGCGATTCTTGTGGGATTGACAATATTTCCAACAATCTGATTAAAAAAGCAAAAATTCTTTGTGCGGGCTATTACTACATATTGTCAATCTAGTATTATCAGGTGCAAAATTTCCAAACAAATGCAAGATAGCTGTTGTTAATCCGGTGTATAAGAGAGGGGATCCTAATTACTATGATAATTACAGACACATTAGTTTACTGTCCAAAATCATTGAAATGTCAATTAGTGATCAGTTTACTAAATTCTTCTTACATAATAATCTTTTGTCCAGTCATCAACATGGATTTCTTAAATTCAGAAGTATTCAGACGGCTTTGTGTGAATTTCATTATGAGATTGTTAGTGCTTTAGATCATGGAAAATTGGTTGCTGCATTGAGCATAGATCTGACTCATGCATTTAATTTGATGCGCCACCAACTTGTAGTCTCCAAATTGGAAAGATATGGTGTTCGAGATATACCTCTTGAACTGTTGGCATCATTTCCGGATGGAAGATATCAGTATGTAAAAGTAAAAGAAACTTTTACTGGACGATGGATTGGGCGTCCTGGTCCCATTTATAGACGACGATTGAATCAGAAATTTATCGACAAAAGCCGCTTACTCGATACCAATCATTTACTCGCACTTTACACGCTGTTATGAGTATCAGAGAATTGCAAGATTTACTTCACAAAATTACTAGCAATTTGCGAAAAATATGACAGTATACGGACGTAGACTGCAGAGTTTTTGAATCGTCAATGAGGACATAGCAAGGCAGTTGATATGCCTACCACCAGAACCCAAACTCGCTCTATCTTTAAAGCGGTTCAAAATAAAATTAATATTCTTGATAAGCAAATATTTCTTAAAGTAGCCCCTATTTTAATTTTCCCGAATATTGCAGATTCCTCCTGGAGCACTTGTATTTGAGGTCATAAATCAAAACGACCATATTTTCCTGTCCTATCAAGATAGGTTTCAACTGTTAGGTACATAGATTATTCGATTAACTTATTAAACACCTAATTATATTGTCCATTATATTTTTCCGGAAACCATTGTATTCAGTACAAACTCCTCAATGTTTGCTCCTATATAAATAGAACAAATATTCTCCTTTAATATCCACCGAAATACATCTCTTACAATGTTTTTAGTCAAGTATCTACTGATACGATTACCGAAATATATTTTAACGGTCACAGAAGTAGCCTTGAAGCATCCTTTCCACAAAATACTTCAACATGGCTCCGTCTTTATTCGCTTCTAAAGATTTTACTTCCTCCGCATAAGTATAGAGATTACCTTATCAAAGCGAATTCGTTCGGCGAATACAGCAAGAGAACAGAGAAAATAAAGCTACCTTTACTCTCTTCCCATATTCGGAGATTACCGTTCTCAAATCTACACGCGTTCACCGTAGGCCGCACACTCGATCGAATAATTTTACGGATTCCCTCCACTCCACCGTATTGGGGAAAAATTTTACGATTTCGTTTATCGCCGTTGTGCGATCGGGAGGCTTAAACATTCACTTGAATTATGTGTCCTGGAGGATGCCTTGTCGGACAACGCCGTTCTGAAAGCAGTTTCGTCGTCCTTCGGGGACAGAAAAATCGCACTTTCGTATAGGTTTGGACGCGGTGCGCGGACGTGCGTCCCAAATGACGATTTACGATAGTTCCGGCGAAGTTTTTCGCATTAACTCGCCCAAAATGTAACGCCCGAGATGTTATATGGGACGTCCTGTATACGACGATGTAAAATTTTTATGCACGGACAATTCTTTTATTGCCACTCTATTCAGAGATGGGTCTCCACAGACGGTGACTCTGACATTAATTGTGCAAACTATTCAGTGCGGTTCCATAGGTAATCAGACACAATTACAGTCGGTATATAATATTTTCAAAACAGGTTTGCAAAGGATAGAGCGGCACAAATGCGTCCGGGCCATATACATAGAAATATCAAATTCTAGAAAAGTAATGGGTGTATTTGAACTTTTGCCAATTAGTCTTCTGCGCTGTGTATTTGAATTGTTTCTTTCTTTATTAATATCATCGTTGTCCGCTCAGTCCGCTTGGAGCAGTATAGTGGATATGAGAGGAACTTGGGCTACTGAAATATTCCTTCATTATTGTCTTGATGCTTTCAGAATCACTACTTTTTCTATGTTTGTATGTCTTCTTGTTAAGCCTGTGCCTTTTACCGTTAGGTATAAGACCAGTGGAGTTGAGTTTCATCATCTCAAGTTTCTCATCTTTCTATTTCCACTGGCACACCGTCACTCCACGTTTTACTGGGTCTTCAGGACAAAAAGAAAGAAGAGTAGATAGTAACATATTAAATTAAATGTATATATATATATATATATGTCGTGACCTTTTATACTTATCTTATATGATAGATCTCTACCACTAATAGGTCAATAAAACAAGGCTGGTTTGAACGATAGTTATATTTTCAGAACGTTTACAAACGTTTTCGGAATACCTTCTTCAGTGAAAATATAACTAGATAAATATATAAACAAACATTTGTTTTTTATTTGGGAACTATCAACAAAATGACTAATGACTAGGATTTCTTGATATAGAGGATGTGTAACCAACTTTTATATATATATAAATTACAAAAACTAAATTAATGTGTAAACATACATGCAAATTAAGTAAAACTTTATATCAAAAAATCTTTGTCGAAACCTTAACAATTCTGTTCAAGGACTAGGGAAAACCCAAATTTAAAAACCTAGCCAAAGGTTTCCTTCTTAAGAAATGCAAATGTCATTTTAACAAATTGCTGTATACATTACTTAAATTTTGAATATCGGTTCCGAAATTAATAGTTTTAGTGTCTTTTTGTATATTTACCATTTCATATATTAGTCTTTTTTTATAATTATTCTCTGTTTTTAATATAATTGTGTTTTCAAAATCAAAGTAATCCCCAAGATCTTTGTAATGCTTTGTTACAGCGGTCATTGCACCAAAATCATTATTTAAAGAATACTTATGGCTATACAACCTTTTCTTTAAATATTGTTTCGTCTGACCGATGTAACAACCATCACAGTCCTTACAGTTTATTTTATAAACTACATTACTTTGATTTTGTTTAATTATTTTAGATTTAGTATTAGTAAAAGAGATCTGTTACTATAATTTGGAATGAAAGTAATGTTTATGTTGTTTTTATTAAACTCTTTTTATTTTTCGCTTAATCCTTTTTTATAAGGAATAGCGTTATAAGATTTATTGTTATTGTTTTTAATTCCTCTATTGTATAATTTGTTAATTCTATTTTTTATTATTTTTTCATAAAAACTATTTGGATAATTATTTTTATCTAAGATTTCTTTAACTTTGTTTAAATTCTTTTCCCTAAATTCAGGATTAGCTAATCTAACCGCTTGATCAACTAAACCGGTAACTACATTAATTTTATGTAATTTTGATGTTTCTGAAAAATAATTTAAATGTCTTCCTGTATTGGTAGACTTTATATGCCAATTTGTTTTTACAATGCCGTTATTATGCATGACTGTCACGTTCAGGAAACTCAATGAGTTATTAGATTCCCTCTCATATGTAAATTTTAATTATTTATTATGATAACTATTAAATGAATCTAATATCTCATCAATACTATCCTTTCTTACGGAACAAAAACAGTCATCCACATAACGTCTGTAAAAACTTACACTAGAATTTAGTTTTGCCAAACAAGTTTGCTCTAGGTCCTCCATTACCAGGTTTGCAATGACTGCTGATAATGGAGAACCTATTGCAGTACCGAAAATTTGTTTATAAATTTTATTTTGATATGTAAAATAAGTAGAATTTAAACAAAGTTTCGAAGCTGCAATGAATTCCTCCTTTGGAAGATCTGTAAAATCTTTTATGGAATTCCATTTTTTATCTAAAATTTTTAGTGCTAGATCCACAGGAATATTAGCAAATAAAGAAACAACATCTAAACTGATTAATTCGTAATTATTAGGAATTGTTTGATTTCTAACCGAATCTACAAATTCCCATGAATTTTTCACATTATATGTAGTTTTACCTACAATATTGCTTAAAATTTTAGATAAAAATTTGGAAAGATTGTAAGCGGGGAATTAATGCAATTTACGATTGGACGTAAAGGCATATTATCTTTATGTATTTTAGGATATTGATATTGGAAGATAATCAAGCTTATTCGGTATTATTATCAGACCCAACAAATAAATTCCAAAATGAAATAAATAAACTAATAAATAGTTGGTTTTAAAAAAATATATTTCTAAAGATTTGAGTAACCATTTAAAAATTCTAAATTCTATCTCTATCTCCAAGAATATACGGTATGTTTGTTTATATATTTATCTAGTTATATTTTCACTGAAGAAGGTATTCCGAAAACGTTTGTAAACGTTCTGAAAATATAACTATCGTTCAAACCAGCCTTGTTTTATTGACCCATTAGTGGTAGAGATCTATCATATAAGGTAACATATTAAAGAAAAGGTGTAGCTATGAATTAACAAACCAAAAACGAAAGTAAATATATAAACATAACAGTTGACTACAAGAAAGGTATAAAGAGAAAAAGTCTGTTGGAAAAAATGTCATCATCGTAGGACTCAGAAGACGATACATATTCACCACTGAAGACCGCCACAATGCATTTTTCTTGCTGATGGAAGGGTGAACGTCGACGCGGTGCAACTGGAGCTTCTTGGGACGTGGAGCTTCACAGAGCTCAAAAGTTCAGGACAGTTAACCAGACTGTGGAGTAACTTTTATATAAAACGTGAGATCAACGTATCTATCTCCTATACGGAGCTACGAGCTGATTGTAGTCGTATCCCCTAGGAGGGTATCGAGCCGGTAAAACAGACATCTTAACAAACGACGCTAAATGCGTTCAATAGAGATCTGGTGTGTAACATAAGAAGGCGACCAGACTATTGCCGCATTTTCAAATGTGCAAAGGACGAAAAGCAGTTAACTAAGGTTGCTGTTAATAAAAAACTTCCCACAGCGCATAATGAAGCCCAAAGACTTGGAAACAGAAAGACAAAGTTTTTTAATGTAATTTTTGAAAGTAAGTCGAGAATCTAAGTGGACGGTAAGGTATTTTGACAGTGTGTAAATGTTCACCTGCCAAAACATAAGTAGGAAGCGAATATTGAGCTGGCAGGAGTAGGTAACAACAATACACTCACTTCAGTTCAATTTTAGGCTGTTGACATCGCACCAATTAGCTACTGCATGAAGGATTTGCTGAAAAACACACACGTCTCAGAGATATCGGAGATAGCGGAACAAAGCTTGAGATTGTCCGCATAAGCATGGCCTGGCAGCCCACAGACTCTAAAAGCTCATAGATAAAAAGAATAAACAGCGAGGGACCGAGACTTGAACCCTGAGACACCCTGGACGTTGCAGTATAAAGAGAGGAGGAGTAACCATTGTAAAATACATAATTTAGTCTGCCGAGCAGAAAGGAACTTAATAAAGAAAGCAGCATAGGAGTACAACCAAACGGTTTGAGTTTATGGAGAAAGAATATATGGTGAACAGTGTCAACGGCATTAGAAAAATCACTGTAGATAACGTCACTAGTAATTGCTTAAGATTAAGCAAATTGCAAAAATTATTAAACTGACAGACTTTCCTGCAGATAGCGGATTGGTTAACAAAGTCAGGAAGATTGAATTTTATATTGTTTTGATATATTCCCCCTAACAAATTGCGTTATCCTTTCTATTTATATATTTTGTATGTAGCAATTACCACCTTTAGAACTCATAATCTTTTTGCTGTGACAATTTCCCCGAGCTGTAAGTGTACCAACGGACTCGGACTTGCGGGCAGCTGGACCCAGCACCAATTGTGGGCGCTATTGATGCTATGCTTGGACAAGCTTTTTATCTAAGCCGACGAAGTAAAGTGGTTGTCAGGTACGTCAGTTTAACTAGTAAGTATTATTATTATTATTATTATTATTTAGACCTTCTGCCCAATTAGTTGCAAGATCCCTGAGAGTAATCTTAATCATGTTATCTTCTGTGTCCATCAGGTCACGTACACACACCCAAAATCCAATGCAACAATCCATTATCAAACACATGTTCGATATCTAGCTAATTGTATAGACCCTTAGTGCTGTGACTAATGCAGTAAATATCCTCCCTTACAAACGATAATAAATGTATGCGGGATCCCAAGGCAGCGGTGTAAAGGATATACAACGGAGAGTAATCCTCTCCTTTCTTCCGCTGCAGTAGTAATGGAGCTTTCTTGATACCGGTGCTAAGATTTTCGTTTTGCGATTTCGCGCGAATTGTCTTTGGATTTCCATGCATAAAAGCCGCAAACGCTCGGATTGGCATACATAATAACAATCGAGACGGTTTCCCCGAAATCTTTCGACGAGGTGTCGACGTCGACGTCGAAGCAACGAACAAAATGTGAATCGAATTGCACCCCTCGGTCTTAAATAGAGCGTGTGAGCGCCGCGAATTTGTGAACTGCAATCTTTTTAACTGACTCGATTATTTTACTTTAACGAAAACATTAACTAGGAATGCAGTATCTTTAAAATCATTTAACAGATACAATACCACTAGTATGTGATTCGATCTGATCGATAGGTTGAGGGAGCCAGAAAATTATAGCATTAAAGAAGCATAAGGACAATTTATTTTTCTCCTAAGAGTGTGGTTCCAAGCCTACTGCACTGAAACCCAATGGTTTATTGTGCACCTCCAGCTGGTTTACCCTATTCAATAAAGACCTACTCCATCCGTAATGAACAACTCCTTGATCACTTCTAGTTGCAAAAGCCGGGATCCAAAGTGTTTAGTTTTCACATTGCTAAGTTGGCTGCACTTACAGCTCACATGTTACGAAGTTCACTTTTCCTAACAACGGATCCTATAGGTCCACTATTCTTGTGGATGGAGATGTTTGGTTTCTACTCATTTGCAATAACTGTTCTGTTATGGCATCAGGACAAGACAGCCGGTATAAAAACACTTATAAAAGAAGTATTGCCTCACCTAATTTAGTGTAATATTTGTGGTGTTACTAGCTTTTAAAGATTTGGTTAAAAATGAAAATAATAAAAAGAAAAGTCAGAAACGCGACCGATCAAGTTACAGTGCGGATAACCTACCTCGTTGGTGATAAAGATGGAGATCCAGCCCGTGCTAGCCCAATGGAAACGGCGTAGGTTGAAGGTCGAGCATTTTGTAACAAGGCACCACTCTCCAATTATATAACTGTATCACCTCTAAGTATCTGGAGTCAGAAAGACCCTCCAGCTTCCGTAGTAGGTTATCCGAACCGTCTATGTTCTGGATTTTTATCCCGTCGTGAATCGACCAGCAAAAGTACTCGAAAACTATTTAAAAATAACAAACGAAATAAAAATAAACTGAATTGAGGCGAGAGATTGACGTTTAACAGCACTTTTCTTTCCAAGATGGCGGCTTTTTGCTCTTGATGAAAAGATGTCGGGCAATCTGACTAATTCGGCATCTAGCCTATACTAATTTCCTATAATAGCTTGAAAGATGCGATAACGATATTGTAATTAATAAAAAAAGAAGAAAAAGCTGACCTCCAATTGTGGGAAAAGCAACGTGGACGATTACTATGAACAGCAAACCTTGCGGAAATGAAACTAAATTCACTCAACAATACTATACACCTCTTAGCGTCGAATTTCCGTGTATATTCTCGAGATTTAAAAGCGAAAACGGAATAAACTAGTTACGGAAACCGATCTGTTCCAACTCAACGTCAGAAGCTGAATCCCCAACCGGCGCAAGTGGTATCACAAACTTAAGAAAGCGGGGTGCCATCTACGGCAAAAGTTGGAGCGGGAGACCAAAAGTAATGATGCAGAAAACTGTAACAAGGGATGAAGCATTTGTGATGTACGAATGGTGAAAGATGCATGAAGATTTGAACATTTAAAAATCATGATTCTTTCCCAAATTTCGCGAGCTTTTCGAGTATTTTGCAACATATAAATATTTAAAAAATATATGTTCTATATGTAAGTATACGAGGTAAGTAAATAAAGTAATAAGATCGATTTCTTTCGATTCTTTTATTCCAATAACATTACAATTCAACCTTATAACTGCCTTGGAAAATCATACAGCGCTGTAGACGGTTCAGGGACTTCTCGTAGCAGAGCTGAGACTCGAATACTGCAATAGATATCAGCTCGTCGGCTACAACCGTTTCAATGTTATCCAATATCAATGTCCATTGAAGCGCTTTGTCAATCTCAGGAAAAAGAAAAGATCACAAAGACTCAACTCGGGCGAATATAGTGGCTGAAGAGCCACGGGGATTGTTCTTACTGACCAAAAAGCGGTTCACTGAAATTGCTGTGTGACAAGGCACAGTATCGTGAGGCAACATCCACCCCTCTTTGATGTTTGGTCTCTTTCAGGAACCTTTCGGTAGAAGTGTTTATTGACCCCTTGGTCTGAATGCACGAACTTTGGTTACCGAAAAGCAAATCAGCATGATTTTAGTTTTTGACTTGCTCATTCTTGCTTCTTCTGGCAATGGAGAGTTTGGAGTATGCACTGTGTCGAAGTCTGAAGCAATGCCTGATCACACACCGTTGCTCAAAATTCCTGTAATTCATTGTCAGAACTAACAAGCAAAAGCTTCTCTCAAACAATCGCTACGGATGAACAACGTGATTCTAGCGAGTTCCAACTGGCAATGGTGAGGTATCACATATTCACCTTCCTTCCCCCAAGTCCCACATCACCAGTGTTGCCAGACGGAACACTACGCTACTAGTCTCATTACTTTATTTACACACCTCGTACTTATAAGTAAAAATCTCGCACTTCATGTTATACACTCCTAAATTGTTTGCGTCTCAAAACATCTGATCCGTGATCGGAAGCAATATGTGTTTATTATTACTACTTTTTTAATTATTTATATTCCATTAAAGAATGAAACGAAGCCAATTTGCCGCAGTATTGCATCGCTACCGTAGAAGCGCGCGGTAGATTCATTGATTTGACCTTAATCGAATGACAACGGGTGCAGGAAAAAAGGACTGCTAGTACACGCCGTATAATACATATGTACAGGCATAGGGCGTTGGTATTCTAGTGTAATTCGCTTGCAACCGAACTTTGATGTTTCATCATTATCCCTCGTCGAAAAAGACTACAAAGACGCATTAGCCTTTTTAAATAAAGTACTTTTTGTTCCCTTTTCGGTCTCGGAAATGCCGCTGCCGAAATGGTTGAAAACTCAAAGTACGTACATCCCTTGTTGATTGGAATACCAGATGAGTGTGAGGACTAGATTAGTTTTATATGGGGAGCGGAGTTGGAGCGGATCGGTTCGCAACACAACTGTCTTAACGAGATGAAATTAAATGTAGGAAACGAATAGAATCGTTTCGGTATTTAGGACAGCTGACTATTAGAACGGAAACAGAAGAAAGCAAAAAATAAAACGAGAGCAAGTCAAATAAATGCTTTCTCTTTGGAAGGATTCTTTTCTACTTTTAGAAAAACAAAATTTGGAATTTGTCATAAAAGTATCAGTTTGTTTTATAAGGTTTTTTAAATTTGTTCTTTACATAAAGCTGCGGTTAACTTCCAATATGCCAACATGAACTTTTTAAATCAGTTCCGGAGCGCGAAGTTTGCATAATGAATTTTCTAATAAAAGTCTAACCCAATTTACTAGTTTTTAGTTTTGTATAGTTAAGAATTACAAAACTAATTACAACACTGTCCTGAATTATGTAAAAATAATTCCGACCTCCCATATTACAAAAAGTTATTCAATCAGTAACTAAGTTCTTAGTAGTACGATATATTAACTAGCTCGATGCGCTAGCAAGAAGTAATTTCATTTTAGGTTTTACATTTCTCTTATTTATATTTCTGCAGTGTTGCTTTACGTCCGAAACAAAAATTATGTATGTCCTTCTCCGAGATATAATAAAGAGATTAATATTAAAAGTTGTCATTTTAAGTTTTAGAAACCAGAAATTTTTTTTTCAATAAAATGATAATGTTTTTATTTCAGTATAGCGTACAGATACCCGCATCGACTTCTCCTGCAAACGGTCTTCCTTTTTCTTCATTGCATTTTCGCGTGTCTGTCGCGAATAATTGATCGCATATTGTCCTGAAGCACGTCATTCGTTTACGGAGCGTTGGCGTAGATCTTATCTTTAATGTCGCCCCAGAGGAAAAAACCTAACGGTATTAAATCGCACAATCTAGGCAGTCAATTAACGACTTTCTTTTTGGAAATTATATAATCAGGAAATTTTTCACGTAATAACTCGAGTGTTTCGTGATTTGCGATCTCGTTTCTTCAAGAAAGTACGGGCCAATGACACCGCTAGCTGAAAATTCGCACTATACTCTCACCCGCCATGAGTGGATAAGTTGCTCAACGATTACTTCAGGGTTTTCAGAGCCCCAAATCCGGCAATTTTGTTTATTGACATAAGCTTACAGATGGACATGGGCTTCATCTCTCAAGGATTTTCTTCAGCTCGTACAGATTCTACAATTGGTTATACAAAGTAGTATAAAAATCTATAAAGACTAATTTTGTACAATAATAAAAGTAAGCGAAATAAAGATATATTTGCGGCTGTAGTAAACAGCAAGAATGCACACATAAAAACGAATCTTTAATTTAAGCATATAAAGTGTGTATGAAACAATACACCCCGAACTAAATATATATTTAAACAAATGTAGCATATGCTACCAAACAAATCAAAATATTATCAGAAATATTGGTTATGTTTGAACTTAGTACATATTACTCTATGCATTATAACAATGATCTTTATGATTTATTTGAAGGTAATATCTTTGTTCTGCCTATTTTTGAATTAAAAACAAGCTATATTTTATTTCAATATAGCTTTAAAATCAAGCACATGCATAAAGCATTTACGTTGATAGTGATCATACTGCTATGTTTAAGTTAACAATCCCGACACATTTATTTCAACACAACTAAGGATTTGGAATAAGGGTTTTAAGTTTTGATTCAAACAAATAATTATGAATTTGAACATATATAACCTTATTTCATTATGAATCGGTACATATTTTATATTCAGGCAAAGTATTCTTAATGGAAAACTCTGAAATTTGATTTAAAATTATATATTCAAATAAATGTATATATTTCTTTTAAGAAAAGATTTGTCTGTGTGTGTGTATTACACCGTTGATGGAAGTAAAGGAATTTCACCATATCATATTTTTTTTAATATCTGAATATATGCTTGGCAACTAATTGTCAGTTGTCATTTGTAGTACTGGGTAGCACATATCTAGGTAAAACCGGACTATTGTTTCCACTGAAGATGACAACTTACAATTAGTTGTCGAAATAGTTTTAGCGATTTCTCCAATAAAGGTGGGGTAAGTCGAAATATGTTTATTTTCATTTTCTTATCAAAACCGTAATCTTCCAATTACTCTTATTTGGAGCGTCGCTGTTGTCTCTAAACGAGAATGGTAATGACAACCATTTCAGGACGTATTTAAACATTTATTATGTAATTTAAACTTGGATAGGGAGTTAGCGTTGAATTTTACAATAGTCCAGAAAGGAGATATGAGTTGTTTAAGAAGGTACATAGGTTACGGTTTCAATATTTTATGTTGAAATACTATCACTATTTCGGTCCTAAACTTAGAATTATTGATTTCTTGCCAGCTGAAGGAGCTACAGCCAAATTTAAGAGGTAACACCACTGTGAATTTTTCAGAAAATCGATTTTTTTATTTGCTTAATAGATGCTTTAATAGAACCTTCTAGAATATGGGGCAAAAAGTTCATTTCCCGGAAGAAAGTTTTTCCCTTGAAATTTCAATCGAAGTTTCTCCCGATACGCGTCGGATATCCCCAAACGACTACCTGCGCCAAATAAATACCAGTTGGGAAGGTCTTACTTTTTGATTTGTAACTCCTCTAAAACAGTAACAAAAGTCAAAACAAAAGTGTTTATTAACGACTTTCTAATTCTCAGACTCATTTGTCTATATATATATATATATATATATATATATATACTGAGTGACATAGAAATTGCAACACCAAGAAGGGGTTGGAATTTCTGAATGAAATTTGGTTGGAATATTCACCTATGTTATAGTAATAAATGGTCAAAGTTTGAGAGGAAAATCTTCATTAGTTAAACAAAATTTAATAATTATTGTTAATAATGTGTGGAGCGACCTCTCTGATTTATACATTCATTTACACGTCGTGGCATTGATTGAATAAGGTGTTTTATTTCGTCTTGGGGTATTGCGTCCCATGCAAGTTGCACCTCATGTCTCAAAGCATCTAAAGTCAAATGACAGCGCTGCAAATTTTGGGAGGGAGGCCAAAGGAGGGCAAAGGATGGCAGGGCAAAAGATTAATCTGGACCTGTTCAAAGAAGTTCAAGGAAATCCTTGCTACATGAGAATGTGCGTTATCTTCAAGCTCTTGTAGGTATGGCAGAAGATGTGCTTCAACCACCTCCGCAATATATCGTTGTGTTGTCATATTGCCTTGAATGAACACCTGCTACCGTAATTAATCGCACCCCAAACCATAATACCCACGGCGCGGTGTACGTGTCTCTCAACTCTAAATTAAAGATTTCGTCGTTCATCCCGTCTTCTTCTGACTCTCTTACGACCGTCGTGCATGCCTAAACAAAATCTAGATTCGTCACTAAAGGCAACCACACGCCATTCAATATTCCAATGAGATCTTTCATTGCACCATTGTAACCGTTGCTGACAATGTTCCGCAGTCAAAGGAAGCACAAGTTGCGGACGATATTATCTTAACCCAAAACTTCGGATTCGGCCATAAACTGTTCTAAGGGTTAGATGGCGTTCTTTTTCACCAAATTATTGGTCACTAATTGCCCGAGTAGAGGAAAATCGATCTCTAAATTACAGTTGTCTTAAGCGATGATCTTGATGCTCATTCGTTTTTATAGAGGCACCGGTGCCACTTTTACGACGTTCTTGACCATCTTCAAACCTCGTTGCCGTACTCTAGGCATGATCAAACTAACAAAACACGTAAAGAACTGAATAACAATCGAAATAGTGTTAATTAACAATCAAAAGAACAACAAATCGAACGATAAATACAGATCGAAAAGGCTAGCAAAAAATTAATAACAACTGCCAAATGTGACGTTATTACCACTTGATCTCAAAAGTTAATCAATTATTATTTAATGGTAGCCCAACAAATCTACCCAGTTTCCACCAAAATATCCTACTCGTTCTTGGTGTTGCAATTTCTATGTCACTCAGTATATATACATATGGTATGTATATATACATATACATTTAGTTAAGATGTATAAATTGAAGGATTTATGATATATATGTTTAAGTGTTTCCGGAATGAGGTAATGAGGTTTCGAAGACATTAATCTGACATTAGTGTTCAGTATGACTAACAAGCTTAAGTAATTAAATGCGAAGAAAAGCTTATCTCTGCTTTTAATTACGCTTTCACTTCCATGAAGCAGTTATATATATTTAATGCTTCTTCTTCGTAAACAAAATTCTCCGTGTTCAACAAAATCCATTAATTCTAAATTAAACTATTATATAAAAAGGTCTTAAATATAAGGACTGTTATTGCTGTGTGCAACTTTAATGCCAGTCTAATAAATATTCTACGAATCATGAATGTATTGGAGATGGATATTGGCGTCCAATCATACAATTTTTGGTGTTGAAGCCGATGCTAATTGAATCGAGCACGCCAAGCTATCTTTGACAGATGGTGGTGATGAGTGGTAAAAGAGGCGCGCTGTGGCATATAATCTTCGAGGAAAGAGAATGAGGAAGAATATTTGAACATGGAAGGGCCAGCTTTATGCTCCTGGGATATTAGATTAATGGTAAAAAATTATAAACAGTCAAATTTTTCATTTGTTCATGTCTACATCACATTTCAAAATTTTAAACGCGTTTTCCTCGAAACACGATTTTTCAAAACGGAGCGTAATATAATTACAACAATGTTTATTCTATCTATTCCAATTTTTGACCATATCTTTAGCATAGGAATATCTAGTGAAATACATATGGGATTTACGATAAGTTAATTTAAACATTAGTTATTAACAAATGATTGCCCTTTTTGTTCGAATATGGAATGTTTTACTTCAAATACTCATCAATCGCACAAAAATTTATATTCTTAAAATCCCGTATGTATTTCACTAGCTATAACCATGTCGATTAGGTGGATTTTTTTATTAATCCGAATTCAAATTTGCACCAGTTACACTGCGCGCAGCAGAGCGCCTCAAGTTCAACGTGCCTCGCGAGGATGTCTTCGGCGTCGCCTTTTTTAATATTTATCGATGATAATTTCTTTTTTCAATACTTAAATTAATGCCTGATAACTTCCTAGAATATTACTATCATAATGCCTTTTCTTCCATTCAAAATAAATTGTCAAAGAAGCGCCTCTTTTAGGCTGTTACATTGAAAAAGCCAACGCGCCCACTTGTTACCATGCACGTGGGCCGCACGTGTCATTGCCCGTACTTTATTTTAATTGCAGTTTATGTTTTCACGGCGTATTTGTTTTTGTTCAAGTAGCGATAATAACTAGAGGTTAAGAGATTCATTCTCGAAAATTGTAGAGTGCATTAGGACCGTTGGCTATAATTTTAGTGTATAGAAAATACCACCTGGTACTTTACCAGTCCCTTCGAGGAAATCTATACGCCGCAGGGACCGTTTAATTACGAAATTAGGCAATTACTGGAACAATCCATATCTGAACAATGAAGTCACTTTTGTTACCAAGCAGTTTATAAATTTTGCAGCATTTCTTATTTTAATGCTATAATTTGATGGAACTCTAATTTTCAAGTTGTTATGTTCTAAGTTTGTAGTTACGACCTTAAGTCTATTATAAATAGTATGGTATGTAACGGTTAATTGTTATAGTTTTCTTATTGTATACTTTTCTGTTTTGATAGTTCTACTATATCTCGCTTCAAAGTGTGGCGCTCGTAATCTTTGATTCGATGCGTCAGCCGCGCTACCTTGAATGCGGCGGTGTTTTTGACTCAGGATTTCCATGGTAACGTACCAATAAAAAAGTTGGTTCTCCGTCCTTGAGTTTTGTATCGTTTCGTAAATCTGGTATCGACGATTATATACGGATTTCCGACGCAGGGAATTGATTATTACCGTTAAGAGTATCGTTGAAATTTCGTTTTTCCAAAATTTTGCGTGTCGAACGAGTCATCCACGTTGCTTTTCCTTCAAATAAAGGTGAGTCTTTTTTTTTGTAAATTTCAATGCCAAAATACCTTGCTTTCACGTTGTTATAGGAAATTTGTAAGGAGCTAGTGTAAACTGGTAGAAAACTAATGCGATTTTGTAGAGACTGATGATTTAAATAGGCCGGCGTAACTCTCGTTGGAGCTGGAAGTCAGTTTTCCCGACATCTTCTCCACACCGGCGACAAGACCCGTCATCTTGGGCACAGTCGATCACGGTAGGATCACGCTAAGTTTTATTTACGTTTATTTCTTTTTATTTCGTGTTGATTGAGTTTGGGGAAATAATTTCCCAGCGAAACAAATTTAAGTTTAAGTCAAGAATTGTGTGTGTATATACAGGGGTTACACACTAATTTTACGTCAAGAATGGTGTACGGGTATACAGGGGTTAAACATTAATTTTATTAGTAACTTAGGCGGGGGGCGGGAAGAAAATTCCGGTTGAGCATTAATAGTATTGTCTTTAATTTTGTCAGTATTTTAAGGAGGTGGGTGGACTTCAGTACCGTCACGCGAATATTTGTTTTCTTTTATCTATTATTACGTTTAGAAAAATGGTAGGTGGCTGTAAGGCTTGTTGGAATTCCATCGGGTACCAAGCGTGTTAATTGATAATAACCTAATTGATATTTTATTTGATTTTTTTACTTTTCACAACTAACGAGATTAAAGAGCTGTTAACCGACAATTTCCCCCTAGTTAATCTTTTTTTATTCAGTTTCAAACAGTAATTATTTTCCATAATCAGTTTGCATAACTTTCTACCTTATATTACGGGAGGGCGTCTCTCCGCCCCCGACAATTGAAGGGCGACCCAGTAACACAAATTGGGGAGTGGTGCCTAGTTAATTTTTACGATCTTAGTCTACGCAGTTTTCACTGGGCTCGTACGGCCTGGATCGCCTTCGACCAAACCAACGTGGTCGGTTATCCGTCAGCTATCCTTTCGTTGGTAATTTGCCATTTTGACACATATTAATAATAATTAAATGTATATATATATATATTTCGTAACCTTTTATACTTATCTTATATGATAGATCTCTACCACTAATAGGTCAATAAAACAAGGCTTGGTTTGAACGATAGTTATATTTTCAGAACGTTTACAAACGTTTTCGAAAACGTTTGTAAACGTTCTGAAAATATAACTATCGTTCAAACCAGCCTTGTTTTATTGACCTATTAGTGGTAGAGATCTATCATATAAGATTAATAATAATAATAAAAGTTAGTAACAAATTCATTAACATTCCGGCGGTCGCGCCGCGGATACGCGAGTTATTGGCTATGTATTCAGATGGTCGTCTTTAAAGCAGTTTCTGTAATCCTTTTATTGGATCATCCCGTTTTGAAGATTTGTTTTCCATCTATAGATTTCCAGACGCTCATTTACAGATGGATACTTTTTGTGGTTTACTGCGTTGCGTTCTTTTTCTTTTTTTTTTTTTTGAAGATTTGTAATTTGTGCAAGTACTTTCCCTGAGTTAATATGGGGCTAACTACATCTGAGTTTATAGTCAGCCTGAGTGAGAGAGCTTTAAAGCATATTAGTACGAGCAGATGTCTGTTTTGTGGCTGAAATTCAACTAAATTATCTAGCTTTGTTAGTAGTACATTTCCATTTTCGCTTTGTTGTTCTACCATTTAGAAGCTCTGTTGTTATGGCAACACTTTCTTGCTGAGTTTTTTTGTCATCTTATTTAAGTTTAAATTTGTTACTTTTAGTGTTTATCCCAATCATTTATTCGCCACTGATACTACATCGACCAGAAATCTTCTTCGCACTGACTAAATAGGAGCTGACGATACCTATCTACTTCATCATTAGAAAAGTTGATGAATTCTGAAATTGATATACTAGGAACGTGCAAAAAAACTGTATATAATAGGATATTCCTACTAAATTCCTTTTTTACCGCATCCATCAACGGTTGGTCGCACTACCTTCAATACCGCCGCACAGTAGTTCAGAACGGCAGATTCCGTGGCCAAAAGTCGAAAAATGAAGGTTAAAAAATCGATGTTTTTGAAATGGATTCTTGTAGAGGGCGGTTTTGGGAATTCGGATCGCATAAGCAGAGGTCACAATATTGTATACCTGCTTTCCTGCGGCAGTCGTAAGTTGCCTCTCGTACGAACACACGCGCGACGCTTCAGTGCCCAGTTATACAGTACTCCAGGAAATCATACATAATTTTACAACGACGGGTCCGATTCCAATTTTCTAAAATGGAAAATGTTTATGAAGGTATGTAGAAACATTTTATGTACTTCAATGTTCGAAAATGTTCGTTGTTATTTATGAAACGTTATACCAAATGTAGTCGTGATTATCATATCTTTTCGCTTCTTTAAAAATACATTTGTGTCGATACAAAAAAATGTTAACACATTTTAACGCTGGCATTGACAGGGACATGTTTGCTGAACTATTTATTAATGAAATTTTCAAGAATTAGCTGCTCGAAAGTTATCGCGACTACTACATTTGGCATAACGTTTCATAAATAACAACGAACATTCTCGAACATTGAAGTACATAAAATGTTTCTACATACCTTCATAAACATTTTCCATTTTAGAAAATTGGAATCGGACGCGTCGTTGTCAAATTATGTATGATTTCCTGGAGCACTGTATAACTGGGCACTGAAGCGTCGCGCGTGTGTTCGTACGAGAGGCAACTTATGCAGGAAAGCAGGTATACAATATTGTGACCTCTGCTTATGCGATCCGAATTCCCGAAACCTCCTCTACAAGAATCCATTTCAAAAACATCGATTTTTCAACCTTCATTTTTCGACTTTTGGCCAGGGAATCTGCGGTTCTAAACCACTGTGCGCAGTTGGCCTGAAAAGTCGATAATCCGTCCTGCATGAACTATAATGGGACAGCGCAAAAGTAATAATATTAATGAATTTTCTTCTGCATAAATTTCAATTAACTTAATTAGCACTTGACCCCTTTCTAAAAGCAAAGTCATATAAATATAATATGTATATATCGACTTATTACTTTCGTTACTTGTCATTACTATGCTCTTATTAAATTAAAACGTATTGTAATAACTTTAAACGAATACTTTAGCCCGGCGATATTAGAGCAGCTTTCGAACGCTCGTTGATTTAATTTACTTAACACCAGCAATTTGTCAGTCGGAAACAAATGATTCGAATTTCCGTTTCCGTAACAATATCGAGATTGTGTTACCACCGTCTTCAAACCAGGAATTTCCTATCACACGTTGGTTTGCGTATACGCGCTCTGATACGCGTAACTTAATAGACGTCGGCGAAGACTTTATGGCTTAATTAAATTTTCATTTAGGCGTTTCTCTCCCGCACCGTATTGAGCGAATTCTAGCGGCAATCCTCGTAGTCAGTCAGTCAGCGATAGTAGTTGATTTAGGGGAATATTTATTACGACATCTCATTCATAAATTACGCTTTTGACTCCGCTCTTTTATGAAATAATTTAGGAGAATTCCTCTTTGTCCTGTTGTAATAAAGCAATTGATTACGGAACTTCAGATTAAGCCAATCTTTTTAAAATGCTGCTTTCAAAAAGTGTACAAAGATTTGTGGTTTAGGAGGAATTTATGTAATTTTTTAGAAGATAAATTTGCATGATTCCCTCTTAAATGGTATGGTAATTATGGGAATGTACCTACACCAACCAGGAGCGTACAATAACTAAGAATAGGAAGGAGGAATGAGAGAGAAAGACGTAGGACATCTGGAGTAAAACTGGAATGAGTCGTACTTCAAATTCCAAAAAGTAGAAGAGGAATAAATAATAAGAAAATACGTCGCAAATATCTTCAAAGGATGTAGTAGTGGTCGAACTAACAAGTACGAGTGCAAAATCACGAATTATAGCATTCCTGACTGTTACAATTACAACGCCTTTGTATAGTTGCGATGATTCCTGCACTTTGATATTGAATACGTTTATAAATCTAGAAAACAGATTTCGTTGCGTTCCTCCACCACTGACCGGCCATTAATTCAAAGGGCCCGGTGACGGTAGTGGCGTTTCTATGAACTACATACGTACGTGGTAGGACAAACGGTAGCGGTTGCCACCGCAACTAACACAGGCCGAGCGAGTTTCCGCTAGCCGCAAGGACGGCACGACGCGATGAGTCGGGGATGCCCCAGAACCTACAAAACAGCGCACGGGATATAAATTAATGTGGGAGCCCTCAGATATATCAAAAACGAGACGCGACAAATTACGACAATTTAGGATCTGGATAAATACAAAAAGTGGCGCATTCTGACGTACATACGTATATACTGACTAATCCACAAGTGGTTTAATCCGCATATGAAATAATTCAGAGAATTCGTTTAATATTTTATATTTACTGTATTAATGTAATCTGTTAATTCATGTGTAGATATTAAGTAACAAAGGAAAAGAGAACATCAAAAGTTAAAATGCTTTCTGAAATTATGAAACGGATTAAATACTTTAGACGTAGCGGTAACAAAATGTGATACATAACCCCCGATCAGACAGAATAGTTCCAAATCTACGTTTAGGCATTCGTTTATGATAGTAGCAATAGTACTTACGTATTTAATCGTTAAGCCATGTATCTCTCGGTGTCGATTGGCAAGGGAACACCAGCAAATGAGAAATTCCTGATTTCGATGAAACTGTACAGACTGTAAGAGTACTTTGCTATAAGAACAACGCAATTGTTTTAGCGGCCGGACACTTTGAATTACTAATTATTTCGATAACGCTTGAAAGAAATACGAGATATATTCAGATAGATACGGGTTAAGTACTTAAGTAGTTTCTGTAGATAGATATCAATAAACAAAGAATACACGCATTGTGTTACGTATACACGTACACAGTTAGGTGCTAAACTGTCCCAACCGTACAAGAAATTCAAACTTTTGATAAAAAAGTAAAACAACAATTTTCAAATAGTATTATGTTTTATATAGTAGATACCCAACAAGGTAAGAAAATGAAGAAAAAAATTGTATCACTCTCGTTATGTTATAAGCACAAAATTACATTGGACCACTTTAGTACCATTTGGGAAAAATAAACTTTCACAAGCTTTAATATTTACTCCACAGTCCTTTTGATTTTTTAACTGCTGCCAATCTTTTCGGCATACTTTTCACAGGTTTCTCGCAATAGTCGGATGAAATTTCATTCCACTATTGTTGAACGCGTCCCCACAGAACTTTGAGTGATGATGGTGGTGAATCATTATTTAGTAGAACCCTTTTTAAGTAAGACCATAAATTCTGTATGGGATCAATGTCTGGACTCTATCCAGGCCAATGTAACACCTGAAATTTCTGTCTACCTAACCATTCTTTTACGATTTTTGCACGTTATCGTATTGGAAAGGTATTTCGTTTTCAGCCACCGACATATTTTCTATAATTTCGGTTAAATTTCTCTTTAAGATGCCAAGATATGTTTCTTTCTTCATAATACCGTCAATTTTTCGAAAAGATCCAGTTCCGTGCCCCAAACTTTCAAATTTCCTCCACCATGCTTCACAATTTGTATAAAATCTTTTATTTTCGTCTTTTCGCCTTCTCTTTTCCAATTCCATTCTCTTCCATCTGTACAGTATCTACTAATTTTGGTTTCATCGGACCAAATTACAAGACTCCAATAATGATCTGTCCATGATTCATACCTCTTGACAGACTCAAGACGTGCTTTTATATTATTTTTTTTTCGATAGCTAGGGCTTCTTTTTTCTCTAAATGGCTCTGAAACCCACCGAGTGTAGGGCTCGTTGCACTGTCTACTTACTTACTGTTTTTCCAGTATCTCTGCGATCTAGTGCTGATGCATGTGAAGCCGAATTTTCCTCTCGTGTGGCCAGGTACCTGATCACTCGTCGAGTATCTTTAGAATTTAGCTTCTTAGGTCTTCCCATATTATTTTCGAGTTCACCTTTGAATTTTTCGCATATGCTCTGCATGTGCAATTTTTCTGGTGGAATTTCCCTTTTCCGACTTATCTAGTATATTATTGTTCAAAGATTTCGTAAATGGTTTTATTTTCGAAAGTGTTTGGATTTTCTCGAATAAAACGATTCACGATTTATATTTTACTTTATATAATTATTATAGAATCAAAATTCAAAGCAAGGAACCAGTTTTAACTTAGTATTATATTCAAACCTGCTCTGCTTATTGGTTGTTGCAAAACTTTGCGTTACCTTTCCATGAACTTCGTAGATAGCGGTGACCTGTCTAATGTTTATTATTGTAATACTGGTTAGGTGTGAGGCATAATAGTTGTAGTCCGTAATAGGCCAAAACAAAAATTATGGTACTATTTAAAATAAAATACATATTGCTTGCTCAGTAGCATTTTCTCGCGCAATATAAATTTATAGTTTGGCACAATGGCAGCGATTAATATAGGTAATGTGTTAAACATATTTCAAGCAACGTTTCAAGTAGCTAACATCGCAGTAATTCCTTTGACGACTTAAGAATTTGAGTCGCATGATGCGTTGAAGCATATGATTGGAAGTGATCAACAGGAAAAATGTTCGCAAATATGTAACGAGATTGGAGTTGGAGAATAATTTGCGCCATCCGTGAGACCATGTTATGTTCTTCAAATTCTATTCTAAAAAAGAAAGATATCTGTGATAGTTTCCGAGATATTTACAAAAATTAAAAAGTCATGCAAATTTTTGGAGGGGCTGTATCTCTAAATGGGGGACTCGGCTGCTAAAAAAATGCGTCGTTCTTATGCCAATGTACAGTTTTATCGAAATCAGAATTTCTCAGTTGCCGGTGTTCCCTTGTGAGTTGGAGTTCAATTATTTGGTTTACACCATATTTCTCTCCCTTCTTTTTCTGTGCTGCGCCAATCGTGGTACACTATGTAGAGTTTTAACCTACGTCATCAATTTTTGTCTGGAGATGTTTGTCTGTGAGACAAGCGCAAATCGTGCTTCTTCTTTCACCGACAGCACTTAAGAAAGGTAGTCAAATTAATAGCTTCTTTTTACTCCTACGACAAAACACTGTAGGTAGAAACTTAAAATAAACCAAGTGTATATTCTCCCACTTCACTCCGCTCTGTTCCGTTACCTTTCTTACTTCTCCGTTCCATGTTTTGCTTGGTTTTCCACTTCGTCGCTTTCCACTATCTCTTGCTTCGTATACTTTGTTCACTAGTCTCTTTGTGTTAGTTTACTTCTTTGTTTTTCTGTTGTCGTCCAGCTTTCGTAGTCAAATGTGAGTGTTGTCTTCAATACCCTTTTACTAACTTTGGCTGCTATCTATTTTGGTATATCCTTCTTGCTGAGAAATGTTGTTTACATTGCATCGAAGAGTCTTCCTGTTTTTGCGATTCTTTCATTAATTTCGTCCTCCACGGTGCCTTCCTCATTGATGATCGTTCTCAGGTAGACGAATTTTTCAGCTGCCGCTGCAATTATTTGTTTCAATTACTATTGAATTTATCTTCTTTATATTGACCTTCACGTTAGCTCTTTGTAACTCTTCATTAAAGACATTTATATTGTGCTGTAGCTCTATCTTGTTTTTTCCCCACATTAACTGGGTCATCCCTATACTTTCCATTCTCAAATTCCCAATAGTATACCCTCTTAGCCTATTTCTAGATCTCTTCAATATTTCATCCACGAGCACATTAAAGAGTAATGAGCTTAGTTTACATCCATGTTTCAATCCTATTCTACTTATAAATTTGTCTGAGCTTTAAATCCTTACTCATACATTTGGTCTTGTATTCGTCTTTCCTTTCTGAATCCTGTGTGACTTTCTAAGATTTTCGCATATAATTTTCCAACTGTGCTTGTTAAGGTAACTCCCCTATAGTTACTGAAATTCTTACTGTCATCATTATTATCTATCGGTGTTATGACACCTCATCTCCAGTCTTCCGGTATTCTCTTCTACCTTGGTTTAGTAAGCCTACTAATTCTCGTTTAACTTTCTTTGTCAGGAACTTAATCATTTCCCCAGTTATCTCATAGTGTCCTGGAGCTTTTCCGAGTAACTTTTTGTATTGCTTTTTCCAGTTCGTCTTCTGATAATAATAATATTCAGCATCTTTGATCAAACTGCAAAGTTGGCCAATCTTTTGGGAAACATTGATGTAACGTTTTAACTCTGCCCTGTTCGTTTTGGATCAAATATATTGCTTGGTCACGCTTATTAATGCAAAAATTTGATTTGTGGCACGTTACAGCTGAAACTGATCGCATTTCCTCTTAGCAGCACAACTGCAATTCTGTCTATATACACGGCACATCAAAAATATATTTAGTTGTCGTACTTATAGAAAGTACAACAGTTTGAGCAATATTGATGATAAATAAGGTAATAAAAAAGGTAACATTATGAAAGTCTTAGACTACTCACTTCTGGTAAAGAGGGGATACCCATCTGCAATTCCGGTTAAGAGTTGGTTTACACACCAGCGACCTTACCGACGTGAGCTCTTCTTTTTCTCAGAAAATTCATGTTCTAGTCCTAATTCCTACTTTTTCCGATATTCTATCCCTCTCATAACCTGTCGTACGCGTAGCAACAGTCAGAACAAGTCGAGGCACGTACAAACGATCTATTAACAAACTCTGTCCGTTACCTGTTGATGTAGATTAAGTTGAAAACTCTGTATTTACTTATTGTCAGCATGTGTATTTTAAATATTGTATCATATTGTATACATATCTTCTTTTTCTCAGTACTTATGTATTACTCATGTGTGAATTTATGTATGACTTTTTGTAGTTTTTGCTTTAGGATGGCATTGTATTAGCTATTTTCTATTATTATTATTTTATTTTGTAATTGCATATATCTAATTGAACGCCACCGTTCAATGGCGGGCGGCATGTTACTCCGTAACACATTTACGCATGCTCTTGCAACTTTATTGCAGAGTACTTCTTGATGGAGGCTCACAAACCAATTTTATTACGGAAAATTTAGCCGAGAGGTTACAATTAAAGAAAACAAAAATCCAAAAACCATTTTTAGGGCTAGGATTAGGTATCACAAACTCACAATATTCGGTAAGCACTACGATAAGGTCGTGTGATAATCAGTATGCAGCGAACATTACATTGATCGCACTGTCCACTATAACTGGTCTGTTACCTGCGAAAACAATTAAACACAAGACGATAAAAATACCTGAACAATTCGCATTAGCAGATCCAGAATTCTTTAAGCCAGCTAGAATTGACGCTCTGCTTGGCAATACAATATTTTATCATTTATTGAATTCAGGTAAAATATATTTATGTAATAAATCAATAATTTTACAAGAAACACAATTAGGATGGTTAGTTACGGGTAAGGCTGAGTGTAAACAATTTAACATTTCGAAAAAACATTCCTAAACAATCAGTCACATCAGATTTATGCTTCGTATCAACTCTTGACAATCAAATTTCAAAATTTTGGCAAATACAAGAGGTGAATAAAATCAAATATTATTCTGACGAGGAGTCAGCTTGTGAGAAACACTTTGGCGATAATGTCAAACAAAATGCAAATGGTAGATACGTCGTAAAATTACCATTCAATCATAAAAACAAGAGATCGGTAGTTCATACAAAATCGCTTCAATTCGTTTTTATTCGTTGGAGAAGCGGCTAGAATCAGCTCCACAATTAAAAGGGCAATACACGGAATTTTTAAGTGAATATTTAAAGTTAGGTCACATGAGTGATATTACTATCACAGATAATAAACAGGAAGGTTATTATTTGCCGCATCACGCTATAGTGAAGGACTCGAGTGTAACAACAAAGCTTAGAGTAGTTTTTGACGGTTCGGCTAAGACATCAACGGGAGTTTCATTGAATGACGCATTAATGCAAGGGCCTACAATTCAGGATGATTTGATATCTATAATATTACGATTTAGAAAATATCAATTTGTTATTACAGCAGATATTGAAAAATGTTTCGGCAAATTGAAGTATCTAATGAAGATATTGTATATCAAAAATTCTTTGGCGTGAAAATCCTTCAGACAAATTAAAAACCTATGCATTAAAAACAATTACTTATGGTACAACTTCAGCTCCTTTTCTTGCCGTCCGTTGCTTGAAACAATTAAAAGAAGATCACGGACACAAATATCCATTAGCTGCAGCCGTACTTTGATCGCGACTTTTATGTTGATGATTTGCTTACGGGAGCAGATAGTCTTCAAGAAGCAAGCACTTTAATCGAGCAATTAATGCATTTGCTTCAAGAAGGCAGTTTCAATTTGCGTCAATGGTTGTCAAACGACAATTCATTATTAAAGCATCTAAAAATACTTCCGATTCTAAATTTCTTTGCCTAGATAATGAACTAAAGAAGGTGCTCGGAGTTCATTGGGATCCAAAGTTAGATACAATTTGTTATAACGTAAAACAATTAAATTTCAGTAAACAAGTCACAAAAAGGACGATTCTATCTGAAATTGCTCAACTTTTTGATCCTTTAGGTCTATTAGGTCCAGTAATATTCAAGGCAAAATTGATTATGCAAGAGTTGTGGAAGGCGAACTTAAATTGGGACGAACCTGTTCCTCAATCTATATACACAGACTGGATGCGTTTTAAGAGGCAACTATGCGTATTAAACAATTTTTCCGTTAATAGGAAAGTTATTATAAAGAATGCAATTAACATACAACTGCACGGGTTCTGTGATGCGAGTGAGAAAGGTTACGGTGCCTGTATTTATATCAGGACAACTGATGAAACAAATAATCATTTAGCAAACTTATTATGTGCAAAATCACGAGTCGCACCACTCAAAACAATTTCTCTTCCCAGATTAGAATTATCTGCAGCTAAATTATTGGCAATTTTATATGATGCTGTAAGAGAAGCATTAAAAACATCATTCCAAAAATGTAGTCAGAAGCACAACACACTTTTACACTTTAATGAATCAAAACAATCTCAAGCCTATAATTCATCAAACAGTACTAATCAAAATAAATCTATTGAATCTCAAAACAACACTAATGCTAACACAGAAGGTCAGGATAAACAGCCGCAAGTTGCTTGTCCTGCTTTCAATAATTCCGAGATTTTATTAGGCACAGCACGTATTAAAATTTTAGACAATAATAAACAAGAACTTTATTGCAGAGTACTTCTTGATGGAGGCTCACAAACCAATTTTATTACGGAAAATTTAGCCGAGAGGTTACAATTAAAGAAAACAAAAATCCAAAACCATTTTTAGGGCTAGGATTAGGTATCACAAACTCACAATATTCGGTAAGCACTACGATAAGGTCGTGTGATAATCAGTATGCAGCGAACATTACATTGATCGCTCTGTCCACTATAACTGGTCTGTTACCTGCGAAAACAATTAAACACAAGACGATAAAAATACCTGAACAATTCGCATTAGCAGATCAGTTATAGTGACAGTGCGATCAATGTAATGTTCGCTGCATACTGATTATCACACGACCTTATCGTAGTGCTTACCGAATATTGTGAGTTTGTGATACCTAATCCTAGCCCTAAAAATGGTTTTTGGATTTTTGTTTTCTTTAATTGTAACCTCTCGGCTAAATTTTCCGTAATAAAATTGGTTTGTGAGCCTCCATCAAGAAGTACTCTGCAATAAAGTTCTTGTTTATTATTGCTCCAAAATTTTAATACGTGCTGTGCCTAATAAAATCTCGGAATTATTGAAAGCAGGACAAGCAACTTGCGGCTGTTTATCCTGACCTTCTGTGTTAGCATTAGTGTTGTTTTGAGATTCAATAGATTTATTTTGATTAGTACTGTTTGATGAATTATAGGCTTGAGATTGTTTTGATTCATTAAAGTGTAAAAATGTAGTCAGAAGCACAACACACTTTTACACTTTAATCGAATCAAAACAATCTCAAGCCTATAATTCATCAAACAGTACTAATCAAAATAAATCTATTGAATCTCAAAACAACACTAATGCTAACACAGAAGGTCAGGATAAGCCGCAAGTTGCTTGTCCTGCTTTCAATAATTCCGAGATTTTATTAGGCACAGCACGTATTAAAATTTTAGACAATAATAAACAAGAACTTTATTGCAGAGTACTTCTGATGGAGGCTCACAAACCAATTTTATTACGGAAAATTTAGCCGAGAGGTTACAATTAAAGAAAACAAAAATCCAAAAACCATTTTTTAGGGCTAGGATTAGGTATCACAAACTCACAATATTCGGTAAGCACTACGATAAGGTCGTGTGATAATCAGTATGCAGCGAACATTACATTGATCGCACTGTCCACTATAACCGATCTGCTAATGCGAATTGTTCAGGTATTTTTATCGTCTTGTGTTTAATTGTTTTCGCAGGTAACAGACCAGTTATAGTGACAGTGCGATCAATGTAATGTTCGCTGCATACTGATTATCACACGACCTTATCGTAGTGCTTACCGAATATTGTGAGTTTGTGATACCTAATCCTAGCCCTAAAAATGGTTTTTGGATTTTTGTTTTCTTTAATTGTAACCTCTCGGCTAAATTTTCCGTAATAAAATTGGTTTGTGAGCCTCCATCAAGAAGTACTCTGCAATAAAGTTCTTGTTTATTATTGTCTAAAATTTTAATACGTGTATTAAAATATAAGTATATAATAAAATCTCGGAATTATTGAAAGCAGGACAAGCAACTTGCGGCTGTTTATCCTGACCTTCTGTGTTAGCATTAGTGTTGTTTTGAGATTCAATAGATTTATTTTGATTAGTACTGTTTGATGAATTATAGGCTTGAGATTGTTTTGATTCATTAAAGTGTAAAAGTGTGTTGTGCTTCTGACTACATTTTTTGCAGCCATTAAGACGACATTGAATTGTTGTGTGATTATTTTTTAAACAGTTAATGCAAAGTCCTGCCTTTCGAACTGCATTATATCTCTCTCTTTCATTTAAATTCAAAATTTACTGCATGTAAAAATTGGATGAGTTTGATTACAAATGAAGCATTGATTCTTAGCTTGTGTGCCGATAAATGATTGATTATTATCTCTCTTTCTCCCAAGGTAATGATTTGACTTTGATTTACTAAAATCGATTTGCGCTGTCTTAAATTCGTCACCACGGGCTTGTTTAACGAGAAATTTTGTTAACTGATCAAACGTTGGCATTTCCTCGTTGTCAAGCGTACGTTCCCATGCGCGACGCGTGTTGTTATCGAGTTTTCTAACAATGTTGTAGACAAGAATTGTATCCCATTGATCTACAGGTTGATTTAATGCCTTAAGTGCGTTGACGTGGATTTGCGCCTTTTCTAAAAGAGTTTTTAAATTTGTAGGAGTATCCTTATGAATTTCGGGCAGTTCAAAAAATGAATCCAAATGCAATTGAATGATTTGTCGTGGTTTTATTACATCGTTTTTGTAGTGATTCCCATGCCACCTGATAATTTTCAGTAGAGGCGTTTAAATTTTCAGTAATTGCACATAATGAGCCTTGAAGGGCATTTTTTAATATATAAAATTTATGAACAGGTAAGATGTCATCATTGTCATGTATTAAATTCTTAAAAGAATCGTGAAAACTATGCCAATGGAGTGGATTTCCATCAAAAGGAGGTATCTCAATTTTGGGTAATAAATTACTTGCCTGTTTAATAGTTACCGTTGCCGGTGTTGCTGTATTTGAAATATTAGAAGAAGATATTGGCCTACTTAATTCGCGTAGACGTTTATTTATAAGCTTAAAACATGAATAATACTGATCTTCGAATTGAATTCTTACATCCTCATGATCCTCATTATATTGAGAATCATCTTCCATTAATGATTCAAGTCTGCATTGAATCTTTTGAATTCCTGATAGCATTCTTCTAATTTTTGCCTTCTACCCTCTGTTTCATCTATATCTGCGCTTGCATTTGCTAGGAAAAATTTGTTATAATGAGTTATACTACCCTTTTACGATACCGCGCGTTCTAATTAATGATTTAATCTCGTCCCTTGAGTCTACCATGTTTGATTAATGAAAATGTTTGTTTAAATATAAATCGAGTAACTATACCAATATGGAGGACGTGGATTAATAAAAAGGAAATAAAGTAATGCTTACGGTTGTAGTAATAAAATAACCACTTGGTATGCTGTGACGTTGTTTGATGTAATCGTCTTCTCGGTTGCGATGGAATAACGATGATGATTGCTTTTCTTTTTTGGATAATACTCCTCGCACTGATAGTTGCAATGGTAATTTTCTGATTGGAATATCTGGAATAACAACTTCATCCGGCTCGAAGGACCATAAAATGTTTGGTCGCGCTACTTGGAATCTCCTTTGTACTTCGCGACGGTAAAAATGCTTTATGATGTGCAAATGTATTGCAGTGCGGGGAGATTAAAACACTGTTTTGGCTAACAAATCTATTGTAAACTTTTTCACATGCTGTTCGTTCTGATTCTATTCTTATATTATTTGTTGCGCAATGAAATCTTTAGAATTTTTTGCGCATGCGCCTTAGTACAGATTGTTTTATGGGATTTGTCATATTTGAGCATGCGTAAATGTGTTACGGAGTAACATAACCTATACGCTCAGCAAATCTAACGTTTCAAATTGTTAGAACCCTTTCAACTTTTACCTTAAAAATGGGAGAGCCATAAGTATAGAAGTGGACAAGAAGATAACACAAAAGGAAACAAACAAAGTGTACTAACTCGACTATTTGGAAATAATAATCTGCAATCCTATGTTGCAAATTTTCTTGAAGATAGTATGGGATATACATATATGTGTACAATCCCAGATTTTAATATCTAAACAAGATTAAGTATTGCGCATATACCGTTCTTTGTCACAAGCAATGGCTTAACCGTTGCGTAAGAGGAAAATGTATATGTATATTTACGCCACGTTGATATGCCTACCCTTGGAAATCTCTTTTCGGTTATACATAATCGCCCATACTGTACATCAGTTAATACAAAAGAAACACAAAGTTATTTTAAAACTAAGGTATATACTTTTCACAACTAGTGGGTTAAATTTATTTATGTGATTATAAGAAGTAAAAGTAAGACGAGTATAAAAAAATATTTTAAAAGAAAATTGGCCACATACAGATTTCTTTTGTGACCATCGACTTGTTTATCGCAATTATCTGTCAATATGCGTTCGACGTCGTAGTCAAAGAAATAATTATGCATGTCCTATCCGAATACGCACTTAACTTTGCTTAACATATTGGCCTTATTTTACTAGCGCTTACATTTGTTTGTCTAAACATCATAATAATCTCAGCGATATTCTTCCGAATTCAATGTCGGCTTTCCCGAATACGAACGTATTTCCTCCTACAAATGTTGTTACCCTTTGTTTCAGCTTTCTTCTTGTTGTAATTATTATAATTATAATAAAGTGTCTTCTGTTCATTCTTTAAAACTAATGTCTTTATTATTTATATAATAATTAATTATTATATAAATAATAATTACAACACTTCTGTTTAAGTTTGATGTATGAGTTCGGTATATTTCGTTACCTATTTAGATACGTCTCCATCGGGTTACGTACTCTACCACTGTTTAGGTCAAGTAAAGACAAAATTTCGAATCAGCAGATTATATCTGATTACGATATTTTAGGCCGCTTACGTGAAAACTTCGTCCGTCACTGATCGTTATGAAATCTTCTGAACTAAAATTCTGTCTTTTATTTGACCCTAAAGGTGGTAGAAGTGACTCGAAAGCTTCCAACCTAAAATTTAAAGCTGTCATTGCAAAAAAGAGGACACTTTCTATTTATCCTAACTTTTTTCATAAAGTACGTATTTAAGAGTATCCTGAATGGACAATATGGGATCTTCTTGTTTGCTTTCAAGCTGTGAGATAATCTTAAATTACACCAATAGGAACCAAATTATAGAAATTGTTCATTGAATATGTTTCCAGGATGTACCTTATAATTGTCATTGCCATATTTGAGAATGAAATTAAAAACTAGTCACTTTCAATGAAAAATAGTTATCCAAAGTTAACTTTTCCATTGATAACGTCACAGCTTCAACGTCAAATTGGCACTAGAATTTAAAGTGCAGGGATAGAATGAATAATGGACATAGTTGTAGAAGCTCTCTACCTCTAAACAGGTAGCCATACACCTGAAAATACTATAGTAATAACATAAAACTAGTTTAAGCCAGCAACGTCCCCAATAAAATGAATTCCCTAGAGCGTTGCGGTATTTAAAATGTTAAAATCCACAGGTTGATGTAGTTAATATTGAATTAGTTTCTACCGTACTTTGTAGAGCGTGCACATTTTATGTCTGACACAAGCTTTTATTCCATGGAGTGATTTAAAAGCCATTTCGTATCGTTGCAAATTTATACTCTAGTTGTGCTACATTTATCATAGAAAATATGGGCTCCGGTTAATAGAAAATTACGACTAGTCATATTGACGCATCTGAACCAATTGTTTGTTGACTTTTTATACGTTCATTGATGCTTCATCAACGTCAAACAAATTGGTATTGAGAGATACAATAAATTTGTTTTGTAAAGGGAATGAAGTTAAGCAATTCGAAATTACCATCCCTACATATTCCGATATGTTGATACATGTATATAATTTTCATTTCTGATTTATTAATAATTATACCATTATTATCAGTATTATTGTTATACGGGGTTTATCACAAGTAATGCGTCAAACTTATTGATAAAATTATTTAAATGTATATTTGTGTTTCGTGACCTATGCACATAATTCTTTTACATATCTTCTCCGCTACCACTTTCAGGTCAATTAAACAATCAATTGGGAGTTTATAGCAATATTTTCAAATTTATAAGATTTATAAAGAATTGAATAGGCAAATAAAAGTGTTGTTTTGCAAGCAATAAACGCAAAATATGATATAAAAGCAATAAATGTATCACACCAAATTTGTCGAAAGTTAATTGCAAAGCTCGCTGCTCGTTGAACTCGACGTGAAATGCACGCATTTGACCTTGCCGAGAACATACAATCTATGTATGCATATGTAAATAAACACGTCCTATCCGAACTTCCACTACATCTTGCTTAATGTATGGTTCGAATTTTGCTACCATTTCCATTTCTTTCTCCAAATTGTAAACATTCTCCTCTATTTTTCAATCACATGTTCGAAATTCTGGTAGTATCGACCCATAATGTATCGTCCGCAAGATAAAACGAACACGACCAACTCAACCTTACCCCAGATATGGCCTGAATCTTACCAATCTAAGTACTAAACATCCTAGTTTACCGCATACTGCCAGAGGTTCTCCAAAGGTTCGTTCCGAAACTTCAAAAATTCATTTCAACGTTCCTGTTATTGTAGGAAAATATTTGCTCTTACAAATTTTTTCTGAACTCTCTTCTGTTTTAATTCAATGCACAAATTGTGAAAAGTACGGTATTTACGATGCATTTCATTGAAGCTGTTCGGTATTCCGATGCACAGATTCATTAGGAAACATATTCAGTAGGTACTAAAACGTCCCATCTCCGATAATAAATCTCTTCAGTGAACACACTTTTATTTTATTTTAGATATAGCTTGAATTTATGACCGCTCTTAGTAGTAAAGAAGAGGTTGCGGCCTTTAAAATTCCAACACGCCGAAAGCACTTCTACGTGTACATAACATATCCCTATATTCTTTATGTCCCAAGATAACAAATCGAAAAGTATAGAAACGTGTAAGCTTGCTCCGTCGTATGGACAAATGCATCGAGGAAGTTATAGATCTTATGGCGAGGTTGATGATTCAATCGCACGCGTTATTAAAACATCGCGCTCTTCGAGGGATATATTCTCTCGGTCCCTCGGTTATTATGTAAGTTATTAAACTGTGTAATCTAAACCAGCAGGCGCGCCACATTTTTATTGGAGTGGTTTGTACGCCGATACGGGCTTAAATATAGATGTGATGCGTCTAAGAGGAGGAAAATTTCGACACAATTTGTACATTGTTACTAAAAATTAAGGAAGCAACCGAAAAATTTACTGACTTTTAGTAACTAGTAATGGTATGCCAGATACATAATTGTAACAGGTTGAAAATACTTATATGACAGCTATCTTTACCAGGCGCATAGTATTATTTATTTAAAGGGTTCAGAAAACAATACAAATTGAATAGGATGTGTGATATCTTGCATTGGGTAACAGACACAATATAGAACTCTGTGCTTCTCTATGGCGAAGGAGATAAATAGGCGACAATTCGATTCTAATGAAAATGAGTATCATCACCAAACTGATAGTTGAAGATAATTAGAGCTTGGAGAATATGCAAAATCAATATTTTCAACATTATCTATAAATGCATATGAGAACTTGCGTCCTGAGATCTAGACCGGACTTATTACAAATGAACGGAAATTTTACCGGTATTTTTGCTGGGCCTTGAAACTTAACCTCTGGTCCCCCAAGATATCTTGCCGGAGAGTTCCATGAGGAGGTGCGTATTTCCAACGACGATTGTATCATTGAGTAGGTTTCTTTTTCTCGTAAAACGGATAACAACGCATTTCATCTTCAGCCTCCACTTTTTGTGTCCAACTTCTGAGCCCATCCACGGTGGACTATAGTCGGTTGCATAGTCCACAATTATTCAACAGTGTCATCTGACCATCCAGCTGAATCATCGGAGTACACCACATATAAATATCAGAAACGGATCCGGACTGAGAATAAAACCTTGGAGTACCTAATCATTATACTCATGGATATTGATAAACGGTTCCAGATCTTCACGGAGAAGGAATAACCCCGAGATATGACGAATTTTACTAATACGGTATTTATGCCTGCTCGAATCAGCTTTAGTATGAGCCCGTCTTGTCAGGCAAGATCAAGCGCATTGGGTCCATCCGAGAGCACTATCTCAGCTATCCACGCCTCTCAAAGGCTTTTCAAATGATCTCGGTCAGATGGAACCGTAAGAAGTCCGCCGAGAGGTCCACCCAGAATCCGAACTGCTCGTCTTGTAATACTTTTACCTGGAGCGCTTCCCGCTGAGGGGGTTTAGGATCACTGATTCTACAATTTTTTCTGAGAGTCGAGGTAATAAACTAATAGGGCTATAGTTCTGCAGGAGAACTTTGTTCTTCTTTGGCTTTAGAACCATCACGACGTTTGACTTTTTCTAGATCGCAGAGAAACAGTCAAGATTGAGTATGGCGTTGATGATAGCCAGAATCTACCCCAGTATGATCTTCGGCATCGTCGTTCGGGAAGTCATCACGATCAGGATCCTTGTTGTTAGAAACCTTTCTGTTATAGAAAGTCACTTCATCCTCGGAGGCCGGTGGATCTAACCAAATATTATTTGTATCAAGTAATTTTCGCTCTCTAAATCTGGATAAAGCCTAGTGAGATGCATCCATCCATTCCGACTACTATGGATATATAGGTGGCGTCCTGAGGATGAAGTCGAATTTGTTCTGGTTGGTGATGATTGAAACGTTCCAACACTATACAGCTGCATAAAATACGCTGTACCGTTTTATCATCACCTTCATATATAATCATGGAGATGCTTTTATGTGTACCTGTTAGAATACCCAGATTATTCCCACTTGCACTCGGCAATCTCTCAGTCCTCTGTTTACTGTAGATTGCACCCTTCGCCCGATCTATTACCTCTAAGTATGAAAAGTTTCTGCCTTCACTTCGGCATAATATAACCCATTTTGCTATCAATCTAGCACTGTGTTATGGCCATTTGTCACAGTTCCGGTTTGCCACAATGTTGCGGCCAATTTGTCACAATTCCGGTTTGTTGCTTGTGATTTCTCGTTTCAACTGTTGACCTCTTAGCCATTCTACTTCTAGCGTTGCGTTGAACAGATTGGCCTCCGTGGCTAGGTTATTTCGTTTTCGCTTTTAAATCTTGTCGTCGAGGATATACACGGAAATTCGACTCTGGGAGGTTATCTCTTCTCCAATTTTGCTGTTAGAACTAAATTTCCATGTTTTACAATTGCTTTTCCCTCGATTGGAGGTGAGCTTTGTTTTTCTGTTAATCACGTAGCGTGATTTTCTCTTTCACGTCGTTGTAGGGAGCTAGTATAAACTAGTGTAGGCTGGTCTAACTTATATATATATGCTAGTATAGAATATCTGAGAAGTATCGCAGTACTTCCGACATGTTTACGTCAAGTGTGATAAAACCTGCTATCTTGGACGTGTTCCGTGTCGATAGCCATCACCACGCCGTACAAAGGTTAGGAAGTCGGCGATTTGTGTTCGAGTAAACAGGGGTTTTCGGGTAATTTAGTAATATGTTGCTATAATTTGTAAGGTGGCTGTAAGGCCACTGGAATTCCAACGGCTACAAAGAGTGTGGAAACCTTCGTTTCAATTGAAGTGACAAATAAAGTTCCGTTAAACGTCATTCTCTTGCCTCAATTCATTTTTTTATATCTGTAGTTTCAAGTAGAGTTTTCAAGCAATTTTGCTGGTCGCTTCACGACAGAATAAAGATCCAAAACGTAGACAGTTCGAAAAACCTCGTATTACCTACGAATGAAGCTGGGGCGTCTCTCTGACTACAGTCACTTAGATGTGATCCAGTTCTATAATTGGAGAGTGGCGTCTTGTCACTGATTTCTCGAACTTTAACCTACACCGTTTCCACTGGGCTAGCACGGCCTGGATCTCCATCTTTATCACCAACGAGGTGGGTGATTCGAACCGTAACGACGAACTTCCGTATCGGTAACGTTTCTTACTCTTCCGTTTATAATTTCCATTTCGCCAAAAGCTTTAGATGCCAGTAACAACTGTTAATAGATGGTTCAATTAATTTATAGATAACGAATTTTTCTAACAAACGGTAATTCAGCTCTACTCCCTCGTGATCTGAAATTGAGAGTAAAAATACTGATTTTTTAGATTATCTCTATACTTATTTAAGTAACTATTACGGATATACCTGGGTAACATATACCTTTGCTTAGAACCTAATAGAATATTTTCTAATATTTTCTGGTGCCATCTTATTTGAAGAGAACCCAATATACGCCTAAATGAAAAAATACCAGGACAGACTGTACTTAATCTCGAACGAAAACTAATACACTGCACATCGCGCTATCCCTAGATCAGAAAATCAAATATATTCAGGAAATTAGACATCGAGATTACGTACAGAACAAACAACAACATAAAAGGTTGTTCCTCTTATACATCATTATTTCAAATACTTTCCGTATAGAAAGCGGATATTCTATAGAATTTTCAAATGATTTTATAAATCATTTTGTCTACGTGTTTCTATATGAATATGGTGCAGATTACTGTTCTCGATTCATTTATTTCTAAACATATTTTAGTAATCAGAAACGAGAAAATAGTTTTAGAATGCAAACATCTGAGACGTGCTGTTGAAACGTAATTTCAAGTCGACGATAGTGGCAAACGATCGGTTTAACTGTATACCGTTATCGAATTTGTATATGTTGCCTGAGGGAAGCAAAGCGCAACCCCGAATCGAAACCAGAGCAGTCTGCTTACGCGTTTGCCGTCGGTAAACGAGTTTGGTTAAATCACATCATCCTACCTTACAAGCCGTAGGCGATTTTTCACGTCAACCAGTAAACGGAAACTATTGCCACATCTTATAATCCCCGGTTTCTGCCGCGTTCCCATATAAAATACGGACAAGATTTGTTTTTGTTTCGCCGAAAGGATAAGGAGGAATAAGAGAAGGAAAAGGGAAAGCTACATCATGTGATGTTTTAATAAATAATGCAACATAAGCGAGAGAAAAAAACAGCGCTCTGATATTAAATTTTGATCTTTTCTCCGTAAGGGTAAAGGAAAAATATGTTTACACGAAGAATCATAAAAAATAAGCTGTATGTAGCTGAAGAATCCGGATTAAGAGACCGAAATTGTATTTAAGATCTGTTGCTTTGTTGTGTTATTCACAAACAATACATGTTGACCGGAAATATCACGTGCAGCTTTTAAAAAATTTAGCCGATTTTATAGTATATACATACATACACAAATGGTTTGGAATTTTTAATGTTCTGTTATGCTCAAAGAATTTAATGAAATTCTGGGTAAATCATCAGCAGACAACGTTGCCGATGTTGTATCTCAATTTTGAACTATACTTAGATTTAACAGGAAAGGAATACAAAAAGATACAAAGCATCTGCTTCGGCTACCAACACACGACAATTAATACTAGAGGTCAGTCCTTCCTTGTGGACCACAAATCCCGATCTTAGGGAAAGTAACTACGCGATGTAGGGACCGACGGGAGTACCCCATGATTTCGAGAAGAAACAGACACAATAGTGTATGCATGCTTTGCTATGAACTGCTATTAACCACCAGTATCAACATTTCTTCAGAAAAAGGTAAGCTGTTATCGTTATTCTAAGAAATCAACTGATAGGATTAGACAGGAATTAATCTGTGGGCCCTGTGGTATAGCAAAGGAGTCGATAAAGAATTAACGCTGTGTGTTTGGTAAAATTTTAATTTTTCTAGTTCATCATCTACCGTACTGAAGTCCGTTGGTTTATTCTATCTCTAGATATCTACTCCATCGGCTCCTTGATAAATCCTATCACCTCTTAATGGGAATTTCTTTTACATTTTATGACTGCAGGAACGGAGATAATAATAATAATTTATTTATTGCCCAACAGCCCAAGGGCCATTTACAGAGCAACAACAACAATACAGTATGAATGGGTACACCACACACAAATGATACAACAGATTAAAACAGATTAAATATAATACACAAAGTGTGAACTTAACTATTAGGAAATGTTTAGAAGGAGCACGGATCAATTTGAAGCCTATTTTCATTCCTTATATGTGTTATTGGTGCCTTTAGCAATATGTTCGTCTTAGCTCCGGGAATATGAAAAGTGTTAAAGTGTCTAGTATTACGAGGAGCAGAAGAATCGTTTCTATTGGTTAGGAGTTTAAGAAGAAAATGTGCGCTAGTGTTGTCTCTTCTATCAGGGAGAGAAATGAATTTCTGTCTAAGCAGTAAACTCTGGTATTCAGTACTTCTGTCGGGATAAACTCCATATATTTTAAAAGATAAATATTTAAGGAACCTCTTTTGAATTCGTTCAACTGCTAAATTTTGGTAAAGGTACAATAATATGGATACCACACACTTGATCGGACAAGCGCAAAGTACAAAGCTTTTATTGCGTTAGTGTTTGTAAACTGTTTGCGAGAACGAATGGCAAATCCTAACGCTTTGGAGGCAGATGTGGAGATGGAGTTAATATTTTGCGGAAATTGCAATCTAACGTCAAACAGAACTCCGAAGTCAGGAACACAAGTTTTCTTGGAAATGGGTGTGTTTCTTACGTTGTACCTATATTGAATAGAAGTGTTTGAGTTTATATAGGACATCACCGCGCACTTATAGATATTCGGAGGTATATTATTTGCAATAGCCCATGCTTCGATAGCGTTGAGATTAATTTACAACCTAGTGCAGTCTGCAAAAGTCTTCACTGTTAAAGGTCTATACTTTAAATCATGCGAATAGGCTAAGAAATCACAATTACTGTGGGATAGAAGATCTTAAAAATACAAGTTAAATAATAGAGGTTCCAGGTTAGAATCCTGGGGTATACCAGATGATGGAGAGAAGATGTTTGATGCGCCACCATTGTAGTGAACATAGCAGTTACTATCAGTGAGATACGACCAGAGAATGTTTAAAAGAACTGTACTGAAACCGAAACTTTCCAATTTTCCAATGAGCATCACATTATCTATCCTGTCAAATGCATTACAGAAGTCAATGCAAATAACATGCACCTGACCACGACTGTCAAGCGCCTCACTCAAGATTTGGGTGATGTGGGTCAAGTTAATGGTTGTAAATCTACCCACTATAAAACCATGCTGATATAGAGATAAAAAGGGCTTAACAGCTGTGTAGATTTCAGTATAGAGGATAAGCTCAACAACTTTAGCAAAGTTGGGTAATATGCTATAGCCTGTAATCGCAAATATTAGACCGATTACCGCTTTTAAAAACGGGCCTAACTGTACCGATTTTCCAGTTTCTCGGGAAAGTTGATATTCTCAAGGACAGATGATAGAGAAAGGCAAGAGGGGAAGCTAATACAGTTGCACAATCTTTCACTAGAAAACTGGGCAAGCCATCATGTCGGGCATTCAAGTTGAATTTTAATGTCCCGATGATCGTAACTACTGCGGTTTCGGTGAAAGGAGCCACATTAAAGTTGCTGAATCGAGCGGAGGATCTAGATGGAGCAGTTGGCGAGGCAGCAAGTCCAAAGTGTTGAACTTTAACATTGCTCAGTCCCTTGCACTGAGGACATGTTGCAAAGTGTTCCCTTGCTCTCAAGTGCTACAGATAAGATCCTTCACTATTTCTATGGTGCCTAGATAAATCTCCTTTTTGGCTAACATACGGACTCTACGCTGGTCAGTAAGTTTCGCTCTTTTCCACAACTTGCACAGTCCAGTTACCCACGCCAATCAGCCTCGTATGGCACTGATCTGGGCGCGATGCATCTAGAATACCTCCCTAATATTTCACTTCTGAGAATCTAGGCTATCTCGTCGACGTTAGCAATGCATGCAATTAATCTGTCTCATCCTGGATTAGTGGATTTTCTGGGTATCCATGGGGCGCAAGTGCTACCCGAATACTCGTCACAACAGTCTTAGACAAGATACTGCGTTTGAGTACCCCACTAGGAAACCGATATAACTAAGAAGATAGTATACTTACAGGAAGAAATCTAACGAAGTTACCTTTTCGTCTGTAGGTGCACTGTCTTTCCAGTTACGTAGGTTTCCTTCACATCGTCTTTTAGCCTGGGCTACCGTAGCATCTGGAACCAGTACAAAGTTGTCTCAGGTGGTGGAGTAGCTACGCTGCTGAAACCTGCCTGTTAACGTCCTCACACCGTGCTACGTTCCCGCTCCTTGATCGCGGTCCCATCACCACTTCTTTTCGGGGTTGTTTCATCTTGGGCCCGGCAGTTCAGAAAAGCTTTTTCTGTTCGTGTCCCAGTTTTGTATTATCGGTTTCTCCCCTATTTAATCCTATGAATATTGGAGAAGTGTAAGATACGTGAAGTCCCAAATGCCCATTGAAGGCTGTACACACGAAGTGCGCCAGGTATCTCGATTTGCTACTGACGACCAAGTTGCTCTCTCTCTCCATTCATCTCGTCGGCGCTCACAATATCTTGAGATTTTATAGACTTTTATAGTGGTAGCCTGCTTAATAAATAAATTGTTCCTAAATATCATTAATTAAATATTCAAATCGTGTTCGTATTTCGGCCGGATAAATAGATAGATAGATAAATAAATATCTTTATTGTTGAAAAATCATATTATTATGGCTTTATCATTGTCATATGTAAGCTGCATAATGTACCATTTACGAATCATGTTAAAAATAAATAAATATATACACAAAGATAAATACACTGCATTAAAATGCTCGTTTATAGAATATAATGTCTGTTTTAATAACATTTTCTTTACTTTAACAGTAAATTGCTTTGTATTTAGGGTCTTTATGTTTTACGGAAAATGATTATATAGTTTTACAGCATTTATTCCTTGGAATGGCACTATGTAATCATTCTTTGAGCGAGTATTGTGATTGTGTAGCTCTTGTTGGGTCACATACCTTCCCTCGGAATTATGTACATATTTCACACTGCTGGATATAAGACGCCGGTATTGTCAGTATCTTTTGTTCTTTAAATAGTTCTCTACAAAATATTTCCCAGCTTACATTACAGAGTGCTCTTATAACTTTTAGGTTTTTTAGGTTTTATTTTAGAAGTATGTCTGGGGCCTCAGATGTGTGTCCGGATAAGTATTCCGTATATAGCACGTGCACGTCATTCTTCTAACAGCGTAGATTGCGGATGCCAATTTTTTTGTTAGCTCTTGTATATGATGTCTGTAGCTCAGATAGTATCCTACCCTCAATCCCAGAAAGCATATGGTCCGCCGTTCTTCTTCTGGAAGACATCCAATTGAAATCACAAGCCTCTGAGTTTTTTCTTCATTTAAGCATAGCCCAGTGCTCATAAACCATTCCTTTGCCTCCGCTAGTGTCAGTTCTCCTTTATGTTTTGCTTGTGGTAAGCTTGCATACTTAGTGTACTGATAATTTGGATAATTTCTTAAACGAAATTGCACCGGCCTAGCTCTTAATTAATGATATAAAAGCATAAATTATCACAAATTATGTTTTTAAATTTTTGAGAAATATTTAACATAAAATTAATACTAATAATTACCTAGTGTTGTGTGTGCATGAGTGTAATTTCGTTTACTCGATGACGGTTCTTCCTATGTCTCCTCTCTTGAATTCCTTTTTCGATGCAGCTCTGTTTTCTATGGATTCTTCCGTCTCTTAAGTTCTTTTTCGGTGTGGCTCTATTTTTTATAAATTCTTCCCTTTTTTAAATGCTTTCTTTTCCTGTGAGGTGAGGGTCTTTTATTCAGTGGTACTTCCTTTAAAACCCTTTTGGTCCAAATATATTTCAAACTTTTTGTTGACTTATCTATCCCGTCAGTTTTCTTCGTCGTTAACCAAACAAACTTTTTACTTTTTACGGTAACCAGGACTACACCAGATTATTTCTCCGTTGTCCAGATAACGAAAATTTTCATTCACCATGACTTCAGTTTATCCAAGGCGTAACGCTGTTATAGGAACCTGTATTGTTAATGTCCACGTATCCTTGATTATTTATATCCAGTGGCTAGTAGGAATTCTTGTGATGTGAAAGTGTTGAATGTATGTATCTGAATGATTACAATTCTTTTCTATCTTTCAATCGATCTTTTTATAATAATTTTATTTCTAGTTACATTGTTTTATCCCATAAAACGTCTCTGGCTCGAGTTAATAAAAGAAGCTAACACTCGTAGGGTAATAAAATGCTTAAAACTTGGTGTGCGTGGTATCGAAAAAGTATATATAAGTAGAACTCAAAAATAAACAGAATGTCATTTGAACATTAACATCCATAACCTCAACATTTACTGTGAATTTTGATATATTGAGTTCTAATAAATGATAAATTTTCTAATGGTAATTAACCATTCGAGTATTACTATACTACATTAGTCAATATTAACCTATCATCGGCAAATACATATATTTTCGCATCTACATTGTCTGGAAGGTCGTTTATATAAATTAAAAATAGCAGAGGTCCCAAGGCTGATCTTTGTGGGACACCTTTAGGAATCTCTCTGCACTCGAGTGTTTTATTTTGCCAAACAAATATCTGCTCTTCTTTACTTAAATAAGACCTTATTAATTTATGTGCATGACCTCTTATTTCATAAGCTTGTAATTTCTCTAATAGTATATGATGTTCTACGCAATCGAAAGTTTTTGCTAGATCGCAGCAGGTCAATAGAACATCGTCCTTTAAACTCAATCCGAGTGCTACTTCCCCCAATAGGTCTACAATAGCCACTGGAGTTGGTTTTTCTTTTCTGTATCCATATTGAGGAGTAGTGAATATATCCATGTCTTCCAAAGCTATCGTCAATCTATTTTTCAGTGCCACTTCGAAAATTTTAGAAAAGGTAGGCACGATCGCTACAGGCCTAAAGTTATTTGGATCTATTATAATGCCTTTTTTGTGTACAGGTACTACTTTGGAGATTTTTAGCTCATCAGGGTATAGTCCTTCCTAAATGCAATTATCGAATATTGCTGCTAATTGTTGAGCTACAATATGAATTACTAGCGAAATAGTCTCGATCGAAAGCCCATGTACATCTTGTGTATGTTTATTTTTAATACTCTTGACTATGTTTATTATCTCTATCTCAGTTATGGGTTCTAAAAATATGGATTTCCCCACAATTTGCCTTCGCTTGTGTAATAGTAATTGTGCGTCCTGTACTGGCCCTGACGCAAACATACCAATATTATTCGCTATTGTTGAAAAATGAATATTCATGTCGTCGTCATTTCATTGTCGGTATACTTTCCATATTTCTTTAACTCTATTCTTTGTTCTTGAGACCCTGTTTGCTATTGCCCATTTTTTACTTCAACAACATCTTTTCTATATTGGTTCTTCTGTGCTTTGTACATGCTTTCTATTTCTTTATTTCCATTCACCCTCATCATTGTAAACAGCGCATTAAGTGAATTTGTCTTTGCTTGCAAATCGTCGTTGTGGGTGTATGTATTTTATTTGGTGTTTCATTTCACAATCTTGTCTCTTTCTGGAAATGTCTCTTCAAATATTGCCAAGAAGACTTTACGAAAGTCTGAATAGACCTCTGTTCTTTTCTCTGAAACCAACTAACGCCAGCGGGAATACGGCGGGATTGCGGCTTCAATGCGGTTAGTAAAATACAATTTTGTAGGAATATCGCCAAATTCTCCAAATTCTATAGAATAAATAATCAAATCTCTTTCGCCATTTATTCGATCGGCGTGGTGATAATACTTCTTAGGCACACAATTCAGAACAATTTGTCAAAACCATTTAAAAGCGGTTGCAATATTTCGTTATTTATCTCTTTAATTATTGTAAATTTGTCCACTGAAATTTGTTATAATGTCCCCCGTAAAAGGAGCGCTCCTCATAAATACAAAATTTACGTGGGCGTCCGCGTAAAAAATTCCCATTAGTACCATTAAACCGTCGCTATTGAATTCGAACTCGGCTACTGTTACCCTTCGCCAAAGGAAAACCTTCGAAATTTATTCATACGCGACCTCCCGAACGGATTATGATCCTGGCGTTGGTGATAAAAATAAAAGAGCAAACGCGGAAATCGCTTAAACGTTACGATGATAATCCGGGACCGGGCGCAGCAGCAACTGGTTTTTATATCAGCGTTCGCGCGCGATATATCCAAATTTACAGGCTGTATTTTCACCTGACAATAACGCCAATAGCTGTCGGAACGTTTGTTATCCGACTTTTAGGAAACCCTATTCAACCTATTGGGCCATCATCGATCTCAACAACCTGTAGTATGTGTACTCACGCAAGTATAAATATAGAAGCTTTCTGCCTAAATAAACACTATTTTTGGAGTAAATTCGTGTATACATAAATACCGCATGACATTCATGCAACGCATACGAACGTTTAGTTAGTGCAATTTAGTGTTTATTTTGCCCTGTTGTTCGTTTTTAATTGGAATGCCATTTGAAACTACAATTCCAAAGAGGATTTATGTTTAAACATATATCGTCCTGCCCTTTTTTTAGTATCAAAAAATTAATGATGTTGATTGTAGTATTCGATAAGTAAATATTTTGTTAGAATTAAAATACTTTTACTGCCTGGTCACATATATATACTACGCACCCGCTTAGTAGCTGGTAGAAGTGGTAAAACAAGTGCCTCGCCATCCGGGGATTGAACTCCGCTTGCTGATACCTCTCCAAGCCGCGTATTCGCCAACACTAAAAAAATCGGAACTGGTTCAGAACCAACTGGCCCACAGGCGGTTCAGAACATTTTGCTGTTTTTACACCAACATTCGGAATCAAAACTGCGAAATAGTTCGCTCTTTTGTCCTCTAATGAATGATGGTAACGACGAATTATTGCTAACGTCTGCTAGCATATTAAAAAAACGGTTGTGAGAGGGGCAACTTTTTTTTAACAATTAATTATGATGGTATTTAGTTACTGCACGATTGAAACAAGGAAGGCGGTCGTTTTCTTAATAATCGTAATAATTTAATTTTAATTTTTTTAATTAATCCGTTAAGATGGGACATATGAGGTTGATAGTTGATGGAAAGGAGATGTTATGGAATGAAAGAGAGAAAAGAATAACAGAAGACCTACAAAAAACTAGCAAATAAAAAATGTGAACGGAAGGAGACGGTTTTGACTTGGCAAGGAAATGAACATGAGCCGGCAAATCAAATAGGTATGGAAGTTCAAGAGACGAATAACAAATTTGAGAGGAATCGTATGAGTAATATGAGGAAAACAGTCAGAAATACAAAACTCACAGTTAGTACGTGGAACGTAAGAACCATGTTAGTAGTAGGAAAAATGCAAGAAGTAGCAAAAGAACTGGAAAGATATAGAATAGACATAGCCGCAATACAAGAGGTGCGATGGGAGGGACAAGGAAGATTAGATAAGGAGGGCTTTACAATATTATATTCAGGAGATGAAAAGCAAGGCCATAAGGGAGTAGCATTTATGATACTGGGAAAACTAAGACAAAAGGTAATGGAATTCAAACCAATAAATGAAAACCTAGATTACACTAGACTAGATACAAAGCCACTTAAATTGTCATTGCTGAATGTATACGCGCCGACTGAACCCGCAGACGAGGAAGTAAAGGTTAAGTTTCGATGATGTACCGCCGAGTAGAGTAGCCGCGTGAACGTTGTGCTGGCTCTATACAACTTGTATCACATATATATATACATATATAGATATAGATATATAGGAAAATGTCATCCGATCGGATTTTGCGTAATGATGAATTGCTGATCAAATCTGTAGTCGAAAAATTAGTGTCTTCTGATGAGTTTATGGATTCCTTACGGTCGATTTTAACAAATAAAATCTCGAGTGTCCTTGAAGAGGTCAATAAGAAGGTATTATCCTTGGAATCAAAATTAAATGAAGCCTACGATAAAATCGACGACTTGGAGCAGTGTACTAGAGGTAATAATTTTAGGATCTTTGGTATTTCGGAAACGACAAATGAGAACGTTACGCATAAGGTGATTAATATTTTTCAAGACAAATTAAATGTCCGCGTAAACGAGAATATGATTAACTCCTGTCATCGTTTGTGGTCAAGGGAGGGTATCTCAAGACCTGTAATAGTCAAGTTCTGTTCTAGAGATTTGAGGAATTCCATCTATAATAATAAAGAAGAGGCTGAAGGGGTCAAAAATAGTTATAAGAGAAGATTTAACTAAACGTAGAATTCAGCTTTTTAAAGAAGTACAGAAAAAGTTTGACAGCAAGCAGGTTTGGACTAGTAACGCCATTATTTATTGTAAATTTAATAATAAAATTCATAAATTTAAAACATTTTCCGATCTATCGCAAATAAATACAACATAAACTTTTTTATCTCTTCGCTCTCTGGAGCCGGCCGATGTTCTTGTTGGCAAAAAGTTATATTTTGCTTTTTCTCTTTTCTTGCTTTGGCAGCTGTTTGTATCCTCATTTTTATATTATACCTAAGGCTATTATTATTTCTATATCTTTTATATTTAACATTAATATTAGTTTGCATTTTGTATTGTTATGCTCTTTTGAAACATTTGTATCATAATTGCCACTAAATTGCTCTCATTTTACAATGCCCAAATTTATTGGTTTATTTTAGGTAGCTCTAGCACTGCTTATGGAACCGTTATATTTCCTTGATACTTTGTTTATTACCTATTTAAGTTTAAATTTAGTTTATGCTTTCTATTTATATATATAGATAAATATTTATTTTCTGCTCTTCACTGTATGTAATTTAGTTCTTGAATAATGAGTGCTGATGGTGTAAAGTGTGCGTGCATTAACGTCCTCTCTCTCATTCCTAAATTTCATGAACTGACTACGTTTCTATTTGATAATAATATTAACATTTTAGTTGTAACTGAAACATGGCTCCATGTTGGTATCCCAGATAATTCAATACTTATTCCTGGATATAACTTAATTAGACGAGATAGAGCTGGGCGTGGTGGAAGAATTGCGGTCTACATGAGAAGTTGTATATTGTTTGATGTGTTTCAGACTGGCTCTGATATTGAACAAATTTTTAATTCTACATATATCACATTTCAAAATTGCTCTTGGCGCGGTCTACAAACCACCACTACTGAATTATAAATTCTTTTTGGACTGTATTGAGAATACTATTACAACTATCTTGCCTAAATATGACAGAATTTTGCTTTGTGGGAACTTTAACATAGACTGCTTGAAGGCCGATGACTACCGAACTACTTACTTACTTGATTTCTTTGACTCACTGTGTTTTAAGCAGTTGGTGGACCAACCGACCAGAACTACGTTGTACACTGCTACTCTTCTTGATCTCTTGTTTGTTACTGATGATGATCTGATTGGTGATAAAAGTGTATTTAATTGCGGCTTCTCTGATCATGATTTTGTTCTCTTTACCATATGTGTCGACTGTGCTAGGCCTTCTCCAACTTTTCATTTGTACAGAAATCTTAGTTCAATTAATCTTCACGACTTTAACTCAGATTTGGTATCCCTTCCGTTGCATCGTTTATTTTTCATGCCTACTATCGATGATAAAATCAATTTCTTTACTTCTAGTCTTTTATCGCTGTTCGATAAACATGCTCCACTTCTCTTTCGTAAGTTCACCAGGAAACGTGTTCCTTGGCTCACTGACAATTTGAGATTACTAATGTCATTGAGAGATAAGAGGCCAAATTTCGTAGAACGAGGAATCTACATGATTGGTCTTCATACAAAACTTTAAGAAACTTGACCACAAAAACCTTTAGGCTAGAGCAAAAAGCATATTTCGATTTCATATCTCGTTCTAATAACTCAGGAGCCATCTGGAATGATCTGCGTGCACTTGGGGTTTCTAAAAGCTGTGATATTCCGGTGTATTTAAATGATCCTGATGCAATTAATACTTACTTCATTCAATCATCTGCTCCATTAAATACCGATAGTTCTGATTGGGTCGACTTTTATTACAGAAATTCTAGGCAACCTCCACATTTCTCTTTCAGTACTGTAGATGAACTGGTAATCTCTAAAATAATAACATCTCTTAAGTCTTCTTCTCCGGGCTGTGACGGTCTCTCTGCTGTTATGATTCGGTACTGTTGTCCTACTATTACTCCTTATATAACGCACATAATTAACACCTGTTTATTAGAAGGAGTATTCCCTGACTGTTGGAAGTGTGCCGTGGTTCGTCCGTTGCCTAAAGTCGGGAATCCCGTTCATTTTTGTGATCTGAGACCTATAAGTCTTCTACCCGTGCTTTCAAAAATATTGGAAAAAATTATTGCAATGCAATTAACTGAATATCTATCTTCTGCAAATATACTACCTCCCATTCAATCGGGTTTCCGTGCAGGGTACAGCTGTGAGACAGCACTGTTGAAAGTTACTGACGATCTTCTGGAGGCGACGGACAGGGGCTTGGTTTCCTGTCTCATTTTATTGGACTACAGTAAAGCCTTCGATAAAGTTAATCATCGTGTTCTCCTGTCTATTTTGCATAACATTGGTCTTAACAATGTATCTTTATCACTTTTCGAAAATTATTTGGGCAATCGTAAACAGTGTGTTAGAATTGGTAACAGCACATCGGATCTTCTTGATGTTCCCCATGGGGTTCCTCAGGGATCTATTGTTGGGCCTATCCTGTTTACAATATATACTTCTCATTTCTTCTATAGACTTAAACACTGTAAAACACATGTTTATGCAGATGATACACAATTGTATTATTCCTTTCGGCCTACTGATTGGAGACTAGCTGTTGACAGCATTAATAAGGATTTAAGCTATCTACATCGAATTTCTGTGGAACACTGTTTGACGATAAATCCGGATAAATCAAAAGCAATTCTTTTGGGCCCCAGGAAAACATGTTGCAACATCTCTTGTGTTTTTAATATAGAAATTAATAATGTCAAAATTCCACTTGTCGAAAGTGTAAAAAGCCTCGGGCTTATTTTAGATAATACGCACAGATATCGGAAACAGATCTCGCTTTATATTCGTAATGCTTATCTTAATTTGAAAAACTGTTTCCTTATAGGCACGTGTTTAATGAAACTATTAAAAAAAAGTTATGCGAAGCTTTTGTCCTCTCACAATTCGCATACTCTATACCAATTTATCATTCAGCTCTGGATACTTTTACTCAAAATCGCATACAAAAAGTGCAAAATTCATGTTTGAGGTATATTTATGGCATACGTAAATTTGACCATATTTCCCATAAATTGGACTGTGCCCGATGGCTCAATATGCATGATAGACGGGAATTTCGCTGCCTGGGCTTATATCATAAAATACTATCTTTGAGGTCTCCGCCGTATCTGCATCAAAAGATCACATTTAGGACAGATGTACATAATCTCAATACAAGATTTCGGGGCAAAATTTCTCCACCACAACATAAAACGGCACTTTATGAAAGATCCTTCTCATTTCAAATCTATATATTGTACAACAGTTTACCTGTTGAAGTTTCGTGTAGTACCTCATCAGTAGCAGTTTGAGGGAATATCTGAGAGATGGGCGGGGTTCTGGTGCACGCAAGTAGTTCCTCATTTTGGTTTACACTTTTTAGACAGGAATGCTATTTACTTTTCTTTAAAAACTGTTAAATATTTTGTAGCTTGAATTGGTATGAATTAGTAGTAGTGCTTTTCTTTTCTTTTATTTTTTTTTTATTTTGCCTCTATTTGCATCATCGAAATCTTTTAGATTTAGGCAGTGTATGTGTGTATATGTGTATATGTATATGCATATATTTGGTTGTGCATATATGTATTCTAATATATCAAGGTTGAGTTGCAAAGCAGCATTAGCTGAACTTCGCCTTGAGATTGCGACCTTCACTTTCTCGTGTGTATATGTATCTATATTTTGTAATAGTTGATGCAATAAAGACATTATTATTATAAGTTTTACGAAAGGGTGGAGAAGGAAATTGAAAAAATACCGAAAGAAGATACTGTTATTGTCTTAGGCGATTTTAATGCACAGATAGGAAAAGAGGAATATATCAAACAAGTAGCAGGAAAGCATACAATACACAATAAGACAAATGATAACGGACATCGATTGTGCAATCTAGCGGAAAGAGCAAATTTGGTCATTAGCAGTACTAAACACGAACATAAAAAAGTGCATAAAGTAACATGGATTTCACCAGATCAGAAAACTCAAACGCAAATAGACCATGTATTGGTTAACAAAAGGAAACAGTCGTCCATATTAGATGTAAGAACATATAGAGGAGCTTGTGCGGACTCGGATCATTTTATGGTGACAGCGACAGTAAAATTGAAAATAAAAGGAAGAATGAATATGAAAAGGAGGGAAAATAAATGGAATATAGAGGAATTAAATAGCGAGAGAACGAGGGAAAAGTACAAACAAGAAATAGAGAGACAGTTAAGGGAGAGCAGTGATGGGAATGATTTAGAAACAAGATGGAATACTATTAAGGAATGTATCAATAAAGCAGCAGAAAAGTGTGTTGGAAAAAACGGAAAGAAAAAACGCAATGAATGGTATAATGAATCGTGTCAGAAAAAGCTAGTAGCAAAGGTGGAAATGAGAAACAAATGGATAAGATCGAGAAGAAATGAGGACAGAGAAGAATATGAAAACGCGAGAAAAGATTGTAAAAGAACAATGCGATAATGAAGAGGGAATGGATAGAAAACGAGATGAAAAGTATAGAGGAAGAAAATAAGAAAACAAATACTAAAAGGTATTATCAAAAAATCAACGAACATAACAAACCATATAAACATAGAATGAGTGGCATAAGGGATAGTGGAGGCAGGGTAGTCGAAGGGGAGGAGCAATATAAAGAAGTATGGGTAGAGCATTTCAAAGGCCTGCTTACAGATAGCCAATATAATGAAGAACCATTTGAGGAGGAGGATGATGAAATTGTAGTGCAAGAGCCAATACTGAAAGAAGTGAAAGAAATTATAAAAGCTAGTAGAAATGGAAAAGCACTAGGAAAAGATGGTATAAATAACGAATTATTCAAATGCGGGGGAGAGGGTCTGCAAGAATACATATACGAATTGATACGAAAAGTATGGAATGAAGAAACGATGCCAAAAGAATGGGAATCGAGGCGAATAGTGACATTACACAAGAAAGGAGACCAACGAAGTTGCAAAAACTATAGAGGAATCACGCTTTTAAGCACAACATATAAAATCCTATCATCAATAATACAGAGAAGATTAGCAAGTACAATGGAAAACTTTACGGGGCAATATCAATATGGTTTCAGAAGCGGAAAGTCCACTACGGATGCGGTGCATAACATAAAACAAATACTGGAAAAGGCATACCAATACAATATGGAATTGGAATTCTTGTTTATAGACTTTCAGCAAGCATTTGACAGTATTAGAAGGAGAGAGCTTATCTCGGCAATGAGAGAACTCAATGTGCCAGCGAAACTAAGAAGACTTATAGTAATGACATTAAAAACAACAAAGGTTAGTGTGAAAACATCGAAAGGAGAAACGAACGAATTCGAAACAAATAAGGGTGTTAGGCAGGGTGACTCACTATCTGCGACGTTATTCAATTTAGTATTGGAACATGTGACAAAAAATATAAACAAAGGCGCATTGAGAACAAGAGGAAGCCAAATAGTAGCATATGCGGATGACGTAGTGATCATAACGAAAAGAAGAAAGATAATGGTTAAAATACTGCAAGAAATAATTAAAGAAGGCGAGAAACTGGGTCTGAAAATCAATGAAACAAAAACGAAATTGATGAGAGTTGGAAAAAAGGGCAAAGAGAACAAGAAATTTAAAGTAGAAAACCTTACATTTGAAGAAGTTGATAAATTCAAATACCTGGGTATTATGGTATCAAATGATGGAAGTAGAGAAGCCGAAATAAAAGAAAAAATTATGGCAACAAACAGAGCCCTTTATGCCAACAGAAAATTGTTAAAAACGTAAATCTCTCTAAAAAAATAAAATAAAAATATACAATACAATAATAAGGGCGGTGCTTATGTATTCAGCGGAAACGATGACAATGACTAAGAGAGATGAAGAAAATCTAAGAATACTCGAGCGGAAAATATTAAGAACCATAATGGGGCCAATTAAACTAACAGACAATGAATTCAGAATAAGAACGAATGAAGAACTACAAGAAGAAATTGGGGGAGAAGATGTGGTAAAAAAATAAAGCGGCAAACAATAAAATGGTTGGGGCATGTATGGAGGGCAGGGGAGGAATCCATAATCAGGATGTTGCTGGAATGGAAGCCGGGGGCAGGATGAGAAGTGGAAGACCGAGGTCCAGATGGCTGGAAGAGGTGTTGGAGGATCTAAGGAGAGCAGGCGTTAACAACTGGCAGAAAAAAACGACGGATAGAAGAATCTGGAAAGAAATAAGCCAGAAGATATGAAAACATAGGATGGGGACCGATCCACCCCGGAAATTATGGATTTAGAAAGCTTTTAAAGCGGTGAAGCCCCGATGGGGTGTTTTAACCACTGTATATATAATAATTTAATTGAAACTTATATATTTAATAAATAATTAAATATATAGTTAGTTCATTAGTTTCATTAGCTTTACAAACTAAACTATTCAATATTAAAACAAATTCCGAAATAAACGACATGGCGTCCACATAGTAACTCAGGCCTAAATCTACATAAAATGCGAGCCTTCGATGTACCGCTAATTAATAGTTAAGGCTTGACTCGCAAAAAGTTCGTAACTTGTAACGTCTTCATTTAAAAACAGCATTAAAACAAAGCCAATTTTTATGCGTGCTTATAGTGTTCATATTTGATCATTTTAGTTTCATACGTATTTTACATACATAGTTTTTCCAGTAGAAATGTGATACCGCAACTATTAATTTCTGTAACTACATATATACTTAGCGATATAGACTTTGCAACACCAAGAAGGAGTAGGATATTTTTGTTGAAACTTGTTAGATTTGTTGGTCTACCATTAATTGAGATCAAGTGGTAATATAATAACGTCACATTTGACAGTTATTATTAATTTTTTGCTAGCTATTTCGATTTGTATTTATCATTCGATTTGTTGTTTTTTTCATTGTTAATTAACATTATTTAGATTGTAATTCAGTTCTTTACGTGTTTTGTTTGCCTAGAGTACGGCAACGAGTCAATTATCATCAATTAAGCGAATTCGATAGAGGTCGAATTATTGGTTTGCGCGAAGCTGGTTTTTCATTTTGGGGAGATTGCTAACCGTGTAAAACGAAATCGGTCTACTGTAATGCAAATGTGTCGTGCATGGTGCTTCAAGACAAACGAATGAGCGTCAAGATCGTCGCTTAAGACAACTGTCATTTAGAGATCGATTTCTTCTACTCGGGCAATTAGTAACCAATGGTTTGGTGAAGAAGGGCGCCATGTAACCCTTACAACAGTTTATCGCCGAATCCGAGGTTTTGGGTTAAGATCATATCGTCCGCACAATAAAAGATCTCATTGGAATATTGAATGGCGTGGTGTTGTCTTTAGTGACGAATCTAGATTTTGTTTAGGCGTGGACGACGCTCGTAGGAGAGTCAGAAGAAGACGGGGTGAACGACGGAATCTTCAATTTACAGTTGAGAGACACGTACACCGAGCCGTGGGTGTTATGGTTTGGGGTGTGATTACTTACGGTAACAGGTCTCTTGGTGTGCATTCGACGCAATATGATAGCGTAACGATATATTGCGGAGGTGGTTGAAGCACATCTTCCGCCATACTTAAAAGAGCTTGAACATATATTATTACTATGTAGCAAGGATTCTCTTGAACTTCTCTGAACAGGCCAAGGTTAATCTTTTGCCCTGGCCTCCAAGATCTCCAGATCTTTCAGCCATTGAACATGTTTGGGACATAATGGGTAGAAAGTTGCAAAATTTGCAGCGCCCTCCTTTGATTTTGGAGGCTTTGAGAAATGAGGTGCAACTTGCATGGGATGCAATACCCCAAGACGAAATAACCACCTTATTCAATCAATGCCACGACGTGTAAATGAATGTAAAAATCAGAGAGGCCGCTCCACACATTATTATCAATAATTATTAAATTTTGTTTAACTAATAAAGATTTTCCTCGCAAACTTTGATTATTTATTACTATAACACAGGTGAATATTCCAACTAAATTTCATTCAGAAATTTCAATCCCTTCTTGGTGTTGCAATTTCTATGTCACTCAGTATATTAGTCAATTGTTGAGAGTAATAAGGGAAGTATATTGCTCACCAGAAGATAGGAAATGTAAGACATTCTAAGTGCACGCTCTAAATGGGTGTACGGTAGTGCACTAAGCAGTAGCTCAATCTCCTTCAAATTCAGCAACAGTAACTCTGGACAGTAATTATAACATTTATCATCAGGACAAAAATTACCACTACGTCTTGACGTGTCAACCCCCATCGATATTCGACAAGGAGATGTAGGGGAGAGGAACAAAGAAAACTGACGAGCCGTAATCGAAAACAAAGTCACATTATCCTACATTATAGTATCTCATTTGGGCCAAGCCATACTCAGAACAAAATTCGCATTTGTATAAAAATGTAGAATAGCGCACCAATATGGAGCATCGCGGTTCTAAAATTGAAGAAGTTTAGCAAATGAAATGAAAATTGGTATTCGGGGGAATTTCTTGGGTAAATGATAAAGCAACAGACGTTAATTTACAAGATGACCGAATGAAAATAGCGCTCCAATTCGGCCAAAATCCGACTTTCCACTCACTAACTGGTGTGCAGCGCAGTTTGGAGGTATTAGTCTTGTAACTATTGGAAATCGTCGAAACAATGCCACCTCACTTGAATTTTACAACATGATGAACGAATATGGCGAATCATAAGATTTGAAAAGTTTTCTGGTTTCCACAAGAACTCATAAGAACGTGAACGTAAAAGAGTAAATGCTCCCAACTATTAGCTGTTGGTAACAGAGTTTGTTGAACTTTACATAATAGTTAATATAGTTACAAATTGTAATGCAGATGTGCAACGTATAGAGCAGAAATTTTACGCTGGAATTTTTAAAATTTAAAGTTTATTTCTACTATCTCGATTTTAGTTCTTATACCGCTGTTGCTATTATTACTAATTCGAAATGGTAATCCACGTTCTGGGATATTTAATCAAGTTAGAAATAAAATGTGATTGAAGGCGGAACGTGAAGTCTTCCTTCATATCACAATCTACGACCAAAAATTGTTGTTATTCTTCTGACGCACATATTTCTGTGACAGAAACGCGGATTGAAATAAAACTTCAAGCGATTTTTGGGAAAGCGGTTACTCAAAGCGCAAAGTGAAGTCCTAAGAAATACTTCATCCCATTCGTTATTCACATCAATTAGCAAATATGACGAGAGCTCTGGCCACAGTACTCATAAATAAATGCTACTGATAAGTTTCTGTTCGTATTTTCGTGTGTGCCCTTGAAATTGAGCGATGGATAAAACGTTATCTGGCCAAATCGGAGAACTCTACCGATACTTTAATGCTGACCAATTAGATAAATTTTTCAAAAGAAACAAGTGAAATTGCTGCAGCAAAAACCAACAAAATTTTGGAAAAAATATCTCATCTTCTTCCAACAACTTGTACTGTTGCTGATTCTTAAATTTCCGTAAGACGCTTACTTTTATTGATCATTGCAGACAGCAAAATATGCAGTAGCTTGACTCACGCGCATTCTGCACAAAAGTGTTATATATGTGGTGCTACTCCCAAGATAATGAATGGCGAATTAAGAAAACTAGTCGGTATAAAAGAACATTGCAACAAATGAGACTGGCCCACAATCAGTTCCATTGTAGTTCTAATAAGAATGATAGTTTCATCCTCTTAAATTCCGACCGGACGGCGATCGCCGCTAATTCAATTTAAAGGCGAAAATTAATTCCATCTCGAGCAAGAAGATTAAATAAATCGTCGAAATCTCTCGGGTACATCCAATTAGTGCTTCCCCTACCCCTCGAGGGCCAAGCGCAAAGCGCGAGATGACGTTCTTAAATTTTACGTTTTCTTACCGATGAGTCGGCTAAGCGACCAATCGAGAAAGCAAGTTATTAATTTGCATTGATACCCGTAAGCGAAAATACTTTCACAATTATTTTTTCCTTTTATCGTCATGCTTTCGTAATGGCCTAGTCAATGTGGTTTGGAATTTTTACATCGATGCCCCAAAAGAAAATTTTAATTATAATTGGATTAATCCAATTCGAATGATTTTGGCTTAATTGGACGAATGGGGTCGCCTCGTGAAACTCAAATTCGTGGCAAATGTTATAGTTATAAATTTGGTGAAAACAATAGCCAGGTGCGATAGATCTAGCAATAATTCGCTAATTTTGAAAGATAATTTCTTACTTCATAAAATGCCACTTCCTTGTTCTTATATACTAACACATCATTCAATAAGTAGATAGGATGACATATAGATGGTGCCACTATTGACAAATTTAACGTTTAGTTCACAAGTTCAGTAGTTTCAGTGACGCTACTTTTGTAATTTTTAAAAGAATGGGAAAATCTGAATTTCGTGTGTTGATAAATCATTGCTTTTTAATGGGAGAAATATGGTTCATACAAAGCAATGGCTTGAAAAGTGTTATTCCGATTCTGCTCCATCGAGACAGATGTTAGAAATGTGGTTTGCCGATTTTAAATTCGACCGTACAAACACCAACGATGGTGCACGCTTTGCTCGCCCTAATTCAGCAGTTCTTTCAGAAAACATGAAAAAATGGTTTTTGGCCGATCGTAAATTAAGGTTGCGTAAGATAAGTAACACCTTAAAGATATTAGAAGGCAATGTATTCATCATTTTGCATGAACATTTGAGCATAAGACCTCTGTTCCAAATGCGTACCGTGTTTGCTCACAGTCGATCAAAAACAACGACACACACCTCAGAACGCTGTGTGGAGCTGTTTCAACACAATAAAAATATTCTTTCATGCAGTATGTAACAATCGATGAAACATGGATCCATCACTACACTTCAGAGTCAAATCGACAGTCAGCTGAGTGGATAACAAAGGATGAAAGCGGTCCAAAACAGCCAAAAACGCAAATGTCAGCTGCTAAGGTTTCGGTTTCCGTATTTTGAGATGCACATGATATTTTATTTATCGATTACCTTGAAAACGGAAAAACCATCAATAGTGAGTATTCTCTGGCATTATTGGTGCATTTTAAGAAAGAAATTCCGAAAAATCGACTCCAAATGAAGAAAAGAAAGTGCTCTTTCACCAAGACAATACACCGTGCCACAAGTCCATCGCAACAACGGCAAAATTGCACGAATTGCACTGTGAATTGTTTCCCCATTCACCGTATTCTCAGGACCTGGCTACCAACGACTACTTCCTCTTTGCAGAACTAACAAGAATGCTCCAGGGAAAGAGATTTCGCTCCAATGAAAAAATTATTGCCGATATTGAAGGGTATTTTGAGGCCAAAGATAAATCGGCCTATAAAATAGGCATCTAAATGTTAGAGAAGCTTTGGAAAGAGTGTATCACTCTTGAAGACGACTATGTTAATGAGTAAGGTCGAATTTTGCCTAAAAGTTGTTCTTTTATTCATGCTATTCATCATACGAATCTACTGAGTGATGTGCTAGTATCTATTTGCCACCTTTCTTGAGAAAAAGATAGGTCCTTTAAGCTTCTAATTTTGAGGAATATTTAGGACGATCTTGATGACAGCATTACCGACAGCATCTAATAAGTGAACAATTACTTTATACAGGAATATATTAGTCATGCAATAACCATTAATAATAAAATAGAAAACGGTATTTTATACCGTAACAATAAACTTGTCAATTTAAAATCAAAACATTGTAACATTTATATTCAAATTGAGGTTTGTCATAAAGAAAGATGCCCATACTTGTACGAACATAACGTTGGTTAATGACAGAGTCATTCCTTATTGAATTGGTTGAGTTATTCTTCCATAAAATCTTTAGTACGGGACAAAGTACGCTTCCCGCGCTACGTCTAGGATCTTTATCAATACTTAATATAATCCGAAAACAAATATCGAAGTGGCTGCAGTAATCGATGGATCGACAACAATATGGAATCTTGCTGTTGAGGTTAATAGTTTATCGGAATCACTTTAATCTAATTGCAGTTTTACGGAATATTCGAGGGCCGTATGCAGGTATATACCAACAGAAATCTAACACTAGAACGACTTAAAATTCTTTATTGTTTTCAAACCACAAAAGTTGATACGTTTTTGCATTCGTTGAAACAAAATGTTAAAGCGGTTATTCCAATCTTCAGTTGGGATAGTCACATTGGCCATTTTAAAGGAAAAGACTGCTTCTTGAAGGGGTTGAAACCGTTCAATATGCAGCCTATTTCTGATTTCTGGGAATATAAGAAAACAGCTAGTCAATTATTACCCAAATGGTTTTCGAGATGTATATAAATTAAAATTTATAGTAGTATAGTACCTACCTACCCCCGGGGTCCCCAAACTACCTGGTAACCTATGGGTACGGATGCGCCGGTAATTCCCTTAACGGAACGGACAATTAGGTAGGTACTTGTTTGCAACCTAAGGTGGGAGTAGTTGGGGATTTTAACTAAATTTATTAATTCTGTCCAACTGTTACTGGCTTCTAAAGCTTTTGTTAAAAATGAAAATAATAATTCAGAAACGTTACCGGTACAGTTACATTACGGATAACCCACCTCACTAGTGCTAAAAATGGAGATCCAGGCCGTGCTAGCCCTATGGAAACGGCGTAGGTTAAAGGGCAATAACTTAGTAACAAAGCTCCACTCTCCAATAATGTAACTGGATCACCTCCAATGGATTAAGGTGAGAGAAGGACGTTTAACAGCTCTTTATTGTCCCTCGAGGTGTATATAATAAAACCAATTAAAACTAGTTCGTTATCTGGTTTACAGATTCCCGGTAAGCGTTGGTATTCCAGCGGCTTTACAGCCACCAGCTTTAGCAGAACGTAATTTAAAACAAGCATATATTTAAAGAACTAAAAACACTACCAAGTAGTCAACATAACACAAAGCCCATTTTACTCGAAAACCAATCTCACCCTCCACCCCCTTTCAAAGGGAAGAAAATCCGGGCTTACTTTTACAAGAAAACCCTGTACGAACTTGGGGCAAAACGCGTAAAATAGATCGAATATAGAGGTGAGTATAGGACGAACATAGGCAAACTTCAAGCACTCGCAGCGCCTAAAGTACTAGCGACAGAAAATCAGCCGGGAAGTGATTCGGTATCAGAAAAATGAGCTCTTTCCAATGATGTAGAAGAGAATGTCATAGCCTGAAAAAATCCACTGCGAGGGTGAAATTTAACGATTTCTTGTGATTTTCTCGCGATATTCTCGGTAACCGTTGGAGTGAAGTAAGAAAATCCTACGCCGTTCAATTAGCACCGTCAAGATGTCTCAATTGACGCAGGATTAAACGTCGTAAATCCCATACTAGCTAAATTGGGTAAACGACTTTGAGTGATTTCTAACGACTTTTGCGGTTTCTTGCATTTCCTCGGCAACCGCTTGAAATAATCCAAACAAATCATATACCGTTGGAATCATGAATGAACGCGATCCGACGTACTAAACTTTAAATGTCGATATCTCCGCAACGGTTAGAGCCACAGCGTTTATAATGCAATATTTGGAATCTACTCGTCGAGACCTATCCGATAGGCCTATTTCGAACGCAATCGGGCGAAGTTTTCTTTGCCTCGAGAACGGTAATAGATAGAGCGTCGGGGATGAAAGATTTGGAATCTACGGGTCAAAATCTATCGGCTAGGCTTATTTTAAACGCGATTGGACGCAAAAAATATTTTTGTCGAAGCGAATTTCTACCTCAAACCATAGAATTTTTTCAGTTTTTCGAGATAGCATACTTCCGAAAGAGCTATCCAGTTCAAACTCGGTACGCTTATAGTACTAGACGAGACGATTAAAATGAAATAAACCGGAGGTCCTTAACTCTTACCGTTCCGGAGATATGGTACTTTGAACTTGAAAAAATTTCTTAGCTAAAATTACCATAATTTCGTTCTAGCGCGAAAACTTTTATAGATAGCGCGTTCGTTCTTACTCCATTCGATTCTTAGGCAAAATCTGCATCTAGGAAGGTCTACTCGATCGGGATCGAGCAATAAATAAAGCGGCGAGAGCGATTTGAAATTTGGTCCTTAACGCAAATCACGATTTTTAACGTAATATTGGTCATTCGACGAAAAATTCATGTTCTAATTTCGCAGTTATTTTGCGCCATAATATACATATTCGGGCCGGTAATTACGTAGAACATTTCGGTTCGGACGTAGAACGCATAGGTTTCGAGAAAACGCCATTCGAAGTTAGGGTAAAACGTCGAAAATAGACCGAATATAGGGGTGAATATAGGGCGAAACGGGCCATACTTCAAGCGCTCGTAGCGCCTAAACTATTAACGATAGAAAGCCAAATTGGGAGTGATTCTAAATCACAAAAAGGCGTTCTTTCGAATGGTGTAGGAGAAAATGTCGTAGCTTGAAAAAATCCGCTCGTAAGGTGAAATTTAGCTATATTTTACGATTTTTTCGTTGTTTTTTAGGATTTTCTCGTCAACCGTGGGAGTAAAGTGAAAAAATTCTACGCCGTTGAATTCGTCTCGTCAAGACGCATCGATTGATGTAGGATTGAACGTCCTAAGTCCCGTCTTAGTGAAAAAGGGGTATGTCATTTAAGCACTTTTTGCGGTTTTTTGCATTTTCTGGGCAACCATTTGAAATAATCTAAACAAATTATATACCGTCGAAATCAGCGCGTCAAGACGCGTCGATTGGTATATGAATGAACGCGATAGGACAAAGGATACTTAAATCGTCCATATCTCCCTAACGGTTGGAGCTAGAGCGTTTATAATGCCATATTTGGAATCTACTCGTCGAGACCTATCCGATAGACCTATTTCGAACGCAATCGGGCGAAGTTTTCTTTGCTCTCGAGAACGGTAAGAGATACAGCGTCGGGGATGGAAGATTTGGAATCTACGGGTCAAAATCTATCGGATAGGCTTATTTTAAACGCGATTGGACGCAAAAAATATTTTTGTCGAATTGAATTTCTACCTCAAAGCATAGAATTTTTTTCAGTTTTTCGAGATAGCATACTTCCGATAAAGCTAGCCAGTTCAAACTCGGTGGGCTTAAAGTACTCGACGAGGCGACTAAAGTAAAGCAAACCGGAGGTCCCTAAGTCCAACCGTTCCGGAGATATGGTACCTTGAAATTTGAAAAATATGCTTACTCAAAATTACCATAATTTGGCTCTAACGCGAAAACTATTATAGATAGCGCGTTCGTTCTTATTCCATTCGATTCCTAGGCAAAATCTACCCCTAAGAAGGTCCACTTAATCCAGATCGAGCAATAAATAAAGCCGCGAGAGCGATTTGAAATTTAGCCCTTAACGAAAATCGCGATTTTTAACGTAATATTGGTCATCCGACGAAAAATTCATGTTCGAATTTCGCGGTTATTTTGCGTCAGAATATACACATTCGGGCCGCTAATTACGTAAAACATATCGGTTCGGACGTAGAACGCGTAGATTTCGAGAGAACGCGATTCGAAGTTAGGGTAAAACGTCGAAAATTGACCGAATATAAGGGTGAATATAGGGCGAAACCGGGCATACTTCAAGCGCTGGTAGCGCCTAAACTATTAACGATCGAAAGCCAAATTGGGGGTGATTCTAAATCACAAAAGGCGTTCTTTCGAATGGTGTAGGGGAAAATGTCGTACCTTGAAAAAATCCGCTCGTAGGTTGAAATTTAGCTATTTCTTACGATTTATTCGTGTTTTTTAAAGGTTTTTCTCGTCAATTGTTGGAGTAAAGTAAAAAATCTTACGCCGTTGAATTCATCTCGTCAAGACGCATGGATTGATATAGGATTGAACGTCCTAAGTCCCGTATTAGTGAGAAAGGGGTAGGTGATTTTAGCCCTTTTTGCGGTTTTTTGCATTTTCTGGACAAGCCTTTAAAGTAATCTAAACAGATTATATACCGTTGAAATCAGCGCGTTAAGACGCGTCGATTGGTATATGAGCGAACGCGATAGGACAAAGGAAACTTAAATCGTCCATATCTCCGTTACTGTTGGAGCTACAGCGTTTATAATGCCATATTTGGCATATAGACATATTTTGAACGCAATTAGACACAAAAGTATTTTTGTTAAGATGAAGTTCTGTCTCTAACCATTCACATTTGGTCAGTTTTTCGAGATAGTCCTAGCGAGGAGCGGATTTAAATGTTCCTAAGTTTTACCGTTCTGGAGATATGGTACTTTGCGGTTTTAAAAAATATGTTATCTATAATTACAATGATTTCGTTTTAGCGCAGAGACTATTAGAGGTTGCGCGTTCATTCTTGTACCATTCGATTCCAAGTCAAGATTTGCTAATAAGGAAGCCTATTCGATCGCGATCGAGTCATTAATAAAGTAGTGGGAACGATTTGAAATTTTGGAGATAATGAAAATTTCGATTTTGAACGGAATATTGCGTATACATATTTGGACCCGTAATTACGTAAAATGTGTTGGTTCGGACGTGGAACGCGTAGATTTAGAGACAACGCGAGACGAAGTTGAGCAATACGCGTAAAATAGACCGAGTATGCTCGCACACAAAAATTGCCAATTTCCGAACATTAAATTAACTACCGAATTCTAGGGAATTTTTTCGCAAAAGCTCAACAATACAGCAATATAAATAGAATCAGCTGAAAGCGGGACTTAGTGATGTAGTTTCCTTGGTACTTGGTATTGGGCGGAAACTTTCCAAGATTGTGGATTTTCTCGCATCTGGCGTAAACATGGCGGGGAACGAGCTTCTAGCAATATAGCAAATTGTCATAGATAATGTGTGATAAAGTGTGAAGTAAAGTTTTGTGTGAGAAACTTGAATGCATGAATTTAGTGTATATACACGGTTACCTATATTTATGTAAGTAAATGGTTTGTTGCAAACGTCTTTAATTAACATTAATAAGTATTATTTTCAATTATTCTGGCATATTTCATAAATATTACAGAACAATTATTTACTGAATTAGAGCTTTAGTTTCGGGTTTAGTACCTTTAAGAAGAAAACTGTACTAAAAAGGTAAGATAGGATGTGAAACATCCAATGCTGGCAGGAGGCTACGCAATATAATGCCAAAGTGGAAGCAGATTACGTTAAAGTAAGAGGGTTTTGGAGGGCTGGATTTGGTTCCAACGCTGTTGCTTAGTTTAACGCTAACAAAAATATCGGAAATAAATAGATGATTGCAAGCAGATGCATGCTTTGTAAAATAAACATTGTTAAAACAATCAGTTTATTTTTTACACTTACCTGTCGCTTTATTATAGCATCTTGTGAATTAACGTTAATGGACAATTTATTTCTAATTTCGTTTGCTATGGTTTAAAATGACAAAGTAGTTTCTGATCTTTATATTTGTCACTGTTTTAGTGTGCAATAGGTTAATACTTTCACCGTGCTGGTTCGAATGGTTTCATTCTTTTGAATTTTCTGACCCACCATTATCCAGGAGCCTCGATGTTGATGTGCTGTTGGACACGCTGTTAATGCCTTTGAGCATACTTTTTGATGACTTTATCTACAATTTCTACGTCCAAATCCTTTTACATCTTGTCATTTCGAATATACCATGGGGCATTAACAATATCTCGAAGTACTTTATTCTGGAATCTTTTTATGATGTTTTGATTGCTTTCATTGGTACAACCTAGTTGTGGTATACCATAAGTCTACACTGGTTTCAGGACTTATGCATAAACCAAAAGCTTATTATACACTAACAGCGTTCTATAATTCTATAATTCAGCTTAACTTCTTCACATCTTTCTTAACATGTGGTTTCCACCTGAGCTTAATATCCAGAGTCTTGCCAAAATACTTGGCTGTATTCTCATACGAAACTACTTGTTCATTGATGTACACTGGGCTATGCTCGATCTGTTTGTTGGTGTAATCAATTTCAAGAAAGCACCGTATGAGTTAATCAATAACTACCTTTCTAATATTCCTTGGGATAATCTTTTAAATTCAAACAACTTAACCGAGTGTATTGATTTGTTTTATTCTGTTATATACGATGTAATACAGACTTTTGTTCCAAAATACTATGTGAACTCTAGCAACTATCCGCACTGGTTCCCTCTTTAAACCAGAAAACTACTACTACCAAAAACACCGCCTTCAGAAAGCACAGGCGTAACCGTTCAAATGTGTCAATCTACAATTCCTTTAAAATAGTACGATCTCGTTGTAAGGTCAGCATTGATAAAGATTATAAACGTTTTTCAGCCTTTACCGAAAATTACGCCAATCTGAATTCTAATGTTTTTTGGAATTTTATTAATTCTAAGCGAAACACGCGTGGTCTTCCAAAGAAAATGTTCTTCGATGAACATTCGTCCGAGGACCCCAAAGTCATAAGCGATATGTTTTCTACTTCCTTCCAAAACACCTACCGTAATCATTCTGACTCCATACCCAATTTTAACCCAACTTTATATGATGGCCCGAATAGCATCGGTTCAATAAACGTCTGACCTGATTTAGTTTTCAACAAACTGAGCTCTCTCCCTGACTCCTTCTCGTCCGGACCCGACGCTATTCCACCGTATTTTCTAAAACTCTGTAGTCCGTCACTGTCCTTGCCAATTTGTTTTTTATTCTCTTCTTCCATCAACTCCGGAATATTTCCTGATCGATGGAAAACAGCCTATGTTCTTCCATTCTTTAAGTTTGGCAACCGTTCCGATATTCGTAATTACCGACCTATTTGTGTCCTATCAGCTATGGGAAAAGTCCTGGACGCGATCGTCGCCGACTGGATTTCATCTGTTTATTCCGCTTTCATAGTGCCCGAACAGCACGGATTTATCACGGGTCGGGACACAGAAACAAACCTTTTCTTGTACCATAATTACATTTCATGTAGCGTGGAGGGGGTTACCAGGTCGACACCGTTTATGCAGACCTTAGTGAGGCTTTCGACCGGGTGAATCACTCACTACTTTTTGGAAGTTGGGTGCTTATGGTATCGTAGGCAGTTTGCGGGATTGGTTACAGTCTTATCTGCTGGATCGCCTGCAAATTGTACGTGTTGGTAACTGCGCAACATGTCCAGTTAAAGTTTCTTCAGGCGTGCCACAGGGCAGTCATCTTGGATCGATATTATTTTTGCTATTTATAAACGACATAAAACATCGAATCAAGTACTCCAAATTTTTGCTTTTCGCTGATGACCTGAAACTATTTATGAGAATAGATTCACCATCCGATTGTGCCAAACTCCAGTTTTATGTCGCATGCATCTCCATCTGGTGTAAGGACAATAACATGATCTTGAACATTGACAAATGCAAGGCCATTTCATTTTACAAAAAAGGAGAAATATCATCATTTATCCTTACACGTTATTAAACGTTAGATCGCGTCACACAAATAAGGGATCTAGGCGTAACCTTTGACTCATCATTGAACTTTCGATTCCACATTGACGATATCATCAGCAGAGCTTCCAAAATGTGTGGCTTCATAAAACGCCAGACCCATGACTTTAGCAATAAATAAATAAATAAATAAATAAATAAATGTGCACTGATTTAGTTTTATTCAGTTTGATGCACCAGTTTACTGTCCAGCGCTGTATTTCGGCAATAGCTATTTGCAACTTTTCGGTTGCAGCGGTGTTGTCTCATGTGGCTAGTATTGCAGTGTCATCGGCAAATGTAGCAACAATTATTGAAAGTAGGCAAGTCGCCAGTGTACAGGAGATACAGGACTGGTCCTAATACACTACTCTATGGAAATGGGATTCCAAGACTTTCAAATATTAGACAGAGAGAAGCATTTTCGGCTTATGATTTAAAAATTTCATGCCAAACCTTATCGATAGCCTGGGCCACGTCCAAGAACACTGCCTAATCGACTTATCTTCCAGTGACTTTTCGATAATATCGGTAATTCTATGAACGTGATCAATCGTAGAATGTTGATTCCAGAATTCAAATTGATGTTTTTCTTCGATTATTGCTTTTATTCTTTTCAACAGTAGTTTCTCAAATAATTTAGACATGATCGACAGTAGTGATTAGGACAATATGACACTACCTAGTGAGGTGGTTTCCAGGCTTTGGAATCATAATTACTTCAGCTAGGTTCCAAAGCTATAATACGTAGCGAAGTCCGATCGAGGTGTTTATTAGGTTACTAATTTTAATTAAAGCTTTTCTAGGTAATTCTCTTTAAATTTGTCCTGTGATTAGATCAAATCTAGGAGTTTGTTTTGGGATTAATAGTATTATTATCTCTTTTTCCATTTCAGCCAGAGTAACAGGTATTTTCATTTCCTAGGTTGAAATATGTTTTCGAGATAATCAGAAGCAATAAGGGAAGGAATTTGTGTGTATTGGGATACCTAATAAATCAGTGAAAATAAGATCATGAAAAAGCAATTAGCATATTAACACTAAAACCGAACGAACGAAATATTTGGTAGGGGAATCGCATATATTATCCTATATTTAAAACCAAAACCGACGTGTTTCAGGGCTTTTAAAAAGAAAAATGGTTTTCTTTTCTTTTAGTATTCCATACTGTATATATTTCTTTCAGAGACCTTTTCAAATAATACATTTCTTTATGCAATCTCAACTCACATCCTAAACTTTGCATGTTGCTATATCGAATATTGCATTAATGTCGATGTAAAAGATCGTCTTCGAGATCGTCGTATGTAGTCTAAGATAATCATCTTAGGAATCTTATTTGCCTTAAGATTGGCACGCGATTCAAATGGAAGACGAACGTATATTACAGTGATTCTGACAAAAGCGCTATTGTTGAAGAATTCACTTCCTCTATTTGCATCGTCAATTTGCAAATATTACGCGCCTTGAATCCAATTTGTTTGGAGAATTGCGTCTAGCGTGTATCAAAGGTTATTTACTTTTGCGTTGTCATCGACGATATCTCTTCTGAATCGCGACAGATTTACGAGAAAAGAGTTCTGAACCTATATACTTCCAGTAATAAGGTGAATATATTGATTGACCATTGAACAAAGTTTTGCGAGAACTTTTTCTAGGTGCATCAGCCAAAAAAAAAAAATAGTTAGACTTCTCCGGAAAGTTGTCGGCGGAGGAAATATTTCATTCCAGCTTTGTGATAGTACTACACACACACCCGCTTTGATGTGTCAGCTTGTGACTATCATGTGTAAATTTTATACAATGTCAACCCCTTGTGTTGAAAATAAATTTAATTTGTAATCTTATAATAGATTTTATACGTAGCGCGAAATTTAGGGAAATTATTCCCAACAATATCTCTGTTACCTCCTAATCGCCCTTGAGTTCTCTATTACTTTTCGTTTCTTCTGGATTCAATTCCTAACACAAGCGTGTAGCCAATATATATATATATTATTGTAAGCCACTACTTTCAAGTAAACTGCTTATTACATGACTGCCGACTGTGGTCATTGTGGAATCCTGAGACAAACTCGGTGAAATTTGCAGATTTGTTAAAGAGATTTGGAGAAAGTTTTGTTTTGGTTACTGTACTTGAAATAACTCAATTGACCTCGTATTGATCGTATCTTCATAAAATTTGGTCTTGGTCCAATTTGTAAAAAAGGAGACACAAAAGACTGTAGCAATTACAGAGGGATAACACTAACTAGCACAGCCTCAAAGATATATACTAGAATATTAGCAAAACGTATGAGAGATAAACTGGAATATGCTTTAGAGGAAACACAATTTAGATTTCGACCGGATAGAGGGGTAAATGATGCAATATTTATGAGACAAATAGGAGAAAAAGCAATAAAAGAAGATAAAGAAGCACATTTATGCTTTATAGATATGCAGAAAGCTTTTGACAAAATTAATAGAGAAGACTAATGAAGGATACTAAGAAATAGAAAAATACCGGAATTAATAATAAGAGGAATACAAAGCTTATATAAAGAAACAACAAATTATGTAAGGTCTAAGCAAGCAAATCGGATATGTGTCAGACGTTTTTTACACTGGTGTTAGATGAGACAATGAAGAAAGTATAGAAGAAACGAATAAGACCATAAATGAAATAGGCTACTGGAAAATGAAAAATAGAAAAATATCGCAGATATGCTATACGGATGATGTGACTATAAATGCAAAGTACGACGAAACAATTAATATGAACATACAAACTTACAAGGCAACATTGGAGGAAATAAACATGAATATCATAATCAAGAAGACAAAGACAATGAAAGTGGGAAAGAATCTGCAAGAACACACAATAGAAGTAGGAGCAGAAATCCTAGACCAAGTAAAGAAATTTTAATACCTAGGCTCAATACTATCAGAGGACGGCAAGATAGAGGAATAAATAAAAGAAAGAACAACAGCAGGAGTAAGACTGTTTAATAGTGTAAAAAATACATTTATAGGGAAAAAGAGATACCGAAAGATGTTAGAGTACAAGTATTTACAAAAGTAACTATGCCACTACTTTTATACGGTGGGGAAATATGAACCATGACTGACAATGAGAAACAGAAAAGAAAAATAACAACTACAGAAATGAGATTTGTGAGAAAAATTGTAAATAAAACAAGAAAGGACAGGATTAGACACGTAATACTCAGAGATAATCTGAAACTGAGACCAATGAAGGAAAATAGTCAAACAGGTGTTTGAAGCCAGGACGAGCAAGGAGAGACCAAGATGGACGCGGCTAGGAAACGTGAAAGGTGCATTGGGTAAAATAGGAGTGTCGTGGGAGGAAACACAACAAGCCCATACCAGATAGGAAGAGACGGAGGGAAATATGCAAGAAGGCACTATAGAAAACTCAACTCCACACACGCCTTACACCCCAGGAAAAGGGGTAGAAAAGGCTTAAGGATTAAGCAAATATGTATCTGCGATAGCAAATACATTAACATGCACCATCTGAATGTACAAGTTCCACTCTATTGACTTTTTGTTAGAGGAGTCTCTTTACTCGTGGGTATTATGTTTAATATGCAAATTATATCTCATCGCTAAGATTGAAACTGCCCCGTAAGGTTAGTAAATATTAACATTCGATGAAAATTTCAAATCCTGCTTGTATTTTGAAAAAGAAAGCGTACATCTACCTTCGGTGAATATTAAAATGCTCCGTTTCATCAAAAAACGGCTTCTCCGTTCTATGCGGAAGCGAACATGGCCAGAATTAATTAATGTAAATAAAGACGGTAATTAAATCATACTTGAACGGAATAACTTCGCGAATTTAAAAACTCCGCCCAGAAAGTAACAGGAATTTTTAATCCTTTCTATACATCCTGCAATCATATCATATCCTTTCCTGTCTTCGTCTTTTGCTATTCATATTAAAAATTAAATGAAATGCATAGAAATTTTAATGAAGTGTTGAAATTTGCAATGCAAATGTTAATAGACAATTTCTGTTAGGTCAGCTGATTTTTGCAGCATTGATGCTAGACTGCGCGTGGAGTAATAAGGTGCTCTAATGATGTTTTTCTTTGAGATACAGGGTATTTCATAACTAATTTGTCAAATCTATTTGCAGGATTATACGAGGTACCAGCAACTCAATGAGTGAAAAAGAAAAAATTAAAAATTAAATGTAGGGGGACGTAACTGAATTGTTTCGGCACAGCCTGCCGACTTACTTGTCGTCAAAGATTTGTTTATGTACCTACACTACCGTCTACATTACTTCGGACACTCAAGTCAATTTACAAAATTGTAGAATACTGATATTAAATTAAACTACAAAATGAAGTTTATACAATAATATTACTATTAATAAAAAGTTTTTATTACATACGATAAAAATAGAATAATACTCAATATATAATTAAAACAAAAAGTTTATTAAATTTTTTAAATTTATAAATTGCACGAAGAACTAATTCTAGCCATCTATTCCACCGATTTTTTAAGTACTGTATTTAGCATATTGACACATTTTTTGAATTCTTCGACCGAGTTCATTCCACAACAGCTCAATCGGATTGATGTCAAAACTTTGCGATGGCCACATCATTATTTCAAGAATATTATTTTGTTATTGGTTATTCAAGTACTTTCTGCATACCAATATTTGGGTCGTTTTCATGCATGAATATAAAATTATTACCAATTAAACGCAACCCTGAGAGTATTGCATTTTCTTATAATATTTGTTAATAATTTTCTTTTCTCATAATACCTTCAACTCGCTGCAAGTCTCCTGTCCCAGCCTACGAAAAGCAACCCCAAACGAGCACTGTTAACACATTGTTTACAAGGGGCTGGCAATTCTAAAGTGTTCCATCTCATAAACTAATGAAATTAAATGTACATACCTATAAGTAAAAATCGGTCGCACTTTAGTTAGACGAACGCGAGGATCATGCAATCGAAAATTGTGAGAGAAATTAACCTATTTACTGGATAAAAGGAATTTAAAATTGAATTTCGACAAATACCATTTTATTTTAGTACGAGGCGAGGTGTAACAAAAGTTCAGTTAAAAATTAAATCCCACTCGACCTTGCTGCACCTATTCACCGCATTTTACGATTGTTTTACGACATTTTTCTATCTAAATATTCCCGAAGGGATTTATGTTTGTTAGATGAATTCGACTTTTAAAAGCGTGTATCTTGGTATAACTTCCATTTGGCCGTAATGAAGATATGCCGGAATGTTACTACTGTTTATACTTTTACACCTACAATATGAATATAGTGTAGGTATTGCCAGTCATTTTTAAACTCTTTCATGCGATTTCTTTCAAAAACTTCAAACATAGTTTTGGACTTTCTTGTGATAATAGGAAATTTTTTCTCTTACAAATTGTGTTTTATTTTTTTAAACTCTGTTTTTTAATTTGATCAGTAAGTTATAAAAATGCCTGCATACATGTGTCTTCCTACTACTCGAGTTACAGGCTTTCTTTAAGTAATTTTCACTGAAACTAGCTTATCAACTAAATCTCCAGAATGCCTCGGTTAGTTGAGGATCGTATGATGCAGAACTGCAAACGCAGTTTTAAGTTTCAATTTAATTTTTGGAATTCTTGGTAAGGATTTTATTTCTTTTATGGTTTAATTTGACATCGACTTTTCACGAGTGTCCCCCTGTTTTGCTTACTTTGGCAATGTCTTTTTATGGTAATCTTTTACCGGTCTGCATGGTTCGATTCTTAGTATGTTCGATCATTCTTTTAAAGATGCAGTTGGTTAATACGGATATTAAGATGAGCCGTCTATATTATATAAGCGACATTTTCATCTGGAAAGGGTTATAATTTCTTGATGAAACTACATTTATTAATATGATAGATTAACAATAAGACTTGCATAATTTTGTAGTAGTATAACCTATTTAAAGTGTTACAATTTACATTTATTGTTTGGCCCTTTATAAAATTTTGAGAACTTTATTTCAAAATTCTAAATTCCTTTTCGCAATTCAGCGGACACTGCATTTGTTTACATTGCTTGTTTTCAAGCAAAACGTGTGACGTCTTCAGCCAATGAAATTGCGCGAAGCTATCCAATCCCTCAGTGAGTGATATCAGTTGAGATTCAATCGGGTTCAGAGTTGATTAAACAATATCGTTTCTCGGATTTAATTTGGGACTAACGCCCTTAAGATTGTTACGAAATTTGTCGCTTTTTGCTTCGAATAATGTCTTGAGTTAATTAAATTAAATATCGTTTACGATCGCATCAGCGTCAAGTCGTGTAAGGTGTTATTTGCTCATTTAACTGTGAAACCGTTTCCAACACTTTACTTTTCCCCTTCTTGTCCGAAAATATACATTGAGAGGACCTATGCTGCAAGGCGATCCGAATATCGACATCAGTTCGACCCAGTATCAACAAAGAAAGATACATCTCAAAAAAAGCTTGTAAACCACCCCATGGATCTCGGGTAGAAACTGTTACTTTGCGTTGTATGCAGTCCAGAATTTCCCGTTTTCTCCATATCCAGCATGCACTCTTTTTCATCGACAACGATTAAAGTTATGTATGCCATCCAATACGATGATAATTGTCTAAAGAAAAGGTTCCTCTAGGTAACTTCTAAGATTCTCATCCTGTAATAAAGGTTAAGGTATTTATGATACCACATATTTTCCTGAAAGGACTTAGCTGGAGAACTGTTGTATTTTAATTTAATAATTAAGTTTTACTTTATTTTGTTAGAGTAGTCAATTTAAATTTCGGTGCTGTAAATCTATTGCTGTTTGTTGTTCACGTAAGTTGGGTAGTTTTCCATAGAGGTTGTTTTGCTATCCATGGTACTATACAGTATGTTCTGTAAAATCTTGTTCAGTAACTTTAAAATTTACCGGTACTTGAGATATTTATTTGTTTGTAGAATAGCTAGAAAGAGTAATGAAATAAGATTTGTTTCAAAACAAGGTATAAAGTAGGGTTTAAGCGCAAGCTTTGGAAATTTTTAACCACTAACAGCCCAAAGCCCTCGGACAAAAAGGACTTTCTAATTTCAAAGACTTTCAGAAATTGCAATAAATTTGATTTGCCACACGCAGCTTGCGGCTTACTGACGATCAGCTACATCATATCGATGAAAAGTGATACTCAATTCCTACTTTGCTTTCCACTAGAGAAGACAACTTAACTGTCGAAATGTGCATTTGGTTTTCCAAATAAAGACGTAGTAAAGGTATCTTTTATTTTACTTTCTAATTCTCAAACCATACTTTTCAAGTATTATTAGAATACATTATTTCTTGGACGTAGATTTCGCTAGCAACGAAGTTAGCACCTTTGAACCGTATTTTACCAAATATTAGTGATAAGCGTACGTTTTCAGAGTACTTGCAAAATTTGCGCCTCAAACATTTATCCAAATTGTTTTATAGATAACACTGTGTTTTGCATGGACAGAAATCGCTTAAAGGAGCTTAATATAATAACATCGATGTCTTGACACGCCTGCACTACTACATACTGTAAGCTTCGTGCATTATATAAACTGTTGGAAAAGAATCTATTACAATAAGTAGCTATAGAAATAAGCACTCTAAAATCAGCAGTTGGTTTTAAAATTTACGTATGCATGTAATGATGCAAGTAAATCCGTCGACGAGAAAAATGCAATTTCGGAAGGTTTCTTTTGTTGAAATTCAGCGTTGAAATTTATGCATTCCGTCAAATCCAGGAACCAGAATAACGCTTTAATGTTTCGCAATCCTTGAAAGTAATCGCATTATGTATAGAACGTAATTTTCAAACTGCATATCAAAAGGGAACGTCTAGGAAGCTCTAAAACTCGTTTAGCGTTTGCTGGCAAATTCACGCCCGCAATGTGCTACTGTCAGATAATATTTCCAGTTATTTCACCAGGCGCAGGCGGAAAAATTATTGCCGCGTTTCCCTCCTCCTAGTCTACAGAACTTACCGCTTCGCAGGCTTCTCTTTCATTTTGGATTTACTGTAATGGTTATAGGGATAAATGGAGAAATAAGAGAAAAGAACGAAGTCGTTTGTATTCGGTAATTTAATAAATATATACTTGGTGAAGATAAATATTAGTAATTTAGAATATAAAAAGTTTCAGAGATGTTTGGTAGATTCGTATTTGCAGAGAACAGAAGATTCAGACATTATGCAGTACTATGGAAATGATTAATCGAATCGGTTACTGTTGAAACGGGATAAGTCACTCTGAGCCATTTTCGAGTAATAAGGAATTCCTAATATTTCGAGGTAAACGCACAGTAGTTAGGTGTTATATCTTAATCTTAATCTTCTCTGCTTAGCCCCTTATGACTTTTACTCAACTGTTATCTACTGTGTTGAAAGGGGATAAATCACTGACATGGCACCTTTCGACAATGAAATAGTGCATTACTGGTTCTTAAACTTACTTTTTCACCTTAATATGTCTCTGTACTTATCGTAAAATAAATGGTGCTAATCAAGACGGTAAACAGGTGAAAAGAAAAGAAAATCTTAGAAATGAAGCTACTTATTCTAGAAATATTATTAGGAAGAGTCGTGCAAACGATCAAGAGCACCCAAGCTATTCTGGCCAAAAAGTTGCTTCAAAAACAATGGCAGCCCCTTGCAGGTATAATAATAATACCCATCTTGATTTGTTAATATGAGATATACATTATTTCCATTTACTCTTAGGTGCAATATGAAATGTTACGAGATACTCCCATTAGATGGAAACGTAATATTTAATAAATTTCATAATCAATTTAATATAAAAATAGAACAAGATATATGTTTGTATGGTCAAATTGAGATAACTTTATCAAATAAGATCGAGTTCGACAAAATGTAGAAGCCAAAAGAAAAACTAGCACAAAATAGCAGTAGCTGGAAAGAATATTAACGTTTGTGAATTCGCGGATTTAAATATGCATAACACAGGATGAAAAAGCAAAGAAACGACTGCTAAGGATTTAAAAATTATTGACACTAAACATTATTCCTAAAGAACTAAAAGCCAAGAATACAAAAATGCATGCCATTTCCAATGAATATCAGTAAAAAGATCCAAATCATATCGACCCTTTTTCCTTAAAGAAAGCCATTATTCCAGTCAGACCTATAGATTCTTAAACGAAAAGTTGAATATAAAAATTATGTGCCATATGTTTAAAGAAAAAATTCCTGAAACTATTGTCAGATACTACTGCTCTGCTAAGTTCTTTTATGAAAGCTATGATTTAAAGAAAGTATGATCGTCCACAAGTAGATATATGCTGCGCTTGTGAATAACCCCAATATAAACATTAAAAATGTAGCTTTAAATGAGAACACCAATGAAACAGCAGAAGGTTAATTACCACTGCACAAAAGAGCTAAGAAATTCTTTACTACTTTGAAGAATCTAAAGAATGTCAAGAACGAAATGATACCGTTGGTCCTTGCTTTGACTTTATGCAAAATGTTTACTTTCCTGAAGTACCAGTTCAGGATTTGGTTTACTTAACTCAGTTAACTGTTAACATAGTTGGCACTCATAATTTGAAAAATGGTAAACCTTATTGTTGCGCTTATCATGAAGGTACTGCCAACAAAGGAACAGATGAGGTAATTTCCTTTTTAATTGACTTTATTAATACTAACATCGACGAATCAGTAATCAAGCGGCTTCTACTGGTCTGTGACAATTGTCCAGCTCCAAACAAGAACTATGCTGGAGTATGAATCAGTGATGGCCTTGTGGAAGCGGGCAAATTTGATAATGTGGAGCTCATTTATCCACTACGCGGCCATTTATTTATGCCGTGTGATCGAGATTTTGGCGTTATAGAAAGGCTTTTGAAAAATATGATGAAACTTGTGATATGCACAGATACACCGAATTTCCGAATTTTAACGATTGATGGCCAGAATATTAGAAGAAAATTAAGTTTGAAGGTCAAGGTTTCTGAATTCCATCACGTTATTTTCGATAAAGAAAAGCCTGGAATCGTTCATGCTGGCAACTACGTAAACTCTTTCACCAAGACCGTGTTTAAACTAACATTGACAAAAACGTAAGAAAAGAAAAGTCAAATTTCCAACACTAAATATAAGGTATGATGTTGACCTTTATGAAGACATTGCCCGACAAAACAATCGAAAAAAAAAAAAACAGAACAGCCATAAACCAAGATCAATGATACAATTTATATGAATATTTGATTTATTGTTGTTTTTGTGTGTTTCAGTAAAAGTTTTAGCCAGAATAATAGAAGGGAAAGTAAAAGAAGACATTGCAAGATCTCTGAAAGAAATCAAGTGGTTCCAAAAAACCTAGAAGTACCCAAGATTTTTATAAAGCAAGTAATAGAAAAGAGCATAATAAAAAATAAAGAAATACGCATGCATTTTGTGAATTTAGAAAAAGCGTTCGATAAAATGAAAAGAAAGGATGTGTGGGAAGGTTTCAAAAGAAAGACAGTTAATGGAGCGATTATGAGGATATTAAAGACCATAATGCAATGCTAAATGTAGTAAGAACTAACAATGGGGAATCTCGAGAGTTCAAAATATTAAACGGGCTGAAGCAGGGGTGTATTTTCAACCCACTCTTGTTCTCGGCAGTATTGGACGAGGCATTGAGAGGGGCTAAAGGGGGACGAGAATGCCGATATTTTGTTATTGGAAAATGGAAAAGGTGGTCCTATCAGAACTTCTATTTGCAAAAAACATGTCAATAATAACAGGCTCAGAAGAAAATCCACAGCATAACCCCCATGTAATAGGGAAAGAACTAAAGAACATCAATATGAAGATAAATATAAAGAAAATGAAAACGATGATTATTTCAGCGGATAAGAGAGCACATCAAGTTATAATGTTAATGCTTCGAACATGTAAGAGAGTTCAAATAAAAAAGTGGAACACTAGGTATAGAAATAAGCGACAAAACAGGAAAGGTGGGAAGAACAAATAACTCACTGAAGTCATGATTTTCTAATAAGAGAGAAATAACCAAAGTTATAAACGTGGAAGTTGTTATAAAAGTGGTGAACCTATCATAAGGTAAGATAAGATAAGATTACTTGAGGTGGCAATGATGCCTGTTCCGCTGCGACCTTTCCAGATCTATTGTGGTCCTCATGCCTCCTTAGAGTATGTTCTCCAGCTTCATTCCTTTAATTAGACTTAACAGCTTTGAGAGCGGTTCTTCCGCATATACGTGTATTTTTAAAGCGGACTTGAAGCCCTTGATCCGTAATGCTGCTATATGCCTCCATAATAGAGCCATGGACTGCCTTAACTCTTTGTCCGCTCCATCTGGGTGGCTGGATAGTCGTTGCATACTACCGCGATCATCTCCAAAGCAGCCTCCTTGAAGGTTAAACATTCTGGCCTCTTGCCTTTCGGAAGACCTGCCGGAGTACAGCCCTCCGACCTTGCCTTTTGGACTTCTGCCCTTTCTTTACGTCTAGTAGCCTCCGCCGTCTGTTAAGGCCTAACTTCCTTATGTAGACTACACCCTTTTGTGCGTGCCTAGTGAAGTTGGCCTTCATTATGCCTCTTTTAGCCTGTATGTAATCTTGACCCTGTTTTACCAGCTTTTGCACTTTAGCCTTGGAAATTGGATAGTGTAGCTGTACGAAGAGTAGCTAGGGAAGTATTTGTTCGCTCGATCAGAGTCCCGCTTGATCGGGTAAGGCTAAATACAAAGCGGTTTCTCCTGATGCCCCCAGGGGAACGTTAAATACCGCACTCCCCTGCGGCCACACAACTCTCGGCACATTACCTTACACCTTAGTTTGAATTTTAGCTCGGGTACCTCGGGAGCGCTAAATTCCCGAACACACTTGTTAAACTTGTTGAGGGGTTAAGCAGGGGAAGTAAGAGACAGACACACTTTGTGCTGTGACGCTATATGGTTGCGAGTCGTGGGCATTATCCAACAAAAACAAAAGTAAAATAGGTACAACAGAAATTAAGTTCCTAAGGAAAATAAAGAATAAAACAAGACTGGACAAAATCAGGAACGAAACGTTCAGGAGAAACTTTAAGATAAAACCGATACTAATCAAAATAGAAAAAAGGACGACTAAGATGGTTGGGACATATTCACAAAATTCCAGGTAGTAGCTTAACCAGGCATACGAGGCACGAGTACAGGATTCTAACAGAAGAGGAAGACCAAGAAAAATATAGCGGTAGGCTGCGCAGCAAGGGCACAAGAAAGAAGTATAGGATTGGAGCAGATTAAGAACTTATCACAGAATAGCAAAACATGGAAAGAGGTGGTCAGCTCAACTCGCCCCAACAGTCTTACACCTCACGATAGGTAGACTCAGGATTAAGTAACTCAGTTTTTCTTGTATTACATTTTCAATAATAAATTTGTCAAAAATGATAACTAATTTATTTTTAATACAGAAAATACTGACTAAATTGCAAGAAGAATTATTTTCAATGTTGAAAGGGGTTAACTTATGGAACTTTGGTCTCCAAAATCAAATGGACAACAGCTTTCCAAAAGTTTCAGGTGGATTCCAGACATACTTAAAACTTTTATAGAAGCTACCACCGTTACCAACAAAAAAAACATTTTCAACTTTTTCAAAGAAACAGTTTTTATCGACAATCTCGAAACATTGAAAAGTGACTTATTACATTTCAACAATAACCGATACAATTAATGTTTATAACATATGATGATAAACGGATAATACATTTTATAGTACTACTCTACTTTTCAAATTATAATAACCCTGTATTTAAAAATGTAAAATTTATCAACTGTTAGTCATAATCAATTGGCGGTGTAACTCAGTTTTTAATAACATCTAACTTTTACTCATACATACATCATAATTGTATACGTACTCTAGTTGATATAACATTATTTCTAGCCTAAGTATACAAAATTCCCCTTCAATTGGTTCTCTTAATCTCGCGTTAACGCCCAATTGCATCGAACCCGTTAATTGATAACGCGGGTTTTCCGTTCGATTAACTGCGATCCTATAAATCCCGCTCACCTGATAAGCTCTGTCGCAATCGGCCGACCAAACAAGCGACAAACCTCTCCTCCACGCATCGGGTGCACAGCCGGAGTTTCCGGAAACAGCCCGACCGTGTAAAGTAGGTCCTTCCACTTCGATGATTTAAAGTCTACGATTACAACAACCTTGTACGCACAAACGTAAATCCCGGCCTACGAGCGTAAGATTTCTGCTGCCGGGATTAGAACTTGGTTCTTGTCGACTTTATCAAGGTAGTTTACGTTACGAAAGTTTTCCATAGATAATAGATTAATTCCTCCTAGATTAACACGAGCCTGTGTATCACATCCTCAGTTACAGCACTGCTTTGTATTGATACTTCTCTTTACGAATTTGGTGTTTGTATTTTGTACTACAGAATATTGTAATTACCTTAAAATACTGACTGGCTTCTGCTCAGTTTGTCACCCCTGCTCGAAACGTAATATCTTGTCTTCCACGTAGAACACCTGCCACAGCAAACTAAACACCTGAATAAATTGTATTTCTGTTACTAAGCTACAGCAAGTTTCGGGAACAAGATACTTACTTTGCTAACTCGACATTATTCAATTAATGTAAATGAGTAATATACACTGGCGAGCAAAAAATTTATGTCACTTTGAAATTGTGATGTTTTAAGTTTATAGTTTGCGACTTATGAATCATTGTACTAGTAGGTGCTAGAGTCATGTGTTTTCTTAGAAATGTTATCTGACTTATATGGTTCTTCATGTACTTCATTGCGGTTTTGGGGTATTAGATTTTATTTTTAGTTCTTTCAGTATTTTGTTCTACTTTAACTTTTTGAGTGAGCGTTCAAAAGTTTTTATTTTGGGTAACGATAGGAATATGATTTTCGGACGCATACGCTAAAATTTGGTAGTACATATGGTAGTTTTGCGACCTCGTGATAGAGGACAGCTTCGTCGTAAGTCCGCATCCGAGAGTTGAACATTCCGTTTGGTAGTACATCCGCGGCGCCTTCGCCATAATTGTCCAATTCCTAAGTCTGAATCCCAGACGAGAAATTCTCTGAGTAATTTCTTCGGTAAGCGGGGGTGGAATTGTTACGTTTGTTTTTTCTTTTCTTGGCGCGTACTGTGATTTATGTCGTTACCATTGTTGCTTTTAATTGATCTTTGTTCGGGCCGCACTTTATGCGGTCGACTACCCAACATAAGTTATCAATAGATTATCGATTTTCACAGATAGAGGGAAACAACATGCCCGTTTTCGAGGAAAAATTAATATATACGTTTTCCGTTTGATTATTCGGGGGTTAGGTCAGATTATCGTAAACCTTGGTAGAGTACACACGTTCTTTCGCGAAGTGATTTTCTGCAAAGGGATTTGATCATTTGAAATCTCGGCATTTCGGTGGATTTTAGGGAAAATGCTTCTTATTTCCGTTGCCCCATTATTATTTTTGGATCGCCGAACCGGCGTAAATTATTGATGAAGGATCGGAAGAACTGATTAATTTCGGATTAGTTGGAGCTCGTGTGATATCCGTAGCCATTTTCTGAGTTTTACCCCGGTCTAACGGTAAGAGGTTGACTCTATCCTCTTTGGTAATCGTATTCCTAGAATTTTCTCTTTCGTTAGGGGTTTTTATTCTGGGCCGTTTTAGTCTTGGCTATTTTAATCTTGGCCGGTTTTCGTCTGAGCCGTTTAATATTCCGTGTGGATCATTTAGTTTTTGAGGCTTTAATATTGGAAGAACGTTGTCATTTGGCCGACTGCTGGATTTACGATCCCACCTCGTCGCATATCATAGAGGAAACATACAGCTAAGCCGCACCCGTTTGTCAACTTTTGTTTAGTTTTCTTTTATTTTATTGGAATCAAAACCATTGTAATATTTGAGTTCATATTTCACGTATCCAACAACTTAATTCATTTAGATTTATTAGTTAAAGTTTAATTGAAACCACTGTAAATTTCGAATGAACATTTAAAGTTCACACATCTTAAATAAGTTAATTTGTTATTTGAATGTTTAATCGAAATCGCTGTAAACGATAACGTTGACCAAGGTGATCGGTATTAATTAGTTAGTACACTTAAAATAGCTGGAAACATTACTTTCTTTTCCTTTGCGATTCTTAAATTTTCTTTCTTCGATTCAATATTTTCTAAAGACACGTCAATTCTAATGGTTGCTTGGTTGTTTTGGTTTTTCCCATTTTAATACCGCAAACCATTTCTAATCCGGAAGATTTGACAAACTACAAGGATTCCTGTTTATCCACGGCTTGACAGGATAAGTGTGAAGCAGGTAGCGCCCTAATTTACAGTCTTGGAATTTATTTCAGCCATTCCCTCGCCGACTAGCTGGCTGGCACCCTGATAGCGAACTTATTTCTGGGGCGAAATTGGTGAGCCCTTTGGGAAATTCTGTCTTTAGTATTAGAAACGGTGGCGCCACGATGTAACATTGTTCTCCTTTCTATTACCGCAAGTAACAAAGCATTAAGCATTTTGTTTCATTCTGGTTAGTTTTCAGACTCCATTTCGTGGTGTAGGAAAATATTACATATATGTATGTGGTACATATGCTAATAACCGCCAATGTTACCTTTACATAACCGAAATTTAATTGAAGTTCATACTCATTAGGCAGCACATTCAACGTCATCGTTTTGATCCGAACCTTGCAGTAACGTTTTAATTAACAAGGTATCATAGAATTTCTAATTGGATTAAACCTTTCACTAGAACAATAGCGGTTTGTAGTTTCGAAAACAAAGTCCGCAACGGCAACGCATTCCACCGATAAAATCTACATACACGTGCATACATATAGAGCGCCCTCCTTCACTCGTATTGGAGATAGCGGTATGTTTACATTTTTAATGGAAGCTCACTTTACATGGAAATGATATTTTTCAACACATCCGAGCTCACAACACTCGCGTAAGAGTGGATTTCCTCCGTTTTCGATGGTTCATCTATTCAAATTTATGTAAATTCTTTGTCATTCGCCGATTTCGGCGCACCGGAACGTGGTTTAATTTCCTATGCGTCTACGTTATTAAGATGCAATATCGGATGGTTCAGCCTATTGTTTGCACTAATTGAAGTGTTATCCTCGAACTGCAGCGACCATTGTTCATTACATATTGCATAATACAGTCTTTGGAAATACTTACTCTGTTAAACATCCTTGCGGAAATCCTGAGGGATAGAAGCAAATCTTGGAAGGAATGAAAAACGATGGCAAGGAGAAAACAAATTGGAGAAACTTCGTTAAAGTGATACGTCACGCTCAAACATCGTTACCGAGCGAGACAAGAGAATGGATTGCGTCTGATTGTATTTACCACATTAATTTCTTTGCTAGCAAATGGGTATTGAATAAATGTAGGGGAATGTCGTCTAGGTTCGGACGTGTTTCTTCAGTAGCTCATACACTTTTTTTCATTTCAATATTTCCCAGTTTCTCTGACGCGGTTTTGAAGCTATAGTAAGTAGCTTACTTTTCGCAAATAAAACATATGCAATAACAATTCGTGAAACGATTTCGATCAATTTTCTGCATGACTGCAAATCGATCAAATCATTTTTTGTAGTATAAGTTGGGATACTTCAGAAAAACTTAATAGTGCGCAGAAAGAAATTGTTCCAACACAAAAATGTACCGTTTAGTGAACATTTATTCGTTTTATTGTATTCCGTAAAGGAAGGAGCATACAAGATCATATATTTACAATGAAACAGATAACTGAGAAGACGGTACATCGTGGTGGAAAAGTCTATCTAGCATTCATAGATGTGGAGAAGGCATTCGACTCGGTAACAAGATCTAGACTATGGAATAGCTTACAGGAAATAGGAGTTGATAATAAATTGATCGGAGCCATTAAAAGTTTTTATAAAAATACTACCAACTATGTAATTAGGAGAAATTATAAATCCGAAACATTTAAAACATACAATGGGTTAAGACAAGGAGGAGGACTGAGTCCCCACACTGTTTAATATCTATATGGATGAAATAGCCAGAAGGTGTAATGGCAGAACATAGAGAATATACGTAGGATACAGAAAACTGTAACAAATATCACTTTCTGAATGCGCATTCGCAGATGACATAATGCTAGTGGCTAAGAATAAGCATGACCTACAGGAGAACCTACAAGTATGGAACGAAGAACTGCTAAATTATGGGTTGAAATTAAATAAGACGAAAACCAAAGTGATGGTATTGGGACAGGAAGAAGAAACAATAGATATAACAGTTGAGAACACCAAAATAGAACAAGTTAGTCAGTTCAAATACTTGGGAGTGCTGATAGACCAAAAAGGCGATCAAGAACCGGAAATAAATGACAGAATTGGAAACTCAATAAAACTCTATTATGCAATGAACAACAACTTTATAGGAAAAAAGAAGTATCAAAAAAAAACAAAGATGAATGTTTACAAAGCTATCTACCGACCAACAATTACCTATGGATGCGAAACATGGATATTGTCACAAAGACAAAAAGACAAGATACAAGCCGCGGAAATGAAATATCTGAGAAGAGTTCGAGGGGTGACCAAAAGAGACCGACTAAGAAGCGTGAAAATTAGGGAAGACCTTGAAGTTGAACCCATCCTGGAATTTATTGAAAGATGACAACTGAGCTGGTGGGGACACCTCGAGAGAATGAACAGCCAAAGACAAGTAAAAAAATATGGGAAGCAAAAACAACGAGAAAGATGAAGCGGGGAAAACCTAAAGAGACCTGGAACAAGGTGATAAACAAGATATTGGAAAGAAGAGGACTTACATGGAACGAGGGAAGAATATTAGCGAGGAATAAGAAGGACTGGCATAAATTGATACACGGCTGCAATTAGACTAGGAATTGCCCCTACACCTCATTGGTAAAAGGGTTTTTGATTATATATATATATATATATATATATATGTATATATGTATTGTATTCTTAAATCGAAGTAAGGATCCATTTCGTCGAATCAATCTGATTCACAATTCTTGCATGTCAAAACACATGCAGTCATGTTGGCGTATCTTAAGTGAACAGGCTTGCCGCACGAATTGCATGCGACGGAGTTCGCACGAGTCAGTGTGCGTGGCATTGCCGCTAAACAAATAGTGTAAAAGTCATTATCTTCCTCCGAAGATGAATCCGTCCGTACCTTCTTCGCCGGCGGTGTTAATTTTTCAGGGTCCGAGTTTTCTGAGGAGTCTAAGAGACAGGTCGCTTCTACTAATTTTCTTGTAACGTTAAAATGTTTTCAGGCGATGTAAAAATAGAGCTGTCCATTGGCTTGCGTCCGCGATTCGATTTTTTCGATGAGGCCGCTCCTTGGAAGGGTCTGATGATTGCACCCGGGCGTTGTTTCTGCTCTTCGCGCACCAATAAATGGTCTCTCAACTTCTTCGTGGGCAACAACGTTTCGTGCACTCGATATAACAGTACGTCGCTGAGTTTCTTCATCCTGTTCTTGCTGCTCAAATTCAGCAGCCGAAGAATTTTTTTCACTGAAAAGTGCTTGCTGGAAGTCCGAATCAACGAAAATGTCCGGGTTGTACGGGTGAATTCCGGTTGCTTGAAAGCCAGCTTTTTTGTTGCGAGGTGTAAGGGCCAAGTCGAGGCTAGACCGTACTATGCCCGGAATAAGATGAATTTCAAGTACTTTGCCACCGTTATTCCTTAGCCAAGCGTTGCACTGCTACTTGTCGTATGTTCTGACTGGTCCACACACCGACACATCCAATGATTGCAACCTGTGACGCCGTTTCTTGCAGACATATCCAACGCCTCAACGGACAGATGCGGAAAGTGATTGTCGACCAAAAGCAAAGTTGGTGATTGCAGAGATGACCTACTGCGTTGGATGAAATGCTCCATGAATTTGACAAATTCTTCCTTTTGCATCCACCCTGACTCATTCGCGTATCAGCACGACGGGAAGCATTGTCCATGAAGCAAAACTTCATTTTTTGCGCGGAAATAAAATAAGCGACGGCATCGAAGATCCTTCTGCATTCACAGCTAACGCCATCGTAATCATTCTTGACATGAAATGAGCCCTACTTTTTTGGCACCTCGGAACGCAATCACCCGCCCGATTTTTGTTAGCACAGTTGATATGCTCGTCTCGTCCATATTCCAGGTGTCACGTGCTTCGAATGGATGAGTAGCCAACACTTCGTCCAAATTTCGGAGAAGAGCGTCAACATTTTCTTTCAATCATACTTGTTTGCTCGTGTGTGCGGAGTGTCAGGAATGTGTGCCAACTCAAAAAGAATAACTTTTTCCACTTTTCTATTATCGTGGCTTCCACCAATTTATCGAAATCGGTGGTTCCCGTTTCGCTTTTTCGTATATTAGGAGACATGCTGGAATGCCGGATGTGCAATGTACATAACAATGATCGGAAGTGACTTTGTTTTAATCGTGAATACCCAAAAGTGATTTCGAAGACGATTTTCAGACAAAAAGAATGTGTAAGTATCGAAGGAAGTGTCCCATGCCTATACGGTACGCGTACCCCAACCTATACGACGTAACGTCATTTGTTCATTGTCGGAAAAGCAAAAAATCACGGACCTAAATGCGAAATCCTTTTCAGCTATAACATTTTATTGTCGAATGACAAGAACACAGTGTTTTTTCTGATCGTTGAAAACGCACTGCTTAGTTCTCCTGCGACAAGCATGAACTATCTCCTTGACCTAACATAGAAAGTAAGCTACAACCAAGATTAAGAAGTGACATCAATAACAGATGCCACCATTGCCACCTGGTCCTATGCATAAGAAATGGTAGAAATGAGCAACGAACAATACGTGATTTTTACAACTACAATCGCGGCTTAAGCCGTAGATAATGTTTTGAGGAAATCAACGAGGGCTGGCGACAAATCGTATTCCTAATCAACCATAAAGTGATGGTACAATAAATTTCATCATGATCAACTATCTTTAATGACAGCTTTCGAGTTCATAAGCCAAAGACACATCTGAAGGCACGCAAGCTTCGCTCCCATTGGATTCCCCGCAGTTTGACCGCAATTCAACAAGAAGGTCGTGTGAAATTATGCAGACCGATCACTTTAGCTGCGAGTCACCTCATCTAGTGTTCAACATCATTACAAGTGATGAAACAACAGTATTATGCTAGGATCCCGAAAAATACCACAATCGTCGGTTTAGGGTCTTCGAGAATGAGTCCAAAGACGGATATTCGTGAAGAAAGTCGGAACAAAAACACGATCACATTCTTTAGAATTGCTGGACATGCTTCTTCTGTGGCACTTGAGGATCACCGTATTGTTACTGTTAAATGATTTACTACCATTTTTTTGCCTCAAATCCTCCAAAAAGGGCCGAAGTGGTAATAAAATCATCTTGTGTTTTGAAAATGGTCGTGCTCACACTGCTACTTGAACGATTGAGTATTCGAATCACCAAAATATTGAAATAATGAGCCACTCAGCATATAGTCCACATCTGGCACCCGATGATTTCCTTTATGTTTCCCTTTGGACAGAATAGGTTTAAGAAATGATATTACCCAACGTATGAAATTTGAAAAAGAAACTGCTTTGGAGATTTGTTTTCATGGCTGCAAAATTACTGTGAGAAATTAGAAGTAAATGTGCTTTAGTTATATATTATGGATTACTGTACTAGGCTCAGTGGAAGGATTACAGCCCTTGTGTGTATTTATCCTCCTGCTTACCGCGCGTTCCCAAGACTTCTTCGATAAGAATAATGGTAATATTTTTAATGCGCGTCTCAACGTGCTACGTATGTATAAATATTCTTCAGTTAAGCAGATCGGTTGAAATAAAATCCAATTTTCTCTGTGAGCCTATACCCCAACACGTCAAGTGTCAATCTTATGTCTTGGAAGCGCGAATAATGACAGGTTCCATTCGGGAAATGGACGGGTAAAATACGCCTCCGATCCAAATTCTGTCCGGTAATTATGGCGTGATCGAGTACATTCCATTTGGCGCTGATTCTGATGTATCACGGACATCAATCATACGTCGTGCCAGACCACCGCGTTCCTCGGGCACCGCTGCCAATCCCCCAATAACCGCTGTCAAATACTATTCCCGATATGTTAATTAGGCGAACCGAATTGGCTGTTTAACATTTTTGTTTTTGCGCGGTTATGGCCCGCGGGCGACCGAACGGACCATTGCATTGGGCGCGTTATGCCTAATTACCTAATTAATATTCTATCAGTCCTATGAACGCGCTTGCATCACTGGCGATATTAATTAATTGTACGGACAGGTCGAGTTAGTTACGAGAAAATTTGCCAAACTGTGTCTAAATAGGAGAGATGGTGAATAATGAAAGGGGGCAGATGAAGTTTGGTGAGGTCACAAAGAACAGTTGCGCTTTTAGTATGCAAATAGATATTAGTAATTGCATCAGCTTGTATAGCACGAGATTAGCGCGAATAATTAATAGAATTGATGGAAGCTCATTGCGTCATAGAATATTGCAGTATAAAGTAGAAAGTATAGATAATATGACTGACACTTTACCACATAGATGAACTCATTACTAGAGTTTGTTAAAAGGTGGTACCGGCAGTTGCGCACTGCATAGAAGTAGTGTTAGTGAAAAATAATATTGTTACCTTTTACTGTCGTCTTAATGTCCAGGTTGTAATAGGCAACCGCTCTGGTAAGCTGCGTAGAATTGCAACATCAGCAACGCTTCCCTTGTCGATTCATTCAACTGTCGACGATGTTGTGAATACGTTGTTGTATACTTCGAAAATGATCGTTCGGCATCTATTTAAGTAAGATCTGCAAATGTCAGATATTCCTTCTCCTGATCTGTGCACTCTTGATTTTTAGTTATAGACCAAATCGAGATTTTGCGTTAAAATTGCACAAAATTTTTGAACACTATCTCTTCTATAGTGTTCCTTATTTTTTTTAGAGTGGCTTGTAAATTGTTTACGCAATTTAAGGCGTCTCGTGTAGATACGTGACTGTTTTCTAATTGCGGAATAGCTTATGCAATTTCAGAATAGTTCAGGAATATTCCATCCATTTGTTGTTGAACGTCCGAATTCGAAAGAAAAAGTTGCTGGCTATCTCCAACTGCTGCAGAATCATTTGAATTAATTTTCAAGATGACATTTTGAACTTGTGAAACATATTTCTGCTAGTGAGATACTGCCTGGAGCCATGTTTCCCATCGCGTTATTACAGGCCGTGGAGGTGTTGGCAATTTCGGACACAATTGTTTGAATGGGCGGATGTGTTTGGGAGATTTGATGAGCACTTTTTGATAGATGCTATTAACTTATCCACCATCGGATACTTCTTTCGAATGGTTCCTGCTACGAGGTGACATGGGTGCATGAGGTTTGTTATGTGAAGAAGATTCGGAAAGCATATTTTCAACATCCTACCAACTTTCAGCATTGTTGCGGCACCGTCAGTAACGAACACTGTGACTTGGGTTGCTGTGATAGAGAATTCTGTTAATGAATCTTCTATTATCTTGACAACGATTTCTGCATCAGTTTTCTGGATCCTTTTACTGGATAACAACAATGAAACTGGTGGACCATCACGTTTTGAAGGACGCGCTACAACATGAATGACGCTGTGTTCCTGAACATCAATTGTTTCATCCACACATAGGCAGATTTTCTTATTTTTCAACTCGTCTTTTATTTATTATTTTTATTATTTTTCCTTTACTGTACCTTGAACGCGTGGCCAATTGTATCGTAATTGCATAGATGTTGCAAATTCTATGAGGGAACGTAGTTACCACAAAATAGACGAAAGTTTATCAGATAATAGATGTTGTGGGATGTTGCACACACTTAGCATAAATATAAAATCATATATAAATTGCCAATATGGAGTACTGTTACTTGAATTCAATACTTGACCTTTTACTTTTACAATGTTTTCTACATTCAAACCTATAGCGACTTAGCATTCGAAGGGAACGTTGCACCCATTGGGCGTCCCAACTCCACGTACTTATTTAGCGTGCAAGGTACTGTCGCTTTGAACTCTCTCGCGGTACTGTCTAGATCAACTACGAGTTGAAAATTATCCCTACACATGCCCCTACCGCTACGCTACTTCCATCCGGTACCACCTTTTTACCCAACTCTACTCATCAGCACACAATTATTGAATTAAATTCATGCAGTAATATGCAGTTTGAAGATGCCTGTGATATACCAAGGGAGCCAGAAGGATTGATATGAAGCTTGCGCTCGAGCTGGTCCGGTGTCGCATAAGACGTATTCACTTCAAAAACTGTCTGCAGTTATATTGGATATCAATATTTACTTCCAATTTTTGGAATTAAGTTGGCCTCATAGGAAACTCATTAAAATATTTACTATTTTCTGTCAAATTTGTGTTAAATCATACATAGTCGTACGTTATTTCTGTTAATTCATTTTTCATTTAGTTTACTGCATTTCTTTTTTTTTTCAATATTCTACCAGTTTATTCGTATTACTAATTCGATACTCATAAGTAAGTAATATACAGTTGCAGTCAAATTGATATGAGTGAGATTAACCAATAAGCAAGATTTACAGTATTTTTCTTTTGTGTTTTTTTCTTAGATTCCATTACATAGAGAGAGCAGAAAACAAAATTGACCTGTTAGTTCTGCTTAATTTTATATTTTTATTGTAATTTGATACGTTTTGCTTGCATTGGTTATTTGGTCCCTCAAAATAATAGTAGTGTTCGAAGCGATCACGTGCAAAAACATACTAATATAACTATTCACAACACAAGTTTACAAAAAGAGTAAGATTTTTTAGCAATGGAACAAGGTAAGGACTGTAGGGCGGGTCGGCGAGTCCTAATTAATAAATTAATTTCGGAAGGAAAAACGTACGTAGAAGTCCAAAATATTCTTGTGTTATGTTCACCGATGATGGTATGTAACGCCCTTAAATATCAACCGCATCCTGAAACACGCGACGACATCCTGCAATGTCACAAAAACTAATCAACTGCGTAGTCAAACATTCAAAGAAGAAACCATTTGCTCCTGCCATAAAAAAATTACCTAAATGTGGAGGATAGTATGGAGACTGTCCGTAGACGTTAGCGTAACCTGAATGCATGTAGCCCAAGAAAAATACCTATACCCACTAAAATAATATGTAAGGAAAAGGTTAAAATTCGCAAAGCAGTATTTAAATTGGCCTGCGAAGAAAGACAGGAATATTTTGTGTCAAATGAGTAGAAAACAGTGTTATACAGTGGTAAAAGGTTGCGCCAATATCTAAGAAGGCCACCAAACTTTGAATAGAAGTCGCAATTTACAAGCAAAGCAATCAAACATGAAGGATCCCGAATTATGGTTTCGGCGTGCTTCTTCTTATGAAGTTCGACCCATTTACTGGATCAGAGATACTATGAATAGACAGCTAATCACCCAGAAAGTTATACTCCCATACACCCATAAAGAAATGTCATTGCTTTGGGTCAGCAGAAGAATGACCCAAAGCACACGAAAAAGTCGTGCGAGAGTGGATTGAGGCCAATAAAATCAAGGTCATGGAATGACCCGCACAATTACCAAAGCTTAATCCGATTGATAATTTATGATGTGACAAAGGAGTTGCTAGTTACAAGCCAACAAATAATTCGCAACTTTGGGAGGCAGTGTAAGGCGCTTAAAACTCTATACCTGTAGAAAAATGTGAAAATGTAGTGAAGTCAATGCAACGGCGCTGTGCTGCAGCAATTTCTAACAATGGCCATGCACCCAAATACTATGAACTTTATTCCTGTTTTAAGTTAATTATGATAAAGCAATTCATACTACTATTTTTTTAAATTATTTTCCCTATAACAAGTATATGTTTATGAAAACAATCCCTCGCCCCTTACTATAGGGAAGTCACCTTGATATAATAACTGTAGGCACACCTTCCATTGGTATGATGCTATCGATTTTGACAGTTTCTCTAGTGTCTTACCTATTAATAGAACATTCATGAAGTATAAAACATCGAATTATTTGTCCGTTGTATATCTACTTTTAACAACAAGAAGTGCTTGACATCATATTCAATTTTCTATAGTTCGGACACATTGGAAGGCGATCGACAATAGTACAAACAGTTTACACTTAACAATGCAATTACAAGAGGAACATGTTCATGTAGCAGTAGGTAGACAAACCAATAAATCTCACCACAATTTTAGTTGGGAAATGTTTCAAACACTAGAAAGACTTGCATACATTATCCAAATGACAAGGGGATGATATATGAATTTGCATACTGGTTATACATGAATGACGTATGTGTAATTGAAAATGGTGCACCAAAATAGAAATCAATAATACGATACAAAAAAAAAACGTAATTATAAGTAGAAAAAACATAAAATACTTCTAAACGAAAGGAAATCGGAACAGCTATCTAGCTTCAAATACTTTGGGGACCATTCTGACTTACGATAAAAGATTCGATGAAGAGGTAACAAGAAGAAATGAAGCAGCAGTAAAACTATTATAGCATCCAGAACATTTTCCTAAATAAAAGAGATACCCAAGGGAACCGAAGCTTCCCAAGAGTGGTCCCAATACTCATTTATGGTTCGGAAGTTTGGTCTACAACAAAGAAAAAGAAACGAGACATACAATACACGTAGTAAAATTAAATTTCTAAAAAGGATAGATGACAAAATAAAAATGAATAAAGTGAGAAATAGTCTCTCAGTCAGAGTCCATACAAGATAGAATAGAATAAAATCAGCTGAGATGGTTGGGACACGTAGCGAGAATGGGAAGAGTTAAAATGCTGAAAGGAATGTTTGACGCCAAACCAATCAAAATCAAACAGATGGAAAGACCCAAAAGGAGCTGGACGGAGGAAGTACGTGAAGCGACCGAAAGAAGGAACATAAGCTGGAGGCACGCGCAGGATTGAAAAACATGGAGAGAACCATTGAAAGGAGTGTCGAAAGTATATAAGGATTAGGATTAGGGTGGGGTGTATTTTGACACTTTTGTCTGCGTAAATTATTATCTGTAAACAACCACAATCCCGAACCGCGAATTTTGAGCCAATCACAAACATTGATGTTTGCATCGCTTAACAATTCGATGACTTCTGGAAAGCCATGGCTAAAAGAATGGTTTCTTTGCGAAGAAGATATCGCCTTTGGTTTCCAGTTTTTATTTCTCCAATTGATATTTTCAGTTTCTAATGGTCGTCTTTAATCATTTTTGACAAGCCTATTGGCTTTGCTTCAAATGTTATTTCCACTTCATTCAATGCAAATAACCACATATTGTTGAAGATGTGCTCTTTCTTACATGTGCAACAATGCTTTTGTCGCTTGATGATCAGAATCCACCACCTCTGGAAATTTAATTTAATAAAATATTTTCAACAGATATTTGTCATAGCTTTGGGCGATACCTAGAGAGCTATCACTAAAAAGGTGGTTTATCTGGGGAGAATACATCGATTTTGGTTTCAAGTTATTACTTCTCCAATTGATACTTGCAGATTGTAATATTCGTTTTATCATGTTTTGGACACTTTTCTGCTAATTTTATTTCCACTTCACAGAATGCAAACAATCACATCTCCCATTTTAAAGCTGCGCTTTATTTTGCACCTAATCGTCCAATGCTTTTGTCGCTTGTCGTAGGCACCAACCATCTGTCGCAATTCTGAAACTTTTACATAATTTTTCAGCGCTTGAGATCGTAATTTTTGGACCTCTGGGGTAAACATGAAGAATTCCGTTTCGAAACATATCGCCAACGCAGCACTCATTTGGTTAGCTTTATATTCTCCAATAACTACAGTAATTTAAAAAATTTGTTTAGAATATATAGAACATCTATATTCTCCGGATTATCTCTACCACTTTCTACCTCAAATATAAAACAGATTTCAAATTTAAAGCTTATACTTCGTAGTGATATGGAACCGTATAAAATATAAGCTGTAAATTTTTAATTTATTTTTTATTTGTCGTAGAAAGTGGTGGAGATAATCCGAAACTTAAATATTTAAATGTATTATGAATTATATGTACAGTGAGTCAAATACAGGAACGCACTTTAAGGTCAGGTGCAAACTGTAAGTTTGCAATAGGTAAATAAAGTGCACTGTGGAATCTTGCATTTCGCGCCTGACCTACAAATGCGTTCCTGTGTTTGACTCACTATACATTTATTTAAACAAAATATGACCCTTTCCTAATTAGTTTATTGCGTATATTTTGAAATAATCCACCCTACATTCCTATATTACAAATCGTTGGAGTTAATTTAAAGCGAAAAATATAACCGCACCAAATTTGATACGAATTTAAAATGACCTGCCTCCTTCCAACATCATTTTTATTCCAGTAAATTAAGTCGATATGACAGACGTTTCGACAAATGTGCTTCCTTAATTACATAATAATGGTCATTTATTAGATTTCAAATTAAGATAATTTCTAGGAAGCGGCACGAACAGGGACGGTCGTATATCAGAAATATGGGACCACATCTTCCGGTTATAATTCCTCATTATATCCGATTTATTTCCTGTTTCCGTCGGTTAAATGACCACCGCAGTTTCTGAATTTATGTATTTACTACAATACGCAGGCTTTCGCGCAAAACGGCAATAAATACTCTTCCAGAAATGCCTACCGCCCCGTCCTTCCTTCCTTCGCAATTTATTTCTTCAACTCACACGTTATATTTTTATGAGCAAAGTTAGCGGACACCTCCGAGTATATATCATCTTTTTCGCTGCCGCAGTTGGAATTTTGCCCATAGTAAATAGCCGGTAAGTGGTGGAAAATGCAACCGGAGGCGAGCGAGAAACTTACGGTAATGCAACCTAGGGGCATCTGCAGACTGCTTTGAGAGTTTTCTCGGCGAAAGACACGCAAAGATTTCATTTAGGACATTCGGATGGGATTCCTTAAAATCTGTTAAAGGAGATAAACTTTTATTGTTTGCTTGTTCCTATTTAAGTCGATGTTCAATGTGTCCTCTATTTCTCGTGAACTGCGAATGACTGGAATTAAATAATCGGCTCTAATCTCCTGTATTAACCGAATGTTTGGTGCCGGCATTCCCGCACCACCCCTTCTTATTTACTTCTACACGCTACATAGAGCCATCCGCCGGCTACTGCATTAGTTCTATCGGTATTGAGCCGCAATGACTGTTAATTATGTAAATGTATTACTATCTATCCCCGAATACAATTGCATCTACGTTCTTGTACGCTTGTGTGGGAGTACGTGTGCTCAGTTGGTTATGCTTAATTACAATATTCAGTGTAATTAATAGAATTATTATTAACTGAAAGCAATATTAGCCGAATCGGAAATTAACGCCGTAAAGTAATTTAATTACATTTACTGTTGATTTTCGCTTCGTAAATGTTTAAATAGCAAAGGGTAAACACAAATTACCACAAAAGTTCCAATAACCGAAATTAATTTTGGGACTTTACGAGATTGGGTTATACGAGGTGTGACAATTAAATAGCGGAGCTTGTCCAAAAGATATGTTTTATTGAACATTCATTACAAATAGCTGTTAAGGGGTTAGACGGGTGTGACCGGCCGAAAAAGTAGGTAATTTTCAAGTGTGAATTGCCAAAGAAATAAGAAGGCTGTGTACTTGCAATTTGGTAGTTTAGTTAAATACACTATGACGATATAAAGTCTATTAAATCAAAAAGAAAATAATAATTTTAATACCATTTATTATCATGTTAGAAACAGTAAATTTTTTCGCATCGCTTATTGGTGTCGATGATTCCGCCATAGTGGAACGTCTGAACCCAATAAAAAAATATTACTTAAATATATTGTATTCACTAAGCATTGATGGAGCTTTTTCAATATTTATTGAAATTTGGCTGAGAAAAATGTTTGAACTTTTGGTGTGATTTTTGGCTGTAATATTGGAAATTAATTTGTTAATATTTTGGAAAATAACAATGATATTGTCAAAATCCTAGGTCAATACTTAGAGAAAACTATAAGGATATAAGGCCCATATTGTAGTTTTCATTTCTTCTATTGAATTTTTATGTCTCTTAATAGCAAGTCCGTAATAAACGCTTTCTCAGGCCCACAACAGACTCGTTCTGGGCGCACGACCAATCTCGAGCGGCCGGCGCATGAGTAGAGTCCGTTGTAGGCTCTACAACTCAGAAATTAATTAGAATTTATTCTTGGGACCTTTAAATCCATATTCTACAGGCTTCAAACTATTTTTTAGAGCAAGAAAAGATTTTTCAATTTTTTGAAAATTTTACGCCGGTCCAACTCCTTAATTAAATATACTCCTCTTCCCCCTCTTTATAGCGCTGCATACGCGTTGTCCATTGTCCAAAGCACACAAGTCCGTCATTTTTTCCTTAACCTATTCTACAGACTGAAAATCTATTTCCTTACTGCGCTTTTCAGTTTTGGGAACAGCTAGAATGAGTATGGAGCAAAATCTGGTGAATATGATGGATGGCAAAACAAGAACTGTACCACAGAATGCGAATTGTGTGCTGGCGTGTTGTCCTGGTATAAAATCCATTGATATATTTTACCACAGATCTGGTATTTTCTTCCTCATCCTTTCTCTTAGCCTTGGTCAGTACCTCGATGTAGTACTTATGGTCTACCGTTATCTTATTATGATTACGGCACTCCAACACAAAACGCCCTATTAAGCAAGGATTAAAAGTAAACTAAACCGGAAGCATGAAGATCACTTGCATTCCATCGCCAATCCCCTACACCAAACCTAATGGCTAAAATATCAATCCCGTTATTTAATAAGCTGCGATCCAAAAGTTCCCGAACTCGTACTCGTGCTATAAGCGTGTTTCCATAAAGTGCTATTTATGTCGCGTTGAGAATTTTAAGGATAGATGAAACATTAGAACAACTTTAAAAACCTGCGAGTGAACCGTATGGAATGATTCAGAAAGTATCTATGGAATGTGCACTAAGTCATGCCCTCGTTTTGACGAACGAACAAGAAGACCTTCTACATCAACGCACAAATTCAGCAATGTATTTGAAAAGATCGTTGTCAGATAATTCAAGACATTACTACTACAGAAATGCGAAAAAAGACTTGAACTTTGGCAAGAAAATCAGCACGAGAATGCACCAGCGTACAGGTCACTACTACACAATTATTTTTAGCTAAATACTCAATAGTTGTTGTCCAATGGATTTAGTATCCCTCTGGTTTGTTCCACAAACTGAAGATTAAGTTGAGAGGTCGACGTTCTGATACGATCGAAGAAAGCTGGACCGAATCGCAAGGTTAACTCGTTTACAGAAGTCGACAAATCTTCCAAGACTGGAAAAACGTCGGAACCGATAAAGCAAATGGGTTGGCAACAGCCACGAAGCCTAAAATCATGTATTTGGATATTTATGGCACCAGTCCGTGAACTTTTGGATCGCACCTCCTTTTTTCGGTGATAGAAATATCATTCGTTTGAGAGCTATTATCTAATTTATTTCAACACATCCCCATACTTACATTTCTATTGTAAAGGTAGTGCACGCTTCTTGATGGATGCATATGAGCTCTGTCGTCTTCATTTTCTCTAAGTTCTTCTGAAAGACAAGTTTTGCTTGAAAAGAATGAACTTGGAAGTTAAGTAGAAATTATAAAAAATGTATTGGTCTATGCTTGGTATGGGCCACTGGGTATAGAGAAGTCCTTGCTCTGCCATAGAAGATGTCATGTTAATTTCCGGTCTTTATAATTCCAGTTTTTATCTCGACAGAATATACTCCACCAGTATGCAACTTCCATCATACTCTTCATGTAATATTTTTCTTAGTACTGCAAAGTTATCTAAGTTTCTTAATCAGCTGAATCGTGGTTGCCTTTCAATTTATTTCGAAATCACGTCCTCGTATCATCTATGTATCTTAGAAAAGATGGAAATGTATATTTCATTGCCATTTTCGTTAGAAAATACTAAAACATCAGATGTTACACAAGAACTCCACAATTTACAACTTATACGTCTTCAGACTTAATATTGACATTGAATACATGCTTATGCTATAATTGATTTCTTTAAATTATTGCTTACAAAGTAATTTCATATCTAATTTAGGTGTGGTAAGATTAATTTTTTATAATTTATCTTACAAATGTTAGCAGATGCTCGTTGCAAGTGACATATAAAACGAATGTTCACTTGATTCAACATTTAGCAGATGCTGTTAGTACGTAAAGAACACCATATTATCGCCGTAATATTGTAGAATCAAGAAGGTGTGTGCGTGCTAAATTTTACAGCGTGTAAGCGGCAAACAATTCGAGGGCCGTACTTTAAACAACATATTGCCAGTTAACTAGTTACCGTAGAACGTACTACATGCAAGAATTTGCACAACACCACAATCTGTAAGTTTCGAATAATCCAAACAACTAGGTCGGTAAGTCCTTTCCAATATATACATACACAAGACCGCTATCAAGAACTTCGAACTCTATAGCGCAATTTAATTATGGTTAGAACTACAAGACCCTGTTTCTGCAGACTCCCTCTACCGCTTGGTATTAAGGTAAATTCTTAAATAAAAAGAAATCTTATTGCGTCAGTCATACAAACTGAAGTTACTTACCTTAAGACACCTATTACATTCCTTGTGATAAATGTGTTGTTGACCAGTGTAATTGGTGTTTGAGGACCATATAGTTTTAACAATTCCTTACTTACAAACGCACTGTACTTAAAAAATCATTAACAAATTCCACATGATGGTGAGAGATATGATAAGAAGACAGTGGCAGTATGACTGAATAAAATATTAGATATAAAACAAAGGGAAGTATTTCAAAGTGATTTCTTCTTTTGTCTATAAGCTGCTTCAAAATACATAGAAGTTTGGATAAAGCTTCTGGAACCTATTCCATTCATATCAGTTCATAAGAAATCTACATTGTTCATCTTTGTACCCAGAAATATATCACTCAGAATCTCCACAAGATACTTGTATGTGTTCAGACAGTGAAGTAGCGTTAAATTCTTAATATTCTATACTTTAAGGGAAAGGCCACATGTTCCAGTACAAGTTGAAACTCCTACGATCCATTATAAACCGATACTCAATAATAATGACCTCCAAGTTTGACTGCAAACTCGCGAAGGCATACACTCTTCTCAATGTATAATGTTGCGGCCTCCTCCTTAACCGTAAAGAAGAACAAGTCAATGACCAGGATGTCTTCGCACTATTAATCGCCGAATTAGATCTTTTGGTTTGCGCTCATACCAACGACACTTAGTGTTTTTAGTCCAGCACAAAAGGAGAATTCAGTGAAATGTGAAATGGCATCGTGCTATCCTTACAAGTGAATAGATTTTTTTTGGGAACGTATAACGACGATGTGAAAGTTAGACGAAGAAAGACGAAGAAAGCCGCAAACTTAAGTTTGCAATTAAAAGACACGTGCAACACACTACGGATATAACGGTATGGAACTCTATTGCCTATAGGAGTAGATAGTCTTTAGTCTTCATTCGAGCTCTTATGACCGACCAGCGATACACTCAAGAAATAGTACTCGTCCCATATCTTTCCATTTCTTCAAACGCCGAAGAACACTCAGTTTCGAGAAGACAATGCTGATCTTCAAATTACAAGAAATTTGTTGAGCTATTGTAGTAGAGGAGAACTACATCAACTTATTGCCTTGTCCACCAAGATCTCCGAATGCGTCCCCTATGGAACATGTATAAGACGTTAAGAGTCGGAGGCTAGGGAAGTTACCTAATCTACATTTGACTTTGAAATACTTTGTGACATGAAATACAGATTGCTTAGATTGCAATGGACCAAGTTGACATCAACAAACTTTTAGAGTCGATGTGTTACTGCTTGTGTAAATAGCCGCGGTGGTTTAATATATAATGAGAAATAATTAACTACTTCATATTATTCTTTCAAATTTCAATTCGTTACCTTTCAGTAGTTCGAGGGGTGACCAAAAGAGATCGACTAAGAAGCATGCAAATTAGGGAAGACCTCGAAGTTGAATCCATCCTAGAATTTATCGAAAGGAGACAACTGAGCTGGTGGGGACACCTTGAGGGAACGGACAGTCAAAGACAAATTAAAAAAATACGGGAAGCAAAAACAACGAGAAAGATGAAGCGGGGAGAACCCAAAGAGACCTGGAACAATGTGATGAGCAAGATATTGGAAAAAGATGACTGACATGGAATGAGGGAAGAGCAATAGCGAGGAATAAAAAGGACTGGAATAAATTGATACACGGTTAGAATTAGGTAAAGAATTGGCCCTACACCTTACAGGTAAAAGAGGTTTTTGATTATATATATATATAGACCTTTCAGTAGTTGAAGAAATTTATTTAAAAATTCTTAAGTTATCAACAAAACTGAAAGTATGAAATATACTTTGTCATTATCAAGAATAAAATGAAAGAGAATACTTCAATTTTGTTTCGCAAACGTTGAAAGTATATACATTACGATGTCTAAAGAATACGTACCTATACATTTGTCAATAACTTTATCTCTCGCGAAATACACATTCAAGTTTACTTTTCGCTCGACGCTCGTTAGGGAGAATGAATACGAAAGCAAATAGGAAGCGTTACTTAACGAGTCCAAACGCGGAATTTTGTTCTATTTGCCTTACCAGTTATACCTACAATAGACATAGACCATACAACGTTCTTTGTTCGACGAAACCTACGAGAGTCTACGAGGTAATATAGAGTAATATAAAAATGTTATTTCCTTTTGCGAATACGCGTCCTAAACCATCTCTGGTGACGTGGGATCCCGTGAAGAATTCATTTTGCCTACCTTATCGCGCAATTTTACCGCAACCTGCTACTATAAATGCGCAATTTATGGCGGTATTTGAAGTCATAACTTGTCGCTGAGCGATATAAAGGCGAAATTATGGATATAATCGTATATTTTTCTGTAACTCTATACATATATGAATTCATGATCAGATGACAAATATAAGTTTCATTTCGTACACTTGGATATGAGTGTAAATCTATATTCAGAGAATTTTCTCCTGCACTATGTTTACAAATTATTAAACTGAATATACCTAATGCTTTTATCAACATGTTTTACATTTACTTTACCTCGAGGTGGATAGTTGTGGTGTTCATATAAAATCAGATGCGTCTTTGCCTCTTTTAATAATAATAATAATAATAATAATAATAATAATAATAATAATAATAATACTTTATTAAGCGCCCTACAGAAACTCCAAGACGGACGCATCAACAAAAGAGAAAATTATACATGAAATACCAAAACACAATATGCTTACAAATCCACACGTTATAGAGCTACAGACGAATATTGAGCATAATATCACTAAAGAGTCTGTTAGCACATTTGTTGATATGGTAAATTGGGCTTCTGATCATTATGTTTGTTCTACACTTGGGAAGCTGGAAAGTTGTACAATGCCTGGATCCTGCCCGTGGCACATGAAAGTTAACCACCTCAAGTATGTAGGAACAGTCTATTTTATTGTGTAATAAATTGCTGAGAAAGTTAGCTGCACATTTTTCTCGTCGAGCTCTTAAAGAGTCAATTCCATGATCCAGAAGCCCACCATGGTTCATTCCGCGTAAGGGATACACCCCATCACGCTTGTAGGTCAGGAACTCAAGAAATCTTCTTTGGATAGATTCAACTTGAAGCTCGTAAGAAGTATACACAAAGGATGCCGGATAATAGACGCATATTCAAGTTTGCTACGTACAAATGCAAAAATAGGTTCTTCATGACATCAAGATTACTAAAATATTTACTTGACCGCATAACAAATCCCAATGTTCTGCTGGAAGACTGACACAAACTCATGCTCATACTCTTTTAGAGTATGCATACCATATTGGGATTACTTTAAGCTACAGCTCCTTTTCAAGCTTGGATGTCCGCACATACTGCAAAATCTTGATTGGATTCAGTGATGATAGATTCTTATCTTCAATCTGGTCGTATCCCAAATGTCGGACCCAAAAGTAGTACTATTTGCAACACCATTTTAGAATGTGTTACGGAGTCTCAGCTGTCTCCTTGTAAAATCTTCAAGTATTCACTCCGTCTATTCTGTGCAGGTTTCCATTCAGTCTACAATGCCCGGATAAGACACCTACTAGAATTCTGAATCAATTTCTACTGAGCCCGGTAAGGGTTATGGATTTCCCTCGGTTATTTCCGACAAGATATTTAACCTCCTTTAACCGCAAGACTTGCCCAGTATTTCTCCCTACTCCGCCCTTTTTCCTCTGTAGCATCCCACGACGAAAATCTCACTTACAGAACGATTCGATTCCTACGGATGGTGGTGGTGAATCATGACTTGCTAATTTTTCAACGGCTTCATTACCTTCTACTCCGGAGTGTCCCTAGCAAGACTTCCTTACACACACTTACTCAGACCATCTAATTTCTCTCGTCGTCCCCAGATCAATCCCGAACTGATGGTCGGTGAATTCAGTGCTTAAGTGTCTGCCTGACTATCAGCAAAGATATTTCTGTTTTTCTTTTAGCTTTATTTCTTAGGCATATTCCTAATTTTACACTTTTATTTCTACTACTTTCCTTTTTATCTAAGATCTTTGTTAGTCTATCGGATCTTACTATCATTTGCTTATCGATACGGGATAGGTGTCTGCCATCAACTTACCAGACACGCTGACACCGCATCTCCTAACAATTTACTTGATAGAACACCTTTTCTTACGCAATGGAACTTGCCGTGACAATGTGATGTGCTATATTTTAATAGTCCAGTAAGTTTAGCATGATTAAGTAAATTACATCATGAGAAACCAAACAAGCTGAGTTTACAGTAATATAATTTCCTAGAAAACAAAAAAATAAGTTTGGTAGACGACGTGATGAGACAGAAAGATTTGCTTCGCGAAATATATATACTATAAATGTTCGAAGTTGTTTGTTGCAAAATTTGGATTGCACTCAACTGAAATGCAAATTGATGATGGTTTCTAAATACTAACTCCAATTCTTCAGAAGTAATCTCTAAATTTATATTGATAATTACGGGATTCAGGAACCTATTGTGTGTATTGCTGATATTTTCCTGATTTTAGTCACTGAAAGATATCAAGTTATTGATGATTTTACGTTAATTATGTCAAATTGATTGAAGCTTGCAACAATGAAATAAGTCGGTAGAGAAAGATAAGAATATTTGTAATAAGCATCCCTAACTGATTCAAAAATCGTTGAAATGTTAGAGAGGCCACATACACATGAACTGTCACGATCCGTAGTTAGCCCCGCACTGAAATACATGTAGCTATTTAGTTACTTACGATTGAAGCCAACCATAGACACCAAATGAACTTTCCCATGAACTTCTAATTCATTTATGCTTAGAAAATGTTGGGCACCGCGCATTGTCAAAGAGCTACATTTTTCCGAATCCAATATTATACTCTGAAACCCTTTTACATTCTTTGGACATAAGTTGCTAATAGAAAGGATGTATTCACAATTCCTCGATTAATCGAATTCAATGAAGTAATATTTGGGTGTGCATTCTGTTAATACAAGTTTTGCTTATTACAAGTTAAAGTAAAAAATATGAACATTCTCAACAAGAATTTAGTAAAAAAATATCTAAGATGAGATCGGCCTCAATAGGTACATACATTCCTTTTCCCACTTAGAAATAGAAATGTACGTTTAACAGCAGAACATCATGCGAAATTTATGATCTGCTACTATATTACTAAAAAGCGAGAAAATATATTACCTGTACCAGAGGACCAACTTTGCATTTCATTCAAACGCTTAATGTCACACAGTCGACAAATGTACTTCAATATTTATTAAATACATAAGCTTAAACTGATTAGTTGCATAAGACATCATGGAATTGAACAACGAACTTTATCGAGCTGTGGATGTTTACAACTTCAGACGAAGCTGAGGTCGTAAGCAATTGCGATGCAATGCATTGAGGTAATCAATCGTGTGTTTGGTGACAAGTTGTGTTTCTCAATTACCATAAAGCGATGGTGTAATTAATTTCAACGTGGTTGACTTTTCTTAGACCACAGTTTTCGGCGCCACAAACCAAAAACGGCGATTACCGAAAAGACTATTGGTGTTCGGAACATGATTGAAGAGGGCTGACATGTTACTGTAAAGAGTGTTCAGGCAACTCTAAAGATTGGTGTGAGAGGATGTAGGTCTAGGCTAGATCGGTTTGACAATAGGTCGACTGATATTGTGCACAACATCAGCTGATGAAACATAGATGAATAAGTTTAGTCAATATATAATGTATTACTTTATCAGCCTCGATGGAAAGGGAACAGCCTTCCTATAACAAGAATATCTGAACTAACATATCGGGCACCCTAGCAAACTTCCAACTTTGACTAGAAATGTGTATCTTATTGTTTTATATCGTAGCAACCACACGAATAATTGAACATTACTTACAAATTTGACTATAATATTGTCTGGATCGCTTTGCTTTGCTGTTTATCCACAAGAAAGAAACCAATCACAAGAAATAGCGAGCCAATTAATAACAAGTATGTAGCAATAATGTAATTAACGTAAAACTACACTACTTATCTCAAACTAAAATCCTGGATGCAAATCCAACAATTTTGAATTAATAGCACAAACACTGCATACCAACATTCCTCAAATCTTATGCTACAAAGCTCTTGAATTTTCCGAGAAAATCACTAACGAAATGCACTTAAAATTATATTTTGGAATGTTCGAAAGCACACACGGAAATTCCAACAAGGTGAGAGGAACGGAGTTGAAATTTACAAACGGATTAATGTGTTACGTGTGAATTACTTTACCGGTTCGCATTCATCATACCAAAACTAAAATGATAGAGATTAACGAACTTGATTACACTACACCAACACTGGGAACTTAATAATTGGGAGAGAGGTTTCAATAGCAGCACACCTTCAGGTGAAGATCATGTTTAATCTAATATAGGAAGTAATTACATATTATAATGCAAAATTCCTGAAATTAGTTGTACCTAGTTCCGCAAGTCGAATCATCGCTGGCAATTAATAATTCGATTAGGTTCCTACATCAAAGGCAGGTAATATCGGATATTGCACTTCATTATTGCTACACCCGGGTTTGTTTCTTTCCTCGTGACACCCACCTAACATAGAAGCTGTACAATACATACTGTGGTGACTTCACTCCCGCATTGGGGAACCAATTAAATATTTGGTGATCCCCTGAGTAATCCCCACAGTCTTCCTATGTAATCTCAAATTAAATTTATACAACTTTAGACTTTAAAAATTGACAAAGTGAATTTTTACTGTTTACTGTTTACTGTTTAGTTGTTTTTCTATCTCAGCGTTTTCGATTGCTATTTGTTGTTTTACGCTTTTAAATTTTGAACTCAATAAATGTAATTTTAGTGCTTTAGTGCTTTAGTGCTTTAATGTTGTACAGCGTTCGTTGTGTAATGTTCCCCTTGGATATTAGCCGGTTATGGCTGGTGAGACTGAATTCTCCTAGTTTTCTACTGAGGATGGCAACTTAGTTACCCAAATACGTATCTGGATTTTTCAGAAAGCTGTGGTAAGAGTAATTTTATTTATTTTATATATTCCACATCTTATTTAATAAAAAGTAGATAATTATATTTTCAAAAGCACTATGCAGCTGCACAAGTGTGATGCTTTGAACAGCATTGATAATTGTACCTCTCAACTGCTCAATAATATGCATCCAATTTCAAAACACTATAAATTTAAAATATCCTAAGGTGTAAGATCAAGTAATCTTGGAGGCCAACGTCGTGCACCTACATACGTCTCTATCATTATAACTGTTTCGAAGGTATTCGCGTGTTCCTTGAGCTGTGTGTGCTGTTGTGTTATCGTGTTGAAAATACCCTCTTTCTAATGGATCAGGTTGTAATTCTTGTCAAATAAAGCTAACATTTGTTGATATTGACCTGCATTCAGTGTTTCTTCAAAAAAATCGGACCTATTACTCGTCTTCTGGTAATAGCGACCTACACTTCATCTTCAGGGTATAGTGGTGTTTCTTCTGAGAGATTTAAGCCAACTGAACACGATAATTCTCGGAGCTAATAGAGCCTCTTCAGTGAAATCAAGCTTCATCTAAGAGGAAACACTTGTCCAATACAACACTATCTCTTAGGTTATTATTAAAGCAATGATAAAATTGTAATCTTATATCAAAATCTAGGGGCAATAATTCTTGCATAACAGAAATCTTGTAGGCACGCACGTGCAGCCTCTTTTTCTCAGCTTTTTGACAAGACCCAATATTACTAAAACAAATGTGTTTAGATTGTAAAAATGCATCTGTCTCTTCTCATCGCAATTGTTTTATAGGACTCAGCTCAAAGCTTCTTAGCACATTTTCAACATTATTTTCAATAGGAACTGATAGTCGTCTAGGCGACTTGCCTTTCGTAACACTTTCCGTTTCCAGAAAGCAATTCATCATTCTGCTATGGCATTTTAAATGTTCACAATCATATTCTTGGCTTGGAAATTTATCTACAAACTCTACGATACTTATATCAACAAAATATATCCATTCACCATTCTCATTACGGTATGCATTCCTAAAATAACCCTTTTAAGTGAAATTTATCCTATTCTAGGGTATAGAGCATTCTGTGTCAGAAAGGAATATTGGAAGACGTGATTTGATCGCTAAAACAATGAATTCAGTTTTTCTGAAGCACGTTAAATACTTCTGTTGTTTTAATGCAAACATATAATATACAGTATGTCCCCGGATTGAGTTGACAATAGGTATGATTGACCAAAAATATTTGAATTGGAATTTTATATTTTGGGATTCCGCCCTGCTTCGTGTGAAACTTATTTTTAGTTTACGTTCGATTTTTTAAAGTCAAGTAGGCCTTTACAGCTGAGCAAATACTATTTTAGTTTTAGGTAAACTACACTTTCCGTTCACAGTGCGCCAAAGTGTAACTAAGGGAAGTTATTCAGAATCAAAAGCTATGGCGTTGTGCAAATTTTCAGGATGATCGGCCTACTTTGATAAAATCCAGTATTGGTCAGTTTCCTTTTGCGTCAACTTCATTTTCAACTTCGTTTTGTGTCAACTTTGTGTCAGCTTGACTTTAAAGAAACAAATGATTATTGTATATAACTTTTTGTCCATAGATCTTAGCTGTGGACAAGCGCAAATCGTGCTTCATTTCATCGGCAGCACTTGAGAAAGATAATCAAATTAATAGATTGTCTTTACTCCTACTACAAAACAATGACGTAGGTGAAAATTCAAAATAATAAAAAATAACTCAAGCGCACACCAATGTCAAATAATAGTGAAAAATGTAAAAAAATATTAGTAAAATATAATCAGTTACTGTATTCGTTCAGAATTTTGGAAATAAATATTGATATCACCCTCTGCGGAAATCAATACACAAGTATACACGGTTTTGGACCTGAGCAACCAAAAGCTGTTTATAAGGTAAATTCGGGGCATCAATCTGAATCAGCAGCCCGTTTTTTGAAGTTCTAGTTTTCGAAATATTCAATAAATTCATTATTTTACTATTTTTGACCATTAACGGCCATTTATTGAATTGAAAAGTATAAATCAGAAATGAACAGAGGTTGAACCGAGTCTTTTATATTGATTGGGATCTGTTTCACGCTTTAGGGTCCAACAGTAGTCGCTTATCATGCCTTCGTCTCGTTCGTTTTGTGCGAAAAAGTCAAGATGTGAATGCACAAAATGTGTTTTGAGAGATATTCGAGCTCCAACTTTGTGGTAATTCTTCAAAAAATTGTCGATTACTTGTTTGTAATCTGGTGATTTGTGGTTACCGAGAAATTTGTGAACAACATTTTTAAACGATGCCCATGCTGCTGCTTCATCAGGCGTTAAACATTTTGTACACTTTGCATCAGCCATTACTTTTCGAATATCAGGTCCGACAAATATTCCTTCTTTGATTTTTGCGTATGACAGTTTTGGAAACAACTTGATTAAGTACTGGAAAGCCGGTCCTTCGCGATTGAGCGCTTTGACAAAGTTCTTAATAAGGCCAAGTTTAATATGAAGAGGTGGCAATAGAACGTCGTGTGGGTTCACAAGTGGTATACAGGACACATTTTGTTGTGCTGGCTCATAATGGGTACGACTCGGCCACACCTTTCTCACATAATGATGATCAACTGCATGGCTGTCCCACAGACACAAAATACAGCAAAATTTCGTGAATCCAGATTGCATCCCAACCAATAGACCAATAACCTGTAATGAAGTAATGAATATGTAAATCAATTAATATCTATGTCGAAATTAAGTATGATTAATTTATTTCTCAACCTTTGGATCGCCACAAATTTTCCATTGATGCTCATTGTATTTGATCTTGACCAAAATTGTACGCATTGTGTCATAGCATTCCTTAGTTTGTACTGCGTGAGCAATCTGAATCGATGGTTTTTTATCTCCAATGTGGAATAGAGCCGCCTTCAAACTATACTTACAACAATCTATGAACAAACGCCATTCATTTTGATCATATGCTGTATTCATCATATCAAATAAACCTTTGATGTCATTGCAGAAACATATGTCATTTTCTTTTTTGAAGAAATGTAAAATCGCGTGATTTCTATTTCTGTATATAGTGACTTGTGTTTTAGGGTCAAGATGTTTCCATTCTTGCAGCCGTGATGCAAGCAACTCCGCTTTTTGTTTCGATAAATTCAAATCGCGAATCAAATGACTCACAATCAGTTCGCTTTGCAAAAGTAAATGCTTTTCTTCCAAATCGCTTTCATTGCTCGCCAGTGATGAAGACGAAGTTCTTAGGACATTTTTTGCGCTTATACCTGGACAAATTGGCAATGGATCACTGTCCGTACGTGGAACTGGCTTCGACACTGATGATACGTCCGGATATTCATACCGTGCTAGTTTCTCTGCATTTATACCGACGATATTCATTGAGCAAAAGTAGCAATCATCTACATGATTTTTCTGTTCTCTCCATAACGTTGGTACAGAAAATGGAAAGTATGTACATATTTTCACCAAGTGACCACTGGGGGAGTGGTTTTCTTAAGAATAAGACCGAAAACTAACAAAGAAATAGAGAATCAACTTGGGGGAGAAAATATTATAAGATACACTAAAGCTCAACGGCTCCAATGGGCAGGCCACATCATGAGAAGAAAACCAACGGATATGATAAGAAGGATAACCCAGTGGATTCCGATATGGCCCAGAGGTAAGGGACGACCAAGGAAGAGATGGAGAGATGCCGTGAAGGAAGACGTAAAAGTGATGAAGATAACCGATTGGAGATCAAAAGCAAGGGACAGGAAAGAATGGAGGAAAATAACACAGGCCGCCAGGACTCATAGCAAGCTTTAAAACACAGGGAGCAAGAGGAATAGTTCACCTCATCAAATAGAACTTCAAAAACGTCATAAGACGTTAGCCATAGCCCAAAGGGCTGAAAGGCTTGAGATGATGATGACCACTTGTACAACTTTGTTCTGCACGCGTTACAAAACAATTTCGGTACCCATGGCTTGTCAGTGTTTACTACAGCAAAACCAAAGTACTGCAAATACACATCTTTGAGCGCATTTGTCATGATTTTTCCACGTTTTCTGAGTATATAACACTCACAAACATAACAAAAACACTTTGAACCGACTGTGCAATGTTTTCTTTGCATTTTCACACGTTCTGAGGGACAATCACAGTACAAAAACAAGTTCCGAAAGATGTTCGATGCAACGTGGCCAGCTGATAGCTGCTTGGGTCCAAAAGTTGACCCGAATTTGTAAACTTGTGATATTCAGACAATGATTTTGGATCTTTCTGTATTTCCAATAATAATTGAAACTTCTTTATTTTGCTGATACAAGATCTTTATGCAAAAATCAACACAGACATAAATAATGCTGCGGAATGGATAATCGCTTACTAACAATCCTTGCGGAAAACTACGCAACTAATAAGAAAAACGACAAAATTATATTGCTCAACGTAAATGCTTTGATAGATAGACTAGTGGAAATAAATAGAATCGTGAAATTATAAATGGAACTAAACAGTTTTCCAGGTAAGTTGTCTTAGAAAGTAAACAGGATAATAAATACCCTACTTATGTTACAAGATGTTACAGATGGAGGTCCCTTTTCCGTTATATAAATTTTCTCTTCCCAAAACGATGTGTCTAACGTCAATCGTTTTGTCTGGGGAAGATCGAAAAACAGTAGATGCCGGACTACAAATACTTGTACGATGATAAGATGATCAATAATTAATGTGAGGTAATAACTTATTGTTAGTGATAAAACTGACAGAAATTCAAGAGAATGTACTAATTTCTAGCAACTCGTCGAAAGGTGGTCTAGTACTTACAAAATTTAGACACCAGCCCACTTGTTTACTGAGATACCCCCACCCTATTGATCTAAACACCGGATTTCTCCCATTTTCCTTTATTTCCCTTTTCTTGAGCGCCATATTGGAAAAAATTTAAGGCAGATCTAATTTTCGAGGAATAAACCCAATTTGGAAAGATTTCTCTGGGCAAATTTCGAAATAAACGCTTTCTACAGTCACAATGATGCTTTCTTCTATGGAGATGCCGTTTTGTAAGGACGCCAAAGCCACACAAATTTGACATCGGATTGAAATTTGTTAGCAACTTCCTTCAGATTTTATATCCTTTTCACATTGTGCTTACAATTAGACGATCTAGACAATACAAAGGTAATATTTCCTATATTGTGGAACATATCTTGTTTATACAGAAATAAATACAAAGGTTACTATTTCTGGCTCTTAAATTCGATTTTAGGTTTAAACAATTTATTTTTATCATTTCTATACATTTAACCCATTAAATACTGTTCCTTCCTATAAAGAAGAAATTCTTAAACAATGTTATCATTTGATCGAGTCCTGTAAATTGAACTTAAAATATATACAATACCTCTTCTTAGTGCTTTTCTCTTTTCTTTTCGTTACAATAAAATGTTCAATCTTTTTCTGTAATAAATACCTTATTCGAACAGTTTAAAAGATTTGATCTTGCTCTTACAATTAGAGTCATATTTAGCGAATATTAGTTTGCAATCTAATATTCATTACGTTGAAAGTTGATAAAGCTAATAAATAAATATTTATGTTACGTGAACCATCAAGGCGAGCGTTAAGCTACTCGAAACCGTTATACCTACTTCATAACAATAATAATAATCTCACCTTTTTGCAACAATCCCTGTAACATGTACAGTATGCGAATACCTTAAGAACAATCTGGATTTTAGAAGCGACGAAATGAATATGAATGAAGCGAGGTTGGTCGCTATTCATAGTTCCGAGAGAATATTTAGATAATTCAACATAGTTTCGTGAAGACATTCGCGTTTCCCTAGCGTTTTATTGCGTGCTTGCCTTATTGCTAGTTCATGTTCTACAAATTTTGTTTCTTTATAGTCTGCGATGCAAATAACAGCAACAGACTTTTATTGTGTTTCGTATACCTGGAAAGTAATTTGCATTCGCTGCTTGAGTAAAACGCCTACAACAGTTAGCGAGTGTTTTGTCTATAAAGAAGCAGTTTGTACACGCTTCGTTAATAAAATGGTTGTTTTTGGTAAAGTCTCTAATGAAGCTTGAGTGTTTACCCCAAAATACTAATTGGCTATTGCCTTTTGACCTAGGTCTAAATAACTTATCCTTAATGTTCCTGTCATTATAAAATACAATCCTGTATTCAAACAAAATAATTTGCTTTTTATCACGCTGATTAGAATATCTACGCAAATAGGTACGTACTTCATCGTAAATAATCGCCACAGTCTCCAAAGTTGACTAATTGTAAGGTGAATGTCCCAGTAATGAATCAGTTAAGGAAAAATTTAATTTCAATCCGTCATTACTATCTGAAAAAACGTGCAGTCAACATGTCTTCTTTTTATTTAGGACATTTATCCTCCGAATACAAGAATCACATTCGATCATATCAATTATTATTGTGTTATTAAACAGTATCAATTATAGTCACTCCACTACTATTTATCCCAGGGATGAATCAACTTATTCCTGTAATGGTTCATCTTGTTCCAGTAATGGACGAGATTATCAAAATGACAATATTTATATATAATTTCTCTCAATTTAAGTTGATAATTGATGATTAGAAATTGTATAAGCAGATGTGGGCGGATACTTATTGAAAAAGTGCGACAAAATCTTTTATTGAAATATATTGCAATTTCGTGAGCCAGAATACTTTGTGAACAACACGTAAACTTGAGATCACTGTAATTGAGCATTAAAAATTGAAAAACGGATCTTTTAGAACTACAATCAATTTTCCTGTTTTATACGGAACGCAATTCGAGCACTTTGTTTTATAAAACGCTTCTCCAAGGTATCGAATATCTTTTCGCTTGTTGAGCTTTGCCTCGGCTTTTTGTTTAGTCCGTTTTCTGAGCTTTGCCTCTGTTTTTTGTTTAGGCCATTTTCTTTCTGTCCTTCAATTCCTTCTGACAAACTTTGTAATTTCTCCGTTTTTTCCTAATTCATCTGGCCGGTAAAGTCGATCCATCATCTTCTGATTCGTTACATTTTCGTTTGCGTCCTCTTATCTGTATTCTTAGCTTTTGTTGTGATTCCTCCGAATTTTCATTGTCAGGTTCAACTTTGATTCTTTTTTTTCCTGCACTTGAATCTCATCCGTTTCATTTTTCTTCTTCTTGGCTTGTCTTTTTACTCTTGTTGGTTTTCTTTCTCTTCACGTTACTCCTCTTCCTCCATCTTCTCTAACAGTTTTCAATTTTCAAAATCATTTTTTTAGGTTTTCTTTTGTATTCTTTCTTCTTTATGAGCCTTTCTTAGTGTCTTCGGCGCTTCCTTGTTCTTTTTTTTCAATTCCTCTGTCTTCATTTTATTTTCTTCCCTAGCAACTTTTTGTTGCTCTTTGGCTTCAAATTTTGCCTTGCCTTTTCTCCTCGTTTCTGTTTTCTTTCATGCTTTTGCTGAATCAAAAGTTCTTTCTATGAGTTTATTCTTTTCACTGCCGTTGTCGTTTCTTTTGTAGGCGCAAATTAAAACATCTTGAAAATTATTGTTGTCTGATCTATTGAACCAGAACTGGGACAAGCGTTTTATGTCGTGTCCGAGTAATGAATATAAGCTTATATTTACATCATATTATCCGAATATATCATAAGAATGCCTTAGAATGATTGTTAAAGCATATAGCATGAAATTTAGGTTAGAATTAGTATAAATACTCGCTTGGCATAATGGGAGTTCACTGTCAACAGTGTTTTGATGTGTTCCGCGCGTTGAGTGTGTGATGTTCATTGTGCAGTGCTTTAGTCTTTTACAGTGTTCGTTGTGTAGGGTTCGTCTTGGGTATTAGCTGGATCCGCTAGTGACACTGAATTCCCGAGTATTCCACTCAGAATCCCATCTTAGTTGCCGAAATACGTATCTGGTTTTTTTCCAAATTGTATGGTAAGGGTAATTTTATTTATTCTATATATTACTAGCGGACCCTGTGCCTGCTTTGCCAGGCAAAACAAAATAAGAAATTTTTAAAATAAGAAATGAAACACACTGGCTTTTAACAAAGTTGATTTTTTGGCTTATATTTATTCTACTTTTATTTCTATTTGTTTACAATATAAATCCTATGTTTTAACTTAACTATCGCGGAGCTCTTTCGTAAACGACATTTTTGTTTTGCCCTGAGTTGTAGTGTAAATAAAGAGAACTGATGGCTTGCCGACAGGTGAACACGATACATATACTTGACCGTGGGAGAAGCATGGATATTCCAAATCAATTCCACACGATGCCAATGATTGCCCTTGCGCTTTATTTATTGTCATGGCCAATGCAAGACGTATCGGAAATTGGAGTCTTTTGAAATCAAATGGTAGATCTTGTGGAATCATGGGAATACGCGGAATAAGTACATCTTCCCCTTTTCCTTTTAAAATGGTTGCTTCAATGAGATTAACATAACCCTTTAGACTGCTAATGTGGTCCCATTACACAATCGAGGCTGATTTAAATTTCGGAGCATAATAATGGGAGCACCAACTTTTAATTGTAAACGATGAGGTGGAAAATCTGGTAAATCCAATGAATTCAAAAATTCTGTGGAATAATTAACAGCGTCATCTTGATTTGTAACCGTGTCAACTGATTGATATGTTACAACCTCGCCAGGAACATGGGCTAAAATATCTGCATTCAATACACCAACGTCCTTGTTTTTCGCAGATAGTATTGCTCTTTCAGCTAACCAATTGCGATTTCGATAATTTTTCGCAATATTTGGAAAAATACTTGAAACCAATTCTTGTTTTGTTGGTGCGAAATTGCAAAAGTTGTCGGGCAAAATCAATAACAATTTGTCCATTTCCTATCGCCAGTAGTTGTGTAGAAAATGCATCGGCCGATGGATCATTTTGTATTTGAACTCGCACAATTGTAGTCAAAGTGAGTGTTTGTAGGTGTCTCCACAAATGAAATTTATTTATCGCACACATGCCATTTCTGATTTCAACCAAACTTAACATAAACCATATAGGTCCCAATACCTACCCTGTGTGTAAGGTTGGTTGAAATCGGTCGAAGCGTTTGAGCGTGATGCGGCGACATACGTAAGCCCAAAATCGTCTCCTTTTTATATATATAGATTTTAGTCCAGTCTCCTTATTCTTATTTGCAATAGAAAACTTGCCAAGTTTTATGCGTGCCGCACGTCTTTTTGTGTGACGACTTTTTGTTAGCCATGGAAATAGAAGTTTGAAATTTAAATTTCTCAAACAAAATTATCTTTGGTACACCAAATGAGAAGAAATGGAAACGGAATGAATAAAACATTCTGCTAAACTTGCTGTACAGAGGTCACTCTAAGGTTGACTTATTAATCCACACTTTTTGTGTATGGTTTTTTATAAGGATACCTACTTTACCAAAATAATTGATTGAGAATGTCCAAATTATCGTAATAGAGGTAAAGTAGAACGCAGCCAGTGGCCGTTGAACGTCATGACCAATTAGTGATGTCATATTTTTACAACATTGATTTTCGTCTCTGAATTATTTGGCGCTGCATTAGTGCATTTTTTCCGCTCCAGCCTTCATTCAAGAGGTAAAGTAAGCGTATTTTCACCAGTATAAGAGTATACAATTTTACATAAAATACGTTGTTTCCCTGTTGAATTACAAAAATTACTTATGTAATATAAATTGCCTCTTAGTATATGTTACATTTAAATGATAATAGTATTTCATTTTTTGAGAAGAATATTTGTAACGAACGTGTTTTTTTCTTACTGAGTGATATGGAAAATACATCATACTCAAACATTTGTGCTCTTCTTAATCATACTGTAATTGAATAAGGAAGTTATCAATTCATTCGTTAACAAAAAATAACGACCATTTCTCTCCTTCAAAACGAAGACTTCTATTTAAACAGAATTCAATACTCGGTATTTACTTCGACACTATTAAACAATAGGAAAGTATCCTCCTCGTTCAACGAATTTATATCTCTAAACTCTTCACGTCTTAAATTCATTAAAGTTTCCAAGAGAAACATTTCTCTGGATGTCGTTCGAGTTTCGTAATTAGTTTTCTCGTCTTCGGACGTCATCATACTGCTAGCATGTCCTGTCACACATAACAAGAAACGAATAAAAGTTAACAGTACGGGATGTATTACGGAATTGCGAAGTTTGTTCGGCGGAAAACTTAAAACGTAGACGGCGATGATGGATTTTCTTGCCTTCTACCGGTCATGTGACCTAATATAGTTCTTCTTGTAAATTCAATGAAATAATAAAAAAGTTGGAAACGTTTATGGCGGACAAAGAAGCAGACAAAGCGTGCGAAACATTAATTAAGGATTTATATCTACTGTGTATTTAATTAACATCATGTTCGGATCTTTTATAGATATTTCTGTTAACACAGAAGTTTAGGGAAAATGTGGTGTGTGTGGAGATTATCGCCTATAATAGTTTATTATGAAATGGAAACGCTTTTTCTTTCCGCTGAGCCTAGTAATACACAATATTCACAAACCCGAGACCAGTCAGAGATGGTCTTTCCTACTCCCAAACAGCGAAAGAAAATTCCCAAGCAGAGCAAGTGAAATCGACAACTCCAGAGGTATTATCAAAAGCCGTCACTTCGACAGCAAACTTGGTAAAACTCAGCGAGATTCCTACTGAACTTATTGTCAACTTAACAAGGAAGAACGGTGAAGTTAAATCTCTTAAAGGCGGAAAATGAACTGTATCCTCTTATCACCAAAACGGAACCATCATGAGAGAAAGCACCATCAACGAAACAACCGCGAAGGTGTTTAAGGAGCATTTTAATACCCAAACTTAGAAACGTGACAGAAGACTCATAAGATCCGCTGTGTATTGAACTACGATTTACATGATTAGAATGGAAGTTTTCGTGGCATTTATCGCTTTAATTATCGTATAAGTTAATGTTAATTCGGGAAGAGCTGCAAACAATTGACTGGTCTCCAGTACTTTTTAAAACCGAAGCTAATGAATGCTACAGTGCATTTTTGGAAATTCTTAATTCAGTAATTAACAAACACATATATAACAAATCGATCACTATTTCTAACAGATCAGATAAAAAGTGGCTAACGGACAGAATTCGAAATATGTGTGCTATTAAAAGACAACTCTGTGAAGAATTTATTAACAACCAAATAGACAGAGACATTTACAAAAGTTTTTGTGATAATTTAAAAATTGAAATTGATGAGTCAAGACGAAGTTCGTATTCAGAATATATAAATGCGTCTACCAATAAGAGTAAAGCGACATGGAATATAGTTAAGCAACTCCAAGATACACAAACGAAACTACCGTTTGTTATAAAACCTTTCTGTGTCGACTACGGCGATAGTGGAAAAATGCTAACTATCATTAATAGCCATTTTGTTGATTCGTGTAGTAATATAAAACAAAATAAGGAAACATTAATTAAAACTGTAAAATACGTACCGGAATCCTTTGTCTTGTATTTGACAGATCCTGAAGAGGTGAAAAATACTGTACTCAACTTAAATAACACTAAATCAACGGGCGAGGACGATATCCCTGTCTCACTACTCAAGGATTGCTCTGATTTCCTTTCTGTCCCTCTGGCTCATGTAATAAACATATCTTTTCAGCAAGGTGTGTTTCCTGAAAAACTAAAATACACTATTATTAAGCCCTTGCATAAAAATGGGAATAGAGCTGATATTAACAACTACAGACCCATAGCGCTTATATCTAATATATCGAAAATCTTTGAAAAATTATTGTGTAGTCGTATCACAGGATTTTTAGTAAAGCACAATATCATGCATTCAAATCAAAATGGATATATAAAAAACAAGAGTACCATTCGTGCAATTTACCAGCTAACTGAGGAGATTTTGATGGGCCTAAGTGATAGGGATATTTCGGCATGTGTATTTCTGGATCTGTCCAAGGCCTTCGACAGTGTGCACCATGAGGCTCTTCTGCGTAAGATGGAAATAATGGGTTTTCGAGGCGTGTGTTTGGAGCTTTCTCGCTCCTATCTGACCGAGCGAAAACAACGTGTGATTGCTCATGACGATTTGGGGTTGTAGATTGCATCACCATGGAGGAACACACTGTTCGGTGTCCCGCAGGGTTCCGTTCTTGGCCCACTTCTCTTCCTACTGTATGTGAATGATTTGCCGGGAGTGGTTGATGGCCTTGCAGTGTTATATGCAGATGATACATCTTGCATTGTACGACGGCAAACATGTGGACAAATAAAGAATGTATTGGAACGAAACTTTGTGTGCATGGCGGAGTGGTTTACATCTAATAACCTTAAGCTGAACACAGGTAAAACACATTTGTTATCTTTTGGTGTCGCTGCGGAGGATTTGGAGGTTGTGTGTGATGGAGAAATTCTAGAATGTGTGGATCATGTTCGATTTCTTAGTGTTACGGTCGATCTATCTTTGTTATGGAAACCCCATATTGAGGGGCTCGCGAAGAAGCTGAGTGGTTTTTGCTACAGCTTGAACGTTATTTCTCGGAACGTAAGTGCTGACACCGCTTTAAGTGTTTACTTCGCGCATGTTCAGTCTCGGTTGCAGTATGGTATGGCGTTCTGGGATAATGCTTCAGACGTTGGTAGAATTTTCGTTCTACAGAAAGCGTGTATACGAGCAGTGTTCCAATTAAAACCTAGGGATACATGTAGACCTATATTTAAAAATACAAACATACTCACCTTACCATCTATTTACATTGTGGAGTCAGCAACCTTCGTCAAGAACTACTACAGTGAATTCTTCGAAAAACATGAGTTGGAGCATACTCGCAACACCAGAGGTAAGGATAAGTGTTGGCTGCTTCCGCCTCCCACTCACTTAACTAAAGTACAAAAACAGGCGGTATGGCAGTGCGTTCGCATATACAATCACTTGCCCCAAAGTTTGAAACAACTGCCATTACCGAAATTCAAAAGAAAATTAAAAACTTTCTAGCCACTAAAGTGCTCTACGGCATTGATGAATTTTATGCAGCACCTTGTGTAGTATAGTGCTATTTTTAAAAAAATAGATTTCAGTGTTAGTTCGTCATTTATTTGTGTTTTCACTGTTTGTCATTTATCTTTTACTATATGTGTATTCTACTTTTTGTTGACCTATTCTATGCTATTTGTAATATGGAATAAACTGATATTATTATTATTTTTCAAAGTATTACATTACATGCATTTTTTCATCGATCAAAACATAGTTTATTTACATACATATGTCCAATAAATCGTTTTATGGGACGATGTAAATCGTAAACCTTGTTACTTATCGTTTTCACGTGGAAACAACAAAAAATCGTTAGCTGTCAGGTTTGGACTATATGGTCAATAATCAAATCGTCAAAATTTGTAGTAATTTAGGAATTAAAACCTGTAGCATAAACAAAAACAATTTGAGTACAGCGTTAGGAGATAACTTAGACAAAACAACCTTTTAGAAAACACAGGAGTTTATCAAATTAACTGTAGTGAATGTGAAGCTATTTATATCGGGCAAACTGGTAGAAAGAAACGATATCTTGAAAAGCGTAAAAAGACAGGTTTGTCAGAACACTGCATAGAAAGGAACCATTTGCCCGATATGAACAGTTGTAAACTCCTACATAAAGCATGCAAAAGCAAGAAATTGGATTATTTGGAAATTTTAGAAATTAAGAAAGCCATATACAGAAAAGCAACAGTATCTAACACAAAGAGAATATTCATATACCCCCATAATAGACACAATTATTAAAATGTAATTACCTCACTACCTATAAAATTCTGTGCAGCTCACATCTAGTAATTACCTCACTACCTTAAACTTCTGGGCAGCTCACATTTAGTAAAATTCTACTCTTTGATAATGGTATGTGAATACCGAAACAATTGTTAGAGAAATCTAAATTAAACTCGTGAAACTTAGCCAAGTGTTTTTATTACTATTTTATTTTTGTTTAATCAAAATGTTTCACCAAGCACCTACGGCTACATCAATAGACAGTATCAAATTTATTTGCTTCAAGAACCCAGCTTAATAGCATTGCATTATTATATTTGTTCTCGAAAATCGATAAGTACAGGAGTAATCATAATTATTCATAAATTGAACATTAAGCGAACAAAGTGATGGCTACGGGATTACTTCAACGGAACCATTCCTTCGAGACCTTCTAATTTGTAAGGAGTAATTCGGAAAGAAGTAAAATATCTACTTTCCGTTCCTTAATCGAGAATTTTCAATTTTCTGTTTCCAGACGTTCCGTTTAGCGAAACGAATTTCCAATATCCGTAAAAGTTATTTGCATATTTAGTCGTATTCCATTGGCTACATTTGCGAAAGTCCTTCGAGAAACGGGAAACTTCGCGGAATAAAGTTATAATGCTTTCCTTAAGGCCCGCGCTAATCAGCTTTTTAACACGGAGGACGACGACGACGACGGCAGCAAACTTCCTTCTTATTCAAAAGAAACACAATTTACATAACCTTGCTCGGTAGCCAAGCACTCCCCCAAACGAATTGTTCGCGATAACAAAGTAAAAAGTTGTGAGCTAAACATATTTTCTTATCAAGGAAGGCTTTTGTTAGGTAATTTTATATCGAATTGTGTGGATTATGCCATTGCGTGTGTACATTGTTGAATGGGCCAGTTGCGATTCGCGAAATAACATTGAAATTAGCATTAGAAGACGTTGGTATTTTTGATCAAATTTAACAGAAATCTTTAATTATTGAGGAGTAACAAATTACTCAAATTTGGAGGTGTTTGTTGAGCAACAATTGTCAATTTGAATTACGCGCGCTTGCAGGCTCTCTTGAGTTTGTAAATTAGATTTTTGAAAGCATGCAACCGATCAAACGTAATAAGCTTGTCGCCCTGTGCAGTTGCATCGTGATTAAATACATTGTGCGGTCCACCAAATGATTTTATTTTTCGACGGAATGTAAAGTTCCAAGTTGAAGACCAAATAGTACCCACCGTGTAAGTGATGTTTGTACATATGATAATTCAATTAAGAAATTCCCCCAATATGTAGTTAAGTGCGCATATTTGCAGCTTTTTAATTCTAGAGTAGAATTACTAGCACAAACAGTGCTTATTGGGAAATGATGATGCGAAATGCGATGCGAAATAAAAGTGCGACTTTGTGAGGTAGGTGAAGTAGGTTTCTCACAAAGTCGCACTGACGAGCGGTATAACCGCAAAACGCGTCCGCGAATGGTGTAAGCGGTTTTCTAATTACACAGTCTAAGTAATGTTTAACCTAGGAATTTTTAAGCAAGATTGCACTTTTCGTCATGACCTTATTTTCGACTTTTTGGTCTCCTAGTTTAATTTAACGTACTTTTGTTTTATTCCAGTCTTGACCCTAAGACTATTGGCTGTTAAAGGCCGTCTCCCGATTTCAAAGTGCATAACTGCCGGCATGTCTACTGTTTATCGCCGAATTAGTTTTTCTATTTTGGCTTCTAGCAACCGCATTTAGTGCTTTCTCTTGCAACTTTATATCGACAACGACTTTTAGCCTGATGAAGAGAGACTTCAGTGGAATATTGACTGTCATCATGTCTTCAGTGATGAAACTAGGTTCTGTTTGGGGATACACGACGATCGTCTGAAGATTAGACGATGACAAAGGCGCAACAATAAATTTTCAGTCCAAAAGTATGTGCACCGTTATGGTATGAGACTCGACTGCCTATGACACCGGATCTTCTTTGGCTTTTATTCCGAGCAATATGACCGTTCAGAAATACAATTAGAAAGTGGTATAGCCCCATGTTCGTCCATTTTTTCAAACACTAGAGAACCCTCTGCATCGACAAGACATTGCTCATCATCGTTTAACGGTTTTATCTTAGTCACCAAAATCCCCGGATTTGTTGTTGTTTTACATTATAGGTAGGAAGTGTAGATTGCTAGAGATGCAATATATCAAGCCGGCATCAGTAAACTTTTAGATTGGTTGCTACGACGTGTTACTGAATGTGTAAATAGTCGAGGGGTATAACACATTGTTAATGAGAAATAGATTACTTCATATTATTCCTTCATAATTGAATCATTTCGTACTTTTCAACACTTAAGGTTCCTGCCTAAATTAATCCGGTGTTGGTAATGTGGGAGTTTGAAACTATGAAATGAAACTATCGAACAAAGAATGCGCAAAGCATATAATACTTAATATCTGAATACCAAAAGTTATGATCAAATTTCGATTATCTTACAAAAATATTTTAACAGTTAAAAAATTACCATAGAATAATAAAATTTTCATTCTGAATCTTTTAAAAATGTCTTGACGGTTTTAGGCAATGGTAAATATTTCTTATTTGGCTCTCAGCCAACAAGTGAAAAATTAAAAAGAACACTGCTTCTATTCACTGTGTATAGACGACCCACCACATCTCCATTTTGAAAATAGAGTCAATGTCACTGTCCATTACTAAAATTTCTGCTTTTGATTTTGTTTGTAACAATCTCTCAGCATTATGATCTAATAGTGTCTGTAAAGCAAAGCAGGCGTAACTTTCAGTGACATGTATATCATCCAACTAACACTGTTTTTTTGCGTTTAACACTTTGTAGTATGGTGGGAAAAGATCACAATCAATTGTTTTTGTTACCTTTGTTTGTCAGCAGAGAACTGAGGACACGATTTATCTTTTAACTTTTCGGCAGCTGTAATAATTGTTTCTTTGGAAAAACTTTCTCGTAGATTCTGAATTTCTCTGCGTTTGCTGGTGCTGAGGTGGCGATATTTGTAGGCAGTTTGTTTGCAATGAACGTTTTCTTGTTTGTTGCTGCTGCTATCCATTTACTTTGAAATTTGTATATAATACTCTTGGTTAGTTTTGCGTGGATTTGACACCGCATGCTTTCTGACAAAAGAGGAAGTTTTGATTTGATGAATTCAATGCATTTGTATTGGCTCACGATCCCATAACAAAATTATGCCTACCAACTCTTCGTAAGTAATTTTTAAATTCATGACTGGGAAAATCTACATTTAGAGCATGAGAACTTGAACGTAAATGAACTATTATTATGTGCTATCAACCGTCTTGTTGATAAATTGACATTTCACGGGACCGCAAAATCTAATGAATGCGGGCCCGAAACTGCAGTACCGTTTTGGTATAATGTATAAGTAATATAAAACAAAATATTAGGTTTCCTGTGTATTAATATAGTGAAGTATAACGAAGTACACACTTTCACAATCAACTTAAACCAAACTATTATCAGTACAATGACGGACATCACTTTTGACAGTAGTAAAAGGGAGCATTAGTGAATTGGTTGTATTGAAGAAAACCGCAAATTACCGCAGCTAATCTCAATTACATGTTCTTAACTAAATTTCAATGCATTGTTTAATGCAATACATAAAGCGGAGAACAGAGGAGAAGTATTGTTTTCCTCTAATGGAATTCTGTAACAAACATGTATTGTAAGATTAATTAGGAAATAAGTAAAAATGAGGGGAGGAGGTTAATCTTGGGAATCGACGACCATCTGAACGACCATCGATGAATATGTGCGTTCCTTACATAGCAGAGAGCATCGAGTAGAATACGAACAGTTATATTCTGTAGTTGCCAGTCTTTTCACGTGCGTTGGTGCTGCTGAAAGCCATAACGCCATAGATCAACAACGATTGGAGCGGCGACAACAATGTAGAACTGCTTCGAACTAAATTTATGTATTTTTAAACTAAAGTATTTCTCGAAGCTACTAGCGAACACGTGTGCATGAAATAAAATTATTGCGAAGTTAGCGCAGAATTGAAATGCTTGAAATGTGAGGCGTTAATCAGGTGGGATATCTTATCAACGCTGGATAAATCAAGAAATTTCAATGCCTTCTATAACCTGGAATAACTCAATAATCAGCAGTAGCTACACGACAGTTTCAGACAACTGCTGCATTAGCACTTGAACATTTCATGCGCTAAGTGGAGAATTACTAACCTGTTAGCGGTAAACTAAGTACTGAAACCGTTTGTCACTTTATCTGGTGACCGTAAATTTTTTTCGCTGTCGCTCTTTATCGCATTTACGTCGCGTATGTGACCGGCATAAATTGCTTTTATTATCATTAATTTCGTGTTTATGTGGATTTGCGGAATAAGGTACTAAAGTCAGGCTGTCAAAAGAGTTTAGCTCTAGTAAATGGAGTAAATGAAAATTAACCTGTTTTTAAGTCGGCATAAAGTAGTATGTACGAGGGCGATTCGTGAAGTAAATTCCGTTTGGTTATTAGAAAAACACCAATACATGAAAAGGTTTGTATTATACACCATTTAGAGCTACTACTTTCAGCGATTTTTCTATATATAGTTGCCAATAAGATTGAGACATTTGTCACAGCGATGAACCAGTTTTTTAATCCCCCCTTCATAGAACTGTGCCGCCTGTGAATTAAGCCATGCTGTAACACTGTCCTGCAGCACTCCATCGTCCTCAAACGTTTCCGATACAAGCCATTTCTTCATGTTATGGACGAGATGGTTGTTGCTAGGAGCCAAATCTGGATTGTAGGGAGGATGTTCAAACATTTCCTACTTAAAACTATCCAGTACGGCTACCTTGCGAGCCGGGGTATGCGGGCGGGCATTGACATGAATGAAAACAATGCCCGAACTCAATATTCACGTCGCTTGTTCTGAATAGCTCTTCTGAAAGTTTCACAGTAGACTTAAGCGTTTATTGTGGTCGCTCGTTCCACAAAGTCTACAAGAAAGACGCCTTTGTTGTTCGAAAAGACAGTGACCATGAGTTTTCTCGCAGAAAACGTGCAACGGCATTTTAGAGGTTTCCTTGTAGGCGAGTTAGAGCGACCCCACTACATTGACTGTCTTTGCCTACCAACGTTGAAATAGGCGACCCCAGTTGCCAATACACCTGAGGAAATTTCCACCTTTAACATCATAGCGTGCCACAAAAGTTGGTGCCGGTCCCATTCTCTTCGTTTTATAGTCTTCGGTGAGAAGTTTTGGCATCCACCGTGTGGTAACGTAAATGTTCAGTAGCAACGTCGTACAAAACTTTATATGAAGGCGTTTTTATTATATACAACTTAAAACTACTACTTTTAGATATTTTTCTACATAGTTGCCACTAAGATTCAGACATTTCTAGTAGCGATGAATCAGTCGTTTAAGGCCCTCGACATAGAACTCTGCCGCCTGTGAATGAACAGCCGCGTATACAACTGTAGGTGAAATTTGAAGGACAAAGTCACTCAATTATGTGATTGTGAATCTCCGATATTCGCGAATTTTCGCTTTGATATGACCTGACAGTTCGACCGTTACAACAATTGGTCACCTACTCCGTTTTTCATAACGGATATTAATTCGTCTTTCTCAAAACATACGGCACCATCTTCTAACTACATTATCACTAATAGCATTTTCACCATAAACAGAACAAAGTTCACAATGATTCTCAGCAGCCTTCATGTTCTTTGCAAACAGAAATCGGATAATAGCGCGCAGTTCACAGTTGACAGGATTTGCAATTGCAGCAACAATTTTAAACGACCAAAATAGCACGAAAGAATGTCTGCACCATTCTCTCACTAGCATTGCCAGACTCACATTGAACCAGAATGCACCGCAGTACTGCGATCGCGCCGATATCCGCACTCCTGCTCACTAGGCGGAAACGGAACTTACTTTAGGAATCGCCCTCGTATATGAACTATTCCTTATAAATTCATAGTAGTTAAGTACAGTTGACCTTACGATTTGCCAAATTAAATGACACTGAAATAATAGTTCCTAAAACTAAACATTTTGGCAAAAACAAAGCTCTAACATATTTTCCCTAATCATGTTAAAAGATAATATTTATGTCGCACGCATATACATATATAAATACATACGTATATGTATACTTTTATAATTCGATAAAGTCGCTTCAACAACGCGAGAAAGCCTTCCGAGCGAAGGCGCTGTAAAATGGAAACAATAAAACAGAAAAAGCGAACCATAAAAATAAACCGCGTTGAAATATTAATGCCCTCACGTTTAACGTCCGAAACATCTTTTCCTTCGCTCGCCGTTTCATGCGAATTCTTTTCCTCTTCGTCCCCGTGAAACATGGAGTGCCACTGTCAGCGAAATATTCCATTAAATTAAAGCGAAAAAAAGAACGTCTGTCGGATGGGATAGAGGATAAAAGGGACATAATTCGTTTCAATTTTTTAATGCACTACATTAAACACGCAATCATCTCGTATGTCATTGTAATCTAGAAAGGACCGCATTAAAAAATTAAAACATCTGGTATGAAGTATTCGCGCGCGAATTTTTATCGCCTGAGATATGAGCGAAGAGCTTTGTAGTATTGCGTATATGCCCGATATCACGTTACCAAAGAAGTTTTTATTTGACATTATTTCCTGATTTCATGACTTCTCGTACGCGCGTTTGGGATCATTACCTTATTTGAATCGAAAAGTGTTTCAATACGATTCAACAATTGACTACAGTTCGTACCCTTTCGTTAGAATTGGCCCTATGGAAGTTGTGTGCGTCCATTGCGATGCATTGAAGTTCGCTGGAGAAACGCCTGGATTGTACTGTCTCAGTGGAAAGGTTAAATTGCCATTTTTGCCTCCACCACCTGAGCCATTGCATTCATTCCTTCATGGCGAAACTCGAAAAGCCCATTTCCTTTCGAACGCTTAAAGGTACAACGCATGTTTCCAAATGATTTCATTTGGAGCAAATATTATTGAAGAAAGCGGATTCGGTCCGACATTCAAGGTGATGTTTGTTAATAAGAGAGTAACCTTTATTTTTGGTAATCATAAATCACTAATTATCACTTCCCTTTCGACCATACAGATGCAAGGACAAATTCACCATAGAATTGGATCATTGCAGCCGGTTGAAGACGCACAGCATAAAATTGTTACAAAGTTACTTCACGACCAATATGGTGGAACAACTTGATCGGCGTCAAACGATCAGTAATGCAATGAAAAGAGAGATTCTTTAAAGTTTGCAGCAAATACTTCATGAACATCATGCATTGATTCTGTTGTTCAAAACTGCGTTGGATCGCATTCCAAGTGATGATTATAAAGTCGTGATCAGAGCAAATAAACGCCCCGCTGGAACACCAGAACGACAATTCAACGCTCCGACAATAGATAAAGTCGCAAAATATAGTATATAACAAGGTGCTTCGATGAAGATAATCGACACGGCTGCAACCCATTCAGCAAATAGTTTAACAGAAAGTTGTGCTACAACGATACGCGAATCATTTGCTTCTTTTCGAACTTTTATTCAACAATTAATTTAATCTTAATATAAACAAGTCAATAAAACTCAGGGAATAACTTAAGACAACGTTTATTAATTCTAAGGCGGTACGAAGTTTTCCGGGTCAGCTAGTATTTGTATAAAGATAATCTAAAAGATATTTCTCTGAAACTGAATAGCATTCAGGAATAATGTAGGGTTAGGGATGATATTAGTCACTGTGAGTTTCTCGGTAGGATCAAAATAATTACTGCTAAAATAGGTTTCATAACTATAACATGTTTGGATACATTGCTCAGAAACAGACAAGACTAACTCACTGTAAGAGAATGGTGTTGTTACACCTAACTTTGAAAATCTCAGTTTGAAAAGTAATAACATATTACGATGTAAAATTCTGCCGCTCTGCTCATATCCCCCGATATATCCAGGTAATAGTTTCAGTTCATCGGTGCTAAATAATTATAGAAGAAATTGAGAAGTTTCTAATACAGATCCAAAGAAGAGATTTTCAGATTTATTTAATTAGGGCTTCGTCACATTAAAATTTATAAGCTTATGAAAAAATGTAAATGGAGCACGTGGCTTCAATTAAATTAATTATCGTTTGAAATAAGTAATTCAGATTTTCCCGTTTAGAAACGTAACTGTATTTTTCAGATACAACATATTGTGAATTTTGTTTATAACACAATCGAAAGACACGAAGAAAGATTATCCGTAATTCCATCCTTCACAAATAGCACATTATTCATTCGAACGTAAAACTGAAATTCTTATCGCGCCCGAGATATTGTAATTTGTTTCAGGAGCGAATTGCCTCCATTTGGCAAATTGCAAAAAAATTGAAATAATTCAAAGCAATTACCTACGGCTTAGCAGGGCTGAAGGAATAAATTCTGTTCTCCGCGAAAAATGAGTTACGAAAGTTGTTCTTGTTGCTTTCTGGACCAATCAACAGGAAACAAAAAATTGGTTGGTATAAAATTTATTTTTGCAGCAAAACAGAGCGAATAAAAAATACAAATAAATAAATGATATTAAAAAGGCGTTCTATAAAAGCAATCTAGGGAAATTGATTGATTCGATATCCTTTTTCTGTGACCTGTGCCTCTTTCGTACGCGCTATGTCAGCTTTGGTGGTTGAGTGTCTACATTAACGCACCTATCATATTTACTGTTGTCAATCTTGCATATCTTCCAGTCCTTGATTTATGATCTACTCAATTAGTACCTTAAATCCGTTCCTGTTTACGGATTTGCTTATTACCTCTTCCTAACTTAGTTCAGCAAGTTATTTTGTTGCAGTCCTTTTTCAACTATATCACGGGTATCCATTTGTTCCTTTTGTCCATTGATTGATAATCTAGTACTCGTCTTGTTGTATTCTCTTTACTCTTACCTAAAGTATGCCCTATCCAGTTCTATTACCTCGTCGTTATTATTTTATGCAATTCTATCTGTCCACCGTATTCTTAATATGTTGCTTAAGCTTAAGTAATAAACTTTTGTACCTCATCAATGTTATGTTTCCACGTTTCTGCTTCGTAAAGTAACACACTTCTTATGAAGCTATTGAATATTCTTATTTTAACATTTTTTGATATTTCACTTAGCATGTACATTCTATTTATGGAGTTAAAGACCCGTGGGGCTCGCATTATTCTCCTTGTAATATCCCTCTATGTAGTTACGCCAATCTTTACCATCATTGCTCCTACACTACTTTTACCACTTTTTGTAGTTCCACACGGTTCAATTAGATTTTGTGACTTTTTCTGCGGTTTTTAATACCGTTGTTTTACTTATATTTAAATTTAGTCCTACATTGTTAACCTTGTTTGATAGTTTTCGCAATTTACGTTCCATTTGGCATCTACTTTCCTTCAGTAAGCACATATAGTCAGCGAATTATAAATCTTCTAATTTTTTGATCGTATTACTTAAGTAAATCTCGTTCTTCCATCTTTGCGTTTCTCATAAGTCAGTCCTTAATTCTTATAAACAATATAGGTGACTACGTGCAGCCCCTTGTGATCCCTATTTCTATTTTTATGCAATTAGTGATCTTTCCGTTGTGTTCATTTTCGCTCGATACTCTTTATAAAACAACTTTGTAAGGTTCACGTGCTTATCGAGTATCCCATACTTCTAAAGAATTGTTTACATCCAGAACATATCAAGTTAGTATTGTCCCCGATATGGTAGACCAGGAGGTCCAGAGGAATCATTACAATCATTGCCTTGCACAAAATCCAAAATTATAAACTTGAGTCATATAAGCGAAATAAATAACATTATAATGTACTGAGAATTGTAATAAATGATAAATTTTCTAATGGTAATTAACCATTCGAGTATTACTATACTACAATAATCATGGTTTATCCAAATCTCCCTAATCTGTTGTTATCTAAAGATTTATTACTTTAATTGACTTTTATCCATTCATATTAAAATTCCAATACCTATGGGGGAACGACGATTTTGTAAATGCTAAGTAATATCAACCGCTCTCATATATCACACCAAAATATTACCAAATATTTTACATATAAAATGAGCACCGGACGGATATGTATGAAAAAGCAACGAACTAGATAACGAAGACGGACTAAAGCGGATTACTTTATTCGAAATGATTTCATATACCGGGTCGCAAATTAATATATTTACCGCGTCTCCTACCGCAGTTGCTATTAGGTCAATAAGCTCCTTTTTCAAATTAGAAAAGTGACATTACCGAGCATATTGGGTGATCAACAGCACTTTACGTTATAACCTCGTTATACGCTCCCTCCTCTTTGGTTAGGGCTTTGAATCAGTTTTGAAGTTTCCGCTTGGGTGACTTGTTTCTTTGTTACGCATTGACAGTATCCGCGTAAGCGTGGTTCAAGTGCGCATGTTTTGGAAAATCTGCGATTGCTTAAGTTTCGCCCATTGCGATTTGACGTTTGAGAAATGGGTAAGATTTCAGTAGGTATGCGCATTCGAGATCGTTTATTCTTGGCAATATGAATCGATTCCATACCACCACGACTCAAATTCATAACCGATCTCATGTAAGGCAAAAAGTTGCGACATGTCCAAATTGACGACATTCTTCGACATTCATTTCCTCTCCAAGACTTTTCAAATTCGACGTAACAAATCTGGAAGAAGCAAAAGCACTTGATACGAAACAGCTTCCTGTATACTTGACAACTTCATCTTTGGCGGAATAAACTTTATCGCGTAAAAGCTGCTGTGATGTTTTCTGCAAACCAGACGCCGGCTTAATTTAAGAAAATATCGAAACTGGTGTCCTCTGCACGTTCCCTAGGTATCCACAGGCATGGCAAAATCTACGGGATTTCTGTTGATGTACATACCTTGGATGGCGTTGCTTTGAATAATAGGTAATGCTATAATTCCCAAAATATTTCTGGGACCCTACACCGGTTCCTTTTTCTATTCTTCGGGTATAAGATTATAAGTTTCTCAGTTGAACCGAAAAAAATGGCTTCAGAAGTATAGAAACATTTGTAGTTTTAAATAAGCACAAATAAGATACTTTTGTTCTCAGCATACCGATGTTGAAACGGGTATCATTGGTCAAGTTTGAATTGATGTTTACCAATTATGTCATCTACTCCATGTTGATGTAAACCAAATCAAGATAATAATCGATTCGGATCATCCTAGCATAGTCGATGGGATTACGAGAAAACTCGCTCGTAATGTATGCAAAACAATTTGTTCACGTCGATTTATGGGTTCCTCATGAGTGTAGAGAAATTTACTTTAACACAACATTGAGATTTGCTTATGGGTATCATGAGAATTGAAATCCTGTTAAAGATATCTCCAATATTATTTTATCATTTGGTGTGAGGGGTCATGTTACCTAACCAATAAGAATTACTGGTATGAAGTTGTCACTATTAGAGAATATGACATAGAAATTGTACCACGCAGAAGTCATGGATGTTTTTTTCATTAAATTAAGCAGAAACCTATAACTATTAGAAAGCAACCACTAATTAAAATTTCGTTGCTTGATCCTGTTAGCTGTAGTCTAAGTGATTTTCAAATATATTGTCTGTCTAATTGAATTTGCTTTTGCTTAATTACAGTGCCTACAGGAAGACGTTGTGCAAATTATAGTCAAATGAGCAATGTTCGATGAGATTGAATGATTGGCTTGCGCAAAAGTGGCTAGAATCTAAACTACTACAATAATTAGAATTGGTCGAGGAGTGGTTTGATGAGGGGAAAAACGTCACTGAGAGAGCACTGGAACGGAAAGGAGTACAATCGAATATTAGGATTGTTACCTAAGATTGCTGACGTTACCGTTCTTCGACCTATTGCTGATGAATGATTTTTGTGGTGTATACCGTCCAGTATGTCTTGGTACTGTTTTCCAGCGAATTCGATCGGATTTAGTTAGCGCATCTACCAGAACAAGGTTTAATCTAGTGCAGGGAGAGATTGAGTGAAATATGAAGTGGCATTATGTCGTTCTTTAGTCACGCATGGTGGTCATATTAAGATTTGACGAAGAGCTGTAAAAAGGCGGAGCATTTCAATCCAAAAGTATGCACACTATATTATGGGGGTTATGATACGAAACTTCATTGCCTATGGCCAGGTCTCCTTTTATTTTCATTAGAGGCAACATTTCTTCAAATACTACGGAACTTCCTCCTTCAATAAATTCCAGACATTTTAGGAACTACGTTGATGTGTTTTGAAGAAAACTCTCTCAACCTCTTGCCTTAACCGCCAATACCTACGGATCTTTCCTCTCATAGAGCATGAGTGGGACATTTTCGGTTGGGAAATTAGGAGAATTTACCTGGCCCACAGTTGACATTGGAGATTCTGGGACAAGAAATACGCTTGGGCTCGATAAACTTCTAAATTCGATGGCATGATGTACTGAATACGTAAGTACTGAGTGAACACATATTTAGTGAATCATAAAAAGTGTTCTGCACAATTTTTTCAAACTTTAATTATTTACACTTAACTACACCTTGCATCACTACGCTTAATCCTTAATAATTTCTTGAATGATGAGCCTAAAAGCGGAAAATAGAAATTGGAAATTTGTGGGAGATACTAAAGGGAGCCAGAAGCACAAAGTAATAAAAAATAATAGAAAATCTGTATGACTCTCCATAGAACGACCTACGACTGAGGTTCGTATGTTCGGCAGCTCCCGTAGAAATCTATCCCACAGCTTGTATAGCATGCACAAATTCTAGTTCTATCAAGTCTCTGGTTGGTTCCTATTTGTTATTCGTCGCAAGTTGCAATGTATGGCGGATATGCCATTATCATCTTAGTTTATGAGCTGGAATCATTAGTTTGGTAAAATCTATGATAAATCTTTCTAACATCCAGCTGAAGGGAATGGCTTTATTAATAGCGGAATGCCACATCGTACTGATGAATTCTAATAAGGACGAAGTATAGGACCATAATCTCCAATTAATAAAGCATATTCTCCTCAGCGATAATTACTTGGATATGCAATTTGTGCCTGATATAGTAGACACAAGAAAATCCATCGGGTGTAATCAAGGCTTTTATATAATTTGGAGCTAGACTATGTCACCGGCTGTCTCCATTTAAATTACTCGGTGGTATCTTCGCTTTACAAGCATAAACACGTGTCGAGATGTTTACGTACACGAACTTATATTCTAACACTTACTACAACAGTACACAACGTTTTGCCCTATCACCAGTCAAATAATGCGGATTTTGCATAACTTCGAATTTAATTAAGGGATATATTAAAGAAATTACCTACTACTGTCTCTCTCACTCTGTTCACTCTTAATAAACCAGAAGCAGGCGAACGAGGAAACGTCTAGCGTTTTGTTGTAGTAATAGCAGCTTGGAAAGTAGGTAGAGGAAGATTTCCGTGCAGCTTTACATCCAGATAAATTGAAGCAGTTCGCGTTAATACCAACAACTTTGTAAAGATAACTGCTGTTGCGATATCTCCGGTAATCTCGCCTAAAAGGCGCGACGCTACCGGGAACAAATTATATAGGTTCGTTTTTTCCGAGGTAGGTTATTGAATTAAGTTAATAGTTGCTATATATCTGGTGTTCTCCGCTTGCATCGTTACTACGACCTTAATTGTGCTTAAACGGTAATACGTTTTACTCGATCGTAGGAAAAGGTTGGTTGTTGCAAGTTCAGCTTTCCATAGTTTCCTTTTCAGTTTACATTTCGTGCAAGGTGAACACGGCCGCGTATACACTTTGTATGCGTATTTTGAAATGAGAGAGTGAGCGTTTTACGATTATTACAATGAAAAGTATGAGGACAGAGGAGAATAATATAAGTAAATAGAATTATTGTCGGAAACCTATTCATAAAGGCATGAAATTTCGGCGTGTTTTCTGTAATTGCTTAACGTTCTAATTAAATGATTAAATTTATTCTACAATAAACTGCAATCATTATGACCGAATGCTTGTATCAAACCGTTCCCGATTTCGTGATAGCGGCCCGATTCAATACTCCCGCTTGGAACAGATTATTATAATTAAATAATCAGTCTTTGTAAGGTGTATTTAATTTTCTTCGGAAAATTAGCTAAATTAGTCACATAACGATACATGTAAAAATTTTTACGTTTGTATATCATTACCAGAATACAACCTTTAACAGGTACTTTTTTTTGTTCGCACTTTTGAGAAATAACGACTGAAACTAGACACCCTTGGTCACTTGACCTCTTTTTGTTATATAAGGGTCTCTTAGGACGGACAGGCGTCGTTGCAGGGTGTCTTCGAAAAATATGCATGTTTAGATCGTTAAGGAAATTATTTGCTAAGATCGGTTTTACGGTGCTCGTGGTAGCGAAACACATGCCATCGAATTTATTATTTAAACATTTGTGTAGTGAGGAGCTTTCCGATGTGATAAAGTGTTGGTAAATACACCACAGTCCTTCAAATCACTATCATTGCTAGAAAGATTATAGGACAAAAGCGAAATGTAATTCAACAAGCAATTTACGTTCCGTTCGTGATCTGAATTATTTTTTATCTTGGATAATACTAACGTTTAATGTTTATGTTGTAGTATTTTTAATTTATGGTTACTATTGAATGCGGTAATATCAGCATTAAATGTTCAGCTCGATTTTTCTCAAAATATTAGTTATGTGACCTTATGAATTATTTGCATGATCATAAAGGAGAGAAATATGACTATTGTATTCCACCACTAAAAATCTGTACTGCAATTTAAAGTTTCTTTGTTATGACTTATGACTAAGAAACAAATGACGGTTGGAAGGCGAATCGCACTCGTTAATGTGTATTTATAAAAACCAAAACCGACGTGTTCAGCAGTTTTTTTAAACCCTGTCAATTTCGCTTGTTGTTTTAATACTTCATACGTTAATCCTACATTGTATACAATACAATTAAAGAAAAACATTTTTCATAAAAACTGAAATAGAATCCTTGCAAAAAGTAAGGTGTTAAGCATATTTTTAATATCTTATTATTTAAATTATTCTAATTGTACGGTTATACTGTGTGTACTTTTTAGAAATCAAGCACTCAATAGTTTAATTTTCTAGCAGCAATCGACGGTATATTACCTACACTAAAACTGCAAAAATTGTTTGCCTGTACAACATTATTTTAATAGTTTACTTTCTATCGAGGATGTGTTTCTTCCAATTAATTCTTTTGGTTTTTCATTTTCTTTCGTTATCCAATAATCAATGGAGGAAAGCCTACGACAGAAATTTTTACAATCCATTGATAAAATTTTTGTCATTTATATTTGTAATACCGGAATAGACGATAAGACAGGAAAATCAGTGACACAAACAAAATAATTAGGTCCTAATCTAAGAACAGTTTGAAAACACTTATCTATACAATTGTGTCAATTCTACCATATTTACAAATTTGTCTCTAATTTGCTCATAGATCATATCAAATCATAGAATTGTTTATAAGCTAAGAAGAAAATATATAGTTCAAATTTGTGTCCGTTTATTATTAGTTTATCGCATTTTCTGTAGCTATTTTCCGATTTTATTCCGGATTACACATTACTCCTTAGATCGGTCTAGTTTTTGTATCTTGTGTTACTGATAGCATACCTTTGTTCATTATACATAGTTTCTGTTATTTTGTCTGTTGTTTCCCCCTTCATTCCAAGGTTTCTTAGTATCCCGGTATCCTTTCTCCCTATTTAGGCATTTTCTCTTTTTTTGTTCTGGGTCAATTGCTCTACTTCCCAAATCCTTTCTAGTCGATTACTCATAGCTAGGTTATTTAGATGCACTATGTTTCTACTTTCGCCTGCTTACTATATTAGTTCCTTCTCATTCTTTTTCATTCTAGTTTACCACGCCTTTACCCTTATTTTCTCATGTTCTTCCTGAAAACACCAATATCCTTTCCTAGTTTTTCCACAGTCTTGACGCGGATATAATAGGGAAAGGAACACTCACTTCAGCTTTAAGGGTTATAAGCAGAACCACATTCAGTTTCGTTTGTTACTCATATTTTTCTCAGAAGCTTTTCTAACCACAGGCATGCAACATTTGCGATATTTGGTATTCCAAATTGTCCGAATTTATTACATTTTACTAAAAAGATAACAAAGTATTTGGCCGTAAACGCGTTTAAACTGCGTAAATTATCACTACAGATAAGACTAATAATTCTTATAATAAGCATGCCTTTAATGTTTCCAACGAAAAATTTATTACGCAATTACTCCAGTATCATTTAAACGTATGTATCTAAAGAAGTTTCTGAGCCTAAAATATTTTTTCTGGATGCTACTTTATTATTAAGATCAATTTAATTTCCTTAAATAGGCGATAAGGGTTGAAAAAGATATCGAATGTGTAGCAATTTTTCAAATGGAATTACGTTCTCGTCGCTAATTAAATTTTATGCTATAATTGGCGTGCATATGTGAATTGCATCTAATTTTAAATACTTCAAGTGCAGAAGTTTATAAAACATATTTCACTAGATAAATACAATTTCGTTCGGACGATGAAAACGAAGCGCAATATTCGTTTGAGAGATTAATAGAACTACACACCAAATTGAAATTTGATTATTTATTTGCGCCGGTTTTGCTATTTGAAACATCCACAACAGAAATTACTGTTTTGAAAGATGGAACAAAACGACATAAAAATATATACACTGTTCAAAGTAAAAATATGTATAAGCGAAATTGTAACCGGAATGGTAAACAAACCAAATGTTCACTTTAACACCGGATAATTTTATATTTCTTTCTCATTTACCGGCGTACGTAAAAGCTTACAAATTTCGTCAAACTTATGGAGAAGAAAAGAAGCCTTTGTGTTATTGTTTTTTACTTTCTTCCTTGGCGAGAATGATTACATACATATTATATTGACATTGTTCCTTTCAACGTCGAATATTCGTACTCTCACCAAGCATAGAGCAGAAATCAGCGCTCTTCTGTCAACGTTATTCCAATCTGCCACTCACGCTCTAACCAAACGACAGATATAATAATAATAATAAGCTGCTTATGTTTGGCAACTTCTAACGTCTTAAATCTTACATCTGCTCTATACGGACGATATTAAAGAATCCGGCATCAATAAAAATGAAATGCTCCCTATGCGGAACAGTAAATGCAGTAATCAACAACCAACACAAAGGCTTAATACTTCCAAGCAGGAAACCAGAGGTAATATACAAATAACTTTGATATGAACAAAATGTAGCTATAGTTCACAGTAACATAAAGAAACCATCAAGGAAAAAATATAAGCGTACACTCACACACAGCTTTAAGTCTAAACTCAACTCAAAGAATATGCTTAAAGTTATTCCTGTATACACCATCCCAATCCTAATATACTCTTTCGGAACAATCAAATAGTCCGACATAGGAAGAATTAGATAGACTTGATAGAACCAAAACTTACAGAGCACCGCAAATAGCATCCTAATATATGTACTGAGAGATTCACGATTAGCTAAACAGACATCCAGACACAACACACCACTTGAAAACTTTACGAAATAGAGCTACATCTCTCCATCTAGCAATTGTCCTACCTAACCTAACACAGGGTAACAAACAAATTCAAAGCAATATTACTAGAATGGAAAAGAAAATGCTAAAGCAAATATGATCAAGGAAGACCCTCCATGTTAAACATTATTGACATCAAGCAAGATGCACTGATAAACAAACAACTAACATATAAATGGCTTCAATCAGTACACCTGTTTCCAGAAACCGAAGGATCCAACTTGGAAATAAAAGATGATGTCATTGCAACAAAAGTTATAGAAAATATATAATCAACGAAGCCATAGACTCTTATAGATGTAGAAAATGTAGGGAGGATAAACAATAGAAGATCAAATTGTATCAAATTGCATTGCCGCCGATATACGACCATACACAAACTAATGCAATGTTCTTGCAACTGCCCACCCAATTCATCACCACCAGCCGCCAGAGTCCTTCTCAATAGTGTTATCGCAACATCTCTCATTCTTTTTATCATTAACAACGGAATTTTAACCAGATAAGCTAATTTTTATATTCAATTTAAAAGTTCTTACACACGAGGAACTGGAAATCATACTTACGACCGATTAGAGTTTATTAAGAAAAATTGAATAGTTGATGATGGCTTGAGGTTTAAACATTCCTAAGTAGGTTTCATTATGAAAGCGATTCGAGGTTCCGTAATAACTTGAGCGATAATTTAATCGAATGAAACTTTTCTTCGTCCACTAAAAAGTTGATCAACTGATAGAAATCACAAGCAATTTAAACAGAAACCATGCTACGATCATTATTAGAGTTTGTCGAGAGTTGTTTGAAGAAGGACAAGAATGACACTGAGGAGCTATTGAAGCGCCAAGTGGACAACTAAACAATTGAACATCAGGATCTATTCGACGACCAGCTTTATTGCTGGTGAAAAATTTCAACGCGCAGAAAGTACAAAACGTATTAGTACTGTAGTACGTCACCAAATGTAAACTTTTGTTTACGCGCTACCAATCATCTTTAGTGCTTTTCCTTATGACTTTGCACCGGCAATAACGATTAGTCCAATGCAGAGGGAGACTTCAGTGGAATACGGAGTGTCATCATGTTGTCTTTATGGGTTAAGATGCTATTGGGAAACGCATGATGGCCGTGTAAAAGTTAGACCGAAAAATGTATATGGGAGTTTATTGCTTATGGTAGTAGCTGTCCTTTTGTTTTTATTGGAGGCAATATTATCGTCCAGCAATACAT